>OY728135.1:1928655320-1933455320 GCA_963277665.1 Viscum album | reverse complement strand
CATACCTATTTTATAAATATGTGTTAATAGTTTGAGTAGTTAATAATGGGAAATAGTTAAAAATAGTTTACATTTATACCTTCAATGAATGAAATAATTGAAAATAATTGAAAAAAACATGTATTTGAAAATCTAAATGAAAATGAATCAAAAGGGAAATAACATGATGTGAAAAGATACAGAAAAACATGGCTTATAATTATGTATATATGATAATGGAACCCTCATTTTCACCATGGAGTTATTATAAAACATAATGTATTTTAAATATCTAATAAGACATGATAAAATGTAAAGTTAACTCTTACATTGAGTTCATAAGAGTGAATCTGAATCAATAGCTCATTTCATATAGATATTCCTAGAATTATATCATAATAATTTGAAATTGTATCCATACATGGTCACCCACTTCTAGTTTCCAGCTATGTTGTAGTAGGTTTTTGAAAACTGTTTACCATCTTCCTGTATTTTGCAACACAATAGACAACATAAAATGAATCACTTCGGATTGTAAGGATAATGATAGAATTTAGAGAATACCTTATTGAATTAGGCACTGATGGAAGAACCTGTTCATGAGTGACAAAAAGAAATCATTTAAAATCAAGTTAGTGTGTTAATCCCTTAACTACAAAAATAATGAAGGAAGGGAAAAATATAGTGAATAATATAAATCAACAAACTTACCAATGTTTGACATTGGAATATAGTATTGATTATTTTATTTAATGTTTTCCATTCCTTTCATAATTAATTAATGATCTGAAACATATTTCTTAAAAGAAAAAATCATCTGTATTAGTAATAATATACAACCGCAATCATAAAGATGACATGATTTAAGAATCATTATATCATGTTATTCATTTTTAAGGATCATGGTTGAATTTAGATAATACCATGGTCAATATAATTATTTTCATCCAATATATGCATTTCATATCTAATTTTAGGAATATATAATCAGTAGGGGGAGAATAGATATTCACAATATCATTGTTTCTTTGAAATAGCAAGATATATTGTCATGAATAAAAGAACTACCTTAAAAAGATACACTGCATAAAATGAATCATTATTATTTTGGATAGTTATACATCCAGTGCTGTTATGAATAAGAGAAGCACTTCAAAATGAATAATCTAGTAACTACTAAACATGAATAATATAAGTCTAGGAAACAATGAATTTCTGATTAAATGAAATATAAGAAACAACTAACATGATTAGAATAACTTCCTCAAATATATAAACTGTAGTGAATACCTTGGTTAGTTAGGCTTCAATGATAAACATGCATCGCTATCATGTTGATATAACAAATTTGTAAAATGAATAAAACCGTTTTAAAATGGAGTTGTTGTGTCCATGAACCTAAAAAAAATAGTTCACACTTGAATGTTGGTATATTAGTTACAGATTTTTTCATGGTCAATAGTAACATATTGAGCAACCCTCTTTATCAAAGACATAATGAAAGAATGCATTTTATAGCAATACTAACTAACTCAAGGAAAATATTATGAAACTGAGTAGTAAATCATAGTTAATGAGCAGTATCAGCTGTATGAAAGTTGATCCAAATCCAATAAATCGATATTCTATCAACTTAAGACTAATCTGGAATGCGTAGAAAGAATTATACACTTTTCCTTCTCCACGAGGACCATAAAATTCGGCATCATAACTTCTTTGAAAAAATAAAAAATTAATTTACAATGAATATTATTAGTCTAACATTACACTCCATCTACATCATCTGTAGAGTAAAGTAAATGAGCTTATTTAGAGGTCATTTTTGAGAAAAAACACATGGAATAAAAATCACAAACATATAATGAAATTTCATACATCATTTAATATACATATAGTGTATCCATCATAAAAAGACCATGTTTCTATTTTCAAGTATTTTTTATCTTTAAAGTTCTAAAAAGTAAGAAAATTTATACCTTCAAGCATGCAATGATTCTGGGAATCCCATACCTACATCCCAGCTAGTGCTGATTTTGGAAGCCTTTTTAACTTCAATGTGTCGAGTTTTTCTGGTGATTTAGGACAATAAAAAAATTTCCTATGAAAACAATTATAATAATTATCCTAGGAATATGGAATAAACATGAATAAACCATAGTGGATGATGAGGACATCACCTTGTAAAACATCCACTGATCAAATTAAAAACCTTGTCCACTACTAAAACATAGCATATGATCCATTTTTCAAAAACATCTACCTTAAGTTATATATAGTCCAGCTACCCATTTTTCAAAAACATGTATCAGAAGTGATACATAGTAAAAGCAAACTAATAAGTGAGACATAATAAAATGATCGGCTACTTTAAAATGTCATTGCATGTCTGTTGCATGATGTTTTATTCCTCCAGAATCATGTTATAGTAAAATATATCACATTATATGTAGGATCGAAAGCCTACATTAATATTGACTATATGGAAGATATTGAAAGCTTAAATTAGTGGTATAGATTATAGAAATAAAAGTGTACAACAAATATGCTTATAGTTAAGAGAGGAGAAACAACAATGATAATTTCATTATATCATTGTACTGAATATTAAAACTCAATATATTCCAACATACTTAATAATTTCAATGGATAACAGTTGAAAAAATTATATATTTAATGTTTAAAAATAAGGGTAGATTTTAATGAAAAATGAATAACAGTTTAGGATGGGTATGTTAGATTTATCCCTGCACCTAATAAATGAAGGAAAGAATTACTAAAATGATCCACCATTGGGAGGATAAAAATATGTAATTGTCACATGATCCATGGAAATTCCCCTACCTTCCAATCGTCCAACATTTGGAGGAAAAGAATCTGTAATTGTCTCCTGATTTAATTAATATATTTTATTTAACCTATACTTATAAAATTAACGATTTGTATGGTAGATTGATATGTCTCTAAAAGAAATGGAGTATAGCAGTATAGTAGAGTGACATGTCTCTAAAAGAAATGGAGTATACGAACCTGATTACACGCAACTCAATAGTGGGATATTCGTGTTAGTACAAGGTCATTGGTCATAAAGCATTACATTCATGTATATATCTCATGCTTCATGGAAGCTAAAATATAAATAACAGGACAAGGATACAAAAAAATAAATAAACAAATATCACCATTTGTTATATTCCATCTTAAAGAACATAATCAATTAACAGATTTGAAAACAACGATAAAACTAATGAACTTCATCCAAAAACATAAAAAATGAAAAATATCATCTAAAAAATTCCATTAGTTATGTATAAAGTTTATCATAAAATGTTGGATGAAAAAATATGAAGTTCATAATAGATTAAAAAAATGTTTCAAAAGTTACAATTATGTGGAAGAATCAAAGTTTGAAAGAGAAGAGATGACCCAAAACAAATTCATAGTTAGAATACTCATGGTACAACTATAAGAATACTAAACCAAAAATGTCTATGGAAAGTTATTGACCTTCAATATTCATCTACATGATCAAAAACAATTCTTCGAGATCGTCGTAATATCTTCTAGTTTTTCCCCACTCTGGATGATGTAAGTGGGGCATTTTGAATCCTCACGATCTTCCTTATATGACCCTACAACAAACAACATCAATATAGAAAACAATGAAAATCAATTGCAATTTGATATAGATGGATATCAAATATTTTCAGCGTTGGTGAGCTTGGAATCACAAACTTTGGTGATTCTGGTTCTAGTTGATCCCTCCTTGATAAAGTCATATCTTGGATTGCTTTGGATCCTGGCTACAAATCTCTGTTCACCATGTATGGGTGGCATCGACCCTTCATATTGTCAATTACAATGACAAATAGTCCCATCTTTCATTGATCTGAGCGCGATCTCGGTTGACATCAAATGAAAAGCATCATAAATGAGGGTACCAATTTTGGATATCAATAATATTATTCAAATTAGAACTGTATCTTGGACGCGGCATGATCTTTGGGTTCGTCATCCTAAACATTGACCGCCGACCGATGATTGTTGTGGAGGTATAGGGGGATTGTAAAGACCTGAAAAATTCAAGGGAATTTTTTTTCTTAATTTTCTTGGGAATTTTACAAGAACGCAGTTTCTGAAGGCACCTAATTCTGAGGCCCGGTGTGCCTGAAATCATTTTCCAAAGTTTAGCTCGGGTATGTTCAGTGAACGAACGAGTGGGTCTTTCTAACTTTTGAAACGGTGGTCAGAATTGAATTCCAAGGGGACCGATGGAATCGCAGTGCCAATAATTTTTTAGAAACACCTTTTTCGGAGTTGTGTTTGCTCGGGTGTGGTTTTTAATTTTTGGGGTTAAGTTAAGAAATAAAATAAAAGTGGTGCAACCAGTTTTTATTTTATTTTTCTTAACTTAAGTTAAGTGGATGATGTGGGACCCACAATATCCTACCCACTTGGTAGGATATTTGTGAGGTGGGGCCCACATGATCCCCACTGTTTCTTTTCTTCAAAGTAACGCACCCGCACCCCCCTTTTTAATGAAGTCAACTCGTGCGTTTAATCTGAATATTAAATGCCTCATTAATTGGGCAGTTTTAAACTCCTCAATTAATTATTCGTTTCATTTCTTTTTGAAATTCAAACATTGGCTAGTGCGTTAATAAAATAAGACAACTCTTATTTTATTTCTGTTGGAACTTGTGGCATGGAGAGGATTGGGAGAAAAGCCTTCTTCTTCGACGAAGAACGCAAAGAACGTGAAGAATGCGAAGAACACACCGACCTCCGATGAAGGCCGCCAAACCATCGGAGATCGACTACGCGACGACGTGTACCGTGACGCTAGCGACTCTTCTTCTGCAACGCTTCTTCCGCGATGCTTCTCTACGACGCGACGATACTCCCTCCACGACGCCTTCTTTCACTACGGTTATTTCCACGACGAATCCTCTCTCATCAAATTCGACAAGGTAGGGATTTTTTTTAATTGTTCTTCATGAATTCTCCTGTTGCCTTTATTCTCTTTTATTGGAGCCGCCTGTTACCACAATAACAGGAGGGGGGTCGGACCGCACGAACATGGCCGACCCTCCTCTACCTTTTGGTTGTTTGATATTGTTGCAGCACGAGCAAGGCAACACGTTGCCGAAGCACCGCGCGGGAATTGTTAAGGAAAGGGGGAGAAGCGTAGCGTTGTCGCGCCATGTCGTTGAAGACGAACCAAAGACGCGACGCCGTCGCGTCACGCCATTGAAGACGAACTAGAGGCGCGACGCCGTCTCGCCGCTCCGGTGAACCACAAAAGCACCGCGGCTGGAGCGGGGCCGCAACAGAGGGCGTGGCGCCATCTCTCCACGTCAGACGGATGAAGGCTGCGACCGGTTCTGGGCCGCGACAGAGAAGGGGAACCGGTGGCCGGTTCCGGGCCACTGGCATTGGAGTAGGGGGACCGGCCCTTGCCGGTCCTGTGGCGGCAGCAGCCGGCCGACCGGCACGGGCCGACCGGTCAGGGGAATGCGTCGGGGGTCGTAACCCACGGCTGGCCAGCAGGAGTGGCCCCCCGCTTGGGGGCCGCGGTTTCTACACGGGGGGGGGGGGGGGGGGGGGCGGCCGCCTGGCCACCCGGCCAGCGCCAGCGCGACGGGGCGAGCCGCCCAGGCCGCGCCAGCCGGGTCGGTTTGCACCCAAGCGGTCCGGACCCGGACCTAGTTCGGGTCAACCCGGTTCAACCCGACCCTGGGGGTATTGGGCCAGGTCGGACCAGGCCCGAACCCCCTAATACCGAACCTCTTGCGGTTTGTTTCCCCTAACTTGAGATACAAGATTCCAATCAACGCACCATTAGTTGCATAGCGATCCTTGGATTGAGATAGTCATTTTGATATATTACACTCAGGGTTTCGAAGAACGTTGGGTTCGGCTGGGTTGGTTCATACACGAAACCGACTGGGCCCTCAGAGCAGAAACACTTATAACTTGAGCATCAGACGTCTGATTGATGTGTCATCGACTTTGTTGGATTCCTCTATGTGAGATGGACCTTTTGGATTACTCCTCTCTAGGTTTGTATGTAGTTGGAATACGGTCGGTTTGGTTTTGACTTAAAAACCAACTGGGCCCCTGGAACGAAAAAGCCCATAACCCTCAGACCGGGTGTCCGATCGACGCACCATCTGCCGCCTTGAGTTCATGTCGATGATACGGAACTTTTGGATACATCAAATCCAGACTATGTGTCAGTTGATGTATCAGCCCCTCGACTCATGGAGTGGGCCCTCCCGAACGAGCTTGCTATGTGTGGGAACCCTAGAGCTGGCTGTGACTGGAACGACGATGACGACCGTGCAGAAATCCTCTGTGGATTCGACGACGATGACTACACCACTCAGCGAACCTATGTGGATCGGTGCCACCGATCCTGTGTGGGTTAGCGCTCAGCAGTACTGTGTGGGCCAGCGCCTACAGATCATGTGTGGTTCTGATCCTGTGTGGGTCATCGCATGGGTGAGTTACCAATCGATCCTGTGTGAGTCAGATCTTTTGTGGGTAATTGCGGGGGTTAGTTACCTATTGATCCTGTGTGGGTCAGATCCTTTGCGGGTCATTGCGGGGGTTAGTACCTATCGATCCTTTGTGGGTCTGATGGCTTAGATGAATTAGTGTAAATATCTGCTCATCTCTATTGTCATACGAAGAAGTACACATGTGTGAGCTGAATCTTGTTTTGCTTTCCTACGTGGATTGTGTTGTGATATCCTGTGTGGATTGAGTTTTGCATTCCTACGTGGACTGGGTTGTGATTTCCTATGTGGACTGGGTTGTACTTGAGCTCGGCTGTTGGAGCTGAACTGAAATTGATGACTTAGGTATATGTATGGTCATATACCTAAGTAGTATCAGATGTTACATCATGATTGTATCTTTACTTTGTGGATTATCCTTTGTAGATTCTGGGAGACCTTTGGGGGTCTCGGGGTCCTTACTGAGTAGCATATACTCACCCCTGCATGGGATATGCCCGCACTACATTGTGTTGGTTACAGACGACGGACAGCACTGATCGTGGTTGAGGCTTGCGGAGCAAGACGGTAGCTGGAGGTGGACCACTAGGTGGGATGTACTCGGAGCGGACGGCTGGACCCAAGGAGCTGTAGAGGCTATCTGTACTAACCATTCATTTGGGACTTCCAGTGGATGGCTCGAGGCTGCGGCATTACTTTCATTTGCTGTTTTCCAATTCTAGTCATACTTTACTTTCATTTTGGGTTTCTATTCTGGCCCACTTACTTTTTTGCACTTACTTTTGTACCCAGTTTTTACATAGTGTTTACTTCTACTGTTTTCTTACTCTGGGGTATTTGATTACTTTAAAAAGGCAATGCTTTCATTTTTTACCAGGAATTACGCCTTGGTGTTAGTCTCCAGCCCCTTTCCTATGGAAGGCGGTCTTGGGGTAGTCACGACATGGGCCCGAGGATGGGTCATGAAGAATTGGTATTAGAGGAGTTCAGTTCTACCGCAGAACTATGGACTCTGTTTTTTCTTCTATGTGAAGTAATAGTGTCAATTGTATTGGGTGTGGTTATCAGTCCAGGGAGTCTAGTGTTGGTGCGGCGGCCAATGTATCCGTACACGAGGACCCTGACTTCTGATTTCAGACTTAATGCATGAAAACATTGATTGCATGTGTGTTTCAAATTTTCTTTGTGATTACTTTGTGTCAGCTCACCAGGTATATTGTTCTGACCATGGCACACATGTTTCTTTTCAGGATGGCCCCATGACGGCAGCCAGCTGGGTTTCGAGAGTTGTGCATGATGAAAGCCCACCGAGAGACGAGGCATCGGTACAGGGCCCTTTGACAGTAGAGGCACCGGCGGTACCTCTACCCGCTGAGCCACCGATACTACCATCCCATGTCGCTGACGATGCACGTCGCCTTAGTGCACTGCATGAGTTTCATCACCAGCGACCGCCCATCTTCCATGGGGAGACGGACCCCGAGCCAGCCGAGGATTGGCTGGAGGTAGTTATACATGTTTTCACGTTAGTGGGGACTCCAGCAGACCTCATGGTGATATTTACAGCGAGCCTCCTACTCGCGGCCTCAGGAAGATGGTGGAGCTTGATACTCCAGGTGCACGATGAGGCATCTCTCCTCTGGATGGAATTTGAGAGCCTCTTTTTCTTGGAGTTCGTCCCAGCCACCCTTCGTGCGGTGTGAATCCAGGAGCATCTACAGATGCGGTAGGGCAGCTTGACGGTCGCCCAGTACTCGGCGAGATTTACCAATCTCTCGCACTACTCAACAGACATGGTACGAGACCCATTCTTCCAGGCCTGAACCTTCGAGCAGGGATTGAGACAGAATGTCAGGGCATCACTGATCTCCCTCAGCATTCTGACAGAGGAAGGGGTACTATAAAGAGCCCTTCTGATCGAGAGCTTCCTTGTAGAGCCTGCATCAGCATTGAGACCTACCGGTGGGTGGCACGTAGCAGAGTCCTCTGAAGCCGTCATTTGACGGATGGCTCATGGGTCTAGGCAGACTGGACCCTCAGGCAGACAACCTCAGGACACTGGCTCAACAGTGTGAGACACACAGCAAGGAGCCAGTCTTTTGAGAGGCAGACAGTGCTACACATGCGGCGGGAAGGGCCACATGGCTCGTGACTGCCCGACCTGACGTGCTGAGGAGCATCAGACGGTTGAGGGGCCACCCAGGCAGAGGCATAGGGTCGACCGTGGCGGTCCGCAGGGAGAAGGCGGGCGAGGCAGAAGAGCTGGCCGAACAGCAGGGGGTGGGCGACGCTTTAAGGCTATACCAACACCACCACCCGGAGGTCCACTCCGACCATAGAGAGCTGGCGGGCAGAGATATGCACACCTCTAGGCAGTAGAGGCCTACGACCACGGAGCGCCCGATATGATTTGAGGTACTATCTGTGTCTATTCTACCCTTTCTATAGTTCTTATGGACACAAGATCGAGTCATTATTTCATAGCCGCTGCCCTTGTTCGGTGCTCGGAGATTCGAACAGAGCCATTGGCTCGATCCTTACGGCTAGAGACTCATACGGGAGCAGACTCGATGATTACGCACTGGTTCCGACAGTGTTAGCTTACTCTATGAGGCAAGAGATTCGGCTATGATCTTCTTGTAGTGGCATCAAGTCCTTACAACATCATCTTGGGCATGGATTGGTTATCTACAGTCCATGGTCAGATTTATTGTATTAGATGCAAGGTGCGGTGTGTACGCACCGACGGGAGCAGTTTCACCTTCACCTGCGGGAAGGGAGCCTTCGCAGCACAGGATGGACTCTCACAGAGGAGAGGACATCCCATCACTCATCGGTTGGCTAGCCTCATCCTAGGAGAGGTTGACGTGCGGATTCCTAGTTTTCCTGCAGTGGTGGATTAGTATGCGGACGTTTTCCCTGACGACATTCAGGGACTACCTCCTTGCAGAGAGGTAGACTTTTATATTGATCTGTACCCCGAGACAGCCCCGATATCCACTCCAGCATTTCTGATGGCTCCTTCTAAGATTCGAGAGCTACGGGTACAGTTGGAGGACTTACAAGGCAAAGGATTCATCCGACCCAGTGTTTCACCCTGGGCTTCCACGATATTGTTCGCCAAGAAGGCGGACGGGAGCTTGCGACTTTGTTTCGACTATCATCGCCTAAACCAGGTGACAGTGAGAACAAGTATCTGATACCGAGGATTGATGACCTCTTCAATCAGCTCAAGGGAGCATGGTGGTTTTCAAAGATAGACCTCAGGTCAGGCTATCATCATCTCATAGTTTGGGATGAGGACGTGCAGAATACGACCTTCAGATGTCGGTATGGCCATTATTAGTTCTTGGTTATTCCATTCGGCATATCCAATGCTCTAGTAGTGTTCATGGGCCTCATGAAAATGATCTTTTATCCATACCTCGATCGATTTGTTGTGGAATTCATCGATGAAATTTTGATATACTCGACGACCGAGGAGGAGCACACCTACCAATTGCGGGTTGTACTGGACACACTCTGAGAGCACCAGCTTTATGGAAAGCTCTCGAAGTGTCAGTTCTGGATATGTGAGGTCCACTTCTTGGCACACGTCTTCTCTGAGGCGGGACTTGCGGTGGATCCTGCGAAGATCGAGGCAGTTCTAGCTTGGGAGCCACCCAGGAGCGTGACAGAGGTGTAGAGTTTCTTGGGATTTGCAGGATACTACCGAAGATTTGTGCCAGATTTCTCCAGAGATTCCTCACCACTCTCAGCTTTGACCAAGAAGGGAAAACCCTTTGTGTGGTCAGACAGATGTCAGTAGAGCTTCCAGGAGCTGAGACAGAGACTGACCAGCGCACCTATCTTGAGGTTGCCGGAGGAGGGAGTAGGGTACGTAGTCTACTGTGATGCATTAGGGAATGGACTCAGATGTGTCCTAATGCAGGAGTGGGCAGTGATCACCTATGGATCACATCAGTTGAGGCCTCATGAGCAGAACTACGCTACCCATGACCTGGAGTTAGCATTAGTGGTCTTCACTCTGAATATGTGGCGACACTATCAGATGGGAGAGCGCTTTACAGTCTATTCTGACCACCAGAGTCTCAGGTACATCTTCTCGCTGAAGGACCTGAACCTGAGATAGAGGCGATGGCTCGAGTTCCTCCAGGACTATGACTTTTAGATTGTCTATACTCTTGGAATGGTGAACGTAGTGGCTGATGCACTCAGCAGGAGGACGGGCATTCAGCTACTTGGGGAGGCGACAGAGCAGCTAGCCGCTTTGCAGATATCCTTCGTGGATAGAGATGGAGCATCCTTCCTTTAGTAAATCACAATCACTCCTCCAATACTAAAATGGGTTATAGAGGCACAACGTGGGGACGCCGAATGTGAGACGTGGTGTGCGCAGATATCCTCAAGACATGCACTTGATGGATTCTCTGTAGGAGGAGAGAACGAGGTCCTTTTCAGAGGATGTACCTTGGAACCCGTTTCTTTACGGGAGGAGGTGATGAGAGATTTTCACACTTCCCCTGTGGTGGAACATCCTGGCGTAGCGAAGATGTACCAGGATCTCAGATGATAGCACTGGTGGCCTGGCATGAAGAAGGCTTTGGCAGAGTTCGTTTCTCGATGCCTCACCTACCAGAAGGTGAAGGCAGAGCACCAGGTACCAGCAGGCTTGGTACAAACCTTGGAGGTCCTAGAGTGGAAGTGGGTGGGAATATCTATGGGCTTCGTGACTAGACTTCCACGCACATCCAGAGGTCATGACTCCATTTGGGTGATTGTCGGCCGACTCAAAAAGTCGGCTCACTTCTTACCTATCAGAGAGCAGGGCTCAGTGGAGAGCTTTTGACGTCTCTACATTCAAGAGATTGTACATATTCATGGTGTTCCATCATCTATCATCTCCGATCGAGATTCTCGCTTCACTTCCCGATTTTGGAAGGGGTTACAGGAGGCGTTCGGGACGCAGCTACTTCTGAGCACCTCCTTTCACCCTCAGACAGATGGTCAGACGGAGAGGACCATTCAGACTATCGAGGACATGCTCCGTGAATGTGTCGTCGACTTTGGTCGTAGGTGGGAGGACCACCTACCCATGGTGGAGTTCGCGTATAACAAAAACTAGAACTCCACCATCGGGATGGAACCATACGAGGCGTTGTACGACCACCCATGAAGATCACCGTTGTGCTGGACAGACCCTAGGGAGTCAGCACTTAAGGGACTGGAGATGGTCCAGGCCACGACGGAGAAGGTCCAGGTCATCCAAGAGCGGATGAGGACAGCTCAGAGCCAGTAGATGTCTTATGCTAACAGGTGGCGGAGGCCACTGGAGTTTGAGGATGGCGACCACGTCTTCTTGTGGGTCTCACCTCGATGTGGATTGAAGAGATTTGGCCGAGGCAGCAAGTTGTCTCCACGCTTCATCGGACCATTCCAGGTCCCAAGCAGGATTGGTGAGATGGCTTATCGCCTAGCTCTACCACCTCAGTTGCACCAGTGAACGACGTCTTCCACGTATCCCAACTGAGGAGATACGTGCACGACCCGACACATATCATTGACCGTGGGGAGTTGGACATTGATGATGATGCCACTTTTACGAAGGTCCCGGTGGAGATTGAGGATCGACCGGAGTGGGTCCTACGTGGATGGTCGATTCCTCTAGTGTGCATCATATGGCAGCACGGTAACCTCTAAGAGAGCACTTGGGAGCAGGAGGCTAAGATGCGTGCTCAGTACCCACATTTGTTTCAATATTTTATGATGTATATTTACGGGGACGTAAATCCATGATGTGGGAGTGATGTAAAGACCCGAAAAATTCAAGGAATTTTTTTTTCTTAATTTTCTTGGGATTTTTACAAGAACACAGTTTCTGATGGCACTTAATTCCGAGGCTCGTTGTGCCCGGAGTCTTTTTCCGAAGTTTAGCTCTAGTACGTTCAGTGAACGAACACGCGGGTCTTTCTAACGTTTGAACCGGTGCTCGAAATCGAATTCTGAGGGCACCGATGGAATCGCAGTGTTGGTAATTGTTTAGAAACACCTTTTCTGGAGTTGCGTTTTCTCGGGTGTGGTTTTTAATTTTTGGGGTTATGTTAAGAAATAAAATAAAACTGGTGCAACCGGTTTTTATTTTATTTTTCTTAACTTATGTTATGTGGATTATGTGGGACCCACAATATCTTACCCACATGGTAGGATATTTGTGAGGTGGGGCCCACATGAGCCCCACCGTTTCTTTTCATCTAAGTAACGCACCTGCACCCCCTTTTTAATGAAATCAACTCGTGCGTTTAATTTGAATATTAAACTCCTCATTAATTGGGCGGTTTTAAACTCCTCAATTAATTGATCATTTTGTTTCTTTTTGAAATTCAAACGTTGGATTCTGTGTTAATAAAATAAGACAACTCTTATTTTATTTCTGTTAGAACATGTTGTGTGGAGAGGATTGGGAGAAAAGCCTTCTTCTTCGATGAAGAACGCGAAGAACGCGAAGAACGCGCCAACCTCTGATGAAGAACACCAAACCATCAGAGTTCGACTATGCGATGCCGTGTACCGCGATGCCAGCGACGCTTATTCCGCGACGCTTATCCACGACGCAACGATCCTCCCTCCACGACGCCTTCTTTCTGCGATAGTTATTTCCGCGACGAATCCTTGCCCATCGAATTTGACGAGGTAGGGATTTATTTTAACTGTTGGTCATGAATTCTCCCATTGCCTTTCTTCTCTTTTATTGGAGCCACTTTTTATCGCAATAACGGGAGTGGGGTCGGAGCCCACGAACACGGCCAACCCTCCTCTCCCTTTTGGTTGTTTGATATTGTTGCGGAATGAGAAAGGCAAGGAGGTGCCGAAGAACCGTGCGAGAATTATTAAGGAAAGGGGGAGAAGCGCAGCGCCATCGCGCCGCGCCGTTGAAGACGAACCAAAGACGCGACACCGTCATGCCGCACCGTTGAAGATGAACCAGAGGCGAGACGTTGTTGCGCCGTGCCGGTGAACCACAAAAGCACAGTGGACGGAGCGGGGTCGCGATGGAGGGGCGCAGCATCATCGTGCTGCGCCGGACAGATGAAGGTCACGACCAGTTCTGGGCCACGGCGGAGCAGGGGAAACGGCGGCCAGTTCCGGGCCGCTGGCATCGGAGCAGGGGGACCGGCCCATGCCGGTCCCGTGGCCGCAGCAGCTGGCCGGCCGGAGCGGGCTGACCGATCAGGGGAAATTGTCGGGGGTTGTAACCCCTGGCTGGATAGTAGGAGCGACCCCCCGCTTGGGGTCCGCGGTTTCTCCACGCGGGGGAAGCGCGCCCCCCACCCTCTTCGCTCTGCCATAACAGCCGGGCCGGCTGCCTGGCCTCCCAGCCAGCGCCAGCGCACCGGGCCGAGCCGCCAGGCTGGGCCGCGCCCAAGCGGGTCGGACCCCGACCCTGGGGATATCGGGTCGGGCCGGACCCGTCCCGAACCCCCTTATACCGAACCTCTTTCGGTCCGTTGCCCATAACATGGGCTACGAGCCTCCGATCGACACACCGTTAGTTGAGTAGAAATCCTTGGATCGATACGATCATTTAATTATATTACACTTAGGGTTTCAGAGAACTTTCTATTCGTCTGGGGTGGTTTGTACACGAAACCAACCGGGCCCTCGGAGCTGAAACGCTTATAACTTGAGTTCCGGACGTCCGATTGACGTGCCGTCAACTTTTTTGAATTCCTCTATGTGAGATTGACCTTTTTACTCTGCTCGAGCTTTGGACGTAGTTGGAGTATGGTTGGGTTGGTTTTGACTTAAAAACCAACTGGGCCCTTTGGACGAGAAATCCAATAACTCTCAGACCGGGCGTCTGATCGACGCGTCGTCAGTAGAGTTGAGTTCCTGTCGATGATACAGAACTTTTGGATACATCAACTCCAGACTATGTGTCAGTTGATGTATCAACCCCTCGACTCATGGAGCAGACCCTCCTGAACGAGCTTGCTGTGTTCAGGAACCCTAGAGTTGGCTGCGACTGCGACAACGATGACGACTGTGTAGAAATCCTCCGTGGATTCGACGATGACGACTACAACACTCAGCGATCCTACATGTATCAGTGCCACCGATCCTGTGTGGGTCAGATCTTGTGTGGGTCAGCGCTCAGTGGTCCAGTGTGGGTTAGCGCCTACAGATCCTATGTGGGTTCAATCCTGTGTGGTTCATTGCGGGGGTTAGTTATTATCGATCCTGTGTGGGTCAGATCCTTGTGGGTCATTGCGGGGGTTAGTTACCTATTGATCCTGTGTGGGTCAGATCCTTTGCGGGTCATTGCAGGGGTTAGTACATATCGATTCTTTGTGGGTCCGATGGCTTAGATGAATCAGTGGAAATATCTGATCTTCACTATTGTCATAAGAAGAAGTATACATGTGTGAGCTGAATCATGTTTTTCTTTCCTATGTGGATTGTGTTGTGCTATCCTGTGTGGATTGCGATTTTCATTCCTGTGTGGACTGGGTTGTGATTTCCTATGTGGATTGGGTTGTACTTGAGCTCGGATTTTGGAGCCGAACTGAAATTGATGACTTACGTATATGTATGGGAATATACCTAAGTAGTATCAGATGTTACATCGTGATTGTATCTTTCCTTTGTGGATTATCCTTTGTTGATTCTGGGAGACCTTTGGGGGTCTCGGGGTCCTTACTGAGTAGCTTATACTCACCCCTACATGGGCTATGACCACACTACATTGTGTTGGTTACAGACGACGGACAATGCTGATCGTGGTTGAGGCTTGTGGAGCAAGACGGTACCTGGAGGTGGACCACTGGGTGGGATGTACTTGGAGCAGATGGCTGGACCCAAGGAGCTGTGGAGGCTATCTGTACTAACCCTTCAGTTGGGACTTCCAGTGGAAGGCTCGAGGCTGCGTCATTACTTTCAGTTGCTGTTTTCCAATTCCAGTCATACTTTACTTTCAGTTTGGGTTTGTATTCTGGCCCACTTACTTTTCCGCACTTACTGTTGTGCCCAGTTTTTACTTAGTGTTTACTTCTACTTCTTGCTTGCTCTATGGTGTTTGTTTACTTTGCAAAGGCAATTCCATCCCTTTTTACCGGTAATTACACCTTGGTGCTAGTCGCTAGCCTTTGGCCTATGGAAGGCGGGCTTGGGGTAGTCACGACACGTGCCCGAGGACGGGTCATGACAGGGAAGACGATGAAGGTGTGAAACCTAGGTCTAGAGGAAGTAATCGTGAGCAGTGGTAGATGATAGTGACATAAAACCATAGGAGAAGGAAGTGGAACTCCATAATGGGAGGGGAAGGGGTTGGATCTATAGAGAGTGGTGATTCATGTATCATAACTTATACACTGCATAATATTTTATGTAGCATGTACCTATAAACTATTGAAATAAATGCTCAATAAACTGGAATGTGTATTGTTCATATAAAATATATATTCCAAACTAAAAAACTAAAAAACTAATCTATGTGAATAAAATAATGGTATACTCGGATGTTTTTCACTATGTGTAATAAAAAACAATAGTTATTGTTTTTATTCCAAAAAATAGATCGATACATTAAAACAACTGAAACATTTGGTTGGAACATATTCACTGAATACTTCATTTAAAACATATTTAGTGAATTATTTCTTAGTTTTCTCTTACAATAAAAAAAATTGAAACACATAACTTGATGATTTTCATCATTATAAATGAAGCAGTCAGGGAATCACGCACCCATGCAGCCCCCTGCACAACACTGGATTCCACTTCATCCAGCTTCTTCCATTCAAAAATGTTTTCATGTTGACATTCATTTCCAGTAGTATGAAATCAAGAGGCCAAAAATTGAGGGGAATAAAATGAATTGAAGTTCGTTTATTCACTTAAGGAAGTGAAAGTTAGAGGAATATCACATGGATCTAATTATATTCCTACCTTCGAATGTTCTAGCTCTGTATAAATTCACATTCTTCAGCAGCTCTATTACAAACATATGAGCACTGAAAGAACACCAAATCAATCAAAATAATATCACATAGTGAACCGATTTTATATCAAACTATAGGTAGGAATGTATATCCAATAAATATAAAATTTTTGTGCTTTAATTATTTCCAGTTCGCAAGGATTAGTTTGGAAGGTCCTGCAAAGAAACCTCAATGTAAATGCATCAGAAAAGAAGCTGTATGAATTTAAATTGGATAAAATTAATGAAGAAAAAAATTCAAATTCGAACATTTCATGAGGACAATATGGTAGTTATTTTTATCCTTACAACACTTCTCTTTAGGATTAAATTAATCTGCAAAGAAGTCAGTTGTTGGTTTGAGAATGAACAAAAATTTACATCATTATTGCACTAAAATACATGTGTATCATAAAATGTCCAGACCAAATGAATTGTCATATACCACCTTGAATTTTTCAACCATTGCATCATCCATTAGTTATGATTTTGATATTTATCTACAAAGAGATGTTCAAGAAATTCAAATAAGAATGAACAATCAATTCAAATTGTCTAATTCGGGGCACTTTCCTTGTTTGGATCATAAACATAGGATTGTAAACTATCAGATTAGAAAGGGTATGTCAGATTGATCCCTACAAATAATAAATGAAGGAAATCATTATTAAAATGGTCTACCATTGGGAGGAAAATAATATGTAATTGTTACATGATCCATGGAAAGATCAATCCCCCAAATGGTATAATGAAAATTCATAGATAAGATAATAAAAATACAAATTTTTTTGTCAAATGAATAACACATATTCAGAAGTGATTCATTTTTTTATAGTGATCATCCACATAAAATATTACCATTTATAATACAATGGGACATTGGATGGTGCATTAAATAGAATTAATCTCAAAAAGAAAAAACATCACCTCCACAACGACAACTAACTTCATCAATCCACCATGGTAGTAGTTTTGGTAAAACATCATAATTTGAAATTGATATATAATCCCTCTCTCCATAGAATCAACAGAGTTTTTATATACCCTTCCATGAAACAAATAGGATATTTTTTTTCATAAAATTAGGAATTGGAAACATATCCATGATATCAAGGAGGTAAAATTAAATAAAACATGAAAAATTACCCAAATTGAACCTATTAAAAGGATTCCCAACTACAGTAGAGGTATGGAATTGAACTTATTCAAGATGAAAAACATATTTTTGCATAACATGATCAAATTTAGTGATTTGGTTTTGTTTCACATTGCATTATAATAATCCTAAAAGAACATGTTAGTAGCACGAAGTAGGAAATGAAAAATATGAATCAATACATATAGATGTGTGAAGCTAATTGAGATAGAGATAAACCCGAATCAATAACTGTGACTTATCTCTCAATGGCTTCGATTTTAAACAATGAAGAAGTAAAGATGTCAGAAAAACCTGAGTTTTTATGATGACGTCCAAACCAAAACCTCGAATTGTTAGGTCCACTGGGCTGAATACCCTGAGAGGGGGGGTGAATCAGAGTATGAATAATTAAAAATTAAAGCCCATTCTGGTCTTGTTTAGCTGTTAAGAAAAACACTCTTCTCTCTCTTTCCTGTAGCATAATATAAATAGAAAGTAAAGCAAGCACAGGACACAACAATTTTACTTAGTTCACTGCTAAGGGCTACGTCCAAGGAGCATACGCCGACAGGTTGTCGGTCGTACTAAGTCCACTAAACTTCACTAGCTGTGGATTACAATGTTCGGGCTAGATCACCTCTATGCCCAGGCTCAATTCCTATACAATTTTTAGGGTCAACTCACTTCTTTCCCATGGGTCACTCCCCATTTCTCTCTCTCTAGCTCACTGCCGGTGGAGAGGATCACCTTCTTCCTCTTCCTAAGCTCACTACTCTTGGAAGGGAATTCAATCACAGTTTATAGACCTGTAGGACTCTTCATTTCCATTAAAGAATGCATCTTTCTCTGTATGTAGATGCTCTATTAAAGTTCAACTTTCATTCGTAGATGAATACTTCTTTGCCTCTGAACACTGGGAAAACTACCTTTGGAATGACCTCTGCAAAGCACTCAACTTCACTAGGCTCCCAATTTCGCGAAGCTCAACAAGCCTTCGTGAATCTCCTACCTTTTTGCGAAGCTCTCTCGCAAAGAACTCCTGCGAAGCTTAACTCGTTGCAAAGCAACTTCTCTCGCGAAGCTCAATGAGCCAACGCGGAGCACACAACTTTCGCAGAGCAATAATAGCCGCCGCGAAGCTCCTCTTTCGCGAAGCACACTGGCTCCACGAACTACCTTCACAAAACGAGAGAAAATGATCTTCTATGAAAATGCTCACTTCTTCACACGAAGGGGTCAACCTCTATTTATAGGCAATTCCACCAACCCTCGTCCCTTCCACGCGAAGTCAACGCCACGTCATCTCAGATCGCGAAGCTCCAATGATTCTGCCGGAATTCTGTCCAAATCGCAAAGAACCACGACAATTTGCCTTTCGCGAAGCATGACGTAGTCGCAAATAATCACCGTCAACATACCTTCACGACTTTGCTGCAAAGCTCCCTCGCGAACCCCAACATTCCTTCGCACCTTCTCCGCAATGCTCCCTTGCAAAGCCCTTCACCGCCGCGACGCACTTCAGCCTCTGTCATTCGTGAAGCTTGACGTAATCGTGAAGCATCACCGCCTCCATTCTTCTGGCCTTCGCAAAATCCAATCCATGCATCCCATCTTCGCGAAATGCGTGCCTTTTCCATATTAAATTATGCTCTTCATGGAAATCCACTTTTCACGATGCCCACCAAACTCCAAATTTTGGACCCAAAATATTTGGAAAACACTGGGAAACGGCGCCACCTTGTACTGCTATTTTGCACCGCCTCCAGATCGTCCTTTCCTTTTTCATCGTTCCTTGTCAACATGGAATGTCAACAACTTCTCGGGAACTCGACAATTCTCCATGGAAACCTTCTTTGTCAACAAACACAATCGACCCAAAAAATACTGCAATGTTACCTTGAGGGATTTTTTCCCAACAATCTCCCCCTTTGGGTTTGTTGACAACTCTTCACAACTCTGCTCAAAAAGATTTTCTGCACTTTGATACCTCACTGAGACTTCATCCAGTTGCTACCACCATTCACCTCTTGAGATTCTGATAGCGTTCAAGGATTCAATTAAGACGTACTCTAAGCCCACTTGAGCAATGCTCGGCGTGAGAAACAAGAGTAGAATGAAAAGTTCATCAATGAATCACTTCATGTCAGACCCCAATTGTCGATTCCAACCAGATACCAATTCTTAAATTGATACCAATTGTTGAACCACACTGATACCAATTGGTGAATAGCTGGACACCATCTTACACCATTCCAACACCACTATTCTACTTTTATCACGATCCTCAGCTGTCGTGATATCTATGCTTTGATCGATCACTTCTAGCATCGTCAGATTTCATACTATCCCCCTTTCTCATTTCTCCCCCTATCTGACTGCTCCACTAGTCAGCTTCTCCCCATATCATTCATGATTTTTCAAATATCCACATTGTCTCCCCATTTAACAATCACTATTTTCTCCCCCTTTGTCAACGAACCCAATGGTCACCCCTTTGTAGTCTGTAACCTAGTAGAGAACACATATCAGCACATTAGGGAAAAACATATAGTACCTCGGGGAGAGGGGGGTGGGGGTCCCACATCCACACTATTTCAAGTGCGGGGAATCGACTAAACTCCCATAGCCAGTTGATGCCTCTCAAAAGCTTCCTTGGGTAAGGTCTTTGTTAGAATGTCTACAACCTGTAGCTCTGTAGGCACATACTCCAACTTCACGATTCCCTACTCAACCTTCTCCTTGATAAAATGATACTTAATCTCAATGTGCTTTGTCCTTGAATGATGTACAGGATTTTTACTAAGAATTATAGCACTTGAGTTGTTGCAATTGATTCCGATCGGAGACTTCACTTCAACTCCCATATCTTTAAGCCGCTGCTTCATCCACAATAATTGTGTGCATACTTGAGTGTCCGCAATATACTAACCTTCGGCGGTGCTCAATGAAATGCAATCTTGCTTCATGCTAAACGAAGAAATACACAATCCACCAAGATAGAAAGAACCACCTGACGTTGATTTCCTATCATCCGCTGAATCGGCCTAGTCTGCATCAGTATAGCCCAATAACTCTGTCTGAGATTTATTAGTATATGTCAAGCCGAAATCCACTCTTCCCTGGATATACCGAAGTATTCTTTTCACTTCAAGAATGTGGATTTCGTTGGGATTTCTTGGATATATCTCTGCTTGGTATGTGGTGAAAACAATATCAGGCCTTGTTGCAGTCAAGTACAACAAACTTCCAATAATTTGCATGTATTCTGTGATATTTACTGCCTTGCCATCTTCATCTTTCGATAATTTCAAATGGGTGGCAACCAGAGACTTCATCTCCTTGGAATTATCCATTCCAAACCTTATGAAAACCTCTTTGGAATATTTGGATTGAGAAATAAATGTTTCATTCTTTCCTTGTGTCACCTGTAGACCAAGGAAAAAAGTTAGTTCTCCAATCATTGACATTTCAAACTCATTTTTCAGGAATTCATAAAACCGTCTGCAGTGAGCTTTATCTGATCCGCCAAATATTATGTCATCGACATACACTAGCACCATCATCCTTTGAATACTGTCGTTGCTAAAATAAAGATTGTAATCTACTTCTCCACGCTGGAAACCAAGCTTCTTCAAGTACTGATCAAGCCTTGAGTACCATGCCCTTGGTGCTTGTTTTAGTACAACGCCTTCTTCAGCCTGCAAACATTGTTCTCATCCTCATGAATGAGAAAACCATCTGGCTGCTCAATATACACCTCCTCTTCCAGAACACCATTCATGAATGCAGATTTGACATCCATCTGGAACACTTTGAACTTCCTTTGCACTACGATGGCTAGGAATAATCTTATTGTCTCCATCCTTGCAACCAGTGCAAATGTCACATCAATATCTATTCCCTCGATCTGGGAGTACCCCTTGCACACTAGACGTGCTTTGTTCCGAATCACTGTGCCATCTTCATTCATCTTATTGCGATAGACCCATTTGGTACCAATGACATTCTTGTCAGCTGGCCTCGAAACAATCTCCCATGTCTGGTTCTTCTCAATTTGATCAAGCTCTTCATTCATAGCCTGAACCCAGTTTTCATCTTTAGCTGTATCAGAAAAACATTTCGGCTCCACCTGAGATAAAAACGATGTTTTCTGTAATGATTTCATTCTTCGAGTCTGAACTGGAGCTGTCTGATCACCAATGATATTTTGCCTATCAATTTCAGCTCGACTCTTTGACTTCCTTGCAGATACAGACATGACACGTTTTTGTTCATCATCAGTATCTTCTTCTAAGTCAGAATCTGCCACTTCTACTCCCCATGTGTTGCTTACCTCGTTATCACATTCATCCAGAAACTGTTCACTGGATCGTTGAGCAGTCTGTTCATTTTCGACTATAGTGACATCATTGCTCTTAACAATTTTTCCCAGCCTCTTGTTGAAGCATTTATATGCTTTGCTTTTCCCTGAATAGCCAAGTAATATCCCTTCATCTCCTCATGCCTCAAACATCCTATGATGTTCTTTGTTGAGAATGAAACACTTACTTCCAAAGATTCTAAAATATTTCAATGTTGGCTTCTTTCCATACCACAGTTAATACGGAGTTTCCCTTGCTTTGGACATAATAGGGACCTGTTTGAAACATAGACAGATGTCAAAACTGCTTCCTTCCAAAATTTATCTGATAGGTCCTTATCAATAAGAATTGTTCTGGCCATGTTGTTGATGATCTTATTTATCCTTTCATCCACTCCATTATATTGGGGAGTTCTTACTTATGATACATGATGCCTTATCCCATGTTTCTATAGATAGTTTTCAACCTGACTGTTTGTAAATTCCATACCATTATCAGTACGAAACTTCAGAATTTTTGCCCAAGCATCTTTTCTGATTCCCTCATCTACTGCATTATGCAACAGAACACCTCTTTCTTATGGGTAAATGACAAATACCCAGGCCATTCTACTATAGTCATCAATGAAAAGAACATAGTACCTTTTCCCATCTATAGCTCGTGGTGAGATAGGTCCACATACATCAGCATACACCAATTCGATAATTCCAATTGCTTTTTGTTCCATTGGCCTGTATGTCTTCCTGATGATCTTCCCTTGTTGACAAGCATCACACGTATGAGTGAGATCACGTGATAGTTTTGGAAGGTCTCTAGAAGCATCAAACTTTACCAGATCTTCCATAGATGACCATGTCTCTTATGCCACAACTGATTTTCTTCTTCTCTGGATAAAAGGAATGAATCTTCTTCCCCACCTACCAGGTAAAGATTCCCCTTTGTTCGTTTTCCCTGTAGAATGACTATTTCATCTTTTACTTTAACAATACCCATCTTCTTGGTAAATAGGATAGAGTTCCCAGAGTCGCATAGTTGACTAACGCTAAGCAAATTATGACTGAGACCCTCTACCACCAAGACATCAGCATGTCTCATTTCATTGCCCCCAAACTTGGCTTTTCCTGAGCTAACAATCTTCAGGACTTCAACATTTCCAAATTTGACAACTCCTTCTTTGTCATATTTTATGCCTGTAACCAGATCCTTATGCCTGTCATGTGGGATGTGCAACCACTATCAAAGATCCACACACCAGAACGCTCTGATGCTTTAAGTGAAATTTCAGCAACTACGGCCTTCTCAATTTTCTTCTTCCTGCTCTGTAATTTTTCTTTCATACTCGGAATAGATTGAGGCTTCTGTTCTTTCTCAGAGTATGATGGAACGGCTTCATTTGGAAAACTGCAAATCTGTTCTGAACTTTTAATTCACTTGTCAGTTTACTGATCTGCTGCTTGCGAACATTTTGATTCTGCTTTGACACATTTTTCTGAATGGTCGGAGTGAAATACCTATCCACGTGTCCAAATCCACCGCACCAAAAATAGTGTCCTTCAAAATATGTTCTGGAAAACCGTTCTTTGTGTGGCTGCCATCTTTGTTCTTGTTCCCTTCAATATCATTTGGATATGGAACACACATACTGTGAATGTCCCATCTTTCCACAACAATAACACCTGATATAAGGTGCATTCCTTCGTGTTACATCAGCACTATGAGTTTCCCCTTGGGATCTCTGAGTATTCTGATTCTGCTTTGTGCTCAAATTCACTTTCAATCTTGGGACAGGTGCTTGTGGTCTAACTTCAACCGCCACAGATTTTTGTTTCTGATTAAGCCAAGAATCAGCATTAACTTCTAGTTTCAATTTCTGCTTCATTCCTGTTGAACTACTAGGCTCTTCTTTCTTCTTTTTAGTCTTCGTAACGACCTGATTTCCCTAGAATATGTTGGTATTCAAAGGTTTTTCCTGGTCTTTAACTTTTCTCCGCAGACTGACAACTTCCTCTTCAAGCTCTTCAATATGAATGACGTGATCTTTCACTTTTCGACTCAAGCAATCAATCTCCCTTTTCTGCTCTTCAATCATGAGCTTATGCTCATCAACCATTGTTGTGAACTCTGTCCCGGAAGACTTAAGATTTTAAATTTCTTTTTCAAGCTCATACTTATCTTCTTCTTGTTGTTGCATGTAGAGTTTGGCATCAAGTTCTATCTTGTTGGCTTTCTTGGTTTTTTCTCACCAAACATATATCTCTTCAAGAGCTGCTTCTAATTCAGCTTCCATGTCAACTCTCCCTTGAATTTCTTCTTCTTCTTCATCAATATCAGTTTCTTTCATTTCTAGAGCACTACTGTCAACAACCACCATCGCATTTTGTCCACGATCTTTGCAGTTTTCTATCTCTTCAACTTCTTCACCCTCAGACTCAGCTGAACTGCCTATTTCTTGTGAAAAAAGATTCTTCTTCTTAAAGAAATTTATCCTGAATTGATTTTTCCCTTTCACATAGGCCGAAGATTTTTTCATTGGAATCTCAACTTCATCTTGATCGCTTTCTTCCTGAAACTTTTTGGGGCATCTTGCAGCAAGATGACCAACCTTTCCGCATCGGAAGCATGCTAGTGGAAGTTTCCCTTTAAACGTTCCTTTTCCTCTTTGCAGATTTGAAGAAAGGAACGACATCACCTCATCTGACTCTTCTTCCTCCTGAGACTCATCAATAGTGAGCCTCTTCATGGCCTTAAATGCCACCTCTTTGGATTTCCCTTTTTCCATAGCATCATTATCATCATTTCTCATTTCATATGCAACAAGAGTGTTGTGTAGGTTATCCAATGTCAACTCTTTCGTATCTTTATCTTCCAAAACAGAAACTTTCGGATTGAACCGAGGTGGAAGATTTCTCAAGATGCTCTTTATGATTTTAATGTCTTCGATAATCTCACCAAGGCCTTGCATGTCTTCTAACACATCATTTACCCTGTCAAAGAATGCATCAACAGACTCATTCGGGTTCATTCTCAGATCTTCATACTTGTTCCACAACACTTGAAGCTTGGCCTCTCTAACTTTTGTATCCCCTTCATAAATATTCAAAAACTTTTCCCACATGGCATGTGATGTTTTGCATGACATCACCTTTTTATATATATTATTGGAAATGGCTCCCCCTAAGGCATTGATTTCTTTGGAGTCAGCATCCAACTCTTTATGCTCCGCTTCTGATAATGCACCACTAATAATATCAGCTGTGATACCATATATAGCTGCTGAAAACACATCCATTCCAAAATATCGGAAATAATGCTGCATTCGATTCTTCTATATCTGAAAATTACATCGGTCGAAGATCGGATTCCCTATATGATTAGTGACCTCCATTGAGAGAAGAACTAATATCAACCTTCCTTTGATACCACTTGTTAGGTCCACTGGGCTGAATACCCTGAGAGGGGGGTGAATCAGGGCATGACTAATTTAAAATTAAAGCACATTCTGATCTTGTTTCGCTGTAAAGAAAAACAATCTTCTCTCTCTTTCCTGCTGCACAATATAAATAGAAAGTAAAGCAAGCACAAGACAAATCAATTTTACTTTGTACACCGCTAAGGGCTACGTCCAAGGAGCATACACCGACAGGTTTCCGTTCGTACCAAGTCCACTAAACTTCACTAGCTGTGGATTACAATGTTCGGGCTAGATCACTTCTATGCCCAGGCTCACTGCCTATACAACGTTTAGGGTCAGCTCACTGCTTTCCCAAGGGTCACTCCCTGTTTCTCTCTCTCTGGCTCACTGCCGGTGGAGATGATCACCTTCTTCCTCTTCCTAAGCTCACTACTCTTGGAAGGGAATCCTATCACAGTTTATAGACCTGTAGGTATCTTAATTTCAATTAAGTAATGCATCTTTCTCTGTATGTAGATGCTCTGTTGAAGTTCATCTTTCATCCGTAGATTAATACTTCTTTGCCTCTGAACACTGGGAAAACTACCTTTGGAAAGACCTCCGCAAAGCACTCAACTTCGCTAGGCTCCCAATTTCGCGAAGCTCAACAAGACTTTGTGAAGATCCTACCTTTTTGCGAAGCTCTCTCACAAAGCTCTCTCGCGAAGCTCTCTCGCGAAGAACTCCGGCGAAGCTTAACTCGTTGCAAAGAAACTTCTCTCGCGAAGCTCACTGAGCCAACGCGAAGCACACAACTTTCGCGGAGCAACAATAGCCGCCGTGAAACTCCTCTTTCGCGAAGCACACTGGCTCCGCGATCTACCTTCGCAAAACGAGAGAAAATGTTCTTCTATGAAAATTCTCACCGGTTTGCACGAAGGGGTCGACCTCTATTTATAGTCTATTCCACCGACCCTCGTCCCTTCCGCGCGAAGTCAACTCCACGTCATCTCAAATCGAGAAGCACCAATTATTCTGCCGGAATTCTGTCCAAATAGCAAAGCACTACGACAATTTGCCGTTCTCAAAGCTTGATGTAGTCGAAAAGAATCACTGTCAACATACCTTCACGACATCGGCGTGAAGCTCCCTCGCGACGCCCAACATTCCTTCGCGCCTTCTCCGCGAAGCTCCCTCGCAAAGCCCTTCACATTCGCGATGCGCTTCAGCCTCTACCATTCACGAAGCTTGACGTAATCGTGAAGCATCACCGCCTCCATTCTTCTGGCCTTCGCGAAATCCAATCCATGCATCCCATCTTCGCGAAATGCGTGCCATTGCCATATTAAATTATGCTCTTCATGGAAATACACTTTTCGCGATGCCCACCAAACTCCAAATTTTGGACCCCAAATATTTGGAAAACACTGGGAAACGGCACCACCTTGTACTGCTTTTTTGTACCTCCTCCAGATCGTCCTTTCCTTTGTCATCGTTCTTTGTCAACATGGAATGTCAACAACTTCTTGGGAACTCGACAATTCTCCATGGAAACCTGCTTTTTCAACAAACACAATCGACCCAAAAAATACTACAATGTTAACTTGCTGGATTTTTTCCCAACAGGAATCAAGATGAAACCCAATGAAAATGTGTAGTTGAGGACGTAGAGGGAGCAGAGAAATTGGTTACCAAGCCAAGCAGTTAGCTGATGCAGAGCACCACCCGTTCTGATTGAGAGATTTCAACGCCAATTATTTTCAGATAATCCTATATAGATTACAATAGTATCTTCATGAAGAATATTGAAAACAATTCCATGTACAAGAAGCAATCTTCTTCTGAAATAGAGATGTTGTAGGTTTTTGAAAATTAAGGAAACAGAAAGTAATCAGTAAACCACACAAAACAATGGAGCGCTCTGAAGGACCTCCTTCTCCCATAAGATTAATTTTCATCCACCGCTTACAAACTCAGAGACTAACCTGTCGATTTCTTGTAGGGGATACATAGAAGAAGAAGTGTTCGTCCACGTCTGCACGATATCTGTGATGAAATGGGCAATGAGGCCTCTGATGTCTATGATGGTAAGCCCAAGGAGGTTTTCCAGGCAAGGGAAGGTAAGCGTGTTGATTCCACAGAGAGTTTGTTGGAGGAGATAAGCAGAATCGAGCACCGGAGAACTGATTCAAGTAGGGACGAAACCCTAGTCGCGGTTGGAGAACCTCGGTTAGAAGCGGAGCTGATAAGAATTGTACGATATGGGAGAATAGAAAAAGGAGGAACCACGCGACACTCTTGGTGGTATTTTTGGGATAGTCTATGCGAAGTTGGCGACGTGGAACAATGTGGAGGTGACAGGTCATCCTGGAAGGACCCAGGTTTAGTAAATATAGTGGATTATATTATTTTAGTTTAATAATATATATGTGAATATTTATTCTTATTTGCAGGCGAACATCGAGCTCCCAATTTAATATAAATAGAACTAAGGAATAAAATAATTTATTATATTAAATGTGTTTCTCATATATAAATAAATAATTGTGTTAAAAAATGATGTAAGATAAAGAAATTTTATTTGAAGAAAAAAACATAGAAAATTATTCATGTAATTATATTTCCCATGTATGATTAAAAACACTGATTTAACACGGCCTTGGGGTAAGGAAATATTATAAATCCATATTTTTGTTTATCCAATATATTTGAACTTTAATGTCTGTCACATAAAATTAAACTATAAAAACTACCCATCTATTTAATAAGAAAATTTATTGGGAAAATAAATTAATAAATATTAATTTTTTTTAAAAATAACCAGATTATAAAAACTCTAAGAAGAAATTAGTTGTTTTTGGGCCAGATAAACATGACTGAGGAAAAAAAATTGAAAATCTAAATAATGAAAAGCAATGACGTGGATTCCAAAATATATTTCTAATTTTTTAAAAAATAATTTTAAATTCTATTTTTTTAATCTAATAATGATTTAATATCAAATAATGATCAGAATTAGTTGGGAATATGAAAAATTACCCTTCTAATCATGAATGGATACTCATCAGAATACTAGATTCTAACATGGATGAGGATAAAAATTTGTTAATTAATATTAAAAAATAATAATCATGACCTAATATAATTTAGAATAAGTTACTGAGTAATACATATATTATAGTAGTATATGATTATAATAATTATAACCTCCATTTTGGAAATTGACATTGTATCTTTTTTAATTATTTATCTAGTTATTATTTTATATTTTTCTAGTAGGGTAGAAGTAGTGTTGATTGATTCAATTAATTAGTTTCATTCTCCTGATTTACAATAGATACAATAAATTTAAACTGTATTATTTAGAAATTATTTTATTTAATTCAAACGATTTTTTTATTTTCCTCTAGATAATTATATGTTTCATTATTTCATCCAATGATATTAGATATTTATGTACTATTTTTTATGAATAAGTTCTTATTTCTAAATTCATGTGATGTTGTAGCATATCTATGAAATTATTTTTATTATTCCACCAACCAAACATACCTAGTGTCAATTTTACTTTCTTTTCCCTCTCGATTGTAGAGTTATTTACTTAATATATATTCAATTCATAAAGTTTCTTCTCAATTATTGAGTATATATATTTAAATTTGATCATAAATTGGAAATGTTTGAATGATAAATTTATATATATCATAAATATTAGTAATTAAAATAATTTCTTATTTTATATAATTGATTCATAATTAATGGAGTTATTCCGTGTGAAAAATTTAAATTTTATTTTCATCAAAATACCTAAAAAGTATTCTAGAATCACATATTAAATACTAACAAAAAATATAAAATTAGAGAAATATAAACAGTTTAATATCCTTGAGAATGAATAGAATTTGGTTGGAATTAGTACAAAATTAATGTCTATATAGTGTAAATTTTAATATTAAATAATTTGACAATATTGATACCTGTCTATTATTTGGTTTAGAAAAAATAGTTAAATCCCCCATTAGTGTACTAAAAAGTGGTAACTATAATTCCATTCTATAATGTGAAGTGTTTCTAGGTGACATTATAAAATTACAATTTTGAATGATTTAGTAAATAAGAGATTTCATTTGAGAGACAAGTGATTGGATTCAGTTCAGGTATTTTTTTGTTGATGTTATCATATTTTGGTGATAAAAAATTGAACCATTTTTTAGATAATATAATTTATCTAAATGAAGGATGGTTCATCTCCAATCAACTGTTGATTTAATTTTATTTCGAAGTGTAGAAATCAAAATGGGATACATTTTAGTACTCATTCGTACCAAATCTATAATTGATTTTCACTATAAAATTAAACTAGTCCACTTAATTTTATTACATGTATTAGTAATAAAACAACTGAATTAATTTATTTTCATGATTAATTATCCAATTGGAGTGTAAAAAATAAAATTTTTTGTTTTAGTAATATTTAATGTAATCTAAGATAATATTTATGAAAATATGAAAATAAAATTGTATTTGATTTAAATTAAAATATTTATTAAATTGAAAACAATTTAATAATAAAATATAGAAAAATTATTATTATAAAACATTCAATAACTCTATAATAAATGTATGTGGATCCTCCTTACCATCATCCAATCACTAAGGATTATACCCCTCCATGCAAGAATGGTGTAATTGCATTATCAAATAAAAAATACATGAAAAAAATGAGGATATTTGATGAGAGGAGGAAGATATCCACCAAGGTTATGGCTTTGATTAATTATTACATAGATAAAGAAGTTTAGGAGGGCATGATCATCTACAACCCACCTCTGGGGAATTACCACCAATGGGTTACACTCTGGCTTGACCCCCTATGTGCCCATGAGTTTTGCAGGGATTCATTCTTGTCCACCCTGGTCGATTGGCCCTTCGGGTTAGATATGTGACTTGGTGGATTGGTGGTTGAGGGCCAACCCGTAGGGTAAATTATTCCAAAAAAATCAATCACGCAGTTCACCAAATTTCATAAAATATTCAGAATATTAAAGAAAATAATTTTTTAATAAAAAAATCAACCTTTAACTTATTTCAATATTTTTCCATTTCTTCATCAAATTTATCTCTAAATCACTAAAATGCTGAAAATCAAGGTCTCTAAAATTGAGGAAAAATAATATCAATCATTTTTTTAAAAAAATTAGGGACATTATTTTTGTCTATCAAATACCCCCACACATAAACCAAGATTTTTCATAAAAATAAAATATCAAAACGAATTTAAATATGGAGCCAGTGTTTATCTACATTTAAATTTAAAGGTAATAAAATCAAAAAATTATCAGTATCAAATAATAATTTCAAATTCCACAAAAAATATCAATTTAATTTCTCAATTTTCAAGGAAACTACCAATCCGTCATATTTAATTTTCTATTTTAAAAAATGGAGGAGATTCTCCCCTTATTCGTTCAAGATCCCCAATTCATTATTTTTAAACATTATATGTTTTGATTTTTCTCAAATTGGAATATTTTCTCTTGCCTCTCATGATAAAATTCATGTAGAGTGTAACATCCTGAACTGGGTGCTACAAGAAAGTGCCACGTTCTAATTCGCCACATGACCTCAAGCATGCCTCCCCATATAGTGGAGGCTAAAAACATGCAACGATGGTCTAGTATGTCATTTATTGGAAAACAATAACCTATATTATCATTGTAAAGAACTAGTAGACATAAATAAACATATGAAGAAGCATATATAACAAGAACAACACTCTTTTCACAAGATTGAAAAATATGGAATACAATACACAACAAAAAAGGAAAACATGATATGCCATTATATTTGTCATGTTTCTATATTTCAACTTAAAATTAAGCCACTAGGACTCTCTAAGTTGGTTCTGGACCATGTTTGTTCCCCTCATCCATGATCCATCTCCAATCATCCGACTATGGTAGGGAATTTTTCCTCATCCAGTCCTATAATAATATATCATATTTTTGTACTGAACTGGGCTCAAAATAGGGTGTTATTACAACTCATTATGCCCCCATGAGTAGTTCCTAAAACAATTCCAATAAAAATATAGTGTATAGAGTTCTATATGAAAATTACTATACATAAATAACATATTAATACATTATTATTTATTCTTATCTAACTACATTAACTCCAGGGATACTAGTACCCCTATAAAAATTATATATCACACCAGATCATAAAGTGATCCCTAGGTAATATCACATATTAATACCTACTTCTTTATGAATCTCTACTTATTCAAAGGTACTATTATTTAATATTACCATATTCAACTCATGAATAAATCAAATAATAACATGTGAGGCCAAAATTTGGATTACCATTATTTCCATTCTTCATTTTCACTTTTATAAACCACATTCACAATGATACCAATATCACAAACATATGTGTGATGACCCAGTTACCATGAATTCTATTTAAAAGAATAATCATCTTCCCATTATTTTTACTCTTCTATATAAAGACAGTGTTACCCTATATACATCTCATTTTAGAATAACCATGTTCCCATTCTCTATAATCATATGTTTGGTGACCATGTTACCACATGTACTTCTCAATTTATAATGATGATGTTCCCATTCTATATCAAATAATTTATTTACCAGTGAATTATCCACATGAATTCCATTACAAATTCAAAAATCAGTTAAACACATTCATTAGATTTGTAAACTCCACAATTAAGTAAGTGATTCGAATAATTAATTAATTCATCATGTAATTATTAAATATCACAATTTATATTCTATAAATAATTTTATAGAATTAATTTTAACATTTTAATGTATACAGTCCATAATTAATCGAACAATTAATTTTCTAGATCATATTATCAAAGGAACATATTTAATCCACAATTAATTATCTCAAAAACGTTATTTAAATATCTCATAATTAATCTCCCCATTAATTATATAGATTAAATACTCTACCAATTATACAAATTTCCCCCAAATTAATTAGCTAATAGAGAATACCCTCTGTTTCATGATTAATTCACCAATTAATCCCATGTTGTAATAAATCTTTGATAAATCAATTTTTCAATATAATTAATCCAAATCAAGAAGATAAATTGATAAAGGAATCAAAAAATTCAACAATTGGTCATATGAATATCAATTCCACAACATTGGTAATTATATTTAAACCACCTTCCCCAAATTGTTGATGGATGTTTTATCAGTGGAAATTACCAAAATTCGAGAAACACAACGATGTGGATAAATGGTCTAGAACTGAATCCCTAATCCGAAATAATGATCAATGACATCAGATCTAATAAATTTATATCTAAATATTTAATCCTATATATATATATATATATCTAACCGCATAGGTTTATATCCAAGTAATCATTTTATATTTTCCATTTAATTATCAGGGAAAGATAGATGGAATTAAGAGAAAAGCATCGGAATGAAATCCACTTAACAGGGGAAGATATGTTCTTCAATTCATTCTTTTAATCATCATTAAAAATGATTATAAGGGATTATAATCCCTATGGGTTAATGGATAAACCATTTTTTTCCCATAAGAATGTAATATCTCGAGTTAGGTCCACATTAGTGATAAAACAACTCATTAAATGTTTAAAATGGGTGAGATACTCAATTTTAGGATCTCACTACTGGCCCACTCATAGTTTAGTCACACGGTTAGAAAAAATGGGTGCTAACCATCCGTTATACACTGCTTCTTTGGGGAAATTCAAATGGACACCTCTCACGAACTCTCAAACCATTTGTTGACTATGCCAAATCTACTGCCTCAAAAGACTAGATAATACACAATCTTTTCAAGGCTGCCGCATGGTTTTTAAAAACCGCATCCCAAATATGTACAAACACTTTACTCCATGATTTTATTAGACTTCTCCTAAACACGACCCAATAAATAAATCTCATCAATGTTACAGATATAATAATCAAAGTACATAAAATCCCACTGGGATAATGGCATAAAATGTCATGATCTAACAATATCCCAACCTTATAACAACTCATCCTCAAGTATCACCTCCAAGCCTTTAGAATATTTCAATCCAAAATGAACAAGACATTGAGCCTCAAATATTCTTATCTTTCCCATGTTTCCTCTTGAACACGTATATGTTTCTAAAACACATGAATTTTCGGCACAATTAATCCCCTTAAAACATTCTCACTGTGATCCAAAATATATATAAGATGTTCATAAAAAGATTCATCTAACTGAAGCACTACCTTTTCTATATCTATAACATGAAAAAGGATTGGGTGATACTGCCTAATTTGTGATACATGGAAAACATCATGTATAGAATAAGAAATATATGGAATATCCAATCAGTACCCCACCAGAATGATTTATCCACTATTTTAAAAGGACCATCAAACCTGGTCACCATATTTCCCTACCTACATGTCATGTGGTGACCCAACCTAGGTGACACCTGATGTAATACTTGATCAACCACATTAAAATATTGGGGTCATCTCAGCATATTAGAATACGACTTCTATCTACTATGTTCCATATCCAAATGTTTCTGAATCAAATGTAGCTGCTCAAATGTCTCCAATATAAGACTCTTTCCCAAAAACAGTCAATCACCACCCACCATCCAGCATATAGGTGATCATTATTTCCAAATATAATGATCTTATTATGGTTCTATATATATAGTTTCCTGATAAATATTTTCATAAGGAAACTCATCTAAAGGAAAGTGTTTTCCCCAAGATCCATCATTGTCAAGAACACTAGCCCACATCATATCCTCATGAACATGTATAATATGTTCTTACTAGCAATATTTCTATTGGTGTAAAAACATACCGTATATTACCTTTGTGCCAATAACTTTCAAAAATACCTACTAGAATCTTGAAGTAATTTGTGTGTCATGATCTAAAACTACAGTTTGTGGAACTCTATCCAAACAGACTATATCCCAAACATACAATTCTCCAAACTATTATACTATAAAGGATTACCTTATAGATAAGAAATGTGAAAATTTTGTATGTTGATCCAAAATTAACAATATAATGTTTTTATGTGTACGTGTCTTTGGGATTCCCACTAAAAAATATGTGGAAATTCTATACCACTTCCATTCCGGAATGAGAATAAATTATAGTAAACTTCTAATCCATTGATGGTATGCCATCAGCTGCTGGCAAGTGAAGAATCATGTCAAAACCCTGTTATCTCCTTTTTTATGCCTATCCACAAAATATATTTTCATAGGTCATGGTACATTTTGGCCACTCTAAGATGAACCTTCCACTTCATGGAATTAAAATACTTCATGATCTCCTCAGGTACCAAAACTGAATTCTTCGTATGGATTATATCATCCTTATCTATCAACCAGTCTCAATATACCTCCCCATATTCAAAGATTTATCTCATAGATAAGTAGTACATATCCTTAGACAATCTATCTTTGATCCATCTCAAAATCCTAGACTCCAATAACACTGAAACCATATTCATCTTTTACCAAACCTCTTGAACCACCACATGGATTTCTGCTAGCAAGGTGATCATATTATACTATGCACTAGACTCCTAATCAATCTGAGTTTTATTTTTCTTGTTAAAGGCATAAACCACAATATTTCACTTCCTAAGTGTATATGACAGTTAAAAAATCAAATGACTTCATATACTCAACCCATCTCTACTGTCGAAGACTCAAATCAATATGTGGAAATATGTACATAAATATCATATGATAATTATTGACTAAAATATTTCAACCAAAAACATAGTGTCTCCAAAACATAAGATCATAAACCACTATTGTCAACTAAAGTTTGTGCATAGGCTAATTCAGTTTATGAGGCCTCAACTATTCAGAAAAATATTCCACAAATCGATCTCCCTATATTAGCACAACTCCATGTATGGTCCCAAATCCATCAAAATAAATCATATACTCCTCACCTTACTCTTGTAGGATCAAAATTATTGTTGATGCTAAGCGCTTCATTAACTCCTAAAAATCACTCTCACAAGACTCGGTAAATTTTTTCATTACTTCCATTTTTTTCAATCTTGATATTGGCATTTCCAGATGGAAAATGTATTTTGTGTATCTCGTATAATATCCTACTAATCCCAATAAGCTTATAAAATAAATTTTTTAGGATGCTCTGATGAAACCACTTCGAGAAACATCTCTAGGTCCACTGAAACACATTACTCTATGATGTTGTGCCCCATAAAGTGTAACTGGTCAATCCAAAACTAACACATAGAGAGTATTGCATATAACTAAAGCTCTCTTAGTATACCCATGATGATTTCATTATTGTGGAAATGACCATCATGAGTATTATAGTACACCATGATTTTTTCCACAAACACCACCACAACCTAATCCAGATATAGATGAATGATCTGAATCATCAAATATCAAAACACTACTACTTCATTTTTTAAACCAAATGAAATTAAGAAAAACTCATAAAGTATAATCATTCTTCATAAATTAGTCCTCAGTATATATGAAGTCCGTACTCTCATATTATGATACCCTGATCTCAAATCGATCTATGAGAACACACACTCTCCCCTCAATAGGTCAAACATGTCATCAATACATAGGAGCGGATATCCGTCCTTCAAAATCACTTTTTCCAACATTCAGTAATCGAAAAAAAGTTTAAACTGCCAAAATCATTCTTTGTGAACCAAATAGGTGATCCTACAGGAGTCATACATAGACAGATAAATAACTTATCCTCCAACTCCTCCAACTTCTTCTTATTCTCTTGATGCTCAGTTGGTGTTACTATGTCTAGTGTAATAGATATTGGACCATCCCTCCGCATGAGCTCAATAGTGAATTCCATATCTCTCTCAGCTGGTATCCCTAAGAAGACATCAAGAATACATCATAAAATAGTTCCACCACATATGGAAGGAATTATTTCCTAACACACTGGTTATCCAACAATATATAAGAAACATGGGCTATGAGATCTCACATTTGCTAAGTAATTGGCCCAACTCAGCTTGTCAAGATATCCAAATCTCCATGATGAATAGACTAGTCACCCTTATGATACACAATGTACATTGTCCTATGGTAACAATCAATGTGGGATCAGTAGGTGACTAGCCAGTCCATCCCTATAATCAGGCATGAGCCCATCATATAATGATTATAAATACCCCAAAGGAAATAATGCTCCCCGAATCTATAGTGAACACCCCTTTCATAGACATATATCCCTAGACCACACTCTTAGTGGTGTATCAATAGTTTATAACCAACTCATAAACTCCACTATCATGCTCAAAACATCAAAAAGACATGAAAATAAAAAGGAATGAGAGGTACCATTATAAATCAAGGCACTAGGTAATGTAAAATCTTCTATAATAGTACTTATATCTATCAAACGTCCATCCTCGATGTCCACATATATTGGTTGTATTCCATGATACTGTGCGACCCTTGTTCTTATGAAGATGTCTGACTCCCCTCAGTATCACCACTATGCAGATGTGGGTGCTCCTTCCCAAAGTAACCACATACACTACCTCTACCACCTCATTTAGAAGAACACTAACTTCATTCCATTTTTTTTACAGAAGAAACTCTACCAATAGTCTAAAGTTTCCATACTACTTATTCAGTACCATCCTATCACTATGACTTTCAAAATTTATGTGGATGTCTCATATAGCCGCATTATCGACACTCTTTTGGTTGTTGGGAAATATTTCAATGATTGATCCCAATCATACCAAACTAAGGACAGATCACCACATTAATGTTCTATATAATTATTCCTCCAGTCTGTATACTTTTCTACCCACTTCCTTGGATAATATTGTCATAATAGTGCTTCTTGCTCTTGGAGGTCGTGCCTCTTGATCATTCTGTAACAACTACCATTATGGAACTATAACTCTCCCAGGTTCCCATAAACTATGATATCATGAGCCACCACATTGGAAATCCTGATCAGCCTGATGATATTGATCAGGGAATTTATATAACACATTATCCCATTTTGATAAAGTTTCACTCAAGCTTCCACATCTCCTAGATAATTTTTAGAAAAGAACTTTCGATATGTGTCACATCCATCATAGCCCAACACTAACATGAACACCTATGTATGATGCATGAACTCAACATCATTATCATTTTGATAAATCCCTGGATAAAAGTTTTCTAGTAACCTCTTCATGAAGTCCTTCTATATCATAAAATTTGTCTATACTGTTGTTGCATATAGTTCCCACAACCGTTTCACAGATCCCTATAGTATATAAGTTGAAAATTTGACCCTAATCTTAGCCAGAGTCTCCAAATGGTCATGTGTCTTCTCTATGGACTCAACCTATAATTAAACTCCATATGGTCCACCATCGATATTAAAATTAGGATTCTGATACAACTAAATCTCCCTTTTCAACATAGATATACTCTTCACAACTCACAATTTGCTTCTATAAATGAATTTCACGAAGTGATTGAATGTATCTCAAAACATCTCCAATTAATTATCATATTAAATGATTATTTCCTCAATTTTCCACATTATAAAATAATTTATAGGAAATCCCATCACTCTTCCCCTCTACATGAATTGTGGAGGCATACTCTCTATACATCCTAACACATGTCTCATGCCTTATAACACAACCTTATAACATTTAAATTAGTGGTATAAATAATTAAGCTCACATTTTAATATATTTTATAATGTAAATAATTTTATATTATCGCACCATAGTTTTATTGTATGGCTAATTGTCACATTTTTAGGTTTTAGTGGTTATTTCAGCTTAAATTCCAAAAGCGGTTAAATCTGAAAATTTGAGAGATTTTTATCATATGGGTTTTTTGGTCATAACATTTAAATTTTGACTCCAAATTATTTGATTATTTTTTGTACAAATACATGATTTATTTACTACAAAATTTTTTCATGAGGAAATGATGATTAACATCTAAAGGCCTTAAAAATCAATGATATGATGACTTCTCCAGGCAGACGGCATGAACCCCAACACCATATCAGAAGTCCACCACGACATATACACATTCAATTTTGATGCTTCCACTAGTTAGGGAACAAAGACGCATAGTCACAGTTCTAAAATTAATTTTAGGGAGTTCTTAAGTCATTAATGTTTCCATTGAGTGTTATAATATTGATTAAAGCTTCCCATAAACATCGTCCAGAAAAAGAATCCTCCAATGAAAAATTCTTAACTCCCACATATGATGTCCAACTATGATGAAATTTTGATGAGGGGTGGACAATATATTTATTAACAACAATGATGACGAGAGAAAGGAATTAATAGGTCATTTAAAGAGATAAAACAAGTAAACTTTCGGGGGATTGATTTTATATATAAAAGGAGGGGAGATCCTCCCTCTCAAATCAGCCAATTCTAGATCCATTCAATCAAGACACCAAGAAGGAGATCTCCACTGAGAAATGCCTACCACAAATCGTCCCCCTTTCTTTTTTTATTTTTTTATTTTCTTAAATCTTTTTTGTTTTGAATTGTAATTTATATTTCATATAATTAATTCATTGTTTTTATTTCTGTGTCCAACCATCCACCGTATTTTCTAATTCATATTTCCTCCCTCTTTTCATGTTTTATTATTCCATTTTTATTCACCTTGATCTCTTAACATAATAAACGGGGGGGTTAAACCAACATTTGGCCCAGGGGAGGTATGTGAAAAATTCATTTATTCTGTTCATACAATCATATGTTTTATTAAGTATATGATGAGAAATATTGATATGAATGGGTGTTGCAATTTTCCACCAAAACACTGATCTCAACATCATTTATATTCTTTTATTAAATCATTTCCCACCTTCTACTAGATACAAGCTCTTTATATGATGGATTTGATCCATTTTGTGGTTGAAATGGCATACGATGGACCCAGTTCTTGGAAGATGTCACACTCTCGATCGTGGTGTGCCCCAAATCTTGATTATTGGAGGAGGTGAAGTTAATATTGCTAAATGAATTCATGTTTTCACACAAATAAATAAACTAATATCAAATCATGAATGAGATCACATAATTGAATTATTAATCTTATTTTAAATTCCAACAAGGAGAATGATGGAACCCAAAAACCGACCCATAATGGCCATGTTCGTTATAAATTAATTGAATTTTTTTCATTGCATTTAGATTTATAATTTATTTAAATTAAATTTCATTCCATTCAATGATTAAATAAAAAATAAAAAATAATAAGTTTACTTAAAATTAGATTATGTGAGTGAACAACTGAAAAATATCTTCATGAGAGACAACCATCGCGAGCCTCTATGCTTCACTAGAAAAATTAAATTGAATTTTCCATGCCCTATGATAGGGATGCATCAAAACTAGTGTCATTCCTAAGGATCCAATCAGTAGTTTACTTATATTTTTCTATTTTCACATTCCATTTAGATTTTCATCTAAAAAATCATAAAAAATAATAAATCAAAACATTAAAAAACTCTTTGATCATAATGAATTTCAATTCCAATTATTTTTCATGGACTGAACAATCCTAGGTGCCAAAAACTATTTGTAATGATCTTGATGCTCTGTTTAAATGGATTAGTAATAAAATAAAATACATAGAGATACAAATAGAATTGATGGCTGAATATGTAAGCACATCCCAAGAAAAACCCACACATGAGATGGAACCTGAACAATAATGAGTGGTGGAAGAGATTTCACCAATTATTTTTTATCCTAGACAACTAGAGGCGGGTGAGAAATAATTTCTAATGGAACTAATCACATCATCCCGAAATCAACCATTTCTCAAGGAGGTCTCAGAAGTACACCTTCTAGCTATTTCAATGATGGGAGGTCAACATATTTTGGATGAATCCAAGAATATCATTGGTCAAGATAACAGGGAACATGATCTTACCATCATTGATAATGAAACATCAAAAAAATTCTACCTATCTCCTTCACTGGATGATAATGAAGAAGATGCACCTACTGAGAGACATTTACCAATGTTTATGCATGAATAGATCAATTACCAAACAAAATTCTTTGAAAGGGAAGTCTTAATGATTAATTATTCATGTTTTAATCCTATTCAAGAAAAAAAATTCCGAGTTCTCTTTCTTTGAAATTTCTAATAAAACAAAAATTGAGCAGAATGTGGATGCTAAAAATGAGACTACACAAGTAGAGATGGTTGAGGAAGATTTTTTGGAAAAAAATATGGTGATGCAACTAATACCTTAACAAAAATTTTCATAATATAAGAAGGAGGAATCCAAAAAAGACAATAGGGATCACCCCTATATTCTATTGCCTCCCACTTCAAACCTAAAATTTATTCTTTATTATTTCATAGGGGTTTGTAACTTTCTTATCTTCTTTGGGGTTATACACATTTATTATTTAATAATGTACATATAGAAAACTCACATGTTGTGGTTCACCTCAAAGAAACCACACCCACCTTTTGATTGGGGATAATCCACTGAAATCGCCTCACTAGGGGTTGTAGAAACCTAGCACACTCTCGGGGGTCTAAACCAAGCATTATCTCTTTTCTATTTCCTTTTTATTTATTTTTATTTATTTTTCTTATGTGTTTTCATTAATTTATTTTAGTCTTAATGTGGTATCTTCTAGAATCTTGTCTTAATGAATCCACTTAAAAAATATTGTCAGGTTGTATCTTTCCTTCCCTTGGTTTTGTACTTTTATATTTAATTTTTTTTGAGTTGAAAGGAATGGTATTATAATTTAAGTGTTGGGGTAGTGTCAACCTTCATTGTTCTTATTATGCGATTTTCCTTTTTTATCATATTTTTAGTATTTGTATTCTTTAGTTAATATTATAATATTTCTTCATGCATAAATTTATTTAGAAAGAGTTGAAATTGTCTTTCAAATAATTGAATATAAATGATTTTTGATGTGAATTATTTTTCTTGAATTGGATTTTCAAAAAAATTTGTGAGTTTAACTGATTTTTGAATTCCATTCCCATGAATACCTAAATCAAAATATATTTCTAGTCTTGTGAGTTATTATAAACTACTTTGACGTGTTCATCCTAATACCCAATCTATCTTGAGAGAAATATGGATTTTGTAAGAGAAACAGAATTTATGACTTTTCTCTTTCAAAGATTTTTATTTTATGAAATTTTTGTTATATAACTGAGGAATCACATTGGATATACACTTAGTAACATGAGACCTACCATTATATATACCCTATGTTAACCCTTATAATCCATGAATTGCCTTATAGGGTTATGCCACATTACAAGCCGATATTTCCTTACATATCCGCACATTTAGTAATTTTTCATGGATATTTCATGTTTTAGTAGGGGGGAGTGAATTTAGTGCGTGTTCATTGGTATGTGTATCATTTATCGGTGGTTCAAGGTTTGGGTAAATATTTTTTGTAGTATAAAATAAGATAATTAGGAATGGGTCATCATTTGATGGTGCTTTATTTGTTTCATTAATTTATACTTCTAAAAAATGAAAATATGAAGATGAAATTGAATTCCTAATTATAAATTATTTTATGAATTGTTTCCCTCTCAAAAATAAAAGGCATTAACTTCCATTAATTAATAGTATTCAATTTTCAGCACATCTACATGAACAAAAAACAAAAAAAATTGAGGTACCTTTTTAAAGATTAAAAAAAGAGGGAGAACATGGATAATATAATTCACTATAATCATGTCTTGGATCATGTACCATGTTATATAATGGGGTGGTGTTTTTTATCACATTTTCATGCAGGGTTGAGAGAGAAATATCATGTGTTTTCACTTTAATTAAAGAAACATTTTACTTGAATATTTTTAATCATTTTTCCTCCTATCCTAATCAAAAGAATCATTTTAACCTATAATTATATCCCTTATGACTGAATTCATTTTCATGTTTCACACTGTCGAGAAATTATAATGTTTATAAACATATGGTGATACATGTGATTGTCAATGTAACATCCCAAGTAAGTAATGAATAATAGATAGTTTTACCTATGTCTATTAATGAATTAGATAGTGTTTTAGAGGCTTAAAATGAAAATAAATCCAATCTTAAGCATGGAATACACTAATATTCTTAAAAGATTGTTTTACTGGATTTTGATGGAAAACCATTTTTAAATCTATCTTTTGACAATTTTATAAGCTATGATTGTCAAAATAAACTTATTATTTATGATTGGTACATCAAAATATACTTTGTGTGAATTTTTGGTATTTTTCCGATAAAGTTCATTTTTTAATGAATAGGGAAAAATGTTGTATTTTAATTCAAAACCTCTTTTTAATCTAATTTATTTATATGATGAGATTATATTTTGAATTGGTTTTAAAGTTAAATTGCAATATATTTAACCATTTTATCCAATGGTGGTCATTGGAATCAATTTCACTTTGAAATTGGACTTAAACTAGTGTCAATCTTTTGATACTTATTGTTTCAAAAAAACACGGTTTTTGTCATGACAGCGAGAATTAATTATTAAATTAATTAATTTGACTTATATGTTTTGAATTTTGTAAAATATAATTCATTTTTGAATTCGGAATATCAAATATAGCTTAGGGTGAATTTTTGGTAATTTTCTGAAAAACTTCAATTTTTGATGAATAGTGAAATCACTAAGTGGTACTTATAAAAACTGATTTTCCGTTTAAATGAAATTTTTCCATCATTGTGTTTTGAATTTCAAAAATCCGACATACATTGTTTTCATTAAGAAGTAAAATGTGGTTCAATTAGATTAAAATAATTTTTTAGTGAATAATAACTTATTAAGTTTTTAATCGCGATTAGTGGTAATTAGTGTAGTTTAAGGTAAAAAAATGATTTAATAGAATAAGATGAGTTTGAAACATGTCCTACCCACATTGGTTGTGTCATGGACGACCAAGAAAAGCCATGGGTCAACTTGGGGACCCAATGGAGCCACTTTTGTTGGGAAATGACATAAATAACTTTTTATTTAATGTAAAAGTAAAAATGACCCAAACATAATATGTTTTACAAAAACAATTTTTACATGGGGTTATAAAGATAAGATTTTTGATTATAAATAGTCATTAGGAATATAAAAATATTTCCTACATCATAGTAGTTTTTTTATAATTTTTAGACATTAAATAAATTAAATTATTTATGCGATCATGATGATGCAGCGATGACCTCATTATTTAACGATTTAAATAAAATGGAAAGATAATGTAATATCTAAGACCTACACATGTCCAAAACCTATTTTATGAGTTTATTTCGAACCCTTATCACCTTATCCTAGAATTATATAAATGTGGGACCTCTTTAATCCGAATACCATTTTAAAATAAAGTGACTTTTCTTTACTTTCCAAGAGTGCCCCTCCTCTTCTCTTATAAAAGGCCCCCACCTCTACCTCATTTCACACACTTCTCAAGCCTTTGGATCGGCCATCACCTGCCCATTTACTTTTTCCACATCCCTCTCCTAATCCTAGAGGATTCCCTTTGTGCATAATCCTTTCAAAGGAAGCCTTTAGTCTAAAATCAAAAGGAGTTACACTTTTAAAGGTAATTCATTCTCTCATGTTCATTTGTTTTATTTTTCTTCTCCAACCCCCTAAACTCTTTTTATTTACTTCTTTTTTAACAACACCAGTATCTTCAATATACTAGGATTTTATTATAAGATTCATTCGAGCTACACTCTCACACAACTACATCAAATGGTTAAAGAACATACGGTTTCTGTGGATGGAGAAATTCTGCCTCCCGAAATGATGATTGTTCAATACTCATTTAACACCTTCAAAGGTGGCCATTATGATGTAACTATTTTTATATATGATATATAATATGTTTATTCTGTCCTTGAGCTTCTTTATTTTTCATTTATGGCATACCATTATTGTTTCCATTATGGGTAAACACGATATCTTTATTTTAGGAAGTGCGGACAACCGCCCCCTGAAAGTGATTTGATTCGTTAATACCATATGTGGGATGTGTAAAGGATAAAGTTAATGATATTATATATGTTATTATACTGGAATTATAATATACTCTTATATCATAATGACTCCATTCCAGAAAATGCGAAATATAAATGGAAGTAGCGTTCATGCGTACGTACAGCTTACCGTCTCCATGAACGGTGCATTTCATTTCTTACCTCTAAATGTGATGTAATATTATAAATACATGTATATAATGAATCTATATGATATATATGTTATCCAAATCATTAATATCATTCTGGATATAACGAACCTTTGACCAAATTAATAACATGTAAGTGTAAGAAGTCTATTTTTGACTTAAGAACCAAATACCGACAAAATGAACATTATTAACTTAAATGATTACATTATGTTCATAACATGGTATAAAAGGAATAATTATCTTGAAAAAGGTTCTTAATCAAGTAGATATTAACTCAAGTTTATTATTCAGGAGATTAAAGAACGGTCAGGTCAAGTCGGATACGAGGTATGGGACTTCGTCTAAATCTCCTTTCATTGAGGCATATTTTATTTTATTGACAACCTTCTTTTATACGGTGTATAAACCCCTTTGACATTAACGCTTATTCAAAAGGAATATTTTTTATACGAAGCATTTTACAAAATGACAAAAGGGAATGTTTTCTTGTCGTATGTATGCGGCGACAACGACTTCTCCGCCGCCATGACCATTATATGAGTTTCGGCTTCCTCTACAAGCCATACACTTTTTTAATGAAAAATAAATACCATGTTTTACTTTGGTATTGAAAATCGTTTTCATAATGTTTTTATTATATCAATGTGTTGTATTGATATCTTGTGATTGAAATGTTGAAATTTTATGTTTCCTTTATGCATGTTTTATGTGATATGATTATGTTATTGTTCTTGGGCATTATTATGAAGAAGGTTGGTTCCGTGATAAACTAAGGGCGGGTGATCCCGTTATAGCTCTCCAATGCATTGGGTAATGAGAAGGAGTGAAACATTGAGGTTTCTCTAAAGAGATTTAGGGAATATACTGTGATGGGTATTCCAAACGTAACCAAGAGGGTTACTCCCTACGTAAGAATGTTATGAATGCCTCAAGTTACCTTTATGTCTTATGATTTCTATGATATATTCATGATTTGATGAGGTATGTTAAAGTGCTTATGTTTTATGGGTAATGTTCAATTTCATTCTTATGTATATATGTACCCATGTTTCCTTTCCATATTTTTATATCCCTTACTGAGCTTTTTATGCTCATCCCATGTTTTTTTGAAATGTTTTTCACAGGTCAAGGGAAAGGTACATGATATGATGATAGTGTCAAGGAAGTGTCAAGAAAGAATCCATGTTTATTTTAAATTTTTTTCCATTGATGGGAATGAAGAATACTATCTTTATGTAACCACTTTGTTTATTTGTGGAATGTAATGCAAGTTTTATGATATAATTCTATAAAACTCTAAACCCGAAAAGATCCTCAATGTGTAATATTGTAATAACTCAAGATTTAGTAAGGTTTAAGGTCGGGGACTGATAGTTGGTATCAAAGGTCGGTTTAGATAACTTTAGGAGTTAGAATCCTATTAAATGATTATCCAAAAATATATTTTTTGAAATGATATAGCATTTGAAGATTTCCATGTTGCTTCATCTAAGACATGTTTGCTCAGAATGGTTTTCCGCAGAGGAAACAGGGAAGCAGTGCTAGGAAGGCATACAGAAGGAAATAACCTTCCTAATCAGCATCCTGAGATGGTTGGAATTGGAACTGAACAGTTTGTTGTAGTAATGGCGCAGTTGACTCAGGCTATAAATGGTGGTGGTATCCATGCACGAGATCAGCCAGATCAACCGCAGATGATCATTTCAGTGGTGGAACATTTCATGAGGCAACATCCCCCATCATTCAGAGGATCATCTGACCCTGTGTTATCTGAAGGGTGGATTAAAGCATTAGAGAAGATTTTCGATGTCATGTGGTGTTCAGACAATCAAAAGGTTAGTCTTGCTATTTACCGTTTGGGGGGTGAGGAAGATCAGTGGTGGTCTATGGTTAAAAATATCAGGGACGCCGGTGAGATTGATGCTCTCGACTGGGATGAATTCAAAGGTATGTTTCTTGAGAAGTATTTTCCTATGGAAGTTCGACTTGGGATGGAAAATAAATTCTTGGAATTGATGCAAGAGGAAGACTCAGTGGCTAACTATGAAGAAAGGTTCACTCGATTGGGAAGGTATGCTCCAAATTTTATCCGAGACCTTGATTGTAAAATCAATCGTTTTTACTCAGGATTAAAGCCAAAATATTGAAGGGCATTAGCTTCTCGTGAGTTTAAAAGTTATGAAAAGCTTGTTCGATGTGCTGAGAAGGTAGAAATGCAGTTTTCCAATGATCAAGTGTTCTACAACAACCAGCAAAAGAAGAGACCGATGTGGTAGGAGAAAGGTAAGAATTCTTCAAAAAATTCTGATGGTAAGAAAACTAAGTTTCCAGTTTGTGATAAATGTGGCAAAAGGCATGTTGGGGAATGTCTTATGAATTCTGGAAAGTGATACCGATGTGGTAAGATGGGACATAAGGCTCGTGATTTCACTGAAAAGGATCAAGGTGAAGGTAAGACCAAATTTTATTTACAGTTAGTGAAATGTTATAAGTGCAATGAGATGGGTCACTATGCAAACGAGTGTCCAACAAAGAGCTTGAGTGATGGGAAGTAGTTAGACTACAAGCAGAAAGGGGTGGTAAAATCCTTTGCAACTACTTTAGCAGATGTCGGGCCATCAAATGAAGTTGTATTTGGTACTTTGTTTGTTTTTTCATATTATGCCAGTGTGTTGTTTGATTCGGGGTCTACACATTCTTTCATCTCTGAAAACTTTTCTAGTAAAATGGTAATACCATCTCAATAAATGACTCCTGAACTTGTGGTAAAAACACCTGGGGGAATGTTGAGGAAAAATAATTTATAAGAATCTTCCTATCCTTAACTGTGGAAAGAACCTACTTGAAAACCTTATTGTTCTACCTCTAGTAGAGTTTGATGTTATCCTGGGTATGGATTGGCTCTCTATTTTCCATGCTAAGATTGACTGTAGAGCTAAAGAAGTTTCTTATCAGAAAGACTTTCAGTTTGTGTACAAGAATGAACCCTTACTATTGATAACTTGTCAAGAGGCCGAGAAACTTGTAAAAGATGGGAATGAATGTTACCTTGCAAACTTTATTGAAAACAAGGGAACTGTTTAGATTAATGTTCTGCCAGTGGTAAATGAGTATCCTGATGTTTTTCCTAATGAGTTCCCTGGAATAATACCGGATCGGGATGTTGAATTTACTGTTGACTTAGTTCCTAATGCTAAGCCAATTTCAAAACCCCCTTATCGAATGGCTCAAATTGATCTTTTAGAGTTGAAGGAGAAATTGCAAGATTTATTAGAGAAAGGTTTCATTCGACCTAGCACATCACCTTGGGGTGATCCTGTTTTATTTGTTAAAAAGAAAGATGGTTGTATTAGACTTTTCATTGATTATAGAGCCTTGAATAACATCACTGTTATTAACAAATATCTATTGCCTCATATCGATGATTTGTTTGATCGGCTCTAGGGAGCTCAGTTTTTTTCAAAGATTGACTTGAGATTGGGGTACCATCAGCTGAAGGTAAAGGAGGCAGATATTCCGAAGACCGCGTTCCGTACAAGATATGGCCACTATGAATTTGTAGTTATGCCTTTTGGGCTAACCAATACACCTACTGTATTTATGGACTTAATGAATAGAATTTTCCATGAGTTCTTGGATAAGTTTGTGGTGGTTTTCATTGATGATATTTTGGTGTTTTCTAAAATTAAAGATGAGCATGAAAGACATTTAAGGGTTATCTTGCAAAACATAAATGAAAATAAATTGTATGGGAAATTCAGCAAGTGTGAGTCTTGGTTGCAACAAATTTCTTTCCTTGGTCACATTGTTTCTAAAGATGGGATAACTGTTGATCCTTCAAAAACAAAAGTTGTGGAATACTGGACAAGACCCACAAATGTAACTGAGATTCATAGCTTCCTTGGTTTGGCAGGCTATTACAGAAGGTATGTTAGAAATTTTTCACGGTTATCTAGTCCAATGAAAAAGCTAACTCAGAAGGGTGTTAAGTTTATCTGGACAAAAGAATGTGATGATTGTTTTCAAGAACTGAAAAAAAGATTGGTGAATGCTTCAGTTTTGGAACTACCTTCCAAAAAGGGTGAGTTTTTCATCTACAGCGATGCTTCATTGAAAGGACTTGGTTGCGTCCTAATGCAGAATGATCAGGTAATTACTTATGCATCACGTCAGTTGAAAACTCATGAGGTAAATTACCCAACACATGATTTGGAATTAGCTGCTGTTGTTTTTTCTTTAAAAATCTGGAGGCATCATTCGTATGGAGTAATGTGTGAAATATATACCGATCACAATAGTTTAAAGTATATATTCACTCATAAGGAATTGAACATGAGACAAAGGATATGGCTAGAATTAATCAAGGATTATGATTGTACAATTCATTACCATCTAGGAAAAGCAAATAAAGTGGCTGATGCTTTGAGTCAAAAAAGTAATGCTTCATTAGCAATGTTGCGTTTGGAACGTGATCCTTTGGATAAAGATTTGATGAGCTTTGGCATAGAATTTGTTGGTGCAGAAAGTTCTTCTGTTTTGTTTCTGGTATCAGTGAGATCATCTCTATCAGATAGAATCAAGCAAGCACAGAAGCAAGACAGTGAGTTTCAGAAAAAGGTAGAGCTAGTTCAGAAAGGTAAGTTGCATGAATTAAACATTGATAATGATTGTGTTTTGAGATTTGGGAAGAGATTGTGTGTACCTTGTGATTCACAGTTGAAGGAAGAGTTGTTATGTGAAGCTCATAGTTCTCCGTTTTCAGTTCATCCTGGCAGTACTAAGACGTACAGAGATCTGCGGGAGTATTACTGGTGGGATGGAATGAAAATAGATATTACTGATTTTACTGTGAAGTGTTTGACATGTCAACAGGTTAAAGCAGAGCGGCAGTTACCGAAAGGGATGCTTCAACCATTACCAGTGCCAGAGTGGAAATGGGAGAATATATCCATGGAATTTGTTGTGGGATTACCGAAGACAGCTCGAGGTAATAATGCAATCTTGGTTATTGTTGATCGCTTGACTAAATCTGCTCATTTCATTGCTATACGAGATACTTTTTCCATAGATCAACTTTCCCGTTTGTATCTTAAAGAGATAGTCAGGTTACATGGATTTCCACTCTCCATTGTATCTGATCGTGATCCTATGTTCACTTCTAACTTTTGGAAAGGCCGTCAGAAGTCGTTGGGTACTGAATTAAATTCTAGTACAGCTTTTCATCCTCAATCAGATGGGCAGTCAGAACGAACAATTCAGACCTCAGAGGATATGCCACGAGCTTGTTTTATAGATTTTCAGGGATGTTGGGACCAACATCATTCTTTGGTTGAATTTTCATATAATAACAGTTTTCATTACAGTATACAGATGGCACCATTTCAGGCATTATATGGGAAGCGGTGTCGAACCCCAGATTTCTGGGATGAAGTGGGTGAAAGGAAGTTGATGGGACCAGAATTGGTAAAAGAGATGGTAGAAAAAGTTCAGATGATTCAGAAGCACATGAGAATAGCTCGGAGCAGGCAGAAGATTTATGCAGAGAACCGGAGGAAGGATCTATCTTTTGAGGTAGGTGATCATGTTTTTCTCAATGTTTCTCCTTGGAAAAGTGTGATGAGATTTGGTAAGAAAGGAAAGCTGAGTCCAAGGTTTATTAGACCATATGATATTCTGGAGAGAGTTGGATCAGTTGCATACCGTGTGGCTTTACCTCCGAGTTTATCTCAGGTACACAATGTTTTTCACATTTCGATGTTGAGAAAGTATATGCCAGATCCATCTCATGTTTTGAGTCCAGAGGTAGTTCAGCTGGAAGAGAACCTATCTTATGAGGAACAACCGGTCCAGATTCTTGACCACAGGGAGCATGTGTTAAGGAATAAGGTGATTAAGTAGGTAAATGTTTTGTGGAAAAACCACATGATGGAAGAGGCAACATGGGAATCTGAAAATGCAATGAGGAATAAGTACCCCCATTTATTTGATAAGTAAATAAATTGCGAGGGAAAAATTTTCTAAAGGGGGGAAGGATGTAACATCCCAAGTATATAATGAATAATAGTTATTTTTATCTATGTATATTAATGAATTAGATAGTGTTTTAGATGTTTAAAATGAAAATAAATCCAATCTTAAGTATGGAATACACTAATATTCTTAAAAGATTGTTTTACTGCCTTTTGATGGCAAACCATTTTTAAATCTATATTTTGACAATTTTATAAGCTATCTTTTTCAAAATAAACTTATTCTTTATGATTGGTACATCAAAATTTACTTTGTGTGAATATTTGGTATTTTTCTGATAAAGTTCATTTTTAATGAATAGTGAAAACTGTTGTATTTTAATTCAAAACCACTTTTTAATCTAATTTATTTATATGTTTGGATTATCTTTTGAATTTGTTTTAAAGTGAAATTGGAATATATTTTTACCATTTTAACCAATGGTGGTCATTGGAATCAATTTCACAATGAAATTGGACTTAAACTAGTGTCAATCTTTTGATTCTTATTGTTTCATAAAAACACGCTTTTTGTCATGACATCGGGAATTAATTATTAAATTAATTAATGTGACTTATATTTATTTAATTTTTTAAAATAGACTTCATTTTTGAATTCGGAATATCAAATATAGCTTAGGGTGAATTTTTGGTAATTTTCTGAAAAACTTCAATTTTTGATGAATAGTGAAACCACTAAGTGGTACTTATAAAAACTGATTTTCCGTATAAATGAAATTTTTCCATCATTGTGTTTGGAATTTAAAAAATCCGACATACATGGTTGTCATTAAGATGTAAAATGTGGTTCAATGAGATTAAAATAATTTTTTGGTGAATAGTAACTTATTATGTTTTTAATCGCGATTAGTGGTAATTAGTGTAGTTTAAGTTAAAAATAATGCTTTAATAAAATAAGATGAGCTTAAAACATGTCCTATTCTCATTGGTTAGGTCATGGACGACCAAGACAAGCCATGGGTCAAAATGGGGACCCCATGGAGCCACTTTGGTTGGGAAATGACATAAATAACTTTTTATTTAATGTAAAAGTAAAAATGACACAAACATAATATGTTTTACAAAAACAATTTTCACATTTGTATATAAAGATCTTATTTTTTATTATAAATATTCATTGGAATGATAAAAAGATTTCCTACATCATGGTATTTTTTTTATAATTTTTATACATTAAATAAATTAAATTATTTATGACGTCATGATGATGTAGTGATGTCCTCATTATTTAACGATTTAAATAAAATGGAAAGAGAATGTAATATCTAAGACCTAAACATGTCCAAAACCTATTTGATGAGTGGATTTAGAACCCTTATAACCTTATCCTCGAATTATATCAATGTGGGACCTCTTAAATCCGAATACCATTTTAAAATAAAGTGACTTTTCATTACTTTCCAAGAGTGCCCCTCCCCTCCTCTTATAAAAGGCCCCCACCTCTACCTCATTTCACACACTCCTCAAGCCTTTGGCTCGGCCATCCCCTGACCATTTACTCTCTCCACATCCCTCTCCTCATCCTAGAGGATTCCCATTGGGCAGAATCCTTTCAAAGAAAGCCTTTAGGGTCAAATCAAAAGGAGTTACACTTTTAAAGATAATTCATTCTCTCATGTTCATTTGTTTTATTTTGCTTCTCCAACCCCCTAAACACTTTTTATTTACTTATTTTTTAATAGCACCAGTATCGTAAATATAATAGGATGTTGTTATAAGATTTACTTGAGCTACACTCTCACACAACTACATCAAATGGTTAAAGAACATACGGTTTCTGTGGATGGCGAAATTCTTCCTCCCGAAACGATGATTGTTCAATACTCATTTATCACCTTCAAAGGTGGCCATTATGATGTCACTGTTTTTATATATGGTATATAATATGTTCATTATTTCCGTAAGCTTCTTTATTTTTCATTTACGGAATACCATTATTGTTTCCATTATGGGTAAACACGATATCTTCATTTTAGGAAGTGCGGACTACCACCCCCTGAAAGTGATTTGATTCGTTAATAACATATGTGGGATGTGTAAAGGATAAAGTTAATGATATTATATATGTTATTATACTGGAATTATAATATGCTCTTATATCATTATGATTCCATTCCAGAAAATATGAAATAGAAATGGAAGTAGCGTTCATGCGTACGTACGGCTTACCGTCTCCATTAACGGTGCATTTCATTTCTTACCTCTAAATGTGATGTAATATTATAAATACATGTATATGATGAATATATATGATATATATGTTATCCAAATCATTAATATCATTCTGTATATAACGAACCTTTGACCAAATTAACAACATGTATGTGTGAGAAGTCTATTTTTGACTTAAGAACCCAATGCCGACAAAATGAACATTATTAACTTAAATGATTACATTATGTTCATAACATGCTATAAAATGAATAATGAACTTGAAAAATGTTCTTAAGAAAGTAGAGATTAACTCATGTTTATTATTCAGGAGATTAATGAACGGTCGGGTCAAGTCGGATACGAGGTATGGGACTTCATCTCAATCTCCTTTCATTGAGGCATATTTTATTTTATACACAACCTTTTTTTATACGGTGTATAAACCCCTTTGACTTTCATGCGTATTCAAAAGGAATATTTTTTATACGAATAATTTTACAAAACGAAAAAAGGGAATGTTTTCTTGTCATACGTATGCGGCGAGAACGACTTCTCTACCGCCATGACCATTATTTGTGTTTCGGCTTCCTCTACATGCCATACACTTTTTTTTAAATGAAAAATAAATACCATGTTTTACTTTGGTATTGAAAATGGTTTCATAATGTTTTTATTATATCAATGTGTTGTATTGATATCTTGTGATTGAAATGTGGAAAAGTTATGTTTCCTTTATGCATGTTTTATGTGATATGATTATGTTATGGTTCTTGGGAATTATTATGAAGACGGGTGGTTCTGTGATAAACTAAGGGCGGGTGAGCCCGTTATAGCTCTCCAATGCATTGGGTAACGCGAAGGAGTGAAATTTTAAGGTTTATCCGAAAAGATTTAGGGAATATACTGTGATGGGTATTCCAAACGTATCTAAGAGGGTTACTCCCTACGTAAGAATGTTATGAATGCATCAAGTTACCTTTATGTCTTATGAATTCTATGATTTATTCATTATTTGATGAGGTATGTTAAAGTGCTTATGTTTTATCGGTAAAGTATGATTTCATTCTTATGTATATATGTACCCATGTTTCCTTTCCATATTTTTATAACCCTTACTGAGCTTTTTATACTCATCCTAAGTTTTTTTGAAATGTTTTTCACAGGTCAAGGGAAAGGTACATGATATGATGATAGTGTCAAGTAAGTGTCAAGAAATAATCCATGTTTATTTTAAATTTGTTTCCATTGATGGGAATGAAGAATAATATCTTTATGTAACCACTTTGTTTATATGTGGAATGTAATGCAAGTTTTATGATCTAATTCTCTAAAACTCTAAACTCGAAAAGATCATCAATGTGTAATCTTGTAATAACTCAAGATTATGTAAGGTTTAAGGCTGGGGCCTTATAGTCATGTATGATCACTACTCCAGATTGAATTTCTCTTGAGTGAGAGTGGCATAAAATTCAATGTGATGTAGGTTGTGATTGGGACATGGATTTATATATGAAGTGGAATGAATATAATTATTTAAATGAAAATGATAGTGAAATGTTTTTCATAGATAATACAATATGGACATATATTTTTGATAAGATCATGTATATTTTCTAATTTTTTATTCTTGAGTGGATTTCGATTTGGATGTCAAATGATTGCCCATGAGTGCAATTTTTAAGTGTGGGTTAATGAAGAAGATCAAATTTTAAGATATTTTATACTATAAATCATTGATTATAATACCACTATAGTGATATTTTATGGGTAATTGTCACATTTTTAGGTTTTATTTGTAATTTGATCCTAAATACAAAAGGTGGTTAAATATGGAATTTTTACTGATTTTAATCATTGGGGTATATTAGTTCTAACATTTTAATTTTGACTATAAATTATGTGTTTTTTTAAATACATTATTTATTTACTACAACCTTTTCTTCATGATGAAAATTTGATTCGAACATATAAAGTCCTTAAAAATAAATGAAGTCGATGTCTTTTCCAAGAAGACAACGTGGACCCCACCACCGTAATAGAAGTCAATCTCGGACTACGCACATTCAATTGTGATGATTACACCTGGAAGGGACCAATGAGACATAGGAATAGATCTACAATTAATTGGATGGAGTTTGGAATTCATTATAGTATCAATTGAGGGTTATTATTTTAAAGGATGCTTTATGAAAAATTCATCCAGAAAAAGAAACCTCCAATGAAAAATTCATAAATCACACATATGATATCCAGATATGAAGAAAGTTTGTGGAGAGATGAACAATATATTAATGAACAACATTCATGAATGAAAAAATGCATGACGATATCATTTAATGGCACTAAAATGTGTCCAATTTCTAAAGAAATATTCTCACTATAAAAGGATGAGACATCCTCCTTCTCAAATCATCCCATTCTGCATCCATTGATTCAAGGAACCAAATAGAAGATCTCCACTCAGGGGTGGAGTTAGACACTCTATCCCCCTTTATTATTAATTTTTTCTCTTTATTTTTTTAGTTTTCAATTTTAATTTATATTTTTAATAAAATAATACATTATTTTTATTTCGGTGCCCACCCATCCACCATGTTTTCTTCTTCATCTTTTCTCCTTATTTTCTACTATTAATATTAACTTATTATTCAAAATGTCCTTTTACCTTAAAAAATTAGGGGGTTACTAAAGATTTGGAATGGGGGATATTTTTTGCAATTTAATTTATTTTGGGCTTAAATTCTTATGTTTATTTAAATTTCAAATGAGGAAAAGTGATGTAAATGGGTATGGCGACGACCACCAAAACAGAAATCTAAAACTAATTTCAATTCATTTATTAAATTCTTTACTTTCCTTATACATTATACACAATCTTCATATAATGTATTTGAGCCATTCAGGGGTTGAAATGGCATACGATGAGGCCAAGACATGGAAGATGTCACACTCACGATTGAGGTGTGCCATCAATATTGATTAGAGGAGGAGGTGAAGGTAAAATTTCTAAATGCATTCAATATTTCACATCAATAAATAAAATAATGGAAATTCATGAATAAGATTTCATAATTGAATTATCAATCCTACATTAAATTCCAACAAGGATAATGACGACACCCACAAACCAACACATAAAGGCCAAGTAATTTCATATATAATTTCATTTTTTCATTGCAAGTCGGTTTTAGCTTTTATTTAAATAAAATTTCATTCTATTCCTAGATTAAATAAAAACAACCCAAATTTAGTAGTTTAGATTAATTAGATTAAGGGACTGAATTAATGAAAAATATCTTCAATGAAGACAACCTTTTTCAGCCTCTATGCTGCACTAAGAAAATTAAATTTCTTTTTCCATGCCCTACAATAGGCGTGCATTAATTATCACAATATGTATTTCCCCCCACCTCACCAAAAATTCAAAACCAATGAGCTTTCACTACCCTTAACTGTCCTACACATAGGTTTTGGTAAACAAGGGAAAACACACTATAATAATCAAGTTTCTCATTTAGACACACAATTATTCTCATTTCTCATCATATTTTACAAACTTTATCAAGTTATGTTAGGTACCATTTCTCATTATAATATCATAAACAAGGAAAATAGGTACATTTATCAACATTAAAATAAAATATTTTTATGTGATTTATAAAAAGGATGCATCAGAGAATAAAAATATGTTCCTAGAATAAGGCATATAAGCTTAAATATCAAGGAAATCTAGGCCATGAATCAATAATAAAAAATTCTCATAATAAATAATTAGATTAAAACACAACTGTGTCACCAAAGGTGAAATAATTTTCAACTGTAACAAAAAATAACAATAACAACATTCCAACCCCTTGTTATTGTGTTTTCCCACATATATTGGTTTGTAACTCCCATGCACTAGGTCATAAACAAGCCTTAACTCATCCATGTATCATGTCTAAAATTTTGAAAATTTTATTATGAATGAACAAGAAAGAAAATTGGAGTTCTGATACAACTTTGTAACACCCCAACTCAGGTACCACATGATAGTTCCCTGATCCAGTTTTCCACATGAATTAATGCATGCCTCCCCATATGCTATATGATACCAACCTGTAGAAGTGGTATGTTAATTCGTTCATTGGGTTACTATACAATAATTTATCAAAGTTAATCACCAACATAAATAAGTAATCAAACACAAAACCTTATATAAAAATAATAATATAAATGTCACAAGATGACCAAATAGCAAATAGTATAATCAACTAAAATGGAAAAAATATTATGAAAATATAAGTTTCATGTTTCTATAATTACAATAAAAATAATTCACTATGATTGCACAATTAGGTCCTAAGCCATGTCTATTCCTCTCATCCAATATCTATCCCCAATTAGCCTCCAATCCTATGTCCTTTACCATTATCCATTCCTGAAAATATATAATCCATTCGGGTGACCATCATTCATCCTGAATATGGTGTGATTACAAATCCGTAGGCTACCAATAATAGTGTATAAAATAATTACAAAAAAATATAATGTATGATGTTATATATAATAATAATAATTAAAAATTAATAATTAAAAATTAATTACAATATCATATATTCTTTTCTAAATACTATAATTTGAGGGTTCTGGACAATATACGTACCTCAATACTAAATTCATCTCAAACTGGAACCTAATGTATTCCCTATGTTATATCATATCTAATTACATACATCTAGTTTAATCTCAAATTATGGGAATGTGATATGATATATTTGTACCTGATTCGACTCCTGTTGAAGTAGAATATTATCATGTGAGGTTGTAAATCGATGTACCATTATTTCAATTAATTAATTCCCCATTAATAACCCACATTTACAAAGATACCAATATCACAATCATAAGCTAGATGCTTATGTTACCATGATTAATAATTAATAGAATGAACATGTTCACATTAAATTTACTCCAAAGTGCAATGACCATGTTACCAGGTATACTTCTCAGTTTTGAATGACCTTGATCCCATTCTCTTTAATAATCACAATGATAACCATGTTACCATTTGTACTTTTCAATTTAGAATTACAATGTTCACATTAATTGTCAAAAAATTAATTTACCAATTTATTGTCTACACCAAACCGATTACTAATACAAAAATTACTTAAACACATTCATTGCTTTAGTTAACTCAATAATAAACTATATGCTTCAGAAAATTAATAAATTAAAAAATTCATTAATCAATATAACAATTCCTATAACATAATTTATTTTCTAGAATATGATAGCTCATTCTAATCTCATAATTCCATATTTAACCCCACAATAAACGATCTAGAATATATTATTAAAGGATCAAAGTTAATCTATAATTAATTATCATAAAATATCCATTTCAATATCTCACAATTAATCCATCAATTAATAACCTACATTAAAACATATACCTTTTATAATCCAATTCCACAAATTAATTATCTAATTGGGAATTTACTTTATGTCATGATTAATTCCATAATTAATCCCTTATTACAATAGTACTTCGATAACTCAATTACTCAATCTAATTAACCTGATTCAAGAAGATCAATTTCTTAAGGATTCTTGAAATTTCAAAAATATATATATAAATATCAAATCCAGAACTATGGGAATTATATTTAGACCACTTACATCAATTTTTTGGTGGATTTTTTTTTCTAAAAAGCTGTTCTCAAATCTTGAGCAGCACAATGATGATGATAAAAGTTATAGATCTAAATCCCTAAACAAAAATCCAGATCAAAGAAATCAATATTTCATAAATATTGATCTAGATCTATAATCCTATATCTAAATCTAACCACATTGTTTTAGATCCATGTAAATAGAAACTATGTTCAATGAAAAGATCAAGGAATTGTATAAGAAATAATATGAGAAGAATCCGATTGACATCCACATACCATAACAAGAGAGGATCTTTAATTCGGGCTTTCTATCTCAATGAATGGTGCTCGTCTTGCCTTGAAATCCCTAAGAATGAATCAGAGAAGGTTCCTTCACCCTTATGAATGTAAAATACTGAGATCGAGGTGTATATGAAGTGATTCATGTAATTAATAGATAAATAATAGAGAGATCCCAAATTTAAGGATCTCACTGTTGGCACACGCATAGGTTAGTCACAGTGGTAGACAAATCGCGTGCTAACTGTGTGTCATCCACTGCTTCAAGGGGAGGTTATCATGACTAACTCACATGGCCTCTTAAATTGTTTATTTTTTTATGGAAAATCCACCACATTAAAATACTATATAGCACATAGTTTCACCTAAGCAGCCACATGGTTTTTAAAAACCACGAGCCAACCAGCACAACCTCTTTTATCCAATATTTTCATAGACTTTACCTAAACGCACACCAAGCCATAACTCCCATCAAATATACTTAATTAAAAACAATAATTACCTTTTATATTAATTGAGTTAGCTCCATAAAAGTTCAAGATCATATGAAATATTATGATGATATCATGAGAACATGCTCATTATCAATAAGATGTTAAAAGAACTACATTATACACATTATAATGAAAAGAGACACATAAAATCATTAGGGATATACAATTTTTGTTTAAATGTCTCTGATGAAAAATGATGGTATGAATTAAGGTTTAAATTATAAATCTCAAGGTGGAGTTTAATCTCTTAAATCATAAAACATGTTACTAAAATTAAATTTTTACTAAAATTATCTCCATTAATTTATAGCTACTCACAATATAAAATCAATTCAATGTATATATTAAGATCAATTTAATCTAAATGAAATTATTTGTAACCTCTCTAGAATATTTTTTTCTACAGTTATTCCTTTCTCAAAGAACATTTTTCATTTATTTTATTTTTTTATAGTTATGGTAAAAATAAATCTCACATCAACCACCAAACCACATATAATAAAAATCAATGGTATTATAATGATGACTTTTGGTTTTCCTAAATAACATCAAGTTTGACTCATTTTTTATTCTTTTTTTTTTCATTTTCATGTTTTATATTCACGTGGAACTATATAATATTCTAAAATTTAGGATTATAAATCATTTTATAATTACCATAATAAGATCCCCCACACTTCATCATTATATTTTAAATTACACCATTTACAATTATTATCTTTACCCCCATAATTCATAATTAAAATACCATGAAATTATTAATAGTAGGGTTGCAATGGACAATAAATGTCTTGAAACATGGTTCATCCCTATTAAGGTCAATTATGGTACCTATGGGAAAAGGAAGGATTGTTGTAAATGTGGTCTTGTAAAACCAGGAACCCGAACACCTATATTTGGTACCAAATCATGCGGTGTATTTTTTTTATAATGGACAACTGAAGCATACAGAATACATTATACAAACAAGGTCGTTTTATACTCTAGGATTTGGAGGATTATACAAACGATAAATTAAAACAATGTTTATATAAATAACTATAAAATAACTGATTTGAATCACCCCCACTAGCACTATAATTATCCTTTGAAATTATATGGAATCTAGTGAACACCATTTTACAATCATGGGATAAGAACCAAAAATATCAATAAGGAATATAATGATTGAAATTTTAGGTCAAGTTAGTACATACAAACTAACAAAACCCATTTCATAAAAATATATCTACATGCATAGAAACATTATAACGTTTCATCGGGTCATATTTTCCATATCACTCATACACTAACCCTTACACATGGAATAACCACTAGGTCAACTTCTATCTCTAGAGTTCCCAACACAATGTAGAGCTATAATGGGCCTCCCAAATCAAATCTTGAGATATAATGGGATCAAAAGAATATATCATTAACTATAATGGGTCTCCTCCCATAATATCATGAGTTATAATGGGGTCAACCAAATATAATCAATTTTCAATGAACATATCATGATGACAACTATTGATAAAGCCTTTAAACCCGTAATCAAAACAAATTCATATTTTTTAAATACAAGTTTTCATAAATAAAAATCACTTTTAAAATATAAAAACAAATTAAAATAAAAATGAAATCATATTGTTTAAAAATAATTATGAAAACATATGATTTAGAAAACATAATAATAAATCATTGAGAAATTAATAGAAACCACTAATTCCATATATAAAAACAATCATTCTCAATTTCACAAAAGAGACTATTAAAAGGATTTTAAATGGAATGTCTGTTAAAACCCCATGAAATCAATCCCTTTTGGATGCACAAGAGAGAAATTAAAATTTTAATACATATATAAATATATTCAAAGAATCCATTTTGAAAACATGAAATTGAAATATAAATATTTAGAAGAATAAATCTTTAAAAACATTTAAAGCATTGTTTTAGTTAAAGAGCCTATTACCTCAGGATAGAATTCATTAAAATGTTATCAAAAATACTTTAAAATAGTTTGAATATATTTATTAAGATATTAATGAACTAATGTATTCTGTATAATAGCTTATAATATTTTCTTATAACATGTTCCAGTCAATTATTATCAATATCTTGTCATTTTTATTGTTTTGGGTGCATTCTTTTCATGGTTTCCAAGGTTGGTTATTTATGGTATTCCTTGTCATAATTAAATAACAAACCATAACACATAACATAGATATATATATATATCATATAAAACAATTACATGTAAATTTAATCTTTACACAATTTTAGTAAAAGGGAAACAGTGAATAATTGTCCACAATAGTGCGTAATTAACGCATGACGGAAGATGAATTCATTATTTAAGAAATAATGTAGAAGATGGGAGATTTTATTATTAATATATCATAATAATTAACTCATGTATATTTTCTATGTTGGATTTCTCATGAGACATTTTATAAGAGGTGGGGATATGATATATATGAACAAGAATTCAAAATTATTTACAAAAGAATATAATTTCTTGAAAACACTACCTTTAAAACCAATTCATAGATCATGTAATTGGTATTTTTTGAGAATAAATGTACAATAATGTATTAATGGATGAGTTTATAGGAATTTGGCATATTATATTGGATAAATAATGATCAATTTGATGAAAATATTTGGAGGGAGAATCCTTTTATAATTGAGGTCTGGGGTAACATATGAATACTCAAATGTTTAAATTATTTATATATTAAAATTGGCTTTATTACTTACAAAAGGACTTATAGTAATATGATATCTCATTTTAGTAAGAATATGATCTGTTTTTTAATTTTTGATGAATTTTTTTTATTTTTAAATAAATTCATCAAAACAATTATTCATGGAAAACTAATTTTTTTCAAATTTCAAACTACTCAAATTCATGAATTTATGAACATCAAAATAAAGATTAAAATTAGAATAACATTTTTAATTAAATCTTATAAATATTAAAATTACCTATATAAATCATTAACAAACATAAAAATATAACTCATTTATTTTACTATTATTAACAACAATAATTTGATTACTCCATTAATTAAATATTTTATGCACTGTAATTTTTCAATCGATTAAGGTAATAGTTTATTATAAAAAAATTAAAAATAAAATTCTATAAAATAAATTAATTTTTTAATCATTATATGGAATATATTTGTTTGAGTAACACTTTTTGATAACATTTTATTATAATATTATAATAATTATAAACTATAATGCGATAACATTAATTTCTTTTGATATAATATTTTAAAGTGGTTAGGGTGATTGATGTTGGTCCAAAATTACCCAAAATCAAATAAGAAAATGATAATGACATACACTAATTTATAAATTTTTTTATCCAAAATATAGATCATTTATTAATTTATATAATTTTTTTTAAAAAAAATTATTTTATTTTTTTATTCTAGAACAAGTACTGCATTATAGTTTCACACAAATCAATGTTAATTATTTAATATTTAAAGATAAAAAATAAATTAAAATCATAAAAAATATTTTTTTTAAGATCAAAATGAATTTATATATTTTTTAAATATATATATTCACTCATATACATGTCTATAAAACATCATAAATTTTTTATTTTTCCTTTTCATTACATACGAAAGAACTACGAAGGCACTTCAAAAAGATTAATCTTATATAACAATAGAATTCCAAATTAGCATAAAATAAATAAATAATAAATAATATTTATATATTTTTATTAAAATTAAAGTGTATCAATCATTTATTATTTAAAATTAACCAAATTTTACATGGTCGATATTGCGCAGGCACTACGCCAGTACTGATAACAATTTTTATACTAATCATGAATAGAAAATAGTTTTCACCATATAAGGTATTTTTTGTAAAATAATATGGTTATATTATCATTATACAATAATTCAATAAATATAATAAATTTTTCTCCACAATTATATCTTCATGATGGAAAAAATACCGAACATTAAAAATACTATATTTTTTACTCTTCACCAAAAATTAATCTTTTTTATAAAATTCTCAAAACATCATACCAAGATAATTTTTAAATTCTGAATTAGAAATTGAAATTAATTTGGTGATTTAAAAATTATATAATTGAAAAATTTATTATTTATATTAAATAACAGTACAATAAAATATTTAAATTAATAGGTACTATTTAAATAAAGAATATTAATAATTAAATTATTCTATAAAACCCTTAGTTGTTATATTCTACAACATTAAATTAATTGTACCCCCGAAATTAAATCATTTTACTTATAATTATGAATTTTTATATTTATAATTAAGTGAAAACAATTTTTTATGTGTATTTAACTAACTAGACATTTGAAATTATATTCTATCACTATTTTCCAAAAAATATACAATATCTAATATCCAAATTTGTCAAGAAAATTTTCTTTTATACAAATTGAAATACCTAGAAACCTCAGTTCAAAATTTAGTTATAAAAAATGTTTTCTAGAATGTTATAAAGGATAACATAATTATAAATAGTACACTATACAAACGATGAAATTTTCTTGTCAAGGTTTTGGAGGATTAGAAAAATCATACATTAAATCAAAGCACACAAAAATAATTACCAAATAATTAATTATATTCATCTTTACTGGCACTATATTCATCCTTTAAGAATCTATTTAATCTTGAAAAAACATTTTAACAACATGGAATGAGCACAAAAATCAAAATAATGGATATAAAGAATCAAATTGTTAATCAAGTGATAACATAAAAACCTATAAAACCTATTAAAAAATATCATACTTAAAATGATTAGAAAAAATAGTGTAGTTGAATTGTGAAATATTTATCATATCACCCTTATATTCACCCAAACACATGGAATAAACAATCGGTCAACATTCATAGCCAGAGTACCCAATGCATTTGAGTGCTATAATTGGGTTCACTAATCTTATCTTGAGCTATAATGCGATCAAACCAACATATTTTAAGATATAATTTGGATAAAACCATCAAATATTTATCTATAATAGCCTAATAATAATATAAACTATGTACATTGAACATATCATATATAAAACACCAGATGACTCATTTAAATTCCTGAGAAACACAAATTCATATTTTCAAAATTCCCTTTTTTCGTAAAACATATCACTTATAAAATTGAAATATAATGCACATAAAAAGGAAATAATAATCTTAAAAAATAACAATGAAAAAATTATATGAAAAAATAATTTTAATAAATCATCATGAAATATTGAGAAACCACTCAAGCCATATATATAAATTTTTTTGAATTTTATAAAAGACAATTCTAAATCGATTTAAAAAGGAAATTCAATTACATAACACATGAAAATGATCAATTTTTGAAACAGATGAGAGAAATGAAATCATTTATATCTATTTAAATACATTCATAAAAACATTTTTTAAAACATGGATATGAAATAGAAATACATATATGAATAAATCATTAATACATTTTAAACCAATTTTTAGTTAAAGAGTTCCTTAACTCGGGATTGAATCATTTAAAATATGTTCAAACATCTTTTATAATGATTTGAATAATTAAATTGATATATAAATGAACTAAAGTCATGTTTTTTATTTCATAAATTATAACCTTATAACATTTTCCAACCATTTAATATCAATATTTTGTTATTTTCAATGATTGAGGTGCATTATTTTCATTATTTCCAAGGATTTTGTATTTATTATATTTTGTGTAAAAATTTAATAATATATAAGAATTGAAAATAATTATATATAGGTAATTTTATCAAATTACATGTGAATTTGGATGTTTCATTATATTGTTAAAATGAAAACAAAAAATCATCCTCCACGAAGGCAGTGAATTAATGCATCCCGGATGACAATTTCATAATTTACGAAATAAAGGATATGATAAATGATTTTGTAACGAATATACCAAAAAATATTCTAGTATATATGTTATTATTTATTTTTCATGAAACATTTCAAAAGAGGTTCAGATACGTTATAAGTGAAAATGAATTTCCAAGAGAAGAAAAAATAATATTACTTCTTGAAAATTACTCCTTTGAGAACCTTCTTAAGGAACTAGGAAGAGGTATTTTTTCTGAGACAAGAAGATTATTATTGTAGAATGGAATTAGGAGAGGGTAATTTGGAATATTATAGTATATAAATAAGCCTCAATGTGATTTCAATCTATGAAGTAACAAATCCTCCTTTTATACTTTTTGTGAGGGGTAACATAGGAATTACCCCTATTATTAGAATATAATAATTTTATGATAGGGTTTGATACATAAATAAAGTCTCAAAATCATATGATATCTTATATTCGAATGAATATAATCCTTTTTATTAATTTTTCATTATTGTTTATTTTTTTAATAATTAAATTTAATAATTTATTCATGGGAAAATATTTTTTTAAATAAAAAATATTCTAAATCATGACTGTAACCACATAAAAACAATTTTTATAGTTCGAATTAAAATTTCTTATTATATATTATACATATTCTAATTATCTATAGAAATTATCGATATTCAAAAAATTTATTCAATTATATTTATTTGAATATTATTACAATCATTAATTGGATTTATTCATTAATTAAGTATTTAGAGCGTCATAATTGTTCAATCGATTAATGTAATTACCAGAGAAGGTGGTCAGAGGTGGACCTCTGACTATTTATTAATGTAAAATAAAAGTACCGAAAGAACGCACCGCATGTAAGAAATCCGATTACATGTCATACATATCATACCCATTACCACCCCCATGATATAATTCATCCGTAGTAGCTGACTCCCATTCCGAGCTTTCATAGTGTTTAAGGATTTTGGAATACATCCTTCTGAGGTCCAGTTTCTCCAACGAGATCATCTATTTCGATGATTTCATTAAGGAGGACCATGTATAATGTGGCTTCGGAAAATCAAAGTAGTCATTCCGTGGCCTTATGCTTGTTGTGATAGACACCTCCTTTCCAGACTTCCCCTTCACATCCTTGAGGACCGTACTATAGGACAGCCTGAGCATTCCATTTTCTTTGTCACTTTCCGAGACATCCCCTAAATTTCCAGTGATGACATCATGGGAACCGACAACAACTTCTCGGGCTGCAGACATGGTTTTACAGCAACCATTTCCAAGAAATTTTATTGGCCCTCAAAATTTTGGCCATAATTCATTTCCTACACTGCATCAGCTGGAATAACATGTAAAGATTTATATTCTTTCATTGAGGAATCCACCTCCCCATTAGAAGCCTCTTCAGTCGCCAATTCTTCGAACTGATTACATGTCTCAACTGCATTTCTAGAAACAGTAGATTGCCTTTGCATCGTGGACCCCTTGGAGGAGATTCATATTTTGGCTTCTTCCAACCATGAGAATTCAATAACCTCCCATATTCCTTAGGACTACCAGTGACTTAAACATCACAGTCATCACACCCGTCTTCCGTCAGACGAGTAGTGGCTTCAACAACACTAACATCACACTTCCTAATTTCATTATCCTTATACCCAGCACTGGAGACACACCCACCTCATGCCACTACATCATTATGCCTGACACCACCTCCAGAAATACCAGCATCTACATTAACATGGCACACACCATACCTGAGATCCTGTTGTAGCCTCTTTAACACCACCGCAAGAGCTGGATTCCCCGAGGCTGATCCACCCACTCCATTTCCAGCCTTAGAAGCATCATCAGTCTTTTGCCACTGGCTAACATCCTTACCACAATGTTCAATGGGGGCTGAGATTGCTCCACCGTAACATTGACCGTCACGATGACCCCAACGATGGAACCTCGGACAATAATCAACCAATGATTCAAATACCACCACTTGCTTCTAGCAGAATTCCTCACAAAACACAAACCGAATCCATTCTACTAGTGGCTTCGAATCATCCACCTCTGCACAGAGACATGGGTTGAGAGGATGAATTACTGATGAGGTGAGAGCATCAGAGTAGAGAAATCGCCCGACCAGATTCCCTATCATCTGAATTATGGATGGTTTCTGAAATGGCAAAAGAAGATGGGGAAGACTGACCCAGGTTGCAGCCGAGGGTTAATCCTGATTCATGAAAAGGTAAAAAATCAATCATAGGAGAATAAATCGGCATCCACCACATCGAGGAGGATCTCTAGACCAGGCACACACTGAATCTTCCTCTAAGGAGAATCGTATCATCAGATGATTCTTGTCAAGCAATCCCACCACTGTGCGATCCTACAAGTCCCACTTACTGAACACGAATATATCAAAATCATTAACTGAAGGTCTTCAGTGATTAAATCAGCCACCGGGTTCATGTTCAGATGATTCAATGCCATGGAGAACTCCGGAAGAGAAATCGAGAGTTGATGGTCCCCATGATGCAGATTCAGAACCTTCAGACTCAATGAAATCAAAGTAAATTCGGGGAGAGAGTTAGGGTTAGAGAAAGGTACAAACACCGCTCGTTGATTCGAAGGACGTGGAATAAAATCCCCCCCCTGCACACCTCCAGGGTTGGTGGGAATTCATCTGCGCTCGTGAACTAGGGTCTGTCGCCAATCCTCGTGATCCATCGCCATCACCAAGAACAATCACGCTCTCCATCTTATTAGAGATATCTCTTTTCCATTAATGTAATTAATTATTATATAAAAATATGAAATAAAAATTATATGAAAAAGATGATTTTATTATCTAGATAAAAAATATTCATGTTTAAAATAAACATCCAGAAAAACTTATATTAAAATATTCTAAAAATGAAAAACATTTCGGTGAAAACATGACATGCTTTTAAAATATAATATTTTAAAGGCATTTAACTTATTAATGTGGGTCCTAAATTTTCAAATCCAATTAAAATCATGATAAAGTTCAAAATTTTATTATATAAAATCCTTTATCCAAAATATGGGTCATTTATTAATTATAATTATTTTAATGAAAACATATAATTTATTTTTTTATTCATGGATATGCATTGTATCATTATTTCACATGAATTAATGTTAATTATTTATAAAAAAAATAAAGAAATAAATTAATATGATAATGATTATTTCATTAGGATTAAAAAAAAATCTATATTCATTGAAAATATTTTCTCCCATATACCCTTAAGAAAACTTCATAAATTTTTTATTTTGACTTTTCTTGTGAAAGAATTGCACGAGAAATGGAATAATATTAATATTACATAACTATGAAATTTTAAATTAACATCAAAAAACAAAAATAATACATAATAATTTATAAATGTGTCTGTAAGAAAATTTTACAACTCAATTATTATTTTAAAAGAATAAAATCTGAAATTTTTAATGCTGCACATGCACTACAGTGGCACTAACAATAATTTTTATATATTTCAAGAATAGAATATGATTTTAATGTTATAAGTAAGTTCTATACAATATTCCTCTTATAATTTCATTTTTTAATTATTCCATAAATTTAATACATTTTATATCACAATTATATCTTCATGTTGTCAAAAAATAACGTATTTTAAAAAAATAGTATTTATACTATTAAATAGAAGTTAAACATTTTTAAAAAATGCTCGAACATTTATTAGAATATAATTTCACAATTCTAAATTAAAAAATTAATTTTTTTAAAATCAAAATTATATAATTTATAAATTATTTATATAAAATAAATAACCATATAATAATTTATTTATTATTAAAATTACTATTTAAATCATTAATAAATAAAAACAAATTATTTGATTGTTACATGTGTTGTTATAGATATTTGAAGAATGTGTGGTTTATCACCATATTAATCCATCATTTTAATTGTTTTTTTTCTCTCGAATTCATAGCTTTGACTTGTTTAAATTTAGGTTCTAGTAGGTGGCATACCGCATGATCACTCAAGAAATATGCTGACAAATATAATGGGATGTACTTGGGTTAGAAGTCCTCTAATGATTGGGATATTTGGGTTTTCATAATCACTAAATGCATTCTTTATAATTAAAATTCAATTAACATGAAATTTATAGAATTAAATCATGAAAGATGGTAATGAAATTTCAATTACATGAATCAATAAATTCATTATAAGTGTGACCCCTCATTTTAATACCTACGGTTCATTTAAAAAATGTATTCAGAAATGTATTCATTTAATCATATCATTATTAAAATAAAAATCAGGTTATCACAAGATTCCCATATAAATCATGTCTCCTAGTTCATTGAAGTAGAACATAAATCCATGTGTGGGAATGAAAAATTTCTATTAAGGATAAAAAAATATTTTTTTATTAAAATAATTGAATTAAATGATATAAAATGAAAATGCACTTCCTAATTAGTTAAATGTTTTAGTTCCCATACTCCAAATCCTGGGGACTTCATTGTGGTTTCCATTAATCACAATCATAGAAAAATTAAAACTACTCATACTTGTGCAACAAAAATTTCATTATTTCTCAATGATGTGATAAAAAAATAACTGAGAGCTATATCGTATGAAAAATGTGGAACTGAATTTTCCCCCCACATGAATCTTTATTTAATTTTGTTAGCTTGACCTAACCTAAAGATATGAATTTAGTAGTTGGGATAAAGAAGTCTGACCTCCTAAACTGGTTCATGATGTAAACATCTATAGAACTTCTTTAGCGTTTTCTCATTTAGATTTAATGGGTTTACTCCTTCTTTTCTGTTGACCTAAATGGCTCCAAAATGATAATAATTAGTATAAAAAAGGTACTTCCCACCAATAATGAGAATTACATAGAATTAACAATAGTTTGTACATATCGTGTAGGATTTGGTGTCCTGGTTTAATGGTTGTTGTTTGAATTAGTTTATCTTTTTCCACCCTGGTCGTTCCTTTGTAAATCCCCTTATTTAAAAAAATTCATATGAATTCTTAAAACTACCAAAACTACTGTCCTCTCCCTTTCCCAACAAATTATAAATCGATATTATCTTTTTTCACATCACAGTATGGTTGGTTCTCCAATTCCACCATTATGTGATTTCTTTTTCCATTATTCAATCGACACAGGATCATACCAATTGGTGTATTTAATATATTCTTGTATACCCATAATGTTTGTTCAATACTATGGATATAATCTCATTGGTTCAGTATGACTGTCTTCTCCAAAATTCATTTAATCAAACAATTTGATACTGCATCTTGGCCATTTTCTTAGGGATGATAATGAGTAGATGTTCTATGGTACACCCAGGATTTCATTATAATAGACTCTATTATTAAATTGAAATAGTGTGTCCCTTGGATGTTTATGAATTATATTCTCACTCTAAACCTATAGAAATTTATTTCCTTGAAAAAAATCACTCACAACATTGGAATCATATATTTTCGATGCCTTTTCATTCACCCATTTCAATACATAATCAATATAAATTATAAAATAACATTTCCCAAAATACATGTTAACGGGTCACACAAAATCAACTACCCAAATATAAAGTAATAAATACAAAAATAATGAGTTTATGGGGAATTTAATTAAATTTTAATATCATTACAACAAATTATATTTTTTCACATTTCATACAAAAATCATGATCATATTTAAAATATATTTTCCAATATATTTCAGATTCCAAAACATTTAAAGAAGTTCTTTGAGGTAAAAAATGGAATAGAAAATAATGTGTATGAAAAAATGGAGAAATAAATTCTAATTAACATTGTAGTATACATCTTCTTATTACATGATCATTTAAAATTTTCTAGAGGATGGAATCCTCCAAGAGAAAAAATTTTCATTTTCCTTTAGTTTATTTTTTTATTGGAGTTATGGGAAGAAGATAAATAATACAATGAAAAATAATTTATTATGTCATTATACCAAGGTACTCCATCATCTATGATGTATATATTATTTCAAGGTATTTGATCATTGAGTGAGATCAGGTCTGGAATTTCGGTTTCATTAGTGTCGGGTATTATAATAAACTGATCTACCACGAGGTTTTTAACTCCCATTTTGACATTTATATATAGATTAATCTCCTACAAAAGGACTATAAATATCACATACCATGGATTGGAATATTCTATATTCATATGACCTATGTTCTGCATGGTGTGATTATACCACTACATTTGTTCCAAGAAAATGTGAGATGAATTTTTCTAATGAAATGAAAATGAAAACAATGATCCTTTTAATTTTATTATAATGTACTCGAGTGGAGTCTAGTGTTCATGAATTATATGTTATGAATTGGATTTTTTCCATCAATTATGTGGGAAAGAAATCCTATAACAACTTGATTTGATGCATCACAATTTAGTCAAATGGATGTTCCCAATTTGGGGTCTACATTGTGGGTTGGGAAATTGACTTCTGCATTATTTAATCAAATTATATCCTCAAATAACCATTAAAAATATAACCAGCCTCTTTTTAGATAAATAATGAGTGTAAAAGATAGATATTACTGAAATCATTTATTAATATTCTATAAAATCCTACATTCTATTGAAATTATTTGATATGTCTCATACTGGTTGGGTTTTGAAGAGAGTCAACCACTTAAATTTTAGATTTATCCACCTCAATTAAATCTTATGAATTGATATTTCTGATCCCTATAACGTTTTCAACCAAGAAGTGACAATTTTAAAGAAATAATACCAAAAATTTCGGTATACATGTTTTCATAACATTCTCAACATTTTCCCTGAAAGGATCAAATGAAATCCAAAAATAGTAATTTCATCATGAATTACCTCTAGGAAGTCTTCTATTTGATCGAAGGAAATTATTACAATAAATTGATTAATTTTTTTTGGGTAACTTCAAAATATGAAATGAATCCTATTTTATTCAATGGTACCAAAAGGATTGTTTAGGGTTGTAATATCTTGGTCTTCTAGGGAAACCAGGACATGAAAATATCAAAAAAATCCATCCAAAATAAAGCAATTTTTTCTACCTAATAATTTTTTTTAAAATATAATCAATTAATTGGATTGGGAAATTATCCTTCTGATGACTTGGTTTAGTCTTATGTAATCAATGCACACTCCAAAATTGTTCTCTATTATCAATTTATTAATTAGTTTTTCTCATATTTAAAAAATATCAACCCTATTTTATTTAGAACCACTTAGATAGGACTAACCCATTGAGAGTCCGAAATTGGGTAAATTATGCTAGTTGCCATCAATTTTTCTACTTCATTCATTACAAATTCTATTGTGGGTGTGTTCAGTCTCCTCTAGGGATACCTAATATATTGAGAGTCCTATACTAAAAATACTCTATGTGAGAAGGCCTTGGGTTTTTTGGGGTATATCCTGAAGGCTCCTTCTTATGGCTCAACCATTTATTTTAAAAGTTAAATTAGTGACTTATCAGGGGTCAAATATATATTATTATCAAATATTAAAGTAAATTATTCCCCCTCTAATATATATAAATATAAAAACATTTGGGATAGGTTTTAATTCCTAAATTGGTGTGTGTTCAACAAATGATAATGAATTTATTTCTCTTGTCTCAAAATCATGGGTTTCCTTGAAAAAAGTTATCATCGTTGTTTTTTTCCAATAAATTATCAATGAATTTATTATTTTCCTGATTTTGAGTTCTCTCTACTCCCAATATACAATCTTTTAATGGTAATAATTCATGAAGCATACCAGAGTCTTCAGTGCGATAACTACCATTCCCATGGGATATTTCAAAGAGAGAATGGTAGTGTGATGTGTTTTATTATTTATTTAAGGACATTTATTTTAAATCTTATATCCCCTATATCAATGGTCAGGGTTATTTCATGTACACTTATAACTATCATTCATTTTTTTCTTGAATGTTCTTCCAAAAATTATTTGTGAATATCATGATTCATCATCTCCATCATTAGTGAGTATGCAAATGTATAAAGAATAAATGAATCCTTTAAATCCCACTTGCACATCTTCCTAAACCATTGATCACAAAATGGTGGATCTATTTTCCAGTTGTATAACCAATTTTGTTAGATTCTATTCACCTGTTTTTAAAGATGAAAAGATAGAATTATACATTACATTTATAGGAGCACTAATGATACACAAATCATTAGAAAAATCAAAATAACCCATTATAAATGATTGGGTAATCATGGATGAAACATTTTTTCTCAATATTTTTCATTCATCCCGATCACACTCCTTTTTCGTTGTGCATATTTCTTTCAGAAAGAATTCTTATTTCTGTATTTGGTAGATTTCCGATTCAAAGGAGGTATGTATTCAAAACTCTTGGATGATTTCTTGGATATCTTTTTGATGTTTTATTCTTTATCCTTTGTCAAACTCCCATGTCTAGATGGAAATGGTACTATATTTTCTCTTTTCACACTCTATTTCATTTTCACATGTGTTACTACCTTTTTTATGGGATGGATAATTTTCTCTTCATTTTTTTGGTTTTGAATCAACCGAATTACATATCTATGTTGGTTGAAACTCCTCACTCCTTTGAGTCAGGATTGCACATACATTATACTATGGGTTATGAACAATTTGGTCTTTTATTTTTCATTGACTCGTGGTCAGATGATCCATAATGATATCAAATATTTTATTCAAATTTTTCATTATCATCATCACCTATTCAATCTCCATTTTGATTGTTACTTTTGATAACTTTATGAATGATTTTCAAAATTCATTCTTTGGATATATGGTGGTATTGTGTCTAGAAGGGCTATTTGTAGGTTGTATGGTGGAAAATTTTCTTTTGAAAATGTGGCATGAACTGGATCGGTTTAAATATGAATCCTTATTGATCTTATCCCTCTTATTTATTTTAAGGGAAATATCTCTATTGGAATGAAGCTACACATATTTATTTATCCAGTCTTAGCACATAGACCAGTTGAATGATTGGGTGATATACATAATTCACATACATGAGGTGGATATGGTTGGTTACTCACTTTATTAATGAATATGTGTCTGACAAGGATTGTTGAATTGTTCCAAATACTCATAAAGAGTCTCACTAGTAGCTTGTTGAATGTCATATGTCTCCTTCCAGATTACAATGCTCTAGGAGAATCGGATGCACCATTACGTGAAACATTGTTGTAGATCATCACAACCATGGATTTCATTGGGTCATTGAAGCTACAATCACTCCTTATATCCTCTATCAAGTTAAAAATGGAATAATTTCCACTTCACTATCTTCTCAGCTACTCCACTACATTCGATGCCTGAAAACACATGGCTAAATTATGGAATGTGCCAATTAGGATCCTCATCTATAAGTCCATGAAATATTAGTATCATAGGATTCATGTTAACACATTATTCAAAGTCATTTTTTTCTTGCATGATCATCCATTTTTTTAGTAATAGAATTACAGGGGATGATGGTCCATCAATGCCTTTTGTGGGTCTAATTCCATTATAGGTTATCCAGAATGAACACATGAATCATATAAACTGATTTATAAAAATTGTCATCTTGATTGAGATTCCAATTCCCACCCAACAATGGTATCCATATCATGGGATCAAAAATTGAGTTTGTCCTAATTATAGGTCCAAATAAATAATATTTAAACTATTACCTCAGAGACATCCCATGTTTTTTAACATGCATGTCATGAGGTGTGGAAAAAATTATTAAATATGATAACAGAGAAATAAAAAGTGGTAACCAGATTATAGTTTTCCCATGAGTAGTGTTTTAATATTTTTGTCACATAAAGATAGTTATAATGAATGATTTTAAAAAACAATAGATTTCAATTGAGAGTTGAGTGATTAGATTCTGGTTAAGAATTTTGTTTTTTGATTACATCATAGTTTTTGGTGAAAAAACAGAATATTATGGTTCTATATGCAATAATAAAATGATATAATGAATGTTTTATCATCAATTAATCTTTGAAATAATAAATTATAAATGTGTATACATCACAATGGGTGACTATTGATTACCCATGCAGTACCAAATCTGGTATTGATTCTATCTAAATAATTAAATTATGCAAATTAATTTATTCACATGTGTTAATAATCACTAAAAAACTACCTTATATGAATTTTCAATATTATTTAAATACTTTTTGTGAAAATAAATAAAAATAGTTAGGGTATAAAAATATTTAATTCAAATCAACATAATATTTAAGAATAAATTAATATACAATCATATTTATTTTAATTTAAAAATTATTTAAATTTAAAACCATATAATCAAGATTATTGATATATTTTTAATTGAAAACATTCAAATATTCATGACTTACAAAAAGTGGATCCGCATTCCATTTACCCAATCACTAAAGATTCAACCCCTCTATGAATGGAGGGGTCATTGAACAAGAAAAATGAAAAATCCATGAAAAATTAACTAATATTTCAAGAGAGGGAGAGGATATTCACTTTAGTGGTGGTGTTTCTTCTTCCTTGAACATATGAGGAGGTTGAGGAGGGCTTGATCACCTGATGTCCACCTATGGGGATTCACCACCTATGGGTTGTGCTCGAGACTGACCCCTCATGTAACCTCTGGTCTGGTAGGACTTCCTGCTTGTCCACCTAGGTTATCCTTCCATTTGGTCTATCCATGTGACTTGTTAGATTGGTGGTTGAGGGAACGCCTGATGGGAAAATATTCATACAAAAAAATATCAAATTTTCATCTCAATTTCAAAAAGTATTTTAAATATTTATAAAGAAAATTTTGAATTTGAATCTCATCATTTTTCTAATTTTATGTTACTTCCTCTTACACTTCAAATTTATCTATAAAAAACTAAAACATTCAAAATCAAGGACATTAACATTAAAAAATCTATAAATGATAAATATTTAATAAAAAATATTAAAAATATTTTTGTTTGGAAAAAATATATTCATCCAAACATAGATTCCTTGATTACATAAATGGGTCTTTAGAAATGATTCGATAAATTTTCTCTTTAAAACATAACCAATGGAATGAGGTGGTATGTTATAACATTGATAGTGTATTTGAATATATATAGGCATGTCTATTAATTTAAATCCAAATAATAATTTTATAGGATTGGATATAAATTATCCCAATATTTTAGGTGATTTTACATCAATGATTTAAACACACTATGATTTTATCTAAATTGATTAATAAATGTGGATAATTTTTAGGTTTTTACATGGTCAATATTGAAATAATTTTAGGTAAAATTTTGGTTTCTATAAATCATGATGCATCCATTCTATAAAATAAATATTATATAACCATCCAATGATTTTTTAATTTCACAATTCTATGACTAGTCACTGAAAAACTTATAGAATTATTTCCATTATCATCCCATTGTATGGTGAGGGGGTCAATGTGGCTTATACATGATCTTTCTAGACTAATATAACTGTTTCACTGTCTGGTGTGGGGGGCAATTAGGCTTCTACATGAGCTTGCTGGATATTGGATTCCTTTGATATTACAGCCCCATTTTGAACTTTTTCTTTATTTTTTCATTTGGAATTTTTCTTTCTTTGTAATAGGTTCCCTCTTACCTAGTCCTAAAAGAGGTTCTTCTGGTTTTTTATTTAATAAAGAGGGATTGACCCTCATCCTTTTCTAAAAAAAATTCTACTGTATATTATTTCATTATCACTCAAAATCCATATTTTTTAAATTTAGTAAATTTTCAAATAATATGGTTATTGAATAGAAACCATAAATTATTTATTCAGTGATTGGTTTAAATTATTTTAAATAATATAAAATCATGTTAATTTAATTCCCTAAAATCATGAAAAAATAGGTTATATGTCCATTTATATGACACTCATAATGGAATATCATTGTATACTCATAAAAGTGGGATTGATGAAGAGATATAAAATAATACAATAGTCTTATTCATTATTTAATGAATAAATTCACACCATGAATCTCATTATTTTATAGTGATTATGAGTAGAATAATAATATACTGAAATAATATAGAATTTTAATTTAAAACATGCTTGAATTTTGAGAAAACCTATATTGATGGACAATATTATAGTAATGAAATGTTATAATAACATTAAAAATAAGAAATATAAACAATATAGACAAATTTATATAATAAAATTTAGATTTAATTGTGATTATAATATCCCTTGTTATAAAAAATAAATATTAATTTAAACCAATAAATAATTTTATTCCAATGTGATGTCGAAGGCTGTTAGATATATGAATTTCAATAATTACAATGTGTCACTGTAATATTTTTATACCTAATTAATTCACCCAAATGTACAAGAAGATGGATAAATTATGGATGTTAATTTGGAGATGTATGTTTTTAAGGGAAGTCATGTAGATTATAGTGAATAACATCTGTGTAATATTATTAATGAAGATGATATAAAATAATATTTATGATATCATTTTAACCATAAATTCTAGACTAGAATATCTTTTTCAACATTGTATTCTTGGAACACCTGATATTATAAAAAATATAATAGTCATTCATTTAATTAAAATTTACTAATTTTTTATAGTAGATATTTATAATGATTTTTTATTTGAGATTAGTTGTGGTATAAAAATACAATTTATTATCATATGTATTATTTAACATACTAAAAAAATTATAAATTTGGGGTCCAAATTTTAAATTTTCCATTTAATATAACCCATATTCCTAGAAGGATAAAATAATTCACATAATATGAAACAATTTACTTGAAATCTAAAAAATAAAATTATTAATTCATTATGTTATATTAGATGATGATTAAATGAGATAATATTAATGGAATTGGGGAAGAATTTTATTTATGCTGAAAATTTTTCTTTTAATTTAAAAATGTGTTAAATGTGAATTGTATTAACAATTAATCTCAATATGTTTATTCAAAAAATATATATTATCACATTTTAGTGTATAATAATTATTCAGTTGATGTATAAAAGGATCTTATGTCATTAAAATGATGTAATTGTTACAACACACTATAAATCCTAGTGAATAATGTAAAACATTCCCAGACAACATAACAAATACATAAATTTGTGGAAACTAAATATAATATATCACTACTATATTGAATCAATTGACTTTACATAATCTTCCATTAAAATTTTTTTTTCCAAAATTGGAATAGAAAACAAATTTGAGTTATCATTTATGATTATCCTAAAATATTCATGGGAATGATTCTCTTAAGAAAGGATAACATTATCATTATCATATGATATTTAAAAATATAATATGTAATTAAACTCTAAAATAATATATATTTCAAATGAAATGGATATATATATATAAAAATATATTGAAAAAAATTTATTATCTCCAGAAATGAATATATTAATTTCATAGAGAATAATTATTACAGATAAATATTTTTCTAAATTTATATAAAAGTAATTATGAACACTAGCCTTCATGAATATTTATAATGTCAAGAAGGTTTCTAACATGGAATACTTCTTTATTAGATCCTATTGAATGAATATATTAAAATATTTATCTATAAAAAGTATCCCTCACTTTCTCCAATAATTATTTGTTTATTTTTCAAAATATACACATCCACTTATAATTATTCATTATGGGTGATTGACCTGAAATTAATTTAGAATATCTTATGTCATCCATGTGTTATGATAGAAAAACCAATACTAATAATATCTATAACAGATATTATTACCATAATATTATAAAATTCAATTCATTCAATTATTTATTAACCTTTAGGAACATATCTTTATTTGGTTAGCAACAACTCTACCATTTTATTCTGATTGTCATAGAATAGTCAACTGCAATTGACTAAATTATTTTTAGATTTATTTTTTACCAAATCTCCTTATACATGTTTCTCAATTTTTTCAAATTCCTAATTCATATCAATGATCCACTATTGTTGTTCGAATAAATGTTTCATATATCTTGGATCATCTTATTAAAATGATGTTTGTATTTTTATCCTTAATAATATTAAAATATAGATATGTTTTACATTATATATAATAATATTCATCATTTTCACTAACTTTATCATCCTTTTTATGTTAAAAATTATTACATTCAATTTATTAAAAGAATAAACCATCATCCCTACACTATGATTATTATATATTACATTTTTAAGATATATTACCGACTTCCAAAAAAATGATACATTTTTATCATCACATTTGGAACAAGTTCATTGATTAGTAACACTATTATTTGAGTGATATAGTTCATTTACATTCTCTCCAAAGACAATTTTCTAGCATCATCATTATTATAATGATCACCTATTTTAAATATACGAAACCGCAAAAAATACCATTAACTCTTCCTTTCTCAATAGTCACAATGGTTTCACATTTATTAATAATAATGAATCAGATACCAAATACTATAAAACCACACATAGGGAATAAATTATGATTTTAGTTAGTCTATATAATTTTTTTACTCCTAAACATGGTATTAATATAATTCCTTTATAAAAATTGTTATGTATCATACTTACCCAAAATTTTGATTAGAATTTCATATGTGCATTTTGTAATCATTTTATAATCTCAATGTTTTATTGGTTATATGTTGTACTAAATTTATAATGAATAAAATTATTTCTAAATATAATTTAATTTTTATAATTTCTTATCCAATATTGTTTAATATATCAAATACCTTCATTAATTAACCACACACTAATTTTATATATTTTTTAAAAATATAATAAATATTAATGACTAATAAATTAGGATTAAATTACAAATTAATATAATATGAGTTGATACATTAAAATAATAAATAAAGTATTTATCTGTAATTTTCCAATTTTTCAACATATAAAAATAATCATTTGAATGAATGAGCTCAAATATGTTAGATTTTTTGTTCACCGCATTATTTTGTGAGGAATTTTTAATCCGAACATTTTCTCTTGTAGAGAAAATATAATTTGTTTGTCTCATACTTATCACCACATAACTTGTAATATTTATATAAAAAAATTCTCATATTATTTAAACATTTATAAAAATGTATTTAATTCCATATATAATTTTATTCTTTAATGATGTTGTTATATGAATGTTATGAATAAAAATTTATAAACATGTTTCCATGTGTACATTGTCTACAAATGAATAAAAATAAATCATTTATCCTCATACCACAACATTTATCCATACAAAAAAATGTTTGTATTCATAAAAATATTCTATAAATGTTGAATTGTTTGCCTCAATACTTGTATAAATAATGTGTTATTCCTTTTAATATTTTCACCTTTATTATATATTCAAAAAATTCCACTTATTTTGAGTGACCCATTACATCCATATACCCATGATAAATAATTTTACTCCTAATCATCTCTCAATAGAGTTAAATATTCTATTATATCAAAATAATTTCCACTATCTAATATATATGAATGTTCCTTTTTGGATTTTTTTGAGATTCACATCAACAAATAATGCCTCTTTATTACTTTGTATTTATTCATAAAATATTTCTTTTTGAATTATTATGACCTAGTTAGGCTGGTAGAAAAGTGGTAAAATTTATATTGAAGTAGATTTTTTTCATATATTTAGTGAGCTTCTTACATTGAATTGAACAAGTTTTCAATACCTTAACAATAATCTTGAAATTTTTTCCGTAGTTTTTTTTACATTTTTTATCTTTATAATCAATCATAATCTACATATCATATGTAAAATCATAATATAAATATTGGTATTTGAACCAAAATAACTTTTACATACCCTTAGTTCCTCAATAATACCTGTAGTATCCATAAAATGGGTACAAACCTTTAAAACAACATTTTATATATACATAGCCACTTACGGTGAATGAAATGTTGGACCATCATCCTAGGATAATTTATCAAAATGAAATTATAGTATATATCTTATAAAATTCTTTTAAATACTTATATTAATTACATATTTTCTAAAAAACCATTGGTACTATATTTCTCTTTTAAGTCAGCATCTTTTGAATTTAATAACTATTTTGAATTGATTTAATTTACTTAAATTATAAATTCTATACCAGTGTATGTTTTTAAACATTTTAAATCACCATATTATTAAATATTTACAAAACATCATAAGTAAAGTCATGAATTTTATATTTCATATTTTTAAATAGCTTATCAACTTCCATAATTTTTTTTAATAGCTCCAAGTTCATTTTAAATCTATTTAACATTATCATCCATTCCCATAATCAACATATTTTACTATTGAGTTAAATCCTGAAGATATAAATTTCATTCAATAACATTTAATATTATTTTAAGGAAAAATTGTATGATTTATTATTTATATTAATTTATTCAATTAAAATTTTCATTCTCTTATTTTGAAATCCCTTAATGAAATTTTTACTCTCATGTCCAATTATAAAATCATTTTTTATCACCGCTCCCATCATTGTATATATATTAAATAGTAAATTCATTATTATTCATTTTTTCAATAAATAATTCTCCAAAAAAAAAATAAATATCCACCTCAAGATCATCTTCATTATAATTTCTATTTTTAAATAAATATATATATATATACACACATGTATATATTAATTATTTTGGTATTTTGATTAATTATTAACATTCCTAACTAGAGAATAATAATATTATTGAATATTAAATAATTATTATTTAAGTAGATCCATATATTCACATAAACATCTTAATAATATTTATCTGATTTTAATTTTGCACAATTATCAATGTAATTTCCAATATACCCAAAATTAATTCAATATAGTGGTAGAATTCCTCAGTAATATCTTTTTTTCTATTATCAAATTTATTTAAATGTTTGAAATATGTTAATGAAAATTAATTTTAACATATATATATTCATTAGAGTCATCTTTTTATTGAAATTTTCCATTTAACTATTCAATTTTATTGAAACTAATCTTTAATGGAGTCTTCATTATCAGTTTTACCCTTATTCATAATCACACTCCCTTTTCCACATTTTATAAGACGTAAAAATACTATGAAAATAAACAAATATATATATATATATATGTGTTAATTTTTCATCCATTTAATAATATTTTTTTCAATATGATTCATATAATATTATATATATATATATATAGTAACTTCACAACTCATGAAAACCTCTAATTGTGATGACAACATCATTGACTCTAGTGAATAATCCAGAAAATATTTCTTAATCAATTATCATGATATATTAAAATATAAATATCAAAGACAATGGATTAGATTATGTCAATTTTGAAATACATTATTTGTTTTTTATTTTATCCAAAACTCATTTCCATATTGAATTCAATTTAATTGTGAGAAAATGATTTTATTGAAGAGTCAATTTGATGCTGTTAAATGCATAGACATAATTATATAAATTTTTTTATACTATCTATTTAAAAAATATAATATTTAAAATTTTGTTTAAAAACATATATATTGGACTCCAATATTGAAAAAAATTAGAGATAACTCTTATGGAATTTTATGGTATTATGATATATAATTATTATTATTAGTAATATTTTTAATTTCATTTATGGAAACTAATGTAATGTTAACTAAACTCAAGATTGAAATTAAGAACTAACAAAATCAACCATAGGGAATCATATTAATAGTAAATGAAACATTTTATTATATTTTTAGGGAACATATCTTTGATACCATTTGTGAAGTAACCATACAAATATTGACAATTATAGTAATATGTAAATTATTTAATTGGATTCCTTTAAATCTTTTCATTCATAAAACAATAGACTATTTATGTTGTTATTGAAAAGTAAATTTTATATAAATAAAAAAATCAATTTCATAAACACATTAAGTGAAAAATGTTATAAAATGATTCAATACTCAAAATTATTATCTATATCCATAGAGTGATCTTTAATCACCCATGATCACTAGATCTAGTTCATTCATCATGTTGTAAAAAACATGTAAGAACTATCCTTGAAATGATATTACTCAATTCTTCATCTAAGTTACATAACAAGGAACTACTTAAATGAGCCTTTATAATGTCATATTATATCAATAGGTTTGTCTTTAACTAGGTTATTCTTCTATAAATTTTAGTTAGACCTTATCTTAATTATCTTATTCTTCTAATTTTTCTTCATTCCTACTTTATTAACATTTCAAAATCATTGTATACACTCTCTCTTCTTATTCTAGTTCACTTTAAAATTTTCACAATAAGAGAAAAATAATATCATTATATTATTATATAGAAAAATTTCAATTAAAACTTTTAATCCTACCAAATTAAATATATTCAGCTGGTCATACCTATTTTCTAAAAATTATATCTATCCTTGAAATATATACTTATATATTTTATATAATGTAGGGTATTAATTATTAATGATATAGAAACAATTTATGTACTAAGTGGACCATATCATAAAACAACTAAATTTTATTTATAATAATTAGGATATAAACCTGGATCTTGTGAAATGATCATCATAATAACGATGCAAGCCAAAATTTCCTAACAATCCTAATATAGTTTCCAAAAAAATCATAAAACACCATATATTTTAATGTTTTAGTGGATATATTGCATCATGAGCTCTAAAACATATTCAATATATATGAACAATTAAATCACATACTACAACTACTATAAAATGATTCATTCATTATAGAACAATACAATTCTCCATACCAGTGTCTTTCACCCTGTAAATTTAGATGTAAATTTTTTGAAAATTGATATGTCAGGCATAAACCTCATCAAATTTTTATAAAAGAGAAAACATAGAAAATATTTTCTTTTAACTGAATCATGGCTTCTATGAACTGTAAAACATGCATTATGATCAATTGACTAGGGATTTAACACATTATCGAAGTATAAATGTTACAGTTTTACCAGCTATGACTCACTAGTATCCAATCATATATAATGTGACTTAATTCTTATCCTAATGTATATATAGAACTTTTGATTCTATATTATAAGAAAAATACAAAATACTCTATATTCACAACTCCCAACTACTTTAAAAATCATAAAAATTATCAATCAATCCTCACTTCATATGAGTCATCATCTATCACATCATTATGATATTTATTCATTTTTTATAAAATATAATATATATTTCATAACCATAAACAATATTTACCACATCTTATATAACATAACTTCAAATTACCTAACTCCAATTTTACAAAAACATAAATGTTTGGGAATTTATCTTCCATGAATAAAAAACTCATTAAACACTCCAATTTCAACAAAATCTCTTTGAATTGGTCTCAATATGAATGATTTATGGATTAGTTATTCATTTTTTGGAATATCAATATAGACAAGGAGAACTAGATAATAATAAATGGGAAATTGAATCATTTATATGAGGTTAAAATATTGAATTAGTTTTATTCATTCTTATAATATTTTGAGTGATGTATTTTTGTTATGTTGAATGTTGGTTGAATGATAATGATAATGATATTTTATAACATATATTACTATCGATGAAGCATATGAAGGGTTAATTTTTAAATGGTTTTATATGCTATATTGTTGAAAATTTAATTTTTTAAATTTTGGGAAAATACTAATATTATTTTATGTTTTTTGTTTCTATGGTTAAAAATAATAATTAATTTTTCCCCAAAATTCATTTTCAAACATTATATTTGATGTAATATACAATGGTTTCACTTAAATTTCATTTTATCAATTTTCAATCATGTTTGAAGTATTTTTAAATATATGGTGTTTATGAAATATATTTATTTATTTTAAAAACTCATTTTAATGAATTATTTAAATAAATAAACTTATAATATTTTTATACTGGAATTGATGTGGAAATATTTATTAATGTGGAGGATGATTTGTTTTTATTCAACAAAATTTTTTGTAATCTTGAAGGTAGATTTATGATGAGATGTTGCTTATCTGATTGTCAAAAGTGTTTATGAAAATTTTTAATGGGTTGGTAGTTCTTGATGTTATAGTGGAAATGTAGATCATTAAATCAATATGATATATCATTCCACCCCGAAGTATCATATAATTTTATAATAACATCACTTGAAACATAATCTTTATATCAATTTGTTTTTGAAAAAAGTAATATCAGGTGGATATGAAGAATGAAAAAATAATTAATGGCAACTGATGAATTTTGATCATCATGATTTTTCATGTTTGGGACTCTAGATTATCACATATAAAATATATGTGAATTTATCATCCATAATTTGATCAATAATAAATATATAATTCATAGAAATATAAAATGATGTTTAATAGAGTGAATTAATAAAATAATTTAATGGAATATATTAATTAATTTATTATTTAAAAAGAGTATAAATTGTAAAATGATGGATTTTTGGAATATATTTTATTATAATACTATAGTAATTAAAAATATGATTGTAAAATAATCTATGAATATATAAATTGATTTATTGAGACACATTTTTTATTAACGATGAAATATATTATTATTGTACATAATTAAAAAAATATCTAAAGATGTAGAATATAATGACATATTGTTATGTGGAAGAATTTGTGTTGATAATAATTTAGAATATGATGTTGTTTTTTATTAAATAGAGGACATATTATGAGCACTAATTGTCGTGAATGTACTAGGATAATATCTATATGTTGAGATATATTATTTCGAATACATTATTAAGGTTGAATCCAAATTTTATATGAGGGTTGAACTATATACTAGAGATATTACCTACATTGATTTTTGTGATTATACTATGAGGTAGTGAGTTCCACTGCTGGCCTACAAGGAAACATGATGTATATTTCCAAAAACCGTCTAAATTAAATTTCATTGATTTTATTTTACATTAGTGGTGTTGTATTTATGCGGGTCATCTGATTTTAGAAAATGGTCAACCATTTCGTTATGGGGCCTAAACTACAATACACATTATAGATTATCTCTTATTTTATAGGATAATTGTAAAAATAGAATGATGAATAAGTCATGATTGAAAATTATTAGTAGTGTTATATCTCAATATATGAATTTTAATGGGGTTTTATAAAAAATATTAGGATATAAAAAAAATTATAGATGTAGTGAAAATGACATAGAATCTTATTTGTTATAGACCAAGGTCTATGTGTGTTGAATCCACATTATATGATCAGAATCTCTATGAAATTTGATAATATTGTTACATTAAGAGGGAAATGTTTGTTATTTTTGTAAGTCCCGATCCATTTATTTTTTAATCATAAATTAAATTCTTGATGTTGAGATAACATAAAACTTATGATTAAGGTTGAGGTTTAGATGTCACTGAATATTGATTTAGAGACACAATGAGAGTCCATATTTTTGGTAAATTACCAAAAAAAATTGATATAATAGACGTGGGTTATTACTGATGCATATTAATGATAAAGTGATGGTGATGAGTTTTAGTCGGTGGAGTCCTCGTGTTCGGACATCCCATGTCAATAAGAGTCTACGAATGAAGAAAACATCCAAACCAATATATTACATTGTTTATTTTTTTGAAGGATAAATTCTTGGTGTTTTTTATCAGGTGCATTATGGGTAGAAAATTAATATTATAAGTTAATGATAGCTCTATATGGGTGGAAAATGTATCCGATTATATTTTTGAGTTTGGATTCATAACTAATTACTAGATTCCAAATAAATTACTAGGAAAAAAATTTATGATGTCCATGATGCGTTAGACGGTTGTGGTTGGGTGAATGTATTTTAAAATGGATGATTGATTTCCTTATACGATTTTATCCATTAACAAATGTATTAAAACCACACATAAAAAGTATATAAGGTATTTATATGGATAATCCTATCGAGTATGTTTTATTGTAATGAAAAATTTAGATATCATTAATTTTAGATCTTCTACATTGGTCAATCAGTTTTTTGGGTGACCATACCCTTAACTGTCTGTGCGATACTATTGGAGGTGTTAAATATTACATATGATACTATAAAAAAGATATTATTTGGGGGTTATAGTTATTTTACAACTATTTTATGAAATATTACATTATAAACATTATATTAAACATTATTTTTATATTTATTATTGGTAATATGAATTAACATTGTTATAGGGTGTGTGAAAATTTATCAAAATTATGTAATTCCATCCATATATCTATAAATATATACAAATTTGGATATTCACCAACCTAAGAAAATTTCATTATAGGATGATGGGTTTATATCCTGATATTATATCATTGTCATGTGCAATCCCACTAGTGATGGCTTTTGATATAATATTACAAATTTTTGTTCATAAAAAGTCACATTTGTTATAAAAAAATATCAGTATTCTTATCATCCTTTAATGTCCTTCTATTTTGTAATTTTATTCTTTTATATATTAATGGGAGAATAGAAAAGGAAAATTCAGTTTGAAAATATGGGATATGGTTGTTTAGAAGAGTTAAAGAATGACATGTGAATATATTATTTATAAATAATACTATTTTTAATTTTTGGAAGTTTCATGTATGGATTCTATTAGTAGATATTCTATAAATACACCACGTCAGAGGTAGTTCTATGAAATTAATTATACTAAGAGATTATGGGGAATGGGGTGGAACACCTGAAGTATCCTAGATAAATTATTGATGATGAAATGTTAACCATAAATGAAGATTCATAAATATATGATGATTCCATGAATAGAGACACATATTATTTGTAAATATTCAATTATATCACATGTTGATAATTCAATGTTTTACCGTCGGGACTAGTAATTTTATTAGCTGAGATTAAATTATTATGGGTAATGAAATCATTCAGTTACGGAAAATTACCATTGGTGAGAAAAGTTTATTATTTGTGATAAATATAATAGATTTGGGATGATAGAAGATTTGATTGTTTTTCAAGATGATTTTTCTAATGTATTTTTTTAATTTTAAATTTTTGAATAAATATTTATTTTACATTAATGGAAGTTGATTCATCAAAAACTCATTTTTTCTATGCTTTTTTATACATTTACATGATGTGGAGTGTCTATTATATAAAACAATACTATATGGGAACAATTTTTTCCCTAAGATGATCTATATTTAGTAATGTATTTAAATTAATATTTTACAATCAATGGGTATTTAAAATGATTATTCCCATGAGATCAACCATGAGGATTTCAAATGTCAACATGGATATTTATGTGAATATGTAGATCTATTGAAGATGGATTTTATTATGATTAATCGGATAATGGTGGATTTTATTATCACAATGATGATGATAACATGGATTTTGGTAGATTCATATTTATTTTGTATATAAATGTCAAATATTGGTTTGATTTTATTGATATTATATTAGAATAAGAAATCAATGAAAAATCAATATGAATGATTTTAAAAAGATACATAACAGTGTTTCATATATATATATACACATTCATATGAGGACATAGAAAATATATATACATATAATTTCATCATTTATAATGTAGATTTACATAACTACAATAAAATGATATAAGAGAAATAAAAGAAGACATTGGTGTTTAGCTATATTGATTTAACTTAGATATAACAATAATGTGTATATCAATATGAATAAAGTGATTATGATGTAATTTTAGTTAAAATGATGGAATTACAAGAAAAATTAATTTTAAAATTATAATTTACTATTATTTATAAATTGTATAAAATGTTCTTTTAGTGATATATAGTTTCGTAATGTACCAAACTCGTTCAGGTGAGTGAAATACCCACATACAAGGGATAGTTTCTATATGTTATAGAATCCAATTAGAAATATTTTAATATAAATCATTACATAAAGATAAATTTTTCAAAATTAATTTTTTATCATCTTGTATATAAGAATAAAATTTCTTAATTTCTTGGATTTGGATTTGAAGGAATAAAACTATCTATAGTGTCTTTGAAAACATTAAATTTTTAGACTATATATCATATAAAAAATCATAATTAATGTGTTATAGTTTTTTTCCTATGATTGCTAATTTTGAGTTAAAATTGTGTTTTACATCATTGTATATATGAATATGCTGACACCCAAGAGAGGAATGACGAGTTTTGTTATTAATGACACTGATTTTATAATGATGATATAGATAAATTAAATGTGTAACTCATGATGATGGACATGAAAATGGTGGATCCAACAACATAATGATTATGATAATGGAGAAAATGACATATAGGTTCCCAAATATTATACTAATATTTAGATTATTGGTATTTTAGATATAAATTTTTGATCTGATATAGAAAATAATTTAGAAAACCGAATTTGAAAAAATAAATAAAAGTATTTGGAATAGATAAACATAGATATTTGAATATTTTATTAAAATATAATTATTTTGTATTTATTTCTAGTAGAATGTATAAATTTTCAGAAAATATTTGTGAGACTATAACCAAAACATATTTTGTTTGTTATGATATAGCCTATCGGGAGATGTGGAGGAAGATGAATCTTTTCATTCCACATGATATATAATGATATTATGATATTTTATGATGTTTCAATGATATAAAATTAAGATATTATGATTAAATACCAAGAGATGATGATTTTATTTGAAGAATGAGTGGGTTTCACAATGAATATTCATTTTCATACATTGTTATCAAAAGTATTCCCTCATGTCGGATTAATCTAATTTTTGTTTTATATTTCATCGATTGAGAGAAAATATAATTTTTTAGGGAGATTTATTTTTGTGGGAAAAATGAATTATGTATGTGGTGAGAGATAATCCTAATATGTATAGTGATTAAATTTTCAAATTATATTTATAATCATGTATAGGATAATAAAATATCATATTTATTGGTGGTGTAAGATTTAGTCTATCTATATAATCTCTATAGTCGTCAATACACTAAGACTATTGAAGATAATTTATCCCCCGACAAATCCATAATTGAAAAATATTATTCTAATAAAAAAATTATCAATGATTCATTAGTGTCATGATTTATGTATTAGGTGTGATATCCTATAATATATTATGTACACAACTTTATGTTTCTTATTTTTATGGATTTATATTCCATTATATATTTATAATATTGAGGGATTAAAATTGGTAGTGATGGAGATGGGGGATCGAACGAGTAGCATGCAGCAATTTGTGTGCCACCGACTAGTATGTATTATTTTTTCAGTAATTCATTGTATGTTGAATTAGCCAAGGCTAAACCAGGGTTCGATCATCATCACCGTTATGAAGTTAAAATGGTTCATTTCGAGTTCCATAGAGGTCACTCATACCAAGAGGGAGGGTAAAAAATTTGAAGACCACCTTGATTCTATGCTGATCAAAGTCTCAATGTTATCTTTCTTCTGAACACATTTTCCTTTAAACCCTAGGGGGTGAATCTGATGCGGGGTGATTCCCTGGGCCTGCATTATTACAGACCTCCTTTGGCCTGAATGCCCTATAGGTATTTTTTTAATCTGTGGATTAAAAATAATAATATTGATGATATGAACCATTAGGAAAATTGTGGCTGGGGAAGTAGTACTAGAATTTTCTTTCACCTTCTAACTTGCTATTTGGAAACATCTGACCTACCTATGGAACCAGTAAATGGTCGATGGTAACATAAAATCCTGATCATTGGAGTTTCCTTAAAAAATAATTTCCCATGTTCTTTTCTATGTAATCAATCTAAATACCCAATATTTTATGATATATTATTTTCAAATTAATATAATTACATTTTTATCTTGTGACACACTCAAAATTGAGTTTAAAAAAAAGTTATATACTATTAATATACTATAATTAAATGTGATAATTATCACATAGGTCTTTGATTTCCGGGTATGAATAAGAACAAATTAATTATGAAAAACATAATATATAGATAATTATATCATTGGTCATCGACTAATTATAAATAAAAATAAAAATCATTTGAAAACAATGTAGTTTTCTTCTAGAGAGCTTTTATTTTGTGTTTAATTTTATTTTATCATAAAAATATAATTGGAAACTCTATTTGAATTATTTTTGTGAAAATTATTATTTTATATAGGTCAATAATTTTTTTATCATTAATATAATATTCTTGGTTGGAATGGTATTGGATAAAATATTGTTTTTTGAATAAAAATGCAATTTTAAAAAAGGAATGTTCTCCAAGTTTTTCATTGATGTGTTAAAATGAATTTACTAAATTTATTGAAACTAAAATATTAAAATGGATTCGAAATACTGACTCATAAGGTCCAAAAATATTAAATAGGTTCTCTTTATTTGTATGAATTATGTATACAAAATGTGGTAAACGTTATCATCACACAAAATGTAAAATTATGAAAAATTAAGTTAAAAATAATTGGTAAGGATTATATTATTTACATAATTTCATAATTAATGATGTTAACTAGAAACATATAACATTAGTTTTTTATTTTAATAAATCAATGTAATATTTTCATTAAAATTTAAAAAGGTAAAACATAATGAAAAACATACAAAATATCACTTATTTAATGGAAAAATTCTAATATATGCTCCCATGGGAAAACATTTTTATTAGAATATTAATTGTTATATTGAGAATAATGATATTATTTTAATTATGTTAATTTATTTATAACATTAAAAAAATATATATTTACTTTAATTGATTAGGCACTGCTAATAGAATATTTTAAAATATAACAGTTAAATAAAATAGTTTAATAATAATAATAAATTAATATACACTGATTGAGAAATACTATTCCACTAATTATACAGATCAATATAAAATATTATTATTATGTTAATGAATTATTTTTTAATAGAATAATTTTATTTATGATTTTTGTGTCAAATTAAATAATAGTTTCAAATAAATACATTAATGTTATTTAATGAAAATGATATTTTATTAATTATCTAAAAATAAAAAAATATTGAATGCGGGAATGGTGGATATGATATTATTTGTTAAATCATCAATTTTCAATTTATGAGTGAGTTTACAAGCTATTGTTAATAATATTACTATTTTTCTATGAATATTACATTACCACACATTTGGATATAATAAGATAAATAAATGGTTAATTTTTTTTAAAAACCACATAAAAGTGTAATTTTTTTATTTTATGTAATTTAAAAAACTCAAAATTATCATTTAATATCTATAAATATTGATGAATTTTAAAAAAAAATAATTTTATGACATTTTGATATTTTATGAAATTAAATGATTTCCCCCCACCCTCAATTATAAATGTTAACCTATCTATTCTATTATTTAAAATAAAATTGATAATTCAATCTTAAACAAAAGATGAAATATAATTATTCAAACAAATATATACAAATTATAGACAATTTTTTTAATAATTTCGATAACATAGGTGCTTAAGATGAAAGAAAAATGAGATCCTGTAATGAGAAAGTTCATTCCATTACTGATCACTTTATTTTAACATAATCATTTACTTCATATAAATATATTATTTTAATAAAGAATAATAACATATGTAAACTAAATATATGAAAATGTTACTATGGTTATGAAACCGATTTATCCTCCCTCATTTTCCATCAAATGGGATGTGAAATTATTTATCATTCACACGTATGACATAACATCAATACGTAGAAAAAAAATTATTTTTTCATAAACATATTTTATGGAACATAATTATGATGATTATAACTTATATATATGATATCTATGACATAATTCTTCTTTTTTAATCATAATATCATAACAACCTTCTTACCCGTGAATCTATTTGAGAAAAACATTTTTTCATGCACGTTTGTGTGGATTACCAGATAAACTAACTAATGTGAATTATTTCTCACTTCCTCATTACAAGTATGGTAATGAAGATGTATTTAATTAATATTTATATCTTATAAATATATATTATATATTAATTATTACATAATGGTAAATTTTTATTATCTTTTCTTTTATCTCATCTGTTGAAATGTGAACACATCATTCCTATATACGTACGACCTATCAACTCCATGAACAGTGTAATGGTTTTTTCTATCTATAAATTATATGGGTGAATATGTCAATATATAATGAATATACATGATATTTATATATTTATATAAATTCATAATATTATGTATCTGTCAAAAAATAAGGATGACTAATACCACGGAACTGAAATTTTTATTAAAAAATTATTTAACACATGATAACGTGGTTTTTGAAAATGGATTATTAATAAATATATGTTAACGTATTACAAAGGGATAATTTAAGATATTATATGTATGTAAATTTTTATCTTATATAAATAATATTAATATCAATTTATTATATGAGAGAATATGTAGTTTCAATGAAACTGGAACATGAGGTAAAGGATTTCAAGTCTGGCTTTTGATTCTAGGAGAAATATTCCATTTCCCTAATCATTTCCTTTTTATTGTGTATATACGTAAACATTGGAATGATTAATTATTAATTCATTTAATTTCATTATATATAATTTTTAATATGATTTTAATTTTTTTATTGGTTTATGTGATTCAAAAGTTATCATTGTGGTTAGAGACTTTTGTTACAATTTCATGGTTTATCAAGATTTTTTATTATTTAATTATTTATGATAATATATTACGATATATCTCACATGTATATAATAAAATAAAATATCCACTATTGAGATCCCTAAAAATACACACTTTTCTATCATTTTCATATCATTATAATCTAAAGAGACTGAAGAGAAATTTAATATATATAGATTACATTATATCACTTTTCAGTTTAAATCATTAAAATTTTATATCCAATTATACTAAAAGTAATTTAAAAATATTTCTTCATATTAATATATTAATTATTAAATTACAATATAAAAATGATTTAATTTTAGAAAAAATTAATGGAATCATATTTTTGTTTTGAAACAAAGTTACTCATTGATTTATTTAAAAATTGAATTAATGAATTTTTTCAATTCTATTATTCAATATATGTATAATTTATCACTACTTCAACCCTTCTATAATTTAATTTATTTAAATGTGAAAATGATGTATTCAATATTAAATATTCCATGTGATGTTTTGAATTTATTTTATTCAATGTAGAGGTCATTTATATTTACATAAGATTTATTAGGGATATAATCCAATGATACCATACTTATTCATCTTATAGACGGGTTATTATTTTAATAACATGTTATTTTAAATCATATAATGTTTCAATAGGTTATAATTTGATGAAATTATTATCAAACTCATTTCCTTTTCGTAGGATATTTTGTGATGAATGTTTTATGATCTCATGGGACACAAATTTATGATATCCATTATGTTATTGGTGGTCATAGAAATATATATCTCCAAAATAAATTAGGTAATGATCGATATCTCATTAGATAGAAATTATTAAAATCGTGAGTTTACCCAACTAAGAATGAGAATATACCCCTTCTGATAGTTTTCAAATTGAAGCACAACTACTATGAATGAATTTGAGGTAAACCAAATACACCATGATCATATTCTAATTGAGCCTTTTAATACTTATGTAATGATTTACTATGATTATGTGGTTTCTATAAATATATGTCATATAGAAATTTAATACTCTCATATCTAATGTTGTTTCATTCCTCTTTAGACTAATGTCTAATAAACGTCTAAATACTCTCTCATTACTCCATATTTTGATATACGATATGAATATTATGGGTTTAAAATGTAGTGATCAAATTCTCATTCTAAAATTATAATGTTTTATATAGCTAAAATTTTCATGTTTTTTAATATTTTTGTAATTATTCAATATTATATAATTTATCAATTTTTTCTGATTTTCAATATTTTTATACCTATGGTTGTTTTGGGATTCAATTAGAAAAGTTTCTAATTCAGGAAATTTAACAGATTTAAATAACAAGGGTAATTTTGGATTAATATTTAAATTATTAATCAAATTTCAATCATGTTTTGGATTTATTTACTGATTTTGTTCACCTTTGACATTAGGGATAAAAGGTGAAGAAAAAAGTAGTGGCCCAAAAAAATAAAGGAAATATGAAAATCTTCAGGGCATAGGGAATGGACCCCTCCTCTCTAACTAAAGAATAACATGAAATACAGACATCAAATTGTGGTTATTACAACTAGATATTAAAGAGTTCTACTAGAATACTTATTCCATTAAATACCATGTATTTATATATCCATTATAGTGGAATGAGAATGATATACATTGAAGGATGTTTCTGGGAAATCTCATCCAGAAAAAGGTATAGTAAATTTAAAATAAGTAACTCCCTCTCGGAGAATCCAATAAAAACTAAATTTAGAGGTAAAATGAAAAAAAATATTTATGAACAACACATCATAATAATAAATTCATTTATTCAGCTAATCCCATGGGGTAACAAACATATTATTCTGTAGAATACTTTTGGTGTCAAATTTTCAACCGCTGACAACCCATTATGACCGAAAACTCATTTTATTGTCCATTATGACAAACCAAGAATCTTCATGCCTATAATTAATAGGATATGGTTGTATTGAAGAAAATATATATTGGAAAGGGAATATATGGATTCCAGACTCTATATTAGGATTATTTATTTATTTTTCATCTCAGTTAACATCTCCCATGTATCACATTAATAGTTTTTATATTGATGTGTTTCATTTCCTTCTTTAGTACTACATTATCTTAAAATTATAATCAAAATTCTCCCACAAAAAATTTCATAATGATATTTATTCACTTTTTAATGGAAGGTCAATAATTTGATGCTTCACCCTGGGGGGGTCATGTTTTTTCATTGTAACTAAGATTAAATTGAACATGATTTAAATCAATTTTTGGTTGAAGCTAAATTTTTTAATGATTGTGGTGGTCTTCCACAAATGATTTATTTCAAATTAAAATTATTTTCATTAATTAATTATTTTTACCTCGTTTCTCTTGATAAAACCATTCATATGGGGGAGATGGGGTTTTCTAATGAGATTAAACGACATACGATAGATCCGAGTCTTTTAGAAATAACATTATCAGTTGAGGTGTTATCCGATTTGACTATTATATGATGTTTTTTTTAAAGAGTTATTCGAAAATCACACACTCAATAAATAATATGAATGTAATTCATTATTGAGGTTTCATTAAAATAATTATGACATTAAATATGAAGAACAAATAAATGATGAATGAACCCGTGTTACGAAACAATAGACCATAACATTTCTTCCTAATATATATTCTTTATGTATATTTATTTAATATTTAAATTATAATTAAATTATATTTACTTCATTTTTTCCAAAACACTTTTAATAATTTTTTAAATAAATAATATAATCAAACAAAAATAATTAGAGAAGGTGAAATAAAATCAATGATTGAGCCGACTTTGAAGCTCCACAAGTTAGAGGACCCAAGTCAGCCTTTTTGTGGAATAAGGAATATATATTTTCTCTTTTTCATTCCCTAAGATAGAAGTTCGTCAAAACTGGATTAATATTTTAAATATTATCCTCAAAATACCCTTTAGATTAATTTTTTTTAAATTTCCATAATTAATATCTTTTCAAATTTTAAAATCATATAAATCAACTCATATTCAAATATTATTTAATATTGAATCTAATAAAAAATATAAAAAGGTTGAAAATTTTAGTTCTATCAATTCCCCCACACATAAACCATGGTTTTCATCAAGCATGAATATCATTATTAAATTTCAAAGGACACCAATGTAACTAATATTCAAATTCCAATGAAATTCATTCAAACTATTTTCAATGTAAAATTAAATTTAAAAAATAAACATAAAATAAAAAAAATTCCCTTTTTGAAATGAAAGAATTAATTTCTGAATTTTACTTTTCCCTTATGAAACATGATAGTACTTCTCCTTTCATCCATTCAGGATCCATAATTACATACTATTAAAAATGAAAAATAATTATCTACCTTCTTTATGAATACTCTTTTTCAACACTCATGATTAAATTAATTTAGAGATATTCTAATATAATAAAATCATACTACTTAACTATAGGATTGTAATGGTACTAAATTTTCAAAATTCTAATGAAAAAAGTCACATAAAATCAAAGGACATTCAATAAATGCTCAAATTAATATGTGGGTAATGGTTTGTAATATTTGATTATATAAAAATTTGGTCCCATATTGGAGGTTTATATCTTATGTAAAATGAGTTATATCTAAAATAAATGTGTAATGATGTTATCCCATTAAATTATCAACACCCACAATCCACAAAACACAAAAATAAAGTCTTGATAAAATATGGCATAACGAATGATTTGCGCACCCTCATAAATAATATCTTTTATTCTATATTGTACTTATTTTGATGTACCCATTCATTTTTTCCTTGTTCAAAATTTGTGATTAGATAAAACCTCACATCCACCACCAAAATAATTACGGTTAAAATCATAGGTCTAGTAATGGTGATTTGTGGTTTTCTGAAACCAAAACCCATTTATATATATGTATTTTTTGTCATTTTAATCATTTATTTATTTAAGAATAGAAATAAAATATAGTACATTTAATAATTCAACATCCTTTTACAATTTAAATAGTAATCACCCAAAAATTTCTTCCATAAACAGTAAATCATCCGATTTAACATGATTGTATTCACCCCCACACTTTAACTTTAAAGTTTCTGGAAAATACTAAGAGGAGGGTAGGAATGAATAAAAATATCTTAAAACATGTATCATCCAATACATGGTAATTCATGGTCTCTATGTGAAAATAATGATTGACGTGCATGTTGTATTTTAAGGATTTGTGTATTTTTAATTGAATCCTCAATTATTTTAATCATTTTTTTGTACAGTCATTGATTTCACAAGTTCAAATTCATCTTCTAGTAGGTGGAATGTCCCAAGATCACTCACGAAATATTATAAAGATAAAATAATAAGTTCTTAGACTTTAAAACCTTCGGGAATAGATCAAATGAGTTGGGATATTCACTCAATGCATTATTAATAATTAAATTACTTTCAAATGAAAATAGGATAATCAAATCACAAAAATTGGGGGGGGGGGGTTTAATTTCACGAATCAATCAATTCCCTCAAATATTGATTCTTCATTTAAGTGTACATTATTCACATTAACAATCAAATTCGTTATTTTACTCATCTATCCATATAAACATTGAAATCTAAAACAAGGAATCTCATGATTCTAAAGGAATTATTGTCTCATATATTTTTCAACTAATGCATAATTCCATAGTGTGTGTGAGATTTTATCTTATATTCTATAGGCGTGTTTTTGGAAAAACAATATAAGGAGTCTAAAATAAAAATACTAACCATTTTGAAATGAATCATAGTCCTCAAACTTCACAGTTTGGGATTACCTTACACCATCATGAACTTATAGAAGGAAAAAAATCAATTAATCACAGGGATCATATGTCTTTAAACATCAAAAACATATGATGGAGTGGGTACCATGCTGAAATACGTCCAAATAATTGATATTGAAAAATAAATTCCTAAAAAGCATGTAATTATAAATATTGTTAAGATCCCCTATGTAGGCCCTAAATTTTTACTATATCCAGAGGGTTGTAATAGATTTTATCCAAATTCTAATGGTGTTAGGATCTTCTATGACATGAAAAACCACATGTGGATGTTCTCAGAATCAAATTCTTTGTTCATGAATAATGATCCAGGAATTGAGTATACCAGATACCACCCTTTAAAAATAAAGTATATCATTCATGGAGGGGGTTAGATGAAATAAGGATAATCCTCTATCTTTGTTTCTAATTGATAATCCTCTTTTGGAACTTGATTTACAGGGGATGCATGATATGAATGATAAAAGAAGAATTAAACAGGTATATTTTCTCTACAAATATTTGAATTTTTAAAAATTAATTTAGCATATTTCATTAAATCATAATTTTTTAGGATTTCCTTTGGCACAGTATCACATCCGTCTTCATGATTGGGCTCTTCAAATGTACCTTAATAAATATCAAGGTTCCCTAAGTGTTCCTCAATAGGTGAACATCTAGGTTTTTCATTTTCCTCTGAGGCATAGGAAAAGATATTTTATTCTTTATAATCCAATAAATAAGAAGTTATCTATAATTAAAATTCTATATCATCAAAATAGATAGATACATAGAAAGTTTCATCTCAATAGATGTTTTTAGTTTCAATAAATTATTCAATTTTAAGTGACTCTTGGATTAGATTTTATGATTATAGAGGCAGGTAGTTGAGATCCTCTATTTTCAATGCAAATTCCACCACTTGGGTAGTATCGTCATTTATTGATTCTATATCATCCTCCTTACATGGTTTTGGGTTATCGATTAGTTCCTCATATTCATTTTATAGTCTATCACTTATTTTTTGATCTCCAACATATTTTTTATCAGGAATGTTTTCATCATTTTGTTATTCAGGTAAGACATGTGACTCATCTCCTTTTTCTAGTTAACACTAATGTTTAGATTATTCTTATGACTCATAGAGGTATGTTTTCATCTGATCCATTTTTTATCGGAGACCTTGAATCTTTTTATATAGATCTTCAATATCATACTTTAGCTGTGGGTTTTCCACTTCCTCTTGGATATATTCCAATGGATCTTCTGTAAATATATTGGGAGTAATTTAGGTGTACTCTCCTTTTTTTCATAGCCTCTACATGATGGAATTATGGGGTGTACTTCCATATTTTAGTGAGGTCTCTAGAAAATAATTTAATATATATTTTCCCAATTATATCCTTAAGATTATGGTAATGTTCCTTAAATTAACCCTTTTTTAAATGTTTCTATGTTCTCCTCTAATCTCTAGATCCCATAACGTGACACAATCATTTGTAGACCAATGGGGATTAGCAACTAGCTTTTACACCAAATAATATTCTTTGTTCCTTGAATTGAGAAAAATCTAATGAAATCCGCATGGACGTATTTTTTAGGGTTTTATATAAAAATTATTGTAATCTATATATGTTGTAAAATAGAAAAATTAAATTAATAACTCATTAGATACCTAGTAAGGGCGCCAGTTTTGAATCATGCTTGTAATAGGGTGTTGAAAATTAAATTTCAAATTCCCAATGTAGCACAGAGGATAGATATTGTTGTCTCACAATAAGATATTTGTATTAAGTTCAATCAATAATTATAATTCTCCAAATATAATTCCTTTTTTTGTTTCTTAATTTTTTTGAAAATGATGGATTTTTGGATTTTTATAATGTAGACGTAAAATAATATAATACATTATTTAAATCTAAATATAGATGTGAATGAAATAAAATTACGGAAGAAGGGTCTTGATCATATGGTTGGATAAAACTGGTTCATTCATTTTTTATTTTTTATTTAATTTAAATTTGACAATTAATTTAGTGAAAACTCATTAATGAATTTATTTTCTAGAATTTAATGAGTGTGTAATCTTAGCATGCCTTCGTAATAATAAACCAAACCTCCTCCAATAGTCAAATAGGATAACATGGAGATAGAGAATGTTATTCCTAAAAGTCCCATCTCCCCAATATGAAATTTCATTCTCTTACGAAACCACATCATATGGCGGAGATGGGGATTCTGAAAGAGATTAAATGGAATTCTATAGAACCAGGTCTTTTAGGAATAACACTATTGGTTGAGATGTAATCCTATTTGAATATTAGAGGTGGTTTGGTTTGGTGTGACATAAGCATGCGAAAATAGGACAAATATTAAATCAAATAAATGAAACTAATTAATGAAGTTCCACCAAATGAATTATAAAATATAATTTAAACAAATAATATATAAATAATAACCACAGGTTACCCAAAACTAGGATAAAGTTTTTTCTTCCCTAATTTCATTCTTTCACATCTGTATTTAGATTTAAATTATCAATTAAATTATTTTAATTACACATTTTACGAAAATATCAAATCCATCATTTTCATTAGATATAAAAAACCCAAAAAATGAATTATATCATGTGAATTAGAATTAGTGATTGAACAGAATTCAATGATTCTAAAGTGGGACATCCCTGGTCATCCATTATACTGCATTTGGAATATAAAATGTCTTATTCCACACCCTATGGTATGCATGACGCAATATTATGATTATGATTCATTGTTTAATCACTGGTATAAAATTAATAATAATTTATCAACACCTATTCTTATGATTCCTTTTCGCATGTTAGGAAGAATATTTTAGGTATGATATATCTCATATAGGAGATATTTTTGATGAACTGTGTAGGAGATGTTGTATGCATCTTATTAAAATGATTATTATGTGTCTAATATTCCAAAATAATAATACCAATATAATTATGATATGTGTCATTATATAATTTCTTGAATATTTATTTAAGAAGATGTAATATCAATATATGAAATTTTTGTTCACCAAAACTTGTATCAGATATGGGTATATTTACCATTTAAAAATCAGATGAGAAATATATTTTTAGAACACTAGGGATGAGTTTATATATAGGAATCTATCCTAATGTATTTTCATTGTTCATTGATGAATCTAGTTAAAGATAAGGTGTCGTATATTGAAAATTCCATATTCTGATATAGACATACTTGATATTATTTTTCATGATTATGTGGTTTCATAATTTAATTACTATTTCTCATACAATTATTTTTCATTTTGTTAAATTTATGGATCCAAAATGAATCATATTAATTTGGAATCTGATGGGAAGATAAATTATTTTACTCATGAAAAACCAAATTTTATATTAGATGGATTAAAAAATATAATTTCAATTCTTACAAAAAAAAATTAATCAATGAATCATCCATACCATCTATGTTTAAAATGGATGGAATAAAGTATTATTTATTCCTCTTTAAGAAAACACATGAATTATAGTAGTGGTTCATCTGATACAATTGATGCTGAATAATATATCAATTCCAATGAAAATATTTTTTCCATTCTCAATTGTTTAGGGAGGGAAAATTTTCTTTTAGTTGTATATCATTTGGAGGGTGATGTAGATCAATTTGGTAATCTTATCAAGAACAATAGGAAAAATGAATCAATTCACTATTTATATAGGGATGAGTTTAAGATAATATTTTCCATTATTTAGAAAAAATTTATACATCAGATTAAAATAGAGAATAATTACTTAAGGTAATTCAGATACATGATGAAGCTGTTAGTATCTATGACAAAACTTTTACAAGGAAAATGAGGTATTCTTTCATTATTATCATCCAGCCTATGTGTAAGGTTGATCAAATAATTTTTTTTAATTGTGTTATTCATAAAATAAATCATTATCTAGAAATAAATAATTTAGTTTTCTCTTATGGTGTAAATATAATTTTTAATTACATAATGATCTCATGGTATTGATTATAATGGAGTGATTGAAGTCAATGAAAATTATTAAAAAATAGATATAAGAGGATGATCATACAATTATGTTTAATATGTTGAAGAAAACGTGGTTTCAATTTTATAAATGGGGATGGTAAATATTTTATCTGTTGAATTGAAGGTCATCATGTAATCAAATTTCATAGTAATGGAACGAAATACGCATACAATTGTGTAAACACACCACATAATGTACAAAAAAATATAGTATTTAAAAATATATAACATTGAGAATTATAAAACTAGTATATTAACGCTAATAGTAATGATGATTGTTGATGTATTTAAACTCATTACCCAAATAAAGAGGGAAATGTTAAGGGTTCTATATTCACAATGTGGATTATGATTAAAATGAGGTAAAAGGTACAGTTACCACCTACCCAAGAAATAATACTTCCTTTGTGGATCTAGGATCTATGAACTATACAATATTTGAGAATATTCATTATAGTTTTCTAGCAGCACATCAATTATATGTTGCTAAATAATCATTGAACACCACTAAAGTTATTATAATATCATAAAAAATCCAATATTATTATTTATTTTTTGTTTTAGGGAATCTTATTATGGAAAAAATCATTATTCTCTCCCTATATAAATTGAACATTTTTTTGGGAATGGATTGGTTGTCTTTACAAAATTTCCAAATCAATTTCCAAAAAATGAAGGCATATTCGAAATTCCAAAACATCACGTGTTCATTTATCATTTGGATGATAAATATTAAACACTAATAGAAATAAAATCAGTTATATGTATTTTTATTCCTATTATAAAATGGTGTTTATCAAAGATGGTTGGAGAGAAACTAAACAATGAATATATGCCTAATTTGTGGGGGGTTTATAAATTTATTTCTAGAGGAGTTTCATAGGATCAAAATATATCTATATCTTGAGTTTCCAAATGAACATATTCATGGTGCTAAATCTCTTTAAAAGACACCATATTTAATATAATCGAATGTGTAGTAGGAATTGAAAAATTATCCCTTGGAAAATATTAAAAAGTGATTTATTGGGCTATGTGAATTATCATTGGTTGAAGTAACATCTTTATGATTTAATACGAATCAATTCATCTATATATTGATTAATGGGAACATAATAAGATCACCATCAAGACAAATATTTATCTTCCTTATATAGATAAAATGGATAATAAACTTTTTAAAGATTAATATATTTCCCATATTGAACTTTACTGTGGATATCATCAATAGAGTGTTCAGAAGTGGTACATTCCCATTAAGGCATTCCACACAAGGAATTGAATCTGAAAATATATGTTGATTCAAATTTTATCTTTCTAATTAACCTTATATAATCATAGATTTAATTATTAATGTTTATAGAGATTAAAATGGTCAATTTTTGGAAGTCTTTATACAAAATACTCTTATATATTCAAATCTACTGTTAGAGACTGATGATCCCTTTAAGATTGTGTTGTTGGTCCTAAATAAGTATGTTTTATACTTAAAACCTATAATGATTCAATTTTATCGACAAAATGATTCATTTTGGGTCATATAATAACATTTAATGGTATAATGGAGGATCCATGAACATTTGAAGATATATAATGATGACTTAGATTAAATACTATGATAGAGATATGTAGTATTCAATGATCAGGTGTATATTGCTGTTAGTAATTGGATATATTATCATGACTATCTAATTCACTCTCCTAGTACACTTTTAAGAGATCTAAGATCTTTTATAATAATAAATGTGAGAAAAAAATCATTGATTTAAAGATATGGTTAGTAAGGTCTTTATTATTACATTTCCCAATAGTGGAGAAGTTCTTATAATAGATATCTATTCATTAAATAAGGGAAATTAATGAATTTTCAGTTAAAATGACACTGTAATATAATTGGAATTATAACTGTCTTGACCCCTCCCATTGGGGCCTATGTCATGCCAACCCAAATCCCAGCTCAAATTGGCTAGGGGTTGGTGACTACGACAGAGTAGGAATGTATCTTAAATTTTAGGAAGTCCCTTTAAACTTGTACGCATGCACACAGCTACAAGTCAAATAATTCTGAAAAGTAAACACAATGTAAAACATGCATGGCACGAAGACAACCAATGAGAGTAACAATACTAAACTAAATTTATAAATGATAGTACAGAAGACCAAATAATGAAATCATGTAGACAAATGAGTAAAACCAATCACTGATATATAATAATTAGAAAACCCTACCTGATGGGTATGTGAAGGTCAATACTTGTTGTCGTAGAAGTGCACCTCATCATCTAGATATAATTGAGAACTACGTGGTACTGGACCACCTTGTCTCTGTCACATCATCAGTCATCTACACGAGACAAGACATATGCATGAATGGCCCATGGAGGGGGGGGGGGTAAACACAACACTGTAAGGACCTCAACCCACAAAGGTTTGAGCAAAAATTAAAGACAACAGAGGAAAGTACAAACAATGTAATATCAACTCACAAAGTTATAAATATAATGTATGAAAATAATGACTATCAGAAATGCCATAGAACACCTAGTAATATTGAGTAAATTAGACCAAAGAATTACTATAGACCTATTGAGTCACATAGACATACTGAGTCACTTAGAACCCTCCATATTAACCTTTTTATTTTCTAAAACTTTTACGAGGGTAGTGAGTCACTTAGACTCACTGATTCACTTAGACCTGTAGTCATAGTCTTCTCATCACATCAAGCAAAAATATTTCATCATGAAGTATGGTTTTTCCGAGAGAACCTAATATTCAATAAAAAGGATGTCTTTAGAAATCAATGAATACCAACATAGAGAATCTAAAAAATAACTCCTTGTCACAAGGTTCGTAATGTAGAAAACAACTCATCAATCAATTGTACAGTCTGAGAGTTATAGGAATTTTAGTGAAAAGGGGCCAGTTTGGTCTAGGTTCGGTCCGACCAGGGTCCTGCCAACCCGACCTGCCAGGTCTAGCCTATCATAAGAAGATTAGGGCCATCCTGGACAGCCTGTCCCACTAGATTGGGTTGTTTTCTCCAACCCGTATGTGGGGAGTGTGGCGTCCCCACCTGATGAATGTGGAGGACCTACACATGCAAATCAGCTTACCACTGTGTGCCCAACCTATGGCTGATGTCGTGGGCCCTCCTACATGTTTCACATGACTATGATTTACAGCCCCATGATACAGAGCCACTACCACATATTTTGCGGCTATCCATTGGCCACCATCGGCCACCTACTGACGAGCCCTATTCGCCATCTACAGTGGGAGCCTCCACCACTGGCTTTCGAGGTGCTTGGTCTCACCACCGCCACAACCTGCATGGTCGTGAACTTCCATCAATGTGGTGGCCCTCCTAGCCACCACATTCCTTTATATCCATCTCCCTTGACTATAGTCTTCTGTCTGAAATTAAATCAACCATAGGATGATCTGCTACTTTAGTTCTACATGGACCACAAATATCCATTGTTTTCAGCCGTCGAGCTTGCAGAATATATCTTTGTTCCATGAGAAATGTGAAGAACAATAGAATGCCCAAATGGATGGATATGTGCATTTTTCATGTCGCCCCTAATCCATCCTTTTTAAAATTTAAATCAGGGAGGAGATTAATAACTCTAATATTAGATCTCATCAAAATATGGATGTCCCCGATTCAAATCTCTATAATTAAACCTTTCCTTCAGTCCTGACCGATCTGTAGGTCAACAATTTTGTGGGTTTATCTGTATCCATTTCTCTAATCAATGAACATTGGAATAATGAAATCACTAAGAAATAAAACCCTACCTTGGGGATTGGATCTATTGGTGGTAAATAATGGAGCCACACTACAGTCATTTTTAGATCCTCGAACAGGAATCTATTGTTGTTGGATAAATCAGTAAAAAACGATCGGTAGTTTATTTTTTTTGCGATATGTTGTTCATAGACAATCAAATTTTCCAATTAAATTCCATAAAATATTCATAGAAAACTCCTGGATCCTCTTTTAATCCTTTATCTCTAATAATACATTAAATAGATGAATTGTGTTTTAGATTTTCTATTACGTTGAACCACAGTGTCATTGCACTGTATCATTTACGAAATGAAATAGATGACTCATCATTGCATTGCATTGAGTCGATTTGAATAAAATAAACATTCATATGTTAATTTATTTTCTTTAAAGCTCCCAAAAATATATGTTTACCCTCGACCCTTTCTGGTCATGTTTTGGTTCTTCCTAAGAGAATGTTTTCATTCCAGAAACAACAGTGCCCTCGTATTTTTAATTAGGTCATCAGTTTAGATGTTTCCAAAACCAAGAACGTGTACTATAAACAAATTCAAACAATTATTCCAAGCACCTTGGACCTGGAGATCATGTGCCTTCTTATCACCTGGTTTTGAGTTAATCAATATAATTGTAAAAAATATTATATGGAAATTTATGGGACATTAAATTCCCCCACCATTGTGATTCACATCCCCAAAATCCATAAAATTGAAAAAAATTCAAATTTGGACACTAAAAAGGAATATGAGACTCCGGATCCCAAGTGTTCCCCTAGAGATACTCATGTTTCCACCAAACACAGACCAGAGGAATCAACCATCCATGAAGAAATCTCTACTGATAATCCTCTATCTCTTACGAGAACTCTACATACATTGCCCCATTATCATTGTATAGCTCACCCCTAGTCGGTGACATGTGATGGATCATGTACATACCTCCTCAGTTGTGAATTGCGAAGGAGATCATGACCCAAATTCATATGTGGGGGAAGAGATAGGAGGTATTCCATATTTAAAACTCTTTTAGGTATCTAGAAAGGTCCAATGAATCTTGCAGAAAACCTTTCACCCCAACCAAATCTCGACAACCCCCATTTAGGTGACCTGATAGAACCCAATGTCCCAATACTCGAACAAAAAGGTCCTTCTACTCTTGTTAAAATATGATTTCTACCTACTCTATTCATTCCTCATATGATCATTGATGATCTTCACGTTCTAGTCTATATCCCGTACTAAATCTAGATCCATAAGTCCTGACTCCATTGGGTTTATCCAGCATAGTGGTTCCCATCATGGTCCCCCATACAGTGCCTGGAAATTTTCCATTCCGAGGGTTGAGTGGTATATATTGTTTTAATAAAACTCCACAAGTGTTATGAGGTTCTCTAAACTATGAAAAAATTCCATGATGAAAGCACAAAGCATGTTATCTAATTCACAAATTGTCTTCTCCGTTTGGCCATCTGTATAGGGATGAAAATCCATGCAAATGGACAACTAAGTTCTGAAATCCACCTACAACCCCCTTAATAAATGAGATTTGAAGCGAGCATTATGATCTGAAATGATGGTTGTAGTCACCCCATGAATCCAAACTGTCTCATTAATGTAGAGGCTACCCAATCTCTTTACTGATCTATACTCAAAGTAGATAGGAAGTGGGCGACATGATGAGTCGGTCTATAATCACCCCGCTGATATCATGACACTTGGATGTGCATGGTTAACCTATCACTATGTCCATTGATATACCATCCAAAATCCACTCAGTTACCTTGAGTGGTTAAGCCAGGCAAACTAGAACCTAATTCTCTAACTTCACTTGATGACACGTGATGAACTGATAAAGGAACACTACCACTGCCATCTTTACCCCTTTCCAATATAATGGATATTAGATATCTTAGTATATCACTGAAACTCCTATATATACAGCCAAAGGAGAGGTGTTGAACTCCCCCAGAACCTCCTCTCACAACATCACTAGTACAATAATTCACCCCATATAAAGGAATACATGATCCCCACCTATCAAATTTTAATCCCCCAGAACCTCCTCTCACAACATCACTAGTACAATAATGCACCCCATATAATGGAAGACATGATCCCCACCTATCAAATTTTGATCAATGGATAGCCTAGTAGAAAACATAACATGTTGGATTTCACATTTTTTCCCAAATATGTGACTTCTTAACATGATATAAGATTGGTTGATTTGAAACCATCGACTGGGGATATGATAATCCATCATCATCCACAAATGGTATCTACATCACAGGTCACTGCACCGATGCCTCGCTCAAAAACTGCATCCCAGATATCCTATTGAGCACATTCACCACAACATTCACCTTCCTAAGAGTATAGGAAATCTCACAGTAATAATCCTGGAGTAACCCTACCAACCAATTATACATGATGTTCATGTCCTTATAGGAAAATATATTCCTGAGATATTTTTGTTCAGAGTAAATGGTAAAACACACACTCATAAATAAGTAATTCCATATAATCAATGAAATAACAATTAATTCTAGATCAAGATCATGGGTTGCATAGTTATTCTCAGGCTACCTTAAATATCGTGAAATGTAGAAATTTTCCACTTTCCCATGGATTGTCAGAAAATGCAATACAATCTCTTATGAATCATTGGACGCTAAATGCCCAACTACCTCATCTGGATGTCTCAATATGGGGTCACTTATTAGTATCCATTTCAACTATTGGAAACTTTACTGGAACATCTATTTCCACACGAAGCATTGAACTTTTTGTTTCAAATTTGATATGGGGGTTAGTACCCAATAAATGTAGGTCATTAACCTCTTGTAATATCAATAAATTCCCACAATACTCTACACATCAGTTCATATCTTAGGTAGATCCCATGAAATTACTGCATGTACCTTTTCAAGATCCCCTACAACTTTAGCCTCTGAAAAAACGTGTTCTAGAAAGTGGACATAAAAAAAATGGAACAAAGTCTTCAATTGATTCCCATATATCTAGTTTTTTCATATTGTATCCAAGATCATCCTTAGGTTTGTCATGTAATCCTCCTCAGACTCTCAGTACACCATGTTGTCAAAAATGAAGACCACGATGAATCTGTTAATGTAAGGCTAGGATATCATGTTCTGGAGTCCTATAAACACTGCGGGGGAATTGGCCATGATTAATGGAATAACTAAGAAATCACAGTGGAAATACCAAAATCTAAATGATGTCTTCAGTATATACACATCCCTCAAATGAAGCTAATTATAACCATTCATCTGGTATATCCTCAAGATCCAACTATCTCTCTACAACTGGTTGAAGAGTTCATCGATTCTAAGTAGTGGATATTTTTTTCATCACGGTCTCCTGATTCAGGTGCCGGTAGACTACCCACACAATCAATATCTCATCTCCCTTCATGGATAATAGAACTGGGGCCACCGAAGGACAAACACTGGGCCTCATGAAGGACATCCTCTATAGGGCCTCTAGCTATACCCTCAAATTAAGAATCTCTATAGCAGCCATTTGATATTCTATGGTGGATATCAGTGTCATAAAAAGCTACAAATAAATAGAAAATTCAACCTCTTTGGGAGGATGTAATCCTGGAACATCCTCAGGAAATATCACCTTGTACTCGTCCACAACTATAGGAAATTGAGGACACCTCTCGTCTACCACACCGAGGGTAAGGCTATCCAAATAGCATGTTACCGTCTATATCCTCAAATGATAAAGTGATTTCTTATACTTCATGCATTTCCATTTCATCGATAAAGGAAAAACTAGTCCCATATTTATGGACACAACATACTATATACCTAAGATAGAAAATTTGAGCATGGATGGTGGGAAACAAATCCATACCCAGAATGATTTCCTAAGGCCTTAACAACACTACATGGAGATCCTAGTGGAAGCATTCGCCTCACAGAGTAACCTTGCACTACCGACACAAGTGCATGAACAACGAATCCCCTACTATAGTAGTATCTATGTGTAAGGATTGATCCAAAAACTCCACAAGAATTTACAGTAATTTAACAAGGTCAATAAAAATAAAAAGAGAGACCATAACATATGTCTATAATAAATAAATAGATTGTTTCTGAGACACAAATCTTACATCTAATAATATCTTGAGCATCGGGATCATATGCCTCCATCAACTAAACCTTGGCTCACCCATATCCACCAGCTCCCTAAGACGGTGGTGGACCACATAGAGGTGGTTCTGGTGGTACCTTAGTCATTCGTCCACCTCCTTCCACCCTGCCTACTACACTGCGACATCCGCTAACCAATTGACCACCCTACTTGATCCTTTGCCTCTGCATCGACTTTCCCTCGACCGTCTTCTGGTCATATGTATGACGATTTTGTCAATCACAAGCTATGTGTCCTTAACATCCACATTTTTAGCACAACCTACTCATCAGCGAGCTCCCTATAGCTTTTGGAGGCTATGAGATCTGAACATGTGTCCCAGGGTCATCCTTTTTTTGTATTGACCCGCTTATATGCCTGCATCTGCTTCCTTATACACACAGCTAAAGACACCACCACATGGTGTCTACTGGTCGCTACTTCTACTGGCGTCTGTTGTTCCAAGAATCTCTCCACATTTATATATTTCTCTAACACCCATCCTGAGTGAGGATGATAATAGATTCCATAGATTCCTTGATCTCCTAGAAAATTCCTTACTCAATTTCCCAAGACCTATATAGCAGGTCTTACACCATGTTTGTGTAGTACTGATAAGGCTTTGTGAATCTCATGGAGTACTTTGCTACTTCCATGTTACCATATTTTAGGTTCAATATCTCTTTTATATGAATTGCGTGTAATATTTCCGGAACTAACTCCTCCTTTTACATGAGGTCAATGTCACTCCATGTAAGGGTCATCTATTCATGCGTCTAGATCATCATACACCACCATCTCCCTACCGATCCCTGATGATGTCTCACAACAAATACATCCATTTGGTCAAGAGGTGTCCTTACTAGATTAAAAACTTGTGTAATAGCCTCAAGCCAATCATTATCCACCAATTGGTTTGTCTTAACCCTGAACATGGGAGGTCAATACATCTAGAACTCATGTAATGCACTGACCTTGTGTTCATCAACTATTTGTAGTACTGGTATCAATTTATGAATGTAATGTAGTTGTAACACTAGTGCACCACCTGGTGGGCATACCTCCAGTACTGGTCCCTATATTGATGCCTCGTCCCAAAGAATACCATCGTCATTATGATGAAACAGAATAATTGCGGGATTTCTGGCTGCAGGTATCCTGAAACAGATCAAGATGAACCACATGCAATATAATATTCGTCATGATATGTCTCATGAATTTAAAGGTAACATACTCCAAATCCAAAATTACACATGTAGCATTTATTTCCTACAACCATTTTTTCTATATACAATGTTAGTATACAGGTATACATAGTCTTTGTGTATGGATACATAGGCATCCACACCAAAACTAGAGTCCCTAGCCTGAAAACTAAACCTAAAACACTAAAAACTATTGTCCCAAACCAGTCTCACAAACACCTAGTCCCAGTGTGAACAGAACCACAATCCTACCCCTCTTTCATGACCCTTTCAAATTAGTCTTGTGCTATAACGACCACATCCCCTCATCCAATAGGCCAGGGGCTGGTGACTAGCAACGAGTAGGCCTATCCCACAAATGTAAGACATTTCTTTTAAACTAGTACACATGCACATGGCTGCAATTAAAAAAATTATAAAAGGTAAATCCTGAGAAAACGATACAGTCAACTTTGAAAACCACTGAGATTAATAGTATGAAACTAAAAATAAAGGTGATTGTATACAATCCAAAAAATGTAAATCCATAAAAAAAATGTGTACACCAGTCACTAATAGCACATCAGTAGAAAACCCAACCTGAAGGTTATGTGAAGGGTCACAACCAGTAGACCTAGAGGTGAACCTCCTCTCTTATATCTCACTAATCACTACCTTGTCCTAGAAAACCAACGTATCTATCTAAGAGTAATATGTCTGCACAAGATATGAATCATGTGGGAAAATCACATTCATGGTGACTAAATAATTAATAAATAAGGACCCCAAACCACATTGGTTTGAACCCAACAGAAATACCAAAAAGAAGAGCACACATAATTTTTTTTCATCTCACACATGTATGAATCGATAATATGAAAAGCAAGTCTATCAGACATATCAAAAAACATAGAGTACACATGGATCACCTAGACCCACTAAGTCACTAAGACCCGTAGATTCACATAGTCCCACCGACTCACTTAGACCAGATGAGTCACTTAGACCTATTGAGTAACTTGTACCCATAGTCATAGTCTTCTCATCACAACCAGACATAAAATTTCTTCTTTATGAAAACATTTTTTGGAGAAACTACTCCTCATGAAAATGGCCATATATAGACTTCCATTAATACCCACATAGAGTATCTCAGAAGGATATCCTCATTGTAAGGTTCCCTACACCGCATTCATCTCATCAATTTGATGTACGATTTAATAGTTTTTGGGAATTTTAGTAAAAAATGGATGGTGTGGTTCGGGTCCAGTCTGACCGAGTCAGACCGACCTAACCTGACCCACCAGGTCGACCCAACTCGCTACATCATCCCAAACTGGTGCGTCGGACCAACCTGATGTTGGACTACCTACCATGCCAGACCTAGTAGAGTGGGTTGGTTTCTCCAAGTGAAGACCCAAATTTTTATTAATTTAAATTCCTCTGGATCTAATTAAATATCTTATTATGGTTATATAACATATACAATTATTTGGTTTTATGATTTTGGATTTCAAAAAACCGTTAATGTCACATCCATGACTTATTTTAAAGGTATACTTCATTTAATTTCTATTCATGCATTGTTTGGGGGGGGGGTTCCCAATCTTTTATGGAGGAATGGGGGAGTCTTTATGAATTGGGCCAAACCGTGAGCCTAATTCCAGATTTAAAAACTAATTTTGTTTCTTTTATAACTTCTTCTTTTTTTAATATTTTGGACCCATTCAACTTCCTAACTGACATCCCCAGCACTATTAAAACCTCCATCGCAATTTGGACCCTTAAATAATCCATAATAATGGTGGAATTGGGTTTTTATTTACGGAATTGGGCCAGCCCGAAGGCCCATTTCCTGTTTGAAATCAAAAATTGGTTTATTTCATATCCCATTCAATAGTAATGATATTTCGGTGATTCAAAGTGGATCCCAAGACCACTGAACCCAACCGCGTGACCATTCCCTTACCCCCCACTTTGGAGCTCCTGGAAATCACGAATTTGGGCAGATATTCGTAGGGTTCTCAAAACGTCCATATTTGAAGAGGCATGTTCATTCCTTAATAACTCTCTCAATTATTACTCTTTTCCCCCATTAAAATTCATAAATGATCTCCTTATCCTTGTTCGAACCTCCCTTGAAGGTTTGACTGCTTCTTAAAATCAACTTCTGGTATTTTTGTGGGCGATTTCTACAAGATATTTTAAGTAAGGTGTTCTCCTTCATTCTTCTTTCAATTTGTTTAGGGTTATATCCAATGTACATAGGGTTTATTCCCTTATCATTGAGGTTCCTAATGTCCAAAAAGTAGGCTTTAAAAATTAGGGTTTTATCTTGTGTTTCATGGTCTGAAATTCTGGTTTTAGGTCTCTTTTACCTTCCTTGAGGTGCGGCGGTGGTGCGCTTGAGTTTTCGCACAAAGGATTCAAGGGTTTCCTTGGTTTGGTAGGTCATTCTATTGTGTATGAAATCTTTGTGAATTGGCTGCTGATTTATGGTATTTTCAAGATTATTTAATTTTATTATTGCTAAAAAAATAGTTTTAGTGGTGTTTGTATTTAAAATGAATCCTAAATGCCAATTTCTTGTTAAATTGGGGGTTTCTTCATAGAAAAGCTTTATTAGATTAATTGGGGATACCATATAAGTAATTATTTGATTTTATTGAACTAAAATAGGGATAAAAATACTGTTTCTAATGATTATCCTTGGTGTTTTTGGGTGCAAAATCTGGTTTTAATGGTGTTTTTGAACCATATGAAATTCTAAGAGTTGTGTTGTGTAAAAATGGAGATTTTGCAATGATGTCGTTTCTTGAACCATATGGGGCTACCTTAAAAATGATTTTGTTTTTCACTGAAATGTAGTAGGCTGGCCTTTCTGTTTTGGAAACTCAAATATGTGCACATAGAATGCAAGTGAGGTTTATAAGGAGTTTTGTTTCCGAAACACTACGAGATTTTGAGGAATTGTTTTAATAAAAATCAAAGTGTTTTATTGTGTGTTTTGAGTGGTATAAACATGTGATAGATACTATAGTTATTGTGTGTGAACTGTAGTGGTGTTTTATTTGAAAATGAATTTATGTTAAATTTTGAAATTGTTTGAGCACCAAATGGGAAGCCTGGGTACTTAGGTGGGAGGATTTGTACTAGTACGGCCAGTGGACCGGATGGGTGTTTTCCATGTTTCATCAAGAATTTGGATAATGAAAAATGTAACTAATCTATGTGGATAATGATTGGAAACCACTATATTGTGGGTATGTTCCCTTCTAGTGTCTCAAGCACGAATGTGGATTTTACTATGGTTGCTTTACACCGAGGTACGAGGTGCATAGGGCCAGAGACAACCTAGTGCCTATGGGTGTTCCTGGATTGTTGCTCACTGGATATTTAGTATTTACCCTTGTATTGGGGTGTTTTTTTCATTAAATTAAATTTTATATCATTTCCATTTTGATATGTCAACATTCTGTTAAGTTTAGTTTGAAAATGTTTTTTCAAATGAAGGTTGCATTTCATGGAATTTCATTGTCATTTTTTCTTTAAGAATTAAAACTGTTTGCTTCTTCACCTTATATTTCGTTCACTTTGGAATCATTAGGTGGTATCAAATTGGTATTAGGATCACACCAAACTTACACCCCTTAGTTGTAAGTAGACTTGGTTATGTTTGACTCAGGTAAAGGTAAGGCCTCAGGTGAAGGCAGTTCGGGTTGTTAGCCCCCTCCTACTGTGCGGTGTTGTGGAGACGGCTCGGGGGTGATGACCCCTTTTCATGTGGAGTCTTGGTGATTATTTTAAAAATGTTGTAATTTATTTATAAATATATTGTATTGACACCAAACCAATGTATTCAGATCTGTTTTTTGTGTAAACATCGTTTTGTATAAATTTTTGAGATTTAGTTTATTGATTGTTTTTAATGATTTATGCCTTCATATTCGGGTAAATCATTCCCAAAAAAAATAAATGATACCTGGGAACTTGTGCCAGCCCATGGGGATAGGGAACTCCCTTCAGGTCATGTCACGGGCTGGGGTTGGTGCCGTTTTTTGCGGCGACCAGATTCGGTTCGTGACAAAATTGTATCAGAGCAGGTTCGCTCTTTGGGTCATGATATTTGGGGAAGAGTTAGGATAGTCTAGAGCTAGGATTGTCAGGACATGACATTTCAGTCCTGGGTAGTGTGCCTAGCCAGCACACCTCATGAAGAGATTCAAGTCACCAGGGGAATTGTGGATTTATCTGAGTCCTTTGTTTTTCTTGGTTTAATGATGACTATGGGAAATGAAAAAAGAGTGGGTCGAAAAATCTTTGTGAGCTCGGAGGGCCTAGAAAGCCATGTGGAGTCGTGGATATTTCCATAGAATACTCTTTGTGAGGGAGAAGTGATTGGAATATGGATGCAAACCATATGTCCAAGTCACCCACCGAAACTAGTTTCCTCTCACATTGTCTTGTGTCTCTTTGTTTTGGAATCTTGGAAACTTGGTTTTTTTAAGTAAAAAAATTGACTTCACATTAAGGATTGTGAATTATTGTGATGTTATTTTCTAGTAATGTGAAAATGGTTTTCATTATTTTTAATGCCTATAAATTGAATTTCAGAGTTATTTCAAAAGGGTAAATTATGTGTTTACACATATTTTGAAAGTATGAACTATGTGAATTGGGGTTTTGAAAATATGTTTCTAGTGGAATATTTTTAAACCGTGGAAAAGTGTTTTGGATTGAATTAAGTGTTATAAAATTTTTGTGTGGGGGTTGTAGATGGATTTTGGGTTTGGTGTCTACTGAACAAAAAACATTATGAACTTTTAGAACCTTGTCTTGAAATGAGAAGAGTTGAGCTCTTAATTAAATGGAGATTTATGAAATTGTGTTTTTCATGAAATTAGAAGTGTTTTGAAATGGGTTGAAATGTTTTGAAATGATTGTGAAAGGCATGAATATGTGCTTTTATTGAATTATGGATTGTTTTCTAAATTGGGTTGTGAGATAAAAAATTGGGTTTTGATATTATGGTTATTTTTTTGATAAAGGTAAAGTGTGGTTAAATGTTTTAATTTTAAAAATATGAAAGGTTTGATTTTTGGTAATTGGTTCTCTCAAGGGTGACCACATGCATAGTTTTATTTGGGAATATGGATGGATATGAGGTGGGTTCCCAGTGAGGAATGTAAACATGCATGTTTGAGGCTCATGAGATACCATTGGTAAATGCCCAACCCACCAACACTGTTTTTTTAAATAATGTTTTTGATGGAAAGTGTTGTGTTCTGATAATGTATGGTTGGGAGGTATAGATTATGTGTTTTCGGGATTCTTATTTTGTGATGTTTCGAGTTCGATAACCCCTCTTGTTTGAACGATGTTTTGGTTTGGTGTTTCATTGATTAGTTGGAATGAAGTGTTGGTCAGTGGTCTCTTTTGAGTAAAACTTTAGGAGGCCAATGTGGTGGCTCCCCTCATGTGTTCAGTTTAGGTTTGGGGTATGTTGTGACCAAATGACCAGATAAGTTGGGTCCTAGGGTTTTCTTGTAGGCTAGGTTATGCCCCCATAAAGTATTAATGTATAATTCATGTTTGGCCTATGGTGATTCACCGTTGGATGATCCTCCAGTTGATCAACAGAAGGACTTTATTCTTGAGGTTTGGAGATTGAGTTTACCCCTCTTCTTTTTCTATTATCTGGATCCCCCTATAGTGGGAGAGTGTTTGTGGGAAGTTGAAATGGACCTTAGTTTCTTATGTTTCCTAAGTTGTCGAAGGTCAATGAAGTTCAGGGTTGTTAGTGTAGAATGATGTCTTAAAGGGCCTCTGGGTCTTTCGTCAGTCTCATTGAATCAAGAGTTCATGTTAGACCACCAGTGTACAAGATCTGGTCAAGAGTGGATATTATGGACACTTTCTGGAATCATGTGCAGTTTGGGACTCAGTATAAGGTCCCTCTCCTTGTGTTTTCTGTTATCCACAATGGTCATGTTTGGTGATTCCTTGCGATGTCATGTGTTCACTAGACTATAAGGGTGAATATTGTGCAATCTTATGAGAGTCACTATTTTTTTGGATGTGTGTATCCCTATAGGAAATTCTAAATCCTATGTTCTAGAGGAATGTGTTTCTATATGTCCTTTCATTCTGCTGTTTATAATCTGAAGAAATAAAGGGGCGATGTGTGTGAATACTCTAAGATCTTGTTTTTGTAAAATGATGGGTTGTGGAAAAGAGGGTTTGAAGTGTGTCTTGTCTCAATGAGACCATCTGAGATTACAGTATAATTTTTTTTGGCACTAGAAGAAGATGTTCAGTTTAGGTGTTTCCAAATCCTAACTGCAAGGATGAAGAAGCTTCAAACCATTGAGCTCCACCCATAGGCCCCAGAGAGAAGTCGTCTTGTAGTTAGGGGAAATCCTAGACTCGTTCAAACTTTTGGTCAAGGTCATATCCTCAATATGAAAGATAGGAATAGTTTAAATCTCTAGTGTCGTCTTCTTGTTTCAATTTCAATCATTTTTTGGAAAGCGGTGTGAGTACCTTTTTCTCATTTCGTACCCTGAGATGATTTTTCCCCCTTCGGGTTCTCTTTTGTTTTTGGATAAAAGATTAAAATTTGGGTTAGGCGGGTTGGAGTGCATAGTTTGTGCGTGGTTAGTAGTAACCGTGTGCCATCCTAGGGGACCGTGTGATAAAAGATAGTCCCTATCGCATGGTCTCCGCACGTCTATGATCCTTGGCCAAGGAAACTATGTGAAGTTTCCTCTTTGGATAGAATGATCCACAGAGTTAACTCACAGTTTCCCAAACCGTGTGAACCAACCGTGCGGCCATGCCAGCTCCTTAAAATTCTATTGTTTTTCATTGTTATCCCATACTATTTAGTTAATATGGTAGTTTTTTGTTTTAGGTAGACCCACAATGGGTCTCATGTAAGTTTCATTGGATGAAATCTGATATTAATCAACCCCTAATGCTGGGAAGTCCGTTCGAGGCCCCTGTTAGTGTCTTGATTTTGTTTTAAAGAATGTTGTGTTCGTTATTATGGTGGGGAGACCCTTCATGGGTATCATGTATGTTCTCATGGAAAAGGAATAATTTTTGTATAACCCTTATTATGGAGAGACCGTTCTTTCCTTCCCTAATTGTTATCCTTATTAAGTCTTCGAAATTGAGTTGTCCCTGGTGTTGGGATGTCCAGATTGGGTCACCCTGTACTAGTGACTCAGTTTTCTCCATGGTGTATTCTAGGTAGAAGTTGTATCGTTCAAGTATACCTATCCAAAAAAATTTTACTTGGGTAAATTTGGGTTTGTAGAACACCCAATGGTTTTGTTTACGTAATGTTGTGGTAGCATTATTCGAGTTCGTTGTTCGTTTCATGTGGATTGCTTGAGCGTCGTCTTGTAGTGTCTGAGGTGTTTTGCTTGCAGATTTGTTTTGAATGTGTTTAATAAGTTTACGTATGTGGGTTAATTTTGGGTTAGTGAGAGTATTGTCTTCCTTTGTTTGATCAACTAGAGATGTTTTTCCTTTTTGAAGCGGGTGAAAACATGGCAAGGAAGTCTGTCTTGGTCTGTCGTTTGGGCTTTGCTTTTGCATCTGGTGTTGTTTTGGCATTCCGGGGGAAAAATGCTTTATGGTAAAGAGAATTGTCACATCCATGACTTATTTTAAGGTTAAACATCATTTAATTTCCTTTCATGCTTTGTTTTGGGGGGGTTCCGAATCTGTTATAGAGGAATGAGAGAGTTTTTTTGAATTGGGCCAAACCGTGAGCCTAATTCCATATTTAAAAACCAATTTTGTTTCTTTTATAACATTTTCATTTTTTAACATTTTTCACCCATTAAACCTCTTAAATGACCTCCCATGAGCTATTAACACCTACATTTCAATTTGGACCCTTTAAGAATCCATAATAATTGTGGAATTGTGACTTAATTTAGGAATTGGGCCAGCCTGAAGGCCCATTTCCAGTTTTAAAACATTTTTTTTATTTCATATCTCATTCAATAGTAATGGTATTTCAGTGAATCCAAGTGGAGCCCAAGTCCAATGAACCAAACCACGCGACCATTCCCTTACCCACCCCCACTATGTAGCTCTTGGAAATCGTGAATTTGGGCAGATATTCCTAGGGTTCTCAAAACGTCCAGATTTGAAGAGGTAAGTTCATTCCTTAATAACTCTCTCAATTATTACTCTTTTCCCCCATTCAAATTCATAAATTATCTCCTTATCCTTTTTCGAACATCCCTTGATGGTTTAAATATTTCTTAAAATCACCTACTGGTATTTTGGGGGGCAATTTCTACAAGATATTTTATGTAAGTTGTTGTCCTTTTTTCTTCTTTCAATTTGTTTAGGGTTACATCCAATGTACATAGGGTTTCTTCCGTTATCATTGATATTACTAATTTTCAAAAAGTAGGGTTTAAAAATTTGGGTTTTATCTTGTGTTTGATGGAATGAAATTCTAGTTTTAGGTATGTTTTACCTTCCTTGAGATGCGGTCGTGGTGCATTTGAGTTTTCGCCTAAATGATTCAAGGGTTTCCTTGGTTTTGGTAGGTGATTCCATTGTGTATGAAATAATTGTGAATTGGGTACTGTTTTTGTGGTATTTTCAAGATTATTTAATTTTATTATTGCTGAAAAAAATAGTTTTAGTGGTGTCTGTATTTAAAATGAATCCTAAATGTCAATGTCATGTGAAATTGGGGGTTTCTTCATAGAAATGTTTTATTAGTTTAATTGGGGCTACCCTGATAGTAATTAGTTGATTTTATTGAACTATAATAGGGATAAAATACTGTTTTTATTGATTATCCCTTGTGTTTGTTGCTGCAGAATCTGGTTTTAATGGTGTTTGTGAACTACATGAAATTCTATGAGCTGTGTTGTGTAAAAATGGAGATTTTGCAATGATGTTGTTTCTTGAACCATATGGGGCTGCCTTAAAAATGATTTTGTGTTTTCACTGAAATGTAGTAGGCTGCCCTTTCTGTTTTGGAAATGTAAAAATGTGCACATAGTATGCAAGTGAGGTTTATAAGGTGTTTTGTGTCCGAAACACTATGGGATTTTGAGGAATTGTTTTATTAAAAATCAAAGTGTTTTATTTTGTGTTTTGAGTGGTAAAAAAATGTGATAGATACTGTATTTATTTTTTGTGAGTAGTAGTGGTGTTTTATTTGAAAATGGATTTATGTTAAATGCTGAAATTGTTTGATCACAAAAGGGGAAGCCCGGGTACTTTGGTGGGAGGATTTGTACTAGTACGGCTAGTGGACCAGATCAGTGTTGTCCCTGTTTCATCTAGCATTTGGATAACGATAATTATAACTAAACTATGTGGATAATGATTGGAAACCACTATGTTGTGGTTATGTTCCCCACTAGTCTTTCATGCATGAGAGTGGATTTTACCCTGGTTTATTACACCGAGGAATGAGGTACATAGGGCCCGAGACAACCTAGTGCCTAGGGGTGTTCCTGGTTTGTTGCTCACTAGATTTTTAGTATTTACCCTTGTATTTGGGTGTGTTTTTCATTAAATTATAGTATCTATAATTTCCATTTTGATATGTTAACATTCTGGTAATTTTAGTTTGAAAATATTTTTTCAAATGAAACTTGCATTTCTTGGAATTTCATCGTCGTTTTTTCTTTACGAATTAAAACACTTTGCTTCTTCACCTTATATTTCATGAACTTTGGAATAATTGGGTGGTATCCTATTCAGATTAGTCTCACACCCAACTTAAACCCATTGGGTTTAAGTATACTGGGTTATGTTTGACTCAGGTAAAGGTAAGGCCTCAGGTGAAGGCGGTTCGGGCTGTTAGCCCCCTCCTACTGTGTGGTGTTGTGGAGAAGGCACGAGGGTGATGACCCCTTGTCGTGTGGAGTCTTGGTGAGTTTTTTTCTAATGTTTTAATTTATTTATTGACATATTGTACTGTCTCCGAACAAATTTATCCAGTTCTAGTTTTTTTGTAAACATCATTTGGTATAAATTTTTCAGATTCAGTTTATTGATTCTTTTTAATGTTTCATGCCTTCATATTCGGGTAAATCATTCCCAAACAAAAATAAATGTTACCCGGGCACTTGTTCCAGCCCATGGGGATAGGGAACTCCCTTCGGGTCATTTCACGAGTTAGGTTTGGTGCCAGTTTTGGCGGTGACCAGATTCGGTTCATAAAAGTTAATAATTGTTACCATTGCTAATATATTTGTTGAACAATGGTCACATGATTTCAATAATTATAGGGCTTTAACAAATACAATTTTCTCATACAGAGGAAGTGATGGCCTTCATCCCGTAGACTTTCCCCATACAAAACCCATTTATCAGATTTGAAGAAAGAGGTGGCATTAGTTGGCTTCACTCATGACCAAGACCATGCCATGCATCAACACTTTAATCTCGAATGGAACCACCTATGGGAGAAGTGGAAGTTGACAGAGATCACCACTTGAGTGATGTTATCCGTGCCACATCAATATTCTATCACCATCATAGACCTTACCTGAAGTCTTTATGCAGGTGTTATTAGGGATTATGTAACAAGACCCTAGCCTTATGATTATGTGCATTGTTTTTGTATATAATAAGGAAAATACAATCATTTTATAATTATTACATTGTATATAGTTTTTAATGTGAAAATAGTATTTTTAGTAATATTCAATTATGAAATATATATTGATGAGTTAATTTATTATTTAATTATATTATATTTTAATAAAATATTATTTAAAAATTAATTTTTATTAAATATAAATGATCTTATAAATTTTATGAATTCCATTGTTATTTTTATTATGGTCTGAAATCCATTACTGTCAAAACCAATGAATTTTCAACAAATGTTGTTTTCGATTTTAAAAGAAAAAATGCTCATATTAGTAAAATTATTTAGATAAAATGAATATAAATTTTTGAATCAGGACTTTAAAATTATCCCATGATGAGTTTTTCATAATTTTCTGAGATAGTCGAATGTTTGGGTAAAAAATAAATATCATTTAAATAAATAATGTGCTTTTTGAAATAAAAATGACCCAATAGTGATGTAATAAAATACAATAAACATTATCTTTGGCCAATATATGTATTAAAATTAAAATAATGTGATTTTAGATTTGTTTTATTTATTTTACAAAGCTTTAGTTAACCCTCCAAGACTAATAAAACATTTTATAATTTTATAATTATTTCATTGAGAGTGAGACTATCCTCCAACTTCAAAAGACTAATATTTTTAAGTTGTTCGGTAATTTTCCTTAAAAAATAACTTTTTCCATACCCCTTTGAAAAAAACCATGGGAAAACACCATGTTCTGGTTTTTGGTTCTGATTTGTTTAATGTGTACTATCCAAGATTTAAATAATAATGAATTCCCCCTCCCTTCCTTTATATTCCCACCTAGTCTCACACATACTATTCACTCATTTCCATTGTTGGTTGACCAAAAGCTTCCCTCAATTCTCTAGAATCCTCTCATGCACTCTATGTTCCCTTGAATCCTCTCTCAATCCCCCCTCAAGCCTTTGGGATCACAATTTCATGTAAGGGATTTATTCTTTTCTCATTTTTTTCAATATTTCATTATGTTGTTATGCAATTTTATTTTCAATTACATATTTTAGGTTATAGTTTCACACCTCCCCATACTACCCTCTTTAGTTTGGAATTATGAGATACCCATTTCTCTCTCATTAACACCTTCTATGTTCACCAGTTACTATTCCGACGTTTCGTAAGGAATTTCTCTCTTCTCATATACATTCAATCACTTATCTTTTAATATGAATGTAAATTCCATTTAATATTATGGGAAAAGAATCTATATGACCCCCTTACTATCCATTTCCATTGCATGTGATGATACTCTCCTTTCTCTCTTAAACCATTTTTATGAATTTTTATATCACGTCGTTATGCTGCTGAAATTTCACCCCAATTTTCCATGCCAAAGCCATTATGTAGTGAATTCCATTCCCATTTCCATAATAAAGGGTATTAACAATTATTCTCATATTCATATTTATTATAGAGTTTCATGTATGAATTCTAAAATCCTTTATCATGTAATAAATGATTATGTTTAATGAATCCATGTTTTGTGATCAATGTGTCACACTAATGCATACAAGAAAATGATCAAGAAGGGCGGGCCATGATAGCACTCCAATTCATGATATATCATTCCATTATGTTCGTGTTTATTTTATGTTCCAATGATATTCCTAATTCTCATCATGTAGCATATTCTTCTTCTTATGCCCTGTTTACTCCCTCACTGGGCATTATAGCTCACCCTTTTCTTATGCATGTCCTCCGGTTATCCCATGAAATGATATGTATGAGGGAATGTATTGGTCATGTAAATGGAGTATTCAATAAAGATATTGGGTTTCATGTTTGAAGTCCTTATGCAATGTTCATAAGCCCCAAAGACACTAGACCTCTCTATTATCCATGTTGTACCATGTGAAGAGTTTATGATATAAATCATGATTTTGAGTGTAATAATAATCAGGGTTGTTATAGTTGGTGTCAAGGGAGGTATATTTATTTTTGGGATTAGTATTACAAAATCATAATTAAATAGATAGGGATAAGACTATTTATAATAAATATATCGTTATGTTTTGGTGAGTATTTAATAAGTGGTTTATCATGAAAAAACATCCCCCTCTAGATACGAGATGGTAGAGGGGGCTCTGGAATATGTGTACCTAGTAGTGAAAACATCAACAAGGACATTTGTAATTCACCAGGGGTATCTTGGTTCATGTCAATGGGGATTGCTTCACTTTTGTATACGATACACTCAGGGGATATGATTTTGAAAATTCTCAATCATATTATCAACCATTGTTATGGGAATAAAAAACACCTCTTAGAATATATGTTGGGATTTATGTTAGGGATAACATAGATTGATACCTATAGATTCATAAGTTATGGAAATAGAATTAGTTTATAAGAAATCCATTTTTGTCTCTATATTACCCTTTTTTTGTTACCCCTAACATTCTTTTATTTTATCCAATAGGTGGTAATAGGAAGACTCGGGCTAACAACTAATGAAAAGATCAATGAGATGATAGTTATAATGATATTCCCAATTCAATTGGAGGGGGAATCAAGATATTTGTCACAATTCTCTCTAAATCGAGAGATTCATGAGATAAAGGCCTCCCAATTTTAATGGATCATCTCATCCCTATATTTTTGAACATTGGATCAACTCAATTGAAAAAATATTCTCCATTATTCAATGTTCCAAACAAGATATGGTTCTCTTGGCTTCTTATCTTATGGAGTGTGAAACCGATCAATGGTGGACATTTATCTAAAATATGATGCCTGGCAAAGAGATTGAGGTGTTGGAATGGAAGGATTTCCGAAATTGTTTCTTCGATAAATATTATCCTCACACCCTCTGACATAAATGGAATGGGACATTCTTTATCTCATGAATAAAAAGATGAAGAATCCATTAGACCGTACTAGGAAAACATCACAAGGCTTTCATGATACACCTCAAGATTTGTCGTTACCCCTGAATGAAAGCTTGAATGCTTCTTTGGTTGGTAGAAACGAAGCCTACAGAATTCCCCTAAGATCCATGATTTCCTTTTCTATGATGAAATTGTCTAATGAGCCCTCAGGGTCGAAATGGATATCAACAAATTATATGGGTATCATTGGGATAAGAAGAATAAGGTGGACTTCAATTCTGGCATTTCGATGTATAAATCCTATGGTGGAAAGAAGATGCAGCACCCCGAATTCCAAATGAATGGAACAAAGTACCCTAGAAATTTCATGAAGGGGATGAGGGAATAGTTTATGTGTGGAAGAGAAGGGAACCTATCCATTAAATATAGAGAAGAAAACTCACAGAAAAGGAAGAGGAGAAGAAATCTAAATTTTACCCTTAATGATTTGTTCATTACATCAACTACAACGAACCATAGCACCTTGAGAATTAGTTCCCGAAGACAAGGGTTTTTTGAGGCCGCCAACAACCTATAATGTAGCAAGGGAAATCATTTTCCATCACTACCGTAGAAGTGAACCCTAAAAATGATGTTGTGACAGGTACTCCAGTTATTCATTCATGAATAGAAATTGTACTATTTGATATTTTTCTATGCATTCTTTTGTATCTCGAATGTTTAGTAGAACAATCCCCACACCAAAACAAATCATGAATGTTAATATGTTACTGAGTATGGAAAAAGGGGAAATCATTGAATCCCCAGAATATAACTTCCCCTATCATAATATATTGATTTAAATTCCCGAAAAACTTCATCATTCTCCCTCTGGTATAATTTGGGGCAATTATCATCATGGAATGGCTTTGCATATATATAACCAACATAAATTACCATTAGAAGGAAATCACCCCCTAGGGTGAATTGACCCCCGCTTCTATAAAATTTCATAGAGTAAGATGAATCATCATTAGAACCATCATCTCAAGCATGGATATTACTACACGTTGAGAATGTGTATCTGGATAAGATGATAGGGTGCATGTAAGAAACCATCCATGAGGACATTCCTATTATGAGGTAATTTGTTGATGTGTTTCCAAAATAATTTCCTGGTCTCCCTCAAGAAGAGATGTTGAATTCTCAAATAAACTTATAATTGGGTATTTGAAAAATTAAATGACTCTATATAGAATTGTGGTTGTAGAGATTGAGGAGATGAAGAAACAACTATAAGAGAATCTAGATAAAGGGTTTATATCACCATGTGATTCACCATGGATGCTCCAGTCCTCATCATCAATAAAAAGGATGGGTAAATGGACCTTTTAATTGCTTATCGCCAGTTCATAAAATCATGATAAAGAAAAAGTATCATCTTCCTAGAATTGATGACTTTTTGATCAGCTATGTGGAGCACTATACTTCTCTAAGGATGATGTGTGGTCGAAATACTACCATGTAAGGGTGAAGATGGAGGATATCTCCAGGAAAACATTTCTTAATAGATAATGGCACTATGAATTTGTATTAATTCCGTTCAAAATAACTAATTCTCATGAAATATTCATTGAATTATTGATTATAGTCTTCATAGATTACCACAAAATATTTGTGGTAGTCTTTATTGTTGATTTTCTAATATAATACAAAACAATTGAGGTTCATGAGCAGCATCTATGAACTGCACTAGAGACCTTGAAAAAGTAGAATCCCAATGAAAAGTACATGAAGAGTGAGTTCTGGTTGAAAGATGTCTCATTATTGTACCATATCATCATGTGAAATAGGATATATGTGGATCCCTCCAAGACAGATGCAATTGAGGGATGGTCAAGGACATCATCGATAAATGATATTCGTATCATCATGGAGTTAGCTAGATATTATCATAGATTTGTGATAAATTAGTCAAAATTTTCCAACCCTCATAAAAAGCTAACTATGTAGGGATTAAACATTACTTGGAGTAATGTATGTGAAAATAGATTCAATGAGTTGAAAAGTAGTCTTATCACTTCCCCCATACTCACTTTACCCATAAGTGGAGAATGTGTATTGGTATTTAGTGGTTTTTTGAAGAAGGTCCTGGGGTGTGTGTTGATGAAAAATGAAAATATACTTTTTTTATTCTTCAAGGAAATTGAATGTTCATGAGAAAATATATCCAACACATGATCTGAAGTTGGCTGTAGTGATATTCTCTTTAAAAATTTGGTGTAATTACAACTTTGGGAAGATGTGTAAAATATACACAGATAAAAAATTATTCACGTATATATTCACACGTAAAGAGTTGAGCATGCACTAATGAATATGGTAGAGCCAATCAATGACTATGACTGCTCAATCCCTTACCACCCAAGGAACAGAAACAAGGGGGCATATGCTTTAAGTAGAAATGACCCAGTGATTCTATCATTGATGAGAATTGAAAATGATACAATTTTATTAGATTTTATAAAGTTGATCATGGTAATATTAAAGAAGGGAACATCATTAATCTTTTCAAAAATGATTGCTCAACCGTCACTTTTAGAAGGTTTAAAGGATACTCAAAAATTGATGTGGTAATTGAGAAGAAGGAAGAAACTTTTAAAAAAGGTAAATCCTTAGAGATCAATGTTAATGACGAAGGAATTGTGAGATTTGGGATAATACTACATGATCTATAGAATCCAGAGATAAAGAAAGATCTTTTGGATGACACACATAGTTCAAATTTATACATTATCCCAGTAAACATAATGATGTATCGAGACCTCTGAGATCATTTTTTGTGGGATTACATGAGGAAGGGGATCGTTGAGTATCCATCAATGTTTTTGGTATATCAGCCAGTGAAGGGTGAGATTCATAATTCAAAGGAGATGATGAAATAATTACAGATACCATCATGGAAATGGGATAACATCATGATGTAATTTTTCACCAAACCATTGAAAACATCCAAAGAAAATAATGCTGTAAGTGTTGTTGACGATATTCTTATAAAGACTATACACTTCATAGAAATTCGACAGGATTTCTCATTGGGTCATATCGAACATATATATTTCAGATAATTGGTAAGGAAACATGGAGTACAACTATCTATTGTATCTGATTGAGATCCAAGATTCTACCCAATGTTTTGGGAGAGTCTCCAACATGCTCTGAATACTGATTTGAACATCAGTACAACATTTCATCCTCAAACTGATGTCTAATCTGAGTAAAATATCAAAACACTTGAGAACAAGTTGAGATCATGCTCAATGGACATCAAAAAAGCATGAGATCAACATATATTTCTAGTTTTGTTCTCTTACAATAACAGTTTCCAATCAAGAATCCAAATAGATCACTATTAAACCTTGTATGGGAAGAGGTGTAGAATATCAACATGTTGGGATGAATATGGGGAGAGAAAACTCCTATGTCTGGAAATGGTTGATGAAATGATAGATAAAGTGAATACCATCCAGTAGCACATTAATGCTGCTCACGATTGATAAAAGTGCTATGCTGATAATCGTCGATGAGACCTAGTTCGGAGACATTATATTCCTCTGCATGTCACAATTGGATAGTGTTTTGAGATTTATGAAGATGGGAAATCATATTCTAAGGTATATTGGACTTTTTGAGAACTTTGATTGCAATACAGTAGTGGCCTATATACTAGCACTCAAACTGATCCTATCTTCAGAACATGGTGTATTCCATGTATCACCTTTGAGGAAGTACATACCTAACCCATTTCACGTACTCAATCCAGTGGTGGTACCATTGTATTATGAACTCTCATATGAAGATAATTTGTTGAATAACATAGAACGTAAAAAAAGTTCTACAAAATAAGATAATTCCCCACGTCAAGGTATTGTGGCCAAACCAAAAGCGTGAAGAAACAATGTGGGAATCTAAGAAATTGATGAAGCAGAGTTACCCATATCTGTTTTAGTGTGGGAAAAGAAAATTTGGACGGAGATATTATTTAGGTGGGAATATTATAACGACCCATTCTTCCATTAATGAAAATTACTCTTGATCTAATTAAATGTATTATTATGGTTAACTAACATATGAAATTATTTGGTTTTAGGTTTTTGGATTTAAAAATACTGTTAATAATTGTCACAATTTATAAAATATTCATTGAACAATGATCACAAGATTAGTATAAATATAGGGATTTAACAAATCCAATTTACGTAGACAAAAGAAGCGATGGCCTCACCCAGTAGACTTTCCCCATATGAATCCCATTTGTCAGAGATTATAAATGAGGTGGTGTAATTGGGATTTTCTCTTCACCAAGCCAAAGGTGAGATTCAATACGTTATGTTCGAACTGAACAGCCTACAGGAGGAGTGGAATTTTATAGAGATCACCGCTCAAGAGATGTTATCTAATCCACCCCAAGAGTTCGTCACCACCTTATACCTTACACGTAGGTCTTATGTGGTTATTATCAATGGTTATGTAACAATACAATTTCTCTATGATTATGTGAATTATTTTTGTATATAATAATAACTATACATTCATTTTATTATTTTGACATTGTAAATAGTTTTAAGAGTAAAAATAGTTTTTTATATTATATTCAATTAAGAAATATATTTTTATTAATAAATGGATTTATTAATTTAATAATCATTTAAAAAAATATTTTTACTAAAATATTTTTTATTAAATATAAATGATTGTGTAATTTTTATGAATACAATTGTGATTTTTATTAATGTTTGAAAGTTTATTTGTCCAAACCCATAAATTTTTTAATAATGTTGGTTTTTATATTAAAAGTATAAATTAACATATTTATAAATTTATTTATATAATTTAATATTATTTTTTGATTGAGGAGATCAAAATTATCCAATGGTAAACTTTTCATAATTTTCTGAGACAGTCGAATGTTTGGTTAAAATTTAAATATAGTTTAAATATATAATGTGTTTTATGACATAATAATGACCCAAGAGTGATGTAATATAATATTATAAACATTATTTTAGACCAATATATGTTTGAACATTAAAATAATGTGATTTTATGTTATTTTAATTTATTTTACGAAGATTTAGTGGACCCACCAAGACTTATAAAACATTTTTATCTCTTTAAAATGATTTCCTCAAGACTATGCTAACTTACACATATGAAAACCTAATATTTTAATTTTTTATATATTGGAAATATGAAATAATGATTTCTACTCCCCCTAGAAAAAACAATGGGCCAAAACCATTTGCTGGTTTGTGGTTTTGATTATTTTAATGCATAGTTTCCAAAACCTAAATAATAATGAATTCCATATACTTTCCTATATAATCCCACCCAATCTCCCACATACTCTACACTCAAATCCTTTTGAGTAGTACAAAACATTATTTCCTCTCCCTAGAATACTTCTTTGGTTCCCCAATCTCCTATGAATCCTATCGTAATCCCCCATAAGCTTTTGGGATCACACTTCCAATAAGGGATTTCTTCCTTTCACATTTTTGTCCAAATTTCATTATGTTATTATAACATTTTATTTTCAATTAAATATTTTGGGGTATGGTTATGAAATTACCCCATACATACCTATTTATTTTTGAAAAATGAGAAACCCCTTTCTCTCTCATTAATACCTTCCATGTACACTCTTAACTACGCTGAAATTTCTTAAGGAATTTCTCTCTTCACATTTACTTTCAAGAAATTATTTTGTAATGTGAGACTAAATTCCATTTCATATGATGGGATATGTATCTATATGACCTTCTTACTATCCATTTATTTTACAAATTATGAGACACTCTTTTTTCTCTCATCGTCCATTTTAAGAATTCTTATGTGGTGTTATTATGCTGCTGAAATTGCACCTTGATTTTCCAAGCCAATGTTATTGTGTAGTAAATACCATTCCCATTTCACTAATAAAGGTTATTCACCTATATGCACATTTACATATACATTATATAGTTTCATTTATTAATTCCATATTTCATTATCATATAATAATGGAATATGTTTAAGGAATCTAGGTTTTATGATCCATGTGGAACACTGATGCATGAAATGAAATGATTATGAAGGGTGCATTGTAATAGTGCTTCAATTCATTCGGTAAATATTAGTTTCATGATACATCAAGTTATATGAGGGTTTTATAAAACTAATTATAGTGAAATTAAGTTTTACTAATACTCAATGTGAAATGATCCATGGCTCATCGTAATACTTTGTTATGTTTTGTTGCAACCATTCCGTGTTATGAAAATCATGTTATATCATGCCTTTCTGTTCATGTTTCTTTTATGATCCATTGATATGACTATTGCCTAACATGTATCATATTATTCATGTTATTCTTTGTTTACTAACTTAAATGGATTTATATCTCAACATTTTCTTATTAATTTCTTTAGGTTATCATAAAAATGAAAACTAGGAGGGAATGTAGTGGTTATATAATGAGAGTTTTCAATAAAAATGTTCTGTTTCATGTTTTAAGTCATTTTTTAATGTTCCTATGCCCTAAAGACAATATAAATCTTCATATTACTTGTTGTATCTAGTGAATAGTTTATGTAATAAATCATTTTTAAGTGTATAATAAAAATAAGGGTTGTTATCCTCCACTCGGGACACGGCGGGTTCCATGTCCCCGCCTGACTAATGCGGCCAGATGCATCATGCAACAAAGCCAGCCACCGCATTCCCCACCCGTGGCTAATGTCATGGGTCCTCCAAAGTGGTCCTTCTGGAATGTGGTTCCCAACCATGTGACGTGCCCCACCTCTAGCTTCTAGTCACATTCCCTACTCGCCGCCAGTGGTGGTTACCATGGGTTCCTCTCCCTATTTTTAGCATTATTGCACTACCAGCTCCCATGCCATTGGTTGTCATCATGGCTTCAAAATATCCTATGAACTCCTAATGTTGGTTGATCTACCACTGTGGTCATGCCTAGACAATGGGGTTCCATAACCAACAGCCATCTAGGTGGTGGCATGGATCGTTGCACCATTAGAAACATGAAGAACACAAGAATTTCCAAAATTGATTGACATGGGGCATGTTCATTTCATCCCCAATCCATGAATTTTAGAATTTCAATTTTCTGGGATTAATTACACTATCAATGGATCTCATCAAAATAGGGATGACACAGATACAAATACGTGAAATCAAAACTATCTCGCATACATGATTAATATGTTAGTCAAACTAATTGTGGGGTGATCTGTGTCCATCGCTCAAATCGAATAATGGGGATATAAAGAATTCACATTGAAATAAAACCACCCCTCAAATATTGGATCGATTTATGTTGAATAACAGATGCACACTTTCATTATTCATTGATCCTCGATCAAGGATATGTCATTGTTAGAAAAATCCCTCGAGGAGGAGGGGTTTTCATTGTCTTTAGAGATCAATAATTCATCACGGTGTTTATTCCCCAACTAAATTCCTTCAAATATTTAGAGAAAACTACAATAACCTTTCCTGATCCCGTATTATTGATAATCCATTAAATGGAAGAAACGAGTTTCAACATTTCTTTTATGCTGAGTCACAACATCATTATACTATTTCATTTATGAAATGAAACATCTCACTTATCATTGTGTTGTAGAGAGACATTTTGAATAAAATAAACATTCTATTGAAATGTTGCTTTTTTCTTTAGAACACCCTAAATTTAACTTTTACCATCAATAAAAAATTTTTTATGCTTGATCCATCCTAGGGAAAAGTCATTGTTCTGGACACAATAGTTCCCTAATATTTTTAATATGGGCACCGGTTTAGAAGTTACCAAAACCATGAAAGCATGCAATTAAAACGTTGATACAATCATTCTTGGCACCCCAGGCCTTACAATAATGAGTTGTCTAAGAAATTGGTTTCAAAATAATTGGTATAATTTAAAAAAATTAAATGTAAATTTCCAGGACATTACATTAACAATTTTAGGTTCAATAATCATAATTAACCAAATCTAGATTTTGAGTTAGTAGCATTAATTGTTTTCTTAATGATATAGTGTAATTATCATTATAGAAAAATATCTGATATAGATATTTACAAATTTAAAATGTTTCAAGTATATATTTTCTCAAAAAAGTGATTAAAATATTTCAGATATGATTATTCAAGATGATTAATGATTATCATATCTCATTAGACAACAACAATTGGAATAAAAAAGGCTGGTACATTATATTATTAAAAAGGATCATGATTTATTTTATATGATGAGTATAAATAATATCCAATTTTTCATGAATTTTATATTATGGAAATGAAAATATTGAAGGTGTGAGGGATATATTCTCTCTCTAAATTTTTTTAAAAACCATTAATCCATATAGGGACTAAGGATGCATATAAATAATATGTGTCACTGTAGAAGATGGTCAGATATATTCCTGATTTCAAACATGACTGTGATAGAAAGATATTATTTAGGAACTATGAATTTGTTACATACATATGAGAATTGAGTATGGATCTATTAGATAAAGATCATAGTTCATCATTATATATTCATCATTGAAGTATAATGAATTATACTGATATGAATATGAATTTTTAGATGAACAATATGAATAGATATACTGGAGTTTATGTGTGATAGTTCTATGTATGATAATATGATTATTATAAGAGTTATATGTTTAAGGAGGAGTTACAACAATTACCCATTGTTGAATAGAAATGTGAAAACATCACCAAGCATTTTGTGATTGCACTACACAAGACATCTAAAGTCCATAATGAGTCATGGGTTGTAGCCCTTCACATTTTTATTTCAGAACCCAAAATTTATTTTAGGGAAGATTTATCTCATGATTATATGTTCATTATATACAATAAAAAAATTGTAAGGATCCATCGAGTACCAAATTAATTTGTTTCTTCATGGGATATGTGTTTTACCATGATGTTTTGGTTATATCTTTTACATGCTCGGGATATAGAAATGAGTTTTAGTACTGCATATCATCCTTATAAATATGGATAGTTTGAGTGAATCATTCAATACCTAGAGGATACATTTATAAATATTTATATTTATTTCAATGGTGGTTAAGAATAATACCATCATATTTTTTTGGGTCGTTACAACAATATATTTCATTCAGGTTTTCATATAGATCCTTTTGAAAACCTCATTGGAAGGTAGTGTAGAACACCAATGAGTTTGTAAGATATTTTATAATGAATGATATTGGGACCCAATCTAATTGAATAAATGAGAAATACATAAACCTATTAAATTTGATATCATGGCATCTTATTTTTCAAAAATAGTTATGACACAAATTTTGAAGGAAATCTGGCATTCTTTATTGGAAAAAAGGTCTTTTATTGAATTTCTCCTTGGAATAGTATTTTGAGCTTCATAATGATAGGAATGATGGTCAATAGGTACATTATCATATTTTATATTATTTATTTTTAGGGATGACTAATTATCACTACGAACTCCGACTGAAGATCTATAGATTTCATTATGTGTTCTGTATATCACTCTTGGGAATGTACACATATAATACATCAAATGAAATAATCATATAGGTCATACATCTAGGGGATGATATTTACTATGAAGAACATCTGATAAGAGTATTTTTTTTATAGATTAAATTTACATCACTACTCATCGAAATATTGTTATATAGAGGAATTTGAAACTTGGAGAAGCAACTTGGGAACCATAGTATGTAATAAATAGATATATCATCATTTTTGTGGTTAAATGTGTATTAATTTTGTTGTAAAAATAAATTTAAAATAGGTTATAATTTTTAAGACAAATTTTTTATGATTTAATAATTTTCAAATGACTTTAATTTCTAATATATATAGTTTTACAGGAAACACTTTTCTATTCAAAAAATTATATATTTACAAAATATTACTATTTAATGATAAAATTATCATATTATGCATAGATTAGTTATTATGAATAACAGAATGAAATTTATATAAAATAAATTTCTTACATATGTAAAACATTATTTCATTGGTATTCAATTACGCAAAAATGTAAATAAAATTATTTTTTAATAAAAAGGATATTTTATTGTAAAATTAATTTAATGCATGCATGATGATTTTATCATAATAAATTGAATTAAAAAATATTTGAGATGTATTTTAAAAAATTTATATGATACATATTCAAAAAAATTATAAATTATTCATTTAAATATCTTTATTGGAAAGGGATAGAAAAAAACCAACCTTTATGAATAATATATTTATACCTACAAAATTTTTTTCATCACATTTTTTGACAATATATAAAATTTATCTTTATTGGCTAATAGATAAATAAATATGAAAACAAGATTCCATATTTGGATCTTGGAGGTCCAAATTTTGTAAAAAATAATCAAGTTTTTTGAAAATATTAATAACATCCAGGATACAATTTATTTCCCCACTAAAGGGTTATTTGAGTTAACTTTCCATAAAAATAAAATTTAAGATCATAAATTTTATTATTAGTAATAATTTGATGACTCTTCCTAAAAATTATCACCTAACACTCAAAAATAAATTTTTTTATGGGAAAATATCCATGAAAATGACCAACAAAAAATAATATTTATTTTAAAATACTATATTTCACTATATTAAATTTCAATATCTATAATATGTTCTCATAAAAAATGTAACTAATATTTATTTTCTATTTTTATCATAATTTAATTACATAAATTAGTGTATTTTTTTGAAATTTTTATTAAATTATTTAATTACCCTAAATTATTACATAATGTTAACTTTGTATTTAATCAATTAATAAATGAATAATATAAACTAGTTACAAAATATTAAAATTATATAATTTCATTGAGTAATAGTATTGCATAAATTTTATAGATAAATCTAACATATTTTTGTTCTTATAACATATTATACTTGAGTCAAAAAAACTTCATTATAAATGTATTGTCATATTAAATTAATGGTGAAGAAATGACTCTAATAATATTTTATGAAAATCATATTTCATTTAATGTTTTAATTTAAAAAAAATAAATAGGATGACATGGATAATATATTTTCAATAATATCATCCCCTCAAAATGTTTTATAAAAATAACACATTATACGTAAAATTATAACCCACTATGAGTGAGAAAGATCCCAGTAGGAGTGGGGATAAAATTTGTTAAATAGGGGTGAAACAAAAAATATAAGGTTTAAACAAAAATTTAAATATATCTAAATTTAATTTCATGGATGTATTTATATCATCCCCGTAATTATATTTGAATTAATTTATAATTGGATATATTTATCCTAAAAATTTGTGTTTTGTATTTCATTATATTAATTAATTATATAAGTTCCCCTCCACACTATTTTAAAAGGGTACCAATCCTTTCTTTTATTTATAAAAAATTTATTAATATATTTAAACTCTCCCCTATAAATATTTATTATAGAAACATTTTTGTAAATTCTTGAGGTTTTTCTATTCCTAACCTACAAGACCTAGTATCTTTATTGAGTGATCTAAAGGAGTTATTTGAAAGAAAATGAAATAAATATAATGAATCCCTTTTTTATACCTCTTATTTTACCAAATATAAATTAATATTTATTATAATAGAATAAATTATTCCGAATAAATAACTTACTAAAATGTTATTATGCTTATGCTACCCCAATTATTTATTTTTTTTACATTGATTTTTATGGGAATGTATCACTCATGTATACAAACAGATAACTCTCTCCCCGATGTGATATAAGTCACTTTTAATATACATGTTTTAGGGAATGATATTATGATTTTAGTAATAATTATATATAATTTTAATTTAATTATTACTCTTCTATAAATATAATATAATATGTACTTTCATAAACTGTAATCTATGGTGAAATGATACCATCAATCATTTATATAAGGAAAATACAACCTCTACCAAGAAATTATATTCATTTTTTCTAAATTAGGTGGATTTAATAAGGGTATATTATAAGAAAAAAATGATAAAATTGATAAACAAATGATTATAAATATTGAAATTATTATTTATATATTTTTTTATTTCATCCGCTATAATGTGAAAAATGTTTCCATGTATATGTATGGCATACCATCTCAATAAATATTGTAATTCATTTTTCTAAATATAATATTAATAAATGAATATAAATATATTTTAAATTAATTTATATGATATATTGTTTGTGATTAACATTATTGAGATGATGTAACAATGATCAATTTACCAATACTGAAACTACAAATCAAAAATTATTATTAAATAATGAAATAATATAAATCCAGAAAAAATTATTTTAATATGAAATTATTGAGAAATGGATATTAAAAATTTACAAAGGGATTGTGTATGATATTATAAATATTTAAAATGAATTTTAATTATGTATAAACAAATTTAATGTATTATAAACGAGGATAAATAATGTTTAAATCATGTTGAATAAAGTTATGGGATCTCTAGTCTCACATTCATTTCATGGAGACATTTATAAAATTCACCACTTATTTTTTTTGTAGTGTATATATGATACAGTTTATAGGTAATATCATGAATCTCTTTATTCTCATGATATCTTAAAATCATTTTTTGTTATTATTTAAGGGTTCTTATGAATCAAAACTAACTTTATTGGTAATGTTTTATGTTACAATATTATTGTCTAACTAGATTATTTAGGATTCAGTTTCCTAGGATGAAATGTTATCATATACATACCAGAAAAATCATTAAATTTTATTTCAATTTTTTATTAAGATTATTTTTTCCATTTCATTTTACTCTATTTATGAAATCTTGAGACATAATGGATATGTTCATAAAAAATATGAATTTATTTATTTATTCTGTAAAAATCCTTTTTATTTCATATAATATATTTCTATAAATTGTTTTATGAATGATTTTAAAATTCATCTAATAATATTTGAATTAATTATTAAATTTTTCTGAGTTTTAAACAAAAATTAAAATAAATTTTAATCATATATTCAAAAGGGGTACATTAGATATTATTATAATGCTTTTAATTAAATGTTTTATTTTTTAAATATAATACATGAATATAATTTTTCACCATCATGACCACTCACTAATTCAAACACACCTTATAAATTTAGAAGGATATTTTCAATAAATTTCAATTTATATTAATATAATTTTTTTATTGAAGTTATATCATTAAGAAAGATAAAATTCCTCATGATATATTTCAAGTGATTTGTTAGTGTTATTTTCATCTAATAAAAAATCATTTGATGTAACATATGATTTAATAAAGATATAATCCAATGATGTTATCCATTTCTTTATATGGAAGGATTATGATGATGAAAGGATGTTATGAACCAAATTTTATATCAATGTATTATTCTGAGATATTTATTTACAAAACCCATTTCTTTTACATAGGTTACAATATTATGAAAATTTTAAGATATTATATAGAAAATCTATATTTTATTTTCAATATATTATTGGTGGTCGTTAATTATATATCAATTAAATTCATTTGATAAGTTTATATATCTCAGTATATCAGCATTACTATAATGGAGAGTGAACCATGTGTAGTAAGGGACATTGTCCACTATGATCGTCTATTGAGTGAACCTTGAATACTTTGGTGGAATGGGGAGTGAACCCAATCAACAATTATAGTCTTGGAAGTTATCCTTGAAAAATATGGATGTAATTTTGATTTCTTATGTGAATACCAAAAATATATTCCTCAAACCAATGTTATTCTCTTATCTATAGTGTTCTTTGATTCGGTTGTGATGCATGAATTTTAGCCCATAAAGAATTATTAAAAGACTGAATATTATTATTTATTATATCAACATAATGGATTCAAAAGATAATGTTCAACTTCGCATACCCTTCTTTTCAATTTCTTCTTATGTGATCATTGATATCTCAAATGTTTATGATTATTTTCCATTTGATCTCACCCATTATTAAGGATTATTTCCCTAGGTTATGTAGAATGGTCTAAATTATAAAAAGTGTAAGAAGGGTGAAATTTTTGAGTAACTATGTAGGAGATAATGTAGTGCTCTTTTGAATATGTTTCTTATGTTTCCATGATTCCAAATGGATTAGAACTATATGATTTTCACAAAAAAAATTATACTATATAATGAATATTTATCTGATAAAAGAGAGATATATATATATAATAAATTTATATGAGACTATACTTTTTATTATGATAAACTTTCAATAAAATAGGATGTAATTATGAATATTTTATTTACTAAATTAGTTCTCTCATTCCCTTATATTACAAATTTCAAGTATGTAGCGATATATTGCCTATAAAATTGTATATTTCAACAATTATAGCTTAAATCGTCTCCTATTCCTGATATAAATAACAAATTAATGTTATTTTGGAAATATTTACATATTCTGTCACGATATAATGAACAATTCTAGTTTCTTTTATCGATAATAATCAATGTTAGACAATTTTATTTGCTTCCTTGAATATATCGGGATCTCCCATTATTACTAGATCATTTTATGATGGTTGTTTTGTCTCTAAGTGAATGGGACACCCTTTATATGAATCTCAATTCAAAAAACTAAATTTACATTATATTTGGATATTTAAACAATTCAAACATATTTATTAAATATCATTATATTAATTTTAAATAAAAAACAATATGTTCCCCACCATATTTGTATTTAATTAGTTTCACTGGAAGTAAGAAAATATAAAAAACTTCCATATGAAAGATCTATATAATCTCCTTGGAACATCTTCAGGATAAAATCCCTTAATAGATATATCACACATAATAATATTCATTTTATTTTCGGGAAAGTGTTAAAATAAATTGGGTGATATCATATTATATTTAATTGTTATCATGTGTTACAGAAAACAATGATAATTTTTAATCATGGAATGAGATTATGTGTTTTATAACAAGATCATAATATATAAATGACATAAATAAAATCTAATGGATCATATTTATGAGTGATTGTGTAAATCATGGATGTTCATCAAAAAAATTTCATAATGGTTTCAAGGAAAACAATCCATGATTGAGTAACATTGAAATAAAATTGTTAAATAAAATAGTTGAATAATGTGTGGAATAACCAGGATCATAGAAATATTACATTATGTGTATGCACCAAGAATATCATCATGTTTCATCTAATGTAACTATAATGGAATTGTTATAACATAACTTTTATTCTATTTTTGGATTGTTATATCCTATAATATACCCTTTGCATATATAAAATATTAATATTTACCCAAAATTTTTGAGTGCTATAAAAAACCCTCACATATAATAATAATAATCCATTCAAATGTATTCCACAAGATTACAAAATCATTTATTATATAATTATAATAAAGACTATAGAAATGAAAATAGATTTTGTTATTAATTCTTCTTCATAATCATAAACCATCAATGGAAATAGCAAGGATAATATCATTAGATCTTACCCACATAAAAAAAGAAGTGAAATTGAATGATTTAATCATAAATGAAATATGAATTTAAAAAAATTGAAGATTATTTTTTATATGAAAATCATATTTGTATTTTAAATTTTTTTTAAAAAACTGAAAAATTTAAAAAATATTGTTGAAAAAAATCATGGAAAATAATATTGTAAATTTTAAATTACTATTCAATGAAAAAAATTCCACAATAACATCGAAGATTGTTCTTGTGGTATTAAATAAAATAATTATATAGTACACTACATTAGTAAAATGTAGATGATTCCAAAAATGGAAATATATATATATTTTAAAACTTATTATACACTTGTAAATACTGGTAAAAATTATATTTATATTCCTTAAGACACAATAAAAGACTTATTGAATCTATTTAATGAAAATATTTACATTCATAAAATATTCCCAACTAAATAGAATAAATAGTGGTTTTACTAAAAAAATTATTTCAGAATTCTGAGTACATAGAGATAAGAAAAAGATAGGAAAAAAATATTATTTAGAAATAAAAAAAATAGGAAGAAAAATATATCATTTTAGTTTCTATATATATCATTTGAATTTTTATCTAAAATATTAAGGTTATACAATCCTAGATAATGATGAGATTGTAATATAAAACCATATCTAATTTGGTATCATTTGAACCATAAGATATATGAAATAAAAAAATCCACTGAAACATTATGTACTTATAATATAATTCCAAAAATGATATTACAAAATAATTTTAATATTATATACAAAAAAATAATATATATATATATATATATATGTTGAATATGACATATGTCTCATAGAAACCAATGCGAGATATGAAACCTTTATATGATGTCTATGTTATTCATAATGATTTAAATATCATGTGTGATAAAATTGAAATTATTTTTATTAAAAAATAATATTAATACTTATTATATCTTACATTATTTACATTAAATATATTAATACCTAATTATAATATGTCTGTATGAAATTCAATATTCTATGTTATTACACTTTTGTCTTTCTTTTATGTTTTCCTTTTTTCCTTTATGTTATTTTCATTCTAACCAATGTAACAAAATTAGATGAATTTTAAAAACTATATAAATAATATATAAATATATATATATTAGATACATAAAGTGAACTATCTATTAAATTTTGAAATAGAAAAATGAATTACACTATTCATGGAGACAGTAGTCCATACGTACAAGTGAACATTATTTTAGTTTTCAAAGAACATATATTTATAAAACATAAAAATATTATATTATAAAAATATCATTTTGAGATAAAAATTGGTATATATATCTTTTAAATCCATAATTATATAATTCATTTTCAAGAGGAGATAGAAACAAGATTAATATCAATGCATGGAGGTGATAATCCAAACATATGCATGAGTGATACCATAATTTATTGTTTGATAGAGAGGATGTGGAAGAAGGTTGTGAAATCCTCATAATAACATCTTGTTATATTTAAGAGAAATATCAATTTTGTTATGAGGAATAAAATAGTTGTATATAAGGATGAAGAAGAAAAAATAATGAAAGAGATCATTTTAGATTTATACCACTTCTTTGGGCGACATCATTTGGTTTAAACATTAATCATAAAAATATTGGTCTTGTGAAAATAAAATTGATTTTATATAAAGGGATAAATTATAGAAATTTTCTCAGTTATGTGTCGGATTATTTAGAATTATCAAACATCAAAAATAAGATTGGAGATGAGGTGCCATTTTTTAAATTTCTGAGATGAAGAATTTTGAATTAAATAAAATATTTAAAAAATGTAGATAAATTTTTATAAATTGTGTGAAAAAATATACAAGGATTCATTTTTATTTTCATACCAATTCTATAAATCTTACTACAAAATTAACAAATTCCATACATATGAAAACAACTATTTACACACTACTTTATTCATTATTTAAATAAGATTAATAAAACATTAATTCTCCCAAATATATGAATAAAATTTTTATAAATTGATTCAATATTTTTATTCGTAATAATTAATATTATCCAATAATTTAAAAATATTTTTTATCATAATCATTAGTTGAAATTATAAAAAAACTAATTATAATGATTATCGTAAAAATGGATTTACATGGTGTTAATCTAAGATGACAGGAGTTAATAATGATTATAAGAACTTAAAAAATGAACATATTTAAATAATAAAACTATCAGTTTATATAATTAACCATTTTAGATCATTATAAAATGTGTAAAATTGGTGTACACTCTATTGTTTTCATGAAAATGCATCCTCTCTATCACATATAAATAGAACCCACTCTCATATTCTATTCAAACTTATAAAATAAATTGGATTGTAAAATACATGGCAGGTATGTTAAATTATACCCTACCCACATTATAAATCCATTATATTCATTAGTAATCCCTCTAATTAATGGTGTTGTTATAATCCTAATGATGCACCCTGAAGAAGATATAAAATTAATGAACAATCATTTTTTATTTATTCCATTTTAATCATACATAAAATAATAATAAACTATGATAATATAAATATACTAGTATCTATTATATAGTTATATGATATTATTTTAATGAGATAACCTGGATCCATATCCACTTCCATCAAACTGGAAACAAACCGTTGATAGTGTGTTTGAAGGACTACTACATTGGGAACCAATAAAATTTTCTTTCCATCACCACCGTTCAATAATGTCTATAATATAGGATTCAAATTTATTATAAAATAATTACAAAATTTTTAATCTTATGGAATTATTATATCAAATTTACATTATTTATTGTAATTCGTTAGGGTATATGATAATGTCACTTCTGGGTACTGCGGACTACAGCCTCATGAAGTGATGTTATTCATTACTCTCATATACTTTAAATGGAAGGTATTAATGTTATAATTAATAAATATATATGTTATCTATTAATTAAATTTTTTTATTTAAATATCATATCACCTCTACCTTTTTAACTTCAAATCCATTGGAATGTAATATTGTTGCTCATGCGTACATGTGGATAGTCGACTCCACATCATGATGTGGAATGTTTTTCATATAATATTTACATGGATTGTAATAATTATGTATTTGAGTAATTTAAAAAAATTATATAATATAATAATGACCATCAAAAGGTGAATTAATATTTATTTTAAATTTTTTCCAACCATAAAAAAGTGAAAAAACTGGTCAAGCATAATACGACCCCCACTATCTTTGAACAGAGTATTCCATTAAATATATTAACTTTAAATTATTATATTAAATCATAAATAATGAATATACATTACATTTATATCATTTTTCAAATAATTTATGCTATAAATATTTGGTAAATATAATATGAAAAATAATACCAAATCAAATAATACATGAAAAACAAAGTTGTTATAACCTGAAACAGTTATTTAAACAAAGAATTGTTAATAAACTGGGTCAAAATTAATATACCAAATAAATATATAGTATAAAATATATGAATATTTTCCGATAATTGAAATTATAATAATACTGTATATATTATATAGGATGTTTGAACACATATAATAAAGTCAAAACTGGGGTAAGTGTTTCGTGGCACACATTTACCTCTGTGAGGCGTGGTGAATATTCTCTAATTATTTCTTTTGTATGTTCTATATATGACCAAAAACAATAAATTCACTTAGAACCATTGTAAAAAACCACTATTATAGATTATATACATGGTCCATAATGACATGTATCCTACTGTAATAGAAATAGGACTGGAGCTATAAAAATAGTGTCAAAGGCTATAGCCACAACCGTCGACCATGGAAAAGGCCATATTGCTAGTATTCTATAATAATGGGAATAATATAAAATGTGTATAAACAAATAATAGTGGTTTTAAATCCATGAAAATAGCCATATTAGAAGATAAAAATGGCTATAATCCAGTGAAATATCACATACTAAACATCATCCATAGAACACATCTATCAGAAAACAATTGTAAGAACCCGAATCTTCGTTTCAGGTATGTTTTCCTTTTTCTAGTGTTTTTGAGAAAAATATAGTTTCTGGAAATTTTTGAAGTACATGCCATGTACTTTTTGAGTACACGCCGTGTACTCTTTCCCTTCTCGAAGCCATGTACTAGACATGCCTTGTCCACAAACACTGTGTGTAGGGGTGACGTGGAGGCTGATTCTGGCGGAGTACGAAAAGACCTAGAACATTTAGTGTACTCTAAAAGAACATGCCATGTACTTTCTTTTTTTCATTAAAAGGACCAAGGTCGTGCCTGACACACAAAAACGTCTTCTTATAGGTCTCGTTTGTCCGAGAGCATCGGGGATTAGTGAATCTTCGACGAGACCCCGCCTCTCCGTCTATTCTCCGATTTTTGCACGGTCGATTGCATTGGAATTGCATCCGTGAGTACTTACTTCTACTTGAGCCTTGTTTTCCAATTTCTCCCCCTTTCCATGTTATAGTGGTTTGAGAGTTTTGGACATTTTCTCATATCTACGACATTTATGGGACAATCAGTCATTGTGGTTCAAGTATATCGATCTCCTATGATTGAGGTAGGTGGTTTTTTCCTTACCTTTTAATGTTTTTGAGTTTTATGTAAAACTTCCACCAATACCTGTGAACTGGGTATTTGATGTTTACCTTTTTTCCCTTGTTGTTTTCCTTCCATGCTTGTATGCTTGTGTAGAGGTAAATTAATCATGTTAGGGGATATTTTGTTGTTCTTGGATTTTTAGCCCATGCTTTGTTCTGTTTAGGAACTTCAGGTTTCGTTTGCCTTTGGATGTTACACATGTTTCCATGCCTTGTGTCTATAGGATGGAGTGTCTTTGTATAACATACTTATTGAATTGTAGACTGTTACCAAAGTATCTCTATAGGTTTACTTCGGTAAGACAAGTACCTCTATAGGTGTAATCTGGCCATATAGCATTTTTATGCATTGACCGGCACGGGACTAAGAGAACCCAGTGTTATAGACTACAAGGGATTGGCCGAGTGTGCTTCCCAATGAGTCTTAGACATTATATACTATAGGAGGGTAGATCGAGAGAGATTACTCAGAGAGTATTAGACATTAGACTATAGGTGATATACCGAGTGAGCTCCCAGAGAGTCTTGGATTTTTATAGACTATAGGAGGGTAAACCAAGTACACTTCCTCAGATAGTCTTACCTTGTTTGTTTTCTCATTAAGAACCTTCCCAGGCTAGAGGATAGATTGATCGAGTGAGCATCCTTAGATAGTCTGTGGTATACCTGAGGCTATACGAGGAATTGACCGAGATAGAATCCTCAGAGAGTCTCTAGACCTTGGGGATAAGAGGGTTAGACCGCATGATCTTCCACAGATATTCCCTGACTATCCTAGACTATAAGGGCGATTGACAGAGTGAGCTTCCCCAGAGAGTGTCATAAATTTGTAGGACCGAACCAAAGGGGTTAGGCTGAGTGCACTTCCTTGTGGGTTGTGGTACTTCTTGGATAGGACCAGCGGGGGTGGATTCGAGTACTTCCCTGTGGGTTTCCTACTTGTTATATATATTTTTCACTGCTGTTGTTGGTTGTGGATTAGATTACTTCTGTGTATCATTCTACATTACTTCTTACTGTTTACTGCCCACTGCTTTGATGTTGCTGTTTACAGCTTAGTGTACGTTTACCTGCCATATACTCACTGACGGTTAGGCACAAATATTCGGGTGATTTCCTACTGGAATTTTATCTCACACCGTTTTGTGCCATGATTTTGGGGTCAAATAGACTATTTTGTTGCATTTATAGACAATGGAAAGCGCCCTTCGACTTCTGGTACTTCATTTCTTGGAGTAGGAGAGAAAGGGGCCAAGCTTTGGATTGCGATGCAGAGGAGCTGTTTACTTTTGTTTGTACTTGATATTGTACTGTGCTGTTTTTCAGCATTGTAGCTTGTTTGGATGCTTTACTAGATATTTATCTTGCATCGTTCCATATATATATACATATGTTCTCCAGTTTTTTGATTTAGTCTTCCACTTATTATTATTGTTGGTTATTTACTGCTTCCTCTATTGCATGGTTATTAGTTCCATTGTGTACTCTGCCAATGAGGGCATTGTTTCTCCACTATCACACCCAAGGACCTCGCTACTAGTCTGCAACCTCTGGAGTTTGAGGATATGCGCTTGAATCCATGTGACCAACCAGGTACGGGGCACCTCTGGGTGGCTTCCGGAACTGGGATGTTACAAAGTGGTATCAGAGGAGTTCTTTTAGCTTTCATTACTGTTTGGAGACTCTATCCAGGGATATGACAGATTCGGTACTTGGTAATAACCTATTCCTGGGAGTAGCTAACCCATGTATAGGGAAAAGCCATACTACCTCGTTTATTGATGTTTTCTGGTTTTGAAATTTTACAGTTGAAATGATTTCACCTAGAGTGATTCACATGCATTGTACTGTTATTGTTTTGACTATTTCGGTTCTATTTCTGTCGCAACCTGATGAGATGAGGGTATGCCATCTCATGCATCATATAGGAAATTGAAGAGATCACATTCCATTAATTATTTCCATGCCATCTAGGGTGCATTAGTGATTCCATGCTCTTGTGGTAGAATTTGTGTATATTATGCATGTTGTTGTGATAGATGCTTGATAGAATATCTGCTACTTTTTTAGAAGATTGTTTGTATTGGACATTTCTTATATGAACATCAAATTTTGATTATTGAGGTGTTATGGGCCCCCTTGAATCAGAAATTGGTGGATCATGATCTTGTTTTCTCTTGTCTATCACTGTATGAGATGCGAAGCTTCGATTTGTGGGGAGTACCAGCCCTCAAGGATAAGAATTTGGCACCACTTTGCCTTGTTTCTGTGTTTTCTTGGATTCTGTGTAGTTTCTGAGCTACTTCCCAGAAAAACCTAAAATACACGGTGTGCATTTTTTGATTAAATCTTGTGCAGTTTTTAGACCGTGTGAGCAGGGACACACTGTTTTAGAACTTCCTTCAGGAACACGCAGTGTACGGTAGGTACACACTGTGTAGCTTTGAGCCGTGTACCCTGCCGTGTCACAAACAACACGGGACGGGGAAGCCCAAGTAGAACACTCCATGTTGGTGAAGAGCACGTCATGTAGTTTTGTTCAGGTACCCACCCATGTCACGAACAACACAGGTCGGTGTCACCTTCTTCCATACACTCCATGTGGGTAAAGAAAACGACTTTTAGTCTCTTCCAAGGTACTAGGCCGTGTCGTTAACAACCTGGGTCAGTGTTAACTTCTCTTAAACACGAAGTTTTTGTTCGGAACACGCCGTGTAAGCATCATCTGTGTAGACTACCGTGTAACTAAAAACACGGGGCGCTGTGACCGTGTCTAGTACATGCTCTGTTCCGAGGGAGCACACCGTGTAGTCTGGGGTTATTTTGGACCATGTTGGTTATCCGTTTAAGGAGACTCGAATAGGGTTTTAGAGTACAAGTGCATGCCATGTGTGTGGACAACACTCCATGTAGTTGGGTGTGTTACATAACCTGTCGAGTTGGGGTACACGCCCATGTTAATAGTTTTAATAGACACACCATTTAGTTTTTATACATGCCATGTTGTCATGTTTTGTAAACTTGTGTGTTTTTCTTCCCTTGTTCCCATTTTGTACTCATTAGTTTTCAGTCCTTGTTAATTATGATCTAAGTTGTGATTTTGATCTTTCAGAGCTATACCTCCGACACGTCCTCCAGTTTTACGTTAGTTTCCAGACGGTGATAAGACACTGGATATGGCCGATCAGGGACCTCCTATTGATACTCCTTCAGATCCTCCTACTGTTCCAGCCTTGTCACCAGTAGTTATACCCATCGTAGGCACTGATACACAGTTCAGGGAGGACTTCATGAGGATGTTGTAGACATTTCAATGAGCGTCGCCTCCTACCCCATCGATGGATGAGTTAACGAGGGATTTTCAGTAGCATCATCCTTCTACTTTCTCAGGAGATGAAGGAACCCAGGATGCATAGTCGTGGTTCAAGGACACCCTGACTATCTTCGAGCACCTAGAGATACCTCTGGATAAAAGGGTAAATCAAGCTACTTATATGCTCCGGGACACTGCCAAGTGATGGTGGGAGGTGATCTCACAATTAGGGCGTCAGTAGGGTATGTCATCAGATGAGTTTCGACACACATTCTATGACTACTTCTATCCAGAGACCCTATGGGATGATCGAGCTCGGGAGTTTATGAGCCTGTAGCAGGGTATTATTTCTTTCATGGAGTACTCATCTTGTTTTGCTGAGCAGTAGTGTTTCACACCGATCCCAGTAGGTGATGATTTGTTCCATACTAGGAAGATTGAGGACGATCTCAGGAAGGAGATCTGTTCACAGGTGAATATCTTCTTATTGACTTCGATATCCTCCAACGTCAACCAGGCACTGATTACTGAGCAGAATCTGAGAGATTCTGGAGCAGTGACCCTGGTAGGTTCATCATCCAGAGATGGTATTCCTTCAATGGATAGTAGGAAGCATCGTATAGAGTCTTCTCAAGGAGATCGAGGATCGTGGGGTGCGTCTTTTGGAAGCTAGGTTGTATGCTACCTGTGCGGTAGGAGTGGGAATACTAGGCCTCTGTACCAGAGAGATCTGATGGAGTTCCAGTCTTGCGGCATGATGGGTCATCTTTAGAGTTTTTGTTAGGTCTTCTCGCCTTCAGCTAGTGGTAGGGGTTCCTCTATGACCCCGCGTTCTAGAGATGCTTCACCAGTTTCCCACAAGTCTGAGAAGTAGAGTTCTTCCAGTCGTTCAGGTCGAGGTAGAGGTCGTGACCATGGTGGTCAGTCACTAGGTCATTAGTGACAACAGAGTGGATCGGCTAAAAGTGGTTAGCCCGGGGCGTAGGTCCTTGGTGCAGGCCAGTCTTTCGCCGTGGAGTAGACCTATCAGGAGCAGGATCTTGTACCTTCTACAGTATGAGGTACGATCTTAGTAACCTCGGTTTTACCATCATCTCTTTTCAATACTGGTGCTTCCCATAGATTTATCTCTATTGAGGTTGTGGAGAGACTTGGGCTCTGTATCTTTTTGTCCGCCGACTTGTGGACTCTTGACATGCCTTTGGGAATGAGGAAATCTAGCGTATGTCAGTGCAGAGAGTTCCATCTTGAGGTTCTGGGGTGTCACTTCTTATGGGACCTCTATGTCCTAGAGATGTCGGGTTATGATGTGATTCTCAAAATGGACTGGTTATTTACTTTCTAGGAAGTCGTCGATTTCTATCCCCATAGGGTGAGTTTCGTATCACTAGAGGGAAGATATTTTCTTCATAAAGGCGAGTGGGATGTCCAGGCGGGTAGAGCTGGACCAGAGCATAATGGGCTAGGGGATGTTACAAACCAGATTTCCAATAATTATCTAGAGGACCAGGGGACTTCATATTTAGACATTCCCCTAGTGGTGGATCATTTTAGGGATTTCTTTCTAGAGGAATTTTCAGGTTTCCCTCCAGAGCATGACGTAGAATTCTCGATTGAGCTCATTCTAGGCGTGACACCAGTTTCCATTTTTCCCTATAGGATGGCTACACCGGAATCGCAAGAGATCAAGAAGAAGTTACAGTAGTTTCTAGAAAAGGGATTCATCTGAACCAGTACTTCTCTTTGTGGTTCGCCAATCCTTTTTGGGAAAAAGAAAGACATCACCCTTCAGATTTGTGTGGATTATCAAAAGAAGAACCAGTTGACGGTCAAGAACTGATATCCCTTATCTAGGATTGATGATCTCTTTGATCAGCTTCGAGGATCATAGGTGTTCTCGATGATCTACTAGAGGTCCAGCTATCATTAGTTGCATGTTAGACCATCTAATATACCTATGGCAGGATTCACAAGAAAGTATGGTCTATACGAGTATACAGTCATGTCGTTCGGTCTTACAAATGCGCCAGCAGTTTTCATGGAATTGATGAACTGAGTGTTCCATCCTACTTTGGACTCCTTAATTGTTGTATTCGTGGACGATATCTTTTTGTACTCCTGTAATCGACAGGAACATGCTACCCATCTTGAGATCGTTCTGAGTACACTGAGAGAGAATCGACTTTATGCTAAACTATCGAAGTGCCACTTTTGGATGGATCAGATTCACTTATTGGGTCATGTCATAACAGAGGAAGGAGTATCTGTGGACCCAGATAAAGTTATATCTGTAGATTCCTATGAATAGATGAAGAACGTCTTCGTGGTATGGACTTTCCTAGGGCTGGCAGGGTACTACAGATTCTTCATTCAGGACTTCTCGCGCCTAGGAGCACCATTGATAGGTATGACCAATAATTGGGAGTAGTTTTTATGGTCAGATTCTTGTGAGTCAGCCTTTCAACAGATGAAGGGGAGGTTGAAGTCAGCACCGATACAAGCCTTTCCAGAGCCAGGAAAGAGATACACTTTTTACTATGATGCTCCATGTATTAGGTTGGGATCTATTCTCATGTAAGGTGACAGAGTCATTGCGTATGAGTCTCAGTAGTTGATGCCACACAATAGAAATTACCCTACGTATGATCTGGAGTTGGAAGCTGTTGTTAATGCCTTACGCTGTTGGAGACACTACCTTATGGGAGAGCACTTAGTGGTTTTCAACGACCACATGAGTCTCAAGTATATAATCAGTTAGTGTGATCTGAATCAGATATAGCGTAGGTGGTTTGAGTATCTTCAGTCCATTGACATCAATCTCTCCTATAATTGGGAAAGGGAAATGTAGTGGAAGATGTGTTGAGCAGAAGAACTCAGATTCACATAGTTTGGGAGGCTAGAAGTGAGTGGCAGCTTATGGCCATATTCTCTATGATGCACTTGGAAGTGCACAATTGGCAGGGACAGACTGTCCTATCATCTGTAGTTTCTACCTTCTAAAGTTCTTATCAGGTAAGGATGAGGCCGCTATCAGATTAAGAGAACATAGTCCTGTTGGAGAGTGTGTTAGGAGGGGACCCTCTTCCTGGATAGACATTGGGTGAGGATGGGATCTTGTGTTTCCAGGGACACTTATGTGTTCCAACTGACAAACGCGTGGAGCTCATGTGAGATTTTCATTCCTCGGTTTGGGAAGTTCATCCGGGAGTCACCAAGATGTATCATGATTTACACCACCAATACTGGTTGATAGGTATCAAAAAAGTTGTTCCTGTTTTTGTCATGAGATGTTCTGCTTTTCAGTAGGTGAAAGCTGAGAATCAGTGACAAGCAGGGCTTTTACAGTAGTTACACATTCCTGAGTGGAAGTGGAACGATGTCGCGATGGACTTCGTGACTGGGATTCCGAGGTCGCGTCGGGGGAACGATGTTGTTTGAGTTGTCGTCGACATGCTCACGAAGGTTTCACACTTCTTGCCGATCACAGATACCTTCAGTGTTGATGATTTGGGACTGTTGTACATTCAGGATATTGTACATCTACATGGAGTTCCACACTCCATTTTTTTAGAGAGGGATGCATGCTTTACTTCTCAGTTCTAGCATGGACCTCAAAAGGCCATGGTTACATGGGTAATTTTGAGTACATCATACCATCCCCAGAAATATTTTCAGTCCGAGTGCACGATCCAAGTGCTTGAGGATATGCTCCAAGATTGCATTCTAGACTTCAGAGGTTATTGGGAGAAGCATATAGATCTTGTGGAGTTCACCTAAAACAACAGTTTCAGGATACCATTCAGATAGAACCATACGAGGCTATGTACTGTAGGCCAAGACGATCACCCTTATGCTGGCTGGAGGCAGGAGTGGCAGCTTTGCTTGGAACTCGTCTTGTTCACGAGACCAGAGAGCAGATAGAGTTGATTCGAAAGAGGATGGCTATAGAACATTCTCGACAGAAGTCTTATGCTGATCAGAAGATATGACCCTAGGAGTTTTAGGTCGAGGATCAGGTTTTCATGTGTGTCACACCGAGGTCAGGACATAAGAGGATTTGAAGACAGGGTAAGCTTTCACCATGGTACGTTGGTCCGTTTGAGGTTTTGGATAGATTTGGACCGGTTTATTATCGGTTGCAGCTACCTTAGAGGTACCGAGCTATGCACGACGTCTTCCACGTCTCTTAGCTCTGATGTTACTTTTCAGACTCATCTCATGTCTTCAAACCCGAGGAGATTGTGCTCGAAGCGGATGCATCATTTGAGGAGCATCCCATCCAGATTGCCGATCACAGTACGAGGGTTCTACATGGGTGTTATGTTCCTTTAGTACGGAAGCTATGTCAGCATGGGCGAGTAGAGGATGAGACGTGGGAGAGGGAGGCCGATGTATGATCGCAGTGGCCGGAGCTATTCAGGGTTTCTTCTTCTACGCCTCGCTACGGAAATTTGGGGACAAATTTTATTAAGGGGGGATGTTTGTAAGAACCCGGGTCTTCCATTCAGGTATGTATTCCTTTTTCTGGAGTTTTTGTGAAAAATATTGTTTCTGGATATTTTATAAGTACATGCCGTGTACTCTTTTCCAGCTCAAAGCCGTGTGTTGGCCGTGCCCAGGCCATACACATGGTGTGTAGGGGTGACGTGGAGGATTATTTGGGCGGAGTATGGAAAGTACTAGTACACGCCGTGTACTCTAAAAGTACACTCCGATTACTTTTTTTTAATTAAATAGACTGGGGTCATTCCTAACGCACAGAAACAAATTCTTCTAGGTTTCATTCATCCAAGAGTGCTGAGAATCTATGAATCTTTGACAAGCCCCCGTCTCTCCGTCGGTTCTCCGATTCAAGCACATTTGATTGCATTGGAATTGCAGTGGTGAGTTATTCCTTCATTATGATCCTTTTTTTGCAATTCTTCCTTCTTTACCTATTATTGTGGTTCAAGGGTTTTGGATGTTTGCTCAGATCTATGACATTCAAGGGAGAATCAGTCATCGTGGTTCATTTATATCGATCTCCTACGATCTAGGTAGGTGTTTTGTGCCTTATCGTTCAAATTCCTTGAGTTTTATGTGAACATTCCACCAATACCGATGAACGGGGTATTGGGTGCTTACCTTTTTTCCCTTGTTGTTTTACTGCCTTTCCTGTATCATTATGTAGAGGTAAATTAATCACGTTAGGGGATATTGTTTTGTGCTTTGCTGTTTTTCCCATGCTTTTTTCTATTTACGACCATTGGGTTTCATTTTCCTTTGGATGTAACACCTGTTTCCATGCCTTGTTTCTATCGGATGGAGTGTCTTTGTATAACATGATTATTTCCTTGTAGACTGTTAGGAAAGTAGCACTATAGGTGTACTTTGGTTAGCCAGGTAGCTCTACAGGTGTAGTCTAGCCTTATAGGTTTATTATGCACTGGCCGACACGGGACTGAGAGAACCTGGTGCTATAGACTAAAAGGGATTGATTGAGTGATCTTCCCAATTAGTCTTAGACATTATAGACTACATGAGGGTAGACCGAGATAGATTCATCATACATTCGTGGAAATTAGTCTATAGGGGATAAACTGAGTGAGCTCTCTGAGAGTCTTGGATTATTATAGACTACTGGAGGGTAGACCGAGTGTGCTTCCTCCGAGAGTCTTACCTTGTTTGTTTTCTCTTTAAGAACCTTCCTAGGCTAGAAGAGGAATTGACCGAGTGAGCTTCCTCAGAGAATCTATGGTATACCTGAGGCTATAAGAGGAATTGACCGAGATAGCTTCCTTAGAGAGTCTCTAGACCTTGGGGCTAAGAGGGTTAGACCACTTGATCTTACTCAGAGAGTCCCTGCCTACCAGATACTATAAGGGGATTTGATCGAGTGAGCTTCCCCAGAGAGTATCATAAATTCATAGGACCAAACCAATGGGGTTAGGATGAGTGAACTGCCCAGTGGGTTGTGGTACTTCTTGGATAAGGCCAGAGGGGGGTGGCTGCGTTTACTTCCCAAAGGGTTTCCTGCTTGATAGCTGTTTGATTAAATGTTGTTGTTGGTTGTGGATTTGATTACTACTGTGTATCATCCTGCTTTACTACTTACTGTTTACTGCCTACTACTTTGTTGTTGCTGTTTAATACTTAGTGTAATTTTACCTGCCATATAATCACTGATTGTTAGGAACAGATCTTCGGGTGGTTTCCTACTTGGATTTTATCTCACACCCTATTTGGTCCATGCTTCTGGGCCCAAGAAGACTATGTTGTTGCAGGTATAGACAACGGAAAGCACCCTTTGACTTCTAGTACTTGATTTCTTGACGTAGGAGAGCAAGGGACCAAGCTTTGGCTTGCAATGCTGAGGAGCTGTTTACTTTTCTTTTTACTTGTTTTGGTACATTGGTGTTTTTTAGCATTGTGACTTGTTTGGAAATTTTTTTAGATATGTATCTTTCATAAATCCATATATATACATATGTGATCCAGTTTTTTGATTTATTCTTCTTCTATTTATTATTGTTGGTTTTTTACTGCTTCTGTTATTGCATGTTTATTACTTCTACTGTGTACTCTACCAATGAGGGCATAGTTTCCCACTATCACACCCAAGGCCCTCGCTGCTAGTTGGCAGTCTCTGGAACTTGGGGAGATGTGTTTGAGGCCGTGTGACCAACCGAGTATGGGGAGCATCTGGGTGGCTTCCAGAACCGGGACGTTACACCAATATCTCTACTATATATCTACAGTGATTTATTGGTTTATATATATATATATATATATATTATATAAATATTTAGAAATAGTGGAAATATGATGTAAACCATGGTTAATGGAATTCCCATTCCATTTTCATGTGGAATTTATTTCCCTATGCTAATACATGAATCTTATATAAAATATTTACAAGAAAAGTGGTTATATATATGATCTATATCTGTAGTTTTAGAAATCCATGGTTATAACATTTGAACAATGACCTACAGCCATGATTATGGGAAATGTTTCTTATAGGTGTGGCCTGTAGCCATAGTTTTTTGGAATAATAATTTCTATACGGATGTTTAATAGTATTGTAACTATATTTTTTATTTTATATCATAAATCCTTTTATATTCATGATATTTAAGGATTCATTTGATATTTTTACTTTCTTAGGGAATATAATTCAGATATTACCAATGTGGTATACATTTAATTTAAAATATCATTTGTTTACCTAGGCCTCTTATTATTAAATTTATAATGATGGAATATTATGATGTACATCTAATAAAATTAGGAATTATCATATCATCTTCATATTCCATAACTATTAAAGTATTAATATATTTTTCTATAACTTTTTTAAATATAATTATTGATAAAATGATATTTAAATATATAGGTTTATTTCAACATTCATTCAAAAACCAATTGTACAAAAAGAATTATGTTTTCTTGAAAATTTTCAAAAATGGTTTTAAAAAACTATCCATATGATTTATTTAATAAATTTTAAACATGATTTAATTAATCCAAAGATTATTAAATGGAATCATCATGTATTTTTTCATAAAGATAATTTTGTTCCTTTTTCCAATCATTGAAATTAATATTAATTTTAATGTATACAAAACATATGGTATTTTTCACTGTAATTTCATGGAGTATTACTTTACAAATTTACATGGTTATTTTTGAATAAATTGTATTTAAAAATATTTTGGAATATTGTTAGTTTTCAAAAAATAGACTCAATGATAAATTTATATTTTCATAAATAGTGGTTATAATGGAAATTTTTATATTTGTATTAATAAATTACAAAACCCCTTTTTTAACATTTAATCCAAAGAAAATATATCATAATCATACCATCCATAATACTTCTCTTGATAGATTATGATCAATTTGAATCGATATTTACAATTTTGATACCATTTTCAATATTAATTTCAATTGATATAATTCTAGTAATTAATAACATTTTGTATGTTAGTTTTTCAATGTGTATGTTTATGTTGATTATGATTCAACTTTTTAATGTGAGGAATTAATCAGAAAAATGAAGTGTCAGATGATGTTTCCTATAGCCCCTAGATTAGATGTCCAGTATGATGAAAAAAACATATATTTGGTATTTTCTATAGAGTTACATATTTCTGTAATATTTTTTTGCATGATACCTTGATGGTAATGTTACGATGTTATGTATTATGATTTATCTCGTCATGATATTGGTTAACGTTTTTCAGATTAATTTTCAATTATTGCAAATATATATGGTTATGTTTCATGTAATTTTGAATGTCATTGTAGTTTTATTTGGTTATCATTTATTACTTCTATACTAGGATCATGTAGTTGATTTAATGGAATTTGTTTTTTTATTTTACTTTTAATATTTATTAAAATTATTTATCCATTATATAATCAAATATAAGAATTCCCTTACTATGCATTTCAGCTCAACCAATTCATATGTTTCATTCTTCCAGATGCGAAAATGGGTATTATGATCGATATAAATGGCTATTTACTGAATATAATGATGCACTCTAATAAAATTATTTGTTGTATTTCATGTTTCATGTTTTATTTTTAGATTCATTTATGTATCCAGTTTACCAAGAATAATAAATTATTTGGTAATTAGTGACGAAATTTAGTTTATAATATGAAAATAGAAAATAGTAATAAATTACTATAGGATATTAGGTTTTGGGTATTTAATGATGGTATCAAAGTAAGTTATTTAGAAACCATATAAAGTAGATTAGGAAAGACATTGTTTATGTAACATAATTAAATGAATGAGTTTGATGATAAGTATTGATGAATATAATTATTTTTTTTGAAGGAATATATTAAGATGGTTTTCTGTTAAATTTTTTCCTCTCTGGATACTATATGTTGATGTGGGTTTTTAACATATTTACCTAGTGGTGAAAACTATTGAAAATATATATAGTTCCTGTCACACCCTGAGATTTTATGAAAATATTATTTTTATTTTATTTGGTGTCTTGTGTTATACACTACACCAAGATTATCTTGCGATATACGCAACACCATATTAGCTTGTAGTATACGCAACACTATTCTTGGCTCATGTTACACACAATTTCATGTTTGTTTTGTGGAAATTATTCTACCCAACATTATGTATATATATTTTTTAATGTATAAATGAAATAAGTTTTGATTATTTTATACGCAACACCAATGGGAGATTTCACTACACGCAACCCTGACATTTATAGCATTACCCACAATCGCGACCTTCCTCAATAGCATGTGTAGTACACAATACCAGTTTTCACTAAACAATAATATGTTACTAAAAAAATATATAAACAAGCTGTCATGTGTAGTAAGATCCAATTTTTGAAATTTTAAAAATTTTATCTTTCAAAGGACTTCATTTTTGGATTTGGAATATCAAAATTATCCTAGGTTGAATTTTTAATATTGTAATGAAAATTTTCAATTTTTGATGAATAGTGAAAAACACTAAATTATAGTTTAAAACCGAATTTTTATTTAAATAATTATTAATTTTATTCAAATTTATTTTAGGTCAAAATTAATATACAATACGTATATATATTCAATTCAATTCGTTGGAGTAATTTTATAATAATTTTAGATATATAAAAATTTTATTGAACTTTTCACCATCTTTTTCCCACCTCCTAGGAGAATTTAAAAATTTACATAAAAGGTAATTTTACTGCTTCTATGATTGGAATTTAGAAAATCCAAGACACACGGTTAATATCAAGGAGTAAAATGTGCTTCAATAAGATAACAATAATATTTTGTGAATAGTATCTTTTTATTTTTATTTACCACTGTTAAATGTAATTAAGGTAACTAAGGGTAAAAATGTTATTATTATTACCCTTAAACATGTCCTAATTCAATTTGATAAGTTTAATTCGACCAAAAACAACCTTAGGAATAAAATATTACCCTTTATGTCCACATGGATTAGATAAGGACATTAATTATTATTTTATTTAAAGAAGAGCTGAAATAGTTAAAATCAAAGTTTAGTAACTAAAACAATTTTAATATAGGGTTATACATAAGATAAATTCGACTATAAATATTAATTATAATGCTAAAAATTTGTTTCTACCTAATGGTATTTTATTTATAATTTTTAGACATTAAATACTTTAATTTATTTATGACACAGTTGTGATGCAGTAATTACCTAATTAATGAAATATTAAAATAATTGATATTATAAATACCCAAATAAATATAATTTGAGACTTTTTATGAATTATAATAAATTTATATGTCAATATAACATATAATTGTTGTTTATATTAAATTTTTTCTATGTAATAATTCTTTTATAAATTTAGAAAAAAAACCAAATAGTGTCAAAATTGACATAAAAGATTTTTTAAAACAAATATTATATTATTAATTGATATAAGGGTCCTAAAAATCTAATGATCATAAAAAAGACTTAAATAAAAATATAAATGACATTGATGAACCATTTTGGGTTCAATTGGTATTTTATAGTATGTTTGTTAACAATATAGTATGAGAATTCAATAAGTCGTGGTAAAAGTTAAATTTTTTAACTTAGAGTTATATCAAAATGACAAGGTTAAAATGGTAACTTCAAGTTGTCTAAAACCTATTGGTAGAGAGTATTTATACCCATCCCCACCCTATCCTCTAAATAAGTCACTTTGGAGCCATTATAAACCGAATATGAATTTATTATAGAATAATATTTTTAGTTTTTCCTAAGGTGCACCTCACCCCTCTTATAAAAGGGAACCTCTTCCCTCTCCTCTTCAAACAAATTTGAGCCTTTAGGAACGGCCAAAACCTACCCATTTCAATTCTCCACTTCCATATAAACCTTATATAGGTCCTGGTCTTCTTCTAATACCATCTTTAGTGCCCTAATATGAGGTTAAGAGGAGGCACATCGAAGAAGATGTAATCTCTTCTACCAATTCTTTAAAGTTTTTTTATTATTATACTTCCTCTTCATTATCTGTTTCATTTTATAGTAATGACATAAATATAACTCATATACTTATATGTTATTATAAATATGAAACAACCCCATTTCACCTTCTATCCATCCTACGAAAAATGAAATCACCTCGCGTACGTACGTACAGAATACCGTCTCCATGCCATGGTGTAAAATGTTTTTCCACCACCACCTTACTTGGATGGGTATAATGGTGTAATGAATAACTATATATGGTTATTATAAAATCCTACTGATTCTGAGATATTATCTCTACCACTCCAATTACATTCAATAAATTTGGGAACGATATCATCACTTGTGCGTACATACGGATTACCGTCTCCACGACGTGATGAGATTCATTCTCCGTGTTAACCATTCCAGAATGATTATAAAGTATATATAATGAATAATAATGATATATATGACATAATAATTCTACAGGATTTATATATATATATATATATATATTTAATCTAATTACTTCCATTCAAGTCAATAAGGAAAGGAAAACATCGTTCATAAGTACGTACGGCCTACCATCTCCATGAATGGTGTGTTTCATTTCATTTATCTATCTATTATATATATATATACTGAATATATATGATATATAAATCATTTTTTACATTCTGGAAGTATTTAAATCATGATATAGGTAATAATAATATCATGAACAACAAGTCCAAACACGTACGATTAATGAAACGATTTTTTCCAAAACGCTGATTTACATGGAATTGACAAAAGAACAGGTAATATAAGGTAATAAGTGAATAAAATATTATATCATAAATATTATTATGGTTCTGTTATAAGTTAATAATATGTTTAAACCCACTATATAGGAGTTTCGGACACATACGAATGAAATTGGACCTAAGGTAAGAGGTAATTTTTGCAAATCTCATTTTTATCTGAGATTGCTTATACGTATGTATTTACTAGTGATAGGGTTATCATCCATGTCCTTGTTTTCTAAAAATTGTTTCATAAAATGTTTAGTATTCTAAAATTTATGTTTAAAGTCATTTTTACCCAATTTTAACTTTTTACCACATTGTATGGAAGGAATATTTCCTTTGGTTACCATAAAATGGGATTTTTTACTTTTCTGGAAAAAGAACGAGAAGAATGTTGTTGTTAACTTATATGGCGTGAATGGAATTTTAATGTTTCATAAAGACTTATTTCCATGAAGATTACTATATAATATTTCATAATTACTTTCAAAAAAATTATTTTCTTTTAAAGTCACACTACATTTTGAGAAAAGAAAATGATTTTGAAGAAGAAAGGATATTTTTGTCAAGATTTCATTTCAAGTGTTTTATCAAAACAATTTTCCTTCCAATATGACATTATTTAGTATGTTTATGTTTCAAGTATAATGCCTCTATTATTTACATGGTTTTATTTTTTTTATGATGAAATGATATCCATTTCTTTTATATGGATTATGTTATGATGGGATGATGTTTATGAAACCCATTTTATTCATTGGGTTATTATGAATGATGAAGGTTTATTTTAAAGAACATGAAAGAATGATTTCATTATGAGATTGATGGGATATATATATCCCTCTAATGAATTGGGTAAATATTTATATCTCATGAGATAGACATGGCTAGAACTACAAGTTAATACAGTTCAGTGATACAGGACAGGAACAAGGAGTGAACTCGATTTAGTAAGAGACTGTGTCCACTATGATGGTCTTGAAATCAATTCATTGGATACTATGGAAATAATAACATGTGCCTAATAGTTTCAACAATTACATGTTTTATTCCCATGCTATTTTATCATGGTAAATGTACCTTTTTGATCAATTACTTATACACTACCATGATTTATGTCATTACTCATGATTTTGATGTTTTATGTTGACGTTATTATGTTAAAATATTTAGGGATTGTTTTTTGTTGTCAATGTTTACCGTTATAGTGAATTTGAGCTCACCCTTTTTATGTTTTCTTTTCCCCATGATATAAAGAAAGGTTTTAGGTAGGAAAATTGAAGTGGAATATATTTATGGGAGATGTTGAAGATCATAGAAATAAACCTAAGAAGTTATATATTGAATTTACTCCCCCTTTATTATTTTTCTTTCCTAGATTGATTTTTGCCTCCCACATTGTTCTTTTTGGGTTTTAGAAAATGGCTAGAAACAGGAAGATTCATGATAATGGAGGATATGATGGAAAATGGAATGATATTCTTCATGTGAAACCAAATGATATGGGATTTGGAAGTACAAACATCATTGTTATGCCTAATAATAAATCTCAATATATGATAAATAATCTCAACCTTGGTATGTATCCTGACATAGCTAATAAGAGAATGATGGAGTTTCATGATGATCATAGAGAAAAGAAAGATCAATTCCCCTCATGTAAATCATGTGGGAAGAGGCATTAGTTAGAATGTTTCAAAGGAACTGGAAGATGATTTGGGTGTGGAAAATAAGGACATAAAGCCAGTAATTGCAAAGGAAAATGTTTAGTTAACACCATGGAAAAGGATAATTGTATTTCTAAGACATCATCAATGGTTAAATGTTTTAAATTTTGAATATACATGCATTATGAAAACCAATTCCCTAAGGGAATGTCTCATGAAGATAATCATAATGGTCGTATGGGTAGTCTTTATATTGATGATGATGAAGGGACTACAAATGATATGTGAGATGAAAGAATTTTTTATGCTAAGTCAATGGTTTAATAAGTTAGTGGAATTATTTATGTTTATCAAGAGTTATGTTGTATAGGTAATGCTACTATGGAACAAAGACACATCTATTTATTGTTACACTATTGTTTTTCCTAATGTTTTTGAAAGTATATGTTGAAAGGTACCGAAAACCATGAATAGTTATTCAAATATTTTTGGAAAGTAGATGATATGTGCATAATGAATGGATTAAGGGATAATGAGATGTTTGATAGTATTAATGAGCTCATGACTGATATAAGCAGAATGTGATATCAGGGTTTGAGTATATAGAAATTTTTGGGATTTTGGTATGTGGAAAGAGTTAACTTTTTATAGAATTCCTGTTTTCACTAAGGTTCTATGGTAATTTATGTTTCAAGAGAATACACGATTAAGGTATTCACAGGTTTGGAATGCGAACAACTATATACATGTTATGATATATGGGTGATAAATGATGGTATTCACGTACTTGTTATGTGAAATTTCCATTAATATTTTTCTGTATACTATGATTTTGGATAGATGTGTTTTCGATAAGTCTAAATATTGGAATGGATTATGTAGGACATCAGATAGTATTGTTTAATGCTAAAACCATTTTCGATATTATTTCGATAATGTTATAATAGTGTAGTTTTAGAAAAAGGACAACCTGCAGGATGGGTGAAAACCTATCACGTCGGACAAGGTTGTAATAATCTATCCCACAACCGAAGTGCGAAAAGCCTTTATTGCCTACCACTGGCCTACAGGAAGTCCCTGGTTAATAGAAACTAGTTTTATTTTATTATGCAGGATGATAGATGATGTATATGTCCATTTTTGGAACCATATATGCTTAATCTCACCATAGATAGACTTATGTATATAACTTTTTCTAACATTATGTTTGAGATAGATGGAATGACCTATAATTATATCACATGATCTACTAACACATCATGAATGACAAATTCAGCTTCATTTATTTAAGAGATGAAGTGAAATTTGTTCATGCAATGACCAACAGTGAGATTGTACCAAAATCAATTAAGTATTTCATCTAATTCCACATTTTCCATCTATAGGGAAATGATATTGAAAACCAAAAACATTTTTCTAGATGGTACCTTAGATCATCACAAATTTATGCCTTTGTGATTATTGTCTTTTTCATATCCATTTTCTCTACCACTCTCCATCTGATCTTGATGGTTTGATTTCTCTTCCATATCCATATTTTCACCTATGTTCTTCTTTTTGGAAACCCAGGGATGAGTTAATTTGGGTAACCATTACGTTTCATAAATTAGTTTTTAAAATTATGTTTTAGTATTCCTTTTTACGATGTGGGTTTCTATGAATGAAACTTTCAATTAGTAAACCATTTATAACCTCGGCGAATTTCGAGAGAGAAATTCATTTTAAGGGTGTAGAATGTAACATCCCATGATTTTATAAGAAATATTATTTTCAATTTCATTGATGTATTATGTTGTACGCTATACCATGATAATCTTGCGCTATACGAAACAACGTATTAGCTTGTAGTATACGCAACACTATTCTTGGATCTTGTTACACACAATTTAATGTTTGTTTTGTGGAAATTATTCTACGCAACATTAAGTATAGATTTTTTTTAATAAATAAATGAAAAAAGTTTTGATTATGTTATATGCAACACCAATGGGAGCTTGCACTACATTCAACCCTCACTTGGCTTACATTGCACGAAATCAAGACCTTCCATGATAGTGTGTCTAGTACGCAACACCGGGTATCACTAAACAACGATATGTTATTAAAATATTATATAAACTAGTCGTTATGAATAGTAATACCCACTTTTTAAAATTTTATAAATTTTATCATTCAAAATGTACTTCATTTTTTGGATTCGGAATATCTAAATTATCCTAGGGTTAATTTTTTGTATTTTTCTGAAAACATTCATGTTTTTGATGAATCGTTAAAAACACTAAGTTATAGTTTAAAACGAAATTTTTATTTAAATAATTATTTATATTATTTAAATGTATGTTTGTTCAAAATTGATATATAATACTTATATAATTTCAATGTAATTCATTGAAGTCATATAATAATTATTTTAAACATATAATAATTTCATTCAGCATTTCACCGTCTTTACCCACCTCCTAGGAAAATTTTCAAATTTACATAAAATAGAATTTTACCGCTTCTGTGAATGGAATTTCGAAAATACGAGAAACACAGTTAATATTAAGGAGTAAAATGTGGTTCAATAAGATAAAAATATTTTTTGGTGAATAGTATTTTTTTACATTTATTTACCATGGTTAAAATTAAATAGGGTAATTAAGGGTAAAAATGATATTATTATTACCCTAACACGTGACCTAATTCTATTAGATAAATTTAATTCGACCTAAAACAACCTTAAGAATAAATAATTACCCTTTAGGTCAACTTGGATTAGATTATGAGATTTATTATTAATTTCTTTAAAGAATAGTTAAAATAGATAAAATCAATGTTTAAAAACTAAAACAGTTTTAATATAGGGTTATTCATAAGATAAATTCGACTAAAAATATTAATTTGAAAGATATGACGATTTCATACATAATGGTATTTTAGTTATAATTTTTAGACATTAAATAAGTTAATTTATTTATGACACAATGGTGATGCAGTAAATACCTAATTAATGAAATATTAAAATAATTGATATTATAAATACCCAAATAAATGTAATTTGAGACTTTTTAAGAATTAAACTAATTTTATATGTTATTATAACATATTATGGTTGGTTATATTAATTTTTTTGGAAGATATAATGCTTCTATGAATTTATAAAAAACAAAATACCAAATAGTGTCAAAATTGACATAAAAGTGTTTTTAATAAACATATTATATAATTAATTGATATAATGGTTCTAAAAATATAGTGTTCGACAACATTACTTAAATAATAATATATATGACATTAATTAACCATTTTGTGTTTTATTGGCAGTTTATTGTGATTTTATAAACCATATAGTGTAAGAATACTTGAAGACACGGTAAAAGTTAATATTTTTTAACTTAGAGTTAAATATAAATGATAAGGTTAAAATGGTAACCTAAAAATTTATAAAATCTATTGGTTGAGATTCATTCATCCCATCCCCACTGTAGTCTCTAAATAAGTCACTTTGGAGATATTATAAACTGAATATGAATTTATTATAAAATAATATTTTACGCTTTTTCTAAGGTTCCCCTCACCCCTCTTATAAAAGGGCACCTCCTCCCTCTCCTCTTCACACATATTTGAGCATTCAAGCTCAGAAAAACCCTTACCCTTTTACTTATACAGTTACATAGAAACCTACTATATGTCATGGTCTTCTCCAAAGCCTAACATTAATGCACTACGAGGAGGTTAAGAGGAGGCGCGTCAAAGAAGACTTAATCTCTTCGACCGATTCTTTCATGTTTCTTTATTCTTATACGTCCTCTTCTTTAGTTGTTTCAATATAAAGAAATTATATAATTATGAATAATATTCAGATATGTCATTATAAATATTAAACACCCCCATTTCACCTTCTATCCATCCTATAGAAAACAAAATCACTATGCATGCATATCTACGGAATACCGTCTCCATGCCGTGGTGTAATCTATTTTTTCGACCACCACCATACTTGGATGGGAATAATGTTGTAAGGAATAAATATATATGGTTATTATAACATCATAATTATCCTGAGATATTATATCATACAATCCAATTCCATTCAATAATTATGGGAACGATATCATCGCTCGTGCGTACGTACAGATTACCGTCTCCATGACGTGATAAGATTCATTCTCCATATTAACCATTCATGATCGATTATAAAGTATAAATAATGAATAATAATGATATATATGACATAATAATTATAATTTATTTATTTATATATATATATATGTCATCTAGATACTTACATTCATGTCAATGAGGAAAGGAAAACTATGTTCATGCGTACATACGACCTACCGTCTCCATGAACGGTGTGTTTCATTTCATTTATCTATCTATTATATATATATATACTGAATATATATGATATATAAATCATGATTTAAAATCTTGAAGTAAGTAAATCATGATATAAGTAATAATAAAATCAATAACAAAAAGTTCAAACGCGTATGATTAATGAAACGATTTTACCCAAAACACATTTTTAACAGTGAATTGACAAAAGAACGGGTAATATAAATTCATAAGTGAATCATATATGATAAAATAAATATTATTATGGTTCTTTTATAGGTTAATAATATTTTTAAACCCGTTATACTGGAGTTTCATACATTTATGGAAGAAATTGGACCTAAGGTAAGGGAAAATTTTGCAAATCACATTTTTATCTAAGATTACTTATACGTAAGTATTTACTGGGGTTGGGTTTATCATCAATGTTTATGTTTTATAAAAATATTTTCTTCAATTTTTTAGTATTCTTCCATTAATTTTTAAAGTCATTTTTACCCTTTGTTTACTCTTTACCACATTTTATGGAAGGAATCATTCCTTAGGTTACCATATAAGGTAATTTTTGACTTTTATAGAAAAAGTATGAGAAGAAGGTTTTTTTTTAAATTATATGAAATTAATAGACTTTTACGGTTTCATAATGAATTATTTCTATGAAGATTACTCTACAAGATTTCATGATTATTTTCAAAAAAAATATTTTCTTTTAAAATTGCATGACATTTTGAGAAAAGAAAATGATTTTGAAGAAGAAAGGATATTTTCTTCAAGAATTCATTTCAACTATTTTATCAAAAATATTTTCCATATAACATGGCATTATTTATTATGTTTATGTTTCAAGTATAATGTCTCTATTATTTACACGGTTTTTAATTTTCTTATGATTAAATGATATCCATTTCTATTATATGGATTATGTTTGGATGGGATGATGTTTATGAATCCCATTTTATTCATTGGGTTATTATGATCGATGTATGTTTGTTTTGTGGAACATGAAATAATGATTTAATTTTGAGATCGATGGGACATATATCTCCTTCCAATTCATTGGGTAAATATTCATATCTCATGAGTTAGACACGGGTGGAAGGACAAGTTAATCGGGTTCGGTGATACAGGACTGGAACGAGGAGTGAACTCGATTCACCAAGGGACTTCATCCACTATGATGGTCTTGGTATCAATGCCAAGGCTGCTATGGAAATAATAACATGTGCTTAATTGTTTCCAAAATTACATATTTTATTACCATGCAATTTTATCATGGTTCATGTTCCTTTTTGATCAATTCCTTATGCACTACAAAGATTTAGGTCATTACTCATGATTTTTAGGTTTTATGTTCATGTTCTTACGTTAAAATGTTTAGGGATTGTTTTGTGTTCTCCATGTTTACTCTTACTGAGCATTTAAGCTCATCCTTTTTATGTTTTTCTTTTACCTAGACAAAAATAAAGGTTTTAGTTAAGAATACCATAGGGGAAGATCTTTATGGGAGATATTGAACATCATTCACCATGATTAGAAGATTATGTTCCGAGTTTCCAAAGACACTAAATTAATATGTTCATTGGGCCTCTTTTTTGTTATGTATTAAGTATTACTCAAATTTAATGTAATATTTATGTACTTCAAGTATGGTCCTCTATAATGCCTAACTTGAGTGATATATTTTATATAATGATTGGGCATAGTACCGACCTACTTTTACTATCCTAGGGAATATACATTGGATTAGTCACATTTTCGTTACAAAGAATTAAAAATGAATTTAAAATATTATAATTAATTGAAAAAAGTTCCCATATAAATCATTTTCAATTTGATTTTACATTTATATAATTATATTTAACGATGATTTTAGAATGATCACTAATTCGACGTCTATGATTCAAAATTCTTATGTCATATTGATATTATGATTATTTTTGATAGAATAAGGGAAAGTGTCTGAAAATTAATTTAGGACATTATGAATATACATTTTAGTGTTATTTATTATAAATTAATATCAATCATATCATGATATGATTTGGAATTTACATAAATATATTGATCCTTAAACATCCTATTAAAATACTTCTACATGTAGAAGGATATTTTTTTTTGTTAAATAGTGATGATCCAAGCTAACTAAATTAAGGTTTAGAAAATTCTTTGAGAGTGATTATATTGGTACTGTATTCCATATTAAAAATACATTCTTGATAACACATGAAGATAAAATGAAACTATATTACATATTGTACCAAAAAATTCCACTTTTATGTACATCAATGCATTTTTTAGTTTTGGATTAATGATGTTATGAAATAAAATTTGATTATATTTAATGAAAATGTTTAAGAAATAGTGTTTATGGGATACATATAAAATGAAAAATGTAATTAATTAAAAAAAATCAAAATTTTATAGACTAGAATGATGGGAATATAATTCAATATAAGACACATTTTAGTGATATGAAGGATAGATACATTAAATTTTTTCTTATTATATCACATCAAATTATATAATTTGGAGTCCATAAGATTTTAAAAATAAATCATATAATGTATTTATTGATTTAGACTAGAGTAGTAAGGGTAAGGGTGAGATAGGGATTGATATGATAGTGTATTTATTTTGATAAAATCTTGTCTAATATGAATGTATAATTAAAAAAATAACTAGTCTGAACTAGAAGGTTGAGTCACATTAGTTATTTTTTCATAAATTAAACCGAAATATGTTATTTTTCCTATTTAGAATGAATATTTGATGGATCAAATGAATGTTTAGAATTATAATAATTCAAATAATCCCACATGAGATATTTATCAATTCCCAAAATAGTATAATACCATTGCAACTGAATGGGTAATTGAAATCAATCCCGATGAGAAATGTTCGATTCCTAGGGATCAGGAAATATTTGATTACAAATTATATTCTCATAATAGAACGATGATTATAAAGACACATATTCTCATGTTGTATGATTTTAATATAATATAACGATCAAAGGAATTGAGCATACCCCCAAATACGTATGTTATCAAATTTAAGTGAATTCAACTTTTTAGAATTTGGATTATAAAACAATTAATTTCTTGAGAAACATGAATGATTTATCATAGATAATGATGAAACCATGGTGTATATGATAATGAAATTATTATATATATTAAATTAGGACCCTATATCATGATATCCCAAGAAGTATTAGATATTTTAATTGAATTTAAATCAATAAAGGAATTGTGAAAAAACAGATTCTAGTAAATAGATGAGTACATATACTCTTATTATAATTATCATTTTAGATGACATTATTATACTAGTCATTGGGAGTGATATTTTTATACATTTTTAAAATAAATAAATAATTTTTTTGAATTTTTATTTTGGATAGATGAATTTATCTATAATATAACAGTTAGATATGAAAGGGAAAAAATATTATTATATTAATAGATATAATAAAAATAATTACTAAATAATTATTTCATGGTAGACTCTAAATATTTATAAAAAACTATTATATTTGGTGTAATGATGAGTATGTGTGATGTAAAGAAGAATATGAATCCAAAATAATTCCTAAATCTCATTCTAACCATTATTCTTCTTAATACATCACGAACACATATTTTTTATACAATAAACGTGTTTGGAAGTTACCTAAGTGATGAAAAGGAACAATAAATTAATTCTCACATTAGATCTCATAGATATATCAATGGATATATAATTCATAGTGTGATTTTTTGAAGTAGTAAAGAATTAAATTTTTATGAGTATTTTTAGGATAATAGTAAATCAATACCTTGTGGTGAAATAATTATTAAACAATGTAGAGTGATATAGATTTAAAATACAAATAATTATACAAATATATGAACATGCCAACGAGCCTGTACCCAAGTGGTAAAGGCTCCTAGTTGTCATCCAAAATTACCACGATCAAATATGGGAATTGATGAATTTTCAATTACTATAGCAGTGGTGGACTGTAGCGGCGACGGTACTTTAGCCGTCTGAGGGCAATGTAGCAGTACTATTCACCGAAGGGCCCTTTGGGTAATATTTACATTCATGCCTTGTATTCAAACCACATTGTAATGATAATTCAGGATTTTTAGTGGTTCTCCCTCTACACAATTTTAAAGACGTCTTTGATTTGAATAATAATTGAGGCATCGGCCCCAACCATTAAAAAAATACAACTATATGAATGTATGAAGATGTGATTTTTGTATACATTCTATAAAAGTAACGATGAAGGATAAAAGAACCATTAGGGGGAAAATAGAGTGAGTTTATAATAAATTCTATATTTCTTGTGATTATAAAATAGTATTTTATAAATGTATGAAATTGGATAAACTATCTTTATCCCATCTTGTTGAAATCAAATATCATTTCATAATTGAGAATATTTCCAATGCATATGTTTGGTGACAATTCATATCCAAAAAGAAATATGTTATTTAAAATTTTTCTAATGATGTGATATGTTATATATTTTCTGATAATCCATAGTTAGTTTTAACATTATATGTGTGGATTTTTTATAATCCCTCTAGTTGGGTGGATTTTATGGAATGTGGAAAATGTACTCAAATCATAATTTCCTTCTGGTTGAAAAATCCAATTCTTCTTTATTTAAACAATGTAGATAAATACATTAGTTTATTTTTTATTAGTGAGCCAAATTCATAATTCATGCAATGGGATGAAATTATATAAAAAAAAAACTTTATCTTTTACTCTGGTGTTAGGATGTTTCTATTTATGGAGTAATTCAATTTTATGAAATTCAATAAGATTTTTGAGTTAAAAAATATGTGGGGGTGATTCAGGAACCCTTAAAATAATTGATAGATAATTTTATTTCATTTCAACTCTGTGTGGTAATGATTTTAAGTCACCGAGAATTTTTAATGAAGATTTAATTTGGTTGAGGATGTATATTGATTTATAGAGTCAGATGTATTTGTCGTCTAAATGTTCTGAGGTAAAAGTCACTAATAATCGTTAAAGTATAGTTTATTGATAAATATAAAATTATGTTTTTATTAATGTATTAATAATTAAATACAATTATATTTTCACCTAAATATAATTAATATTAAATTAATCAAAATAATATAAATACAAAAATATAATCATTGAGATTTCATAAAGTACATAAGAATAAACTGAAGTCTATACAAGAGTAAATAGTGTAGTAAATGAACTATATATGAGTATATCTAAAAAAATATGTTTTTAAATAATAATAAATAGAAGTTATTTGAACTTATATATGATTAATATGTAGTTGTGTGACATTAATAAATATAATTTCATGGTTATATAATATTATGATGTGGTAACATAAGAAAATATGTAATATATTCAAAATTAAATAAAAGGGAGTACCGGATAAGTAGTACTATGTTTTACAGTTCAGAAGATATATAATTGTAAATTATTATTATATATTATTTAACCTTTTTATAATAAAATGTATTTACATTTTAGGGATATATTTGGAAAATTAAAATGATGATATTATGGTCATTAAAATTATATTAATTCTGGGTATTTCAAATATTTATTTCAAGTGTCATATTAGAATAAATTTAATTGAGATAAATATGTTAAAATGTTGTGTTGTTCATAAAAGAATATGTGTCTTGTTGATTATTTGAGATTATGTTTATGTTAATATTTATACAATCAGATTACAATCTGATATATTTTTTCTTTTCACGATAGATTTAGGATTGAAATTAAGAATGAATAAAGTTATGGATACAAGTTTCAATAAAGGTTATAAGGAATTTGCAACACCCCAGGTAAATAAAGAATATGAAATTTTCATATTTATCCATATTTGTGAAAAAAATATTAATATGACTTTAAAGGGGATGCTATGCTCGATGGCGTACCCAACACGCAACAACGAGTTTCTTGGAATCTTACGTTTCACTCTAATAATAAAATAATATTAGTTTAAATGGTAGTTAACATGTAGTCGTTGTAATGGAGGGAATGGATAGAAATAACTAAAATATGATTATATATGTTTTTAAATGTTTTTACATTATCCAATAAAAAAATAAAGGCTTAAAATACGGAAAGAATTCGATTTTAGGCGTATATGCCCTGGTTTTCACTAAAGGGTCACTTATCACCTTTTGATGGTGAACCGTCATTAAATATAGTTTTTTTCACTCTTATACATTCAATTTGACCAAATAAAACTCTTCTTAATAATTGGGACATCAAAATTTACTTTGTGTAAATTTTTGGTTTCTTTCTGATAAAGTTCATTTTTTTAATGAATACTGTAAAATGTTGTATTTTATTTCAAAACCTCGTTTTAATCTAATTTATTTATATGATTATATTATCTTTTGAATTGGTTTTAAAGTAAAATTATAATATATTTTTACCATTTAATCCAATAGTGGTCGTTGGAATTAAATTCACTTTGAAATCAGACTTAAACTAGTGTCAATCTTTTGATACATATTGTTTCATAAAAACACTCTATTTGCTCTGACAACGGGAATTAATTATTAAATTAATTAATGTGACTTATATGTTTTGAATTTTTTAAAATTGACTTCATTTTTGAAATCGGAATATCAAATATAGATTACGGTGAATTTTTGGGATTTTTCTGAAAAACTTCAATTTTTGATGAATAGTGAAACCACTAAGTGGTACTTATAAAAACTGATTTTTCCGTTTAAATGAAATTTTGCCATCTTTGTGTTTTGAATTTCAAAAAAATCCGACATACATGGTTGTCATTAAGAAGTAAAATTTGGTTCAATTGAATAAAAATAATTTTTTGGTGAATAGTAACTTATTAAGTTTTTAATCGCGATTAGAGGTAATTAGTGTAGTTTAAGGTAAAAATAATGTTTTAATAATATGAAATGAACTTTACACATGTCTTAACATCATTTGATGTGTAATGGCCGACCAATACAATCCATGGGTCAACTTGGGGACCCCATGGAGCCACTTTGGTTGGGAAATGACATAAATAACTTTTTATTTAATGTAAAAGTAAAAATGACACAAACATGATATGTTTTACTAAAACAATTTTTAAGTGAGGTTATAAAAGTTAGATTTTTTATTATAAATAGTCATTGGAAAGCTAAAGAGAATTCCTACATCATAGTATTTTTTTTATAATTTTTAGACATTACATAAATTAAATTATTTATGACATAATAATGATGCAGCGATGACATCATTATTTGACGATTTAAATAAAATGGAAAGATAATGTAACATATATGAAATAAACATGTCCAAAACTTATTGGATGGGTTGATTTCGAACCCTTATCACCTGATCCGCGAATTATATCAATGTGGGACCTTTTAAAACCGAAAAACATTTTCAAATAAAGTAATATTTCTTTACTTTCCAAAAGTGCCCCTCCTCTTCTCTTATAAAAGGCCCCCACCTCTACCCCATTTCACACACTCCTCAAGCCTTGGGCTCAGCCAACCCCTGCCCATTTAATCTCTCTACATCCCTCTCCTCATCCTAGAGGATTCCCTTTGGGCATAATCTTTTCAAAGGAAGCCTTTAGGCTCAAATCAAAAGGAGTTACACTTTTAAAGGTAATTCATTCTCTAATGTTCATTTGTTTTATTTTGCTTCTCCAACCCCCTAAAATCTTTTTATTTACTTATTTTGTAACAACACCAGTATCTGAAATATACTAGGATGTTGTTATAAGATTTAGTCGAGCTACACTCTCACAGAACTACATCAAATGGTTAAAGAACATACGGTTTCCGTGGATGGAGAAATTCTGCCTCCCGAAACGATGATTGTTCAATACTCATTTAACACCTTCAAAGGTGGCCATTATGATGTCAGTATTTTTATATATGATATATAATATGTTTATTTTTTCCTTAAGCTTCTGTTTTTTTTAATTTTGGTCATACCTTTATGGTTTCCATTATGGATAAACGTGATATCTTCATTTAAGGAAGTGCGGACTACCGCCCCCTCAAAGTGATTTGATTCGTTAAATAACATATGTGGGACGTATAAAGGAGTAAACTATGATATTATACTGGAATTATAATATAAAATTATATCATTATTATTCCATTCTATAAAATACGAAATAGAAATGAAAGTAGCATTCATGCGTACGTACGGCTTTCCGTCTCCATGAACGGTGCATTTCATTTCTTACCTCTAAATGATTATGTAATGTTATAAATTCATGCATGTGCTGGATATATATGACATATATGATATCTAAATCATGAATACAATTCTGGATATAATAAACATTTGGCCACATGAACAACATGTAATTGTAATTAGTCCACTTTTGACTTAAGAACCAAAAATCAACAAAACAAATATTATTAACTTAAATGATTACATAATGTTTATGACATGGTAATAAGTGATATAAAAGGAATAATGAACATGAAAAATGTTCTTAAGGAATTATAAATTAACTCAAGTTTATTATTCAGGAGATTAAAGAACGATCGAGTCAAGTCAGACACGAGGTAAGGGATCCTACTCCTCTCTTTCTTTTTAATTACACACTTTTATGTCATTCCTTTTAAAGCTCATCTTTCTTGTTTTTGGGATGTTCTTTTATATTACACTTACTGTAATTTTTATTTTCATGTGATGAGAGACCCTATTCTCTCTCATCAATCCATTTTGGATGTTTTGAGTGGCGCCGTTAGGCTGCCGAACTTTCGTAAGAGATCTAACCTCTCTCTTTCTTTTTAAGTACACTCCTTTATGTCACTTCTTTTAAGCTCCTCTTTGAAATGTTAGGGGATGTTCTTTTATATTCATATTTCTGTAAATTTTATTTTAATGTGAGGAGATACCCTATTTGATCTCATCAATCCATATTCGGAAGTTTTATGTGGCGCCGTTAGGCTGACGAATTTTCGTAAGGGATTTTTCATCTCACTTTATTTCCTGTGAGATTTATGCAACATTTTCCACAAATTCCATTGAGTGGTGTATGTACTGCCCATTATTCTACTCATTGTGTAATATACTTTTGTTTATGATTATTTACATCAATTATCTATTGTCCTTCTTTCATGGGGTGTATGTTTTGAAAGATACCCAAGTCGGTAAGGAAACCTTTCACCCTCCACTTTTTTAAAAGACTTCTTTTATTGGGTCTTTTAATTTACATATTTTTATGTTGGGATATGTTATCATATATCCTTATTGATGTAAATTTTATGTCCAAGTGATTAGATACACTTTTTATCTCTCATCAACTCATTTTGATGTGATGTCGTTAGGCTGTCAAGGGAACTTTTTAACCCAATTTTGATTTCTTTGGGTTCAACATGTAGTCATTGAATATGTCATCCATTGAATATGTGTGAATGACCTTTTCTTTTTTTACACTTAATATCCACTTATATTGGGTGTATTTATATTTGTCACACATATTTTTGAGATTGATTTGTCCTTAATTTAAGGATACCTTCTTATAAGGGATTTCATCACATTTGAAATTTCTATTGAGGGTTCATTGTTGTTATGCACCAATTCACTCTTATATGGTGTATATGCTATCCTTTGGTGTATTATATCATGAATCCATTTATTCTCATGATATTATAAAGTTCTGACTAAATGTTATTCCTCAATTATTGTATTCAAGGGTGTCTAATTTTGGTAAAACCCCTTTAACCAAAATGTCATTTTTAATGTTTTAATTATTTGTTCTTATTAATATCCATGTTTTCAAAATGTTTTTAAGGATTTATTTATATGGATAATAATGGTTTAAAATTTTAAGCTTCAAGGTGTTATGGGACACTTTGATTCAAAATCTCTTTATTAAATGTTTTAAATCGTTTTGAAAATGGTTTTGATAAAGGATTCTATTATGATATATTGTGATGTGGAAATGTTATCATTCCTTTATATTGGTTTTATGTTTTATGATTTTATATTGGTACTTGGACATTTTAACGGGTGGTTACGTTATAAACCATATGACGGGTGGTGTCGTGAATACCAGGACGGGTGGTTACGTTATAACCTCCAATGCATTGGGTATGGAAGTCGGCCGTATGGCAATTCCATTAAGTATGTATGGAAATTGGCCATATGGCTATTCCATTAAGTGATATGTGTGGAATTTGACCGTATGGTTATTCCGCTTAAGTATGATTATGTCCCAAGTTACCTTTATATATGTTATGTGTTCTTTATATGGGTTTTATGGTAATCCTTTGTTTACAAAAAGGTAAGTAATGATACTTTTTTTTCAGTGAGAAGTTTTTACTACTTCATGAAGGTGAAAAGTATTACATTGATAAAGTATTCATGGTTTACTTGTTGTTTTGAAAATCTAACAGTTTTCATTCTTTGTGTATCCCTTACTAAGCTTCTTATGTTCATCCCATGTTTTTGAAATGTTTTTCACAGGACATAGCGTGGAATAGGGTCAAGGATAGGATCAAGGGAAAGTCATACTACCTAATACATGGAACTATACATGTTTCTTTTAAAGAGTTTTTGTTTTATGGAAATTTAGTAGAAGCGACTACTTTGTAATCTTTTGAGATGTAATATTTATGTCCTAATTCTCTAAAACTCTAAACCTGGAAAGATCCTCAATGTGAATTACTCATTTAATTCAATATTAATTAAGGTTTAATTTTGGGGCCTTATAGTTGGTATCAAAGGTCGGTTTAGATAACTTTAGAGGTTAGGGTATTCTCTAAGCATAAGTGACATTACCATAATGGTTAGGATTTCAGAAAGAGTCCTAATTTTAGATAAAGTGAATGAGTAAGTATATCTTAGTGTTTACCTTCCTCATTAGTACATGATGTTTTTGTTGATATACTCACACTGAAATTTCTATTTTTAGTGAATGGATGGATCTAGCAGGCACCAAAGAGACAACAGGTTTGAAGGAAACTGTGGTGGTTCTCTGATTAAGATACTAGATAAAATGGAGGATTCAATGAGGAAACTCATGGCTGTTCTAAAACAAATATCAAGGAGTCATGATCAACCACTTGAACCTTGGTATGATCTTTAATGCATCATGTACGAGATGACCAATCGATGTGGAAGTTCAGGTAATAATTAAAAAGGTAACCATTTGGGTTTCTATGATCCTTACTTTTTAGGTAATTATGGGTTACTCTATGATATGATGGAAAATGAAAGGAATGAGATAAAATTGAGGTTAAAATATGTTATGATTATTTTTGAAGATTTTACCTCATTTTGGGGAATGTTTTAAGAATTATATTGTTTTGGAAAAAGGACAACATGCAGACTGTGTGACAACTTGTCGCGTCGGACAAAGCTGCGGGAATCGAACCCACAACCAAAGTGCGACTGGTATTTATTGCCTACCACTGGACTACATGAAGTCTCTGGTTAGTTTGACTGATTATTTTTGGTTATATGATTTTATGAATTAAGGGTATGTTGATTTCGGGTTATTTATGAAAATGATTAACCTATCATGGAGGATATGTGATTAGGTTAATTACTTTTCAATATGAGACTTTAGGAGAAACTGATGTTGTTTGGAGATAAATGATACGATTTAACTTGGAAGACTATGTGACTAAATCCTTCAAATATTTGGGTTTCAATCTTAGATTGGTTTACTTTGAAGAATTTTATGGACAAATTGTTTATCTAATGGTCCTCGTTGAACTTTGGGTTTTGTTGGACAAATTTTGGAGATTAAGAATATATTTTCTTTCTAAAGGGTTATCCTTTTCTGGGTTATCTGATCTTGTACTAATCTTTTGGGTTTTGGTTTTGGTTAAAGTCTAAATACATGGGAAGTATGTAGTTTTTTTGGGTTAGGTGATTCTCTAGAAGTTGATTATAGTACTCTTAATGTGAACAAGTCTCCCTAAATACTCGTCTTTTGGAAAAAATATGAGTTTGATTAAGGAATCTAGTAAAAGTTGAAAGTCAACATGATAATTGATTATGAATAAATTCCTCAATAAAAAGTAACATAAAACAAAAATGTTGTCTATTAACTTTTCCTACTGGGGAACCCAACACCGTTTAACCCATCACAAGTTTGTGATTTTCTTATTGTTAACTTTCTCCTATACATGTTTTCTATCACTCTCCATCAGAACATAACCCAATGTTTTCTCTTCCATGTCCATGGTTTCCTACATGGAATCCTAGTATGGGTTAACTCGGGTGACCTCTGTACTTATCTTCCTTTATTTTAAAGTGTTTGTTTTACTGACTCTTTTTCCGATGTGGGACGTTCAAGGATGTTTCCAAGCTCAATTTTAAAAATTGCGAGGACGCAATTCCCAAAAGGGGGGAAGGATGTAACACCCTAGGTAAATGAAGAATATGACATTTTCATATTTATCCATATTTGTGAATAAAATATTAATATGACTTTAAAGGGGACACTATGCTCGATGGCGTACCCAACACGCAACAACGAGTTTCTTGGGAATCTTACGTTGCACTCTAATAATAAAATAATATTATTTTAAATGGTAGTTAACATGTAGCCGTTGTAATGGAGGGATGGATAGAAATAACTAAAATATGATTATATATGTTTTTAAATGTTTTTACATTATCCAATAAAAAAATAAATGCTTAAAATATGGAAAGAATTCGATTTTAGGCGTATATGCCCTGGTTTTCACTAAAGGGTCACTTATCGCCTTTTGATGGACAACCGTCATTAAATATAGTTTTTTTCACTCTTATACATTTAATTGGACCAAATAAAACTCTTATTATGAATTGGGACATCAAAATTTACTTTGTGTAAATTTTTGGTTTCTTTCTGATAAAGTTCATTTTTTTATTGAATAGTGTAAAATGTTGTATTTTATTTCAAAACCTCGTTTTAATCTAATTTATTTATATGATTATATTATCTTTTGAATTGGTTTTAATGTAAAATTATAATATATTTTTACCATTTAATCCAATAGTGGTCGTTGGAAGTAAATTCACTTTGAAATCAGACTTAAACTAGTGTCAATCTTTTGATACATATTGTTTCATAAAAACACTCTATTTGCTATGACAGTGGGAATTAATTATTAAATTAATTAATGTGACTTATATGTTTTGAATTTAGTAAAATAGACTTCATTTTTGAAATAGGAATATCAAATATAGATTAGGGTGAATTTTTGGGATTTTTCTGAAAAACTACAATTTTTGATGAATAGTGAAACCACTAAGTGGTACTTATAAAAACTGATTTTTCCGTTTAAATGAAATTTTGCCATATTTGTGTTTTGAATTTCAAAAAAATCCGACATACATGGCTGTCATTAAGAAGTAAAATGTGGTTCAATGGAATAAAAATAATTTTTTGGTGAATAGTAACTTATTAAGTTTTTAATCGCGATTAGAGGTAATTAGTGTAGTTTAAGGTAAAAATAATGTTTTAATAATATTAAATGAACATAACACATGTCCTAACCTCATTTTATGTGTAATGGACGACCAATAAAAGCCATGGGTCAACTTGGGGACCCCATGGAGCCACTTTGGTTGGGAAATTACATAAATAACTTTTTATTTAATGTAAAAGTAAAAATGGCACAAACATGATTTGGTTTACTAAAACAATTTTTAATTGGGGTTATTAAAGTCAGATTTTTTATTATAAATATTCATTGGAAATCTAAATATAATTCCTACATCATAGTATTTTTTTTATAATTTTTAGACATTAAATAAATTAAATTATTTATGACATAATAATGATGCAGCGATGACATCATTATTTGACGATTTAAATAAAATGGAAATATAATGTAAACTATATGAACTAAACATGTCCAAAACTTATTTGATGGGTGGATTTAGAACCATTATCACCTTATCCACGAATTATATCAATGTGGGTCCTTTTAAAACCGAAACACATTTTCAAATAAAGTAATATTTCTTTACTTTCCAAAAGTGCCCCTCCTCTCCTCTTATAAAAGGCCCCCACCTCTACCTCATTTCACACACTCCTCAAGCCTTTGGCTCGGCCAAACCATGCCCATTTAATCTCTCCACATCCCTCTCCTCATCCTAGAGGATTCCCTTTGGGCAGAATCCTTTTAAAGGAAGCCTTTAGGCTCAAATCAAAAGGAGTTACACTTTTAAAGGTAATTCATTCTCTCATGTTCATTTGTTTTATTTTTCTTCTCCAACCCCCTAATATCTTTTTAATTACTTATTTTGTAACAACACTAGTATCTGAAATATACTAGGATTTTTTTATAAGATTTATTCGAGCTACACTCTCACAGAACTACATCAAATGGTTAAAGAACATACGGTTTTCGTGGTTGGAGAAATTCTGCCTCCCGAAACGATGATTGTTCAATACTCATTTAACACCTTCAAAGGTGGCCATTATGATGTCACTATTTTTATATATGATATATAATATGTTTATGTTTTCCTTAAGCTTCTGTTTTTTTTAATTTTGGGAATACCTTTATGGTTTCCATTATGGGTAAACGCGATAGCTTCATTTAAGGAAGTGCGGACTACCGCCCCCTCAAAGTGATTTGATTCGTTAAATACCATATGTGGGACGTATAGAGGATAAAACTATGATATAATACTGGAATTATAATATACCTTTATATCATTATTATTGCATTCTATAAAATACGAAATAGAAATGAATGTAGCGTTCATGCGTACGTACGACTTACCGTCTCCCTGAACGGTGCATTTCATTTCTTACCTCTAAATGATTATGTAATGTTATAAATGCATGCATGTACTGGATATATATTACATATATGATATCTACATCACGAATACAATTCTTGATATAATAAACATTTGGCCACATGAGAAACATGTAATTGTAAGAAGTCCACTTTCGACTTAAGAACCAAATATTGGAAAAACAAATATTATTAACTTAAATGATTACATAATGTTTATGACATGGTAATAAGTGATATAAAAGGAATAATGAACTTGAAAAATGTTGTTAAGGAAGTATAAATTAACTCAATTTTATTATTCAGGAGATTAAAGAACGATCGAGTCAAGTCAGACACGAGGTAAGGGATCCTACTCCTCTCTTTCTTTTTAAGTACACACTTTTATGTCATTCCTTTTAAATCTCATATTTCATGTTATTGGGATGTTCTTTTATATTACACTTACTTTAATTTTTATGTTCATGTGATGAGAGACCCTATTCTCTCTCATCAATCCATTTTGTAAGTTTTGAGTGGCGCTGTTAGGCTGCCGAACTTTCGTAAGAGATCTAACCTCTCTCTTTCTTTTTAAGTACACTCCTTTATGTCACTTCTTTTAAGCTCCTCATTGAAATGTTAGGGGATGTTATTTTATATTCCTCTTGATGTAAATTTTATTTTAATGCGAGGAGATACCCTATTTGATCTCATCAATCCATATTTGGATGTTTTATGTGGTGCCGTTAGGCTGACGAGTTTTCGTAAGGGATTTTTCATCTCACATTATTTCTTGTGAGATTTATGCAACATTTGCCACAAATTCCATTGAGTGGTGTATGTACTGCCCATTATTCTACTCTTTGTTTAATATAATTTCTTTTATGAGTATTTACATCAATGATCTATTGTCCTTCTTTCATGGGGTGTATGTTTTGAAAGATACCCAAGTCGGTAAGGGAACCTTTCACCCTCCTCTTTTTTAAAAGACTTCTTTTATTGGGTCTTTTAATTTACAAATTTTTATGTTGGTATATGTTATCATATATCCTTATTGATGTAGATTTTATGTCCAAGTGATTAGATACACTTTTTATCTCTCATCAACTCATTTTGATGTGATGTCGTTAGGCTGTCAAGGGAACTTTTTAACCCAATTTCGATTTCTTTGGGTTCAACATGTAGTCATTGAATATGTCATCCATTGAATATCTGTGAATGACCTTTTATTGTTTTACACATAATATCCACTTATATTTGGTGTATTTATATTTGTCACACATATTTTTGAGATTGATTTGTCCTTAATTTAAGGATACCTTCTTATAAGGGATTTCATCACATTTGAAATTTCTATTGAGGGTTCATTGTTGTTATGAACCAATTCACTCTTATATGGTTTATATGCTGTCCTTTGGAGTATTATATCATGAATCCATTTATTCTCATGATATTATAATGTTCTGACTAAATGTTATTCCTCAATTATTGTATTCAAGTGTCTCTAATTTTGGTAAAACCCCTTTAACCAAAATGTCATTTTAAATGTTTTAATTATTTGTTCTTATTAATATCCATGTTTTAAAAATGGTTTTAAGGATTTATTTATATGGATATTAATGGTTTAAAATTTTAAGCTTCAAGGTGGTATGGGACACTTTGATTCAAAATCTCTTTATTAAATGTTTTAAATGGTTTTGAAAATGGTTTTGATAAAGGATTCTATTATGATATATTGTGATGTGGAAATGTTATCATTCCTTTATATTGGTTTTATGTTTTATGATTTTATATTGGTACTTGGACATTTTAACGGGTGGTTACGTTATAAACCATATGACGGGTGGTGCCGTGAATACCAGGACGGGTGGTTACGTTATAACCTCCAATGCATTGGGTATGGAAGTCGGCCGTATGGCTATTCCATTAAGTATGTATGGAAATTGGTCGTATGGCTATTACATTAAGTGATATGTGTGGAAGTGGACCGTATGGTTATTCCACTTAAGTATGTTTATGTCCCAAGTTACTTTTATATATGTTATGTGTTCTTTATATGGGTTTCATGGTAATCCTTTTGTTACAAAAAGGTAAGTAATGATACTTTTTTTTAGTGAAAAGTTTTTACTACTTCAAGAAGGTGAAAGGTATTAAATTGATAAAGTATTCATGGTTTACTTGTTGTTTTGAAAATCTAACAGTTTTCATTCTTTGTGTATCCCTTTCTGAGCTTCTTATGCTCATCCCAAGTTTTTGAAATGTTTTTCACAGGACATAGCGTGGAATAGGGTCAAGGATGGGATCAAGGGAAAGTCATGCTACCTAAAACATGGAACTGTACATGTTTCTTTTAAAGATTTTTTATTTTATGGAAATTTAGTAGAAGCGACTACTTTGTAATTTTTCTTGATGTAATAGTTATTTCCTAAATATCTAAAACTCTAAACCTGAAAAGATATTCAATGTGAATTACTCATTTAATTCAATATTAAGTAAGGTTTAAGGCTGGGGCCTTATAGAATTACTATCATACTAGAATGATATGGAATACCAAAAACAATCATATATTATGTTATCATAAGAAATTTTTATTTCAACAAGTGAACATACATTATAGTATGGAAAAGTGTAATTTTATTTACATGGATGTTTATATGATAAATAAAGATGATTTCTTTGGAATAATTAAATAATTAAATATTTAAATAATGTTTGGGGTTGTATTAAAATATATATTTCTTCTTTATATATGAAAAACTAAATGTATGAGGATATATCATTAAATTAGGTTGTTATACATGAAACTCCACTATTGCATGTAAATAATATATTACAGATTCCAGCACACTAAATTGGATAGTTTGATGAGTATATTTTAAAGATTATTTTTTTAATGTTATAGAAATTGTTTTAAAATGAAATAATCATTTTTGATATCGCTATAAAGATAATTCCTTAAGTGGTTTTTTTGATTTTACTATAAACTGAATTTATTAGTTTTGATGTTCAAATTAACTTCCATAACACATTAATATTATTTGTTGAAATTTAAATTATATTTAGAATCATTATGTTTAAATTATATAACAATTTCATTCTATTTTTTAGTGACTATAATTACATTACAAGGGATAATGGTTAATAACCTGGTAAATGTAAAATGGATGACTTCAAAAAATTTATTTTATAAGAGTCATATAGATTTTATATAAATAAATTTGATTAGTATTTAATTAAATACAATCCTTATGCGATTTTTATATACTTAAAAATTATATAATCCCTCACAAAATGTTTTTTAAAATAAGAATAAAAACCCCTTAATATATAAAAAATATTAATTTAAAAGAACTATTTTTTATATATCATATATTATCATTAGAGGATAATTTTATTATATTTTAAAATTGAATTTGGTAAAATTTATACCAAATTCAGATTCATCATTTAAAAATATATTACAAATGTATACCAATATTTTTAGATATAAATTATTTATCATGGCTACTTATTAATCCTGATTAATATGGTGAAAATGGGTTAATGGGGGATATCAAATTTAAGATAATTAAAATTTATCAAAAATATTCTAAAAATCATTGTTAGGTATGAAAAGCATTGCAAAATATCTCACTTATCATGTTTTCACTTAAATCACCTATCATAAAAATCACTCCTAACAACCATGTGATATAATTATTACCCATTATGTAACACTTTTTTCCATTTATATGGTACCATTTGATAAACTATATAAGTATCATACTCCTTGATTTTCCCTCATCCTAGTCATACCGCTTACCCAACTTTTTATTTCAATGATCATGCTGGTGTTTTGTAAAAAAATGTGTTTAATTCCATGAAATTTATATTCAATGATATGAATATTAATAAAAAATCTTTACAAAATTTGTTCATTATTGTATATGACTATCATTTAATAATATAATAGGTTATATGATTCATCTATATGTTCATAGAATTTCACAACCATGCTGATATCATTGATTTGAAATCATTGATATTCATAAGTATAGTTCTACATTTGGATGGTGTAATATAATATGGCACCTAGTATATAGAATATCATGTGTGAGAACACAGAAGAGGGGGATATTTTTTATCATGATGTTATCACTTGTCATACTTCCAAATGGTATATTTTTAGAGTAGAACCACTTCTAAAATTTTTCCATGTTTTGGTGCCTTCATATATTTATATGTTCAAGCATGTGTAATGGTCCCTAGAAAATTAGATTATCATTAATGCATTTCCAAACACATGTACATAGTTTCACTAACACAAATTGTAGTGACAAATCATTATGGGATATAAGGTATGTTCTGTGTATAACAAATGAAATGTTATTAATAGATAATTTTATGAAGGATTTCTCCATCCATATTTATAGAATTTTTATATAATCCCTTTTATTTGAACAGAAGGACCACATTAAATTTCCAAAAATAGGTTTAATAAATCCTTTCATTTAGATAGTAAAATAATGACAAATCAAATATATAGTTTTATAACATGTATGTGAGACCTAAATCTTGAGCTATTACAATTATGGTATAATGTTACAGAGTGACCATTCCTGGGTGTTTTTCAATGACATTTGGATTAGTTTTTTTATTTTTTCTCCTTTACACATTTCCAGATAGTAATATTGTTCGTTAGGAAAGCCCACCAAATTCTAATGAAAATGAATTCAATAGGTTAAAAAAACTAGGTGTCTCTAAATATCATGTTTAAAATAAATTTTAATTTAATTATTTTAGTAAATTTTATTATCATTAATGATGAATTAATTATTTAGTGTTTAACTAACTAAATAAATTGTATATAGATATATATATATATATATTAATTCAATATATTGTTGATAAATTATATTTATTTTATTTGGTTAATATTTAATATATATTTATTCTACATTTTTTGGATTAATAATCCATTTACTAATAAAATATTTATTGAGGCATTAAATAAATGTTATGGAATTTGATTGTGTAAGAACATGGTTCTTCATTGAGGTATTTATCACAAGTATTCCAACCATTCCATTTTTAATTTCTATACAATTGCCTTAAGTGAATGAATGTTGGGTTAATGGAGGTCTCTATAATGTATTGGGCTAGCCCGGATCCCATAATCCATATTTCTGGTTAAAAGATTATGTCACATAGTTTGTGAAAAATGTGCCGGTTGGGGAACACATCTGTTAGAATAAGCCTTCAATTTTATCATACCTTGGAAGAGGTGTTTGTATGGTTACTTCACAGTTAGTAAAACATTTTGGTGCAACTATGCTCAATGTCTTAGACTTATAGTGACATTATCAGGTTTTTCACACTGTTTGACAAACCATGCACATAACCCACAAGACAAAAATATTTATGGGAATAATTACCAATATCCCTAAAAAAATTAAGTTAAAAATCCATCCCCTCCATCATTACCCATCAGTGGGTAAAACTTTTGAGATCACCGTCAATGTTATTCTTATTTTTCATATCCTTTATTCAACATTTTTCAATTTCAACCACCGTTCATCTTATAGGATCTGCAACAGTAATGTATTGATTCATTTTTATACATATTTTATTCTTCTAGATATCGATAACACCATTTGGATTTAGGACCATATGCCATAATATAATTCTCTCTGTCTATTTTTCATATTTATCCCAAAACATGGTGAATTAGAGACGGATACTAGATGATCTATCTTGCATGATCGTAATGCAGATAGTTTGTGCCTTTTGCTGATTTTCATGTTGATTATAAATGTCAGAGTGTCTGGTGCCCGATTATTGGGTGTCTTATTTCTTTATAAATCATTCATATTATTTCCTATAATTTTTAGGTATTTAATCATGTGTTTCAAATCATGTATCAGGGCGTATACTTGTGTTGAGGTCCTCCCCCTGGGTGACATCCCATTTTGGCCACCTTATGGCTAGTTGGCCAATGACAACTTTGTGGTATGCCTTGAATTATTTTTGCAGGTTAATTAAAATTCAAGTTCTTATCTTGATGTTTTTCCATGTTGTGAGATGGTATGATAATTGGTTAGTGTGCGATATGGATGAATTTCCCCTTTGACCCATTTTATGCATAATCTTGGTAAAGTATGATTGGACTATTAGTTACAACTTAGAACATTCCCACATGAGTTTGGTTATGTTATAGAATTTTAATTGATTAGATTTCATGATATACTTGTGATGTGAAATATTCCGATGTGTGTAATTATAGGAAAATACAATGAGGTTGGTCCTTGCTTGAGACACCCATAGTGGTATGATATTAAATGTTTATGGTTTGACCCTTGTATGACTAATGGAATTTTTAAATTTAACTATTATGGTGAAATGGTAAATTGAATTTCATGTATCATGTATTATAAAGGAATGAGAGGGTTGATTTTGTATGTCATTATTACCATGGCCCCTTTCATTAACCATGAATGTTTTTAGAATTCAATGGTAGGCTCAAGGGGTTTATTAATTAAATGATAATCCATGAATGAACCATGTATACCATCGATAGGCTCACATAGGCCCTATAAGTTCTCAGAAAATCATGGATCCTTATAGGATGATATAGACAGACTCAAGAGGAATGGAATATGTCAAGGGTGATACTTGGTCTCTATATAGGACCACTATAGACAGTAATAATAAGTGAGTTTATACAATAACTAGAGAAATATCGGATTGTCAAATATGGGGTTCTCTATGGAAGGGCTCATAGGGTGTTGGTGGATTTTAACTTTGAGTGATACATGAATTCCACTTTAAGAATTTCACGGATGGGATCAATTTTACATAGATAATGAATAGATTATGACACATCATCCAAGCCAAAGAATATGCTTCCTTTCAGTCATTTCCTATACTTGTCTAGAATGACTTCTATGGAATCTTTGGTGCTTACTGCTATACAGAATATCACTAGGATTATGCCAGATCACATGAAATATACAATCATTAAAATTGAATTGATAAATGAAGATGAACGTAATTTAAATGGAACCATTTATTGTAAAACTGTGTACATTTTATTATTTCCTAACATCCTACATTCACAAATTTACATTTCAAAAAATATATACTCACTGATATATTGGAATATATCATAGATGTTTGCCTACTAGGATTCAGTATCACACCTAGTTTGGTTCATGCTTTGGGACCAAATAGTCAATATGGTTGCAGGTGATGATTAGGGAAAGTGACCATCACCAAGTACTTGATATGTTGTTTAAGAGTAGGAGATCATGGGACCAAGCCTTGTATTTTGATTCTACCAGGAAAATTTTTATCTTTTTATGCCTTAGGAATCTTGTCCTTTATATGATAGCCATGTGAATTGTTTTTATGATTTCATTGAAACATGTGACAGTCAACACATTTTATATGATATGACACGTATTTTTTGGTATTATCAGTCTTCAACTATTTATTTATGTTGTATTGTATTGTAACATGAGTTATCTATTTCTTATTTAAATTTAGATACATTCTTAAAATAAGGGAATACTCTCCCAACTCTCATCACATTATCCCTCACTACTATTCAAAATCCATTGGAAATTTCTTGAGCTTTTATCGAGGCATTCTGGCCAACCAGTCATGGACCACTGTTATGTGGCATCTAGATTCAGTAAATTACAATGATGTATCATAGAAGTTTTTTGTGGGGTTCATTACTATATAGAACAAATAGATAGGGATAAGAAGAAATTATGATTTGGGTATAAATTATTCCCGATAGTACATACCCCATGTAAAGGTAAAATCCAAATTGCCTTGAATTGAATTTAGGATTTAGGATTTTCATTTATTACAGTTGATTCGGTTTCACCATTTTCTAATTCACCTATATTTTTCTATTATTATTGATATTATTGTGGGTTCTATAGTGTCTCAACCAAATAAATGGATTGTATTCCTTCACATGCATCATATAGGAACTTGTAAAGAATCAAATTACATAAAATCGTATCATGAAATTAGATGTATTAAGGAAAACATGATGTTTTGATAGGTACTATGATAGACATTCTTTCTATTTTGATATGTGTATTGGAACATTCTATGGTTCAAATTGTATGAATTCCAATATTTGATCTATAATGTGTATGGTCCCTCTTAGATCATAATATTATAGATCATGATTTGTCCTGATGTTTAATTGTGCTACTATATTATATACTTGGAATCCAAGATTTGATTTGTGGGGAGTGTGGCCCCCCATGTGTCGGAATTCAACATATCATTTTCCAACCCTTGTTATAGGATTTCTTTAATCTTGAAAGGAGTTCCAATTATAGTTTTGAATGTGGAATCATCTTAATAACTATAATGACTGTTAAATAAATGTGAACTAAAATTTCTATAGGTAGTGAAAATGACTAGGTATAACCTTAGTAGTGGGATTTCCATAATGGTTCTAATTGTTTTACACTTATTATTGACACATGGCACTAGATTATCGATGATTTCTTAGAGAAAGGGTTTTCCTGTCCTTTTTTGTTTGTGCTTTTATGATTCAACATTGATTTGATCAAGGGATAAGGTGTTTGTATGACCTTGTAGAGTTATTCCACCACATTGAACACCAATGGTACACTAGGAGTGTGGTGATGATCATACCCTAGAGGTAGTAATCCATCAACTACCACGGGTTCCTCCATCATGATTGTTGTGGAGCCAGATGTAATCCAGACATAGGTTCTGATGCATAGTTCCATGAAGGCGTTATGGGGTTCCTAAAAACCATTCAAATATTCCCATATCCCACCATGTCTATGGATGTCCTGATGTGGGTGTTTCAATAAAATCACCTAACCAATTTTTCTCAGGATAGTGGACTATTGGTTGTAGAGTCATGACTTGGGGCTATGATTTTGACCTTTGAGAATCTTGAGATGTATCCGGAGAGGATGGTAATGTTGGAACTGTACATTCGGTGTAATTCCCCCCATGAGTTGGTGGGATGTGACTTCTCTATTGGAACATCTACGAGATATTTCTTTGGATGATTTCTAGGATTTATTTTTTGACTAATATAGTTATGAGACACTGTGGGATTATATGACTCTTTTGTTTGTGCATTTAGAGTAGAGAGGTTTGTTAGTTATGGACTACTTATCTCATTTTATAGAGCACCACCCATCCATGTTAATCCTAATGGGTGTCGATTTATCAATGGATTTGCAGTTTGAGGATGGTATTAGAGATAAAATCTAATCACAGGTGAATGCCCTTAGATTGAATTTTGTAACTGCTAAATAGATATCAGGAGCTGATCACACAGTGAAATCTAATTGAATTTGGAGGTGCGAGCTACTATATTTTGAAAACTAGATTTGTTAATATTTTTATCTGTAGAATGAAGTGCAATCTGGTGTCTTCAGATGGTCATATGATCAGTCATTATGTATGGTCGTGTATTTAGGTGAGGTTCTACCAGTGCAGAAGGCTAGTGCATACAAAGAAACAGTGTCCATAGGACCTACTTGAGTGATATCTTGTGTAAGGATAGGCTGTATTCAATGTTCATGGAAGGGTTTTCTCATTAGAAACAATTGATAGTGGATATGCACTTCATCCGCATCCATTTGTGGGTTTTTTAGCTTCTCATCGGTCTTGTATATGGAATGTATTTTGTTGTTCAAACAGAGGTGGTGGTCGTGGTTGTGGTATCCAAACACCATGTTTGTAGAGACAACATGGTGGATCTATTCTGGGAATCTTGATAGTGTGTCAGGTCCATGGTACATGACATACTTATACAGTAAAATAAACCCAACATGAAAAGAATATGAAGAATTATACTTTTAGAGGTACTATTCAACTCAAATGTGTTTTAGATTTTACATTGTATTGATAAAAGGGATTCACATTGTTACATATATATGCCTATTGTGGATATCCTTGGGATCTATGATTTTCATTATAATGATGTTAGGACAGCTTACACTTCATTAGGGATTAGAATGGATGTTTGTCTCAGTTCACAGAGATCCCCCTATAGGTTGGTGGACATAAATTCTCATTGAACCATTATATTATAGTGGGATGATCCTTTCTACACAAATGGTGGATGGGATGTCTAGGAATGTGGAGTTGGACCTGATCATTGTGGGTTGGGTGGGATGATAACGCCAATTATGAGTTTTTATCTAGATGACAAGTGAACAAATTAGATGGATTTACCTCCCATGGTTGATCATTTCATGCATGTTTTTTATAAGACTTTTCTAGGTTACATTCAATGATAGAGGTGGATTTCTCTTTGATCTAAAGACATTAGTTTCACCAATATGAATTCCTCCTTAAAAAATGGCTATAGTGGATTTCTAAGAATTCAATATGTAGCTAGAGGACATAGAATGTAGTGGTTTCATCTAACATAGTAATTCTCTCTAGTTTTTATGGTCGTTTTTGTGAAAAACGTGGATGTTACACTCATGATATGCATGAATTATTAGAAATTGAACTATTTTATTGTTAAAAATGATATCATTTACCATAACTATATGATCTCTTTGACTATTTATGTGGAACTTAGGTTTTATCAAAGATCGATATTAGGTCTGGTTATCATCAGGTGCATTTTAGATCATTAGACGTACCCACACATACTTTTGGAGATGGTATGGTTTGTATGAGTTTCTTGTTATATTGTCCGGCCTCACGAACATTCCAGTGGTTATCATGGTGTTGATGAAAATGTGTGTTCAATAATTATCCACACATGTTTTTCTTGGTTTTTTATGGATGAAATCTTGTGTATTTACACAATAGACATGACCATGTCACATATACTGAGATTGTTTAGAATGCACTGAGAGATAATATATTTTATTCTAATCTCACAATGTGTCACTTCTGGATATATCATAGTCACATCATGAGTCATGTCATCTCAAAGACATTAGTATCATTGGAACCAGAGAATGTGAAATTAGTAGTTTCCCTGCAGAATCCAAAGAATCCTTTTTTGAAGGGAGTTTCATAGGTATGGGTGGTTACTTCATGTGTTTCATATATGAAATCCCCACGTTATTATTTTTTGTTTATAGGTTTCACTAAAAAGGTTGTGAAGAATGTATAGAAAGATTACTATAAGATAAACTTTCAGGAGATCAATGTGAAAATGGCTTGTGCATCGATATTTATTCATCCAGATCTAGTCAGAAGTTACATTTTGTACGGTGATCCATCATGTATCTGAATAGGATATGTTCATATTCAAGAAGATAGAGGTGTCACGTATGATTCTTTATAGATGATTCCATAATAGAGGGATTATAAGACACTTGATCTAGATTTTTCATCAGTTGTTCATGAATTATGATGTTGGAAACCTTACTTATTGGGAGAGAATTTTGTGGTGTACATGGACCGCAAAATCCTCATGTACATATTTAATCAACATGATATGAATATGAGGTAGTGAAGGTGGTTATAATACCTTCAGTGTTCTGAATACGAGCTGGCCTAAATGAAAGGTAATGGAAATGTAGTGGATAAGGTACTGAGCAAGAGGACTCAGATACTGACAGTGCAACAGGCCAATAGTTAGTGGTAGAATATGCCTTTGTTCTGGGAGATGTATTTGGAGGTGCCAGAAATCATGGAAAAAACATTTATTTCAGATTCAATTTTTTACTTATAAACTAAAAGACATAATTAGGATGAGGAAACTATCATATTCTAAAGGCCTTGTTCTACATGAGATTGTGGAAGGTGAGGACAGTCATCTTTGTTGGACCATAGGTGAGGATGAGGTCCTGCATTAACATTATCACATTTGGGTTTGCGTTCCCAAGTTTGGGGAGACGATTCAACATTATCATGACTCTATATGATAATTTCATCCTAGTGTCACCAATATGTATTGGGGTTTACATCACTTGTATTAGTGTCCATGTATTAAAAGAGATGTATCATGTTTTTTCTCGAGGTCCTCCACCTGTAAACAGGTGCAAGCATAACAATAGCTGCCAATGAGGCATCTACAATAGTTACTCAATACTAGGTGGAAATGGAATAGTGTTGTGATTGATTTCAGGATGATTTCACTGAATTTCCTTGAGGTAAAAACTCTATTTGGTTTTTCGTTGGTCAGCTAATAATGGTTTCATATTTCCTACTGATCAAAGAAACCTTAAGCATTGACGATATTAGGAAGTTGTACATCTGAGAGATTATACGCTTGCATGGGATTCCACATTCTATAATTATAGATAGGGACACCCATGTTAATTATCTATTTTGGAAAGTGCTACATTGGGATCTAGGAACACAAGTTCTTCTATGCATTCTTTATCACCCCGAGACAGATGGCTAGTCCAAGCACGTGATTCAAGATATTGAGGACTTGCTTTAGGATTGTGTCTTTGATTTTTGGGTTTTTATGAAGAATAATATACCTTTGGTGTATTTCACATATAATAATAGATTCCATGATATTATTCAGATTACTCCGTATGAGGGATTATATTGTAGGACATGTTGATCACCACTGTATCCGCTAGAGGCAGGAGGAGCAACTTTTCATGGAGCTTATCTGCTCAAGGAGACCAATGATCATTTTTAGTTGATTCTGAAGAATATGGATACTGTATTGTCTCATCATAAATTTTAATATGATCACCATGGAAAACCTCTAGATTTTGAGGAGGGGGATATAGTTTTCTTACATGTTACTCTGAGGATGGGACATAAGAGGACCAGTGGAAAGGGGAAGCTTTTAAAAAGATATATTGGGCCACATGAGTTTCTAGAGAGGGTCGGTCCAGTTTCTAATCGTTATCGTTACCTCATTGGTATTAGTCAATGCACAATGTCTTCCATGTTTCTAATTTGAAACATTATTATTCATATTTTTCCTCACACTTATCATGTTGGGGAGGTTGAGTTAGAATTAGATGCATCCTTTGAGGATATTCTTATAAGAATTGTGGATCATAGTATGAAATTTCTCCACATCCAGTCTGTTCCATTACTATGTGTCCTATGGGAGCACGGCTGAGTGTAAAACAAGGCTTGGGAGTGTGAGATCGGTGTTTTATTGTAGTGTTTGGTGTTGTTCTAAATATTCCCTGACCACAATGGGAAGGGAAATTCATTGATGAGTCACTTTAAGGGGATTTTTTTAAGAACTTGGTTATTCTTTGAGTTATGTATCATGGGTTTTTTTACAATTAATCATTTAATTTCTTTTAAATTTCATTATGTGAATTCTCATTGGGGACATGGAGGTCAATTCGCTGTCTAGGGCTGGTCCAAATTATGGAACCCATGTTTAGGGTGAAAAGTCTAGGTCATATAGTTTGTGAAAACTGTACGGAATGGGGCATGTGACTATGAGAAAATGTCTAAAATTTTAGTAGACCATGACACAAGAATTCTCACGGTTACATCATGGAAGTGAAACTGTTTAGGGGTAATAATTCACTATTCCCTATACATATAGTGGTTTGTGCACAGTTTCTGCATGATTTAGAAAATGAGCACGAAAACCGTGCAACCTAAATAGTTTTAGTTAAATTTTTTATTTTTGAAAATCATTCAACTCCTTAGTTTCACAATAGTGGGTCATAATTTGATGCTCACCTTTGAGATTATATTTGATTTTCATATCCCTTCTCCATCCATTGTCCACTTCAGCTTCTTTTCCTTTCTATGGATCCACAATGTCAATCCCTCGATTCATTTTTATGTATATTCGATTCTTCTGCATATCAATTGTACTATTGGGATTTAGGATTATATTCATTGATATCTTGTTCTTTGAAATATCAATATATTTCTCTCAAAACATTCAGAACCATAACATGATACTGGACAAGCTATCTATCTCAAGCATAGGGAAGGTGGTCTCATGCCTTCTATTTATTTTTATGATGTTTAAATATGTCGGGGTGTCACACACCCATTATTGTGGTGTCTCTTTGATTTGTAAATAAATAATGCTGTTAGATATCAACATTTATATATTTAATCAGGTGTTTCAAAACCTTTATTAGGTTGTATATCTGGTATTAGGGCCACCCCTTAGATGAGTTCCCATTTTGACCACTTTATGTTTGTTTGGCCTAATATAACTATGTGTAATTCCTTGAATTAATTCTGTGTGTTAATTAAAATGTATTTTCTCCTATAAATTTTTGTGTCTTGTTTTGATATGGTATTATAATTATCTAGGGTTCAGGAAATATGAATTTCTCCTTTAATCCAAGTTATTGATATGCCTGGTAAAGGAGGATTGGACTTTTTAGTTACAAATAATAACCTTCCAAAATGTGTAGGGTGAATTTAATGCCTTTTAATGGTTTATATTTCATGATAGGGTTGTGATGTTAAATGTTTCTATGTGAGTAATGATATGTCGTTCCTTTTCTATTGGTCCTAGCATGAGACGCCCTTACTGGTAAGATGTTACATTCTTGTGGTTTGCCAATCGAATGACTAATGTAATTGATAAATGAACTTGTTATAATTAAATGGTAAATAGTTCAAGAAGAAACATAGACTCTAGAGAAATTCCATTTATGAAATTATATTTATATTTTACATTGGTTCCCGGAGTGAACCCTCTATTTTTATAGAATTCATTAAAGAGATCGATGTTATTATTCATTAAATGATAATATGTTAGTGAATCGTGGACTCCATTGATAGGTAGAAATATACTCTTTAAATGATGAGTAAATCAAGGACGATTTTTGGATTCCATGGACATAATCATGATGTGGGGATTATATCATGGGTGATACTTGGTATCCATATTGGACTGCCATGGATGGGCTCAGTGAAATAGGTTATACCACACATCGAATGATATTAGATTTTACTCTATGAGTTTAACCTGGGATAGTCTCATAGGATGATGGTGGATTTTAATATAGATGGGTACTTATATCCACTTTATAAATTTCAAGGAGGGGCTCGAGGATACTTTGATATTGAGTGGTTTATGATGCGTGTTCTATGTAAAATCACATGATTTCATTCCATCATTTCGTATACAATCCAAGATGGAATTATGAGATATCTGTGGAGATTACTTCAGTACATGGGATCATCGGGCTTCGGTATAATATCATGACTTATACAACCAATGTAATTGAATTGTTAAACGAACATGAATGGATTTTATGAGGAATTAGTGCTTGTATTGGTGTTTGAATTTGAGTATTTATTAATTTACATTATTAACTAAGTTAGACTTCTTATTATATATTCTAACTGATAGAGTGGTACAGACCATGGGTGGTTACCTACTAGGTTTTAGGAAGACAATCATTTTGGAAAATTATTTGGTCCCAAAAAGATTATATAGTTTCAGGTGTTGATAAGGGTGAGGACCCTTTTGCAAGGTAAATGATATGATGTATTGGAGTTGGGGAGTGTGTGACCAATACTAGGATTATGATTCTACATTGATTACCATTTTCATTTTATACCTTTTCGATCTTGTAATGTGTATGATAGCCTTGTGATTTTTTTTATTCTCTACCTAAAACATGTGACTTGCATCATTTTGTATATGATATGACACCTGGTTGTTTGTATTATCAGTCTTCCATTTTATAGTTTTGTTCTATGGTATTAAAAATTCATTTATAAATTTATTATATCCATTGTGATAAACTATGATAATGACGGAATAGTATCCCCACTATCATCAACATTGCCTTCACTACTAGTCGGCATCCTCCGACAGTTTGTGAGACGTGCTTTAGGCCATGTGTCCAACCTGTCCTCGAGCACTATTAGTTGGCATCTAGACCCATGGACATTAAAAAGTGGTATACGATGAGTTTTTTGGTTCTTTTCATTAGTATTTAGTGCAGATAGACTAGGATATGGTGGAAAGAGGGAATTTTTATAAAATACTTCCAGGGATAGCTAACCCGCATATTTTGAAAATCCAAATTTCTTCTAATTGAAATCTGAATTTCGGATTGTTATTTATTACTGTTGATTCATTTTCACAATTTGGTGACCAACTTGTATTGAACTATTATTATTTATAATATTGTGGGTTATATTATATTTCAATCCAATGAGATTATGGTATTCCATGTCACCCATCATATAGGAACCTGTTATAATCGCATTCCATGAATTCTAATCACTCTATTTAGAATCACTAATGTTTGCATGTTATTGTGATAAGTGATGTGATAGATATTCCTACTGTTTTGATAGGAAAATTAGTACATTATATTTTTTGAAATATATGGATTCCATTATTTGGTCCCTAGGATGTATGGTCCCTCTTCAATAAAAATTTGGTAGATCATGATTCGACATGATATTAAATCTGTTACTATGTACTATACTCAGATTCCAAGCTGTTATTCATATGAAATATGGACGCCTATGGGTTTGAATTTGACATACCATTGGTTACACATTTATAAAAGAATTAGATAATCCTTAAAGGAGTTCCAATTATAATATTTATTCTCCACTCAGCTAAAAATTAGAATGAATGTGAGAAGAAATTTATGTAACATAGATGTTGATAGGGAACTAAACTAAAACTGATCGTAGTAGTGGAATTTAAGAATTGGTTCTTTTGGTTTTCTATCTAGACTTGACCCATGGTCCAGGTAGAGGGGTTAGTTATTAGGCCTTTGGATACCAATTGATCCTCTAGTCGTGTCAATTGTAGCACCTGTTGTAGTACTAGTCACAACTGTTGATGCACAATTCTATGAAGGATTTATGAGGTTCTTGAAAAACATCTAGGTATCACAAAAACCATAAAAATATATGTATAAAGTTATGCAGGTGTTCCAGTGCAAGAATTTCCCCACCTTGATTTGGGGATGGTGGACGGTATGCTGTAGAATCACGGATAGAGGTCATGTTGTTGATCTTTGAGCATTTGGAGAGGCATACTCAGATAAGGGTAAATCTCACATCTTATATTCTATGTAATTCCACCAAGAGATGGTGGACATGACCTATCAGATAGACCATGTGTGGGATATGGTTTGGAAAGATCTCCAGATATTGTTCAATGAATAATACTCTACCAAGACACAAATGGATGATAATGTTAGGCGTTAATGCCTATGGAGCATGGCACTTTTTTAGTGAAGGAAAACTCATCCCATTTTACTGAGCTCCAATTATTCAAACCTATCCCAATGGGTGAAGATTTATCCTAGGATAGCCAGTTTTTGGATAGTATTAGATATGAAATCTAATCATTGGGGAATTTCCTCATATTAACTTCTATATATTCTATATTGAATCAGGTGCTGATCACATAGCACAATCATAGGGAATCTAGAGGTACAAGCCTGGGTGGTTCGGCTTGTAGATTTGGTACTACTTTGAATAGAAGTAGAAAGTATAGTTTTGTGTTTTTTCATGATGATAAAAGATGTTAGAATGCATTTTCACATCTCAATGTGAGGTTCAACCATTGAGGAAGGCTTGGGAATACGAAGCTACTTTGTTCGCAGGACCAAGTTCAGTGTTGATCATCAACAATATGATCAATCCTCAGTATTTTTGAAGAGTATTGACGCTGATTAAAAGTGATATATGGTATGAACCACCCCCACATTCATGTACTGGGTCTATATATTCTCACCAATCAGGTAATTGTAATGCATCGAGCTGTTCAGACTGGTGTGATGGTTATAGAAGTGGTATCTAGGCCCCAGGATCACATAGACAATTGGGTGGATGTTCTCCGGAAATCCTAACAGTGTCTTAGGGATGTGGTGTAAGCCATACGCATGCAGTGCAACAAACCTAGTAGAATACGGATCCCATAACATTTATTAGAAGAGGTAATATTATAGTATACTCTGTTTTAACATATACACTTTTTGATACATAAGAATCACATGGTTTCATATCTATTCATGTTATGGAGTTACATGGGCTCTATGTTTTTAATTTTGACGATGTCATGACATTGGGAATTCTATTAGGCATTATAAAAGCAAGTGTGAATCAGTACAAGGAGTTCCCCCTTGGTGGTTTGTGGCAATCACATCTCATGAAACCTCTATTTCCATGAGATGATAGGTATTTATGTAATTCTTTGGGTGGCATATCTAGTCACCTTTCATTCCATTGTCAATTTCAATCGATGTAGGGTTAGTTTCATGTTAGAAGAGGGAATATCAGTTCTACATAATGGTTAATGGGATTTCAAGGAACATAGAGATGGAACCAAGTATCGTGGGCTGTGTATAATGAAAGCCTAGATTGAGAGTTTGTAAGAAGATAACCAGGGAAAAAATCTTATGTATTTCCCTTAGGTGGATCATTGTTTTAGGGATTTTATCCATGTCAAATTTTTTGGTTTACCACACATGAGAGATGTGGAGATCACTATTGAGGTGGTGCATGGAGCTTCACCACTATCCAATCCTCCTTACAGAATGGATATGGCTAAGTTTAAATATATTAATAGGCCTCTAGAGGACATGGAATCTAGGGGTTTCATCCAACCCAATACATCTCCCTAAGTATTTTGTGTCCTTTTTGTGAATTATGATGACTATACCCCCAAGATATGCATGTATTTTCATAAATTTAATCAATTGATGATTAAAAATAGGCATCATTTTCCATGAATAGGTGATCTCCATGACTAGATCTATGGATCTCAGGGTTTCACAACGATAGATCTAAGATTTGGTTATCATAAGCTTCTTGTTAGATCATCAGATTTACATCACCCATCATTTTAGAGTAGGTATGGTCTATATAAGTATCTGTTATGCTATTTGGTCTCATGAATGCCTCAACAGTTTTCCTTGCACTGATGAAACATGTGTTTCATATTTATCTTTACACATTTGTCATGGTTTTTCTAGATGATATCTTTGTGTATTATTATAAAAGACAAGCCATTCCATAGATCTTTAGGAAAATTTTAGTACACTAAATGATCATTAATCATATGATAAAATCAAAAAGGGTTACTTCTGGATGGATCAAATTCAGTTCTGGGGTTATGTCATCTCATAGAGAATAATATCACTGGACCCAGAGAATATTCGAGTGGTAGTTTCCTAGAATATTCCCAAGAATTTCTTTGAGGTGTATACTTACATAGGGATGGATGGTTACTATAGTAGATTCATATATGAATTCTCATGTTTAGAAATGGAATTAATGTGGTTTACTAAAAATAGTGTGATGTATTTATGGAATGATTCCTCTCACATGGCCTTTTAGAAGATGAATGGTTGATTCACATCAGCAGTGATAATGAATCTTCTTGATCTAGGTAGGAGTAACATTGTTTAATTTGAAATATTTGGTATCAATCATGGAGTGGTTATTATTCATGGAGATCATATTTTCATATATTGTTCTCTATAGTTGAGGCCACATTATTGGAATTACCTGAAAATTTATTTAGAGTTTTCATTGTTTGTTCCTGAATTATGTTGTTGGAGACAATACCAATTGGGGGAGTATTTTTTTGGTGTACACAATCCAAAAAGGCCTCTTGTAAATACTTAATCAGTGTGATATAAATCTGATGTAGTAAGGGTCGGTGGAATACATTCACTCTTTTGAATTCGAGATTTCCTATATATTTGGTAAAGGAAGTGTAGTGGATTATGCACAAAATATAAGCAATCAGATACAGATATTGCAGTAGGCTAATAGCGAGTAACAAATTATGTATTTATTTTATGAGATGATTTTGGAGTTGTACAATTGTCAATGGTATACTTTTATATCATCTTTATTAATTACATCTACCATAATAGTCATACTGAGGATGAGGAAACTTTATGATTTGGACATCCTAGTTCTGTGGGAGACTGCAGAAGGTGATGACCCTCCTCCAGGTTGGACAATAGGCTAGGATGAAGTTATGAATTTAAATGGTCATGTATGGGTTTCGACAGACATGTGCAAGGAGCTGATGTTGTATTTTCATGTCCTTATATGGACAGTGTATCCAGGTTTAACCTTGTTATATTGGGATTTAAAACATCAGTATTGGTTTCAATGTATGAAATGAGGTATAATATGTTTTTTATCAAGGTTATCTACCTGGTAGTGTGTGAGGGGGGAACACTAGCGACCAGTTGGACTTCTACAACAATTAACAATTCCTATGTTAAAATAGCATGATTTCATGATTGATTTCATGATGGGTTTACTAAGTGACCTCAAGGTAACATCACTATTTGGTTTGTCTGTGATAGGCTCACGAAGGTTTTGAATTTCATGCAGATCAAATAAAACTTCTTTTTTGATAAGCATGTGATGTTGTACATCCATGATATTTTACACATTAATGGGTTTCCCCATTATATGATTAGATATAAGGACAACTAGTTCAAATCTCATTTATGGATGGTGTGATAGAGGCATCTAGGTATAGAGGTTCTTCTGAGCATCAATTACCATCCCCAGATAGATGGCTAGTCTATGCGCTTTACTCTGGTGCTTAAGGACAATATTCGAGCATGTGTCTTTGAGTTCATAGTTCATGATAGAATCACATACCTCTGATCAAGTTCACCTATCATAACATATTACAGGAGTATATTCAGATAGTTCCATATGTGGATTTATATTGTAGGCCAGGCCTATCACCGCTGTATTATCTAGAGGTAGGATGGGAATCTATTATTGGACGTCATCTAGTCATGGAGACCAATGAACATGTTCAGTTGATTCAGAAGTGAATGAACAAAATAAAGTCTCATAAAAAATCTCACATATATAACTACAAAAAACCTCTAGAGATTGATGTTGGGGATTGGGTTTTCCTATGTGTTTCATTGAGACAGGAAAACAAGAGGATCAAGAGATAGGGGAATCTTTGTTGAGATACATCGATTCATTTGGGATTTTGAATAGATTCAGGTTGACTGACAATCTATTGTAGGTACCTTAGAGGTACTGATCTATGCCTGACATCATCCATGTTTCTAATTTATGATGTTATTATTCAGAACCATCTCATTAATCTTATCATGAGGAGGTTGAGTTACAATATGAAGTATCCTTTGTGGAGCATCTTGTATTAATTGTGGATCATAGAATAAAAATTATCCACTTTTGGTACGTTCCTTCTATACGAGTGATATGGGAGCATGCCCGAGTGTAAAAAAATACACAGGATAGAGAGACTAATGATTTATTGCAGTGTTTGGAGTTGTTCGAAGACATTACATGACCACCCTTAAAAGGGAAATTCATTGACAAATGGCTTTAAAATAGGAAGTTTGAAGAACCACAGTTATTCATTGAGGTATATATCATATAATTTCGATCAATTCCTTATTTAATTGGTTACAAATAGCCTTATGTAAATTTTAGTAGAGTTCATGGGGGTTTTTGTTGATTCTTGGGTTGTTATGAACCTTGAAATCGATGTTTTTTTTTGTGAAAAGATGAGGTCACACAGTTTGTCTAAACCATGCAGATTAGGGTACATGACCTTGTGAACAAGTATGTAGTTTCAGAAGACCAAGAAAAATGAATTTTCAATTTTTCCAAATAGGTAGTCAAAACATACTGTGTAACTGTGCACTATGCCCCAAATATATAGTGATTTCTGAAAATTTTCCACATGGTTTGAAAAAACATTTAAAAAAACTGTGCGACCCATATATTTTTGGCTAAAATTTAATTTTTTCCCTCAAATTATTTTTTGTTAATTTTTTTTCTCATTAGTTACAGAAATGTGGGTCATAATACTGAGATCATCTTTGAGACTATTCTTTGTTTTTAGATCACTTCTCTATTCATTGTCTTATTCGACCGGTATTTGTCTCCATGGATCTGGAATGGCAATTCTTTGATTCATTTTTTGACATATTCAATTATTCTAGATATCAATTGAAATATTTAGAATTAGTATCATAGGCCATAATATCCCATTCTTCATTAGTTAATCATATTTATCTCAATCCATGGTGAATCAATGGATTCTATTGGATGATATATCTTACATGAGTATAGGGTAGGTGGTCTCGCTACTTTCACTGATTGTTATGTTGTTTATATATTCCAGAGTTCCACACAACCATTTTTGGGGTGTTCTTATATTTATAAATCAGGAATTTTGTTTCCAATCATTATTTAGGTATTTAATTTTGTGTTTAAATTCATGTATTTGGTTGTATACCTAGGATTAGGGCCACCCATCGAGTGACTTCCCCTTTTGAAATCATTATGGCCATTTGGCCTAGGATACCTATGTTGTATGCGATGAATTACATATATGGATTAACTAAAATAGAATTCATTGTATAGTTTTTTGTTCCATTTTGTGAGATGTTATTATAATTTTCTAGTGTATGGGATAAATGGATTTCCCCTTTGAACCATGTTATGCCTTTGCATGGAAATGTACGATTGGAATGTTTAGTTACATATAAGAACCTTCCAACATGAGTTAGATTATATTAATTCCTTGTAATGGTTTATATTTAATGATATGATTGTGATGTTAAATGTTCCTATTTGATTAATGATACTCCAAGCCTTTGAGGTTAGTCTGAGCATGAGACACCCTTAGTGGTAAGATGTTAAATTCTTCTGGTTTGACCCTAGCATGTGTAGTGGAATTGTTAAATGAAAATGTTATAGAAAAATGGTATATTGTGTTGGGAGAATCATATATTCTAAAGGAATTCCATGGACATGAGAATATGTCTATTTTGGATTTTTTCCTAAAGTGAACCATGAATTTTTCCAGAATTCCTTGCAGGGATCAATGGGTTTATTAATTAAATGATATGTTGTGATTGAACCACGAACTCAATAGACAAGCTCACATAGTCATTATAAATGCTAAATGAATCATGGATCTTTATAGGACTCCATGGATGGACATGTGAGGAAGGTATTATTTCATGGTTGATATTTGGGATCCCTATTGGATCGCTAAGAAGGTGATCAGTGACATACATTCTATAACACCTAGATTGAAACTTGATTCTCCTATTTGAGGTCTGTTGGGGATTGAAACATAGGGTGTCAGTGGATGTGCACCTGGACAGATACATGAATTTCACATTAATAATTTCAAGGGTGGGATCGAGGATACTTCAATATTTAATGGTTTATGATGTGTCTTCAAGTAAAATAAAATGATATCTTTCAATTATTTCCTACACATTTCTTTACGGCCTTCTCACACATTTGGGATACTTACAGCTATGTGAGGGATCACCTTGATAGGTCTGGATGTCGATAAATATATAATCAATGTAATTCAATTGATAAATGAAGTCAAATGGAATGTAAATGGAACCAGTGTTTTATATGACTATTTACTTTTGAGTGTTTCCTAGATTATTGCATTCACTATTTTACTCCACCTATTATATATATCACTAAAATATCGGCATAGGTCTTGTTTGGTTGCCTATTGTGAATAATAATAACACTAAATTTGGATCATGCATGGGGACCAAATATATAATATGGTTGTAGATGCTGATAAGGGAATGCAGCCATCACCAGTTACTTGATATAATGTTCAGGTGAAGAAAAGTGTGACAGTAAGCCAAGTCTTGGAAAGATGCTGGGATACTTTTGTTCTTTTTTACCTTTTATATCTTGTACTATATATGATTTTATTGTGACTTGAATGGATTCATTAATAGAAAAAAAATATCATTCTTAATTTATATATGATATGACACATTTTCATTTGTATTATAAGTATTTTAGTATTTACTTATATTGTAATGTATTATTGCCTCAACAAACTATTTTTTTTCCTGTTGTGCTATACTCTGATAAGGAGGGAATAGTCTCCCCACAATAACCACATTTTCCCTCATTCTATTCTGAAGCCTCTGTCATTTTTTGAGATGCGCTTAAGGCCATGTGGCTAACAAGGCTATGAGCCCTGTTTGGTGGAATCTAAACCTGGGAAGTTACAGAATGGTAAATTTTAATTTCTATAGATAAGTATTAATTTTATGTGAGTAAAATAATATTTATCATCTCAAAAGTAACTATATTACATAAAATAAAAATATTATTAATTTTATATGGAATGAAGGTTGATTAAAGTTTTTGTATTATTTAATGTTTGATATGAAATTAAATCATATTCAAACTTACACCCATGAAAAATAAATTATACATTTATGACTATTGTGTAGGAATAATAAAAATATTTCTAACTAGGATTGACTACACATCACCAACATCTGTCTTAATATTTTAATTTTCTTCTCATCTCATGAATGAGAATAAATAATTCAAGGCCAAATGATATTTAGTAATCAATATGAAAAATACGAGATGATTAATCTACCATACAAGAACCCACTATTCTATTGATGATTGTTTAGAGATCAACATGGAACATGTGGATCAATGCAAGTGTGATGGTATATTTTCATCCTAAAACATTAAGAATATTAATCCAAAATCCGTTAGACATTATCAATATCATCACAGACATAAGTTCTACGGATTTGTTATTTTATCTAGAATTTATGGGTAAATTAATAATATATTTTAATGAAAAATCTCCTATCATGGTTCCCAGTTCTCTTATGTCATCATTTATTAGTAAAATATCATTTATTATGGAGTTTATGTGATGAAAAATTTGTGACAGATCAATCAAATCAAAAATAGAATTTTTTTTTCAAAACCCTGAATCTCTTGCTATGGACAAAGCCTTATTATGGTGTATGGGTTTGCACATATTAAATTTAAGTTTTTTCATTTTATTGTTGATATATATGAATAATATTGGTCTATATTTCATTTCTATAATATTCATTTATAATATAATTGTGATTAACATCATATTAATAGTATAATTATAACATTAAAAATTCATAAATTATAAAGACACATTAATATAATGATAATGACCATATATGCAATGTGGACGTTCCAATGAGTTTGGAATGTGATATTGGGTTACACGCCATGTACCTCAAGTACATGTTGTATACATAAATTCACTACAACTACACATGACAAGGAACACACAAAATTCAATCTAGTAGCTACATGTGATGAATTTATTTCAAACCATGTGTAGTGCAGCCCAAACTAGAACATGAATTTTAAGATTACATGGTATGTAGATGGAATACATGTTATATTATTTAGTCTATTTATTATTGAAATTATTGTAAATTGTGTGGTCAAATCCATGGAAAAATCCCACGTGAGAATGAAAACAAATATAATTGATGAAATAAATAATACATAGTATACATGGTGAATAGTTCATTAATTCCCACATCTGAAGTACATGATGATCCATTTGGTTAGTCGGGAGGAAAAACAGTTAGTGGAAAACATATTTTTTTACTATAGTAAATGTCATGTGGTTTCTCATTCAAATAAAACATTGAGAAATTCAAAATGTCACTTGGACACATGGAATTATAAACAATTTGTTTGTAGTTTCTACTACACCATGTACAGTATAGTCGAGATATTTGATGATGCCTATGAAATTTACCCTTTGTATACAACAACCATGGGAATTTATATGTATCCAATATGTAAATGTCTTTATGTCTCCAATAAGAGGGAAAATTTTTAATGAATAAAATTACTAATGGTATCATTAAAACAATTTTATATTTATTTGAAGATTATGTGTTTACAAATATAATTAAGGAGTAAATAAATTATTAATGGATCAATTTATATACTTTAATTGTTTTCATTATTGTTTATATCATTAATTTTACATAAAATTCGTTTTTATGGATATTATTAATAGAATTAAAATACTAATTTAGAGAAAATGGATTTAATTAATCAATTAATTATATCAATTTTATCATAAAAATAAGAAATGAATTGAATGGATGGGTTTAGCTAAAGTGGATGTTATGAATGGCCCAATAAAGGGAGGTTCTATATCATGAACTCCCCCCTATGATTTTCTTCCCACTGGAAGAGTATGATTCTATACTCTGATAGGCTTCCATATCCCCATTCATCACATCATTATTACTACCATTTAGGTTCAGTTCTAGCATGGCGATTTCTATTTGGATGGGGTCTGCATTGTACTCAGTGGAAAATGTTGGGTGGTTGGAAAATTTGGTTTTTTGGAGTCAGAATGAGGCAATTTTAACATATTATTCCCTCTTCATTTTGACTTTCCACATGGGGGACCTCAGTAATGCACCTGGATAGTAGTGTTTTAATTAATATTTTCCCAATGAATCTCTAAGACCTTCAGGTGATGTATGTTTTTAAGTTATCTAAACAGGGTGTCTTCAATTCATTCATTCTATGGTCCCACGATCTGGATCTCTATCAATAAAGCCTTCACCAATTTTCACTCTCCCACAATGGCTCCATTGTGGGACACACATCCAGATTCTGGTCCCATTGTTTATTATTTTTAGTTCCCCTTATTTAATTCAAATATATTAGCTTCTTCTATGCAGATTTAAATGTGTTACCTCTCTCCCCTTTTGTCAAATGATGTTTTCAAGTATTTTTTTCAATAAATGGGGATTAAAGTTCATATTTTTTTTAAAAACCTAGATCTATCACACAAGACTTCAATTAGGTATGTTTCAATGACTTCCTCAATGATTTTAGGTGGTGATGGTAACTTATAGCGAGGAGTAATGTTTGGAGGTTTTGTTTTGTAGTTGGATTGGTGTATAGGTGTCTATAATGTGATAGATTCCTCTGGTTAGCTAGAATTATGTGGTTCCATTAGTGACAAAAACTATCCATTGTGGGCCTACAATTCTGTGTGATCCATCTCTTAGTGTCGGTGCTTTGGGTGGTTGTTGTGGTTGGCACAGGTGTTCTATGCAGATTTAGTTGTGGCGTTGGTCGTTCTATATGGTCACATATTTAGGTGTCGATGGAAATAAGGTGATCTGTAGGATCATGTTTCAGGGTTTTGGGTGATGAGGGAAGATGTAGGGTGTCGAAGGATGTGTTTGGGGATCTATGCAAACCCTCAACTAGTTTATGGGAGGATTTGGTCATGGGATGGGTTCCTTGGAAAGCCCATTTTCTTGGTTTTGTTTTTCATGATGGGGTTTCTTGGTGATCACTAACAGGTTGTCTTCTTTGGTTTTCACTTAACCATAATTTTATTTAATTTTAAAATTTTATTTCAGTAATAATGAATAGAATGGAATGACTTCTAGTCAACTTATTTTTTAATAATTGGATGTTTATGATCGATTATGAGAATGAAGAAGAACTATATATGTATTTTTTAATTTAATTTATTTATTTGTGTTTCAATTATGTAATTTTAAATTAAATATGATTAAATGAGATTCATTCCATTTCCCATTATAAAATATGAACTCTAATTCCATGTTTATTTATTTATTTCCAACAAAACCAATACATTGGTTCCCATTAGTAGACTATATGTTATATTATAATGAAATAAATCAAGTATCCCAGGGTATGTGGATGCAGTTCAGGAGGGAAACAAGATGATACCAACCCAAGTGATAAATAGTTGGATTGGTTGAATTTCATCACTCATTCAATACTGGAATAAATTTTTCTCGCTATGTCATATGTTGATTTATTTTCCAATCAATAAAAAAATGACATATATACTGATAATTATATAATTTATTTATTATTCTTTTATTTATTATTTATTTTATAGATACCAAGTAGTCAACACTTATAAAAGTCAACGAATGTGTAATGATTGAATATAATGAAATATATTATGCATAAAATGATTTATCAAAATATGGATAATGAACAATGTAAATTACACTTAATATTATGAAATGTTGTAAATGATAAAATAAGATAAATTTTCTAATACTAATAAATATCCAAAAGATGAAAATTAAGTTATACATCACTTTCCATTTCATAGTTAAGGATTAAATCCAAAGAAGAATTTGTTTACCATTAAAGGTTAGAGGAATTATTTTTTCATGTAGTTACTGTGATAGTTAGTGGTTGAAAATATCATATTACACCAATGTAATTATCCATCCTTATACAAGATATAAACAATATGAAAGTGTTTAGACAATCTATCATAGGGATTCTAGAAAAGTAGTCCACTCGGCCGATCAAGGAGCCACAAGACTGAAACTAACAATGACATTCCAACCAAAATAACATTATATATCTTAACCAAACATAGTTGGGGATATGTGAAGGGAAATATTGGTCATATAATCTAGAATATACATAAAACAATACATTCTATGACCAATAATTATCTATTATGGTACATTAAAAAATAATAAGAGATTTAGTAAAATTAAATTCATTACGTCCCATATAAATTGTATTCATTTTAAGTACTAATAATATTCCCTATTTTAATTCTATAATTATTGAATAATATTCATCCTCATTATCCATGTGATATATATTAAAGAAATTGCTTCCCCACACTAGTGATAACTTCTAGTAATGATTGATATTTCATTATGTTGTATTACACATTGAAAAATTCCTATATACTATAATCCTCACTACCCAATTCACATAAAAAGGAGTTGGGTGATATAGATTTGGATGTATGTATTATAGACATGAGTGAAATTTTTTAAATTCAATGTTTAATGATATAAACTATATTTAGGGATATCATGAAGTCTCATGAATACATGGATTCATATATCATCATCTAACATATATGGGTTTTATATTAGGAATGATATATACAAAAATGATCTAAGATATCCAAAGATCACATTTATAGTGTCCTTGGAGAGGGAAAAAAATATTCCATATTTATTCCAAATAATTTTCTGCATTGATTTCCTCAATGTTATAGGTTCAAACTTCTATATCAACTACACACATTCCTGATTACTGCATCACATCCTTGTATATTATCTAGAATATTTGTAAATGTTTCTATAAATATATATGATAACTCCATTTTGGATCTTTTACCAATTCATATCCATGTTGATTAGTAGAAGAATAGTATAAATTCATTCATAAATATGGTGTTCATAATATAATTCTATTATAATATTTCAAAACCTAAGTCATTAATGAGTCCTCTATATATTAAGTGAAATAACACAGAAACTGTAAAGGAACATGATGTTGGTTGTCTTGTTTTTGGAATGATAGTACTTTGGAATAAGAACTTTACCCACCCAATGAATCAAGAGGAATTTCCAACAACATTTTTTACTGATTGAATTTTTTTTATTTTTAAAATTTTTCTTAATAAATACTACAGTTGGTTCTCAAATATTTATTCAAATGTATGAAACATGTTGATTCAGAATGATTGAATAAGTTCATGTAGATCTATGAGTATCCAATGGACCAAACATGTTATTTTTGTTACCTATACAATCCACCATCTATTTAGAAAATGATTTTTTTTAAAAAAAAATTTTTTAATATGTTCTATATTTTACAAAAATCATTATTTAAATTTACAAACATAATACTGAGGGATTTATTTTCATATTTGTGATAAAAAAAGTATTCTTTTATATGGGTAACATTTATAATTCTATGGAATATTTAAATAGTTATCATTATGGGTTAGGATTAATGAACTTGGTAATGATAATCGGTAATGGAACTACGTCACATGATTCATACCACACCAAAATTTGGAATCACCATTTATGTTATGTAGAAAAATTTACTACATTTCCATAAATGGATGTTTACATTCAATTGATCTAATATCATATGGTTTATGTCATGTGTGTTTAAAAGGAAAAAAGGAAAAATACCCATTTAGTTGGAAAGTTAAAATGGCCATGGATAATCTAAAATAAGTTAATTACGATATGTGTTTCCAATTTACAGTAAAATAAAGTGGTGGTTACTCATAATTTATAACATATAGTGATAAAATTTATATATATGTATATGTCTGCATAATGAGTTTTATGTTTTATTTCATTTAGAGATTCAGGGAATAAAAGAATGAATTTGGGAATGAAACTGTTATGGAGATTAAGAAACTCATCCGAACTACGTAGTATAATATTTAATAAATGATTTATTTATTATTTATTAGAGAATATCATTTTTTTTAACACAAACCACCTTATACAATATTGCATAACGGTGTAACAGAATGGAGGAACCACACCTTTTTAGACATGGTGATAGCTATGATGGTACATACGAGTCACTTACTATCCTTCCGGGAATATTCCTTAGCAACATAAACAAAAATACTAAAACATGAAATATCTATATATATATAATTTTTATCATTCCAAATTGTTTTGGAAAGTAAACCCATGCTATTCTACATACAAGTTTGGTGTTTTGAAGAATTTTTTATGACTTGTTCGTGAAGAAAAATTTCACACTGATTTAGAACATACAACATTCTTAGATAACTCAATGAATGAAATAGATATCACCCAAATGACTCATAATAATAAATTTAATTTTATAATTAATTGATATACTCATTGAGAGGGATAATATATCTAAATTATATAGTTTTAGGTAGACATAAATTGATAATTTAAAGGATGAAGGTACACAAAAATTGGCCGAAGAAAATATTCCATAAATCCTCAGGGAAGATGATTTCACATATAAATATGTACTATTGAGGTATAAAATATCGAATATATAACATAAATGGTTTTTATATTCTAGTCAATATGGATTATGAATAATTTTTCATTGAAAACAATGATTCTCTAACCTACAAAGAATTAGTTAGTGGTGTATATATTTTTAAGTTGAAAGTTTGTATGATTTAAAATATGGATAAAATTTAGCAAAACCAATTATATATTATTGTAGATAAGTTCAAGGATGTTTATAACATTAGTTGTAATTTTTTAATCTATATGATAATGTATATACAAGTAAACATAATTATATATAAGAATATAGTGGTTTCAAAAGGCTAAAAACAGTGTTATAGCATTGATTATGATGAAACTTTATCTCTAGATTCATTGCTAAAATCATTAATAACACTATATTCTATTGCAAAATTATATGAATATGATATTTGAAAAATTGGTGTACAAAATATCATTACATTATGAGATTACTTAGGAAGATATATTTATTATGAAACTAGAATTTTTTGTGAATCCAAATGTTGGATACCAATTATGTATGTTCAAAATAATTGTTTATATTTAAAAAAAACATCCATTTCATGGAACCTTAAATTTAATGATGTTATAATTATTTTTGTCATAAATATTAAATACATGATTTGTGTCTATCTGTGGTTTATTGAGAGTGAATTTGTTTTTGTAATATATTATGTCAATAATATATTATTTATTAGAATGGAAATACTATTCTTAGAGTTTATTGATGTATGTTTGAATAAATGATTCCCCTTGATGGATGATTGAAAATCAACATATAATCTTGGGATAAAGATCTATCATGATTCATCCATGAGGTATCGTATCCTACTTAAATATACATATATTTATAAGATAATTAATAGATTAATTATGGAACAATATAAGTGGATATTGTTTCAAATGTTATATAGAATTCCCTATTCATGGAAGTTGTGTCCTTAAGGACATTATGAATGATATAGGGTGGAAAGTATTCTATATGATTGAAGGACTAGATCTATATTTTGTGTTATACTATATAACAATATAGATGTTCCATATACATTATTTTTAGAAGGAATATATCGAGAAGACCTAGGTGAATACAACTAGATTGTATTAATACATATTTGTATATATCTAGGGCAAACTAATAATATGTTCTGAGTCTACAATACAGATGGGGAACTAGTATTTAGAGGATATATAGATGAACATTTAAGAACATATCAATACGTTATGAAATCAATGATGTTGATTCATTAGTAGTGTTTGAATATATTATGGGTATGATGTAGATGAGGAAGATGAATGTTTATTAAACACTATCTAAGAACATTATATGTCACCAACATGTAAAGATCCTAAAACACTTTATTTTGATAATACACTAGGTTCGGATCCTTCAATGAATCTACGATCCTATCACCAGATAAAGAATATACATCAAAAGTAAAATGTGTTGATGGAATTTCATAGAGAGGGCATGTTTTAATGAGTATATATTCCATAAAAGACCACATTATGGACTTGTTGACTAAATATTCAAGTATTTAGCAAAATTATTATAAAATGAGTTATATTTTATTGAATTTCATATGTTGTTTGATCAAGTGAATGTGGTTGTTTTCTAGATTTTTGGTTCATAATCCTATGTTTTGTGATTTTAGTCCTTGTATATTCAATTATTTTAATATAAATAAAACATCTTATTATATATACTAATTATTATTTATGAAAATAATACAATAATTTCATATTAACTCTTTTTCATTGTTAATGCACTAGATTTTTTCTTGTTATGATGATAAAATTAATGTTTATGAATATATTCCGAAATATTGTTTCATAGTTAGAAAAAAATCAATGATGTGTAACATAATATATAGTTTTTCTATAGTAATTACACATAAGTGTATTTAATTTATTATATTGATGTTCTCACTTGGTAATCCCAAAGATAAAATAGGATGATAATAGACCTACCAATTGGAATTACACATTTCTTCATGTCATCATATATCCCTATATGTGACTATGTCTAAGAGTCTATATATAATAATATTATCATCAATTAATGACCTTAAATTAAATTTTCAAACCATAACAATGATTTATTGTGTTTATTTTATGTAGGAACATATGGTAAGTCATGAAAGATAGGTTATTTATAGATATGTTATGGATGGATTTCCCCTTTCTAAATTTTTTGAAGCTGATATATCGTTTCTTTTATTATAACAAATCATTTTAATTTATTACAATGGTCATGATGTAACAATTCCATTATATTATCTATTCAAAGAATGATGTATTAAGAATATATGATGATGATATAGTTTATCAATCTTTTGGGGTGATATTGTATAAAAGGTATTATATAACTCTGTTATATAACAAATGTTGTTATCAATGTTATGAAATTACCTTCTTTATCTTTGGTTATGCGACCAATTTTTATATATAAATAATTTAAACTAGGAAATTCGAACTAATCCATTAACAAATAGTCATAGATTTCCATATAGTACATATTTCAGGAACTAGCATAGATAGCTTGGTTAAATTATAATAGTGCTTGTTATAAGATAACAAAATGGTCGTTCTTTATTTCCATGGGCCAGAGACTACTGTATGGTAATCTTTATAAAGTCCAAGAGAATGATTTATAACCATAATAGAGAAATAGTACAAAATTTTATACTAGAAACAATACATGGTTAGTATGTCAAAAATTCCTCAAGGATAAATTTACTACAAGTGTGAAATCATTAGTAATAATGAAATCATCCATCCAATAATAACCAAAAAAACAATAAAGGTAAGTTTTAAAAATTTTAGTTTAATTATTGGATAATGTCTCCACTGGTTTGTACTATCACATAGGATCACATGAATCATGAACACAAACTACCATCATGTTCTAATTTCACATTTCGTGGACATGATATAACATATTTTATAACTGCCAAAATGTATTGATAGGGTGTGATAGAAAATAGACTTATAGGATTCCAATAAATATTCTACAAACAATTCCAATAAAAATAATTTATTATATACATTAATTAATGATAATGAATAGAAATTAATATTCACATTTACCAATCATAAAAGTATTTTTTGAATAATCCACATGTAATAATAAATTTAAAAACTAAGATACCTTTTTATATGACATATGTATTGTTAGTTTACATATATATGTTCCTTGAACTATTTTTTTAACTATGAAAACTAATTTTTCAGTTTATTCCTACATGTATTATAATATTAGTATATGAAATTAATAACCCATCATGGAAAGTTGTGATGAATTTATTTTATCAACAGTTATCATAATAAATATATATTATTATGAGTGATATTACAAACATGTTTTTTCCAATCACCAACTAACTACCCAATGCTCACATGTGCTTCAATAAATAAATCAATCATGAAAATTTTCAAATCATGTCTTTATTCACAATTCATCTTCCAAATTACATGTTTCAACATTCCATTTTGAATTTTAAAACCCATTCATAAGATTTCATCAATATCATTTCTTTCAAAATCAAATTTCATTTAATGAAAATTTTCCACAATAGTCATCAAATTATTTCATCAAATAAATTTTAATTTCATGAAATTATTTATCATAATCAATGTTTTATTTTAACACCATTTAAAATGGTTATAATATCTAAAATATCATTTATTGGGAATCAATCTTCACAACCATCTAAATTGATGGGTTCATAATCATTAAAAATATATATCAAATCAACTATGAAAACACAGCTTCAATTATATGAAAAGATCGTATGGGATAACCAATATTTAATAACAAAATGAAATGATCAATAATTGGAGGAAATATTCATCAATATAGAATCAAAGGAATGGATGATTAAAGAGGAATCCCTAAAATCAGGATCCTTGAAATAAATTTATATATCAACCAATATCATATATATATATAACTCTCTAGTAAGATGGGAAGATAAGAAATGTAGATTCAAAATCATTGTTGAAACCACTAACCATAAAGGAATAAAAAACATATAATGGAACATAGATCTACGAGGAAAGTGGTTAGAAAACCCAAATCCTTTCTCAAGAGCCTCCTTAAATTAAAGGACACAGATATTCTTGAGTGTTATGCGATTAAAGTTAAAAAATGCAAGTCCCATGATTTTCATTTAAATTTGTTATCGGTGGGAGGTGAAGAATTTATAACCCAAAAATCAAAATTCTTTGGTTAGGAGGAATGGTAAATCAGATGAGTCTACCCCTCCCTCGTTAGTTCCTCACCCACCTATGTCTCATGAAAATAAAAATCATACAACCTGAACAATTAATAAATGGTATTTAAATTACTTTAAGATAAATTATTTATAAATAAAAATCTAAATCAAATGTCTAGTCCTAGAGAAATTAGGTTCAATATCATGGTTCTCATAGTTCAGAAAATGAGATAAGATAGGTAGAATGCATTTGATCTCTAAAATAGGAAACAATTTATGAATTGATATCAATTATGTGGGAATCATAAAATAATATTCCACTATTTTAACCATCTCAACAATCTAAAATGATCACCAAAATCACATTTTAATCTATTCTATATTTCCATTAAATCAGTAACCCAAACGAGGTGACACTATAAAAATTATATGGTCACTAACTAAAAAATTACAAAGGGTATTGATTTTTATCATAATTTGGTTTTTAAAATATTTTTAACATCACCTATCTATGAATAAAAAATGATAACATTTTAATCCCCTCATAAACAAAATTATGTCCAATGTGGTAAGTTTCACCAGTCTCTATCCAACACAAAAAAATGATTTATATGATTACTAGGAAAACTAATTGAAGGGTCCAAATATAATGTATTATTGGTAACAAATTTTTCAAGTAAAAACATCCAGTCATGATGGTTTTTTCAAATGTAAACCAATATCAAGAACCCAGGAATGATGAATGTCTTCAAGAATCAATATAGTTTGACAAGTCTAGGAATCCACCTATAGATAATATATCACTGTTATACAAACCTTATATTCCAGTTCTTTTTTAAGTAGTACCAACATTTAATGAGATAAACATCAAACAAAATGAGTAAAAATACAACATTAAACTATATGAATTATGAATATCTTATACAAAAATAGCCTCTCATGTCTTTGAATCTGGTTTATCATTAATGGTTATAGTATGATCTAATTATCTCATCTGATGAATAACAATATAGTATAATTATTTCCTCAACGAATATGTGTATACCCAACCATTAGATCCATCTAAATCTCATTCAGCATAAATGGTGTCACTCGAATGATATTTATCACACCAAAATACCTATTTTTATCGACCAAGTCCTTTTCACTGGTATAAAAATTGGAAAAAACTTATCCTTATGTAATCTTTTCCTAGTCACTAGAACTCCCTTTTCATATCACAGAACATATTTATTATTCCATGGCATAAATCACATTGGGAATTATAGAAATCCCTTATCACAACTATTCTCATAGGAAAAAACAAAGGTACTAATTTTAAAAACATTGGATACCATCCGAAGAAAACCACTGCTTGCTGATGGCATCCCCACTATAAAGAGATTTTATACTATCTTGAAACTCATCAGGAAGAATTTTTATCTATGTAATTAACTTAATAAGGGTGGAGATAAATTTAATACTTTATAGAAGAAACATGTTTTCACCTCCCAAATTCCAAAATTCATGTGAGTAAAGAGAGCCATCAAATTGTACTCTTTTGATTATTCATTCACAACCACGGTCAAATCATTCATGAAAATTGAATAATGAAGGACAAATTATTTTTAAAAGAGTTATGGAAATTTTGATATCCAAATTATCTAGGTGATCCACCTTATGAAACATTCATATATTCAAATCATTTTGAAGGAATATATAACATCATATTTTATGATAAAGGTAAATAGTATCCCATTTAAAAAAAATTAATACCCATAACACTTATGATCATACGCCATGACATAATACTAAAGGACATGATTTAGATATTTCTTCGATTGTAGGAAACGTTTTTTTGGAGTTTTATGCCCATATGTGTTCACCCAAGATTATAACACATCCGAAACAGGAACCCGATGCATCAAAAATTCCATATAACAATTTCCATCCCCTATAAGATTAAACACTGGACCAGGTGTCATATAGAAACTTCAAATCATCAATAGAATTTAGATATTATAAATTCAATAACAAATTCCATGATTATAGGTGATTGTGGTCATCAGAGAATAAAATATTGGCATGTCGCTGAAAACGTAGTGGAAATATCATTATAAACCCAAACTCATCAAACCATGAAGACATTTCATGATTGTTACCCTTTAATAATATCCATTAATCTTAATATATATTATAAAATAATATGTTCTGAGACCTTTTATTTTAAAAGAATTACTTATCGAATTAGGAAATTACATTTCTAACTCGTAGAATAATGTCAGTGAAATTTCAATATTTTTCGATTAAATCCCTGATAAACAAACAAATCCCTCATGGTTTCATATTAAAAATATATATCATCAAGAAATAACACCATGAAGAAATAAATATATTTTTAGAATATCATAATCATCAACATAAAAAAATATAGGAGCATTGAATTAACCAAAAGGAATTACCAGGACTACAAACTGGCATGCATACTACTATTGTAGTATTTTAGATTTTAGATTCCTAAATTCCAAATCGGTGATAACCAGAATAAAGTTAAATCATTTAGAAGGACTTTAACCCTTTTATCCAGTCCAAGAGATCATCAATATGAGTAATAATATTCATTTCCATTACCATAAGTCATTTTATTTTTCACTAATCATCATAAATTTGAATAGTACCTCCATCTATCGTTGAAAAAATAACCAAGTCCACTAAAGGTGACACATAAGAGAATATAAAGCCATTATCAAAAAGATAATAAAACCGGGATAATTTTGTTTTATGTATTACGATTCCATATTTTAATAAGGAATAAATATGAGAGGAGTAACATGTTCCATGTAAATATGGAACTCTACCACCATTACCAGTGTCAAGACTCAAAATTCAGATGAATATTTTGAAAAATCAATGACTAGTAGATGAAGATATCATCACAATGATTCCATCACAATGTTAAAAAAAATTACAAATATCTCCAAGCAAAATTATCAAAAAAAATATTTTGGAACTGCCTGACCTCGAGACCTATTATCACTAAAAAACAAAACACACTACATTCATTCTAGTAAAGTAGACTTTATGACAATATAATTAAATTCAGGACATTTATTCAATCATAAAATCATTCACATGAAATACAATATGATATTTTCTTCTAGGAATAGAAATATTCAGTGTGATCAGGATCTCTAATGAATAGAAGACAAAATTAGGGAATAAAAGACACTATTCACCATTACATTTAGAGGTGTTGTAATATCCATCATATAAGACATACACTGCATAGGTTTATTTTTTAAAATTCAAATAAATATTTAATATAAATTAATGAGATACACAAATATCATATTAAACATTCATGATTTATTAATCTATTACTATGGAAACTTTCACTATATGTTTTTCTACATCATCTTCCTCTAGAGGATCATCCACTACATGCGTTTGATTTGTTTTTGAAAACTGAGTTTGAAACCCCATAGATCAAGAAGAATATGATTGCTAAATAGACAAATTATATTATGATTATCATGTTCTATTATTTTGGTGTAGAATATAAAATAATGAACTTCTATTAATGGCCATGACAACAAGACAAACAATAAATCATCATTCTTTGAGTAAAAAAATATTTAATTTCCATACCATTGATCATTGAAATAATGTCAATAGAACCTCAGTGAAAACAACTATAGTTTTGGATGTTACCTGATATTGATATACATAATGAGACTCTTTATGATTCCTTAATCATTTAATGGAACTAAAATTACTATTAGAAAGAGTCTAATGAGCATCCTTCAACCCACACTTCACATCCACTTCAAGATCATCAATCGATGCTTTACAAAACTCATCCACATAAAAACTGAGATTTATCATGAAAACTAGATATCGAATATCGGATCATTTACCTATCTAAAATATATATTCTATCTATTAATTATATGTCATTTCCTATTGAAAAAATGAATAATATTGAAACATATATTTTCATACTAGTTCATTTTTATATCACTCTGTTGAAGGTTTGAAGACTGTAAATACATTCCAAAAACAATTGAATCATGATTAAAATGTTTCAAGAAAATATATGAAAATTCACTCCTCTATGATACACTATGATTCTACACTGTGTTTTGGAATCCACAACTAATCTCATTCTAGTTCCTTTTCTATTAAAGGGTTTACACATTGCCTTAAAAAATTAGGTGTTTCTAAAAAGTAAAAAAGAATATCACTATTTTCAAACCAATGAAATACCTATTTACGATTACTCAATCCTTGTAAAGATAGTGTTTTCATGAGGTAGCTCTTGGTAATGATCCATAATTTTACCTCTCATGGGTTACACTAAAATAGTCAAATAATAAATGTGTGTTGAATCATATACCATTTCACATATAACACACATGACTATCTCCATGAGAATATGATCAACAGGTGGGATCCCTTTACGTAGTTCATTGTAATCTCCCTCTCTTTGTGTATTCATATCTAATAGTTAGGTCATGGTACAACTCCACATCGACATAAATAACAAAAAACATCAGTGATGATACTCATATCATCAAATAAGTCAAAATATAAACCTAAATGAGTTCCATAATATTAAACTAATACATTTAATATTTGTAAATACCCGAAACTTGATGTACATGAAAATTACATTACTTTTGCAGAATACATAATACATAACAAAAATAGAAACACAAGGATCGTAATAGTTTATTGCCTTCTGAAACTTGGAACATAATCTTCTATTCTTGGTGAAAGATCCTCAACATCTCCCATAATGATCTCCCTTTTTTTCTTACCTAAAACATTTCCTTATTTCCTGGGGAAAAAACATCAAAAGGTTGATCTCAAATGCTCAGTAAGTGAAAACATAGTGAACATAAAATAATCCATAATCATTTGAAAGAAAAAACATGGACATGAAATTTAAACATCAAAATCTTGAGGAAAGACATAAATCGTTGAAGTACGTAAGGCATATATCATAATGGAACATCAATCATGATGAAATATAATCGGAATAAAACATGTAATTGTGGCAACCATTTAGAACATGTCATGATTTCCATAGTATCCAAGGCATTGCAGCCAAGACTATCTTAGTGGACAAAGTCCCTTTATAAATCAAGTTCACTCCTCGTTTCAGTCCTGTAACACTGAACCGGATTAATTTACCATTCCACCCATGTCTATCTCATGAGATATAAATCTTTACCTAATGCATTGGAGTGAGATATAGGTCCCACCCATCTCATAATGAAATCATTCTTTTTTGTGCCACAAAATAAACTTAAAACATCCATCATAACCCAAAGAATAAAATGGGTTTCATAAACATCATCCCATAGTCACATAATCCGTATAAAAAATGGATATTTCATCATAAGAAAAGTGAAACCATGTAAATCACGGAGACATTAAACTTGAAACATACACATATGAAATAATGTCTTCTTAGATGGAAAATGTTTTTGGTAAAACAGTTGAAATGAATTCTTGTGGAAAATATCCTTTATTCTTTAAAATTATTTTCTTTTCACAAAATGTCAGGAATTTCTAAAAGAAATAGATTTTTTTGGAAATAGTCATGAAATCTCTTGGAGGAATCTTCATGAAGATAAGGCTTTATAAAACCGAAAAAATCCTTTCATGTCGTATAAGTTAAAAAAACATTCTTCTCATACATTTGCTGGAAAATTCAAAAAGTACCTCATAACATAAACAAAAGAAAGATTCCTTACATACCATGTTGTAAAAGTCAAAATGGGTAAAAAGAACATTAAACATACATGAAACCATTCTTAGAAATCAGGGACATTGATGATAAATATAACCCCAGCAAATACATAAGAATAAACAATCTCGGATAAGAATGAGATTGAAATAATTATCCCTTAACTTAGGTCCGATAAGCTTTATATGTGTCCAAACCTCGTGTATAATGATTTAAATAATGTCATTGACTTATTATAGAATCATATTCATTGTTATGATATCATATATGTTTCACTTATGAATTTATATTACCTGTTCTTTTGTAAATTCCATGTTAAAGCAGCGTTTCGGGTAAAATCATTTCATTTATCATATGTGTTTCGACTTGTCGTTCTTGATATTATTACATATATCCTGATTTAGAAAATTCCAGAATTTAAAACATGATTTATATATAATATATATTCATCATATACATATATATTATAGATCGATAACAGGAATGAAATACACCGTTCATGGAGACGGTAGGCCGTACGCACGCATGAACGTTGTTTTCGTTTCCTTATTGAATTGAATGAAACTAAATAGATGACATAAATATATATATAAATAAATCCAGTATAATTATCATTTAATATATTTCATTATTATTCATCATATAAACTTTATAATCATTGTTGTATGGTTAACATGGAGAATGAATCTCATCGCCTCGTGGAGACGGTAATCCGTACGTACGCACGAGCGATGATATCGTTCCCATAATTATTTAATAGAATTGGAGTGGATGGTAAAATATATCAGAATCAGTATGATGTTATAATAAACATATATAGTTATTCGTTACACCATTATACCGATCCATGTAAGTTGTTGGTGGAAAAATAGATTACACCACTACGTGGAGACGGTATTCTATACGTACGCACACGCGGTGATTTTGATTTCCGTAGGATGGATAGAAAGTGAAATAGGTTTGTTTCATATTTATAATAACATATCAATATATAAGGGATACTGATGTTATTAATTCATAATGAAACAACTAAAGAAGATGGAGTAGGAGAAGAATGGAACTTGAAGAAAACAGTAGAAGGTATTACCTCTTTCTCGAAGTGCCACCTTTAAACATTCTCTTAGGGCACTAAAATTGTTCTTTGAAGAATACCAGGACTTATAAGATATTTCAAGGGAAGTGGAGAAGATAATTTTGAAGGGGTTGGCTGAGCATAAAGGCTCAAAGTGGTGTGAGGAAGAGAGGGAGGTGGTGCCCTTTTATAAGGGAGGAGAGTGGCACCTTTGGAATCCTCAAAAATGATAGTTTAATATAAATTCAAACCCCAAATAAAATCCTCCAAAAATGTCTAAATTAGAATATTATATAAGATAGGGTTGTAATATCATCAACCAATAAAATTTATACATGTAGGTAATTTATTTTAAACATTATCAACTTGATTTATCCTTATTTAATCTATTATATTTTATTTGTGGTAATCAGATTCTAAATTTTAAAATGTTATAAATAATAACTTATGTGAAGTGAATTATCCAAAAATAGATAATTTATGACCTTTTTGACAATATAAATTTTAATTTATAATTTTTAAATGTTTTTGTGATTTTTAAACAATTTAATAATATGTTATTTTTTTAAAATAACAATAGTGTTAATTTTGACACTATTCATTTATTTGAATTTTAATTTAATTTTACACAAAGGATATATTAAAAATAAAATATTTAATAGGTTTATAACATGTCATAGTAATCTAGAGAATTAGTGGAGTACATTAAATAGTTCATATAATATTTATTTTAATTTGATTAAAACCATTTATTTGGTATATCTCTTAATAAAATAATTAGTACAACATATTTTTATAATTATTTAATATACTTATTTGTTGCATAAAAATTAAAAATAAAATCCTATGATAAAGATAAATATCAAATATTTTATAATAATAATTTTACTCGAATTTATCACCTTAAAATAACAACATGTAAATTGTTATCTTTATTAAATTATGAAGGTGACAACTTTGGAATCATTTAAAATAAAATATTATAAGTTTCATAATCGCCTCAATAAGGATCCAAATTGTCAAAACATCAGCCAGTGGATGATTAGGGTTTATATATACACTACTAATATGTTTTTTCAGATTTTTTGGCCTTTTGACATGTATTACTATTTTAATAAAAACAATATTATTGATTTTTCACTAAATAAATAATTTCTCCATCATTAATGTATAAGATAATAAGGTAATTAAATAACTCATAAAAATTAGAAATAAATTACCATGATAAAGAAAAACATTTTATTTTTAAAATGTGTATTTATAACCGAATTTATATTCTCTATAAACTTATATTAAAAATACTTTAATTATTAAAGTTGAGTGAGAGATATTTCATTTTCCTTTAAATAAAATAAACAAAAGGTCTTAATCACCTCCAAGTGGGTTCTAATGGATTCCATTTCGACCCAAATATTACATATGATGGAATATAATCATAAAATTGTATTAATACAAGTATTAGGATAATTTTATAATATTATATTTACCCATAATTACCCAATTTACCTTTAACTATGGTAAATAAAATTTACCGTTGTTACTATTCATAAAGCCCAAAAATAAAAAGTAGTATACTAATATAATTTGGACCCACTGATTCCAAATATGGAATCCATTTTTCTATAGTCAATACATAGAAGTTTCATAAATTAAATTAAAATTAATCATGTTGTCGAAAGAAAATGGGTTTTTGTTTAAAACATTGCAAAAGATTGAATTTATTTATCCGATGAATTCAATGTGAAATCAATGCTAATGACATGCATTATATTAAATGGTAAAAATATATTCTATTTATACTTTAAAACCCTTAAATATTATAATTTATCCACATAAGTTATTACGATGAAAACATTTGTTTTTAATTAAAATATAGCATGTCTTTTCTATTCATTAAAATATAAAAGTTGTCGGAATAATATGAAAAATTTACCCAAATTAAATTTTTATTTCCTCATTCCAAATAAGAATTTTATTTTTTCAAATTGAACTTATAAACATGTCAAAAAATATATTTAAAGTGGGTGCGCCATCAAAAGGTGGAAAAATAGCATTTTTTTAAAAATACTTATTTTACCCGAAAAATTTATTTTGTTCTTATACCATGTTCTAGAAAATGTGTAAGATGAATAATAATGTTATAAAATTCAAAATTTAGTTAATAATATTCATAACAGTGAGTTTATAAAAATACTATAACCATATATTGTAGGTTAGTGAAACCTGATATTGCATACAACACACGCTATCGAGGAAGGTCGTGATTGCGTGTAATGAAAGCCAAGTTAGGGTTGCGTGTAGTGCAAGACTTATTTGTTGTTTTTTATAACAGAATCCAACCATATTTCATTTACACATTGAATATATATATACACTATGTTTTGTGTAGAATGACTATTATAAAACGAACTTGAGATTGTGTGTAACACAATCTAAGAATAGTGTTGCGTATACTTCAAGCTAATACAGTTTAGTGCATAGAACAAGATAATCTTGTTGTCGAATAAAACACATGACATAAAAAAATTATGAAAAATAATTATCATAAAATATCAGGTTGTTACAATATTGAAATATAATTTTATAAAAATTAATAAGAAGCTAAAAATAATATCAATTTATTCCTCCAACAAACCATTTAAAAATTACTATGGAGAGTACGGTCTATTTGTGACGAGAGATGGAGAAGATATTCCTTGTAACTACTAATATTATTCTTAAAATAAAACCTCTTATATAATAGAAAATTATGAATTTATTATTACTGCATGTAAATAAGAACAACCCTATATTGATACAATATTTTGAAAAAACATCCCATATACCACTATAAACTTATACCCAATTAGGAACTAAAAAACATATAGAGAATTCCAAACCCCTAATGTCATCACACTAGTTCTTATCCATCCAAATGAAGACAAATGAAATGATTATTCCCCATATCATAAAAACAATCTATAATTGTAGAATAATGAAATAATCGGTATTCCAAACTATCCTCAAGGAATAATGAACCAAAATTAATAAAATATAAATACAAAATAAATACATAATCTAATAATCACAAGAACGTCATTCAATAAAATGTCTCAAATCATTGTTTAACTATTAGTCCGTTAATCTGACTACAACTGACATCATACTATAGTCCCATAAAGCATGCAAACCTACCACCTCCATGTGGTAATTTTTGAAGGACTATCATAATATAATATGTATCAATCTAATGTAAATGATATGGTGTGTGAAAAAAACCCAGTGGGAGTCCACCAAACAGTCCATATTCAATTCTTATATATATAAAACATTTATTCTTATACTAAATTACAGATAATTCATAAGATGTTTTCCCTATTTATCAATCATGACATGATTTGAAATCCTAAAGATGTTAGATATATCAAAATAATTCAAAAAGGAAAATATTTTAAAATATCGTTGTTGAATAAAATATTTCAATAATATCTATCATGTAATAATAACGTAAAAATGAACACACATTTCAATAATGCATGAGAAGTTTTAATTTCTATCACAAGGATTGATGAAAAACTCTATCAATAATAATGGAACAATTTTTTATTACACACTCCCCTAAACTTAAATCTATTGGGACAATCTATCAACACCTCATTAGGGAAAATCATATCATATTTGGTTTAGTTGAATTATTTATCATTGATCAAGGTACCAAGGAGTCAAGGTATTATCCTAATTGTCCCAATAACTCACATACAATCCTTTATATCATTTAATTAAATTTGATAATCAAAAATGGGGAACATCATTCCAAATCATCCTTTATAGTTCAATTGAAAAAATTATTTTTCAGCATTCCATTATTAATTTCAAAATCAATCCATAAATTTCCATCAAGTTCATTACATTAAAAATAATTACTCATTAGAAGGATATTTTAGTATTACCATTATCAGGTAATTTAATCAAGTAATTTCTCAATTAAATCAATATTTTCAAAAAATTTATGTTATATGTCATGCATTGGAATTAATGAGATTATTTCACAATTCGCATGCCTCAAATATCAATCATCAATATCATCTTAATTAAATTTTGAAAACAAAATACTTGTAAATTATAAATCATTAAAAAATGAAGGTTTCAATCATATGGATGAACATTAGGGATCCACATAACATTGTGGACTCCAACCAATGATCAATCACTCGAAATTGTAATTTAAAGCAATGAATTAATGGAGAGTATGAACATGATATACTCCCTAGAATAAATATAAATCCAATAAATGTTAACATATATGAATAACATGAGGATTTACTCCTAACCATTCGAAGGAGAAAATATGAAAGTGTATTATTCAAAATAATGTTACAAAAAAAACCATATAGGAATGAATGAAATATATTCTCACATAAATTCATGTTAAAAGGGGGTATATATGAAAACATTCTCCATTGAGAGCCTTCAAATTCCCAAGGACTTATTTAGGGTAAAATGGGTGGTTTTATAGTAAAAATAAGGATAATATGCTATTAATATACCTTTTTTGTGTGGTTAAAAACTCATTCACATAGATTCCTTATTGAGCCACATAATTAGTACTATCCATGGACCAAAATATATTCCCATTAAATGATTTTATAATCAGTCAATAGTTTCAATACATGGTAACACTATCCTTGTGCATACTATGAGAACCCTCGTTACATAAAGAACATTTTTTGTGGAATGACCACATGGTCTGTACTAATGATGATCCAACCATATGTAACCCACTAGAGTATCCACCCAAGTTTTACAATTATCTGGGTTAAACTGAAGGGTTTCCATAACATAATAAAAACACTTAAGAGGTCCAAAAAACCTCCAAAATGCTATAATGGTATGCACCTATTCCATTAAGTTTCCAAAAAACTTCATAAATAATACATAGTCAAAAAATAAGGTCAAAACATGGGTCAGACATACATATGAATGGGTAACATGATTTTATAATGTGTTTCTGCAGATCTTGAATAAATTTTAATTGACATTAAATATAGTAAAAATAATATTTCAATAACCACAGAATAAGTTTCATAAATTTTTATAGATCACTTTTATTAAATAAATGATTATTCACCAGATTGTGAATATAATACATTTATTTATTTTTTTGTGTATTTAAAAAATAAGAAAATCTCTAATTTGTTGATAATTTATTTGGTAAAGAAAAATATTTATTTTGGAATAAAATAAATCCAATGGAGTAATTATGGACCAATATCACATTATTGATAAATAATAATTAAAATGATTGGTAAATAATTTTCATCACTCCGTCAGATAGCATATACCATAAAACAATAATAATAATAATAATAGTAATAATATTATTTTTATTATCAGGAATGGGGTTGGAATGCTATTATTATATTATTTATTGGTATATATTAAATGAAATAATTATTTAATCTTAAAAGTAGCTGTCTATAAATATTGTTGTGAACATTTTGTTGGGTTTACTGAAAACTCGAGAATTTATAAATTCTCGGAAATAATACCTTACATCTAATTTTATTCTTTCTATACCCCTATCTTGAATGAGAATGAATCCTTTAATCCATATGGTTCTTCAGTGATCATGGAGAAACAAAGATTGTTGATAATCTACTCTAGTACATGGTGTTCCAATAGTGATTTTTTTGAGATCAAATGAGAAACTATGGGTTACTACTAGATAGATTCTATAATTTGATAATATATTCTCAATGATCATAAACAAAAATTGTTATTGGGGTTCCAAAATCTACATCAAAGAACATGTCTCAGAACATGTATTATTCTTCAAGAGTTAATACACACTAGTTATAAATTTAGCATGCAATGATACTATTCGGGTTATAGGTTCAATTATTTCAATATTTGATGGAAATTTATTTTTTTCATATAATATAAATCAATTAAATTTTTTTAGAGATTCATTGAATCATACAAACCGATTTTTTTCAGACCAATGCAAGTCATTTATGCATGGAACCTTAATCTTTCACCTATAATGGGACCTAATTCCAACCTATTACATCATACCATTCAATCTAAATTTCATTGAACATTAATTTATTTTCCCTATCCATATCTCAATCCATCCATATTAGTATTCATGGTTCCATGAAATCCTTTCAATCATTTATAATATAATTAGAATGTAAAGGTCTCTCTTCATCAACTTTTTAATTCAATTATTCCCCTTGTGATGAGAACTTTGACATTAAATTGATTATGAATTCATATGATAATAATAAACACTTTAATATAAAAATTATATCCTTTTAATGAAATAATAATATATACTACTCATTAAATATATTCAAAATAAATTTATTGATGTTATTTGGTAAAAATCTGATATAAAATGTATCATTCATCTATTCTAATAAAGAGCATCCATTGTTGTGTGTATTTTGTTTTCACTGAGATTATGTAACTAAATGTTCTTAAAAAATCAATTAATATAAAAATGGTATCCTAATAAAGAGATGCTAAATTTATCACCCAATGAATACATTTAATATCATATTATTTATAGTCATCATGTTCCTGAAATAATTTCATAATTTTCTTTCATCACATTATGAATAACGAAATCTAATATTACTAAATTTTATCGATAAAAATGATGTTTATAATTTTTTATTAAAATTTGTTTTTTAATAACTATATAATTATATCTATGATGATTATAAAATAGGTTAATGTATTCTCATTGAGGTTTGGTGATGCGTTAAGAATTTTTTAAATCAATTTCATCTCATCATGAAATGTTTTTTATTATGATCTTAAAATACAACTTGTAGTTTATATTTTCTTCCTATTTGTTATTTTAATAATAAAATATATTTTTTAACAGTATTTGAATATTTTTTGTTTATATCTCCTTAAAAATATTCAAAATGTTTTCTAACACTATTTTTATATAATGTCTTTTACATTTAAATTCTCATTCATTAAGACTCGTGATATAATCATGGTCTATTATTTGTGGGTTATAATATAGAAAGAAATATTTTTTGATATTTTACTCATGAAATTAATTGTATTTACATGTTTATAATCTTATACATATCTCGTATTCATTTTATTCAAGAGTTACAGAGAACCATTTTAAAACTGAATATTTATATTTTTGGGAAAACAATATTATTGTTTAGTAATATAAAAAAAAGTCTGATTTAGAAAAATGAATAAATCTACTTCAAGATAATAAAATGTATACATGGAATGGAAAAAATCATTATTTTTTAGCCATCAAGAAAAATGTTGGTTGAGGATTGTCATATTCATCGACTTGATGCATTAAGTGTGGGACAATGACCCCACACGTGGGAAGATACTCCTATGTATATGCCTTAGAATATTATCAAACACATAATTGACCATGATAATGTATTTTTCCTAAAATTTAAATGGTCTCATTTTAATGAAAAATATTGGTCCCAATTACTAACTTCCATGGATAATTCAGTACATTGAAAATACCCTCTTCATAATATTTCATTAATGAATAGACTTCATATGAACTTGACGACAGACCAAATATTATACATGGATTATAGGAAATGTTCCTATATGTCCACATTAATATATTTAATGAAGATGTATTTGAGTTATACGTTTCACATTATATAGAGTGCAAGGTTTTATTCAGTCATATGTTCCTTAAGGATTAATATGAATGGTCATTATGTATCATATGGAATATCCTTTGAAATAATATAATTAAGAGTTATTTTTCTAGAAATATATATCGCCTAGATGAATCATTGTATATAATTATAAAAAATATTTCACATTTTTAGGTACAACTCTTTCCATTACAGAGTATGTGTCTTGGAATAGGGCTTCGATAGCACGATTTGATGCCTGACATTTTAAAATAAATAAGTTTGAGAACAATTCATATTGTTATCTATGTTCTCCTTTATTTCCATGGGTATATAATTATTTTTTTTCTATTGATTATTTCTTTATGTTATTTATTTAGGATTTCTATATCAATTATTCAATGTTAATTTTATATGTGCTTCCACTATTTCTTACTATTTAATAATCATCTAAGATCACCATTATTTTTTCTTTATTTACATATGATACATATATGTGGATTATTCATAACATTTAGTGACATTAATAATGTAAAATAATGTTCTAATAATGTGACTTGGTTTTAGGTAATTTATTTAAAATGCCCTGTATGAATGTATATATTGTTCCAATAAAACTAAGATGTTTTCTTCCAATGGGATCTATCATATTTGGAACCAATAATGTAATATAACTACTAGATCCTTGTTTTTAACTATTGTATGTTATAATTTATATAATATACTATTCTATAAAAAACTTAATGAATCGATTAAGAGGGTTCAAGTTACATAAAACATGTTTTATGAAAACAAGTATATATTTCGATGGAAGATATTCATAAACATATTATTAATTTTATTTTTACATTTTATTTCATTAGATAATTTTTTTATACCATTGTATCTTTATTTAGAATGACTGGGGGAATTGGAATGATATCAAAAAATGTAATCTACAGGGGGATATTACCGTTCCAAAAGATAATGAGGATAGTGTTGAGAATAGTCATTTCATATCATCATTAGGGAATATTACCAAGGATATGAAAAATAATATAACCCAACTAGAGTGAAATATGAATAAAATACATCGTATATTTATACTAAATCACATAATACTATAAAAAAAATCCAGCATTCATTAGAATAATATTTTCAACATATCTTATTGAAAATGGTTTAGAGGGTGTTGTGATAATGTACATTGAAAGGGGATCTTTCAATATATAATTCAATGAAATGTATATTATTTATGATAAAGTATAAAAATGGAATGTTATTTAATAAATTATAGTAAATCGAAGAAGTAAAATTACATTGGGTATGAGGAAACCATTACATAGTTTTATAGAAATGATGATTTTGTTTCCATATAGAAAAATGTAAAATTAGTCAATTCATTAATGATGCTAAAAGGAGTCATCCAATTGAGTTGATATCTTAGAAAATTCCTTCAAATGATTATATATTTTAACGTTATCTTATTAAATAAAATTTAATCTTCACAACATATATATTCATGGGAAATAAATATAAAAGGAATTATATTACGAAATATGTGATTAATAATATAGCAACGGGGTATATTAGAAATGTGGGATTTCCAACATGTGAATACTATGGAAATGAGCACCCTAGGGATTGGTCGAAGATGAATATATTTTGATAGAAGTATGGAGAAAAATACATTAATAATATGAATGTATGGGACATGAATAAAAATATTTTTTGTAATGGTTTAGAAATAGGATAAGATAAATTATGAATACCAATTACATAAACCTCATGGGAACATACCTCAAAACTACATTGGAGAAATTCCAAGATAATGTAATTACCCTAGACAAACTCAATGTTCCCATGGATATGGTGGATTGTAAATTGATCATTTACTCAAAGATAACAACAATTTAATTAGAATTTAAATATTTACACTTTTTTGTATACTACAATTTTTCTAAATTTATTACATATTTCCAAATAAATCTATAAGGGAATTAAAAATCAATAGACCAAGTAGATTTATAATTATAAAAATTATATTCTATAAATTTATAAATATAATGAATGGTAATACCGTATTTAAAATACACTTTCTTATACATATTGTTTAATTTAATATGATATATTTTATGGGTTTTATCTCATTATATGTTGAAAACCATTTTTTTCTATGTGATGGAGATTATGATTCCAAAATAGTATTTGGAATCAATTGTTATAAAGTGGTAACGACACCATTAAAATAATGTCTTGATACATCCCCAATAGATATTTTCAACTAAACATTTGTTATATAGGAATTCAATAATGATATATTGATATAGAATATATTCTGTGAATTTAGGATATATATATATGTTATAAAAATCATTGATTATTTCCAGAAGATTTACCTGGTCATCTACTTGGGCATGTAGTGGAGTTCTCTATATAAAAAATTCCTAATAAAATCATATTATATAGAATGAAACTATTTGATTATTTGGATATGAATAAAAATAAATATAACTATATTAATAGGGGATTTATATTTCTTAGTTTTTATCCATGGGTAGAAATTATTTTATTTTGGAACGTTTTGATGGATCTATGAGACTATTCCTCAATAATATGGAAAATAATGTTATTACCATAAATAATAATCCTCAATTATGACATATTGTTAAATTATTTGATCAGATTATTTTACCCTAATAATATAAAATATAAATCTTTTCGATGGTTATCATCAACTATGGGATTATTAGGATGATATAATGATGTTGAAATTTTTATAAAATTATTTACATTATGGATTTAAGGTAAATGATTTTTTATTAAATAACGTACATTATATATTTATTGATCTATTGAATAGAGTAATCATAAATTACATAGAAATCATTTTTGATGTATTAATTGATGAAATATTGATATACTCTATGAGATATGAAGATAATGGATTTCATCAGCAAATAATTTTGTAGACCCTTAGGAAAAAGGTGTTATATAGGAAATTTATTATTATTTAATTTTGGATCAATGTAGTTTCATTTCATGGACATATTATCCCCATCTATGAATATCTGTCTACCCATAAATTATAGTGGTAGTTAAGGAATGAGATACACTAATGAATATAACTGAGATATATTATTTCATGACCATAACATGTTATAATGGATGGTTTTATAAACATTTTTTCCCATTTAAAAACTTATTAATAATGTCTACATGTATACAGGCGAAATTTTCATGATACGGAGAATTTATGGAATAATTTTTTGGATAAAAAGTCAAGACTGGTTAATATACCATTTTCATATATTCCACTATATAATAAAGGAATTGAAAAATATTGTGCTTCATCGAATAAAGTAAATGCTTGTGTCATTATGAATAATGATATAGTGATTTCTTATTCATCGAGGATACTGATAATACTTAAACTTATCTATCTAACTCATTTCAATAAGGTGAAATTCACATTGAATTATTTAAAAATATTAAGGCACTATATATATAAACCAAGAAGAAATATATAAATGTACTATAAGTGTTTTAATTATATAATACATCTAAATGATCTCAATATGTTGTAATGATTTTGGTTCAAACTACTCATGGAATATGATTTAATAATACACAAATACCTTGAGAATGAAAACAAGTTGTTTTATACATTCAGTAGAATGGACCAATGAGTTGTGATGATGATGAGGATTATCATTGTTTTTATATATATATATTATTTATGGATATAGTGATTTCTATATAGAGTGAAACATTGTTCATTTTTTAAGTAATTTTTAATCCATACATGTAAAAAATGTTATTGAAGTACCAACAGGGTGATGAGAATAAAAAAGGAAGATTATGATAATAAATGTAGGAAAAATTATACAAATCATCTCTAAATATGTAATAATAAATATTTGGAAAAGGCTGTCAAAATTAGACAAATTATGTTTAAAAGGGTAACAATTAGATGAAGTATGTAGACTAAATTTCATAATAAACCACTTTATCATGACCATGTATTTGGATTTAAGAGATCATTTTTAGGATAATATAGATTTAGAAATTGAAAATATTCAGTCTTGATACATTTTAATTGAGTAGATAACGGGAAAAAGGAAACATCTTATGGGAGGCATGAATCCCCTTACTATACCTATATAGATGCGCGAAAATGTTATGATTGTGTTTATAAATGGAATTAAAAATACTCTAAGGATGAATAATACTATATGGGTTATCTTTGACAATCATACTAGGTATATTTTGTTCTTAGTGGTACGAAAATATATACCCCTTGCGGACCATTGACACCTGTATATTTATTAAATCATAAGTCTTAATGGGGAACCAAAATCTATTGTATCTAATACGGACCAATAGTTTACATTGAAATATTACAAGAGTTTGTTGTGGTTTGTCAAAACTAAGAGAAATTCAGGTATTTCCTATCATCTTCATACTATACATTGTAATAAAGATCTTCCTAAACATTGGGATGTATAATGAGATCATGTTAACATGACATAAAAGGTATGTGGGATTAATATATCTATTTTTTGGAATTTTTATACAATAATAGCATCAATTAGAGAATCTGGAGTGTTCCACATAAACAATAATCTGACTAGAGCTGTCATACTCAAAACTAATTTTAATTTTTTAGAATGATATTTTGGTACACTAGGGACTTTGAAGGTATTGAAATTTATGGTATGAACTATCTAAGATCATATTAAATCATTATGGATATGAAAGAAGACATATTAGTTTAATGGATGAAAATAAATTCCATTTCATCCTGGAGATCATGTATGAATAATGCTTTCTCCGTAGAAGGGAGTTATAATATTTTAAATAAGTGGATGTCAATTCCTAGGTATAATTTTTTTTATATACTAGAATGGAATGGAGTTTTTTAGGGATTTTATTTGAAAAAAAACTATTCCAAGGTAGAAAACATCTACCATTGTTTTACTATTAATTAAATACATGCTATATCAAATAAATTTTCTGACATCATAAAGAATTAAATTTGATCTATAATTGTCTTATAATTATAATCATGTTCAATTCTAATCATTTAGGAGAATTTGTTATGAAATCAAATAAACAGATTGTTGAAATACCATTAGAGAAACCAAGAGTATGTATGGGTATCTTAGTATCCTAATGAATATATATGGAAGATATGTCTACATTTTATTCATAAAAAATATATCATTTAATTTTATGTATTATTTCATTTAAGGCGGTAAAAATATAACAACGTTGGATCTACTATTACAGTTAAACACCATATCGACTATAATCACACTATAAATAGATTTTCTTTGTTGTTATGTATTAAAAAATAAATACTGAATGTTATAAAAAAATTTCAAAACAAAAGACCTAATTTTTCAATTTAATTTTATGATATTGTGTAATGCTAATTTTTTCTAATTTTTCCAAAAAAGGGTTTTATGGAAATAATTGTTAAATATTATTATACCTAAGCATATTAATTTTATTTGATATAATTTTTATCTATATATAAATTGAATCTTAATATTTTATAACAATTCGAATCTTTTTTAATAATTTTAAATTGATTACATAGGTTAAATATAAATTATCACGATAAAAGTAAAATTGTTGTTTTCAATGAATGAAATTTATTGTAGTTATATGGTTCATATCCAAAAAAATATTAATATACAATAAAATATGAATAAGAAATTATTTTTAATTCTTAAATAATATAATATCCCTCAATAAATTAAAAATTATTTTGAAATTATAAAAAATATTATTAATATACAAAAATGATTTTCCAAGAAACATTTGTGTTAATATTTCTTATGGTTTATAATAAAATTCAACTTAATAATATTATGAAATTGAATTTAGATACAAAAATCCCAATATAGTATTAAGAAGAATGAAATTTTATATGAAGGTTCATTTATATTTTTAGTAATAAAACAGTTACTGTGGTTAATTAGAAATAATGGTTAAAAAAGGATAATTTTGTAGATAAAAATCAATCATTTATAATAATTAAAATGTTATATACACATTATTAAATTTTGATAGATAATAATGTCACACCCACATACCTCATCTAAAATTTATACACATAAATCATATATATTTCATTTCCTACAATCCACCATTGTTATTTCATTCATACCAATTTCTAATCTATTACATTCCATGAAAACCCCCTATTTTTCACATATAATAGGAGATCACTAAAATTATTTGTCTCATCCCACTACACACTGAAGGCATTGATGAATAATTTTCATTCCCTATCCCTCAATAAATCTATCCCAATGAGTTCAATGGTTCTTATGACTCCTCCCAAACTAAAAAAATCTTATCTAGAAAGCTAACGGTTCTCCACCTCCTTTTTTTTTTGATAAAATTCATCTTTTTTGATAATACATTGGGGATATAAATGAATTATAATTAATATATTAAAACAAATAATTTAATCCTCAAATAAATTAATATTTATGATTTAATAACCTTTCCAACTAATTAAAGTAATATTATAAATCATTCGGTATAGAATTTATTATGTCCAAATCACTACTTGACATTCTACATCATCTTTTCAATTAAAGAAACTCCATTATTATAAGACATTAGGATTCTCTATTAATATGAATATACATTTTTATAATAAAAACCAAACAATTTAAATGACATTATTTTAATGAGATAATATATTTCTTTCGGATTAAAGGTATTTCACATTCCTTTTTTATAGACATCATTCCATAAAAATGAATCCTTTATTTTCCCTCTTTCTGTTATGAATACCCAAATATAATATCATTCAATGGTATACATATAAATTAATATTATAAATTATTATTAGTATTAATTTTTTTTCTATAAAGTGATTTATATTAATAAATTTATGATACATGAGGTTAATGTAAATTCATTGAAGTCAGGACAAGTGTGAAAGGTTTTCCATTTCAATTTCATATTTTGAAGATATATTTATGTTATGAATATATTATAATTTATTTGGGTTATATAGGATTTATATTTCATATTTCATATTATAAATTAAATTTTTTATGGTATCTATATATATTCATTGGTTCTTCACAATCGATAGGATAGTATTGAAATTTTTCACAATCCATTTATTATTATTTTTAAATATATTGTTTTCATTTGGGACTCATGTTATAATAAAAAATAAATTTTTTTTTCAATACCTTAAAATAGAGTAAATTTTGTTATATTACACACGAATTATTAGGATTTACATGTCAATATTGATATCTTTATATGATATTCCATTAATTATAGCACAATAAAAAACATTGTGAAACTAAATATTTTCCATGGTGGAAAAAACTATATGTTGTGTTGATACAAAAGTGTGTATTATTTACAAGAAAAAAACCCTATAGGGATACTAGATAGTTTATATGTATATAGAATAGATTCCACATAGATTAATGGACTGAGATTGAATTGGTTTATAATTTAATAAATCAACACTTAGATGAAAAAATAGTGGTCATAAGGCCACACACCTAGAAATACACTTTTAGGGGATATATTTTACAATATTTACATACACTTAATAAAGCATGATAATATATTTTTCTACCATGTACATGGTATCATACCAAAAAAACTATTCAACCTAATTACCATCTATTATGGATGGATCAAAACAATATATGTTCAGTGTCCCCTATTTTTATTTTATTATGATTATTCTTCATACATTAATTATTCCCCATAGATACAACATTTGATTAAGGTATGTTCTCCATGTTAACTATATCATTATATTTAATATGCAAATATTTGATTTCTGAATTTCTCATTAGATGGATTTCAATGTTTTATTTTCTAATAGTATCTTTATAAAATGGTATAAATGATCTCTATGGAACATACATTAATATATTGTATATAATTATCTGATAGGGGTAACATCCTAGGTAATAATCAAATAATACTTTTTCATATATATAAAAATTTATAAAATAGATATTAATTTTATTTTAAATGGTATTCTATCTCCAATATCATACCCAACATGAAAAAATGGGTTTCTCTAAAATCATATGTTGTATACAAGACTTAGATATTCTAAAATATAATAAATTACTAATATTATTAATTTAAACTGTAGTTATCACTAATTAGTAGAATTATAAGGAAATAAATTAACATACTAATTTTTTTTAAACATGTTTATTTATTGTTTCTACTTTTTTATAATAAATTTTATTAACCTAAAATAAGAGTAAATCCAATTTTAGGCATAACAACTGTAATATTTATAAAGTACATTTTTGTATCCTTTTGATAGAGAAACCATTTTAAATCTATTTTGTCGAGACATTTATATACTTTATTATAAAAAATAATTTTTTTCTTTGATATATGGATATCAAAATATAGTTTGGATAAATTTCATGTATTTTTCAGAAAACAATGTTATTCTAATGAATAATGAAAAATATTCCATTTTAATTCAAAAAAGATTTTTCATCTAATTAAATTAAATTTATAGATTATAATTATAATTTATTTTAGATAATTTTAAATTATATTTTATCATTTAATACAAATTTTTTATAATCAATTTCAAAATTAATTTGGATAATAGAATTTCAATCTTTTAAACTTTTCACATTAATAACCCCTATTTTAGTTTCATTTGTGGAATTAATTTCAATTCATTTCTAAATTATGTGGTCTGAATTAGGTCAAATGGGTTTAATATTTTGATTTAGAAGTTCCATATTCTATTGTATGGTCATTTTAATTTTTATGTATAAAAAGGTAACCATGGTAAATAATTATTTACCATAATAAAAGTAAAATTTAGACAATTGTTAAAATTAAAAGATACAAGATTAAAATGCATAAATACAAAAAATAGAAATGATTTTTTATTGTGTGGATTGAACCTAACCAGAGTATACAACAATAATTATAATTTAATATTATGGAATTTAATTCAACCTCTATATGGTCTTCCTTTAATATAAAATAATCAGTAAATGAATAAATTGAACCCACCTCTCCTTAATTATAAATACTTCCCCTCCACCACCTTATTTTGACCAAAAAATCCTTTTTAATAGTCAATTATATTTCAAAAACTCTCATAAAAACTCTACACACGTCCAAGTGATTATTTTATTATCATAATACCAAATCCAAGGTCTTAAAAGGTCTTTTTATGTGGGGATATTAATGATTCATTTTCTCAAAGTACCACTCTTAATTTAATTTCTTTTTCAACATTCACCTCACCTCGTTCATCCATAAAGGAATTATAAATACAGAATCATGTAAAAAATGGGATATTACATTTATAATGGAATATGACAAATCCATTTCTTTTCTATCCTCCTTTTATTCAAAGAAACTAAATTGAATCCCATGTTATGCTAGTTAATCACACTTGTGAATAATGTTTTTGTTCTTTTTCCATTACTGCTTTCATGTCAGGTCTAAAAACAAATATTTAGGATAAATAATTTTCAAATATGAATATGATAATCTATTTAATATTATTTTAGTGTTATATTGCACATACCATCATACCTTCTACATTGTTGTTATAAGTTTACTATATTTGTGGATGTGTGGACTACCATATCATATTTATGTTATGATTCGTTCACACCTCACTTGGAATGAATTAACTATTTTTTTTGTAAATATATATAATATAAATGAAATATTAATTATAATTTAATGATATTATAAAGGTTTAAATATATATATAATTTTTATATAATTTCTCTCTTTCAAAAGGACATGAAAAATGAAAATATCGCTCATGGATATGTATGGCCTACCGTCTACATGAATAGTGATTTTTTAGTTTGTTTTATAAGATTATTATAACTAAAAAAATTATCAATATATATAATATTAATATCATTTTTTATATTCTGGATAAAATCACTTATGACAATATTGAATATGGACATCATAACATGTTAAATTTTGGCTAAAGTATTAAATATCGACAAAAAATCTGACATAAACATAAATAATTATGTAATTGAAATATCATGGTAATAAGTTATATAAAATTAATAATAAAATTTATATGGGATAAAATAATGTATAACTTATCCTATGTTTTTTATTTATGATGATAACGAATACACAAAACAAGACAGACTTGAGGTGACAAATTTTTTTAACCCAATTTACATTATTTGGTTTAAATTTCTACTTATAGATTATTTCGTCAATATATTACGTTTTAATGAGTTTTTAATATATAATAATTAATATTTATCTTTATTTTCATTAATTTTATTTTAATAATTAATATTTTTATATGTAGTGCATGACTATCCATTGAAAAAACAAAATGAACGATTTTTAATGTATACGATGAAAAAGACTTGTTTTCCGCAATAAATTTTATTTTATATTTGGATTAATATATAAGAATAAATGTTTTTAAAGGAAAATAAATAAAATATTATGATTTTTGTATTTTGGTATTGATAATGGTTTTGGATAAGGTATAGATTATATCAATGTCTTGAAATGATATCATGGGGTTACAAATTGTAAATGTTATTTTTCCATTTGGCATAAATTAGGTATTTTTCTTATATTCTGGTTCTTAGAAATTTTTTATTTATAATACTAATTTCATGATAAAGTCTAGGAAGTGCATCCCATGATATCTCTTCGATGAATTGTGTAATGAGGCATAGATAAATGATAGGGTTCCTCTAATGATATTTATGTAATATAATTGGATGAATATTCCAATTCTTACCATGAAGGTTACTCCCTATATAGAAGAAAAAGAAATAAATTTAGTATTATACGAACTCCATAGGTTAAATTCATGATTTATGATTACTAATACGTATTTTCATGAATCTGATGATTTCTTAAGGTCTGTTTATATGGGTGAAAAGAATGATTTTGTGACACTTTTTTATTGAGTATGATATATTCATGGACTAACTCTTCATTCCATATTTTATAGCTCTTACTGATAATTTTCCCTAATATCACATTTTTGAAATTTTTTCCATAGGGTATAAGGATGGGTAAGAGAAATGAATAAGTCAAGGATAATTTTATCATGAAAAGAAATCAAATTTTATTTTAAAATTTTTATGTTTTTAAAAAATGAATACTATTTTGGGAGTTACATCTTGTATGATTATGAGATGTTAGGTATTAATTAAGGACAAATTCCATAAAACCATAAACCTGATAAGATCCTCGATTTGAGAAAAATTAAATTCTTAATTAAACATAAATTATGTAATTTTTATTGTTTCAAACTTATAGTGGGTATCATATGTCAGTTTAGATAACATTATCGGTAAGGATATTGATAATAGAATATCCATAGATTGGTATAAATGTTTTTTCAAATTTAAATTATATATCATTTCAAGATTACAATGTTTCTTTTTCAATGATATGTCTATTTAGAATATTTTTCTATATATTAAATATGGAAGCCATGCTAGGATGATATCTTAAGTAAAATAAACTTCCAAATCAGTTACATGAGATTGTCATAATTGGAACTAAACTATTTTTTGTAGTGATTTCTCAATTTACTTATACAATAAATAGTGGTCGTATCTATGAATGAGCTCATATAGATTACCAACTGATTAATGTTTCAGTGGTAGGGAATTTAATAAGGAAATATCTTTCATCGTTCAGAGGACCATCTTACTCCTTTCTAATTGAAGGATGGATTAAAGACTTATAAATGATTTCTGATGTAATGGGCTGTTTAGAAAATCAAAAGGTTTTCCTTTCTGTTTACCTTTTTTAAGGTGAAGTATATTAGTGTCAGTATATGGTTAAACTTATATGGTATAATGGATATATTGATTCTATTGATTGGGATTAATTAAAAAGTAGGTTTCCTCATAAATATTATCCTAAGGAATTTTGATATAGGATGTCAAATATTTCATAGAATTGAGGCAAGATGATGACTCGATGGATTCTTATGGAAAAGTGTTCACTCTAATATAAACGTATGATCAAAATTTCATCAGGGATCAGGATTGTAAAATAAACTGGTTTTACTTAGGATTAAATCCAATGTATCAATGTGAATTTGAATCTCATGAGATTAAAAGTTACAGAAAAATAGTTTGATGTGTGGAGATGGTGGAAATGGATTCTTTCGATGATCCAATTTTCTATAAAAATTAAGAATAAGTGGTCGAGGTAGAAGGATAAACGGATCAATTCATAAAAATATTTTGATAGTATGAAAATTTAGTCTATAGTTTTTGAAAAGTTTTGTAAAAAACACAGGGTAATGTCTTCTGAATTCTGGTACGTGATTCCTATAACATAAAATTGGGCATACGACTCATAACAACACTGAAAATTATATTAGTAGTGGTATGAAAAATTATATTATTTATAGTCAGTAAAAATATTTATGTGCAATGAGATGGGTCATTATCCAAATTAGTGTCCAATAAAGAACTCTAAGGAAAGGAAGTAGCTATACAATAACGAGGATAGTGTGGTGAAATAATTTTCAATTAATTCTAAGATGTTATCCCATCCAATGAAGTGGTATTATATATATTTATTATTTAATCACATTATTCAAATGTGTTTTTTTGACTCAAGGTGTTCACATTATTTCATTTTTGATAAAATTTCTAGAAAATTGGAAATTACACCTCAATAAATTAATTATGAACTTACGGTAAATAAACATAGTGATATTTTAAATCAAAGAAAAATTAAAACTATCCTCATATCTTTATTATTGGATAGAATTTACATTTAATATTTTTTATTTTTCTCCTATAAGAGTTTGATGTTATTCTATGAATATATTGGGTTTTTGATTATCATGATATGATTGACTATAGAAACAATGATGTTTATTTGTATAAAGAATTTCAGTTTGTGTACAATAATAAACCCTTTGTATTTATAACATATTATGATGTTGAGAAACTATTAAAAGATAGAAATGAATGTTATGATGCACATATTGTTGATAAAAGGAATTGCTAAGATTAATGATGTGATTGTGGTAAATATCTATCTTGATGTTTTTTCTGATTAGTTTCCATTTATTATACTAGATTTGGAAGTTCTGTTCACTAATGAATTAGTTCCTAATGAAAAAAATTTCAAAACCCCTTAAAAATTGCCTCAAATTAAAGTTTTAGAGTTTAAGAAGATATTGTATGAGTTATTATATAATGATTTAATTCGACCTAGAACATCACCATGGGGTGCTTATATCTTGTTTTATTAAAAATAATTATTGTTCAATGAGACTTTTAATTGATAATATGGCCTTAAATAACATCACTGTTAAAAATATGTTAAATTTTCTTCATATAATTTTTTTCAGCTACAGGGAACACAATATTTTTTGAATATTGACTTGAGGTATGGGTACCATTAGTTGAAAGTAAAGGATTAATAAATTTCTATGACCACATTTCATATTATAAATGGCTATTATGTATTTTTTTCAAGTTTTTTGGGATAAATAATGCACCTTATGTACTCATGGTTCTTTTAAATAGAATATTTTGTGAGTTCTTAGATAAGTTTTTGGTTGTTTTTGTTTATGAAATTGTGATATATTCTTAAAGTAAGGAGTATTATGAATGTCATTGAAGTAATGACTTGAAAACCATAAAAGTGAATAAATTGATAAGGAAATTCAGGAAATGTGAGTTTAGGTTACAAAAAAATTCATTTCATGATAACATTGTTTCTAAAGATGGAATAACGATTGATCCTTCTAGATGTATAGTTACTGAATAACGGTTGAGACCAACCAATATAACTGATATTCATGGATTTCATAGTTTAGAAGTCTATGACCAGATATATTTTGATACTTTTTCATGATTATCTAGTCCATTAACTACGTTAACTCGAAAAGGTGTTATATTCATGTGAAAAAAGAATGTGGTGATTTGTTTTCATGAATTGATAAAAATATTGGTGATTCCTCTATTTAAATTACATTCTAGAAATGATGAATTTCATATCTACATTAATTCTTCATTAAATAGAATTGGTCGTGTCCTAATGAAGATTGATTAGGTAATTTCTTATGATTCACGTTAGTTCAAAACACATGAGTTAAATTAATATACACATAATTTGTAATTATATACTATTTTTTGGGATTTATAAATTTGGAGGCATGATCTATATGGAGTAAACTTTGCAATATATACTAACCACCAAATTTTGAACTATATATTCACTTATAATGAATTGAACATGAGATAGAGAAGAAGGAAATAATTATCCAAGGATTATGATTTCACAAGTAATTACTATCAAGGAAAAGAAATAAAATTGGTCAATGATTTTAGATGAAAAAACTAATGATACATTAACCATGTTATGTATGGACTCTCACCCTTTGGTTAATTATTTGAGGAATTTTTTCTTGGAAGTTGTTGTTGAATGAAATTTATATGTTTTGGTTTAGGTGTTAGTGAAATCATATCTATCAGATATAATTAATCAAGCACTAAATAAAGAAAATGAGTTTATGAAAAAGGTATAATTAGGTCATAAGGATATGTTACATGAATATAAAATTTATAAAGATCATGCTCTGAGATTTGGGAAGAGTTTATGTGTAACTTGTGTTCTACAGTGGAAGAAAGAGTTATTATGTAAAGATCATACTCCTTGATTTTTAGTTCATCTTTGATATACTAATGTGCAAAGAGATAATAGGGAGGTTCATTTGTTAGAAGGAATGAAAATATATATTGCTGATAATATTGTGAAGTGATTAACATATCAACAAGTTAAATATGAATTAAAAGTGTCAAAGGGGATGACTCGGCCTTTGCTGGTGGTAGGTTGGAATGGGAAAATATATACATTGATTTTGTAGCGGAATTATTGAAGACATCATGAGGTAACAATGTGATAAAAGTTATTATTTATCGATTGACTAAATATTCTCATTTTATTACTATTATAGATACTTTATCTATATATGAACATTCTCGGCTGTGTATTAAAGTGATAGTCAAGTTCAATGGAGTTCCTCTGTCAATTATATATGATCATGATCCCAGTTTCACATATTACTTTTCTAAAGAACTTTTGAAGTCACTGAGAACTAAATTAAATTTTAGAATATATTTTCCTTCTAAATTAGTGGGGCAGAAAGAATGAAAAATTCAGATTTGGGAGGATATACTATATGCATGTTTAATGGATGACCTGGGATATTAGTATCATCATTATTTTGGGGTCATGTTTTCCTATAATAACAGTTTTATTTCAGTATAAATATTTCCCCATTTGTGGAATTATATTTAATGTGGTGTCATAACACCAACTTTTTGGGATGAAGTCGGTGAACAATAGTTAATATGACTGGAATTGGTTAGAGAGATTTATGAAACATTCATTTGATTCAAAATATTATGAGGACCACTCAGTGAAAGGAAAAAATTATGTAGATAACTTGTGAAAGGATCATTCATTTGAGGTCAGTTATAATGCCTTTCTAAATGTTTCCCCATAGAAAAGTGTGATTTATTTTTGTAGGAAGGGGAAACTGAGTCCATGGTTATTTTGGACGTATAAGATCATAAGGAAAGTTAGATCAATTTCATACAAAGTTAATTACATCCTATTAAATCCTAGATACATGAATTTTTTTCATGTTTCAATTTTATGAATATATATGCAATATTCACCACATGTTTTGAGTACATAATTACTTCAAATGGAAAAGAATATTTCATATATGGAATAAATAGTACATATTTTTTACTAAAATGTTAAACTATTATGGAATATGGTTATACATCAGTTTATTTTTTTATGTAAAAACGTATGGTTGAAGAGGAAACATGGGAATCTAAAAATGATATGAGGTAAAAATTCATTCACTTATTCGATAGTGAATAAAATTATGATGACACACTTTCCAAGAGGGGGAAGGATGTGACATCCCATATAACTATAGAATAAGTAATTTTTATATCTATTAATATATATTAATTACTTATTTTTTTTACTTTAAATGGGAGGCTACGTCCTATAGCATTCCCGACATGCATAAATGGGTTTCTCAAAAATCTTATGTTGCACCCAAGGCAGAGTTATACCGAAAATAATACATTAGTAATATTATTATTTTAAATTGTAGTTATCACCAAGTATGATTATTTCACAGAATGAAAAATAAAACTATATTATGTTTACACATGTTTATAAAAAATATTTATTGTCTACCAATAAAACATAAGTATATAAATAAAAATAAATAAATTATTTCATAAATGTTTTAAATTTTTTAAAAGATGGTTTCAAATATTGATAATAGAGAACCAATATTAAATATTATTTTTGACACATTAATATGTTATATTTAAAATAAATTTATTCTTTTAATTTTGGATATCAAATTTCAGGTTGGATAATTTTTTGGTATTTTTATGATTACATTCTTATTTTGATGAATAGTGAATCATACAACTTTTTAATTCAAAATTTAGTTGTATTATAACATAAATAAATTGATATATAATCATTTTAATTTAGTTTAATTTATTTATAGATTATTTATTTATTATTTAATCCTATTTAAATCATTGGAATAAATTATATTATGAAATTAGATTTAATAATATTTCAATATTTCGAAAATTAAACTTTTAAAACCCTTTATTGAGTATTGTCTACGGAATAAATTTTAAATATTATTTCTATGTTTCATGAAATAAATCAGGTAGAATAGATTCAATATTTGGATTCATACATTCCAAAATTTTTTATGGTCAATTTCTTTTCATGGTATAAAAATATATCACAGTAAAAAATTATTTACCATAGTAATAGTAAAATTTTAACAATTGTTAAAAGTATAAGATAAAATCATAACATACCCAAAATAATAAAAATTAATTATTGGATGATGTTTGGCTCACGCCTATCTAGAATATAAATCATTAATGACATGAAGAAGTCTTTTAATCTAATTCCACCGCCATGTGGTTAGTTTTTTAAATAAAATAATAAATTAATTAATCACATGAACCCACCGCTCCTCAATTATAAATACCAACTCTCTACCACCGTATTTCAACTAAATTTTTTTTCTCCTCTCATCCCTACCCAAAATCATCATACTCAATCTCTACACATTCATGTGCTTCTAGTCTCACAAAAACTCCAAATCAAAGGTCCCTAAGTGTCTTTCAAAGATGTCATTTTCAAAAGGCAATTTTCTCAAAGTACTTCTCTTAATTTATTTTTTTCTACTTTATCATCACTTTATTCATCCATAAATGCCTGATAACTCCACAATAATGTACATAGTGGAGTGTTATGTTTCTAATGGAATATCACATATCCTTTTCTTTTCTCACTCCTCTTATAAAAAAGGAAATGTTTATCCACGTTATGCCGGTTAATCGCCTTTCGGAATAATGTTTTTGTTATTTTATCCATTTGTCTATTCATGTATTGTATTAATATACATTTAAATTTAAAATAATATTTATATTTTTAATTTATAAAAAACTTCATAAGGAATAAATTTTTTGTTAAAAAACATTCATATTTTCCATATTTTCTTTAAACAATAACTTCATTTGGGGACGTTTGGACTTGATGTGATTCATTCCCCAATAACATGTAATGTATTAACAACAATTTTAGTAAAAATTAATTATATAAATTAAATATTAATTATAATTTATTGATATTATATATTTACACATATTTATATACATTTCAGTTCATTTCTCTCTACTAGTACGACATGAAAAGTGAAAATAGCTTTCATGCGTACGTATTCCTTACTGTCTCCATGAATAGTGTTTTAAGTATATATAAATGATTATTATATATATTTATATAATGAATATATATTATATATATGTCATATTGTATATTTTTTAGATAATTTACTTATGACCTGATGGACTGTACACATCATACCGAGTTCGTTTTTGACTAAAGTACATAATATTGATAAAAAATCCGATGTAAAAATAATAAATTATATAATTATTATTAAACTGTACTAAGTAATATAAAATTACTAATAAACATAAAAATGTTTCTAAATAATATATAAAATAATAAAACTTTTTTATTCGGGAATACAAATATTGTGTGAGGCAAGTGAGACTTGAGGTTATGGAATTTCTTAACATAATTTCCATTATTTTTTGTAGTGTTTCAACATCCCATTTTTTTATAATATATCATCAATTAATTTACGTTCATGGAATTTGAAAATAATATTTAAAATTATTCCTTCCAAAGGATTATGAATTAAAATGTTTTAATGTGGTATAATACACTATTCAATGTTTAAATACTATTTTCCTCAATAATAACATTAATGTTCTTTCAAAGGTATTTCCATTGAAGAAAATTATATGGAAATAGTCAAATATAAAAATTAAAATTATATAATAAGATTACTCATGACCAATATCATTTTTTTTACCACATCCCACTCTTTGATACTCAAATTTTTTTAGAATATGTTTTTAAGAAAACCATACTTCTTTTCTCTTTTTAGTCAGAGAACTTTTTTTCTTCTAAAAACAAGGTTTTATTAAAATTTTAATTTAATAAATAATTTTTTATAGTTATTTTTACATTAATTTTCTTTTTAAATTATTTTAGATGATTATATTTTTCCCATTATGAACAGGGCATTTTATAAATTTTCTAATCAAATGGAATATTCTTTAACCTCATATAGATTGTACAGTTTTACTCACGATAATTTCATCAATTATTCCTTTGAATATTTAAATGATATTTTTTAAATAATCATATTAAATATTATTTTCAATGAAATGGGGTATCACATGGTTTTTCATGAAGAAAATCATTTTTTCTTCTAGAATGATTTTTAAACATATATTTTATAATATTTATATTAATAGACAATAACAACCCTCTATGTTTATCCCACATGGTAATTTAGTAATGAGACAATATTTATTCTTAATATAAATCAGTTTTTATTTATTTAGACTTTGATAGTATTTACAATATCTTTCGTGAATCCTTTATTATTCCTATTGATATATTTAATTTTCTATGACTATTGAATGTTGAATTTCCTCTAACTATCCATTTCATTTATCAGGGATATTATTATTTCCTAAACTTTACACCATTTAATATAAAATGTCTAATATTATAGTTAATCTATATTTGGGTAAATATTTATAATTTTTTACAATTTATTCAATTATGATATATGATATGGACTATTATTTTTATTGATTAATTGATATATATAATTATTTGGACTGTTAAGGACAAGTGGGTTCCAAAAATTATATATCACCATAATGAATCAAATGGTTCTAAAGAGAAACATTGTTTTCTCAAAATAAATATGTTCTTTATATGTATTTTTAAACATTCTTTTGAAATGTATTGATGGTATACATTGTCATGTTTTATATACATGACGTCCATTAAAAAATAATTTCCCTCATATTAGTTTTGTTATTATTCATCCATGTTATTTCTTAGAAACATATCATTGGATATATTACATTTTTGGTTCACTGATTAAATGTAAAGTGTTTTAGTTTCTTAACTTTTCATAATGATTCTTCCTTATATTGGTATTTTACTGGAATGTGTTTCTAGTTATTACATTTCCATACGATTTTGGCACATTCTTCTTAGTTTTTTGATTACATGGTATGTGTGATCATCTATATACCATGCCATAATTTTTTCTATCATTGATTTATTATATATGCCGCTATACTTTTCCCTTATGTAGAATTTTATGTCAACCACATTATCATTCATTCCCCATAAATCCAAGAAGCATACTATGAATTATATTTTGGAATTTACAAGGTGTATTAATACTATAATTGATGTTAATTATTTACAAACAATAAAAAATATTATTTAATTTTTTTTTGTAATACAAGAATAATTTATCAATCTGGTTTACCAAGATAACTAAAAATATTGTCTCTTTGAACATTGATTCCATGTAATCATGCCAATGCTTTATTGCAGAGACATGATTTGGGAAATCTATGGTCAGGTCCATACATTGAGATTTGTAAAACGTCTACAAAATCCTATTGGCAATACACTACCCCATGTACAAGGACCTTTGGTCTCACAAAAATTACAAAACCAATAACCTAACAAAACATCTCAAGAAAGAGAAAATAATTATGTGAAAACCTATTTATTTTCATGAAATTTATTTTAATGTTATATTTTCTTATTTTTATCCTCACCTCCCAATCCCCAAGTAAAATTACAAATACACTATCTTCAATATACTAATTTTATTATTTTGAGTTGATAATCAATCTGAAATTTCATTCCCTATCCTCATGTTCTAAAAAATGAAAACACTACTAGTGATGTGTTGATTTATCGCTTTCAAGGGGGAATATTATTCAATTTACTTTATCCTCTTTAAAGATTCTCATAAAACCAATTTACAACTAAAAAATTTTATAATATATTTATTACATATTATTTAATATTATATAACCATAATATAAGAATGATGTTAAATAATAAAACATAACTAGTTTCTGATGATTAAGAAGCCATCAAAATAAACTAAATAAGTATCTCGGACATCTTATTTAATAATTCATCATCACACAGAATAAAAAAATGACTTATATAACCAATTAAAATTATATATTTTGATTAATAACATATATCATTAATTATGGATATATATTCCCATTTTAAATGAGCATCCATACAAATATACAATTAAATAGATCAAGAAAACTAATGAAAAAAATGATTCAGAATGATCCAATTGTATCTTATAACTCATAAAAAGACTATAAATAAACATAATATAATAATAATAAATAAAATACATGTATAATATTTGATGAATTATATTATTAATTTGTATAATTTCATTATCTTTTCATTTATGATCAAGGGATGAACACATTGATAGATAAGGTTTGGGTTTCTTGTCAATCATCCATTTTCCAATTAGGTTACGCTTTCTATCAAATTACCTAAATTTAATTCTTTATTATTTTTATTTAATTATTATATATACTCTACATGTATTGAAAAATCATATATCTAGATAATTTCATATATATTCTAAGTGAAAATACATGTTTTACATGGTTTCCTTCTCTATTATTTCTGCTAAAAAGACCATAGTGAAGGGAGATTCTCGATCCATTAACAATTATCAAGTATAATACATAAATATTTTAGAGACATATTTATTTTACATAAATAAATAATTTTTACATGAGAAACTATATCGGTTCATTACATTTTTTATAAATGGAATTTTGAAAAATAAAATTGATTTTTTCCAAATAACTCTTACATGTGACGTAAAAAGGGTATTTCTATCAAGAATTCCTCATGATGATATCTGACTATTTTGATATATTAAAACACACTATGTTGAATTTTATATTAAAATGAGAATAATATTTTATGATTATCTTCTCCCGAATTTTATTAGATGGGATATTATCATTTGGACTGTGGATGTTCTATCTTGATTCCGTTCACAATATTTCTCATAATAGTTACTGATTATGTTTATTGATTGGGGAAGGATACATACATATAATTTGTATTTATTGTTTATGTATGACTACATTAATAAGAGGAATGAATTGGACACAAAATGTAATATGTGGGCCCTGTAAATCCCCTCGATGTATCAGTAGGTGTCATGAGACAAAACAAAAATAGATTTTGTGTGAGACCATAACCATTTATTTTCATGTTACTTGGCCAATCCCTTGATTGTTTTTTAATGCCATTAAATTTAATTCCCTCATAATGATAAGTAATTTATTATCCATTTAAATATTTGACTTGTAGAATATCCATTTTTAAGTTTCATTCTCAAGTGATTATTTTTATGTAACTATTTATTCATATTTTTTCTTTCAATATTATTCTGATGTTTATGTTCTAATGGAATGTTATATTTCTCATTAACCGTGCCTTTTTTTTATTTGTTACCAACTTATATCATACTATTATTGAGAATCCTATCTCATCCCTTTCTAAGGTAATTATTTTTCCCCAGTATGGGAATTTGTATATTATGAATGACTTACATATAAAATGTAGGAGTTATGGATGTTATAAATGATGTTTCTATTTTTTTCCTTTTCATGTTATAATAAAAAAATGTTGTTTGTATATGGATTTCCAAAACTATTAAACTTTGTAGTATTTCTAGATGTGAAATACATTATTATTATAATAATTTAATTATATAAAGGTCCAGTTTCATGAAACTAGGGATATGGTCATTGCAATTGGTATCATATAAATTTTAGTAGAAAATTTTGAAACTGTATTTCAAAAACATTGATTAGGGATCAATACCCTAATATAGTTAATACGGATAAAAACTAAAGAACTTATTATAATTTTGGTCAGTTAGATATTTTTTCGGTATTACTGGTAATAAATCTATTTCTAGATACTATATCTAGAAATGGATCAAGAATAGATGTTCCTAAAATTAAAAACTCTAAAATTGTGTCTCGAAGCTGATTTAGGGAAACTAGTACATGAAAATAGGTCATGCTACCCACCTGGTATGACACTCTTAAGAGAAATAATTTAAATAATTCAACTATTATTTACAAACTATTATGGAAGACTTGAAAGTAAATATTTCCCAATGGATCCATGTTTATTATTATGGGATTATATATGATTAAATTTTAAAATTCTATTTTTTGTTTTTCTAGTTCAATTTTTTTAAGATTCATAACATAATTTAATGCATTACATTATTTATAGATAGTGCATATTGGAATGAATGTGAACTTTATCATAGTGTGTATCCCATGTAGGGATTTCCATCTAATAAAAGAAAATTATATTGGTAGTAGTGTTTCAATTAGTGAGGATAAAGTTATTACTGCATTGTGGTAGAAAATGCATGTTATGAAAAACAACCATACCCATATAGAGCATATTGATTGACAACATGGGGGGGGGGGAATTGTCATTCCACTTTATGTTACAAGAAACTCTATCTATAATTGGGAATACCTATCAATTTTTAGCGGAGTAGTGGATAATTTCAATAGAAAAGTTAATTATCTCTTTTGGAGGTAATGAAATGACGATTGTTATCATGAATGTTTATCAACTCTAAATAGATGCTGAAAAATTATGGCCATTTCTTCAAAAAAAAAAGAATTAGGGAGAAATTTGAATTATGTAATGGAATGATTTTCAGGGAATTTTCAAAGAAAAATATTTTCCCCAAGTACAAAAAGCACATATAGAGAAGAATATATTTTATTAGAAAGAAAAAGTTGATGAAAAAATTATATGTATGAACACAAAGATAAATGGATTTCATGTAAAGACATATAATACATAAGTAATCCAAGAAGAAAGATTAATAGATTTTTTAATCATTTAAAATCATTTTCCTAAGTGCACTTGTATCACAAAATTTCCCATCATATGAATATATAGTCACATATTCTATAATGATAGAAAAATAATTCCTTTTTTATTATGACTCTTAGGAAAAATAAGATTATTAGAGGGCGGGGTAAGACTGATAGATAAAGGGAATAATGATAAGGTAGTTTTCCAATGTGTCGTACATCTGAAAAAATCATTCTGGTGCCTGCTTAAAATGAAACTGAGTTTTTTACAATTGTAGAGAAAAATAAAATAAATCATGTGATTGTTAAGTAATGGATAAAGCGACCTGTTTTAAATGCTACAAATATAGAGATATGGGAAAGTATGCAAATGATTAACCTATTTGTTATGAAAATCATACTCTGAAGAGGACAATGGAGAATGTCTAATATTATAAGATAAAAAATACATAGATTATTATTCATAATGATGTGGTAGAAGGATACATGAACGTTTTTTCAGAAATTCAAAATTATTTATTTTATTATGGATCAATGGATTATTTTATATCTTCCTAGTTTTTCAATAAAATTAGACAATTCCCTTTTAATTTAATAATAGACTTTTCAGTTAAAAATAATAAGGGAAGTATCATTGTAATGAAGATTTGTCTATAAATCCCCTTTTATGAAACATTAAACTTATTTTTTTTGCAAATCTTATCATCACACCTGCGGTTGATTTTGATTAAATCATTGGTATTGATTGAATTTCAAAATATAATGAGAAAATCTGTTGCATTTAGAAGGATGTTTCAATTTGTGAGGAAGATTTAGAGTACATTATCTTTCGAGTAGAAACATTATCATCTAGTTCTCATCCATATCAACCATTATTGTATCTTATAAATGAAATTATTGAGGAGGAAGAAAATAATTCTATGGAATAAAAAATTTATGATATACTTATTGGGAAAGAATACATTGTTCTTTTTTACAAGGAAATACCTAGAAAACCTCTACAGTGGGAAATTGATTTTCTATCAATATAATAAATAATTTATGTCCTGCATCAATTATTTGTAATATAATAAACATTTTGGAAGTACTGGAGAAGAATAAACAACTAAAGTAGTTGAGTAATAAGGGTCATATTTTCCATATTGTTTTTGAATGGATATATAAAGTTATATTTGTCAAGAAAATGATTGATCATTGATTCTAAACATTAACATTAGAGAAATTATCACTATTAAAATAACGAAAAAAAATCATGTTTCTCTAATTGATGATTTAGTTGATTGACTTCGCATAAACCAATATTTTTCGATGATTTACCTTCGATTTGGATATCATGAATTGCTTATGAGGAAAGAATATATTCCAAATACAATATTTCAAACCAATTAAGGACATTATGAGTTTATAGTAATACAATTTGGAATGACTAATGCACCCTATATTTTCATTGATCTAATTAGTAATGGGTTTAATGATTATCATAATAATTTTTTGGGAATTATTTATAATATATTAATATATTTGAAAACATATGTAAACTGTGAGAACCAATTTCAAGATGTTATGGAGAATATTATTATTAAATAGTTATATAAGATGCTTATAAATTTTGAATTATGGAGTCGACATATATCCTTATATTTCTTTAGTTATGTTATTTTATTGTTTTATAAAGTTGACTGAATCAAATTTCAATTTTTATTCAATAAGAAAATATAAAACCATAACAGAACAGAAGATCAATGGGGAGGAAGTAATGTAGGTCAAGGGAGTCATTTCAAACAATAACATTACAAGCATTAGGAATGGACCCCAGGATGTTGTAAATAATCAATATCTCTCTTGGTCTATCTTTTCAAGCTAAAATATTAGATGAATTTTTCCCTTCATGCCTTGGGTATCAGACCAACATATCATGAATGGGATAATTTCATCAATAGATGATCCTATAATCCACCTCCCAATGAACGTTGTCTTTATCTAGAAGGAGAATGAGAAAAATAGATGATTCAGTCTCAACTTCTATATTTTGGATGTTAAAAAACATGAATAAAGAGAATCCTATGGCCAAATATTTATCCTATGTAACCAAGAATTATCTTCATGAGAAATTTCGAACACTCCAAATGTGTGGAACCTCAGATGTCTCTATACGGCCTCGACCTTAAACATTACCTAATATTTAGTTATTTCAGGAATACACGTTGAGGATCTTTTCAGGATTAGAGTTTTAGAGAATTAGATCTTAAATCATACATTACACTCCACATTTAATCAAAGTGGTTACATAAAATATAGTACTCATTTATCCCATCATCATAAACATATTTGAAATAAAACATAGATTCTTTCTTGGCACTTCCTTGACACTATCATCAAATCATGTACCATTCCCTTGACCTGTGAAAAACATTTCAAAAATATGGGATGAGCATTAAAAGATCAGCTGGGGATATAAAAGTACGAAATGAAAACATTAGTCCATGTATGAAATCATACATTACTCGTAAAACATAATCATTTTAACATACCTCATCAAATCATGAATAAATCATAGAAATCATAATACATAAAGGTAACTTGAGGCATTCATAACATTCTTACATAGGGAGTAACCCTCATTGTTATGTTTGGAATACCCATCACAGTATATTCCCTAAATCTCTATGGATAATCCTTAAAGTTTAACCCCTTCGCATTACCCAATTCATTGGAGAGCTATATTGGGCTCACTCGCCCTTAGTTTATCACGAAACCACCTATCTTCATAACAATGCCCAAGAACCATAACATAGTCGTATCATATAAAACATGCATAAAGGAAACATAACATTTCCACATTTAAATCACAAGATATCAATAAAACAAATTGATATAATAAAAACATTATGAAAACCATTTTCAATACCAAAATAAAAGAAAAGTAATACATGGTATTTATTTTTCATTTTAAAAAAAAGTTAGGTTATGGCTTGTAGAGGAAGCCGAAACTCAAATAATGGTCACGGCGGTGGAGAGGTCGTTGTCACCGTATACGTATGAAAAAAAACATTCCTTTTTCATTTAGTAAAACGCTTCATATAAAAATATTCCTTTTGAATAACGTAAATGTCAAATGGGTTTAGAAACCGTATAAAAAAAAGTTGTGTATAAAACAAAATATGCCTCAATGAAAGGAGATTGAGACGAAGCACCTTACATCGTATCTGACTTGACATGATCATTCTTTAATATCCTGAATATTAAACTTGATTTAATTTCTACTTTCATAAGAACCTTTTTCAAATTCATTACTCCTTTTATATCACTTTTTACCATGCCATGAACACTATGTAATTATTTAAGTTAATAACGGTCATTTTAATGATCATTGGTACTTGAGTCAAAAATAAACTCTTTATAATTAAATGTTGTTCATGAATCCATTATATCTAGAGTTATATTCATGATTTATATATCATATATATCATATATATCTAGTATATACCTGAATTTATAATATTACATAACATTTAGAGGTAAGAAATGAAATGCACCGTTCATGGAGACGGTAACCCGTACGTACGTATGAACACTACAATCATTTCTATTTCGTATTTTATGGAATGGAATCATAATGAAATAATGGTATATTATAATTCCAATATAATATCATTTATAATATCATTAACTCAATCCTTTATACATCCCACATATGGCATTAACGAAACAAATCACTTTGAGGGGGTCGTAGTGCGCACTTCCTAAAATAAAGACATCACGTTTACCCATAATGGAAACCATAATGGTATGAAAAAAATGAAAAATACATAAGCTTATGGAAAAAATAAACATATCATATATCATATATAAATATAGTGTCATCTTAATGGCCACCTTTGAAGGTGTTAGAAGAATATTGAACAATCATCGTTTTGTGAGGCAGAAATTCACCTTCCATGGAAACAGTATGATCTTTAACCATTAGATGAATTTTTGTGTAAGTGTAGCTCAAATCCATATTATAACAACATCCTAGTATATTTTAAGATACTGGTGTTGTTAAAAAAGAAATTAATAAAAATATTTTAGGGGGATTGGAGAAGAAAAATAAAACAAAAGAACATTAGAGAAGACTTTACCTTTAAATCGGGTAACTCTTCTTGATTTGAACCAAAATGGTTTCTTGAAGAGCTTTCTGCCTAAAGTAATGATTATAGGATTAATATAGGGATCTGGATAGGAAAAATGAGCAGGTCTTTCCCGATCCAAAGCCTTGATATTTTTGGGTAAGGAGGTAGTGGTGGGGGCCTTTTATAAGAGGAGAGGAGGGCACTCTTGGAAAGTTACAAAATGTTACTTTATATTGAAATGTGTTTCGCATTTAAAAGGTCCCACATTGATGTATTTCTAGGATAAGGTGATAAGGGTTCTAAATATACTTATCCAATAGGTCTTTCACAAGTGTAAGTCTTATATTTTACATTATCATTTCATTTTATTTAAATCGTTCATTAATAAGGTAATCGTTGCATCATCATGATGTCATAAATAATTTAATTTATTTAATGTATAAAAAATAAAAAAGTACTATGATATAGGAAATCGTTTTATCTTTCCAATGACTATTTATTGTTCAATATATAATTTATGTAGACAAAATTAAAAATGTTTTACTCAGGTGACACATTCTTTGTTATATTTAACATTCTTTAAAAATAAAAAGATAAAGAGTCATTATCACAAAAAAGTAATTCCATGGGGTCCCCCAGTTCGGAACAAGACATAAAATAGTCGTCCATGACACAACTAGTAGTATTAAGACACATTTTGGTGTCATTTTTTATTATTATGATATTATGTTATTATCCTTAACTACTCGATTACTAATTAATCATGATAATTAAAGATAATGACCGTCATTACTATTCATAATGTCCAAAAACAAAAGAGTCTTGATTATCTAATTTTTACTTTCGGATTCAAAATATATAATCCATTTTACCAAATTAAAAACACAAAAATTGCAATAATTAATTTAAAAATAATTCTCGTTGTCAAAACAAATAGCGGGTTTTTTATAAACAATATCTATCAAACGTTTGGCACTTGTTTATGCCCAATTCCAAAGTGAAATTAATTCTAAGGACCACCATTGGATTAAATGGTAAAACAAATATTCTTATTACATGTTAAAACCAATTAAAAAAATAGTCTAACTATATAATTATATTATATGAAAAAAGCAATTTTGATGTAAAATGCAGTATTTTTCATTATTCATTAAAATTGAACATTGTCAGAAAAATACCAAAAATTAACCGAAGGTAAATTTCAATGTCCCAATAATAAAGATTAAGTTAACTTTGACAAATAGAGGTTATAAAATTGTCAAAAGTTTTATTTGAAAATGGTTTTCCATCAAAAGGCAGTAAAATAATCTTTTAAAAATATTAGTGTATTCCATGCTTAAGATTGGATTTATTCTCATTTTAAGCCACTAAAACACTATCTAATTCATAAATAGACATATATAAAAATATATATTATTCATTACATACTTGGGATGTTACATATTTCACCCCTTTAGAAAATTACATCCGCATAATTTATTTACTTATTGAATAAGTCAGGGTATTTATCCCTCATTGCATTTTCAGATTCCCACGTTGCCTCTTCAATCATGTGGTTTTTACACAAAAACTTTATTTGAGGAATCACCTTATTTCACAACACTTGCTCCATATGGTCATTAATCAGGACAGGTTGTTCCTCATAAGATAGGTACTCTTCCAACTGAACTACTGCTGGACTCAAAACATGAGATGGATATGGCATGTACTTCCTTGACATTGAAAAATGAAAAACATTGTGTACCTGAGATAAACACGGAAGTAAATCCACTCGGTATGAAAATGATCCAACTCTATCCAAAATTTCATATAGTCCAATGAACCATGGACTCAACTTTCTTTTCTTACAAAATTGTATCACACTTTTCCATGGTGAGACTTTGAGGAAGACATGATCACCTACCTCAAAAAAGAGATCCTTCCTCCTATTGTCTCCATAACTCTTCTGGCTGATCTGAGCTGTTCTCATGTGTCTCTGTATCAGCTGAATTTTTTCTTCCAACTTATCTACCAATTTTAGTCCCATAAACTTCCTTTCACCCACTTCATCCCAGAAAGCTGGAGTTCGACATCGCTTCCCATATAATGCCTCAAATGGTGCCATCTGTATACTGGAATGAAAACTGTTATTATAAGAAAACTAAACCAAAGAAAGATGTTGTCCCCAAAATCCCTGATAATCCATCGAACAAGCACATATCATATCTTCCAAAGTCTGAATAGTTCTTTCTGACTGCCCATATGATTGAGGATAAAAATCTGTACAGAAATTTAATTCAGTACATAATGACTTCTGAAGGCATTTCCAAAAGTTATAAGTGAACCTGAGATCACAGTCAGATAAAATGGAGAGAGGAACTCCATGTAACCTTAATATCTCTTTAAGATACAAACGGGAAAGTTGATCTATGAAATTACTATCTCGTATAGCAAGGAAGTGAGCAGATTTAGTCAAGTGATCAATAATAACCCAGATTGCATTATTACCTCGAGGTGTCTTCGGAAATCCCACAACGAAGTCCATAGATATATTCTCCCATTTCCACTCTGGTATTGGTAAATGCTGAAGCATCCCTTTCAGTGACTGGCGCTCTGCCTTAACCTATTGACAATTCAAACACTTCATAATAAAATCAGCAATATCCCTTTTTATTCCATCCCACCAGTAACACTCCCGAAGATCCCTATACATCGTAGTACTACCTGGATGAAATGAAAATGGAAAACTATGAGATTCACATAACAACACTCTCTTCAATTGTCAATCACAAGGAACACACAATCTCTTCCCAAATCTCAAAACACAATCATTATCAATGTTTAATTTAGGAAACTTACCCTTCTGAACCATTTCTACCTTTTTCTAAAACTCGTTGTCTTGCTTCTGTGCTTTCTTAATTCTGTCTGATAGAGAAGATTTCACTGATAGCTAAAACAAAACAAAAGGAAATCCTGCACCAACAACATCTATGCCAATGTTCATCAAATCCTTAACCAAAGTATCATGTTCCAAAGGCATCATTTTTGATGAAGCGTTACTTTTTCGACTCAAAGCATCAGCCACTTTATTTTCTTTTCACGAATGGTAATTAATTGTACAATCATAATCATTGATTTACTCCATCCATCTCCTCGGTCTCATGTTCAATTCTTTCTGAGTGAATATATACTATAAAATTTTGTGATCGGTATATTTTTCACATTTTACTCCATACAAATGATGCCTCCAAATTTTAAATGTGAAAAAAACAGTAGCTAATTCAAAATCATGTGTAGGGTAATTTACTTCATGTTTTTTCAACTCTCGTAAAGAATAATCAATTACCGGATCATTCTGCATTAGGACCAACCAAGTCCTTTCAATGAAGCATCACTGTAGATAACAAACTCACCATTCCTAGTAGTTAGTGCCAAAACTGGAGCATTCACCAATCTTCTTTTCAATTCCTGAAAACAATCATCACATTCTTTTGTCCAGATAAACATAACACCCTTCCATGCTAGTTAAGTCATTGGAGTAGATAACCATGAAAAATTTCTAACAAACCTTCAGTAATAGCCTGCCAAACTAAGGAAGCTACAAATCTTAGTTGCATTTGTGGGTCTTGGCCATTCTTCAACAACCTTTATTTTTGCAGGATCAACACTTATCCCATCTTTAGAAACAATGTGACCAAGGAATGAAATTTGTTGCAACCAAAACTCACACTTTCTTAATTTCCCATAAAATTTATTTTCTTTTAAGGTATTCAAAATAACCCTTAAATAAATTTCATGATCCTCCTCACTATTAGAAAACACCAAAATAACATCAATGAAAACAACCACAAACTTATCCAAGAACTCATAGAAAATTCTATTCATAAAGATCATGAATACAGCAAGTGCATTGGTTAGCCCCAAAGGCATTACTACAAAATCATAATGGCCATATATTATACGAAATGCGGTCTTCAGAATATCTTCTTCTTTTACCTTCAACTGATGGTACCCCGATCTTAGGTCAATCTTTGAAAAAAAATTGAGTTCCTGGAGCTGATCAAACAAATCATAGATATGATGCAAATGATATTTGTTTTTAATAGTGATGTTATTAAAGGCTCGATAATAAATTCAAAGTCTCATTGAACCATATTTATTTTTAACAAATAAAATAGGAGCACCCCATGGTGATGTGCTAGGTCGAATGAAACCTTTCTCTAATAAATCTTGCAATTGCTCCTTCAACTCTAAAAGTCCAATTTGAGCCATTCGATAAGGGGGTTTTGAAATTGGATTATCATGGTGAACTAAGTCAATAATAAATTCTAATTCCCAATATGGTATTATTACAGGAAACTCATAAGGAAAAACATCAGGATACTCATTTACCACTGGCACATCATTAATATGAACAGTCCCAATATTTTCAACGATTTGTGAAAGGTATCATTAATTTCCATATTTTTCAAGTTTCTCGGCCTCTTGATATGTTATCAACAGTATGGGTTATTTCTTGTACAAAAACTGAAAGTCTTTTTGAAATGAAACTTCTTTATCTCTACAGTCAATCTTAGCCTGGTAAATAGAGATCCAATCCATACCCAAGAAAAAATCAAAATCTACTAGATGCAAAACAAAAAGGTTTTCAAGAAGGTTCTTTCCACGGATAAGGATATGAAGATTATTATAAATTATTTTTTCCTCAACATTTTCCCCAGGTGTTTTTACCACATGTTCAGTAGTCATTTCTTGAGATGGCATCCCATTTTACTAGAAAAGTTTTTAGAGATGAAAGAATGTGTAGACCCTAAATCAGACAACACACTGAAATAATCTGAAAAAAACAAAGTACCTGATACCACTTCATTTGATGGACCAAAATCTACTGAAGTAGTTGAAAAGTATTTCACCACCCCTTTCTTCTTGTATTCTAACTGGTTCCCATCACTCAATATCATTGTTGAACACTCATTTTCATAGTGACCCATCTCATTGCACTTAAAACATTTCAGTAACTGTAAGTCAAATTTGGTCTTACCATCACCCTGATCTCTTTCAGTGCAATCATGAGCTTTATGTCCCATCTTACTGCATCAGGAGCACTTTCCAGAATTCAGAAGACATTCCCTAGTATGAATTTTACCACATTTATCACAAACTCGGAACTTAGTTTTTTTCCATCAGGTCTTTTTGAATAATTCTTCCCTTTCTCCTGCCACCTCGGTCTCTTCTTCTGCTGGTTTTTATGGAACATTTGATCAACGACAAACTCCATTTCCACATTCTCAGAACATCGAACAAGCATTTCATAACTATTGAACTCGCGAGCAGCTAAAGCCCTTCGATATTTTGGCTTTAATCTTGAGTAAAAACGATTGATTTTACTATCAAGGTCTTGGATAAAATTTTGAGCATACCTTGCCAATCGAGTGAACCCATCTTCATAAGCAGCCATTGAGTCATCATCTTTCCTCAATTCCAAGAATTGTTTTTCCATTCTAAGTTGAACAACCTTAGGAAAATACTTCTCAAGAAACATACCTTTGAATTTATCACATTCGAGAGCATCAATCTCATTAGCGTCCCTGATATTTTTAACCATCGACCACCACTGATCTACTTCACCCTCTAAATGGTAAATAGAAAGACTAATCTTGAGTTAATATAATTCTAACTCCTAAAGTTATCTAAACCGACCTCGGATACCAACTATAAGGTCTCGGCCTTAAACATTACATAATCTTGAGTTATTTAAAGAATACACTTTGATGATCTTTTCTGGTTAAGAGTTTTAGAGAATTAGATCATAAATCATGCATTACACTCCACATTTAAACAAAGTGGTTACATGGAAGATAGTACTCATTTTTCCCATCATCAGAGAAATATTTAAAATAATACATAGATTCTTTCTTGAAACTTCCTTGAAACTATCATCACATCATGTACCTTTCCCTTGACCTATGAAAATCATTTCAAAATCATGGGATGAGCATAAAAAGCTCATCAAGGGATATAAATGTAAGAAATGAAAACATTAGTCCATGTATGAAATCATACATTACTCATAAAACAATATCATTTTAACATACCTCGTCAAATCATGAATAAATCATAGAAATCATAAGACATAAATGTAACTTGAGGTACTCATAACATTCTTACGTAGGTAGTAACCATCATGGTTATGTTTGGAATACCCATCACAGTATATTCCATAAATCTCTTCGGAGAAACCTTAACGTTTAACCCATTTGCATTATCCAATGCATTGGAGAGCTATATCGGGCTCACCCACACTTAGTTTATCACGGACCCTCCCGTCTTCATAAGAATTCCCATGAACCATAACATAATTGTATCACATAAAACATGTATAATGGAAGTATAACATTTCCACATTTCAATCACAAGATATCAATACAACACATTGTTATAATAAAAACATTATCAAAACCATTTCCAATACCAAAATAAAAGAAAATTAATACATGTTATTTATTTTTCATTTTAAAAAAAGTTAGGTTATGGATTGTAGAGGAAGACGAAACTCAAATAATGGTCACGGCAGCAGAGAAGTCATTATGGCCGCTTACGTACGACAAAAAAACATTCCTTTTTTCGTTTAGTAAAATGCTTCGTATATAAAGATTCCTTTTGAATAATGTAAAAGTCAAAGGGGTTTATACACCGTATAAAAGAAAGTTGTGTATAAAACAAAATATGCCTCAATGAAAGGAGATTGAGACGAAGTCCCTTACCTCGTATTTGACATGACTCGATCATTCTTTTATCTCCTGAATAATAAACTTGAGTTAATTTCTACTTTCATAAGAACCTTTTTCAAGTTAATTATTCCATTTATATCACTTATTACCATGTCATGAACACTATGTAATTATTTAAGTTAATAATGATCATTTTAACGGTCATTGGTACTTGAGTCAAAAATAAACTCCTTATAATTACAAGTTGCTCATGTAAGTATTTTATCCAGAGTTATATTAATTATGTTGATATCATATATATCATATATATCCAGTATATACATGCATTTATAATATTACATAACATTTAGAGGTAATAAATGAAATGTACCGTTCATGGAGACGGTAAGCCGTATGTACGCATAAACTCTACTTTCATTTATATTTATTATATCATGGAATTGAATCATAATGATATAAAGGTATATTATAATTCCAGTATAACATCATTAACTCCATCCTTTATATGTCCCACATATGGCATTAACGAATCAAATCACTTTGAGGGGGCGGTAGTCCGCACTTCCTAAAATGAAGATATTTCCTTTACCCATAATGGAAACCATAAAGGTATGCCAAAAATTAATAATAAATAAGCTTAAGGAAAACATAAACATATTATATATCACATATAAATATAGTGTCATATTAATGGCCACTTTTGAAGGTGTTAGCAGAATATTGAACAGTCATCGTTTCGTGAGGCAGAAATTTTCCATCCACGGAAACAATATGCTCTTTAAAAATTATATGAAGTTGTGTGTAAGTGTAGCTAGAATCCTTCTTATAAAAACCTCCTACTATATTGAATATACTTGTGTTTTTACAAAATAAATTAATAAAAAGAGTTTAGGGGGTTGGAGAAGTGAAATAAAACAAAGGAAAATTAGAGAAGACATTTCCTTTAAATCGGGTAACTCTTCTTGGTTTGAACAAAAATGGTTTCTTGAAGAGATTTATGCCTAAATTAAGGATTATATGATGAATATGGGGATGTGGATAGATAAAATGAGCAGTTATTGGCTGAGAAAAAGTCTTGAGAAGTGTGGGTAAGGAGGTAGAGGTGAGGGCCTTTTATAAGAGGAGAGGAGGGAACTCTTGGAAATTTACAAAATGTTACGTTATAATGAAATGTGTTTCGGATTTAAATGGTCCCACATTGATGTATTTCGAGGATAAGGTGATCAGGGTTAGAAATATACTCATACAATAGGACTTTTACAAGTTTATGTCTTAGATGTTACATTATCTTTTCATTTTATTTAAGTCGTTAATTACTGAGGTAATCGCTTCATCATCATGATGTCATAAATAAAAAAATTTATTTAATGTATAAAAATTATATTAGAAATACTATGATGTAGTAAATATTTTTATCTTTACAATGACTATTTATAGTCCAATAGATCATTTATGTAGACAATATGAAAAATGTTTTACTCAGGTGATACATTCTTTGTTATATTTAATTTTCTTTAAAAATAAAAAGATAAAGAGTCATTATCACACAAAATTCATTCCATGGGGTCCCCAAGTTTGGCTCAAGGCATTCCATGGTCGGCCATGACACAAAAAGTAGTATTAGGACAAATGGTGGTGTCATTTTTTATTATTATGATATTATTTTATTATTCTTAACTACCCGATTACTAATTAATCACGATAATTAAAGATAATTATCGTCGTTACTATTCATAATGTCCAAAAACATAAGAGTCGTGATTACATAAATTGGACCTACTGATTACAAATATGTAATCCATTTTAAAAAATTCCAAACACAGAAATATCAATAATTAATTTAAAAAAATTCCCGTTGTCAAAACAAATAGCAGGTTTTTTAGAAACAATATATATGAAAAGTATGGCACTTTTTTATGCCCAATTCCAAAGTGAAATAAATTATAATCACCAAAATTGGATTAAATGGTAAAAAAATATTGTAATTAAACATTAATACCAATTAAAAAGATAATCTAACCATATAATTATATTAGATGATAAAATCTTGTTTGCTGTAAAATGAAGTATTTTTCACTATTCATTAAAAAATGAACATTGTCAGAAAAATACAAAATTAACCTAAGGTAAATTTTAATGTCCCAATAATAAAGAATATGTTTATTTTGACAAATATATATTATAAAATTGTCAAAAGTTTGATTTAAAAATGGTTTTCCATCAAAAGGCAGTAAAACAATCTTTTAAAAATATTAGCGTATTCCATGCTTAATATTTGATTTATTCTCATTTTAAGCATCTAAAACACTATCTAATTAATAAATAGACTTATATAAAAGTATATATTATTTATTATTTACTTGGTGTGTTACAGTCTCAATCCAGATCTCCCTGCATTATCTCCATATTCATGAATTACCCATCCACATTCAGTTTCATCCCCAAGATAGGGGTAGTCCATCTAACCCAATATCCTTAAATAAGTTTCTTGGTAGCCGAATACATGTATTAAATAGGAATTAATATCTTCAATGGAATGGAATGAAAATCATTCTAGATCATTTACTCTAGTTCCATCTCAAGGAACATCACATGAACCTATAGACGGATATCAAAAATTGTAGTGTTGTACCCAACATTTTATTGAGCTTCCTGGACAAACAAGAAAGATATTGAGAGAAAAATTACTAAAACATTAACCTCCATCCCATGGAGACCAAACCCTTGAAACATGTTCTTGAACTTTACCTGTATGAAATAATCAATGAAATTGAGATTATTCCCTTGCAGTATGTAGTTACAGACCCCATGGGCCTAATCCATGTGGAAGAAGATATGTCGTGTTGTTGCCTATTGCAGCCTCCAACAACACTGAAATCAGTTGGATAGATTTTCTCCACATCATTTATTATTCACTTTATTTATAATCACATGATTCTTCATGCATAAAAATAAAAGAATTCATCTTTCTACGAATCTCATTACACAACAGTTTTATGCCCATGCATCTGAGATACTACCAGTGAGGATCAAATTTATGAAGGAATTACTATAGAACCTCCCAGTGAAGGAGCCTAAGAAAGTAAACCTATATTATTCATCCACCAGTATAATTCATTCAGATACCTCATTTTGATGCATATTTAGAATATAGTTTAGAAAGGCCAAATACAAACTATCCCCTTTGAACAATTTGTTTGGCGACGGGAATCCCATGAAATGAAGAATATCACAAGACCTATTTGTATTCTATAGAATGATGTCACCATGACCAACCTTCCATATCCCAACACCATCCATCTTCTTCATATTATGAAGAATTTATTATTCAAAGCCTAATAACCTCATGGAGTTTTGATCCATGCTCTTATAGTAAACCCCATATCTATCCATAATGATCATTGACTTGAGGGATCTCTATTTATAGAAGTCCCAAGATAATAAGGACTGCAAAGATTGCATGGTATCCTATAAATTATGAACAGTGATTCCCCTTCATAAACTGGTTTAGCCATTCATTTCTAAAAATCCAATTGTAAATGGACATCTTGATTTACATCACATAAAAAAGAAGTAAATACATTTTCTAGGTTACTAATAGTATCCTCCGATGACATAATGATGGATGACACATAAATTAGAATTGAAATTAGAATACTATTAATAAGGGAGATCCTATGTCTGTAGTAAAGGAATTTATTTTTCTAGTTGAAAACTGTCCCCATGATCAAATTGACAAGATCATCAAAGAACACCTTCTTAAACCATTCTTTGGATATCTGTGCACTAAGGTAATCCAAAAGAACATGATTCCTATTAATCCAAAAATTTATGAATATCAATGACACTTATTTATGATCACATATTAGATATTAAAACAATAATTTTTATTCAATTAATACTTTTACAGGTCATCATTCCATATTAATATATGATGTTTAAGTTCCGAGAAATTGATTTTTTGACTTCTATTAATAAATGCTCTCATATCATATGAATACATAAGATGCGAATCCATGATAGATACAAACATATTATAAATTTAAGAATCTTCCCCTCTAGAAGGATTGAATGAATGTTCCTTATAAGGGCCTCTAGAGCCATTATGAACAGAGTGGGTGATAACTGATCAACATGCCTTACACCATGTGAAAATTTAAGGAACCCAAAGGCCTTACCCATTAAGGAAATTATTATCAAGAGTGAAGTGTGACCTATAAAACACAAGTCATAATACTATTCATGGAACCAAAATTGTCTCACGTCATGTAGAATATACCTCCATTAAAATTTATCATATGTCTTGTTTATATCAACATTAATCCGGATGTGGGATCCAAATATTTTTTTATTTATATTTCTAAAAATTTATTAGGAAATACCAATGGAACCCTAAATGCATCTTTCATTCCCAAAAATCTTTTTAATTGAAAAATTAATTCACTAAAGAACACTTATAGGTAGTATATTGTTATGAGTGTATTAGATATTATATTCAAATTTACACAAAAACATAGGTATAAACTGATTCAGGGAAGAAAGATATTGAAACTTAGAGATGGGAATATCTTTTTGAGGCATAGAAGGAACTATACAAATATATTAATATGAAAAAAAAATCATTCAGGGCCACGTTCACATGACTCCTCAAAATATGGAACATTTCCATAAATAACACACCCTAGAATCCTTTGGACCCAACAATGTTGTCCCTGCTCATATTGAACAGTGTGATTTTAATTTCATACTTTTAATGAATATCCATTAGGACCATGTTGTCACTATTATCAAATAGAAAATAAAATTCATCCATAAATTTTTTCTCTCCAATCTATATACTATAACACTCTTCATTAAATAATGTTAGACATCCAAGAGATCATCGAAGTAATCAAGTTCCCTTCTCACAACCATGTACACGTAAAAATTGAAGGATCCATCTCCAAGCATGATATCAATATTCTTTCTCAATCATTTATCCTTAAAAAATAAATGAAAATAAGAAGTTTTTTGTTCACCTATTTAATATTGATGGTGTCTGAATGTTTTCATAAATCACTTTCAACCTCATATAGATTCTTAGTAGGCATTTTCTTTTTCTCAACCATCATGAAAAAATGATAATCATCCCATGCATTCAGAAGATCATCCTATAGATTATAAATATCTCTTTTGAGACCCTCAAATATGATGTCATCATCACCATTTCATGAATATATTCCTTTATATAATTCTTCAAGAACTGTATCTAGTTCATAAGACTATTGGAGGCTATTCCTACCTCTAGTTTGTACCAATAATTTCTTACTATCCGCAGAAATTCATCCATCTTATGCCAGTTAGCTATATTGATGAATCATTTAGGCCTCTTTTCAGCGTCCTTCAGCATCACAAGAATAAGTTCATGATTGAACAATGATCTTGAAAGGCGAGAGACAGATTCCCTAGCAATGGAATCCCAACCTTGCAAGTGGGAATGTCATCAATCAGACCGACTAAAGATCCTCCTTGAAGCATGAATATTGTTACACCACATATATTTATTACCAATAAAAACTATATTAATCATACATATAGAGGCCATTATGTTTCTAAAATTATAGGTTCGATTTGTAGAATTCTGCAAACCTCCCCTTTTCTCCCTAACAATAATAATAGTGTTAAATTCACCTCCAATAAACCTTGAGAAGATAAAGTGCTGATTCCAATCATGTTTCTTCATAAAGGAATCTTATTTGAATCCTCTAAAATAAAAAATACTAAATAATAGAGAAACTCATTGCCTCTAACAGTTATCATGGTCATAAAAAACTACAACAAAGCATCCACAATCTCCAATGATATTCCTAATTTACAAAAGATCTATAAATGAATGTATTAGGAACTTGCATGCATGAAGATTTTTAAAATCTATATTACTTCCAATGAATCAAATATGGTCCACATCAAGTTTTTGTTCTAGAAAATTAATTATAGAAGCCATGTTCGTACAAAATTTTGAATCCATGAAGGCACACATGATGTGATCTGTAAAGACCCATAAATTTCAAGGAACTTTTTATCTTAATTTTCTTTGGAATTTTACAAGAGCGTAGTTTCTGACGGCGCCTGATTCCGAGGCCCAGTGTGCCCGGAATCAATTTCCAAAGTTTGGCTCGGGTACGTTCAGTGAACAAATGAGTGGGTTTTTATAACTTTTGAACCGGTGCTCGGAATCGAATTCTGAGGGCACCGATGGAATCGCATCGCCGGTACTTGCTTAGAAACGCCTCTTCCGGAGTTGCATTTGCTCGGTTCTGTTTTTTAATTTTTGGGTTTTAAGTTATGAAATAAAATGATGTTGTACGACAATTTTATTTTTATTTCACTTAAAGCCGCTTGAAGACCACTTTAAGCTACTTAAGCTCAGTTGAAATGGATAGGGTGCAACCCAAAATATCCTATCCACTTTATAGGATATTTTTGGGGTGGGGCCCACACGATCCCCACCGTTTCTTTCGGCAAAGTAATGCACCCACGAAAACCCCTATTAAATAAAAGTCAACTGGGGTGTTTTCTTAAACAATTAAACGCTCCTATTAAATGGGCGGTTTATTCGTTGAAATTAATTCTATGAATTAATTTTGTTCGTTTCTTAACACGTTTTCTTTTTGTTGTCATGTTTATAAAATAATGCCAACACACCTTCCTTTGGAAAAGTTGTGTTAAACCTTTGAAAAATCTCTATGTATCTTCCTCCTTCTTCGCGAAGAACGCGAAGAATGCCAGCCTCCGACGAAGAACGCCGAACCCGTGGAGATCAGCGACGCGACGCCGTGTACCGCGACGCTGATGATTCTCCCTCTGCAATGCTTCTTCCGCAATGATCCAACCCCGCGATACCCTTCGATCGACAACGACAAGATCATCGACGCGACGCCCATCTGCGACGACGCGACGCCCTTCCGCGACGCGGTGCTCCACTTGTTCTGCGACGGTCAATTCCGCGAAGAACGCACATCCGATGAGGTAGGGTTTTTAATTGAGGATATTAATACCCCTTTTTCCTCGGATGTTTCCTTTTGAAAATAAAGAACGCGGATCAACTCAATATTAATTTGATCCGCGTGATGTTTGGTTATGGGATTAGTATTCTTGATTGCGGGTTGGGGAATTTTGGTATGTTTCAATTTTTATTTGGGAATATTTTTTTTTACTCCGTGGTTGTTTCCTTTCAAAAAAATGAACCCGGATCAAAAGTACAATTTTAATTTATTAAAATTGTATCCTGTTAAGTTTTCATATGATAATTTATTTCTCCTGACTGTTATCATTTAACGCGGAGGGTGCAGGCCCAACAAACATGGCCCGACAACCCTCCACCGTTCTTCCTTGTTGTGCGGATTTGGCGGGTGATGACAAAGCGTGCCGCAAAGGAGTTTTGATGATCCCGTAGTGAAAAATGGATCCCGAGATGAACAGCGGCGCTGAAGGGAACAGAATCGGACCACCGGAGTGACTCTGGTGGCCCGCGGAAGCCACCGGCGGCCGGAGGAGGCGGCACCCCGGTGCGCCGCCGGAGGAAGCCGCCGCGGATGAAGCGGCGTCGGCAGCAGTAGCGCCAGCGGACCCGCGGCCGCGCGGGTCCGGTGCACATAGGAGGCGGCGAAGCCGCGTCCGTTGACCAGGGCGGCCCCCCGTGGGGGCCGCAGAGCTGTCACACGGGGGCACCGTGCCCCCCATGTTGCTCGGCCGTGTGGCCGAGCCAAGCCAGGCCGGGCCACGCCCTGACCGGACCGGGTCGGGCCGGGTCGGCCCGGGCCCAGACCCCCCGTTTTCGGACCGTTTTATGTCTTTTTCCCGTAACATGAGATATGGGCCTCCAAACGACGCGCCGTCAGTGGTGATGCGACCCTTGGATCGAGACAGTCGTTTTGGTATATTACAATCAAGGTTTCGGGATACTTTGGATTCGGTCGGGTTGGTTCGAACACGAAACTAACCGGGCCCTCGGAGCGGAAACGATCATATCATGAGTTTTGGACGTCCGATTGACGTGCCGTCAACTTTGTTGAATTCCACTATGTGAGTCAGATCTTTTGGCTCACTCCGCCCGATGTTTGCACACAGGTGGAGTATGGTCGGGTTGGTTTTGCCTTAAAAATCAACCGGGCCCCTGGAACAAAAAAGCCAATAACTCACAGACCGGGCGTCCGATTGACACGCCGTCCATCTCGTTGAATTCCTCTTGAAGAGACGGATCTTTTGGCATAAATCGCCCGAGTTTTGGTTGTTGTTGGATAGTGACCGGGTTGGATTGCACCCGAAATCCAGCCGGGCTCCTAGAACAGAAAATCTGATATCTTTCAGACCGGACGTTCGTTTGACAAACTGTCAGCGGCGTTGGTGATCACATTGGGAAACGGTCCCTTTGAGTATACCCTATGGGTGTTCGGGGTACAGTTGAGATACGCCCGGGTTGGTTTGTACGTGAAACCAACAGGGCCCCTGGGAAGAAAATGCTAGTAACTCACAGACTGGGCGTCCGATTGATGCGCCGTCTATTGTGTTGAGACCCCTGTGACGAGGAGGTCCTTTGAGATAATTTTTTCGTGGGACTTGTGATGTTTTGGAGTATCTACCAGTAGCTCATGGAGCGAACCCTCCCAGAGAAGACCGTGTGGATGACGAAGACCGTGTAGCCGGCTGAGACCTGATGACTGCTTGTACGATTCGACTCAGAGTGACTTCCATAGCCCAGTGGTGAGCACTACTTTGTGAGGTGGCAGACCCACGGCAGAGGAGCACTATTGTGTGAGGTGGAAGACCCGCGGTACTCGACTGGAGGAGTACCTCTGTAGGCTATGAGGGTGACCACTACTGTGTGAGGTGGCAGACCCATGGCGGGAAGCACTACTGTGTGAGGTGGAAGGCCTGTGGTACTCGACAGGAGGAGTACCTCAGCAGTCTTAGGCTAGTGAGCAGTACCTCAGTGTCGTGACAGGACCACTGTACACTCTAGAGACGAGGTTCTTCGGCAGTTACAATTTCGATAATGAAAATCCTGGTTTGAGCTGAGTCTATGACTTTTGTGTTTCCTCATGATTGAGATGGGTTACTTGATAACATGGGTATATGTATGGGAATATAACTGGGTGTTGGTTATCTGTTGATTTCATAATCCTTGGGTTTCCTCAGGATTGAGATGGGTTACTTGATAACTTAGGTATATGTATGGGTATATACCTAAGTAGAGGTTATCTGTTGAGATCTTCTTTGTGGTTATCCTTGTTGGTTTTAGTGAGACCTTGAGGGTCTCGGGGTCCCTACTGAGAATTGTTATACTCACCCATTCACGGGCTATGCCCGCACCTCGTTGTGTTGGTTGCAGACGACAGGCAGTGCTGACGGAGGCCGAGTGTTCGAGGACTGCACGATACCCGGATGTGGACTACACGACGAGTCAGTACCCGGAGGTGGACTACACGACGAGTCAGTACCTGGAGGTGGACTACACGACGAGACGACACACAGAGGAGGTTGACGGGCGAGAGCGTTGAGGAGGCTATTTGTACCTACCCTTCATGTAGGATCTGTGGTGGACGACCAGGAGCTGTACCATCTGTACCTACCCTTCAGGTAGGATCCAACGAGGACAACCCAGAAGCTGCTTCCTTTCTTCCAACTGTTCTACTTTGTTCAGTTGTAGTTTTACTTTGATTTGGGTTTGTATTCTGGCCCATTTACTTTTCAGCACTTTCTTTTGTACTTAGTATTTTGCTTCTGCTTGTACTCTGTGGTGTTTTGTTTACCTTTTATAAAGGCAATGCCTTCCCAGTTATCAGGATTTACACCTTTGGTGCTAGTCGCTAGCCCCTGGCCTATGGAAGGTGGGCTTGGGGTAGTCACGGAATGGGCCCCGAGGATGGGTCGTGACAAATTGGTATCAGAAAAGTCGGTTCTACCGCAGAACTTATAACTCTGATTTTCTCTTTCTGTGAACCAATATTGTTAAGAGTAACAAGTGTGTTTCTCAGTTCAGGGAGTCCATTGTTGGTGCGGGCGGTCAACATATCCATACACCAGGACCCTGAAAACTGAATTCCAACTTTTTGCACGAAAACAATGATTGCATGTGTGTTTCTAGATGTTTTTTTTAAATACCAGCTCAAACCAGGTCAGCTCACCATGTATAATCGATTGAATATGTCACGTTTTTTCTTTCAGGATGCCTTTTCATGGACGACCAGCTAGAGCCTAGAGGGATGTGCATACTGACAGCCTTCCGAGCGATGAGACTTCGGTACAGGGCCCTCTTGTAGTTGAGGCACCAGCGGTACTACCATACGTTGGGCCACCGATGCCACCAGCCCCAGCAGTAGGTGATGCACGCCGCTTGAGCGCGCTGTACGAGTTCCAGTGCCAGAGACCACCCAGTTTCCGTGGAGAGACAGACCTGCAGGAGTCTGAGGATTGGCTGGAGGCTGTGGTGAGAGTCTTCAGGCTAGTGGGGACGCTGGCAGACCTCATTGTGATATTTGCTTCCAGCCTTCTGTAGGAAACAACAAGAAGGTGGTGGAGCCAATTGTTCCAGTTCTGCGACGGGATGACCTTCACATGGGAATACATAGAGACCTTATTCAGGGTGGACTTTGTGCCAGTGGCTCTACACCCCGATCATGTTCAAGAGCTTCTACCTTTGCCGCGTGTTTTTCGATCAGTAGCCGAGTCATCTGTGTGTAGTAGACAGATGATGCAGAGGTCCAAGAGGGCTAGAGCCAGCCGTACGAGGAGAAGGAAGTGTTATGAATGTGGCGGAAAGGGTCACCTGGCAAGTGACTGTCCGACTCCTCGTGCAGTTAATCCGCAGGCTTTGGAGGAGCCACCGAGGCAGAAGCAGCGGTGGGTGCTTGATCAACAGCCGAGAAATGGACAAGGCAGTAGAGCACTGGGAGCAGGTGGACAGGACTGGAACTAGTGGATACGTCCCTTATACTCTAGTTCCATTTTTCTATTTTATTCGTGTCTTTGTACTATGAGATGAAATAATAAAAAGACAATTATCTTTGTTTTCTTTCATGTCCTTTTGTTGGGTTGATACTGAGTGGTCCCGGTTAAACTATTGACTTGACCCTCACATTTGAGATTTCTACTGGAGGACACCCAGTGACCTCACACTGATGCCGACAGTGTGACTCGAGCCTTGGAGGTGAGAGTGACAGTTGGATCTCTTAGTATTTACGTCGAGGCCTTACGACATCATCCATGACATGAATGCATCATTCATGTCTGGATTGACTGTATTAGGCAATGGGCGTGGTTCATCCAGGGGATGAGACCGAGTTTCTCATTTCGGCAAAGGAGAAATATTAGCAACTCTTTCAGATCGTAGGAAAAGATGGTGTAGATCATCCAGGAGTGGATGAAGACTGCACAGTGTAGTAAGAAATAGGAAACTGGCACCAGTCTTAGAGACTCGAGCAGGTTAAATGTTTCCATAAGAGGAAGCTTAAAGGAAATATGAGTCTGCGAAGCGGTAGACGTGGAGGCAGAGCTAGGAGAGCAGCATGAGGTGGTGTACATCTTAACATGCTACAACCACCCGCCTTAGTCATCCCCTCCATAGTCATGGAGCTGGAGGTCGGAGGAAGAGTGCGGCTACATGCCGTCAAGGAGTGTGACCCAATGGCTCTAAAAAATGATTCATGGGACAGTCTGTGTCCACTACTAGCTACTGTAGTAACAGACGTCGATATGAATCATTCCTCTCTTTCACAAATCTTTTCCCAGACCTAGAGTTTCCGGTAAGCCGTGGACTTGACCCTCATGTCTGGAGATACCTTGGGAGGAGACTCGATAATCACACTTACACCGACAGTGTGGTCAGACCCTCAAGGTGAGATTTTCGGTTGAGATATCTTGGTGGCAGCGTCGAGGACTTACGACGTTGGTTTGAGTATGGACTAGGCAATCACAGTTCATACACAAATTGTCTGTATTAGGCAAAAAGGTTGTGGTTTAACTACAACGTTGGGATGGGTTTTCCTTGGTCGGAAAAAAGTAAACCCCAGGAAGCACATGATAAACTCTTTCATAGGAGGGTGTGACCAATCACTCTTAATTCGGTCAACCTTACCCTCGTGGCAGCAGTCGTTTTGAGTTTCAATTCTAATAGGAATTGGAGACCTCTAGAGTTTGAGGATGATGATCACGTCCTTATACGAGTCTCACCTTGACGAGGTTTACTGAGATGTGGCCAAGGCGGCAAGTTGTCTCCAAGGTTCAACGGACCCTTCTAGGTCCTCAGTTGGGTAGGCGGGGTGGTTTACCGCTTGACCCATCCACCTCAGTTGCACCAGGTGAACAAAATCTTCCACATATCTCAACTGAAGTGATACGTGCTCGACCCTTCGCATATCATCGACCATGAGGAGCTGGACGATGGCGATGAGGTGTTTTTCACGGAGGTTCCAGTGGGGATCTAGGATCGACATTACTGGATCCTATGAGGATGATCGATTCCTCGGGTTTTCTTTTTTGGCAGTATGGAACCTCCGGGTTAGCACATGGGAGCAGAAGGATCAGATGCGTGCTCAGTACCGCTTTGTAACCCTAGTTTGTGTAAAAGCGTTACGAGGATGTAAATCCCTGAGGTAGGAGTGATGTACAGACCCGTAAATTTCAAGGAAATTTTTTTCTTAATTTTCTTTGTAATTTTACATGAGCGTAGTTTCTGACGGCGCCTGATTCTGAGGCCCGGTGTGCCCGGAATCAATTTCTGATGTTTGGCTCGAGTACGTTCAGTGAACGAACGGGTGGATTTTTTTAACTTTTGAACCGATGCTCGGAATCGAATTCCGAGGGCACCAATGGAATGGCAGCGCCGATACTTTCTTAGAAACTCCTCTTCCGGAGTTGATTTTTCTCGGTTGTGGTTTTTAATTTTTGTGTTTTAAGTGATGAAATAAAATAATGTTGTACGACAATTTTATTTTTATTTCACTTAAAGCTGCTTGAAGACCACTTTAAGCTGCTTAAGCTCAGTTGAAACAGATAGGGTGCAACCCCAAATATCCTATCCACAAGATAGGATATTTGTGGGGTAGGGCCCACACGAGCCCCACCATTTCATTCCGCTAAGTAACGCACCCGCGAAAACCCATATTAAATAAAAGTCAAGTGGGGTGTTTTCTTAAACAATTAAACGCTCCTATTAAATGGGCGGTTTATTCATTGAAATTAATTCTATGAATTAATTTTGTTTGTTTCTTAACACGTTTTCATTTTGTTGGCATGTTAATAAAATAAGGCCAACACACCTTCTTTTTTAAATGTTGTGTAAAACCTTTGAAGAATCTCTAAGTATCTTCCTCCTTCTTCACGAAAAACGTGAAGAACGCCGGCCTCCGACGAAGAACGCCAAACCCGTGGAGATCGGAGACGCGACGCTGTGTACCACGACGCTGACAATTCTACCTCTACGACGCTTCTTCTGCAATGATCCAACCCTGCGACAACCTTTGATCGACAACGACAAGATCGTCGACGCGGCACACTTCCGCGACGACGCGACACCCTTCCGCGATGCGACGCTCCACTTGTTCCGCGACGGTCAATTCCGCGAAGAACGCACCTCCGACGAGGTATGGTTTTTAATTGGGGATATTAATACCCCTTTTTCCTCGGATGTTTCCTTTTGAAAATAAGGAACGCAGATCAACTCAATATTAAGTTGATCCGCATGATGTTTCGTTATGGGATGAGTATTCTTGATTGCGGGTTGGGGAATTTTGGTATGTTTCATTTTTTATTTGGGAAATTTTTTTTACTCTATGGTTGGTTCCATTCAAAATAATGAACCCGGATCAAAACTACAATTTTAATTTATTAAAATTGTATCATGTTACGTTTTCATATGATAATTTATTTCTCCCGACTGTTATCAACTAACGCAGAGGGTGCGGGCCCAACAAACACGGCCCGACAACCCTCCGCCGTTCTTCGTTGTTGTGTGGATTTGGCGAGCGACGACAAAGCATGTCGCAGAGGCGTTTTGATGATTCCCCAGTGAAGAATGGATCCCGAGATGAACAGCGGCGCAAAAGGGAACGGAATCGGACCACCGGAGCGACTCCGGTGGCCCGCGGAAGCCACCGGCTGCGCGGGTCACCGGCGCGCCGCCGGAGGAAGCCGCGGCGGCGGCCGCAGTGCTATCGGACCTGCGGCTGTGTGGGTCCGGCGCACACAGGACGTGGCGAATCCGCGTCCGTTGACCAGGGCGGCCCCCCGCGGGGGCGGCAGAGCTGTCACGCGGGGGCAGCGTGCCCCCCGCGTTGCTCGGGCCGCTCGGCCGAGCCGAGCCGGACCGGGCCGCGCCCTGGCCTGACCGGACCGGGCCAAGCCGGGTCGTACTGGGTCAGGTCGACCCGGTTCGGCCGACCCAGTGGGGGGGTCGGGCCAGGTCGGCCCGGGCCCAGACCCCCCGTATTCAGACCGTTTTTGGTCTTTTTCCAGTAACATGAGCTACGGGCCTCCGAACGACACGTCGTCAGCGGCGATGCGACCCTTGGATCGAGACGGTCGTTTTGGTATATTACACTCAATGTTTCGGGATACTTTGCATTCGGCCGAGTTGGTTCGAACACGAAACCAACCGGGCCCTCGGAGCGGAAAAACTCATATCTTGAGTTTCGGACGTCCGATTGACGTGCTGTCGACTTTGTTGAATTTCTCTAAGTGAGACAGATCTTTTGGCTCACTCCGCCCGAGCTTTGGACGCAGGTGGAGTACGGTCGGGTTGGTTATGCCTTAAAAACCATTCGGGACCTGGGAACGAAAAGGCCAATAACTCACAGACCGGGCGTCCGATTGACGTGCCGTCTATCACGTTGAATTCCTCTTGAAGAGAGGGAACTTTTGGCATACTTCGCCCGAGTTTTGGTTGTTTTTGGATAGTGACCGGGTTGGATTATACTCGAAATCCAACCGGGCTCCTGAAACAGAAAAGCTGATATCTTTCATACCGGACGTCTGTTTGATGAAACGTCAGTGGCGTTGGTGATCACGTTGAGAGACGGTCCCTTTGAGTATACCCTATGGGATTTCAGGGTACAGTTGAGATATGGCTGGGTTGGTTTGCACATGAAACCAACCGGGCCCCTAGGACGAAAAGGCTAATAACTCACAGACCAGGCGTCCGATTGATGAGCCGTCTGTTGTGTTGAGACCCCTGTGACGAGGAGGTCCTTTGAGATACTTCCTCATGGTAATTGTGATGTTTTGGAGTATCTACCAGTAGCTCGTGGGGCGGACCCTCCCGCAGACGAGCGTGCAGAGTACGGAGATAGTGTAGCCGGCTGAGACCTGATGACTACTTGTACGATTCGACTCGGAGTGACTTGCATAGCGCAGTGGGGAGCACTACTTTGTGAGGTGGAAGACCCACGACGGAGGAGCACAACTGTGTGAGGTGGAAGATCCACGGTACTCGACAGGAGGAGTACCTCTGTAGGATATGAGGGGGAGCACTACTGTGTGAGGTGGCAGACCCATGGCGGGAAGCACTACTGTGTGAGGTGGCAGGCCCGCAGTACTAGACAGGAGGAGTACCTCAGCAGTATTAGGATAGTGAGCAGCACCTAGGAGTCGTGACAGGACCATTGTACACTCTAGAGACGAGGTTCTTCGGCAGTTACAGTTTCGATAATGAAAATCCTGGTTTGAGCTGAGTCTATGACCTTTGTGTTTCCTCATGATTGAGATGGGTTACATGATAACTTGTGTATATGTATGGGCATAAAACTGGGTTTTGGTTATCCGTTGATTTCATAATCCTTGTGTTTCCTCAGGATTGAGATGGGTTACTTGATAACTTAGGTATATGTATGGGCATATATCTAAGTAGAGGTTATCTGTTGAGATCTTCTTTGTGGTTATCCTTGTTTGTTTTAGTGAGACCTTTAGGGTCTCGGGGTCCCTACTGAGTATTGTTATACTCACCCCTGCACGGGCTATGCCCGCACCTCGTTGTGTTGGTTGCAGACGACGGGCAGTGCTGACAGAGGCCGAGTGTTCGAGTACTGGACGGTACCCGGAGGTGGACTACACGACGAGTCAGTACCTGTAGGTGGACTACATGAAGAGATGACACACAGATGAGGTTGACGGGCGAGAGAGTTGAGGAGGCTATCTTTACCTACCCTTCAGGTAGGATCCGACGAGGATGACCCAGGAGCTGGTTCCTTTCTTCCAGCTGTTGTACATTGTTCAGTTGTAGTTGTACATTCATTTGGGTTTTTATTCTGGCCCATTTACTTTTCAGCACTTTCTTTTGTACTTAGTGTTTTGCTTCCGCTTGTACTCTATGGTGTTTTGTTTACCTTTTATAAAGGCAATGCCTTCCCAGTTATCAGGATTCACACCTTTGGTGCTAGTCGCCAGCCCCTGGCCTATGGAAGGTGGGATTGGGGTAGTCAAGGCACGGGCCCCGAGGACGGGTCGTGACATGATCCCAGAGACCTCAACAATTAAAAATGACAGTATATATCATAAGAGAATTTGTGTAATGTATTTTCATCCAAATATCCAATTTTTGACCTCCCACCAATAAACGCTGATGCCTGTGCCATTGCTCTGGATATGGGCCTGCTGACAGGAACATACGAACACACCTTTGAGCTGGAATCAATTTTAGCCACTAGAGTATATATCCCTTTATCAACAACATCTCAAAACACTAGGGTTGAATACAAGTTAGAAGGATTAACTTGAGAATACATGAATCGCAGGTGAACCACCTTTAGAAAAAGAGAAACAATCATGAACCTTTCTAGTGACCTCCAAGAACAGTGAACCTCCAACAAAATGCCTTCGAGAAAAGACACAACATACCAGATGGGGTCATGGAACATGAACAATATTCATTGAAGGATTTGACGCCGGAAATAAAAATTCAGATACCCTCACCAAGATCGCCAATATTCGAGAACTCGTTGATCAAAATAATTTTCAAGGCAGGTGACAAAGATGAAGGTAATGTAACTCACTCGTGAAGGATGTTAATATTACAGAATCCATCATTCCCAACACCAAATAGTGAATCAATCTATGTAGTCCATTGGTTTATAAGGTCATTATATGTGTTTTATTTGAAAACTTTTTTTGACTAGATTTAAAATTTAACTTGATTAAACATATTGGGGTTGTGTTTATTTTGATAAATTAATGTGAATAATTCATTGAATAATTGATGAATGGATATGAAAATTATCCAATCATGAAACTACAATTGTTAAATGGTGCGTTTATGATTTATAGTGATTCATAAAATAATGGCCTTGGTTATATCCTTATATGAAATGATATATTTATTTACTATGAACCAAGGAAGCTAAAAATTCATCAAACAAACAATATGTCACATGATATTGATTTAGAAACTACAATATTTTCTCTAATTATATGTGGAAACTATATCTATGGTGAAATAAGTGAGACATATATTGATCACAAGAGTTTGAAATATATATTATTATAAAATTAATATAGCATTGAGGACATGTGATGTCCTAAGCTACCTGAGGATTTTGATTTTTCAATACACTACCTCCCATGGAAGGTGAGTAAATTATCAGTTGAATTGATCATGAATGATCATTATGTTCTAAAAAAATTGAGCAATGAAAAGGAACTTGTGTACATGGATCTCAAATATATGTATTTGAGAATTTTCAATCTAGGTAAATCATTATGACTTTTTAAAATTTTATTCCAACAATATGTTTTGGAAAAGATTAAAATTTCTCAGTCTGATGATGATAATCATCTAAATAAAATTAAATCTGTGAATGACGGGATGTTGGCAGACAACATGTATGAAGATGGAATTAAAACATTTGGGTGGAGTTTATGTATTACCTCTGTACATGAGCTAATATGGGTTTTATTGGATTACCAAAATATCTCAGATTATTATATAACCCTGGTAGCATAAATATGTATAGATAATTGAAATAACATTACATTTTGTATAATATGATGCATAAAATTACTGATTATGTATCAAGATGTTTATTCTGTCAAAATGTGATGGTTGAATGAAATCATCATGGAGGTTTCATGATACATGATCCTACTCATAAATCAAAATGTGATGATATCAGTAGGGCCATTTTTATTTTAATACAAAAAACAAAAATAATGGATGATTTAAATTGGGTAGTTGTAGAATGACTTACCGAATATGAACATTTCCTCAATAAAATAATGTATTTTCCACTAGATCACCTGGAAAATAAATATATTAATGAGTTTTTAAGACATCGTGGTGAACCTATTTTAATTGTGTCTAATCTTGAACCATGATTTACATCAAAATTATGAAAAATTATTCATAAATATTTGGATATTGCACATCATTTGAGTACTACATCTAAACATCAAACTGATGTTCAGTCAAAAAGGACAATTGAAACATTAGAATATAGGTTGAGATTATTCTCATTTTACTTTCCTGGTATGTTGGATCAATATTAACATTTTTTAGAGTTTCCTACAATAATAGTTTTCATTCCAATATTCAAATGGAAACATATAAATCATTGTATATAATGAGATTTCGTACACCAACTTTTGGGGATGAAGTTGGTGAAATGGATTCTTGTATGGACTAATCATGGAGAGGAAATATTGGAAAATGTAATGAATATTCAACCCCATATCAAATAAGATCAATGTAGAAAAAATAACTATGATGATAATAGAATTATGTATTTGGAATTTCAAAAGGGATATAATGTTTTCTTGAATGTATTGATGTGGATGGTTGTCGTAAGATTTAAAAAGAATGGAAAACTGAGTTCCATGTACATTGGTCCTTTTGATACCCTGGAGTGATTTTGAGCTATGGCTTATCATTTAGTGATGATTCCTAGAATTATAAAGTACACAATGTGTTATATAATTATTTTTTAATGAACTACATGACCAAACCAATGAATTTAATCTATTATAAAGGAGAATATTTGGAACTTATTGTATATTACAATTAAGGACCTTTCCAAACTCTAAACACTAAATAACATCATAAAATTTAGGAAGTGACATGGAAATAAGAGGTAGTTATGATGAAGAATTAGAAAAATATTTTCATGATGTGACATTTTTGAAATTTTGGTGATGAATGTTTTATTAAAGGGGAGATTTTAATGAACCAGCATTCTATCAATGAGAGTTTTATTCTAATAATTGTTTTATATAGTATAAATCACATTAAATATCTTATATATCAAAATACAAACATTATGAACAAGGAATGAATAAAATTATTAGTATTTATAGATGCTAATGAACTTATACCAATTAAATAGTAACTTCCCATTAGGCATACCAATATGACACTTATTAATAGAAAATTGGGAAGTTGAATAGAAACATCACTCTTGAAAATATAATTTTTTTTAATATTATTAATTAATAAATGGTAAAATTAAATTAGAGTATATGTAAATAAATATTTTAAATGCTATTAATTATCTGTTTCTATTTATGTAGTTCATAAATATTTATTTAAAATTTAATAATTAAAAAAATTATTTAAAATAAAAATTATGTTAATAAGATGTATTCCTATATAAATATTTTTTCCTTATGATTTTGTGATAATTTTGTGAGGAATTAATTATTTTTTCAATGTTTCATAAAATCATATATAATTTTGAGATATTTATTTTTTAACTAATAAATTAATTTAATTAAAAAATTTCTTTCTCATATTAGGATAAATATTTTCATACAATGGATTTTATTTTTTAATTAAACAAGTCAAAAAATTTATAAAGTGAGTTTTTGGGATTTTAATGAAATAATTGAAATTTTATTTGACAGTAAAATATTGGAATTTACTATATAAATAAACTATAAGTTAAATACACAATTCCTTGAGTAATTTCTTATATAAGAAAAATAGTACTGAAGCCACCATAATTTTTCTAATATATTTGGTGAAGCTTTTCAATATATTTATAGTATTGAGGAAAAATAATAATACAAATTAATAAAGTAATGAGAAAACATCCATGTCTAACACTATATATACCACATATTATCCCCACACATTATATGAATTTATCATTGTAAAATTGATACTCATGTCTATTCCTATGACCCTCCCCCACTTCAAAGATCTTTTTTCAAAAAAAAATACAAAAACAAATCACCAATAAGAGGCACTCATGGAGGTACAAATCAAGATGAAAAAACCAATATCTTTCTTTTAATTAATTTTCAGGTTCTTTTCATTTTTTCACCTAACATCCCTATCCAAATTTAACATGACATGTCCATTATATTCTTTATTCTTAATTTTTTTTTGTGTTGATGTAATAATAAATCATAAATCAACTTCCCTATCTATTTATTATAAAAAATGAAAACATCATACATAATGAGTTGATTTATCATATTCAAGGATAAGTGTTTTCAATTTCCATTAAAAACATCACGAATTATCAAAAAAAAATTGGTAAAAAAATATAATATATGTACTTCATCATATTTAATAATATTGAACCATTAAAAAACATGATGTTACATAACAATAAACAACTTGTTTGTGATGATCAAAATCCCCTCAAAATAATATAAACAATTATCACAAACAACCTATATAATAATTCATACTCTCCTATGGTAACAAAATGAATTATATAAAATATTAATATTATATATTTTAATTAATAAATATATTTATTTTTTGATATCTATTAACATTTTAAATTAAAATCCATACTAATATAGAGGTTAATAGATCATTAAACTCATCAAAAAAACACTCCCAAAAAATAAAGTTGTATGTTATAACTCAAAAAAACATTTACTGAACATTATGAAATTTTAGTAAATAAAATACATGTACAAAATTTTATTAATTAATTTATTAAGGAGTCTAATTTCATTATCCATTAATTTATGTTAATGTGTTGAACACTTTTTGATATAATGTATGGGTTTAATTTAGAACCTCCATTTTCCATTTGTGATACACTTTTTCACAATGCTTCTAAATTTATTTCTTCATTATTTTTATATACATATTCTATATTATCTGTATATGTTCAAAATAATATATTTAGATCATTTTATGTCTCTTTTAAGGAGAAATACATGTTTTACAAGGTTCCCTTCCCAATAATTTCGAAAAAAAAACTAAATTAAAGGGAACTTCCAGATTTCGTACCCATTTTCCTCTACCATCCATAATATATTTAATGAAAAATATTTTTTTTAATCAATAAATTCATATGAAAGACTATATTTTTTCATTACATGTTTTTTTAAAACAAATATAAAAAGTAAAAAATAATTTTCTTAAACAACTCCTCATTTAAATGTAAATAGTGTAGTTCTCTCAAGAATTCCACGTTTATTTTATTGGAATATTTTATTCTATTTAAACACTCTTTGTTGAATCATATGAATAATTGGTAATAAAATATTATAAATAATTTCTACTATATCATATTAAATGGTTCATGAACAATTTCGTTGTGGATGTGTTATCTTAATAACATTCACCATACTACTCTTAATAGTAATTTTAATATGTTTAGGGATTAGGGAAAGTTGCATAGATTTCAAATTTATATATATTTTATTTATAAACACATTCGTTAGGGGATTTAAATGGAATATTTATGTTATTGGTGGGGCCCTCTATAGACCCCCGATGCATTGATATGTTTTTTTAAAGGTTGGGGTCGAAGCCTCATTTTTATTATTAAATCAAAGCAAAGACCTCTTTTTAACTGGGTAGAAGGAAACCCATTACATAGCCCGAAGGCCCAGTGGGCTTTTATCCCATTACAAAGCCCGTAGGCCCAAATTTTTGGCCAAATTCACATTCTGTGAATAGTAACCCCGCCTGCTACAGTACTGCATAGTACCGCCGCCACTACAGTACCCGCTGATGAACAGTGTCGTCGCTGCTACAGTACTGCTACAGTACCTGCGCCCAATGGGTTTTGAACCCCCATTTTTCATGTATTGACATGTCTCATGAAATAAAACTGAAATGGATTTTAGCCTAAAACAAATCGATTCATTTTCATGTGTCTTGGTTGAGGCCTTGATGACATGTTTATGATTCCCACCATAATAATTACACTATTCTTATAAGTAATTTAAAATATATGTGAATTTCAAAAAAGTATAATACCCATGTTTATTCTTCATTCTGATGTGATTAATTTTATTGAATTATTTATTCATCTTTTATTCTTTCTATATTATGCCCATGTTTATGCTCTAATGGATTGTGTTTTTATCCATTAACCATACCATATTTTTAATATTATTTATTGTATGTTTCGTATCCATAATGATAATGTTTTATTCCCCCATTATTTTTTTTCATTAATCCCAATGATGAAAATATTTATATTATGAATAACATCCAAATATCGTCTAAGTTGTATGGGTGTTACGAAGGAATTGACAACTTTTTTTTCATTAAAGTTATAATTTTAAACTTATTATTGTATTTGGTTTTCAAATACTTCTAATATATTTAGTCCATAGAGATGAAACATCCTTGATTATTATAATAATGTAACGAATTAAGGAATCATCTCCGATAATCTGGGGTTGTGGTCTTTACATAGAAATAGTAACATCCTCAATTTTATGATACTGAATAATTGTCTCTCTATATCTACTCACATTTTACTTGGAAAATATTTTTCAATAAAAAATACTAAAAATCCTTATATTTCATTTATTCTATTTCTTTATCCTCGTTATTATTTTGAATCAATGACCATTATTGATCCAAATACCTAGACATATAATAAAATTATTTGAATACCATATCAATTTCATTATATCCAAATGAAAGAAATGTCTTATCTTAGTGAATTATCCATTTCTAAACTCTAAATGGATTTTTTGATCCATTGAATTATTGAGGTTGTTTTCACATGATGCATTATAAAATTGTTAAACCACATTTTAGATTAGGCCACTCCATATGGTTATGGTAACTTCTCATGATCGTCATTTTCTTTCCCAATGTAGTTATATTTTTCACTTATCTAGTTGTAGGCCCACCTCCAAAAAAATATTATATACATAAGAGGGAAATCATTAAATGGATTACATGCGTTGATATAGTTTCCATTCCTTATGAAAGGATTCTTTTAAAAATTGTGGAACACACTAAACTAGATTATTAAATTATTAAACATATTAGATAATCTAAAAAGTAATTAACATAAAATAATATCTACATCATAGTTTTGATTCGATTTTGACAATTTCCAAATTCTGATATAGGGTTTTCCTCTCTAATCTATATTTTAGTAAATTAAATTCCAAATGATTTTAGCAAACATGCATTAATACCAACTGTTACGATCCTGAACCAAGTAGGCTGAATCCAGTTCCACACATTATTATATTGTCATAAGGTACACGAAATCCCTTACTAATGGACAAAATATTTTTGTATTTATGGTAAACATTATAAATACATAAATCACATTATACATTTTTTAATAGTTAAAAAAATAATATATAAAAAATATAGTAAACATCATTCTTGAATACTCATTAATATATCTCTTCTTCATAACATAGGGAATTAATCAAAATAATGGTGAGAAAAAATGGGTAGTAAGTTATAAGTACAAGAGAATCTATAATTAATAAATGATAAATGATAACATGGAAAGGTTAATAACTGAGAAAACATTCCATTTAATCGATAAATCTATAATGAAAATATTCAATATTTTTTTCATAGTGAAAATCATCTGGATAATAATAACTTAATGCTAAATGACGGAAAATATTAATTATTGGACATCACATATCTAGCACATGAACCACCATCCTAATGACAATTCAAAATATAGTTTAATAATTATGGGTAAAACCAATATAATTTGGAAACATTATTAATCTCATGAGACAAGAAATATCATATAATAAATCATTAAATAAAATTGAAATAAATAAATTAATTTCATTATATGTCAATGGTTCTAAATATATTACTCTTAAATGTATGTGGTTGTATATAATCAAAACATTCCTCAAGGAAGTGCTATTGAGAAATTGTCCCTTACACAGATCAGAACATTAATAAAATGAATAGAAAATTTCTATTTACTGTATATAAAAAAAACAATTTTAAATTCAATATAATATAATAAAAATTATTTTCACACACAACATTAGAGGGACCTGATCAATTGAATATATGTTTATACCAATAGAAGAATATTGAGTTAGTAAATCCCCTAATTTTTTTATTCAGTCAAGTAGTGTTCCCTATAAAATTATTATTTCTATAAAAAACATATAATACAAATATTTTAATGATATTAATGATATTATTTATCAAATTTATGTATATACGCCACACTAATGTAATAAGTGTGTAAGAAGGAAGATATCTCATTAGAGAAAAAAATTTGAGTTTAGAAATCATTATAATGGTTATATTATTGTATTGAGGGTAATAATTGCATTGATTTTAAGTAAGAATAGAATATTACAGAAATTTATAGTTGATAAAACAAAATAGAGAAATAAATATTTGATTCCGTGAAAATCATTGAGTAATATAGTTGATGAATTAGACATATAACCCAATGAATAGAAATTGAGTTTAGAAATCCATTGCCACATTTAATTAGTCAAATCATATCCCATAAAATTAATAATAATAAAATGAATCATTAAATACCATTAAAATAAATATAAAAAACATATTATATATTAAGGGTAATTAATTATACACCAAAAACATGAAATTAGTGTTTAACAAGTCATATATCTTAGAGAAGTAATAATTGGATGAGAAAAATAGTACCTCACATTTCCATTTAGTCGTGAATACTCTAAACTCGTATATAATGGTTTTATTAATTTTATTATATCAATATAAAATGATATTAATTTTTAAAATAACTTCTTTGGAGATTTTATAACATATTATGACCGATTCATTAAAAATATTTCATCATTTTCATTGTTTAGGGGTTGTTCATATAATGGTTCCATTATCGCTTCATTTGTGTTAAATTATGGATACTCTTGTAAAAAGGGATTAAAAAAACAAAAGTGGAATAAAATAGAATTATTTCACTTCCATAAATATATAAACTAATCTATATCTTATACTTTTCATGTGTGGGGATTATTCATTTAATAAAATGTTAATGATAAGTGTTCAGTTTATCTGGGTCATTTATTCCAAATTCCATGATCTATATTACATTTATTTAATATTTTGAGTAAATATTATATTAAAAACATAAATCATGTATTTATTATCCTATTAAAATTTTATTTCACCATAATAATATTTTTATGACCTACCATTACGGTGGTAATGGAATATGAAAACAAAATTCATTGAGGTGATTAACCAGCATAACATGGAAAATATGTATGATTTATTAAATTAGAAGAGATGAAAATTTAAATTTTCATGAGTTGATTCATTATCAACATTAAAATCCAGTTTATACATTGTTTGAGAGTTATCATTAATTTACGTATGATTTATGTTTTGATAAATTAGTCAAATAAATTAAATTTTCATAGGTGCATTGAGAAAACTACCTATTGAATATCACCTTCTTTGAGGGCCCCTTGAAGAAATTATAATTTTCTTTGGTTAGACCGTAAAAACATATATGTGTGGATATTATGGAGAATATTTTTTGTTAGATATTTGAAGAGTTTAATGGATCGCTGAAATAAATGTTTTGGTGATTAAATCTCAGGAGTGGACTTTTTATGTTATTAAACTATTTTTATTTTATAAATAAAGCCAATCCCATTATGGGGGAATTAATTTTCTAATCCATGGTTGAGAAATATGTTTTTAAAGTTTTGTTAGTATATAAATAAAATTAAATATACAATTATTTGTTTTGTTTTATTGGTATTTTATTCCTTTTCTATTTAACTATAACCAATTCCATTATTTTATCAATATGATGGTACATAATGTTTTTACATGATAACTTGTTTTTCGATTAAAATGAAAATGAACCTAAATAATAATTTATAATTTATGATTTCAAATATGGAATCAATTTTGAGAACATCAGCTCACATAATTGGTTAAAAAATATATTTAAATAATCTTATAGAAGTAATGGGGTATCCATTTTTTAATGTGAAAAAATTAAATAGCTAGAAATTGTTTTACATCCAATTTCCATGGGAAATTTATTCCAATTTTCTACATTGGATTTATGGATGAATAATTTAACTATTTATACATTTAAAATAATATATAATATATTTATCATTATAAATAATTTATATGTAAAAAAATTTTAAATTAAAACATTGTAATTGAAACATTTTTCCAAAAAGAAAACATATCAAAAAAAAATTATATTAAGAAAATTATGATATCAAAAATTCTAAAATGAAGATTATTTTTTAAAATAAAATTTTTTATTTTTAAAATAGTTGATATGTTAAAATGTGAAATAATCCCCTTAAAGAAAATATAGATTTTATGCTTCAATTGGATTTATTCATAACCTATTCCTATTAAAAAAATTTGTTAAATATAAAAATATTTTATATAATATATAACCTATAATTATCAATAATACATTTTTACCAACAGTATTTAATTAATTATATTAACATAAAATTCCATTTAATTAATGAAATTTTTAACCCTATAATGACACATCATTCATGTTCAATTTGTTTTTATTTTCACTTCTAATTAATTGGTAACCAATAAATTCATTTTATAAAAATGTGAAACAATATTTTTATAATTTATATAGTCTCATCCATTCCACCCATTCCCATGGCATGGTGAAATAATCATTTATTAGTTGTTTGATTAATATTGGTGTTATGTTTGATCTATGTTATCGATGAGATTTAATTTAAAAAGTGGCATACAATAAAATCATGTGTTTATACATCAATTATATATTTTCTTCTCTTGAATGATCAGATTTTAATAATTTCATTTTAGGAGTCATGGCTTTTTCACGGTCCTTAACATTTCATCATAGTACAATGACTTCATATTTATGTTGTTAAATAATATGAATTTGGCCTTTTTCTATGTTTTTTAAACCATTGATCACACAATTCAGGTCCTCAACCTTATTATAATCATTCAAACTAGTTATGAGTTCCCTCGTATTAGAGTCTTAATCATTTATGTTTATTGCTATATCATAAACCTCACTTCTTCTTGTTGTCTAATATAATATTTTATATCATGAACCAATATATTGGATGTCTTTGTTCTGGATCTCCAACATCTATCTACCAATGAGAAGATTCTAATTTACTATACATATCAACTCTTCCATTGACATATTGTTTAACATTATTGGTTTAATCCATTTTCAAAGAGATACCTTAAACTATCAACACAATATTTTCACCATGATCCTTGTTTTTATACACCCTTCAACCTTAGGTTCATATAGACAATCATTTTATTATGAAATAATTTTCCTCTTATTAAGGAAACTTCTTTTATAATTTTTTTCACAATACAAATAAGGAAATTAATTATTTATGCTAATTTCAACATCATTCTCATAATAATATTGATACTTATTAGTGAACCTCTACATAATAGGTCTAAACTATCCATGCCAAAATATTTCAAGTCTGAGTTTCAATTTTAATGTTCTTTTTCATCATTTTAGATTTGAGGAATAGAATGGTGTCACCTCATCAATTTCTTCTTCTCCATTCCCATCATTTCTGAGGATATTCTTCATGGACTTGAATAGAAAAACATTGGGCTCACCTCTTTCTTCATTCCCATTATAATCATTCTATATCATTATTTTGTAAATATTACTATGTATAATATCCAATGTCAACTCATTTGGGTCATTATCTTCCTGAATTGATATTTTAAGTGGAATGGAGGTGTTGTTTGTATCATAATTCACATAACAATGTTTATGACTTAAGGAATTTCTCTTGGAATATACATGTACTCGTTTCTAATATTCACTCAGTTAGTGAATGTGTATATAAACTAATTATGGTGAATTATCAATTCCACACAATTTCAATAGAACTTTCATCTTTCCCTCACATACATTTGATTCACCCTCATTAATATTCATCATCTTTTATTAACTATAATGTTATGAAATATATGACATTTCCTTCATATATTTTCCTTCATATTGGGATCCCCTTATATCATTTATTCCTCGGGAGTTGGCATCCAATTCTCATCGATTAAATTGTAATAATCCACTGTTGTCAAAACAATAATAAATACAATGAATTACTGCAATAAAAACATCTAATACAAAAATATTTCAATTAGTGTTGCCTCCAATTGTACCATAATTGAATTTTTTTCTAATCGATTATCAAAACCCCTTTATGATAAATCTCCACTATTGAAAATACTTAGATGGAAAATTAGAAAATAACATTTCCTCTGATACCAATTCCTAGTCCAACCATGATAAATACACTAATATAGGGGGGTGGATCTATGCATCATAGATTAAAACTTATTTTCATTTGTATCATGATTAATCACCAATCAAAAAACATTTCTCACCATTTCTCATAGAAATGTATAAACAGAAATGAAATTATGCATGAGGCACATCAATTTTACTTGTTTCATATGAATTGGAATATGTCCAAGGATCATAAAAAGGAAATGTGCCTTTATACAAAATTCACTAAAACTCAATAATATTTAAATGTCTGTAAGAAACTCACTGTACCTCCTCATTTAAAACCGATCACAATTTGGAATTTCAATACTTTATCAACTAAACACCTCTCATTGCTTCTCCAGAAGAATACTCTTACAATCAGTTGAATCAATTTTTTCAATCATATTTATTGAAACCATATGTTTTAATATAATCCACTTGATTAATAAAATATCACCAAATAATTAATGTTAAATCACTTATCACCACTTTATTAATGTCATCTACTTTCCTGAAGCTCACACTGACTTTGTGAAACAACTTAATTCATCTCATTAATATTCATATTTTTTGAACCACACAACATTTATAAATATCACAATGCCTTCATGAAGAAGATTTATTTCATTATGCTTAGTTAACTTTCATGAAGAACCTTCTATTTCAAAATCTAAATTATCCTTAACGACTAACAACACTTATATGGATCTCAAATATCCTTCGTGATGATCAAAAATTTTATGATTCTTAAAAATTTATGTTTCTTTTTATAGAATTCATGAACTACCATTCATTGATATTTGTTCATAGTAAAAACATTAAAAAACACCTTCAGGACCATGGATCCTTTATATTTTCATTCGGTATTTCTCTTCTCAAAAGGCATAGGGTAGATTCCAATTCATCAGAATTTCATCCAAGTCATAAAGAATATAAACTCACAATGATATTTTCATAAATATACACTTTTGTGACCATCTGTTTCCTCTTGACGCACTATCCATATTTTCTCATTTGTGATTATTTTCATAATCATACATATTATGCATATTTCAATTGTGCATTCCCATTAGTACACACCTTCATGAAATATAGCCTTCAAGAAATTGGATTTCATCACATGAATCAATTAATTTTTGAAAAATTATTCTTCATGAATTCCAGTTCACTTCAATATATTTCATAAGGATTTAATAGAAATACATCTTTGTTGATAAATGACACACCCTACAAATTATGGACATGGACAATTAGGGAAACAAATGAGAATCAGTGCCACCATTTATATTAAATTTATTATAATGTTTATTGGGAATTTATTCCTCGAATATGATCTTTATCATCATACCATATCAATAATTTCTCTATAACCCTACAAATATCCTTGGAAGCTTACTTTTCATCCAACACAATCATCCCAAAAATAATGCAATTCTACATCGATGGTTTTGTCATAACAATTATTTTTATCGATATCACTATCCATAATCTGAACCACCCCAAGATTTTATTAGATATATTTTTTTAATTTCATTGATATATTTTATTGTATGCTTCATTTCGATTATATTTCACTATACAAAACAATGCATTAGCTTGTAATATACGCAACACTATTCTTGGCTTCTGATGCTCAAAATTTTATGTTCATCTTAATAAAATTCATTTAAAACAACACAACATATTTATTTTTATCAATTTATAACTGAACTATATTTTGATTATGTTATTTGAAACACTAAAGGATATTTTCCCTACACACCACCCTGACTTGGCTTTCATTACACGCAAAAGCAACCTTCCTCGATAGCGTGTGTTGTACGTAATACCGAGTTTAACTAATTGAGATATTATTATAATATCATTATGAATTAGACTCTAGGAATTATATTAACTACTTTTTTAATTTTATAACATTATAGTTCAGCTTACACATTTTCTAGAATGAGGTATGAGAACAAAATCAATTTTTCAGATAAAAGAAGCATTTAAACAAAAAATTACAGATTTGCCGCCTTTTGATGAAGCAAAAATTTTAAATATAATTTTTGGGAAGATTATAATTTCAATTTAAAAAAATAAACATCTTATTTTGAATAAGGTTATAAAAATTCACATTAGATAATGTTTTGATATTTTTCTGACAACGTTCTTATTTTGATGAATAGTAAAAACACGCTAAATTTTACTTAAAACAACTTTTTTCATCGAGATAGTTTATATAGATAAATTTTAATAGAAAATTGTTTTAAATTATAAATAAAATATATCTTTACTATTTAATATAATATATGTAATTAGAATTAATTTTACAATTAATTCATATGTAAAATCAGTTCACTATTTTGTAGTGTTTTAAACAAAAACCCGTTTTTTTACAACGGGATTAATTTTAAATTAATTACTGAATCTTATGTGTTTTGAATTTGGAAAATATATTTCATATTTGGAATCATTAGGTCAAAAATATGTTAATAGGATTCTTTTTATTTTTGTGAATTATGAATAGTAACTATGGTAAATTTTATTTCCCACAGTTAAAGGTAAATTCTATAATTTAGGGTAAAAATAATATTATAAAATTACCCTAAAAAATGTCTTAATATAATTGGATGATTATATTTAGTCATAAAATATTATTGCATCAAAAAGGTATCTATTAGAACCCACTTGTATGTGATTATGGACTTTAATTTAATTTATTTAAATGAAAGTGAAATATGTATCACTCAAACTTTAATAATTAAATTATTTTTAATATAAGGTTATACAGAAAAAAAATTCATTTATAAATACTTATTTTAAATATAAAATGTTTTTCTTTATCATGGTAATATATTTTTAAATTTTAGGAAATATATAATTTCATTAATAGCTTATACTTTAATGATGCATAAATTATTTATTTTGTGAAAATTCAATAATATAGTTTTTATTAAACTAATAATTCCATTAAAAGTCCCATAGAACCTAACCCAAAATTAGAAGTCATGTATCTATAAACCATAAGAATAAAACATCAAAGTTTTTTCTATTTTAAGCCTTATAAAAGTTATTATGACACTTATATTATATTATTTTAAATGATGTCAAAGTTGTCACGTTCATAATTTAATAAACACAACATTTTAAAAGATGGTTGTTTTAGAAGATAAATTCAACTAAAAGTATTATTATAAAATATAATGGATTTATATCCATCATAGTATTTTAATTTTAATTTTTATGTGACAGATAATTATATTAAATAATTATACAAAAATGTTGTTGTAATTATTTTATTAAGAGAAATATAAAAAATGGTTTTAAAATATTAGAATTCATATTATATGAACTATTTAATGTTCAGCATGAATTTAATAGAAAAATATGAAATATTATTAATCTATTAAATATTTTGGATCGAATATATCCTCTCAGTGTGGATTTTATTTAAATTCAAATAAATGAATAGTGTTAAAATTGACACTATGGTTATTTTATATAAATAACATATAATTAAATTGTTTAAAAATCACAAAAATATTTAAACATTATAAATTTAATTTTATATAGTATATAATGTCATATATTATCCAATTATTGAAAATTAACAACAAATAAGTAATTATATATAATATTTTAAAATTTAGAATATTATTACCACAAATAAAATTAAATAGATTAAATAAGGATAAATCAAAATGATAATATTTAAAATAAACTTAAAACATGTCTAAATCATATTTTTTGTTGATATTACTACCCTATATCGTCTTATATTTGGATTGGAGTAATTTTTGGATGCTTTTAAGTGGGGTTTGAGTTTATTTTAAATTAATATTTTAGAGGTTTCTAAAAGTGCCCCTCTCCTCTCTTATAAAAAGGATCTTCCTCCCTCTCCTCCTCACACCATTTTGATCCTTCAAGCTCGGCCAAACCCATAAAATCACTCTTCTACACTTACCTAGAAACATACAGGAGTTCCTAATCTTCTTAAATGACCAACATTAGTGCCCTAAGATGAGGTTTAGAAGGGGCGCGTCGAAGAAGAGTTAATATCCTTTACCAATTATTTCAAATTAATTTCTTCTTCTACATCATCTTATTTTGTTGTTTAATAATAAATCAAAAAAAAATTAGTATCACTCATATAATGATATGTCATTATAAATATGAACCAACCCTATTTCACCTTCTATCCATCCTACGGAAAATGAAATCACCGCGCGTACGTACGAACAGAATACAATATCCACATCATGGTGTAATCTATTTTTCCACCACCAACATATTTGGATGGTTATAATGGTGTAAATAATAATTATATAGTTATTATAATATGATACTAATTCGTATATATTATATCATCCACTCTAATTCTATTCTATAATTATGGGAACGATATCATCGCTCGTGCGTACGTACAGATTACCATCTCCATGACGCCATGAGATTATTTATCCATGATAACCATTCAAGAATGATGATAAAGTATATATAATAAATAATAATGAAATATATGAAATATTAACGATACCAGATTTATGTGTATTCTATTTACTTACTTCCATTCAATTTAATAAGGGGACAAAAACATCGTTCATGCGTACGTACAGCCTATCGTCTCCATGAACGGTGTATTTATTTCCATTTATTGATCTATTATATATAATTATATTCTGAATATATGTTATATATAAATCATGGTTTACATTCTTGAAGTAAGTAATCCTGTTCTAAGTAATCATATGAATAATTACAAGTCAAAACACGGCCGATAAATGAAAAGATTTTACCCGAAACACTACTTTAACATGGTATTGACAAATGAATAGGTAATATAAAGCCATAAGTAAATAATATATGATAAAATAAATATTATTATGGTTCTGTTACACATTAATAATATGTTCAAACTCACTATACAGGAGTCTCAGACACATACAAAAGAAATTGGACATAAGGTATGGTATAATTATTCCAATCTCGTTCTTATCCGAGATACATTATTTGTAAGTATTTACTGGGGTTTTATTTTTCATCCCTGTCCATAAATATGTTTTTCATAAAGTTTTTAATATTATTCCATGTATGTTAAGATTCATGTTTACCACTCTTTTACTTTTAATTTGTGTTATGGAAGGAATCATTCTTTTTTTACCATATGAGGTACTTTTTGACTTTTTCGGTAAATGATTGAGGAGAATGTTTTTTTAACTTATACAGAATAAAAAAAATTATGGTTTCATAATGACTTATTTTTATAAAGCATAATCTACAATATTTCGTGATTATTTTCAATGAAATGGTTTTTTTTAATATTGCACGTCATTTTTAGAAAATAAAATGATTTTGAAGAAGAAAGGATATTTTTCTCACAAATTCATTTCAAGTGCTTTATCAAAACTCTTTTCCATAAAAGATGAAATTATTTAGTATGTTTATGTTTCAAGTATAATGTCTATATTATTTTCATGGTTTTATTTTTCTTATAATGAAATGATATCCATTTTTATTATATAGATTATGTTATGATGGGATGATGTTTATGAAACCCTTATCAATCTTTGGGTTATGATGACTTATTTTTGTTTATTTTGCGGCATACGAAAGAATGATTTCATTAAGAGATGGGTGTGACCTATATCTCCCTCAAATGCATTGGTTAATGATTTACATCTCATGAGATAGACATGGAATAAAGGGAATGTGAATCTGGTTCAATAATATAGGGCTGGAACGATAGGTAAACCCGGTTCAATAATGTACTCTATCCACTATGATGGTCTTGGAAGAAATGAAATGGTTACTATGGAAATCATATAATGTGATTAATGGTTTTCAACAATTCCATGTTTTATTACGAATAAATTTTATCATGATTAATAATCCTTTATGATCTGTGCCTTTTGTACATCCATTATTTATGTCATTAATCAATATTTTGATGTTTTATGTTCATGTTTTAATGATCAAATGTTTATGTATTGTTTTTATATTCTCCTTGTTGACCCTTACTGTGAACGTGAGCTCACCAATTTTATGTTTTCTTTTCCCCATGATATAAAGAATGGTTTTAGGTAAGAAAAAAAATGGGGAATAACTTTATCAGAGATTTCAAAGATCTTTCACTATGATTAGATGATTATGTTCTGTGTTTCCAAAGACACTAAACTAATATGGTCATTAGGCGTCTATTTTTTTCTTGTATTAATTATTCCTCAAAAGTAATGTAATTTCCATGTACGTCATGATTTGGGTCTCTACAGCTAGTATAAGTGTGAAAGATTAGTTAACCATAAGAAACAAGGATGCGAAAACTTTTGTGAAATCCCTAGAGATATTTCTACGGTATGTCTAGGGATTTCTCTATGGTAACATATAAGTATAGGTTATAATGATATAATTATGGTGAAAATCATAGAATTAAACCTAATATTTAATATATTTATGGTACTAACCTTTTTATATTGTTTTTTCCGTAGCATGATTTTTGTCTCTCACACTATTATTTTTGGGTTTTTGAAAAATGGCTGGAAACATGAAGATTCATAATATTGGAGAATATGATGGATATTGGAATGATATTATTCATGAGAAACCAAATTAAATTGGATCTGAAAGTCCACATATTGTTTTTATGCTTAATCAGCAATCTCATAATATGATCAATTATCACAACTTTGGTATATTTGCTGCATCAAATAATAAGTGAAAGATGGAGTTTCATAATGATAATAGAGTAAATAATGTTCAATTTCTCTCATGTAAATCATGGGGTAAGAGGAATCATGGAGAATGTTTCAAAGGAACTAGAAGATGCTTTGGGTGTGGAAAAGAAGGACACAAATCCAGTAATTGCAATGGAAAAGGTTCAGTTAAAACCGTGGACAAGGAAAATGGTATTGCTAAGACATCAACAATGGTTAAATGTTTTAAATGTGGATTGTATGAGCATTATGCAAACCAATACCCTAAGGTAAAAATCTCTTACAGAGAATATGTATGGTCGTATGAGTGGAATTTTTTTTGATGATTATGAAGAGACTATGAATGATATATGAGATGAATGATGTGTTGAGAAACAAAATGATGAATCTCGGTCAATGGATTAAAAAGGTAGTGGGATTATTGTATGTTTATCAAGAGTTATGTTGTCTAGGAAATTTATTTGCACTATGGAATAATGAAACATCTAAGGATTGTTACATTATTGTTTTTTCTAAAGTATTCGAAAGTATATGTTGAATGGTACCGGTAACCATGAAAGGTTATTCGGATATTTTTGGAAAGTAGATGATAGTCACATAATGAAGGGATAATGAGATAATGAGATGTATGATATTATTAATGACCTCATGACAGATATAAGGGCAATATGATATCATGGTTTGAGTATATGGAAATTTTAGGATTTTGGTATGTGGAAAGTGTTAATTTTTGAAAGCATTCATGTTTTCACTAAGGTTATATGGTAATTCATGTTTCAAGAGAATACATGATTAAGGTATTCAAATGTTTGGAATTTAATCCAACAAGATATGTTGTATGATATATGGGGGATAAATGATGGTATTTACATGCTTGGTAGATGACATCTCTATCAATATTGGTTTTATACTGTGAGTTTGGACACAAGTATTTTAGATAAGACTAAATATTGGAATGGTTTAAGTTGGACATCAGATAGTATCGTTTAAGGATAGAACATTTTAATATTATGATAGTATAGTTTTAGATAAAGTACAACCCATAGGAAGAGTGACAACCCATCGTATCGGAAAATGATATGGGAATCAAACCCACAACCTATGTACGATAGGCTTTTATCACCTACCAATGTCATACAGGATTTCCATAGTTTGTAGAAATTAGTTTCATTTTATTAAGGGATATGATAGAAGATGTATAAGTCCATTTTAGGAACCATATATGATTAATCTCACCATAGATAGACTTATGTATATTTAATAAATTATTCTAACCTTTTTGTGATATAAACTGATGGGATGAATTATCATTCTATCTCATTATCTGCTAACACTTCAGGAATGACAAATTCAACTTCATTTCATTAAAAAGATATGAAGTGGAAATTTTTCATGTAATGACCAATGCTGGTTTTACACTAAAATCAAGTAAGTATTTATTCTTATGCAAAAATTCATCAACTATAGGGAAATTATCTTCAAACCCAAAAATGTTATCCTAGTACCCTCATAACCGATAAACCAGATGGTACCTTAGATTATCAAAAATTTATGGATCTATGATTGTTCTATTTTTCATAACCATGATCTCTACCACTCTACAACATAACATAGTGGTTATATTTCTATTCCATATCAATATTTTCAAATATATTATCTTATGTGGAACCCTAGTGATGAGTTACGTTGGTAATCCGTTTCATTTCTAACATTCATTTTTAAAATGAATTTTTAGTTTTCCTTTTAACGTTGTGGGTTTCAATGAATGAAAATTTTATGTAGTAAAAAATTTATAACCCCGATGAATTTCGAGGGTGAAATTCATTTTAAGGGGGGTGTAATGTAAAATCCATAGATTTTATTAGATATATTCTTTTTAATTTCATTGATATCTTTTTTTGTATGATTCTCCAAGATTATCTTGTGCTATACGCTACACCGTATTAGCTTGTAGTATACACAATGCTGTTCTTGGCTTATGATGCACACAATTTGATGTTAATTTGAATAAAATTAAATTTTCACAACACCAAGTATGGATTTTGATCAATTTATAACTGAACTATATTTTGAGTATGTTATAAGAAACACTACATAAATCTTTCCCTGCACGCAACCCTGACTAGGATTGCATTACACGAAAGAGCGACCTTCCTCGATAGCGTGTGATGTACGCAATACTGAGTTTCACTAAATGAGATATTATTATAATATTACTATGAACTAGATTTTATGAATAGTATTGACTAAAGTTTCTATTTAATAATATTATAATTCATCTTATACATTTTATAGAATAAGGTATGAGAACAAAATCAATTTTTTGGATATAACAAGTATTTAAAAAAAATGCAGTTTTTCCTCCTTTTGAGGGTGCACCCATTTTAAATATTACTATTTACAATTTTATGAGTTCAATTTTACAAAATAAATTTCTTCTTTTGAATCAGGATATTAAATTATACATTGGATAATGTTTTGATATTTTTCTCACTACATTCTTATTATGACGAATAATAAAAAAAAGCTCTATTTTACATAAAAACAACTTTTTTCATCGAGATAAATTATATAGATAAATTATAACAGTAAATTGTTTTAATGTATTAATAGAATAAATTTTTACCATTTAATATAATTTATGTCATTAGCAATAATTTTACATTGAGTTCAAATGTAAAATCAATTCAATATTTTGCAATGTTTTAAACAAAAACCCATTTTTAAAAATGGGATTTACTTTAAATTAATTACTAAAACATCTGTGTTTTGAATTTGGAAAAATTTATTCATTATTTGGAATCATTAGGTACAAATTATGTTAATAGGATACTTTTTTTGGGCAGAATGAATTGTAACTAAGTTAAATTTTATTTACCAATGTTATAGGTAAATTAGGTATTTTAGGATAAAAATAATATTATAAAATTACCCTAACACTTATCTTATTATAATTTGATGATTATATTTAATTCTAAAATATTCTTGGTTCGAAAAGATAACTATTAGATCCCATTTTTATTTGATTGAGGCCTTTAATTTATTTTATTTAAATGAACGTGAAATATGTTTCACTCAAACTTTAATAGTTAAATTATTTTTACTATAAGGTTATACAGAATATAAATTCGATTATAAATAATCATTTGAAAGATAAAATGTTTTTCTTTATCATGGTAATATATTTTTAATTTTTATGAAATATATAATTTCCTTAATAGCTTATACTTTAACGATAAAGAAATTATTTATTTCGTGAAAAATCAATAATATATTTTCATTAAACTAATAATACCCATAAAAGGCCCAAAAAAGCTTAAAAAAACATAATGGTCGTTTAAATATAAACCCTAAGCATCCATATGATTATTCTGTGACCATTTGAGCCTTATTAAAGCGATTATGAAACATATATTATATTATTTTATATGATGTCAAAGTTGTCACCTTCATAATTTTAAAAAACTATCATTTTAAAAGTTAGTTTTTTTAGAAAATAAATTCACCTAAAAATATTCTTATCAAATCTAATAAATTTTTATCCATAATAGTATTTTATTTGTATTTTTTATGCAACAAATAAGTATACTAAATAAGTATACAAAAATTTTTAGTAATTATTTTATTAAGAGAGATATCAAATAAATGGTTTTAAGAATATTAAAATAATTATTATACAAACTATTTAATGTTATAAAAGAATTTTCTAGGAAATTATTACCTGTTATTAATCTATTAAATATTTTTTTTCGAATATATCCTTTGTGGGGATTTTATTTAAATTCAAATAAATGAATAGTGTCAAAATTGACACTATTGTTATTTTTTATTAATAACATATTATTAAATTGATTAAAAATCACAAAAATATATTAAAAATTATAAATAGAAATTTATATGGTATAAAATTTCATTAATTATCCAATTAATGACAATTAACCACACATGATTAATTATTTATAAAAATTTTAAATTTATAATATTATTACCAAAAATAAAATTAAATAGATTAAATAAGGTTAAATCAAAATGATAAGGTTTAAAATAAACATAAAACATGTCCATGTCTTATTGTTTGAAGATATTACCAGCCTATCGCATCTAATGTTTGTATTTTAGTGATATTTTTGATGTTTTTAAGTAGGTTTTGAGTTTATTATAAATTAATATTTTAGAGGTTTCCAAAAGTGCCCCTCTCCTCTCTTATAAAAAGGCAACTCCTCCATCTCCTACTAACACATTTTTGAGCCTTCAATATCAGAAAAACATAGAAAATTTATCTTCTTTACTTCCCTAGAAACATACTAGAGGTCCTTGTATTCTTCAAAGACAATCATTAGTGACCTAAGAGGAGGTTTAGAAGAGGCGCATTGAAGAATAGGTAATATCCTTTACCGATGCTTTCAAATTCATTTCTTATTCTACTTTATTTTATTTTGTTGTTTCATAATAACGTAATAACATCAGTATCACTCATATACTTATATGTTATTATATATATTAACCAATCCCATTTCACCATCTATCCATCCTATGGAAAATGAAATCACCACTCATACGTACGTACGGAATACCGTCTCCACGTCGTGGTGTAATCTGTTTTTCCACCACCACCATACTTGGATGGGTATAATGCTGTCAATAATAACTATATATGGTTTTTATAACATGATACTAATTCTATTATATTATATCATCCACTCTAATTCCATTCAATAATTATGGGAATGATATCATCCCTCGTGTGTACGTACAGATTACCATCTCTACAATGCTATGAGATTATTTATCTAAGTTAACCATTCAAGAATTATTAAAAAGTATATATAATAAATAATAATGAAATATATGACATATTAATGATACCAGATTTGTTTATATTTTAATTACTTACTTCCATTCAATTTAATAACGAGAGGAAAACAATGTTCATACGTACGTACAGCCTACCGTCTCCATGAACAGTGTATTTCATTCCATTTATCGATCTATTATATATAAGTATATTCAGAATATAAATTATATATAAATCATATTTTATATTAGATAATTAATTAATCAAGATCTAAGTAATCATATGAATAATTACAAGTCAAAACAACGATGATAAATGAAACCATTTTACCCAAAACGCTACTTTAACATGGAATTGACAAATAAACGAGTAATATAAAGTCCTATGTGAATAATATATGATATAATAAATATTATTATGGTTATTTTACAAGTTAATAAAATTTTTAAACATACTATATAGGTGTCTCAGACACATATATATGAAAATATACATAAGGTAAGGGATAATTATTCCAATCTCGTTCTTATCCGAGATTGATTATTCGTAAGTATTTACTGGTGTTTTATTTTTCGTCCATGTCTATAAAAATGTTTTCCATAAAGAGTATAATATACTTACATGTATATTTAATTTCATTTTTACCCCTCTTTTACTTTTACTTTATGTTATAGAAGGAATCCTTCTTTTGTTTACCATACGAGGTACTTTTTGACTTTTTTTCAGAAAAAAGTACGAGAAGAATGAATTTTTATCTTATGTGGAAGGAACAAATTTTTAAGGTTTCATAATGCCTTATTTTCATGAATATTACTGTAAAATATTTCATTATTATTTTCAACAAAACTCTTTTCTTTTAAAATTGCATGTCATTTTGAGAACAGAAAATGATTTTGAATAAAAAAGATATTTTTCTCACGAATTCATTTCAAGTGATTTATCCAAACACTTTTCCATCTAAGATGACATTATTTAGTATGTTTATATTTCAAGTATAATGTCTCTATTATTTACAAATTTTTATTTTTCTTATGATGAAATTATATCCATTCTTTTTATATGGATTATTTAATGATGGGATGATGTTAATGAAACCCATGTTATTCTTTGAGTTATGATGAATTATTTTTGTTTATTTAGTGTCACAAGAAATAATGATTTAATTAAGAGATGGGTGGGACCTATATATCCCTCCAATTATTTGAGTAAAGATTTATATCTCATGAGATGGACATGGCTGGAATGGTAAATGAATCAGGTTCAGAAATACTGGTATGGAACTAAAAGTAAAGCCAGTTCAGTATTGGACTTTATCTATTACGATGGTCTTTGCACAATACCTTGGATACTATGGAAGTCATATCATGTTATTATTGGTTTTCCAAAATTCTATGTTTTATTCCCATGCCATTTTATCATGATTAATGTTCCTTTATGATCTATGCCTTGTGTACTGTATTGATTTATGTCATTGCTCAAGATTTTGATGTTTTATGTTCATGTTTTTATGATCAAATGTTTATGGATTGTTTTTATATTCTCCTATTCTTCCCATACTGAGAATTTGAGCTCACCCTTTTTATGTTTTCTTTTCTCAAGATATAAGAATGTTTTTAGGTAAGAAAACAAAAGGGGAAGATCTTTGTTGGATATGTTGAAGATCTTTCACCAAGATTAGATGATTATGTTCTGTGTTTCCGAAGACACTAAATTAATACGGTCATTGGAATCAATTTTTTTTATATAATAAGTATTCTAAAAAAGTAATGTAATGTCCATGTACATAAAAATTTGGGTCTCTATAGCTGGTATGAGAGCGAAGGTTTAGTTTATCTTTGGAATCTAGGATGCGAAAACATTAATGAAATCCCGAGAGATATTTCTAAGGTATGTCTCAGGATATCTCTAATGTTATTTATATGTATATGTTATAGTCCTATTATTACTATAACGATCATAGAATTAAACCTAAGATGTTATATTTTGAAGGTACCCCAATTTATTATGTTGTTTTCCAAGCATGATTTTTACCTCTCAGAGTATTCATATTTGTTTATTGAAAAATGGATGGAAACATGAATATTCATGATAATGGAGAATATGATGGATAGTGGAATGATATTATTTATTAGAAACCAAATGAAATTGGATATGGAAGAACACATATATTTATTATTCCTAATCAGAATTATCATAATATGATCAATAATCTCAACATTTGTATGTTTCTAACTCAACTAATAAGAGAATGATAGAGTTTCATAATGATCATAAATGAAAGACATTTCAATTTCCCTCATGTAAATCATGTGGTATGAGTAATCAGGTAGAAGGTTTCAAAGGAATATAAAGATCCTTCGGGTGTGGAAAAGAAGGAAACAAATCCAGTAATTGCCAATGAAGAGATTCAGTTAACACCATGGACAATGATAATGGTATTTCTATGACATCAACAGTGGTTAAATGTTTTAAATGTATAATGTACGGGCATTATGTAAACCAATTCCCTATGGGAAAATCTCATGAAGAGAATCTTCAAGGTCCAATGAGTATTATTTATGTTGATGATGATGAAGTGACTACAAATGATATATGAGATGAAATAAGTGTTGAGGAATAAGATGATGAAGCTCGGTCAATGGTTTAAGAAGGTAGTGGAATGATTGTATGTTTATCAAGAGTTATGTTGTCTAGGTAATTTAATGGTACTACGGAATTAAGAAACATCTAAGGATTGTTACAATATTTTTATTCCTAAATTATTTGAAAGTATATGTTGAATGGTACCGGTAAACATGAAAGGATATTAAAATATATTTGGAAAGTATATGATATTCACATAATGATGGGATAATGAGATAATGATTTGTTTGATAGTATTAATGATATCATGACTGATATATGTAAAATGTGATATCATGGTTTGAGTATAAAGAAATTTTGGGATTTTGGTATGTGTAATGAGATAACTGTTGATAGCATTCATGTTTTCACTATAGGGTTTATGTTAATTCATATTTCATGAGAATACATGCTGAAGGTATTCACATGTTTGGAATGTCACCAACAAGATATGTCATATGATATATGGGGGATAAATGATGGTATTTACAAGCTTGGTGTATGACCTCTATATCAATATTTTTTTATATAGTGATTTTGGACACAAGTATTATGGTTAAGCCTAAAGATTGGAATGGATTAAGTTGGACATTATATAGTATCATTTAATGCTAGAACTTTTTAAAATTATGATAATTTAGTTTTAGAAAAAGGACAACCTATAAAAAGGGAGACAACCTATCGTGTCAGAAAAGGATATGGGAATCAAACCCAAAAACAAAGTATGACAGACCTTTATCACCTACTACTGTCCTACAGGAATTCCCTAGTTTGTAGAAATTAGTTTTATTTTATTAAGAGATATCATAGATGAAGTAGAAGTCCATTTTTGGAATCATATACTATTAATCTCAACATAGATGGACTTTTGTATATTTAATAACTGATAATAAATTTTTGTGATAGAAACAGATGGGATGAATTATCATTCAATCGCATGATCTCATAACATTTCATGAATGAAAAATTCAACTTCATTTCATTAAAAAGAGATGAAGTGGAAATTTTTCATGGAATAACCAATGACAATTTTACACTAAAATAAAATAATTATTTATCCTTATTCAAAAATTCATCAACATTAGAGAAATTATCTGGAAAACCAAAAAATTTGTCATGGTACCCTCATATCCGATGAATTAGATGGTACCTTAGATCATCACAAATTTATGGATCTGTGATTGTTTAATTTTTCATAGCAATGATCTCTACCACTCTTCATCAAAACATAATGGTTAGATTTATATTGCATATCTGTATTTTCACCTATATTATCCTATGTGGAAACCTAGTGATGAGTTATGTGTTGTATCGATTTCGTTTGTTTCATTCCTTTTTAAAATTAATTTTATGTTGTCCTTTTAATGATGTGTGTTTCTCTGAATGAAATTTTCATATAGTAAACCGGTGATAACCCCGAAAAATTTTGAGGGAGAAATTCATTTTATGTGGGTGGAATGTAACACCCCGAGATTTTATAGATATATTATTTTTAATTTCATTGAAATATTTTTTTGTATGCTTCACCATGATTTTCTTGTGCTATACGAAACACCGTATTAGCTTATAATATAAGAAACACTATTCTTGTCTTGGGATGCAAACAATTTCATGTTCTTTCGAATAAAATTCATTTTACATAACAACAAGTATAGATTTTGATCAATGAATAACAGAACTCTATTTTGAGTATGTGATATGCAACACTAAAGGATGCTTTCCCTACATCCAACCCAGACTTGGTTTACATTACACGCAAGAGCGACCTTCCTCGATAGTGTGTGTTGTAAGAAATTTCGAGATTCACTAATTTAGATATTATTATAATATTGTTATGAACTATCCATTATGAATATTATTAACTAATTTTTTAATATTATAACAATATAATTCATCATACACAATTTCTAGAATGACGTATGAGAACAAAATCATGTTTTCAGATAAAAGAAGTATTTTTCAAAAAAATATTATTTTGTCGCCTTTTGATGGTGCACCCATTTTAAATATAATTTTTGATAACTTTATGAGTTCAATTTTTAAAAATAAACTTATTATTTTGAATCAGGATATAAAAATTTATACTGTATAATGTTTTGTTATTTTTCTGACAACGTTCTTATTATGATGAATAGTGAAAACACGCTAAATTTTAATTAAAAACAACTTTTTTCATCGAGATAATTTATATAGTTAAATTATAATAGCAATTAATTTAAAGTATAAATAGAATATATTTTTAACATTTAATATAATTTATGTCATTAGCATTAATTTTACAATGAATTCATAGGTAAAATCGATTAAATCATTTGCAATGTTTTAAACAAAACCCTTTTTTTACAACGTGATTAATTTTAAATTTATTACTATAGCTTGTGTGTTTTGAATTTAGAAAAAATTTATTCTAGATTTGGAATCAGTTGGTCCAATTTATATTAATAGGATACTTTTTATATTTGGACATTATTAATAGTAACTACGGTAAATTTTATTTACCACAGTTAGAGGTAAATTATGTAATTTAGAGTAAAAATAACATTATAAAATTACCCCAACACTTGTCTTAATATAATTGGATGATTATATTTCATCCTAAAATATTTTTGGGTCAAAAGGTATCTATTAGAACCCACTTGTGTGTGATTAAGTATATACTTTGTTTTATTTAAATGAAAGGGAAATATGTCTCACTCAAAAGTTAATAATTAAATTATTTTTAATACAAGGTTATAAAGAATATAAATATGATTATAAATACTCATTTTAAAGATAAAATGTCTTTATTTATCATGGTAATATATTTTTTATTTTTATGAAATATATAATTACCATAATAGCTTATAATTTAATGATAAAGAAATTATTTATTTACTGAAAAATAAATAATATTGTTTTTATTAAACAAATAATACCCATAAAAGGCCAAAATAACATGCCCAAAACTTATTGGGAGTTTGAATATAAACCATAAGCATAAAAATGTAGAATTGTTTACCATTTAGAGGGTTATAAAAGCAAATATGACACTTATATTATATTATTTTAAATGATTTCAAATTTGTAACCTTCATAATTTAATAAAAATAACATTTTAAAAGTATGTTTTTAGAAGATAAATTCAACTAAAAGTTTTATTATCAAAGATAATATATTTATATCCACCATAGTATTTTATTATTAATTTTTATGCAACATATAAGTATATTAAATACTTATACAAAAATGTTGTAGTAATTATTTTATTAAGAGAAATATCAAATAAATGGTTTTAAAAATACTAGAATAAATATTTTATGATCTATTTAATGGTCTACAGTAATTATATAGACAAATATGACATGTTTTTAATCAATTTAATATTTTTTTCAAATATATATCTTCTGTGTTATTTTTATTTAAATTCAAATAAATGAATAGTGTCAAAATTGACATTATTGTTATTTTATATAAATAACATATTATTAAATTGTTTAAAAATCACAAAAATATTAAAAAAATATAAATTGAAATTTATATGGTCTAAAATGTCATAATGTATCTAAATATGGATAATTAAAAACATAAATAATTATTTATAACAATTTAAAATTTAGAATATTATTACCAAAAATAAAATTATATATATTAAACAAGGATAAATCAAAATGATAAGGTTTAAAAAAATGTCTACATCTTATTTTTTTATGATATAACAACCCTATATCATCTAATATTCAGATTTTAGTCATTTTTGGAGGTTTTTAAGTGGGGTTTGAGTTTGTTATAAATTAATATTTTAGAGGTTTCCAAAAGTGCCCCTATGCTCTCTTATAAAAAGGAACCTCCTCCCTCTCCTCCTCACACCATTTTGAGACTTCAAGCTCAGAAAACCCCTGAAAATTTATCTTCTCCGCTTCCCTAGAAACATTTTATAGGTCCTGGTCTTTTTCAAAGACCAACATTAGTGCCCTAAGAGGAGGTTTAGAAGAGGCTCGTCGAAGAAGATGTAATATCCTATACCGATTCTTTCAAATTCATTTCTTCTTCTACTTTCTCTTATTTTATTATTTCATAATAAAGTAATTACTTCATAATCACTCATATAATGATATGTTATTATAAATATTAACCATCCATATTTCACATTTTATCCATCCTACAGAATATTAAATCACCGCGCGTACGTACGTACGGAATGTCTTCTCCACGCCGTGGTGTAATCTGTTTTCACACCACCACCTTACTTGGATGTGTATAAAGGTGAAAAGAATAACTATATATGGTTATTATAAAATTATAATAATCTTGATATATTATATCATCCTCTCTAATTCAATACAATAATTATGGGAACGATATCATCGCTCGTGCGTACGTACGAATTACCGTCTCCACAACGCGATGAGATTCATTCTCAATGTTAACCATTCGAGAATGATTATAAAGAATATATAATAAATAATAATGAAATATATGACATATTAATGATACTGGATTTATGTATATGTTATTTACAAACTTCCATTCAATTTAATAAGGAGCCGAAAATAGCGTTCATGCGTACATACGACCTACCATCTTCGTGAACGGTGTATTTCTTTACATTTATCGATATATTATATATATATATGTATATTATGAATATATATTATATATAAATATTTTTTTACATTATTTAATTATGTAATCATGATCTAAGTAATCATATGAAAAATTACAAGTCAAAACAGGGATGATAAATGAAACGATTTTACCCAAAACGCTAGTTTAACATGGAAATGACATATTTACGGGTAATATAAAGTCGTAAGTGAATCATATATGATAACATAAATATAATTATGGTTCTATTAAAAGTTAATAATATTTTAAAACCCCTAATACAGGAGTCTCATTCACATATAGAAGAAATTGGACATAAGTTAATGGATAATTATTCCATTCTCATTCCTATCCGAGATTATTTATTCATAAATTTTTACTGGGGTTTTATTTTTCATCCTTGTCCATAAAAATGATATTCATAAAGTGTTTAATATTATTATTTGTATTTTTAAAGTCATTTTTACCCAACTATGACTTTTACTTTGTGTTATGGAAGGAATCATTCTTTTTTTCCATACAATGTACTTTTTGACTTTTTTTCAGTAAACGTACGGGGAGAATGTCTTTTTAAACATATACAGCATGAATAGATTTTTATAGTTTCATAATGCCTTATTTTCATGAATCTTACTCTACAATATTTCATGATTATTTTCAAAACAAATTTTTTCTTTTAAAAATGCACGTCATTTTGAGAAAATAAAATGATTTTGAATAAGAAAGGATATTTTCCACATAAATTCATTTCTAGTTCTTTATCAAAAACATTTTCTATATAAGATGACATTATTTAGTATATTTATACGTCAAATGTAATCTATATTTTATTTACATAGTTTTATTTTTATTATTATTAAATGATATCCATTTGTTTTATATTGATTATGTTATGATGGGAGGATGTTTATGAAACCCATATTATTATTTGGGTTATTATGAATGATTTATACTTATTTTGTGGAACACGGAAAAATGATTTCATTATGAGATGGGTGCAACCTATATCTCCCTTTAATAAATTTGGTAAAGATTAATATATCATGAGATAGACATGGCTGGAACGACAAGTGAATCTGGTTCAGTAATACAGGGATGGAATGGAAAGTAATCCCAGTATAGTAATGGACTTTGTCTACTATGATGGTCTTGGAAACAATGTCTTGGCTACTATGGAAATCATATCATGTGTTTAATGGTTTTCCACAATTCCATGTTTTATTCCAATTCCATTTTATCATTATTAATGTTTCTTTCTGATCTATTCCTTGTTTACTGTCACGATTTATGAGATTGCTCAATATTTGAATGTTTTATGTTCATGTTTTTATGTTCAAATGTTTATGGATTGTTTTTATGTTCTCCATGTTTACCCATACTGATTATTTGAGTTCACATTTTTTATGTTTTCTTTTACCCAGGATATAAAAAAGATTTTAGGTATGAAAAAAAGGTAATTTCCTTAAGGGAATGTTGAAGATCTTTCACCAAGATTAGACGATTATGTTCTGTGTTTCCAAAGACACTAAACTAATACAGTCTTTGGGCATCTATTTTTTTTATGTATTAAGCATTCTGAAAAAGTAATATAATTTCCATGTACGTGAAGCTTTTGGTCTCTATATAATCACACATTTCAATGTTGAGTAAATTCCCATAAAATAAATAATGAGAAAAATTATAATGATAAAACATCAATACAGGAATTAAAGATGAAACACAATTTTTTATTAGTGATTTGTGATTAGGAACCTATAATTTCTTGTGTTTGGTTCAGATGTTCATTCCATAAATATATTCATCGCAAATGGGTTGATAAATTCATCAAACTATAGTGTTTGGGATACTCGAAAGGAGTAAGGTGAATGTATTTTCCCTATATAACAAAAAAATGATAAATGTAATTAATGATGGGGTAGAATTGTTTATAGTAGCTAGACACCATTGGAAGGAATTATTATAGGGAGTAATGATTATAGTTAAATAATGGTTAGCATAGTCTCTTAGGCCCCATCCATGATAGAGGTAAAAATATATAAATTCATTCCTCTCCTAGGTGAATGGAAGAATGGAATGGTTAAGAATTATGTATTGAATCTAGTCTACAGGGGCCCCTATAATAGTGGTGGGATCTAATCAATATGGTTCTAAAGAATCACTAGAGGAAAAGGAAAATATTACACACCACCCAATGGTTGGAGCATATGATATGATGTTAAAATAAATTATAAAGATCAAAAACCCACTCCTTATTATTGCATAATCATAATATAATGAGTTTGGACTCCAATAAAAGGTACCATAGGTTCACCTTGAATTCCATTGTTGATATTCAATAGTTATACATCATATTTTGTGCCACGTCTGTAAATATTATTGAATCATTGAATAATTATATTTGTCTAGCTATCTCAGACACCTCGGGGCCATCGTTATTGGAGATTCAACAAACTATTGAATCAATGTGATCAGAGTCATTAGGGACTTGATGTGGAAGATAATAATTGTTTTATAACATCAATGATGCAATTTTACTGACCACCCATTGGTAGAATAGAATTTATAAAAACCAAATATCATTTAAATATATGTATATGATATATGAAAATTATAGTGGACATGATCCTATAACTATCATCAATGGTAGAATACCCAATTATGGTAAATGATATTTATTAATAATGTGAATTATAATTTAGGATAGAGTAAAAAAAATTTAGAAATTTATTTAATAATGAATAAACACATTTTATTATTTGAAATTTAGTGAGGAATCCTAAATGATATCCATGCTTCCTCTGACGAATGAATGTTGTTTGAACAAGATTATTGATTCGAGTGAAATTTTCATATTAGAGGAGGGAAATGGGTTCATTTCTTATAGTTGGATACTCAATGTAAATAAAACATTTCAATTTCCAATTCTCGCAAATAAATTTCTATACAAACTCTAGAGTTTGATTTTCTTTTGTAAAGATATTTTTTTATAAACATCAATAACCTTAAATGTATTTCTATATTGTATTTTTAATATTTAATTATTTATTTTTTTTCATAATATATATTTATATATATTATCTTCTGATTTTTATAATATATTATTTAAGAAATATGATCTCAATATGATGATGATTCTTCTGAATAATATAATAAATTTAAATATGATGTTTGGATAATTTATAATTTTTTTCATATTTATTTATATTATAAAAAATAATAATATTTATATTAATGAAAACATTTTTTTAAATTGAATATATATTAATTTATTTATTTTTATTCATATATCTCAATAAATATATTTAAATCTTGTTATATATGTATATATTTTATATTTTATTTATAAAACCTGAATTTCTAACATATAATTTATTATATGTATATATTTTAAATGAGCTCCTATTTGTAGGCACATTCTCGACGGTCGGCTCCCTCCTCAAACAGTCATATATTTCCTTGAATTTCATAGGGACCTGTGAAAGTGTCACTCAAACAATGGTTAGTTAGAAACTAATTTCACTACATCATTTAATAACACAAACAAGGGTAGGCATAATATGGTTGCTGAACCAAATTCAATTTTTGGAGTGTAAGAATGAATTAATGATTGGATTTTATCCAAAAAACCATTTGGATTCTATAATACATGAATATTCAGATTCTGTCTTCAACAGAATTTGGAACCTGAATTCTCTAGAAATCTAGAGTCTACAATTCAACAAAATTCGGAGTCTGGATTTATGAGAATTCGGTGTTTGAATTCTTAAAAGTTTGAAGTCTGAATTTATAGAATTCTGGAGTCTTCATTTCAAGGAAATTTGGAATATAAATTTATAAGAATTTGTAGCACGAACTCAAAATGTTCAGAGATTTAATTCAAAATAATTTAGATTCTGAACGTAGAAAGTTCATAGTCTGAATTCAGAGAATTCAAATCCCGAATTGAGGAAGTTTGAAGTCTAAATTTAGATAATTTAGAACCCGAATCCCGATCCGGAAAACAGAATGATCTATATATAATTATTTATCTGATTCCAAGGTTCTTGATATGAAAGAGATTATTATAAATTGAAATAAAAAGAGTTATGTTTAGATAGACAAAAAATACGAACAATGAAAACATGGTAAGGATAAATTTCGTTGGGGGGGGGGAAGGTTTTCCTTATCAAGATAAAATGCAGGGGAAAAGAAATTTTCCTTAGGATATTGTGTTTGTGATTTTCAAAACATGAAGGAATTGAAAAGTCATAAGGTAACCATATTGAAACAACAATCTCCCCCTTTTTGGAATGCACATACATCCTTATAAAAATGAATATAAGGTCAGAGAAAATATTTTTTATATACATTGAAAGTAAAACATATCTCTTGTAACACATGGGAAATAATGAATATGACTAACTCACACTTATGCTTTCGAAACACTATAGATCATATTATAGATTTTTGGATTGAGGCTTATCATTTTTTTCATATTAAAATCTTCTTGGATAAGAACTCACACTTAGATGAACTTCACCTTATTTAATGAAATTTTTTCTTTACGTAGTATTATTTTTTCCTTTCTACCCCTTTGGGATTTTCAAAATTGATTAATGGGAATGGAAAAGAAAATATGGTACCAGAAATATTAGTACTAAACAACCAAATGATGAGAAACCAAAAAATTCGATAGGATTTGAAATATTTATACAAGGAAGAAATAAAACAAAAGATCTAAATTGAACAAAATTATCCTTCCTTATCCTTCAGAATCAACATCATTACTATGGTTTTGAGCTTATTGACTTCCTTGTGATCCTCCTATACTCGTTTGAGAAGCGAATCCTGATCTTCTGTCTTCTTTTATAAGGATTTTATTTTTTTCTTCCTAAGCCTTATGAGATTCTTCCTATCCATTTAGAACATATTCTTTCTTAGAAAATTTTTCCTCAAGTTCGATTCTATGATCACATTCCCTCTTACAACTCTGATAAACTAAATATAATTTAACATTCAAATATTTCACATCTTAAATCCAAGAATTCGGTTCCAGAGTTAGCTTTTCCTCAAAACTATTTATGAGATCTTGATCATCATATCATTGGTGTCAAATTCATTCATGAAACATTATTTAAATTCATCAATATTTCTCATGTCTTCTATAGTTTTCTTTAAAAAACCTGCTATTTTCTTAGAAGCTCTTTTGTGGGATACATAGTTAATGAAAAAGGATTTGAAATCCGCCTCACGTTTAAAGAACTAATCCATCACCATGGATATCAAATATAATTACTGATTTAAGGTGTGTAGAAGAATATGAAATCTAGAGTGTATAATAAAAAATATTGGTATAGTACCAACAAGCTTCATCAATGACTGGACGTAAAAATCCTGTGTAAGAGAGGAAGATTCCAAATCAGTGATTTTTCTGGGTGAGGTTTCTTTTTTAACTCAGAAACTTTCCTCTTTGATGAAACACCAACAACTTTATTCTTTAACACAACTTTGGTAGGTGTATCATATACTACCTGTTTTCCCTTATCAACCCTAGAAATGAATTTCTCATTAGGAGATTCATGTTCACTACTAGATTGCTGAACAATTTTGTCTTCATCAAATTCTTCCTTTTTAGCTCTTGCCACAACATCCTATGGGTGGATGAAATCTTTATTGATGTTTTCTTCTATAAATGGTTTGCCTACATTGTCTTTATCCTTTTCTTCATCCTTCCCAAGAGTAGCAAGCATTGATGATTCGGCTTGAGATATTTGGAATGATAATTTCTCATAAGGTCGTTCCTTCTCAGGAAAATTTTCAACAATCATTATCATATCTTTAGTATCACTATTGACTTCTTCTTCTTCTTCTACTTCTTTTTCATCTACTTCATTTTCTTATAATTCTTTTTATAGGACTTTTTTCGGAGTCAAAAACTTCTTTCCCAGAGTCTCTTGTAAAGGATCTATCAAGAAGGATTCTGGTACCAGAATATTCTCAGATGCTTTCTTAGAAGCCTTCAGAAGGGATTGAACTATTTCAGTCTCATACAACTTTTTCTTTTTCTTATTTCTCTTTATCTTGTTTGTCATGTTATTTAGCTACCTTCTCCCTCAATGATTTTTCTTCAGTGGGGTCCAAACCAAACATAGGATCCCCTTATTTCTAAATTTCCATGACTTCTCTCCACTTTTCAACATCATCATCATGATAGGATTTTTTTTCTTTGGATTTGGGGGAGATGATTCGGTTTCCTTAGTAATTGTGGTGTTTTCCTTCTCTACCCCATCCTTAAACTTCCTCTTCCTTCCACCCATTTTAGAGGTCTCATCCACCTCCTATTTCATTGAATATCTTCAACATCTTATTTAGGCAAGTCATAGAATTTGTCAGATTCTATATAAAAACCCACGTTCATCCATATCAAAGCGACATCACTTAAAAACATGACTTTGCAATTCATTAGCATATATTTTAAAGGTTTTTTAAGGATTATAAACACCAAAAAATCATCTTTGAAAGAATGGATGGATACATAATAATCTGATCCTTCATATTTTTATTATTTATGATCTCAATCATAACCAAGATGTGACTAACGAAGTTTATCTTCCTTAGGTTTACTATGAAGTCCAGATTGAACATATCACTTTTCTTCAAAGTATCCTTGTCTCCTTTTCTCGGTTTGATGAATCATTGAACCCAAAATTCCAGAATCCGAAAAAATATAGACATGTGAAGAATCGTCGGAGTCCATACCTATGAGAGAACAAGGCAAGCCTTGGCATAAACCTTATTAAAAATTCCATGAACATCAGGTAGCTTGTATGAACAAAACTCCACTTCCCCTTCATAAGGAATACTGACCAAGCATGAAACCTTTGTGTAAGAATGTGAATATTATTTTACATAACAAATTAAAGAAAACTAACTCCATCCTTCTTCCTTGAGGTAAATTAATGACTAACAGAATTTTATTAACAAAATCCCGATATACCAAATATTGAGATTTTAGTTTTGAAATGAAAACGCATTCCCACGAATTTAGCTTTATATTCATAGAGATAATATAATCATTCTTTGAGAAAAACATCAGATCAATAGACATTTCTCTGTATATCTATCATTCATATATTGGTTTGATAGTTGACATATATTTCTAAGAGTAGACTTTGGAAGAAATTCATATGTACGAAATATATGAGTGGTTTGGAACAAGTTTATGATGGAGGGAAGAGCTTCAACATGCGAAGGTTTCAATTTAGATGTGGGTCAGCCATCAGGGGTCCTTTATATAGACATTTGAGGTAATGGTTCAGCATCCACACTCAATCCAATGGTTAAAAAACCTTCTTATTAGATCTGACGGTTGAAATGATTTCCGAATGGAAAATTTGATAGAATCTGATATTTTGAGGTTTTTTTAAGAGAAACATTCAGATTTCAGAAAAATTGAATACAAAAATTTACAAATACATGAAAATACCCTGAATTAAATGATGATTATGAAAATTTAAGAATGGAGACATACCTTTTGGATTGCTTGGAGGGTTATTTGTAATGAGGAAAATTCTTCATGAAGAACATTAGATTCTGAAAATTATGATTATGAAAATTTTCGATACAAAAATCTCTATTACAAAAATTTTATGTACATAAATTTTTATTACAAAAATCTTAACTATTAATGATTTAGAAAAAACTGGTTAAAAAAATTTTCATTATTAAAATTTTAAAAAAATATGACTACAAAACTTTTCATTACGGAAATAAATTTAGAAAAACTATCTACACTAATTTTCATTATAGATAATTTTTTGAACTAACTACCAATAAAATGTACTCCTCCAATGAAAAGGAGTTTTTTACTGTAAGGATATAGGTTTCAAAAAGAAGTTAATAATGAATATTAACTTACATTTATCCCTCCTATCTTCTATTTAATGTATTTAAATCATTTAGATTGTAATGATTTTTTGAAAATATCAGCAAGTTGATCTTGTGTTCTAATAAATTGAAGAATGATATCATCTTTTTGTATGTGATCCCTAATAAATTGATGCCTTATATCTAGTTGTTTTCCATGAGAGTGATGTGAAAGGTTTTTACTTAAGGCAATGACACTAGTATTATCACACCAAATTTCTATTTTGGTAAAACTCATACCATAGTCCATGAGTGTGTGTTTCTTCTACAACACTTGAGCACATTATCATCCAGCTGGTACATATTCAGATTCATTAGTGGAAGGTTCTAATGAGTGTTTCTTTTTTCATGACCAAGAAACTATTGAATCTCCCATGAAATTAAATGTCCTGGATGTACTTTTCATATCCATTATACATCCACCAAAATCATTATTCGAACAAAAATTTAAAATAAAATCATTTCCCGAAGTGTAAAAGAGTCCTAGATCCATTGATCCGATTAAGTACTGAGAAATCCTTTTCACTTCCTTTAAATGAGATTCCATAGGATTATATTGATATCTTTCACATAATCATACGGAAAATATTATGTCGAACGACTATATGTCATGTAATGTAGACTTCTTGTTGTACCATTAAAAGATGTTAGATCTTCTGGTTTCCCAGTTTCATCAAGATCAAGTGAATTTGAGGTACCAATGGGAGTACTTATACTGTTGTTGTTTTCATATCCTTTCTTTTTAAGAATATATTTAATATAATTATATTGTGATATATAGATTCCTTCTGGTTTTGAGAAATTTTAAAACCAATGAAAAATGTTAACTCACCCATCATAATTATTTCAAAATAAAGTTTCATTAGATCCGCAATGGAATCAGTTAAATATTACTGAGTTGAACCAAAAATAATGTCATAAAAATAAATTTTAACAGTCAATACATTTTTATTATCTTTCATTATAAAAAGGTTTGGATTACCATTTTCCTTAAAATAATTATTTTGATACAAAAAATCATGTAAGTCTATCATACCAAGCTTGTGGGGATTTCTTAAGTCCATATAATTCATTTTTATGTCTGTAAACATGTTCAGGTTATTTTTAATCATGAAAACTAGGAGGTTGTTAAACAAAAACATCCTCTTGTACAAAACCATCAAGGAAAGCACATTTTACATCCATTTGAAAAAAGTATGAAATAAAAAAACACAGAAACAACAAGTAGAATACAAATATATTCATGTCTATCTATTGGAGCATATATTTAATTAGAGTATATTCCTTCTTGTTGATTATAGCCTTTAGAAACCAATGTTTCTTTATTTATTACTATGATTACATTTTCATCCCAATTATTTCTAAAGACCCATTTTACTCCAGTAACAGATGTTTCCCTAGGTCTTTCATGCATGGTCCATACTTTATTCCCTTTGAATTCATTTATCTCATCTTCCATAGTTTTTATACAATCATCATCACCTAAAGCATCATCAGTGTTTTTGGTTCTAATTAAGAATGAAATGATAGATGTTCTACTTAATTTCTTAAGGAAATTCTAGTCCTTACAGATTGATTTACATAACCAATGATACTATCACAGAGATGATTTTTAAGAATCTACTGATTTCGGTTTTTTAAAAACTATTCATCAACGTAGGGTAGGAAATCATATAGGTAAAATTTATCATAAATACCTTCTTGAAAATTTTCCTTATCCAAAGGATCTTTTATCAAGGGTTGAAAAACGTTTTTTGAAAACACATCTGAATATGTTGGTTGGAATTATTTAAAAAAAAGGATTAGTTTCATCAAATTTGACATTTACTATTTCTTCAACATTACACGTGTTTTTATTAAAAACTCCAAAAGCCATAGAAGTTGTGGAGTAGCCTAAGAAAATCCCTTCATCATATTGTGGTGTAAATTTGCGTAGATTAACTTTAGTATTCAGAATGAATATCTTGCATCAAAAAACCATGATGTAAAAAAGTCAATGTTTACTACCATTCCATAACTCGTAAAGGATTTTATTAATAAAACGTCTTATTAATTAAAAATTTCTAGTATAACAAGCAGTACATACAGCTTCAGCCCAAAAATGTTTTTCTACTGAATATTCACTATACAAGGTTCTGGTTATCTCTTGAAAAAATCTATTTCTTCTTTCAACAACATCATTTTGTTGAGGTTTTCTGGGTGTCGAGACGTTAATATTAATACATTTTCAACTATAAAAGATTTAAAAAATATAATTTTGAAATTCCCTTCCATGATCACAATGAATAGTTATCCAAGGAATGATTTTCTCATTTTAAATTTGGGATCTAAATATTTGTAAATAAGAAAAATCTTCAGATTTCTTTGCAAGAAAATAGACCCATGTAAATCTAGTGAAATCATCAACTAAAACAAATACATAATATTTTCCACCAATTCTTCCAGTTTATGTTGGACGAAAAAGATACATATTCAATAACCATAATGCATTAGTAGTAGAGACTTCACCGACTGAATTAAAACTTGATTTTTGTTGCATTCCATATTGACAAGGATCACAAGCATTTGAATAATCAAATCTACATTACGGTTTATCCTTAACTAGTTTATTCTTAGAGAGTTTTCATAGGTTCCTAAGGTTACAGTGTCCTAAAAATATATTCCATAACCAAGAATGTTCTTCCATTACACTATGGAAATGTAGGTCTTTTCTTCAAAAGTCTTCTATGTTTAGTGTGTACAAATTCTATTGCCTATTGGCAGAAAGAATAATCTCTTCATTGGAAATATGTACTGAACACTTGTCATTCCTAAAATTCACAAGGCAACCTTCATCACATAATTGACATTTGATAATTAAGTTGTTCTTAATACCCTTAATGAATAAAAAATTTGAACTCAATGTTTTTTCAAGAACAATAATGATACATATAAAAATAATTTCTCCATTCGCATTATGTCTGAATGTTACTTTTCCCCCTTTCATCTTGATAATATTTTCAAAGAAGTTTTTGTTACTAGTCGTATTTCGGGAAAATCCACTATCTATATACCATGTATTATCATTGTTACTATCATTATTTACCTGAATATAATAGTGTTACACTTTCAGAACACAAACTGTATTGGATCCAGAAACTCCAAAAACAATTATAGGAATCCACATTTTCTTTGTAAAATAAAGCTCTATTAAAACCTAAAGACTGAGTTTTTTTAAGGAAAAGAGTTTCCCAATGCCCACAACACTGTCACTTAGTGCAGAATGTAGCACTTTGAGGGACAAAATAATTATTACTAAAAAACGTTTTGAACTAGTATATCCAAAAAATAGAATTATTCATTAGAGGTTGAATTTGAGAATACATCTAATCAATGTTTTCCTTACCTAATGTAATGTTTTGCAAACACTTCCTCAAGGAAAATATTTCTGGATTTAGTCTAATAACTATGTTATTATCCTAAAAAACATTAGTTTTAGTACTATAGTTAGAATCTAAAAAACATTCCTTTGAAATTACTTTTTCTAGATCCTTATAACATTTATCCTTCTCAGAATTTACATTCTCAATGGTTTTTGAAATACTTTCCGAATCAATGGTTCACTTATCAGGATATATAGAACGATCTGATATTTCCTTAGTAAGAAAAGAAATTATAGAATTTTCATTATCAAGATTTTTCATGACGTTATAATTTTCATTATCAAGAATCATCGCAATCCTAGAAAATTATTTATAGGTAGGTAATGTATTATCTTCATCAGAAGAAGAATCTTTATTCGAGGAGTCATAACATTTTCTATCACTATAATTATAATTCATGGATATATTGGTTATTGATTCATCATTTTGTACCTTAGTCATTAAATAATAATATTCAATAGGTAACATGGCATGTAAACCAAGATTCTTCTATCTGTATGATTTGTAATCCGAGGATTCATCACAAGATTCTAAACCACTAGAACTCCATGTGTCATTAGCTTTGAAAACATTCATTGATTTAGATTTTTAGTACTTATTTCTATTTCTCTCAGAATGATTTTCCTTTCTGTCTTTTCTCTTAAGAATATGACAATATGTCCTTATATGGCTAGCTCTTTTTCATTCATAACAAGTGACTTCAGATTATTACTTATCACTTCTATAATTATTCTTCTATCTATACTGAAAGACTTTCTTCCCAACTATCTTGTTCATCCTTTGAGAAATATTATCTAATTTAGTTTCATAATGTTCACATTCAATATATTTGGATACAACAGTAACCTTATTTGACTTAGATCTTGAAACTCTCTCAGGAGTCTTGGCTTTCATATGATTTGAAGTAGTTGTAAATGAAACACTTCTATTCACATTCTTCTTCTTAAAATTGTCCGCATCTCTCTTCATTATAGTTTAATATTGAATAACAATTCCAAAATTTTCAGTAAGGGTATTCTATGAGACATTCATATTCTCATCACTAGCTGTTCTCTTGGATTACCACTCATTATGCATGATGTCTAAAAAAATTTCTACAATTTCCTCATCATCTAAACATTTATCACCCATAGATTGTAAGTTGTTGACAATAGGCAAAAGTCTCTGTTGTACCTTACATATAGGTTCTCCATAAGGAATGAAAAAAACATGGTACTCTGCTCTAAGCATAGATCTTCTAGTTTCAGTAGCTTTCGAAGTACCAAAATGAGTTACTTCACGCTTTGTAGAAATATAATTTTCTACTTCACAACAAGAAATCTGGATATATATATTCTTGATCATGGAACAAAACAATGTATTGATTACCTTATTGTTTAGTTTTTATTTTGACTTCTCTTGATGACGTCCTTATCTGAAATCTAGTAATCTTCAGTAAGCATAAAAAAGTTTTCCACTCTAGTGTTAATAAAAAAAGTATTCATGCGATCTCTCCAATATTCATAATAGTTCCCATCAAATATAGGTTGTCAAGTGGGATTATGATTTCTAATCGTACCAACATTCATTCCTGTCATCTCAAAGAAAATTTCTTTCCACACAAACATGATAGTATTAAAAGTTTGTAAAAAAGTGTAAAAGTATCCTAAGAAAGGATAACATAGAACAGTGGAAAACATGACCCAGAAAACTTATATGTGAATATACGTATTTTAGAGTCCTCCTCTGATACGAATAATAGGATTGAAAAGATGATTTAGATGCTCAATATATAAGTGGGGGGTGAATTATATACATTAACAAAATCATTTGGAACTTTTATATACGGTAATGTTTAAAAAAGTTAATCAACGTAAATTCAGAAGACATCTTAGTTCTATAGACTTTCCTGATTCCGGAAATGTCATTCAAGAAATGAAACATAAGAAATGTTTAAAATGACATAGATTCTACCTTAAAGATTATAGAATCTTACTAATCAGTTTATACAAGTACTGGAAAGTATAAGATAGTTATACTTTCATTATCAATCAAAATACAATGGAAAAATTGAAACAATTACTAGTATCAAGTATTAAATCCTTTAACTCAAATAGTATAGTATCCAACAACCTTGGATAAAGGTCCCCTGATTTATACTTTCTTGAAAGTCTTTCTTAACCACACCTGAGTAATCACTCGATACGAATTTCAGAGTATGTCTTGCAATCCTTGCAAGCCCTCGAACATCAATGTAGTCGGCACATCTGTCTTCCTATCCCTAGAAGACCTCAAATGTAGTCCGTACCACTCAAAGTCGCATGAATCAATTCTGAACAAGATGTTCAATACACAAAAGAAGTAATGTATCTCTCTCTAGAAATCAATTCTGTAGAATGTAATATTTAGATTGATCAACCTATTAGTAAGTTCCGAAATCATTCAAATGAGCTCATATTTATAGGAACATTCTCAATGGTTGGCTCTCTCCGACAACATGCATATTTTTTCTTGAGTTTCGGAGGGACCTTTACACGTTTCACTCAATCATCGTGTAGTTATAAACGGATTGCACAACATCGTTATATAACACAAACAATAGTATGAAATATATGGTTTCTCCACCAAATTCAATTTTTGGAGTTTAAGAAACAATAAAACTTAAGAGTCTAACCAAAAAAACCATTTGGTTTCTATAATATATGAATATTCAGATTCATTCTTAAAAATAATTCAGAACCGGAATACTAGAGAATTCTGAAGTCGGTATTTCAAGGAAATTTGGAGTCTGAATTCATTATAATTCAGAGTCTGAATTTGTAAGAGTTCGGTGTCTAAATTCGTAGAATTCAGGAGTCGAAATTTCAAGGAAATTTATAATCTGAATTCATAAGAATTCGAAGTCGGAACTCAGAATGTTCAAAGTCTGAATTTAGAAGAATTCAGAGTATGAACTCAGAATGTTCGTAGTCTGAATTCAGAGAATTCAGAACCTAAAATCATGATGTTTGGAGTACTAATTTAGAGAATTCGGAACCAAAATTCGGATCCTGAAAACAGAATGCTCTATATATAAGTATTTATATGATTCTATGGTTTTACATACAAAACCGAATTTTATACATTGAAATAAAATGAGTTTGGATTAAACAGACTAAAAATATGAACACTAAAAACATGGTAAGGATAAATTTTATTGGGGAAGGAAAGTTTTCCTTGTGAGGAAAAAACATATTGGAAAAGAAATTTTCCTTAGGATGTAGTGTTTTTGATTTTCAAAATAGGATGGAATGGAAAAGTCATATAGAAACCTTATTGACACAACACAATGCATTCCCATATGAGAATATGGTATCATAACAAAAACATTCGTATTAAATCTAGTATACTAAATGTTAATACATTAACCATAAACCATGAATATTATTATAAAACACATCCATGTTCAAATAGATCACAAAAACATCAATATAATATGGGAGATTGTATCATAATAAATCAACTTCAAACATGTATATAATCCACCAAAGGATGTTGACATTGATAAAATCAATACCATTTGTGAGAAATTTCTCTTTCTATTTTGAAATCATATAAAAGTAACCTAATTATAAAAGAAAAAATTTATTGTTAAAATATTCTTATAATCTTGTAACGGAAACTTCTAAGGTGTTATTGTAGCATAAAATATCTACACACACCATATAAGTTAAAAAAACATTCCCACCTTAATTCGTCGAAAAGTTCATAAGGTACTAGGTTTTGAAAGAGATGGAATGATTCCTTTAAAACCATTTTATAAAAAGTAAAAAGAATGTATTAATTACTTTAAACCAAAGTGTAGTAAATAGTAAAGATATTTTTATATACATTGGTAGGAAATATGGATAACGATGATAAAGAGGTCCCTGTATATACTTACATACAAACAACCACGTATAATGGAGAGATTGTAGAATTAACCCTTACCTTGGAATTTTACTTGGTCAGGGGTATGTTAAACTCTTTTATAGTAGTTAAATAATTCTTTTTAAATTATAGAACAACCACATACATAAATAAGATATCATATATGATCTTCTAATATAGATTTGTTAATAATATCTCAGTAGTATCATTGTTTTGGGTCTTAACTAATGAATTTTCCCTTAAATGTTTGGTTATATAAGCCTTGTTTGATATGTATAGGATGTATTTTATTCATATTTAGACTTATATTATGTTATTAAACATTATTTGTAATCATAAAATGAAAATTATTCTTTAATGGTTATGATAGTGAATGAATCTCATCGCGTTCGTGGAGACGGTAATCCGTACGTACGCATGAGCGACGATATCTTTCTATTGAGGGTAAAATCATATATAATTGGATGTTATATCATGTATATAGAATCATTAAAGTTTTATATTTACTATTTACATCATTTATACTCATTATTATATCCATATAAAGAATAATGTATTGTACAACAAACTACACCACAACGTGGAGATGGTAAGCCATACATACGAAAATATGGTAACTCTATCATTCATAGGATGAATTGAATAATGAATAATGTTGTAGAATATTCATTATAATATAATTGTTTTTATAAGGTAATGGAGTTATTATTTTAATATTGATACAACAATGAAAGATGAAGTGGAAGAAGAAAACAACTTTGAAAGATGTGATGAAATTATTACCTCTCCTTCGGGTGCTTCTTTTTGATTTGATAAGAAGGACTCCATAGATTGTCATTATGATCATAGTAAGGTATCTATGTTGAAGTGGAGGTATTTTGGAGGATATGTCAGTAGAGTTTGGCAGAGCCAAATGGTTTTTGATGTGTGAAATTAAATGAAGCGTAAGTAAACTTTTATACGATAGGTGACGTTCACTTTCTGAAAAGCGTGAATTATTTTTTTATTATAAAATAATTTTCATTTTCTAATTGATCCCAAAAAAATTATTTCTAGGCTAAGGTGGGTCTTGGTCAAAAACCACTCAACCAAAAAACATTTATATAGGTTTAGGTCACCATATTAACCTTATCTTATAGATTTAAATCTTAGTTAAATAGTTTAACTATTACCTTGTATTCTTGTGTTATTATAATAAATGATAATCAAACTTACTATAAAAAGAAAAGAGAAAACCTAGGGGTTTATTCATGACATATATAACATTAACTATGTACTTTTTCCAAACATTATATTTTTATGAATATTATATCAATTAATAATATAGTATTTAAAAAAACAATTTTATATTACTTTGAACAATATTTGGTATTTTATTTTTCTGAAATTCATAACAACATTATCACATAAAGAAAAATTTATTTAATCTACCATAACATTTCATGTTAACCTATAAAATTAGTGGAATGCATCAAAAGTGTCAATTTACATATATTTGGTTATTTATAATATTAATTGTTTTAATCTTTCATTGATAAGGTAATTACTACCTCATCATTGTGTCATATATAAATTTAACTATTTAATGTCTAATAGTTATAAATAAAATAATATTATTTAAGAAATATTTTTAGATTTATAATTAATATTTATAGTTGAATTTATCTTTTGTATGACACTATTTTAAGAATGTTTTAGTTATTAAAATTTTAATTTAACACTTTTGACTCTTATTTAAATAAAATAATAATAAATTTCTTAATCTAATCTAAGTATAAGGCCCCAGCCTTAAATCATACTTAATCTTTAGTTATTACAAGATTACACATTGAGGATCTTTTTAGGTTTATAATTTTAGAGAATTAGATCATGAAAATTGCATTACATTCCACATTTAAACAAAGTGGTTACATAAAAGACAATATTCATTCTTCCCATCAACAGAAACATATTTAAAATAAAACATGGATTCTTTCTTGACACATCCTTGACACTATCATCAGATCATGTACCTTTACCTTGACCTGTGAAAAACATTTCACAAACTTGGGATGAGCATAAAAAGCTCAGTAATGGTTATAAAAATATGGAAAGGAAACATGAGTTCATATATACATAAGAATGAAATCATACATTACCCATAAAACATAAGCACTTTAACATACCTCATCAAACTATTAATAAATAAAAGAAATCATAAGACATAAAGGTAACTTGAGGCATTCATAACATTCTTACGTAGGGAGTAACCCTCTTGGTTACGTTTGGAATACCCATCACAGTATAATCCCTAAATCTCTTCGGAGAAACCTTATGGTTTCACTCCTTCGCGTTACCCAATGCATTGGAGAGCTATAATGGGCTCACCCACCCTTAGTTTATCACGGAACCACCCGTCTTCATAATAATTCCTAAGAACCTCAACATAATCGTATCACATAAAACATGCATAAAGGAAACATAACATTCCCACCTTTCAATCACAAGATATCAATATAACACATTGATATAAAAACATTATGAAAACCATTTTCAATACCAAAATAAAAGAAAAGTAAAAAAGGGTATTTATATTCCTTTTAAAAAGAAGGTATGACTTGTAGAGGATGCCGAAACTCAAATAATGGTCACGGCGGAGGAGAAGTCATTGTCGCCGCATACGTATAACAAGAAACATTCCCTTTTATCGTTTAGTAAAATGCTTCATATAAAGAAAGATTCCTTTTGGATAAACATAAATGTCAAAGGGGTTTATACAACGTATAATATAAGGTTGTGTATAAAATAAAATATGCCTCAATGAAAGGTGATTGAGACGAAGTTTCATACAAAGCCGGTATCTTTGGTTTAAGGATAAATCAATTACATAATTATGTGTGACTAATGAATACACCAAATATAAGTGGATATTAAGTGTAAAATAATCAAAGGTCATTCACACATATTCAAAGGATGACATATTCAATAACTACATGTTGAACCCAAAGAAATCGAAATTGGGTTAAGAAGTTCCCTTGACAGCCTAACGGTGTCACATCAAAATGAGTTGATGAGAGATAAAAAGTGTATCTCATCACTTGGAGATAAAATTTACATCAATAAGGATATATGAGAACATATCCCAACATAACAATATGTAAATTACAAGACCCAACAAAAGAATTCTTTTAAAAGGAGGAGGGTGAAAGGTTCCCTTACTGACTTGGGTGTCTTTCATAACAGACACCCCTTGAAAGAAAGACAATACATCATTGATGTAAATACTCATAAACGAAAGTATATTAAACAAAGAGTAGAATAATGGGCAGTACATACACCACTGAAAGGAAATTGTGGAAAATGTAGCATAAATCTCACGAGAATAAAGGTGAGATGAAAAATCCCTTACGAAAACTCGGCTGCCTAACAGCGCCACTTAAAATTTACAAAAATGTATTGATGAGATCAAATAGGGTCTCTAATGATATTAAAATAAATTTTACAGAAAGATGAATATAAAATAACATCCCCCATCATAACAAATGGGAGCTTAAAATAAGTTACATAAAGGAGAGTACTTAAAAAGAAAGAGAGAGGTTAGATCTCTTACGAAAATTCGGCAGCCTAACGGCGCCACTCAAAACATCCAAAATGGATTGATGAGAGAGAATAGGGTCTCTCATCATATGAATAATAAAAATTACAGTAAGAGTAATATAAAATAACTTCCCAATAACAAGAAAGATGAACATTAAAAGGAATGATATAAAAGAGTGTACTTAAAAAGAAAGAGAGGAGTAGGATCCCTTACCTCAGGTCCGACTTGACTCGATCATTTTTTAACGTCCTGAAAAATAAACTTGAGTTAATTTCCACTTTATTAAGAAACTTTTTCTAGTTTATTATTCCTTTTAGATCACTTATTGTCATGTTATAAACATTATGTAATCATTTAAGTTAATAATGTTTGTTTTGTCGATATTTGGTTCTTAAGTCGAAAGTGGACTTCTTACCATTACATGTTGTTCGTGTGGTCAAAGGTTCTTTATATCCAGAATGAAATTCCTGATTTGGATAGCATATATATAATATATATCCATAATATACATGTATTTATAATATTACATAATCATTTAGAGGTAAGAAATTAAATGAACCGTTCATGGAGACGGTAAGCCGTACGTACGAATGAACGCTACTTTCATTTCTTTGTCATATTAATGGAATTAAAACTAAATGAGAGGTGTGTATTTTTTAATTCCAGAATTATATTAATCATTTATATGTGTCATTAATCATATATTTCTATTATATACCTGTACTTATAATAGTACATTAAATTTGGGGACAAGAAATGAAATGCACCGTTCATGGAGACGGTAAGCCGTACGTACGCATGAACGCTACTTTCATTTCTATCTCATACTTTAATGGAAATAAATAATAATGATATATAGGTATATTATAATTCCAGTATAACATCATATATAATAACATTAAATCCATCCTTTATACGTCCCACGTATGGCATTAACGAATCACATCACTTTGAGGGAGCGGTAGTCCGCACGTCCTAAAATGAAGATATCGTGTATACCCATAATGGAAACAATAATTGTATGCTATAAATGAAAAATACAGAATCTTAAGGAAAGAATAAACATATTATATATCATATATAAGAATATTGACATCATAATGGCCACCTTTTAAGGTGTTAAATGTGTATTGAACAATCATCGTATCGGGAGGCAGAATTTCGCCATCCACGGAAACCGTATGTTCGTTAACCATTTGATGTAGTTGTGTGAGAGTGTAGCACGAATAAATCATATAAAAACATCCTATTATATTGAATATACTGGTGTTGTTACAAAAGAAGTAAATAAAAAGAGTTTATGGGGTTGGATAAGCAAAATAAAACAAATGAACATGAGATAATGAATTACCTTTAAAAGTGTAACTCCTTTTGATTTGAGCCTAAAGGCTTCCTTTGAAAGGACTATGCCCAAAGTAAATCCTCTAGGATGAGGAGAGGGATGTGGAGAGAGTAAATGGGCAGGTGATGGCCGAGCCAATGGCTTGAAGAGTGTGTGAAATGAGGTAGAGTTGGGGGACTTTTATAAGAGGAGAGGAGAGGCACTTTTGGAAATCATGAAACTATTATTTTATTTTCAAAAGTGTTTCGAATTTATACGGTCCCACATTGATATATTTCAAAGATAAGATAATAAGGCTTCTAAATATTCCCATACAATAGTTTTTGGACATGTTTAGGTCTTCTATTTTATATTATCGTTTCATTTTATTTAAACTGTTCATTAATGAGGTAATCGTTGCATCATCATGATGTCATAATTAAATTAATTTATTTAATGTCTAAAAATTATAACAAAAATATCCTGATGTATGAAATCTTTTTATATTTCCAAATAGTATTTATAGACAAAAATATGATTAGTATAACCCCTTCTAAAAATTGTTTTTGTTTTAGTAAAACAATTTATGTTAGTGTCATTTTCACCTTTATTTAAAAAAAGGCATTAAAGTCATTATCTCACCCAAGAGGCTCCATAGTGTCCCCTAAATCGACTCATGGGTTGTCTTGGTCGGCCATGACTCATAACATAGGGGTAGGACAAGTTTCATGGTATTTTCATATTTTTATAATATCATTTTTACCTTAAATTACACTAATTACCTCTAATCGCAATTAATGAAAAAAAGTTACTATTCACCAAAAAAATATTTTCATCCAATTGAACGAAATTTTACATAATAATTAAAACCATGTATGTAGGATTTTCAAAATTCAATACACATTAGTGGTAAACTTTCATTTAACTGAAAAATCAGTTTTCTTGATTACCACTTAGTGGTTTCACTATTCATCAAAAATTGGAGTTTTTCAGAAAATTACCAAAAATTCACTCAAAGCTATATTCGATATTCCGAATTCAAAAATTATGTTTATATTGCCTAATTCAAAGAATATAAGTAGAATTAGTTAATTTAATAATTAACTCCCGCTGTCAAAACAAATAGCGTGTTTTTAAGAAACAATATATATCAAAAGATTGATATTTGTTTATGTCGAATTTCAAAGTGAAATTAATTCCAAAGTCCACCATTGAATAAAATTGTAAAAATATTTTATAGTCTCACTTTAAAACCAATTCAAAAGATAATCTAATCATATAAATAAATTATATTAAAAGAGGTTTTGAATTAAAATACAACATTTTTCACTTATTCATAAAAAATGAACATTATCGGAAGAATAACAAAAACATACACAAAGTAAATTTTGATGTCCCAATTATAATGAAGGATTTTATTTGGTCCAAAAGAATATATAAGAGTGACCAAAACTATATTTAAAGAGGGTTCTCCATCAAAAGGTGATAAGTGAACCTTTAATGAAAACTAGGGCATATACGCCTAAAATTGAATTCTTTCCATATTTTAAGCCTTTATCTTTTATTGGATAAATGTAAAAACATTTAAAAACATATATAATCATATTTTAGTTATTTCTATCCATTCTCTCCAATACAACGGCTACATGTTAACTGCCATTTAAAATAATATTATTTTATTATTAAAGTGCAACGTAAGATTCCCAAGAAACTCGTTGTTGCGTGTTGGGTACGCCATCGATCATAGCGTCCCCTTTAAAGTCATATTAATATTTTATTCACAAATATGGATAAATATGAAAATTTCATATTCTTTATTTACCTGGGGTGTTACATCCTTCCCCCCTTTTGGGAATTGCGTTCTCACAATTTTAAAATTTGGCTTGGAAACATCCTTGAAAGTCCCACATTGGAAGAAGAGTCAGTAAAACAATCACTTTAAAATAAATAATGATAAGTACAAAGGTCACCCGAGTTAACCCATACTAGGATTCAAAGTATGAAAACATGGACATGAAGGAGAAAACATAGGGTCATGTTCTGATGAAGAGTGATAGAAAACATGTTTAGGAGAAAGTTAACCATGAGAAAATCACAAACCTGTGATGGGTTAAACGGTATTCGATTTCCCAATAGGAAAAGTTAATAGAAATCATTTTTGTTTTAAGATACTTTTTATTGGGGAATTTATTCATAAGGAAACATAATCACTTATCATGTTGACTTTCAACTTTTATTAGATTCCTTACACAAACTCATATCTTCTCCAAAAGGCGAGTATTTAGGAAGAATTGTTCACATTAAGAGTACTATCATCAACTTTTAGAGAATCACATAATCCACAAAAGAGAACTATATACTTCCCATGTCTTTAGAATTTAACCAAAACCAAAACCAAAAAGGCTAGTACAAGACTAGATAATCCTGAAAAGGATAACCCTTTATAAAAAGGAAATCTATTCTTAACCTCCAAAATTTTTCCAACAAAACCCATAGTTCAAAGAGGACCATTAGATAAACAATTTGTCCATAAAATTCATCAAAGTAAACCAATCTAAGATTGAAACCCAAATATTTGAAGGATTTAGTCACATAGTCTTCCAAGTTAAATCGTAACATTTATCTCCAAACAACATCAGTTTCTCCTAAAGTCTCGTATTAAAAATTAATTAACCAAATCACATATCCACCATGATAGGTTAATCATTTTCATAAATAACCCAAAATCAACTTACTCTTAATTCATAAAATCATATAACTAGAATGAATCAGTCAAACTAACCAGGGACTTCATGTAGTCCAGTGGTAGGTGATAAATACCAGTCGCACTTTGGTTGTGGGTTCGATTCCCGCAGCATTGTCCGACGCGATGGGTTGTTACACGGTCTGTGTGTTGTCCTTTTTCCAAAACTATATAAATCTCAAAACATTTCCCAAAACGAGATAAAATATTAAAAAATAAACATAACATATTTTAACCTCAAGTTTATCTCATGCCTTTCATTTTCCATCATAACATATAATAACCCATAATTACCTCAAAAGTAAGGATCATATAAACCCTAATGGTTACCTTTATAATTATTACCTGAACTTACAAATCGATTGGTAATATCATACATGATGCATTATAGAACATACCAAGGTTCACGTGGTTGATCATAACTCCTTGATAGTTGGTTTAGAACAACCACGAGTTTCCTCATTGAATACCCCATTTCATCGGGTCTCTTAATCAGAGAACCACCACAGTTTCCTTCAAACCAATTGTCACTTTGGTGCCTCCGAGATCCAACCATTCACTAAAAACAGAAATGTCAGTGTGAGTATATCAACAAAACCATCATGTACTAATGAGGAAGGTAAACACTAAGATATACATACTCATTCACTTTATCTAAAACTAGGACTCTTTCTGAAATCCTAACCATTATGGAAATGTCACTTATGATTATAGAATACCCTAACCTCTAAAGTTATCTAAACCAACCTTTGATACCAATAATAAGGCCCCAGCCTTAAACCTTACTTAATCTTGAGTTATTACATGATTGCACATTGAGGATCTTTTCACGTTTAGAGTTTTAGAGAATTAGATCATGAAACTTTCATTACATTCCACATTTAAACAAAGTGGTTACAAAAAATACAATATTCATTCTTCCCATCAACGTAAACATATTTAAAATAAAACACGGATTCTTTCTTGGCACATCTTTGACACTATCATCACATCATGTACCTTTCCCTTGACCTGTGAAAAACATTTCAAAAACATGGGATGAGCATAAAAAGCTCAGTAAGGGTTATAAAAATATGGAAAGGAAACATGAGTTCATATATACATAAGAATGAAATCATACATTACCCATAAAACATAGGAACTTTAACATACCTCATCAAACCATGAATAAATCAAAGAAATCATAAGGCATAAAGGTAACTTGAGGCATTCAAAACATTCTTACGTAGGGAGTAACCCTCTTGGTTACGTTTGGAATACCCATCATAGTATATTCCCTAAATATTTTCGGATAAACCTTAACGTTTCACTCTTTCGCGTTACCCAATGCATTGGAGAGCTATAACGGGCTCACCCGCCCTTAGTTTATCACAGAACCACCCGTCTTCATAATAATGCACAAGAACCTCAACATAATCATATCAAATAAAACATGCATAAAGGAAACATAACATTCCCACCTTTCAATCACAAGATATAAATATAAAACATTGATATAAAAACATTATGAAAACCATTTTCAATACCAAAATAAATGAAAAGTAAAAAAGGGTATTTATTTTCCTTTTAAAAAGAAGGTATGGCTTGTAGAGGAAGACGAAAATCAAATAATGGTCACGGCGGAGGAGAAGTCGTTGTCGCCGCATACGTATAACAAAAAACATTCCCTTTTGTTGTTTAGTAAAACGCTTTGTATAAAGAAATATTCCATTTGGATAAATGTAAATTTCAAAGGGGTTTATACACCGTATAAAAGTAGGTTGTGTATAAAATAAAATATGCCTCAATGAAAGGAGATTGAGACGAAGTTTCATACAAAGACGGTATACTTGGTTTAAGGACAAATCAATTACATAATTATGTGTGACTAATGAATACACCAAATATAAGTGGAAATTAAGTGTAAAATAATCAATGTTCATTCACACATATTCAAAGGATGACATATTCAATAACTATATGTTGAATCCAAAGAAATCAAAATTGGGTTAAGAAGTTCCCTTGACAGCCTAACAGCGTCAAATCAAAATGAGTTGATGAGAGATAAAAAGTGTATCTCATCACTTGGACATAAAATTTACATCAATAAGGATATATGAGAACATATCCCAACATAACAATATGTAAATTAAAAGACCCAACAAAAGAAGTCTTTTAAAATGAGGAGGGTGAAAGGTTCCCTTACTGACTTGGGTATCTTTCATAACATACACCCCATGAAAGAAGGAGAATACATCATTGATGTAAATACTCATAAACGAAATTATATTACAAAAATAGTAGAATAATGGTCAGTACATAAACCACTCAAAGTAAATTGTGGCAAATGTAGCATAAATCTCACGGGAATAAAGTTGAGATGAAAAATCCCTTACGAAAACTCGGCAGCCTAACGGCGCCACTTAAAATTTCCAAAAATTGATTGATGAGATCAAATAGGGTCTCTAATCATATTAAAATAAATTTTACAGAAAGTGTAATATAAAATAACATCCCCAATCATAACAAATAAGAGATTAAAAGAAGTGACATAAAGGAGAGTACTTAAAAAAAGAGAGAGGTTAGATCTCTTACGAAAATTCGGCAGCCTAACGGCGCCACTCAAAACATCCAAAATAGATTGATGAGAGAGAATAGGGTCTCTCGTCATATGAACAATAAAATTTACAGTAAGATTAATATAAAAGAACATCCCAATAACAAGAAAGATTATCATTAAAAGGAATGACATAAAAGAGTGTACTTAAAAAGAAAGAGAGGAGTATGATCCCTTACCTCGGGTCCGAATTGACTCGATCATTCTTTAACGTCCTGAATAATAAACATGAGTTAATTTACACTTTATTAAGAAACTTTTTCTAGTTCATTATTCCTTTTAGATCACTTATTTTCATGTTATAAACATTATGTAATCATTTAAGTTAATAATGTCTGTTTTGTCGATATTTGGTTCTTAAGTCGAAAGTGGACTTCTTACAATTACATGTTGTTCGTGTGGTAAACGGTTCCTTATATCCAGAATGACATTCCTGATTTGGATAGAATATATATCATATATATACATAATATTCATGTATTTATAATATTACATAATCATTTATAGGTAAGAAATGAAATGCACTGTTCATGGAGACGGTAAGCCGTACGTACGCATGAACGCTACTTTCATTTCTTTGTCATATTAATGGAATTAAAACTAAATGAGAGGTGTTTATTTCTTAATTCCAGAATTATATTCATCATTTATATTTATCATTCATCATATATATCCATTATATACATGTAGTTATAATAGTACATTACATTTGGGGATAAGAAATGAAATGCACCGTTCATGGAGACGGTAAGTCGTACGTACGCATGAACGCTACTTTCATTTCTATCTCATTCTTTAATAGAAATAAATAATAATGATATATAGGTATATTATAATTCCAGTATAACATCATATATAATAACATTAAATCCATCCTTTATACGTCTCATGTATGGCATTAACGAATCACATCACTTTGAGGGGGTGGTAGTCCGCACTTCCTAAAATGAAGATATCGTGTATACCCATAATGGAAACAATAATTGTATGCCATAAATGAAAAATACAGAAGCTTAAGGAAATAATAAACATATTATATATCATATATAAAAATATTGACATCATAATGGCCACCTTTGAAGGTGTTAAATGAGTATTGAACAATCATCGTTTCGGGAGGCAGAATTTCGCCATCCACAGAAACCGTATGTTCTTTAACCATTTGATGTAGTTGTGTGATAGTGTAGCTCGAATAAATCTTATAATAACATCCTAGTATATTGAAGATACTTGTGTTGTTACAAAATAAGTAAATAAAAAGAGTTTAGGGGGTTGGAGAAGCAAAATAAAACAAATGAACATGAGAGAATGAATTACCTTTAAAAGTGTAACTCCTTTTGATTTGAGCCTAAAGGCTTCCTTTGAAAGGATTATGCCCAAAGGGAATCTTCTAGGATGAGGATAGGGAAGTGGAGAGAGTAAATGGGCAGGGGATGGCCGAGCCAAAGGCTTAAGGAGTGTGTGAAATGAGGTAGAGGTGGTGGCCTTTTATAAGAGGAGAGGAGGGGCACTTTTGGAAATCATGAAACTATTATTTTATTTTCAAAAGTGTTTCGAATTTATAAGGTCCCACATTGATATATTTCAAATATAAGATGATAAGGCTTCGAAATATTCCCATAAAATAGTTTTTGGACAAGTGTAGGTCTTAGATTTTATATTATCGTTTCATTTTATTTAAACTGTTCATTAATGAGGTCATCGTTGCATCATCATGATGTCATAAATAAATTAATTTATTTATTGTCTAAAAATTATAACAAAACAATCCTGATGTAGGAAATCGTTTTATCTTTCCAAAGAGTATTTATAGACAAAAATATGATTAGTATAACCACTTCTAAAAATTGTTTTAGTAAAATAATTTATGTTAGTGTCATTTTCACCTTTATTTAAAAAAAGGCATTAAAGTCATTATCTCACCCAAGAGGCTCCATAGGGTCCCCTAAATCGACCCATGGGTTTTCTTGGTCGGCCATGACTCATCCAATAGGGGTAGGAAAAGTGTCATGGTTTTTTCATATTTTTATAATATCATTTTTACCTTAAATTACACTAATTACCTCTAATCGCGATTAATGAAAAAAAGTTACTATTCACCAGAAAATTATTTTCATCCCATTGAACCACATTTTACATACTAATGACAACCATGTATGTCGGATTTTCAAAATTCAAAAAAAATTAGAGGTAAACTTTTATTTAACTGAAAAATCAGTTTTCTTGATTACCACTTAGTGGTTTCACTATTCATCAAAAAATTGGAGTTTTTCTGAAAATTACCAAAAATTCACTCTAAGCTATATTCGATATTCCGAATTAAAAAATGATCTTTATATTACCTAATTCAAAGAATATAAGTATAATTAATTAATTTAATAATTAACTCCCGCTGTCAAAACAAATAAAGTGTTTTTAAGAAACATTATATATCAAAATATTGATATTTGTTTATGTCGAATTTCAAAGGGAAATTAATTCCGAAGTCCACCATTGAATAAAATGGTAAAAATATTTTGTTATTTAACTTTAAAACCAATTTAAAAGATATTCTAATAATATAAATAAATTATATTAAAAGAGGATTTGAATTAAAATACAACATTTTTCACTTATTCATAAACAATGAACTTTATCGGAAGAATAACAAAAACATAGACAAAGTAAATTTTGATTTCCCAATTATAAAGAAGGATTTTATTTGGTCCAAAATAATTTATAAGAGTAACCAAAACTATATTTAAAGAGGGTTCTCCATCAAAAGGTGATAAGTGAACCTTTAGTGAAAACTAGGGCATATACGCCTAAAATTGAACTCTTTCTGTATTTTAAGCCTTTATCTTTTATTGGATAAATGTAAAAACATATAAAAACATATATAATTATATTTTAGTTATTTACATCCATTCTCTCCAATAAAACAGCTACAAGTTAACTGCCATTTAAAATAATATTATTTTATTATTAGAGTGCAACGTTAGATTTCCAAGAAACTCGTTGTTGCGTGTTGGGTACGCCATCGAGCATAGCGTCCCCTTTAAAGTCATATTAATATTTTATTCACAAATATGGATAAATATGAAAATGTCATATTCTTTATTTACCTGGGGTGTTACACTAAGTGGATCAAAGAGGATATTATATTATTCCTAAGTATGATTAATGTTGAAATACATTTATCCAATATAATTATAACATGGGTTATGGTAATTATAATATCATTTTACCATTAATTACAATATTTATTTTTAACTGTGGTAAATAAAATTAAAAAGTTACTGTTCACCAAGAATTATTTTCATACAATTGAACCACATTTTACTTACTAATTTCACCAATCTTTCTCAGATTTTCAAAATTCAATTCACAAAACTGATAAAATTACATTTTTATGGAAATATTCAATTGTTCATAAAAGGTGGGTAAAATACGTAAAAAGTTCAATAAAATTATATATATATATATATATAATATTATTATAATATGACTCCAAATATTCAAATTGAACATATATCGGTATTATATATCTATTTTTAACTAAAATAAATTTAAATAAAATAAATTATTATTTAAATAAAAATATAAGTTTTAAACAATAAAGGATTGTTTTTCACTATTCATCAAAATTTGGATGTTTCAGATAAATTCCAAAAATTAATCCTATTATAATTTAGATATTCCAAATTCAAATATGAAGCACATTTTGAAAAATAAAATTTATACATTTTTTGAATATGGGTATTACTATTCATAACGGCTAGTTTTATTACATGTGGTGTGCTAGAACTCGAAGTTGCGTACAGTGCAAACTATTTTACTATAAACAGAGAAATGTATTGTGATTGCTTGGGGTGTTACATTATTCCCCCCAAATAATTTCTCCCTCAATACCTCTAGAATAATACTACATGAAAATATTCTGTTAGTTCTTCATCATAAGTTCCATGGGTTCACACATTTCCTCTTCCATCTTACAGTTTCTCCATAGAACTTTTTCCAGACGAGTCATCCAGTTTCTATGCACTTATTATTTGGTATCAGTAATCATTAAAGGTTATTCATAATAATATAGATCGTTTTCTAGTTTTATTTCATCATAGGTTAGTAAATGAATTGGTTCAGGCATGTATTTTCTCAACAGAGATACATGGAACAGATCATGATCTTTGTAGAGGCATGGAGGAATTGCAAAGTGGTAACCTAAAAATATAATTCGTTCTATAATTTTGAATTTTTAGATGTACCTAGGACTTAATTTACCCTTCTTACTGAATCATACATCACCCTTCAATGGAGATACCTTCAATAAAACATGTGATCCAACTTTAAATACCAAATCCTTCCTTTGGTTATCAGCATGGATGTTTTCCCTACATTGAACTACTTTTATGTGGGTTTGGATAATAATCACTTTTTCAATTGTTTTCTAAACATGTTTTGTGTGTATGAGTTTTTTTACCAACATCATCCCAAAAAGTTGGGGTGCGACATCTATTTCCATATAACTCTTCATTTGGTTCCATCTGAATAATAGAACGGAAGCTATTATTAAAGGAAAATTCTAACCGAAGTAAATATTGATCACACATAATATGAAGGTCAAATGGGAAAGATCTTAACATGTCTTCTATGGTTTAATAGTCCGTTATGATTGTACATTACATTGGGGGTATTAGGTAGTGCTCAAGAAATGTTCAGTATCCAGGGCCATTGGAAAAAATTTCTAGAATCATGATGTAAAATGGAGATCATGATCAGAAACAATTGATCGGGGTACTCAATGATGTCTTACAAATTCATTAATATATAGTCATTCTAATCATTCAAGTGGTAAATTTTCACTTATAGAAATAAAATTTGCTTACTTGGTAACACGATAAACAATGAATGTTACTCCATCATTCATTATAGGAGTCTTTGGTAGCCCCATGACAACATCCATTAAAATATCATCCCATTTCCACTCAGGTATGTGAATAAGATGCGTGACTCCAATTGGATGTTGTCATCTTGCCATAACCTATTGCAAAAACAAAAATCATGACACATAATCAGCAATCTCTCTCATCATGTTTTCCCACAAAAAATGATTCTTCAAATATCTATACATCTTAGTTCTACCAGGGTTTACAGGGAAATTAGAGCTATGAGAATCATCCAAAAATACCCTTTTTAGATCAGGTATGTCAGGAACACAATGGCTCTCCCCAAATTTCAAAATCTCATCATCATATATGAAGTTGATCAATCTCCCATCATTCAAAAAATTAATGTTTTTTTTAAAACTCATCATTATTAGTCTGAGAAGATTTTATCTTTTCTAGTAATGATGGTTTGGAAACTATTTGAAAAAGTATTGAGGTATCACCCTCCATGATTTTTACCATATCAATATTTACTAGATCTAAGAACATAGGATCCCTTTCAACTCTCATCTTGTTCAAAACTCCATGATAAATTATAATCACAACATATTCCACCTTATTTCCCTTCCTTGTGATGTATTGTATACTCCAATAATAATACATTGGTACATCAAGCCCTCATCTATACCTCATGTTGAGTTCATTATGTGAGAAAATATACTTCAAACTATTGTGATCATTATATATCTCACATTTTCAACATAGAGATAATGTCTTCATATCATCAAAGAAACGATTACAGTAACTAAAACAATTTCAGGAGAGGGATGGTTTTGTTCATTAATTTTTTGCTACCTTTATGCATAAGCCATAACCCTATAATTATGAATAAGGACACAACACATCCCTTTCTTTGAAGCATCACTACAAATAACAAATCCATCATTCTCTAATGGTAGAGTCAATATAGGAACATTGAATAATCTATTCGTCAATTCATCAAAGAATTATTCACACTCATTCTTCCAAACAAATTTATCCCATTTATATGTGAGCTTGGTTAATGGGTTATCCAATCATAAAAAATTCCAGAGAAACCCCCATGATAACCTTCTCAACCAATAAAATTTTGTGAATCGATTATACTCACCAGTGCTGGCCATTCTTTGATTTCCTTTGTCATTAAAGGATTAACATAGATTCCATCCTTATAGATAATAAGGCCAATAAAACAAATCTCTTGAAGATATAAATCACAGTTTCTAAATGTCCCATATAATTCATTCCTTCTGAGGTTTTTCCAAAATAATGTCCAAGTGATTTTCATGATCTTCATAGATTTTAGAGTATAAAAAGGTATCCTCAATAAATAACACTTCAAATTAATCATGATATTTCATGAAAAATATATGTATTAGATTAATGAAGACATAAGGTGAATTAGTCAGTCCAAAAGGCATTACTTTAAACTCGTAATGCCCATACCAGGTAAATAATGTTGTCTTCTGAATGTCTTCCATATTCATACACAACTGATTATAACCAGATCGAAGGTCAATCATTCAAAAATATTGATCTCCATGAAGTTGATCAAATAAATCATCAATGTGTGGTAAGGGATACTTCTTATTTAATATTAATGCATTGATCTCCCGGTAGTCAATGAATATCTTCACATATCCATCATTCTTCTATAAAAAAATGGCCAGGGGATCCCCATGGATAAACACTAGGGAGAATAAATACTTTATTACCCAATTCATCTAGTTATTTCATTATGTCCACTAATTATATAGATGAAATTCTATAATGGGTCTTTGATAGGGGCCTTGATCCATTAATTAAATCAATGGAAAATTTATTTTATCGTTCTGGATGATGTCCAGGTAAATTTTCTAAAAACACATCCACATTTTCCTTCACAATAGGTGTGTCTTCTATTTGAACATTCATTTACGCACCCTTATTTATTTCACTCTCTTCCTCCCCAATAATTGAATTTGGTAGAGCTATTGGGTGCAGATCTAGATAAGAATCATATTGTGATGATTCTTCCCTAGAGATTAGGTATTCCTTATATTCATTGAAAATAGAAACTTCCTTCTACATATAATAAATTTTCACATCATACTCCGAAATCAAATCCTTACAGAGGATTATATAAAATTTAATCACAGTCATGATGATGATATCTGTAGTTAAAGCATATTTATATTCCCTAATTGTATCTTTTTCACAAATATTTGTTGCAATGATACTTCCCCTTAAAGTTTTCACTAAAAACTCCTTTGTTAAATCAAATTGAAAATATCAAATTTTCTTAGAAAAATTGGATTATATGAAACAATGCAATGATCTAGAATCAAATAAAGGATTTGTTAAATTTGAGGAAAAAATTAAATTACCTTCCACCACATCATTCAGAGCTTCAACCTCAGCAGTACTGATTGCATAATCTTGGACTTTCTCCCTTGGCTTTTTCTTAGGGATGTTTACTTGGAACATAGGAAATTAATTTTCATAATAGCCCATTTCTCTACAATTTTATCATTCAACATTGACATCCTCTTTCAATCCCTTTCTATCAAAAGCATGGTTTCCTTTTTCACCACACACATAACAGCCTCCCATTCCCTTCATGAATGTACCACAATGATTATTGCCATATTTACTTCTGGATGGAAATTCAATATTTCCCTTCTTCCCCTTATTTCCATTTCCAGAGTGTTCAATGGACCCATTTTCTCTTGCTTTGCGTTAAATTCATAATAATTAAGGAATTGTTTTTCTATCTTGATATCACATGAGAAAATATATTCATACCATGAGAAGGATTATTAGACTAATGATTCGTCGATAAATGGTTTTAAACCATCATGAAATCAATCAATCTTACTTCATATGTTATATTAATAATCTGCAGCATTAATTTATAACCTTGTAAAGTTAGCCTCATACATTGCGACATTATACTCCTCTTTTTTCCCTTAGACTTATAAATTGTGTTCTATATCTTCTCGATGGTCACAAGGAATTTACTTATCTATGAAAACATTCATAAACTACATACATTACATAGTTGATGCATATTCATCATTTTTTGTGTTTTGAATTAATCACCACCATTTATCTTCATCTTCTGTGAGGCAATAAATGACAACAAAAACTTATTCCCATTCACTAATCCCCAAATAATGAAATATTTTCACTATGGGACAAATCCACCGCTCAGCTAAAAATGGATTTTTAGTCACATTTAACGTCTGTGGTTGTTGCCTCATGAAGCAGTCTAACATTGACCCTCCACATTGTGGTTGAGGGTGCGCTAAATTGGTATGGTTATTATTCATAACCTGAATGAGTTTTCCTAGTATGGTTATAATATATTCACCACTTTTATCATCACCATATCTACTATAATTATCTTGAGTATGTTGGAAATCCCTACACGGATTATGTTGGTTGATATTGTTTTCATTCCTTCCACTATTCTCCATTTCTATAAAATGGAATAAAATAGATTAGATTATAAATTGCAATACATAAATCCAAACTAGTAAAATACCTAACATATATTCAATAGATTATACATAAAATCCATAATCATAAAAAAATTCATTGAAGAATTATTTAATCATGAATCCTTCATAATGGATTCTAATGACAAATGTGAATTATCATATGCATATCCCCCTAGAGATTTGTAACCCATAGTGCAGCAAGGCCCGTTGTCATGCATTAGTTCATGTTTGAGTCCATCTCAAAGAAGTGTTTGGGGGTTTTAACCTATGATATATATGTCCTATAGTTTCGTCTACCTACTCATATCCAGACATGGATATATTTCATGGAAAAAACAAAAAATTTATACATTACCAAAAATCTAGTATGATCTTCTATAATAATCCTCAACGTCTATCTTAGGGTAATGTTATTTAATCACAGATTTTCTAAGTCTAGTTTCCACGGTTTATACTAATCTTTCTCCAATACCAATTGTAATTCACCAACCCCAGTTACCCAAAGTATGTGAATTATTATATAACAGTGGCATGGTAACAATATGTCACGTCTCGAATGACTGATTAGTGTAGTAACCTTGGAAGTACTAGATACATGCATAATTTTTACATTCGATTATGTATTAGAATAATAATAACATTGTGTACCCATTTAACACACTCATATCGCTTAGCATATTCATGTAGATTAATCGTAATATACATTTCTCTTTCATGGAAAATAAAACATAGAAAGGGGTGACCTTAGATGCTCAGTAAGGATAACAAAATAAGGGAATTTGTCATAAATAAGCCTAAAAATATAAGGCAATGTATAAGACAAAAACACAATCCTTTTAAACATAACCTTCCCCATAATATGAAATAGATAAATAAAATAATTCCATTTACTTATTCGTGTGGATATTTTATTAGTCGAATAATCACAGGTAATATCAATGGCCAATTTTATAATGATAGAATTCATAACGCCAAATATCATAACCACATAGTCAAGGCCTCTAGACCAGACTACAAATACGATTTTTTTAAGGCCTTGTTCCAAGACACTAGTTTTCCTCATGAGACCTATCGATTCATCGAGGAGCTATAGTGATCTCCACCCGTGACTTACTATGTCCAATGTAATCCTCATATGAAATGGTTGAAGCATAACATAACCGTTCATATTAAAACTAGTATACGAAATGTTAATACTTTAACCAAAAACCATGTATGGTATAAAAATAACACATCCATAGTATAACATATCATAAAACATTAAATATAATACATAATATTGTAACATAATAAATTTACTTCAAACAAGTGTATAATCCATCAAAGGATGTTGACATGGATGAAATGAAAATAAATTGATAGAAATTTCAATTCCTATTTTGAAATTATTTAAAAGTCACATAATTATAAAAGAAAAAATTTAATTTGGAAATATTTTTATATGATTGTAAGGGAATCTTCAAATCTTTTATAATGGTGGGAAATAGATCCACTTTCTATATAAGATAAAAAATATTCTTACCTTAATTTTTTGAAAAGGTCATAAAGTACCTTGTTTGGAAAGTAATAGAAAGATTCCTATAAAACAAATTTATAAAAATACAAACTAATGTATAAATGAATTTAACACATACTCTAGTAAATAGAAAAAATGTTTTGAAATACATTTTTATGAAACATTTATGTGGAAGATAATGAGGTTTCAGGCGATACTTTCATATAAACATCATCAGATAGTGAAGAGATTGTAAAATAAACCCTTACCTTTTAATTTTCCTTGTTAGGGGGTACGTTAACATCATGTATAATAGTTATATGATTGTTTTTAAATTTTAAAAGAACCACAAACATAAATATGATATAATATATGATCTTCTAATATTGCTTTGTTAATAATATTTCTATAGAATCATTGTTTTATGTGTTAACTGATTAATTTTCTTTTATATGATTTGTTACGTAAGTCATGTTTGTTATGGATACAATTTATTTTATTAATATATATAATGATATTAAGTTCTTAAAAAATTAATCATAAAATGAAAATTATTCTTGAATGGTTATGACGGGGAATGAATCTCATCACGTTCGTAGAAACAGTATCTGTACGTACGCACAACCAACAATATCAATATATTAATTGTAAAATTGTTTGTAATCAGATCGTATATCATATATAAAGAATCATTAACATGTTATATTTATTATTTAGATAAAATAAAATGATTATTATACCCATCAAAATAATTAAGTGTTGAATAAAAAACCAAACCACAACTTAGATACGGTAAATCGTACGTACGCATGTATGGTGAAATTGTCATTAATAAGATACATAGAATAATGTATATGGTTGTATAATATATATAATATAATCACAATATTTATAAGGTACTAGAGTTATTATTTTTGTATGGAATAAACAATGAAAGATGAAGTGGAAGGAGAAAAGAACTTTGAAAGAGGTGATGAAATTATTACCTCTTTTTCGGATGCTTCCTTTTGATTTGATCAAAAATGCTCTAAAAGATGGATTTTTGAAAAAAGTAAGGATTCTAGGATGCGTTGATGGTAGTTTAAAGGATATTTGAGAATAAGTGGGAAGAGAAAAATGGTTTTTTAGGTGTGAAATTAATAAAAGTGGAAGTACCCTTTTATAAGAGAGTTGAGTGTCACATTAGAAATATATTGAAATATTAGTTTATTATAATATAATTTTCGGTTTTGAAAAGATCCTAAAGGATTTATTTAGATTATAAGTTGGGGTTGGGTCAAAAATGTTTCAAATAATAGGTTTTAGACTAGTTTAGGTCACTAAATTAACCGTATCCTTTAGATTTAACTCTTAGTTTAACAGTTTATATTTTACCATGTATTCTTTTATTATGATAATAAATGAATAATAAAAATACTCGTAAAATCCATTGGAACCCCAAGTGGATCATTATTGACATATCTAACCTTATCTATGTTCATTGCCTAAACCTTATATTTTTAAGAATATTATATCAATTAATAATATAGTATTTTTAAAAAAACATTCATATGTAAATTTTGATATTATTTGGTATTTTGTTAATGGGAAAGTAATAAAAAATTTATCACATCAAGGAAAAGATATTTAAACAACCCTAACATGTAATATTATCTTATAAAAGTAGCGTACAACATAAAAAGTCTCAATTTACATTTATTTGGTAATTTATAATATAAATTAACTTAATAATTCCTAAATAAGGTAATTAGCGCATTATCATTTTGTCATAAATAATTTTAATTATTGAATGTTTAAAAAATATAAATAAAATACAATTATGTGGGAAATCGTTTTATCCTTCTAATAAATACTTATATTATGATTTATATTAGGTATAACTCTATATTAATAATGTATTACTTATTAAAATGTGAATTTAACACTTTTAACTCTTCTTAAAAAAAGATAATAAATGCCCAAATATAATAAATGTTTATATAAAGGATCATATTTTATTAAACGTTTTTATTTTGGTCAAAATACGCTTATCCAATATATTTAGGACATGTGTTAGGGTAATTTTAATATCATTTCTTCCTTTAATTACAGTATTTACTTTTAACCATTGTAAATACAATTCACATGTTACTATTCTCCAATAATTATTTCTCTCTTATTGAACCACATTTTACTTACAAATTTCAACCGTGTATCTCGAATTTTTTAAATTTAATTCATAGAAGCGGTAAAATTATGTTTTATGCAAATTTTCAAATGAGCCTAAATGGTGGGTAAAAGACGTTAAGTGATCAATAAAATTTCATATATCTAATACAGTTATAAAATGACTCCAATGAATTACTTTGAACATATATAGGTATTATGTTTCTATATTGACCTAAAATAAATATATAGAAAATAAATATATATTTAAATAAAAAGTAGGTTCTAAACAATAATGCTGTGTCATTCACTATTCATCGAAAATTGAATGTTTTCATAAAAATAAAAAAAAATTCAACCTAATAATATTTTGATATTACGAATCCAAAAATGAAGTCCATTTTGAAAAATAATATTTATAAAATTTCAAATGTTGTGTATTAATATTCATAACGGCTAGTTTTCTTAATTGAGATGTGCTAAAACTCAAAGTTGCGTACATCAAAAGATATTTCATTATTTAAACACAAATGTATTGTAGAATCTTTATGTGTTAAAACATTATATATATTATTTTGGACTATGGGAAGTGAATATTTCTAGATAAATGGTGTCAAAACAAGTTTTTTTCGAAAAGGTAATGGTTTTGATGACCTACGAACAACCATGGAATGTTTGTCTGATTCAGAGAATATTGTGTTTAGCCAAATATTATCACCAGTTCCTTAAGGAATTCACAATGATTTATTATTTGATCAATGCACTCATACATAATGGGTATGAATGATTTTATAGTACTTTTCTTGAGATAAAATTTCTTATGAATACATTACTGGTGTTGACTCTTGTAGAGGCTGGGCTGGGCTATGTGGTAATTTGTGCTGTATTGTGATTAGTATTGGGATGTGTGGTTATACAGGGTAATCATGTAGTTTATTATAGATCTTGATAGTTTAGGAAACATGAGAAAAATTTTATAAACCATGACCATAAACTAGAAATTTTGATGCCCAAACATAAAATTTTTTAGCATTAAATTTTGTTGATAATGGTTTACCATGTATTCTTACCACAATAGATTTAGTTATATATTCTATAAAAAAAATTTGAATCCCCCAGTGGCGTTGAGTGGAAAACCTATAGTCATTATATTTGAGAAAAAAATATACCCAATAGAATGGGAATGTCATTTAAGGTGATTTGATCATGAATATTCCAACATAGGATTAGAAATAATCATCTAATGTGTGTAATTTGATGGATCTATTGGCACAGTTGAAAATTGGAGTCAAATAACCAGAGGCACAGTTTTCATGGACAATGTTCAGTTGACATACCCTATTCTAGAATTTATTATGTAGGATCATCACCTTGATGATGATTTCTATATCATTATAGAGTCTCTTTATACTAGGGAAAGTGTTTCCTAGTGTTCATTCTCCAAAAAAGGCATTGTATGATTTCAGGGTCATTTTGTGGAACCATCTTGGGTATGGAAAGCTAGGGTGGGGGATTGTAATAGTTCTAAGTTAGCAGTGCACCTAGGGTCCAAATACATGTTCTTTGAAATGTGGTGGTAGTTATGGTTTCTTGGTATGAGACAAGGAATTGTAGATTTTGTTTCTTGTTTTCATACATTTCAACAGGTTAAGGTCGAAAACCATAAAAGATCAGGTTTTGTTCAACCACTCCCAGAGAAAACTTGTATTTAAGATAAGATCCTGATGGACTTTTTGTTGGGATTACTCATACCAAGATAAAGAATAATTCTATACGGGTTGTGAACGATAGACTAAAAATGTCATCTCACTTTATACACATTCATGATACAAAAAACATTGAGGATTTTTAATATAATTATATGTTAAATATATTATTTGTTTTCATGAATCTCCATATCTTATAGTCTATGATAGGGATCCTGGGTTCAATACTCACTTTTAGAGAGGCCTTCGTGAGGTACTAAGATCTCTCATATTCTTGAGCATGATGTACCCTTTGATGTTGGATGGCCATATAGAAAGAAATATATGAATTCATGAGGATTTGGTTTTCTCTATTATTTCGGAAATTAGTAGGGTGAGGGATGGTAATTTTGTTATTGGTGAGTTTTCATAAAATATTTGATACCAGTCCATAATAAAATAACTCATTTTGAGGCCATGTATGTCTGAACTTGTCAATCATTGTTCTGTTGGATAGATATTTGTGAAATAACTATTGTTGGACAATGTTTGGTGAAAGAGACAACAAAAAAGATTTATATTATTCATCATATAATTATAATTTAATAGAGACAATATAATTATTATATTTATAATCTATTTAGGTCTTTTGAGTTCTTAGTTATTGACAAGATTCTCATGAATGTTTCACCTCAGTTGGGTCATTGAGGGCTTGGTAGGAAATGGAAATTTTTTCTTATTCCGGGGGAATGTTCGAGGTTGTTGAGATGGTGGGGGAAGTATCATAAAATCTACCACTTATATATAATCAAATATTAATACATAAAACATTTAATGTACCTCAGCTACAAAAGTATTTATCTGATCCATATCATGTTCTGAGTTGGTGTGATCCTAATGTCAGACCTAAATTTTCTCTGACTGAATGAATACCCAAGATAGTTTATTTAGAGACCAATTTACTGCATCATATGACAATAAATTTGGTTCATGTGTATGGTAGCATATTCTTGATTTTCAAGATATGTGTGAGATGGATGCACTAATGAGAGAGTAGTGGAATGATCCATTCGCAAGGATGATTCTACATAGGCTTTTTAGGGAAAAAACCTTTCTATGGTGTGAAGGTTTTAATATGATTTTACCATTTTAAGGTATTCATAAATGTTAATTTTTTATATTTGTTTGTGGTACATTTTTGGTGGCTATAGGTAAAAATCTAAAGTTTTTATAATTTTTTGGGGATGTGAACGGTTGGTGCAATGTAGGTGCATGTCCTACAAAACTGTGTTTCCTCTCAAGGACTAAAGTGGAATTTTAGGAAAAGTGCCCAGTTAAACTTGTGAATGGTTTGTAAATCTATGAGAAATACCTGAAGAAACCCCATGACCCATTTGTAATGGGATGAAAAAATACACAATGATTTTTAAAACTGTGCTTGATTTTCCATTCAACCATGAAAATTGGATGTTTAGATATCCAATTTTTTTTTTTTTTTTTATAAACCCACTTTTTCGCTATTAGATGGACCTATTTTCATGAAAAAAAGTTTCTACCAACCTCATTTCTCCTAGATGTGATTCTTGGCCCCTCATATCCTTCCCAAGAGAAATCCAAATCCAGAGAAATGCAATCAGATCACCTTCTATTCATATTTCACTTATTGTTCTCAGTCGCTAGCAATCTCTCTATCCCCCTTAAGGATCCATGTATCCTTTTGTTTATATGTGGATATAATACCAACTATTTGGTGTTATAAACCTACGTTTCAATCCTATTCGCCCTGAATCATATTTTTGTTCTTCATCTAAAATTCTCAATTAGGATTTGACGCCTCGAGATCTAGCAGCACAAAGTTAGGTTGTTCTATATTGTTTTCAAATTTTTATTCACCCTAATTAATATGTTTACATTTCAATTGTATAAATTATAATACAATTGTTTGGAATTGGATCATATAGACATCATTTGTCTATTGGAAAAACCCAATTCTTATGTATTTGAATCTTTTTGAGAAAAGTGGTTTTTTGGAATGTAATTTGAAATTAGTGAGATTTAAATTTATTAATTTAAATGTTGGATTTTATGGAAACTGAATCTATGTAATTTATTAATTTAATTATAGAAGTTAATTTGATGGGAGATTTTTGAAAAACCAAAATTGTAAGGAATCTGGGGTTTGTGATATAATTGATGGAATTGTATGAAAGTTTAGGTTTTGAATTAAATTTTGAAATTGTATTGTGAAATAGAATGGTGAATTCATTTCAAATCCATGTTTTAAAAAATGGAATGAAAATTACGTTGATGTAAAAATAGTGGATTCATCATGAAAATGGTTTTTTTGATTCGAAATATGTAATGTTTTTTTATGGGAATATAAGAATATTAAAATAGAGAATGAGGTTTAATTGTATTTAGTGTAGTCTTATAATAAATGTCCTACTCGTGTTTTCATTAGAAAAAATGTAATCCTTAGGTAGTTGGTGAGTTATTTTGGATGACACTATATGATTTACAACCTTATGAAACTTCATATCAGCCCATTACATTCTTTTGGTCATGGTGATGAGTCCTATTATCCTTGGTTCTGGGGACATATGTTCATACTTTTCAATATTCACATTTTTGGGTCCCTATAGTGTGGAAATATCATACAAATTAGGAATATTACCATGTTTCTCACCTGAACATATATAAATGTAAATATTCCATTTTGTTTCCTTTTAATTCTGACATGCTTGTGGTAATCTCTTTCTCAATTTCATTTTGTGTTATTCCAAGAGCTAGTCACATACAAATATTGATTGGGGACACACTTCGGGTTATCCCATGACTGGAATGGTTATCAGGTTAATAGGGTTCTGAGGTTGGTTCGAGATATGATTAAATATCTCCTTGGATACTAAAAATTATTAAAATATATTTCTTACCCAATTAATTTTATTAAATAATAAATTAAATGACACGTTAAATATATATTTTCATTATATTATATCTAAAATTCGTTATATAGATTTTTCCCAATATTAAAACATATATTCATCAGACCATGTTATTGTTCAAGAGTTTTATTCCCAATGAATATATTGTATTTATTACTATAGATTCAATTATAATATAAAGACTAAACACCACATAGTCATGATAATATATATAATTTTCACAACTTATTTCCTTCTATCCCATATTGGATAAATACATTAATGTATTTATAAAATCAATTAACACTTCATAATTATACCATATCAACCAATTATAGTTAATTAGTAATATATTGAATTACTAATCCACATAATGAACAATCATGACAAAAACATTAATATTACAATGATATACCAAGAATACTAGGAGACAGGTGAACCTCCTCCTTAGGAAATAAAATAGAATTAAAATTATAGTTTAATTTATCACGAAGTCACTCTACAAAGACGAGAATAAACCTCAACACAATAATTCCTCTGAACAAAAAAACCATAGTAATCAGGTGACACAAAGGACCAAAATAAGGCATCCTCATTACTTTCCCTTTTCACAAGAGCATCTTTCACTTGATGGGATTCATGATAAACAAGTATGTCAATAATGGAGAGCGATCCAATAAACCAAAGACAATCAATACAGACTATTAGAATCATCTATGGCACATTACTTGAACGCTCTTTCAAAATTTGAACTGCAACAGACGAGTCTGATTATACCCATAATTCATTCTAACAAAAATGGACATCATACCTGATTACTTTCATTATAGCACAGAGCTCAGCATCAACGGGAATTCTGTTGCCAATAAAATAAAAAATCAGCCTTTAACAAACCTCCGAGAGGTTTGTAATACACCACCACGTCCAGATGGCCTTGGAGCACTAGAGGTAGCCCTATCAACATTGACCTTAATCCACCATGGAAGAGGAAGAATCGAGCATATATATTTCAACATATGTGGATTCTTTGTCCTGCTAGTATTACCATGAGATCTCAAAAAACCCAGGTCAGAAACATCATTTCTCATACAACCATCTTGGATGTTGGAATCCATGAAAATGGAACGATGCATTGTTAACACACCATTGTGAAACTGTGACTGAATGTTGTTGAACAACAGGTCATTTCTAGACTTCCAGATGAAATCAATAACATCCACAATTACATCCAAAATAAGATCATGAACTTGGTCACTGAAATTGGCTATGCTAATGGCATGCATTAAGTCATCAACCGAACGAAAATGATGGATGCATTGAGAAATATTCTCTATGTAACACCATAACTTGCAAGGAAAATTTCAAGAGATGAAAACATGGGAGATAGTTTCATCTTCTCCCTAGAAGACATGGCAGACAGGGGCAAGGGACAACCCGGTTCGCTGTAGCAAGAACAGCAAGGGAAATCTGTTTTCCCATATTTTCCATAATATTAGTGAATGCGCAGGGGGAATAAAGGTATTAATTAAATCCACAACCCAAATAGGGGTGAATCGAGGCACCATAATGAGACTTATATTATTCTTTTCTACTGAAAATACCATTCAGATCCGGAATCCACATCATAGTCAATAACGAAATATTTTTTGACTTCAATTCTTATGTGGCTGGGAAGAATTTTAGAAAGGTCTGGGTCTGCACCAAGATTCGCAATCGATTTGAGCTTAAGAGATGTTGTAATGATGATCTCATCACAAATTGGCCATGACAACCAAGTGGTTGTCCATAAATTCAGATTTCCCTGCATACATACCATCCATTTTGAACGAGCCATATGTTCAAAATAGGCCTGCTTAACAGCGTACCAAACAGAGGATCTCATATAGCTGGCATATTCATTCTGCAATTTTCCAATAATTCTAACTGCCAGAAACTCCATGGACAGATGATGATTTGAAAAAATCTTCAAGGAAATATTTTTAATCAGAGTTTCATTGAATATTCAAATGTCTATAACACCAAATCCTTCCATTTGAACTGTCTTAATACATTATTTCCAGGAAAATGTGACCAATTTCTTCTCAGTAATTGAGGCAGTCCAAAAAGAATTCTATTTCTGCCACTTAATTCATTAATTAGTGATCTCCGCCACTTGTACAATGAAAAGGAATAAACAAACATCGAGGCAATCAGTGACTTAACTAGACATAATCTCCTAGATTGGAAAATATTTTTCCCTTTCCATCCAGATAATTGATTGATGATTCGCAACACAATATTTTCGTAGTGAAATATTTTAACCCTGCCCATAAAAAAGAGGTACACCAAGGTATGCGAAAGGGAGAGAACACCTTTTATCTCCCAACTTCATCGCTGTTCTGTTTTTCCTTGATGTAGTAACTCCATTACTGAAAAAAAACATAGGACTTTCTCCAATTAATGAATTGGCCTGCAACTTTGTCATATTGAGAGAAAATTCCTTTAATACACGATATGGTAGAATTTTTTGACTTCCAAAATAGTAGAATAACATTATCATAAAATAAATTTTAAGGGGTACTCAAGTACCTTTTGAGCCTCATTTATTGATACCATCCAAAATTAGCAAGATCAGTGAGGCACGAGTTTAAATAGTCTTCAGCAATAGAAAAAAACATACCAGAAAGGGGGTAACCCTACATGGAACCTCTTAAGAATTGAAAAAAATCCTTGAGGAGATCCATTGGCCAAGATATACATCCTTGCACTGGATAAAATGGATCCAATTAAATCAAGAAATCTCTGTGAGAAGCCACGCATCCTGGGAATAGTAAATAAGTAACACCATCTTATGGTGTCAAAATCATTTGAAATATCAATCTTAACAATCATATTTCCATCATTAACCACTCTTTTCAATGAATTCACACATTCAGAAGTCGTAAATAGACAGGCTTGGATGTTTCTCTCAGGTACAAACACAAACTGATTCCCGAAGATGAGACCTTTGGCAATATCACCCAACCGCTGAGCCATAATTTAAATGATGACCTTTGGTATTGTATTCCAAATGGAAATAGTTCTGAAGTATTTAATGTCCAAGAAATTATACTTTTTAGGGATTAAGGCAATAAAATTCGAATTTATCCCAAATGGAATGTAAGATGATCTAAAAAATTCATTCCCTGAATTTGTAAGCTCTATTTGAACAATATCCAATTAAAACATAAATAATTTATTAGTAATGCCATCTGGAATTACCACACTATCAACGTTCAGCGAGAAGAATGCATGATGTATGTCATTTTCACTAGGGATAATAATAAGCCTCTTATTCTGGTTATCTTCAATAGAAGGATCAAAACACAAGATAATTTTATCAGAATTATCATTTCCAATATCTGAGTACAGCTTCGCAAGGTAATCTATCATAGCTTCAACAATACCACTCTCTGAATCAATGAACGTACCATCAATGATAAGAGAATTAAGATTCTTCTTGGAAATTTATTCTTTGATAATGCAATGAAAGAATTTGGAATTTCTTCCTCCTTCCTTCATCTATCTAACATTGGATTTATTCTATGCCAGATTATCCTTAAGGGCCAGCAGTTTGTCCTATCTTGAGGCAGCATGTATTTCCTCTTGGGAGGGAACCACCTAGGAAAGACTAGAATCTTGATGTTCTAAGAGGACAATTTTAGCCTCTCTTATATCACTATCAATAGAGTAAAAGGAATCCTTGCCCCATTGGTTCATCCTGGGATTAACAATGTTCATCTCGCTACATAGAGTGTGCAGTGAGCTACCCAAGTAACTAGTTTTCCTAGCATCCAAAACAACCTCTCGGTATCCAGGTATAATAAGCCAAGCATTATTGAATTTGAAAGGCTGAGGGGATGACCTGAATTTATTGGGAGAGACCTCAAGAATATTAGTGTTGTGATCAGAATGTAAACGTGGTTGGGTTCTCCCAGCCACATCAATTGGCCTATTCCTATCGTCAACATGAATGAAGCACCTGTCCAGCTTTCTTTCCTGTCTTCCATTAATTGTGTATCTACTCCATGTGTAATCAGCACTAGAAATGGGAACCTCATCAAGGCTACACTTGTCAATGCAAGCTAAAAAATCAGAGGCTGAAGCATGACAAAAGTTCTCACAAGTTTTTTCCTCGGGCCTTAGAATAGTGTTAACGTCACCAAGAAGAACCCAACTACTCGTCATACTCTCATAGATATCAGCTAAGATTCTCTACAACACTTGTATTCTTCTATAAATATTGATGGCATAAACAAATGTCACCTCAATAGATACATTTTTATTGCAACATGAAAGAGTGAAAAATTAAAAATCAGTCAAACTGGAATTAACTGCAACACTATCATGTTTTAGCACCCACATAGATTCAGAATTTCTGGTAAGTTGATTACATGGAAATAAGAAATATCCCATGGATTCCCATTTGAAGGAACTCCAATTCTCAAAAATCATCATTGGATCTGCAATTCCAACAAGAACAAAACTATTGGTCATAATAAGATGTCTAAGGGATCTTACCATGGGAGGATTTCCAATCACGTGACAATTCCATATTAGAATCTTAATTATTTTGATCTGAGCCTAGTTCTAGGCCCATCATAAATCAGTTTATCATCTTTTTCAAGAGGCATAGAGCTAGTAACAATAGCACCATCTGATATTTGATCATCGGATTTATTTCCATTATCATCCCCCACCGAGTTAAGCAAAGAGAATTTGTTGACCGAATCAACCTGAATAGGCAGCAGGCTAGAAGGTAATATTCGTTTTCCAGCCTTAGAAGAATGAACATGCGAGAATTCCCCCAGATCTGTAGGACCAGAAGCATGCTCCACCGCATGTTCATGGTCAATTCTAGGGCCCTAATCATGTTCTTGGGCCACTAAAGGGGCCACTACAGGAATTTAATCAAGACCCTAAATCACAAGGTAATTAGGTTCTGCAACATGACTTTAACCGGTCACAACTGCAGTAGGGACAATTCCCGAAGTAACAGCCAGGTCTACTTCTTCTGTCTATGTACCTTCAGTAGGTTCAACATTTTCAGCGGACTCTACAACATCCTTTCATTCAGTTGTCACAGCAGTAGCATCAATATTGGTACGGAAAATTCCAAAGGTATCATCCTTGTCTTCATCCTGAGACTGTGTACTATCAGCAAGTTCTACGCTTTCTGTAGACACAAAAACAACAAAAACATAATCAACAAAAATATGAAAATTTTATGAAACATTCAGTTTCTCCCTATCATCACTTATTGAGCCCTCCCCATTCGAAGGTACCCCAGCAGAGATTTTTGGGCCAATATGACCTAGATCAGGCTCCATGGAACCTACATCATCCTTGTAACTGGCCTTCACACCATTATCATCAACTTCCTTACATTGATTCTTATCTATAAGGCTTCCATCATCTACCATCCCATCTTTTCTAGAGTCCCTGGATGGAACATTGAAATCACCCTTATCAGCAATAGGGTTACTAACAGTCTTGAATTCAATAACCTTGTTCTTGTTGTTCCTATAGTTTTCAGCCTGATAGCCTTGACCCTTACAAAGGTTGCAGGTTTTATTTCTATTGCATTCAAAGAGAATATGACCAGAGAAGTGACAATTCAGAAATAATTCAGGTTTTCTCTCATATATAATACCAAGGTTGAGACTGCCATCTTGGGTAGTTAACACCACTTCCTGAACAAAAGTTGCATCCATATCATCTTCAAATAAAATTCTCACATAGTGTTCTAAGGTAGGATTCCTAGTCTGTTTATCATGTCTAATTGGGATTCCAACCGACGAGCCGATGTCCCAATGAATTTGAGGATGCCAATAGAGTCAATTTATATTACAAACACGAATCCTTATTTGTGCAAAAGTAATCTTCACAGTACTGGGGTCGAAAACCTGAGAAAATTCTTCATTATGTGAAATAATAGAACAAGTTGAATGGTGATGAAAATGTAACAATGATTATAAAAAAAACCAAAAAATAACAATCGTTATTCCAAAAATAATGAATCAATAAAAAACTATAAAAATGGAAATTAATCATATACATGGTTGCACATGAAAAAAAATGATAAATAGATGATAATATCTACAAAGACAAAATTGTGGCAAGAACAGATTTATCATTCAATATGAAGACATAAATATTTATCACCATGGAATTTTCTCCAAAGTAATTACCAATTATTTTTTTATTTCTAGAGGTAACTGGTCTAAAATTATCCAATAATAACTTATAATATAATTTTTTAACTAATAAATTTAATGAAAAATAGTGGTAATTGAATTAATACCATGATTGAATTTATATCTTAAATCTCAGGATATTTACCTAACCATTAATACATTAAAAACAATTACAATGTTGGTATGTTGTAAAAAATTTACAATTAACAATCAAAATAAAAAAAGAATTTAATCTCACTCACTAACTCATTGAAATAATGACCATGAAATACCCATCCCATAAAAATATTTTCATCCTAACCCCTTGAGAAAACACTACACAAAACATAACTAAAAATTGAATAAAATATAATGATATTATAAAATATTCATTTCAATCCATCATAATGAAATATCGTTCAAAAATATAAAAAAAATTATAAACAATCTAAATAAATAATTAAATTCCCATAATCATAATAAACAACGATCCATGTTCAAAATGGCCATATCAAATCGGCTCACCCAAAACACCCCCACAAGAAGGATTTATCACCATTATACCATCATAATGTTCATTAACATAAAATATTATATTATTTTTTGTACATTATTTAGAAATTAAAATTAACTTATATTTTTAATTCTTTATTCAATGTATAAGTATTTTATTCCATTGTCAATAAAAAAGTCTTTAAAACCCCAAAACCCCATAATTTCATTTATGAAACCACATATATTAAAATTTTTAATGTAGAGAAATAATTAAAATTAATTCATAAATATTATATATATCACAAATGAATTTTAAATTAGAGAATGAAAATCAATCATATAAATGTAATGAAAAAAATCAATGATGAAACTATTATTCTTATTATATACAAGTAAAATGTAAATATCTCCATTTAAAGATTATATCAAACATATCCAAGAATAGTGACACTACACATTCAATAATTATATCACATAAAATATCATTATTTCAATAATAATTGAGAATAATACAACTTAAGATACAAATAACACATTCATGACTGACAGTAGAAAATTTAATATTATAATCCACCATATAAACCCAATATATGAAACAATGAAATAAAACTCTAGGAAAAACATGTTCAAAAATTCCAAAATCTCAATAGTATACTCCATGAATGTTGTATAATCATTATTATCGATAAATAAAAAAAATGTACATTGTTTCCTCAGGAATATATAAATAAATATATGAAATATAAAAAAATCATGGGGAATATATATATAGTAATAGTCAATAGAAACATCAACTTATTAACAATCTCTATCATATCAAAAAACACACTAAATCATGGAGAAATATTTTTATGCCTCCCAATTTGAGTTGTTGTAGTCTTTGTGTTGTGAATTTATGATATAATATTGTCTGGGAAATTATTTATAATGTTTATTAAAGATGATTACTGGTTTCATGATTATTTAATACCATGTAGTTTAAACAGTAAACAATACATATTGAAAATATAACTGTATGTAAGGTTAATGGTTCGAACCCATTTTTTGTAAAAATAAGTAATAATTCCACATAATTTTAATCATTGGATAATTGAAATTCACATTCTATGAATTTTATTTTCTAACCAGTGTATCCAGACTATACAGTCGTAGGTTTTTTCTAGTAACAACCAAAGAGTGTACACATAGTTTTTTGAACAATAAATACACACCATGACTATTTTTATGGGATTAGGAAGTTACATTTTATTCTTGATTAAATATTGAAATCATATTTTTCACTTCTTATATAAGGTCCTGAACCTCTATCATGATATCATTTATTTTTGTGATTTCCTTCCCTTGAATTATCATGTAACTGATTAATTGAAAATTTGACCTTATTAATTGATTTTTAGATATTTTTTCCTCTATCTGTTTTTGATATTCTCATTCATTATTTCATCGTACCCTAGACATTGAATTTTATGCCTGAATATATGGGTACATATGGCTATTAAATGGAATACTATTGTAATATATAAAATAGGGGTGATTGGATTAACATGATCTATGAGATGATCATAAAGGAATTCAAGGTAAAACAATTTATGATAGGTTTCCATTCTCTCAATAATCATTTTTATATAACATAATGGATTTGGTTTTATGAAAATTAATTTCATAAGATTTTCTATTGAAAAAATATTAATATCTTCATATTTTTTGGATCTTCAAACTATGGGTTCTAGTTTATGTCCAACACATTTTTTAAAAATGATGAAATAATAATTGGTTTATGAATAGTTTTTTGGTGGTATTAACTAATAATACAATGGTATTCATTTTTTCATTATGAAAACAAGTTATTCATTGTATATTTAAATATATATCATACTAATTTTTGGGAACTCAATAATGTTACAACTAGTGAAGAAATGGGTTTGGATGTATGGGTTAGGATCATGGATTTTGACATTTAATAATAATATATATATAAAACTAATTCACAGGGATCGTTTTTGTGTCGGTATGTTCAATTCATGGGTGTAATGTTAACTGTGGTTTGTATTCACTTCATCTGTATTTATATATGACATTATCATTCAAAATTATATCATTATTGTTTTAAATATTTATATTAATTATTATGTGATAGCATTTTTATCTACATTTAAATTAGATGTATATATATAATTTTATACATTGTTTTAATCACATCCCTTACAAGTGATCCTTCATCAGTATGTATACTTAATTAATAGTGATATATACAATGGTGTGATCTACATCTTTTCTAGAAGTGAATCATGATTTTTTGGTCCTATTCTGTTTGATGTAGGTCTAGGCTATTATTATGACATGAAGGTGGTAAAGATTCCAAATCATTGACATATTGTATTTAATGATTTATCAGCTCTTATGTATTGTTCAATATAGTGACACACATTATTATTTTCATTTGTTTAATTGTTTTTCATATCCATTTTTTATATAGATCATGTTTATGAATCATATTGGAGTAGGGTGTTTATTTTTCATAGAAAATTTATAGTTATTTATGAAAATATTTTATTAAATTGGGAGTATATTTATATACTATTGTATATAAAATATCATCTAATTTTAGGTGCATCTTGATCCTATATTAAATGTGTGTTTTCATGTGTCTTTCAAATGGTATTAGTTATAATTTTTTACCAGTTGGGATATTTTGAAGGGATATATAGGGTTTCATGACATGAAATGGATGTTAAAAAAATAAATATCTAACTTCTATATAATGAACTTCATGTTTCTATGTTGGTTCTGTTACACAATTTTTTGAAAATATCTTCTAGGATAATCATTATAAAATTGTCAATTTTTTAACCAGTGAGTGTTAAATATCCTGAATTATTAAATAAATTTTCCTATTTGACATCATAATTCATATTATATTATATTATATTGATAATTTTTATTCTTTATTTGTTAGATGATAAAATTTAAGAACATTTTTTGTAATTGATTCATGATTTCACTATAACATTAGAGAAATAATGCCTATCAGAAGACTTAAGAATTAGTACAGGTTAGATGTTAAGAATATAGCTCAACCAACACCATTAGTGAATCAAAAAATTGTTTGAATAAGTGTTAAACAACTACATGATTTTTAAAAAATCTAATTGACTCGATGATCCATGTAATGTGTATCCCTCAATATAATTTCAAAGGTACACCCCATCAATCATTGATGGTGGTATTTGTCCTAAAAAGTAGAATCACATCATGGAATAATTTATAAAATATTTAATTTCTTTAGGAACCCTATATGAAATTAACCTAAATGAAATAATTTATATGCTTGAGGACCCATAATGATGATGGTCGGATCCAACTCTCCATGAATACCCCAATTATGAACACACCTAGAATGTCGACCGAAAATTAAATTTTTATTACATAAAATATTCACTTGATACACCATAGAAGATCGATAGTTCTAGTGTATTTGGGGCTTAGGATCATTACATAATGACTTAAAATATGTAACACAGTATCTTTTTTGCATAATTCCATTACATGACCACTACATTCCCTCGTACATAGTATTGCAAGGGATAACCTGAGGAAATGCATAAGAAAAGGGGGAGCTATAAATCCCAATAAGGGAGTAAAAATGGAATAACATAAAGAATACAATACATTTTATGCAATAGGAATATAAATGATTCATTACAGAAACATGATCATAAAGTAATGATATAGCATGATTATCATAACATGCAAATGTGGAAACAACATTTTACAATGATTTTAACATGATCCAAGGCTCATTTCCCATGTAGCATAAGTGAACCCACATTAAACATGAATTAGCATGAGTAAAACCTCATTTCACTTGACTTATCATGATACTAATATTTACTAAATGCATTGGAGTGTTATTAGGGAAAACCCTTCTTAATCGTTTTGTTTCACGCATAAGTGTGCGACATGTATCATACAACATGAAATCATTAAAGATCACTGATAATTAAAAGATAAAGGTATGTTGAATTCATACATGAAAATATATAATAAATATGTAAATGTGCTTAATATATAATACCCTTGATAGAGAAATGGGTATGGTATTCACTACATAATGACTTTGTTTTGGAAAATTGTGGTGCAATTTCTGCTCCATAACGACATGAAATAAGAATTCATAAAAATTGTTGATGAGAGGGAAATGGGTGTATCATATTATGTACATGAAATGGACAGTAAGGGGGTTATATAGACACATTCCCCAATATATGTATTGAAATTTATATTAATAATATAAAATAATTTCTCGAATGTAAATGATAAGAGAGAAATTCATTACGGAATTTTTTCATAATAACGAGTGTACATAGAAAGAATTAATGAGAGAGAAAGGGATATATCATCATTCAAATATAAAGAGGGAAGTATGTTGGAGGTGAAAAACCATACCACAACATTTATAATTGAAAGTGAAATGGTATAATAATATTATGAAACTAGGGTAAAATGAGAATGGAAGGAATCCCTTGGATGTGTGATCCCAATGGCATGGGAGGGGATTGAGATAGGCTTCATACGGGAATGGGGAACCTTGGGAGGATTATAGAAATAAGAGGGATGAATTTTGTTCAAAATAAATGGATTTTATTTTAGATGATTTGGGAGCTTGGGGGGTTGATATTGGAAATGGAATGGAATGATTTATTATTTAGATTTTGGCCACCAGACAATAAACAATACAAAACCACAAAACTAAAATGGTTTTTGCCCATGGTTTTTTCCAAATAGGTGTATAAAAAATTATTTTATAAGGCAAATGGACGATATTCTTAAAATAATAAGATCTCTTATGTTGAGGCGAGTCACACTCTCAAGGATGGTAATTTAAAAAGAAAAAATGTTTTATAAGTCTTGGAGGGTCCACTAGAACATTGTAAATTAAATCAAACAAACATAATATCACATTATTTTAAAAATAAAATATATATTGGCCACACATAATGTTTATTTTATTTTCATCATTACAATTGAATCATTATGATGTCATAAAACACATTATATATTTAAACTGTATTTAATTTGTACACAAAAATTCGGTTGTCTTAGAGAATTTTTAAAAATTCATCATTAGATAATTTCGTCATCCGGATTAAAAATAATAATATATATTTTATCTAAATAATTTTATAAATATTTTATTTTTACTTTTAAAATAAAACCTTACTTTTTTCAAAATTTCTTGTGCTTTGACAAAAATAGCTTTCAAACCTTAAAAATTTCTATTGTATTCATAAACACTATATGATAACTTATATTTAATAAAAAAGTAATTTAGTAATAATATTTTATTAAATTATAATTTATTTCAATATTAAATTATGTCATTAAAATATATTTATTAATTAAATGTTAAATTAAAATATTATTTGTTCTTTTAAACTACTTATAAAGTAACTCTAATAAAATGATTGTATAATATTTATTATATACCAAAATAATGCACATAATCATAGGGATTTGGTCTTGTTACATAACCTTTAATTGTAGCTACATATGGCTGAAGGGTATGGTGCGTGATGGTGATATACCCTTGGGGTGGCTCAGATATCATCACTCAGATGATGATCACTCTCAACTTCCACTTCTCCCATAGGTGTTTCCATTCGAGCTTAACGTGATGAATCTCGACCTAGACTTTGTCAATAGAGAATCCCAATGACGCCACTTACATTCTGAACTCTAACATTTGGGTTTCGTATTGGGGAAGCCTAATGGATGTGGACAACGCTTCCTTTATCTGAGTAAATTTGATTTGTTAAAGCCCTGTATTTATTCTAATAACATGATCATTGTTCAACGGTTATATTAGAAATGGTAAAAATTCATAATAGTGTTTTGAAATCCAATAACATTAAACCAAGGATGTGAATATTTTTTACATAACAATTTATAGAAAAGTAATATAATTAGATCAAGAAAAATTATCATTAATGAATGTTTGGGTCATTAAAATCTTCCCTCCTTAAGAAATTTCACCCTCAAAATTTCTTATTCCCATAATAAATGATGAGGGAAACTATCCCTTATCAGTTCCACTGATTCCCACATTTCTTATTCATTATTTTGTCTTCTCCAAAAATACCATGACAAGTGGAATTGTCTTATTTTGTTGAAAAATTTCCCTACAATCTATGATATTCACCGGCTTCTCATTATAGGTGATGTCATTATCTAATGGTACCACCTCTGGATTGAGTACATGATATGTGTTAGGTATATAAATACTCAAGAGTGATACATGGAATACATATTTATCTTGAGATAGGTTCAGTGGGAGTACCATTCAATAGGATACTGATCCAATGTTATCAAGGATCTCAAGAGGGCTGATTTAACTTGGATTAAGATTTACATTCCTAAAAAATCTCATAAATTTCTTCCACGGTGACATGAAGAAGAATTACATGTCTCTAACATCAACAACTAGGTATCGTCGATGATTATCCACATATCACTTTTTTTACACAAAGAATCTTTAATGTGCTGATGGATTGTCTTAAACTTCTCCACCATTTATTCAACCATTTTCATACATATGAGATTTCTCTCCCCAACTTCATCCCAACATGTTGGTGTTCTTCAACTATTCCCATACATGGATTCATAAAGATCCATTTTGTTTTATGAGTAGAAACTATTATTGTATTATAACTAAAAAAATGTGATTATATTGACAACATATTCATTTGATGTCCATTGAACATTCTATCAACATATACTCAGGTGTTTGGATAGTCTACTCAAAATGGATATCAGTTTGGGGATGATGAGTGCATTGAAGATTATTTGAGTATCTAGAGCCTGATTAAGACTCTTCCAAAACATTGAAGTCAATCTTGGATCTCAATCAAATACAATAGATAGTGATAGTCCTAGATGCATTACCATGCCTCTGACGTATATCTTTTCTATTTTATCTAGTGAGAAATCCGCCTGAATTTCAATAAAGTGAGAAGTATATGGAAGACGATTAAGAAAAACCCAGATGGAATTGTTTCCTTTGGACGTCTTCGGATATCCAGTGACAAAAACCATGGGGATGTCCTCCCATTTCTATGATGGTATGGGTAATGGTTGCACCATCCCCTAAGACTTCTACCTGTATTCTTTCACTTGATGACATACTAGGAACTTTTATGTATACTCATCGATCTCTTTATTCATGTTAACCCACCAATAATACTCTCGGAGATCTTGATACATCATTTTGATTCCTGGGTGAATTGATATATTTGGACTATGTACATCATCCAAAAGATCATTCTTTATCTCTGGATTTTCTGGAACCCATATTCTTCTCCAAAATCACCCAATTCCTTCTTTATTGACATTGAACTCTAAGGATTTTCATATTCTAATAGTTTCCACTATTTTCTTAATTTCCACATCATTATTTTGATCACCCTTTAAACTTTAAAAAAGATATAGTTGAACAATTATTTGTGAAATTATTGATGATGTTACCTTATATATGATTCACATGACCATAATCATCAAATCATTGATTATTGGATCCTTTTCAATTTTCATCAATGATAGAATCATTGGGTCCTTTCTACATAGTGCATCTGCCACCTTTTTCACTTTCCCAGGGTGGTAATGGATTGAGTAGTCAAAGTATTTTATCATCACTTCCCAACTTTGTTGGAGAATGTTCAACTATTTCTATGTGAATATATACTTGAAGCTTTTGTGATTAATGTATATTTCACACTTTTACCCAAAAAGGTAATGCCAACAAAATTTTAAATAGAAGATCACTACAGCCAACTCCAGGTAATGTGTTTGATAGTTTTTCTCCTGAACTATCAATTTACTTGAACAATATTCAATGACATTGTTATTTTTCATCAACACACAACCCCAAACCTTCTTCGTAGAATCACTAAATACCACAAAAAGTTCTCCACTTGTGGGTAGAGTGAGCACATGTATAGTGATAAGACTTCTTTTCAACTCCTTAGAGTGTTCTTCGCATTCATAACTGTAAGTAAAAATTACTCCCTTTTGTGTTATATTGGTATTATGGTTGGACAATCATGAGAAATTTCTCACAAATTTGTGATAATATCCAGATAAACCCATGAAGCTACTAATAATCGTTACCATTGTTGTCCTTGGTCATCTCTCAATTGCAGCAGTGTTGCAGGGATCCAATAATATACCATTGATTTTGATGATATGGCCCAATAATGAGACCTTTGTCAACCAGAACTCACACTTGTTGTACTTCTCTTAGACATTCTCCTTTCGTAGGGTATGTAGTACAGTTCTTAGATACTCCTCATGATCCTCCTTGGTTTTGGGGTATATTAGAATAGAATCATTAAACACTACCACAAATATTTTGAAGTAATCTCAAAAGACTCTTTTCATCAAGTCCATAATTATTAAACGATCATCATTCAGTCCAGAATGAATTACCATGAATTCATAGTGCACATTCGAAATGCAGTCTTGGGGATATCCTTCTTCTTCACCCTTACCTGGTAATATACCGACCATAGATCCACCATGGATAAGTATTCTTCTCCATGTAGCTGATCAAAATGTTATCAGTTCATGGTATAAGACGCTAGTTCTTTATCGTGATTTTTTTGAGCACATGATAATAAATTCAAAGTCACATTGACCAATTATTCTTCATAACAAAGAGGATTGGAGTACCTCATGGTGAAGCCCTTAGGTATATAAACCCTTTATCTAGATTCTCCGGTAGTTTTTTCTTCATCCCTTAAAACTCCAGAATATAAATTATATACTGAGTCTTGGATATTTGCAATGCCCCAGGTATAAGATAAAGTGATAAATAAAAGTATCATATAGTGGGAAGACAAAGAAAGTCCTTAGGAAACACTTCAATGAATTCCATCAAAATAGGCATGTCTTTAATGATTTTTTCATCCTTGGAATAAATCATCTGAACCGGATATTCATGTTCATAAGTATTTAATATCCACGATTAAGATGATAGTTCCAAAGAAGATTAAACTTCCTACATTCACTTGTATATAATTGGTTGTCGATTTTTGATATGGAGAGTAATTTCCTCTAACCGTAATTTATGTTGGATCTATATATGGAAATCCAATACATGCTAATAATTGCATAAAATTACACCATAGGGAGTATGATGATGTTTTCTAGGAATTTAAATAAACAAATTACTACAGGGGAGGAGTTATATTAGTTTTATGCAATGATTGCCTCATTTTCCATACTCACCGACATCTTTACTTCCATGATTTGTGGTGGTGAATGGATTGTTCTACTAAATATTCTGGATCTAAAACAATGTGTAGAACCAGAATCAAAATGTACATTTCTTGTTCTTTAAGGAATAACTAGTGTACCTATCAAAACTTCATTATTGGGGTTCACATAAGTGGTAGTGATAGAAAATATCCCCCTTGAGGCCTTGGAGGATGTTGGTTTCTTCTGAAAACCCTTGGCATAGGGTACTGGTTTGCATGTTTCCCTGGTTCTTTGAAGTTAATGAAATGAACCATGCATTGATAGTAAAAAGGATCTTTCCTCTCCTCTTTCGTAGCCACATGTTTTTCTTGTCATATGTTAATGGCTATGTACCCTTCTCTTCAACTCCTAAATCATTTCCTCATAGGAAATTTATAGTTTTCTTATTTCTTCACCATTTGAACGTGGGGTGCTGTGTTTTCTTAGCACCGTTATATTTATCCATCAGACCTCCAAAATTAAATTCCACCTTACTATTCTTATCCCCAGGACACACATGATATTCTCTGATATCCATTTCAACAATGATGTAATATTTGACAATCTTCTGAGTGCTATAGAAGTCACATATCTCTTGGGCAGTCTGTAGGGTATGTTTCATCAAAACAAAGCAAAATAAAACCTTGCATTCAGGGGTAACGACAATGCCTGAGGGATATCGGGAAAGACTTAGGATGTTTTCCTTCTATGATCTGACATATTATTTGTCTATTTTCTTGATGGAATGGAAGTCACCTTCCATATTAAGTGAGAGGGTGCAAAGAAAATATTTATCAAAAAAATTTTACAAATATTCATCCATACTAACGCCTCGATATCATCCTCATGCTTCAAATTTTTGAGAAAATGTCCACCATTGATCGGCATCAAACTCCATACAATAAGCATCAAAGAGAACCTTCTTTTTTATAACATTGATGGAAGGAGAAGAACATTTTATTAGATTTGATCCATTGATCATAAATTGAGGGATCAGATGATCCATTAAAAGTAGGAGGCCTTTGTCTCATGAATCTCTCAATTGTGACTTGTTATTTATTGGGGGGGGGGGGTTAAAATTCTCCTTACCCCATGTATCTATTCCAAGAATCATTTTACTCATATTGTATCAGGATAATGTGTTCAATTCCTGCACCCATTGGATTGAGCATCTCATTAGAAAAATCATCCCATTGACATTTTCATCATTTTTAGCCTATGTTCTCCTATTACTGGCCACTTTCTATAATAAAGGAATGGTAGGGGTAACACATAAGGGGTAATCCAAATACAAAAATGGGTGACTTATAAATTTCTTTCATTTTCTTAACGTATGAATCTATAGGCTTCAATATATTTTATCCATGATCTACATCCCGTCATTTATTCTTAGGTTCAATTTTTATTCCGTTAATAATGGTTCATATTAATCTTTTGAATTTGCCATAGAATATTCCTTGGGAGTGTCAAAAACAGGAGTGTATAAATGCATGTTGTCATGTACCTGGATACCCCGATATTCCCTAAAAATCCTTGTTGGTGTCTTCACTCCAAGGTACATTTATGCCACAGCTGCCTCTACCTGCTTTTATCCAGACCGGGATATACTTTATTGATAAAACAGTTACTTTATACTCACACAAATTTAGTGGGTATTTATTATACTTATTATAATCTCTAAGGTTTCACTAGGGTTTTTGAATCATAATCCCAAAAATATGAAAACATATACTTCGATACCACCTACAACAACCCATTTTTTTATACACATAAACGTGACTTGTTACATAAAATATTCACTTGATAAAACATATATGATTGATTGGTCTAGTGTATTTGGTGCTTAGTAACATTACATAAAGACGTAAAACATGAAACACAACATCTTAATTGAAAACATCCATTTCATACCCACTACATTCCCTCACACATTATATTGAATGGGATAACTTGACAACATGAATAAGAAAAGGGTGACCTATAAATAGAATTAATTGACAAAACAATGCATAACATAAATAATAAAATACTTCTTAGGAAATATTCATATCAATGATGTATAAAAGAAACATGATCATAATGGAATGATATTGCAGGATTGTCAAAATATGGTAATGTGGTAACAACATATAAAAAGATTTTATAATAAGACAAGGCTCATTAGAAATGTAGATTGAGTAAAACCTAATTTAACATGAATTATAATGCATAAACCATCATTGAACTAGATGTATCATGGTACTAATATTAACCAAAATTATTCGAGTGCAATCATTCCACACCATTCTTAATCATTTCATTTCACGTATAAGTGTGTCACATGGATCATACAACATGGAATCATGAAAGATCATCATTTATTCCATGATAAAAGAATGTGGAATTCATACATTAATATATATAATATATATGTAAATGTTATTAAGGTGAATACCCTTGATAGATAAATAAACATGGTATTGAGTATACAATGACTTTGGCTTGGAAAATCACAGGGCAATTTCGGAAAAATAATGGTGGGACATAAGAATTCACAAAAATGATTAATGAGATAGAAATGGGTGTATATTCATTTTTACATGAAATGGAATGTATTGGAGTATTATAGATACATGTACCAACATATTAAATGGAATTTTGATTTGTAATACAAAATAATTGCTTGAATGTAAATGAGAAGAGAGAAATAACTTATGGAATTTTAACATAGTAATAGGTGTACATTGAATGAATTAATGAGAGGGAAATGGGTCCCTCATCATTCAGAAATAAGGATTGTAGTATGAGGGAGGTGTGCAACTACAGCCCCCAATATTTACAATTGAAAATAAATGGTGTTAACAATATTAAGAAACTCGGACAAAAAGAAAGAAGAAGGAAACCCTTGGAAGTGTGATCCCAAAGGCTTAGGAGGGGAATGTGAGAGGCATCTTGAGAGCCTGTGGTGCCTTGGGAGGATTTTAGAGAGATGAGGGAGGGGTTTGGTCAATCTTAAAAGGCTTTGAGTAAAGATGATCTTGAAGCCTCGTAGGGTTTATATTAGAAAAGGGAATGAATTGTTTATTATTTCGTGTTTGACCACCACATATTAAACTAAAAAAACCAAAATCCAATCCATGGGTTTTTCCAATAGTTTTTGTCAAAAGGGAGTGAAAAAACATATTTTATAATGAAGATGGAATCAATTCTTAATATATTAATCTTGAATATGTGGAGGTGAGTCACGCTCAAGGAAATCAATTTAAAAAGTTAAAATGTTTTAAATGTATTGCCATGTCCACTAATGATTTGAAAAAAAATTAAAAAAACATAAAATCTCATTATTTTACTAAGAAAACATATATTGGAAGAAAATAATGTTAACATTATTTTATTATATCACTATTTTTCATTATGATGTTATAAAACACATTATATATTTAAACTATATTTAATTTTTACACAAAAATTCGACTATCTCAAAAAAATTGGAAAAATTAACCATTTGATAATATCGATGTCATGATTCCAAATATAATATTCTTTTTATCTAAATAAATATAAATATATTTTATTTTTTACTAATTAAAATAAATAATAAAATTTATCTAAAATTCATTAGTTTTGACAAGAAGAGCTTTCAATCCTTAAAAATTACAATTTTATTCATAAAACTTTAATGATAATTTATATTAAATAAAATGTAATTTATTAATTAAATTTTGATAATATATTAATTAATTAAAAAAATAATTAATTCAAAAAAATAAATTTGGTAATTGAATATTAAATAAAAATACTATTTGTGATTTAAAACTATTTACAATGTAAAAAAATCAAATGAACGTATACTCGTTATTATATACCAAAATAATGCACATAATCATAGGTATTGGGCCTTGTTACATAATCCCAGATAAAACCTGCATGGTACCTAACTGCATGTTGGGAGATGGTGATAGACTCTTGGGGTGGCTCGGATAACATCGCTCAGGTGGTGATCTCAATGAACTTCCACTTCTCCAGTAGGCAGTTCAGTTCGATCTTAACATTCTGAATGTTGGCTTGGTCATGTCCAGGAGCGAAGCATAATGACACCACCTCATTTACTTGATTCTTCAAATGGTCTTCGTATGTGGAACGTCTATGGGATGAGGTCACCCCTTAATTTTTGAAATAAAATTGGATTTTTTAATTCCATATATTTATACTAATCAAGAGATCATTTTTCAATAGCTATATTAGCAATAGTAATAATTATTAAAAATATTTTGGAATCCAAAAAAATATAACCAATGAAGTGCCTATGTTTTATATAACCATTTTACAGAATAAGACATTTAAATAGATCAAGAGAAATTTTTATTCATGAATGTCTGTGTCATTACAAGCCACATAAAATTGAAAATTGAAAAATATTTAGTTACGGAATATGGTCATGAAATACATATCATTTAAACTATGAATTAGAATTAGTATCTATTGAATAAGAGAACATATGTTTGAATCGCGGTTTAAATAGGATTTCCACTTGATGGTGGGGATGTTTTGTATTTATTATTATGTAGACCTAAATAATATTGCTAAGGTGGAATAAAAATACTTCACCACTACCATCCATAGAGGGACAACATTTTTTAACCCAATTTTTATGGAACCCTATATTATTGAATTTTTGCATATGGTAGTTTTACTCGAAATGTACTAGGGCATCATGAAACTACTCCACTGGATTAGATTCCATTTTATGTGTCTCATTATTCAGCCTATTTATTTTGAATATGGTTCTATTGAAGATATAAATATAGATTCCATGAATCCTCTTCATCATTATCATAACTATTTTCAAAAGGGTTATATAAATCATTAGTGTAGGAATCCCAGAAATTTAACTACTGGTTGTTGTTAAAATCTATCACTGGTATATCATGTTCAATAAGAATGATCATGTTAGATTATTTATTTTCTAAAAAATGTATGTATTCTAGGAATTCCATAAATAACACATCCCATTATAAAAAACCACCTTAACATGGTAGAATTAATTATTCATTGGAGGGGTGTAACATCCTGAGATTTTGTTAATATGTTTTTTAAGTTAATTTAATCTCATAGATATGATTCATATCAGACAACCTCGAATGTAGCTTATGTTATATGAGATCACTATGTTTGGATTTCATGATACCCAACACCATTTTTATATTTCATATAACACAACACACATGAGTATATTAAGTATATTAAACATTATATTTATATTGGATTATACATAACACTTAGTCCCCTAGATGGATTTTAATACATACAAGATTGAGTTTTGTGAAACTATAATATAATATTAATATTATTTTTAAAATATTAGTATAATTAACAATTATCCATAATAATGGATGGCTTGAATTGGATTATATAAAATTTGTAAAATATTTTTTACATATATAAATTAAATAAATCATTTGGAAACCAATTAGTTTTAAATAAATATAAAAAAATATAAAAATAACAAAATTACTTTTCTTAGAGATTGATTTTTCTATGTACAAATATGATGTTACATGAATATAGGAAAAAACTAATTTTGATTAATGTTTTAAATATATTTTTATATAATATATTTAATAAATATTTTATATTCTCATCCACTATATTTTGTAGGAATAATAAAAGAATAAATCACATTTTATAAATAAAAAGATGTAATTATCATAATGTAAATTTTACCACAATTTAATGGAAAATCCATATAAAATATATTTTTTAACACTATATAAACATTATATTTCTAAAAAAATATTATTTATGAATTTGGGATATGAATTTTTCTTTATTAATTTTTTGGTATTACAGATAAGTTTACATTTTTGAATAATAATAAAAAACAATGAATTTTAATCAAAAATTACATTTGCATATATTTTTCTATATTGTTAAATTATATTTTAATTTTTATTAAAATTATAATTATATCAAATAGACATCAATTAACACCATTTAGTTCATTAGAACAAATTTCACCCAAAATTTATCTACAAATGAAATTTCAATATTTTAGACTTTTTCCCTTAAAATACATGTCTTGTCTTCCTTTCTATAAGATTAATTTTAAATTAATTTATTCCACTTAAAATATTAGAATTTAGAAAAAATAGATTTAATATGACGAATATAAATAATATATAATGTCAAATATTTGAAAATTATTTATTGAAATAATATTAGTGATTGTAATTAAAATTAATTAGAGAGACAGATTTAGAAATGTGTTTACTTATTAGTTAAACTATAACATAAGGGAAAACATTCCATAGAAACATGTATAAAATAATTTTTATGGAAATATTTATGCCATATTATCCATTTTATAAAAATAATAAATTTATCTTAGTAAAATATGGTTATGGGGACCCCTTAATAGAGTTTACAATGTCATATTAAAAAATAATGTCACTAGTCAACCATTATAAAAGGAAACTCACCCCCTCACATACTCACATATAAATAGAAAAATTTTCTTGTCCACTATCTACCAAAATGAAAGACCATGTCCATAAATTCATCATAAAATCTACCATTTGGGAATTAATCCATTCAATAATTCCCTTTCGTGCAACCCAAAGGAGTTACCTAAAAATGGGTTAACATCCTTTCAAATGTTCATTTGTTTTATTTTCATTATTCAAGACATAAAATATTTTAATTGTATGATTATATATTAAATTAATTATAATAAATATTCAAGGATGACTTATCATAAATATTTTATTCTAAAATTACTCGCACTTCCATCAAATGTGTATTAAACATGACTTTCGTGTGTATGGTGGACAAATGTCTTTCAAAATGATGTTGTTTTTTCCTCTCCTTCCTCACATTATTGGGAATTATAATGTAAATAAAATAAATATATTATATTTCTGAAACTAATGATTTTTATGTCTTTTTTAATTATTATATAACATATAAAACCGTCATTTATATTTTTTGGAAATATTCTATCTTTATTATTGGACATGTGGACTGCTACCTTCTCAAAGTGATGTGATTCGTTCACATATTACAAGGAATTTATAAATGATGATGTTATTAGAATTAAATGATATATATGAAATAATAATTACAAGTTAATTAATATATATATATATACATATATTTCATTTAAATTTGTTCACTAAATACAATTATAAAACAGGAACATCATTCATGCATAAGTACGGTATATCGTCTCCTGGAATGATGTATTTTATTTTAGATTTCTTTATATTATAAAATATTATATATATTAACATGATGAATATATTTGATTTATAAATATTTTGTAAATTTTTAAATAATTAATTAATGATCAATGTTAGGTTATCAATAATAACAATTAAAAATGTATTCAAAATATAAATTGGATATTTCCCGAAATGTAAAATTAACATGGAATTGTTAATATAATGGTAATATAAAGTCATAATAAAATATTTTATGGTATTATATATAATAAAATTTATCTATTTATATATATAATGAAAATATACTAATTATACATGAGTAATTAACACGTTCGGAGATATTTAAGAGTTGGGGTAAGGATATTCTCATCTCACATTTTATATCTATGGGATAGATGACATGTTAACAACTCAATTATTTTTTCTGGGTTATATACTTCCCAAAAATTTATTATATGATAAATATAATTATATTTATGTGTATTTAAATATCAATTTGATGAACTATCTTCCATGGTGATTACGATCCAAAAGCTAACAAATTGGTTAGGCAGCTTTTCTCAATTTCCCTTATTTGAGACGCATGTTTCCTATGCACCTATAATATTTTCTGAGGTGTATTTATTATCCCATATTCATATTAAATGATGAATATAATTTTTTAATTATAAATTAATCTTTATTTATTATTATTATCTCATTTTTATTATGATTTATTGTTTTCTAATAGGTAAGAGATTATTTCTAAAATCTAATCATTTATAATGATTTTTGATGATTACGATTAAATTGAAAAAATATTATGATCCATCTCTAAAGGTAAATCATGAAATTTATTATCATATGATTATTCATGATCTTTTCATGTAATGGTACCCTTTTTATCTACTTTTCAAAATATAATTAATAAATGTTTTTATAAAATCTTTCTGTATATCTTTATTTGGTTGAAAATTTTTGTTCTTTCAAGAAGATGTTTTCTAAAAACGATTTGAGAAATGTTTTATTTTCAAAAATGGTTTAAAATTTTTTCAATATTTTTTCATTTTATTTCATGGAGAAATTATTTTTTCAACCTTATTTTATAAATCTCAGAGGAAAATATTTATGGAAATGTTGTCATGAATTCATTTCATGTTTTCAATGTTTTTGAAATAAAATGGTTTTCAAAATATATTCATGATTCCATTAATTTTTTTAAAAGAAAATTTAAGAGAAATTATATTTCAAAATACTTGATTATTTAAAAAAATTTGTAAATAAGAATATTTTCGTTCCTTATGAAACATTTTAAATGAAAAGTTAAATCATTCTTTATCAGAAAATTAATATCTTAAATTTTTTTATAAAGGGGATTTTCAATGAAATTTTATTTTCCTTCATAAGATGTTAATATGATCCATCAATAGAATTATACTTATAATATGAAATTATTTGTTACATTTTTATTATATACATGGGATATTATCCTAGAATAACATTTATATTAATTATTAAATTTTTTATGTATGATAAAATGATTTTTATGATCCCCGTTAATTTTTGTTGCGATATATGATTTTGAAACCCACTTCATTTCACAGTTTATTATTTGAGGAAATGATTGTCAAACCTATCACATTTCTAATGGTAATAATCTGATGAAATCTATATGATAACCATTTAATTTTATGGGTTACGGTGTGATGAATTTTTATTAACTTTTAGAAAACGTATTAATGTTTTTTTGTGGATCTCTTTGGCCCCTTTTTCTTGTACCCTTCCTATGATCAATAAAGTAATTAATTATGATGATGTTGAAATTTTATGATTTAATTTTATTACATCTTCATAATTTTATTTATGAACCAGATTACATGTTCACACATTTATTCATAGAACTTATTGTTAGTCCATATGTTTATGCATGATCATGTTTACATGTTCATAATTTTATGCATGAACATGGTGGATTTTAGGTAATATTATCTATTAGATTGATTACAAGTTCACAATATAATTTTTGGACTTTTTTGATGTCCATAAGTTTGTGTGTATCGTAATTTCAGTTCCATAACATAATTTTTTAACATTATTTTAGTATTTAGATGTTTACAATGATATAAATTTATGTGTATTCACCAATACCATGTCTTATTCATATAATATTCATTCATGGATTATGATATCCATTCTATTGTGATTCAGGTATTCTAAACTACCAATATTTATTCTATGAATCATGTTAATGATAGTTAATATTCATGGTCTGATCTAATATTTCGATTATCATGTTTTATTACCAATATTATCATTTTTATGCTTCCGTATCTCCCTTTATTTCTATTAATGATATTCCTATCTCATCTTATTTTTGTGGTTTCATGTCCCAGGTCCATAACAAAACGTTTTAGGTAGGGGAACTACATGGGAATATATTTTTGGGAAACATTGAATATCATTCACCATAAAATGTTTCAGTCTTACATAATTCCAAATACACTAAACTATTATTTTCATTAGTTTTGAGTTTGTGTATTCCAAAAAAACTTATTTCATGTCTATGTACATTAATCTTGGTCCATTCTAGTTGTCAACATAGAAATGGTTTATTCGACCTTTATAAAATCAAATGATAAGACTTTTATGAGATCCCTAGAGATATTTTTATGTATATTTATATGGATGTCTATAAGGATATGACTATGGATTAATATATTTAAAAGTATATTTCATGATTCAGGCATACTATAAGTTGTTTTTCATGTAAATTTATTTTTATTCCATGATAAGTTCTATTCAGAAAACACTTTCTTGTTTTAGTAAATTGTAGGAAGAAGTTTGAACTGAGTTACAGTTGAATGTGATAGAAATATTTATTATTTGTAATAAAATGGGATGATAAATGAGGTGAATGTTTTGGGTCCATGAATAATTAGTTTTTTTGTAATGTGTTCAAAAACTTTTAACTTAACCAACCCTTAGACTGAACAATGAAACGATGGAATGATTTTATTAAGAGTTTGGGTAATAGAGACCATATAGGAAATAAAATTCAGTTACATCTATGTCAATATAGTGTAAATAGTCACTAATGTGAATACATTATAAGAACAAGAAGATGTGTGGATATGGAAAATATGGTCATAATGATTGTAACTTCAAAAATAAATATAAAGATAACTGTTAATAAAATTGATGGGAACATTAGCCTCCATATGACCTCAGTGGATATTATATGGTTTATGTGTTGAAAGAATGGTCATAATGAAAATTGATCTCCTATGTGGAAGGATATTGATGATAATAATAATGGTTTTACATAAAATGGTTTTTAATTTTATTATGAATAGACCAATAATGACATATGAAAGGTATAGTATGTTAGAATAGTACTATTGATAATCCTGATTAATGTGTGTTTGATTAATTTTATGATTTGATTCTAATTTCATATATTAGGAAAGGGGTATTAATGACTTTTATAAATAATATTAGTTAATTATTTGGTAAGTAATTGGTATTAATGATGTATTTGTGTTTTTTAATTCAGTTATTATTCTATATAAATCATGAAATATTTATTTATTTTCTACAAATGTTTTTAATTAATGATTAGAAATGATATGTTGAATGGCTATAATGAATTTAAAATGTGGGTTCATGGTTGGGGGATTTCTTTATTAATGATCGATTACCATTAATGTGATCATGATTATAAGAAAATCATTGTTTTCCTGGATAAAGTGATTATTGATTTGGACAAATTAAAGAGAATATTATCAATGACCATATAAGTAATAATATATGGATTCAAAAAGTGTTCTATGATATCATAGATATTATTTAAAACTTTTATTTTTTATTTAATAAATATATAAAATATTATTTGTAATATTAAATCATGCATGTTTTCAATTATGTTTAATGGAAATTCAAGTTATTAATATGTTTCAAGAGAAAAAATGATTTATGTATTCTCATATTTAGTATGTGATAACCAAGAGATACTTTATGACCTATGGTTGATCAAAGAAAATATATTTATTATATATTAGTGACATTTTCTCTAATATTTTGGATTTTTATATTTTTAAGGGTTATAAGGATATCCATTTATAGAGTGGTTAAGTTATAAATTGGATATAGTTTTTCAGATTATTTTATTATATAACCATGTGATTATTTATGCATTTGGGATAAACTATTCTATCCAATTTGTACTGATGGTAATTGAAGATATTTTTGTTGAATAATCATGGACCTCATGACTTGATTGTGCTCTAAGAATTATTAAAATTAGCATTCTTTTATTCGACTAATAAGCGATGTTGTAATTGGTCAAGATATGACTAAATTGTGATATTTAACATAATAAATGGAATAAATTCATGTAATTATGTATTCTGGTGAATAAATAATAAAATTTTGGAAAAGGCTCAAAAATTTAAATGTAATACAATTATTATTATTTTGGATTATATTAATGACCTTTTTAATGCTTCTTCATTTTATGATTTTATGATTGTTTCCTTTACTTAGATCTCCCACTTTATATTGATCAATTTTACTAATAAATATATAATATTATTTATGATTTTATTCCATGTCTATGTTTCCACATTCTACCAATGTTCTCAAAAAATTAAACCTAGTTATTAGTCACATTGGATGACTGTTATGTTAATAACATCCCATTTTTAAATGATGTTTTAAAATTCATTTTTATAGTGTGGATTTCTATGAATGTTACATTCAAGAAGTAATATGTTAATGAAATAGATGAATTTTAATAGATAAATTCATTATAGGGATGTTTGAATTTAAAACCATGAGAAATAAATATTTTTTATATTATAATCTCTTTAATATTTTTCATTTCACACAACAATAAATATATCTTTACATATATAATGGTACTACGATTGGAATTAATTATATGAAAAAAAATTCGATTATTTAACACATGAAACACATATATTATCTTCTAGTACATGAAACATTGTGAATATCTTCTGTTTCATAAAATATCAAGTCTAGTCGATTTGATTGATTATTGGAAATACTATGTTTTATGATAACACAATATAATATTAATAATATTATTAAATTATTTCTATAGTAAACTCATAGTTGTTGGAATGGATTATACTAATAAGAGTAAATAAATTTGGAAAATATACTTTAAACAAGTATATAATATAAATCCATTGCATAAAAATCATTTTTTAATAAAGGTAAGAACTATTTCAAAATAATGAAATTACTTTTCTATGAAAAATATTTTTCTATGAACATATATAATTTTATCTCAATAAATTTAAAAAACTAATTTTTTAATTTTTACAATTAAATTTATATATAATATAATCAATTATTATTTTTGGTAAACATCCAATATAATTGATAGGTATAATAAAATAATTGACTCATGGTTTTGAATAATAATTTGTATTTTTCTAAATGGTATTTTTAAGGATTTTTAATGGAGATCCACTTTCAAATATAATTTTTACTATTATATTATTTTTATAAATAAAAATAAACATCATTTTTTAAATTTTTATATAAATTTTTTACTTTAGGATAATTTATGTTATGTTTCAAATATGTTATATTTTTTTAACAAAAAGTAAAAATACACTAAATTTTAATTGAATTTTTTTTTCTCAAAAATGATTCATATCGTAAAATTATATTTTAATTTTTTAAAAGTATTATGAGATAAAATTTTCTTCAAATAATATAATTAAGTTCATTTGGAAAAACTTCTCCTTGAAATTGGATATAAAAACATTTCAATCATTTGTACCTTTTGACATTAACAACTCTTCATCTTATCTCGTATGTATAATTAATTAAAAATTAATTTAAACCACTTATATGATTATAATTTGGAAAAATATATACCAAATTAGGAATCATAAATATTTATATTTTCTATTAATTTTCATCATTGTTTTGAAGGAAAATATTAATGAAGGTTATTGAAATTAATTATAGTTAGGAAGTTCAAAATATATTTACATAGTGGTTAAACATTAACATAAGGGTCCAAATACCTTAGAAACATGTCCAAATAAAATTCAATGTCCATAATGATATCATATAATACATATTATAGCAAATGGAAAATTATTGGTAGCACTTTATGAAAGGGAGATATCTCAACAATATTTACCATTTTGATTTACAATAATTCCACCACCCCTACACTATAAAATGGAACTCACACCCCTCACTTCATCACACCTTTTAGGAAAGAAATCATTATAAACCCTATAACAAAATATACTAATATCCAAACTCAATTCATCATAGAATAACCCATTTTTGAAAAAAACCATCCAATGAATTCCTATTGTGAAACACAAATAGAATTAACTTAATAAGTGAAAACATTTATTCATATGATCATTTATTTTATATTAATTCACCACCAACTCAAATATTCTTATAACATTATTATATAAAAAAATATTTATCCTATATAAAATTATATTTTATTTAATGGGTTTGACCTACAACTAGAAACACATCCATAAAATGGGTAATGATTGTATTTCCCCTGTGCACGGCGGACTGCCACCTCGTGAAATGATGTTTTTTGTGTTTCCTTTAACACCTCTCATGGTTGGAAATTATAATGGACATAATATTTATATATGATATATATGATATTAATTAGTTAATACTATTTTATAATTATTATGTGACACATACCTTCATGTTATCCATTTTAATGAAATATGATAACTTCTTTTGTGGATGTGTGGACTTACACCACCTAATTTTTATGTGATCCATTCACACATTACATGGAATGTATTGAGTTTTGGTTTAGTAAAATTATATACTATATATTATATAATAATTTTACTATAATTTTAATATATATATATGTGTATATATTTATATACATATGTTTGATTCACTTTTTTTCATTTAATGTGATAAAAAAAACAAACTCCATTCGTGTGTACGTAAGACATACCATTTCCATGAACAATGTATTCCATTTAAAATTTATATGTTTAAAAGATTTTTATGAATATTTATGTACTAAATATATATTTTCATCACATAATTTTTTACTTTCAATAAATATGAAATTAATTATATATGTAATTGGATCAAGAATAACTGGTCAAAATGCATGTCAAAAAACAAATTGGATATTACGCAGAACGTCACATTTACATGGATTTATTAATAAATGGGTAATATAATGTCAAAATAAAATCTTATATTGAATTATATATAAGAATATTATTATGTGGAATATTTATAATTAACATATATTTATTATAGTTTATTTTTGAGCTTGGAAAATGAAATTCAGAACTTGAGGTAAGGGTTTTTATAGCTCACATTTTATATATGTTAGATACATTCCATGTTCAACCCTCTAATTTTTTTGTGGTGTGTATAAAACCAATGATTTTATTATATGATAATTATAATTAAATTTATTTGTATTTACAGGTCCATTTTATGATCTCTCTATAATGGGTTTTGTGGTTTAAAATCAATCATGTCAGTATGGTAATTTCATCTCAATATGCTTTCTTTGTGCAACATATTTTTCAATGATGATTTATAATTTTATGAGGTGCATATTATTTTATGAGTTTTATTTTATGTTTAATGTAAAATTATCAACTCACATGGATTATGGGTAAATTTTAGAAAATTTTGTATAATATTTATCTAAAATCTCATCATTTATCTAGAATGATTATGATTATTATTACATTGATTAAATTAAATGATAAATTTCTAAATAACACTAAAAAAAATTTATTCTCATCAGGTTATTCATGATAACATCATGTACCGATACCATTTTCCCACTCTATGGTCCTTAATATAAATTATAAATTGTTTTTTAGAAAACCAATCATTATCAATCTCTTCCATTTGAAATCTATGTCAATTAAAATCCCAAATTTCTAAATAGAATTTCAAAAATAGATAATAATTAAAATGAGTTTTTAATGTTTTTTATATTGTCGTATATGTTTAGAGGATTTTTTAATTGCTTTTCAATATACTTTTAAAATTTTTCAATGAAAATGGTTTTTAAAAAGTATCCATTATTTTTTTCATATTATCAAATTATTTTCAAAGAATATGTTTTTAAAAATATATTCAAGAAAAAATTATATTTTTTTAAATATAAATTAATAGAAAATAATATCAGAATTAATTATGTTTTAAAAAGATTTTTTTAATGTGGAAATGATATTATTTGATAATAAATTTTTTAAATGGAATTGTGAACATTTTTTTATGAAAACATATTTTGAAATGGTTTTATTAAAATAATTTTCCTGAAAAGATATTTTACTTTTTAAATCATCCATGTGATCCTTCATAATCCCTATCTATCATACATGAAAAACATTTTTATATATTATTATTTAATTTTAATATGATCCATCAATACCATTAATATTATATATTTTATGGTTTATGTTTGATGGAATGATTTTTATGAATCAATTTCCTCTTTTAGGAGTAATATTATTTTGAATCCTAGTTTTTTGTGATGGATTATTATATAATAATATGTTAATGGGAGGTACCTATTTTCCATATGTAAATATACTATGAATTTTATATGATAAACATTTCATTTCATGGATTAGGATATGATGATTTTTCACAATCTTGTGGTACGCATAAGTATGATTTTATCATGTATTTGGTGGAGCATATATATCCGTCCAATGAATTGAGTGATGATGTATTATACATGATTATATATGTTATGCATGAACTTGGTTGCATGTTCGATATGTTATTCATGATCCTGAATACATGTTCATAATTTTATGCATTAACTTGATTATATGTTCACAATGTTATATAAGGACCAAGTTTCTTTTCCATAGGTGTATAAATGAAGATGGATTATTTTTCACAATGTTATGATAGATAGAAACTATATTTATACCACTATATATGTTATCATGACTACATTATCCAAATTTCATTCGGGGAACTGGATTTATGTCCACAAGATTGTGTGTTATCATGATTACATGTTCACATTGTTATATTTGGTCCTTATTTCATGTCTATAAGATTATGTGATGGCATTATTTCTTGTCCTTAACATAATGGATGAACTTTTTTCAACTTATATTTGTTCAAATTTGTTTATGTTGATGTGTATTCAACAATTCCTCACCTTATTATTATGTAATTGTTTCATGTATTATGATCTTAATTCCATAATAAATTATCACTTATGAACATCCAATATTTATTCTATGAAACATGTTTTAGATCATTTATATCTTGGTAAGAATCCTATATTTTTATAATTAGGTTCTCATACCTTTATACACATGACACCGATTATGTATCTCCCTTTTTTACCTTTAATGTTAATCTGAGCTCATCCTTTTCATATGTTTTATTTTTCCCAGGTTATATAGATTGGTTTAAGGTAGGTTTAATAAATGGGAATATTTTTGTGGAAACATTGAATATAATCAAGTAGACTAGATGTTTTTTCCATATTTAACAATGCATAAAACTATTATACTCATTAGGTGTGACTTTTTCGTCAAAATATTATGTAATGTTTATATATGTTATAATTGGGGAATTTTGTGTGGATAAATTACTTTTAATATTAATATGATTATTAAAAAATAGATCCCTTGGTAGTGTAAGGGGCTTTTATTCTTGACTCTAAAGTAATACATGGTTTCTCTATTGAATTTTTTCCAATTATATTTTCATTATTGGGTTACATATATATATGAATTGATTGTTGAAATGTTGTTTTAAATTATATGTATTAATATAACATTTGGGGAAATGAGTGTGTAGGGGACATAGATGTTTATAAGATTCCATCACTATTTAATAAAACAATAATGTTTTTGAATTTACTATCTTAGAAAGTTATATATTTTACATAATTCTAGGAATGGATGGGATGATATAATTCAATGAATGTATGAATACTAGGATATATGAGTATGTATTACATACCTCTATAGAGTGGTTCAGTTATTCAAATTGGAATAGGATATGAATACTTGTAGTATAATAGGAAAAATAATAGTGGTTGAAAAATATCATATTAACTTTGAAGGATCACCTTCTGGTCAATTAGTGGAACTAATCAATGATTATTTCCTATAAGAGTAAAATAACAGACTAACAACATTCTATATAATTTTCTTATACTGCCCTTAAAAAGGATGTTGAATTATAAATAGATATACTCTTATGAATTAATTTAATTTCTCCAAAATCATTTATAATGTAAAAAATATAATTAGGGGAAATATTGATCCAACTATAAAAAATAGAACAATTAATCTTGATAATAATTTGTCATTCACCTTGGGATGCCCCAATTTAATTTGTTATGAAAGTTGATATGTAAGAACCTATAATTTCATTTGAAGTATGGATCCATTCTTTTTTAATTTAACTATTTAATTATGCCTTAATGGGTTTACTATTTTTTAACATGGGTGTTTTAGAAGTGTTTAGGTGATTTTTTGGACTTTCAAAGTCATCTTTAGAATGAAAATTACCTGAGGAAAATTTTGAACAAACCATGTGTGGATGTCTAAATAGTTACCCATAACTATTTGAGGTTATACTATGGAGTTCTAAAAGAATCATAGTTACTGAAACCATGTGAATAGGGTTTCATTATTGTGTGAAATACTATTGAGTTTTGATAGAGCTGAAACACATAGATTATTCATGGTTAGTCAAATTGTGCTAGAAAAGCATTTAGGGTTCCCCTTTCTTATAGAGAAAGGGCTCATGATAGGCACAATGTTTTTCCACACTTGTAGCAAAATAGTGAGACCTTAGGTTATTGTTGAATTTACAATTTTACCACAAAATATCAATAAATTGAAACAAATTGTCATTCATCTAAAGTTGGAACAAGGCATGAACTTTAGTGCTCCTCTGATAATGATGTTTTATGATTTTATAGCATTCATCATTTTTATCTTTGATTTGGGTGGCGAATGTGTTGTTGGATCCACATTAGTGAGTAATCAGTTTATTTTTATCAGTTACATTTTATTCATGTTATCAAATACACTATTCAGGTGCAAGATAATATTCTCTAAATTTTGTTTCTTCACCAATTCTTTGACATTCAGGTGATCTAAGTAGAATTAAAATATGTAACTAGATGATAAATACACTATGGAATAATGGTAAGTTGTTTATACATTTGAAATTAGGTTGGGTGATTTATTAATTCTTTTCAATTATGCATTCAACCGTAATTTCTAGTGTGAAAACAATATTAAATAGAACAACTTGATTAAATTAAATTGGGTATATTTGGGACTCCCATTAGATTAAATGATATTATTTGCTGGTAGTTACCCAACCACATGCCACCCATGTGGTGGGCCATGAATTTTAATTTTCCTAATTCCATTTCAAACCACCCAAGTTGTGTTATTATTCATCATTTCCAATTAGAGGATTCCCATAAAGAAGTGAATATATTGAATTTATTGACTAGGAGATGTTTTTCATACAATATTTATTGATTCTTTTAATTGAATTTATTTTCTAGAATTCATAAATCTATGGAAATACAAATAGATATTTTTTAATTGAGTGTGAATGGTTGGATGTGTGGTATACACGATGTTTTAGAATAATTATAATTGATGGATAGAATGAGATTTTTTATGAAATGGTAGTAGATGACTTATTTGGTATAACAATACTATTGATTCCATTAAGATTCCATGGCCTCTTAAAAAATGGGTCTTGTGTTATGGTAGAGGATTCTTTAGACTATTATTCTTCTTGGATCATTATTCTATTGGGAGAAAAGGAAATTTTTACCCCATGGATGAGGCTTACTGGACTCACATTAGAAATTTTCTCATGATATTATCCTCTGACTACACCAGTTCCATTACAGAGTTTCCATCGTGATTATCCTGAGAATCAATGAGGATGCCTCAGTATTATACCCATTAGATAATTCCATTCAGGGTATCAACCATTGTTATATGGAAAAACCATGGTGTATTATATATTTTTCGATTATACAGATCTATCATGATTAATTTTGTATTAAAAATTTTAATGCATGGTGTTGGGTCATTTTAGACGTTGTATATATTGAAAGGTCATGATATTTATTGTTTTACAATATATATACATTGTTATTGGAGATTAATACTTATTTTATAGGTAGACTTGAGAGAAAATTCAGAATCTCTATTTTCTTATTATAAACCGCATCATATCATAGATTTCATATAGCTTACCTATGATATATATTTTCATACTTCAATATATTGTTATATTTTACATCTAGGATTATTGTAGACCATTTGGTGGATACATGTTGGGATTGTATATCACACCCCATTTGGGATGCCATTGGGTACCCCGAAAGTCTTTATGGATATAAGTAGAAACCTAGGAAATATCATATATGTAAATGTATTATTTTCATCCTTGCCGATGAGTAGGTGTTCATGTGATCGAGCAAAGGATTGTGATTCAATTTTGAGAGAGAATAATCTTTCATATTTTGTATTTTTCCAAAAGTATTGAATTATATTACTATAAAACTATTTTTTTCTTCACAGAGAAATGTATCATTATCCTTTTTAGATTAGATCCATTCTGGTATAATTTATTTATTCAATTTTAATTTATTTATCTTTTTTATAGTTATTATGTAAGATTCCTCGATTGATAGTAATTGACACTCTGATGTGTTACACTCTAGTATGACGGAATAGACTCCCCACAAACACACACTAGGATCATGACGCATGTTGATAACCTCTAGAGTTCAAGGAGATGTGAATAATGTCTTGAGGAAAACTAGTATTGAGGGGTTGTTGAGGGGCATTTAGGTTTGGGACATTAGAATGTCATAAAATAGTACATTATATTAAGAAATTATTTATTATTTCATGAATGTAGAAATGGGAATGAGTGAATTTTAATGTATAATGAAAAATTATTTCATGGTTTTCGATCAAGTTATTCATACTTATAAAATATTAAATGAAAACCAGGATGGGGAACTGTAAAAAAAATAATTGTTTTTAGTGAGGTTAAACCAGAATAGTTGAGAGATCGTTGATGTTTGGACAAGAAAAAAAATTCATATTGGGATTTCATGATTGGATTGTAAGTCCTTAACAATTATAATAAATACAACTTTATATTTAAAATCAGTTCTGTTGGGTAATTAACACCAGTACTCAGAAAAAATACGAGCATGGGCATAAATATTTTTGATTTTCTCAATTGAAGAGCATAGTGGATTATTATGTAATTAGATTTCCCAATTTTCATTAATTTGGTAAAAAATCCTCAGAATAATAATAAAATTTTATTGACTATATATATAATGAATAATAAATTCAGAACACTTCATCCAAAATTTTGGATGTGAATATAAATGATAAATGTGTGAAGCTCTATATTTGGGAGTAAAGAAAAATGTGAATAACACGGTTTAAGATAGAGTTCCACAAAATTTCATGGAAAACATCCTATAGGAAAGATGAAACAAATGTATGAGAGGGTATAAGAAATGTATGGATTATATACACTCACTATTAAACATCTTCCACTTCCAAACAGAGATATGCACATGGGGATATGGGGTTCTCTAGACAAGATTATGTGATTCTGGCCTAGGAATTTAAAAATGGTATGAAGGGAATTACCATTATCTTCATTTGTATTTGGTTTATGAAAAAAATAAGTATTTTGTATGGGTATCAATTATGGGAGTTATCATGTGTCTAAAAAGTATATTTTTAATTTCCATATGAGTTACTAGTTTTGGGATTATTGACAATGTTTTATGGGATTTAGGTGCATTCTTACATCATGTGTAGGAATGAAGGATCACATGTCATATATATAAATATATATTCCTCATGATTGATTCATATCAATTGTTTAACTATGTTCATTGATACATTTTTAATGTTTTTTGGTATATCTATAGTGGAATTAAAAAAATTAACATGTTTATGATGTTATTATTTATAAATATATAATTTTTAATAACATACATATACAGTGTATAAGGATTAATCCTCATATAGAACTATGAGGGTTATATAATAGGTATATGAATCTCCTAGGACATTTCATTGAATATGTATCATTATAGAAATATCATTTATGTGCCTTATCACAGCTTTTTTTCACTATTATGAAATTATTTTAAGAGTTGTAAATGTTCATTTGGGATATGATAAAATTCAAACTCATAGATTATACAAATATCATTACTATGGTTATGATATATTTCTTTTAAATGTAATAAAATATGATTAACAAAAATGAAATCCAACATATACTCTAGAGGGTTAAGAAAAAAATCCACCTTATTCGGGATACATACAAATTGCACCTACTCATATCGAACGGTTCTAGAGGAATATGTTTTATTATATGTGTAATTTTCAACACTAGAATTTTCCACTATTTTAGGTACCTAGTTGCTCGTTTGATATTCAGGATTGTATTTAAATTAGTTAGTATATCTTGGAATATGTTGAGACAATCAAGGATATGAAGTTGAATCATGAATATACTATTCATTAGAGACCATTCAAGAGGTAGTGGGGACTCATGATATAGGAAGGAATATTAATGTTTCCTACATTGTGTTCCATTGAGGATATGATTTTCAACGATATAATAACTTAAATTCTTATTTTTGACCATGAACAAGTGTACAATGATCTGTAGAAGGGGAACAATTAGTTTTGTCTTATGTGGTACTCTTTATAGATTTATTGCAATTGATGTCTGTTTTGGTAGGAAATAATGCCTTTAATATTACAACGATAAAATATATCATTAATCTAGATATTATATATCAGATTAGGGATTTTTTGTTCATGGATTATTCTTATTCCCTTTTAAAGTCCCTAAATTTTGATAATGGAATAGAGTAGGTTGTAGATAAAAATTTTCCTCTATCTTATAGTTCACATAAACCTGTATTTCACAATGGTATATGGAGTTCCTCTTATAGTATTGGGAAGAGAAATGATGTCAGTTACTACAATGCCATATATTGGAGGGGAAAATTAGGTTCCCTTTCACTCACTCTATAGGATGAGGTTTGACAATGTTATTTAACTATCCTTGGAATGGAAAATTTAGTTTGTTTTGCACAACATCACTATTGAAATTTCATAGATGTGGAAGGATGTGATTTTAATAACATTATTTTTTATGATTCCCTTTATAAAATAATAGATCATAGGAAATGGTTTATTAATGGACCCTCAGTAAGATCCCCATGAACAAATGATTTTAGAGAATATAGAGATCCATTAATTAGAGAGGATTGGTCATGCTCATCCAAAAGACATTATTTTTAGGATGGATGATGTTCTAGTAAACAGTGAGTTTACCAAATAAATAACCAAATATCACTGATAGTGGGAGGGGATAAATCAGTTATATCATTTATTTTTATTTTTCTTTTATTTTTGAAATAGCCTTCACCTTCGGTCAAATAGTTTGTTCCCTGATGAACGCACATAATCACATGAACAGAAGATTTTCAAGGTTCACTACTCAACAAGAGTAGATATATATTTGGTATTGTACAAATATTATCCAGTACCACAAAATACAATAGAAAAATTACTTTGATGTGGAATAAAAATAGTACGATATTACCTTCCACGAGTGTATTACTTAAGAGATAATCCTCAAGTATGTGTGCACCCTCTATGAAAATTTAGGGTAATGTAATATCTAAGTGCTTTATGAAAACCATTCTCAAATATGGCCCTTGAAAAAAATTCATAAATTTCTTATAAATATTCTGATAGAAACTACCAAGACCTTGTAATAATAATTACACAAAGACCCCATTCATATCGTGATCCACTAAAAATAACTTCTCTCTAAATTTTGGTACACAATTCATCAGCTCATATATCTCCTTTGTAGAGCCCATTCGCGATGCTTTTAGCTTTGTAGATCACTATAGATTTCAAATATCTCTATTTAGAAATGGTAAATAGATCATAGAGCTCACAGTTTCATGGATCACATATTTGTCTTTGTGAAGTTCACTTCCTTCACCATGCTCAATGTCTCACCGCAAAGCTTTATTCCTTCGTGGAGCTCTCTGCTTTTGTAATTCCCACTTTCTCTGCAAACCTTCATTGCAATTTGAGAGATCAAAAATTCCCATTTAGTCCCTCAACATTTCTTGAGGGGTGGAGGACTATTTATAGTGGTTTCCCACCAACTATAGAACCTTCCAGCCACCTCAGCACCTACTTGGTCCCAAAAATCTCCACCTTTGGATTTTGTGGTCTAATTATATTCATAAATCACTAAACATTGAAACCTCAAGAAATGGGTCATGTATCAACAAAATAATATAATGTGAGCTAACACATTTTAGGAAACATGAATTACTGACAGGAAGTCCATGATGTCCAAAATTAGTGACTATGAAACTATATCGCATCAGCTTTCGCATCATCCTACTTCACATCATCAACAATCATTAAATAAAAAAAATGTTTCCTACAACCACTCTAAAAACACTTTACACATATTCTAACAAACATACAGAATAATTTAGAGACATACATTCTGAATTCATAGCTTACCCCTAGATCTCCCTTTATGAATTCATCTCTAAGGATAAATATATGAAAATTATCCCCATTGAAAAAAAAATCCAAATGTATGATTTGATCGGGGATAGATACACGAAACATAACCTTTATGAGGAGGTTGGACACCCATGTTCAAACTCAATTTAGAAATTGATTCCATTAGTAATGGTTTGGTGAATATTATAGAAACTTGTTCCAATGTAGGAACATAATAAAACCTCAAATCATTCTACACAACATTCTTATTTGATGTATTGGTACTTTATGTCATTTTTTTTGAATGAGAACGTTGTAATGGATTCCATGTAAGATAGATTACACTTTGATTGTCACAGCCTAATAGAAATGGTTGAATTACATGAACAAGTAGATCTTTAAACTCGTTCTTCATCCACATTAGTTTGGTAGGAGCTCTACTATCAGCAACAAACTTGCATTCAGCTTTTCTAAGAGTAAATAATTTATGTTTCTTTTTTATGCCGACTAACATAACTCTTCCCCAAGAAGAATGTGCCAAAATATGTGGATATTCTATCGTCAATGTTTCCGGACTAATCATTATCTAAATACCCGAACATAATAATATTTTTTCAGCCATTATACATGATTCCACGGTTTGTTGTTCTTTTAATATATTTTATTATTCATTTTCCTGCAATAAAATGTGAGTATTCAGGATCTCTCTAAAATCATGCACATAATGTAACAACTTAGAAAATGTTAGGTCTTGAGGCATTCAATTATAATATACTTTGAATCAGCTTTTGAAAGTCTTTTGGATCTACTTAAATTCTATCTACATATTTAGAAATAATTTTTCCCTCTGAAATTAGAGTGGATACTGGTTTTGAATTTTCTATACCCATCATCTTTAAAATTGACATTGAATATTTTTCTTAGGAATGAAAAATGTGGTTCTTATTTTCTTTGATTTTCATCCCAAGAAAATATTTCATTTCTCCCAGCATGGACATATCAAACAATTTATTAATCTCTTATCAAATCCTTCCCAAGACCATTCACTATTCCTAGAAATTATAAGTTCATCATCATAAAAAATTACGATCAGAGAGAACACCTGAAATTATATGATATAAAGATTGATGTCAACACTACCTTCCATGAGATTTATATTCAACAAGAAAGAATCCAATTTAGAATACCATCCTCTTGGGGATTGTTTATTCTATACAAATCATTCTTCATCAATCACTTATAACTTTCATATTTCCATACCACAATGAAAAAATGATGATCAATGTAAACTTCCTCGTCAAGATCACCATTCTAGAATGCAGATTTGATAACCATTTGAAAGATGTTGTAGCCTCATTGTGCAGTAAAAGAAATAAGGATTCTAATTATTTTTATCCTTAATAATGGAGAAATGTTATCATCAAAATAAATGACTTTAATTTTTGAATATCAATTTGAAACCATTAATTATTTCTTTCTTATCACTTCACCATCATCATTAATCTTGTATCAGAAATCAAATTGTTTTCCAATAATGTTATTATTATCTAGAATGGGTACAAGATACCATGTATCTTTATTCATTAACTGATAAAGATCATCATTAATAGACTGAACCCATTCTGGAGGCTCAAATTCTTTATTCACATCATTCGATTCAACTTTTTAATAGAGAGAAGTGTGTGTAATATCATATTTTAGTCTTCTTGTTTGAACCATCTGATGTTGATCTAAAATAATTTTCTTATCCTCTTCTTGGTTCCTCAGCCTAGGATGGTCAATTTGATTTTAATCCTTATTACTTGAGATTGCTGAGTCTAATTCTAATTATTTTTTAGGATTAACACATTTTCCAGCATTATTATAATTTTTTAAAAAATATTCTTTATCGTGCTCAACTCCCACTTCAGAATATGACTTCTTTTCTTTCTATACATTTTCAACAGCTTTCACATCTATAGAATCAATTATTATTTCTATTTCTTTGTTGATACATATATATCCTCTTTCTTCTAGATCATATCCATGAAAAATTCAAGCATTTATTATTTTCTGAAACATTCCATGTGTTCCACATTTCTTATTTATAATGAATGGACTCCCAAAAATTCATAAGTATTTTAGACAATGAGTTTTTTCATAGAACATTTCATATGGAATAATAACTAATTTTATCCTAAATCAAAAACTATGAATATACATACCGGTTTTGATGACTTTCCTCCCTAATAATTAGAATGACTAGGTTCATGTAACATAGCTCTCCCCATTTCCAACAGACATCAATTTTTTCATGAAGAACCCCAATTTTTTTGGTGTTTATAGTGAACTGAACTCATTCCAAATTCCATGATTGTCAAGATAACTTTTAAACTCTTAATTTTTTAACTCACCACTGTTATAGGTCCTCCAATTCTTCACTGAATACACACATTCGTTCTCTTTTTCCCCTTGAAACTCTTATGTATTTTTTGAGCTTATGAAATATGACCCTTGTACATAACACAAGTAATGTGAGTAATGTCATCAATTAAAGTAATTAAGTAGTTATCTTTGTTTTTAGATTTATTTCACATTTTTCTACATGTATCAATATTTATAAGTTCCAAGGGTTGTTTTGAGAAAATTCCAACAATCATATGCATAGATTTTATAATCTTCCAGTTTTCAGAAATAGTGCAACACCAATCTCTTATTATGGACAAATCATCATTTTCTCAGACATTGTCTCATTTTGATCACTCTCTCGTGTTTCTCTGAAACATATTTCCTAGAATTTTATTCTATATCTTATTTGAAATGAACAATCCCATGTAAAAAGTGTTCTTTACTTCAAAAATTTGGAAGAAATGACATTTTGTATGTTTCCTCTTATAACTACATTTCCATTATGTTCACCATTCATATAAAACCCATCTTTTATAATGTTAAATCCATTTCCAGCAATTTAGAATTGTGAACCATTTTTTCACCATTCATTGTTTCTATATGAAATTGTTACACTTGATACATTTCACATTCTATAATAGCTTTAAGTCTCCAATCCTATGAGATGAACAATCAATATCAATCATCCATGGTCATTCTCATTTTATAGATTTCATATTAAATTCAACAACAACAGAATTTTGTTCAATATTTTAATCCACTTTTTGTTGTGCTTCCTCAAATATCCTATAAATTTCAATGTGCTCTAGACTGACATCAAATCACCATTTCTTATCATATGTAATTGATATTGATTTCTTATACATTAAAATCTTTGGCATATGAGATTTTTTAAAAAAAAATCTTTCACAGGTAACACATTCTAGGAATCCATAAGAAGATGTCAGGGTTGATCACATCATTTATAGATAGTTTCCAGTGGATGGAAACTATTTTCAACATTCACACCAACCTTCTTATATGTCTTCTGGACATTCTTTTGAGGTTGTTTCCATTTGAAAAGATTCAATCCCCATCAATCTGTGACATTAAATGATTATGGAATTGTAGTAATCTTGTTGGTAGGACCAACCCATATATTCCTTGTGTCTGAATCCACCACAATACTAATAGTATCCATATAATGAATATTTCCTACTATAACATCCATAATGACCATAGTTTTGAACATGATTCTAAATAGTATTCCTACCAAATCTCTGCTATCATGTGACATTCATATTTTCAACTGTAACTTTCTTCTTCAACTCAAATTGTTGTTCAGAATTACCAGAACAACAAGTAGGAGAATTATATTTGGACTTTGTATTTTTAGATGCTTCTAATATTTCACTATTTCAAACATTGACTACAATCATAAGCTTTCAATAATTGTTCTTATTAGAACCAATTCCATATCTATTTTCATCCTTTGAAGTTATATTTTTTCAATCCTTCATAGGTTCATTTTTTGCATATGTTTAACAAACTTCTATAACAATTTTTTTAAACCTTGTGCTACTTTCCTCAACTCAAGAAAGTTTTTGTTGGATATTTTCTAGCTCAAAGTATTTTTCCATTACCTTTACTTACAAATTATCATTACAATTCTTTTCATTCTCAAGAGAAATTTTTATATCATCAGTCTCTTTTTCAAATTTTGTTTTCTTCTCCAAAAAACAGTCTTGTTCATTTGATGAAGTGTTTTCATTTTTCAATTTTCTGTTTTCCTTTACATGCCTTTTGGTCTTTCTAAATAATTCTTTCAGATGTTATTTTAGATACTGCTAAAGTTTAGCTTCCTCTTCTCTAATACTACTATTTCCATAATCGTCATTATTCATTGTTGCAAAAGGGTACTCTCTCTACATTTCTCATCAACAGATTTTCTAGATTAATTCTTGTTATAATCATTTCCATAATTTTTTGACCAAAAGTATTTTTTTATTTGATGAACTTATTATTCTTACATATACAATAATATTTATCTTTTCCACCATGATTCTTCCATGGCATTCTTGGTATTCTGTCTTCTTCATCTCTATCTTCATCATTCACTTTTTTAGGGAAATTGGCTGCAATGTGTCAGACATGTACACATTCAAAAAATTTATGAAAGTGTTTTCCTTTTTATTACACTATTCTTCTTTTCACATTATTAGAAAATTAAGATAATGTTTCATCAAAATTTGTACATACCCTATTTTCAGAGATAGATTCACCTGCTTCATCTTCAAAAATATTTTTCCTTAACATCTCTTTCGTTGCAGCCTTGAAAGAAATTTCTCAATAATATTTTTCTTTTTCATTCATATTATTCTACCTTTTCATTTACTAATTCATGAGAGTGCAATGAAAATAATTGTGGGGTAATGCTTCAGGGTATATGTCTTCCAGTTATGAAACATTAACATCAAATATATTATGAATAATTTTAAAGATCATTTCAACAATCTGTAGAATCCTCTATAATTTCACCAAGACATCTGATAGTACTGGAAATATCATTTATTCAGGTATAGATGTTTGCATCTAAATAAACCTATCCCATATTTAATTCTTCATAATTGAGCCTCAAGATTGGATGTTTTCACTTATTCAGTTTTTTTATTTCATTCATATATGTTTTTTATCTTTTCCCATATTATTTGGATCTAGCAACAAATTTATATCTGAAAAATTGACTCTCAGAAAGAGATTAGAGTAATAAATTTTTACCTCTCCCATCATTCTCAATATTTTTATTATCATCTGAAGTGAGAGGAACCATGTCATTGACAGAAATAAATCCATTTTTGTAGTTTCAAGAACATCATATCCATGAGACTATGATAAGTAATCATTCTATCATTCCAAATATGATAATTCTTACCACCTAATATAATAAACCCATAATTTTCACATAGTTTATATTCCCTATCAAAACTTCTCTTCAAAACATCATCAAAGTAAAAAAGAAGGGAAAATGGCTCTGATACCAATTGAGGTTACCGAGTTATGATCCTGTTGACACTGAGAGGAGGAGGGGGTGAATCAATGATATCTTCTCATTTAATGTTTCCTTTATTTTTGAAACAATTTTTACCTCCTGGTAAAGAGTTGTTTCCATACGAAATGTACGAAACCATAGAAATACATTATTTACATGGTGAAATACTAAACAACAGTAGATACATCCTTTGTATGGTACATAAATAAACCTATAACACCCAATCAATAAAACAACAATAATTTTTTGTGGAATAGAAAAATTAGGTTATTTACTTTCATTCATGTAATACATGGTAGTTAATATTAATGTATGTGTCCACCCTATTAGAATTAATATAGTAAATCAATATCCTTGTAATTTTGGAAAAACTTTTTCTAATTCGTTCTTTTGAAAAAACAACTCTTTAAATTCCTAAAAAGAAGCTGATAGAAACTACATGGAATTTGTAATAATACCTAGTCATATACCTCACTGAAATATTTATCTACATGAAATCACTTCTCACATAATTTGTGTACTCAAATATTCATCTCATAGAGCTAGTACACAGAGCCCCTTCACGATGATCCCGGCTTCGTAGAGCACTCTAGTTCAAAATGCTCTCTAGTTCGCAAAGCTCACTGGATCCTAGATATGGCTATATCACAGAGCTCAGATTGGCCTTTTCAATGTTCACTTCATTCAAAATTCTCAATGTCTCACTGGGATGCTTCGTTCCTTCTTGGATATTTCTACATTTATAGATATTCCATTCCCCACAAACATCCTTATCAATTTGAGAGCTCTAAAATTCTAGTTATGTATTTATACTTTTCTCAAGGTGGTGGAGGCCTATTTATATGTATCTCTCACTAAATCTAGAACCATCAAGTCTCTTCAGTGCCATGTCAGCATCAAATTTTAATTCACCAAAACATCCACTAAAACTAACTCCCTTTCACAAAGCACCGTGTATATTTTCCGTATTCGTAAAGCTAATCATAATTGTGAAGAGTTACATCGAATCCTTTGCACCACCATTATGAACTGTATTCCATTGTGTCACAAAAATTCTATTCACCTTCACCACCACAATGCTCACCTACAATTCTCAATTCCTTAACCACTCACAATGATCCTCATAATCAAGAATAATACTATCAATAGTCTTAATGTATTTGAAAAATGTTGCCTCAAAAGTTCTCTAACTAACATATGATCATTGTGAACTAAAGATCATAAAATCATCATCAACTTTAGCATGGAAGGTATTGTAACTTTCCTATCCTTTCTCACCCACTTATATGAAGTGATATGTTTTCTATTCTTCTCAATATTCTTTGACAACAAAATAAATTACTTAATTCATCCAAAAACAACATCTTCCAACTTCTTCCTAACTATATCCCCCTTTGGAATTTATTTTTTCAACCATGATTCATAAAACAATGAACATTGAATCCTTGAGAAATGGGTTACTTATCAACAATTATAATTGTACATGAGCTAAATCATTGCGGGAAACAAAAATTATTCACAACAAGACCATGTAGTCCAAATGTAGTGACTATGAAAAAAAATATCACATGAAATTAACTCATAATCCTTATTCACTTCTTCAACATTTCTTAAATTTAAAATTACTTCCAAAATCAACTCTATAGCCACTCTATAACCATTCTAACAAACAGGTAAATTAGTCCACACACTTATATGTTGAATTCACAACTTAAACACAACTCCCCCTTTAAGAATACCTTCATAAGGATTGATTTATGAAAATTATCCCCATTGAAAACAATATCCTAAGGTAAGATGAGATAGGGAACATAAACACGTACCTCAACCTTGATGATAAGGAGGTTGGACACCCATGTTCATCTTCAATATAGAAAAGGGTTCCATTGGTAATGGTTTGGTGAATATGTCAGCAACTGGTTCTGATGTTGGAATGTACTCCAACCTCAATTCATTATTCTCCACCTTCTCTTGGATTAATTTATAGTTTTTATCAATATGTTTTGAATGAAAATATTTTAATGGATTTTTTCAAAGATTTATTGAACATTTAATGTCACAACCCAATCGAAATGTTAGATTTTCTTCAATAAGGAGATCTTCTAACTTAATCTCCATCCACCTTAGTTGGGTAGAATCTTGAGGGGTATAAACATACACAACATTAGTCATGCTAATAGTCAATTAATTTTGTTTTTTTGTATGCCAACTAACACAAATTTCCCATAGATAGAAAACTCCACCAAATTTGGATCTTCTATGATCAATGTTTCCTACCCAATCATTATCTGAATACCTAAACAAAACATTATTTTTTAGCCATCATAACTGATTCCAATGTTAATTGGGCCTATGATATATATTCCAATTTTATTGACAACAATCAAATGTGATTCTTTAAGAGAGCTCTAAAATATTTCACATAAGGTAACAATATAGACAATGTAGGGTCTTGGGGATGTCAAATATAATAGATTTCCAATTACCTTTCGATTCTATTTTGGATGAACTTATGTTCCATAACTATCTTTATAAAACATGGTTCCCACTGAAATTGGTGTGAAAATAATTTCAAATATTCCATACCAATCTTCTTTAGATGTTCCATTGCATACTTTTCATGGCAATGAAATATGTGGTTTATCTACTATTTGACTTGCAGCCTAGAAAATATTTCATTTCTCCCATATGGACATATCAAAAAATATATTCATCTTTTTATAAAATATTTCACAAGATCATTCATCATTAATAGCAATGATAACCTCATTAACATAAAAAATTACGATCAGAGAGAACTCTGGATATTACTAGATGTCAATATTGTTGACAACTCTACCTTTCCCGAAATTCATCTCCCTCATGCATGTTTCTAATTTTTAATAACATTCCCTTGGGGGGTTTAGTACATTCAAATACTTCTTCAACATGCACACATAAAATTCATCATTCTCAACCACAAGCCACAATGCTAGTCAATATAAATTTCCTCATCATGATTATCATTTAAGAATGTGTATTTGATATCCATTCGAAAGATTTTGTATCCTTATTGTGATGCATTATCAAGAATGATTCTGATTATTTCTATCTTTTACACTAGATAAAAGGTTTCATCAAAATCAATACCTTCAATTTTGGAATACAATTTTTAAATGAATATTTCTTGGTTTGTTATCACTTCAACATATTCATTCACATTGTTTTAGAAAACCCACTTTGTACCAATGATGTTCATGTTTTTTGACTTGGGTAAAATCACTAAAGTATTAGTCTTCTTTATATGATCAATCTCATCATTAATAGGATTAAACCATTATTTATTTTAAAATTATTCATTCACATCTTCCGGTTCCACATTCGAATAGAGAGAAGTGTGTGAAATAGAATTCATATTTCTTCTTGGTTGAACCCTTTGATGTTGATCTCCAATAATGTTCTCAGCCTCCACAATTTTCCTCAGCCCAAGATGAGATATTCAAATTTCATCCTCACCACTTGAGATTATTGAGACTCATTTCTCTTATTCAGTAGGATTAATATAGTATGAAGCATTATTATTGTAAAAAAAACTCTTCCCTATCATTATAACCTTCCACATCAGCTTACAAATACTTTTTATCTCAACATTTTCAATAAAATTCACATCATAAGAATCATTGATTCTTCCTATTTATTTATTGGTGTATCTATATCCTCTTCATTTTGGATCATAAAAAAGTAAAATTCCATCATCTCTTCATTGATTAAAATTTCCAAGGTTTCCATTATTCATCATTATAATGCCTAGACTCCCAAATAATCTTATGTATTTCAGACCATGAGTTTCCAAAAGAACATTTTTCAGGGAGCCATATATGTTTTTAACCAATATAAATAACAATTATGAATACACATATCAATAATCATGGATTTTCACCAATAATTATGATAAAGACTTTGATAATGAAAAATAGTTTTCCCCACTTCCACACGAGTTTTAATTTTTATTTCAGCAGCCACATTATGTTGAGGTGTGTATGATGAACCGAACTCATGCAGAATTCCATAATTCTCAAGATAACATTCATACTCACCATTATAATACTCATCACCATTATCAGTCCTCTACATATTCATTTATTACTTACATTACTTCTCCACTTCCCCCATAAATCTCTTAATCATTTTCAGATCATCTGACTTATCTCTCATGTACAGAACACAATTTATGTAGGTAATGTCATTCATGAAAGTAATTAAGTACTTATCTCCAATTGTATATTTCATTCTCATTGGTCCACATATATCATAATGTATAATTTCCAAGGGTCGTTTTGAAATAATGTCAACTCTATTATGCATAATGATTGAAATCTTCTCATTTTCACAAATAGTGCAACACCAATCTCCTCTACTGGATAAATCAAACATATCTCTGATATTTTCACATGTTGGTAACATGAAGATGATTCTATGACACATATTTGAAATACTTTTATTCAATAACTTATTTTCATCCACCACACCCATGTGAAAATAGTTCTGTACTTCACCAATTCAGAAAAAATTCCATTTTTTATGTGGCATGTTTTAACTAAATTTCCATCATTTTCACTTTTCAAAACAAACTCATATTATTTGATCATATCATTGTTTCCCATATGATAGATTTCTGAAACACATAGAAGGATCTATTTCATCCCATCAACATATATATATATTTTCTTGATTTCATATTTTATTTTCCAATAATGGATGACTCAACATCTTTAATCATAAGAGATTCATCATTTCCAAATATCACTATACAATCATTGAAATAATGAACATTATTTAACATATATATTTCTACTATCATTTGAGATGAATATAACTATCTAGGATCCATAGTTGTTATCCTTTCATAGCATTCAAATCATTCTCAACAGCAATAGAATTATGTTCATCCTTTTTCTTTCACATTTTTGTGATTTCTCCAAAATCTATGCCATGTCAGTTTGTTTTTCCAATAACAACACGTAATATTTATTTTTCTACCTAGCAGATCTTTAATTATAAAAATGTAAAATAACTGTCTATTGATTTTTTTTTAAAAATGCTTCCTACTCAGGTAATACAATCAGGAAACACTTAGAATTATGTACATGTCATTCATAACTTTTACAAATAGTTTCTAGTTGAGGGAAACTGTTTTAAACATCCACACAAACCATCTTAAATTACATCTAGAAATTCATTTTTAGGGGTTTAGTTTTAAAATTAATGACTCCCCCTCAATCCTTGAATTTCAAAGCATGGGGAATAGTAGTAATGTTGTTGGTAAAACTAACACACGTTTTCCAGGTTTATGAACCCACCACAATACCAGCAGTATCCATAGAATGAATATCTACATATGAAACATCCATACTGACCGAATTTGTGAAAATGCTTCTTAACAATCTTCTTACCAGAACTCTTCTAACAATCGACCATTATATATTCAATTGCAACATTCTTATTTAGATAAGATTAATATTCAGAAATAGTAAAACTAGAAGTAGTAGAAATATTTCTAGGCTCGGAATTTTTAGATGTATCTGAATTTTCAGTATTGATATAATTAACCACATATGTAGCTTTTCTAGCATTGTTTTTATCAGAACCAGTTCCATATTTCTTTTCAACCTTTGAAATTTACTTTTATTGATCCTCTTTCTTTTCATTTTTATCAGAATATCAACCAACATCTATAATAGTGTTTTTGAACCATGTGTTCCATTCCTCACATTTATAATGTCTATTATGGAAAAGTTCCAATAAATCTTCTTTTTTCCTTCATCATTAAATCTAGATGATCATTACTATTTTTTCACTCTGAGGATAATTTTTCTGATAATCATTATCTTCTCAAATTTATCTTTCATAGTAGGAAAACACTTCTGTTCATTTAATTAAGTTTTTACCTTTTTCAATTTAATGTTTTCCTTCTCAAGCCCTCATATCTTTCTTAAACATTATTTCAGTACTTCATTTAGATATGGTTCATGTTGAGTTTCCTCTTATTCAGTACTACTCATCTCATAATCTTAGTATTCACTGTTTCAAAAAAGTTACCCTCTCTAGCATTATCATCAACAAAATTTTAATATTCACTCTCATAGTCATCATCTTCTTCATTTTTTGGACAAAAAAAATCTTTTTTATTTGAAGAAATTTTTATCATATTTTTTGCCCGAATATTTATCTTTGTCACCTTGTTTCTTCCATGAAATTCTTGGTCTTCTGTCTTCTTCATCCCAATCTTCATCATTTCCTTTTTTTGGAAATTAGCCACAATGTGGAAAAAAACTACACATTAAAAACATTTCAATGGTAGTTTCCCAGAGTATTTCTTTATGCCCCTTTTATCATTTTAAAAAAAACAAGGTTAAACTTTTTCAAAATTTCAATATACCTCATTTTCATAGTTAGATTCTCCACCTTCATCTTCAATATAAATTTTCTTTGACATCTCATTAATTGAATCCATGAATGAAATTTCCCTATCATCTCTTTCTTTTACCTTCATAATAATCTCCCTTCTCATTTCATAAGTGATGAGTGTGCTTTGAAAATCATCTAGAGGTAATGTTTCAGGGTATTGGTGTTCCAGTGATGAATCTCTAGCATCAAATTTGTTGGGAAGAAATCTCATGATTTTTCAACAACTGTATACTCCTCCAACATTTCACACAGACATCTAAATGTACAAAAAATATTGTCTATCCTAGTAAAGAATTCCCCAAATGATTCACGTTCAACATTATTTATGTATTTATACATTAGCCACCAGATTTGACGCTTTTCCTTCTTAAATTTTTTATTTCCTTTATAGATATTTTTATTTTTTCCGAGATTCCTTTGGTTGTAGAGATACCATTCACTCTAAAAAATTAACTATTATAAATAGATGAGTGTAATGAATTTTTTGATCTTCTATCATATTCAAAATGCTTCTTATCTATAGGAGTAAGAGGAACCTTCTCATCAATAGCAATAAAATCATCTATTGTAGTTTCATGATCGTCATATACAAGAGACATTAGATAATGCATCATTATATCATTCCAGATATGATAATTTATCCTATAAAACATCAGAATCCCTTTAATATTCACAAAATTCTGATATCCATTAAAACAACTCTTCAAAACATCCATAAAGAAAAAATGAAGGGAACCTAGCTATAATACCAATTGAGGTTACCCAGTCAGGATCCAAGTATAAGTAAGACAGGTATAGTGTGAATCAATGATATGTTTTAATTTTATTATTCCTTTTTTTAAATGACCTTAGCCTCCTACAGAAGTGTTTTTTAGACTAAATTTACACAAACACAAGAATACATGATTTACGATGTTCACTACTCAACATGGTTAGCTACATCCTTAGTATGGTAGACAAATAATCCAGTATCACACAATCCACAAGAAAAAAAATACTTTGATGTGTAATAAAATGATTATGATATTACCTTTTACTATTTTATTACATGGTAGATAATCCTCAAATATATGTGAACCCATTTAGCACATATAAGTTAATGAAAAATCAATGAATTTCATGAAATCCATTTTCAAATCTGGTATTTGAAAAACTACTCTTCTCTTTCTTATCCAGAAGCTGAGAGAATATATTTTTACCTCATAATAATACATGGTCATATGCCCCAGTCATATATCGATCCACTTGAAATAGCATCTCACTTAATATGGGTACTCAATTCTTCATCTCACAGGGGTTCTTTGTAGATCCAATCTGTGAAGGTCCCAACTTCAGAGAGAACTCTAGTACACAATGCTCTCTAGTTTGAAAATATAACTAAATCACAGAGCTTAATATTTTTATGACACAAATTTGTCTCTATGAAGTTCAATTATTTAGCAAATCATAACGGCTCGCTGTGATGCTCCTCCTCTTTGCGGAGTTATGTTCCCTTATAGAGCTCACTTTCTCCACAAACCATCATCAGAATGTGAGAGCTCTAAAAATAACGTTAATTATATCTAATTTTATCGATGGGTGGAGGACTATTTATAGTTGTATCCCACCAACTCCAAAAACATCCAACAACCTCTATTCCATGTCAGCACCAACTCACAATTCTCCAAAGTTATCACCAAATATCACTATGTTTTGAAAAGAAAAATGGATATTTTTTGGATATTCAAAGCTCATCACAATCAGGAAGAGTTCCATCAATTCATTTTTGCCGCTGTGATGCTCATTATTTCTTTATACCACCGCAATTCTATTCACCATCACCACAAAAATTCTCAACCACAATACTCCTTTCCTCAGCCATTCTTAAAGATTTTTGTAATCAAGAAGAACACGGTCAATATTCTTCATGTATTTCTAGATTCAACATCATGAATACCATATTCACAAAATTCATGAATTTGTCATATTTTTATTTGATCTTCATGGAAATCCCCTTTTCAAAAGCCTACAATACTGGAATTTTGTGCAACCTTATACACCTGCTTCTACATGACCTACAATACTGATTGACACTAACTTTTCTCCCCCAATTCCTTTATAAATATTACACCAAAAGTTCTCCAACTAACTTATAATAATTTTAAAGTACATATTATCAAAGCATTATCATATTTATCATGTAAATTATTTTACGATTTATTTATTTCCTCACCCACTTATTCAAATTGAGGTGACATACTTTCTTCTCAAACATCCTTTACCATAAAAGAAAATTCATAATTCATCCAAAAACATCATCAGTCAACATGGTCCCAACAATTATTGAAGATGGAATGATTATAATGAGAGTTCTGGTATTAATTATCTAACGAATGTATGAAAAATTTATTAATATAGGATCCTCCCAATATTTTTCTATGAATCAAATCATGCATGCCAAAGATATACTGAGAAACATTTCCACACATTTTCTATTATTAAAAACTATTGGGATGTAATTTATTGTTTTTGTAGTGTTTTCAATATTTGAAAACTATTATTGCTAGATACGAATATTTGTATCAAGTAATTATATTAGATCTAACTATTTTCATTATTTCGTAGAAAATTTATAGGTTGAACAATTATCAAGATCGTATCAATTGAAACATGAGAAGTGTTTCATTAAACAAACCTTTGGAACTGATATTTGTATTTACTGTTTTGTGGAATATTGGTTATGGACGGATGAGACTAGACAATATTTAAATTATATAAACTAAAAAACTAGTATAATGCATGGTTTTTATTGTATTATCAGTAGTATACCCTCTAACATCCCTCTAGTAGTGGATCATAATCCGGATATTTCTCATGACATTCTCAAAATAGAGCAGTTGAGATTCAGATTGTGCATACTGATTTCATGAAATAATTATTAATTTATCCATAACATATGTACAAAATGTGTTGGTAGATATTATAAATTTACACTGGGACATATATAGAAAGGGATTCAATTGACCTAGAACACTACCTTGGGGTGGTCCATTATATCATAGTAAAAATGTATATAATAGTCCATGGATTTGTGTGGAATAAATGAAGTTTAATCATGTAAAATTGTAGAGTATGTACCTTTTACCAAGGATTGATGATGTGATTCATCAGTAATGGTAATTCATATGGTTACCCAAGATTTAACTTCATTAATGATACCATTAACTATATATTAGATAGTATGATATTCAAAATCATTTCTATAAAGGTATATATATACTACATGATTTTCATATCATGTTTTTTAGGTTGAAAAATTATCTATTATTGTTCATGGATCTCAATAATTATATTTTCCATCCATATATTAACTTCTAAAATAAAGAATTAATGGATTAAATCATGATAAAGTCTGGTACATTATATAGGAATTTATGGAACCATGAGATTGTATTGAGTACAATTCTTGCACATAATATCTATGCCAAAATATTGATGTTATAATTTTTGAATCTATAGGTTTGATGCTTTTTCTATGTTATTTTTAAGGTGGTAATTTTTTGAAAATGAAAATATAGATGAATTTTTGTAAAAAATATGTCACATGAATGTGTTTTAGATTTGGATCATACTTTAGTCATGGGGTACTATTGAAATTTTACACTTGACATATCGTATTTGGAAGAAATAATTATATAGCTAACAAAAGTGTGGGTAAATATTGGGTATCTAATTATCTTTAAGAGATCTTCCTTGTGATATATAAGATAGTAATGACATCATATTGTTTGATCCTTCCATATATTAGTACTGGATATGAAGAATAATGCAATGATTCAATTATTGATTATAGTGTTAGGAAAATGTTGACACATCATGTAATTATATATGGGTCACTTCAACTATGTTCCAATGTGTCAAAATACATGACACATTAACTATATTTAGAATATTTGTTTTACATCATGATAAAATAGGGAAAATATCTCACTAGATTGGGAAATGTTTTCTATGATTTGAATATCATATGATATATTTCCAGTCGGAAAAATAAAAATTTTGTTGATAACAACTGATTAATGTGTCCAAATTAATTTAAAATTGAGTTTGAATATACTCTATGTAACTCTAATTTCATTCCATGTGTTATTGGTAAAATATTATATGACAACGAATATCATGGGGAGTGACCATTAGAAAAATAATTATCATTTGATTATTTTTATTATTTTATTTCAATTAGATGAATTAGAGGAGAATGTTGTAATGAATTGGGAATCATTAGTTATCACATCATATTTCCTGATGGGGGGAATGTGATAAAGGATTGACCTCATGGGTGTATAGTTATTTGGGAATTATTTGGAAGGAAAAATTTTATTTTAGGGTGTTTCAAATATTCTTATGGCGTAGTATATTCTCATGGAAGGTTAGTAGTTCAAGCTACCTCAATTGATGATAAAAATGAGAGACTCTCATTATTCAAAATTGGTGGATCATTTAAGGAAGAAATTTTTTTTATTAATATAAATCATTAGTTTTCCATCCATGATTGAAGAGGGATATTGTTGGTATTGTTTTGTGATATACTATCTACTAGGGGTAATGTTAGAGAAATAAAATCCTAATTTTATGAATCATTAATTAATAGATACTACATGCAAGTGGGATGAAGTGATAATGGGCTTCATTATGGTTTTTTGTTGTAATAAATATTTTCATGGATTTGTTTTCGAATAGTTTATTGACTAATTAAAGTGGGTAATTTCATGATGACCCAAGCATCATTTTTTATAGAATAATGGGTCAATATATATGAATGGGAGATTATATTCTTGTATAGAGCTGCATTTCAAATCATATCAGACATATATTAAATATTTAACATCATTTTTCTAGTTTTTAATAGGGTTGGATTTGGGTAAATTTTATAAACTAAGTACAATTTATCATCTAAAGAATAATTTCCATTTATAGAGGATGATGAAGATATTTAAAGATATGATTCATGATTCAATCATGAATTTATGTAGATATTTCAATGATTACCTATCAATGGATGAGTTTTTATATATCACAACATTGAATTAATTTTGTATGATATAACCTTTTTGAGGATCTCTATGCCTGATCATACCCTTCACTTCTATGTAGAAATGAGGAATGTGAGCCAGTGTTTTGGGGGATGAACATGGCATGAGAGACCTCTAAGAGATTATAACTAAACCAGAATAAATTTACAATCACTTAATATAGATAGCGGCTTTGTACTAATTAGAGGATGTGAATCCTAGAGACTAATATGGTTTTCATGGTTTTCTTTTTAGTGAATACTTGATTAGGGCATAAATATTTACAAAATCAATGGATGAAATCTCACAAATTATTTTGACTAATTATGATTATTAAGCGTATTCAGAGAGTATAAAATATTTTTGATCATACTACATGATACTAGGTTATTTAGAAAAAGTTCCATGTGGAAAATATTCTCAGTAACATGATTGATCCTATGCATGGGAGGGACAATAAAAACATTGATTTTGAGGCTAACACTACCATAGTGGAACATCCGATGCAAATCAAAGAGTGGAATGTGAATTTATTTCAAGGAATGACGGATAAACATATATTACTATTGTGGTAGTATAGATATATACATGAGGAGTTAGGGGAGTGGTAATAAATATGTTTTCATATGTGTATTAATATTTTTGATCCAGATTTATAAATGAACTTCTTATATAAACGTTGTATTTAGAGGGGATTATATAATATCCACCAATTTCTTAGGTGTGTTATGAGTAAATTTCATCATATATAAATTAATTTATGTAATATAGATAGTTTGGGGTTAATTATTGTTGATTCCAATAGGTTATTTAGTGTTTCATTACAATTTTTAGGGTTCTTTATTTGGAGGAAATGTTTCTTTAACTATATTAATTCTCCAAGAAAAAATGTTCCTTGTTTAGAGATGGGTTTTCGGTGGTTAATAATTATTAAATGTTATTTATATCCATCATAAAAGTAAAAAAAATTATTACTTTATAAAGAGTAATAATCATGTTAAATGAATGATTTTCCAATTATGGAACCCAAACTATATGGGTTCCCATGAGTGTTTAAAATCCTCATGTAGTTGGTGTATGGTTTGAAAACAATGTAACAAAACAATATTTCTTGGAATAAGTGATAGATGAATTCTTTTTAATTGCCATAAATCATCATAGATTACTCATTCATCTTTATAATTCTTTCTTTATTTCCACTAGATACTCTATAGTCCATCCAAAATGTTTTCTATCCCATTCTGAGCACGATTATAATGGATCTGGTAGAATTGGATCATGATAAATCAATGAGTGAGATATATATTCCCATGTTTATCATATTTCTTCTAGAAATATAATTTATTACATGAAATCAGTCATAGATTTAGAATTTTAATGGATATTCAATATATTCTAATATGATTTAATGAAAACCATGAATTATTTTTGCATACAAATACATAAATTCGGATCACTGATATGTTCTTTGAGAATATCTAGATCCACCACTTAATGCATATCCTATTTGGTATTTCGAGTTGAATTTTTTCTTATTTCAACTATTATTTATGAATCTACTTCAACATTCCCTTATTATAATGAGTTTCAAATTTTTCTATATATCATTAAAATATATGTTTTATTTCGGTAATTCATGTTTTTGTTTTGAGAATTTTACCTTAATGTACATAGACATTTGTATCATTTGTTTTGATGAATTATATTTTGGAACATGTACATTTTGTGTATATGTATGTTAGTTTGTGGAATTTTTGTGAGGCCCATAATTCCATATTTTTTTATCACAAGTTTTATCATATGATATTATGTTTGAGTATGAGCACATGTGTTTTTGGGTGTATAGATTATGACAATATTGATTTTTATGAAACATTATCACCTTTTATGGTTTTACATACATTAGTGTTTTTGTAGAGAGTGATAAATCGCTATTTATAATATTTAAGATGATATAAAGACCTAATTGGCAACATTGACTCCTTATATGAGGAAAATGAATATTCTGACTCATTAGGGATGGATTTGCATTAGATGGTTAAACCCTTAATTTTTTATGATTGGGTACTTCAATATATCCTTTACCAAAATGTCCATATTTTCATGTGCAATCAAGAAATGAAGAAACATCCTTGGGTATCATAATGTCCATTATATGGGTATCCCATGAGTGCATACAATCATAACAATAAATCAATCAAGGATTCATGGGTATGGATATGATTTATGGTGGACATGGATTTTTTACTTCATTGGTGAATTGAATATTCAATAAAGGTATAATGATTTACATAAAATAATCTATGTCATGCAGTTATACTATGATAATTTCTCACCATAAAAATGGAGATGGTATAGTTAGAAATAATGGAATTTTGGCCAGCTCCTGATCGCATAATATATGATGGGTTTTCTGAATGGATCTATATTTAATATTCCATTCATTCATTAACATCTAAAAACATTTCCATTTATGATATGGATAAATTTTTGGTTTCTTCTTGGGTGCATAGTTACACCTCAATCTTGCATCTTTGTGTCTGTGCATATGTTAAGATTATGACTATGTTTAAGGGAAAGGGCCCTATGTTAACATTATAATTGTCAAAGATTTAAGAGATGAATTCAGCACTAGGAATGTGTATGGATTTACTTTAAAACAAATTTACATATTAATATACTGTTTCTAGTTATACTTGGTTTCATATGATATTGAGAATTTTTTGGATTATACTACTTGATGTTTATTCCATATGTTATATGACTTGTTTTTATTATATTCTATTTTATTACTTAACCAGAATATATATTTATTGTATTTTCCTATGATAGATATTATTAATATTGGTATGGTATCCCCATGAAACATTAGACATTATCCAGCAGTTGGTAATGACTTGCATATGACAAGGTAGACGTGATTTTATGTGTCACTTCAAAAAATACATGGCGATTCGAGTCATTGTGTTACAATGGGAATTGGTTAAATTTCTTGGTGAATCCCAATATAAATAATCTAACCAATACACTAAACCCACATCAATGTTTTTTGAGTCCATATCATAGGATCCTAGAACTATGTTTCCCATGATCATTAAATATCACCTTTAAATAAGTGGCTACTCAATTTGAATGATTCAGAAATAGGATGATAGTACCGTAGCATATGATATTCCCATTAATGGGTCATGGGAGCACCATTTGTACATTTTGAAGTTCTCATATAACAATAATTAATAGGATAATGCTATATATATAATAGTATATATAATTAAATGAAAATACATGTCACTACCCACATTGTAAAATAGATATTGTTGAATATTAAAAAATTAGACAATGACATTGTGAACGGATAATGATAAAATATACATTATTTTTAAAAGTGTGAAAACATTCGAGATTTTAGTGAAATGTTTGGTTGATAATAATCATTAGGAAAATATTATGAAGTTTCGGATCCTTAATTATTATGAGTTTATTTATTGTTGGTTCGTTATAATTTTTTTACGAATGTTAGGTAGGTTCTATGATATGTATAACCATTTAAATTTCTATAACATATTACTAGGGTTTTTATTTCTTTACTCCATCATCATCATTTAGTCTTATTATCCAATTTTTTCATATCTCATAATTGATGATGTGTCGCTATAATGATACCCATGTGATTATTGTTAACCATGTGACTATAGTTTCTGATGTGATGTTTATGAACACCCTGATTCATATTATTTATATGATATTCAATATCATATATTGAAGTTGTGTATAAAATAGGTGATTATTATTGAAAGGGGTTCACAATATAGAATTTTGAAAACATTTTTCTTTTTTGGGTAAGGAAATCCCACTTGTAGGAAGAATGTTATACCACCTATGTTTAATATTTTACTAAAACATATTCTTATTTTTTTATTAGTGTGGTTGGTCATGGTATTGGGATGATTCAAAATGTATTTTATATTTTTGGAAGAATTTGAAATAGATCATGGTTAAGAAGAATAGTTCATGTTTACTATGTAATAGTTCATAAAAATAGGATCCAAGAGAGGTATCTATGCCATCTATAAGTTTTGTTAAAACACATTGTAACAACCTATCATTGTGAATATTTTTTATATGAAAAGATACATTATTATGAAATTATTTTCAATACCATCTAACCATACCAACATATCCTATTTATTTTACTATATCATTTTCATAATTGGTTAATTGATGGCCAAATGAGCAGTGTTTACTAAGGGGATCTAGAAATTATATTTTAAACCATGTTAACTCCCAAAACCCAGATTACTTTCCTCGTGGTTATGTCTCTCAATACTATAGAATCCATTGTGTGGTTTTATAGATTGTATTTTCCCTATAGGTTAATTCCATATTAACATATATCATTTGACACTATAAATCAAGTGCAAGAGTTATGTTTCACATTAACATCATGATTTTCTTTATCAATCAAAGAATAAACCCTATATTAGGGATTCCAAACCTAGCTCAATGTGTTATGATATGTTTTAATCCGAATCCTCTATTAATTGATATGAGGGATAGTAATAAGTGGGTGAATCTATTATATAATGGTATGATTTTTTGAGAAAACGACATTGATGTTTGGTGGATACTCTCCCAATCTACTGCTAAATAGGGCATTTGGTATTTTTCTTCTAAATTAAACTACATTGGGTTTTTGATGGAAAACACATTGCAAACATATTTTTTTGATATAAAATGTATCGTATTTATGTGATTACCGTAATTAATTTCATATATATATATATATATATGGAAATTCATTTTCAAAAATAATTTTTTTTGGTATGTGACCATGAAATACCATGGTTGGTATTTGTTCATGATATATACCAATTCCTTTTTGATTTAGACATTGAATGAATGGTGATTTGGTTGAAAATTGAGATGTAATGCCAGGCTAATACATGGTTTTGAAGGAATAGTTTCTTCTCATTTATTTTATTATTCATGTGATATATGATATGATAATTCATTTTATAGAACACACTATTTTTTGTGTTTTCATGACATTTCTGTCTATTTTGGTTTGACATAAATTCACTTATTATAAATTTATATCCCACACGATAATTTTTTACTATATTTATATAAATATTTATAATTATTTATCATAGATAAAATGATCCTGATATAGTGGAATGCATAGCTGGGATTGGGTATTTCCAACAATACCATGATCGCACCCCATACAAATGAACCCTGGTGTATATGTTTATATTGATTTCAATGAAACACATATGTGGAAGATATCCTAATTTTGAAGAGAAGAGTATTCATTATTTTATAATACTCAGTGGGAGGTGGATCCTGGAGAAGGTTATGTGGTGTAGTTAATCAAGGTGAAACATTGTTTCTTTAATTTCGCTTTTCTATAATTTGGTTATACATACTTTCCATCAGTTATTGAATGTTATGACTCTTCATGAGGTCTTCCATTGTTGTATTCGTTTTTTTAATTTTTTTAAAAAAATTCATCATATTTATAAAATCAAAATTCTTTTTGTTTTCTATTGATTGTTTTATTATAGATACGGGAAATTATTCAATCCTGATTTCATACCTCCCTTGGAATGTATTGTAAATTTTGGTTGTATTGGGGACATAAAATAATGAAAATTGTATAATGTTTCTTCGAAATCCAATTTTTTAGGACAATATTTTTAAAAGGATTACACTAAAAACCAAAAATGAATTATAATGAAGTATAGAAATATAGAAAAAATATTTCTAATCCTGAAATCCATAGGTCTCCATATACAATTCATATTATACTTTTGAGGATCATGATTGGCCTCCATTCACTCCTTAATCACCTACACTATCTATTTGATGTTTCATGAAAATTAGTATCAATGAATTGCCAAATATAAAAATAAGATCATGCTCAATATATGTATTCCATCCGTATATAATAATTGATGAATTTAAAAATACAAAATGATGATTGATAGATATTATTATTGGAAATTTAAACCACTAGTTGGAAATTCAACTGTAGTGATCTAAAAAAACATCACATCAATAAAACACATTCTAAAACATCAATATATTAATTTATATGTAATGACATATCAACAAATAGAATTTAGTGTTAATATATAATTGAGATAAAAGGCATTGAAAACCAATCGATAGTCATGTTGTAATGAGATGGTCATGATTAAAGTGGATCATTTAAGTCACCTAATGAATCCAAAAGACCCCACCCACAAATAACCTCAACCATGAATCCACCACCCATGACATGTTGATAACAAATAAGTGGAAATAACTAATAAAATCCCTAATAACTTTTATTTTTTTTGACATACCCCCATAGATGTTGAATGAAATTAATAAAAATCCATCAGTATTTCTTCTCACATATATAAAGAAACATAAAATAGTTGTAGTAAAATAAAATAGTAGTATGTTACAACTGAATGATCTAAAAGACAAAACCTCAAAGCATGGTCTATAAAATTGATATCCTTATCCCCAACACCCAAAACCAACTCATCATAGTATGATATATCTTTCCTAAATTATCATAATCACCATATTATAGAACAAAAATAATCGTTTAACTAATGTTCCACAATTATTTAAATCTTTATGGCTTCAATATGATTTTATAATCCCAACCTCAACCACTGACTTTTTTCATATTATTATACAATGTGTAAATCCCATCCATTACATTCCATGATTCATCAGTATCTTGGAAAATATCACCATGAGACTTCTAACTCTACACATTATCTATATTAATTAATTTAACTTCTGTATAGATGATATCAAAGTTAAAATCTAGAGAGAACCATTTCCATCATTATTATACAGATCCATATGAATCAAAGAGAATAAATATCTCCTGATATTATAATCAATGAATACCATGAAGAAATATTTGATTCTTTTTTTAAATATAAGTTTAAAAATAACTCATGTACTATTGAATCCAGGATTGTATACATACATTCATGATTTCATAACTGTTACGTCCCAAAATATATATCCTCTATTTGCATCTTCAAGAAAACCCAAAATAAATGAAGAATAAATGATTACTGAAAAAATGACTCCCTCAACAATGAAGTATACATCCAACAAAATAACTATCCTCCCATACATGAAATACAAAAAGATCATAACACCGGTCCATCCAAAAAATGTTATGTATCTTAAATGATATGGATATAAAAAGAATTGAAATATATGTAAAACCAAAAAAATATATTCTATATTGGATTGTATGAAAACCCTATAGAAAATAAAAAATATTACACAAATTCCATGTTTTACGTCCTAATAAATTGAATATATCAGTATTTCGTTAATGAAAACTACCAAAAAAATTATCCATGAACCCTTGAAATAGGGAGTTCATCATTCCCATAAAGATGACTAGGGAATCCATTATTCTATATGTAATTATAATTATGTAAAAGTGTTAATATTTACATATTAATGAAATATAATGGATATATTTATCATCTATGAACATATGACGATACCTAAAAAATTAGTTTCAAAATATATGTATCTACATTCAGTGTTCAGAAAAAATAATAACAATACTCTGGAGGGGAAATTGGTTCATCACTATCACAAAATTCTTCTACTAGAAATAATCATCCATTCAGATACTACCTCCCATTTTCAATATTTTAATCACTTTAGAACACAATCAAGACACAATATGTTAGATAAATCCCTTATATAGTTTATTTTCAATCATAATTTTCAAACCACATAACCTTTTTGGCTTTATAATATATGAATTCATCATAATGGAAGATTCAAAAAGCTGTAAATCTAAAATAAATCAATATATCAGATACATGGGATAAATTTATAACCCCTTCTGGAAAAAAATTAAGGAAACCTTCCAAAACCATCAAAGACACACAAAAAACATAACCTCCTTTGAATCTATCATTAAATCTTAAAGAAAAATGTGAAGAGTATCTGAATACATAATTCCCTTTTAATAATCTCACTCATTAAGACATCTTTAAGATAATATTTAGCCTAATGTTATACAAAACTACTTAAAAAATGACATGATGTACAAAACATACACAAACTATAAAGTAGATGTAAATTTATGGATGTATCAACAAACATATAAAATAATTAAATAAATAAAAACACCCCACCACCAGATCATCGTATCCATGAATATCCTAAAATCTATATTTACCTCTAATTGGAATTATCAACAGTAAAATCAGAACAAGCCTCACTACCATTATTCCTCTAGAATTAAAAATTTAGGTGAATTGATTGAGTGTAAAGTTCATAAATAATATAAATCATTCAAAAAAATATAATTTAAAAATGATGTAGATCATATAATGTTTGTCCTTCCTAGATCTAGTAAATCTATAGCATGAAAATGTTCTTTCCATACTCCTCTTCATCAATATTGATGACATGTAATGTCCCCATAACCATGGTTTATCCAATGTACATGAATATGAAGGGTATCATCACACTATCCACTAACTACTCTCTTTATCCCCTTTTATCTAAAATCATGAGTGGATATATACTACATCTAATGTGAACTTTTATATAATTTCAATATACGTGGAAATAAGAGTTGACCACCATCTCCATGAATAATTCCTTGGACATTGTGATGACAAATCATATTATGTTCAATATATCAACATGAATATTAAAAACCAATTTTCCATGAAATGTTTAATGAACCTCCTTATATAGTAATAAAAATGAAGAATATTGACAAAAATTCATAGTTGAATGCCACTTTGATTGAATGAATAAATTAGAAACTAATTCTAATATTATTGCAATTGTAAATTAATGAATAAAACAATTAAATATGATAATATTGATTCAATAATTTATTCTTTTACCATTTCCGTAATAATAATCTCAATATACATATGTTCATAAAATGGGATGACTGAGTGTTAGATCTCTAGTTGTATCACATCCTTGAAGTGTCATACTTTAAACACATGATCTCCTATTAGTTTATAAGAATAATAATATTTTTCCATAAACCAAATTCAAATCACCATCACAATAAAACCCCCCAATGAGAGTGAATAAATATTCTACCATCATTTACAATTCATCATCGTAGCATGGAACTCATATTGAATTTTTTTTCAAACATATTCGAAGATACATTTCACTGTTCATGACAACCACCAGATATGGTAAACCAATAAGGAACATATACACGGAAAAAACTAATTACCTATTTAATAAAAGTATACATTCCAATAATTTATAAACTATTATAAATGAAATGATCCAATAAAAATCACTCAATATTTTGATTAGAAATAGATCCATTATTCATATATATAATATATAGTTAGAATATTTGTAAAGGGTCACTATAAATGTTATGATAATCGTATAAAACTCTATAAAGATATTTTGATGCATTATAATCTACTGATTAATCAGGAAATTCATAGGTTCCCTTACCATAACTGATATTTTTTAATATTGAAAAATTTATGCGATTAAATGAAAAAAATTGTTGAATTTTATAAATTATTATTATTATGTTATTTTAAATAGTGAAATTATCATTCAAATTATGTCATTGGAACAATCAGGATTATTACACTATCTGTTCCATGGTTGTGATTCTGTATTTAGTCTTACATCACATGGTATATCTAAATATGCTTGAATCCCTTTCATCATATCATTTTTCTCTATAATTTTCTATATACTAGGTCGTCTCTCATAACTGCATCATGTTATTTATATTATTAACAAAATAGGGCAACAAAACTAATGAAACCCTAACTATTACCAAAATATAAATTGAATCGTGTCTATTAAGAAAAATATTTTAGGAGACTCAGCCATTAATTTCCAACAATGGAATCCTGCTTATTCCATGTTTAAATATGAGAATGGATTGCGAGTCCTACCTCAAATATTCCTTTCAATGGGAAATATCAACAAAGGTATATAGATAATTAAATGGGATCCATCGATATCAGAATTAAAAGATATAAAAAGATATCCAAAAATTATTTCATTAATTAAAGTAAAAAAATTAACATAATTTAATGAAATTTCATATTGAAAATGAAATAAAAAATAATAATACTATAAGAATTTCATATTTTATTAAAACTAAGAAATATATTTCTTAATGTCCAACAGAACCAGTAGTTAGTAATGACCAGCCTCTTATTATACCTCATCATATGAACAATATATATATATATATATACATATAGGAGAATACATGAGTACTATATATGACCCCCATTATATACTATATTATAAAATTAGAACTATATTCAAAATTTTCATTGAATATAAATTTAATCAATTTTTTAGCATAACTATGTCAAATACAACACAATACTCACCATGTCTCAATTAGAAAACTATCACGTTGATATATATTTCTATAAATACAATATATATATATAAATGATGGAACCCTATATCTATTTTATCACTAAATTAGTTACCCTCATTCTATATATATGTATCTAATATTTCTAAAATTTCTTCAATAAGACCTATCAAAATTTATCACAAATCAAAATTACAATATCATAAAATTATATAAATAATCACATGAATATAAACACCATGTTATCATGATCAAGTATCACAACCTTAATCTAGAATTACCCTTATATATATATATCATTTCATTAAAACAAATTTAAACAAATTTGTCATATCCTTGAGCCATTACATCCCATATAAGTAAATAAATCATCATAATATAAAATGAAAACCCATATGTCTATACATATATTAATATTTCTATAATAGATTGTATAGAATGATCAGTAGAATGTTATTTATATCCTCTCTAATTATGGTGTTAGTATAAATCAACCAAAATACCAAACCTCGAATAATTATTCGCTACATTACACAACATCAGTAGTGATGTGCATTAAATGAATAATATATAATAAATATTAAACTATTTAATCACTATATAATTCCATCCACCATTAACTCATATACCAATATATGACTTTATTCACCCTGAATCAGTTATGCTTCCACTAGTTTCAAATACAATAACCAACAATACCTCTAATCATAAAAGATATCAAAAACCATTTAATACCTTGTAATCATTTTTTGTTGATAAATTAATCTTCATATTAAATATATATTCAAAATAATTCTTCTCAAGTGGTGAAAGTTATTATTTAATTAATGAAATAAATAAATTTAGTTAATCCATATTCTAATTCAAATTTGATATTCATAATCAATATATCATATTTCTCTCCTTTGATTAACATAAATCATATAAGATATTCCCTGCTTTATTGTGATTTTATATATTTGACCCATATTATTTTATTTCATTACAAATTATCCAAATATATAGATCATGAAAACAATCAGTTATGACTTTAGAATTATATTTTCTCAAACCATTCCCTTTAATTTATTTCTTAATTTATTAATATTCAACATTTTGAAAACCTATGGCACAGAAAAGATATATCAAGTGAAATACATTATAAGAAACACAACAAAACATCATAATTTAGACTCTGTCATATCCTTCCTCCTATCGTTGAAACATCAGCAGTAAAACACATCATCAACCACATTCTCCCATAATAATTCACATTATATTTCACAACGAAAACAACACAACATTACCACGAAATAGAATAATTAATAAAAATTTAAAGAACTAGAAAAAAACCATTATAACTATATATATATATATGATTGAAATCACTTGATTAACTAAAATTATAGAACTATATAACAATTCAATAATAAATAACCTAAATAAATTATATTAATAATTTCATATAATGGGAACAAAAATCATTTATTTTATATTCAATATCATATTTTTTACAATATTTATATTATTATCTAATTATTAATAATGTAAATAATCATCAAATACTTTTATATGAGAAAATAAAAAACGAATTATAAAACTATGAAATAAAATTTAACGAATAATAGAGAAATCAATATAATATACCAATATAAATAAAAACATTAAAAATATGTGAAATCAATTTTGCATTAATACTAATTAAATAAATATTTTTAGTGACTTATTAAATTAGTTAAACCTATCAACTCATATAATAAATATTAATATTTCAATATATATACATAATAATAGAATAGATGTTTCATTTTAACTACCTCAAACAAATATTCGATGAATGAAATGGAGGAACATAATGAATAGGTATAATACTATAATTATGAATCTAAAAACAAACAACCTAAAAATTTCCATCATCCAAAATGAATAATGATATAAATAAAAACTCATATTGTCATTTGATTCCAAAAAAATAATAGATCACTATATGGTAAAGACAGGAAATATGAAGATGTTATAAATTAGCTTGACTTTAATAGTAGGGGCCCTAATTGTTGATCATTGAGGCCTTATAGAAATAAAAAATTACCCATTGTACTTATATAGTTTTATGGAATGTGGAAACATACTCTAATGAATTGACCACATATATTTATAAAAATATATCCTCACACCACACCATAGAATGGTCAACTATAAAATAGTTGATTCAGAAATGATCAATAAAATAAAAACATCATAGGGTCAAAAATTTATTTACTCAATTAAATTAACCACACTATTTTACAATTATAGATAAAATTTACTACAATCATGAACTAGAGAACCCAAAATTGGGTTTTTACCCTAATAACTCATTGAAACCCCTAAACGAACATTGAATAATGACCCAATACTCTATATTGCACACTATCACTCCTATAGTGACAACAAATGAAAAAATAAATAAGAATTTCAAAAAATATAAATGGATTCTAAAATGTGTATATAAATCCCCATTTTCCATGTAAAATACCCCAACACATGATGTTTTAAAAGATATGAAAAAATAAATAGTTAAAAAACTCCATAAACTATTATCATAGGAACCATATTGAAAAAGCCAATTTGAAATAGAAACACAAAGTGTCAATCAAATACCCATACAACAAATCCATAATGTTTTTAAATATATGACCTCACAAAAAAGTAATCTTTAACCACCAAGAATATAATTATAATAAAAATTATAAAATGTATTTAATCTTCATAGGAGTGGCATTTAATACTCCAATAATAATAATAAAATCCTTCCTCGCCCAAAAAATATATATTTGACACTATAACACCTCTAAAAAACCTAATTAATATATATTGGAAGATGAAAAATACTTTCCTATAGATAGCCCCTTAACATATACCAAGAATTCACCGCAATTTAGTAATCTAGTCATATCGGTTGCCCTTCCATCTTACATATGGACCAAATATAGTCAGTAAATGATTCTGATATTCTCAATATTATACCAAAAATATAACTTCATTATTAAAAAATGATTATATTTAAATATTTTCAAACATCTCATTAAAAATAATATTTTTATATAAAATCTATATAAACTGGCTAGTACTCCAATTTTCATCCATATTGAATAATGCCCACCCAAAATCTAAATTTGAAAAATACATATAATTAATTAATAATTTCATAAAATTTATTATTGAATATTTTGTGTAAATACACCTAAAAATACAAAATTTTTCACCACAATTAAGAATAAAAAATTAAACTATTAAAAATTATTTTTTAAAAAAAAATTAGGAAACTATTTTATAACATGTTAAAATTATTGAATCATTTAAAAAAATTATAATCTCTTTTAATAAATGTTTTGTATTATGATTATTTAATATGAAAATTGAACATCCATAATGATGTTGTATATAACTTATAGAAAATATCTCTTTTATGGATTCACTAATCAACAAATAATGTCACAATTAACCCAAAATACTAAATTATATAACTCCTATGAGATGAAAAAAATTTGTTGAGTCTAATAACATTCACATTGATTTTTTAACCCACCTCTATCATTGTGTGTTTATCTATCACTAATAATATAATATATTTACTAACAAATTATACAATTATTTCATGTTTTTTATCATTATTTTTTTAAAAATATGATACAAATTTTTTGAAACAAATTCTACATTTATGGAAAGTGGATATGTATGAGATGATAAAGAAGTATAAATGGGATAATCATACCTTATATGGACTTACATATCATTATAGACATCATATATTAAAATTAAACAATATGTGAGTCTCCCATATACATCATTTACATTCACGTAACCCACAAGGGAGAGGGGAATAATGACAACCTTAACCCACAATCCAATATATTTTTCTATAAACTCAATCTCACATTGATAGAAATATTATGATACTAAAATGATTATTTTTATGTATCAGAACAATAAATATTATTTAATATCATACATCCCAATTATATTTTATGTTTTTATCATTAAAGTATAAAAATATTAAAATTAATAAATACAATGTCATTTTTTTTCAAATGAACATTTTTGTTTCACATTATATGAATCTACAAAATCCACAATTAGACTATAATTAATCTAATTAATTAATCCACTTATTATATTACTCTATGAATATCATGGGTCCTATGTTTATACATATCATATTAAATAGAAACATATAAATTTTTTGTGATCAAATGATCATTAAATGAAATAGATTATCGCCAAATATTCTGTGTCTTTTCCGGGTGGCTACGATAGAGTGCATATGAAGTTCCATGAAGAAGATGATTCATGAAAAGTAAACCTTTCAAGTTGGTTCCACACCCACTGGTATTTTATATGATGTTTGCAACACTTTGGTTCCGAAAAAATTATGTTATTCCAATTCTAGGCTTGAACTTTCATTTTTAACACAGTTTGGGGACAAAAGAAATTTCTGACATCCTTTTGGAAGGATTGAACTTATTTGGAAAACACCTTTCTATGGTCGGATTTAAATCAATTCTGATGGTGCCTCAAGAGACAATATAGGACCTGTTATATTTGGGGATGTTTATAGGGATCATCATATAGGTGTTCTTGGTGGTTTTTATGGATCTTGTTGACATTCCTCTGCCCTTGACGAAGATATGATTTGTTTTATTATAGTAGTTGAGTAGGTTGAACAAAATGGTTGGAAATATTTTGGCCTGAATGTGTTTCTAATACTGTTTTTCTTTCTATTCGATCATGTTCTATTCAAATTTCTTAAATTCTCACCAATATATGGATTGGAGTTTTGGATTATCTTTACTCTATGGATCATATTGTTACACAAATATATTGAGATCCTAATGTGATCATTGATGGTATTGCAATAAAATGTTTCAATGGTATAGTCTTTGAATGGGACAATCGGGTTCAAGATGATATTATTCCTCTTCTTAAGAGGGATCAATATAAATCTCCCATTATTAGAATTGTGTAATGTTTTCATTTAATAATGGGGTCTTGATTTTTTAGTAAAGGTCATAGTTTACCATTAAAAAAGGAATGAATAATATAATAAATTCCATAAAAAACTAAAAAGTAGAATATCCAATATCTTATAATATAATTTAAAACATTAATTTCAATAATTAATTGTCTCATATTGATGAAATTGAAAATGAAAAAAAATAGAATCATGTTGTTAAAACCATATTCAATGAAACCACTCTAGTATAGAAAAATTTATAAACCTAAACCCAATATATATTCTCTTATGAAATTTTTAATAAATAGTGTTGATATATAAGTTCAGGATCCTCCCATCACTAGTTCGACTCAAATACATTCACCACAAGAACCAAAAATATAATTTATATTTTTCTCTAAGGATCCATTCGATGAAGATGATTTTACACATCTCTTAAAAGAATTCACAATACAAAATTATAATAATTATATTTGAATAAAAATAATTAATATGCATACATATTTTTACTATAAAAAATGTGATAACATTTTCATAATCGACATTTGGAAATTAAGGTGGACGGTCTATCAATACGTAGTCACATTTCTAATTATTGTGTATATTTTAATACTAGTACAAAATGAAAATAATATTAACCATGTCTATAAAAAGATAACATGATAAAAACATCATTAGATGTATGTAGGTGTATAGTGAACATAACATTATGGAAATAACTGAAATAAATCAGGGTGTTAACATAAATGATTAACACCCTCTTAAAGTAAATTCATCGATCAATATCAAAAAAAAGTATTATGAATCAAATTTCATTACATAGTGAATTTAATTCGATAAATGTTAATATAAATAAATAAATGTACATATATAAATATATGTAAAAATAATGAATGATGAACCTCATTATGTAATGTTTTTGTAAATTTTATGGAAAATGTATGTGAAAACATAAAAAAAAGATATTAAATATCAATTTTTCCTTTTTTGATTTTTTTAATATTACATTCAAATATAACATTTGAAAATGTGATGGGATAGGGATTTAAAAATATAAAATTTAAAACTTGTCTCCTATAATTGATCCATGAGAAGAAATAATATTTAGCTTGGTGAAACATGGATAGGAGTATGAAACATAATAAAGTGAAAGGAAAACCTAATTCTAACATTTTTAATATACCTTTTTGTAAAACACACAACATATGAGAGTAAAAATAATCCCTATGTATCAAAATATTTTTTTTAATATATTGGTATAATTATGAATATATAATAAAATATTATGGTGGAAGAACAATGTTATTACTAAATAATAATAATGATGGAAAAAATTAACTCATGAAAATGAGTCTTTTGTTATCAATATCCGTTACGAGAAACATACTCCATGGGATAAGAAATATTATGAAATTTATTATCATGTGGAAGAAATTTATATTTATATAAAATAATTATTAAACCACAAAAATTAATCAATTTTAATAATGTAAAAAACTTTTTGTTCTAATAGGATTATTATAACACAATGAATGATAATTGAGTTACAAAATATAATTACTTAAAGGGTAACAATTGATTAAAATAAATTTGATGAAAACCAAAAAAATTTGATTATTATTTAAATTTAATGAAATATACATATTATAAGGACACATAAATTTAATGTGAATAAACTATTCAATGTCAAAATGGGATAAAACATAATATTGTCTTGAATATCTAATGTTTGAGACAATAACTCTTCCAGCATGATAAATTTTTTATAATATACCATATAACATTTGGGATGTAATTTTACCATAGAATAAAATTATTAAAAGATAATTAAATCTATGACATCCCATGTAGTTTTTATATTATCCATATTCGTGAAATTTGGTGTGTAATAAGAAATATATATCCATGGGATGAATTTAAAATTAAAATCCCCACCATAATCACGATTGGTTATACACTTAAAAAAATATTGAATAATTTTTTTAATATAATTATAGGATACAAAATTAATGTAATAGTATATAATTATATTTAAACACAACATTTATAATATATATATATATATCAAAGTTTTTACAAATTCACTACATTGGTTATAAGTATTATTCGACACTATGAACGAGTTTGATAAAAATTGTATTGTTATATAATATAATAGTATTGTAGTAGTATTGTAGCAGTCACTGTAACAGTTATTGTTTGGTACTATAGCAGTCAGAACTATTCACCTGATTTGGCCTTCGGGCCACCAGTTTGGGCCTATGGGTCTCTAGGGACTTCGGGTCATCAATGCCCTTTGGGCCACAAGGCCTTTGGGTCACGTAACCATAGAGTATCCTAGTTCACACAGAACATGCCCTAGAAGAGGATCATATTAACAAAAGTAGCAGCCACCAGATGCAGAGCTAACCAGATTGGAAGAATGAGAGGGTATGGAAGCTGCCATTAGGACTAGCCACCATGCAGCTTTGTACGGGGCAATGCTAGCCGATCAGAAATGCATTGGGGAGCTAGGTAATCAATGATGCAGAAATATGGGGAGGGCAGTTCAAGTGGGTTGGGCCTACGGGTCATGTATGGGGAATGGTATGCCTCTGGACCATCGGGTCATGTATTGCGGGTCTATCGAACCATGTTCCTTGGGCCTATGGGTCGTGTACGGGTTCTACTTAAACCCTTAAAAGGGGGATTATCCATAATAAAAATAAAAAAGAAGGCCTTTGGGCCATTCGGCTAGTGTGTTTTGATGATTGTTAATTGACAAAAATTGTTTTATTATTTGAGGATTGAAATGTTCAAATAAATTTTTCTGTAAAATATAACATTATTTACATATTCACAGTAATATAAAATAAGTAAATATATTCATACAATCATCCATGATGAAATTTATATTATTGATTAATTAGGTAATTCATCTTAGAAAATTGTGGGCCTAAAATGAATAATGCTGGATTTTGGGGTGGTTTTGTTTTTATATCATCATAATAGCAGAGTAATAACCTTATATTATATTTCTTTGTATGATATATCCAAATTTAAGAAAATTATAAATAAATTATTGTTTACTATAGAGACCCGAAGCTTGACGTACATGGACATTACATTACTTTTGCGGAATACTTAATATATAACAAAAATAGACACACAAGGACCGTAATAGTTTAGTGTCTTTTGAAACTTGGAACGTAATCTTTTAATCGTGGTGAAAGATCTTCATCATCTCCCATAAAGATCATCCACTTTTTGTTTCCTTACCTAAAACCTTTCTTTTGATCCTGGGGGAAAATAAAACATAAAAAGGGTGAGCTCAAATGCTCAGTAAGGGTAAGCATGGATAAAATAAAACATACCATATAGATTTGATCTTAAAAACATGAACATATTGTTTAAACATCAAAATCATGAGCAATGACATAAAACATGGAAGTACATAAGGCATAGATCATAATGGAACATAAACCATGATAAAATAGCATGGGAATAAGACATGTAACTATGACATCCATTATGAACATGTAATGATTTCCATATTAGCCAAGGCATTGCTGCCAAGACCATCTTAGTGGACAAAGTCCCACTCTGAATCGAGTTCACTCCTCGTTTCAGTCCTATAACACTGAAGCAGATTAACATACCGTTCTAGCCATGTCTATCTAATGAGATATAAAATCTTTACCCAATGCATTAGAGGGAGATATAGGTCCCACCCATCTCATAATGAAATCATTCTTACTTGTGCCACAAAATAAACATACATCATTCATAATTACCCAACAAATAAAATGGGTTTCATAAACATCATCACATCATCACATAATCCATATAAAATAAATGGATATCATTTCATAATAAGAAAATAGAAACCTTGGAAATCATAGAGATATTATACTATAAATATACACATATGAAAATAATGTCATCTTAGAGAGAAAATGGTTTTGATAAAACACTTGAAATGAATCCTTGAGGAAAATATCCTTGTTTCTTCAAAATAATTTTCTTTTCAAAAAATGTCATGAAATTTTAAAAGAAGAGGATTTTGTTGAAAATAGTCATGAAATATTTTGGCGGAAGCTTTATGAAAATATGGCTTTATAAAACCGTAAAAATCCATCCGTGCTGTATAAATTTTAAAAAAAAAATCATCTCGTACTTTTGCCGGAAAAGTCAAAAAAATTCCTCGTAACATAAACAAAAGAAGGATTCCTTACATAACATGTAGTAAAAGACAAAAATGGGTAAAAATGACTTGAAACATTCATGAAAACATTTTTATAAAATTTGGACATGGATGATAAATATAACCACGGTAAATACTTACGAATAAGCAATCTCAGATAAAAATGAGATTTCCAAAAATTATCCCTTACATTAGATCCGATATGCTTCGTACGTATACAAAACTCATGTATAATGATTTAAATAATGTCATTGACTTATTATAGAATCATATTCATTGTTATTATATCATATATGGTTCACTTATGACTTTATATTACCCGTTCATTAGTAAATTCATGTTAAAGTAGCGTTTTGGGTAAAATCGTTTCAATTGTCGTTCATGTTTTAACTTGTAATTATTCATATGATTAATTCGATCATGATTACTTACATCCAGAATGTAAAACATGATTTATATATAATATATATTTAGAATATATATATAATTTATCGATAAATGGAAATAAATACACCGTTCATGGAGACGGTAGGACGTACGTACGCATGAATGTTGTTTTCGTTTCCTTATTGAATTGAATGGAATTAAGTTTATGACATGAATATATATATACAAAAATCCAGTAGCATTATTATGTCATATATTTCATTATTACTTATTATATATACTTTATAATCATTTTTGAATGGTTATCATGGAGAGTGAATCTCATCGCGTCGTGGAGACGGTATTCCGTACGTACGCACGAGTGGTGATATCATTCCCATGATCATGGAATTTTATTAAAGTGTATGTATAATATTACAATATCAATATTACTTTACAATAATCATATATATTCATTACTTTCACCATTATACCCATCCATGTAAGGTGGTGGTGGAAAATAGATTACATCACGGTGTGGAGATGGTATTCCATACGTACACACGCGCGATGATTTCGTTTTCCGTAGGATGGATAGATGGTGAAATAGGGTTGTTTCATACTTATAATAACATATCAGTATATTATTTACACTAATGTTATTACTTCATAATTAAAAGGCAAAAGAAGAAGAAGTGGAAGAAGAAATAAAGTTGAAAGAATCGGTAATGGACATTACCTCTTCTTTTAGCGCCTCTTTGAGACCTCCTCCTAGGGTAATAAAATTGGTCTTTGAAGAAGACCAAGACCTCTAGGGTGTTTCTAGGTAAGGGTAGAGAGAATTTTGCAGGGGTTTACAGAGCTTCAAGGCTCAATGTGGTGTGATGAAGAGAGGGAGGAGGTGCCCTTTTATTTGGGAGGAGAGGGGCACCTTTGGAATTCTTAAAAATATTAATTTATAATAAATCTAAACCCAATTAAAAGCCTCCAAAAATTCCTCATATCATAATATTGGATAAGATAGGGTTGTAATCTCATCAACCAATAAAATTTAGACATGTTAGGAATTTATTTTAAACATTATCAACTTGATTTATCCTTATTTAATCAATTTAATTTTATTTGTGGTAATAAAATTCTAAATTTTAAATTATATCAAATAATGACTTATTTTTTGTGAATTATCAGTAATTGGATACTTTATAACATTTTATACCATATAAATTTAAATTTATACTTTTTAAATATTTTTGTGATTTTTAATCAATTTTATAATATATTATATCAATAGTGTCAATTTTGACACTATTCATTTCATTGAATTTAAATAAAATATATACAGAATATATTTTCTAAATAAAAGCTTTAATAGATTTAATAAAGTTCATATGTATCTAGAAAATTAGTGGATAACATTAAATAGTTCATATAATATTAATTTTATTATTTTTAAAACCATTTATTTGGTTTATCTCTTAATAAAATAATTACTACATCATTTTTTGTATAATTTTTTAATATACTTATTTGTTGCATAATAATTAAAAATAAAATCATATGATTAAGATAAATCTATTAACTTTAATAATAGAAGTTTTAATCTAATTTATCATCTTAAAATCATAATATTTAAATTGTTATATTTATTAAGTTAGGAACGTGAAAACTTTGGAATCATTTAAAATAAAATAATATAAGTGTCATAATCATTTTAATAAGGATCCAAATGGTCCATAATTCGGCCAATGGATGATTAGGGTCTATATATACACTAATAATAAGTTTTTTGCAGATTTTTGGGCCTTTTGATATGTACTAATATTTCAATAAAAACTATATTATTGATTTTTCACTTAATAAATAATTTCTGCATCCCTATTGTGTCAAAATTAATGATAATTATTTAATACCTAAAAATTATAAATATATTTATATAATGTAGATAATTTAATTAGCTTTCTGGAGACTATTCATGTTCCATGTTTCATGAAGTTTATCATTAAATTAAAATTAATATACTTATAATATTTAAGAGAGTAACATGTTGTCACTTTCTTTGGTTTTAATAATAATTAAGTTATTTTCATGGAAAGAAGTCCATTAAATGATTCTAATCCGACCCTTAGGTGATATGGGTTGACCTTTAGTCATACAATAGGATTTTGGCATGTGGTAGGTTAATTTTATAATCTTATATTTACCCTTAATTACCCGATATACCTTTAACTATGGTAAATAAAATTTACCATTGTTTCTATTCATAAAGCCCAAAAATAAAAAGAATCTTATTAACATAATTTGGACCCACTGATTACAAATATAGAATCTATTTTTTTAATTTCAATACACAGAAGTTGCAGAAATTATATTAAAATTAATCCCGTTGTCGAATGAAAATGAGTTTTTTTTAAACATTGCAAAAGATTGAATTGATTTATCCTATTAATTCGATGAAAAATAAAATCTAATGACATAAATTATATTAAATTGTAAAAATATATTCTATCTATACTTTAAAACAACTCAATATTAAAATATAGCGTGTTTTTACTATTCATTAAAATATGAAAGTTATTAGAAAAATATCAAAACTTTATCCAATGTAAATTTTTATATCCTGATTCAAAAGAAGAATTTTATTTTGTCAAATTGAACTTATAAACATTTCAACAACTAGATTTAATGTGGGTGTTCCATCAAAAGGTGGAAAAACTGCATTTTTTTTAAAAATACATATTTTACCAGAAAAATTTATTTTATTCTTATACCATGTTCTAGAAAATGTTTAAGATGAATAACAATGTTATAAAATTCAAAAATTAGTTAATACTATTCATAACGGCTAGTTCATAATAATATTATAATAATATCTCGTTTACTGAAACTCGGTATCGCGTACTACAGACTCTATCGAGGAAATTTGTGATTGCGTGTAATGCAAGGCAAGCCAGGGATGCGTGTTGTGCAAACTCTTTTTGGTGTTGCGTAAAACACAAGACATTAATTAAACAGAATACTTTTCATAAAATCTTGGGGTGTTACATTATACCCCCCTTAAAATGAATTTCTCCCTCGAAATTCGTCGGGGTTATAAATGGTTTACTACTCGAAAGTTTCTTTAATAGAAACCACATCGTAAAAAGTAATTCCAATACTTGGCTTTAAAAACTAATGTCTGAAATGTAATAGTTACCCAAATTATCTCATCACTGGGTTTCCACGTAGGAAAACATAGGTGAAAAAATATGGATATGGAAGAAAAATCTTACCATCAAGTTCTGATGGAGAGTGGTAGAGAACATGGCTATGAAAAAGACATCAATCAAAAATCCATAGATTTGTGATGATCTAAGGTACCATCTGATTTTTCGGATATAAGAGCACTAGGACAACATTTTTGGTTTTCAAGATCATTTCCCTAAAGTTGATGAATTAAAATAAATACTTACGTGATTTTGGTACAATCTCATTGTAGTTCGTGAGTTGAACAATTTCCACTTCATCCCTTAAAGAAATGAAGTTGAATTTGTTATTCGTGATGTGTTAGCAGATCATGTGATAGAATGATGGTTCATTCCATCTATTTCAAACAAAATGTTAGAAAAGTTATCAAAAAATACATAAGTCCATCTATAGTGAGATTAATCACATATAGTTCCTAAATGTACTTATACTTCATATATCATACTTCTTAATATAATAAAACTAGTTTCTACTAAACATGAACTTCCTGTAGGCCAGTGCTAGGCGATAAAGGCCAGTCGTACTTCGGTTGGGGGTTCGATTCCCACATCCTTGTCCGACGTGATGGGTTGTCACCCATCCTACATGTTGTCCTTCTTCTAAAACTATATTACTATAACATCCCATAAATAATATCGAAAAAATATATATCTTTAAATAATACTAACGTGTGTCCAACATAATCCATTCCAATATTTAGGCATATCCAAAATACTATTATCCAATATCATAGTATAAAGAAAACGATTACTTGAAATGTCATCAACCAAGCATGTGAATACCATCATTTATCCCCTATATATCTTTTTGATCACATTCCAATCATGTGAAAACCTTAATAATGTATTCTCTTGAAAAATGAATACTCATTGAATCTTAGTGAAAACATGAGTGCTGTCAAAAGTTAACTCTTTTCACATACCAAAACCTCAAACCATGATATAACTATTTCCTTATATTAGTCATGAGCTCATGAATACTAACAAACATTTCATTTTCTCATTTTCCCTTCATTATGCGCATATCATATTTTTCCAATAATATCTCAATCACTTTCCATGGTTACCGGTACCATAAATTTATTGAAAACCACAATATACCAATACATAAATATTCCAATATTCCACGATACTATATACAACATTATTTTGGAATCCCATTACATAAACACTTAATCATTCCACCACATCGTTGTCATATTCAACATCGCCAATAGTGATCGCATGTGACTTCCATTTGTCCTTTTCCTTAAGTGGTTGCTCATGTCGATCATCACTAACCCTTGGATTAGGGCATTTATTAGCATAATGCCCCATTTCCATTCACTTGAAGAATTGAAGTGTTGGTGGTGTAGTCTTTTCTTTATTCACATCATTAGAAACCCTTTTTCCATTACTTCGACACTCAGTTGCTCGATGACCTTCTTTTCCACACTTAAAACATTTTCTAGTCCCTTTAAGACAATCTCCACCATGATTCTTTCCATACTTTGAGCATAAGGAAACATTCATCTTATTTTCACCATTATTTTGAGATTTCTCCTTGAACTCCATCTTTCGTTTCTTGTCAAAACCAAGAGATGGATATGTAACACCAACTTCAATTTATACCATAATAGCACAAAACACAATTTCTTCATAGCTACTGAAGTCTCTTATAGCTAATTCCCTTCGATGATTTGGTTTTAATCCACTGAAGAATCAATCAACTTTACTTTCAGGTTGGATGATAAAGCTAGATGCATACCTTGCAAGCCTTGTGAAATTCTCTTCGTATGTACCAACAGATTCATCATCCTTTTGCTTTAGTTCAAGAAACTCCTTCTCCATCTTTGTTTGAAGAATACGAGGGATGTACTTATTGAAAAATAAGTTCTTGAACTCATCCCATTCCATGGACTCAATTTCATCTCTTGGCCTCATATTCTTGATAAGATTCCACCATTGATCAGATTCACCTTCCAAATGATATACTACTAAGATGACTTTATCATGTTCAGAACATTGAAGAACTGAAAATATCTTTTCAGTGGTACTGATCCATTGTTCAGAAAAAAGTGGATCAGAAGACCCACTGAAAGAAGGTGGACGTTGCCTCATGAAGGACTCAATAGAATATTGTTCCCTTCTCTGCTCATTTGGAAGTCCATAACGATTCATAGCTTATGTAAGTATAGTAATAAGATTTTTCACTCCATCTCCCATAACATTTGTTTGTTCAGGAGGACAATCATTGCATTGTCCTTTTCATTGATCAACACGGTTCCTTCGGTTTCCAGCCATCGTCTAAAACCCAAAAAGAATAGTGTGAGAGGCAAATATCATTCTAGGGAATACAACATAATAAATGGGTAGTACCTTCAATATCTAACATCTTAGGTTTAATTCTAAGACCGTTACCATAATTCTAGGACTATAACCTATACGTATACTAATCCTTAGGGACATCCCTAGACATACCTTAGAAATATCTTTAGGGATTTCACTAAAGTTTTCAAATCCTAGTTTCCAAATGTTGACTAAACCATTCCTCTGATACCAACTATAGAGACTTGAAGCTTGACGTACATGGACATTACATTACTTTTTCGGAATACTTAATACATAATAAAAACAGACACACAAGGACCGTAATAGTTTACTGTCTCTGGAAACTTGGATCATAATCTTCTAATCGTGGTGAAAGATCTTCAACATCTCCCATAAAGATCATCCACTTTTTGTTTCCTTACCTAAAAACTTTCTTTTTATCTTGGGGGAAAATAAAACATAAAAAGGCTGAGCTCAAATGCTCAGTAAGGTTAATAATGGATAAAATAAAACATACCATATACATTTCAACTTAAAAACATGAACATAATGTTTAAACATCAAAATCTTGAGCAACGACATAAAACATGGAAGTACATAAGGCATAGATCATAATAGAACATAAACCATGATAAAATAGAATGGGAATAAAACATGTAACTGTGGAATTCATTAAGAACATGTAATGATTTCTATAGTATCCAAGGCATTTCTGCCAAGACCATCTTAGTGGACAAAGTCCCATTCTGAATTGAGTTCACTCCTTGTTTCAGTCCTATAACACTGAACCCGATTAACTTACCGTTCCGGCCATGTCTATCCCATGAGATATAAAATCTATACCCAATTCATTGGGGGGAGATATAGGTCCCACCCATCTAATAATGAAATCATTCTTACTTGTGCCACAAATTAAATATACATCATTCATAATAACCCAATAAATAAAATGGATTTCATAAACATCATCACATCATCACATAATCCATATAAAAGAAATGGATATCATTTCAAAATATGAAAATAGAAACCATGGAAATCATAGAGACATTATACTAGAAACATACACATATGAAAATAATCTCATCTTAGATAGAAAATGGTTATGATAAAACATGTGAAATGAATTCTTGAGGAAAATATCCTTTTTTTCTTCAAAATCATTTTCTTTTCAAAAAATGTCATGCAATTTTAAAAGAATAGTATTTTTTTTGAAAATAGTCATGAAATATTTTGGAGGAATCTTCATGAAATTATGGCTTTATAAAACCATAAAAATCTATTTGTGCCGTATAAGTTAAAAAACATTCTTCTCGTACTTTTTCCGGAAAAGTCAAAAAAGTACCTCGTAACATAAACAAAAGAAAGATTCCTTACATACCATGTAGTAAAAGTCAAAAATGGGTAAAAAGGACTTGAAAAATTCATGAAAACATTTTTATAAAATTTGGACATGGATGATAAATATAACCCCGGTAAATACTTATGAATAAGCAATCTCGGATAAAAATGAGATTTGAAAAATTATCCCTTACCTTATGTCTGATATGCTTCGTACGTATAAAAACCTCCTGTATAATGATTTAAATAATGTCATTTACTTATTACAGAATCATATTCTTTGTTATTATATCATATATGGTTCACTTATGACTTTATATTACCCATTCTTTTTTAAATTCATGTTAAAGTAGCTTTTTGGGTAAAATCGTTTCATTTGTCGTTCGTGTTTTAACTTGTAATTATTGATATGATTAATTAGATCATGATTACTTACATCCAGAATGTAAAACATAATTTATATATAATATATATTCATAATATATATATATATAATGGATCGATAAATGGAAAGAAATGCACCGTTCCTGGAGACGGTAGGTCGTACGTACACATGAACGCTGTTTTCGTTTCCTTATTGAATTAAATGGAATTAAGTAGATGACATATATATATATATATACATAAATCCAGTAGAATTATTATGTCATATATTTCATTATTACTCACTATATATACTTTATAAACATTCATGAATGGTAATCATGGAGAGTGAATCTCATCGCGTCGTGGAGACCGTATTCCATACGTACACACGAGTGGTGATATCATTCCCATGATCGTGGAATTGTATTAAAGTGTATTTATAATATTACAGAGTCAATATAACTTTACAATAATCATATATATTCATTACTTTCACCATTATACCCATCCATGTAAGGTGGTTGTGGAAAATAGATTACACCACAGCGTGGAGACGATATTCTGTACATACGCAGGCGCGATGATTTCATTTTCCGTAGGATGGACAAATGGTGAAATAGTGTTGATTCATAATTATAATAACATATAAGTATATTAGTTATACTGATTTTATTACTTCATAATGAAACAACTAAATAAGAAGAAGTGGAAGAAGAAATAAAGTTGAAAGAATCGGTAATGGAACTTACCTCTTCTTTGAAGCGCCTCTTTGAGACCTCCTCCTAGGTTACTAAAATTGGTCTTTGAAGAAGACCAGGACCTCTAGGATGATTCTAGGGAAGTGGAGAAGAGAATTTGGCAGGGTATGGAAGAGCTTGAAAGCTCAAAGTGGTGTGAGGAAGAGAGGGAGGAGGTTCCCTTTTATATGGGAGGAGAGAGGCACCTTTGGAATTCTTAAAAATATTAATTTATAATAAATCTAACCCCACATAAAAACCACCAAAAATGACTCATATCCGAAGATTGGATTATATAGGTTTTTAATATCATCAATAAATTAAATTTAGACATGTTAGGAATTTATTTTAAACATTATCAACTTGATTTATCCTTATTTAATCAATTTAATTTTATTTGTGGTAATAACATTCTAAATTTTAAATTATAACAAATAATTACTTAATTGTTGTGAATTATCCATAATTGGATACATTATAACATTTTATACCATATTAATTAAAATTTATAATTTTTAAATATTTTTGTGATTTTTAAACAATTTTATAATATATTATAACAATAGTGTCAATTTTGACACTATTCATTTATTTGAATTTAAATAAAATACATACAGAATATATGTTCGAACGAAAAGCTTTAATAGATTAAATAATGTTCCTATGTATCTATAAAATTATTGTAGAACATTAAATATTTCATATAATATTTATTTTATTATTTTTAAAACCATTTATTTGGTTTATCTCTTAATAAAATAATTACTACATCATTTTTTGTATAATTATTTAATATACTTATTTGTTGCATAATAATTAAAACTAAAATCCTATGATTAAGATAAATCTATTAACTTTCAAAATAATATTTGTAATCTAATTTATCATCTTAAAATCACAATATTTAAATTTTTATATTTATTAAATTTGGAAGGTGAAAACTTTGGCATCATTTAAAATAAAATAATATAAGTGTCATAATCATTTTAATAAGGATCCAAATGGTTAATAATTCGGCCAGTGGATGATTAGGGTTTATATATACACTAATAATAAGTTTTGTGCAGATTTTTGGGCCTTTGGATATGTATTAATATTTCAATAAAAACTATATTATTGATTTTTCACTAAATAAATAATTTCTGCATCCCTATTGTGTCAAAAGTAATGATAATTATTTAATACATAAAAATTATAACTAAATTTATATGATGTAGATAATTTATTTATATTTCTGAAGACTATTCATGTTCGAATTGTCCTGAAGTATATCAATAAATTAAAATTAATATACTTATAATATTTAAGAGAGTGACATGTTGTCACTTTCTTTGGTTTTAATAATAATTAAGTTATTTTCATGGAAAAAAGTCCATTAATTTATTCTAATCCAACCCTTAGGTGATAGGGGTATACTTTTAGTCATCCAATAGGATTTTGGTAGGTGTTAGTTTAATTTTATAATCTTATATTTACCCTTCATTACAGGATTTACCTTTAACTATGGTAAATAAAATTTACCGTAGTTACTATTCATAAAGCCCAAAAATAGAAAGTAGCTTATTAACAAAATTTGGACCCACTGATTCCAAATAAGGAATCCATTTTTTTAAATTCAATACACAGAAGTTGAAGAAATTAAATTAAAATTAATCCCGTTGACGAATGAAAACGAGTTTTTGTTTAAAACATTGCAAAAGATTGAATTGATTTATCCTATGAATTTAATGTAAAATCAATGCTAATGACATAAATTATATTAAATGGTAACAATATATTCTATTTTTACTTTAAAACCACTCAATATTAAAATATAGCGTGTTTTTACTATTAATTAAAATATAAAAGTTATCTGAAAAATATCAAAACTTTATCCAATGTAAATTTTTATATCCTGATTTAAAAGAAGAATTTTATTTTGTCAAATTGAACTTATAAACATGTCAACAACTAGATTTAATGTGGGTGCGCCATCAAAAGGTGGCAAAACTTCATTATTTTAAAAATACATATTTTACCCGAAAAATTTATTTTGTTTTTATACCATGTTCTAGAAAAATTTTAAGATGAATAATAATGTTATAAATTTCAAAATTTAGTTAATACTATTCATAACGGCTAGTTCATAATAATATTATAATAATATCTCATTTAGTGAAACTCGGTATTGCGTACTACACACGCTATCGAGGAAGGTCGCGATTGCGTGTAATGTAAGGCAAGTTAGGGATGCTTGTTGTGCAAGCTCTTTTTGGTGTAGCGTACAACACAAGACATTAATTAAAAAGAATACTTTTCATAAATTCTCAGGGTGTTACATTTATATAATTTAATATCAAAGATAATGAAATACTTTTCCTCTTTATCTGCTCATTTTAAACGATAATATCAATGAAAAGTATTTTTTATCAGACGATTAATCAGATATCAAATATTTCACACCGAAAAAAATATAATATCATTGGGATTACATTTATCCATTAAATCTACAATTATTTTCCATAATAGAGAGAGATAATGAATAATAGAACACAGTTTTCCATGTAGGTGGAAGTACGAACATAATCATTGATAATCATTACATTTTCATTGAAATAGGAGAAGAAGAAATATTGTTTATTGTTTGATATTTCATTTTTTTTATGTTAATTTTTTTTATTAGTTTACTATATTATCCCATTATAGTATTATGGTTATGAAAAAGTCACATTTTTTTCATCGAATTAATATTCCTCACAAAATAAGAATAATTGTTTTAATTTTCTTTATAAAAAAGAAAATATTATTAATGATTATCCCCATAGAATAATAACATTATGTATATATCGAAAAATTAATTCATCAAATTTCTATTTGAATATTTCAATAATAAATATTAGGTAAAATATAAGGAAATTTTTTAATAATGATTACACACAATGGGTAATTTACGTTTTTATTGGAAGATACAATGGAATTGGATGAAATATGGAAATTTCTTGTTAACACAAGCACTATAAGTAATAGGAATGTTATAGGGTTTATAAAATGGGTAGTGTTTCATGTGGAAATATATTTTTTATATGTTCCATTGATGTGTGGCGAATGGACCCTTTTATAAGTAATGAAAATAATTTTTTTTAAATAATTTACATAATAATAAGGAAGACTATATGAAATTCATCATATAGCATGAAAATTGACAAATAAAATTGGGAGGGATAAATACAGTTCATCCACCTATCATTCATTCAATTATAAAAATTTGTTTATGATGACTCAATAACATTATAATTTGAATAATTTTTTATTATATTTTGAATTTAATCTCTATAGATAGTTGTTACCTATGTTAACATAATATTAATTATTTAAATTAATGTGTACATTATTAGGATTTTTTACACAAAATTTATGAATTTTCGATAATTTTTATTTGAATTAATTTTTTGTATATGATAAATAGAGAATATTTATAAATATTTCAATATATTAAAAATTGTTTTTAAAAAATATCACATATTTTATGATATATCAAATATGGTATTTTATATTATGTAATACATTTTAAAATTATAAAATAAAATATAAAATAAATATTTCGTATTCAAAAAATGTTTATAGAATTTAATTTTTTTACATATTTGGTAACTCTATCACAAAAATCATTTTATTTTCAAAAAATGTAATATTCTACTAGAAATTATACTTTTTAGTAAAATCCCATAAAATTATATTAGGGAAATATTACCTTTTTGATCCAATAGTATGTTTCATTTATTTAATTTTCTAATGTTACATTTAATAAATTATAATATCTTTAAAAAGTGTTATGTAATTAAAACAATTTCTATAAAAAAATTAACATTTTATGAATATAAAATATACACAATTTGATTTATCATTATTATAAATTAAATTAATAGTAAGAAATTAAACACATAAAATACATTTATATATATTATTAATATATTTTCTGAAATTTAAATAAAAATTATATAAATTGAAAATATCATTAAAAATACATTTCTAATTATTATATGATATTATTTTTCTTTTTACATATACATAATTAATTTCAATAATATTACTGACTTACATATTTTATTTATATAAATATATCATAAAATTCACATTCTTATTCATTCCCACTTATTCAATTTCAATGATCTAAAGATCATACTTAATATTTTTATCATTAGAAAAAATATATCATAATTTATTTTCAGTTTGATGTTATATATGGAATAGGTTCTCAAACAAATTTTGACCTTTATTGGAGGTTATAAATTATAATATTGGTTTGTTACATGGAATGTATCCTATATGTTATTTCATTACATTTATTAAACTAATATTAATTTATAAAAAATATTTTTAAATATATAAATAAATTGATATAAATCCCTATTTAAATTTAGAGAAAAAAATATTTTATAATATAGAATATTTTATTCATTTTTAAATTTCATTAATTAATATAGAATAAATAAATAAAAAAAATAAAAAAAATATGTGTTAGGGGTCAAAATATCATTTTTTGGATCACATTACTAATTTTAAAAAGACTTATTAAATTTTAAAAATTGATATTTACAAATCATGTAACAATATATATGTTATATAAAATTTTGTAAATACTGTTTAAATTTACTGCAACAATATCATCTTTATGCATGAGATTGAAACCACTAATTTATTTTTGAGACAAAACTTTTGCATATATAACTAGTTTAACATAATTGACATTTTTATAGAAAATACATATCATAATTAGGGGAAATTTTCATTAGTAATAATCTAGGACACATTACAATAACCTTTAATATTATTATCATTATATAATCAAATGTGAAAAAATATAAATTAAAATGAAAATTGTGTATTTAAATAGTTTAAATTACAATAAATGTCAATATAATATACATTATTCTATAAGGTCATCACAAATGACTATCTTTATTATCATTAAAACAATGTGACAAATATAATTTCCAAAAAACATTTTCATTCTTGTAGTATTCCTGATATACCAAGTGAATATATTTTTGTTTGGATCGATATGTTTTTTAAAATTATTGTAGTCAAACTAAAATTTATTTTTCTCATCCGTGCTTTAGGATTTTAACTAATAGTATTATGGGATAATTCTCAACATGTTTGCCTGATTGACCATCCATATCATGAAAATCACCATAAATATCATTATCACACTATTCATCAAAGAGTGGTAAATAAATAATGAGGTAATTTAATATATTATTAATAAGTTTTATAATTAAATAAAATCCCTAATAATAAATTTTATCATTGAATATATAGATAAAAAATAATAATATAAAACCCCATAAGGAATATCAATCATACTTATTTTAATATGTATCTATAAATTAATCATTGTAGTGTATCCTCTCCTACTAATAAACTAAATTCCATCACTAAAAACCCTTTACACATATAATATACAATCTCTTATGGGGGAACCACAAAATTATTTTGATATCCTATTTAATCGGTCCTTATCAAGTGAATGTTTTCCCGATTCAAAAATAATATTACTATCTATAACAAAATTAAGACAATTACAACTTGTCCGCTATTTTCTATAAAATATTACTATTTTTGTGGTTCCATTATGATGTTCTAATATATATATATATATTGTGAAAAATATACAAACTAATATACATAAAACTCAATCCTATTATCAAGAAAATTTTATCCATAAATTAGAAAATGATCTTATAATAATAAAACTCCAAAAAAATCAATGATGTAAAATTATGATATATTTTTTTAAATTATCTTCAGTCATTAAGACTAGATAAAATCATTTTCTTGATAGAAAATGGTTTCTCAATTATTTTTCATTGTATTTTTCTCATCAATATTTTTTTATATAAGGATTAATCATTAATTGGGTTTCTATTTCATGGTATTTTATTCACACATATCTATCTAAATAACCATTATAATAATATGAAAATACATTAATAATACATATATGAAATTAAAATTATGGTCTTGAATTTTTTTTTATAATCTATTGAAGATTCATTTTGATATTAGGCATTAACACATCATTGGTTTCAATAGCCAAAAATTTCCTTTTTATAATAAAATGACTCCACATAAGAACTATAACGATAAACTAAATGTGTGTTTGATGCATATATGTAAATGATATGTTATTTTTAAGAATCACATGCAGACACATGAATATTATGTTTATAGAAACACAAAATAGGTATATACAATTTAATTTTAAAAACATCATATTCCTAAAATGTAAATTTGAAATAAATATTTTCCTTACCGTATAATTTCGGTTGATATTTATTGGTAGTATTGTTGAGAATGTCATAGGGGATGTTTTTTCTAGGAATTCATACCTGAATCGGGGTTTGCCTATTTTGAAATATATATTACAGGGTAGTTAGTTAGAAATTATTGGGTACTCAGTGGAGATCTTTGAGGTGGGGGCGGACTGTATGAGTGACACTGATTGGTCGATACCCCTATGGAGGGTACTCGTTGCCAGAGCAGTGGGTAATCACTGATACCTATATCATATTATTATTAGTAAATGGAGGTTAATTTGATTATTAAATTAAATAATTTTCATTATTTGGAATTCTTATCATTTCAAGGGAAGTATATGTATCCACTCATTTCTCTTCCTCAACCTTTTTTATTGTTATTGGAGGATTTCCTTTTAATGGGATTAGATTTGAGTCTTGTATTTCTATATATAAAACACCTTGATATTTATAGATATGATTTTATTTAAAACAAATTTAATGTTTTTTATAATACCTATAAAATAAAAAAATATATTCTAATTGTGTCACATGAAACACTATGTTTTAATTTTTTTATACATGATATAGAGTTTTGAAAAACCATTATAAATATTTAATATTATTATTTAAATATGAAAAATATAATATAACTGTTAAATGTGTCAATAAAAATTTTAATAATTCATTGTAATACATTATGTATAGTTGTTTTATATAATAAAAACATATTGATAAAATAAAATAACATTTCAAAAAAAATTAATGTTTCAAAAATATTTTTTTCTTAAACAAAACGTGACTAATTTACTATGTGAAAATTAATAATAATAAAAATTATTCAAACGTTTATAAATTCAAGATGATAAAATAAACATAATTTTATAAAAATAAATTCATAAAAACAGTAGTTTGAAATTTTTGGTGTATTTTGGGATGATATATATTCATTGAATAGTGAAAAATACATGTTTTATTGAAATATTGGATTTTATTTTATATAATTTATTAGGATTTTTTATTAGATAATTTAAATGTCAAATAAGATAATTTATATTTTATTTATCAAAATTTATTTCATTGGATAATTTTAGTATTGAATTTTATTTATAAAAACCTTTTAATCCATTGAACATTTATTATTTGGAAAACCACATTCTCATCACATATACAATGTTAATATGTAAATAACAATTCTCACTTATCTGAATGGAATTTGGAAAATTCTATTTCAAAATATGAATAATCATAATTTATATAATCTAATATTATTTGACTAATTTTTTACAATAATGAATACTAATTTTAGTTAAATCTATATACTGTGATTATAGAAAAAAAAATTTAACGAGGGATAATCTAAAAAAAATAATGGATAAAATGACCAAAAAAATTTTAAAAATTAATTTTATAGACAAAGTATAACCATAATATCCAGATTTTAGATTTTCAAATTTTTTATCATTTTGGTGAGAGAAATATGTGGGTACGCCGCCTTATATTCAAAAATTACAAGTGCACCACTCACCTCAATTATAAACTCCCACCCCTTATCCTCTCTTATTAACAAATAAAATAATCATTTATTCGACAAATACTTGCAAAAATAATTTTAATTTTTCCATTATCTCCTCCTATAATTTTTATTATGGTCATTAATCAAACCTAAGATTCCTTATGTTGAAAAATATAAGTTGTTGTCCAAAGAAGATGTAATGTCTCTAAAAACGTGTTTTATATTATTTCTTCATCCACCTATTTTTCTTAATTTTAAACCATAACGATATAATATCCCTAGTATATTAAATATATGTATGTGTTGTACATTATATTCACGGCTTCTATCTACCTATTTTTCCATCAAATGGGTTATAAAATCAACGTTTTTATGACAGAACGTGCATCTTGAATAGATTTTATTATTTTTCAGTCTCAACATCTAATGTACAGATATAATGAAATATGTATCATTTATATATGATATTTATGATATTATTATGCTATTAAAATCATGATATCACAAATTAATTATTACTTTCCAGTTTTTCATGATTATGACAATAAATTTTGTCTTTATGGAGGACTACCGAATTATGAAGCAATGTGATTCATTCATCACATACATGTTATATAAATGGTAAAATATAATGTTTTCAATAAATATTTGTAAAATGTATGACATGAAAAATAATTTTTTTAACAGTTAAAGTTATTTATTTGTATTCGTTCAATCCACTTAGAAAATGTAAATAAACATTCATATATACAAACGATATACCATCTCAGTGAATGATGTATTGTAGTTTCTATATATAAATGTGTCTGATTACTATATATAAAATATAATAAATATATATTATATTTAGATATTACGTAATATTTTGGATAGGATGGTATAATGGTTAATGAAAGAGGTCCAAAAATAATTAAAATATAAATGAAAAAAGATTTTATTTTATAAAATATGATTTTATTAAATAAATGATAAAAAGTGGGAAATAAAATGTTATAAGAAAATATTATATGGTTATATATATATATTTATGTTTGTATAATAGATTTAAAATAATCCAATATTTATTTTTTTGGATCACATTTGTATGAATGAATTTGAGACATAATGTTTGGGAATTTTCAACTCATGTTAATATATACGAGATGCATGCCACATTCACCATATTATTTTTATATGTCTTTCATATAAATCCCATTAATTTATTTTATATTTACTTTCTTGAGGATTATTGGGATTTATATATCTATTTATGGATCTTTCTTCCATATGGTATATGGTAAAAATGAAAGAGGAAGGGTAACCAATATTTTACATAATTTTCCTTCGTAATAAATATGTTTTTTATAAATAAATATTCATTAATGTGGTGAATATAAATACCCATTTACATGAAATATTAATAATTTATTTATAATCATATTATTATATGTTTTGAATAATTTAATAAATTCATTGGTGCTTATAGTTAAATGTTACCATTTTGGATTGTGTTTTATGTTACAATCTCATTGTTTATTAGGTCCATTCATGATTATAATTATAATAAATAAATTATATGAAATATTTGACATGAAATTAATATAATTTATTATAAATAGTTTATTTATGTTTTATACATTTCCCCTTTTATTTTCAACTCATTATATACTCATGATTTAAAAATATTGCTTTTATGAAAAATAGATATTATTTTTTATCATTAGAAGAAATATATTTTTCATAAAAAACATGAATTATTAAAATTATAACAAAAATATATTCTATAATCTAAAAATTATTAATTTATTTATTTTTTCCCAATTTTTATCTGTTAAAAAATATTTGTATTGTAAAATTCCTCTTATTTTGAAAATAAGGGTTGTTTTTCATTTTTAAAAACTCATAATGAAATAAAAATATAAATGTGTTCCAAATGAATGGGATTCTCACCATCATAACTGTTAATTATTTTGAATTTTTCATTATATTTTCTTAAATTATATTTGGAATTAATATTAATATTAAAATTTATAATGTTTTAAAAATAATTATAAAATACGGGAAAAATTATTTAAATAATACAAATTTTAATAGAATTTTAAAACAAGATTTTTTTTAAATGATTCTTTTTAATGAAAATGATTTTTTTTATTATTATATTTAAATAAAAAATTCAATGTGTAATGTATTTTTTCCTCATTAAGTTCATTTAATTAATTTTTAATGATTCGTTTTCAATTTAGGAATGTTAATTTTCAAAGAAAAATCTATATTTTTTAAAAAATGATTTTCAATGGAGAATGGATACTTTCATAATGAATTTTATTAAATTAGTTTTAAAACATATTTTATATGATTCAAATATTACTTTCACTAAATGTGAAATATTTTTTCTAATTATTTAAAATCCTTTTTAAGTGGTAAGGCTATTTCCAAAGAGAAATGATCCAATTGATCATTGAAATTGATTTTCTATCTATGATAAAATCCTATTATCTACCTTTTAATTTAATTAGGATACAATCAAAGGACAAAATTAGTATTGTTTTCTTGAATGGATTATGTTTTTTATAAAAAAAAATTATGAAACGGAATTCTATTGCACAGTTTATAAAAAGATAAAATTATTACGAAACATTTTTCCTTTCACATGAATTACACTATAATGAAATTATTTCATGATAGTAAGAAATTATTGTTTTTAATTGTTTATTCTATGATGAAATATTTATGTATCCTATATGTCTTCATTTATTTGGACATAATGAATATTTTATGATTTGTAGAACACATTTTTATTATATTAATTTTTTGATGGGTGGGACCTAAATCTCCCTCCTATATAATTTATAAATATTAATATCCCATGAGATAATAATGATTGAAATGGGTTTTCAAGACAGATCAATATGGGAAAATGTTGAATTTGATTTTCTTGAGAGTGAATCATGACTATTTAATAGTTTTCGGAGAGAACCCATTCCACTATAATTGATTTTTAATTGAGACATAACTAAATTTTAAATGATATTATATGATTATGTGTCTTCCAAAAAGCTATATCTTATTCCAATTTTATTTTATCTATGCTCATCTTTTTCAATTCAATAATTATTCATGTCATAGAAACAACCATGATTTATTCAGTGACTCCTATTTATTAACTATTATATGTAGGTTATTGTTTTCAAATTATTTTGTCATGTTATTATATATATATGATAATGATATGTAGAATACTATTTGGTCACTTTTATTTAGAATCTACGATCACACATTCAAATGTATCATTACCACAAGTTGTGTGTATTGGTTTTTTATTGGTCATTAATATGAATTGAACTATGTTGGAATGATTTTAGGGGATATGTCTATGATATATCTGTAAATAATATGAATTTGTTTCATGATTATGACGTCTATATTAATTATCAACGATAATGGTTTTGTTATAATATAATGAATATTTTTCAGAAAAAATCAATATCAATTAATGATATTCATTGGTTATTGTAGTTGTTATCCAATGGAATATTTATCTTACATTTATGAGTATTGGAAAATTAATACGGTCTTTAGGGATATTTATAAGTATATTTATAGTGATATGTATAAGAATAAATATACATATGAGTAAGTGTATAGGATACATTCATGGAATATTGTTAAAGTACAAATGTATTTTTTATAATTAATAAACAAAATTGTTGTAGTAAAAGTGGGTGTTTCTTTAGGAGAGAGTTTGTTTGGTGTAAAAAATAAAAAAAGGTCCATTTAGAAGGACTCAATTGTCACATGGTGCATTACAATGGGTCCAACAGCAAACATGCTTTAATATGCTTGGGAGGATATTATTTGGATATTCAAAAATTATTTACTAACCATCAAAAAGGATTTGAATAATAACCATGAATGTAATAGTTCATTCCTAAGGTTTCATTGATATAAAATAAGGTATAATGAATTAATTGTACTATAAATTTTTTTTTATGATTATATCTTTATTCAATAGGATTATTGTTTATCACAATATTAATTGTGGTCATAGTCAAAGGTTTTTACCCAAAATAACCATGTATACTACAAATTCATTAGAAAATTTTATAGAATTCCTCCAAATTAGTTTATTTTTTTTGGATTTAGATTGCATAAACTCATTGTTGTTCTCACTCATAGTTCTATAACTATGAATAATGATGAAAATCTAAAATGGAAAGATGAAAAGATGAACTCTTATTACTTTCACGATGAATCATTTACCACATAATTGGGGATCTACTGATCCACTAGTTTCTTAAAAATGAAAGAATACGAATGAAATAATTTTTTTATTCTCTTATTTCAAAAGAATGAAAAATTTATTCTGGATATAGAGTGTTTTTAATGTGAATAAGATTAATCATAGAACCATAGAAAGAATAATAGTCAAGAAATTATTAATTATTACATTTAATGGGATGGTATTCTGAGGATATTTTTCTATAAGTACTTACCTAATACTCTATGAACAAGGTTATGAATGGAATTTTTCAATCTCTAATAGTAGTATAGTGATAAATTAGTAACTAAAATATAATTTTACAATATATTCACAGTTCTATTTTAAATTAATCATCCTTCCATAAAAGAATTCATAATTAATTGTTGGAAAAGTCCAATTATTCAAAAATCAATGACTATAAGAGACCTTTTTATCAAAAATGATGTCATTCGAGGTTCCCTGACTGTAGAAATGGAAATTGGATATTTTGACTATTCACATAGTCTTGAAAAGAAAATGAGTAGTGATTATCATGATTTCTTGAATAAATAACTTATTTGAACGATATTATAGTCACATATATGTGATAAATAAATGATTTTTGACACTTGTGAATTCCTAAGAGGAACTACTGGGTTTTAATTTGTTAGAAACATGTCCATCAAAAAGAGGAATGTATACATGATCATAAGAAAAAATTTATTGACATTAATGGAGACAGAGATAAATATAATTCAACACCCACACTTTAGTTGTTCAAGTGTTTTTTGTTTGGTAATTATGAGAATAAATTCAAAAATTCATGGGTTAAAATAGACAACATGCCATACAAAAACATTTACGTTATTGACTGGAGGGAATTATTTTTGAAATCAAAATTAATGAAGGGAATAATAATGATTATGTCACATAATCCTCTCATACATACCTGGGAGTTTCATTTCCAATTTATTATGAATGGTACCTATAAAAATAACTTTTTTACCCATTATTAACTTTATTCATTTTTATCTCTAATTATCTCCCTCTACGTGAATTTTGGTGCAGTGAAATCACATTATATAGTCACTAAATTTATGTATAAACCCAAGCATCCAATGGAAATATTTTTTTATACAATAAATTTTTTTAATGAATAATTTTTTTATCATTTGGAATAGTATATATGTCAATGTAATATTAAATTAATAGTTACATATACTTTCATTAGAATATTATTTTAAGATTGATCATAATGTCAAGGTTATGGAATCCAACTACTTATATTGATTTGATGGGAGTTGATTATGATTACAAATATCTTCTGAGAGAATATTTGTAAATACAACCCATTGGTTTAAAATATGTTTTCTAAAATACAGATTTGAGGATGAATTCATCAACACATTGTGAGAATAGGATTAATGGTATTTGTAATGTTTAGGGGTTATCTTATCATTTATGATGAGGTAATTATTTGTTTTATTTTATCACTTTATGAAGCTATCAAAAATTATTTCCACAAGAGATTATTTCCCTTTACATTCACTTTTATATAACTAATTACAAAAGTGTAAGGTTATATGGAGAAAAACATTAAATCATATAAAATTTGGATAATATTTTTATCTTGATGTTTTGGTGATGTATCCAACAATATAATTATACTAATTTTAGAGTTAAAATTTTGTATCATCCATATTTGGATGTTTTTTTAGAGAACAATTAACACCCTTGAGGATTTCCATGTTCAGATTCAATGGATTTAAAAGGATGATGTGATAAACACCATCCTAAATTTGAATATTTCTAAAAAAATTTATTTCATTAATTCATTAAGAGATCCCCTTATTAATAACTACTTGGAATTAAGTATATAAATTAAATGTATTGGAATTATGTTTCTGAAACAAATTTATTGGGATCTCAACTAGCTAATGAAATGGAAGTAAAAATTAATGTTATTATACAATAAATAAGGTATTCATAATGTAACAGAAATTTTATGTTGATAGTCATCTACAAGATCTATATCATTATCTTGCTTATATGGTGATTTTAATAATATCATTGTGGATGATTTTAGGAAAATATAGGAACTATATATATTACCACTAAAATTTATTGATCTTATCATTACAACTACTTATTTTTTGGCACATCCACAGATCCTCTATCAGTTTCACAATGTATTTTATGTATCTCTCATAAGAAAATATATACATTATATTTCACAAATATATAAATAATGTGTCATACCATTGTATCATGGTATATCTATCTATTAAATAGTAGTCAAAAACCTTCTTGAGGAATCTATGTTGTCCATAAATATGTAATGATGTCGAAGCAATCTCAGTTTTTAGTAAAAATGGGATTAAACATGAGGAGAGAATTTATTTTAATGGTGGTATAATTAATTCCATAGGGATTTTTTAGAATACATATTCCAAATAGATTTAATATTCTTGATATTTTTAGTTACATAAAAAATTGAGTCAAACATGTATTACATTAAAAAACTAGTGTATCTTACATTACACGTGACATAATGTTTTAAAAAAACATAATTATTAATTAATATTAAAATCCAAAAACGACCAAAATGAATTGGCTATTAAAATTTGAAATATGAATTGTAACAACCAATATTAAAATATTATGAATTAGGTATTTATATAAAGGTAACTTATTTATATGAATTATTTTTATTTTTGAAAAGTCATTTTATGTTTCAAAAATGATTTTTCTCAAAATAACTTTTTTCCTTTTAGTGAAAAATAATAAAATTATTATTTAAAAAATTTAGAAAAGATAATGCAGTAATATTATCTATTTTAGAAATAACAATGAAAACATTATATATGGGTGATTTTTTTGGATATTATGTAAGAGATTAATTTTTCATGGAATATTGAAAAATATTAGTTTTTACTGAAAATTTAATTTTTATTTAAATAATATTTATTGTTATTTTTTATTTTAAAATGGAAATAAATGTATACTTAGTTCTATTTTATATTAATTAACCAAATTAAGGTAATTAAATTTATTTTAATTTTCAATTTTGATATAAACATATTTATTCATTTGAACATTTTCACTTTTGAAAACAACATTCTCATAATGTTTCTAAGAAATTTTTTATATTACAAAACTAAAATAATAATGGTTTAAAATGACCTAGTACATTTCCAAGAAATATATTATGGGAATTTTTAATAATTGTCTATTATTAGTTCTTCAAAGTACCATTTTGGAGACATGAGTCATTTTAAAAACAATAATAAAATATTTTCATCAAAAAATGTAAAACTGTGCAACTCACCTCACTTATAAAATGACACTCTCTATCATATCCTCATCTAATATCCATAAACTATTTGTTCAGCCAATAAATGAAAAATAAATTCATTAAATCACTTTCCCTTATCATTTAATTCATATTTTTTTGAAATACAACCTTTAAAGGCTTCACACGCAAAAAAAAAGATGTTTTATGTATAATAAGTAACATCCATAACTGAGTGTTTTTTTGTTTCATTCCAACACCTCCTATTTATATTGAACAATGATTATATAATATACTTAGTATCATCTATTTAATTATATTTTTTATGTTATATAAATGGCCTATATTAATCTCGTCTTCCATAAAATGGGATACAAAATAATAATTCATGTGCATAGGAAACCACCACCACACGATACGATATTATTTTTCTTCCATCACCCCCTATCAGGACTAGATAAACTAGTGTATTAACTGTATATATATGACATTTATGGTATTAATAAACTTTTTGGATCATTATATCAGATATTACTTGTTATTTATTTATTATATATATTGTATATACATCTCATTAATTAATATTACATATAATCAAATAAAAATTATTTGTATGTAATTATTAGTTTCCGGATCTCACTTACATGAGTTTTATCATTCAAAACATAACAATACATTTATAAAAAAACCACCAAGGGTAGAATATCTAGGTTTTTAGTTAATTGTGTATAGAAAATGATTATTTTATTTTTCAATAGAAGAGTTCCTATGAAAATTTAGATCAAGTATGTTGATTGAGATCCATGAAAAAAGAATGGATACTTTGGAGGTGTTATAAAAATATTAATATACTATGTGGCATCATTTCCCAAGGATTGAAAATTTTTTGCAGCCAAATTTGGTTGGTGTAAATTTTTTTTTTTAAGGAATGATGTTCATGTAAATTTGAATTGTTGCATGCAATAGCTGAGGTTGTTCTCAATGTTGTGAAAATGTGTTGATTTAGGACCAAAGCATCCAAATATGATAATGTTTTTAATTTTTTACAAGATTAGATATGTACTGAAATAGTTTTTTTCCTGAAAAAATAGATATTGTTGATCACCTCGATATAATATAGTTACACACCAAATATAAATTCAAAACAAGAAGTTCTGTGCCTATGTAAAAGTATTGTATATAGTGGATGGCACATAAGGATTTTTCACTCGTGGTTGGATATGTTTAAAAAATTTAATATAACCACCATTTTAGTATCTTTACCCTTAATAAAAATCTATTTTTTGAATCACATAATTGTTTCACAAAAAGTATAAAATTTGTGGGAAATAGTATTTGGGTGAATAAACAACTCAATTTTTTTTTTCATCAAGTGAAAACATTTTTATTCCTAACGAATGTATTTTCATGAATTGTATAAGTATTGTGTACACGATGATGTCTAAAGAAAAACCAAATGTTTTGTGAGTGGTGAGTGTTCCATGATCAAATGAAAATGTTACGTGGAAAATAGTAAAGTTGCAGGAAAGACATCCAAATGATTGAACAAAATATATATTTATGTGAACCTATAATGAGTTTTCTATTAATTATTTAGTAAAGGTTTATTCATAAATTTGAGGTAATTGTAACACAATGATTCTCCAAATGTGGTCTAATTTATATTCATCCAAGTGACCAATTAAAGATTTTTTAGAATGATTGATGGGAAAACATTCGTTCAGTGAGAAGTGAGCTTTCAAATTTCTAGTGATTGTAAACTACAAGAGAAAATGATTCCAATGCAATAATTTTAAACTCAGTGATCATGGTAAGTTAATTTATCTATCCTAGACATTATTTTGGTAGTTATTTATAGTAAATTTTTTATATTTACACATTATTTTTTTATTCTCCATGGATGTAACCCCGTGTTTATGAACCAATTAAAATTATCGTGTCTCATGAATTCTTTCATTTTTGTTTATATATTTATGAAGTAACATGATAGAATTTTGTTTTTTAATGACTCAAAAAGATACAAAGGGATGATGTATTAATAATAATACTCAGATTCAACTAATCCTCTTAGGGTCTTAATATTATTTGGGTCAAAAAAGTGGAATGGGAATTTTTTAATTATATTTAATTCATTAAGAAATATTGTATGTTATTAACTCTCTATATTATTGAGGTGTATATACATCCTATTTGGCATGAAATATCATTAATTTAATTATTATCATGATATTATGTGTTAAATTTCTTATAATTCATTAATGAGTTTACATTTTATGTCAAAAGTGTGGTATGTTTTTTGTATTACAATTCCATCATTTATCAGATTGTTTATTATTATTTATAATATGATAAAATATTATGTTCTATCTCTTAGAATAAAATTTTAGTTTTATATACTCATGTTTTTTCGGGAATTATTTGTTTCCATAATTTCCAACAAATTATATTCTCAAGAATTCTAAAGAATATTTTTAGTTCAAAACTGACATTATTTCTCTTTTCAACCGAAAGCCCATTTTCTCCAAAAACATTTTTTAGAAATTTTTTTTCAATTTTTCATTATAGTGTCAAAATTATTTATTAATAAATTTTTACACATTTTTAAATTTTATGAAAGAAAATATATTAAATCCTCATGTCATTTTAAAACACAATTCAGGTATGGATTTTAGAAAAAATTGGAAAACATATTTGAATTTATGTCTACGTTAAAAATAAGATGTAAAAATTCTTGACCATTATTTAAATTCATTAATTGATAATAAATATTCTAATTATATATTCCATTAAATTTTTTTTTAAAATGTATTCGGTTTTATGACAAGTTTCTTCAAAGTAAAAATGTTGTTTTTTCATTAAATTAATTAAATGGGTTTTAAATATTGAAATTTTTATTTTAATTATCTATTATCAAAGAAAATGATTTAAAAAAATTAACTTGATAAAATTAAATTCAAAATATGAACGATATATTCTTACAGATTTTTTATATTTTCTTTAATGATTCCTTTTTAAAATATCATCTTTTATTTTCAATGAAAATGATATTTAAATGGATTCAATTTTATAAAGTTATTTTGAAATAGGAATTGTTATTTTATTCACAAAATGATTTTAATTATTTTGAAATCATTAATTATAATTTTCAATTATTTCTTTCAAATTGAAATTATTTTGAATATTTTATATATATTTAGAAAAAAATTTCCCATGTGGAATTTCAATTTTCATCTAGAAATTGTCCATGTGATATTTCAAAAATAGTTTTCCATCAATAGTGAAATCATTTAGTGATACTTATACATTATTAGAGAATGAACCAAGGAGACCATTCATAATATTTCCCTTTATGTATTGTGGTAATGATGACCAGATTCATATAATACAATTATCCCATCCATGGGTTGTACCTTGAATAAAAGGCTTGTGAAACCCACTTCTTTTAAAACTGTTTCATTCAATAGTGAAAGGGTGATATGATTATGAAAAATTTTAATTTTCTATTTTTATTTTATGATGAATTTTTTATGACTATAATTTTTATTCCTTGGTTATAATTGGATTAATATTTAACAATCTTGTTATACAGATATATATTATTTTCATTTTATAATCGGAGGGACCTATATATCCCTCTAATGAATTGTGAACATATTAAAATATAATGAGATAAACAAAACTAATATATAGAGGTGAAATAGTCAAGTATGTGGAATTATAGAAAAAAAATATTCTCAGGAGTGATCCTTGACTACTATAATGGATTTGGATGAAAACCCATTCCACTATGATTTATTTTTAATTGCCAGTTACTATATATGAAATAATTTTCAATTCTTTTGTGTATTCAAATAGTCTATGTTTTATACCAATGTTATGTTTTCAGGGATAATATTATTTTATTCTATTATTCTTCATGTATTAATAAAATCAATTATATATTCAGTAAATTATATTTATGTTATATTTTATGTAGGATATAGTTTAATATGTTATAACAATGCTATCAAACCCTTATGCTCATTATAGGAAGATATATCTCTCATTTACCATTACTAAGCAATATAAGATCACACTTTTTTTCATCATTTCCCTAGGTTAATAAGATTGGGTCTATAAAGTGTATATCTATGGAGGGTACTATTTATGAATATCATTATGGGATTTGTTGAATATAAATCATGAAATAAGATTATTGTGTTCTATATTTCTTGAGGAACTATATCTTGATGAACCTCTAGTGTCTGTTTGTGTAATATAATGAGTCTTTGTCTATAAATTGTGTATCCATATATGATAAGTTTGGTTTTTTGCACTATAGGTCAGTATCAATAAGTTTATGTCTCCAATTCTCATTATTCGTAGTTTTCATCACAACACCACCATATATCAATAGCTGTAAATAATTAAATGGAATAAAAAATATTCCATGAAAGTTTTTCTTCAGGATGAATCATAACATATTATTCAAAAAGTAGTAAATTTTCATACCATGGTAGGTGGTCCATTTCATTCATGATGGAATTTTAATATCATTCCTATATCTAATGAAATTTGGGTAATGTCACAACGTTTTTTAACTTGGAAAATAAATTTTAATTTGAAAAAACTTGATATATATTTTTTATTCGAGCCATTTTTTGAATGACCAATTACATAGAGCGGAAATTTATAGAACTATGATTTTTTTACAATATCCAATTACATTTTAATGATAATTGATAGTATGAGAAGATTGTTTAAACCCACTATACTCCTACGAAGTAAATGGAATGGGTATATTCTAGGCTAGTGATAAGATGTCCAATGAAATGTATATTGTTATGGTAGATGTATTAAAAAAATAAACATTGACATGTAAAATGTTTATACGCTTTATTATATTAATTTATATATTAAATGATCCATTTAAACATTTATTTGAAATTCATAAAATATTACAAATTGATAAATAATACTATTTTAAGTTGATAGATCATTTAAATAAATTTTTTAAGAATATTAATAAATGTGTCACTAGATATTTCAGTTAGTTATATATTTATAATTTTTTTTGTTTTTATTATATGTTACATCACCCATTAATGATTTTTAGGTGGTATATCATCCAATTCTAAAACATGTTGATGTGATATTTCATTTTCCATTTGAAATTTCTAATAGTGGTGTACTGATCACTTGAGAACTCATACCATTGGGGCATCAACCCCATGTGAGTGATTTATTATTGGGAAATTATATAATAAAGGGATTATTATAGTAGTGTAATATCCACAAATGACTTGATTTCTATGGTGAAAAATCCACCAATGATGTAATATCAATTAGATATGTTCAACCAATATGATTATTTTTGTTATTAATTTTCCAATTACAGATGTTATACATGTGGTAATTCATCTACCTATAGGATTTTGTAGATGTTTCACAATATATATATGGATGTGGTATTGGTTCCATGATATTAATATAGATATTTTATCCTTTGGTATCATCATCCAATATGAGACATGATATTTTTTTATATCATCCCAAATTATATTGGTGTTTATGGTATATTAACCACCTAAATAATCTATTTTGGAGGTTCTGTGTCCACCTATTTCCTGAAATAGTTTAATTCCATCCCACCAAGAATGGATATTAATTTTTTTTAATTTTAAACCCATGGCTGGTGGTTCCATATTAACTAGAGATAATATTTTTTTTTTGCTTTATATTTCGTGAGTTCTTTATCCTTCACCAAGATGACAAATGAAGTGTAATAGATGTTCACCCTGCAATCTGTGATAGTGATAGTTTATTCCCCATTACATTAACATAAGTAATGATATATAAGTAATCACCCATGTGGGTTTGTAGGCCATGTGTATGAACTCCAATTCTAGTAGTGGTCAATTATTGTATAGTCACACATGGTTTGAAATGATCACTCCATGGAGTGAAAAGTTAAATTTTTTTCTCAAATTCAATAATTTCATATTAAGAATGCACCAAATTGTTCAATTTTTTTGGATATTTTTTTTGTGGTTATAAACTATGTTTTCATCACACCTGAAAATGTCACAATAGTACCTAGGTTGAAATTATTTTCATGACCCATGTATATACATTAACATTATAAATATGGGTGATTAATATAGTTGATATGTATAAGGGTCCTGAGAGATGTTTGGGTTATGAATTTTGACTAGCTGGATGAAGAACCATTTACTTTTATTTACATTTTATTGTATTAATATGATCGTATCATTGGAGAACCTACTATTTTTATGACACATTGATGTATATAATTATATATAGTACATGTTTATGTATAATATTGTATGGATTTTTGTGATGATATCTAACATTTACTATTTTGTTTCCTGATGATTGGTGTTGAATATTGTGAAGCAAATGTTTATGGTTATCTATAACTCATATTATAGTCTCCTAAAATAATAAATATTTAATGATGGAACTAGTGTGTGAAATTTGAAATAAATAGGGGAACATGTTAGACATGTAGTTGTATAGTTCTGTCACAGAGGAGGTGACTTGGACTGGTAATGTCACAATGTGGTATAAAGGACTTTTTTGAATTTTATTAATATTTGGTGTATGGTGGAGAAGGGATTAGATGTATTAATTTCCTGGTAATAGTCATGTTAACTAAAATAGTAACCCAAATTGTAGGGAATTTAATTTTTCAAAGGGATATGACCATTACAATTTCTTTTTATTTATTGGTAGTATTATTGTCCAATATATAATTCTTTTTGATAATTTTATATTATTTATGTTTTTAATAATTATACTAGGATTATTGGTGACTAGGAATTCATAAATAATTATTGATACATGGGGAACACATAAACATTTAATCACTTTTTTGTTGAAATTATGTAAACAACATAGGTTTCTATAACATAATGTGTCAATATTGAATAATGCATATTTATCAATATATCCTATTGATGGAACCATAATTTATTAGAACATGAATAAATTTTTTTTATATATATCATAATTGTTCTGTGATCATTAATTTAATTGTTACATGATTGGAGATAGAGTAGGTTATGAGATAATCATGAATAAATGGGGTATAATTATTTCAATGTGGGGTTTTTAGTTTTGGTTTTCTCTACAACTGACGTCCATTTGTTTTATTTGAACTTGTTCTCATAATGAATTTGTTATCTTTGTTTTTTCTTGGGCATGTGTGTCATGACCCGCCCTCGAGACCCATGCCGTGAATACCCGAAGCCCGTCTTCCATAGGCCAGGGGCTGGCGACTAGCACCAAAGGCATAATTCCCGATAACTGGGAAGGCATTGCCTTTATAAAAGTAAAAAAGACACCACAGAGTATAAGCGGATGTAATACACTAAATACAAAAGGAAGTGCTGAAAAGTAAATGGGCCAGAATACAAACCCAATCGAAAGTACAACTACAACTGAACAAAAGTACAACAGAAAAAGAAAAATAGCTGGAAGAATGGAAACATCTCTCGGGTCATCCTCCTCGGATCCTACCTGAAGGGTAGGTACAGATAGTGCAGATCTTGGATTGTCCACCACGGATCCTACCTAAAGGGTAGGTATAGATAGCCTCCACAACGCTCTCGCCTGTCAACCTATTCCGAGTGTCATTTCATCATGAAGTCCACCTCCAGATACTGACTCGTTGTGAGTTCCACCTCCGGGTACCGTCCAGTCCTCGACCACTCGGCCTCTATCAGCGCTGCCCGACGTCTGCAACCAACACAACGAAGTGCGTCCATAGCCCGTGTAGGGGGGGAGTATACGATACTCAGTAGGGATCCCGAGACCCTCAAGTTCTCACTAAATCCAACAAGGATAACCACAAAGAAGGATCACAACAGATAACCCATACTTAGGTATAAGATCATACTTATACCTAAGTTATCAAGTAACCCATCTCAACCATGAGGAAACACAAAGGTTATGAAATCAATGGATAACCACTACCTAGGTATATTCCCATACACATAACTAAGTGATCAAGTGACCCATCTAAATCATGAGGAAAACACAAAGGTCATTGACTCATCTCAAACTAGGATTTTTATTATTGAAACCGTAACTGCTGATGAGCACATCTCTGGAGTGTACAATGATCCTGTCACAACTCCGAGGTACTTCTCACTAACCTAAGACTTCTGAGGTACTCCTCCTGTCGAGTACCGCGGGTCTGCCACCTCACACAGTAATGATCCTCCTCCATCGGTCTGCCACCTCACACAATAGTGCTCCCCCTCATAGCCTCCAGTGGTACTCCTCCTGTCGAGTACTGTGGGTCTGTGACCTCACAAAGTAGTTCTCCTCCTCCATGGGGCTGCCACCTCACAACGTAGTGCTCCCCACCGGGCTATGATAGTCACTCGGAATCGAATCGGACAAGCAGTCATCAGGTCTCAGCCAGCTACACGGTCTCCGTACTCCGTACACTCATCTCCGGGAGGGTCCTCTCCATGAGCTATAGGTCAATACTCCAAGTATCACAAAGTCCCACAAAGAAGTGTCTCAAAGGACCGCCTCGTCATAGGGGTCTCAACGCAACAGACAACGCGTCAATCGGATGTCCGGTCTGTGAGTTATTAGCCTTTTCGTCCGAGGGGCCCGGTTGGATTTCGGGTACAATCAAACCTGGACATACACCAAATGTGTCCAAACCTTGGGAGAAGTATGCCAAAAGTTCCTTCTCCTGAAGAGGAATCCAACAAAGTTGACGGCAAGTCAATCGGACGTCCGGAGCTCAAGATATAAGCCTTTCCGCTTCGAGGGCCCAGTTGGTTTTGTGTACGAAACAACCCGGCTGAACCCAGAGTACTCTAAAACCTTGAGTGTAATATACTGAAACGACCGTCTTGATCCAAAAATTGAATCACAGCTGACAGTGCATAGATCGGAGGTCCGCATCCCATGTTATGGGAAAAAGACCATGAAAGGTCCTAAAGTGGGGGTTTCGGGCTCGAACCGACCCAGCCCGAGACCACCTGGGTCGGCCCGACCCGGGTCCGGGTCGGACTGCTTGGGTGCGGCCCAGCTGGCGCGGTGCGGCCTGGATCGAAGGCCCGGCGTGCTGGCCAGGTGGCTTGGCCGAACGGCCGAGCCGTTCGGGAGTGCGGGGGGGGGGGGGGGGGTGCGCTGCCCCCGCCGTTTCTAACCGCAGCCCCCCATAATGGGGGCCGCTCATTGCTGGCCAGTCTTGGGTCATAACCCCTAGCTCTCCCCCTGACTGGTTGGCCCACTCCGGCCGGCCGACTTCTCTCGCCACGGGACCGTTGAGGGATTGTCCCCCTGCTCCATCTCCGGCGACCCAGAACCGGACATCGGTCCCCCTGTTTCACTGTGGCCTAAGTCGCGGCTTATTTTGTCTGGCACCGCACGACTGCGCCGCGCCCCTCTATGGAGACCCTCCTCCGGCCGTGGTTTTTTTGGGATTTTCTTCCGGCGCGGCACTACGGCGCCGCGTCTTGGATTGATTTTCAAATGTGCGGCGCGACAGGGCCACACATCCTTGTCGCTCGTTCGCACGTGGTGCGACGACACCGCGTCACTTTCCTTTGAACTGCAAAAACACAAAAAAATAATAAGGGATGAGGGTCGGCCGTGTTTGTGTGGTCTGGCCCCCTCCTGTTAAATGATAAGAAGAGGTCCAATTGAATGTGGATAAATGACGGAAGTAATTCACGAAAATAAACGCATAAAACCCCTTCCCTGAAAAATGTTGTCGAACGACGGTGTCACGGAAAACAGCATCGCGGGGTCAGGTTCCGTATATGTCGACGGAGAACATCCGAGGAGGAAGCAGTGTATCCCTTCCTTTCACATGGAGAGAAAAATTGAATGGCATAATGTCATTGGCATGTTCCCACGAAGGTGCCTCCTCCTTTTTCGAGGAAGAAGAAGACGGAAGAATCCGGGTCGCCGAATCGACGTTCATTGACGAAGAAGAAGAAGAATAAGAAGAAGAAGCTCTTCAAAAACTCCCAAGATCTCTTCCCTTACCCTCAACACCACAAATCCCAACCCTTCACAAAAAATAATGGTTCCACATTATTTAATCAACCCAAGCAATGCTTTTCCAAAATAAATTCAAATGTTGAATTCACATAATTTAATGTGTGTGTTGGATAGATTTAATGAGGGAGAGAGTGAGGAAATGGAAGGTCACACATTAAATATATGTTTACAAAAAATTAAAGAGGTATTTAGGGAGTTTAAGAGGAATGTGAAGGGGTGGGGTTCGTGTGGGCCCCACCTCACTTTTAATCCTCTCATGGGTGGTTAACTTCAAGTGGGTCCCACCCCAAACTCCCTTAATTAGGTTATAACCACATAAGATAGGTTCAAAGTGTTGTAACACAACACTTAATCCACTTAACAAGAAAAGAAAATATAATTGTAACAATTATATTTTATCCCTCACATTTTTTTTACAATTCCTCCCGAGAAAACGCAACTCCAGTAAGGGTCTTCTTAAGAAATTACCGGCGCTGCGGTTCCATCATTTCCCTCAGATTTCGATTCCATGCACCAACTCAAAATATAGAAAAACCCGCTTGTTTGTTCACTGATCGTACCCGAGCTAAACTTCGGAAATTGATTCCGGGCACATCGGGCCTCAGAATCCGGCTCCATCAGATACAGCGTTCTTGTAAAGACACAAAGAAATTTTACAAAAAAATTCCCTTTAATTTTACGAGTCTTTACATTACTCCCACCTTAGGGCTTTACGTCCTCGTAATGCTTAAACACAGACTAGGGATACAAAAGTTGTATTGAGCACGCATCTGAGCCTTCCACTCCCATGTGCTTACCTGGATATTCTCGTACTGCCAAAGAAGGTGCACATGAGGAATCGACCGTCCTCATAGGATATGCTCCTATCGATCCTCAGTCCCCACTGAAACCTCCGATAATGTCACCCCATCGCCCAAGTCCAGCTCCCCATGGTCTATGATATGCGAAGGGTCGATCACGTATCTCCTCAGTTGAGATACATGGAAGTCGTCGTGCACCTGGTGCAACTGAGGTGGATGGGTCAAGCGGTAAACCACCTCATCTACCCTTCTGAGGACCTAAAAAGGTTCTTTGAACCACGGAGATAACTTGTCGCATCAGCCATGTCTCCGTAAATCCACGTCGAGGTGAGATCCATATGAAAACGTGGTCGCCATCCTCGAACTCTAGTGGTCTCTGCCTCCTATTAGCATAAGGCTTCTGTCGGCTCTGAGCTTTCCTCATCTTCTCTTGGATGCCCTGGACATTCTCTGGTCCCACAAGAGCTGCTATGATTTCTTCTTTGCCAATATGAAAAATCCGGTCTCATCCCCTGGATGAACCACGTTCTTTGACTAATACAGTAAATCTGGGCATGAATGATGTATTCATTCCATGGAAGATATCATAAGACCTCGACGTTACTACCATGAGATCCAACCGTCACTCTCGCCTCTAAGGGTCGAGTCACACTGTCAGCATCAGCGTGAGGTCACTGGGTCTCTTCTAGTAGGAATCTCGAAAGTGAGGGTCAAGTCAACAGTTTAAACCGGAACCTCTTAGTACTCAAAAAGGAAGGAAGAAAATTTCACAAAGGTAAGTGTCTTTTTATTATTGCAGCTCATGGTAAAAAGACACAAATGTAACAACAAAAACATGGAACTAGATATACAAAGAATAAAAGGAAACCACTAGTTCCACTTTTGTCCACTCTCTTCCATAGCTTCGTAGACGTATGCTTCTGCTGCCTGAAGATGAGATCTACCATGTCCACCTTTTCCCTGTGGTCGGGGTGGACCTCCATGTGTTGGTGGTGGCAACACCTCGAAGCATCATCCACCTCCAGCTGCATGGACAGCTCCCCTCCCTCGGCCTTCAGCTCCTAGCAGTCTTCCTTGATCGAACCTCTGCCTCTGCTTGGGAGGTTCTTCATTTAACTGCTGGTCATCTTCATGGCGGGTCAGACAGTCATGTGCCATGTGACAAATCCCGCCGTAGGAGTAACACTTCATGGCAGGTCTGGATCTGTCATTCCCCTTGGTGCCTCACACTACCAACCCTGAGTAATGCGGTCGACCACCTGTAGGTCTGGTCCACTTGGACCTCTGCGTCATCTCTCTACTACCTGCTATAGAAGACTCTACTGCATGCAGGCTAGTGGTGGGTCCTTCTGCTGGAGACTGCTCAGCAAGGAAACTCTCCACTAAGAGGGCTCTCTCCAAAACCCATGTCTGCGTTAGAATTCTCTGAGAAACAACAGAAGCTCTAATCTCTATCCTGAGCCCCTGCTCGAAGGCTCGGTCCCTGAAGAATGTGTCTCGTACCATATCTGTGGAGTAGCGCGAGAGGTCTGTAAACCTCTCTAAATACTGAACCACTGTCATGTTACCCTGCCGCAGCTGAAGTAGCTCCTGTATACGCACCACTCAAAGGGTGGATGGTACAAACTCTTTCCTGAATAGGCTCTCAATGTCTTCCCATAGAAGTGTCGCCTCGTCATGCATCTGGAGCATCAGGCTCCACCATCAGCCTGTTGCATCCTTAAGAAGGCTGGCAGCAAGGATCACCATGATGTCTGCTGGCGTCCCCACTAGCCTGAAGACTCTCACCACAGCCTCCAGCCAATCCTCAGCCGCCTGCGGGTCTGTCTCTCCCCTGAACCTGGGTGTCCTATGGCTCTGGAACTCGTAATGTGCGCTCAAGTGACGTGAACCCTCCACTATTGGGGATGGTAGCATCAGTGTCCCAATGGGTAGTAATACCGCTGGTGCCTCCCATGGTGCCTCAACTGCGATAGGGCCCTGTACTGAGGCCACGTCGCTCAGTGGGCTGTCAGTACGAACAACTCTCGGGGCTCTAGCTGGTCGTCCATGGGAAGGCATCCTGAAAGAAACAAATGTGACATGGTCAAATGATATATACCTCGTGAGCTGACCTAGTTTGAGCTGTTTTAAAGGGAAATCATTTTAAAACACACACGAAATCAGTGTTTTCGTGCACAAAGACGGAAATCAGTTGTTGGGGTCCTGGTGTATGGATACGTCGACCGCCCACACCAACAATGGACTCCCTGAACTGAAAACCACACTCAGTACCCTAAACACTATTGCCTCACATAAAGAAAATATCATAGTTATAAGTTCTGCGGTAGAACCGAATCTTCTGATACCAATTTTTCACGACCCGCCCTCGAGGCCCGTGCCGTGACTACCCCAAGACTGCCTTCCCTAAGCCAGGGGCTGGCGACTAGCACCAAAGGCATAATTCCCGATAACTTGGAAGGAGTTGAATTTATAAAAGTAAAAAAACACCACAGAGTACAAGATGAAGTAATACACTAAATACAAAAGGAAGTGCTGAAAAGTAAATGGGCCAGAATACAAACCCAATCGAAAGTACAACAACAACTGAACAAAACTACAACAGAAAAAGAAAAATAGCTGGAAGAATGGAAACATCTCCCGGGTCGTCCTTCTCAGATCCTACATGAAGGGTAGGTACAGATAGCGAAGCTCCTGGATCGTCCACCACGGATCCTACATGAAGTGTAGGTATAGATAGACTCCACAATTCTCTTTCCCGTCAACCTCCTCCAAGTGTCATCCCATCATGAAGTCCACCTCCGAATACTGACTCGTTGTGAGGTCCACCTCCGGGTACCATCCAGTCCTCGAACACTCGGCCTCTGTCAGCGCTGTACGACATCTGCAAACAACACAACGAAGTGTGGGAATAGCCCGTGCAGGGGTGAGTATACGATACTCAGTATGGACCCCGAGACCCTCATGTTCTCACTAAATCCAAAAAGGATAACCACAAAGAAGGATCTCAACAGATAACCCATACTTAGGTATAAGATCATACTTATACCTAAGTTTTCATGTAACTCATCTCAACCATGAGGTAACAAAAATGTTATGAAATCAACGGATAACCACTACCTAGGTATATGCCCATACATATACCTAAATTATCAAGTGACCCATCTCAATCATGAGGTAAACACAAAGGTCATTAACTTAGCTCAAACTAAGATTTTTATTATCGAAACCGTAATTGCTGATGATCTCATCTATGAAGTGTACAATGATCCTGTCACAACTCCGAGGTACTACTCACTAACCTAAGACTGCTGAGGTACTCCTCCTGTCGAGTACCGCGGGTCTTCCACCTCACACAGTAGTGCTCCTCCTCCATTGGTCTGCCACCTCGCACAGTAGTACTCCCCCCTCATAGCCTACAGAGGTACACCTCATGTCGAGTACCACAGGTCTGCCACCTCACACAGTAGTGCTCCTCCATCATGGGGCTGCCACCTCACAAAATATTTCTCCCCACTGGGCTATGCTAGTCACTCCGAATCGAATAGCACAAGCAGTCATCAGGTCTCAGCCAGCTACGCGGTTTCCGTACTTTGTACGCTCGCCTCCAGGAGGTTCCTCTCCATGAGCTATAGGTTGATACTCTAAGTATCACAAAGTCCCACGAAAAAGTATCTCAAAGGACCGCCTCTTCATAGGGGTCTCAACGCAAGAGACTACGTGTCAGTCGAACGCCCGGTCTGTGATTTATTAGCCTTTTCATCCTAGGGGCCTGGTTGGATTTCAGGGACAATACAACCCAACCATACTCCAACTGCATCCAAACCTCGAGCTAAGTATGCAAAAAGTTCTGTCTCGTCAAGAGGAATCCAACAAAGTTGACGACACGTCAATCGGACGTCTGGAGCTCAAGATATAAGTGTTTCTGCTCTGAGGGCCCGGTTGGTTTCGTGTACGAACCAACCTGGCCAAACCCAAAGTACTCTAAAACCTTGACTGTAATATACCGAAATGACCATCTCGATCCAAATATCGATTCATAGCTGACGATGCATAGATCGGAGGTCCGTAGCCCATGTTATGGGAAAAAGACCGTGAAAGGTCCAAAAGTGGGGGTTTCGGGCTCGGACAGACCCGGCCCGAGACCCCCTAGGTCCAGGTCGGCCCTCTTGGGCGTGGCCCGGCCCAGCTGGTGCGGCATGACCTGGCCTGGACGATGCCCAACTCAGCATCCTGGCGCGCTGGCGGTCCGTCGTGCTGGCCAGGTGGCTCGGCCAAACAGTCGAGCAGTTCGGAAGTGCGAGGGGGGGGGGGGGGCTTCCCCCCGCCGTTTATAATCGCGCCCCCCCATAATGGGGGCCGCTCTTTGCTGGCCAACCGGGGGGTCATAACCCCCAGCTCTCCCCCTGACCGTCCGGCATGCTCCGGCCGGCCGGCTTCTGCCGCCACGGGACCGGCGAGGGCCGGTCCCCCTGCTCCGACCCAGGTGGCCCGGAACCGTCCACCAGTCCCCCTGATTCACCACGGCCTAAGACGCGGATTATTCTGTCTGGCGACACGCAACGGTGTCGTGCCCCTCTGTCGCGGCCCTGCGCTGGCCTCGGTGTCTTCAGGATTTTCTTCCGGCGCAGCACGACGATACCACGCATCCTTGCCGCCCGTTCCCGCGCAGTGCGACGACACCACGTCACTTCCCTTTGAACTGCAACAACACAAAAAAAATAAGGGAGGAGGGTTGGTCATGTTTTTGCGGTCCGGCCCCCTCCCGTTAAACAATATCAAGCGGTCCAATTAAATGTGGATAGATGAAGGAAGTAATTAACGAAAAGAAACTCAGAAAACCCCTACGATGACAAATGTTGTCGAACAATGGTGTCGCGGAAAACAGCGTTGCGGGGTGAGGTTCCGTATATGCCGACGGAGAACGTCTGAGGAGGAAGAAACGACTCCCTTCCTTTCACGCGAAGAGAAAAATTTAAAGGAGGAATGTTGTTGGCGAGTTCCCACGTCGGGGCCTCCTCCTTTTTCGAGGAAGAAGAAGTCGAAAGAATCCGGGTCGCCGAATCGTCGTTCCTTGATGAAGAAAAAGAATTAGAAGAAGAAGAAGAAGAAGAATCTCTTAAAAAACTCCCAAGCTCACATCCCTTACCCTCAACAACACAAATGACAACCCATCAAAAAATAATGGTTCCACATTATTTAATCAACCCAGGCCAGGATTTTCCAAAATAAATTCAAAAGTTGAATTCACTTAATTTAATGTGTGTGTTGGCCAGAGTTAATGAGGGAGAGATGGAGGAAATGTATGTTTACTCATTAAAGATAAGTTTAACAAAAATTAATGAGGGAGTTAGGGATTTTAAGAGGAATGCGAAGGGGTGGGGTTCGTGTGGGCCCCACCTCACCTTTAATCCTCTCATGGTGGTTAACTTCAAGTGGGTCCAACACTAAACTCCCTAACATAGGTTATAACCACTTAAGAGAGGGTCAAATTGTTGTAACACAACACTTAATCCACTTAACAAGAAAACAAAATATAATTGTAACAATTATATTTTATCCCTAACATTTTCTTTTACAACTCCTCCCGAGAAAACACAACTCCAATAAGGGACTTCTTAAGCAATTAGTGGCATTCTGGTTCCATCGGTGCCCTCAGATTTCGATTTCGTGCACCCGCTTAAAATATAGAAATACCTGCTCGTTCCTTTACTAAACGTACTCGAGCTAAACTTTGAAAATTGATTTTGGGCACACCGGGCCTTAGAATCAGGCGCCGTCAGAAACTGCGTTCTTTTAAAATGATAAAGAAAATTTAGAAAAAATTTCCCTTGAATTTTACGGGTCATTACAATGTGGACATACAATATACATTAAATCTCATTGATCATTAATTTTATTTGTATTTACCATATATTATCATTGATAAATGCATTGATGGTTCTTCATGTTCTTTGATCATCCAGGGTTAGGTCATTGGTGAAAAATCGAAGATCCTATATATATATATATAATACATAGGGTATTGGTGAATTTAGTGTATTAGTAGAATAACATTGAACATAATTGTTACTTATCATGTTTGGGTGTGTTTTATTATGGTATCCAAATATATATGGTTTAAACATTGAATGATGATTCATTTTGTGAATGGAAATACGTTTAGGATATTTATGCTAGGGATTGATTCATTTTCAATTTACTTTGTAATGGATGTTTATGAAATGTGAATGTGATTTTGTTAGCTGTTTGATTATGTGTATGACCTATGGGTAATTATGATATAACCCTTGTTGGTATTGTCGTTGTGGCCAGAATATATGAAACTAAGGTGTATAATAGTATGGATTTAATTTATATGAAAAAAATGATGTTTATGTGACATTATAAGATACTGTTTAATATAGTGTTCATGAAGATAAGAGATTTATCTGTTTGACATGAAATATGTGGCTATGTGTAACATAATATTTATCTATTATATATGAAAATACTAGTGGTTTGGAATGAATGAAACAGATAACATGATTTATTTTATAATTATTATATTATAAAAAAATAGGATATAGTGATTGACTTGTGAAGGTAATGTTACTCTAAGGGTTAAGCCACAGTGATAACTATTGATTCAAAGATGTTTTGTTGGGGTCCTCCACAGTAGTTATTTTAATGCTACTAGCTTCATATTCATTCCATCAAGATCATATAGTGGTGGGACCATGATGGGATCCAATATAACAATATGTGGTCTTAGACTCCTTAGTTTGTCCAAATATCAATTTTCTAGGATATTGGATACCAATGTATTTTTATATCATAACTCAATGGATGCAATATTGTGTGAGAGGATTATCAAAATATTTTGAAAATAATTGACATGATTGTAAAATAAAAATATGATTTAACCATTATACCTAGATATAATTTTTGTGTGATTAAAACATGATTTTATTAAACATGACTAGTATTGAATTGGTAGTGAAGATCAATGAGTCGTGATTAATGTAGTTAAACATGATTTATTAATCTTATGATTAATAAAACACAAATTATTGTTTAATTTTAGATTTATATTTCTAATGATAGATATGATTTTCAGAACTCCAAAGGAGGTGGGATCCAATATAGATTTGTGTGATATTGGGGGTGTCATAACTATTGAGGGTTATGAACTATATAGACTATGAATCATTAATGAGAAAATAGATTTCAATATCAGGTTCATGGGTGTGATTTGATGGATAATATGTCTTTCACCCTTGTTGGAATATACCATTGAAGTTTAATTATTATATCATAGATCATTATAGATTTTAGATTATAGAATTAGGGATAACCATTATTTTAATGAACTTATTGTGAGCCCAGTGTTCTGGGTCTATCTAGATGTGAAAATTGGGGAATAGAATTGTCAATTCTCACCCAATAGAAAACTTGATGATTACTCCTTCTAATTAGGTTGTATAATGATGTTATGATTGTCTTATTCCCTCTCGAATTATCATTTTAGGCCCCCATTAATTTATTAATTGATGAATTCACCATGATAAAATTTATAATAATAAATTTATGAATATGGGAAAGAAAAATATTATGGTGGGTAGAATTTGATAAATAGTCAGACTGTATGAAACTCATCATATATGGAACATGATTAATCATGGGGTGGATGTGTTTTGTGGAAATATATGGATGTAGGTATCCGAGTTTTGAATGGTAAAATATAAATTTTATAAAATGGGAATTCATTAATGTTGAATAGGTAATGTAAGTTGATTATATACATAATGTGATAACTTTTTTAGGTTATAGTCAGGTAAATAAACTATGCATGAAATTTAAAAAATTGGATTATTTGGGTGAGCATGTATGTATAGTGTCTTCATTTATTAGGATGTAAAATGATTGGAATTATAGTTTCAAACATTATGTAACAAGTATGTTTTTAGGGGCGGGTCTATGGTTTTCGATGAAAATGGTAAAATTCTTATTAGATGTAGTGTCGATTATAGGATGGATTTTTATAGATCTGTTTCATTGCATATTATTTTATGATGTTGATAATATTGGAAATTAATGGTGTTCATGGTTAGGGTTGGTGTCGTCGTGTAATGATTATGAATTAACTATTTTAGTACATGATGTGGGATAACAACTATCTTTTGTAGAGTGTGATATGGATCATAAATTTGGAATAAAACATAATATGAAAATTATGAGAAGATATTATGATATTATTTTTGATGTGACAACTGATTTCATCTCATTGAATTGATGTCATATGGGTTATCTTGGAAATGTTTGCTAATGTATCATATTTTCAACTGATATGGGAGACACCTTTCATCAATATCTTTATCATTGTATGTTTTTATAAGGTAATTAATCTTCATTGGGGGCCTAAGATTGTCATATAAAATATTTTTTTTAAATTATCATCATGATATTCATTGGGGCTACATAATATTATTGATATATATGATATCTTGTTAACTATGTACAACATTCCTAATGAATAGAACCTAGAGGATACCGTTTTAGTGTTAGAATAAATCTTTTAGGAATATTTCCTTATATTTGGTGGATTATGCTAAAATCAGATAAATTTGGTAGAGAGTGAATATATTTATTTTTACTATGAATTGGATAAAATGATGTATTTTGAGGATTTAAATTTATTGTCATTTTGAATAACTCTAAGATGGATAGAGAATTTGGATTCAATAATCATTAGGATGAGTCACATTGAGATGATATCAGATCATATTTGGATAACAATGAAATGATTCGATACTGTTCAGTTTAAGAATAAAAGCTTATGTACACTAGTAATTTTTAACTATGTATTAGGAGGTGGGAGAGTATATTATTCTATGAATGTAACCATGACGGGGAAAAAGGGTATATTTATTTGTTGGCGATGTTATTTCCCATGGTTGTGGGTAAATTTAATATTGGGGAGTGGATCAAAATTATGAACTATGATTTGGAACAACCTCATAGATGTAGATATTTAGATAGTGTATTACACATATTAAATCATTATATATTCTATATATGACATTAAATTATGATTTATGATAAGTATGTTATGTCAGAGTCAAATTTTTCCTTTGGGGAATTATTTTTTTTAATAGTATACATGAGTGGGAGGATATTGTGAGAGAAGATGATTCCTTTAATACTAGAACTGTGTATGCATAAGAATATATTGAAAGGTATTTGAATGTTTTTTTGATATTAAAAAACATTTGAAATACCCATTCATGTATAAGGCTTATTTATGTTCAAAATTATAACTCACAGTTGATTTTTTATATAGGTTGGAGGTTCTAAAACCATATATATTTGATAGGTATCATTGTTTGATAAATTTCACAAAATATATATGAGTATATTTTGAGTTATTTTTGTTTTAAAAGGGAATAAAGAATTATTTTGGGAATTTGGACATGGCCTTTGGGTTGTTTGTTTTGATAAAGCCACCACTTTGTACAATGTGGCTTCTTACCATGTATCACGTGGAGTCCCCAAGTGGGGGACATTTTCAATAAGGGCAACATTATGGACATTATCCCTATAGAGGGGAAATGGTACCTATAGGGAACACAATTCTTGGGTAGTTTGTATTCTCTATGTAATATAATGTTTGACTTATTTTTTAAAGGTAAAAAATTAGGTAAATGAGTAGAAAACATTTTAAACAAAGGAATATACATCAATTTTGTGGATGTTAACATGACATCACTGTGTTTTCAAATAAAATACTATTCACCCATTCGTTGATTAACATTACTCATGATTGAATCAATATCATGCCTCTAATTATAGGTTGTTACTATTAAGGGTATGACACCACTTTCCTATATTCTTCATTTTTATCACAATTTCACCATATATCATTATTATTCCTAACTCTATAGTTTTTATAGATCTCTTTATTCTATTCCATTCAATATTAACCATATGATGATATTGTATTATAAGGAACCTAATTATATCATGTATTAATTCCACTTCATTCTCTAGGGTAGTTAACTACCTTCTATCTATCACATGAAATATAGAAAAAATTGGAATAATTTCCCTTTATATAAGAATAATTTAATTTTTATCCCTTTAATTGCAATAAAATTTTTCTAAACAATTATTTCATGAGTGTATAATGTATTCAATAGAATAAAACCATTATAAACCAATATCCATTTAACTTTTGAATCATGTTATAAAAAAATGTATATTGACTACAGATGCATGGACTAAATAGAGAACTGGCCCATGGATCGTTGCAGTGTGACATATTACATAGCATAGCTGAAAATCTTAAGAGTTTATTTTATGATATATATAGTACTCTATTATAAAGTAAAATGATCATGGGTGATATATTAAGGGGATGAACGTTTATATTTCAAGGATTTATAAATATTTTCATAATAATCTAGATTTTGGATTGTACAATTTAATCAGTTCAACAATTATGAAGTAATAAATTTCTATACATAAAATGTGATATAAAAATTACTCAAACAGATTGAAGTATTCTAAATTTTTCAAAAAAAAAGATAATAAGTATATTGAATTTTTCTCAATACAATTTCAATTCTTTTATATGTCAAATATGACATTATTTTATTTTTGTGTGCGTCATCCACCTCTGATAGGAATGTGGTATATTAAACACCTTGGGCCATTGACATGGAGGTAAATTTTTCATCAAGTTATTTTGAAAGAAATGGAATATTATTCACATAATATTTCATAGTAATAAATAACTATTCACCTACTAGAGTTGTCATTATGGTGAATTTTTCACTTAGGTACCTATTAAGATTTTATATCCTACCACTATGAATTGATGAAAATGTTGTATCAGCTAATTTATATGTTATCCTAGTGTTTTATCATCCACCGAGAGAACTCTATTGGGTCATAATCATATATATATGTTTGAGATATGAATGGTACATCACCCACATAGAAAATGTTATTGGTGGTGATCACCCACCAACAGATGTCGTAATTTTAGTATATTATCCATCTATAGATGTTCTACTTTTGGAGCATCAATAACATTGGGTCATGAGATGGAGGACGGTTTTCCAAAAAGTGGGTGTTATAAGGGATATAATAAAATTAGATGAACTTATTTGGTGAGGCCTCATCCACTAGATTTGTGAAATCGTTGTATAATTCCAGGGAATAATTCATGTGGTATTTTTTCATTTTGACATTGTTGTTTAAATGTTATTTACTATATAGGAGTCATTCTCATTTCCTTAGATATAGTAATGGAACATTCTCCAAGATGATGTGTGATGGTGGTAACGCATTCACCTATTGATATGTGACATTTATATATCATTTACCATGAAATTTATAGAAATAATAATTTAGCATTCATCAATGAGGTGTGTTATTTGACCATTACTATATCATTATATTATTTAAATCTCCAAAGTAGTTTTTATCAAACATAATTTGAATGGATCCTCCTTGGGGATACATTATATGTATTTTCTAACATACTCATTAATACAATTTCATAAATAAAATGTACATATATTTGTAGTTTTTATAGGGATTCTATTGGATGTATCCAACAATGTTGTACTCAAACCCTGATTGGGCACAACGATACCTGGTCAAAATAATGTTTTATTTCCCTGGTATGAAAAATGGTCCTATATCATTTGATGGATTGGTTATTATAGATTTAAGTTAGTTTGAATATATATATGTTAATTGAAAAAGGAAATCTTAGAGAAAAAACACGTTAAATTTGGAATCATTTGGACTTAGTCATAATAGTTTTCTATAGTGGTTTGTATTAAACATGTATGTTTTGAATAATAGGTACCACTGCACCATTTGAATTTAAATTTATTTTTATTTAATATTGGTTTTATTTTTGATATTCGATTTTTCATTTTAATAGATTTATTTAGTGATTAATGGTTGATAATATTTCTTCTTTTGTTTTTATCATTAGAAATATTCAATGGCATTGTGTCTATAAGAGATACATATCGACTAACAATATTGGCTAGAACACTTTGTATAACAATGTGTTTTACATGGGGTATGTTATTCCTTAGTTCAACTCTGATGGCGGTGATCTAGATATTTGATGTTAAATAAAAAGAATAGGGTAATCCACAAAAATGTACATGGACACTAAAAATCACATACAGAGATATACTCACATGTAAGCACACAAGTATACATAGGGACTACCAAAATAATATGTTTAATTAACATATTAGAAATTTATTTCCTAATTAGTGTTGATAAGAGTATAAAATAATTTTGATGCTTGATTTGGTGTTCATATCAATAATAATGAATGAAAAAACTCTATATAAAAACATTTTGAATACCACAAGGCATATAGGTTTTTTTGATAAGAATGACAACACCCACCACTATAAGAATAATGTTTTGTAACACAATATTTTTGTGGAAATGTTGTAATTTCTATATTAACCTATATACATTTATAAATTATATTAAATTTTTCATATTATAGAAATGGAAAAAAATATTAATATCCTACTATTATTTTTATATATACAATTAAAAAAAATTATTTTAAAAACAATAATACAAAGTTATATATTAATCTTATATGTATTATTAATTACATAATTATATACCTATATATTAATAAATTATGAATTCTAGTATAGAGGTATACCATTAATAAATTGCATTCACTACACCATGGTACATATAATATATTCTTTCATAATAATAAAAAAGTAATACTAAATGTTATATAAAAAAGTATAATCAATGAAACGGATACATGACAGTAAATAAAAATAAATATCACTACTAGATAGTTTTAATTAAATGTATTTTAATCCATATGAATTAAATAACTATAAAAATCAATGGTATACAATTGAAAATATAATTTATTTGATATATGCATCCTAGAAATCCATTATAATAAAATTTTTTGATTGGGGGATTTGTATTTTGACTATAAAATATGTGAATTTTCAGAAAGTGGCATGAAAATATAATATTTAAAATAAATCAATGTTTCACATAACATGAAAACATTCATACAAATAATATATTTTATTGGATAGTTATTTAACAAATATAAGAAATAATTTAACATTTTGAACTTAATATTACATAATTTTGTAATACACATCATCAATGGACAAAAATATTGTGTACATATTATGGTAATTTTTTTCAATTGAATGATCTAGTGATATAATTAAAACTAAAATTATATATTATAAGATATTTATGAAACTCTATAATTATTTATATGTGACTAAGTGATTTTTTTGTATAAATAAATTTTTAAAAAATCAGATCAATGTGTTATGACATGAAAATAATTCTCATCAAAGATATAGAATTCATTTTTTACAGTGAAATAATATTTGTTAAAATAAGGTACTGAAAAAATAAATTTTTGATTTATTAATACATTTTATAAAACAATTATTCAATTTGGAGATCATAATTTCAAAATATTGTATTTGGAAATAAATGTATCTTTTTGAAATCAATGAATATTTTAGTAGAGTATTATAATTATTCATTAATTTGTTGTACATTTTAATAGTGAATCATGAAGTAAAAATGATTTTATAAATATTATTACATAATACATTAAAAATTTAAATAATTTAAATATTGTTTTATAAAAATTATTCTAAATTCCCAACATATAATTTCTTTTGATATAATGAAACATATTTTATTAAATGAAACCCATTTTTAATTTATTATCTTATAATTATAATTATAAAGTATTGATTCAAATTTTAAAATAGTGGAATAAAAATACACAACTATTATTTAAATAAAAAATAATGTGTTTGTAGTTACAAAATATTTCATTAATTTCATTTAGCAAATATTTACCATAATTTTTTGAAATAATTATTTCAATATTATAGTAATAGTTATTTATTTATTATATATGTTTCAAAATATGCAGTACAAATATATGAATTCATAAACCATAAATTCACACCTTAACTGTACATGAGACATGATAAAATGTTTTTTTATAATTATGGATATATTCTACATCACTAATGACTAAATGTAAATGATGTGGGATAAGGGGAAAATATTAGGGTATTGGTTTTCACTCAATAACACCTTTACATTATATTGAAACACCCTACTGAAATTCCAATAGTAATTGAATTAATTTTTGAATTTATAATTCCAATATTATAATGAAGTAATATGAAGTAAAAACAATATTTTGTATGTAATTTGTAATGCATGACGAAAATTAAAAAAAATAACTCCACTAATGAAAATAACATAATGCTAATTGAATATGGTTGATAAAACATAAAGTTGATATGGACTAAAAATCATAAACCAAAAATATGTAACATCATAATAAAAAATTATTATCATCACTAAAACTCACTATTATAATATTTAACTAGAGTGTCCCTCAACCTCTAAATATTCACTATTAGGAATATGTTTCATAACCATTAAATAAGTAACTATTTCTTTACCTATATTATACTAAAAATAATCTAAATTTCTTCTATGGTGGGTGTCTAGGTGGATTGTACAAGACCTGAATAGATTATCTCAAGAATGGTTATGTAACCTATGAATGTAAAAATAAAATCACCTTTAATTGAATTATATAAGTAATTATCTAAATAAATAAATTCTAATCAACAAATACACAAATTGAAAATATTAATTATTAATATTCATTTCAACATTCAACAACTAACCACCCAACCATGTCTATGATGATCAAAAACTATTTTCCCATACACAGATTAATTTATCAAAAATTAGAGGTCTACAATTTATTATGTGTTATAAATAATAAATATTAATATTTATAATGGTTATATTTTACTCAAAACCATTATGTTTTATTTTCATGTAACACTACATAAACCCTTGTGTTCAATCTAACCCATCAAAAATGATGATGTAATTACACTAAAATGAAAATTCCACGAATCATGTCCAACACCTCAGTCAAAATATAATAAATTATACTAATAAAAAATAAATATTAATTACACATGAACATAATAACAATATAATAAACCTCACACATTATTAATTTCATAAATTTCTAAAATCCCCTAAACACTAGGGAAATTACCTATTTCCCATTTATATGTTATAAAATAATTATGCGTAGGTGAAAAATAAACCCCATAATTTGGTATTAAAAATAAAAGTACACAACATAGGGGAGAAAAAAACTCACAATTACCTGTATAAAACTGTGTAAGTATAATTTTCAAAATTCAAAATACATAATTGAAAAATTTAAGTTCATTGGCTTGGATATGATTACCTCTTAAATAAAAAAGTGATGTTTCATGAAACTCAGTCCATTATTAAATATAATGTATGAATCGAATGTATTTAAGAGTAACATACCATTAAATTTTTTGGGTGCTACAATAAAATTATATTGTGTTATATAATCCTTATGAATCAATAATTAGATGAAAAAATCATATAATCATAAAATCATTCAGAATGATTCCTAAATTATCAAAAATTATTATTAACCTATAACACATTTAGGTAGTTACTGATTTTATTATGTTATTTATATCTTGTATTTAGTTCTTTTATCATATTATTTATGAGATAATCTCTAAAAACACATGAACCATATTATAAAAATAGTCAAGGTAACTAATTCATAACACACATATATATATTCTATAATATTCTATTAAATAATTGTATATTAAAACATTATTTATACCCTTTAGTTGTAAATGTTTTGTGTTTTTGGATAATATGTAAAAAATAACATTATTTGCTGACTATTTCAGTATTTCCTCTACTAAATTTCATTACCAATAATTCCATTCATAGACATGTGCTACTTATTACCATTCTTCTATAACATAGATAATGGATGTATAAGAATGTGTGATCCTAGTGTATTATAAATGTTAAACATGATTTATATCATAGGATGAACATAAGTGATCATAAGATAAGAATATGGGCATGGTAATATCATTGGAAATTATGAAAACCTACGGAAGAAGGTATTCACCATAAATCATGTGTCATGGAATAACGATTTCACACAAAAATAAAATAGTTATATGAGAGTTCAATCATATATAACCAATCATTACACATGAAATGATTTAATAGTAATGTCATATTGTTTGGAATAGATATAATAAAGTAATGTCATTTCCTTAGTTATAATATACTCTAATGAATATCATTGTGGATTGAGTCTCATAATGGATTCAGTACACTCCCTATACTAATAAACATATTCTATATAATCTTATTTTGGATTCCATTCACTCTAAATTCATATTAATATTATATTATGATATATAAATCATTTCCCAGTGCCTTGGAGGGATATATAAATTTCATGACCACCCATCACCTAATTAAAACCCCACATATCTATTCAACACAATCATTAACAATTTAATATTTCTTCGTATATTTATATACCAATGGGAATGAAACAAGGTATATAAAAACATCATTTAATAATGATCCTTAGATGTTATAAAGATATTGAATGTGTTTGGTATCATTAGATAATGTTCTCAATGATGCAGAAGACACATTAAATTATTTTTACAATGATGAAAAATAATTTTCTAAATATATTAGAAATAAGATTATATAATAATAGACAACATCTTTTATATTTTGTAAAATTTCATAAAATAGTTAATTACTAAATAAACAGGAATGTATTATTCATTTGAAAACAACATAAGCATGTTATAATATCTTTTAAAAAAATCATCCGGGGGGTGAATCCGTTCATTTGGAAAAACATAATATTATGTTATTTTCCGTAATAAAATTATATCCTATTTGGAAAACAAAGTAAATTTTCCACTTTCATAAATGGTGAAGAGTTTAAAATATAGTTAAAGAGGAATTTATCAAAAAAATTGAATATAAATTGTAATTATAAAAATATTATTAATAATATGGTCCTGAAATTAAATGATTCCAACCCAAAATGAAAAAATAAGGTGGGAATTGTTTAAAAAATAATGTTGTTTTTTTTAGTACCATCATGGAGGAAAATTTTAAAAAAAACATCTGAATAACATAAAAAACCAATACAAGGGAGAATATATTTTTTTTAAATATGTTGTAACATATAATGATCTATAGTGGAAATTGAATTCCAAACAACCCTGATAAAAATAATTATTTTAAAATATACGCTAACCTCAACAAATATATTTTAACACACACACTCGCTAAAATCATATATAATTAATTTAGATATATTATAAATTTTTATCAAAACCATAATAATACTACGACACCATATAAATTTCATTAATAATTTCTGATCTACAATTTATTTATAATTATTCAGTAAAATAAATCTTCTGGATTTCATCTATTTTGATTATAATGAATGATTCAATTTTTATATTTTGTTAATTTCACCATTATAAAGATTTAATCATATATAAAATATTACACTATATTTATATAACCTATTTCCTCATTATAAACACATTTTTGAGTCTCTATTATGGGATATGATGAAAAATTGAAAATCATCATTTATTTAACTGGCCGTATACACATATGAACAAATGATGTATTCAAATTTTAAGGGGATATTAAAGAAATTACTATAAAATATTAATGTTCCATAATAATAATAATTTCATAAATATAATATACATTCATTTTTTCCATCATTACAACTGGCAAGGTGATGTAGTGATGAAAAATAGTACATGATGTATCATGTATGCTTTATTATGTATGTTTGCATGAGAAATTGTTTGATTTAACCTTAGATGAATAATTATCATACATTTTTTATCCATAATAATAGTAAAATATCATTGTATTTGTGATATATATATATATAATAGTATTTCGATATTTAAAATATTTTATAAAGAGTTGTAAGATGAAATGATACTTTAAAAAACTCAACTAATATGATTACCTCTCTTATGAGTATATTCCTTTGACTTACACCTTATTATTTTATAGTATGGGATTTTAGGGATACTAATACATCTATAAGATGAAGATAAACATTACGATAACATTTGAGTAGATATTTTTTAATCTATACTGATCAATGTGTGTCAAAAGCATGGGAGAGGATGTTCCCTTATTTACGTGGCAAGGCAGACAACCGTGCGAGGATTGAGAACATTTGAAATATAATAAATGACATATTCAATAAAATTTGCACCAAATAATAAAATTTATAGTGATATGGTGACTAATATCGAATTATAATCATCTTATATGGTAATTATATAAATTTTTATGTATTTTAATATAATATCTTTAGATTTACCATTTAAATCCCATTTTCCCATTATTGGGTTGGTTAAATTCGATTATAGTAACTACTAATCGTACAAAATAAATAAAATTTCTCATACACTAAAATTTTAATAATTCTTATACATTTATGAAAAATAGTTTTCAGAATTAAATTTCAACTAGTTGTAATCATTAATTTTAAAAATAGCATACAAATCATTAAAATAAATGTTTTTAGAAAATTTACTTTTTAAGCACGAAAATTTATCTGTAGCTATTCTATTCTAAGATAATATAATAGATGATTGTAAAAATACTTTTTATACATTATATATATAATTCATTAAAAATATTTAATAATAGTAAATTATTTTATTTACTAATGTTATAACACATTTGATGAAAAAATCTTGTTTTGGAATAATCATATGTTGTCCCTTTCAGAAAAAAATATTTTAAACTAATTTTAATGAATTTTATAGTTATTAATTAAATTGTAATTATTTTTTATAAATAAATAAAAAAATTATATATTTTCAATACAGAAAATAGATGAAATTATATTTTAACTAAAAAATATATAAAGAAAACATTTTTTGTTAAAAAAATGTGTTTTTAAAACAAAAAAATGATGTTTATAAAAATTTACTTAAAAAATGTTTTGTATCATTTCTCAACAACATAATTAAGTTCATCACATGATTTTATTAATTGAATACTATCAACATTTTTTTCTAATATTAATCATAAAAATTATTAAAATTAAAAACATAAATAATACAACAAAATAAGACATAAATATTTCTCTTGGAACAATGGTATTTATATACGTGCATTGGATTTTTTTTCAAAATTATTTATTTTGTTATATTAAATTATCTAATTATTGTTTTTTAAATTTTTTTTACAAGGCATTACTCATTTATATTCAATTTTTTGTCCATCAAATGATATCATACAAAACAAATTTTTTAAAGACAAATACAATCCAAAATATCTTTGTGTTACAAAATACGTCTTCCATTATGAAAACAAAAAAAAATCACCAATCATCATCGATGTAATATTTGAACAATATAAAATATAATTTCTAATCTATAATAAAATTTACCAGAGAGAAACTGTTTCCAAAATAAGAATATTGAAACATAAACCCAAAATTCCCCAATTACAAAAATACATTTTGTGTATTTGTATTGTTAAAAGAAAAAAAAATTTCAAAACCATCAAACCATTATTAATTTATAATTCATGATATACAATATTAAGTATGGATACAAAAATTATTCATAACCAATGAATATTAACTTAGATAACATACATTAAACCTTATATGTGAGTTACTGTATAATTTTTTTACATCAAAATTCCCACTAACTAATACTTATTTATAAAATTTATATATATATAATTTAATAAGTGATGTATCTTGATAAAGAGAAGCCCTTCTAGGTTTGATTAGATTAAATAATTAGTATCAAATACTAAATCACTCCATTAAACTCCACAAATAGTTTCTTCATCTAAATGTTATGATATATTGAATATACGCGAATTACTGATATATAATACAGAGAAATAATGAATAAATATGAAAAACAACTATCCACTCTCACTTTTTATCATGTAGATAATCAAAATAATCCATTATTTATTATTTTATTATCCATGTTAGTATTATACTATTCAATGACTCGATTTGATAATCAAGATGACCCAAAAATATAAAAATATGATAGACCCAAATTATTGTTAGTGGGTTAATCGTCATTTTATTATACTCTAAAATTGTCTATGAGAATTTATCATGTTTTATCAATTATTCTTCTATTCAAAAAAACCATCATAACTAAATGAAATTATTTAAAATGTTTGGATGACTTTGTAATCATTTCATAAATTATCATTTTTAATAATATAATATATAAATTAACATGTATTAAATATTTTAAATGGTTTTTTTCAATAGTTCATTCAATAGAATCAAGAGTTAAACAAAAAACCATGAATATTTATCTGTTAATCCCCTATCTATAGAGTATCAATTTTTATTTGATTAAATATATATATATATATATGTCTTATTATATTATGTGGTAATTGATTCCATGATGTTACAATGCCCAGATCATATATATAAATAGTCATCAACATTGGTGTTTTCTCAATATCCTACTCTATTGTTATTTTTATTCAACGTTTTTATGGAACACACTTATTTTCATAACATATCAAAATAGTGTAACCTCAAATATTATATTTAAAATGAAGAATCTATAACCATGTCTTATTTTGGATGATTATAATAAAACCAATTATATTATTGAGAATGATGATTTTGTAGTGTGGATTACACATGATTATTATAAATATAATAAAATGATATGACATTTAAAATAGTTATATTTTATCCAATAATTCCCCAATGATTTAAAAAACACATTAACTACATAGTTTGTAAATTTACAATGATTTATATATAAATATTCAAAAAAAATCAACTCAGATTCTTATATATTCACTATAATAATAATCTTACTGACGAATGTGACTAATGAAAATAAATATAATATGTAATCACAACCAATACTCATACATTAATTGTATCATTTAACTATTCATGGATTGATTTCAAAGTGAGAGATTTAAAAAAATTGCATCATTCAATGTAATGATGTTTTGAGAGTTATCAAAATATTAATGAAATGTATAATATAAAATTGACAATATATCAATTAAAAAAATCCAAACTCCCCCATTTTTTTTTACATTTTCAATCCTCTTCACAGGGGATCATAAAAATACAAAAAATTATCAATCCCATAAATTTATTATATTTGAAACATGTTATGTTAATAATTTATATATGTATATATACAGAACAAAAATCTTCTCAGGTTAGCTCCAATATAGAATAAAATATCATCTCATATCCCCATTGATTTCTCCTATATAGTGTAGATTCATTACCATGATTTAAAGATACATCCTATGAAATAATTCCTTTATAAAAGAAATTCAAATAATATAAATAAGGAAAAAAGTAAAGTCATTTCACTTTTTAGAGAGTGTTCTATAAGAAAATGGTTTTATCTTCATGTACGGAAACATTATTTTTTAGTTGATTTTTTTACTTTTATCATATTAAATTATTTTAATCTGTTAAGGGATGTATAGATTGGATATATGGATTTTTTGGATCCTAAGGCTACAACATTTTGAAGAAAAATCTTTGCCTCACATTTAGTATAAGCTATGGTGTCTAGTCCTCATAGTAAGTGAATTTTTTTGATGTTTTATAAGGATATAGAGAGTGAAACACATAAGCTGTGTTTGGTTTGTCAAACCATTAAATATTGTCCATGTAGGGATTCTTACATGAGAATAGGGGGACACATGGGTGAGGCCTTGTTAGACAAATGGTTCCCCCAATATAGAGGGACACAATCAAGTAATAGTTCAGGGTCCATGGTTGGAGAAAAATTTGGCCAACTATGATACCAACCTATGAACCTCAACAATGATGCTATAAATGACCATTTTTATATATTAATTTATATTTAGTAACCCAATACCCTATCATTTCCATTGCATGGTGTCTCCACCTCTAGGATATCATCATGTCTTCTATAAATATTACATTGTGTTATCTTCTTTCTATATATACCAATTCAAAATCTATATATCATGTTGTATAACCAATGGTATGGTATCCAATACATTATCTCTTTTCTTCATTCTGATTCCTCTCGATGAAGTTATTTTTATGTGAAATCTTATGAACTGTTTTTAGAGTTTTTGTTTCCATTTTTATTTACATCCAATATAAATACATTTAAATGTTGATACATTATGGTTTCTCCAACATATGTTAAATATTATTTTGATGGGGGATAGGATTTGGGGTAATCATTTAGTTATTATTGATCGATCTTTTATAAAATGGAAAAGGGGGAGTAGAGGACTATGATATGGATCATGATGCAATTGGATAAGGCATTTTTTATATTTTTTCCCATTATGATACATGTTTTGTAATAAATGTCTTCTTCCATGTCCTATTATCATATTTTTTAGATATATTCCAAGGAACCAAATTTAATATTTTATTATATGTTCTTATTGATGTTTTTTATTATTTTCTATGTTTATTTTTTCTTCTAATGTTCTTGTTATCAGTTTCATGAATGGCCCATTCACCTAGTATTTTTACTTCTCTAATTCTTTATAACATTATTTTCTAGGACTCTATTAATACTATATTTCTATATTAAGCTAATGTGTGACTCTAATAACAATGTCATAGTGTCCAAACTATACAAACATGGAATCACACTACTAGTCGGTAGCCTTTGGAGTACGACGAGGTGAACATGAATCCTTTTGACAAACATTCTTAGGAAACCATTTAGTGGATCCCTAGTCGGGACGTTACAAATTTATATAAGAGGTTTATATTCATTTCCTTAGTATTTTGGGATTTAATAATGGATTCTCTTTCATGTAAGTTTTTTGAAATGAGATTCTTACTGGGAGTATCTAACCAACATATAGGAAATATCAAAAAATTTCGATGATGTGACCTGATATTATAGTTTTGGTATATGATAATTATTTTTATTTCCGCATTGGGTAATACAAAATGCATGTGATTTAATTATTATACTCATTTTGGATTAAATTTTTTTTCTTGTCATAGAAGGATAATTAATCATAAATCATGCATCATTTCAAGAACCTAATAGAACTCACATGTCAATAATTATACCATTCCATGAATGTTTTATTACTTGAAACCATGATACTTGTTTTATGATCATTTCGCGGAATATGTTTTACATTACTAATGTATGTGTAGAATATAATGATTAGATAATTTGTAATTAAAGTGTGTAAGTCGTCCTAATTTTATTTCTCCCATAGATTGGTAATTACAACTTATTTAATAAATTTCCATATATTTGAGTTATATAACCGAGGATACATAGACTGAAGTGTTTTTTGATATTGGATACATGAATGTCATATGTAATCCAATGAGTGAATATATAACTATATATAGGAAATGATGATTAATTTATTAAAAAAATATTATATTACCTATTACATTACATTATTGAAGGTAATGATTTTGATTTAATTTTAATAACTAATAATTTATATTTATAACAATTTTTTTTATACACATTGGGAAAGGTATTTAAGACAACTGATTTATTATCAAAATGAATTTATTTTTAAATAATAAATTTAGTACGGCTAATTATAATTGGGGATTCCAATTGAAAATTAACGGAAATTGTCAACTATAACATTCAATTTATAGTCTATTTTCCAGACCATTATAGAAAACTCGATATCATTACCCATACCTAGAATTATATTGGGTAGTTGGACGTTTCTATGATATTCTTTAATATCTTTCCTGTCCCGCAAAACTCAATCTCAATGTTGGATGAGAGTTGGGAATTTTATGTGGTGAAGTCTTGTACCTACCATATTATTGTATTTTTTCTTTTAATAATAATAAAAAATATTACTGAGTTGGTTTTGTGGAATTTTTAGATCTTTTTCAATATGAATACTGCAAATATTTCTCAAGGAGGGTGGTGATGACTGTACTCTGTAGGTGTTGGGGCCTAAGACACCAGTATTAACTCTATTAGTACCTCCTATTGAACCTCATATAATCCATTATTCAAGATATTATTCTTGGATTATAATGGAGTATATAGTGCATATAGAAACTACATAGAGAGGTCTATGGTCATTTTCTTATAGAGTATAATTAATGTGAGAGCTTCAACAGAAACATCCCCTTACATTTTCAAGGTATGATTGATCCTTGGATGTAATTTCCTATATTTATATTGTCTTGTATATCATTTTTCTGCATTAGATAGCTCATAGAGGATAGTTAATTTTTATACTTATATTCATTATTTATCCTCCAAATATTGGTGTTATATTATTAATTAGGCAATTCTATAAATCTAAGTGATCTGGATGGATTTTTAATATAGACTCTATGAATAATTTCTCCATGAGACCTTACTAGATTATTGTTCTACGTATTTCATGAACCTAAGGTAGCATTTTATGTCAGTTGCATATTAGAATTATCAATTTATAGACATATGACACTTTGATTTTATTAATACAACTGATAGGTCAAAGAGGGAGAGAAATGTTGAGGATGGGATTGGTCATCCTATTCGATCGATGTTTAATTATATCTAGTTGAAAACCATGTCACAAATCATGAACTATTCTATTATTTGTTAACAATAATTGAGGGATACTAGAGGCCCGAATTAGATTAGATAATATTCTAAACCATGTAGTGTATTAAATCATTGCATAAAGTTTCACATTATGAACACTAAAGGTGGAATTACTAGTCAGAGGTAACATGATTGCAGTTTTTTAATCTATCATCAGTGTAGAATGTAGGGGCTCTGAAACCCCATTGTGAGAGGTCCCTTGTTGAGCCTCAATTCTACATAAAGATAAGATATTTAAAAAATTTTCTAATTATTCATCTAGTGGGAAGTGATATAGGATCCACACAAATATCGTGTCTTGGAGAAGGGTCAATAGATCCACATAAAAAATTAGATGTAGTTCTACTAGCTTGTCCAGACAATGAGGTGGTCATGAATATAAAAGACAGAATGTAGTGAGGTGTCATATATAGAGAATAACTACTGAAGGAAGTCATGTTGTATCTCAGGGACATGAGAATGTACATGTTTATGAAGTGTAGTATGTCTCAATGGAGAATTATGTTGGGACTTTTGGGGTTCAATATATGATTATTGGGGAATTTATCTTGGAATAATTTTTTAAGCAATGAATTAAGACTATTTTTTCTATGCATATCTTCTGGATATCCCTACACTCCAAATATAGAACATATGTGGGGTGATGACACAATCACTCAATTTGGTACATTTTGTATCATTGTATTCTAATATTGGGAGTTACCCATTGATATGGATGGTCACCACTCTTTATTGAACTTCTTATTCATTGAAATGATAGGATTTGATGTAATCAATGGGATGGATGGGCTACATCATTATAATGTATATGGATATATTTTTTACATAAAAGTGTGTAATTTACATCTTGATTATTAGATTATTATAATCATAATGGTGAGTAGGTGTATAATTCAATAGATCAACAAAATAGCATCATTGTTTTAGTGGCGTGATAACTAAGATTGATATCCATTACATTGATGATTAGGGATTACATAATATAAATCTCCCACATGTAGTGGATCATTCCAAATATATTTTCTCTGAAATATTTTATGGTTTACCATCTATGAGAGAGGTATAATTTTCTACTAAACTAGTTCTAGGATGTAAACACATTTACATTACTTTATAATGGATTCAAACTATAGATTTGAAGAAGTTCCATTGATCGATAAAGGGAATATATTATAATAGTTTTATATAGATCAGTACTTCTCCCTTAGGATCACAGTGACATTTCTTTATGAATGATGATGTTTTACTCAGGCTTCTTATGTATTACCAAATTTTTTACACTATATTTTGAAGAATATGTATCCCTTTATTCATATAGATCACCTATTTGATCAACTCTATGATGCTAAAATATTATTGAAGACGGATTTGTGGTTAGGTCATCACCAGGTACATTTTACAGTATCTAAAATACATTGTACATATTTCCGTAGAAGTTATGGTATTTATGAGTATTTGGTTATTTCATTAGGTCTCAAGAATGTGTCCTATATTTTAATATAGATGATTAATTGAGTCTTAAAATCATATGTATATTTAATCATTTTATTCTTGATATATGACATAATGTTTTTTCCAATATTTTTAAGGAAAATTCCAAACATGTTGAGATAATTTTGGATATAATGTTACAGAATCAATTGTATGTGATTCTAAAAAAATACCAATTTTGGATAGATAATGTCCACATACCTTGTCATGTTACCTCTATGGTAGAAAATTTTGTTGACCTATAGAAGTCGAGATAAATACATTCTTGGTAAAATTCCAAGAACTCATTTGTTATATGAAGTTAATTGGGGATAGTTTGTTATTCTAGATTCATTATACATGGATTTTCCTACCCAAAATCACCTCCTATAGGTGTGAATATAAATGCTATGTTTTATATATGTACAGGAGCCTACAGAAAATTATTTCAAGAGTGGAATGAGATACTTACATCATATCTAATCTGAATTAGTCTATATATAAATAAATGATATATATTCTATAATGAGCCATCATGTATTTAGATTGGAGATGTTATAATGTAGGTTGAATGAATCAATGTATTTTGGTCACAGTAGTTGAGGGAATATGTGTAGAATTATCTAACGATCAATCACAAGTTCGAATTTATTTTTCATGACTTGAATTATTGGATTAATTATCTATTGGGATATCTTTTGGGTTTCTACCAATGACAATATCTTTAGTTATATTTTCAACCATAATGACATGAACATCAAGAAGTATAAGGGTGGTTAAATACCTATTGTCAGTTAAAATTGATATTTTCTAGAGGCCTGGATAATGAAATATTATAGAGGCTTCTCAAAACATGAGGAATCAAAGAAATGTTTTTTGAGATGCATGTGATGAGTAGATTATTATGAAAATATTTACTTAGATGCACATAGAGGTTCATCACAAACATTTTATAAATGATTCAATATTACGATCCAATTCACATTATGAGATATATAAAGTGAGGTATCTATCAATTCCCAATGGTTTTATCATAAGGGATAGTGTCTCAGGTGCTGATCAACCACTGAGATGGATCATTGATGATGATTGGGACTTCATCAGCCCCAAATTCATATAGGTTATTAAAGACATCCGATTAGATAAAATGCTTGATTCATGTTCTTCTTATTGGGTGGTAAACCCTATGATTACAATTATGTACAAGGAATGATGTCCCCGGTGTTGGTGTAAGACTATGAAAAGATAAAGTGTTGGTTTTTCTACTAGGTGGGGCATATATCATTAGGTTAATGTATTGCACTAAGGACTTGTAGGGAATTTACAGTCATTTCCCATTCCTAAGTTGAAATGGGATGGTTTCATGATGTTTTTTGTCTAGTTTACCTAGACCATCATCATATATTTATGTATTATTATAGATCATATAATTGATCATGATGGTCACTCACTTATTAGCTTTCAATCGGTCTTTCTATGTAAATTATTATGGGAATCTATATATATATGAGACTATACAACTATGAAGGGTCCCTGTCAATACCATTTTAGGTTGGTATTCTTGTTCGACATGAAGTATATGGATGGGTAATATAGATGTTTTGGTATATAGATGTTTTTGGGGATAACCCTTTACCCTCATATTGATGATTAGTTAGACGAAATGATACATGTTGTAGAAGAAATATATCAAGGATGAGTCCTTGATTTCAGATGTTATTTGGAGAAACATATACCATTTATTGAGTTTTTATATAATAATATATTTCAAAAATTTGATACTAATGTATCTGTATGTGTTTTTATATAATAGACCACAATAATCACATTTATCCAATTTTTGATGGAGTTGGCAAAACCTATAATACACCTCGTCTCTTTCATCGGACTTTAGAGTAGGTTAAGTTGATTAGAAAGTGGAGTACCATGGGCCAGTCTATTAATATGTATTATGTTGGTCTTCAATGAGAACGAATACAGTCAAATGTTGTATATAATATAATCATATTTATTTTTACAAGATTTAAGAATTTATGGGTTATGTTATCAAGAAATATTTCACCTCTATTCGTTAAAATGTTAGAGGTTTTAGAGATAGTCAGTTCTGTTGAGTATAGGTTAATTCCAGATTGTAGTTAGTAACTTATTAATGATTTAATCCAAGTTTCCTATACTTTTTGAAGTATCACTATAATAATTATATCTTTCTTCCTTGTGTGGTTGAGGTGAAGGTGTATTTTCCCTCAAAGGATACTAATATCAAAATTGTGTATCATCGAATGAGTTATCTCTTATGAAGGTCAGTCTCTCTAGTACAGGTTCTATGGATGAACGAACATGTATTAGATGAGTATCGGGATCAAGATGATTACATCTCTACTCAGTGGCTAGAGTTATACATATAATATTTTTTCCACCATTGTAATGGATGTTAGGGGGATATCATATTTATGGGGAAAAAGATTGAAATAACCTTGTTTAATCTTGAGGTAGAACAAATTTTTTTTCATACATATATCCAAGAAAATGAGAACAATATAGTAACAGATTAATTGATGGTGTCAAAGGATTTTTCAGAACCTAGAGTAATGACATTGGAAGAAACAACTATGTCCCATTTTTTTTCATACCCTTCAGTGTGGTCCCCAAGATTAGTGAAGTCATTCACAGTGCTACATGGATCCACAAAGGGGGAAAATGATCTATGCATAGTTTTTAAACTATGTATTGTGCATCATGCATGGTATCTTCACTAATAAAATTTGTATGTATAGGTTGATAATGATTATAAATATTATTCCCCATAAACCATGCGGGGGCACAAATAATGGATACCCATTGGAACATTTGTGTAACACAATTTTTCCAACTACGCAGTCAAACCCAACACCTAATTAAATTTTGTAATAATTACATTTTTACGTTGAATACCTTATTTTTCATACCCCTTTCCCCTCAAAATTCCAATTTCTACTGCTACAACATCACTGAGGGCTTCATGGCTTCCCTAACCTGGTGTTTGGGTTATCTTCCTCCTCTGAACTCCAATTCCAGATCATTATTTCAAATTGGATTACCATTGGAATTATCTCCAATAAATAAGCTCATTTTATAATTTTTTATTATCATGATTATTTTATTTTGGTTTGAAATTCCTTAATTTTAGGGATTTTTTCATTTTCATCAAATCTAGACATAACGAAATCCTCATACTAGTGGGCTCTTCATTCCCAATATTATGATTGTGTGGATGTATGTAATTATGGTAAAACCTATAATTTTTTGTTATTCATTAATTATAACATGGATCTAAGGCAACACATAACTGATCTAGAGATGATAACAATATTTTGGATGACCTTTTTGATATAGTTATCTTCATACATTTAATTTACAAGATTCTTGTGGTTATGTGTTCCTATATTCAATTATTAGATTCATGAAATTAAATTATTTTTTTATAATTCTATATATTCATATTGATCTCTTATTTATTATTTTCATCTATATGTTAACTTATAGTGTACATGATATAAGTTATTATGTTTCTCATAATCTATTATAAATTTATTACATAGATGTGTGACTCTAATTATGAGGGTATAGTTTACCCATAGTAACACCATAGATCTTCATTATTAGTCATTATCCATTATAATATGGCGATGCTTTCTTGAGGCCTTATGACTAATAATAAAAGGGAACCATTCAGTGTCTCCCAGTTCAGAATGTTCCCAAAATTACCATACAGTTTTTAAATATATCAAACGTTGTAGGTTTAATCAAATATAAACTACTCTCACAAGTTATAGAAATTTTTTTCAAGTGACTTGACTCCCCATTATAAATTATTCATGAAATATGTTTTAAATTATATTTATTATTTATCCTCAACATTTTAGATATATTTATTGAAAACATATTATTTTTTGAGTACCACACCCAATCATAATTGAGTTTTAGACATTCACAGACATGTCTCCACTGTTTGATGAGATTGAACTCATCCATGAAAGGAATTTATTTCTACAATATAATCATCTTTTTAACATAATTACTTTGAATTATAATTCATATTGTATCAAATTATTCTTCTTCTTAAAAAAAATAACACACATCCAAATATGATTTTCAATACCCAATGTCACATTAAAATTTTTATTTTTATATATGATTCTTTATATTATATATTTCCATATTTTAAAATAATTTTCACATAGTGAATTATTATTTTCAACACTAAAATTTGTGAAATATAAATCGTCATTTTGAATCATGAATTATTTGTAAAAAAATATTAATATATAGTCTCAGTGGTAACATGAAATTTTTTCATTTAATAAATAATAACACATTTTTAAACCATAATATATACATTATAATCCAAGAAAAATTTATTCTGTCTTTTATAATATTAGAAACCATTAACAAATATTCCTTTCTAAACCTCATTAAAAAATCTGGATCATAAATCTATTATTAGAGATAAAATATTTCTCGTTTTTAAATTAGTTACCAAAAAATTAGTCCAATATTCCAATCATGAAATTATAAATATTATTATTAATTTTGGAAGATAATTTTAACAACAATTCACCATATTTTAAGAAAATATACTATCACTAATATATACTATCGTGATGAAATAATTTTTATCATATCCCATGTCATATAGATTACTATAAAACAAGGATAAAAATAAATTCACAATATATAGTATTCTACATAGACGGGATAACCATATTTATTGTGGTTTTAAAGTCCATTGAATTATTTATTAATCTATAAAAAAAGAAAACAAAACAATTCAGGTATAAAAGCATCTAATCATTTAATCATAACTACATCATGTAGTTTGTAATTTATGATCATTGAATTCACAACAATTGTGGGTACGTTTCTATTCCATTGAGAATATATCATAAACAAAATATAAATATTATTAATTTTTGTTGTTGAATAAAATGTCGCGTTAATATATATATTTATTATTTTAATATAATTTTTATAATCCAGATGAGTATTGTTACAAAAAACATATCCTATATCAGGAATATTATTTCAAAATAACAAATTAATCCCAATAATATTTTATAACGGAGGAGAGGAAATAATTATCAAGTATTCTTTTCAATCCTAGACTAAATTATCAAAACCAATATAATTGTAATCTGATCATCATGCTTCAAAAAAAATTAACACTCTTTGGTTAAATATAAAAAAATGATAAGTATGTTATTGGACTTTTTCATAGTTCATAGTGTTTGAAACATATTTCTATTTTTTAAAATATTTTTTATATGGATTTATATTGAATATAATAAATTATTCTAGTTCATCATTACTTTAGAACATCCTCATCAATATAAATTTCATAACCATGATGGTTGTTAATATAATCTATTTATTTATTCAAATATATATCATGATATCCAACTCATTATTCTTTAGTTTCTTATATATATTAGTCAATGGAAATTTTGTTTCTAATGAATTATTATTTAAACAAATTACAACAAATATATTAAAAAATAATTATAATTATCATTGTAACTATTATTTGTCCATCTTAAGTGTAAATCCATGGAAATTCAATCATCTTTTTCCTCGGATTATCTAAAATTTATTCATTTAATTTCAATGTAATGTTGGTGGAAAAACTCATTTATCCTCTTCAAATTTGGATTTCCCTCAAACCACATCTCATAATTCTTGATAATGAAATTTGATCTCAACATAACCTAAATAAAAACCTGAATAACCAATGTTGTATCACATAACAAATATATTTTTTATGTTACCTACATTATCGACATGATTCTAAACATAACCACTAAACATTATTTATTCCTTCTTGTCACTCCATTTTAATAGTCATTTTTTGGATAAATATATTCATCAATCATTATATGACATCCAAGATATGATTGAATATATAATTATTATATTCTAATACCTTTTCTTATTCATATATATTTATATCAAATTAATGTAGATTTTATACCAAGGAGACAATATATTTAAACCTATAATGATCCTGGTATTTACATTTCATGATATGAACACAAGACATTCTATTAAAACAATATTCACATTGAATAAGTTATTTATCACCATAGGATGATTTCATGCTCACCACCTCACACACATATAATTTTATCAATTTTAGAGTATTCATTTTTTATCTATAAATGATAACATCATTTATTATCCATCATTATAACAACACTATCTTAACTTATAAGTAAATTACATCTAATTTTAGGAATACACAAAAAATTACACAAATAGATACACAAATACCATAATAGATTAGTCTCTTTTCAAACATGGTATATTTATGTATATTTTAACTTGGTGATAAATATTAAATGTGTCCCCCAATGATCTTTATCCATATTAATTATACAAAATAACATTTCTATATTATGCGATGGAAGGAAAAAAGAAGAAAATTTTGAGATTGAATGTTTAGTAAGGGAAAATAAAAGAAATAAGTAATCAAAATAAGAAAATAATGGTATGATTACCAGAACGTATCATAAGACGATCGTAACATTCATATAAAATTAAATAAAAATTACTCATGTGATAAATATTATAAGCTCATAATATATGAATAGTAAGATAAGATGGAATATAATATATGAAATCAAAATATAGTTTTAGGGCATATAATTGTAGTGTACAAATAAAAATATAACATCATAAACATGTATAAGTATAAAAATTTTCTCCTATTATGTAATGGATATGAAATTAGGCCCTTTGATAGACTTATAGACATACAAATAGGTCTATGTGAAGGGTTGTGAAAATAAAATCAACTTCACACATAACATTGTTTACAAGTAATCAGGTTCACCCATAACCTACTAACATGAAACCACGTCTATGCATAACATTGAGATCAAAAAATAATGTTCTTGAATAATATTATGAACACATAATAAGGATTACTCATAACATTTTGAATCTGTAATCAAGATCACATATAAACTTATCCACAGTCAATCAGGTTCATACATAACATCATGAACATATAATCAAGTCCACACATAACATTTATACTCACGATAACTTTATCATTACCCAATGCATTGGGGGAGATATATCTCCAAGACATCCCATAATAATCACATAAAAAAATGTGGAACACCATAATAAAATATTCATCATATCGTAACCCATAAAAAGATATCACATCATAACCCATGAAATTAAATAGGTATTATAATCAGTTAGTCATATCATAACTGATGGAAAATATATATTTTTCTTATTTATTTCTTCCTAGAAAAAAACATTAACGGAAGTGGGATCCACAATAATTTATCATTTTATATCTTATAGAATAGAAATGGGTTTCATAAGAATATAAAATGTGAGTGAAGAATTGGTTTCATAAACATAAAACTCGTGGAAGAGTAAAGGGTTTCATAGAAATATAACCCATAAAAGTGAAATGGGTTTTCATAAACATAATTCCTTCAAAACTTAAACTATTCAAAGAATGAATAAGAAATGAACCTTTGCGTAATTTATCTAAAAATAATGTGTATCATAAATCAATGTCATATTAGATAAAAAATAATTCTGAGATATCCTTTTAAATAAATTCATGAGTAATATACCTTTTCATCGTTGAAAATGATTTTTAAAATAATATAAAATTTTTAAAACAATTTTCCTTGAAAAAATTTAGAATACATATAAAAGAGTGATGAAAACATTTTGAAAACAATTTTCCATATAAAATAATAAAAGAGGCATAATAACAATTTGAAAAATGTTTTCTATGAAAACATATTAATGATTATTGAAATAAATTTTAATATCTTATAAAATTAAAATAATTTTAAAACATATTAAAAATTAATTGTGGTTATTAAAATCATTTTCTATAAAAAATACATTTTTTAAAACATATAAGGGAATCATTAAAAATCATTTAAATGATTTATTAATCGAAAACTATTTTTGGAAACCCTATTTCATTGAATTTTATAAATAATCCATTTTATATTATTTTTGTATTTTTTTAAAAACAACATTCTAAAAATAAAATTTAAGTATCATGGAAATGAAAATCATGATGGTAAGTAGGTCCATACATGATGGGAATTAAATTTTCACCTTAAATTTTTAGGAAAGATCCTTAATTATAAAATGGAAAGAATATTACATTCAAACCCATTTTAGCTAATAAAGGGGACTAAATTAGTTTTTAAAATCAATGGATAATATTAAATTATTTTTGAAGATATTAATAAAAACATGATTTTGAACGAACAAAAAATTATCCACCAAAGGAGACATAATGTCAGATTTTAATTAAAACATTTTATTAATTCTTATAAGTACCAGTGTGTGAAAAAATTTAATGATCACATAGATATGACATGAATATCCATTGGGTAAGAAACATATGAGAGATACTGAGAGATTGATCTTATGATTTCATCAATGGATGTATAATCATAAAAAATCATGATGAATAATGACAATGAATTTATACAACGCTACCACATTGGAAAAAATAAATTATAATAAAATGGAAAGAAAAACATTAAATGAATTGTGACGTATCAATAAAATAATTATATTCTTTATATTATGATGTTAATTAAAGTATACACACCATGTATAGAAATATATGTCCATAACATGGAATCTTTCTTAATGATGGAAAATTGAGGAAAAAGTACATTACCAATTTGGTAACATTTTAAATATAAATCCCAATGAAATAAATATACTAAAATGGATATGTGAATGCAAATAAATATATTTATAATAATAATATAATACATAAATGGTAATTATATAAACCACACAATGAAATGAGTGGTTCATAAGAAATGCAACCCATTAAATTAAAAAGTGGGTTGGAATTCCATTTCATTTAATCTTTAAATTCTTCTTACACATAAAAATCTACTATATAAAACATAAAACCTAATTTTACATAATTTAAATATTTTTCATAAATATATAACACCATATATGTTTTTTTTGGACTTTATATTACCCTTATATTAACATCTCCATGTTAATGTTCCCTTTTAGGTATAATCTGCTTTATTTTTCATATAGGTTTCAACTTATTAGTGATTATTTTCTTACATATATTATGTTTAAATTATTTATAGAATGTAAAAAATTGTATAAATATCATATAAATTCAGATTATATGTTTTTATAATAATATATATACGATGTAAATACTAAAAAATAAAACATTCATAGATATGGTATTCCATGTGTACGTATGAACACAACATCTGTTTTATTATCGTATTGAGAGGAAGAAAGTAAATGAAATATATGTATATATATATAATAATATTTTAGTAAAAAAATAATGTAGTATAGGTAATACAATAACTCTAAAACATCCTTTAAACAACCTATTCAATTCATGAATGAATCTTATAGCTTAGAGGAGGTGGTACTCCACAAATCCACAAATGAAGTTATCACATTTTCTAAAAATATAAAGAATAAAGGTGAATTATATATAAAAATAACATAAGATTATAAAATTATAAATATAATAAATATCATATATATATATAGTGTTTCTATTGTAATTCCCACTATAAAAGTTCTTAAATGAAAAATGAACACCATCCTTACATGAGGTGGTAGTTTGTTATATACATGAATTATATCATATATATACATTAGAAAAAAGTGTGTTTAGGTGAATATATAACCCCTATAATAACAACCAATAATTATATTTATGGAATTTTTGTTATTATATAACTATTATTAAGATTAATGGAAGTAGTGGTGAAATAATATATAACTAATGAGATTGAGGAAGGTTGTTACCTACTACTCGAGAAACCCATTTTGGATTGAACCAAAGGAAATCATTAGATTTAATTAATCACAATTTTTGGATTATTGGATTATATTAGTGGTGGTTAGGAGTTATTTGGGGTGATATTTTTTGAAAAAATGTTTCTTGATCAGTTTGAGGAAGTTGGAGGTGTGAGTGACTTTTTATAATGGATGGATGAGACATATTATCATTTTGGAAAACTAGTTCTATATACCTCTATTTTTACCAAAACAATTCATAAATACTCAATAATATAAGGTTTATGGATAATATATGGCCTTAAAATTGGGTTTATAAAATTTTATTTTTCATTTTTGCTCTTATTTTTAAGGCTTAGTCAATTTTTATGCTCAATTTTACCATAATTGCTATTCTTGTTTTTAAAAACATTCATTAATGTTTTTTTCAAAAAATTAAGTTGATATTATTGAACTATAAGTTTTATTCTAATTATAATCATTAATGAATTTTTTTTAAATGAAATTCACATAATAAGTAAATTTATTTTTAATTTTAGTCACATAGTATTGGTGAGAAAATGAGTTATTAAAGAGATAATTCTCAAAAGGTTATAGAGGTTGTATATCCTTATTCAATATGAAAATGATTCCAATTTCATAAAATAAAATTAAATATTTATAGTATATATATTATTTATTTCAATTAAATTATAAATAAAATTTAAATATATAAAAATTTTATATGAAAATGCATTTTCAAATTAAGATTAAGTATTTATCAATATTCACCCAAAATTGATGATTCAAAAAAATTCAAAAAATTCACAGAAATATATTTATTAAATTATAAATTCAAAAATGAAGTTTAATTCATAAAATTAAATTTATATGAGTTTTTTAATTAATTTATTGTTGTTCATTAAAGTACATGAAATAGATCCCTTTTAAGAAAAAATTATTTTAATACATGTGAAAACGTTACAAAAAATTATATATTTCATTATTAATATATTTTATTTATACGAGAAAAATATATATTTATTTTTTTTAATAGTATTCATATAACCAGGTTTAAAATATTGGTCACAACTATATTGTCTAAATAATTATAATAATAATTTCATGTTTCCTAGAAACATTGTGTTTCAGGGCACGCAAGCCAATCAAGTATTGCATGTAGTGTAGGATTTTATTGGTGTAGCATACAAAAAATTGAAGACATAGTTCCATAATATTTAAAACTACTATATCCAATTTTCAATGAACATTTATATAAAAAACATATTTCTGAAAAATTATTTCTGAAATCTCAAGGTGTTACATTCTACCCCCCTTTAAAATGATATTTTTCATCAAAATTCAAATGAGGTATCAATTGTTTAATAATAGATTGTTTCATTGATATAAAAACACATCATAAAAATGAATACTAAAACATAATTGGAATATTTAATTTGGGAACCATATCGGTTCCCCAAAGAACTCACAAATATGTTTCCATGTAGAAGAACATTAGTTGGTACTGAATATTGTATATGGAGGAAAAGAGTAAATATTTATAGGGATTGATTAAAGTCAGTAGTTGCAAACAATTGAAGGGACACCGGAATTTTTATGTCCTCAAAATTATAAATATTTTAGGATTATAATGACCATCTGTTCAATAAAAATTATTTTATTAGGAAAAAATTTATTTCTATACCATTTTAATATAGTTAAAGGATTTTCATGAAAATATATACATGCATTGTAACACCCCTAGATTTTATGTGAATTATTTTTAAATTTTATTTTATGTCTTTTGGTTTACGCTTCAACCAGATTAGCTTGCGTTATACGCAACACCGTATTAGCTTGTAGTATACGCAACACTATTTTTGGCTTGTGATTCACACAATTTAAAGTTCTTTTGAATAAAATTCATTTTACACAACACCAAGTATAGATTTTGATCAATGTTTAATGGAAATATATTTTGAGTATGTTATAATCAACATCAAAGAAAGATTTCCCTACACGCCACCCTGACATGGCTTGTATTACACGCAAAAGGAACCTTCCTTAATAGCGTGTGTTGTACGCAATACTGAGTTTTACTAAACAAAGATATATTGTTATAATATTATTATGAACTAGACATTATGAATAGTATTAACCACATTTTTAATTTTATAACATTATAATTCTTCTTAAACATTTTTTGGAATGAGGTATGAGAACAAAATCAATTTTTTGGATTAAAGAAGTATTTTTAAAAAAATGATGTTTTCCCACCTTTTGATGGAGCACCCATTTTAAATCTAATTTTTGGCATGTTTATAAGTTCAGTTTTACCAAATAAACTTCTACTTTTTAATCAGGATATAAAAATTTACATTGGATAAACTTATGATAATTTACTTACAACATTCTTATTTTGATGAATAGTAAAAACATGCTAATGTTTACTTAAATTTTTTTTATGTAGATAATTTATATTTTTATAATTATAATATTAAATTGTTTTAAAGTATAAATAGAATATTTTTTTACCATTTATTATCATGTATGTCATTAGCATTAATTTTACAATGAATTCATGGGTAAAAAAATTTCAATCTTTGATAATGTTTTAACATATAAAACACGTTTTTTTAACAACTAGATTAATTTAAAATTAATTATTGCAACTTATGTGTTTTGAATTTTGAAAAATGGATTCCATGGGACAAAATTATGTTAATAGGTTATGTTTTTTTTGATATTATGATTAGTAACTATGGTAATTTTTATTTACTACAATTAAAGGTAAATCGGGTAATTAAGGTTAAATATAAGATTATAAAATTACCCTTAGACCTACCAAAATTATATTGGATGAATAAAAGTAGACCCATATCATATAAAGGTCGGAATAGATTCATTTCATGGACTTTTTACCATGAAAAAGATATAATTATTATTAAAACCAACGAAAGTGAAAACATGTCACTCTCTTATATCTTATAAGTGTAATAATTTTAATTTAGTGATAAACATCATAAAACATAAAATATAAATATTATACAGAAAGATAATATAAATTATATACATCATGAGAATTTATTTATAATTTTTAGGGATTAAATAATTATCATTAATGATGACACAATAGTGATTTAGAAATTATTTTATTGATTGAAATATATAATAAATGGGATTAAAAATATTAAAATAAATATTATATGAAAAAATTAATGGTCTCCATAAATTTTCTAGATTCATATGATATGTTAGGAGTCGATTAAATATTTTGGTTTGAATATATCCTCTATGTGTAATTTATTTAAATTCAAATTAATGAATAGTTTCAAAATTGACAATATTGTTATTTTATAAAAATAACATATTATAAAATTGTATAAAAATCAATAAAAAATATTTAAAAATTATAAATGGTACATTATATGATCTAATATGTCATAAAGTATCCAATTATGGACCATTTAGATCACATAAGTAATTATTTATAACAATTTAAATTTTAGAATTTTGTAACCTCAAATAAAATTAAATAGATTAAATAATGATAAATCATGTTGATAAGGTTTAAAATAAATTTTCAACATGTCTAAATTTTATTGGATGATTATATTACAACAATATATCATCTCATATTCTAATTTTTGTCATTTTAGAGGTTATTATTTTTGGATTGAGTTTATTATAAATTAATATTTTACAGGTTTCCAAAAGTTCCCCTCTCCTCACTTATAAAAGGGAACCTCCTCCCTCTCCTCCTCACACAACATTGAGCCTTCGCGCTCGGACAAACCCTTCCCGTTTCTCTTTTACACTTTCCTTGAAACATACTAGAGGTCCCGGTCTTCTTTTAAAGTCCATATTTAGTGCCCTAAGATGAGGTTTAGAAGTGTCGCGTCGAAGAAGGGGTAATATCCTTTACCGATTCTTTCAAGTTCATTTCTTCTTATAATTTCTCATATTCGGTTATTTCATAATAAATTAATAACATCAGTATCATTCATATACTGATATGTTATTATAAATCTGAACCAACCCTATTTCACCTTATATCCATCCTACAGAAAACAAAATCACCGTGTGTGCGTACGTACGGAATACCATCTCCACACCGTGGTGTAATCTGTTTTTCCACCACCACCTTACATGGATGGGTATAATGGTGTAAATAATAACGATATATGGTTATAATAACATGATACTAATTCTGAGATATTATATCATCCAGTCTAATTCCATTCAACAATTAAGGGAATGATATCATCGATGGTGCCTACATACGGATTACTCTCTCCACGACGAGATGAGATTCATTCTCCAAGTTAACAATTCAAGAATGATTATAAAGTATATATAATAAATAATCCTGAAATATATGACATATTAATGATACTAGATATATTTATATTTTATTTACTAACTTCCATACAATTTAATGAGGAAATTAAAACAACGTTCATGCGTACGTACGACCTACCGTCTCCATGAACGGTGTATTTCTTTCAATTTATGGATCTATTATATATATATATATATGTAATGAATATATATTATATATAAATAATTTTTTACATTCTAGAAGTATGTAATAATGATCTAAGAAATCATATGAATAATTTCATGTCAAATCACGGACGATAAATGAAACGATTTTACCCAAAACGCTTCTGTAACATGGAATTGACAAATGAACATGTAATATACATTACTAATTGAATCATACATGATATAATAAATATTATTGTGGTTATATTACAAGTTAATAATATGTTTAAACCCATTATACCGGATTCTTGGACACATATGGAAGAAATTGGACATAAGGTAAGTGATAATTTTGCAAATCTCAGTTTTATTTGAGATTTCTTATACGTAACTATTTACTGGGGTTATATTTTTCATCCATTTCCATAAAAATGTTTTTCATAAAGTGTTTAATATTATTCCATGTATGTTTAATGTCATTTTTAACCCTATTTCACTTTTACATTATCTTATGGATGGAATCTTTCTTTTGTTTACCATATGAGGGACTTTTTGACTTTTCTGGCAAAAGTACGAGGAGAATGTTTTTTAACATATATGGAATGAACGAATTTTTTATGTTTTAATAACGCCTAATTATCATGAATATTCGTCTACATGATTTCATGATTATTTTTAACAAAATGCTTTTCTTTTAAAATTTAATGGCATTTTGTGAAGAGAAAATGATTTTGATGAAGAAAGGCAATTTTCCTCAAGAATTCAATTCAAGTGTTTTGTCAAAACTATATTCCATATAAGATTAAATTATTTAGTATGATTATGTTTCAAGTATAATGTCACTATTATTTAATTGTTTTTAATATTTTTCTGATGAATTGATATCCATTTGTTTTATATGGATTATGTTATGGTGGTATGATGTTTATGAAACCCATTTTATTCAGTGTGTTATGATGAATGATTTATGTTTATTTTTTGGAACAAGTAAGAATGATTTCATTATGAGATGGATTGGAACTATATCTCCTTCCAATGAATTGGGTGAATATTTATATCTCATGATATAGACATCACTACAATGGCATGTGAATCTGGTTCAGTAATACATGGCTGGAACGGCATGTAAACCTTGTTCTGTAATGGACTTTCTCCACTATGATGGTAATGGAAACAATTCCTTGGCCACTATGGAAATCATAACATGTGATTTATGGTTTTAAATAGTTACATGTTTTATTCTCATACTATTTTTCATGATTTATGTTCCATTATGATATATGTCAAACATACTTACATGTTTTATGTCATTGCTCTATATTTTGATGTTTAAATATTATGTTTATGTTTTTATGTTCAAATGTAAATAGTTTGTTTTATATTCACCATGATTACCCCTATTGATATTTTTAGCACACCCATTATATTTTTTCATTTCCCCAGTATTTTAGGAAATGTTTTAGGTAATAAAACAAAAGGGGAAGATCTCTATGGGATATGTTGAAGATCATTCACCATGATTAGAACATTATGTTCCGAGTTTCCAAAGACACTATAATATTATGGTCCTTGGGGGTCTGTTTTTGTTATGTATTACATATTCCACAAAAGTAATGTAAAGTCTATGTACGACAAGATTTTTTTCTCTACAGATGGTATCAGAGGGAAGGTTTAGTTAACCTTTGGAGAAAAGGATGTGAAAACTTTAGCTAAATCACTAGAAATATTTATATGGTATGTCTAGTGTTGTCTCTAAGAATAAGTATAAGTATAGGTTTTAATTATATAATTACGGTAACGATATTAGAATGAATCCTAAGATGTTATATATTGAAGTTACTCCCCCTTTATTTTGTTGTTTTCCTATCAAGATTTTTTCCCCTCACACTATTCTTTTTTGGGTTATAGATGATGATTGGAACCCGAAGAAACTGTGTTGATCAATATAATAAAAAATGCAATGATTTTCCTCCTGAAAAATTCAATGTTAGGGGATATGGAGTGAAAAAAATTATTGTTATACTAACAAAAGATATGAATCATTCTGGACTTCTAAATGAATAAATAAGGGAACAATGTTTTATTGAGTCCTTCATGAGGAAACATCCACCTTCTTTCAGTGGGTCTTCTAATCCACTTATTCCTGAACAACAGATCAGTACTGTTGAAATGATATTTTCTATACTTCTCTGTTCAGAACATGAAAAAGTCATTCTAGATATTTACCGTCTATAAGGTGAACCAGTCCAATGGTGGAATCTAATTAAGAATACGAGGCCCCAAGATGAAATTGAATCCATGGAATGGGATGAGTTCATAAACTTATTTTTCAATAATTGCTTCCCATGAATTTTCGAACAATGATGGAAAATGAGTTCCGGGAGCTTAAGAAAAAGCATGAAGAATCTATTAGTATATACGAGGAGAATTTTACAAGGCTTGAAAGGTATGCATCTGGATTTATCATCCAACATGAGAGTAAAGTTGATCAATTCTTCAATGGCTTAAATCCAAGACTTCGAATGGAATTAGCGATAAGAGACTTCAGTAGTGATGATGAAATTTTGTGTTGTGCTATCATGGTAGAATGGGATTTTGGTGTTACATATCCATCTCATGGTTTTGACAAGAAATGAAAGATGGAGTTCAAGGGAAAATCTCCAAAAAAATTATGAAAAGAATGTGAATTTTTCACTATGCTTAATGTTTGTAAAGAATCATGGTGGAGATTTCCTTAAAGGGACTATAAATTTTTTTAAGTGTGGTAAAGTAGGTCATAGAGTAGTTGAGTTTTGAAGTAATGGGAAAAATTTAGCTATGGATTTGAATAGAGAAAATATTATAGAGAACACACCACCAACACTTCTATGCTAAAAGTGAAAGGAAATGGGGCATTATGCAAACCAATTCCCTAATCCAAGGGTTAATGATGATCGACATAAAAATCCTCTTAAGGAAAAGAACAATGTAAAGTCACATGCGATCACTATTGGTGATTTTGAATATCACAACGAAATGGTGGAATTATTATGTTTATATGTAATGGGAATCCAAAATAATGTTGTGGAATATCATTTATAGTATCGTGTAATATTGGTATATCTATGTATTCATTTATTGTGCTTATAAATAATTATATGGTACCGGTAACCATGAAAAGTGATTGAATTTTTTTGTGAAAGTAGATGATATGCACATAATGAAGGGATAATGAAATATTGAAATGTTTGATAGTATTAATGAGCTCATATAAGAAAAAAGGGATATCAATGTTTGAGTATATAGAAATTTTGGGATATTGGTATGTGGAAAGAGTTGACTTTTGATAGAATTTATGTTTTTACAAAGATTCTACGGTAATTCATTTTTAAAGAGAATACATGATTATGGTATTCAAATGTTTGGAATGTGACCAACAAGATATATCTTATGATATACGGTGGATAAATGATGGTATTCACATTCCTGGTTGATGAAATTTGTTGTAATCGTTGTCTTTATACAATGAGTTTGGATGTAAGTATTTCAGATAAGCCTAATGATTTGAAATGGATTATGTTAGACATAAGATAATATTTTTCAAGTATAGAAACTTTTTTCTATATTATTTCTCGAATGTTATAATAGTGTTGATTTAGAAAAAGGAAAACCTGCTTGACGGGGCGACAACCCATCATGTTGGAAAAGTTTGTGGGATTCGAACCCACAAACGAAGTGCGACAGACCTATATCACCTACCACTGGCCTACAAAAAGTCCCTGGTTAGTAGAAAAATGTTTTATTTTATTATGTGATATGATAGATGAAGTATAAGTCCATTTTTTGAACCATATATTATTAATCTCACCATAATATGGACTTATGTATACAACTTTTTCTATCCTTATGTTTGAGATAGATGGAATGACCTATCATTCTATCACATGATTTTATAACACTTCACGAAATACAAATTCCACTTCATTTCTTTAAGGGATGATGTGAAAATTGTTTAAGGCACAAACAACAGTTAGATTGTACCAAAATCAAGTATGTATTTATTTTAGTTCAAAAATTCTTCAAAATTTGGGAAATGATCTTGGAAACCAAAAATGTTATCCTAATTCCCTCATATATGATTAATCAGATGGAACCTTAGATCATCAAAAATTTATGGCTTTGTGATTGTTGGATTTTTTATAGCTATGTTCTCTACCACTCTTCATCCAAAGATGATGGTTATATTTCACTTCCATATCCATATTTTTCAACTATATTATACTATGTGGAAATACAATGATATATTACATTGGGTATCCATTATGTTTCTAGTGTTATTTTTTTAAATGATGTTTTATTATTACTTTTTAAGATGTGTGTTTCTATTAAAGAAACATTCGAGTAGAAAACCATTTATAACCCTGATGAATTTTTAGGGAGAAATTCATTTTATGGGGGGTAAAATGCAACACCCTGAGATTTTATGAAAATTATTCCTTTTAATTTCTTTGATTTCTTTTGTTGTACACTACAAAAATATTAGCTTGCACTATACGCAACACCGTATTAGCTTATAGTATACACAACACTATTCTTGGCTTGTGATGCACACAATTTCATGTTCTTTCAAATAAAATTCATTTTACAAAACACCATGTATAGATTTTTATTAATGTATAACAGAACAATATTTTGAATATGTTATATTGAACATCAGAGGAAGCTTTACCAACATGCAACCCTGACATGGCTTGCATTACACGCAAGAGCAACCTTCCTCAATAGCGTGTGTTGTACGCAATACTGAGTTTTACTAAAGAATGATATATTGTTATAATTTTATTATGAACTAGCCATTATGATTATTCTTAACCAAAATTTTAATTTAATAATATTATAATTCATATTACACATTTTCTGGAATGAGGAATGAGAATAAAATCAACTTTTCAGATAAAAAAAGTATTTCTCAAAAAATGCAGTTATGTTCCCTATTGATGGCGCAACCATTTTAAATATAATTTTTGGAAAGTATATATTTTCATTTTTACAAAATAAAATTCTTCTTTTTAATCAGGATATAAAAATTTACATTGCATAATGTTTTGATATTTTTCTAACAATGTTCTTATTTTGATAAATAGTATAAACATGCATAATTTTACTTAAAAAAACTTTTTCATCGAGATAATATATATGATTAAATTATAATAGTAAATTTTTTAACATATAAATAGAATATATTTTTATCATTTAATATAATTTATGTCATTAGCATTAATTTTACAATGAATTAATAGGTAAAATCATTTCAATATTTGACAATGTTTTAACTTTTAAAACACGTTTTCTTAACAACAGGATTATTTTTAAATTAAATACTGAAACATAGTTGTTTTGAATACTGAAAAATGGATTTTATATTTGGATTTAGAGAGACCAAATTATGTTAATAGGTTACTTTTTTATTGATATTATGATTAGTAACTACAATATTTTTTATTTACTATAGGTAAAGGTAAATCGGGTAATTAAGGGTAATAATAAGATTATAAAATTACCCTAAGACCTTCTAAAATAATAATGGATGAATAAAAGTCGACCCATATCATTTAAGGATCGGAATAGATTCATTTAATGGACTTTTTACCACAAAAATGATATAATTATTATTAAAATCAAAGAAAGTGACAACATGTCACTCTCTTAAATCTTAAAAGTGTAATAATTTTAATTTATTAATAAACCTAAGAAAACGTCAAATATAAATATTCTAAATAAAGGTAATAATGTTATCTACACAATGAGAATTTATTTAGAATTTTTATGAATTAAATAATTATCATTAATGATCACACAATAGTGAAGTAGAAATTATTTTATTGATTGAAATATCAAATAAATGGTTTGAAAAAGAATAAAATAAATAATATATGAATTAATTAATGTTATACACAAATTTTATATATTTATATGACATGTTAGGAGTCTATTAAATATTTTGTATCGCATGTATCCACTCTTTGGATTTTATTTAAATTCAAATAAATGAATAGTGTCAAAATTGACAGTATTGTTATTTTATAAAAATAACATATTATAAAATTGTTTAAAAATTATAAAAATATTTAAAAATTATAAATTGAAATTTATAAGGTCTAATATGTCATAAATTATAAAACTATATACAATTAACAACACATAAGTAAATACTTATAACAATTAAAAATTTAGAATTTTTGTATCACAAATAAAATAAAATAGATTATATAATGATTAATCAAGTTGATAAGGTTTAAAATAAATTCCCAACATGTATAAATTTAATTGTAGGATAATATTAAAACCATATCGCATCTCCTCATCTAATTTTACTCAATTTTAAGGTTTTTATGTGGGGTTTCGGTTTATTATAAATTAATATTTTAGAGGCTTCCAAAAGTGCCCCTATCCTCTCTTTTAAAAGGGATCCTACTTCCTCCCATCCTCACACCACATTGAGCCTTAATTCTCGGAAAACCCCTGACCATTTCTCTTCTACACTTTCCTAGAAACATACTGGAGGACCTGGTATTCTTCAAAGTCCAAATTTAGTTCCCTATGAGTAGGTTTAGAAGAGGCACGTCGAAGAAGAGGTAATATCATTTACTGATTCATTCATGTTCATTTCTTCTACTTTGTCTTATTTGGTTGTTTCATAATAAATGAATAACATATATATAACTCATATACTGATATGTTATTACAAATATTAACCAACCCTTTTTCACCTTCTATCCATCCTATGAAAAATGAAATCATTGCGCGTGCATACGTAAGGAATAATGTCTCCATGCTGTGGTGTCATCATTTTTTCCACCACCACCTTACATGGATGGGTATTATGGTGTAAATAATAACTATATATTGTTATAATAACATTATACTAATTCTGATATATTATATCATCCACTCTAAATCCATTCAATAATTATGGGAATGATATCATCACTCGTGCGTACGTACGGATTACTATCTCCACGATACGATGAGATTCATTCTCCCTGTTTACCATTCAAGAATGATTATAAAGTATATATAATTAATAATAATTAAATATATAACATATTAATGATACTATATTTTTGTATAAGTTTTTTACTTACTTCCATTCAATTTAATAAAGAAACGAAAACAGCGTTTATGGGTACGTACGGCCAACCGTCTCCGTGAACGGTGTTTTTATTTCCATTTATCGATCTAATATATATATGTATGTTGTGAATATATATTATATATAAATAATTTTTTACAATCTTCAAGTATGTAATCATGATATAAGAAATCATATGAATAATTAAAAGTCAAAACAGAGACGATAAATGAAATGATTTTACCCAAAATGCTGCTTTAACCTGGAACTGACAAATGAACGGGTAATATAAATTCTTAAGTGAATCATACATGATATCATAAATAATTTAATGGTCATGTTACATGTAAATAATATGTTTAAACCCATTATATAGGAGTCTTTTACACATACGGATGAAATTAGGCATAAGGTAAGGGATAATTTTGCAAATCTCAATTTAATCCGAAATTCCTTATACGTAAGTTTTTAATGGGGTTATATTTTTCATCCTTGTCCATGAAAATGTTTTTCATAAAGTGTTTTATATTATTTCATGTATTTTAAAATTCAGGTTTACCCCTATATTACTTTTACAATATTTTATGAAAGGAATATTTCTTTTGTTTACCATACGAGGGACTTCTTGACTTTTCCGGAAAAAGTATGAGGAGAATGTTTTTTAACTTATACGGAATGAACATATTTTTTACGGTTTTATAATGCCTAATTTTCATGAATAATACTCTAAAATATTTCATGATTATTTTCAACAAAATTGTTTCATTTAAAATTTCATGTCATTTTGTTAAAAGAAAATGATTTTGATGAAGAAAAGATATTTTCCTCAAGAATTCATTTCATGTGTGTTGTCAAAACTATTTTCCATCTAAGATGACATTATTTTGTATTATTATGTTTCAAGTATAATGTCTATTTAATTTACATGGTTTGATTCTTCTAATGATGAAATGATATCTATTAGTTTTATATGGATTATGTTATGATGGGATGATTTTTATGAAACCCATTTTATTCCATGGGTTATGATGAATTATTTATGGTTATGTTGTGGAACAAGTAATAATGATTTCATTATGTGATGGGTGGGACATATATCACCATAAAATTAATTGGGTAAAGATTTATATCTCATCAGATAGACATGGCTAGAACAACAACTGAATCTGGTTCAGTAATGCAGGGATGGAACGACATGTAAACCCAGTTTAGTAATGGACTTTGTCCACTATGATGGTCTTGGAAACAATGCCTTGGATACTATGGAAATTATAACATGTTCATAATGGTTTTACAAAATTAAATGTTTTATTCCCATGCAATTTTATCATGATTTATGTTCTATTATGATCTATGCCTTACATACTTCCATGTTTTATGTCATTGGTCATGATTTTGATGTTTAAACATTATGTTCGTGTTTTTAGGTTCAAATGTATATGGTGGGTTTTAGTTTCTCCATTATCACCCTTACTAATCATTTGAGATCACCCTTTATAGGTTTTCTTTTCCTTGGGATTTAAATAATGTTTGTAGGTATGAAAAGAAAAGGGGATGATATTTTTGAGAGATGTTGAAGATCTTTTACCATGATTAGAAGAATATGTTCTGAGTTTCCAAAGACACTAAACTATTACGGTCTTTGGGTGTATTTTTTTGTTATGTATTACGTATTCTTCAAAAGTAATGTAATGTCCATGTACATTAAGCTTTGTGTCTTTACATGCATGATTTAAGGACAACCTTGAACATTTTCATTCATTATCCACTTCTACAATTTTTTCAAATAGGAATGTGAACATTTAATTTTTAAAGAATGAATAGATCGTGATATTCATGATATTATGTCATATCTATTATCTTTTATCAACAACACAATTTTAAATGAACATGTTATCTAATAAGAATATATCCTCTTGTGTTGAGATAATACATTAATTTAAAAAACAACACCAAATGTTTTTCATAATATTTTCTAAAATAGTTTACCTTATAACCCTTATAAAATATGATATCCATAACATTATATATAAAGTCATGAAATCCTCAAAAAACTGATCCCCCATATAAAAAATATCCCTTTTTTGTCACATTCCAAACATGAGAATAACATCATCATAAATTCTCTTGAAACAGTGTAATAACCAAAATTAAAAAAAATATGTAAAACATGTATTATTATGTATTTTATAGATTAATATATGTATTCCATAAATTTGAGAGCTTGTAAAATGCACCTATTATTTCATATACCACATTACCAACAACTAAATAATTAGTTCATGGGTAGTTTGTACTATCCAATTAGCTTTATACATATCAATCATTTATTTATCCATGATAAACAAAAGTTTATCTATATACTGAACATAATAAGTCATACCATCTTATAATCAAAATATTACCATTCAATTAAATCCACATTCTAATTTATAAAAAAAAAATTAATTTATAATTTCAAATTGTTAGTGGAAAACTTTTACTAGGAATACTTATATTTTTTGTGAATCATATAACATAATCATAGAACTCCAAAAAATAAATATTCCACTCAACTATCTTTATTATTAAACCATTACTCAAGTTATATCTTATTATACCATAATACATCTTACATACACTATAAACTATATATAATTTATTAATATTTGTCAACCTCTATAAAATCATGTTTCATAGGTTTAATGTAAACAATACTGGAAGAACATCAAATATCTTTCAAATTTTATTCAATGTCTCCTTATATTCTACATTACATTTAGTACTCTTACCACCTTTATGATTATCTTCATGATATTTCCACATTTAAAATTTATTTCCATAACTCCCATAATTTCAACATATGAATCATTATATGTTAACAAATTTCCACTTACTAAAACCATAGTGCATAGTGTAAAAACCGTTATCATATGATAAAACATCATAATAATGAAAAACCACTAATGTAATGTCTACATAATGAAATAAACTCTTTTAAAATATGAAAACATATATTTATACATGGTTCCACATAGTCATATTATATTTACATCATTAATGATGCTTCTTAATGTGTTTGTCAATTCCCAATGTAGGTCCCTATGGAGTGTCAAACCAGGTGCATAATTAAGACCATTGTTGTGTACCATGTTACGCTCTAGTCAGGCCTGACACACCTATTCAGAGTTGTTACTACTAGTACACCTGTTCCATAACCACTTCTACTTACAGTATCTATATAGTGAGGTATTTCTAGGAAAACACCCAATTTGTCCATTACCAAAATTCTAGGATAGTATCCAAAACATTAACTAGTCATTATACATATCCTTAGAGACACCTCTGGACATGTACATATAAATATTCCAAGGGATATAAGTAAACATTTCTAATCCTACTTTCTATAGGTTGATTAAACAATTTCCCTGATACCAAATTTAACATCATTTTATTAAAATACTTGTACATTACATCACTTTTGAGTAATACATAAAATAACAGAAAAAATAATTCCCAAAGATAGTAATGGAATAGTTCCCATGGAAACATGGATAAAAGATATACTAACATAGTGAATGATCTTCAATGTGTCCAAAAAATATCATCCAACTTTTTTACTCTATATTAAACCATTTCTTCATAACTTATATAAAAGAAAACATAAAATGGGGGTTATATTGAATTCCCATTGAGGTAATATTAAGGAAATACATAATCACAATATGAAAATAAGCGTATGATACATGATTTCATCATAATAAGATTGTAAATAACATATCAATGACCGTAAGAAATATTCATGGTAAAAACATTAACATTTATTTAGACACGAATCATAAGACAATATGGAATATATTAAATAGAACAGTAACACATAAATAATATGTGGAATTATGGTGTCAGAATGAATGTATAACATCATGAACATGTATATGAAGAATGAAGTTAATTCATTAGGATAATGACATGCAATAATGTCCTTGAATAGAATTATGGACATACAAATAGGTTTACACATAATGTTGTGAACATGAAATTAGGTTTATGCATAAGATTGTGAACATGTATTCATGTTCAAACAAAACTTATGTTCATCAGACTAGAACCATGCATAAAATAAAGAACATGTAATAAAGTTCATTATTATCATTATGAAGACCTCATTAGGTTCTATTATAACATTATGAAAATGTAAAAAGTTTCACACATAAATGTATGGATATGAAATTATGTCCATGAATAACATTTTTATAATTTAATTGGTTTGACTCATAAAATTTTTTCTGAGGATTCATCCATCATTACCAAATTCATTGGATGGAGATATAATTCCCACATGCCACATAATAAAATTATAAATAGATGTACTTCAAGACAATAAAACATTTATTATATCATGAACCAAAAAAGAGGTCATTTCATAACCGATTTTATGAAATTCATGACATAAAAAATTAATAATATCATAACATATGGAAAATATATAGGTTTATAATCATTTTATACTAGAATAACCCTAGACATGAAGTTGGTATCAAAATAATTTATCATGGAATAACAAAAGGAATACAAACATGTTTCATAAGAAAATAAATAATATGCATGGATCCTTTGGATCATTTAATAGAAAAGAATTAGTAAAATTAATAGAATTTGTCTTAGATAGAAAATAATTATGATAAATTTTTTAAAAACATTTCATGAGGAAAATATCATTTCTACTTTTAAAAATAATTTTTAAAACATATAAAAATTTTGAAACCATATTAATTGAAATTACTTTGAAACCAAATAAAGTAATAAAGTTATTTTTTAAAAAAATTAACCACAAAACATATAAAAGAATCTTTAAAATAATTAGAAAATTTGGTTCCATAAAAAATTATAAAAGATTAATGAAATGTTTTTAAAAAACTTTTTCCATGATAAATATTTTAAAACATACAAAAAACACTTTGGGATCATTGAAATGTATTTTTAAAAAAAACTATTTGAAATCAGATAAATGAATCCTTGAAAGTAATGTTTTTCATTTTATAATTGAAAACATTTTCGAAAACACTATTTTTTTGAATTTTATTTTTTAAAAAACCATTTTACAAAATACAATTAAAAATAATTCGTTAAAAAATGAATCTATAAACATAAAAAGAATCATCATGGAAATTAAGATCTTGATTGTGGGTAGGTCATAACACGCTTTGAATTTCTTTGGGACAATAAATATTCAAAAATATTCATTGATTGGAAAAAAATAAATATTCCATTTAAAATGAATTTTTACAAATATAATACATGGTTAGAAATTTTCCCCCAAACATTATTATTTCATGGTCAATTTTTTAAAACATTATGAAAACATGGTCTTCAATTAACACATATTTCTCACTAAAATGAGAAATAAACCCATGTTTTCATAATTTTTTTTATTAAATATCTTAATTCCTATTTAGTGGAATATTTTTATTATTAATTGAAAATAACATGAATATCCATTGGTTTTTAAAATTCATAATATCTCTTGATATATCTATCCTAATATTTCATCAATTGATGAATAATCATAAATAATGTCGATGGAAAATGAGATTGAAGATGTTAAATAGTAAACTATTGGTAACATTAAATAGAAATTAAATTGAAATAATATAATTACAAATATACTAAAATATAATTACAATAATGATATTCATTATATAATCCAATAAAAGGCAGTATATGCGACTCATGGAATAATATAGGTGCATAAATGGCTTCTATATCAAAGAAGGAAAATTGAGACAAATTTATATTACTAATTTAGTATCATTCGAAACATAAATTCAATGACATAAATATAACTAAATAGGAATGTGAATGAATATAAATTTAAGTGTAATAATCAGATAATACATCAACTATAATTATACACACCACACAAAATAAATGAGTTCTGAATAAGACATGTATCTCAATGAACTAAAAAGTGAGACGAAATTGCCTTATGATCAATCATTACATTCATTGAACACATTCAGAATAACTATATAATAAATTTATGTTTTTAATAAATAAAAATCATAAGAATATAATTATTTATAATACCATATATTATTTTTTATGGCTTTATATTACTCATTTACTAATAAATCAATTTTAATGTCATCTTTTGGGTAATATCTTCATTATCTTTCATGTATATTTTTTTTTCTCTTATTCATTATCCTCATACATATATAGTGAAAACATATATTATTAATTTAAATCATTGTATAAATATCATAGATATTCAGTATTTATGTATTTATAATAGTCAATCTATGATTGAAATATTAAATGAAATTCACTATTCATGGACACGATAGGGGATACATATGCCTTAATGCTGATTCTGTTATATTATGATATTAATAGAATGAAAGAAATTGATATATATATATATATATTATCTTTTTATAATAATTATTATGTAATAAAGAACAAATAAATTTAATAAATACATCATTAATATATCCTATGCAATGTGTGAATGAATCACATCGCTTAGAGGATACAGTATTCCACACTTCCTGAAATAAATTTTTCGTAGATTCAAAAAATAGAAATCATAGAGTTATATTATATAAAAAAAATAATATGTACATTATAAATATTGCATATATCATATATAAACATTGTTTCAATCATAATTAAAAACCATGAATTGTGGTAAATAAAAAATGAACAACATCATTTAAGGAGGTTGTAGTTCGATATTCACAAGATTGGAAAGATTAGTACCCATTAGATGCATGATTATGTATGTTTAGGTAAAAAACATATATTTTAAGAATATAAAAATATTTATAATATTGTGTTATTGTATATCCATGTAATGAACAGAGGTTGGGGAGAATTGAAATAAAATTAAACAACATGATGAAGGATGTTAACTCTTATTCAGGTAACTCCTTTTGGATTTCACCCAAGGGATTCCTTCGATGGATTCAAAAAACATGTGAGGATTATAGGACCTAGAAGGGATGTTTCAAGGGTATATGGGAAGATCTTGGTCATCAAAAAAATTATTTAGAGGTTTGAGTAAGTGGGAGGGTGGAGTAACTTTTTTTAGTAGAGGGAGGGGACACAATTAGCATTACTAAAAACAAGTACAATGTACCCACATTTTTCCCTAAAAAATCATAAATACCGGAATTAACTATGGAAGTTTTATGGCTTTAAAATGCCAATGCAGGGGGTTTTGGACAAGTTCAAGGTCATTTTCCATTATTATTAGGGTTTAGCCACCCGTTATGAATAATTTTTCCTTATTCGCTATAATTATTATTATACAAATTAAAAAAATTTGTAAAATATTAAGTCAATATTATTTGAATATATATTTTCTACTGATTATAACCTTGTATATAATTTTTTTAATATTAAATTTACTCAAGTGAGAAAATTAATTTAATGCAAATCACACTTTCATGGTGAGAAAGTGTGTTTTCAATATGAAAAAATATATAATTTCATTAGGATTTTAAATATAATTTAAAGAAAAAAATTATTCAAATTAACTAAATGTGATTAATATATGTACAATTGATCTATTATGCCTTGAAATTTTATTTTAAAAATTATTTAACTATAAAATAAAATAGTAAAAAAATCAATTAAAATTAAGTATTTTTCACTATATATCAAAAAATAATGTCTCTCAAAAAAATCACAAATCATCACCCAAAAATAATTTGTATATAATGAATTAAAAATTAATCATTATTTTAAAAAAATTAATTCCTAACATTTTCTGAAATTTATTTTATTATTATTCGCTGAATGTCATTAAAAATTAGATTATTTAAGAATATATAATTTTTAAACAATTAGAGACCTTACAAAAAAATAATATATTTCCTTGTAAACAGATTGAATTTATATTTAAAAATTATAAATAAATTTTAAATATAACTTACTGATATTGATATTTACATGTTTAATGGATAAGTTTTAACTGTCTTGTTTATATAATTTTAATAATAATGTGAGGTTTCACAGAAAATTGTTGTTGCATGTAACGAAAACAATGTTGTTGTTTTTTGTAGTGGATGTTTATCTTGGTGTAGAATATTAGTTTAGTTTTAAATATATATTTAATTTATAAAAAATCTATTTCCAACATTTTTTGAATTTATAAATATAAATAATATGAAACTAATTTGGAAAAATATATTTCACAAAATCTTTGTGTGTTATATTCATGGAATTATAAAATATATTATAATTATATTGTCATTAATTATTTACCATGAATATTCTTCTCATTGATTAACACATATCATGTTTTTTAACATTAAATTTTTCTAAATTCAAATAATATATATTCGGATGTTCATTAGCACATTTTATACTAATAAAATTTCAGTTTTGATCATTAGAAATATATATTATAAGATATCTATTTAATTTTTATTTCTAGATGATTGTGTCATACATCATTATCCTACTAGAATAATTACTATTATAAATGTCAATTTATTTATATTTTCAAAATGTTCATATACCGTCTATGTTTTATGATATATCTTATCGAAAAAAATAAAAACATTTATTAATATTTATAATAAAAAATTTTAGTACTCATTACATCATTTACTTTATGTGATAGGTCATTTAAAATTGTAATTAATCCTTAATAATAAATATTGAGGACCTATATTAAATCTTTTAAATTTTTTATTTATGATACAAAATTATTATCAATAATCTATTTCTTTTATCCATTATCATCCTATTATGGATCCACATCCAAGAATAATTTCTCCATATTATTTATACATTTAATATGTTTAATTTTTTATTTTAAAATATAAAATATATTATTTTTGTGAGATATTTTACATTGAATTTTCAAGTTGATTATGTCTCCCAAATTATTAATTTTTTTAATAGTTAACATATCATTTCAAATATTATGTTTAAAAATTTAATACTACTCATAAAATGATATTGTCATATTTTTTAGTCGACAACATTTTTATATGAAGGGTTTTATAAATAATATTATAAGTATTCTAATGTATTGATAATTATATAATATTTCTAGTATCTTCAATAATATTTTAATGTTCATGTAGCATTTATTATTTAGTTCTATATTTAAATGTTCCATAAATTTAAAAAAAGATTGATCCATTTATTTAGTAATTAAAATATTCACCTCGTTATTGAATTATTACAAATACAACCAAATTTGCGGGTTTGATATATATGAATAAATATGAAATAATCCTTTTATCAAATGATTCTAATATATTAAAAAAAATATAATATATGGATTTCTTAATTTTTTGGATTCAACAATACCATATTTTACTCAATGTCTTTGATTGACCATATGCTCAAAAATAACTGATTCTGTGTGGTGGGTCAACCCCAGGATCAAATTTACATAACATATAGATCAGACAAGATTTTTTAGTTGGAAAAAATAATATATAATTCAAATTCATGAATATGACACTTTATGTTATTATTGAACAAGTGGGTTGTATATCAAAAAACATTTAAAAATCAATGATTGAAATTTATAAAATGTACCTACCACATAAATTAATATACTAAACACATGACTTAAATGACCCACTTCTTGAATATATCTAGTGTATTAAGTTGATCAACCATATAAAGTGTGTCAACAATTAATATTCAATCTAATACAAAATATTCACATCAAATTTTAAATCTTAAACATATTCATATTGGTTTTGGTCAATATAAATTTACCTCCATTAATTGTAAATCTTTTATAAAAACACTAAAATACCATTGGTACAGTATATTAACTATATATAATATACTACGTGTTTTATTAATATATTAATTTCATGTAACCTTCATCCTCAATGAAACTCTATACAATGTTGATTGAAATTGATAGATGTCTTCATCTAAAACTGGACACTAGGATAAGCAATTTCAAAATCACGGGTCCTAAAAACCCATAATAACATATAAATAGTAAAAATTATTCATATCCTATCTTTTAGTTCACTACATACATCACATTAGAAAAATTAAAAAATTCTGAAACTCATTTTAAAATTAAATAGAAATATTTCAACTATCCATTACACAAACTATATGGGAGTCACCATTTATTTCATTCTAATAGATGGATTGTACAATAAATCTCCAATCTCACCCTCTTTTTATAATTACATTTTTTGTGAAAAATATAAATTAAAAATAAAGTACTTCTGTAATGCCTAGGGATCTTAAATATCCCTCAATTGAATTATTTTCATTTCTAAATATATTCCACAAAAAATCAATCTTCACAATCTACTTAAAAATGAAATAAAATAGAGTAAAAAATATACATGTCCATATATGGGTGATCTATTTCAGTTAAAATAATTTATCATTCTTCATATGTACATTTTTTAATTATAGGTAGGAATGAAAAATTTCATGGAAATAAAAAAATTATTAATTATTTCCTCTTCCTGTATGGGAAATATCTTTGTATTAAATAATATTGATTACTTTGAAAAAATATGGTTATAAATTAATATTAAATCAATATGATACACATTCAGTAAATATTCATCTTGGTTTGTGTGATGAATATTTGAAAAAAGTTTCTAAACCTACAGTCATCAAAATAAATATGTATGATCATTCTGGTGAAAGAATTCTACATCCCCCATTGATTGACACACATTCCAAATTTTCTAAAACAAAATTTAATAACTATATCAGGAAATGAAATGTGAGTATCAAAAAATTGTTATCATATTTCTGGGATATCCAAATTAATGATTTAAAATGTATAATATATATCTATAATCCATGGCTTATAGATAGATCCCCATAAAATGGATTCCTCATATAGTCCATCATCATGGTATTTATATTCGAAAATAAATTTCCATGAATTTATGATATATTTAGAAAATATTACCAATTTAAAATTTAGATCCACCATGAATATCATTATTCATTACTATATCTATATAAGAACAATCCTTGTAACCACTAGTCAATATCCAACAATATTACACAATAATAGTTTATGTCAAAATTATGTGGAATTATATTACACCTAGTTCTGGTAATGTAGATGAATATTATATATCAACACAAATATTTGTTCCCTTAAAACACTAAACTTTATTATTTTATTTATACATGAATCCGTTAAAGGATTCCATATTTTAACAAATTTTTTATGTATCAGAAGGTTCTTGCCTGTAATTTACTAATTATATTGTACATAATTCTTTTGTAAGGGAAGAATAGTATGTTCCCACATTTTTGGTTTATTAAATTTTGCTGTGTAATCCATATAACATTGATATATGATAAATACACCATTAACTTTGTTATAATACTTCATATAGATTGTCAGATTCATTATTGAATCGTATTTTATACTAGACAGCAATTATTTTTTCTTCTGTTTTATAAACACATCTGTATATAATATAAATATATGAATGAAATTTATTATACATTGAAAAAAAATCTATTCAACTTTGAGTATCCATACTTGTGAAACTTTTCAATGATAATAAAATTATTATTATGAGTTCTATTCTCAGTGGTATTCATTATAGAATAATTTTCCATGGTAGTCACCATTTCTACTTTTCCTTTGAATTCATCGATAGTGGTTAATTATATTCATCAAGATATAAATGATACCTGGTTTGGTGGTTCCAACAATCATTAAATTCATAAATACCAATTAATCACATTTCACATGAATTTACTAGATAATAAAATATATAATAGAAGAGAAAAAACACTTTTTATATAGATTTTGTTTTGCTAGAATATATTAACATTAAAATGAACTCAATTAGATTATTGGCTTCTTCTACCAGTGTTATTAAACAAATTTTTGAAACATTTTATTTCCATTTTTTCCAACATCCATGAGTTAAAATGTTTCCTACAATTCCAATTCTGTCCAGATATGTAGTATAATCCCTAGATTGTATAGTATTATTTTATGAAGATTCCCCACTTTTATAGGCTCTATTTGTTTTAAAAAAACATCCTATGAATTATCAAAATTTCCCTCGATTTTTTTGTAGGATTCACATATAATTAATTGAAACATTTTTCTAATGATTTTTTATTTTTAACCATTTTTTATAATTAGAATTACATGCATATATCCCATATCGAATAATGGGTGATCGAATTCTATGCAATATAGGATGATACATACCCAATAATTACTTTTCTCTCATTACTACATGATGGAGTCCATATTGGAGGGGAATGTTTCTAAGATACATCATCCCCATTACATATTTTTAGGATATCATGGGATGTTCATGGAAAACCATTTTTAGATTCATTTGTTTGGACTCCATCTCAATACATCTTTAATGAAGATAAAAAATATCATCAACTATTAAGATAATAATTTTATAACACTAACTATTTTCCTATTAAATTTATTATCATTTAAGATTTATATGTTAATGAATGGAATAATTATTATATATAAATCTTTATGTCTTAAACTCCATCTAAGATTCCATCATTCCCATGACATCATTTTTTTTAATTCTAAATCTTGGATATTATCATCCAATGTATTAATCCACATTAATTTCACATAAATATAGAATTACATATTTTCTATAAACATTTGAAATTTATATTTTCATGTTTTCTTGGATTTACCCTAACTTATTCAATCCTCTACGTGGGAGTTCAATTTTTATTACTATCTTATCAATAAATAATCATTAGTATAGAAATAATATATCATCTTTGATTTTGTATCATCTATCTTTATAATCGACTCGATAATATGAGTAAAAACATTCCTAGGAACATTTATTACGTAGTTTTCAACCATAGTGTATATATGATTGGTTTTCATAATACATTTATTTTCATCTCTACTTGAATATCATACTCCAGTCCAACTATATTAATATAGTTGGTTTTATTCCATTATTATTTTTTGTATCTTATAATCCTCAACACATGTGTCTCACTCGTATTTTCCACATTCACTATAGAGACATAGAAAGTAGTAAATATAATAATAATTTCATATTTTTCTATTTTAGCACATTAAAATTTTTAAAACTGTACATCACTAAATGAAATTAGAAGCATTGGATATTAAAAATTGAACCCTTAAAGGTAATCTATTTATATTATACATGTTTAAATAAGAAATTGGTTTAGTTTATACACTAGAGAGGTTGGTTATGGGTAGAATCTATTATTTCCTTTTCATATATATTTTAAAACATTCATGAATATTATTTAGAATTTATGTCGGATTTTTGTTAGTGAAAATAGTTCTACTATTTTAATATATAAAAACTTCATAACTAATAGTATAAATAATTTAAATATAGAATGGAATATTTTCAACTTTAAGACCATCCCATGAAATACCTACCCATTAAAATACATGGAACTTATATAGATTAATTTATTTAGAATAATTTCATAATTAAAACAAGATATATTGCTCAATAATCATACTAAAACCAAAAATAAATATTAAAAAGGATTCTGAAAAATATACTAGACATGTTTTCAATGAAGAATCCATCTTATCCTTTTTATATAAACATCCCACTATATTTTATTTAACTCTTCCACTTAATCTTCAACATGAATTTTATCAGATGTATTTCTCCTAATGTTTCGTGCATATAAAAACAAATTTATTTAAAACACATAATATTCATCTTACAAGAATACTTTAAGAAATCAGTGAATAATGGTTTATTAAATATACCATATTCACAAAACTTATTTAGAATCTAATCAACTTCTTTATCACATCTTATAAATGGGAAGGCTTATCTATTAGATGTAAGTAAACTAAAAAAATTAATGTCTCTCTTAACATCATCTTCATTATTTTTATTCTAAACATCAACCCATTGATCACTAAATGTTACCATACATTCTCGTATTCATTATATTAAATAAAAAATTTTACTCAAAATTACCTTTTACATGAAATTCCAATTTTAATCTTCCTTGAGAGTTCTTCCCAATTTTTTTCACATCTCAATAATGTTACTTGAATTATAAAAAATAATTATCTCATTACTTTCTCCTCATGTTTTTACTTTTATATTTGGGTCACTGTGTACTATATATTTAAATTTTATGATATTAAAAATCCCTAAAAAATTTGGTTCATATGATCTATGTTTCAATTCTCCACTTTTTTATAATATGGGTTTATCTACTGATCTCATATTCTATTTTCTTATCAAATAGTTTCCTCTATTGAAATTCTATGTGCATCATGATTTATTTTTTCATTACATTTTTTATTTTCACTAAACAAAATATTTTAATTCATAATATTTACTATTAATTTAGTTTCCCTAATGATCTACATTATATTAATCTTTTTTGAATAACAATCTTATAATAATTGATTAAACATGCTCGAACTCTTCTTTCAATAACATACTTATAAAACCCAAATGATCACTAACATAAATCTCCAAACCCATATGTATTTTATATTTTCCTAGAACATTCATGAAATTATAAAAATAATCCACAAATAAAGTATCAACCTTTATCTAATTTTGAATGAAAAATACCATAGTATTTATATACCTATCATTATTAAATCTCTTGCAGGTTTAGCGAATCAATGAATAAAAATATAAAAAATTACAAAGAAATAAATATTTAGGAATTAATACATATGTATTATTCTTAACATATATCAAAATTGAATCTCATTAGTTATTTTTTTATTTAGATCATTCCAACACATCTAAAATATATTTATACTTCTATACATTTTTGGAATCTCAAAAAATGACGTCCAAATATTCCCTTTAAAAATATTTAATTAACTATAGCATTTATCTCCAATAATATATACTCCAAATATTCATCAACTAAAGGAATATATCTAGGATGAAAATAGAATAATTTTGACTAGATCATGTAATATTATTTCACATATTAATTGTAGTTTTTTCATTATTCAATAATTTCTCCATTATTAATACAATTCATTATTCCAAAATACTCCATTACAAACAAACATTTGTAAAATATGTACAATCATATTTTCAGGATTTCCAAGAATGGATCAGTCATAAAAATGAGTGTTTCAAATTTCCAAATAAATAAATTTATGTCATATCAGCATGAAATTTGAATTTAATCTTCAGATATGAAATATCCATTTCCTTATTTTTTATAGATCGTTATTATATTTTTCAAAAAAATGATTACTTTTACACTCTTTTTGATGAGAGATTGTTATGTGAATCCACTAAATGTGATGATTAACTAACATAATAGATGAGTCGCATAAATTATCAGATCAATATTATTACCAATTGACAGTATTATAAATGGATAAATTTTTTAACTAAATAGACAATGAAATACTAGACACATAAACAATCATCCAATAAAATAGTTTTTCTAAAACAACATAAAATGTTTGTAGATCTTCTTTAAACTACCTCTATTCATTCTAAATAACATTTAAATAGTAGAAAAATAAATATCAATGTTAATTCCATCATACCCATCAATGAGTATCATAAATAACTCTACCTCTTGTAACCTCAAATATAAATTAGAATTCATCTATATGATATTCCACACAAAACTCGATTGTACCTCAAAACTACTCACTATGACGGGCTTCTTCAAACTACTACCTATTAAGAACCAAAAATCCTATTTCCATAATACACTATTAATAATTACAATTAAAATTTTTTACTTATATTTAACATTTAACATCCATTTCCAAGACATGAGACACACTTTTAGTGCATAATCTCGATTCTACTCTACCAAAAAAAATAGCTAGATCATTTAATCTCGATATATTGGGAGGATTATACACTCTATTTCCCACATGAATAGTATTTTCGTAATAGAGTTGTTATAGAGTGAAAATAAAATTCTCTATAAATAGAATCATCAACAATAGGGAATCATAATTTGAAACACATACATACATTGTTAACCAATTTCCATCTAGTTAAAACCATTTTATAAAAAAATGATAATGTGGGAAATAGAAATCAAATAAGAAAACCCATTAATACTGAAAATAACATATATGATATCTAAATATTGATGGATTCTTTTCAATCAATGAAACTCTAGGTTTATCCAAAGTGATTCACATTAACAATATATTTAAATCCTTCTTGATGGATTGTAATGAGTTTGTGGATTAAAAAATGATAGCACTGAAGAGTATCAATCAAATAGTTCATAAAGGCCTATTTTCATGCACTATGTGACAATTGAGTATTTATCAATGCACCCTTTACATGTTTATTACCCTTGGGTACATTTGTTCGACATAAAAATAAATTTATAGTATCCTTTGAGGGGTGTAATAGATTATAAATCAATTTTAATATCCTTTACCAAAACATTATGAAATTTTCAGGTAGTTTGAATCATCCTTAGACATATTAATTTATACATACATAATAAATATTTATTAATATCAATATGGATATCAATAATTGTTTGTTATCCTAGATTAATGTAGTTAGTTATCCCTATCCTTTAATATCAATAATAAATAATAATTCAATTCATACTTAGATATTATATTTTTTTAGGGGAACATTCAATAAATTCTATGAAAAAATGTCATTACATCATAATAGTTTGGTGAATTTGGAGACATGGACCAAAATATAACTAATTCATGAAGTATTTTCATGGTACCACTTAAATACTATCCCCTTCAATACATGTAAATGAATTCATTTATCAAAACTATGGTAAAGGAAATATAATAAATGGGACCTCATATGATGAGTAAGGTTAAAAATGGAGATATCTAAGAATATAAGGAATATAATTTCCTGATAAGATTAGAATGTAAATTTTTAACCATACATTCAATATCATAGAATATAATATTGATTCATGGAATAAGGATTTCTTGTTCGTATGTCATTAATAATGAGGGAATTAAAGAATAAGATCTATGATATAATAACATTTAAATATGAAATAAAATTTTATTTTATATGTAATTATATAAAATCATTTCCCTAGTAGTTAACTGTCATTTCTAAAACATATAAGGAAAATTATTCTAAGGCTACACCTCCTTGGAAGGACACACCACCATCCTTATTAAATGAAATTTCGATAGATTTCAATGGGTTAACTACAAAAACGATTATAGTATGCATGTTTCACTCCAAATACCATCATAACCAAATAATACATTACTAAACTAAGTTCACTCACCATTATATTATTTCCAGTCTCATGATATTTAAATAACATCCCAATTCATTTTAAGGAGAATTATTCCCCATATATCTTGGGTAAACACATAACCACCTTAATATTTTATAATACAATCACTATAAACTAATGAAAATAAAACACATGTGTTCCAAAAGAACATAAAATATTGTTTGTATCATAACCCAATATATTAAATGGTTTTGATAAAAATTTTATCACTTCATAATCTATGTAAAAGTGGTACATTTCATAATGATATAAAATTTTCATCCTAGAATCTTCAATAGAATGTGATTGTGGTTTCATAAGAATCTTACCTTGGTATAAACCAAGAGAGATAAATTGGTTTCATAACTATCACTCAATAAGAAACTAACACAATTCAATGAAATCATAAGTATGGTATATATTGTTTATATCCCCTGAAAAGCATAAGTTAAATCAAATGATGACAACTAAGTTGGAGAATGATTGTCAAAGACAAATAAAATAGGTCTTTTCTTGATTACAATAAGTTTAATTTATAAATAAAATTTAAAATGAAAAAAATAATTATTTAAATCTATTATTTCCAACATAACCTTGAAAACGTATTATGGAATCCTTAAAAACATTATGAAACCTATATTCAGGAAAGAAATATTTCATATTTTTAAAAAAATTTACGAATACAAATAAATTAATAATAATTCTATTTTAAAATCACCTTGATTTAATATAATATATTCATCCATGAATATATATTTCATGATGACTGGAAGCTTCATTTATTCCATACATGTTAAAACAAATATTCCATGAACATTTTTGGTAAATTCAAAACATAAATTATATGGAAAATATTATGAATAATGCTCTCAATTTTATTACCAAAATGTAACACATGGTTTCTATTATAAATTAAAAATAATAGTAAAAAAATAAAAACAATTGATAACATTGTTATAATACATGTTTTTGGAAGAACACAAATTTCTTACTAACTATAGAAATAAAGTTAAATCTCCCTGAAAACACATTTTCAATTATAAAAAAAGAGTGTGAAATGGTAAAATAATTATAAAATTTTATTATAAACTATTGGTATGTAAAATTAATGAGTCTGTACATTTATCATAATATTTTATCCTCAGAAACATAATCATATAAAATCATGATAAATGATGACATTGTAAAAAAAATCATTACCAAGTTTGTATTTTAAAATCATTATCCCCATGAATAAATAACATACAACAGAACATTAAATATCAAAAGGAAATATAGATTCATGACATTAAATATCAAAGGTGATTTATATATGCCTCATAAATGAATATATGTGAAAAACATAACAAATGTCTCGAAGAATTCAAATGGAAAAAAAAATATCGTAACACATTAGTAATCTTCTGAATCATCAACCCCAATGAAAAATAAATAAAATAAAACATTAAATAAAATTTTAATAATAGTATTCATGATAAATAATTTCAATATAGAATTATATAAATCGCATAAAAGGGAATGTTGGTGATTTTACATTTGTCTCCTAGAAAAAAATGAGAGACTACAAATCCCCTAACCATAAGTATGGAATTTATTAGTACCTATTTGAAACATCTATATAATAAATTCTAATGTATTATAAATATATTATATTACCATAAATATATATTTATATATATATAATACCATATATCACATACATTTAACTTTTTATTTCCATTTTATTATTATTTTTATGTTAAAGTTACTTTTCTAGTAGTAATTATATTATTTTTAATATGATTGTTTTGGTCCACCTATATTGATCAAGGTTTAATAATATCTATCATATTATTAATTATATTATTATAACATATATTTATAAGAAATTTATTTATATTAATAAGTTAATTTTAGAGATATAAATTGAAATGCACTATTCATGGAGATGGTCTGTCATACGTATGTATAAATGATGTTTCCAATTTCTTGATGTATTTGAATAAATAAAATTAAATGATATATTATAATTTGTAATAATTTTAATGTTATATATATTTATATATATAATATTATAATTAATAAAATCATTATTTCCTACTATGTAAATCATGATTGAATCTTATCACTTTTTGGGGTGGTGGTCAATCATACACATGAGTAATGTTATTGTATTTAGAAACATTTTAAACAAATTGAATGTATGTGTGATATAAAAATAACATAGGAATATTAATATCAGAAATATATTATATAAACAACAAATAATTAATTATTTTTATCTATGAGAATTGTTATTTGACAATCCAATGACATCGGTTCTTGAGGTGGCAGTCTGCCGCACATAATATTATCAATTTCATAAACGATTTACTGGATTTGGTGAGGTTGTAAGACAAGAAAATGTAATAATAGAATATAATTATATGAGCTATAGTGATTTTATTATATCATCATGTAATTATAATAATGTAATGAGAATGAGGAATAAATTAAACAAATACATAGGTCGATGGATATTACAACTTCTTCCATTATCTACTTAAGGTTTTGAAAAATAGCAACCATAGGTTAAATTTATATCCAAAATAAAGAATCATGGATGATATGAGTTAATTTGAGGAGTTATTATCATATGTACTGGATGAATTATAATGGATTGAAGTTGTAAATGGTAGAGAATAAGTTGTGTCCTTTAAAAGTGGGGTCAGTGGAATAGTTTTCATTTTTAGAAAGAATGAATTCCAATAATGTGTTTTTAATTCAAAAGGATACAATAATATATAATTCTAGATAATATAAATTATATGGTCAAATTATGGACATATATTACGTTTTTCACAAGTCTTTTGTCATTTTTGATACATATCATTTTATTTCAACCCTCAATAAAACAAGTTTTACATTAACCACATTAATTAATTTTTAAATGATTTCACTAATAATTTTAATAAATAGTGAATTAAAAATAATACAGAATAAATAATTTATGTTTCTAAATATGTAATTAATTTTTAAAATTTATACTGACCTACGTTTCAACATTTAATTTTGAAATAATTCTGCAAATGTGATAAGAATGTGTGTTATCAATGCGAAAGTGGTCCAAATATTACAATGTTTTTATAAAATATTTAAATTTGGAATTTATTAAAAACACAGAAATTTTATTAACTCATATAAAATTTAAATATTTTAATTTTAAAAAAATTAAATATTATTTTTCTCTATAAATTATTCCTCAAAAAATGGCAGTTTTTGATAAAATGAAATAGTTTCTCACCATTCATTAAAAAATTAATCATTTATAAAAATAATAAAATATTAATCCTATGATAACACAAATTGATATTATTAATTTATCAAGATAATAAATTTATTAAATAAATTTTAAAAAAATTTAAAAATAAAAATTCTAATTATAAACCACAGAGGCGACAAAAGATTTGGTTTTCGAGAAGAGAATTTTTTTTGGAGCATAAATTATTTTGTATTAACTCTATGTATAATAAGAATCATTGAATTAATATTGATTTGAATTTATGTTCATATATTTGATAAACTTAATTTAAATTATTACACAATAAGTATTACATTAATTATGTAATAGAAAAAAACATTAGGAACATTAAAATTGTTTTTAGAAAAAACTTTATTTTAAACTGAAAATAAACAAATAATAAATAAACTAAAAAAATTAGAAAAAATTAATTATGATTCTCAAACATAACTAAATAATTATTATTTTACTTTAAATCATATTTTTTAATTTTATTATTATTTTTATATATGTTTTAATTATAAAATATCTATATTTTTCACTACTGATTTAAAAATCAACATTTTTAAAAAAATCGATAACATTCTCCAAGTTTTAATATATGATTCATGATTTAAATGGTTAATTTCATTTTTCAAAATAAATTTCACAATAAATTTATATATTTATTATAATAGTGTCACAAAAAATTATTAAAAAAATCTTTGATGAAAACATATTATTAAAGAATATAATTACTTTACCAAAAAAATGATTGATTATCATCAAATATTTAATAATTAAAATTATATTTACTATAAAATTTATATTAATATTTCATAATGTAATTAATACTATTCATAAACATATATTTAATGGATATATCATTATTTTACTATTTCAAATTGTATTATTTCATGGTTTTTGAAATCCTAGTGTCTTGTTTCATGCATAGTGTCATTGTAGCATGTAATTCAAGATAAACTCATAATTAGAATAATGTATTGTATAATAATTACTTCATTAAATAAAATATATCATTATTGTTTCATTTAATAATAAATATAATATATATTTAGTTGAAAAAATATTTCACAACATTTCATGGTGATAAAATGGATCTGGTTGTTCTACTTTTATATTTTTAATTGAAATGTTGAATATTCCATGAAAATTTCATCATTCATTATTAAACAACCCAAAAATATTTTTATGCATCACTATATATAATTTATCCTCTCTAACTAGTGGATAATGATAAAACAATTTATTTTACTAGTCAATCCATTGTCACTATAATGATATCATTTCAGTAAAATGTCTATAAAACATCACACCCTTACCACATAATAGGTTTGTGGGATTGAAAATCATGATACGCTTCTAAAAAAATAAATTATTATATAAATAAAATCAACAGACACTATGGATCTCCATCATAGAATTGCTTTCAGCCAATCCTTCATTTAAAAATATTTTAAAAAAAATGTACAAATATCCCATTCTAGTGAAAAATGCTATATAAATGTAACATTTCCCATATAAAGCAATCATTTTCTATAATATGAATATAAATATACCATTAATAATGTCTTCATTATAGTATTAAAAATATTCTCATGATTCAAATTTATTTTTTATGTATATAAGTATTTACTTTAAATAAATTACCATATTTCTTTTTAGCTAATAAGTAATGCCTCAGTTGATAATTTCACTGAATAGAGTTATAAAATTAGTGTCTCTAAATTTTTTCCAGTGAACACATAGTTCCTATAAATTATATAATAATTAGTCCTAGTGATATCTACCTTATTCAAATGTAGATGATACTATCATGACTGATGATCCCTATAGAAAAGAAATTAGCTCTACGTAGTGGATCAAACCAGTTGTCAAGAAAAAGTGGCCGATCTTGTTTGTTTATTAAGATAATGAAGGTATCATGATGATGAATAGAAATTTTCTCTGACCCATTATTATTATCAATGAAGTGGCCTGATTTATCCTATAATAAATGAACTATTATTATAAACCATTCATCCAAATTCTCATGTATATACTTATTCATCACCTAAGAGTTAATTTTGGATAATCTATAAGGTTTCATGGATATTTGAAATTATCTGGTTACAAGTTTGATTGATAAGTCAATGAATCTACTTGGATATATCCATTTAAATTCTTTAAGATAAACATTACCTTATTCCCACACAATGTGCACTTCGGGAAGGGTGATATTTTTCTTGCTACTAGTAATTTGATATAGACATACTTTATCATATAGAAATAATAACCATTAATGATATTATGACTATAAACAACAGTCATCCAAAAAATTTAACATGTATGAAATAAGAGTAAGATTTGAAATAGGGTCGGTTATTTCAATCCACCATCATTTTTTCTTTACTATATACAAGAAATATAGATTTTTACATATAATAGTATATAATTTTTCTAAAACATGTATCACATGGTATGGGTAGAAATTCAGCCAATAAATATCAATAGTGGTAATTATATATATGGTAAGAAATCATTTCTCCATTTTAAATTTTTATCATTATCTTGAAATATAGTTTTTGATATTAATTTTGAATATTCATTATAAATATCTATGATATCAATGTGTTTGTAGTTCCAGAATAAAACTAAACATTCACTAACCTGTAATGAATAACTACAACACCAATAACCACATAATTTCTTAGATCAACCATTGTCATCATGATGGAATAATCTCACCATTTAACACATGAAATTCTCTATAATTTGTTATCATAAAATACCATTGATTTAGAAAATTTTTTTTCATAGTGTTCTCAATCCATAAATATGTATCATTGGCCAACAGTGTGATGGTTGACCAGAAAATTTGTATATTCAAAAAAAATTGTTTTCTTTAGTCAATATATATTCACTATTCAGGTTCCCTTCCTTCCCACACCTAAATTATTTCTCCATCTAACTGAGGAAATCATATATATTCTTCTTCTCACACATTTCACATATGGGATGTTGGATAATAATCCCATTACGATATTTTTTATTACTCTAAGAGAAAGTAAATATAGTATACCCCTTTTATATCTTTACCCCTGAGATACATATACCTCTTTTTCAACTTTAATGGATTTTCATAAAACGTACTCATAGTTTTAAATGAGTTATATTCCCAAATATATTTATACATTGAACAATTTCCACCTAAATATATAGTTAACATTACATTCATATTAATTAGAAATGATAGAGGTGTATAGAAAAATCCTTGTGAAAATTTCCTCACATTCCCTGAAAGCTTCATCCTCTATTTTTTAAGAAAATCATTTTTTCCTCAATATGTATTTGTTTTTCAATGGATAATATTTATAGAAAAATATTTTTCACAGATTATTGCCAATCCATCACATCTATCTACCCAAAATGTTTCATATTTTTATTATAACTTACACTGTTGATGTGCTTCATCCTCAATATTATTATAATCCATAGAAAAATTCAATCAATTAGAAGATTAATTTAATGGAATATCATTTCAATTGATTTTATCAGTTGTTCATTGATTCAGGAATCCAAAGATCTATCGAAATTTGATGTCCTATGTCACATAATAGTCTCAATTGAAACTTGATAATTCTTCAGTAAATAGGTAAATTATTTAAAATAATTATATATAATCAAAAAATGAGTTAATTGATTAGGTATTTTCATGATGTCATTAAATCCAGCTCCCATTTTATATTATATATCATTTGGGATGTGATCACATTTCCCATCACATTGGTTATTAAATTTAATTCTTCTCTTGAATAAAACAAACTAAAATAAAGCAAATGTTGAGGATGATAATTTAAAAACAATTAATCTCATAAAGTGGAATATATGAACATTTAAAGTATTATTATTCTAGTATATGAGTTACCTATCATATTACTTTCTATGTTTTAATCTATTTTATCAATTTTTGATTCCATAACATAAAATTTTAAATGAATTTTTTGTTCCCTTAAAAATGGTTTGAAAGGATCTTTAAATTTAAAAAATAACTTATCCATGCTGTTTCAGACTACGTGTTTAGAAACAATGATTTTTTTGTAGAAGGTTATTAATTATTTAATACCCAATGTTCACTTTTTAGGGATATGACACATATTCACATCTATCACAAACCCATGTAACATTGTATAAAATAGAAATTATAATTTTTTACATGGCCATTATAAATTATTTAATTTTCAAAATTTAGGTACTCTTTTCTTGTTTAATATTATCAAAAATAATTTTAATAAGATTTTATAATCCTAATACCCAATAATTATTAGAAGTTTATTTGATAACAACTATAACAACCCTTATCATTTATAAATAATATGTCATGATTTATTACATAAATACACACATAATAAAATACATGATGTTAAAATACTATATTTTATTTGGTTAATTAGATACATAAAATAATTAAATAGATCATCTATATTATTTAATTATTTTAAAATAACATAACATGTCCCTAATAAGACTTGTTACTCAAATGATGCACGATTTATCTAAGGGACTTACAAAATAAAGGTGTGAGTTATTATGCTTGGTATGGGAATATTAAAATTCTTAAATGATGAAATTAATACATTTTACTAAAGGGCTATATAAATTTGAAATAAAATAGTCATATTCATAGAAATCATTTGAACATAATTATATTATATTATAACATCAAGGAAATATAAAAGTTTGGAAAAAACCTAAAACATGACCTCATGTATATATGACAAGGATAAAACCCAATCCTCAAAACTAGGTGTTATTAAGCTATATTTCAATGGATCATACATGGTATCTCATGATATTGAATCCTTGCAAAAATTCATTGGGTGGATATATAATTCTGACCCCACACATCACATTCAAATAATGTAAATCAGTTTTTGTGGAAAATAAATCATACAACATAGGAAAATATTTCATAATTTTTTTTAAAAACATAAAATTTTGGATTTAATAAATCGATTAACAAAAGAATGTAATGATATTAAAATATTATTCAATATAATTGAGTGTAAATTGTATGTGTATAGGTAAAATACAAATTGGTTGTGGAATGTAATGAGGTAATTTTAGAAGCACAATTGGTGTACAAAATTTTATAAGGAATGGTTTAATGAGATTGAATGATGTCCTATCATTTGATGGAAATAATAATGTAGGTAATCGGGTGTGAAAAAATAGACTAATATATGAAAAAAAAATTGATCAAAATTATTTTTACAAAAAACATACATGAGTAAAATGAAATATTCTAGAGACTAAAACCCTCAGAGGGTGCTTCAAATATATAAGGATATTATTTATAAAATAATGGGGAAAATGGGTAGGATATAGATTTTTATAGGGGAGTAATTTCATTATAAATGTATTTTTATTGATAAATAAGGGATGTTTGGTGGGTATTTATAGAAATAAGGTATGGTAATTCTTTATGATTTTATAATCATATGTTCTTGAATCCATATAAAAAATAATCAAAAAACAAAAACCATAAAATGGGTTTTGATTGTGGTTTCAGAAAAGGTGTAGTGGATTTAAAAATTGTATATTACAATAGTGAAACATATTAATGTAATAGCATTGGTGGTGTGAGTGTGAGACATTCTCATACATAAATAAATTTATAACCTTAAATATAGTAATTTTTTGGGAGTAATAATGAAATAATTCTATTTATAATAAATTAATTTAAATTATATTAAAGTATAAATGTATTTTTTGGAATTAGATACCCTTTATCATACTTATTTAATAACTTGTGTTCTATTATTAAGACATAATAGAAACCCTATATTTATACAATATCTAATTTTGTCCCAAAATTTATAATTCCATAAAAATTTATAAAAAATTAATAATTCGATAATTTCATCATTATGATTTACAATATCATAATTGTTTTATCAAAAATAGTTTTATATAGATGATAATTTACATATTTACATAAAAATACTTATTTACAATAATTGATTTTTTTCTGATACAAATTTTTTTTAACCTAATAATATTTACATTAGACATCATTAAAAATATATTAAGATTTATATATGAATAAATATTATTATATTAGAATATATTATAAATATAATATTTATTTCTATAACTTAGACATTATCAAGAAGTTATTTTTTGTGGAACCTATATAATTCAAAGACATAAAATATTCATTTATTAAATTAAAAATATATATTTTTTCATTTTCATTATATAATAATTTAAAAATTTATAACAAATATGGATAAATATAATCATTTTATCTTTAAATATAAATTTTTAAAATATATATTACAAGTGACATGATATATAAACACTTATGAAACCATCATGCTCACTATTTGTATGTTGTGTGATGCTTATGATTTCATGGCATGATTTAAGGAATATGGTCTGGTCAATGATGTCTATTGACATGATATTCTCCATTAAATTGATTTAGATGTGTTTTAGTTTTTTAATATCAAACTATTTCTGTAATCAAAAAAAAACCTAGTGTTGTAATCTCCCTACTAAATTCCAATAAATGAGTGTCATAGGGTATAATCCAACATGTCAATCACATCATTTCTTCTATCAATGTCAATATGATATTATAATATAAATTATGATGTTTATCTTAATAATAATTATATAAAAACTATATTATCAATAGTAATTGTTATTCCTTGGTAATTAAATTTTGAAACAAATATATATAATTTTCATCCAAATCGAAAAATTAATTCTTATGTTATATATATATATATTACATAATTTGGAATTTATTCATTTAATGACTAATTTAATTGCTAGCATTATTGGTTCATAAACATGAAAATCCAACATCTCTATAAAAAATTTCATTATATTTCATCGTTAATTTAGACTTTAAGTTTCATGTAATGAAATATAATAAATAATTTATATTTTATATAATAAATACATATAAAATATCATGGTTCTTGATTTAAACCCACATAAAAATGATATTATACTTCAAATTTATAACACTATAATGAAAGAGCTGAGGATACTTCTTCTTAAATAACAACAAGTTTCTTAATGGCTTCCTCCAATTATTGATTCCTCTAAAAACATTTTTATGGTTTTATATTCTTATTCCCAAACATATTTTCTTCATGATAGATGAAATATACCATTTTTTATTTAAATTATTCCTCATGATCTAGTGGTACAACCATTTTATTGTACATCTTATATATCTATTATGTATTATCTAATAGAATAAAAATAATTCTAGATGAAATTTAGAGAGTTATGGTGCAATTTCCATGTGATAGAAATCCTTCCTTAATTCATATGGAAATATAAAGTCTCAAATATACATAGAGATAGAATTTATCTTTATCTAAACCCATATAAACTATCACAACCCTCTCCCAACAAATATTTCTTTCATGAGCTTCACATGAAGAAAGAGATATAATGACCCTACAAGTCCTACCTCCTCCAGGCCCCGATATGGTGACCAAAACCAATGATATTCAAATCTCACAAAATGGGGGGCATTTCCATTTCTATTATTACAAAGATCAAGAGATAATATGTATCAACTTGAAAATTAACTCCAAGACACACACATACATATACATATACATATATATATATATAAGAAATCCAAAATCCATAACAAATGCATGTTTAATTATATAATTACTATAAATAAAGTGTCACCAAAGTAAATTCAAAAAATAAGGGTATGAAATGTCACATAATCATTCCAAAATCATAGCTAATAATTCCCATCATGGTCCACGTAGACCTCCTAAAAACTGAAAATCCATTTATATATGTTTGTTAAGAAAAAAATTATACTCAATAGGGAAAACCATAATCTATTGTGCATAATTGGGGTATCATACTAATTCTCCTATAAGAAATAAATGAAACTGAAAACTACTAACAAGCAATACTAGCCACCCCAACCTCACTGAAGCTAAACACCCAAAAAAATGTTATTAATGTATAGTAATATAGAGCACAACAGTTTTAGGGTACCCAACACCACTTTTCCACTAATTATTTTCTCTCACATGCTAACCGTAAACATCCTAGAGGTCCCCCCTCATCTAAAATAACTTCTTCCCATCACACAAATTGGCCCCAAGGCCACATAGAACATCACATTCTACCCCCACACACATGGGCCACACAAAAACGCCCAGCTACAGACACCTGGGAGACATATATACCACATCACATCCCGAAGACACTTGGGAAAGTAAAACACATTTCATCCCAAAGACACCTAGGAAAACACAACCTACATGTAAAATAATGGGCCTCAAAAACCACTATATTCCTAAATAATGTTGGGTTATAACTTAATAGAAGAGTGAGTAGGGAAGACCCGGTCACCATCCAACCAACCTCCCACTAGAATGTTTGGTAAAGAGACCCTCACCATTGACATTGGGTTGTTCGAAAAAAAGTGCTAATTTTTTTTGGGTGAATATATATATCATAAGGAAATTCATGTATATATATAGGTTTGAAACACTCATAACATCCTATGTGGTTCGAAACAAAAACAATCCCAAAAAATACGATTTCCACTACCTCTAAATGCATGTATCAGGATTAACAATGGTTACTTCCAATGTTGATGAATGAAAGCCTCTTAACAACCAATTATTTTTTATTTATTATGAATTTCAAATTATTTCTTCCATACCTGGGTAACTAATAACAACAACACAGATCCATCCTTACAACTAATGAAAAATACAGGTTTCAAACTATGATAAATCATCCCATTTCACAATTCCTACCAACATATAACCCATGAAAACTACTTTCATTATCATTACTCAATGTAATGATGCTAAAACTATTGAAAACCCACGAAATCACAATATAACATTCCAAAAGATCATGTCACAATCAGACTCGGTAGCCCTAATGCATATTTGCAGCATGCCCAGTAAAAGAAACAAACCCAACCTGGTTGTAGATCCACATCACAACAACACTCACCAATTCAACAATAAAACAATATATCATTATGATATTACATTTCACCCTCAAATCATCCAAACAAATCAATATTATCTCAAGAAAAGCACCAAAACCCCATAAAAAGTACAATATTGAAAAATTCCACACATAGATCACATCTACACCAATCAAGGTATGGTGTATTCATATTTAACATAATCATTCATCAATTCCACATTGATAATTTAGGAGTTATCATTGAACAATTTAGATAATGTGGAATCCATTTAATTAACCAAAGAAAAATTATTAATCTAATTTTAAATTTCAAAGTCATTTAGTAGATGATTAAAAACAAGTATTCATGAGCAACATGTGCAAACTAAGACCACAAAAAATGATGATTTTTAGATGGAAAAAATATAAAACAATTCATATCATGGATCAAGGATAATAAATAAAACAATATAAACATCATCTTTTTGTTCCACAACATTCATTAATTACAAATTTAATAGGTCTGATTATCTTTTTCATCATCATATCCTACCCCTCATTTATTACTACATTATTTATAAAATGGGTCTAAAAGTATTAAAAAAACACATTATCATACCCACCCCATATGATACACAATTATAAGGGTGCTCAAGGAATCTGGTCCAAGACCAAAAGAATATTAGAAAATATGACTTGCACTAATAATAGGGTTTGTGTGAGTAGTAGGAAAAAATAGAATTGAAAAATTAACCTGAAGTCCACATCACAACACAAGACTCCTTGTGGAAGAACAGATATGGATGTAAAAAGAGAAAAAATATGGGTTCACGAAAGAGTGGATATTGGATTTAGAAATGGCTAGTTCTTATATCAATTAATGAAATAATATTTCAATGTACATAAATGTAAGTTCATGTCCAAGACCAAAAACATGATTGTTTCAATGTATCAGGGACATTAGTTTATTAAATATATAATTAATATCCTTTTAAAATGATTTAGAAAATATCAAACATAGTTTTAAACATGATTTACATAAAATAAAAATTATGACCGGAAAAAATAAAAAATCCAGGAAAAATTAGAAATGAAACTTTGTTGGGCGTTTCATTAATGTTATAAGGCCCAATCCTTAAACATTACTTAATCTTGAGTTATTTCAAGAATACACATTGAGGATCTTTTCAGGTTTATAGTTTTAGAGAATTAGATCATAAATCATGCATTACACTCCACATTTAAACAATGTGGTTACATAAAAGATAGTACTCATTTTTTCCATCATTGGAAACATATTTAAAATAAAACATAGATTCTTTCTTGATACTTCCATGAAACTATCATCACATCATGTACCTTTCACTTGACCTGTGAAAACCATTTCAGAAACATGGGATGAGCATAAAAAGATCAGCAAGGGATATAAAAGTGCGAAATGAAAATAGTAGTCCATGTATGAAATCATAATTTACTCATAAAACATAATAATTTTAACATACCTCATAAAATCATGAATAAATTATTGAAATCATAAGACATAAAGGTAACTTGAGGCATTCATAACATTATTATGTAGGGAGTAACCCTAATTGTTACGTTTGGAATACCCATCACAGTATATTCCCTAAATATCTTCAGAGAAACCTTAACGTTTAACCTCTTCACGTTACCCAATGCATTGGAGAGCAATATCGGGCTCACCCGTCCTTATTTTATCAAGGAACCACCCATTTTCATAACAATACCCAAGAACCATTACATAATCGTATCACATAATACATGCATAAAGGAAACATAATATTTCCACATTTCAATAACAAGATATCAATACAACACATTGATATAATAAAAACCTTATGAAAACCATTTTCAATACAAAAATAAAAGAGAATTAATACATTGTATTTATTTTTCATTTAAAAAAAAGGTTATGGCTTGTATAGGAAGCCGAAACTCAAATAATGGTCACGGCGGCGGAGAAGTTGTTGTCGCCGTATACGTACGACAAAACAACATTCCCTTTTGTCGTTTAGTAAACGCTTCATATAAAAATTATTACTTTTGAATAAACATAAAAGTAAAATAGGTTTATACACCGTATAAAAGAATGTTGTCTATAAAACAAAATATGCCTCAATGAACGGAGAATGAGACGAAATCCCTTACCTCGTATCCGACTTGACTCGATCATTATTTAATCTCCTGAATAATAAACTTGATTTAATTTATACTTTCTTAAGAACCTTTTTCAACATAATTATTACTTTTATATCACTTATTATCATGTCAATAACACTATGTAATTATTTAAGTTAATGACGGTCGTTTTAACAATCATTTGTACTTGATTCAAAAATAAACTCTTTATAATTACAAGTTGTTCATATATAAATTATATCCAGAGTTATATTCATGATGTAGATATCATTTATATCATATATATCCAGTATATTCATGCATTTATAATATTACATAACATTTATAGGTAATAAATGAAATGCACCGTTCATGGAGACGGTAAGCCGTATGTACGCATGAACACTACTTTCATTTATATTTCGTATTTTATGGAATGGAATCATAATGATATAAAGGTATATTATAATTCCAGTATAATATCATATATAATATCATTAACGCCATCCTTTATACGTCCCACATATGGCATGAACGAATCAAATCACTTTGAGGGGGAGGTTGACCACACTTCCTAAAATGAAGATATCATGTTTACCCATAATGGAAACCATAAAGGTATGCCAAAAATGAAAAATACATAATCCTAAGGAAAACATAAACATATTATATATCATATATAAATATAGTGTCATCATAATGGACACCTTTAAGGTGTTATATGAATATTGAGCAATCATCATTTCGTGACACAGAAATTCGCCATCCATGGAAACAGTATGCTTGTTAACCATTAAATGAAGTTGTGTGTAAGTGTAGATTGAATACATCTTATAAAATCATCCTAGTATATTGAAGATACTGGTGTTGTTACAAAAGAAATGAATATAAAGTGTTCAGGGTGTTTGAGAGGAAAAATAAAACAAAACAACATTAGAGAGGACTTTACCTTTAAATCGGGTAACACTTCTTAGTTTGAACCAAAATGGTTTCTTGAAGAGCTTTCTGCATAATGTAAGGTTTCCAGGATGAAGAGAGGTATGTGGAGAGATAAAATGATAAGATCGTGTCTGATCCAAAGGCTTGAGAAGTGTGGGTAAGGAGGTAGAGTTGGGGGCCTTTTATAAGAGGAGAGGAGGGGCACTCTTGGAAAAGTATAAAATGTTACTTTATTTTTAATTGAGATTCAGATTTTAAAGGACCCACATTGATTTATTTCAAGGATAAGTTGATAAGGGTTCGAAATATACTCATCAAATTGATCTTTTAAAGGTTTATGTCTTATATTTTACATTATCTTTTCATTTTATTTAAATCGTTCATTAATGAGGTAATCACTGCATAATCATGATGTCATATATAATTTAATTTATTTAATGTCTAAAAATTATAAAAAAATAATATGATGCAGGAAATATTTTTATATTTATAATGACTATTTATAGACCAATAGATAATTTATGTAGACAAAAATCAAAATGTTTTACTCAGGTGATACATTCTTTGTTATATTTAACTTTCTTTAAAAATAAAAAGATAAAAAGTCATTATCACACAAAAGTGATTCCATGGGGTCCCCAATTTTGGCACAAGGTATCCCAGGGTCGGCCATGACACAAAAACGTAGCATTAGGACACATTTTTTTGTCATTTTGTATTATTATGATATTATTTTATTATACTTAACTACCTGATTACTAATTAATCAAGATAATTAACGATAATTACCGTCGTTACTATTCACAAAGTCCAAAAACAAAAGAGTCTGGATTACATAATTTAGACCTTATGTTTCCAAATATGTAATCCATTTTACCAAATTACAAACACAAAAATTGAAATAATTAATTTAAAAATAATTCCCTTGTCAAAACAAATAGTGGGTTTTTTTAGAAACAATATCTATGAAAAGTTTGGTACTTGTTTATGCTCAATTATAATGTGAAACAAATTATAATGACCACCATTGGATTAAATGGTAAAAATATATTCTAATAACTCTTTAAAACTAACTATAAATATAATATAATAATTTATGTAAATTAGATGAAAAATGCAGTTTTGATGTAAAATGCAGTATTTTTCACTATTCATTAAAAAATGAACATTGTCAGAAAAATACCAAAAAATTATCCAATGTAAATTTCAATGTCACAATAATAAATAATAAGTTTTTTTTGACAAATAGAGCTTCTAAATTTGTCAAAAGTTTTATTTAAAAAATGTTTTTCAATCAAAAGCTAGTAAAAAAATATTTTAAAAATATTAGTGTATTCCAGGCTTATGATTGGATTTATTCTCATTTAAAGCCTCTAAAACTCTATATAATTCATAAATAGACATAGATGAGAATATATATTATTCATTACATACTTGGGATGTTACATCCTTACCCCCATTTAGAAAATTGTGTCCTCGCAATTTATTTTCTTATTGAATAAGTGGGGGTATTTATCCATCCTTGCATTTTCAGATTCCCATGTTGCCTCTTCAATCATGTTGTTTTTTCCACAAATCCTTTACTTGATGAATCACCATATTTCGAAACACTTTATCCCGGTGGTCAAGAATATGGATAGGTTGTTCCTTGTAATATAGGTTCTCTTATAACTGAACTACCTCTGGACTCAAAACATGAGATGGATCTGGCATGTACTTCCTTAACATTGAAACATGAAAAACATTGCGTACCTGAGATAAAATCGGAGGTAAACCCACTCGGTATGCAACTTATCCAACTCTCTCTAGAATTTTATATGGTCCAATAAACCTTAGACTCAGATTTCCTTTCTTACCAAATCACATCACACTTTTCCATGGTGAAACTTTGAAAATAACATGATCACCTACCTCAAAAGAGAGATCCTTCCTCTTGTTGTCCGCATAACTCTTCTGCCTACTCTGAAATGTTCTCATGTGTTTCTGTATCAGCTGAACTTTTTCTGCCAACACTTATACCAATTCTGTTCCCATCAACTTCCCTTCACCCACTTCATCCCAGAAAGTAAGAGTTCGACACCACTTCCCATATAACGCCTCAAATGGTTCCATTTGTATACTTGAATGAAAACTGTTATTATATGAAAAATCAACCAAAGAAAGATGTTGGTCCCAACTTCCCTGATAATCCATCGAACAGGAATGTAACATATCCTCCAAATTCTGAATTGTTCGTTCTGACTTCCTATCTAATGGAGGATGAAAAGATGTACTAAAATTTAATTCAGTACCCAACGACTTCTGAAGGCCTTTCCAAAAGTTAGAAGTTAACCTGGGATAACGGTCAGATACAATGGAGAGAGGAACTCCATGTAACCTAACTATCTCTTTAAGATACAAACGGGAATGTTGATCTAGGGAAAAAGTTTCTCATATAGCATGGAAATGAGAAAATTTAGTCAAGTGATCAACAATAACCTAGATTGAAATATTACCTTGAGGTGTCTTCGTCAATCTCACAATGATGTCCGTGGATATATTCTCCCATTTCCACTCTCGAACTGGTAAAGGCTGGAGCATTTATTTTGGTAATTGTCGCTCTGCTTTAACCTGTTGACAAGTCAAACACTTCACAGTAAAATCATAAATATCTGTTTTCATTCTGTCCCACCAGTAATACTCTCGATGATCTCTATACATCTTAGTACTACCTAGATGAACTGAAAACGAAGAACTATGAGCTTCACATAACAAATCTCTCTTCCACTGTGAATCACAAGGCACACACAATCTCTTCCCAAATACCAACACGCAATCATTATCAATGATGAATTCAGGCAGCTTACCCTTCTGGACCAGCTATACATTTTTCTGTAACTCAATGTCTTGCTTCTGTGCTTCCTTAATTTTGCCTAATATAGAATATTTCACTAATACCTAAAAGAAAACAGAATAACATCCTGCACCAACATCTTCTATGCCAAATTTGATCAAATCCTTAACCAAAGGATCACGTTCCAAACGCAACATTTTCAATGAAGCATTACTTTTTTGACTCAAAGCATCATCCACTTTATTTTCTTTTCCCTGATGGTAATGAATTGTACAATCATAATCCTTGATTAATTCCAGACATCTCCTCTGTCTCATGTTCAATTTTTTCTGAGTAAATATATACTTGTAACTTTTATGATCGGTATATATTTCGCACTTTACCTTATAAAACTAATGCCTCCATATTTTTAAAGCGCAAACAATAGCACCGAATTCCAAATCATGTGTAGGGTAATTTACCTCATGTGTTTTCAACTGTCATGGAGCATAAGAAATTACCTGATCATTCTGCATTAGGACACAACCAAGTCATTTCAATGAAGCATCACTGTAGATTACAAACTCCCCATTCCTGATAGGTAGTGCCAAAACAGGATCATTCACCAATCTTCATTTCAAATCCTAAAAACAATCATAACATTGTTTTTTCCAGAAAAACATAACACACTTCCGAGTTAGCTTAGTCATTGGACTAGAAAACATTGAAAAATTTCTAACAAACCTTCAGTAGTGGCCTTCCAAAACAAGGAATATATGAATTTCAGTTACATTTGTGGGTCCTGGCCATTCTTCAACAACCTTTGTTTTTACAGGATCAATAGTTATCCGATATTTAGAAACAATGTGACCAGGGAAAGAAATTTGTTGCAACCAAAATAAACAATTGCTGAATTTCCCATAAAATTTTGTTTCTTTTAAGGTTTAAAAAATAACCGTTAAATGTATTTCATGCTCCTATTTACTTTTAGAAAACACCAAAATACCATCAATCAAAACAACCACAAACTTATCCAAGAACTCATGGAAAATTCTATTCATAAGGTCCATGAATATAGTAGGTACATTGGTTAGCCCAAAAGGCATAACTACAAATTCATAATGGCCATATCGTGTACGGAAAGCGGTCTTTGGAATATCTGCTTCCTTTAACTTCAACTGATGGTACCTCGATCTCAGGTCAATCTTTGAAAAAAACTGATTTCCCTGGAGCTGATCAAACAAATCATCGATATGAGGCAAAGGATATTTTTTCTTAATAGTGATGTTATTCAAGGCTCTATAATCAATGCAAAGTCTCATTGATCCATCTTTCTTTTGATCAAATAAAAGAGGAGCACACCATGGTTATGTGCTAGGTAGAATGAAACCTTTCTCTAATAAATCTTGCAATTGCTCCATCAACTCTAAAATTTCAGTTTGATCCATTCGATAAGGGGGATTTGAAATTGGTTTAGCATCAGGAACTAAGTCAATAGTAAATTCAACTTTCCAATCTGGTATTATTCCAGGCAACTCATCAGGAAAAATATCAGGATACTCATTTACCACTGGCACATCATTAATCTGAATAGTTCCCTTGTTTTCAAAAATATGTTCACGGTAACATTAATTTCCATCTTCTACAAGTTTCTCAGCCTCTTGATATGTTATCAATAGTAAGGGTTATTCTTGTATACAAACTAAATGTCTTTCTGAAAAGAAACTTCTTTATCCTTATAGTCAATCTTAGCATGGTAAATAGACATCCAATCCATACCCAGGATAACATCAAACTCTACTAGAGGTAAAAGAATAAGGTTTTCAAGTAGGTTCTTTTCACAGATAAGGATAGGAAGATTCTTATAAATTCTTTTTGCCTCAACATTTCCCCCTGGTGTTTTTACCACAAGTTCAGGAGTCATTTCTTGAGATGGTATTCCCATTTTACTAGAAATGTTTTCACAGATGAAATAATGTGTAGACCCCGAATCAAACAACACACTGGCATAATATGAAAAAAACAAAAAAAGTACATGATACAACTTCATTTGATGGCCCGACATCTGCAGAAGTAGTTGAAAATGATTTCACCACCCCTTTCTGCTTGTAGTCTAACTACTTCCCATCACTCAATCTCTTTTTTGGACAATCGTTTTCATAGTGACACATCTCATTGCACTTGACGAATTTCACTAACTGTAAATCAAATTCGGTCTTACCGTCACCGAGATCTTTTTCATTGCAATCACGAGCCTTATGTCCCATCTTAATGCATCGGTAGCACTTCCCAGAATTCAGGAAAAATTCCCCAGCATGCCTTTTACCACATTTATCACAAACTAGAAACATAGTTTTCTTACTATCATATCTTTTTGAATAATTCTTTCCTTTCTCCTGCCACCTCGGTCTCTTCTTCTGCTGGTTGTTATAGAACACATGATCATCGGCAAAATCCATTTCCACCTTCTCATCAAATCAAAAAATCATTTCATAACTCTTTATCTCACGAGAAGCTAAATACCTTCGATAATTTGGCATCAATCCTGAGTAAAAATGATTGATTTTACTATCAAGGTCTCAGATAAAATTTGATGCATACCTTGCCAATCGAGTGAACCTCTCTTCATAAGTAGCCACTGAGTCATCCTCTTCCCTAAATTCCAAGAATATGTTTTCCATCCTAAGTAAAAATTCCTTAGTAAAATACTTATCAAGAAATATACCTTTGAATTCATCCCAGTTGAGAGCATCAATCTCATCGGTGTCCTTGATATTTTTAACCATCGACCACCACTGATCTGCTTCACCCTCCAAACGATAAATTGCAAGAATAACCTTTTGATTGTCTGAACACCCCATGTCATTAAAAATATTCTCCACTGCTTTAATCCACGATTCAGCTAGCACAGGGTCAAATGATCCTCTGAATGATGGGGGATGTTGTCTCATTAAATGTTCCACCACCAACATGTTCCTCTGCGGTTGATCGGGATAATATCGTGCATGGATACCACCACCATTTATTTCTTGATTCAACTACGCCATTATTACAACAATCTATTCAGTTCCAATTCTGGTCATCTCAGGATGCTGATTCGAAAGGTCATTTCATTCTATATGACTTCCTAGAACTGCTTCCCTGTTTCCTCTTTGGAAAACCATTTTGAACAAACATGTCTTAGATGATGCAACATGGTAATCTTTAAATGCTATATCATTTCAATTTGACCATAAAAAAATATTTTTGGATAATCATTTACTAGAATTATAACTCCTAAAGTTATCTAAACCCCCCTCTGATACCAACTATAAGGCCCCAGCCTTAAACATTACTTAATCTTGAGTTATTTCAAGAATACACATTGAGGATCTTTTCAGGTTTAGAGTTTTAGATAATTAGTTCATAAATCATGCATTACACACCACATTTAAACAAAGTGGTTACATAAAAGATAGTACTCATTTTTCCCATCATTGGAAACATATTTAAAATAAAACATAGATTCTATATTGACACTTCCTTTACAATATCATCACATCATGTACCTTTCCCTTGACCTGTGAAAAAACATTTCAAAAACATGGGATGAGTATAAAAATATCAGCAAGGGATATAAAAGTTCTAAATGAAAACATTATTCCATGTATGAAATCATAATTTACTCGTAAAACATAATCATTTTAAAATACCTCATTAAATTATTAATAAATCATAGAAATCATAAGACATAAAGGTAACTTGAGGCATTTATAACATTCTTACGTAGGGAGTAACCCTCATGGTTACGTTTTGAATACCCATTACAGTATATTCCCTAAATCTCTTCCGAGAAACGATAACGTTTAACCCCTTCGCGTTACCCAATGCATTAGAGAGCTATATCGGGCTCACCCACCCTTAGTTTATCAGGTAACCACCCTTCTTCATAACAATGCCCAAGAACCACAACATAATTGTATCACATAAAACATGCATAAAGGAAACATAACATTTCCACATTTCAATCACAAGATATCAATACAACACATTGATATAATAAAAACATTATGAAAACAATTTTCAATACCAAAATAAAAGAAAAGTATTACATGGTATTTATTTTTCATTTAAAAAAAAGGTTATGGCTTGTAGAGGAAGCTGAAACTCAAATAATGGTCACGGCGGCGGAGAAGTCGTTGTCGCCGCATACGTGCGATAAAAAACTTTCCATTTTTTCATTTAGTAAAAAGATTCATATAAAAAAAGATCCCTTTTGAATAAATATAAAAGTAAAATGGGTTTATACACCGTATAAAATAAAGTTGTGTATAAAACAAAATATGCCTCAATGAAAGGAGATTGAGACGAAGTCCCTTACCACGTATCCGACATGACTCGATCTTTTTTTAATCTCCTGAATGATTAAATTGAGTTAATTTCTACTTGAATAATAACCTTTTTCAAGTTCATTATTCCTTTTATATCACTTATTACGATGTCATGAACAATATGTAATTATTTAAGTTAATAACGGTCGTTTTAGCGATCATTGGTACTTGAGTCAAAAATAAACTCTTTATATTTACAAGTTGTTCATGTATCCATTATATCCAGAGTAATATTAATGATGTAGATATCATATATATCATATATATCCAGTATATACATGAATTTATAATATTACATAACATTTAGAGGTAAGAAATAAAATACACTGTTCATGGAGAAGGTAAGCCGTACGTATGCATGAATTCTACTTTCATTTCTATTTCCAATTTTATGGAATGGAATAATAATGATATAAAGTTATATTATAATTCCATTATAATATCATATATAATATCATTATCTCCATCCTTTATGCATCCCACATATGGCATTAACGAGTCAAATCACTTTGAGGGGCGGTAGTCTGCACTTCCTAAAATTAAGATATCGCGTTTACCCATAATGGAAACCATAAAGATATGCCAAAAATGAAAAATAAAAAAGCTTAAGGAAAAAATAAACATATTATATAACATATATAAATATAGTGTCTTCTTAATGGCCACCATTTAAGGTGTTAGATGAATTTTGAGCAATCATCGTTTCTTGAGGCAGAAATTCACCATCCACAGAAACAGTATGCTCTTTATCCATTAGATGAAGGTGTGTGTAAGTGTACCTCGAATACATATTATACAAACATCCTGTTATATTGAAGATACTGGTTTTGTTACAAAAGAAATTAATAAAAAGAGTTTTGGGGGTTGGAGAATCAAGATAAAACAAAATAACATTAGAGAGGTCTTTACCTTTAAATCGGGCAACTCTTCTTGGTTTGAACCGAAATGGTTTCTTGAAGAGAATTCTGGCTAAGTTAAAGCTTCTAGGATGAATAGCGGGATGTTGAGAGATAAAATGGGCAGATCTTGGCCGATCCAAAGGCTTGAGAAGTGTGGGTAAAGAGGTAGACGTGGGGGCCTTTTATAAGGGGAGAGGAGGGGCACTCTTGGAATGGTATAAAATGTTACATTATTTTTAAATGAGTTTCAGATTTTAAAGGTCCCAAATTGATGTATTTATGGGATAAGGTGATAAGGGTTCAAAATATACTCATCCAATATGTATTTTACAAGTTTATGTCTTATATTTTACATTATCTTTTCATTTTATTTAAATCGTTCATTAATGAGGTAATCGCTACAACATCATGTTGTCAAATATAATTTAATTTATTTAATGTACAAAAATTATAAAAAAATACTATGTTGTAGGAAATATTTTTAGATTTCCAATGAAAATTTATAGTCCAATATATCATTTATATAGACAGCATTAAAAAGGTTTTACTCAGGTGATACATTCTTTGTTATATTTAACTTTCTTCAAAAATAAAAAGATAAAAAGTCATTATCACACAAAAGTGATTTCATGGGGTCCCAAATTTGGAACAATGAATCCCATGGTCGTCCATGACACAACCAGTAGCATTATGACACATTTTGGTGTCATTTTTTCTTATTATGATATTATTTTATTATCCTTAACTATCCAATTACTAATTAATCAAGATAATTAACGATAATTACCGTCGTTACAATTCACAATGTCCAAAAACAAAAGACTATTTATTAAATAATTTGGAACTTCTGATTCCAAATATTTAATCCATTTTTCCAAATTATAAACATCGAAATTGAAATAATTAATTTTAAAATAACTCTCATTGTCAAAACAAATAGCGGGATTTTTTTAGATACAATATCTATGAAAAGTTTGGTAATTGTTTATGCTCAATTACAATGTGAAACTAATTATAATGAAAACCATTCAATTAAATGATTTAAATATATCCTAATTAATCTTTAAAAAAACTATAAATATAATTTACATATAATTAAATTGGATGAAAAATGTAGTTTTGATGTAAAATGCAGTATTTTTCACTATTCATTAAAAAAATGAACATTGTCAAATTAATAACAAAATATTATGCAATGTAAATTTGAATGTCCCAATCCTAAATAATAAGTTTATTTTGAAAAATAGATCTTATAAAATTGTCAAAATTTTGATTTACAACATTGTTTTTCCATCAAAAGGCAGTAAAGCAATCTTTTAAAAATATTAGTGTATTCCATGCTTAAGATTGGATTTATTCTCGTTTTAAGCCTCTAAAACACTATCTAATTCATAAATAGACAGATATAAGAATATCTATTATTCATTACTTACTTGGTATGTTACAAATGTAACTCACGAATGCCACTCACAAATGTCACTCATAAATAGTGTGTCAACGAAATGACCCACTAACGCCACCTACCGATAGCAAGTCACCGAAAAGGGATACTGATGTCGAGTCACCAATACAACCTACCATTGGTGAGTCCTTCATGAAACACACTGATGGAAAGAAAAAGAAACAAGATACCTATGGTTAGTAACCAACAAGATAAACTGATAGTGAGTCACCAATGTGATATAATAATAGAAAGTCACTTACACAGGCGACTGATGGTGACTCACTAAACTGAGATACTGAAACCACCTACCGAAACCACCTACATAGGCCACATTCTTTTTGAAAACCAAATATTTTGAAAACATTTGAAATGTTTTAACTTGAAACCAAGAATAATATATTTTTACAAAGTAACAGACTAGAGATGTCCATGTCATTAAATCAGATACAACTCAAAATATTCTCAACTGTGAGAAAATAAAACGAAATCATGAAGAAAGATGGGTGAAAAAAATCACCCTATAAGATTATTAATAAGGATAAACCACCCTAATATATTTTTAGACAATTTAAAACCTCAATATACAAAAAAAACATCTTGTGACATATACTACCCCCAACCAACCATAGGACGTGATATAAGACAACCAAAACCACACTTTATAGACACATGAATCCTGGAATTCCTTCTCCAAGTAGAAATAATATCCACTCTTGGAGGAACTTTCCCTCCCTAAAAGGATTAATAGAATCTCAATTAATGAATATTGATTGTGAATTAGATCCTACATTCCTCATGGTCATAACATTATCACACATCAATGAAGAAGTTACCAAATCATCTTATAGAAAACATGGTTCAAGAATTAAATCAAAAAGATAAGTACACAATAAAAATTCCAAGAAACTATGGTAACTGAGCACGAATAAGTATTTATTTCTCATAGGTACTTTCCTCCAGGACACCATGCCTCCACAACACACTATATAATGGAATGTTAAATCAGAACATCACCTTATCCCATTGATCCTTGATCTCCATTGGATGCTCCCTGAATGATTCATCATCTATGATATCCTAATATTCCCATTCAATGACATGTAATCATCGTGAAGATACCGACGAAGTTGGGATACAAAAAATAATTCATGGGTCCTCTCTATGTACTATGGTAGTGCAAACTGTTATGAAACTTCCCCAAATATCCTTAATACCTCTAAGGGTCTGGTAAAATAGGGAGAATGATTTATCCCTATACCGAACCTCCACTTCCCACATCAAGGGGAAACCTTCAAAAACACATGGTCCCCAACCTCTTCCTCCAATTCCACCCTCCTCTGATTGGAATATGAGTTATGTTTTCCTTCTAATGCCTTTATTCAATCTCATATTAGATAAACCTTCTCTGGCATAGTCTTCACTACATCGGGACATAGAACATCTATCTCCAATCCTCTATCTAGCACAATGCCGAATCACATGTCCATATCTAAAAATATAAAAATGGATCCATGAAAATGGTATAGAGATAGCAAAAATTGTATGAAAACTCAAAGAATGGATTGTGCCATACCAAAGATCCACCAAATTCCATGACAGATAGTTGCAAATTTTCTTCCAATGTCTCGATGGTACACTCTATCTTCCCATAAATCTGATGGATGAAGGTTGTGCTAAGGATTTATGGTGTGCCAAAACCATACTGCAATATCCTCCAAAATGTTGAGGTAAACAGTTCAGCCAATTATGAGAAAATGGATATTGGAACTTCATGAATCCATACCACCTCATCCACATGTTTCATATCCATGGAATAATCTTCCCCGGACTCCTTAATCATTAATAAGTGAGAAAATTTTATCCCCTGATCCATTACCACAATGATTTCTTTACAACCTCCAGGATCCTTAGGAAATCATGTGAAGAAATCCCTCAATATGTCCACCCTTTTTGACTAGGGGACATCGAAGGGTTGTAAAAAACCACATGGAACGTGATTCTTAGCCTTCACCTGTGGAAATAGTAATCCCTTTGAAAAAACATGTTCCTCTTCCTGCATCATTCAAGGACACCATAAATAAAACCTCAAGTAATTGTACATCATGGAAACCCATGGGAGTACCACAAAAGGTGTGATGTGAACCTCATAGTCAACTCCCTTGGGTATCAACACTAGAACAAACAACCACCCATGAAATGACATCTTATTCTTACCATCCATTAACATTCTTTTAAGAGCAATGTTGCAGTCAATGTGAGTTCCTATCACCTCAGTCTTCGAGTCTCCCCACTAAGACTCCTCTACTAGATTCAACATAGTATACAACACCATAAAACTAAAAAATAATCCTTTACTTCCATCCACTATTGAATCCATGTACATGGTGGTTAAATTATACATCCCCATCCAAACATCTACAGTTTCTCAAAGAACCTCCTTTAGAAACAACTTTCTCAATTTAACGGCCACTACATTCCCCTTCATTGAGGATTAATAGATCTTGAAAAAATAATATCTGAGAAACTAAATCCATCACTACTAGAGAATGTTCAGATCTTGATTGGGAAAACATATAAATCAATATATTGTGATCTGCAAAGACCACAACGTTCTCCCCAGTGAGGCAATGTTTCTACAACATTATCAAGAAAACGACCAATACTAGCTTCAAATCATTGAAGGAATTGTTACATACATGGGGACATTAATTCATAGACACATAAGGGATGAAACCCTAGTGTTCCATCAGCATATTCCCCAAACCCATAAGGGAAGAACCACAAACCACCTCAAACATAACCCCTTCCTCTGGAAGCCAGAGAACTGGAATAATGAACAACATCCCATTTGGATAGTTCTACGCTACCTAAAACTATGGACTCCAAACAAAATATTAGTCTTTTCTAGTTTGGGTTGTCATTGGATTTTCAAATTGAGAGATGTTATGTAAATATATCATGTAATATCCTACCATTCCACGAAAAATAAGAACTTCTAAAACATTTTTGGGTGATGCCCAAAATAATACGCATCGATCATTGATGGCTCCACTGCTTCACCATACTCAGACACCACATACATCTAAATGTGATCCTCTCTCATCTATAAAATTCACTTTGAAAACATCACCTAGAGCATGTGGTGTCGATGGAGCTCAAATATAGTCCTGAGATGCTCAGTCAACTCCTTCTCTAACTTTTAGATGATTATGATATCATCAATGACTATAATGATGAACAAGTATAGAAGCTCACGAATGATATATTTCATGGCCCCATGGACACAATTTATGCTTTTGTAACCCTGAATAGAATAACCATATACTCGAAGTGCCCATGCCTATAGCTAAAAATTTGTGTTCAGGATATCACCTTCTTTCACCCCCAGCATGAAATACCCAGACATCAGATTGATCATGGAGATCCAAAATTTTCGCCATTGATGGTCGAAAAAATTGTATATTATTGTGAGAGGGTAACAGTTCATGATCATTACCTGATTCAACATTCGGTAGTATATGAACAATCTAAGACAGCCATTGGGGTCTTTCTAAAATAATTTTGCTGCCCCCCACAATGACCCATAAGGTCAGATAAATCCCTTCTTCACCTGGTCATCAATACAAATCCGGAACTCCTGTTTCTCTGATGCTTCCATTCAATAAGGATCCATATTAACTAGAGTGGCATCGAGCTGCAGCTTTATCTCGAACTGGACATCTCATTGAGGGGGGAAAGATACATCTACCTTATGGAAGATATTCAATAATTCCCAAACAATCATGGGAACCTCCAACATATCAACGCCCACCTATTCCATAGACTTCTTGTCCATCATGGAATGAAGGGGCCTCATACGTCAACTACCCATCCAAAAACTCTGCTCACTAATGAAGGCCACACGTTTTCCATACATGCCTAAAACCAAAACTCCTCTATTGAAGAAGTGTTTACTAACATGTATAGAGTAAAACTAGTCGAGGCCAAGGATATAATTATATAGTTTCATATGTTATAGGAAATGATACACATGGGACTGATGTGGTCCCATTATATGTCTATATACCTGGATTATATCAAACACGTTGATAGGGCCACCAAGTAGGGTACTTGACTACAGGGTCACAAAAAGCCTGTCTATGTCTAGTACTAGACCATGGGCTACAATGGGTGAAAAAAGTGGTGTGAAGCTCCTAAGTAAAACAAACCAAATAAAAGAATACTGAACAAGATAATTGGACATCAAATGATGTATGGACCTTCTAGAATTCTTACCTCTATGGCATGTAACTGGCCATGCCCAGATCCACTTCCCCACTTATAAAGGACACCTAATCAACCATTATAAGTTCGAGGTGCATGAGGAACACCCTGAGGTCAGACTCCACCTTCTCCATCTCCCCTTGGTGGACCAGGAGACTGCTATCCCTACTTCTGAAATAGCCTAGACGAATAATATTGTATACACATGCAAAGAACCCACACACCTATACTATACTGAGCTTGAATGTTTATCCGGAACTGACTCTGAAGGTGAATATGTACCTCATAAAAAATATACACTAGCCCCAACCCTCTAGGATAGGAACGAGGAGCCGAAGGTCCGACCGAAAACTATTGAGATTGACTTGCTAACGGTTAGAACCAAAATGGACCAGGTGCCTGATACCTTCCTCCAATATCATTTCCCAATGAATAACCCATATGGATTCCATATTTTGATTGTCCTGCTCACATGTTAATTATCTCAACAACCATTTCATTCTTAAGGACCTCTACGTATGTCATCTAGAGTAAGTGAGTTGTTGTGTACTGGAGTAAAGGATGATGGTCCTCCTATAAGTGTCTCTCATGAGACTCCTCATCCTAAAATAGATCTAATGAAAAGTTAGGGATATCCATGAACAAGATCATAAACTCATGTACCGATATAAAACCCTAAGGCAGGGATAGTATCTTCAGTCTCTTCTCATCCTTCATGATCGAATAAAATAATTCTTCTTAGAATTCCATCCTGTAATCAAACCACATAACATATGCCTCATTTCTCTCCCCCATTTACATCATACACCACTGACCGAAATATCCCCTCATATGACCAACTTACAATGAAACATATTAATCCATCGCAGCCCATTATAAGATGAAGGTGATCAAAATCTCATCAATCTAACTATCTATCTCCATGTCCAAAATTATTACCTCACATTTCCCCTTTGTTTAACGTAGCAGAGAACATGACACTTTCTACCACTTGTCTTCCTCTTCCAATGGGCCAACCCTCTTTCAATATACTAATATGGAATGTTAAGACTCCAATTCCTATACTACACACCAACAATGATAGTGTTCCAAGGATGAAAATTATACAAGTCACTCCAAAGCCCGAGTAACATGTAATTTCGATTATGGTTCATCATTAACATGTTATGGTTTTTGATTCCAAATTTCCCCCAGAAACCAATTAAATGAAGAACTAAATTCATTATGTTGAATGAACCTTTCATAGGGTCTCTAGCCTATGAAAAATGTAGCATCACTTGGTCTTTTGGTAAACTCAGAGTCCGTGAATTGGGTCATGTGGGTCATAAAATCCTATGCTTTATTCAGTCTTCTCTGGACTGTGTCACACACTAAGTTCACCACACAATAGTTCCTTACCAATCTAATCAATCCTAACATTTAAATAATTTAAACTCCATGATATCTCTCAAACATAACCTTTGATACTATTCTATAATAACCCCCTCCCTCCAATGATCCCCCCTAAGCAGGCAATGGAGAATGAGAGATAATGAACCCTAATTCTTGCCTCTAGTAGGCCCTGAGATATTGATGAGCACCCTTGGTATACAGGTCACCCAAAATGGGTGGAATTAGCACTTTATATTATCTAAGATCTGGGGAAAATAGGAATAAAAAAATTACTCCAAGACCTATATCTAAAATAAATCTAAAATGCATCCCACATGCATGTTTAAAAATATAATTGTTACAAAAAAAGTGTCTCCAATGTAAATACCAAAAACAAGACGATGTAGTGACACATCATGTATCCCAATGTGTGTTCTATTAATTCCAATCATTGTCCACGTATCCCTCCTAGATAGCTAAAAACCGTTTTATATACATACATCAAGAATAAAAGTTTACTAATTAGGGAAAACATATTTCTCTCATCCACAATTACAGAATCATAATAATTCCTCTATGATTAGTAGAATACAACAAAATAACCAAAAAAGGAATACTAGACATCCCATCCTCCTCAAAGTTATGCTAACCAAATAATTAACATCAAGGAATGTAATATAGTTAACATCCGTGGTATATTATTCAGCCCCACTATACCATTGATTATCCACTCTCATACCCTAACAGAAAAGTTCCTAGTCTTCCAATCTATTCCGAAAGTACCATGCCCAAACCCACCTGCACACACCTGGGCCACATACAACATCACCTCATGCATGTACACACCATATCCAAATAACTAGGTCCCACCCACAGACACAAGGGCCATATACCACATGACATCTTGAAGACACATGGGAATGCAGAGTCCATCTCATCCTGAGGACACCAGAGAAAACAGTACCTCCCTGCACCCACCTGGGCCCCACAAAACAATACCTGCCCAAATAAAATTGTGTGATCACCGCCTGGAAGAGAGAGCAGGGAAGAGTGGGTGGCCAACTGTCCATCCACCCACCTAGATTTTTGGGTAAGATACCCTCCCCCAAGACAGAGGGGGTGTTTAGAACATAGTTCTAAAATAGGGTGGGTTTTATATAGGAATCACAAGGAACTAAATGTGTATTTATATATATATTGAAAACTCTAATCCCAACCATTGGGGATCACAACAAAAACTATCCCCTAAAACAACCTTTTCTTTTACCTTTAGATGCAAAAATCTGGAAAACTGACAGTCACTTCCTATAATGATGAATGAAATTATCTTATAACCCAATAAAATTGATGTTATTAAGAATTTACCATTTTTTCCATTCCTACCTGGACAACTAACAATGAATATAAAAAACTAGCCGCACAACTGAGCCAAAAAAAGGAAGGAAACTATGATAAAACACCCCACATCACACTTCCTCCCCAAATAACACCCAAGCCATCCACTACTGTTATCATTTATCAAGGTAATTATGCACAACCGATGGTGAAACCCCGAAATCAATATAGAACCAATAAATATATCACATTATGACCATACTCAGTATCCCCAATTCATATCCCCACCACACCCAGCAAGACTAAAAAACACATCCATGATACAATATCACTGCAGATGCCCACTCACACATTCCATAGTAAAAAAATCTCTCAATATGACATTCTATTTCTCCCAAAAACCATCCAGAAAATTCACCGTTCATTGAAAAACTGCACCATTAAACCCATACATAGAACAACATAGAAATGATCCACACATAGTTCACATCTAACCAAAACAATGAAAAGTGTACTCATATTTTACATAGTTGTAATTTAATTCCCCATTTATAATTTATTATTTACCACAAAACATTTTGATCATAGGTTATCTATTTTATTAACCCGATATACATGATTAATCATGTTTTCATGTTCATAGTAGTTCAATAGAATATTTACAAAAAGTATTCATGAGTAAGGTGCATAAACAGATTCCACCAACAACCGTGATTTTCATAGGGCATAAAACCAACATAATTCGTAACAATAATCAAGGAAAACAAATATAAAAAAACCATCATCATCATCTTACACACAAGTAATTTATTACTGATGTAATAATTCCAATATTTTTTATCATCATCTTATTTTCCCCCTAATTTATTTATTCATTTAAAAAAATTAGATCCAACCAAATTCAAATGTAGACATAGGTATACCCACCTACCATGATACACAATTAAAAGGGATATGAAGGAATCCGTATTTGGAACAGCTTATGATAATTAACTCCTCCTTTGGCCAAAAACAGGGGGTACGTGAGTAGCATGAAATAATTCATGGTAAATCATGATCTGGAGGCGACAACACCACACAGAACTCCACAAGAATAAAATTTCTGTTTATACCAAGAGAAAACAGAAGTGTTCAGGTAATATAGGATACCAGCTTTAGAAAAGGCAAGATCCTATATCAATAAAAGGGAGAGGATTTTAGAGTACTTAAAAGTCATTTCGCTTCCAAATCCATGTGTCTTTGATCTTGTAAATTCTATGAAGCATTAGGATAAAAATGATATAATTAATATCCCTTGAAATTAATTTATTAATGTTTAATCATGCTTTAAACTAGTTTTACATCCCAAAAAATGTATGATGGGAGAAACTATAAAAAATGGAAAAGATTGAAATTTCTCACTATTTACTGAGTCACCAACTCCACTACCTAACAATGATTCACTGACGTGACCCACCGACACGATCTAACGATTGTGGGTCACCGACATGACCCACCGATGGTGATTTATCAACATAACCGAATGATAGCGAGTCACTGATGTGACTCACCGATTTGATCTGCCGATGGTAATTCACCAACCCAAACTACTGATTGTGAGTCACTAATGAGAGATATCGATTCCACTAACTAACACCATTTACCGAGGCCACCTACTGACACTATCTTCTGATTTCACCTACCATTGGAAAAATATATTTTTGGAAAAAACATGAAATGAGTCACCAAGACACCTCCAACAGGGGATTTTGACAATGGAATGGACCAAAAAGGTCTGGGACATTACATAAACTCTTTCCATGGAAAAAATAACAATAATACCATCTCAAAATTATTGAATTTTATATCCCAGAAATTATTTTCAAAATAAAATTCCATTTGATTATAAGATGCATTTATGTGATGGTAAATAAATACACCTTAACTTATATATCCTCATATAGATCAAGACCCAATGGCTTACTTTATCAAACACCATCATATCATTTCAATATTTATAACTTCTTTATCATAGTGAATATTAATGATCCATCATTATTCATGAGTGAAATATTATAATATATGAAAATCATACAATATGACGTTATTGATCTCATACACCACTAAAATATAGAGAACATGATCATAAAATATCTAATAGTTTTTAAATGGTATCTCAAATTGAACATATATCCATTGAAAATGTGAATTGATAAATCTAAGTTTTATCTTGGTTATAAAAATGTATTCTATAAAAAATCAAGGTAATCCTTTAATCATATTATATAAATATTAAGACACAATGATCCATCAAAAATATTCTCTAATAAAAATGAAATACTATTACATAATAATTATTTGAAGTATTAAAGAAATAGAATTATTCCATTTTTATGACTTCGGGAATCCTCAAAAGTAATCAATGGTGATGGATTCCAATTTCTCTTCAGGTATGGATAATGGTGTTCATGTCACATTTTATATATCTTTCAAACATAATGTGATGAATTACAAACCACTGAGATATATATTCTATAACATCTATATAAATTTTCACCCACCAGAAATATAGATTCATATCATTATTAATCATAATAATTTATTGAATAATAGGGAATTATGAAAAATAATATTATTCTAATATCCAATTTTTTGTGAAATTAATTACAAAATTATTGTCTCCAAAACCATATCATTTAATAAAAATCATGGAAGTAATATAGATTCTTTCTCACATTTCCATATATCATGGAATTTCCTTCGATGCATATTAAATATTTAAATGGATATATGGTAGAAAATAATTTATAAATCTTAATATTTCTTTATTCAATGAATATTTCATGGTCTGCCCTTTCGAATTTTTTTACGCTGAAAAAATTATTTCACGCATATTACTGCTGAATTCATCATGTGATCCTCACCCAGAAAACAAATTTCTTGTTTTATTAGAAATGATTCCCCCCATGAATTAAGAATATACCGGATGGAATTCAATGTTTTCAAGGACTACTCCATAATGAATGATAATTTCAAATAACCCTCTCTAGGATTTGGGTGTGGATTTCCATGATCGACGATGAAAAGGCGATGAAGGATTAAGATGAAATTAATGAGTTTCATCAGAGAATTTTTTTTGTATTAAATATATTTAGATGTGTATATATATCTTATAGATTACATTTTACTAGTCTCAGAGCTCAAATGGATATAAAAATCAAAAGTTATGGCACTCGGAATTTAGAGACGTTTTGTAGAGGAATGGTGTCACCAAACATGTCATATTTATCCAAGTCATTCTTATAGGACATCCACATAGAACCATCCACACAATTTTATCCATGAAATCCCACACACAAAGTTACACCAATGTCCATAAATAGACTCTAAAACATAAAATTTTAGATGACCATCAAGCTACCAGACATCAAATCCCAGAGAGCTCTCTAGGTGCATAGTTCATCTGCCCAAGTAGTCTATCACTACTTGGCCGACCTTCTATGTCCCAAAATCACTAAGGAATGGCCCCCATATGAGAACCTATGAAACCCACACATGGAAGGACCATACCTTGGAGAGGTAGTATGATCTTCCCAAGTACGACTTGGGCGAGGTACCACTTGGGAAACCCCGTACCTTGGTGACCCACCACGGGAAATCCATATTTGGGAGAGATACCGGAGTGAACCATTACAGGGTGAAGCAAATGAAAGAACCCACTACTATATAGCACAAGGGATACCCCCCCCCCCCCACTTGAGATCAATTCCTTCCATTGTTCCTAGACCTCTGATCTTATCCCATCACTTCCTTCTCTTACACCCATCAAAAATGGAGTGTCCGCCGTAGGATTTTCGGCTGGGGCATGGTCATTGTAGATTCTGTATTATTTGGTAATAACATAATCGACTACAATATCTTGGTTTTATATACTCCATCACACCCTTTGATATTCTATATGTCTACATAATCTTATTTTTATATTTCACATGTTGTGAGTTGAGATTATCATATTGTATTCTTTGAGTTACATATGTCAATAAACTCTTCAATATACTCCTCATACCCCATCAGCTGACCACAATAACAATATGAATCCTAAATGGAATCCACCTTAGTATTATTCTGTCACCAATCCTAAATGGGTATCTTTCTTATGACTGATCCCATAATCATCGGCATCACTCGTCCATCAGTATATTAAGAAAATGTTCTGATTTTTCAAATATTATGCTTCCTCTTGTATCTCATATCGATTAGGGATCATGTGCGTTTAGTGGTTAGAGATGATTGTGAAATCCAAAAAATGTACTCAATGGATTAAACTATGAAAAAATTGAGTCTTATTAAAAAGGATACATAGGAAACCCACTTATGTTCTAAGCCCAATGTGAATCCACCATAGGAATAAGCCCAAACTAGAATTCCCAAAATATAGGAATCCTCCTCTGAAGAAAACCCCATTTTATGCCTCCCCCATATAACCATGAGTTAAAACAACCCTCAAGTCCTCCTCATATGGATATCTTTTTAAGGACTAATCCCCAACCTATCAGCTTGAAGGGCCATACTCCCTTGTGTGTCATACCCATGAGGGTCTCCATAGTTCTGGGTCCTCACTAACGATCTACAAATCATTTTATTCCCATAAAAAAGAGATACAAAGGAATCCCCCATTAGGATCAAGCCCAATATACTAAACCCACACTGAAAGTTTGAGCTGCATCCATAGATTGGTATATTTTTACATTGAAACTCATATCCCATCCACATTCCTTGGGCTATTTTTTCATAATTACAACACTAAGAATTTACTAGCATTCTTTTTTCATGATTTCCTTACCACATGACATTAAAATATACAGTTTGGTCCTCATCACATGAACATAAGAGTTATTATGTTCTACAATAAGATTCACTAAACTACCTGGGTTATGGTTCCTTTCATCAGGATACATTGGAATCCCATCCACTGATTTGATCCGAACATAAAAGAACTCTCATCTCCCTGGATGAAAATATATTCTAGATTGACTCACTATGTGGTTAAAAAATAGGAATCATCTTAATAATGAAAAAATAATATTTAAATATGTTATAATAGGATACCATCAATATAGAGCCTCAATACATAAATATATCTATATTGATAAGGAAACTCAAATACATATAGGTGATTGTGAATTGCGCATTCCCTAATAATTTATTTCTAATTTGTGTTAAACCCCATAATAAAAAGTAATTAATAAAGGATTAATGAATATAACATTTTGGTTGGAGTAGATAACTCTGGGGGTTGAATTTAGTATCAATAAAAATTTCTGATTAAAAAGTATTTCTAAAAGGGTTGTCCCAATAGATTAAATACAACCTAGTTAATCTAGGTTATACTGTTATAATGGCTTTATTGTTTAAATAAATTATTAGAATATTGACTAGTTCTCAGTAATCTCAATTATGGTTATTAATATTACTTTTAAAGATATTATACAAAGAAAAAACAATTATAATTCATTCCAAGTGTAACTATCAATGTGAATTTAGTGATATCTGAATTATACAATAAAGTTATAAAATAGAGAAGACTAAATTAAGCCACACAGTGGATATGAAAAAATTGGTTCACTCTCATGCCGAGACCTAATCTACTACCTTTGGTGGTCACCTGCCACAAAGCAGTTTATATAAAAAACAAGATCCACACCATTGATCGGGGTTAACAGTAGTACACAAGACTATCCATGCCACACACGGACCTCTTCCATTGTTCTTCATGGGTACAAACAACCATGCCAAACAGGGCCTCTTTCACACTTATCCATGGTTATACACAAGTGTAAAAAGAATGTTTGAGTAAGGATATCTTGTATCCCTCGGTTTAATGTAGGAGATAGAGTGTGTTGTAATATAGATACACACTCTGCTCGAAAAATAATAAAATGATACCCAACAATTCAGAAATATAGAGATAGGTTTAGAAGTACTCTAAGTGTTAGTATTTGTAGCTTTGGACTTCTTAAGATGAAGAAAATGTAGAACTCATGTCCATGTTTAGAAAACCGAGTGTCGCAAGTCAGACAGAACTGTCTTCTGTTCTTCGTGATGTTTGATAGTGCGAAGATGTTCTCTTGATTCCAGTATTCATAGTTTGTTCTTCAGATGCGTCGAGTTTCATGAGAAAATTATAATGTTCTTGAATTATTTGAGTGTATTTGTTTTCATGATCACACCTTTCTTCTTGTTTTGAATTTTCTTTGAGTGTGTCCTTTAGTTTCTGGGCCGCACTGCTCATTTATCTTGGAGTGCATGTGTTTGAACTGACAGGTTGCATTTATTTTTCAACTCATACCTCATACATTCCGATTACTTGTCGAAAAAAGAAATATTAATTATGGTAGTGAATTAAAGTCTTCAATTATGATAGTTATGAATTAATGCAAATGATGAAAAAGCATTTAAAGAAATGGTGTCACAATATGTCATGGAAATGGTGACTCCTTCATATGGTGTCTATATTGGTCATGGTGTCTTGATATCATGGTGTCTTTTTCATGGTTTCTTCTTCACAATGTCTTGTTCACGGTTTCTTCTTCACGGTGTCTTTTTTATGGTTTCTGCTTCAAGGTGTGACATGGTTACAGTTTCTCATGGTCACAATGTCTCATAGTCATGGTGTCTCATGGTCACGGTGTCACATGGTCAAAGTGTCTCATGGTCACGGTATCTCGTACCTAAGAAAATATATGTATTCACACTTAAGCAGTGATATTCATGAAATGAGATAAATATAATCATTTTCTAGAGAAATAAATATAACATGAATAAAAATATAATATATATTAACTAAACTGAGTGTATATCACATAATAACTTTGGAAAGGTTTTACTAAGCTATTGTACATGTGAGATAGATAACACAGTGTTAACATGGTTTGGAGGATGAATATGATTTGTGATCATTAAAACATGATAAATTCATGAGGAGTCCAAAAATCTCCCCTTTTGATGATCACAATCCATTGGTATTTAGAGTGTATATTTGTTCTAACAACATATTTTTAATGTTCATATAGAGGGAATGTTCTCTTGTAAAATATATCTCCCAAATATTTCTCATATATATCATATTTCTCCCCCTTTTGGGATTATCAAAATCATGTAGTAAAAAAGAAAGACAAAAGAGACATGAAAAGTGCATGATGTAATAGATAAAGAGTGGGGCGTTACAAAATGTAAAACAACTAAAACAAGATTCCCATCAAAATAGAGTAAACACTATCCTTATTCATAGACTAACCTTCTCATTGTCTTTAACAGAAGCAGCAGAAGAAGAATCCATATGAGCATAACATGAAGTAGAAGAAGGGAGTGAGCTAGTTGATAGAGAAGGTAAAACAAGGCCTTCAAAGAAAGAGGGAGCCATAGTTTGTATAGTAGGAGACCGAGGCAGTTTTTGATCAAGGATCATAGGCCTGATCTGGTATAGTGCATGACTAATAGACATAGAAGTGGAGGATAGGGTAGAAGTGAATGTAGGAAAAGTATGTCTCAGAGGTGCAGCCGAGGTGCAACAATAGTTGTACTATATAACTGAAGAAAATGCCTCAAATGCATAATAAAATCGGCAATGATCTCTCAACCATACTGCATAGCCTTCTCAAAGCCATCATTGTTTTCCATAAACATATCCAATATATGAGTGAACTATGTGAGCTTTTGGACTTGAGTAGTGAAATATTGAGTAACAGTTTAAATCCTCATATTTTATACAAGTTATTTAAATTGATTGGTCATGTCAGTCTTTGAGAATATTCAGTTTAATTAGAAACCTTCATTCATGGAAATTTCATACTGAGTATCATTAGCAATTTTAGAATGGATTTGGACTAGATCATGAACTCTTTCGCTGTTCTTGATAACATCAAATAGAGAATCTTTATTTAAACCATTAATAACATACTAATTTTCTTCTTTTGTTACTGTTCTAAGAAGTTTACTGTCTATGGAAGATTGAGATGATTTTCCAGATACCATAGAAGAATTGACAACTGATGTACTAGATATTAAATTTTTTAACTCTTTTTTGGAGGCACCCTATATAATCATCAGTTATATTTTTAAGATTCACAACCAGCTCTCGCATTTCTTTCACAATATATTTATTTCATTCTATGACCTTCTCATCTAAAAAATCTTAATGAAGTTGAATATGAGAGACAAAAGTTTGTGGGGTTTGAGGAACAACAGGTTCCACTGGATGAGATGCAATCTCTAATCTCGAATGCATCTCCTTCTACATGTCTCCAATCATACCTATTAAAGTCATCACTTCATCACTAAGTAGTCTTTTTTCAACTCTAACTTCCTGAAACTCATCAGTCATTTTGGTTTATATATTCCAAATAAAATTTTACAACAACAGTGATACATAGTTCTCAGACAGAGAGGTTATAGGATCTAGTTTGTAATTCAGGTGTTTTCCTACTCCAACCAGAATGGTAGCTCCCAATTCATTCAGATATTCGTTACTCACTAAGGATGGATGTTCTGATGAGGGGTCAAAGATATGGACTGAAACAGGATCAGGTTCCTTTGAAGGGAAATATTAAAGAAAGATTTTAGTTAGATCATAGTAGAAAGATCAAGTCCTTTTACTGGGACTTTCTGAGAGTCATCCTCATCACAAAAACCGGTAAACTTATACCGAGTGTCTACATGGATTGAATCAATCCGGTTTGGAAGTTCAGTAGATTCCAGATTTGGGGTCCCCCCCCTCGACAATTGCATCCTTCTCAAGAATGAGATTCTAAGGATCTTGATCAATTTTCATGAACTCGTCTCTTAGTTCCTCACCCATTTCATGTCTAGCCAGCTTAAAATCCAACTACATCCTTTCCTCAACTGAAGGAATAACTTCTGGAATAGATTGTTCCACTGGGAGTTCTTCCAGGTGAGCTTTGTGCATAGCAAGAAATTTTTCTTCTATAGGTTCTTCCCCATCATTCTTTTCAGTTTCATAAAAAGATGATTTTGTTTCAGCATCAGGATGATTTTTCAGATTAACAACTTCTATATAAGTAGGGACTTCTTTTTCACTCACAAAACAAGGGACATTAGTACAGTCATCTTTATCAGAAACAGATTCCCTGGGAGGAACAAGAACCTCTTCTTCTTCTTCTTCTTCATCTTCAGAATTCTCCACAACCTCATCTAGTTCCAAACTAGGATCATAAATTTCTCTTGGTATTGATGGATTTTCTAATGGTTTCAACTTTTCATAAATTTTATCATTTTCTTCCACCCATTCCTTTTTCAATGGATTCCAATTGATTTTTATCTTCTTGATATTAAATTTTCAAGGGCAGTAATCACAATCCTTGAAAACATCCTCATTAGGTCCAACCATACCTTTGGCATGAAGAATGGCTGAGATATGACGTGAGTAAAAAAGTGTTATTTACTTAGATGTGGTTTTGATATGCTCACACATATGGTGTATGATATACTTACAAAGGTTGATCTTATGGCCATTTTTCATATGATGAATTAAAAACAAATCCTGATACTTTTGTACACCTAAATCACCTTTTCTAGGGCTAATCAGTTTTTAATTATTAAATAAATATCATAATGAATATTTACGGTGACACCACATTAGGTATTTACGGTTACACTATGTATGAGAATTACGGTGAGATAATGAACATAAAATATACAGAGAGAGAGTGAATGAGTGTTATGGTAAAATAGTGACTGTCATACAGTACTAACGAAACACTAACTGTGAGACCATAATCATGAAATAGTAAGAGATGCAATAGTTATATATAAAACATTAATATATAAACCAATTAGAAATTTATTTAATAATTATCATTCCAAATTCATGTATGATGTAGTCTATTATTTCAGAATTTAGTGGTTTGGTGAATCTATCAGCATGCCGATACTCAGTACCAATGAATTCCAAAGTGATATCACCCTTTTGATGATGATATCTCAAAAAATGATGTCTTCACCAAACCTTTTACATCTTCTTTCATCATTCCCAAAAAAAATAATGTCGTCAACATAGACAATCACAATGAGAGAAAGATGTTGGCTTTCTTTGATGTATAGATTTCTATCAACTCATCCTTTCTTGAAGTTCATCTCTTTTAAGCAAGTATCCAGTTTCAAATACCATGCTCTTGGAGGTTGATTTAGACCATACAAGGCTATCTTCAACCTGAACTCGTAACATTAATCCTTCTCAAAAAAAAATCCACATGGTTGTTCAAAATAAACTTCTTCTTTAAGATCACCATTAAAAAATGTGGAGTTGACATCCATTTGAAAGATTATGTAGCCTCTTTTTGAAGCAATAGAAAGAAATATTAGGATAGTTTCTAATCTGGTCAACAGAGAAAAAGTTTCTTCAAAGTTAATTCCTTCAATGTGAGTGTAGCCTTTGCAAACCAATCTTGCTTTATTTCTGATAACATCACCTTATTCATTTATCTTGTTCCGGAAGACCCACTTTTTTCCAATAATGTTCTTATTTTCAGGCTTGGGTATGAGATTCTATGTACCATTCTTTTCAATCTGATCCAATTCATCATTCATTGCATCAACCCATTCAGGATGCTCAACGGCTTCTTTTACATCATTTGGATCCACTTTGGAATACAAGGAAGTATGCGATATGGAATTACTTGTTCTTCTTCTTTGAACCATGTGACATTGATCACCAATTATGTTCTGAGCTTGCACATGTTTCATCAACCTTGTATAATTTTTTTATGTGCCTTCATCATCACATGATATGGATGAATCTTATTCTTCATCTTGATTAGGATTACAATTCTTTGCATCATTATCAGAGTTGTTAACATCATCTTTCACATATTCCTTGTCTCTCTGGACATTCTTATCTTTCCCTGGATTTTCAATGACTTTTATATCAACTACATCCACCATTCTTCCTATTTATTTGTAAAAACATCTATAAACTCTTCCTTCTGGTGCATAACCATGAAAAATTCCATCTTCTCGTTTCTGATCGAATTCTCCATGGTTTCCCCCTTTTTTCTTTATAATGCATGGGCTCCCAAAAACATTAGAATTCTTCATACTTTTAGTAATTCCATATAAACGTTCATATGGAGTATTTTTTGATTGGGGCTTGTAGAAACATAGATTTTGATTACAAACAGCTGTACTTGTAGCTTTCTTCCAAAAGTAATGACTAAGGCCATGTTCAAGCAACATGGTTCTTCCCATTTATACCAAGATTCTGTTCTTCCTTTCAGCAACCCCATTTTATTGATGTGTATATGTATCACTATATTCATGATGAATTCCATTCTTCTCAAGATATTCTTCAAATTTTTTACTTCTATACTCACCATCATTATCTGTTCTTAACTTCTTCACAGAGTACTCACATTCTTTCTCAACTTTTGTTCTGATGATTTTAAATATTTTCAGTGCCTCTAAATTGTTCTTCATAAACATAACACATGTAATGCGAGTAAAATCATCAATGAAGGTGATGAAGTACTTGTCTTCATTTGTTGATTGTTTGCTCATCGGCCCACATATATCAGAATGTATTAGTTGAAGTGGTTGTTTAGAACAAATGTCAACCTCCATATGCACAACACTTGTAATATTTCCTTTCTTATAGGTAGTGAAACACCAATATCTTATTATTTGAAAATATGAAATATCTAGAACACTATCCCTTTTAGATAACTTACTCCTATTTCTCTGACTCATGTGTCCAAGTGATCTGTTCCACAACTGATTTTCTTCCACTAAGCTCATGTAACAAGAGTTTTGTGAATTTCCAACCTGAAACAGATTCCCTTTGATTCGTTGTACTCCTGTAACAATCTCCCCATCTTCTTCACTCTTCACAATAAATCCATCTTTCTTGAAGATAACTTTGTTAACCTCATCACACAATTGTGATACACTCAGCATGTTGTGCTTCAGCCCATCAATATACAGAGATTTCTTAGACTTCAATTTTTCTTTCCCGATGATGGCTGATCCAACACTGTTGATTTTTAAAGACTCATCATTTCTAAATGTCATAGTTCCTTCTTTAAACTTCTTCACATTCTTTAAAATCTTCACGTATCCTTTTATATCTGAATAACACACACTATTAAGTATCCAAGGTCTTTTTTCCATTGTAAATTTTAGAGCAGTTTCAACAACAAGATCTTTTTCTTCTTTTACTTCTTTCATCTCCTCCAGCTTCTGATAATTAATAATTTTCTGTTGAGCTGTTAACAACACAAGACATCCTTTTTCAAGATGGACAGGTTGGTCAATCCTTTCACAAATAGTCTCCAGAGGCTGGGACATATTTCCTATCTTGACTACATTCTTCTCAACATTCTTCAAGAATAATTTATCACACTTTTTTCTTTGAAGATATTGACTCCCCCTCAATATCTATCTTTCATAACATGTGGGGTGTTGGTAATAATGTTTACTGAACCAAAAAATATTAGATGTATGCTCTAAACCACCACAAAACCAACAATACCCATAGAAGAAATACCTTCCTCTAATGCTTTTGTACTGATATTTCTTTGTTTCTATTTCTTCAGACCCACCAAACATTATATTGTTAGCAAGATTGTTCTGCTGGAATTCTGCCCACTCTGATTTTACTTGTTTTTCACCAGTTATATACTAATGTTTCCTTGAAACTTTTGAGTTCCCAGCAACAATCTTCTTGGACAAATAAATATCTTTCTCATCATTCTTCTTTACAGCAACCACTTTATTCTTCTGTTGAGTTTTCTCAGGATTTTCATGTTGAGATCTTTCACCTACATTAGTAGTTGGGTTTTGAAAACATATGTTTCTTAATTCAACTTCTGAGAGATTCTTTTGAACGAGCTCTAATTCTTCATCTTTTGATTTCAACTTAACTATCATGTGTTCATTTTGGTTTTTCTCTTCATCAAGAGACTTCTTCAAATATTCAATTTCTTTCTCAAGTTCTTCTTTAACATTAGCTCGATTTCATTCTGAGGAACATTTATCTTCCAATATTTTGTTATGTTTCTTTAGCCTTCATATCTTCCTTAAAAATTCCTTCAATTCTTATTTCAGATACATTTCAAGCTGAGTTTCTTCTTCTTATGAGCTACTGCTTCCAAAATCTTCATCATTCATTGTTGTAATTAAAGTATTCTCAACACCATGCTCAACATATTTTTCAGATTCAACGTCACTTTCATCATATTCTTCATTTATATATAGATAAATTTTTATCTTGGATTTGAAGAACTTATTTTTTTCCCCATCATTCCTTTATCACACTGCTTCTTCCATAACATTCTTGCTTTCTTTCTTCTTCATCACTGTCTTCTCCATTCTACCTAAGAGGATAGTGAGCCGCAATGTGGCCAATGCCTCCACATTCAAAAAACTTCAATTGAATTTCATCCTTGTATTTACCTATGTGTCTTTTAACATTTTTTGAAAACAAGGATAAAATATCATTAAGATTTTTACATACCTCACTTTCAGAGTCAGAGTCACCACTATCATCTTAAATCAAGATCTACTTAGACTTCTCCTTCTTCATGGATTTGAAATATAATTCCGTGTCAACTGTTTCCTTGGTCTTTGTAGCCTTTTCCCTTCTTATCTCATATGTAATGAGTGTGTTATGCAAATCATCAAGAGAGAGAATCTCTGATTCTCTATCATCTAATGATGATACCTTCACATCAAATTTATCAGGAAGAATCCACAAGATTTTTTCCACCACAGTAGAGTCTTTCAGCTCTTCACCAAGACATCTAATGGTACTAATAATATAATTAACCCTAGTAATGAAATCCCCAATAGATGCATGCTCTCCTATCATCAAGTCTTCATACTTCAACCTCCAGATTGGATGTTTTTCCTTCTTGACTTTTGTGCTGCCTTCATAGATGTTTTTTAGTTTGTCCAATATACATTTGGATACGGCCACTCCTTTCACTCTCAAGAACTCACTTTTAGAAAGTGAAGACAATATAGGATTCTTGGCTCTTTGACCATTCACAAGAAACTTCTTGTCAACAGGTGTAAGTGGAACATTATCATCCATGGAAGGAAACCCAACTATTGAAGCTTCAAGAACATCATAACTAATAGACATGAGATAAGGTATTATTCTATCCTTCCAGATGTGATAGTTCTTACCACTGAATACCGGAATGCCTTTACTGTTCAAACAAATTAGATTTTACATCAGCAAGGAAAAAAAAGGAACCTCCCTCTGATACCACTTGTAAGGACCTAGTTAGAGCAATGAACCACTGATGGGGGGGGGGTGAATCAGTGGTACCCCCTTTTCCCTTTTTATGTTCCCTTAATATTGAGAATAGCCTTTGTCTCCTATTAAAGATATAATTTATGCTGAGAAAACAAAAAATCACACATCCAAAGGAACACAACAATTTACAAGGTTCACTATTCAATACGAATATCTACGTCCTTGGTATGTTTGGAGACAATCCAGCACCATACAATACACTAAGAAAACAATCCTTTGATTACAACGAGTATGATATTCCCTTACACTCGTGAAGCACTGTGAAACAATCACTTCAGTGTGTGTACACCCTCTATGAAAAATAGGGAAATGTCTCTTTTCTTGTAACAAATTATGTTACCTGCACTTCCATTCAAATACACAAGTGTAAGCAAGTTCAACCCAAATCAATACTTCTTTACCCAGAATAATGTCAAGGACTCCTTGAACTTGAGATAGATCAATTACAGTTTGAACTTCCCATTCTGAATCCCCATTCCGTATTTTCCCAATCTGATTCTTCAATCCAAATTTTTTCCCTCAATCTGATTATTCAATCCAAATCTTCCTCAGTACGAGAAACTCAATATGGTGTCAACTAATACTGATTCCCCATTTCGATTAGTTTAGTCCGAACATCCCATTCTGAATCTCCATTCTGATTTTTCTCATTTTGAGAAACTCAATACAGTTTCAACCAGTTTCAAATTCATGTTACAACTGAAACTGTAATGATACTCTATCAGCCAAACACATTTTTCTCTCTCTAGATTATCAGAGCTCCTCTAATTTCTTAATCTTCACTCTTTTAATTTGTACTCTGATCTCCATTTATAGGTGCTCCAAAGTGTGCTTAGGTGGGAAACAAAAATATTTTCCCAATCACTTAGATTCATCAAAATCATAATTTCTCTTGAAATCCTAGAGTAATTAAGACTTTTTCAATGCTTCTATAATCTTCTAGAATATTCTTACAATTCTCTTGATTTAGAAATTTGGCCTTTTCCTGATCTGACATTGTTACAAAAGTTTCTCGGTATCACATTCTCGGATCCACTCATCTATCTTCTCGGCCTCATTTTCTCAGACTCACTCATCTGTCTTCTCAGCATCATATTCTTGGATTCAATCTTCTCTCTTCTCGGAATCACTTTCCATGATTCACTTATCTTCCTTCTCGACATAATATTCTCGGATCCAACCATCTTGATTCCTCACCATCAGTTTCTTGGATCCATCCTTCTTGAGTCTTCGGTATCACTTCAATTATCGACATGAATCTTCACCGCTTCTTCAGCATGACACCATTTCAATTCTCAGTATGACTCTTCATCAATTCTCATTATGTCTTTTTATTTCGTCCTTGTTTTGAAAAATTCTTCATTCTCTCTATGAATCCTCTTCATTCATCGATACTGAAGATTTTGAATTCTCGGTATGACTCCTCTGGATCTCGGTATGGCTTCACCAGTTCTTGGTAAGATATTCTGGTTCTCGATATGACTTCTGGATCTCAGTGCAACTTCACCGATTCTCAGTACGACTTCTCCAATTCTTGGTACGACTTCTGGTTCTCGGGGCGACTTCACCGATTCTCGGTATGACTTCACCAATTCTTGGTATGACTTCTCCAATCAACTTTTGCTTGCATCATGAGTACAAGCATATACTCACAAATTTAGAGTTACAAAACAGCAAAGAATCATCATAATGTTAAATGAAGTCTTAGAGCCTTCACATATCCTATCAGCCAGCTTCTATATTCAACTGCTTCTAGGTTCCAAGAATTTGCAACTTCCCAGTTCCGAATTTCTCAATTTCTAGATTCCGAGTTATCCAAACACTAGGTTCCAAGAGTTGTAACTTCTAGGTTCAGAATCTTCAAACATCTCAGTTCTGAATTCTTTGAAATACAATGTTTCATTCCTTTATGAAAACTTCTTTAAGACCAACAAAATATAAACCTTGCAAACCATCTATTCTTTTTTCTTGGTCCTAAAAAATTCTTTATTCTTGACTATAGACTTGTGTAACTAATATAGCCTTGTTTCTAACTTTGTTTCCAGCTTCATCTACCTTATTTCTAAACACCCATTTAGTGTCGATGGTTAATGTGTCATTAGGTCTTTCAACAAGCTTCCATACATTTTTCCTTGAAAACTGATTAAGTTCTTCTTGCTAGTCATCACCCAAAATTCATCATTAATAGCATCATTAATGTTTTGAGGTTCAAGGTGTGACTATAAGACTTGATTTTCAACCTAATTTCTAAGAGAATATCTAGTTTGATTTACTTTTTCTAGGTATCATATAACAACATATAATGGATGGTTCTTAAGAGTTATAACATCTCTAGAAATGGAGGGACTACAGATTTTAGGTTTATCAACAGGTTTAGGTTCATTCCGACTTGAGTCTATAGAATTTCAAGAATTGGATGCTTTAACATCTTTATTCATTGAATGGTATGAGTATTTTGGATTATTGTTCATATTTGATACATCATCCTCGAGATTCTCTAGAATGGTTTGTGGAATATATGGATATCTTTCATAGAATTTTACATGGATACATTCTTCTAAACATTTAGGTCTTTTATTGAACACCCTATAGGCTTTACTCAATATAGAATATCCTAAAAATATACCTTCATCACCCTTGGATGAATTTTTTTCAATATTTTCCTTATTATTAAAAATATATACTTTGCAACCAAACACTTTGAAGTAGTGAACTTTAGGTTTTAAATTGTTGCATAACTCATAAGGATTTCTCTTAATAATAGGTCTAATCGACACTCTATTGATTATATAGCATACTGTATTGATAGCTTCAACCCAAAATTTTATAGGTAATTCATATTCACTAAGCATTGTCCTAGCAATCTCTTGTAGGGTTCTATTTCTTCATTCTACAACTACATTTTTTGGGTGTTATAGGGCTGTAAAAATTGTGACTATATCCATTTTGGGAGAAAAAGGATTGAAACTCTTGATTTTAAAACTCACGGCCATGATCACTTCTTAAGGATATAATTCTATGTCCACTATTATTTTCCACAGACATGGCATAACAAGTAAAATAACTGTCGGATTCTCTTATGTGATCCATAAAGAAGGTCCAAGTATATCTAGAAAAGTCATCTACATGAATATAAACTTAGTTCCTCCCATTTAAAATAGAATCTCCAAATAGTCCAAACTAATCCTTGTGAACTGGTTTGAGTGGTTGAGATGATAACACTTCTTTCTTTGGTTTGAAGGAAATTTGGTGTTGTTTCCCCTTTTGACAGGTATTATACACTTTTTCATTTGGAAACTCAAGTTTGGGTAAGTCTTTAACTATGCCTTTTATTGTTACCTTTATAAGGGAGTGAATATTACAATGTCATATGTTCTTTTTGTAGAGCCAATACTCTTTATGAAATACACTTAATCATGAAGCATTTGGAAAAGCTACAGACTCTATGTTAATAGAGTAATCCTTTTTATTTCATAATGTAGAAAACACTAATTCATATTTAGAATTAACGACATTGCAAGAAATATTTTTGAATCTAACATGAAATCCATCATCACATAATTTTGAGATACTAAGAAGATTATGTTTTAATCCATCAACAAGAAGTACTTTAGAAATTTAAACTAAGTTAGAGTTACCAATCTGCCCTAGGCCAATGATCTTTCCTTTAGCATTGTCACTAAATGTGAACTGTTCTCCATCTATTTTTATTAGATTTTTGAAGAATGAGTAGACTCTCGCCATGTGTCTTCAATGTCAATTTTCCAAGTACCAAAAACATTTATAGGAACTCTTTAAGGAGAATTCCTAAAAAATTATTAATTGAAAACAAATTTTTGTATCCATACTTTTTTGTGTCAAGTAATATCATTAATAAGTGCTTTAGGAACCCATATCTGACTTATAATATTACTATAAGAATTAAGTAATGTATTTGATACATAAAATATATTTGTTTCAGAGTAATTGGATACAGTTAAATAATTTTTTGAATTGGAACTTGTAGTAAAATTCTGGTAATTTTCAAAATTAGCAGATTTTAAAGATTTGTGTACCAAATGTGATTTAGATAAATTTCTTTTACCTGGTTGATATCATATCCCAGAAGTATACTAAGGGGATATTTTTTACCAAGAATTTGAGTAAGAGTGTTTTTACCATTTGTAAACTTTTCTATGTCTTGGTACAATTGTTCATTAGACATTTTAAACTCAATGTTCTCTTTGATCAGTTGATAATTTTCCCCTTTTTCGGTTGTAAGTTCAGATTTAGCATTCATAGTAAGAGAATGTTGTTTATTAGATTATTTAATTTTTTATTTTAGTTCATTGCATGTTTCTTCAACCACATTACAGTATTCAAACATTTCTTAATTAGTTATATTTTCGGAGTCACTCTCATTTTCAGAATAGAATGAATTTTGTACAGGATAGTCCAGTGTTACCTCTGATGTGTTTGTCAAAAAACACATATTGGAATTGTTTGATTGTTTGTCATGTGATGTTTCTATGTCACTTGAACGGTCCTCATAAGCACTCCAGGTTTCTTTCATGGAATTTTCATACTTCCTGTCCTTGTCCTCATATTTCTTATTGTACACGATCTTTGGAAAATCATCCTTAAAATGACCTTTGTTCTTATATTCATAGCATATAATCTCATCAGTCTTGTCACGTCTTTTCAAATCCATCTTCCAACATCCTTTTTGGTCAAACTTTCCCTTGAAGTTAGGATTTCAAAAAATGTTATTCTCCTTTTATAATATCATGAATCATTTGGCTAATTAATCCATCTCCTCATCCCTATCAGGTGATGAATGTTAACTACTGGATCATTCTACAAAAGCTTCCAATTTCCATTTGTCTTTGTGTATAGAGGTGGCGGTCTAAGAATGCAACATATTTCCTCTTTGGTTCATCCTCCTCGTCCTTGTTGACTTTTAGCTCCTCTTCATACATCATTAGATTACCAATTATTTCTTTTACAGATAGCTTGCTGATGTTGCATGATTCTCTAATAGAGAGAGAGGTTCCTCTACATCTGTCAAGAAGACATCTCATGATTTGCATGATTTGTTCCTTGGCAGTGTCTTCGCTTCCAAGAGAAATCATTGGGTTGAAAATCTTATTGAACGTAAGATACATGTTATAGATGGGTTCATCAAGTATCATATTAAAGTTATCATATTTAGTAGTATAAGTATTAAGCCTCATTTATTTTACACTATATGTTCCTTCATGTGATATAGACGGGGTATCCGAAATTTCATGGGTAGTTTTACAAGTAGAAATTCTATTGAATTCCTCATTTCTTAAGGAGCAGTATAAAGCATTGATAGATTTTCAATTATTATTGTAGGCAGTTTTGATAGGTTCAACCCATGGGATTCTATCTATAGTAGGAATATTATACTAATCTATAATAAAAGACCAAATTTGAAATCCCATACTCTCTAAATAAATTTTCATTTTAATTTTCCATTGAGCATAGTTGGTTCTATTAATGAATGGGGGTATGTCGGATGCAGATCCATCCAATCTATTGTCTATAATAAAGAAATACTTTTAAAGGTATTGGAATTTAGAATTAATAGAATGTTACAGATCATCAAATTACAGCAATAATCACAGTTGAATAAAGTTAAACACAATCCTAATAAACAACCCTTGATACCAATGTTTGTTGGAGTATATTACTCATGAGGGGGGGGGGTGAATTGATTATCAATAAAAATTTATGATTACAAATTATTTATAAAATTATTGTCCCAAAATATTAAATATATCCTAGTTAATCATGGTTATGTTGTTATAAGAGTTTGACGGTTTAAATAACTTCTTAGAAGATTGATGTTTTCTCAGTGATCTTAACTTTTTTTATTAATATTACTTTTGAAGTTATTATAATAAAACATGTTAGTTATAACATCTTTCCAAGAGTAACTATCAATGTTAATTTAGTGATATATGAATTATACTGTAATGTAATTAAAATTAGAAGACTAAATAAAGCAGCACAATGGATATGAAACAAGTTGTTCAATCTTATGTTGATACCTAATCCACTCTACTTAGTGATCACATGCCACAATTATGTTTATATAAAAATCATGATCCACACCCGGTATCGTTGTTAATAATAGTACACAGAACTGTCCAGGGCACACAGGGACCACTTCCACAGTTCTTCATGGGTACAAACAACCAGGCCGACATGGACCTCTTCCATACTTAACAGGGGGTATACACTAGAGTAAAAATGGATTCTTGAGTAAGGATATCATGTATCCTTTGGTTTAATATAGGATACTGAGTTTGTTGTAATAAAGATACACACTCTTCTCAAAATTTAATAAAATGATAAAAAACAAAGCATAAATATTGATATATGTTTAGAAGTTCTCTAACTCATAGTCTTTGTAGCTTTGGAATTATTGAGATGAAGCAGATTCAGAACTCAAGTCCTCGTATGGAAAACAGATTATAGCAAGTCATAAAGATCCAACTTGTGTTCTTCGTGATGTTTTACAGTGCGAAGATGTTATCAGGATTCCAGTATGCATTGTGTGTTCTTCTATAATGTCAAGTTTCATGACACAATTCTATTGTTCATGACTTCTATGAGTGTATTGATTGTCATGCTCACACATTTCTACCTGTTTTCCCTTTTCCTTATGAGTGTCCTTTAGTTTCTAGGCTGCACTACTCTTTTATCATGGTGTGAATGTGTTTGAGCCGATAGGTTACATTTATTCTGCACCTCATACCTTGTACTATCTGAGAAAATTTCTACAAAAGAAACATTAATTATGTCAGTGCATTAAAGTCATAAAATATGACCGTTACAAATTAAATCAAAATATGACAAACCATATCAAAAAATGGTTTCACAGTATGTCATGAAAATGGTTTCTCCTTCAAATGGTGTCGGGATTGGTCATAGTGTGTTGATATTATTATGACTTGTTCACGGTGTCTTTTTCACAGTGTCTACTTCATGGTGTCTTCTTTAGGGCGTGTCATGGTTAAAGTGTGTCATGGGCATGGGGTCTCATGGTTACGGTGTCTCATGGTCACGTTGTCTCCTAGTCCCGGTGTCTCTTGGTCACGATGTCTCATACATAGGAAAATATCCAAATTCATACATAAGCAATGATATTCATTAAAGGAAAAAACCTAATCATTTGTTAGAGAAATCATTATAATGTGAATCAAAAGATAGTATATAGTAACCAAACTGATTGTATAGAACATAAGAGATTTGGATAACTTTTACTAAGCTATTGTACATGTGTGATAGATTATATAGAGTTAATCTTGTTTAGAGACTGAATAGGATTGGTCATCAATAAACATGATTAATACATGAGTATTCAAACATAACACAATTCAATAAGATAGTTCCATAGTAAGAAACAATTTCCCCCCAAATGGTATGGTGAGCCCGACCTCTCATCCTCTCAACAATTGTAATTTCAGAAGAATCATGGGATATAATACCTAATGAGAACCTACATTTGGAAAACTTACATATGGATACAGTCCCATTGGGCGTTACCAGTTCCAAAAAATAACCCATTTGAAACTGTTTGCTAACGAAAAAGATTCAAGTGGCCCAAAATCTGAGGCGAAAAAATGGTGAACCCAATGTGGCTTACTAATTTATGAAATTTCCTTGAATAAAATTGATGAAATGACCTGTCTAAATCAGACCATTATATTACCAACGGCAACCCCATTTCCATGGGAATCAAAAAATGGCGAAACCGATGTAATTCCTTAACCATGATGAGAGTGTCATATACCTAATAGTACCTTCCAATTCTCAAATGACATGTGGGATATAAAGGGAAATAAATCATTCATTTATTCCTCATAAATGTTGATTCTTTATTGGTGTTCGTTATTATTATTTTTCGTATGTACAAGCACTTCCTTACATTATGTCCCTTCAATCCAATGGATTCCTTCGTATTTTCACCAATGAATCCCCTAGGTGTTACATAGGAAGGATCATTGTCTACACGATGGATGTTATCATAGACACAACATCTTTAATACTTGGTTTTGAACCCACTAGTCTAATAGTACCATCAAAATCATACGATCCTGACCATGGAGGTTTCTTGATAGTCCTTCCAACTCAACTAACACAACCAAAAGATTGGTTAAAAACGGCTGGTGGTCTTGAAGCGACGGTTCCAACCACCTTCATCAACTATTTCATGAGCTTAACCCCAAAAGACAATAACTTATTCCACCCATATTTTTGAGAGGTGGATCAGGAGGCTGCTAATGGACTCTTCCAAAATTCATAGGGGTCTTTATGAAGTGATCCTTCTAGAAAATTTGTTTCATTATTTCTATGTAGTAGTAAGCCCTAAACATGATGAGTGTATATCTTTTGGTTTTCTATCCCAGGTCCCACAGACCCGAGCTTGAATGTTGGCCCTTAGGGGTTGAAAAATGGCCAATCGGGAAAAGGTTCATACCTTTTCCACCTCCGAAGAATCCAACCAACCTATTTGGGTGGAAAAAAGTGAGGGGAAAATTAAATTCATCAACATCCATTTAGGTATCCCTGAGACTCACCTAGGGGAATTCAAATAATAATACCAACAAAATATAGTTAAAACCTTCATGAAAGAACATACACCTCCCTGTGCCGACCAATCATGCCATCATAAATATTTAGATTCTCTCAAAAGAAGTACACCGACCATGTTTGGTGCCAATTAATGGGCATGCAGACACAACTTAAAACCTATATGAACATTTCTAGAATCCTCAATTGGATGCACACATATATATCATTCCGAATGTTATAACTAGATGGAAAATAAAAACTCCACTATTTTCTCCTGAGCACTTGTAGTGTCCACTGATAGGAAATGGAGGAAAGGTGAAGACACATACACATACTCTAGATGTAGATTGTATATATTTCACTATTATAGTCGCTGATTACACTAATCAAATATCGAAAATTGATAATGGTAAAATGTAAATCCATCCCCCCATCATACATAATTTTTAGGGTATCATCATGGTGATGAATATATTTCATGTTGGGAGAACACATATCTTTTTCCCAAAGAGGGGTGGCTAATAAACATAACACTATAGAGAAGAACAATAAGAATGCTCTCATTCTTGAGGGTCATGGGGAAAACACCTCCATATTATATAGACAATGGGTTCAAGAACATACCCCACACTTATCAGAGATAATTGGCCCATTCCAATGGACAGTACATGGTAGGCACAAACACCTACCCATGAATACAACTTCTCCCAAAATGTGGCCACAATATTGTGTGAGAAGGATTCTGAAAAGAAGTATCTGTAAGAATGGTTGTAGATTCAAGATTGAATATATGATATGGTCCCACATAATTTTGTAGTTATTAAATACCTCATTCAATTATCTATTACCGATAAAGTTCACACTGAATTTGTGGAATTAATTTTAAAAATAAATCACTAATTGACGAAATTATAATGATAAAGCCCTCTTATCATGTGGTTAATGAAAATTTAAAACTATTCAGGTTGGATTCCTTCAAACTAGTGGGTGAAATCCTTTATCCTATAGATGATATCCCATGGTGAGGGTCATTCTTTAAACCACCATTGGGTCATTTTTCTTCCATCATAGTTGAGGAAATATCAACCAATCCCATTTCTTGTGATAAGACAACAAGGAAGTGTACAATTTGGTCAGACTAGGTCAATGAACATCATGTGAAATATGAAGAAGATATACTAAACCTGATAAATAACCTGGATAATGATGAAATATTAGCAATTTTTAGTCCTTTATCCACCTTTCAATAGAGAAACCCATATGTTTTGGTGGAAGATTTTATGTATGACATTCGTCTCAAGGTATTGAAAACTAATAATAACATACAAGTAAATATATTATGCTGTGATTATTAGAAACATCAAATTTGGGTAATATAAGGGTTATAACGCCAAATTGAAATGGAATATCTAGTGGAATCCTAACATCCAATGATGAAAAACTAGCTTGGAGCCCTTCATCCTGCATGCCTCCATGAATTAATGAGGTTGTGAAAGCTGGTCAAAAATACCCAATCTAGTTTCAATATCAGATAATGGGTGTGTATAGGGAGAAATTCATTTCACCACATTCCCAAGATATCAATCACCACAAAAGGTGTCATCATGCAATGTGATTTTCTAAGGTTGGGTATAACAAGCAGAATCTGTTCATTGACGATGATATTCACAATAAGAACATGCATCAACTGATATTCACTGATTTAGGATAGAAGCGATCAAGATTTTGAGATACATTTTCATCAATCATCATATAACATCGATCATGTGTCCCAAATATAGAATATCATCAATTAGATGGAGAAAATGTTATAAATATAAAATCTTGTTCAAAAATTGATAATTTATGTGAGTGGTGAATAATTTTAACATCCCATTTTTATACTAGAATCTATTAAAGAAGAGGAGTAGTTGTGGTTATATTATCCAGAACCATTTAGGAACAACCTCATCCATCAAAGATTGTGATATTTGTTATCCCAAACCTCGGGATCAACCAACCAATATTGAAGGGTTGTGAGTGAAACACATGAACATCCCCAACCATCATAGATGTGTGTTTCATCACCTCAACAATAAAACTCTCAATTGGATTCAACCTTATAAAGATTATAGAAGATTAAAAAGAGTTATTCATATCAATTTTTCTCATTCCATGATCCAGTGGAATCACGTGGAATGCGTATCCATGATCTTTTTTGGAATTACCTCTTGGTTACTGTAATCAAAAAGTGACTGGAGAACCAATAAATAAGAGGAAAAATTCATATAGAGGGTTTAGAATATTGTGATCTCACATAAATTCCAATGGAATTCCTGAGATACAGTACACATCTATGAATATATTCAATTCTTTCGTCAAAGAACCAATAGATAAAAAGACTGATTCAAAGAATTTTGAAGAAGTATAAGATCTTATTCATGAGATGGTCCTCAGCGAAACGAATTAAGAAGGTGTGAATAACAAAAAATATACACTGAATAAAAATTTCTATATCCCCTCAAAGAATCCACATATAATCCAACAAAAGGAACATAATAAGGTAAATGTTCTAGTTAATACCATGTCTCACCTTATCCTCAAAGAAGGAAAATCAAATTCTCTAGAGGAGAGAGATTCTCATAAATTAGAGGAAATAATAGATTTGATATGACTCGTTGTTGAGTTACTAAAAGGAATCATTCATGCCAGATAAACATCTCATGAAAACCCTCAACTTTTAATTCTAGTTGGTTCACCTCAGAAATGTGGGTTTTCTACCACAACCAAATCCGACATGGAACGTCCGCTCAACATGGGATGACAATCAAAAATATATTTGGATCCCACAACATAATCTCAAGATTTCCCTCCATTCATTACAAATCCATAACATGGTCCAGAACATCATTACATTACATCACCTATTGGTTACTTAGTTAATATAATAGCAATGTCGCAACTAGCAGTCATGTTAGTCGCCACACATGTTCACGCTTCAGCCACCACACACATTCAATCCCAGGATATATATAATATTCATCCAATTAAAATGAACTTCATTGTCTAATTAACAACTCTATTAGAAGATATGGAAGGATGGAGATAACTAGTATTGATAGAAAATAAGGCATTCCCAGAATGGGTGGATCTTACCCCTCCTCCACTGAACATTGGTAATCATAATTTTCTGATATTCTATGTGTCTGAAGATTCAAAACAACACTCAACAAATTTCTTCTTTCTCTCTGATCCCATGATGGGGACCCCTGATTAGTAGGATGACTTGAAACTCATATGCATCGTGAAATAATTAGAGAGGCTATAATTTTAATGGTACATGAGTTTTCATTCCATATCATTAAAATGCTGGGATGATCCCCAGCACATGTTCCTTTTAATGATTATCTCAACTATTGAGAAGAAAAAAATATTTGGGATCTCAAACTACAAAAATTGTGATAATAGAACATTATAATACTTCATTGCTCAGTGGGAGGAATTGACATACTCCTTGAACCAACCTCTCCATCAAGAAGATTTATAACCTTTCTATGTTGAAAATATCCATGATGAGTTTTAGACATAATTAATCCCTATTAAATACATAGGAGGGTATTGGGATCAGGTTGAAATTGATCAATAGTTGAAAAAACCATCACATAGAGAAAAAAAGACATTATTAATACCATAATGTACTGAAAGGATAATTTGAAATTAAGAGACCAATATATTTGACAACAAACAGGACATTATACCTACACTTACCAAAAATTCTTCTAGAATCCATATGTACCTACCCTCTATTCATCAATAGAAATAACCTCCTTTTCAAGATGATCATTGAGATAATATGTGGAAGTAGTTTGAGGACTTGAAAAGGATTTTTAATTTTTTTTCAGAATGACCATGTCCCCAACTAATTCATGTTAGCTTTGGTAAAAAACATAGTCTAGCATCGAAATCCCAAGAATCGAAAAATAATGGTAATGATGATCTCCCAAAATATATCCAATTCAATCTATTTTTGGGGTAACACATCCTATATTATTTTTTTCACATCCCTTTTATAAAATATGGTTTATTATATGTATGTAAAATTGAATAATTCACCATCCTAAGTATAACATATTTTCGTTACCGATTTACAGTAGGGTGGGAAGTGTAAATAAGTAAAATGACCGATTGTTCTAATATTTCGGGACTGGATGGTAAGAAAACCCACCATCCAAAATCATGCCAATCAATGAACATATTTGAAATAATATTTTGTGCCACATGCCTCATCCGTTATAGAAACTCCATCATTATCAAAATCTCTATCCTTTGAAGTCCAATCTTCAGTGAACTGACATGGCTAGGAAAATAATGACAAAAAAATTATGAGTTCATGTCAAGTACAATTTTTTTCAAGACCATAGAATATTTCAGGTTGACCATCTCAAAATATCAATAACATACCCTCCAAATGGCACATAAAGATTAGATCCCCTATGTAGAATCATAATCAGATGTGGATTTGTTATTTGGTTCACTTAATATTATTCACTTAATGGATCCCTACTCAAATTATTATTCTAATTATGAACATGTTTTATCTACACATGATTGCGGAACATGGAAAATAGGTAATCAAGTTCATGGATATAATGGGAGACATTTTTCATGCTAGGATCCACTATTTCATCTAATCCCCCTCTTGAACCATCAACACAGATGATGCATGTGGGAAATAAATCCAGTATCTCAATAAGAACAAGCGATTTCTTCATCCTCACATGATAGGTTCATCCCAGACATGATTATCTTATAAGAAAAATTAGATGATATTCCACCACTTACATGGTAGTTAGTTAGACCTATCCTACTTAATCCACAATGAATATAAGAACTTATAGATTCAATCCCTAGGAATGGACCATCCACATCAATAACATCTTCTCTTAAAGTTCCTACAAAATAGAATATTCAATCTAGAAAGTGCAGACATTTGAAACAAGAATATGTTTCATTGAAATAGTCATCACATGTTTCATCTATGTTATCAAACCTATATTCTCTGAGTCTGGGAAAATACATTCGGGATACACTCATTGAGGCATTATAAATCCCTCCAGAATTTGAAGTCAAAGTCACTGATGTTATAGTATATCTTTTGATGAAAATCATGTGGAGTTACATGTGGTTATTTCTTTTATAATACATGATGATGATTCATTCAAACAAGTACATGTCAGAACCTTTAATTTTTGTGTAATATTAATTGAAATTTATATCTGATCATACTTCATCGCTAATGAATCAGGAGGGAACCTCATCCATGCTTGAACAATTCAACATCGAGGTCTCAATGAATCTCACATGTATCCCTCCACTCTAATGTAATTGGGTTATAAAGTCATTGAGGAAGATACAATTAGGCGATATCATGATCCCAAATGGGTTCATATAAAATATGTATGACTCATGGTTCATGGCTCTCAGGAAGGACACATATATTAATGTTCTGTTGAGAACACCATGGGTAAATCATAACGTGGAAATTCCCTCTTCATAATAATTATTTCCCAAATATTCTATCAATGGGAATATTGGGACATTTAATGGTCAAAAGGCCTAGTTCAAATACTGGGAGACCCAATTCATTGACATATTGTTCTATAAAAATGATGGAATGAAATAAATGTCAAATGATGTCGCCCAAATTAGTACCCCAAATGGCTTGTATGTGATCCCATATAACCCTTTCAAGATGCTCAGTGTAGATTATGTGATGTATAATAAAAATATTGAAATGGTGGCCACAAATTTATACTCTCATTCTGTAGCATCCATAATGTCAGTCAAGATATTTGAGCCCAATAGAGCTTAAGATGTCACCAAACACCCAAATGATAATGAATACCGGAATTAAAATGTCGACATTACAACCCATGAGCTTCAATAATGTCCGGTTCTTCAAGCCAGACAAGAATAATCCATCATGACTTTAGGATAAAGTGAAGATACTCATTCCCAATCCCTCATTTCCCTTTGGGACTCTAACAAGACTTCATATATGCTGGAAATCCCCAAAAGATAGCCTCATACTATGGATGTCTAAATGGATAATCCCTTCTTAACTACAAGGATCATGTTATATAATCTCTTACCCATTGAGAATCTTAAGTAGTGGATCACGAGGAAATGGAAGAGGAATATTAAGATTAAGACTAGTGGGAATACCCAAAAACATTTGAAGAATGAATATCCACCACTACAGATGAACTTAGAGAAATAAATTTTTGTACATAAAATGATCCATCCCCCATTTTAATTAGTGCATACTTGACTCCTAATGAACAGGAGGAATACACATCCTTTATAAGCATCAATGGGATTTTTTTCCTAGAATTATAGGAAAATTATAGATTGTGACACTGAGGTTTCCACCCATCACTTTGTATTTCTAGGAAATAATATGGGATACAAGCTGGAAACATAAAGACGCACTTGACCCACAACTCCATGATTGAATTATATGTGGAAAATTCATTACAGCTAATATTATCCAAGAGGTAAAATATCAAAAATAGAAGGTAAATAATGTCCCTATTAAAAATATGAATGGTAATATCATAGTTTTTATTGATTATAGATATCTCAACTGGCATTTCCCAAATGATGACTTCCTGGTTCAAATCAGAAAACTCTTAATTGATGAAAAAGATAGATATCAATCCCTCTTTTTATTGGATGGATACTCAGGGTACAATAAAATTATGATGGACCTAGATGATGAAGAATTGATAAATTTAATAGAACCTCATGGTGTACGCAGATATCGAGTAATTCCCATTGTCTTGAAAAACAACAGTGCCACAACGAAACGTGTTATGCATCACATTTTCAAAACCTTTTTGGGGAAGTTTGTGGAATTCTATGTTGAAGATCTAGTTTACAAATCCTTGCAATGTTTTGATTAGACGTATGACTTAGATACCATCTTCATCCATCATTGGGAGAATAATATGATGTTCAGAACCATAAATATGGGAATCCAAGGTTACAACATGAATTTTTCTTGTGGTCTTTATAGATCATCAGGGCATCGAAGTAGATACTCAAAAGACTAATTCTATCCATGGCATGTAACCATATAGAAACATGAATAAAATGAGAGTAATTCAATGACAGTTTCCCTACATATGGCATTTAGTATCCAAAATCATCATCAATTTTATACCCTTCCATAAATTGATAAATCAGTAGGTCACTTATTGGTGGACTAACGACTATCAATAAGTGTTTGATTTCCTCATGAAATACATATTGAGACCATAAGAATTGGTTCCACTTATTGATAGAAAGCCGCTCATTTTAAATGTCACATAGTTATAGAAATAACATGGTTCTTTACCTGCATAAGAAAATGATGTTTAGAATGAATGTATTTTTTACTATCTCGATCAAACCGTGATCGATGTAGAGAATCGTTATTATGATATTGATAAGAGCTGGATGGATTTAATTATTGTCATTAGAATGTTTTTCCCTACTTTTAGATAAATGTTATCAACATGGTCACTAATAATAACTTACTCAAACTTATCCTCATGTATCCCATGATGATAGGACATATGGTGGGGTGGGCAGTTATCCTGTATTATTTTGATATATAGTATGTTCCCTAGAATGTAGTGAAAGTCCTTGCATTAGAAGGTATCCTCCCAGATCACCCATCTGCAAAAATGACATCATGAAATAATAAACTACATGATGAAGAAATATTATCTATTGAGGACATCCCAACAACACATAAAATTTATTTTGATAGTTCTTCCACAATCCTAATGGGTAATAGAATGGAATACCCATGAATTCACAATGTTGTGTTGGGAGTTCTGCTTAACTCCCCAAAATACAAAGTGTTACTATATTCCATACTACTATCAAAAGGTGGTAATAACAATGAGCCAGAATACCAAGCTCTCATTGAAGTCCTAGAATTGGAAATCCATGTTCCGGTGAACCGCCAAAAGGTGAATGGTAATTCAAAATTGATAATATTGTAGAACAATAAGGATTATTCAATTAGAAAATAAGAATTAATTCCACTATAAGAGTATTTCTCAGTTTTAATGGAATAATTCCCATAAGATCCACCATGGAATCACATCCTATGATGATAGAATGCTCGGACAGATGCATTTTCAAATGTATCTATAACTTTGCCTGATCCGAATATGAACAAAAATTTCATTACCATTCCCATGATCTAATTATTTCATCATTTTTGCATATCATAGAAAAAGATATAAATGGAGTCAGTCCCATCCTTGAGCCATATATCCCTAGTATTGTATAGATGAAAACTATCATGAAATATCTCTAAGATGGAATACATCTAGTGGACAGGGTTGGGAGTAAGAATATCTACCTGTGAGTTGAAAATTTCATTCTGAATGATGGACAAAATCATCAACTTTTCATCTAAAAATGAGGATTTAATGGAGTCCTTTATACATGTGTTTGTGGATAAGAGATTGTAGCGATTATGGAAGATGTTCATGAAGGAGTATATGGTTCCCACCAATAAGGGTATTGTATTTTTGATCAAATTTTAATGCATTGATACTTACATCCTTCAATGACATTGGGTTTCACATAATTCAATAAGAATTGGAATCCTTATCATGTCCGTAACAATTTCATCCATAGACCACCAGATCTACTAAATATTGTTAAATACCCTAGGATATTTTCCATAAGTGAAATTGATTGTATTGGGTTATATCATCAAGCTACATCTTACAAGTCAAAGTATATCCTTACCACTACCGGTTTCTTATCCAAATACTCTAAAGCAACACCACATTAAGAATTTGGAGACAAAACCTGTGTTATATTCTACAAAGATAATACCATTACAAGATTTCATGTCCCTCATTCAATTTTTAGGGTAAATAAAACCTATTTATGTTCGGATGAGGTATATAAGCTATATTATAAATAAAATATAAAATCCAATAATTCTTCACACTATCATGTAGAAACCAGTAGACATATAAGGGATTTTAATAACACATTTTCAATTATACTCAAGAGGATGGTGGATAAATATAATAATTTCCAGTGAGATAAGCTCTTTCATGGCTTATGAGATAACCATACCACAACCCATACTGCTATGATATAAATTCTAAACTCATTTGTATATGGAATAAAAGAAGTATTTCCTATTGAGGATCATATTCCATTTCTCCATATATCCTATTGTGACCACTAATCTATCTATGAGAAATCATAAAAAAGATTCAATTAGGGGGGATTCGATCCAATGAAATTTCATACCTTTTATTAATAAGAGGTATATAAGAAACGTATAGGACATGTAGTTAACAAGAATGTTGATCATCATTCATTCGTTCAAAGAGAATTGGTGTATATACATAGGACTCCAATTATTTTTGAATCGAATCCTCCACATATTGAGAAAAATTGGGAAGGGATATACTCCATAAAAAAGGACCACCCTTATAGAGATTATTCTTTAATAAAAATTGATGGATAATTCATTACAACTCCAATCAATGAATGGTTTCTACGGATGTACATTGTGTTATCACACATATTTTGTATTAGTTGTAGGATGTTAAACTGCATAGCATCCATTTCATTTGTGTTTAACGACATAAAACATCACAACATCATTGTCTTTGTTTCATGAAGACAAACTACCGTAGGATTTAATTTTTTTGCAAGATGTTATATTGCATAGTGCCATATCATCTTAGCATCATGATGTTAAACTACATAGAATAATTTTTGTTATTTCTGTAGTATGTTAAAATTAATAACTCCATTTGAATTAAAGCTACATGATTTTAAACTTCATAACACCATTTGAATCCATGTTTTAGGACATTAATCTATGTAGCATCATCTTCCTTTCTATATGATTATAAACAACATTATATGTAGTCTACACTATTTTAAATGAAATTGCATAGCGCAATTTTTCCTTACAACATTACATTAATTTGAATTTTTAATATCTCAATTGTTTGATTTTAATGAACCCCAAGATACCACATGTGGAAACTTTTTGTGGTCCCACAAAATATGGTTATATTCCTGGCGTAAGCATCAATCACATAATTTCCACTCCCTATTGTCACATGAGGAACATTTATCACTATGATAGGATTAGACTTGGATGGGGAAATTGTTAAGAACTACATGTGTCTTGATTAATTCCCTAACACGATATGTAGTGACACCTTGGTCTTATCCCCTCATCCAACCATAATGTGTTTTTCACAACAGGTAACCCTAGTTCCTCACTACATGATTATAAATTAAATAGTTCAACATGAACTATGTGTTGCATGATTATCATTCCAACGAGATATGTAGTGACACCTATATCACTAATATCTGGCCAACCATGGCCATAATAAAAAATTTCAATTTTCCTCATATATGAACCAAAAATATAATGGGATCTCTTTTATGACATATGGATTTTTTTATCATAACATTTTGATTCTTAAGCCCAACCATTATTGTGAAAAATATCTAAAATAAATTTAATCTCCCTTCGTAACATAAAACATTAATTGGTATGTGGAATCATATTCAAGACCTACAGGTTGCGTGATTATAATTCCAATAATATATGTAGTGAAACCCATATCTCCTTTATCATGCCTAGTCACAATTTATGAAAAATCACCTATAACTTGTTTAATGATCACACTAGTATGGGAAACATTATCAAGAAATACTTGTGGCATGATTCTTTCCCTAACATGATATGTAAGGACAACCATATCTCATATTTCAGGTCTAGATGTGATTAAATCATTAAGAATCTATACATTATGTTCATGAATTTGATATTCACAAGGAGCCTATCAAGACCCCATATAGTTTGATTCTCACTCCAATGATATACATAGCAATCCTCAGACCCCACACCTTGGTTCCTCTGAAATGTTCTTATCCTATCATGTCATATTATCATTTTTCTTATCACATGATGTTAAACTATAGAGTCACTCAGGAACTACATGTGGATATATAATCATCTCAATAAGATACATAGTGATTCCCAAATTACACATCTCTAGTCCATGCATTGTTTTGGAAAATAAAACCTCATTTCTTTTCCCTATGCATGAACCATATCTGACAAATGAACCGTTACATGGCTCAATACTTGACTATCATTACAATGAGATGCATGGTGATGCATATAAATCATGATTTAGGAAAATACAAAAATCTAGATATTATCAAAATTCATCTTTCCCCATGCTGATGTCTAATCATTATGTGGATGGATTTTCAAGAACTATGTGTGGCCTGATTCTCATCCTAATGAGATGCATAGTGATGTAAAAATCATCAATATTAGTCCCACCAACATCCTAACATGAAAAGATAACAACTCTCTCATGAATGGGTCAGATCTATATGAGGATATCCAATTTGAGTTCTCACATAACGCAAGAACACATAACTCAATTATTATGTGTGGATAGATTCTATCTCTAAAATGATATGTAGTGATTCATGATTTCTACACCCTACACTAGAAACAATATTCCATTTCATTTTTTTAATCACTAATGTCTTGTCTGTAAGCCTTTAAACTGCATGGATAGTGTACGTGGCAAATGACTTCAAACTTCATAGTACATATATAACAATTTTTGGCGTGATTCTCATCCCATTGAGATACATATTGGATATTTGTACATTATCCCTAGACCCTTCCATGGGGTAATATAAGATTCCCCCTCTATTGCAAACAATAAAAAATCTATACATGATAATTTATCTTGGGTACCCTCCTTAGAGAACCCACCATGGAAATAAGAGATGTCCCATTCTATATTTGATTCAAATATGTGAAAGGGACTCTTAATTTATGCCCAGTAACTATCCAAATGATTCCTTATTACATTAAAAATTACCACATTTCTCCGGACATACTCATAATATTGAATACTTTAAGATATTCAGAACCATTCGTTGAATTTTGGTGGCAGATTGTCAGAAACCTGATGCCTCCAGTGCCTGACAATGTCGTATATTCCCCAGTCCTCCTTGCATTATTTTTACCCATAACAGGCATGTTAGCCAAATAATTACACTATTTGAATATGCATTATGAGACCCAGTTTTCCTTTAATAAAAAATTACTCATAATGGTTTTTCAACTACAAGTAACTTAATTTTTAGTAGAATCATCTTAGGTCCCTTTAAACAATGGATGATTGTATGCCAGAACCAAAAATTTAAAATCAACAGTCATCCTCTACAAATATGTCACATTTCATTTCTCCTAAACTGAATGTCTAAAATTCCATGGTTTAAATTTAAACTCATGATATGTTAGAATAATACTAGAAGAATCGTGGGATATTTTTCCACATACCATCCATTGTTTTCACAATCTTAAGGTCTTAGTTTTATGACCTAAAAATATAATCTCCATATTTCCCGTGTTTGGGTTAGACCTGTGTAGAATTCTTAATCCCCCAATTCTTTTGTAAAAATGTATTGGAATACCTCATCTCTATTTAGGTTCTTTTATCCACAAACGAAACTCTATGAATATAACGATCTGAATCAATATAAAAACGCATTGGATTTTAAAGATAGAGTGTCAGAATTCTTGAGTGCTAATTTTTCTAACTAGTCAGTATACGACCTAGTTATCTATGCATAAAACATCCCTCATAATAGGTATTCCAACAATAGCATTCCATAATTAACTATACACTACATGCCCTTATTTTCCTTTCATAAAATAGCCCTCATAAAGGGGTTTTAAACTAGTGGTGACTTTCTTATTGGGTTATACAACCTCTAACATCATAAGCCTTTTCCCCATACCACCGTTCAGATATAGAAATCTACACATAAAATCATACAATTATATTCTTCCTTACTTAACATAGTACCACATATCCAAATAGATGAAAATGAATCATAGAAATGTAAAACCATTGTTCAAAAAAATTCAACAGATTTTATATCCCACATAATGTCATTTCTAAATGACATTAGATGACACAACATAATGTCATTTCTACACAACATTAAACTGCATAATGTAATCTCCTTACTAATTGACATAAAAATTTATTGGATAATGTCTTTACCACATGACATAAAATACATATCCTAATTTCCTTGATGAATGTCATTAAACTACAAATAATAATGTCCTTCCATATTAACATTAAACTACACAACATAATTTCATTGCTGCAAGACATTAAACTATATGGTAGCTTCATCCTTTTTCATAAAAGGTTCATTCCTCCTTGATATTTGTTTGAAAAAATGTACCCACCATCACACATAAAATTCATGTAGTAGTGGATTCCAATCTGTGGAATGTGTTGATATAGACATTCCATTCATTTTAAGACACCATACCTTGAAAAAACCACCCCTTATGGTCATGTGATATCCAAAACACTATAAACACCCTTCACCCAAGAGTAGTAGAATGTCAAAATTCATGGGAACACCTTTACTATAAATTTTAGAATGTAGACACATTAGACATGTATATGTTTCTTACATAATGGGCATGTCCACCAATGGATTCGACTCTATGAACATGATGTACCTTACCTAGTTGGCCTTGTATAAAATAGCCCATAAAACGGTGTTGTCAACAAGTGGTGTAATTATTCTCATGGTATAGATCCTTTATTTTCAAATATCGAGTTTTAGATTTAGTAACCACCTAATCATGGCTTGTGATTCCCCTTTAATGCATCTGATCAATAATAGAACAATACCAGTCACCAATTACTATTTTTGTTTATCATCTCAAAAATCAAGTTCAACGTTGTTCGACATAAAACACTAGCATGTTTAATTCTGAGTTCATAACTTTAAAATTCCCATAAAAATAGACAAACTACTATCTAGTTTGAAAACCCACAATGGGTGCCTGGGGAAAATTGTGAGTCTCATATCGATAGAACTACATTCAGTATGGTTTTGAAAATATAGATCAATTAACACTTAAATGGAACAAATATTTTTAGTCTAAGAAACCAAAAAGGGATTCCAATGAATATCTATGTCTCACATGCTAAATCTATTTCATATTGATCTTAATAAATAATATGGTTATTTAAAAAAGGACATAATGTTTTTAGGGGTTTCCATTTGACCTTAGTAACAGTAAAATTGTGATCAGTACACCCCTTTATTTATGTAAAATTTAAAGACCCCCAAAAATATAATTGTAATTGTTATTAGCTAATATAAAGATGTGATACTATGGAAATCAGTTTTGATTTTTTGATTATATTAGGAAAGTGGGGATGAATAAATATCTGTTCGAAAACAATATTGTTCTCATTTATCAATTAAAATAAATGTAAAAAATAGAAAATGGAATATTTGTATCAAATATTACAAGAGGCCATAAAAATAACGCTTCTTCAATTGAAAAGCCTCCCTTTCCCATTCATCTTCTTGTTTATGGTCAGATTGTTGAACCATTTTTCCACTAGGCCCCCCAGCTTATGAAAAAATAGATCATCATTCAGTATATGATGTAGCTAAAAAACCAAAAAATGATATTTGAATGTTTTAAATTTCCCTATAGTGACCTTATTAGTATATGTGTTTCATTCAAAACGAATTTATAATAAGGGGGCTATTTTCGACCACAAGAAAAGCATTTTATGTACATATACACAAAATTAATAATGTGAAATTTCACTCAAAAATCACATGTCATATAGGAGTATAATTTTGACACCAATAACGAACAAGATGCATGATCAATTTACATATTTTTAAAGACTACACTAAAATGAGGGTTAAGTTTAAAGACACTATCCATGAGTTATTTGTTGATTTAAAAGATCGATGATGACAAGGTTTCAATGTATTAAAATCAATTTCTGAGTTTATTTGTAGAATATTATTTTTATTCACCATATCTCTAATAATATCTCTTCAATAGATTTTTACTAGTCATATAGGCCAAACAAATATTCCGATAACAATTTATAATACTCGGAAGATAATTTTTTTTTGTAAATGAATGGTGTCACTCTGCAAGTCATCCATGAAATCCATTCACACATGAACTCTGGTAAGGCCAATCTGTGCATGTGCATCCATTCTATCCCATCCATCTAGGACCACTATGGTCTATAAATAGGCACCTCTGCCTAAAATTTTTAGAAGACGACAGAACTCCAATATCGTGAATCTCAGATAGGGATCCTACTAGCAGGTCCTCCACCAAAGAAATTGTTCATTAATTGGGTGAACTTCTGTGGACCACCTTAAAAAATGTAGGGACCCAAACCATACACTTGGGAGTCTCATGCTTGGGAGACCCATACATGGGTGAGGTAGTCTAATCCCTCGTAGTAATAACTGGGAGATGTACGACATGGGAGACCACAAACCGAGTCGACGATCCTAAGGTGACCCACACTAGGATAGCCTACCTAGGTGACCCATACTAGGGAGTCCAACTTGAGAAATCACACTGGTCCATACAATGGGGGATACACCACTATAACCCTCCTTGAGATCAGTGTCAGGTTGCAGTCTCAATGTCACTGATTCCAAGGAAAAATGGAGAGTCACACTGTGATATTTTCAGGTCTGGTCGAGGAAATTTTGGATTCATTCTTATAAGGAATAAAAAACCTCCTCTAGAATATTGAGATTTGATATAATCCTTAACTATCCTTTAAAATTCCTTGAGTCGAAATACTCCTCTTGTTCTCTTTCTCGTTTTGTGAGTTCAGATTATCTTCCTGGATTCCTCAACAAACATGGGTCTATACACTCCCCACAAAACTCCTAAAAATACATCACCCAACCTCTATACCAGGTTGAATAATAAATGGGAATACTTCTAATGACTAAGAACATACCAAACCAAAAATGGGTATCCTGCTTAATGTAATCCCTTAATCATCCCAAGAACATGACCATCCACAGATAGAGAAAATTGTGTGATTTTTTCAATCTTCTACATCCTCTTTTTTCTAACGCTATGCACAACTCATGATGGATTAATGGTTAGTTATGAAAATGAAATTCACACAATAAAATAGAAGTACTGAACTACAATAACTCTAATTCAAATTAATCAGGATATGTTAGAAACACACATAGGGACCATGATCAATGGTCATCCTATTTGGGAATAACCATCAATAATATTTCCCTTAATCCAGGTATCCTATTTATGATTAAAAACCTTGTTAATCCCCTGTATCACCTTGAATGAAAAAATTACTTGTGGTTATTCAATGGGGATATCCTAATCAAGATAAATACACAACATACCATATCAAAGCACTATACTCTACTGTGTGACAAGACCCTTGAGGGTATACATAATTGTGGGTCCCCACTAAAAAACTATGTGGGATTTGATTCCTATCTAAAGATGATACATAGGAAGATTCCATGAGCATCAATCCCAATGTCCTAAACCAATCATGTTCTTTTTTGAGGTATCCTTGGAAGGTTATAATTTAATGTGGAAAGTCAAATCCATTCCAAGTTCTTTGGTTTGTTCGGGCATAAGTCCCACACTAAGTATTCACCTGAAACTTTCCACCTAGATTTCCTTGACAAAAGACGTTAAACTATATGGTTGGATATACATCACATGATTATAAAAGGTGTTGTGTTCCCCATTAATTGGAAATGAACTACGTGGGTTCTAATTAGTTTCACAATGTTACCAAGGAATCTGATCTATGTGTTTGATCTAAACATCAAACAATTACTCTTTCCTTGGATGACAATAATATCTAGAGTGTCTTACAATGTCTCTATAAAACTAGTATCATCGTAATAATGAATAAAGACTATCTATATTGTATATAAGAGGATACCATAAATGGATAAACTTAGATACATACAGAGATATCCATTGATGAAGAACCTCGAATACATACAAGTGGCTCTAAATTCACCATATTTTAATAATATATTTCCAATTTTGGATTATCCACATCATACATAGTAATTAATAAAGGATTCATGATCATATCTTAAATATATATGAGAGAAAGGGATTAAGAAACAATTTTACCTCAAAAGGGTGTGATGAGCTAGACCTCCCATCTTCTCATGAAATGTGAGTTCTTAATCATCATGGTTCTTAATCCCTATTGAGCACCCGACATTATAAAGAAGGTCCTTATGGATACAGAACCACTTGGTGTTTCTGGTTTCATAAATTAACCTATTGGAAACTATTTAAAAATTTAAAACTATCATGGTGTGGAAAATATGAGGGAAATAGAAATAAATAAATATAAAATCATTTTTCCCTCATCATATACATGTTAATATGATCTATACAACTCATGAGATCAACCACATTATTATATTTCTAGTGGTGGATGTATGGTGAGAAGGAATCATCTATAGTGAATTCCACACATCTTCTCCGGTGCATATATTTATCTTTTTATTGGAATATTGAATTAATAATTTTATTATCAATATTTACATCACAAATTTCTCCATGTACATAATGACTCAATATATTAAATGAAATAAATAGTGTAGTTATGTACAAGTCATTACTTATATTATTTTTTGTGAATATTTAATTTTTATGAGGAATTATATATCAATATATCATTAGAAATTAGAACATGTCCAATTCTCATCATTGTGGTATCACTATAAATCAAAAACCATCATCCAATAAAGAGTACTTTTTCTAGAATCACAATACACAATCTTCTCTCTAACTCCATGAAATTTTAGTTACCTTCATTACTATTATAGAACTTGACTCTCATCCATGTTAACATGGAGAATTAATTAGAAAACCATAACAAAATTATGAAAATAATCATTGATCATGTATAACCAATTAAATAAAACTATCGATTATGGCCATAATAGTTGGAAATGGAAAATGATAAATGAATTACATAATTGAAGTATCATATTATAACCACTCTATTGTGATCCCAAATCCCCTAAGTGAAATTATTTATTACTATAAATAATTATTGATGATTCTGTAATATAGTTCATCCTTCCATGGGGACTTCAAACAAATTCAAATGTTAAATAATTTCCAATCCTTTATCTTATATTATATATAAATTTTATCTATAAATAATATAATTTATTAATAATGGAAATGTATAAATACATTTCTTTCAAATCGTTGATGATAAAAAGGAAAAAAATAATTCAGAAACAAACCACTATAAATTATTACATTACATGCTTCATATCAAAATTTGTTTTAGGTATGTCATAACTTTTAAATCCTAATTGATAGTATCCAAAAACTAGTTCAGTCTTGGAAAAATATTTAGATCCATGAAGTTGATTAAAAAAGAAATGAATATGGTTCGTAAAATACATATTCTAGATAACTATATTGTAAAGGTCTTTATAATCAAACAATAAGGGTATATTTTATGATAATTCATTTTTATGTAAAAAATGGGTTCACTAAAAATTGAGTTCTTATTTACAGGGAATTCAATAATAAAATAGTAATTACATAGAGAATAATTTGTTTATTTGATAATTTGGGTAGAAATACTCATTACCACAAATTCAATGTATTGGTTAAAATGATAATATTTAATAAAATAAATTTTTTTATAATAATACATGACTCTCATAAATCTCAATGTTGAATGGTATGAATCATTAAAATATTCTTATTATTATAAAATATCTTATTTAGGAGTAATAAAGAGAATCAAAAAGAATTATATTTTTTAAAAAACACATGTATTATAATTAAAATTATCATATTTAAAGTTTTATAATATATTTTATTATTATAAATGACTATAAAATATAACTTTTGTAAAAAAATTATCTAAACAAATAGATTAATTAAATATTCTTACATTTTTAAAACTATTTTCAGAAAACTTTGATTGGTCAGGGTGGATTTATGCTAATTTAATGAACGATTTTTTTCATCTTTATCAATTAATGGAACCTCCATAAATAAATATTTCCAAATTCTATGTAACATTAAATATATATTAATATCATTTCACCATTTCGTTAATGATAAAATAATATTTATATTATTTATATTAACAATAATCCATCATAGTCATTTTAACCATCTAAAAATATTATGAATAATTTCTTATTGATTTTTTAGTATTTTTATTAAAACATTAAACTACTAAAAAAATGAATTGTAGAATATATTTAAAATTTTACAATAAAATTTCATGAAATTATGGAACCATTGTATAAGGACCTTAAACTCATTTTTATACATATATGTCCTTTTTTAACAATTAAATGATGAAATTCTAAAATAAATCAATTTGATCATCAATAAGATTATTAATGACAAATAAATGATAATAAATAAAATATATGATATGAATTAAATAAAATAATTTTTTAAGTGGATTATAAAAAAATATGCCTTTATTATTCATTTTATTATTAGGGAATCAAAAAAACCAAAAATATTTTCACCATTATTAAGTCATGTTATGTTTCATTCTCGTGGTTCTAATATATTGTAACAAAAATACCTCTATCTACATAGTTATAAAATTATAAAATTAATAATTTATGATAATTATGAATAATTTTCCTTTTTAGTTTATATCCATTCGTTTTTGTACATCAATATATTATATCATTATTTCAAATGATAAGAAGTGTATAGGGGAGGGTTTTCCTTTTTCATTTCCTTCCTCTGTTATTATTTTTTTCTTTCATCATTTTTATTTTCATTATGGAATTAAACTAGTTATATTGTGATCATTTTGTCCAATGGGAATTAAATATGATATATTATATTGTCATATAATAATCTACCTTATTTTCTATTTAGCTAATAATTTTCACCTCAATATGTAAACCATTTTATTATTGTTTTTTTATATTCATCGATGATATATTATTGTCTTATACATGTAAAGTAAATTGATGATATATTATTATGTGATATTTGGGACATATTTTATAAACTATTATTATTATTTATTATTTAAATCATAATTTTCAGGATTACAATGTATGTTTCATAGGTAAAATGAAATTCAAGTTATGATATCTTGGATATGAGCCTTAAATTATATTGTGGAGGCATAACAAATTATTAGGGTACATTTATATGAATCTGATGATTAAAATTAAATTAATACATCTTGACAATTATTCCATGATTAAATATTATTTTTTATGAACCCTGTATTGATTCATAATATATTTTGATTATTGAATCTATTTATTTCTCTCTCTATGATAATATTATTTGATATCCATAATGATGTTTTTATTTCTCCACTACACTTATGTATATAACAACGATAAAATATTTAATTTCATGACTCTGATTTAATATATGATATAATTATAAAGATGGATAGATTTTATTTTTTATATCTTTTAAAAAGATTATAACATGTATTTAATTTCTCCGTTACACAAACCATCTGATTACTAGATGTTTTTGTATATATATATATATTAAAATGATATAATAATTGTTGACTGGTTTTTTAACATATTTACCATGATTTATTTATCTAAACTATTATCTATAACATTTTTTTCATTAAAAATGATCCACATCATTAACACCTTGGATTTCCCCATCTCAGAAGATGGGTTGAAAATTGAAATTGATCTTCAAAATGCTTAAAATATTCCAATATGATTTATCAGGATTTTTCAATATATGAACACATAATTAAACTATATTACCTAAATGAAGTATTTAAAATTACATTCAAGGATATCATCAAACTTGATTAAATTCAAACTTGAATTTTTTTAATAAATTTCCAAATAGAGACCCGTAGAATCCAAAATAATCTCACAATATAGTGTAAATCATGAGATCTAATCATTCATAATTCCCAATCATTAGGTTTTTTTACAATTTAATTAAAAATTTATTGATTATTTTCAAAAATTACACTTTATTTTATTCTGAAAATTTATTGATTTCTAATATCAATCATAAAGACCCACTCAATCAAGTAGAACATGAGTATCCCACTATTACATTAAACCTTATAGGTTTTTGTTATAACACCAATAAATTATAAAGTACAAAATTATATTCAAATGTGTTTATGACACATAAGACTAACTATAAAATGGGAATATATTTTGAAAAATAAAATAAATTATATTTTGTATATAATATAAATATAAAATATTTTATTTCTTGTAATACACAGAACATTGAGTTAGCTCGTGCTACACATGAGTGAATGATTCTTTGTTTTCTTGCATTACAAGAAAGACTGAGATTTACTAAAAAATAATAAATTTTTTGTATTATTATTATTTAATATAATTAGATATAATCATACTGTTATCAATAGTAATAACTGAAAAATTTAAATTATTTATTTATATGAATATAAAATTATCTAACTTTGTAAGAATTATTGATGAACTAAAATAACAACCAATTAGATTAATAAAATGAAATATTATTATTTTTATGCATACAATAGAGATTAATGTTACTTAAACTAATTAATTAGAATAATGTAATGATTTCAATAATACATTTTTGTTATATTTTCAATAAAATATATTTTATTTTCATCAATTTGTTTATATTGGAATATGTTATGAACAAACCAAAATTCACACATAAAAACATAGATTTTTATAAAGGAATATTTGCTACCTTTTAATGGAGAAAAATTTTAAATATGCATTTTGACAAATAAATTGATTTACTATATCAACATAAAATTTATATTTATATGTGAAACATCAAAATTTTTGTTTATGTGATTTTTCATTATTTTTCATGAAGTTTCATTTTTTAGTGAATATTAAATTATACTTCTTTTTTTTTCAGAATTACATTTTCAAATAATTTATTAATAATGTTATATTATAATTTTATTTGCATTCAATTTTTTATGACATCATAATTTTGTATATTAATCCAATTTAGGTAATTTGTTTAAATTTAACTTTTAAATTGAGGTAAAAATAAAAAAAAATTTGATCATTTTTTACTTAACAAATATGTATTGTAAACCTACCCAGAAGAGGCCTTTTAAATAATTTATCGAAAATATATGACTAGAATTTGTATAAAATTATTAATTATTTGGAATAATAATAATTTGTATTTCCTAATAATATTTAATTTCTTTCACCAAATATAGTATGAATTTAATTATAATTAAGTATATTTTTAAAGAAAAATTAATATTAATAAGGGACAAAACCATTAATTTAAGGGTCCAAATGACCTATACTCTTGTAAAAAATCATTTTTATGGACATATTTAGTCTTTTAATATTCAATTATAGAGTTTTTTTCTTTTTTCAGACATTTCTTAGGTAAAAACGTGGGTATACCTTACTACTTTTCAAAAATAATAAGTGATTGGTTTTTTTTTCAACTATAAAAGGACACTACCACTTCCTACATCTATATCCTATACAACCACATAATAAATGCCAATATCATTCCATGTTACTTCCCAAAATCCTTTTCATTTATCTTGAATCCACCTTTGGGTGTAAATACTTCAAAGGAATCATTTTGGTAGAAACCAAAAAGGGTTTCTTGATTAAGAGGTGACATCTTTTCTCAATCTCTATAGTTTCATTTCTATTTTACACCACATAAAATATATTTTTTTTATGATTATATGAAAAAAAATCATAAATATTCTTGAATGTTTTTATGTAATGGGTTCTACCTACACTTACACATAAATCCAATTAATGGTTAACTAACATACTATTTCTGTGTACGGTGAACAATTCCCTCTTAAGATGATGATTGTTCATTTTTCCATTAAAACCTTGAATGGTGAAAAATATTATGTAAAATATATTTATATATTATATATTTGATAATTATAATTTATTTATTCTAGAATTTTTTTTTATAACATAGCATTTTGATTTCCAAGTGTTGTAAATATGATTATTTTATTTGAAAATTTGTGGACTACAACCACCTCAATGTTATATGACTCTTTCTTGACATACAAGGAACATATGTAGAATGTATTTAATAAAGATATTTAAAAAGTATAACATATATATGATACTTGAATTATAATATAAATATGTATCATTTAGTTTTAATTTTTTTCAAACAATAATGAAATGGATGTAATATTCATGTGTATGTGTGACCTACCATATCCATGAATGGTGAACATTGTTTCCAATCTCAAAATACAATGGAATAATATAAATATATGAATATATATATATAATGGTTATATATGATTAATATGAAATTTATTTAAATATTTATATGGTGAAACTATTATATAATTTATGATTACAAATAAATAACAAGTTAAAACATACACAAGAAAACTAGGCAATTAACTCACTAAATAGTTAAAGTAGTTAATGATTGATAAGAACAAGGAATAAAATATTATAGGGATGATATATATGACATTATAAAAATGAATATTTTTATGTTATAAGTTAGTAACATATTTCATCCCCCTATATATTATTATAAATACCACACAATAGAAGGAATGTTATGGTAAAAGAAATTTCATCTTAAATAAAATTTCATCGAGGATTATTTATTATTATGCACCAATTAACTTTTATATGGTGTAAATATTGCCTTTTACATTTTATATAATGAATAAAAAATTAAAACGATATAAAATTTTTCATTTAATTTAATTTTATTGGATATTATAATTCAAATGTTTTAATGTAGTATGAGACACTTTGGAATTTTTATATATTATTGTCCTCAAGAATGTTCTTAATGATAATATTTGAAATTTCATTTCATTTTTTAATAATTTTTATCTATAAATATTAATGAATATCCATATTTCTATTCAATGGATATAATCATTTTTAAACAACATATCATTTCACAAGTGTTATTTACATTTATCGTTATGTGATTAACTTGTGAGTTATTTATAAATCTATATCTTTTATTCAATTTGGATATTTTGTAATGAATACAATATATTAATAAAAAAAATTATTCCAAATGTGTGGTTATTTATAAATGAAATTAATTTTGGATCCCAAATATTAGATAGCTCCTCGGTCCATTGACAGGTTCTCATGAGATTATTATAATGGACAAATTAAACATGTTTTTGTTAGTTGTTTTTAACTATCGAGATGATGGATCATGATAGTTTAGGTCCTCATGTTTCAATGATAGTATATCCTTTAATTATGGATTTTCATCCTAGATATTCATGTTAGTATACATCAATGATATTTCCGGTCAACATATCTATGGATACATTTCTTTTCTTTTCTTTTATTTAATGGCATGCATATCATTTTTATAACATATAATAATGATTTTTTCTTATCTATTCCATTGAATGGAACATGATATCAATTATTTTCCAATAAATGTTAAATTATTCCTATTGAACCATTATTTCATCCTCTTTAAATAACCTTACTGATCATTTGACTTCACCCTTACTATGTTTCATTTCTATAAGGAATGAAGATGATATATTTGAAATATCTTTTAAGGATGTATTTTATTACATTTTATTATGTATCAGGTTTTTAATTCCTATTTCCCAATGTATTATTTGTATCATGTATGTAATATGGATATACAATATAGTTTAATTGATCGGTCCTTTAGGATTTGATTCCTTGTAATAATCCCAAAGTAGTAAAATAATACACCAGATCTGGGCCATTGGGGTCGGGGTGTTACAGTTGGTATAATAAGATTTTTAGCAACATCCTTGTAAAATAGATTCAGAAAACATAGATTAGAAAGTAAACCCATAAGATATACATTTAAGATAAGTATACAATAACATACTAGAATATTTATAAGGTAGTTATTATGCGGGTACTCCTAGATACCCACCCCTATTTGGATACTAAAAGTAGACTTGGTTCTGGAATAGATGTTCCTAAGATTAATAACTCTTACAAGGTGTTTTAAGCCTGAATCGGGGTAAATTGATACATGGAAATGGGAGTTACTATATATATGTTGTGACACTCCCATGATATTATCATTAAATAATTAAAATTTTGTATACATACAATTTTGAAAGATTTGAAATTAAAATTTACAGAAATGTAACCCAAATTTATGAATATAGGATTAATGAATCATAAATTTATGTTATATTCTGCAACATATTTACTATTATATAATTTTCATAATTTTATGAGATAGTCCAGTGTATAATATTTTTTAGAAATGGAACCTAGAAGGAATAATGGTACCAGTACTCATGGAATATGTAGAGATTTACCTTTTGAGAAATAAAAAATAACTGGTATTGGAACAATGAATGATATGGATATATTATGGAAGATTAGTTAAGTTTGGAATAATAAATATTCCCTAATAGAGAATCATATTCCATAGAGAGATTATCTTATTATAGATCACATTATAAAATATAACCCCATCATTTATTAGGTCTATAACTCCAAATGTAGATGAAAATTTAATTAAGTCTCTAGATAAGATATTTACAACCATGGAATTCAGTGAAAATTAAAAGGATACAATTTTAGTCTATTTTATCTAAGGGTTTAATGAATAGTTGTGGTTTCTTGTTGAGAATACAATGGAGGAAGAAGAAATTGAAATAATATAATGGAAAAAATTTAAGGATATTGACATTGATAAATACATCAACCATGATCAAATTTTTTTCGAGAAGATGATGTTTATTTGGATAATGAAAAATAAAGAAAAGAGTGTCGTCAATTATGAATATACCCATAAAATTTTAGCAAGGTATTCTTCTCATTAAATTTGAAACACATAGTGCAATATTGGAAACATCATTGAGGGTATCATGTCAAATGTATTAAGGGTTTTGGTTTCTCAAAATTTATCATTATTTTAATAGATAGTTTTATTTTTTATCAATACAAATAATAAATTATCCTTGTATTATATATTCAAGATAAAATGAGAGAATAAATGGGAATCTGAACAACATTATAATGGAAATAAGTCATTAAAGATTATGGGAAAAAATAATTTCCCAACATGTGATAACTTTGTGAAGAATCACCCTGGTAAATGATTGAAAGGATTGATATTTTTTTATAAGTGTGGAGAAAATGAAATAAAAGTTGATGATTTCAAGGTAAATATAAAAATTTACAATATTCAATTATTCCCCTATAAGGATACTAGTCACTATAAAAATGGATTCCCCAAACATCGATGAAAAATATCATGGAAGAAGCTATTGGATCATGGTCAAGAATATGTTATTTACACAATTTTAGTGGAATGATTAATGTACATATATATTATGATCTAAAAATTATGTTGTAAAATTAACTTTTATATGAGTCTCTCATCATATTATTTATGCAATATGAATGCATTGTACTATAATAATTTTTTTAAGGATATTATATCATATGTATTATTGTACAAATACTATCTGTTCTGTTTAAAGGTAATTATTTAAGAAAACAGATGGTCAAGGGAAAGAAAACCCATAATATGTTTCTAATGTAACAATAATAATTAATAAATTATTGATTTGGATATTTAATTATTATCATAATGAGTTGTCAAAAAGTGGGATATTATATCACTGATGGATGTTATTGTAGTTTTTGATTTAAGAAATATATACAATAACTTGTGTCTTGCACAAGGAATAAGGAAGTGTTCATTTTTCAAATAAAGTTTTATGGTAATTTGAGTTGTTACCATTTTTCAAGTGTGTACACGACAAAGTTATTTACATGTTTAGAATTTAAAAATTAAACACCACTTCAAGTTGACTAAAGGATAATGACAGTTTCAGTTTTCAAATTCAGTGACATTATTTCTAAAGTATTAGATCATAATATTTATGAAAAGTTATCCATTTATGAAATGGTTTTTTTATCTTTTACAATTTTTTGATATATTATTATATTACCTCACCATATAAGAAGAAAAATATAAATAGTTATAAGGAAAACAAAAGGATAATATTGTATTTTTGAAACATATTCTTATTTATATTCTTCTATATTGAGATAATTCAACATGTATGGAAAAATATGTGTATTTAGACATAAATGTTCTCCTATGAACATATTTTTGATGATATTAATGAAAATTATTCATAACAATTATTTATGGTCATCATGTCAAAAAATTTATCTATAAATGATCTGTATAACTCTCAATCGAAATATGATTATTGTATTTGACTTCCACATAAATGTTTTCATTTCCCAACTATTCTCTCCTACAAGGGAACCTAGTTATGTGACCATTGTACAATCCTCTCTTAATTATTAAGAAGGTGTTTTATTAACACTATTTATGATCTGGGTTTTTAAAAAATATTTATTTTTTAATATAAATCCCCTGATTTTGGAGAATAAAATAAAATTGCATGTATGCAATTTAATTTTTGTCGGGGGAATGTAATACCTCGAAATTTGAAAGTACAGATTTTTTTTCAATAGTTCTTTTGACGTGAAACACAATGTGTAAAAAGGGAATATATATTCTGAATAAAATACAATACTTTCTCTATCTCATTTAATAATAATATATTCTATTGATTTTAATTCACACAAACCCAATTTATCTTGTGTTACATGCAAGAGAAAATATTTTCAATGGTTTTCATCACACGCTAGATAGAATTTTACTAATAAAAAATATATTATTATAATATTATTACATTATATAATAGGATATCAAAAAAGATGATATTAATGTTAATAAATAACTTATGAGAATTTATTTTCTATATAAATATAAAATAAATTCATTGGTTACAAATTAATGAGAAACTAAAATGAGATCCAATTTGATATTAAAAGAAATATTATTATATTGATGCTTCCAAATGTGTTTTTTTCTAAATAATAATTAATAAATATTATTATTTAATGATTTAATTATGTATTTTATAAAACCATTCATATATTAATGGAAGTCATCCACTAGGTTTTATATAAATAATATAAGAATAATCCCACAATCAGATATAAAAACCTCTATTTTTATAAATGTAGTTTTACCTCCGTTTAATAGAAAATCCAGTTTAAATTTAATTTTTTAAACATTAATTGAATAAATATTTAAAAATAAACATAATATTTTTTATTGAAACATATAAAATAAGATAGAGAGAATATTTGGTAATTTTCCATGATGATTCATTTATTTATTAAATAATTTATAATTCTGAAATCTAGTTCCAAAATTCCATTTCATCTTATTTATTTATAAGGTTAAATTATTATTATTTTTTTTATAAATTTTAATTATATACTAATATTATTATTTAATCCAATGTTGGTAATTCAGATCAATTTCACTTTGAAATTGAATGTAATAATCTTAACAACTGTTTCATCCATTTTTATTTGAAAGCATACATTATTGTCCCTCCTGTGAGATGAATATTAAACTAATTTATGGAACATATATGACTATAATTATTAAAAATGGAATCCATATTTTGAATTATAATAAATTTAAATTTTCCAACAACAAAATTTTTTGACCAAAAAATAATTGAATTTAATTAATATTAATTACAATTATTAAGGTAAAATTTTGATTAGTAAAGGACCGATCCTTTAATTTGAAGGGGATCATAGATGTAGATGCTTGTCAAGAACACATTTCGTAAAAATAATATTAAATTAAACATAAAATATTTAATTTTTTTTGTTATTGAATAATTTTTATATGTAAAAACATGGTTACACCAAACATCCGTTCAATAATTCCATGTAAGTCATTTTCCTACACTATAAAAGGCCACCACCGCTTACTATTCCTCACACCTGTCAAAGAACATTAGTTCAAATAGGATAAAAAATTATTGATTCTGAAATAATCTACCATATTACTTCTAGCATCCCATTGGGAATAAAGCCTTCCATGTAATCCCATTGGTTGAAACAAAAAGAAGTTACCTGATGCAACATCCTCTCTCAACCTATCTAGTTTCATTTCCATTATCCACCCATTAAATCATATTATTAAATGATTATATAAATAAACAAGTATATAAAATATACTAGGTTATTTTTTTATAAAATTATCAACCTAAAAAACACACCTCTATCTAATGGATGTCGAGCATACTGTTTCACTGTACGGTGAACTACTACCTTACGAAATGATGATTGATCAATTTTCCTATACCATATATCATGTATTCCATTATGTTAGAAAATATGTTTAAATATAATACATATGACATTTAATATTTTTTTATTCTTATGTATGCTTTATTTTTGTCATTCCATTAATTTTTTTAATTTTATCGAAATGTCATAATTTTGTTTGAGGAAGTGTTAACTACCACAACCTCAAAGAGATATAACTCATTCATTCCATATATGGAATGTATAAGGGATGATTTTCGTACATCAATATAACATATATAACATATATATTATTAAATAATGATAATATTGTTATTCTTATTTCATTTTTAATTATTATATTATGACTATGAAATTAATGTAGTGCTCAGGAGTACGTGTGGTCTACCATATCCATTAACAGTGCACATCATATCTAGTCTCCAAATATAATAGGGTACTTCAAATAAAAATATAGACTGACTATATATGATAATTATGAAATTTTTAACTATATACATATGATGATACCGTAATCTAAATAATGAAAATAGAAAATAACATATTAGTCATAGTCGAGAAGACTATGCAATTGAGACCAGAAATAGTCAAATTAATGATTGATTATTAACACACGAGTAATAAAATATTTTAAGGACTTCATATATGATTTTATAAAAAATAATATGTTTATTTTATTCATTTATAACATAATTTTGACCACTACACATTAGGATAAATATCACAAAACATAATGACAGTTATAGTAGAAGAATTTCTTGTGAAATAAATTTCCATTGAGGCATATATGTTATTATGAACGAATTCACATTTATATAGTGTATATACTACCTTATTTCATGTTATAAATTCAATCCCATTATTCTCATGGTATTATAATTTTATTTAATGTTATACATTTTGAATATTCAGAACCAAAATTATTAATGTGCTATGGGACACATTGGAATGTCTAATGATTATTTTCCTCAAGAATTTTCATATTGATAATTTTTTGAAATCTAAATTTAATTTTTAATAAATTTTAATTGTAAATTTTTTAATATCCATATTTCAATCACATTTATATTATTATTGAATAAACTATATATAATTTCACATATGGAGTTTACTTTGATAGTTATGTGATTTACTTGGGAATTATTGATAAATCTATATCTTTTATTCAATAATTTTTTTGATAGGGAATATTGTCTATTGGTAAAATTGATTTTTATATATAATGACCTGCCAATTCTCATTGTCTTGAGAGTACCACAAGTCATTAATAGGCCTTAAGAGACATCCCCAAGGCGCTAAAGTCTGTAATTAAATGTTGAAGGGCATCAAGTATAAGTGGGGGATGATTTACACTTTAAGAAATAAACCCATAAACCAACCAAGCATAATAAAAAATTCACAATATGAAGCATGAAAAAATTAAAGACCAACAAACAACTTCATTTATATCAAACCACATCAAATTACACAACAAATGAAGACCAAACTAAGCATCAAAGAACACAACGGATGAAAAACTCAAGACTCTCAAAAGACATCACAACTCCATGCTCCACCAGCTCCTCGCTCCACAACATCTCCCATGAATCACCACAAGCCTATAGCAGTAAAAGGCCTTACCTTTACCTTTGTTCCAGAATAAGAAATCTGAAAAATCACCAACGTGCCAATGTAGGGGTTAGAATAAATCTCAGTAGTTTTTCCACAATGAATTCCCAACTCACGCCACTAGGATAGAAGAGTTAGAAACATTTATATAAAAAAATTTTATATTAAAAAATTTCTAAAAATTAATTTATAACTAAATATAAAAAAGTTTCCAAAACCATTCTTAACCAGAATCATTCCAAGAGCAACCGAAACCAATTTTCCAGCAAGTTATTTTCCTGAAAATTAGCCAAACAAGATTTAGAACCATTTCACAAAAATTCATTTTTGGCATACCCAACCATCCCACAAACCCATGCAACCAACCATGTATGATTCCTGGATGAGGGGAGAATACCTAGACCTTATCCATCACAACCATGATGGGGGATACTTCATACCCTTATCCAACCGAAATTCACATGAATGCTTGACGGGGGAGAGCCCTAACCCTTATCCTTCACAACACTAATGTGGGATACCCCTAACCCTTATCTGTCCCGAATGCAATATGAATTTTTGATGGGGGAGATACCTAAACCTTATCCATTCCAACACTGATGGGGGACACCCCTATTCCTTATTCCTCCCATATACCCTTCAACACACACAACCACCATGTCAACTATCATGTGTGTTCAACCAATTCAAACCATTTCAATAAAACTACCATTTTATAGAAAACCAATTCCATCAAAGTCATTTCAATCTCAATCCATTTTAATAAAATACCCTTTTTTAAAATACATTTTTCATCAAACCATTTACACTTTTAGTAAATCCATAATTTGAAATCAACATTTTAAAATCAACAAGACAAATTACATTTCACAAAAATCCACCATGATTTCACAATCTCATCAAAACCATAAATCATCATAGAATAAGATTTATTATATTCTTTTCACACTAAAATTCATTCAAATAAAACAAATATAATCAAATTCAAACAATTCTAACAATAGGAGTCGAGAGTGAAGCCTCCTTCCTCAATGGTTTTGAGGAAAACCACAACGGTCGAAGAATGCTCAATAAACCCGGGTCGATTCTCCAAAAACCCACCATAAATCTCCCATCCAAGAAAGATCAGGACCAAATCACATCATATTTGGAATCCAAACACTTAGATCTACCCATAACGGGCATAGATCGAAGAGGCCTAGAGAAGAGGAGATGTAGATCTATGTAGATCTAAGAAACTGATCAAGAATGAAGAAGAACGATCACATAACTCAAAAATCCGGCTTTGATTCGCCAAGATATGACTTTAGATTGTGTCCAGAATGATGGGAGAACCCTCTTTGACCTTAGGAGAAGACAAATCTCAAGTTAGGGCTTCTTAAGAGCTTAAAAGAGGCACTTAGAGGAAAAAATGAGTGAGATACACTTTTATAGGACATCATTTAAGTGGCGGCATGGTTAGTTCGCATGGTTAGACAAAACGTGCATTAGATACTGCCTTAGCCAAACTTCTTGAATAGTTTGGCCACATGGTTAGACAAACTATGTGCTTCCCATGTAGAATCTACTACCTCTAAGACTAACTATGCATAGTTTGGTCTCACGGTTTAGAAAAACTGTGTGTCACCTGTGCGACTTAATCTTTTTCCTCAAAACATCATTCCAAGTTCTCCCGAATCTCCCATACGCCTCCATTAACATCGTAACTATTAAAAGCATCAAGAATGGGTTACATACCAAAAACTAGCAGTAACAGTTTATCCCCACCATTGGCCTTTCCATCCTCAGAAAGTAGAAAACCTTCACCAAGATGAAAGAGTTACGACAACTGCTCTTTCATTTACCTTTCATGTTCCCAAGTCTCTTCTTGAATCTGACCATGATGACATAAAATACACACTAGACTAATGATTTTTCCACGCAAGACATTCTCTTACATATCCAAAATTCATACCAGAATATGTATCAATGAAGCATCCGACTCTAGGTCAATGTGATCCCATCTGATCACATGGTCAGGAGCAGGCTGATACCTTTTCAACTGAGAAGCATGGAACACATTATGCACCTAAATCCAACCAATATTCCTCCTCTCCAACCCATTACAGTATCATAGAATGGCCAATATATATAGGAGATAACTTTCTCTACTTCCCGAAACGACGATTTCCACGCCCTCTAGAGATCCTAAAGAAGACATGATCAACCACAACGAACAATAACAGTCTACATTGGTGATCTATATACGATTTATGATGTCTCTAAGCCGTCTCCATCCTCTTTCTAATAAACTGGATATTCTTGGTTGTATCTTGGACGAGGATTGGTCTGACTAGTGAAGTTTCACCAGTTTCCACCCATCTTAGTGGAGAACGACAAGGATGCCAAAAAATGCTTCAAACGGAGCCATGCGTATCAAGGAATAATAGTTTTTTATTGTATGAGAACTCCACTAAGGGTATATGCTTCTCCCATGAGTCACAAAAATACATTACACAAGCCCGCAACATGTCTTACAATGTTTGTATCATCCGCTCAGATTGCCCATACGTCTAAGGATGATACGTTTTGCTCATAGTCAACTGAGTTTCAAGGGCTTGCTGTAATTATTTCCATAAATGAGATGTGAACTTTCGATCTATATCTAAGTTTATAGGCACCGGTATACCATTCCTCTTTACAAATTCTCAAAAAAAAAATAGTGATCTTCCACCGTATGTGTTTCACGAATAGGGATGAAATGGGCCGACTTGGTTAGACAATCCACTATCACCCAAATGGTATCGTGTTTCCTGACCATTCTTGGAAGACCTGTAACAAAAAACATTTCTATTTGATCCCATTTTCACAATACGACAGGTAAATACTGCAACATACCATCTGGTCTCCGATTCTCTTCTTTAACCTAGGAACATGTTAAGAAACGTGAGATGAACTCAGCCACCTTCTTTTTCAAACCACTTCACCAAAACTATTCCTTCAACTCCTTATACATCTTCTGTGTACCTAGATGTACAACCCCTCTTGAATGGTGGTAAGCATGATGGAGTTGTTCCTGACAAACCATAGGTACAATCATCTGATCTATGAAACACACAACTAAAACCCATCATGTTTCCATCCATCAACGGTCACCCCACCATTGAGTTTTGAACATACAACTAGAAATTTTTCATCAGTTGTTTGTGCTTCTTTGATCATCATTACCAATTCAGGAACCGGTGTAGCTGAAAATAAAACAGCAACATCACCTCGGTCTTCACATTCCACATGCATGCTAGTAAATACTGACATCAACTACCATTCATCCGAAGCTACTTTCGCTAACTGAGCATATGACTTTCTACTCAATGCATCCAACACCAAATTACCTTTTCCTTGTGTGTACATCAAGACAAAGTCAAACATATGGTGATACTCCATCCTACTCCTTTTCCTCGTATTCAAATCTCTTTTTAAGAAAATGTGTTTCATGATTTTGTGATCTATAAACACGGTAAATTTCTCACCAAAGAGATAATGTCTCCTTGTTTTCAGAGCATGGACAAATACAGCTAACTCCAAATCATGTGTTGGGTAATTCTTCTCACGCACCCTCAACTGCCTTGAATGATAAGTAACCACATGATCTCTTTTTATGAAAACACAACCCAACACTAATCTTGAAACATCAGCACACCCCACATACCCATGTCCTGATTCTGGAAAGATCAAGATAGGTGTCGTTGTAAGCCAAAATTTCAGTTCCTGGAAAGACTTATGTCATTATTTTGTCTATTTGAATGGAGAATCCTTATTTTTCAGAGTTGTAATTTGTGAATCTCGTCATGAGAAATCACACACAAAGCGTATTTAATAACCATTTAGGCCAAGAAAATTGCATATCTCGTACACATTCATAAGTGGTTTCTAAGAGATAACAGCTTCTATATTTTATAGATCAACAGAAATTCCTTATCAGAAATGACATGGCCAAGGAAACGTACATCCCATATAAAAAAAATATCACTTTGATATTTTGGAATATAGATGAGGATCTCTCAAGATTTGTAACATTCTTTCTAGGTGCACCTCATGATCAGCCATTGTTTTTTAATAGAACCAAATATCATCCACAAACATCACAACAAAAAAATCTAGATATCGCTAAAATATTCAATTCATCAATGCCATGAAGACCACTAGTCCATTCGTTAGACCAAAAGGAATTACTACACTTCGTAGTGGCTATAACTGCTTCTGAAATCTGTCTCAGGAATATCATCCTTCTGAACTTGAAATTGGTGATATCGTGAACGCAAGTCAATCTTGGAGAAACTATGAGATCCCCGTAATTGATAGAACAGATCATAAATTCCTGGAATTGGATATATATTCTTTATTGTAACTTGGTTAAGCTTACGATAATAAACACATAGTCAAACAATTGCATTTTCCTTCTTCACAAACAACACCGGTGCTTCCCACAGAGATGTACATGGTCGAATGAAACCCTTAAATTCCATATCCTCTAAATACACATTCAATTGTTTTAACTTTATTGGATCCATCCTATAAGACGGAAGGGAAATAGAACTGGTCCCCGGAAGGAGATCAATCGTAAAATCTACATCCCTTAGAGGTTGTAACCCAAAGATTTTTTTGGGAAAGACATCTAGAAATTGATCCACCACAGTTGGAAAACTATCTCTCTAAATCTCTTTCATTGATTCCAAAGTTAACGCTTCCAGTTGGTAAGAAATCATTCCCACCATTTGTGCCAACATGCTCTTTTTACCGTGCTTTACCATCCTCTCTCCTCTGAAGAGATGGTCGATGTCATCCTCAGTCGTGAAACTAACCATTCTCCTATACAAGTTGATGTGAGCCTTAAACATTTTCAACTAATACATACCCATGATTACATCACAGACATCCATGTCCAACATTGAGAAGTCCAATTTTAACTCAGCTCCATCAACAGTTATAGAACATGCTCTACACACAATGTCTTGACGTTCTCTATCACCATGAAAAGTTTTCAGTTTCGAAAGAAAAGGAATCATTTCAATTTTTAAACATAGAAATTCAACAGCATGAGAAGAAATGAAATAATGTGATGCACTAGTATCAAACAACACTTGCACAAGTGTATAATTCAAAAGAATCTTACCTCTGACCATTGATGGTCTAGCTTGATCATCAACCATCATCTGCTCATCTCCATACAATTTCGTCATCGTTGTACAGTTATCCTTGTTTCCATGATGAGATTTCCCTGGTTGAGGAGTAAATTTATTTCGAGAATCACCATGGCTAGCTCTTTTATACTGACCAGACCGATTCTGCGGTCCTCGTCTTGTTGAAGCATACGATGCTTGCGAAGCCTGGGAACTGTCACGTGCACCCGAGCTCAGAGAATTCCTACAATAGTGATATAGATGCCTCATTTTCCTGAAATTGTGACATGATCTAGGTTACGTCATACAATCCCGCTTGATGTGGCTCGTAGAGACAAACTAGAAACAACCCATCTTACACCTGGGTCTCTAAGGAAGTCTTAACAATGTTTTTTTGTTTCTGATGTGTTATTCCTCCTTGGGAAAAGGTGTATGATTCCCTATTGATATTAGTGTTAGGGTTTTCAGCTCCTCTAGTAAAGATAATCGTACTTCCTCCACTTTAATTTTCATCAGTGACGGGTATCGTAAACAACGTATCTGGTTGTAGTCCCAATTCAATGGTTTTAAAATCCTGAGCGAGGGTTTGGACCCATTGTTGGTTCACTTGTGGTTTATGTGAAACCACATTCTCACTGCCCTCTTCTGAATGGTTTCTATGATGCCTACCAGGTGCCATTTTCTAAACCAAAAACAAACTCTATCAATCTCACTCTCTAGAAACTGATTGCTTAGAATTCCAATTCTATCACATCATATATCACAACATTTTTCAAAAACAACCTTTTTCTCATGTTCAAACATTTTTTTAAAACATTCAGCCTGATTTTTAAAAATCATTCCATTTTCCAAATAGACCAAATACCCTATTTTCAAAATCATTCACTTGAAAACAATTTCTAGATTTATCAAAAAATCACACCTTGCACAAAATCTTTACTCATTCCTCACAATGAGATATGAAATACTAGTGGGAAGTCATTCCTCTACAATGCATGTCATGCTTCTCTCATTGGCTAAACCCATGATAATGAGATTTCCAACATTTGTGAAGTGTATAAAAAACAGAAATGTACCAACCACCCTAATAACATGAAGATCAGCATAAATGGGTTTGATACGTCCTTTTGTGAAATACATTTCTGTTCTGATAATCCTACTCATGTCTAAGATTTTGACCGAAGGAATATACAAGAATGAATTTCAACACCCAGACCAAGAATATCGATGACCAATTGTTATGCAAGGTCCGAACAAGATAATACCATTTGTAATGACCCGCCAATTCTCATTGGCTTCAGAGTACCATGAGTCATTACTAGGCCTTAAGCTACATCCCAAAGGTTCCAAAGGCTGGAAATAAATGGTGAAGGGTTTCAAGTAAAAGTGGGGGACAATTTACCCCTTAAGAAATAAACCAATAAACAAACCGAGAATAAACAAATATTCACTATATGACGAATTAACAATTGAAAGACCATCAAAAAACATCATTTATATCAAACGACATCAAATTACATAACAGTGGAAGACCAAACTATGAATCAAAGTACAATGTGGATGAATAACTCATGACTCTCAAAAGACATCATAACTCCATGGTCCACCATCTTTCAACTCCACAAAAACTCACAAGCATCACCACAAGCCTCAAGCAGTAAGATGCCTTAACTTTAACTATGTCCCAGAATATGACATCTACAAAAGTACCTACGGGCCAAAGCAGGGGTGAGTATAAAACTCAATAGCTTTTCTGCAATGACTTCCCTACTCACGCAATTAGGATAGAAGTGTTAGCAACATTTATATAAATACAGTTTATATTAAACATTTTCTCAAAAGTAGTTTATAACAAAATATAAACAAGTTTCCAAAACCATTAACAATAAAGGCATTACAAGAGAAATTTTTAACCAATTTTCAAGAAACTTAATTTCCAGAAAAAATAACCAAAAAAGATTTAGAACCATTTCATAATCATTCTTTTATGGCATATCCATCCATTGCACAAACCCATGAAACCAACCATGCATGCTACCTGGATGTGGGGAGAATCCCTAAGTCATATCTATCCCAACCATGATGGGGGAGACTTCATACCCTTATCCAAACCCAATGCACATGAATGCTTGATGGGGGAGGTCCCGAACCCCTATCCATCCCAACACTGGTGGGGGAGACCCCTAACCCTTATCCTTCCTGAATGAAATATGAATGAATGAAGGGGGAGATATATAACCCTTATCCATCCCAACACTGATGGGGGAGACCCCTAACCATTATCCATCCCACAAACCCTTCAACAAACACAACCATCATGTCAAATACCATGTGTGTTCAACCAATTGAAACCATTTCAATAAAACTGCCTTTTTATTGAAAAAAAATTCCATCAAAGACATTTCAATCTCAAACCATTTCAATAAAATGACTTTTTTTAATGAAATACCATTTTTCATCAAAACATTTACCATTTCAGAAAATCCATAATTTTAAATCAACATTTTAAATTCAACAAGCCAAATTACATTGCACAACAATCCACCAAGATTTCATAATCTCATCAAAAACATAAATCATCACAAAAGAGGATTTATTAAATTCTTTTCATGATAAAATCTATTCAAATAAACCAGTTTTAATCTAAGACAAACTATTATAATAAGAGGAGTTGAGAGTGACACCTCCTACATCAATGGTTTTGGTGAAAACCACAATGGTCGAATAACACTCAAAAAACCCGTGTTGATTCTCCAAAAACCCTCCTTAGATCTCTTCTCCTCGCATGATGAAGACCAAATCACATCTTATTTGGCATCCACACACTTAGATCTACCCATAATGGGCATATATCTAAGAAACCAAGAGATTCGGATATTTATATCTAAGTAGATCTATGAAACCGATCAAGAACGAAGAAGAACGATCACATACCACAAGAATATGGATTTCATTCTCCAAGAGAATCCTTCAAATCAATTTTGAAATGATGGGAGAACCCTCATTGACCTTAGGAGAAGCAAAATACTGAGTAAGGGCCACTTAGGATCTTAAAAGTGGCACTTAGAGGCAAAATGTTTGAGATCCACTTTTATAGGATCTCATTTAAGTGGCCGCACGGTTACTTTGCATGGTTTGACAAACCGTGTGCTAACCGTGCATTAGCTATGGCCTCGACCACCCCTCTCACAAATTGTGGCCGCACTGTTAGACAAATTGTGCACTGACCATGCAGAAGCTACTGCCTCTAAGACCAACTACACATGGATTGGCCGTACGGTTTATACCACTCATGTGTCGCCCATGTAACTTCCCATTTTACCTCAAAATGTCATTCCACTTTCTCTTGACTCTCCCATACATCACCCTTAACTTTATAGCCCTTGAAATCATCAATAAAGGGGTACATACCAGAAACCAGGGGTAGTAAATTAGATATTAGGAATTATTTTCACAATAAATTACGTGTGAAGATAGGAATTTATATATCTCATTGATGTATCGACTCGTTCTCATGAGAGGATGAAGTTTTCCAAATTAATCTGGTTTCTACCTATTGTTTTAAATTGTCTGGAGGATGGATCATGAAATTATATTGCCTCATTTACCTATGACATTATATCTAATAATTATGAATTTACGTCACTGATGTTTTAGTTACTATTCATCCATGATATTTTTTATCGATATATCGATGGCTTCAATTCATTTTCATTCAATGATTAAATGGAATATGTATCAGTTTCTTACCTCTCCATATTTTTTTCCTTATCTAGATATATGAATGGAATGTGTTATTTTTTATATTCCTTTCCATGTAAATTTATTAAAATTGATTCATTATTTCATCCACTTTACTTAAACATAATGATCATTTGATATCATTGTTATTATGTTAGATTTCTCTAGGTTATAAAGAAGAAATATTTGAATAAGATTGCGAGGATGTAGTTTGTTTCATTTGATTATGCATCATGTTCTTAACTCCTATTTACCATTGTATTAATCATATAATGTATGTAATATTAATTTCTGACATTGCTAAAATGAGTATCCCTTCAGGATTTGATTCTTTTTAATTATGCCAATGTAATAAAACAATGCACCGACTCCATCATTTTGGGCATGTGGCTTTACAATTATCATTATTTTTTTAAACATATTTTAGTTTTAGATTATTTACTTATCTGTTGGAATGGTAAAATTTTATCCATTTATTTATTATCAATATATGGAAAACATTTATATAATCATGAAATAATTCCAAAAACAATTTCATTTAATACATTAAATCTAATATCCATCAGATTTTTATACTAACTACCTTGAAATAATGTTGACTATCTTGTGAATATTGGAAAAAAATAATGATAACATTTTAATATATTTTCAACGGTTATGAATTATATCTATAAATTATTTTGAACAACATCACCACATTAATGGAAAAAATAAGAAAAACATTATTCCATATTATGTACTTTATCGAAAACACTATGAATTATAGATTAATGGGTAATTATTATAGAAATATATCAACCAAGGAATGAATATTCTATAATTAGTTTTCCTTAAAATTCTCCAATAAATAAATATATTCAAATATGATTTATTAATTTTCTCATCTAATTGTGTATATAGTGATTAAAACAACATCACCCCTCTTATTGGATTTATTATTTATTAAAATCATATGTGAATGTTTCATTTTAAATTTTTTTCATTAAACCACTGATAAATTGAATAAAAATTAACTTATCACATGAGAATGCATATATATTTATGAAATACACTAACATATATGTTCACAATAATTCCATATGTTGGAGAACATTCAAAACATAATCCTAATAGCTCAGTTATGTCATCTATGTCCAAAAATCTACCCATAGGATCAAAATAGTTTAGTACACTACATCAATCCCACCTCCACAAAGGGAAGAGGATTTCCACACATGGTGAGGGTATGGTAAAACAAATTTTGGAGATTATACCTTTAATATAATTAAATAAATTACAATTAAATAATAATATAATCTATAAAAAGGAAAATATTTGAGTGATATGGAATTACATTTGATGATTGACCAAAATTATGTCATCTAATGAGTAATTCTACATAAATAATTTTTATTATATAGCTAGATATCATAAGGGAGATAATATAATTGGCAGATAAAAAATCATCTATAAAACAAAATAAATGAATAGTGGGATTCAATTCTTTTCCTGTTATTGGACTATATCCATATCACCCATTGATATCCTCATGATCATTTTACTATTTTGGGGAACCTTCCCCATTATACATATCGACTATGTGGTTTTTAGGTCCACTATAGCGCATCCGTGTTGAGTGAAAATAAAATTATAGGTCATTACTAATTGTTCTATAACTAATAACTAGTTAATAATTTCATTTATTAAAAACTAGTACTCGCCTGTGCTCTTGCAAGATGTTTTTGATTAATGGTTTTTCTTTTAATAAGAGATTAATATTTCAAAAAGTGGAGAAGAAAACATAATATAGAGAACATTTTATTTAGAATGTAATTGTTTATGATAATGGAATAGGAGTGCATAGAATATAAAGAGAACATTATAATAGTTGAAAAAGAAAAATGATTGAGTAAAAGACAATGAATTTTTAAATTTTAATATAGAGGATTTGAATTCATACTCAATTTCAACCACAATAACTATAATGTGGGCACTGAAATATAGGCAAAGAGAAATCAAATATTAGAAAGTTTTTGTAATGATAAAAATGATAAATGTGAAAAAAATGAAATTATAATAATTTTAATGAGTGGGATGTTAGGGGAAAACGGAGTGAAACTATTCATCTTATATATTGAACAATATATAATGAGGGACGTAGAGATCAGAGACAGAGATGAAATAGAAGATGTAATTGAATAAAATAAATATATGAAGACAGAGAGTCAGAAACCACTTCATAATAATTGAAAACATGAAATTGAATCAAAAAATAGATAAGAAAATTGAATTTAGTAGTTTCTTCACTAATTATCAATGGTCCTGGGTTGTATATCAATATTTAGAACCCAACCCGTGCAATTTCAAGGCATGATAATTTAATTACACATTCACTTGCACAATTTTTGGATTGTTTCCAATATCAATTTCTAGAAAATAAATTCATATTAGAACGAAATTATATTCTATATAAGTTAATACTGATAATTCATAATGGAAAAGCATTGATTATAGGATCACATACAGTAGTCATGTCACACATAATTTTCATATAAGTGAAAACTGATATTGCATATGAAAATTCTTATATGAGTGAAAACTAAATATGCAAATGAAAATAAATTTATTTAACCTAGTTAATAGTAAAATTTAATTGAAGAAATTTAGAAAACAATATCCTATATATAGTAAATATAGATATGTGAAAATATAATATTAAGAAATCAATAAAAGTATGTGAATAAATACTATTAAGAAAGAAATGGTAATATTTATAGATGTATTATATGAAATTTGAATGTAATTTAAAAATATATATACACATACATGAATATAGATTACATAATTTATATATAAATTTAATCACAAATTAATGAAACAATGTGATTGATGAATCAGTAGTGTTTTCTCAACATTAAGTACCTACACCTTTCTCATGACTGGCTATGTTTCATCCACTTTTCTTGTTTCTTGATGTTCATGTTCTTGTTCCAGGAGGTTCTGCATTCTTTTCCTTTGGCAAAAATTGTTTTCCTGTCTTTTCAGCTGAGATTGGAGGTGGGGTTGTGACTTCAACTTCCTGATCAATGTGTTCTCACCCATGCCTAAGTCTTATGTCAGGAATCTAAACATAAGAATATTTAAGAACCTATCACAGAGAGTATAAAAAGATAATAGTTTTAGTGTACTACTGATTAATACTAATCAAAGCTATAGGAAAATAAGGTATGAATGAGGATATTGAAATATAGTATACTTTTGACATAAATGTTCAAGGTTTTTTTTTGACTAAGTAACAACAATACCCATTTTAAATCTTCCCTTTAATGGGATCATTCATTCAAAGCCATATCCTATGTATCACATACCTTACTTTCCTCCCAATGAAATCTATTGGTTGTAGCATTTCAAAGGACCCAACCAAATATCCCAATTCCACCAGAAACCCATGTTCTATAACCTTTAATTCGACATGTACCTAAAATGATAAATGTGAAATATGTCTTCCCTCCCTTGACTTATTTCATCCTTCCCAATCTCCAATGAAGAAGACGTGGTATTCATATTCATGTTTAGGGGTTAAGTAGCAACCGAATCTGGGAAATGAGGACACCCACCCTACTGACACAATCTATAGTAAACATATAATCCCAAATAATCTGTCGAAAGATTTAGTAAAATAAAAATATTTTTATCATTTTCATATAAGAAATGAAATTTACCATGGTGTTTGTATGATCAAATATGAAAAAAAATTATGAAACAGTCCAACCAATATATGTGTTGTAGATATTTCATAGATATTAGAAAATAAAATTATATTAGAACTGAAACATGTTCAAATGATATGGAAAAGAAACATATTGAAAAAATATGTGAAATGACTAGATGCAATGGATGTTCTGAACATTATATTGATCAGAGAAAACACATAAACATCGAACAAATGTTATGTAGTATCCATGACAGAGGCTAATTCATAAAATATGGTAATCATATTCCATTAATGGTAATGTAAATAGAATAGTCTAAAAAAGTTTTGAATGTAAAAAATAATACAGAAATCAAATATGAAAAAAATATGAAAATGTCAAAATATAATATTAATGTGAAATTACAACTATCAAATTCATTCAATTTTTCAATCATATTTGTTGAGTTATCCATCCATAAGATTTAAATCTGTAAATTATGCTTAAGACCCAATTACAGAACATGAAGAAACATAGTTTTATCAACATTCAAGAAGTATTATGTTTCCTTACATGATTCATAGGAATTGGGACTAAATAACACTGATCTAGAAACAACTGACATATGTATCTTCATATGCATAACTTTGATATGAAGATGAATTGCATCCCCAAACCTGAATGATAGCTTCACATTATACCAATCTTTTTATAATGTAAAAAACCTGATATATCATAAAATAGGATATCATTTTTTTTAAATGAAACATGTATAATCATAAAATGGGAAATTTGTGAACATACATTATTATTCAGAATGTGTTACTTCTGTTTAATAGGAAATCTAGAAACAAAAAAACACTATTTCAGTGTCTTTCCATTCACCTGTATGTGACTTCATTAAGTTAGTTACACATGTGATTTCAAGGTTACATTTGAAAATACATCTTGAGAAAATTATAATGGAAATAGGATTTGCATCAATAAGGGAATGACAATTTCATCAAAAACTACACCAAATTAAGACTTCTCTATAAAATCAGTCAGCAGTGACATTTCATGATCATTTGAACGTCTACCTTCTTTACTCATAGCCAAGGGTGTTGGGTTGTAGGTTTTAATGCTTTCCAGAATAGATCATTTCTAGGTAAGTAGAGGGGAGGCCATATTTGTTTTTCTCTAATCGAATAATCTCACCAATTCTATGCAATGTCAACATAAATCCATCAACCACATTAGAAGACCTCACAACATGAGATTAAATCACTAAAATTGATGAAGAAAAATTGAATAATATAGTATCATGATAACCAATATCACCATTATATACATATTGATTTATTCTAATGGGAAATCAACATCGGGGTGATCTAGAAGAATATTGGAAAATTTTCGCAGGAGGAAATGATTCAGATGATGTACTTGACAAAATCAACAACTCTAACCAATATCATTTTTACACAGGTAACATTGATGAACAGGCAAATAAAAATGTGAATTAAAAATTAATAATTTTTATTACAAAAATAATTATATAGACTTACGAAAATGAAGTCATGTATATAGAAGTGAAATAGAATAAATTTTTTATATAGAATTAAGAAAATGAAGCCATGTATAAATGACTCAAATAGACTCAATTCCATTTATTTACAGCAACTACAAACAGACTACAAACAACAAAAGAAAATAGAAAGTCATGTATACCGAAACTAAAAATAGAAAATTTTCTTTTTTTTCTAATATTTGTTGTAATTAACATATAAATATAAGATAATTAATAAATCTAAAGATTATATTAAACTGTGAAATGAAATCATATTTAGGTAATATTGATGAACATGTAAATAAAAATGTGAATTAAAAATTAATAATTTTTATTAAAAATATAATTATATAAAATTAAGGAAATGAAGTCATGTATACATAAGTGAAACAGTATCAAATTTTTTATTTAGAACTAAGAAAATTAACTCTTGTATAAATTAATCAAATAGACTCAATTCCATTTATTTATAGCAACTACAAACAGACTACAAACAACAACTGCAAATAGAAAGTCATGTAAAGAACAACTGAAAATATATATTTTTCTTATTTTTTTAATACAGGCTATAATTAATATATAAATGATAGATAATTATGAAATTTGAATATTATATTAAACTGTGAAATCAAATCATATAAGTTAAAAAAATAAATGGTAAAAACTCTGCGTAATATCCATAAAACATTTCACATAAAAATAATCAATAAATATCTTATAAGGTTATATTAATGTAACGCATAGAGAGAAATCAAATGAAGAGGGTTATAAGAGAGGGTTTGGTGAAATATTAAATAGCCACATATTGAGTGCCTTAAAATAAAGAGATGCATATGGAAAACTTAAATGTAATTCCCAAACCATGATCTTTGTAAATCTCATATAATTGATTCAAATCTTTATAGTTTGAAATTTACAACCCACAACAGTCAATTAAGGATAATTAATTATGTATTTTAATTCCTATTACATTCCATCTAATAAAATATAAAGAACGTCCCATTATTATGTCATCATAATATGTTAATAAACCATAGAATTGGGATGAAACATTGACAGATAAAAGGACCTTTCTGTTGAAATCTTCAAAGATCCACATCTTTTCATCTATCATCCTGTAACCGGTTATAGAGTTCTTGACACGTTGATATAATACAGTTCCGGAAAAACGCTTCAAATAGATTCTACAAAAAAATTATTATACAAAAAAATTTGAAATTGTTCGGGGTCATCCATCTATAGGAATATAAGGTTTGGAACTAGACCATTATCATTAGCATCAATTTATGGTGGAATGTGAAGCAATGGTGACTTACCACTACTAAACTCATTCTCTAATTCCATAGACAAGGCATGAGGAAAATAGATTAAACTACCAGAAAACTTGTGATGCAGGGAACAACAGTACGCCAATGATGCTTCTTATTGAGGGCGGTAGAAAATCATCAAAAACATTTAAAAGAACCTAGAAACATGAACCTGGATGTTTGTTTATGCTTCCAAAAAAATTTTGATTCGATCATTAAAAGTCACATGAGGTGTTGTCCAATTTTTTCCCTACCTAGAAAACACAAATAAATATGTTATTAAATAGTAATATAACTAAATGAACTAAATGAAAAGGTAAGGGTCAAGATTTTTAGGGTTTAAAACCCCAGACATGTGATGTAGTTAACCTGTCAAAAGTTGGAGAGTTTCTGCCAGTCAACCCTAGTCCAATAATGTGTGTGGTATTCAGAGTAAGAACAAGCACAACCTGTTTCTATTGAGTGCAGATATTTTTCCTGTTGAACTTAAACTTTACTAAATTCAATAAGATGTCCATTAAGATTTGTCACTAGATCTTCCTGGTATTCACCCCCTTAGCATCAACAGAACTACTTAAGTCACCATTCTTATTCAACAATCAACTATAACCCAAATCTTTAATAAGGTAAAACACAGAAGAAGAGACATGTATATAGGATTTCACATAGAACAAATGTCAAAGCCAAGAATTATTGGTCCACTACCATCCAAGTAAGCATAATGAATAAACTACTTAATCACGAACCAAAAAAATAGTAAAAAAAAATTATGGCATATCAATGTTTATAATCTAGATAATTATATGAAAATATTTATCATGAATTTCAATATGAACAACCTTAAGAATGAATAATTAGAAAGGACACCTCTAAATATAAAAGTTGTAGTATGGTAATAAGACACAAATGAACATGCCAAAAAGTTACATTCGAGAAAAAGGGTGCCCTAAGTGTACTTGGGCTGCATATTTCTTTTTCTTCTTAACCCAAAATTTTTCCTGCAATCAATAAAGAAAAAATAGTAAAAAGGAAATTAGAAGTAATATGGTAGAGAATAAAAAATTGATAATAAATATATATTCATTTATATTCATGCAAACTTGCATGTATTCAACAAACATACTACATGTATGAAAAAAAATACATTACCTCTTCCGTCGATTACCTTAACACCGTCTTTTGATTATTCAATTGTATTTTCCATTTTTAAAAAAGTAATCAAAATATGAAATAATGTGGGTCATAATCAAAACAGTATATTTGTCATCTCAGTGAACCAACTAGGGATTCATCTAGGTTATAGGAAAATAAACTTGTAACGCATGAAATAGAGAAATCAAGAAATCAACAACCCATCATAGAGGAGACTTGTACATATAAAAAATTGAAAACCAAGCTCCAATCCATCAGTAAAACGCAATTATTTATCTCATTTGTCTTTTTTTGATAGAAACAGTTTTCCCATATAGATATATTGACAAAATCGTTTTAATAAATTATTTTTTTCATAAATTATATTCTATATTTAAGAATGCAGTTTTGCGGATAATGGAAATCATGGAATTATAGTCAGATGTCAAATTTTAGCTTGATCACATAATGGGATGAAGTTATAGTCCGAGAAACACCGCTATAAAATTCCCAAATATAACAACAATAAATGCATGTTTAAGCTGGTTTGTCTTCTCCATATACTTTGTAGATGCCAAAACCTAAGGATCAACATTCACATGTTTAAAAGTTAATTTTAACTTCATTTTATTCAAGTAAAAAATACCATGAAAGAGGTGTGATGATCAGGAAAGAGATATTACAATAATGGAGAAAATAATTTGAAAGAGAGAAATCATACATGATAAAAAATAATGAATATAGATGAAAACTTAATTTGGTGTTGTAAATAGTAACACGACATATTGAAAATTACATATCTATTCTTCTTCACGTACTATCTTTTCAAAGATTCTAACTGAGGGAGATAAATTATGTCTTGTAGTTAGGTAACTGCATCCATGGTCACAGGGGATTGCTATAAGGTGTTGAGGAAAAATTCAATGAATGAAACGACAATACTAGATAAGAACAAGTAACAAATAAAATAAACTCAAATGTAATAATTCAAAAAAACTAAACCCTAATCAAGGGTAATATTGAAATAAGGAAGACAATAAAATTAAAGAAATAAAACAGACTAGATGAAAATTGGAGGATGAGTTTAGGGTTTCTAGGAGCGTCTTGTAGTTTTGATGGATGTAGGGTTATTTAATGCCTTTGATGGAATCTTCCCTAAAAACACGTTGTATTAGAAATGAAGTATAAAGCAATGAGTAGACTGAGGAAGTTCATCCAGAGGGTTGTTGGAGGAGAAACACTCTGTGGGTTGCAAAGGCAAGGAAGGACGTGATAATTTTTGCGAAACGAGAAGCTGAAAGCGAATCCCTGATTTGGAGGGAATATTAGAGTTAATGCAGATTTACAATTTGGTTTGTGAATATGTAGGGAGGATAAATATTTTTATTGGAGGAGAATAAGACAATGGGAATAGTATATTAGGAATAACAGGAGTTCTTTTGCATGAGGAGAAGTAGATGGCTTGATCTCTAGCTGGGGAAGTTCGTCCGGATATTTTTTGGAGGAGAAATAGTCAGCAAGATCTAGAGGTGAGGATGGTTGTGATTAATATTGCAGGAGTAGACACTAGAAGCAAAACCCCAGTTTGGAGGGACTATGGGATGTGGTGCGGTGCCATGATTTGGATTGTGAATATGGGAGGTGGTGAAAGGGGGTGGATGGCCTGGAAGGAATAAAGGAGGAGGGAAATCGCGAGTGGGGGAAGAAGGTGAAGGATGCGGATGTCGAGGAAAGAAGACAAATAATGGAAAATATAAATGGGGAAGAGGAAAATTGTGATGGGTAGGGGAAGCGGGTGAGGGACCTAGAGGGAGAGCATGGTAGAGTAATTGAGCGGTGGAGGGTCGTTGAGGCATCCATGGTGGACACGTATGGCAATTGGGATGTAGAGGATTAATAGAGTGACATGTGGCAGTGTAAATACCTAAGATTAGTATATTTAGTAGATATATAATCATAGTAGTAAAATAACACATACTTAATGACCATCAAACCATAAACTCTTAAAAAACATACCAAAATAGTTTATTCCTAATGACATCTGATAATTATATTAAATGGAATAGTGTTTTTGAAAATCATAATAATTTATATTGATGGTGGATTAGTTATTTTTACAGATAGGGTCTCATATATAACTTATATACCTAAGTTAATATAAAATCCATTTGTTCAATTGTCATGTGTATGAGATATTTTGGTTTACATAGCTCCAAATCCTTCAATGGTCAATAACATAAAATCAAGTTCAGCACCACTGCATATATGATCATAATTTTCTATATTAATGGTTAGAACCATAGAAAAACCATCTCAATAATATTTGAATTCTAGGATTTTAAAATGAGAAAATAACTTTTGAATATAATGTTCATAGGTTTTAACCTCCCTAAATAGGTTTACACACATTATATATGGAAATTGGGTTGGTGAACATTATATCATTTTAGTCCTTAAAATGGTATGATATATGGCATCAAATACACAAATACCAAATAATCATGTATCCAACTATTAGATAAAAGAAAATAATGACTATATAAATCATCATTATAATGCCTATAATGAATCAAATTCATTATATTAATCACATATATATACAATTTCATCCAAAATAAATTTGATCTAGGGTATATTACATGTTTTACAATTAGATGTAGATCTATTTTAATAGGGGAATATTTAAAAATTACCACTAGTTTTTTCCAATCCCATACTATATGAAATACTAATAAATAGTCAAAGCATCATAATTTCGTCCTTTGGTTAATCATTCTACACATCAACATTCTACTTTAAGAAACTGAATGAAAAATATTAGCATGGGTGACACCGTAATTAGAAGTAGAACTAGTCTAAAATTAATCATTACTCATGTGTCTAATGTCGTGAGGTGTTAAAAATAGAGTATCTAGGGAAATTAGTCACTATGCATATGTCTAGTTCAAAGATTATATCCAACATCATTACATTACACAAAAATCCCAATATAGAAAGGAATTTAATCAGTCTCATATTAGAACAATTTCTAAATATGCTATTTAAAATTTTTATACTCCTTGTTATTCATAATATAATTTTATTTCATTGTAAAGAACCATTATAATTCATACCGTACTCTAGAACTGTGTCTATTATATTAAAGTCTATTCATATATAATAATTTCTATAAAAACTATTCCTAAACCACGGGTTATCCTTACTGGATAAATATTTTTATGGATTCTATATAATACTATCATAGGGATCACCCAAATACCATAAATTTTAATGTTTTGTCATGTCAAATCAAACTCATATCACAATGACATAATTTTCCATAGTCATTGATAGATACCCCTCATTGTATCCAGTGTTATAAAATCCATAAAATCCATAAAATATATGATATAAACAATATAGAATATCAGTAAATTGCTTGTGATTTCGTCTGAACCCATAACATTTAATATAGAATCCCCCCATAACACTTATATACATATTATTTTACTTATTTAATCTACAAATAGTTACCCCAACTCACACGTTGAACAAAAATTTAATTATATATAAGTGTTGTAAAATTATGGTCCTGAAATGTTGTCATAGATTTATCCCTCGAAAAAAGATTACCATGAATATAAATAATATTGAAATCATTAAACCTAATATCCTAATTCCCTATGAATATGAAATAGTTAAATTTAAAAAAATTGTATCTATTTTATCTAAAAAATTAACTCAGTTAAAATATATACATTCTCACCATATGGTATAATTATTCCAATATATCATTAATCTAATTAACTAATTTTATATAGATACATCCAATCCCTTAATGAAAAATTACATAAAAATTCTATCAAAACTATCTATGAATGGTTATGAATAATCAATAATATATATATATATAGTGGTAACTTATATCAAGAGAAATATATACAACCTCATTTGGAATGCATGGGGCATGTGATCCTAGAATTAAATGGATTGTTAGGTACCCAATTGTAACACTTCAATTTTGAATATCTTTGAACTGATATTCGAAGGCTCTATAATATCACCATATTTACATATTTAAAAAATGTGTGACATCATAGTTGTCAACAACAACAACACTCATATCTATATATTTTTTAAAATATGATTTTTAGTGATTTTTATAGTATCATCTCATCAATAGGTTACAATTATTCTTATCACATGAGTACATGGATTTTCATTCTTCTCCATTTATGAAATGTGGGATTCATAAGTTATATTTTATATCTATTGTGGCATCATTTCCTTTTAATCATGTAGATTACCATCACTAGTAGGAAGATATTTTAATATTATTTTCAATCAATAACGAATGAAGAGTGGAGGTTTATTTCAATAAAATTACAATAGGTATTTTATAGAATCTTTTTTTGTATGGTTATCATGGTGTTGGGATATTTTGGGGACTTTTTCACTTGATGAAATATCCAACATGGCTCTATTCGTTCTCAGTTTAGGCATAACTAGTGAATTGCAAACCAACCTCATGTTTCTAATTACTCCAAACTCGTGTTTTCCCACCTCATCAAAAATATTTATGATCACTCTCCAATCCAAGTGAATCATTCACTAAGACTCATAAATGGATGGTGCTTCATCTTCTCCCCATACTAGAAATATATACAAGGATATATTCATATAGTAAACTCATCTTAGAATAAAACATTTCAAATAATCTATTAGTATTAGCTTCAAAATAAGTTGATTCATCATAAAGGAGACCTCTAGTAGTTTATTAATATCCATCCTATAAGTACCCATTACTTGAACCTATTAAAAAATATTATCACACTAGAATCTATTCTAGAGGAGGTATTTGATGAGATTCCTTTTAACTATCTAGCTCACAACAATAATGATTTTAAAAAATGGTACCTTGAGAAGGAACTCTCCGCTTCAATGAAATCCATGGTCACGTGGCTTAATGAAGGATAAATAACACCAAATTTTTTAATGATTTCTTCAATGATAAGTGGAGGTTTATCAGATCCAATATTCACTATGGGGATGAATATTTCTATATAGATCATTAAAAAATTTGATTTCTGATCAATGAAATTTTAAAGACTCTTGTTATAGGGATTTATAATCACATGGTTTTTTTCCCTCCAAGTGATCATGTACTTAATGTTGATTCCAAACCCAGAGTTGTACAATTTGGTGATGATATACACAAGGTTTTTGTTTTGATGGATCATGAGATACATGAGGAAGTAGTATATCATGACTTTTCTAGCATTCCTATTATCTATGGGTTTCATATTTAATTCAAAATTTCCTCATGGGATCTGGTTAAACAATATCTTTTGGTAGTGGTGTTGAAATTATTTATAGGTGGTAGAATCCCATCCTTGGTGAGTACAACCAATCTTGTTATAATCCATAAAGTTAATGATAATTAATATTTGAGTAATTATATGACTCTTAGTCATTCTAGAATTAAATAGTTTTTCTCGATATTTTGGTTAATAAATATCGATAACATTTTAACCTTTAATGGATTATAAAAGAACAACATGATTTTATGATAGGAAGGACTATATATGGTTATATTAGTTTTGAAAAAGGATTAATTATAAATTTCAGTCAAAGGGGTATTGGGAACAATAACACTATCAATTTGGATATAGAAAAAGCCTAGGACTGGGTAGAATGAACCTTCAACCCCAAGGATCTATCATTAATGGGTCTTTCTAGTAGATTTATTTTTATTCTTTTTATGGGATTTAGTTCACCAGGGATTATCATTTATTACTAATGAAGAATAATTGTTTTTAAAAAAATTTTCAAGGGCTCAATCAAGGATAAAACAAATTATAAATATTATATTACATCACATATTCTGGAATGAGTACACACACTATTTTATTGAATGTAGTTCTTCTCATATTTAATGGAATATAGTTCCTATTGTATCCCAAATATAATGATTTTCTTCAAGTAGATTGAATGGTATTAAATAAATGTGTCACACTGGATGTGTTATTTTTTCAGTTATAGTGATAAATAATTAAAAGGTATACATTATTGTATTAAAATTATGTAAATATAAAAGAGAAATATACCACTAATTCAACCAATCCCTCTCTCAATGAAACGTAGATAATGTCTTTTCAATAACAAGTTGTATCAAAGGTAATACTCCATTGACTAAACACTTTTTTTATGTTTTGAAGAAACATTTGTTATGGGAATTTGATTTATGTGAATTATAAGTGTATTATAATATTGAATGATATGAATTATCATATCTGTAATGACATAATTATTTCATATCATATACCCCGTTGGTATTTTGTTCCAAAATCTGATAAAAACGGTTTCCCCCCATATATTGAGAATAATATTCTCAAAAAACCATTTATGTAAAACCATGAGAATGATGTTACAGGTAATAATTCATAACTCTTATCTTTCTATGAATGTGAGTTATTGAGAGTAAAAGAATTTTCCATTGGAAAATGCATTTGGAATATGTTTAAGAACATTTATGAATGACATAAAATAGTGAAGATATCGAAGATTAAAATATTTATAATGATGTATTAATAAATAAATATGCACAAGCATGAAAATATTAGTGGGCTTATACCAGTTTTAATTGCATTTATTGAACTATTTGATGTATCGGTAAAATTATTTAAGATTATAATCTATTTAAAAACATCCTAGGAATCTTTCTTGACATGTTTGACGCCAATTATTTCTCCTCACAAGATAGAGATACCGAAAAATTATCTCTAGACGATTTTCATTCGAGTATAATTACATATAAAATGGTAAGGGAGAATGTTAATGAAGGGAAAACTAAATATGATCATAAAATGTATTTTGAGACTTCCATAAAATAATCCCCAAGATTATAATTAAAGAAGAAGATGTCTTTTCTAATTCCACAAACTATGGAATGTATAAATAATAATAAAAAATGTCATTGTTGACTTTTTTTAAATGTGAAAATAGTAATATGATTTTATAAAGGGAAAAATCCCTTAAAATTTTCTATATGCATATTCATAGGGTATGTTGTTCCAAATTGTCCTTAATGAGGTGAAAAAGATGAATGCGATGATGAAGTATGTCATGATGAAGAAATAACTGAAGAATATTTTGAATGAAAGAAGATGATAAACACAAATTCTATTCCCTTAATAATGATAAGAATTTATCCAAATAAAAAAGGATAAGTTTTTTCAAAGGATTGTTATAGTGAAAACATTACAAATGGTGATGAAGAAAACACATTTATTAAAATAGTTAATGAGAATAGTTTGTCTAGAAGTAAAAATAATTGTTCTAAAAATGAAAATAATTAAGCTGAATCCAAAATTTTAACTAAGATTACAGAAGAGAATACATTAATTTCAAATGTGAAGAATGAATATTTTAGAATCCGAATTTTTTATTATGATTAAAACCAATAATATTTTTTTCTAAAATAAAAAATTAAATCATGTATATGGAAGATTGGGAGGGTTGAGATAAAAAATTTTAAGGTGTAAGTAAAGAATATACAAATTCTAATAAAGAATATTTTAATGATGATAAATTAAAGATACAAGAATAGATTTATGATTATAAGAAATATATAGAGATTGAAAATAATTCCATTGAACATACAAAAGTAATGTAGGAGGAAAAAAGAAGAATAGTTAGAAATTTACCATCAAAATATTTCTAAATCTAAACAGAGGATTACATCTTTCAATATTCCTATCACTACTTTTGGATCAATATCTCGAAAGTGTAAACCTAATAAGGACAATTGGTGACCTGTAATGGTTGATAAAAATGATGACATTATCTTAATGAATAAAAAAATATAAAAATGTTATGTTTATGGCTAATGCAAACAAAGTAGAGAAGTTAGATGTTTCTATAAATCCTGAATCACAAAAGGATTCTATACCATCTTATTTTGAAAAAGGTACAAATAAGAACAAGATGAAAAGGATGATTGTGGTTTATAATAGAACTATTGGTGTTCCTAAAATCCCCAATGTGAAGTTTGAGAATGTTTATGAGAAAAATAAAAAAATACAAACAGTATGGATTTTATAGAGGAAGGTATTTCTTCTATGAGTATTGTTGGAATTATTGTGGTTCAGACACATGAATAATATGTGTTAATAAAATGAACATCATTTCAAATATTCCATGAGTTAAAGAAGGAAATTTTTTTAGTTAATACAATCATCAAATAGGATGAAAGGATATAATAGTATTTTGAAAGATATGAAAAAAATAATTATTTAATCTATAATGAGATATTTCATAGTTATTTTTTCAAAACAATTAACAATGGCTAGAATGTTTGAAGAATAAAAAATCAGATGAAGAAAAAGAGAAGTAAAAGGATTCGAAAAATGATAATAATATTAATAAAACGATATAAACTAATTATTACTTGAAGAACATGAAAATATGAAATAAATGAGATAATGATGGGTATGTTATGAAATGATGATTGAATATGGTTCCATCCCAATAGGAAGAAAAGAAGACGACATTACAAACTACCTATAATAAATATTTTGAAAATGTGGAGAAATTTTGAAATCCACACAATAAGATTCTAAATATGAGTTGATTTTTTTAATTATGAGATGGATGAATATGTGGAATAAATAAAATCAATGAAAAATCAAAGAAATATATGAAAAGGTAAAGACTGGTAAAGGAATCTTAGTTGCATTGTTTCTTCTAACAAATAAATGAGGAACCTCTTTATTATCAATTTTTCTACACATGTAATATATTTTATGGAATTTAATGAGTCAAAATAAGGAATTTATATTTGATGATTCTATAAATATTATTGAATAATAATATAATGATGTTATAAAATATATATTTTTGAAAGATTCATTTTTCACCAGAATATTATAATATATTTTTTCAGATTGGTACAATAATTCCACGACAATAAACAATACTAAATATTAATATAAGTCAATAATTTGACCATCAATGATATCTACAAAAATTTCAGGTTTAGAGATTTAGATAATTATTCCATAACATTTACATATCAAAAATGTTATTACAATTTATACACTACCACTCAATATCCATTTTTTCATAAAATAAAAACATTCAAACCAAACATTGTTACTTTTCACGCTTAAACATATTAACTTTTCCATGATCAAATCCTTGACTCTATTCTCCATTAAATACTATGGAAAACATTTCAAAATATATTATGTGCATAAAAATATGTGTAAGGGATACACAAGTAATGAAAACTATTATCTTTTCCAATACATATGAACCATGGACACATTATCATAATGTATTAATTTTATCCTCTATAAAGTATTAATTACTCTTCACTGAATATTAGAACATTTTAGAACCATTTTTAATTAAAATATTACCAACCCAAAGGGCCCGATGGCCTTCTTTTTTATTTTTTATGGATAATCCCCCTTTTAACTATTGAAGGGGAACTCGTACATGACCCATAGGCCCAGGGCACAAGTCCTAACATGACCTGTAAAACATAACTCGAAGGCCTAGAGGTATAATATGACCAGTACCTGAACCATAGGCCTAACCCACTAGAACTGACCATCCCCAACATCTGGATCATTGATCTCCTAACTCCCCACCCTGCATTTCTGATTGGATAGCACTGACCCATACAGTACTACACGATGCCTAGTCCCGAGGGAGATTTTCATACCCTCTCATTCTTTCAATCTTGTTTTCTCTGTTTCTGGTGACTGATACTCTTGTTGTTCTGATCCTCTTTTGGGGCATGCTCTGTTTGAACTGGGCTACTCCATGGTCTATTTGGAAAGAATTTCATGTTTCCCAAAGGCCATTGATGGCCCGATGGCCCTTGAGATCCGTAGGCCAAAACCGGTGGCCTGAAGTCCCAAATCAGTTGAATAGTTCTTGTTGCTATATTACCGAATAGTACCTGCTACAGTACTGCTATTGTACCTTGATAATTCACCTCCACCCGGTTTTGAACCTGGATATATTGGATACCAAGTATGAGCCCTTTCCACTCTGGTACGGGCTCTTTGGCTCAAAATATTACCATAAAACTAATAAAATGATATCTAAATAATATAAAGGTAATTGTGGGAATAATATTACCTAAATTAAATAATCATACATTCAACATCAAGACATAGCACTTAATGGAATAGTCGTACAGAATAATTCCATACAAAATGAATGTGAGTACATAACATAACCAACCATCATTGATTTATCACAAAACCACACATCATTGATCAATCGTGTAGCCACCTGTCTTTGTTTTATCACGTGAACACTTGTCAAAAGTCCATATACCATTATATAATAACAAAACCTCAACAATTTCAATTATCAAAATTTCACTAATAATGCTACTATTATAATCACAAGAAATAATTTAAAGATATTAACATACTCAATCCAATATCAAATATATTTTAAATACCAATACACCCAAAAAGGGAATAAGGGATTTCTTTTCCATAAAAACATTAATTCTTATAGATGAAGTTAAATATAATATAACAGTTACAATGGAAGAGATGCCATTGTCGATGCATATGATAAAAACATTCCTTATTTCATTTGGTAATTCAATTTTTCGAAAAATATTCTTTTTAGTGAAATTATAATTCAAATGGTTTTTATTATAATCCATACAAATAAGTTTGTGTAAAAATTAAACTATGCTTCAACGATAGGATATTGAGATGATGTACCTTACCATTAGAATGTTGTAAATTATCCATGTGCTCAAAATTACATATCCATAATATTATTAATTATTTAAAAATCATATATATCCATAATATATATATATATATATATATAAACTCTATAATATTTTTTAGATAAAAATTAAATGCACCGTTCATGGAGACGGTTGGCTGTACATACACATTAAAGCTATATAAGATTACTTGTCATGGTAAAGGAATGAAATGTAAATGATAAAAAGTAATATAATAATTATATTATAATATATATGTTACTTTTGTTACATAATTTCATTACCTTAATCCTTCATACATTCCATGTATGTAATGAAAGAGTCATATCATTTTGAGTGGGCAGTAGTCCACAGTTACTGAAGTAAAATTATCATATTTACACATTATGGAAAGAATAATGGTAGGTTAAAGAATAATATTAGAATTATAGAGAAAATATAAATATAATAAATATCATCTATAAATAAAATTTCATAATAATGGTCACCATTAGAGTTGGTATGAGAAAGTTTCATAATGATCGTTTCGTGATGAAGTAGTTCATCGTACACAGAAACAATATGATATATATTCATTATATAGAGGTGTATATAAGTGTTGGAAGAAACCATAGCATGAAAACATCCTAGTATATTTAGGATGATATTATTATTATAAAATAATGGAATAAAAAGTGGTTACGGGTTGGAGAAGGAAAAAATAAATGAAAGGATCATTAGATAAGACATTACCTCTAAATCGTTTAACTCCATTTGAATTGATCCAAAAGGCATCCATTAGTTACCATCATCAAAAGGGAAGGATATTAGGGAGAAGTGAGGGATTTTGGGATCTTTTTTTATCATATTTTTGATGTTCCAAAGGTATTGAGAGGAGTGAATAATTTGGTAGTGGTGGTGGGCTTTTATAGGAGGGAGGAGGGGCACTTTAGGAAAGAATTGAAATATTATTTTATTATAAATTTATTTTCCAGTTATAATATCTCAAAAGTGTTATATTTATATTATAATACGACTATGGGGGTAAATCCACTCATATAATATGTTTTAAACATATTTAGGTCATAAATTTAACATTATGTTATATCTTTAACCCTTAGTGAAAATAATTAACTCTTACCATGTCTTGTTGTATTTTTACACTATATGGTTAATATAGATACAATTAAATGCCTAGAGAACCTCAGGTGGATCATTAATGACATATTTAACATTAATTATGTCATTATTACGGTTCATATATTATTATTACTATTATATCTTTTAATAAAATAATATTTTTTATGAAACTCATTTATGTCAATTTTGAAACAATTTAGTAATTTTTTTTTTGTAAATATATAAAAAATTGAATCATTTCAAATAAATACATTAAATAAAATATAAAATGTTACAATAATCCATTAAATTCATGTATCATATAAATTTTTTCAAATTACATATATTTTAATATATATAATATAATTTTTTTAATTTATTCATTAAGAAGGAAATCACTAAATCATCATTGTGTCATAAATAAATTTATTTACTTAATGTATAAAAATAATACATAAAATACCATGATTTAGGAACTCTTTTTAGATTTATAATAACTACATATATTCAATGATATCAATTAAATAACCCTAAATAAAACTGTATCTTTAAAAAGATACATGTTAATGTTACATTTCACTTTGCATTAAATTGATTATTATTATATGTCATTATCAGATCCATGTGGATCCCAAATAAAAAACGTTTAGACTAAGAAATTTTTTTGGTCACCCAATATTCATAAAATAATATTATTACATATGTTAGGAATGTTTAATATTATTATAATATTATATTTATCCTTATTTACCTAATTATCCCTTTAACTGTTTAAAAAATAATTACTGAAGTTACTATTCATAAAGCCCAAATATAAAAGGTACATATTTACATATTTTTTACACTATGATTCTAAATATGGAATAAATTTTCCATAATTAATAACATATATGTTTCATTAATTAATTTAAAATTAATTCATGTTGTCAAAAACAAAAAGTGGGTTTTTAAGAATTGAAAACTATCAAAACATTTAGATGTGTTTATGACCGATACAAATATAAAATTACATATAATAGACTAATTTCTATTAAATGATAAAATATTATCTTTATATAATTGAAAAAAAACTCATTTGATAATCTATCAATACAAATAAATTAAATAATAAGGTGTTTTTTATTAAAAATTTATTATTTTTGACACTTTATAAAAATATTTTGAAAATGATCTTATTTAACTCTAAGAATAATATCATTCCATATAGGTCATTTAGTATAACATTTTTCAATAATAATTTACTATGAAACATGAAAACCATTGAAATTTACTGAAATTAAAAATCCCATTCATTTTATTGAAATCATTTCATACCCTTGCATGCTTTTAAAAAACCTACATATTTATAGCACAATATTATTGTATCCAATAGTAGTAAATATTTTAAATTTTATATTTAATATATTAATTCATTAAATTAATTTATTCCGACTCAAGACACTTAATAGAGTCCCTCAATATGTTTTAATACTATTTCAACTATAATATACAGTCAATACTTTTTAATGAAAGTAGGAACAACACTATCACATATTTATTTCATATCCCATAAACAATATTTTCAGAGGATGGACATGCAGTCATGTTTCATATTAATTTAAGGTAAATTTGTTAAATATTTTAATATATAGAAACTTTTTTTTTGAATATTTTATTATTACAATTTAATGAATTTAACACTTACCACACTACAGGTATATCAAAAAATATATACTAAGCCCTAAAAAATAAACAAACACAATCCTTTGTGTATAAATTTTATAAAGTTCCTATTCATAATTAATGATGATAATCACTCTTAGAAACATCATAAGAAAAAAAATTAAAATAAAATTTAGAATTAAATATGTTCTAAACACAATAGACTATTCTGATATTCATATGCGAAAACATTTAGTTGAGCCTAGATATATATATTTATATAATACCTCATAATAGGTAAATATTAAACTCTAAAAAATCCAATATAAATATCTAGACACATGCACAAAAAAACCCAACTTATAAATTTATACCAATTTTAAACAGCCTATATTACTGTATACAAAATTATTTCGGAAATATTTCATAAGGACTCTACTATATCCCACTAAATGATAACTATTTATTCAAATGGTAACTGTATAATTATGTAATGATTATTTTTCATAAATAAGAAATAATTAATTCCTAATTATTTATAGATAATGTTTTAAAATATGTATCATTATGTCAATAAAAACACATATCATTTTTAGAAAATGAATAATTATATAGTTATTATTAGAGAACTTGTTAACCATAATATAGTAATCTTAATTGAAACTGAATACATTAGTAATGAAAAGATAACCCAATCCTACACATTTCATATAATACATATATTATTTAATGTTCACTATTAAAAATAAACAGAAATACATGTAGCATTTTCAAAAATAATTAATACAATAAAATAATAAAAACCCTAAATGGTGGGTATAACTCATCCCATAGTAACAATAATAAATTAACACACTTTTCATCCTCATATAAAAAATGTTCCTTTAATAAATTATACTAATAATAACTGTGAATTTTCTATGTTTTATATTTATTGTGTATGTATAAAGGATCATTATTAGGAGTCACCCTATAAATAGGACTCTCTATCATGATTAAATTTGTATTAATGAAATAATAAAGAATTAGTGTATTTATTAATAATACAATTCATATCCCAATAAAAATCACTATTAATAAAAATATATGATATGATATATCATCACATGAAATTCTTACACTAAATAAATCATTAAATGGTTACTCCAACACCACAATGATGATTATAATAACTTGCGCTTCACATAAAAAATAATGTCGTAAAAACCATAGAAAACACTAAAAAAATATTTTTCTTTATTTTTAGGTAGATATAATTGGTAATAGATAATGGATATAAGAATGTATAAATTTATCAATGGTAAACTATCGTGGGAAAATTGTACCATTTATCAGTGCTGAACGAATTGCTGATAAAAGATTCCCATTATCATGTATCTTTTATCATTGATAAAGGGTTGTATTTAACTATTCATTAATTTTATAATTAGTAAAGGGTTACTTTATTAGTTAAATCTATACAACACTACTAAAGATTACAATTTATAAGAACATTTTCTACCACTAATAATTGTCGTGATCACATTCACAATACCCACTTCAAGATTGTGGAAATTTTATCCATGGTTTATATATGATTCTATAATATCCTAACTCTAGAATCCTACTGTAGGGATGGGATTCTAAATACACTCCTCAAACCCTATATATTCCCATGTCGACACACATTAGCCCTCGTTGGCCTTGGACCACCCTATCAACTCCACAAGCATTTGGCCCACTCTCTTCTATGTTGACCCTTCCTGTTGGGCTCCATAAATGGTAGTCCCTTCATGGTTAGATCTATCTAACATTATGAATTTATTATATATATATATATATATATATATATATATTTCATATCGAATAATATATATATCTTATATATAGAAATATATTATATATATTTTTATTTTTAAAATTTTTATTTGTTTACATTTTTTTAAAAAGTATTCGTTTTTAAAATTTATATATATTTATTTATTTACTTATTATTAAATTTTTATTTAATACAAGAAAATATATATTGATATATTTAAAAATATATTGATATATATTATATTTTAGAATTAGTATATAAAAATATATATTTATCTATATTTATATATATATATGCATAAATAGTATATTGAATATTTAATTAATAAATTATATATTAATTTTCTTTTCATGTATGAAAAGATATATTTTAATATATTTATGTATATATGAATATATTAATATATATTAATACATATTATTATGTACTAATAGAGAGTATAATAATAACTAAATTATATATATATATATATATATAATTAAACAATATATATATATATATTATAAATTAGTTTATTAAATATTAATATGTTTACAATATATTATATATATAACTAAATCATTAATAGAATATTTAAAATTAATAAAAATATATAATGATAGTAAATACTTAGTGTAACAAATAAATAAATAACATACTATTTATTAGTATATGTTTGTAATTTTTTTAATTTTTATGAAGGATAATTTTATTAGTCAATTTATGTATAAAATTTTTGAATTTAATTTAAAAAAAAATTAATTTACATAATTAATATATATCCAATTTTACTCAAACATAAATTAAGGCATTTCCCTGAGATGGAGCAGACCAAAACCAAGATTATTTATAATTAATATTTTAAATTATATATATTCACATATATATATTAATAAATAGAATATTAATTATATATCTAATTAAATAAATAATATAATATTTTTAATTAAAATAATGAATTATTTACTTAAATCATTTCTATACTAATCAAAAAAAAAATAATGCACTATTTATTTGTATACAATAAAAAATACTCAATATACTAACTAAATCATAATATACAAATTTAGAATAGTAATTATTTGTAATATATAATAAATTTATTAATTTTAAATTATTTTATCAATTTTTTTAATTTATAAATACTATATAAATCATTAAAAAATAAATATATATAATTAAATATCAAATATTATTCACATTAATTCATTTAACATAATAAATTCATAAATAATGTTATTTGTTATAATTTTTTAATACTTTAAGATTAAAAATATTTAATCATTTATTGTTTTTATAATTTATACATTTTTAATGTTTCCGTATATAATTATTCATTATTATATTTAAAATATCTATAATTTATTCATTTTTAATATTTTAATTGTTAAATATTGTTATAATTTTATATAGTTAAATATACTTATTTATACATGTTTTTTCATCTATATTTTATTTTTTTAATATAGTTGTATATTATATAATTAATATGTATTCATTTCCAATTTTCATATATGTAAATATGTATATTTCATTGTTTTGAAATTTTATATATATTTAATAACAATTGTTGATTTTTTAAATTTATTAATCATTACTATAATTTTTTCATTAATAGATGATACATATTATATAATGTAATTTTTCTATTTAACGAATATAAAACCTTTGTATATACATTTTCATTAATTTCACACGCACAGATGTTTATATAATTAGTGAAATTGTATATAGGAACACACAAACCTCGTAATTATGTAATTTATTCAAATTTTAATACTCATTTAACAATTTCATATCACAACACAATATATTTAATTTATTATTTTATTATCTGTAAATATTTTATAGAATTTTTAGTAATTTATTTATATAAAATATATTGTTAAAAATAATTATATACGTCATTATTAGCCCTATTTATGTGAAAATATATTCATTCTTTATCACTGGTATATTTTTAGCTGTGATAAAGAAATCATTTATGAGTAGTTGTTTTATGTTGACAAAGATACATATTTAAGATTGATAAAATATGAGTGATAACATATATATTTATTAGTGCTAGATATTTTACCCAAATAAAAACCCTCAATATCATCTCTTATTTAAATTGATTATAGAACCCTCTTGATCATTTTTTTACAAAACTAATTGAACAAATTTACATCGTGTCATTCAATCACATTAATAATATCATCTCTTCTTATTATCTGTTTGATATTCTATCAAGTGGATGAATTCTAAAATATATAGAATGTATCTTTCCCCTCCTCTCTAATTTATCAATGTTGTTGATCATCACTCTTTATATTATTTAATCAGTCGATATGTAAATTGAACTCTATGAGTATCAAGGATCCATCAGTCTCTCCCTAGAATGAAAACACAAGGGATGATGATCAATGCCAGTGAGGCCTCACATTGGTCCTCATGAACAGTACCTTGATCAGTCTTCCAGACCTCTTACTTCTTAATGACCCCACCTAAATTTGACCCATTATAGGGTCACTATTGCAATTGGATTCCAAATATACCATTGGATGAATGTTTATGAAACACTTTTATCCTCCTTAGATAAAAACATTCTTTTGAGATGTTTATGTTGAAGTGAATAGATTCTATTTTTCCAATGACGAAAATTTTAATTATTGTAGTGAGGAAAATAGAGGGACTTATATTTAATAAAATTGGAAAAACTATATATAATTCATCAAATTTATTCATTGAATGTGAGTTTAATATTTAATATATATATATTATTTTATTCATATGGTGTTCTTATGAAATTAATATATGTGAGGTTTCATGGTCGGTAGTTTTCATTTTGTTAACAGATTTTAAATTATTAAATAAAATTCTAATTAAGATAATAACATAAAATATTATATAACCAAAACAAATTATTATAAATGAAAAATAGATTTTTTTATATTTTATATTTATTGAATATTTTTTGAATGAATAGTTATATTATTTTGAGTAAATTAGAAATATATAAAAATTTTATTCCTATAGGAGAATTGTTTATTGAAAATTTTATTTATTCCATTGTAAAAAATTATTTTTTAAATATTTGTGAGATTTTCTATTTTTCTGTCATTTTTTAAATTTTAATGGATTATCATGTTCATGATAATTTAATTTTTTGGAACATATTTATGTTTTTTTATATATAATGATTCAGAAAACAATCATTATCATGTGTTTTGTACCTTTATAAAATCATTAAGAAATTTTTTAAATTCTGTTGATATGAAAGAGTTGAAGAAGATAGGAAGATCTCATCGTGTGATAAACACTAAGGTTTAAGGATAGTGGATTGATAAGGAGGCTCGTATTCTGATTAGAGGATTAAATATGGGGAAGATTAACATGGAGGAATTAATGAAATCTTGGGACAACTTGGAACATCAGTATGAAGCATTCATAAAAGGATACCATGAATCACAGTTAAATTCTCTTCCCTATATATTTTTTATGGAAATTTATTCCAATCGGATCAAACCATTCATCCATAAATATGTATTTTCTTTTCGTGTTTAATGATGTGAGTGTTCTCACTATCCCGAAAAATTTTTGATAATAAAAATGTAACGTTGGATGGATGGAAATGACATATAAAAAATAATAATGCAGTTTTATGAAATAATGTTTCATTATGTTGTGTTTTAAATGTACTTATATTATTAATTTTGATTATTTTGGAAATTTTGAATTTAAATTAATATAAATTCCTTTTGATTAAATATTATATTGTCTTTGTATAAATATGATGAGGTATTTATTTTTTTATTGTTAATTTTATTGTGATAATAATTTATTGTAATAATTTTTCATATTTCCATAAAATTATTTTTTCTTATTTATTTCATAAATTGTGGTTACAGTGGAGAATATTTAAATATTTTAACAAATCATTTTCACTATGAGATGGGTATATTTTTTAATGAAAAATGTAATGTATTTATTTATGAATAATTATATGGATTCTTATTTATTTGTTAGAGGTTTTATTACTTATTAACTTTTCTCTCTATTTACTAAACCCTATTTTCTAATGGTTTAGGATTAAATATTTAGTTTCAGTCCATATTTTTTTCTATTTTTAATCATAAATTTAAACGGATTTTAATTATTATATCATTAATTTTTAATGTATTTTAATGTATTTTTTATTTGTACTTTTTTTCTTGAATATTGTTTGGGATCCTCTTTTATTGAGTTGATTAATTTGAAATTATTTATTTTGACTTCTTATATTATTTCTAACCATTCTTTAGTAGTTTATGGATAATATAGATTTTAAACATTATTTATAGTAATATTAGATCTCATATGTGTATTCGTACCAGAATTACTAGGAATAAGTTGGGAACAATTACGATTAAAAACAAGAAATTATCAAAATAATAATAATGTGACGGAGTATAATATAGGTCCAGAATTTGAAATTTCAATGGATAATGAGGAATAATGAACATGTTTTCTAATCCCCCTTTATCCTTTCACATATTCTTACTATTATGAATATTAGTTTCCATATTATGTTTTAAAGTGAGTATGAAAATGACAAATGGATTCCAATAAGATGACAATAAAATGAAATAATGAAATTAATGGTTGATAATTCGTGTAGTGTAATTTGGGTTGACTTATTCCAAATGTGAATTTATGGTTAGTTCTATCTTATGAATATTATATAATAAGATGAAATATAAAGTTATGTCACTGATTTATGTGTTAGTGTTTAATTCATAATTTGATTTTAAAATAAATAGTTAAATAAAATAATAATTGTTGAATTATGAATTAGTTTGATCATAATGTAAAATTTAGTTGTGATATATTTTATGATGTTGCACTATTAATTGTTTTATTTTTTATTTTTCATGTACATAATATGGTTTTTACTTTTATTTACATTTTATCATTATAAATTAATTGAGTATTGAAGATAAAATGTTATAATTTAGAACAAATTTATCTCATTCAAATACATGAATAGAAAATAGTTGAATAATTTCACAATGTTTATTATAAGATCACCGAGTCTTACATATGATAATAATTTTATTAAGAATTTATATATATTTTTGGATATACCTATGATGGGTTTTACAACAAGATGTGGGATATAGATAATACCGATATTAGTATAATAAAATTAAATAATTGTAGTAAAACACTACATAATAACGGATAAATATATCTTCACATAGTAGTATTGATGTTTAATTATTAATTTCACTGTCATTAACTTTATATTCAAATATAAAACATTCATACATAAACACCATTTATTTAAATTATATGGAGTTATTATCATTCAATCATATAATAGACACATATAATTTCACATATTATAGAAAATAAATTTATAATGACATGATGTTTTGTGAATGTCACTTACTCCATCCAACCCATATTATATTAATTCAAAACTGACTCCCACAACTATGTCCTCATTGGAAGATATGTGCTTCTAATATTCATTCATCTGATTAAAGGCATTTTAAATTTCATGGAGTAATTGTGGAAATTAAATAAATGATGAAACTAAAATTATTGTTTAATAATGATTTCATATAAGAAATTAGGATGAGACTTATCATGGGCACACAAATAACAGAGCCCCTCATAGGTATCTGACAACAATTGCTTCTTTTTTCTTCTTGAGGTAGCAATCTTGGAAATGTTGTATGTTGTTTTATCAACCCCTACACCTAGGAACATTTATAAATATGGATACAATTTTAATCCACATTATTTTCAACTACAAAATAGTTATTATTTCATTTTTCATAATACTCATCCCCATATATTAAAGATATACACAAATTTTTCTTGATCTTCTTTGCATAGGAGTCTTCCTATACTAGGTACAATTCATCATTTTGGATAAATTAAAAAGGTAAAACCTTCCACAAGTAGTGTAATTATTTTCTTAAATTAAATTAACCATTTCATTAAATCCATTATAAAATTATTTGAAACATTCAATTTTTTGGTTACACAAATTATAATAATCTATTAAATTATTTGATTATGAATATCTTATCTCTATTTATTTATTTTAACAGTTTGTATATTTTTTGAACCAAATATGATGGATATGAATTGTAAATGTATACATTCTGAAATTATGAAAAAATACTATGATGTTGGAGTTTATGTTTTAATAATTTTTTTAATAGAGCACACCTCCCATCATTTTCAAATCCTTTTCCATGTATATATATTATTTATTTAAGAGAGTTTTGTGTTTAATATAAGGATGACCATTTTATTCATCATATAGTAGATCATAATAATAAATTATGGACTATGAATGGTAAAAAAAAGTTAAAACAAATTGTGATGAAAATATTGTTTATGGATACTTTTATATGAATACAAGTGTAAATAATGATGGAAATCATATGGAATAAATGGAAATGGAAATTTAAGAGGCCCTTCATGATTTACCATTTTTTGATATGTTAAATAGACCTTATAAAAGACAATCATATTTTTTTAACTAAATAGACAACATTATAGGATGTATCAAGGTTATATAAATTTTTATTTTTAAACAAATTGGGTGAAACCATCTTTACAGAACAACTTGGTATTCAGAATGACATGCTACTAGATGGAAATTATCATACTTGTTAATAAATAGATATGAAATGAATCAATGAATAATGGTTATGATCTTTAAAAAAATGTTCTTGTCCAAATGATTGCATATTTTGTTTCAAGAACCATGAATCATAAATAATATTCCATATGTGAGACGAGAATTGATACAAGAAATATGAATCACATCATTAAATGTTTTTTGAACATTCCAATAATTCCATGGCAAGAATATTATATGTATGTTAGTAAACCACAATAAAATTTAAAGGGACTGAATATAAATGAATAAAATTGCAAAAATGTGCCATGAAACAGACACTCCTCAATGGTTGAAAAATGATTATCATTATCCTTAATTGGAGAAGTGGCTATGAAACACCCATTAATCATTATCAACTTAAGGGATAAATACTTTTTCTATGCATAATAGTATTCTAAGAGCATGTCTAGTTATGTTGGAAAATAATACATTTCACTATAGTTAGGCATGAAGAAAAAATAATTTTTTTTGTCTCTTATAATATTTGAAAAAAACATGTAATGATATTGATGTTTATTTTGTCCCATCGATTTAGTATATGAAACTTATGTGGGTATGGGTGTTACAATCTATATGCCATTTAATCTGAAGAATTCACATTGAGTTCCTTATTAAGTGGGTTGCTAAATAAAAATATTGATTATAAATATTTTCCAGGTTGTATAATAAATGTAATAATTAGGTGTTTTATTTTTCAATAATACATACAAATAGTTTAGCTGAATATTTCATCAAAGATAGTATTTTTACGAACTCATAATTTTTTAGCTATACAACAGAATTGGAAATCCTAGATGATAAAATTATATGGTAATACCGAATAAGATACAATAAAATCTCTACTAATAAGTGATAATCTATTTCCTAGAATAAAATATATTGAAAATTATTCCAATAAACCATTTTTGATAAACCCTAAAAATTATTGTTTGGAAAAAGATATCATTTTTTCTTTAAATTACCACATTGTAATTTTATACATGTCATAAATTATCTTCAAGTCTTTTCTATTGAAAAATAATAATGTTTATCATGTTATTATAATGTTAGTAAATGTTATTGAAAAAAACACAACATCAAATCTAGGTTAGTCATTATTTATATGGGCATAAGAGATTATTTATCACTAGTGATGGTTAATAAGAATACATTTCATTTACCAATATGTTACACGTAATATTGAAAAGTTAAATCAAAATTTTACATTTTCGAAAATATTATAAATATTTGGTAGGGTATTCATTAGAAATCATGAATTTCTTGTTGATGAATAACATGGAGATATAGGGATGAAAATAAAAATACTATAATTTTTCAATTCATGGTTTCATGCTCATTGGGTTATGTTTCCTTCTACCTAAAAATGTACAACATATATTAACCATACAATACTTCTTTTATAAGTCCTTATGCTATAAAGTTATTGACACGTCAGTGTTTCTAATCAAGAATAAAGAGTTTGTGTTCATATTATATTATATAGAGATGATCGTACAATTTTAATTCTCTATTATTATGGAAAACTGGATGTATTAATCAGCTATAGTGGATCAACTATATAGAACTATCTATTAAAGGTTGATGTACACCATTAATCTGTATATGAAGAATTTAAAAAGTTATATAACGAATTAACATATTCATAATGGTGTTGTTGAAGAATAATTTATTATAAATAATGTTGATTAATTATATACTAATTACATATCATATTTTGATATCAACAGTATTCCAATGACATATCATATAAATAACATCAAGGGAGAAGTTATTTCTTGAATAGGTGTTGTTACAGTTACCATCAAAGAGATGAAGACATTTCATCATTACATTTTACATAATAGGGAATAGGTTTATCTCTCATTAAATTCCATAATGATATTATTAGTCATTTTAATATATTCCCCACAAATGGACGGATATAAAATACACATAATCAAAATATTATAGGATTTTTCAATGATTATATTGTTAATGAGTTTTCAAAAAATATATATTCAATTTTCAATCATATTTGATGACTAACCATGTGACCGTATTTGAATGATATATCTTACATAGTTTTTGTATTAAATTAATATATTATTTTATTATAACAAAATTATAACAGTATTAAGATAAACGACTTTTTGTTAGTTTAATGGAGGAACTTATGCACATATATAGTTTGAAAATTTTAAATCCATTTTTTGGTAATATTTTATATTTCAACATCATCAAATTGATTTTTGAGTTATGTTATACAACAATTCATGTTCTAATTTTATGTTTCGATGGGGTTGACTATAGGTGTGTAGTGAAAATTGATTAAATCACCTTTTTAAAGGAATATTCTATAGTGGAAGGGGAAATGGAAATTCAATTCATAAGGGAATCTCAAGCCGTGCAGTTATTTTATGATTTAGAGACAAAAACATGAAATATTAAACTATCCATTTGTTGACTAAAACAATTATAGGATTTTATGATGATTCATTTGAGGAAGAAACTTTAATTGGGATATCACAATAATTTCATGGTTTCCCCATGGTTGATAATTTCATTTTTTAGTGTTAAGTAGAAATAGTGGATTTGGATTATTGGTGGAGGATCTAAACACCATCTACATTAAAAACAAATAATGAGAGTAAAATGAAAAGGTTCATGTTTTTTAAATATTCTATTATTTTTGTCATATTATTATTTTTTCATTACAATATTAATATATTATAAATTAACTGTTTTATTATAATAGAAGATAATGACATCTACATATGTCACAAACCAAATTTGGTCTCCATCAAAACTGGAAAATGACAGAGTATGCGGCAAGGCCCGAAGGGCGTTCCCAATCCCTAGGGATGGAACATCTACCTAAGTATCACAAAAAAGAATTTGAGAATTATTTACCTGAGTATGTAAACATAAAAGAAAAAAATCCAATAATATATATCTGGATGTTTCAAAACAAACCATTTTTAAAAAAAATTCAGAATTTAATTACATAATTTTAAAAAATTCTCAAAGACTATAGAAAATAAAGAAACCCAAAATGGACTGCCAAAGTACATACTCAAGGTATGTGGCACCACCCCCAATACATATCCACAACACTACACTAATAAAGACCTATAGAAACTCGAACCCTTGACAATAAAAGCTTTACCCTAACATGTCATAAAATAATGAATTATACATACATGAAAATGTGTATGTATAGTGTGAGACTAATCCCAGTAAGATTACACAATTAAAATATTCCATATTATAATCATTATAAGAAGAAAAGAATTCATGTTTTGTTTCCAAGAATTGTGAACAATAATTTCATAAATATCTTTCTAACATAAAAACTCTTTCCATGTGGGGTACCTTAAAAAAATCCACAATTTTAAATATTATGAAAAAGATACTAAATTTCTCATTCCAAACATACTATATGATGATAGTAAGTATAAAATATACAATGAGCACTAGAAATGAGAAACAACCCTAGGTCCTAGCTCTTTGTGAGTCCTAGGTACATTGTATCTCAGTGAAAGTAACCATACAAATATCTATTCTCGTGCACACGGGCCTATAGTATAGATCATACCCATAACCTAATAGTCCAACAAAAACATCATCATTTTAGTTTAGTTAGTGGTGGAATTGTCAAACATTCTATGGAAAAGAAGGGCTAAACCCCATGGGATCACTAGCACACTAGTACACATCCACTCACATAGCTACCCGAATTTTTCCGCTTGTTTTCAAAGAACATCCACAATCCATGAAATAATAATTTCACATTCAAATACCATTTCCAAATAACAAAAAAAAACTTCTTACACACATGTCTCCTAATTTAATTTTTCATTGAAATACATTTTGAACCCATACTTAGACCAAAATAGGCCACAACACGTTTCACCTTTCTTTCACACTTCATAAAATCCTTTAGACAATTTTAGAAAACAATTCAATGATAGTACACATCACATAACATCCCCTTCACATTAATATAGACCATTTCAAAACTACACATCTACCAAAATAGTTTGGCAACATAGAAACACCTCTTACATAAATCCAGATAGCATTTAAAATCATTACAAAACAATTCCAAGGAGTGTAACCAAGATTTGCAGATAAAATCCTTATAAAACCACTCTACAAAGACAAAAATCATTCCAAGGTCACATAAAACCATAATTTTAATCCATAATATCATTCAATTAAAATATTCCTTAAATAAAAAAAACCCAGTGAACATAACATGGAATACACAGGAAAAGTATTAATTTTTGACCAAAATACCACATAAAAACCAACCACTTTACAAATGATACCAAATATAATTTTATTACCAGAAGAATGAAATTTAATCATTATATGAATATAAATAAAAAAATAACTCATCCAATAATTCTTAAATATTGAATTACATTCTATTTTTTCCAAAAACTTCAAACCATTCTGCAAAACAATAATCACCCCATTGTCGCACAACAAGAGACTTGATACAAACCTAAAACCTTAGGATTAGATCAAGAAACTCAAAGAAATACCCTAGGATAGAATCAATACTTTCTGAAAATTTATAACTTCTAAAAAATATGGATGAAACCATATGTCAAAGGAAGAAACCCCAAGAATGAATTAGAAGGAAGGAAATAATCCCACTTACCAAAGATATCTTGAATAAAATGCCCCAAATGCACAAGTATCTGAATTCTCAAACAGAAAAAATGATATTGAGGTTTGAATAAGGCTGATTAGGTCAAGTGAGATATACAATGGATGTAATGGAGTAAAAATTGAAGAAGTTATAAAGGAAACAAGTTACCTCTTCAAATATTGACGATTGGAGATATCCAAAGACGTTTTCCCCCAATTTGAGATGAATATTAGATCAAAATAGGGGATACGAGCATGGAATCTCACCTTGGGTATGTTCTGTTTGTTAGGAGTTGGAATCATAGAAAACACTTAAAAATTTAATGAGATATTATTGAATTAAAATATAATTTAAAGCAAAAAATGGGAATTCGAGATGTCCCAATAACATAATAAAAACCCAAATCAATCATGATTATGGATTTATATGAGGTACAAAAGAATATGGTGGTTTTAATATACAAGAGGATTCCAATTGAGAAGTGGAATGAGTGTAAAATGATGTAAAATTAAGGGGTTATAATAAAGAAATAATTCTTTAAAACATGAAATGGGCTCACAGTATGGCCCAAATCATGAAAACACACCATTTCCTCCAAAACTACATGGGAATCCCACCAAACCAAATAAAGAGTAGTATTTAAAAGAAAAATTCATGTAAAAGAATTTATGGTTATGACAATTATCCCAACTATAAAATTTTTCACCCTTGGAAGGCCACAGTAAGACCAAAATGAAAAACCAAACCAAACTAAAAGGAAAAAATGGGATGCTTTGGAAAGTGTCCCCCCAAAGGCCAAAACACCTCCAAAGATCAATTAAGGAAGGAATAATCTGAAAAAATAAATCATAAACTAAATTCCAAAAATAATAGAGCACATCCAAACTTCATCCCAAAACAAAACACCTCAAACAAAACTCTATGGAGCCCAAGAAACTTACCTAGAGGGATCCAACGAAAACGAGCGAGGTTACCACATACTCACATAAAAAAACTATTTGGCCCACTAAAACCCCAACATATATCCATTTAATAAGATTGCGGTTAAATTTCTCCAAATGAGGATACCTATTCTAGAACAACATAGGGATAAAACCATGTTACTGATACAGGAGGACACAAACAGAGACCCCACCATAAGGGGAAACTCAATTTTTTTCGAGATAGAATCAAAAAACTATCAAGGGAGGCCCAAATATAATACCATCATCGGGTGTATAATTTCATTAAAATTTTCCAGAAAAACTTACATAAGATGCATAGTGGGTCTCCCGACCATAAGAACCAACCATCATTACTAACCAGTCTGGGTTGTCATGAAAAACCCCAAAATGTAATGGTTTGGAAAGACTGCTCGGCCAGTCTACAATGTTTGGGAAACCGTTCCCTAAACTTGCATAGAATTATGTTCAATGGGGATGATTCACATTCTTACTTGGTAAAAGGCACACTACCATGTGGATAATGTGTGGTAGTGACTATATCTTATCACACATTTTTGTAGGATAGTGCACAATTACTACTCATTGTGCACAAAACCTGCTCTTCAGACTACCTAGCCCAAATTTCATCATTTTCGTTAAAAACATCATAGGAATACAAATGGAATAACATGATATCTGGATATAACATAGAAATGAGGTCCTCCCAACTCATCTACTGAACATGAACAACATAAAAAAGATTATGACACCAGAGGTTTTAAACTATTCATATCTTTCATATGGAAGATAATACCTTGACCAAATGTTTGAACGACCCTCGATTTTTTCCTGACTACATGCCATCTTTACTCTGGTACCTATGGAAGGCACTCATATGGTTCAATCATCTTTTTCCTCACATGCAGGATTCGGAAACCCCTGAATGTAACTTCTTCTTCTGGTGCTACAAAAAAAATAAACTGTAATCCTAGATGGGTTAACCAAGAATAAAACATTGAAAAATGGTTTAAACGACCCCAGAATTTCTCTTGACTACACGCCAGAATCACTTCGAGACCTATTGTCAGAGCTCATATGATTGAAGCATCATCATGGGTCAGAGTCATTCATTTTAAACCCCCTAAATATAAATTCCTTTTTTGGTGCAACAAACAACTACACCATAATCATAGATGGGTTTACCAAGACATAACACCTTCAAAACCTCGCATTACCAAAACCTAACATTTTTCTGAAACAATGGCACAGAAGATGCAAACACATCACCCCTTTTTTCTTTAGATGAAAAACATAATGAGGAACGGACATATGGAAACATATTCCTCTAAATATAGGATGCAGAGATTTTCCAATATGAGACACACTTCCTATATTATAGAGACTATTAGATTATTGAACAACCTTCACCATTACATTCAAACGGGCAGACAACATCACAAGGCATCACCGAAAATGACCATTATTACTAATAGAAACAAAACATATAGAGGGGAATTATTCCTAGTCCAAAAAACCACATCATTCAACTGAGCAGCCAAAACAGCCTCACTAAGCCCGATTTTCCTCACTAATTGAAAAAAATGAACTCTTTCTTCGATAAGACTAACAAAATACCCAAGGGCCCACTTAGAAAACATCTTTCAGTTACAAACCAGAACCTATTTAAAATATGGTGACTTACATAACAAAAGAAACTAAGGTCCCTTTCAACCTTCCACAACCACTCTCCCACTAAAAGTGTATCCCCAAAACATGTGAAGGTGAAGGCTGTATACTCAATCTCCCAAACATGAGAAAAACATTCCTTATGTCAATAAACTTGTAGATTTTCCAATGGGGAAGCAATCTAGGATGCACTTATGTCATTAATTAACTCTTAATGGTCGCATAAATTATCTAATGAGAGAACTCAAGGATGCGACCAAGATGGTATACTAGTCCAAACATATCAAAAACCATAATCGAAGACATTAGTGGATCCACCAGAAGGCCCTCCAAATCATTTATCTGAAGGGACCACTAGACAGCCCTTCAACCCACCTTACCGACCAAACACAAGCACATAACATCGTTCAAACAAGTTGGGTTCTTAGATCCAAAACACACCACTAAAAAAATTTCTAAAAACACATAAGATACAACATCCCAACAAGTCATCAAGACAACATGTTTTCCTTTAAATCATCACTTAGAAAATTAATAGGCCGGTTGTTAGAGTTTCCACGAATGGTATTCAGGGGCCGCACACAAGCATGTTTCTATGGTACATAGAACACCCTATTCAAAAAAAATCCAGTCACTCATTAAGAAATTACATTAACCATCGATCATCCCATATAATCTCATGATTTTGGTCACTCATGGAAATACCAAATGTTAAATTAAAATTTCCTTCCACTTTTCCAAACCAAAACATTAAACTGGAACATCCTATTCATCATAACAGTTATTAATGATATGAAACCCCAATTTACATCAAAAAATATTCATAAAAGCACCAGTCATTAAAATAAAAACTATCTTTCATACCATACATATCAATTTCAAAAAATCTTCACCCATTTGAAAACACATCCAGTTTTATGAAATCACCATTAGATCAACACCCATTCAATGAAAAAAAACATATCATATAATTTAAAACAAGGTTCAAATGATTCATAACACTAATAATATTCTCACTTGTTTCCAAATTAAAAACCAATATCTAAACTCAACATACAAATTAAAAGACACTTTATTCCATTCAAAACAATTTTTTATCAATTTCAAAATTTCCTTTTTAAACTAATTATCAAAATCCACTATGATGTGATGTATTCATTCAAAATTTTTTAAATACACCATTTACCATTTAAAATTTGTTTTAAAAATTAAGATACACCATTTAACTAATAAATTCATCCCTTCTTTGTTAACAAATAATTTCAAGAAAAACATTAATCTTCTTAAAACTAGTTAATTTTTCCTTAAAACCAAACTTCCAAGATTCCAAAATTAATGGACAGAAGACAATGGGAGAGGAAACTCGCCTCTATTGGTGACATGGGAATATTTTTGGTGTCCAAACTCCAATCACTTCAACATCATGGAGAGTTTTCTGGGGAAATATCTCTGGATCCACCTAGATTTCCAGGCCATGCGAGCTCACTAAGACCATTAACCAAACTCTCTTTTCATTTCTCCTAGTTATCAACACCGCAATAAAATCAAAGGACATTGATAAATCTAGACCTCCCCTAGAGACATTAATTACATCACAAGGTATTCTGGATAGACCCCATTCTCATAATCAAAATTTCCAGCCCAGAAAATCATAACTCCAGACTATCCTTACTCTTCCGTAAATAACCTGACCCAAGAGGGAGAATATCCTTTAATACCATTTTTTCACGCAATGAATTAGGTTCCATAAATACATTCACCCAACCCATCATGTGGAAAGTCTGTAAGGGCATTTCTGATCCCCATGGGCTGGCACAAGTAATCGAGAACAAAAATATAGAATTTTGGAATGATTTTCCTATTTATATAAACTAAAACCACAAAAATCCAATATAACATATCTGGATATTTCAAAACAAAACATATTTTAAAAAAATTAACAATTTAATTACATAATTTAAAACTATCTCAAAGACTATATAAAATTAAGAAACCAAAAAAATGGATAGCCCAAGAACCTCCTGATGCAAGATTCATAGCCCTCAAGCCATCTGTATAACACTGGACTATGAAAGACCAAAAAAACTTGGACCATTAGCACTAAAGTCTTTACTCAAAACTATGAAAAATAACCAATTCTAAATACACCCAAAGGTGTAACTTGGATGTTAGACAAATCCCAATTGGATTCCACCACTAAAATCTTCCATTTGATAATCATTATAAAAAAATCATGCATGTTTTGCAAACAATAAATGCTAGTAACAATTTCTAAAAGATGAAAAAAGCATAAAAATATTTTATAAGTTTGATAATTTAAAATAAATCAACATTTTTAAATAGAATAAAGAAGAAAATTAATTCTTACATCCAAACATACCGTATATGGATGATATGTATAAGATATCCAATGAAAACTAAAAAGAGAATACAACCTAAGGCACTAGCACTTTGTGTGTCCTAGGTACCTCATATCCCGATGAAAGAAACCTTAGAAATATTTTTTCTCATGAAAACAAGACACTAGTAGGGAAAATAACCATACGTAATTAGTCCCCAAAATCATCATCATCATAGTTTAGTTAGTGTTTTCATCTTAAAAAATTTTACTTGAAACATTGGACAGACCCCCCGAGATCAATAGTATACTAGTACACATCCACCCACCTAGATACCCTAGTTTTTTCTCTTGTTCTCTAACAAGTTCAACAAGCCATGAAATACCATTTTCAAAATAAAACTCCATTTCCAAGTCACACTCACAAAAAATAGCCAGCACTCATAATTTCCTTTTTATTCAAATTCATTTTGAACCCATACTCAAACCAAAGCAGCCCACAACATGGTTCACTTCTCTTTAACACTTTAACAAATCCCTTATAAAATTTTTTAAAACCATTTAAAGATATTATACATCATATAATAGTATTTTCACATTAAAAAATACCATTTCAAAAGTACACTCGTACCAAAACACTTTGGAAACATAGTTTCACCACATAAATAAATCAAGAACGCGTTTAAAATCTACCCAAAACAATTTTAATTCGTGTAACAATGTTTTGTATATAAAATCCATAAAAAACCATTTTTATGGTTAATGTAATACTAATGTAACATCAAATCATAATTGGAAGCCATAAAATAATTTAATAAAACTATTCAATGTATCATAAAATAACCCCAATGAATACAAATCAGAATACAAACCGAAAATATTAATTTTTTATAAAAAAAATGGCACATAAAAACCAATGGATAATCTAATTCTACTGAATATAATTTTCTCACAAAACACAATGGAAGAGAATAATTATAAAAATATTAATCAATAAATATTAACTCAGCCAGTAATGCATACACATCGAATCACCAACAATTTGTGCCAAAAACTCCAAACTATTGTGCAAAAAATTAATCCCACCACTGCCGCACCACAAGGGTTTCAAAAACAACCTCAAACCTCAATATTAGACCAATTAAATCAAATAAAAATCATAGGTTTGAATCCCTATTTTCTTAAAATTAGTAACTTCAATAAAAAAGGGATTAAACCCTAAGAAAAAGAAGAAAACCTATGAAAAATGGAGAAGGAAGGAATGAAACCCACTTACATAAGATATTTTGATTAAAACGACACAAATACACTAGTATATGAATTTAAAAACATAATAAAATGTATTTGAGGTTAGGATAAATATTATTAGGGTAGGGGAGAACTAAAATGGTGTGAAAATAGTAAAAATTGATGGAGTTATGAAAGAAAGAAGTTACCTTTTCAAATCTGGATGATATGAGAAATTCATAGATTTTATGCCTAAATTCGTTAATAAAATGGGCTCAAAAGATGGTGAGAAGAGCATGGGGTGCCCCTTGGGTAAGTGGGATCGGTTAATAGTTGGAATCACAAAAAACCCTAAAAATTGAATGAGATATTAAATTATTAAACAACATTTTAAAGAAGGAAATATACTTTCAGGCTATTATAATACCTCAATAAAGAACTCGAATCCATCTGGATTATGGATTACTAAGACTTCCAAATGGATATGGTGGTTTTAATATACCAGGGCATGCCAATTGGGAAGTGGAAGGGGTGAAAAACGTTGAAAAATGAAGGATTTATAAGTAAAACAAAATTTTGTTTTAAAACCTGAAATCGGCTCACTATATGGCACAAATCATGAAAACACATCCTTTACACCAAAAATATGTGGGAAACCACAAAAAACAAATCAATAATAGTAATCAAATTAATAATACCTTTAAAATACCACATTTTGGTGACAACACATGATTATATTACTAATTTTTGGGAAGAAGATATGATTGATGTTAAAACTATAGAATTATTAAGGGATCAAGAACATGTTGATGAAAAAATAGAAGAACTACATGGAATCACTTTATTTACAAATATTAATGAGGTATACAGAAATGGTAATAATTTAGCGTCGGATGGAATAAAAAATACCAACCAATTGACCATAATATTTCAATGGACAATATTTTTGTTGGTGTTACAATGGGACTTAATTTGAATATTTTTATAAATTCATGGGGCAACTCCACCATGTAACAATGGAATCAATTTAGGAAGATATTATGGTAATTTAATGATATAATTTCTATATTTAACTGAATAAATTTATAATAAAATGTTTAATTACTTTTCAATATCGCTAGAAGTTTCCTTTTATTTTAGATTCATCAATAAAAAATGTCTAATTTGAACCGTAAAACACAGTTTGGCCCAAATCATGAAAACACACCCTTTCCTCCAAAACTACATGGGAATCCCAACAAAAAAAATAAACAGTAGTATTAAAAGATAAATACATGTAAAAGAATTCATGTTTGTGGAAATTATCCCAAATATAAAATGTTCCGCCCTTGGATGGCCACAGTTGGGCCAAAATGAAAAACCAAACCAAACTAAAAGGCCAAAATGGGCTGCTTTGGAAAGTGTCCCCTGAAAGGCCAAAACACCTCCAAAGATCAATTAAGGAATCATCTGAAAAAACAAATCATACAATAAATTCCGAAAACAATTGAGCACATGCAAACTTCATTACAGAACAAAAAACCTCAACTACAACTCTATTTATCCCATGAAACTTACCTGGAGGGATCCAATGAAAATGGGTGATGTTAACACATACTCACATAAAAAAACAATTGCGAGCCCTCAAACACAAAAATATATCCATGTAATATGTTTGTGGTTAAATATCTCCAAATGAGACTACCTATTATAGAACATCATAGGGATAAGACCATGTTACTGATATAGGAGGACACAAACAAACACCCCACCATAAGGGGAAACTCAATTTGTTCGAGATATAATCATGACACAAACAAGGTAGGCCCAAATATAATACCATCATAGGGTGTATAATTTCTTTATAATTTTACAAAATAACTTACATAAGAAGAATAGTGTGTCTCCAAACCATAAGAACCAACTATCTTTACTGAATATCTTGGGTCATCACGAAAAGAGCCAAAAATGTAATGGGTTGGAAAGACTGCTCAGTTAGTTTGCAAGGTTTGGGAAACAGTTCCCTAAACTTGCATAGAATTATGTTAAAATGGAATGATTCACATTATTACATAGTCATAGGCACACTACCATGTGAATAATATGTGGTAGCGACTATATCTTATCACACATTTTTGTAGGTTAGTGCACAATTACTACTCACTGTTCCCAAAACATGCTCTTCAAACTACCTAGACCAAATTTCATCATATTCATTAAAAAATTCATAGGAATACAAATGGAATAACATTATATAAGGATATAAATTGGAAATGAGGTCCTCCCACCTCATCTACTGAACATAAACAACTGAAAAAAGATGAAGACATCAGAGGTTTTTAAACTATTCACATCTTTCATAGAGTGGATAAGACTTTGACCAAAATTTTGAACAACCCTCGAATTTCCCCTGACTACATGCCATCTTCACCCTTGTACCTATGGCAGTCACTCATATGGTTCAAGAATCTTCAGCCGCACATTCTGGATTTGGAATCACATGAATGTAACTTCTTCTTCCAGTGCTACAAAAAAAATACACCGTAATCCTAGATGGGTTAACCAAGAATTGGACATTGACCAATGGTTTGAAAGACCCCAGTATTTCCCTTGACTATGCGCCAGCATCACCTCGAGACCTATTTATAGAGCTCATTTGATTGAAGCATGATCATGGTCAGAGTAATTAATTTGAAACCCCCAAATATAAATTCCTATTTCGGTGCAACAAAAAACTACACCGCAATCCTAGATGGGTTTACCAAGACATAACACACTCCAAACCTTTCATTACTAAAACCTAAATTTTTTCTGAAATAAGGGTATAGAAGATGCAAACACATCACCCCTCTTTTCTTCAGATGAAAAACAGAATGAGGAATGGACATATGGAAACACATTCCTCTAAATATAGGATGCATATATTTTCAAAAGAGAGACACACTTCCTATATTATAGAGACTATTAGATGATTGAAAAACCTTCGCCATTACAGTCAAACGAGCACACAACATCACAAGGCATCACCGAACATGATCATTGTTACTAATAAGAACAAAATATGTAGAGGTACCATATTCCAAGTCCCAAAAAAACACATCATTCCTGTGAGCATCCATAACAGCCTCACTATGCACGATTTTCCACACTAATGTCCTAACATGAACTCTTGCTTCGTCAAGACTAACAAAATTACCAAGGGCCAACTTAGACTACATCTTTCACTGACAAACCAGAACCTATTTAAACTATGGTGACTTACGTAACATAAGAAACTAAGGTCCCTTTCAACCTTCCACAACCACTCTCCCACAACATGTGTATCCCAAAAACATGGGAAGGTGAAGGCGGTATACTCATTCTCCCAGACACGAGAAAAAAATTCCTTATGTTGATCAACTGGTGGATTTTCTAATGGGGAAACAATCTAGGATCCACTTTAGTTATGAATTAACTCTTAATGGTGGAATAATGTATCCAATGAGATAAATCAAGGATGTGACCAAGATGGTACACTCATCATAATATATAAAAAACCATAATAGAAGACATTAGTGGATCCACCAGAAGGCCCTCCAAAACATTTATTTGCAGAGACCTCTAAACAACGCTTCAACCCAACTTACCAACCAAACACAAGCCCATAACATCGATCAAACAAGTGGGGTTATTAAACTCAAAACATACAACTAAAACATAATTTCCAAAACACATAAGATACAAAATCATAAACAATTCATTAATACATCATCTTTTCCTTTAAAATCATCACTTGGAATATTAACAGGCCAATGGTTAGAGATTCCACCAATTGTACCCCAGGGCCTCACACATGCATGCTTCTATGGAACATAGGGCACCCTCCTCAAATAAATGGCGAAACTCATCGAAAAATATCATTAACCATCGATCATCCCATATAATCCCATTCTTTCTCTCACTCATGGAAATAACAAAAGTTAAATAAAAATTTCCGTCCACTTTTCCAAACCGAAACATTCAACTTGGAATGTATTATTCCTCATAACATTTATCCATTAAATTAAACCCCAATTTACATCCAAAAAAATATTCATAAATTTTCCAGTCATTCAAATAAAAACAAGATTTCAAACCATACCCATCAATTTCGAAAAACCTCCAACCATTTCAAAAAACTTCCAGTTTTATGAAAATCACCATTCGATCATCACCCATTCATTGAAAAACACATCTCTTATAATTTGAAACAACGTTCAATTTATTCGTAACACTAATCATATTCTCACTAGTTTCCAAATTAAAAACCAATTCCTAAACTCCACATTAAAATTAAAATACACTTTATTCCATTCAAAACAATTTTTTTATCAATTTCAAAAGTTCCTTTTAAACTGATTATCAAAATCCACTTTGATGTAATGTATTCATTCAAAATTGTTTAAATACACAATTTACAATTTAAAAATTATTTTAAGAATTCAGTTACACTATTTAACTAATAAATTCATTCCTTATTTGTTAACAAATCATTTCAAAGAAACTTTACTCTTCTTAAAACCAATTAATTTTTTATTTAAAACCAAACTTCGACGATTCCAAAACTAAAGGGAAGAAGACAATGTAAAGGAAACTAGCCTTTATGGGTGACTTGGGAATATTTTTGGTGTCCAAACTCCAATCACTGTAACATCATGGAGGTTTTTCTAGGTAAATATCTCTAGATCTACCTAGATTTCCAGGACATGCGAGCTCACTGAGACCATTAACCCAACTCTCTTTTCATTTCTTCTAGTTATCATCAAACCAATAAAATCAAAGGACATAGATAAATCTCGACCTACCCTAGAGACATTAATCACATCACATGGTATTCTGGCTAGTCACCCTTCTCTTAATCAGAATTTCTTGCCCTGAAAATCCTAACTCCAGACTATCCCTACTCTTCCGTAAATAACCTAACCCATGAGGGAGAATATAACGACCCATACATTACATACATTGTTAATACATCAAAATTGAAGCATGCTTATGACAACATATAACAAAACCACGAAAGGACCGTATAGGTATAGTGTCTTTAGAAACTTGGAAACATAAACAACTGGTTCATAAAACGTCTACACTGTCTCCCATTTATTTCATCATATCTATAGTCCCTTTTGGCATATCATTTTTAATAACCTTCTTCCTGACCTGGGGAAAGAAAACATACAAAAGGGTGATCTCAAATGCTCAGTAAGGGTAAACAAAAGAAATATCAATGACATCATATTCATAAGAACATAACTTTTGGAAATCTTAACCTGCAAAAGAGAGCATAATTTCATAACATGGGAAAAATCATAGTAGTGAAATGGAATCCCAATAATCATAACATAAAACATGAAAATTTTTGGCATACACACATAATCATAGATAATAATTTTTTATTAGTCAAGACTCATTTCCAAGACTATCTTAGTGGACAAAGTCCATTTCTGAACCGAGTTCACTCCTCGTTTCAGTCCTGTTTCACTGAACCGGTATAACCTACCATTCTAGCCTTGACTATCTCATGAGATATAAAATCTTCACCCAATGAATTGTAGGGAGATATAGGTCCCACCCATATTATAATGATACCATTATTATGTGTGCCACAAAATCATAAATCATACATCATTGCATAACCCATGTAATAAAAATGGGAATCTTAAACATCGGGACATCATAAAACAATTCATATAAGATAAAGGAATTCATAAAAATATTTCCATCACAACATAATCAAATCAATGTAATAATAGGGATAGAGACATAACCCTTTATTATCTTAGATGTAAAATGATTTTGATAAAACTCTTGAACTCCATTCTTGAGGAAAATATCCTTTTTTACTTCAAAAACATTTTTCCTTTCTTAACATGTCATACATTTTTAAACTAAAAGAAGTTGATTAAAAATAAACTTGAAAACATGTAAAGGAAGATTCTTGGAAATATTTTTTTTAAAATCCATTCATTCCGTATAGGTTAAAAAACATTCTTCTCGTACTTTTGTCAAAAAAGTCAAAAAGTACCTCATACAAAAAACGACAAAAGATTCCTTTCATATCTTTTACTAAAAACTCACCGAAGGGTAAAATTGGATATAAACTATTGTAGAAGGATATAAATATTAAATATTTAGGAAAAATTTATTTGGATAATAAAATACACCCCAGTAAATTCCAAAGTATAAAAAATCTCGGATAAAAATGAGATTGTGATATTTCCCTTACCTTAGGTCCGATTTGCTTCGTAAGTGTCCGAACCTCCTCTTCTTCGAAGTGCTTCATTGAGACCTCCTTTTAGGGCACTAAAATATGTATTAGAAGAATACCATAACCTCTAGGATGTTTCTAGGGAAGTGGTGAGGAGAAATTGGCAGGGGTGGGCCGATCTTGAATGCTCAAAGTGGTGTGAGAAAGAGGGGGAGGAGGTGCCCTTTTATAAGGGAGGAGAGGGGTACCTTTGGAATAACTAAAAATATTATTTTATTATAATGTCAAATTCGGTTTTTAATAGCTCCAAATTGCTATATTTAGAAGATAATGTGGTTAGGGGTCGAAATCGTCTCATCCAATAGAATTTATACAAGTTTAGGTATCAATTTTTACCTTATCATTTAGATTTAACTTTAAGTTAGATAATTTAACTTTTATAGTGTCTTCTTGTTTTCTTACACTATAAGGATAATAAACATACTATATCAATCCAAACGAAACCCAAGTTGTTTATTATTAATATATATAACCTTATCTAAGTCATTTTTCCAATACTTAGATTTTTAGGAATAAAATAACAATTAATAATATATTATTTGTTTTAAAAACTATTTTATGTCAATTTTGACACTATTTAGTAATTGATTTTTGTGAAAATAATAACAGAATTATTAGTCCTAACCAAGTTACTTAAATCAATATTAACATGTCATATTAACCTATAAAATTAGTTTAATTCATAAAAAGTCTCAAATTACATTTATTTGGGTATTTATAACTTCAATTATGTCAATATTTCATTAATAAGATAATTACTGCATCATCATTGTGTCATAAATAAATTAAATTATATAATGTCTAAATCTTACAAATAAATTACGTTTATGTAGGAAATATTTTTATCTTTATAATGAATATTTATAGTCGAATTTAGCTTATGTATAACCCCATATTAAAAATGATTTACTTATTAAACATTGATTTTAACTATTTTAACCCTTCTTTAAATAAATTAATAATAAATGTCCTAATATAATCCAAGTGGGACTAAATGGTCATATTTTATTCCTAAGGTTGTTTTTGGTCTAATTACAGTTGTCCAATAGAATTAGGACATGTGTTAGAGTAATAATAATATCATTTTTACCCTTAATTACCCTATTTACTTTTAACCGTGGTAAAAAAAGTAAAAAGTTACTATTCACAAAAAAATTATTTTCATCTCATTGAACCACATTTTACTTACTGACATCAACCATGTCTCTCGGATTTTCGAAATTCCACTCACAAAATCGGTAAAATTATGTTTTATGAAAAATTCCGTTTTTTTGAGTACCACATAGTGGTTTCACTATTCATAAAAAATTGAATGTTTTCAGAAAAACACCAAAATTTCACCCTAGGCTAATTTCGATATTCAAAATCCAAAAATGAATTACATTTTGAAAATTAAAATTTATAAAATTTACAAAAGTGGATATTACTATTCATAATGGCTAGTTTTAATAATATTTTAATAGCATATCATTGTTTAGTGAAACTCGGTATTGCGTAAGACACCAGCTATCGAGGAAGGCCGTGGTTGCGAGTAAAGCAAGCCAAGCTAGTGTTGTGTGTAGTGAAATATTCCTTTGATGATTTGTTTAACATAAAAACTAAATATTTCACATAATTGTCTCTGGTGTTACATTCTACCCCCCTTAAAATGAATTTCGCCCTCAAAATTTGTCACTTTGTAACAAACAGATGAGGATACCTCTCCCTCATCATATCGTTAAGCTTCAATGTAGCTTCTTCTAATTGGTGGTTCCTCCATAAAACATTCACCAAGGGAGTGGTCTTGTTTCGTAGGACTTTTTCACTACGATGCAGAATCTCTATCGGTTGTTCTTCATAAGAAAGATCTTGCTCCAGCTGTACAACTTCTGAGTTGCGTACATGTGAAGGATCAGGTATGTACTTTCTCAGGAGAGATACATGGAACACATCGTGTACTTGAGAGAGATTTGGTGGAAGCACCAATCGATAAGATACCTTCCCGACACGATCAAGTATTTCGAAAGGACCGATATATCTAGGGCTCAACATGCCCTTCTTTCCAAATCTCATGACTCTCTTCCAGGGAGATATTCGTAAGAACACTTTATCACCCACTACAAACTCTAGGTCTTTTCTTCAGTTGTCGGCATAACTTTTCTGTCGACTATGAGCTTCTCTTATTTGTTGTTGAATAGATCTGACCTTTTCTGCCATTTCATCAACGAGATCAGGTCCTAATAGCTTTCATTCCCCAACATCATCCCAGCAAGTTGGAGTCCTACATTTCTTTTCATAGAGAGCCTCATAAGGAGCCATCTGAATACTGGAGTGAAAGCTATTATTATAAGAAAATTACACCAATGGTAGGTGTTGATCCTGACCACATTTGAAATCCATAGAGCAAGCTCTCAACATTTCTTCTAGAGTTTGAATTGTTCTCTCAGACTGACCGTCTGTCTGAGGATGATAAGCAGTGCTGAAACTCAACTCTGTATCCAGAGTATGCTGAAGACTTCACCAGAACTTCGAGGTAAATCTCAGATCCCGATCAGATATAATAGAATGTGGTACTCCATGTAATCTTACCACTTCCTTTACATATAACCTGGAAAGCTGATCCAGAGAGAAATCCTCTCTAATAGCAATGAAGTGTGCAGACTTGGTAAGACGATCAACTATGACCCAAATAGCATTATTGCCTTTGGATGTTTTAGGAAGTCCTGTGACAAAGTCCATAGTGATGATTTCCCATTTCCATTCGGGTATTGGTAATGGTTGTAACAGCCCCTTAGACTTCTGTCTCTCAGCTTTAACTTGCTGACAAACCAAGCATCGAGAGACATATTCAGCAACATCTCTTTTCATGCCATCCCACCAGAAGTACTCTTTCAGGTCCCTATACATCTTCGTGCTTCCAGGATGAATAGAGAATGAAGAACTATGAGCCTCATCCAGCAGGTCCTTCTTTAATTCCGGGATGGGAGGAACACAAACCCGATTCCTGAACATTATTATCCCATAACAATCAAGGTTGAATTCAGGAACATTTCTCACCTTCTTTTGTAACTCGACATCTTCTTTCTGTGCCTCTTTAATCTTCACATGTATAGATGGTTAAACATTCATTTGAGAAAGATAATATTTTCCCCCTTCCATTATAATTCCAAGATCCATCCTTTGTAAATCCATAAATATTGGATCTTTTGTGATCCTCATCATGGATAAACTGGCATGGTCTTGTCGACTTAATAAATATGCCACCTTGTTTGCTTTCCCAGGGTGGTAAAGGATTGAGCAGTCATAATCCATAATCCGCTCCAACCATCTTCTTTGACGCATATTCACCTCCTTTTTTGTGAAAATATACTTTAAACATTTATGATCAGTATAAATGTCACACCTTTCTCCATAAAGATAATGCCTCCAAATCGTTAATGCAAAAATTACCGCAGCTAACTCCAAATCATGTGTTGGGTAATTTTTCTCATTGATTTTCAAATGTCATGATGCATAAGCTATCACCATATCATTTTGCATAAGAACACACCCCAATACCTTCTTGGATGCACCACTATAGATCACAAACCTTTCTCCACTACAAGGCAGTGTGAGCACAGGTGCACTGGATAACCTTCTTTTCAACTCCTTGAAATTCTCTTCACATTCTTCCATCCAAACAAACTTAACTCCTTTCCAAGTCAACTTGGTGAGTGGAATAGTTAATCTTGAAAAATCTTTCACAAAACATCGATAATATCCAGCCAGACCAAGAAAACTTCGGGTCTCAGTTACTGTTGTTGGTCTTGACCATCTTTCAATAACCTCTGTTTTTGCTGGATCCACAGATATCCCCTCTTTTGAGATTATGTGACCCAAAAATGAATCTTTTTGAAGCCAAAACTCAGTCTTCGTAAATTTGGCATAAATCTTCTCCTTTCTCAGGGTCTTCAGTATAATTCTCAAGTGATCTTCATGTTCTTCCTTTCTCATTGAATAGACAAGAATATCATCTATAAAGACTACCAAAAATTGATCAAGATAGTCTCTAAAGACTATATTCATAGGATCAATTAAGATAGAAGGGGCATTAGTAAGACTAAATGGCATCACTATAAATTCATAGTGTCCATACCTTGTACAGAAATCCGTCTTTGGTATATCCTCCCTTTTGACCCTTAATTGATGATACCCTGAACGATGATCAATCTTGGAAAAGTATTGAGCTCCGCGTAGTTGGTCAAATAATTCATCAATGAGTGGGAGAGGATATTTGTTCTTGATAGTGATCTTGTTATGTTCTCGATAATCAATGCATAGTCTCATTGATCCATCTTTCTTCTTAACAAATAGAACATGTGCTCCCCAAGGCGATGCACTAGGGCGTATGAATCCCTCATCAAGATTCTCTTAGAGTTGCTTCTTCAATTCCGGCAACACAATTGGGGCCATTCTATAATGTGTATTTGAAATAGGCAAAGCACCCGGTACGAGTTCTATTGAAAACTCAATGTCACGATTTGGTGGAAGACCCGGTAATTCCTCTGGAAAGAAATCATCAAACTCCCGTAAAATGGGCATATTCTTAATCTTGATTTTCTCACCAACCATATGAGATAAATAACCTTCATTAAGTGGAATCAAGACCCATAAGGTAGAAGGAATTTCCACTAGAAGGTTATGTTCATCCTTGCATTGATAGACGATCATAGATTGATTTGGAATATGAAATGTGACTTCCCTTCTTTGGAATTGATATGAGCTCCATATAAAGAAAGCCAATCCATGCCAATAATCACATCAAATTCCACTATAGGAAGGATCACAAGATTTGCAGGAAGCACTTTCCCACAAACTTCGATCGGAGTAGAATTATAAACTTTTGACGCGATTGTTGTGCCATTAGGTGTTGTCACGGCTAACTCAACATCTTATTGTTTAGGTAATATGGTGATACCCTTAGAAAATTCTTCAGAAATAAAAGAGTGGGTGGATCCAGATTCAGATAAATCATTTTCTACTTTAGAGTGGATGGTAAATGTACCTTTCACCACATCGTTATCGTACTCCACATTGCTGATAGAAATTGCATGTGACTTTCCTTTGTCGTTAGCCTTAAGATTTTGTTGACGTCGACCATCATCATCAACCCTTGGATTAGGAAATTTATTGGAATAATGTCCCATCTCCTTGCACTTGAAACATTGAAGTGTAGTAGGTTCATTCTGTGTATCCCTTACTTTGTTTGCATCATTAGACATCTTCTTCCCATCATAGCGGCATTCAAATGCCCGATGACCTTCCTTTCCACAATTGAATCATTTACTTGTCCCATTAAGAAAACCCCCTCCATGTTTCTTTCCACACTTTGAGCATAAGGGAAAGCTCATCTTCTTTTCAGTGTGCTCTTTAGATTTTCCTTTTAATTCCATTTTCCTCTTCTTATCAAACCCATATGACTGATGGGTTACTCCAATCTCCATCTCAACTTTGAGAGCACATCGAACGATTTCCTCATAGCAATTGAAGTCCCTTATGGCTAAGGCCCTTCGAAGACTTGGTTTTAAGCCACTAAAGAATCGAGCGATCTTACTCTCAGGTTGGATAAAAATACCAGAAGCCTACCTTGCAAGTCATGTAAAATTTACTTTATAGGTACCAACAGATTCATCATCCTTTTTCTTCAGTTCAAGAAACACATTCTCCATCTTTCTTCTGAGAATACGAGGGATGTACTTATTGAAAAATAATTTCTTGAACTCATCCCATTCCATGGACTAAATTTCATCCCTTTGCCTCGTATTCTTAATAAGATTCCACCATTGATCAGCATCACCTTACAAATGATACACTACTAAGATGACTTTATCATGCTCAGAACATTGAAGAATTGAAAATATCTTTTCAGTAGTACTAATCCATTTTTCAGCAACTAATGGATCAGTAGACCCGCTGAATAAAGGTGGACGCTGTCTCATGAAGGATTCAGCAGAATGTTGCTCTTTCCTATTCTCGTTTGGAAGTCCTGCAAGATTCATAGCATGACAAAGTTGTGTGAGCATGGATACAAGATTTTTCATTCCATCTCCCATAACGTTTGGTTGCTCAGGGGGACAATCATTGCATTTCCCGTCGCATTCCGCATTAACACGGTTCCTTCGGGTTCCAGCCATTCACTAAAACCAAAAAGAATAGTGTGATCAACACTAATTATAATAGGAAAAACACATAATCAAGAATAAAATTTCACACTTAAGGTCTTATACTAGGTTATTCATGGCCATTTCTAAAACACTAAGATTGTGTTCTATGCTTAGACTTATCCTTAGGGTTCTTACTAAGGATTTCACATCCTAGTTTCCTAAGTTTGACTATACCTTTCCTCTAATACCAACTATAACGACCCATAATTTACATACATTTTTAATACTTAAAAATTGAAGCATTATTATTACAACATATAACAAAACCACGAAAGGACCGTATAGTTATAGTGTATTTAGAAACTAGGAAACATAAACAACTGGTTCATAAAGTGTCTACACTGTCTCCCATTTATTTAATCATATCTATACTCCCTTTTGGCATATCTTACTTAATAACCTTCTTCCTGACCTGGGGAAAGAAAACATACAAAAGGGTGAGCTCAAATGCTCAGTAAGGGTAAACAAAAGAAATATCAATCACATTATATTCATAAGAACATAACTATTGGAAATCATAACCTGCAAAAGAGAGCATAATTTCATAACATGGGATAAATCATAGTAGTGAAATGGAATCCCAATAATCATAACATAAAATATGAAAATTTGGGGCATACACACATAATAATAGAGAATCATTTCTTATTAGTCAATACTCATTTCCAAGACTATCTTAGTGGACAAAGTCCATTTCTGAACCGAGTTCACTCCTCGTTTCAGTCCTGTTTCACTGAACCGGTATAACCTACCGTTCCAGCGATGTCTATCTCATGAGATATAAAATCTTTACCCAATGCATTGGAGGGAGATATAGGTCCCACCCATCTCATAATATTACCATTATTATGTGTGCCACAAAATCATAAATCATACATCATTGCATAACCCATGTAATAAAAATGGGAATCTTAAACAGCAGGACATCATAAAACAATACATATAAAATAAAAGAATTCATAAAAATATTTCCATCACAACATAATCAAATCAATGTAATAATAGGGATACAGATAGAACCCTTTATTATCTTAGATGGAGAATAATTTTTATAAAACTCTTGAACTCCATTCTTGAGGAAACTATCCTTTTTACTTCAAAAACATTTTTCCTTTCTTAACATGTCATACAATTTTAAACTAATAGAAGTTGATTAAAAATAAAAATTAAAAATTGTAAAGGAAGATTCTTGGAAATATTTTTTATAAAATCCATTCATGACGTATAAGTTAAAAAACATTCTTCTCATACTTTTGTCGGAAAAGTCAAAAAGTACCTCGTACGAAAAATGACAAAAGATTCCTTTCATATCATTTACTAAAAACTCACTAAAGGGTAAAATTGGATATAAACTATTGTAGAAGGACATAAATATTACATATTTAGGAAACATGGATGTGGATGATAAAATAAACCCCAGTAAATTCCAAAGTATAAACAATCTCGGATAAAAATGAGATTGTGATATTTCCCTTACCTTAGGTCTGATTTGCTTCGTAAGTGTCCGAACCTCCTCTTATTTGATGTGCTTCTTTGAGACCTCCTTTTAGGGCACTAAAATAGGTCTTTGAAGAAGAACAAAACCTATAGGATATTTCTAGGGAAGTGGAGAGGATAAATTGGCAGGGGTTGGCCGATCTTGAAGGCTGAATGTGGTGTGAGAAAGAGGGGGAGGAGGTGCCCTTTTATAAGGGACGATAGGGAAAACCTATGGAATAACTAAAACTATTATTTTATTAGAAAGTCCAATTCGGTTTTTAATAGCTCCAAATTGATATATTTCTAAGATAAGGTGGGTAGGGGTCGAAATCATCTCATCCAATAGAATTTATACAAGTTTATGTATCAATTTTAACCTTATCATTTAGATTTAACTTTAAGTTTGATAATTTTTCTTTTACTGTGTCTTCTTGTTTTCTTACACTATAAGGTTAATAAACATACTGTATCAAGCCAAACGAAACCCAAGTTGTTTATTATTAAAATATATAACCTTATCTACGTCATTTGTCCGAACCTTAGATTTTTAGGAAAAAAATAACAATTAATAATATAATATTTGTTTTAAAAACTATTTTATGTCAATTTTGACACTATTTAGTAATTGATTTTGGAGAAAATCATAACAGAATGATTAGTTCGAACCAAGTTACTTAAATCAATACTAACATTTCATATTAACCTAGATAATTAATGTAATTCATAAAAAGTCTCAAATTACATTTTTTTGGGTATTTATAACATCAATTATGTCAATATTTTATTAATAATATAATTACTCCATCATCATTGTGTCATAAATAAATTAAATTATTTAATGTTTAAAAATTACAAATAAAATACCATTATGTAAGAAAGCTTTTTAGATTTCTAATAAATATTTATAGTCGAATTTATCTTATGTATAACCCCATATTAAAAACGGTTTACTTATTAAACATTGATTTTAACTATTTTAACCTTTCTTTAAATAAATTAATAATAAATGTCCTAATCGAATCCATGTGGGACTAAATGGTCATGTATTATTCCTAAGGTTGTTTTTGGTCGAATAACACTTGTCCAATAGAATTAGGAAATTTGTTAGGGTAATAATAATATCATTTTCACCCTTAATTACCCTATTTACTTTTAACCGTGGAAAAAAAGTAAAAAGTTACTATTCACCAAAAAATTATTTTCATCTCATTGAACCACATTTTACTTACAGACATCAATCGTGTCTCTCAGATTTTCGAAATTCAACTCACAGAAGCGGTAAAATTACGTTTTATGAAAAATTCAGTTTTTTTAACTACCACTTAGTGGTTTCACTATTCATCAAAAATTGAATGTTTTCAGAAAAATACCAAAATTTCACCCTAGGATAATTTCGATATTCCGAATCCAAAAATAAATTCCATTTTGAAAAATAAAATTTATAAAATTTCAAAAAGTGGTTATTACTATTCATAACGGCTAGTTTTAATAATATTTTAATAGCATATCATTGTTTAGTGAAAGTCGGTATTGCGTATGACACAAGCTATCGAGGAAGGCCGCGGTTGCGTGTAAATCATGCCAAGCTAGTGTTGTATGTAGTGAAAGATTCCATTGATGATTTATATAACATAAAAACAAAATATTTCACATAAAAGTCTCGGGTGTTACAGAGAAGATCCTGTAATACCATTTTGTCACGCAGCGAATTAGGTATCCATAAAAACCAGAACCCAACCCATTATGTGGAAAGTCCGTAAGGGAATTATTGATCCCCATTGGCAAGGATAAGTACTTGACAACAAAAATATGGAATTTGGGAATGATTTACAAATTTCTATAAACTAAAACCACAAAAAACCAATATAAAATATCTAGATATTTCAAAACAAAACATATTTTAAAAAAATTAAGAATTTAATTACATAATTTAAAACAATTCTCAGAGACTGTAAAAAATGAAGAAACCAAAAAATGAATAGCCCAATAACATCTTAATGTTAAATTCATAGCTCTCAATCCATCTGTATGACACTGCACCAAGAAGGAACGGTAATAACTTGGACCCTTGGCACTAAAATCTTTGCACAAACCTATGAAAAATAACCAATTATACATAAACCCGATGTTTTAACTAGGGTGTGAGACAAATCCCAATTTTATTCCACCAATAATATATTCTATTTTATAATCATTATAAAATAATTCATGCATGTTATGCATAAAATAATTGCTATTAACAATTTCTAAAAGATGAAAAAGACATAAATATATTTTTCAAGTGTGATAATTTAAAAGAAACCAACAATTTTAAATAGAATAAATAAGACAATTAATTTTTACATCGAAAAAAACCATATAAGGATGATATGTACAAGATATCCAATGAGAAATAGAAATGACATACAACCCTAGGTACTAGCACTTTGTGTGTCCCATGTACCTCATATCCCAGTGAAAGTAACCTTAAAAATATTTTTTCTCATGCACACGAGACACTAGTATAGAAAATAACCATACGTATGTGTTCCCAAACAAAATCATTAGCATAGTTTAGTTAGTGTTTTCATCTTCAATCATTTTACGTGAAACACGGGACAAACCCCCCAGGATCACTAGTATACTAGTACACATCCACCCACCTAGATACCATTGTTTTCTCTCTTGTTCTCTAACAAGTTAAAAAAGCCATGAAATACCATTATCACAATCGAAATCCATTTCAAAATCACACACACAAAAAATATCCATCACACATGTCACATAATTTCCTTTTTATTCAAATTCATTTTGAAACCATACTCAAACCAAAACAACCCACAACATGGTTCACTTCTCTTTAACACCTCAACAAATCCTTTAGAATTTTTTTTAATAACTTTTTTAAGATAGTATACATCATATAATAGTCCTTTCACATTAGAAAATACCATTTCAAAAGTACACTCCTACCAAAACACTTTAGAAACATAGTTGCACCACTTACGTAAATCAAGAAAGCATTTAAAATCTACCCAAAACAATTTTAATTTGTGTAACAATGTTTTGAATATAAAATCCATCAAAAAACCATTTTTTTTATTTATAGAAATCAAAATTAACATCAAACTATAATTGGCAGCCATAAAATAATTTAGTAAAACTATTCAATGTATCATAAAATTACCCCAATGACCACAAAACAAAATACAAACCGAAAATATTAATTTTTTATAAAAAATGGCACAAAAAAACAAACTGATAATCTAATGCTACTGAATATATTTTTCTCACAAAAAACAATGGAAGGGAATAATTATAAAAATATTAATCAATAAATATTAACTCAACCAGTAATTATTACACATCGAATCACCTACTATTTGTGGCAAAAACTCCAAATTGTTGCACAAAACATTAATCCCACCACCTCTGTACCACAAGGGAGTGGAAAACAACCTCAAACCTCAATATTAAATGAATAAAATCAAAGACAAATCATTGGTTCAAATCCCTATTTTCATAAAATTAGTAACTTTAATAAAAAATGGATTAAACCCCAAGAAAAAGAAGAAACCATAAGAAAAATGGAGAAGGAATGAATGAAACCCTCTTACATGAGATATTTTGATTAAAACGCCACAAAAACACTAGAAATGAATTTACAAACATAATAAAATGAATGTGAGGTTTGAATAAATATTATTAGGTTAGGGGAGAACTGAAATCGTGGGAAAATAGTAAAAATTGATGGAGTTATGAAAGAAAGAAGTTATCTTTTCTAATCTGGATGATTTGAGAAATCCATAGATGTTTTTCCCAAATTATTGAATAAAAGGAGCTCCATAGATGGTGAGAAGAGCATGGAGTGAGCCTTGTGTAATTGGGATCGTTTAAGAGTTGGAATCACAAAAAACCTTAAAAATTGAATGATATATTAAATTATTAAACAAAATTCTGAAGTAGGAAATGTACTTTCGGGCTGTTCCAATACTTCAATAAAGAAACCGGTTTCATCCTGATTATGGATTCCTATGACTATAAAATGTATAGGGTGGTTTAAATATACCAGGGGATGCCAATTGAGAAGTGGAAGGGGTGTAAAACACTGAAAAATGAAGGATTTATAAGTAAAACAAAATTTCATTTTAAAACATGAAATCGGCTCACTGTATGGCACAAATCATGAAAACAGATCATTTACACCAAAAATATGTGGGAAAACACCAAAAACAAATCAATAATAGTAAATAAATTAATAATACCTTTAAAATAACTCATTTTTGTGACAACACATGATTCTATTACCAATTTTGGGGAAAATGATATGATTGATGGTAAAACTATTGAATTATTAAGGGATCAACAACATGTTAATGAAAAAATAGAAGAACTACATGGAATCACATTATTTAAAAATATTACTGAGGTATAAAGAATTTGTAAAAATTTAGTGTTGGATGGAGTCAAAAATACCAACCAATTTACCACAATAATTCAATGGCCATTATTTTTGTTGGTGTTACAATGGGACTGAATTTGAATATTTTTATAAATTCATGGGGAAACTCCCTCATTTAACAATGTAATAAATATATGAAGACATTAAGGTAATTTAATGATATAATCTATATATTTAACTGAATAAACATATAATAAAATGTTGAATTACTTTTCAATATCCCTAGAAGTTTCCTTTTATTTTAGATTCATTCATAAAAAAATGTCCAATGTGAACCGTAAAACCCAGTTTGGCCCAAATCATGAAAACTCACCCTTTCCTCCAAAACTACATGGGAATCCCTCAAAACCAAATAAAGAGTAGTATTTAAAAGAAAAATACATGTAAAATAATTCATGGTTGTGAAAATTATCCCAACTATAAAATGTTCCGCCCATGGAAGGCCACAGTATAGCCAAAATGAAAAACAAAACCAAACTGAAAGGCCAAAATGGGATGCTTTGGAAAGTGTCCCCCCAAGATACTGATACAGGAGGACACAAACCGACACCTCACGATAAGGGGAAACTCAATTTTTTTTGAGATAGAATCATGTCACTAACAAGGGAGGCACAAATATAATACCATCATAGGGTTTATAAATTATTTAGAATTTTCCAAAATAACTTACATAAGAAGAATATTCGGTCTCATGACCATAAGAACCAACCATCTTTACTGACCAGCCTGGGTCGTCATGAAAAGACCCCAAAATTTAATGGGTTGGAAATACTGCTTGGTCAGTCTGCAAGGTTTGGGAAACCATTCCCTAAACTTGAATAGAATTATGTTCAAAGGGGATGATTCACATTGTTACTTGGTCAGAGTCACACTAATATGTGATCAATGTGTGGTAGTGACTATATATTATCACACATTTTTGTAGGTTAGCGCACAGTTACTACTCAATGTGCCCAATATGTGAACTTTAAACTTCCTATCCAAAATTTCATCATTTTCTTTAAAAAATTCTTACGAATCCAAATGGAATAACATGATATCATGATATAAATTGGAAATGAGGTCCTCCCACCTCATCTATAGAACGTGAACAACTAGAAAAAGAGGACGACACTAGAGGTTTTAAATTATTCACATATTTCATATGGAGGATAAGACTTTGACAAAATGTTTGAACGACCCTCTAATTTCTCCTGACTACATGTCATCTTTACTCTCATACCTATGGCAGGAACTCATATGGTTGAAGCATCTTTAGCCTCACATTCAGGATTTGGAAACCCCTGAATGTAACTTCTTCTTCCGGTGCTACAACAAAATATACCGCAATCTCAGATGGGTTAACCAAGAATAGGAAATTGACAAATGGTTTGAACGACCCCAGTATTTCCCTTGACTACGTGTCAACATCACTTCGAGACCTATTGCTAGAGCTCATATGATTGAGGCATCATCATGGTCAGAGTCATTCATTTAAAACCCCCAAATATAAATTCCTCTTCCGGTGCGACAAAAAAAATACACCGCAATCCTAGATGTGATTACCAAGACATAACACACTCCAAAACTTGCATTACCAAAACCTAAAATTTTTCTGAAACAAGGGCAATGAAGATGCAAACACATCACCCCTTTTTTCTTCAGATGAAAAACAAAATTAGGAATGGAAATATGGGAACACATTCCTCTAAATATATGATACATAGATTTTACAAATAGAGACACACTTCCTACAATATAGATACTATTAGATTATTGAACAACCTTCACCATTACAGTAAAACCAGCACAAAACATCACAAGGAATCACAGAACATGGAAATTGTTACTAATAGAAACAAAACAAGTAGAGGGACCTTATTACTAGTCCCAAAAACACATCATTCTTGTGAGAAGCAATAGCAGCCTCCCTGTGCCCTATTTTTCACACTAATGTCCTAACATGAACTTTTACTTCGGCAAGACTAACAAAAGTCCCAAGGGCCAAGTTAAAAAACATCTTTCACTAAAAACCAAAACCTATTTAAAAAATGGCGACTTACGAATCATAAGAAACTAAGGTCCATTTGAACCTTCCATAACTACTCTCCCACTACAAGTGTATCCCCAAAACATGGGAAGGTGAAGACGGTATATTGAATCTCCCAAACACGAGAAACAAATTCCGTATATTGATCAAATGGTGGATTTTCCAATGGGTAAACAATCCAAGATGCACATTAGTCATGAATTAACTCTTAATGGTGGCATATCTTATCCAATGAGTGAACTGAAGGCTGTGACCAAGATGGTAAACATGTCCAAACATATCAAAAACCATAATTGAAGACATTAGTGGATCCACCAGAAGGCCCTCCCGAACATTTATCTGAAGAGACCACTAAACAACCCTTCAACCCAGCTTACCGACCAAACACAAGCCCATAACATCGTTCAAACAAGTGGGTTTCATAGACTCAAAACATACCCCTAAAACAAAATTTATAAAAACACATAAGATACAATATCCCAAAAAAGTCATCAAGACATCATGTTTTCCTTTAAAATCATCACTTGGAAAATTAACAGGCTGGTGGTTAGATTTTCCACCAATCGTACTCCAGGGGCCTCACACATGAATGTTTCTATGGAACATAGGGAATCCTCCTCAAATAAATCATGAAACTCATCGAGAAATTCCATTCACCATCGATCATCCCATATAATCCCATGCTTTTGTCACACATGGAAATACCAAATGTTAAATAAAAATTTCCTTCCACTTTTCCAACTGAAACATTCAACTGGAACATCCTATTCCTCATAACAGTTATCCATGAAATAACACCCCAATTTACATCCAAAAAAATCTTCATAAAAGCACCAGTCATTCAAATAAAAAAAATCTTTCAAACAATACCCATCAATTTCAAAAAAAATCCACCGATTTTAAAACAATTTCAGTTTTATGAAAAACACCATTCGATCAACACCCATTAATTGAAAAACACATCTCTTATAATTTAAAACAAGATTCAAATGATTATTAACACTAATAAGATTCTCACTAGTTTCCAAATTAAAAATCAATTTTTAAACTCCACATAGAAATTAAAATACACTTTATTCCATTCAAAATAATTTTTTATCAATTTCAAAAGTTCCTTTTTAAACTAATAATCGAAATCCACTTTGATATAATGTATTCATTCAAAAGTGTTTAAATACACCATTTACCATTTCAAATTTATTTTAGAAATTCAGTTACACCATTTAACTAATAAATTAATTCCATCCTTGTTAACAAATAATATCAAAAAAACATTACTCTTCTTAAAACCAATTATTTTTTTCTTTAAAACCAAACTTCAATGATTCCAAAACTAAAGGATAGAAGACAATGCAAGAGAAAAATAGCCTCTAGGGGTGACTTGGGAATATGTTTTTTGTCCAAACTCCAATAACATAAACATCATGGATAGTGTTCTAGTGAATTATCTCTGATCCACCTAGCTTTCCCGGCCTTGTGAGCTCACTGAGACCATTAACCCAACTCTCTATTCATTTCTGCTAGTTATCATCAAACTAATAAAATCAACGGACTTAGATATATCTTGACCTCCCCAAGAGACATGAATCACATCATAAGGTATTCTAGCATGACCCCTTTCTCATAATCAGAATTTCCAGCCCTAAAAATACTATCTCTAGACTATCCCAACTCTTTTGTAAATAACATGACCCAAGAGGGCTTAGATCCTGTAATACCATTTTGTCATGCAACAAATTAGGTATCTTAAAAAACTTGCACTGAACCCATCATGTGGCAAGTCCGTAAGGGAATTCTTGATCCCCATGGGCTGGCACAATTACTCAAGAACAAAAATATAGAATTTGGGAATGATTTACCTATTTCTATAAACTAAAACCACAAAAATCCAATATAACATATCTGGATATTTCAAAACAAACCATGTTTTTAAAAAATTAATAATTTAATTAGATAATTTAAAAAAATTCTCAAGGACTATAGAACAGAAGAAACCAAAAAATGGAGAGCCCAAGAACCATTTAATGCATGATTCATATCCCTTATGCCATCAGTATGACATTGCACCAAGAAGGACTAATAAAAACTCAGAACATTGGCACTAAAACTTTAGACAAACCGATGAAAAATAACCAATTATACATACACCCAAAGTTGTAACTAGGATTTGAGACAAATCACAATTGTATTCCACCACTAAAATCTTCCATTTGATAATCATTATAAAAAAATCATGCATGTTTTGCAAACAATAAATGCAATTAACAATTTCTAAAAGATGAAAAAAAACACAAAAATATTTTTCAAGTGTGACAATTTAAAATAAATCATAACTTTTAAATAGAATAAAGAAGATAATTAATTTTTACATCCAAACATACCATATACAGATGATATGTATAATAAATCCAATGAGAACTATAAATGACATACAACCCTAGGAACTAGCCCTTTGTGTGTCCCAGGTACCTCATATCCCAGTGAAAGTAACCTTACAAATATTGTTTCTCATGGACATGAGACACTAGTAGGGAAAATAACCATATGTAAGTTGTCCCCAAAAAAATCATCATCATTTTTTAGTTAGTGTTTTCATCTTAAAACATTTTACCTGAAACACGGGACAAACCCCCCTGGATCACTATTCTACTAGTACACATCCACCCTCTTAGATACCGTAGTTTTTACTCTTGTTCTCTAACAAGTTCAAAAAGCCATGAAATTCCATTTTCACAATCAAACTCCATTTCCAAATCACACACACAAAAAACATCCCACACACATGTCAGATAATTTCCTTTTTATTCAAATTCATTTTGAAACCATACTCACACCAAAGCAGCCGACAACATGGTTCACTTCTCTTTAACACTTCAACAAATCCTTTAGAAAATTTTTTAAAACATTTTATAGATAGTACACATCATATAATAGTCATTTCACATTAAAAATTACCATTTCAAAAGTACACTCCTATCAAAACACATTGGAAACATAGTTTCACCACTTATGAAAATCAAGAAATCATTTAAAATCTACCAAAAACAATTTTAATTAGTGTAACAATGTTTTGAATATAAAATCCATCAAAAATACATTTTTATGATTAATAGAATAAAAATGTAACATCAGACCATAATTGGACGCCATAAAATAATTTAACAAAATTATTCAATGTATCATAAAATAACCCCGATGAATACAAAATAGAATAAATACCGAAAATATTAAATTTTTATACAAAAATGGAACATAAAAACCAATGGATAATCTAATGCTAATTAATATAATTTTCTCACAAAACATAATTGAAGAGAATAATTATAAAAATATTAATCAAGAAATATTAACTCAACCAGTAATTCTTACACATCGAATCGCCTACAATTTTTGCCAAAAACTCCAAACTATTGTGCAAAACATTAATCGCACCACCGCCGCACCACAAGTGAGTGAAAAACAACGTCAAAACTCAATATTAGACAAATAAAATCAATGAAAAATCGTAGGTTTGAATCCTTATTTTCTTAATATTAGTAACTTCCAAAAAATGGATTAAACCCAAAGAAAAATAAGAAACCCTAATCAAAAGGGAGAAGGAAGGAAAGAAACCCACTTACATGAGATATTTTGATTAAAATTATACAAATACACTAGTATATGAATTTACAAACATACTTAAATGAATCTGAGGATAGAATAAAGATTATTAGGTTAGTGGAGAACTGAAAAGGAGGGAAAATAGTAAAAATTGAAGGAGTTACGAAAGAAATAAGTTGCCTTTTCAAGTATGGATGATATGACAATTCCATAGATGTTTTTCCAAAATTCATGAATAAAATGAGCTCCAGATATTGTGATAAGAGAATGGGGTGCGCCTTGTGTAAGTGGGATCGGTTAAGAGTTATAATAAAAAAAACCTTAAAATTTGAATGAGATATTAAATTATTAAACAACATTTTAAAGCAGGAAATGTACTTTCAGGATGTTCCAATACCTCAATAAAGAAACCAAATTAATCCTGATTATGGATTACTATGACTTCCAAATGGATATGGTGGTTTTAATATACCATGGGATGCCAATTTGGAAGTGGAAGTGGTGTAAAATGTTGAAAATGAAGGATTTATAAGTAAAACAAAATTTCATTTTAAAACATGAAATCGACTCACTGTATAGCACAAATCATGAAAATACATCCTTTACACCAAAACTATGTGGGAAACCACCAAAAACAAATCAATAATAGTTATTAAATTAATAATACCTTTAAAATAACTCATTTTTGTGACAATATATGATGATATTACCAATTTTGGTAAAGAAGATACGATTAATGTTAAAACTATAGAATTATTAAGGGATCAACAACAGGTTGATGAAAAAACATAAGAACTACATGGAATCACTTTATTTACAAATATTATTGAGGTATAATGAAATGGTAAATATTTAGCGTTGGATGGAATCAATAATACCATCCAATTTACCACAATAATTAAATGGTTATTATTTTTGTTTGTGTTATAATGGGACTGAATTTGAATATTTTTATAAATTCAGGGGGTAAAACATTCATGTAACAATGGAATCAATTTATGAAGATATTAAGGTAATTTAATGATATAATTTCTGTATTTAACTGAATAAATATATAATAAAATGTTTAATTACATTTCAATATCCTTAGGAGATTCCTTTTATTTTAGATTCATCCATTAAAAAATGTCCAATGTGAACCGTAAAACCCAGTAAATTCTTCCAAACACTTATTATCAGGAGTCATCATAAGTATATTTACGAGAAAGTAAATTCCCACCCAAATGTTTCTTATCAAAATTTTATAAATAAAAAACATGGAATTATTTCATTGGCCAACAAGACAATAAAATTATCTCATGAGAATTGTAGTTGATAATATATTATTTTAAATTATTTATTTTATCAAATTTAATTTAATATTTTCCAATTATGAAATAGAATATGACTGGTGAAAGTAGAAAACATTGTATTAGAACCAATTTACCCCTGGGAAAATGTAACGAAGGTCTCCAATTCCCTATAGATGAAGATTAAATGTATCTTAAATATATAAAAAATGTTCTAGGTGATATGAAATGACTTTATTTAAATTTATTTCGTTATATTTACTAATAAAAATCCAAACCATATTTTATCCCATGTCATAACATATGTGAGGAGGGTCATGTAAATAAAGTGTGTAAAATAGTTGTTGAAATAATGTAATATGATAATCATGTGATGAATAAGATATTATAAAATAATTATTATTTATATAATAATATCAACACAATATTTATGGTAATATTTTTAGAGAAATACAAAAAAAACTACATAGTGATCGCACTGGAAGAAAAACAATATTCAGGTCATTCGAGAAAAAATAAGAATATAATCCCTTAAGTAGTATTATTTGGGAGTATAAACAATAAAAAAAATTTAGATGAAAAAATATGAGAAGTTATATAATAGATGTTGAAATACATTCATGTGAATATAAAGTCTTTTTAATGTATTATATTAAAGTCTCATTTGGAGGACCAATAAAAGAGAAATGATCGACGAAAACATGCAGGTAAAAAAATATCAGCACACAAACAACCAGAATACCCTACTTGAATTGAGATTAGATATTGAACTCAATCTAAAATATTAATAGAGGTGATAAATTATGTAATTACTATTTTTCTTAAATATGAATCAAGAAATTACTAATAACATTGAATTATTAAAATTCTACAGGGTAATGTTTTATGTGTTTTTTATTTATCAAAAATAGTGCCCCGCTTTTTTGTGATGGGTACAGTGTTAAATATCCTAGCTTAAATGATGCAAAAAGAGGAACTCTTAAATAAATACAAGAGTGTGTGAATCGAAGTCGATCAAGATCTGAGTGCTTACAATCATAATTGAATTTAAACTATAGAAATTACAACGCTCAATGACTCATTTTTCACATTAATATCATGGATATCTAATCATATAAAAACATATTAGGTATGTCCTTAACAAATTCATTTCAAATAAAAACATATAATTGTTTTGGAATAGTAGGCATGATGTGACGAATTATATTTCATATGAAAGAATGATGATTAAATTGAAGGTCTAATCATGAAAATCTAGTGAATCATCTAAGAAAACAAAAAGACCAACCCAGAGTAACTTCTCCCTACATGTTACATTACAACATATATTATCTCATCCACATCGTGAGGAAACTAAAATTGTAACACCCCAAGCTTCCACAGTACGCTTCTCTTTGAATAATACAGTAGCGTGTGTTGTACGCAACATCGAGTTCTAACACACACCGCAACCAATCAAAATAGCTGTTATCAATAGTAATATCCACTTTTTGAAAGTTTATACATTTTATCTTTAAAAATGGACTTCATTTTTTATTCGGAATATGAAAATTATCTGAGGGTTAATTTTTCGTATTTTTCTAAAAACATTTAATTTTTGATGAATAGTGAAAAAAACACAGAGTTATAGTTTAAAACCGAATTTTTATTTAAATACTTCTTTATTTTATTTAAATTTAATTATGGTAAAAATAGATATATAATACATAGATATTTTTATTTTAAATCATTCGAGTTAGTTTAGAATAATTTTAGATATATAAATTTATTTTTGAACTTTTCACCGTCTTTTACCCACATCGTAGGTGAATTTGGAAATTCACAGAAGACAAATTTTTACCTCTTTTGTGAGTGGAATTTTAAAAATCAGAGAGATATGGTTAATATCAAGGTGCAAAATGTGGTTGAATAAGATATAAATAATTTTTGGTAAATAGTAACTTTTAACTTTTATTTACCACGTTTAAAAGTAAATAGGGCAATTAAGTGTAAAAATTATATTAATAATACCCTAACACATGACCTAATTCTATTGGAGAAGTGTATCTCGACCAAAAAAAAATTGGGAATAAAACATTATTATTTAGGTCCACTTGGATTAGATTAGGACATTTATTATTATTTAATTCAAAAAAGAGTTAAAAGAGTTAAAATCAAAGTATATTAACTAAAAAAATTATAATATAGGGTTATAAATAAGATAAATTAGATTATAAATATTCATTATAAATATTTAAATATTTCCTACATAATGGTATTTTATTTATAATTTTTAGACATTAAATAATTTAATTTATTTATGACACAACGGTGATGTAGTAATTACCTGATTAATAAAATAATAAAATATTATATAATATAAATACGAAAATAAATGTAATTTGAAACTTTTTTTGAATTAAACTAATATTAGAGGTTAATATGACATCTTATTATTGATTTTATTATGTTTTTTCGAAGTAATCATGATGTTATGATTTTCACAAAAATCAAATACCAAATAGTGGCAAAAGTGACATAAAAGCGTTTTTAAAAAATATATTATATTATTAACTGATATTCAATTCCTAAAAATATAAGGATGGAAAATATACTTATATAATGATATTTGTATCATTAATGAACACATGGAGGTTCTATTGTATTTATATGGTATGTTTATTAACCATATAATATAAAAATACAAAGAGACATGGTAAATGTCAAACTATTTAACTATGAGTTATATATAAATGATAAGGTTAATTTATTGACCCAAACCTGTATAAAATGTAATGGTTGAAAGGATTTCTACCCATCCCTAGCTTATACTTTTAATAATACACTTTGGAGCCATTAGAATCCTAATATGAATTTATTATAAATTAATACTTTATGTTTTTCCAAAAGAGCCCCTACTCCCCCTTATAAAAGGACACCACTTATAACCAATTATTCATACATTCAAAGCCTTTTTGTTCAGAAAACCTCTACCCAACTACCCTCTCATCTATCCTCCCTTAATCTTATAGGCCTTCCGTTATTATGAAATCCAATGTAAGGATCCATTTTGATCAAATCAAAAAGAATAACCCTAAGAAGAGGTAATGTTTTCACCACACTTATTCAAGTTCCTTTATTCTATAACTTCTTCTTTCTTTGTTTTTTCCATTCAAAAATAATAAATATAGTATCTTCTATATAATTTTATGTTATTATAAATATGGTATGAAAATATCCAGTATTCTATCCATCCTTTGAATCACATGTCACCATATGTGCGTACATACGGCCTACCGTCTCCACATCGTGGTGTAATTGTTATTCAATACATTATTATTTGGATGGGTATAAAAATGATTTTTAATTCATGTAAATAATAAATATATAATGATAATGATTCTGAATATATGATATAACATCCAATTATATATTATATTAATATCAAAAGAATGATATTGTCGCTCGTACGTACGTACGGACTACCGTCTCAATGAACGTGATGAGGTTAACCTACCCTCATCCAAGGAAAAGTACAAGGTAAGGGTTTATTTCACAATACCTTCATTATCCGAGGTTGTTTATACGTAATTATCTACTAGGAACTCTTCATCACCCACATCCATGTTTCGTAGAAATTTATTTCAAAAAATTCTTATAATTTTAATAAATATGGGTTAAAGTCATTTATACCCATGTTTGACTTTTTATAAGATGTTTATAAAGAAATATTTCTGTCAGTTTCCAAACAAGGTCCTTTTTAACCTTTTCAACAAAATTAAGGTAATAATGTTTTTTAACAAATAAGGTGGGTGCGACTATTTTCCGCCATTATAAAATCATCGAATCTACCCTTACAAGTTTATAAGAATATTTTCAAAATAAAAGTTTTCTTTATGTGAATCTTAAATTATTTCAAAATATAAAGAGATATGTCTCTAAAATATAGGTTTTGATTTCATCTATGTCAACATCCTTTGATGGATTTTATGTTTATTTGAAGTTGATATTGTATTGAAGGTATTGTGATATGTTTGACTGTGTATGTGTTTTTTGTTTACCATTCATGGTTTATGGTTAAATTATTGACATTTCATATGCTAGTTTTAATACGAATGTTTATGATATATTTCAACCTTTTCATATGAGGAATGTATTAGACTTAGTAAGTGACGGGCGGAGCCCGCTATAGCTCCTTGATGCATCGGTAGGTCTCATGAGATAATTAGACGTGGAATTGGCCGAGGCCCTTTCATAAATCAATTTATGGTTTTGGCCGAGGACATAATCATATTTAGACATCTTGGATGAGGCCTTGACAAAATTTTTCATAATGTCTAGCATTATACATTCCCTCATTATGGAAATAATATTAATGGTTCATGTGGTCATTCGAATAGTAAAATAATCATGATTATGTTTTGTTATTGAATTATTTACTCAACTCATTTTCTTGCCCTAAAAGTATTCATATTTATAATTGGAAAAGGCTTGTGGTTTCAATTATTTACCATGATTAATATTTATGTCATTTTCTGATGTATTACTTACCCTTACTGAGCGTTTGAGCTCACCCCTTTCTTATGATTCATTTTTCCATGATATGAAGAAGTTAGTTATGAGTGATCAGGAGGCATAATCTATGAGGCTTGGATGTTCCTAATGAAATATATTTGTGTTGTTTTTCTCTTCAAGATGTAATGTTGAACATATGTATGAATCTTGTTTACAATAGTACTAAACTTATCGGTCCTTCGAGACATGATTTCCTTGTGATCATGCCTATTTTATGTAATAATGCACTGAATCTAGGTAACTAGGGTTGGGGCGTTACATTTGATATCAGAGGAAGTTTAGTACAAACATTGGAAACTAGATTTAAATAAACTCTGATTAGAGCACATAGCCCTAAGATATAGAGTGAGGATTATTATATAACAACTTCATAGAATTTTGGTATTGTAGATATTTGGTGAGTTTTCCAAGATATACATCCCTTTCTGGATTCGAGAAGGTAGAGGTGGCTCTGGAATTGATGTACCTAGGGGTAAAACCCAAAAACACCACATTGAGTTAGACTCGAATGGGAACTGGTGCACGACAACGGTCATTGCTGCACTCTTGGTTAAGACACTCTCGGGGGAAATGCTTAGGATAATTCTCATTTTCTCTACACACCATTATAAAGGGTATATGAGTATATACTTCCTCAATGAAAACATTTTTCTATGATTATGGGTTATATCTATAAACTATTGAATTTATGTTATGTGTTTCAGAAGTTTGGAATTATATATTTTGATTTATAAACTAATCTAGTTTATGACATTGTTTAGAAATGGTGCCTATTGGAAGGAATGGAAACTATATCAATGCATGAACTCCATGTAGGGATTTCCCTCCTGCTCAAGATAATTATAGTGGAGCTAGTGATTCAACCGGTGTTGAACAACTAATCACCATACTGGGACAACTCACTCCAGTTATGAATAATAACCTTACCTGTACGGAGCACCCAGACCCACAGCATGGGCGATCAATGTTAGATCGCTTCATGAGGAAACAACCACCAACAATAAATTAGGAGTACAAATACATTAGTGTCTGAAAAATGGATAAACTCCTTTGAGAAAATATTCCTTTCTTTGGGGAGTAGTAAAAGGGAAAAAGTTTTCATAGAAGTGTACCGCCTCACTGGAGATGCTGATCAATGGTGGCCCTTCATTCAAAAAACAAATTATGCCGAAGAAGTATCAAATATGGAATGTACATAATTTAAAGAAATTTTTATAGAAAATTACTTTTCTCATTACCATCGAGCGGATATGGAAAGACAATTTCTGATTCTGAGGAAAAAAGAGGATGATAATGTTGTGAAGTATGAGGCTAACTTTACAGGGTTAGAGAGGCTTATTGCAGATTATATACGTAACCCAAGAAGTATGATTGATTTTTTATTTGATGGGTTAATACCATTTATGCATCTAGAATTAGTATCACAATACTTCTCATCATACGAATTTATTGTCTTCTGTGCTATCAAGATAGAAAATGAATTTTCTAAGTCTTATGACTTTAAATCAAAACAAGAGAAGAGGAGAGTTGGAGATCACTCTGAGAAAGGAAATAATGAAACATGGTAGAAGGGTAGAATTGAATTTCCACCCTTTGATAATTATGGATGGAATCACCCTGGTGCCTGTCTAAAAGGAAAAGGAGTATGCTACAAATGTGGAAATAAAGTACATCTAGCTGGTGATTGTAATGAAAAGAAAGACACTACCAATATTCAATTCTACAATTGCAGGGAGATGGGACATTATGAAAATGAATGTCCTATGTTTCTGGTAAAGTTACCTTAGAAAAGGTCAAGGGATCAAGTTCAAGCATATACTATCACTACTGCTGAGGTTAAAGCTCCAAAAAATATAATGGCATGTAATTTGATGGTTCCTTCAAGTTTAGCCAATGATTTATCTGATTCTAGATCATCCCATTATATCATATCTTCCTACTTTGCTAAAAAAATTAGATATTTCAAATTTCATTTAACAAGGGAGTTGTCAGTTAAAACTCCTATTTGAAGTATCAGTGCTAAAAAGTTTTGTGGATCCATCCCCATTAGAACACATAAAGGTTATTTGTCTACTGATCTCATCGTTATACCTATGATTGAGTTTGATATAATCCTTCGTATGTATTGGCTTCTTGACCATGATGTAATGATTTATTGTAAGAAGAAGTAGTTTACGATTTTTGATGATGATGATAAGGAACACCATATCTTTAGAGCATAATCATCACCACCCGATTCTTATCTAGATCCACCCCCAGTAGCTCAACTAAATTCAATTATCGAGGAAGAAGAGAATTAAATAATTGTGTTTGAGGAAAGGATTGATCAAATAGAGGATGTACCTATTGCGATAGAATATGTTGATGTGTGTTTGGAATATTTACCTGGACATCCTCCAAAATGAGAAATTGAGTTTTTCGTTGATTTAATTCCTGGTTCATGGCCTATATCGAAGACCCCTTATAGAATGGACACCGTGGAATTAGTGGAACTAAAGAAACAACTAGAGGAATTGAGTAATAATGGATTTATTCGCCCTATTTTTTATCCATGGGGAGCCCTTGTCCTTTTTGTTAATAATAAATATGGATCTATGAAGTTATGTATCGACTATAGAGAAATCAATGCTATAACAATAAAGAACAAGTATCCCCTAGTTCGCATTGATTATTTATTTGACCAAATGCATATAGCTAAATACTTTTCAAAGATTGACCTTCTATATAGATCCCATCAATTGTCTATGAAGAAGGAAGACATTCTGAAGATAGCATCTCCAACTGGGTATGGGCATTACGAGTTTAAAGTCATGCCTTTTGGATTGACTAATGCACCCTCTGTATTCATGGATCTAATTAATAGTGTTTTCAAGGAATATCTCAATGATTTCTTGGTTGTATTTATTGATGATATCTTGATATATTCCAAAATCTATGAAGATCATGAAAATCACTTGTGCATTATCCTGAAAACTATGAGCAGACATGAATTATATGGGAAGTTTAGCAAGTGTTAATTATAACCTCAAGAGATTTCTTTTAGGCCATATTATCTCTAAATATAGAATCTCTGTTGACCCTTCTAAGACCAAGGCAATCCATCAATTTCCTGCACCTATGAGTATAACTGAGGTACGAAGTTTTATTGGTTTAGAAGTTTATTATCGACGTTTATTCCAGAACTTTTCCCGATTGGCAAACCCATTAACAAAGATCACACGTAAAGGGGTTAAATTTGTTTGGACAAAAGATTGTGAAGAATGTTTTGATGAACTGAATAGAAGATTAGTAAATGCCTTCTATTTTGAATCTACCATTGGGAAATGATGGGTTTGTTATTTATAGTGATGCATCGAATAAAGGACTTGGGTGTGTCTTTAAGTAGAATGATAGAGTTATTGTCTATGCATCACGACAACTGAAAATTCATGAGCAAAACTATCCTACTCATGATCGTGAGTTAGCTACTGTAATATTTTCTTTGATGATTTGGAGAAACTATCTCTATATTGAAAAATGTGGGATTTATACTAATCACAAGAGATTTAAGTATATTTTCTCATAGAAAGAACACAACATGAGGCAAATGAGATGGCTTGAACTACTCAAGAATTATGATTGCACAATACACTACCACCTGGGGAAGGAAAATAAGGTGGTGGATACTTTGAGTATAAAAGATCATGGAGTTTTGAACAAGATGTGAGTTGAAAAGGATCTTATATACATGGATCTAGTAAATATGGATATGGGAATCACTATGGAAGGTGAAACCACAATAAATTTTGAAATGGATGTTGAACCATCTTTACGAGAAAGGATAAAGAGTTCTCAGACCGATGATGAAGAGTTTAAAAAGAGGATTAAATCTATGAATGAGGGGAGATTGAGTGACATTGTGTTTGAAGATGGAATTTTGAAATTTGGGAATAGTCATTGTGTTCCCAATATACCTGATCTAAAAATAGAGTTGTTTCATGATTCTCATAGTTCTAATATCCCTATACACATTGGGAGAACCAAAATGTATAGATATTTTAAGGAACATTTTTGGTGGGACAACATGAAGAGGGTGATTTCTGATTTTGTGTCATGATGTATGGTTTGTCAACAAGTTAAAGCTGGAAGGAAACAACCAGGAGGAGTCATGCATCCTCTTCCCATACCAAAGTGGAAATTGGATAATATCATGATGGAATTTTTCATGGGACCACCAAAGACTCCTAGAAGGAGCGATGCAATATGGGTCATTGTTGATCGTCTTACCAAGTCAGCACATTTTCTGCTATAAGGGATGATTTATCTTTGAACATCTAGAAAGACTATCTATTAATGAAGTTTTGAGGCTTCATGGAGTACCCCTATTGATTTTTTCTGATCTTGGTCCCCATATTACTTCAAGATTCTGGAAGAGTCTTTAGAAGGCCTTGGATACTAAACTTCGTTTCTGTACTGCCTACCGCCCTAAAATAGATGGAAAATCATAATGGACAGTTCAAACCTTAGAAGACATGTTTTGATCATGCTCACTTGAATTTCAGGGAATGTGGGGTCAATATTTACCTCTGGTAGAATTTTTCTATAACAATAGATTCCATTAAAGTATTCGGATAGAACCATAAGAAGCATTGTACGGAAAGAGATGTCACACACAAAACAGTTGGGATGACGTTGGTGAAAGAAAACTTGTAGTCCCAGAACTGGTGGAGAAAACTATGGAAAAGGTGAAGGTCATCCAAAACCACATCAATGAAGCTCAATGTAGGATGAAGAGATATGCCAATAATCGAAGGAAGGATTTGGAATTTCACGTAGGAGATCATGTTTTCTTGAAGGTATATCCATGGAAGTGAGTTATACATTTCGGTACGAAAGGTAAACTATGTCCCAGGTACATCGGACCTTTCAAAATTATAGAATGAATTGGTTCTGTAGCTTACTATTTGAAAATTCCTTCAAATGCCTCCGAAGTTCACGATGTGTTCCACGTATCACTATTGAGAAAATACATGCCTGACCCAACGCATGTACTCACCTATGATGATTTATTACTGGAACCTAATCTATCTTATTTCGAAGATCCCATCAGGATTATCGATATAAGAGAACAAGTGCTGAGAAACCGGACGACTCGTCTGGTAAAAGATCTATGGAGAAATCATAAGATGGAAGATGGAATGTGGGAACCTGAGGAACGTATGATGAAGAACCACCTATGTACTTTTATGAAATAATATTCTATAAATTTTTAGGATTAAATTATTTGAATGAGGGGAAAATTTAGCACCCCAAGATTCTTTGGTACCCTTCTCTTTGAATAATATAATAGTGTGTGTTATACGTAACTTTGAGTTCTAACACACACCACAACCAATCAAACTTGCTGTTATGAATATTAATATCCACCTTTTAAAAGTTTATACATTTTATCATTCAAAATGGACTTCAATTTTGGATTTGGAATATAAAAATTATCTTAGGGTGAATTTTTGGTATTTTTCTGAAAACATTAAATTTTTGATGAATAGTGATAAAACACTGAGTTATAGTTTAAAACCGAATTTTTATTTAAATAATTATTTATTTTATTTAAATTTAATTAAGGTCAAAATAGATATATAATACATATATATATTCAATGTAATTCACAGGAGATAGTTTATAATAATTTTAGATATAGAAAAATTTTATTGAACTTTTCACCGTCTTTTACCCACCTCCCTGGAGAATTTAGAAATTCACATAAAACATAATTTTACCGCTTATGTGAGTAGAATTTAGAAAATATGAGAGACATGGTTAATATAAAGGTGTAAAATGTGGTTCAATAATATAAAAATAATTTTTGGTGAATAATAACTTTTTTCTTTTATTTATCATAGTTAAAAGGAAATAGGGTAATTAAGGGTAAACAAGATATTAATATGACCCTAACACAAGTCCTAATTCTGTTGGACAAGTGTATCCCAACCAAAAACAGCCTTATAAAGAAAATATTATCATTTAGGTCCACATTTATTATATTAGGACATTTATTATTATTTAATTCAATGAAGTGTTAAAAGAGTTAAAATTAATGTTTATTAACTAAAACATTTTTAATATAGGGTTATACATAAGATAAATTCGATTATAAATATTAATTAGAAAGAAAAAAATATTTCCTACATAGTGGTATATTATTTATAATTTTTAGACATTAAATATTTTAATTTATTTATGACACAATGGAGAAGCAATAATTATATAATTAATGAAATATTAAACTAATTGATAATATAAATACCCAAATAAATGTAATTTGAGATTTTTTATTAATTACAATAATTTTAGAAGTCAATATGACATGTTAGTATTTATTTAATTATGTTTTGTTGAATTAATCATGCTATTATGATTTTCAAAAAAATAAAATACAAAATATTGTCAAAATTGACATAAAAGCGTTTTTAAAACAAATATTATATTATTTTTTGGTATTCAATTTCTAAAAATCTATGGTTCGACCAAGAGACTTATAATATGATATTTTTATCATTAATGAACTACTTGGGGTTGTCTTGTATGTATAGGGTATGTTTGTTAACTATATAATATAAAAATACAAAGAGACATGGAAAATGTCAAACTATTTATCTAAGAGTTAAATATAAATGATAATGTTAATTTAGGGACCAAAACAAGTCTAAAATCTACTGGTTGAAAGGATTGTGACCCATAACCACCATAGACTTTTAATAATCCACTTTGGATCCATTATAAACCGAATATGAATTTATTATAAATTAATACTTTATGTTTTTCCTAAAGAGCCCCTCCACCCTTATAAAAGGACACCACTTCTAACCAATTATTCATACCGTAAAAGCCTTTTGGATTGGCCAAACTCTACCCAAATACCATATCAACTATCCTTCTTTAATCCTAGAGGGATTAAATTATTCATAAAGCCAACCTAAGGTTCCCTTTTTATCAAATCAAAATAAAGAACCCGGAAAAGAGGTAATGTTTTCAGCACCATTTTGTAAGTTCCTTTCTTATTCAACTTCTTTCATTTTTTCCATTATATAATAATTTATTCAGTATATTATATATACTGTGATGTTATTATAAATATTTTACAACCATATTCCTTATTATATCAATCCTTTCAATGACATGTCACCATACGTGTGTATGTAGAGCCAACCGTCTCCACGTCGTGGTGTAATTGTTATTAAATACATTATTATTTGGATGGTTATAATAATTATGTTTAATTCATGTAAATAATTAATATAACATGATAATGATTCTTTATATATGATATGAAATTCAATTATATATTATTTTAGTTTCAAAAGAATGATTTTGTCGCTCGTGCGTACGTACGGACTACTGTCTCCACGAACGCGATGAGATTCATTGCCCATCATATCCATTCAAGTATATTTCTCATTTTATTATTAAAAATATTTTTTAAAGACTAGATATCATTCTTGATATGAATAAGATACAACCTATCCATAAGAAACATGTCGGATGTCACAAAACATATAAAATAAAATGAGTAAGTGAACACCCAAAACAAAGACAATACTAAGATATGATGAACAAAGCAATGTCAAAATATCATATACGACATCATATTAATGTATATGATTAATGTATAATTTAATAAAAATTATTTCACAATTATACAAGAGGTTAACATGCCCTCAACCAAGGAATAGTACAATGTAAGGGTTTATTTCACAATCTCTTCATTATCTGAGGTTGTTTATATGTAATTATCTACTAGGACCTCTTTATAATCCAAATCCATGTTTCTTAGAAATTTATTTCAAAATATTCTTAATTTTTTACATAATATGGGTTAAAGTAATTTATACCCTTATTTTAATTTTTATAAGATGTTTATAAAGGAATCTTTCCGTTGTTTTCCAAACAATGTCATTTTTAACCTTTTCGAAAAAATTAATGTAAGAATGTTTTTTTACTTATACGACGATTGTGGAAATTTTCCGCAGTTATAAAATCTTCGAAGCTTCCCTTAAAATCATATAAGTATTTTTTCAAAATAAACGTTTTCTTTATGTTACTCTTAAATGATTTCAAAATATAAAGAGATATTTCTCCAAAAAAAGGTTTTGATTTCATCTATGTCAACATCCTTTGATGGACTTTATGTTTATTTGAAGTTGATATTTTAATGAAGGTTTTGTGATATGTTTGACTGTGGATATGCTATTTTTATACCATTCATGGTTTATTGTAAAATAATTGAAAATTTTTATGCTAGTTTTAATAAGAATTTTTATGTTATATTTCAATCTTTTCATATGAGTAATGTATTGGACTTAGTATGTGAAGGGTGGAGCCCAGTATAGCTTCTCGATGCATCGATAGGTATCATGAGACAACTAGATGTGGAATTGGATGAGGCCCTTTCCCAACTGGATATATGGTTTTGGTTGATGCCTTAATCATATTTAGATGTCGTGGATGATGCCTGGATAAAATGTTTCAGAATGTCTAGCAATATATATTCCCTCATTTGGAAATTATATTGATGGTTCATGTGGTCATTCGACTAGTAGAATACCCATGATTATGTTTTTTATGGAATTATTTACTCAGCTCATATTCCTCCCATTAAAGTATTCATGTTTATTATTGGTAAAGGCTTGTGGTTTCAGTTATTTACTATTCTTAATATATATGTCATTTTTTGATGTATTACTTACCCTTACTAAGCATTTGATCTCACCCCTTTATTATGTTTCATTTTCCCAGGATATGAATATTTTAGTTATGATTGACCTGCATGCATAATATAGGAGGCTTAGATGTTCCTAATGAAATATATTTGTGTTGTATTTCTTTTCAAGCGGTAAATTTGAACATATGTATGAATCTTGCTTCCAATAATACTAAACTTATCAGTCATTTGAGACATGATTTCCTTGTGATCATGTCAATGTTATGTAATAATGCACTGACTCTGGGTAACTAGGGTCGGGGCGTTACAAAAATTAAAAATTTAAATCCTTCCAACATTAATTTAAATTAAGAAAATTATAAAAATTTCATAAAAAAAGTTGTTTCTGTCGAGTGTATAAAAAATATTTTAATTTTCTAATGCTTGGAAGTCTCAGTTGTAAATATATAAGGTACATCATCATAATATGACTATATAAGAAATTATCCCCTATTTTCATTTTAGTTATTGAATATTTATACTTATTTATTGGAATTTATATGACCTATATATATATGGAAAACCCTTTGATGTTTTATATAGATTCACTAATCCCTATATCATTTTGTGGAGGAAAAATATTTACCATGAATGGAATTAATAATAATGTTGGATAAATTAGGTTATGGAAGAATAAATAAAGGGAGTATGAATAATTTTTATTACAAAAATTGATGTGAAAATTCAGAAATTTAATCTTATAATAAAATATCTTATTTTTATCATAACTTTTTTTGGGAATATCTAGATGCTAATCAATGTAATTTGGATGCAAAAAAAATAACTTTTGGACCAAATATATTGGATTACATCAAATTGAATACATATGTGGAATATTATATAATTTTAATGAACTCGTGTCAATATTTTATTAACAAATATAGAATTAAAATATTTAGTTTATACATTAAAATGGATGTTTTTATAATAGGGTGATTGGTAAATATATACAAAATCACTATATGGGGCTGGTGACTAAAAATAGGGATATCATGGATTAGTTTAAATAGATATTTATTTATGTATTTATATAAATATTAAACATACAAATGTTATTTCTAAACTATATATTTATGTTTTCAATGTTTCTAAAGTGGATGAATAATTAAAACAAAAAAGACTTCAGATATAATTTTTTCAAATTTATTGAATATATTATATACCATAAAATGACTTTATTACCCAAACATGTAATTTAGGATGGTAATTAAAATTTAAATAAATATATTTCAAAATATATTTTCATCTATATTATATTAACAACACAAAGATTAAAAAAAATACATACTCAAAAGGAGAGTTTTTTAGAGAATACCGCGTAGTGGATGTCATGTCAGAATGTTTCAATACATAAAATTTAGGTGATTACCAAAAATTATTTTGATCTATTGTGTTTTATGACCTTAGTTATATAAATTTGATAAAAAACGTTAGTTTATAATTGAATATATATTAATTTTTAACTTTTTATATGGAATAAGTATAATATAGAAAAATAAATTTGTTTAGAAATGAATGAGAAAAATACATGGGGTCAATATGTATATTTTCCATGAACAAGGACTGGTAGCCATACAACCCAGTACCTGACCCAGTCCACGACCAGGCCCGAAGGGGATTCCCGATCCCCATGGGCTGGCACAAGTTCCTGGGTATCAAAAATGAAACATGGGAACAATTTACCCAAATTAAACATATTAAAATGACTAAAAAAACTAAAAATTCAGATCTGATAAATTCAATCAAACATACCCTTAACAACATTCAAATTTAATGATTTAAAAGGTTAGACAAAACCACAATCTACTACGATAGAGTAATAAAACTCTATAATAAACCCCCATGCTACAAGAGAGGTGAAACATCAACATGCTATGACCAAGGACCTACAAGAGAAGGCCACTAACAACTCGAACCACCATTTTTGAGCATGATTCCTTAACCTGAAATACACAATAAACAAGGTCTACATACACCCATAGGTGTATGTAGGGTGTTATCCAAAGGCCGAGTAGGACGTCACCCAATAAAAAGGTTCCATGCCACAACATTAAAAAGATAATTTAACATTATTATTTAAACCATACTTTTAAAATTATTTTAAGGAAAACATTTAAAAAATAATAGTTTAAAGGGAAGGGTACTGAAAGAAAAAAAACCACATCACAATACTACTTTAAAATGGAAGATTAAATATATAAAGAACATGCACAAACTCAAGTTGTTCTCCATATGCCCACCGAAGGTACCACACCATGAATAGTATAGCATTATGGGTAAATCCCCTAAGGTTTATATTGCTCGAGTGGGACCCTAGAACCTCATGTCTCGGTGAAATGTGGCTTAGAAACCACGAACCCCATAAAACATGGCTGAGAAGACGAGGACCCTCAGAAAATGTGCCATAGAAGACTATGACCCTCTATAATTCATATGTTTAATTAGTGTTTCAATCGTCAATCTAGCTAAGTGAAACAGGTACGACACCACTACGGATCACTAGTGCACTAGTTCCAGTCCTCCCACCAAGATACTCAAGGTTTTCCCTTATGCTCAACCACGTTTCAAATCCACATAGTATATTTCTTTCTCATATCGTAGACCAAAGAAGATATTGCACACAAAAGTCACCATTTGCATACCCAAAAAACATTTCAAGTACTCACAGACACCAAAATACCTTTCCAAAAATATATTTGTTATTACCTAATCATTTCTCAAATCCCCATTTGGAAACACTCAAACAACAACAAAAAAAATTTGAACAATATAGAAGGAATTATTTAAATAACACAACAAGGGCCGACACAAATAAACACAACCAATTACAAATAGGAGAGTCATTCAAACCATTTATTTAATAAATTTTCCTCAAACCTAGTTTCACACCATCTACACATTTATCTAAAGTATCTACACCCATTATAAAATGCAACCAAGCAACGTAATAAGGGTTTACACCAAAAACATATCTCATTTTACATAAAAAATACTACATTAAAAACGAACGGTTATTCGAATACTTAAAAATATACCACATTCACACCATCTAAATAAGTCAAAAAATCATTTGAGATATCTTTGAAATAATTTCATGAAAACCCAAGAAGATTCCACACCAAAAACCGCTTTGAAGAATCCACCACTATTTACAAGACACCATTTTTTCACAAAAACAAAACAAATCCAAAATGATTAAAATGATTCACTACACATTAAGAATCCAAATTTATATATACACAACTCAATTACCCTTAAAAAATAAGTTCAAACCAACCAAACATCACCTTGAACCCAACTTGAAAACATTGCACCAAAACAACACCGATTTTTATGTGAAAATACCATTTTAAAATCAATTTCACACTCAACTATTCTAAAATCTCATTTTCACCATATAAAAAATTTATTAAACATTTTTAGGATTTACCCCAATAAGTTTGAAATGAATGTCATGATCATTTCTAAAGAAAGTGATATTTTCATAAAACATGCATGTCAAATAATTTTTAAAATGCATTTTGCACAACCTATAAAGAAAGACAAATCATTTATACAACAACAAACATATAAACAACAAGACCATACTATTTAGGAAATTAGATTTCATAAAATTGGCATGCCAAACCATTATAAACATATATCTCATCATGCAATTGAATCATAGAACATATGAAGCTAAATAAACTAGAAAAATAAATTATCTAAGAGATGTCAAGGCTTGGAACCACCTACCTCAGGAGTCGAAGACCCGAACACTCAGTGCGAAACTTCAATCGCTTGTTTTTTTCACCACAAAAAACCTAATACTAACTTGTAAACATGAATTCGAACTGAAAACTTCCAGTGAAATCCAACAAAATCTGAACATAAACCCGCTGAAAAAAACAAAACTCCAAAGAAAAGAAACAACACAGAGAAAGACAAAACCGAGGGTTGGGGTCGACGCCAGCGACCACTGGACAATAGCATTATTGGAGGAGGAAACGAGCGGTTTGCGGAAGATGAGGATAACAGGTTCATTCAAACAGAGGTTTAGAGGAGAGTTCATGGAGTAGTCGGACCAGGAGGGTGATGGCGTGGTGGCTAGCTGGGTGGAGCTGGGAGGGGCGTGCTGGGTAGAGGGTAGGGGTGTGGCACGTAGGGTGGATCTGGGAGGAGGATGCAACACCGGATGGAGACATGGCATGGAGGGCTGGTGGTCGAACAAAAGGGGCAGGGGCGGTGCAGTATGGTTCAAGGGGGCACAGTGCAATATAGAGGCGAGCATGGGGGGGGGGCGAGCAGGTTGGTGAGGGTGCGACGACAGGGGCTCTGCCAGGAGGGAAGATAGGGATGTTTGATTAGGGAGGCACAATCCAAGTGAGTCCAGGGAGAGTTTTCCTGATGGAAATTGGGAGGGCTAAGGGGGAGGACCTCAAAAACCTAAGTAAAGGATACTAATTAAAATAAAATAATAAAATAAAATAATAAGAAACACCAAAATAAAAGTAATAAATAATAATAATTTTAATTTTATTCATACCACGAATAACATAATTAAAAAATTAATAATAAACGTAATAATAATAACAATAATAAAACTAAAACAAGAATAATAATAATAATAAATAAAATTTCTTAATTTTCATAATTAATATAAATAATAATAATACTCAATAATAATTTATAATATCCTCAAATCATAATATTATCATTATCTGTAAAAATTTTCCTTAAATATTGTTAAAAATATTTAGATTTTATTTCTACATCATTATTCATTATTAATTCCTTATCCCATTAGGTTTTTAACTAATTTTGAATGTCGTGCAGACCACACGGTCTCAGAAGCTTGCCCTGCCAGTGCGTCCGGTAATGTGAAACTCAAAGCACTCATAATAATAATAATAATAATAACAAACAAAAATATGAAAAATGGTGTCAATAATAATAAGTATAAATAAACATAATTAATAGTATTAAAATTAAATAAAATGGTATATCAATAATGATAATAATTATTTGTATTATATCCCTGAATAACATTATTATTATAATCTTTTAAAAAAAATATTATTTTAGTTTGTTTTTATTTCATCACATTATTAATTCTATTTATTTATTATGAATAAATTTTATTTCATTAATTGAACATCGATTTTGGCGTGCGGTGAACCGGGCGAGGTTGCACGATGACCCAGGTGAGGTTTTGCACCTTCGACCGTAGTGCTCTAGACACAGTCAAGGCCAATCCTTTCGGTTTTTAAATTTGAATTCCGAAATTTTAAGACGGGTCCTGACCTGAACTACCCAATGCCAAAATAATACAATGAAATAACTTATTTATAGATGACAGGTGTCACAATTCTCCCCACCATAATTATTTCTGTCCCTGAAAATCCATAACTAAGGTTGAGACCCAAAGAAAGAAACGACACCCCCTTAAGGTCCAAAGAGGATCCCTATGAAAACAAGAAAGAAGAAGAAAACACATCGTGCTGAGAGAAGGTGACTACAATTAAAAACTCAAGAAACTCATAAAAATACATTATGATATGTGTATCCTACCCAAAAGAGCTAAAACACCTCTAGTTGGATAATCAAGGGTAGGAACTCGCACCCACAGAAACCAACTTCAGAAGCCGAAACACCTCAAGAACTATTGAACAAAAACCACGTAGTTTAACTGGAACAAACAAACAAGTTCAAGCTTGTCCCATGAGTACTCTTGTCACCTATCTCCCAATCATCTCTCGAAACTAAACTAGAAGGTCAACGTGGGGAAATCCCGAAGGGGCTCCCCACCATTAGAATCATACCGACGCCTGAGATGAAACAAGAAAATTGACACTAGGAGGTCATGGTGGACTCCCCACCATTATGAAAAATGCCAACACCTATTTATTTCAGAGACTTTTGAGTGAGACCCATTGTGGGTCTCCCCACCATTAGGATCGACAAATGATTAAAAAAATGGGAATTTCCCGATAGTGAACAAACACCCCACCACAAGGGGTGGGGAGGGCCGGGCCCAATTACCAGGTGTCAAAACCAGAACCGTAGAAAGTACAACATCTCTATATCCCCATATTAGCACTATTCAACATTGCAACCAATTTACCCAATAGACCCTATAAGAAACACTTACATTCGGTGGGATTCAACCCCCAAGATATTAAGGTATAAGACGACCACACTTCCCTGTTGCCATAGAAACATCACGCACCGAGACTGGTCATTTGGAATGGAACAACTACTGGAAACGATTTAAATATCCTTCAACTCCAACACTGATAACATAAATAAGGTCGAGCTCACATACACCCACGGGGTCCCTGGACAAGATCCATCTTCACACGAGGCCTATGGATGGAGTCCTGATGTTCGAATCATCTCCTGCCTCATAGTCAGGAATTAAAACACCCGAACGGATCTTCTCCCTTTGGTGTCAAACTCAACCACACTGCAACTGAGACAACACTGAAAAACACAACACCCCACGACATCCAACTACATTCTTGTGACACATCAACCAAAATAGGGGTTTAGATGATGCACATGCAACACCTCTTCACCTTAACCGAGAATCTTAAGAATGGATGATGCAGACCAACAGTCCTCTTTTGATAGAAAAATAAAAACTCCCAATGAGGAGGATGCACTCCTATGAAAACAAGGATTCTAAAAGGGTTCTATGAAATCCACCTTTTCTCTACAACAGAACTCATGATACAAACATCACCAAACATGCCCCTTGCAGCCGATGTGAGGACTAAAAACCTTTCATGACATCTTTTGGCACAAAAAAATCTGAACTGCCTTCACCCTTCCACGCTGGAATTCCTTTCACCATTTTTGAGGGAACCTTCAAACACAATAATGCCAAACTTCATACCTGACAACTTCCACAACTAAAAGAGACAAAAACACCCTTTTACTCCCCTCAAAAATGTCATCACCATTCTATAGGATCTGTTTAGTTTTAAAATGGATAGGTGGGTTCAATTCTATAATTCAAGAAGAGAGTCCTCTTATCAACTAGAGGGCCGACCAACGGTGAATTGCCCATGGATACACTTCAATCTCATGTCAACTCTTTATGGGGGGCATACACTAGTCAAGAAATAATACCATCAACGAAACCAAATTGGTCCAATGGTCAAGACATTCCCCAAACGAACATTAGATATGTAGGGGGGACCACTGCATGGGTTTCCCAAAGCACTTTTCAAAAGAATTCACTAATTACATGATTTCATACCAAATTACAATTAAGAATTCAAACACAAATAATTCAGAGAAGATTCTATTCTCAAAACACCTCACATGCAACATTTCCAAAAAATATGGAAACACCACACAATCACCGGTTACTAAAACAAAAAATTCTCATTTAACAAAACTTAAAAAAAAAAAAAAAGCTTGTGGGTTTCACAAAAACGATTGATGTCCCATGGGCCTCGCACATGAATGTCCTTGTGCCACACTGGCACTTGCCTAATGTCTATCTAGGCATTCATCCACTCATTCTATTAACCATTTCTCCTTCCATATATGTCTATTCTTGTGGTTTCCCTTAAGAACACCATGGTTCAAAACCAAACCTTTCCATTTTTTCAAAATCAAAACATTCAAAATACACTTTTCAAACCTTACACATCATTTTATTTTTAAAACTCTTCATTTGAAAACATTTTTCAACAAAAAATCCATTTTCCCATTAAAAACAAGATTTCCAAGAATCTAAAAGAAATAGATGGGGAACAATGCAAGAGGGAACTAGTGTCAGTGGGTGACTAGAACATATGGTTGGCGGCCAGACACCAATCACACCACAATCACAGAGGGTATTTTAGGACAACGTCTCTAGCTCCACATGGCTTTCTAGACCCTGTATGCTCACTAAGACCACTAACCCTACTCCTTTTCTATTTCCCCTTAACAAAATTAACCGCACTGACCGAAGATGTATACAATCCTCAGCTTACATTGGTAACTCGAGTCCCTCCACAAGGTGTGCTGGCCAGGCACCTTGCTCATTACTAGAACATCATGTTCCAACAACCTCAACTCTAGTTTACCATGACTTTATTCCAAAAGAACACGACCCAAGAGAGAAAACCATCTTTGATACCATTTTTTCATGAACCCAGCAGGGTCTCCATCCGACCTGGCGCCTGACCCGGTCTGCGACATGGCTGGAAGGGTGTTACCGATCCACATGAGTTAGCACATGTTCCTGGGTATCAAAAATAAATCATGGGAACGATTTACCGAAATTAAACACATTAAAATGACCAACAAAAACTTAAAATTCAGATCTGATAAATTCAAGCAAACATGCACTTAACAATTTTCACATTTACTGATTTAAAACATTAGACAAAACCACAATGTACTATGACAGAGGAGTAACAAAACTCTATAACAAACCCCACTCTACAAGAGTGGTGCAACAAACACAAGAAATGACCGAGGACCTTCATGAGAACGCCACTAAAAACTCGAACCATAATCGCTGAGCATGATGCCTTAACCTAAAATACACAAGAAACAAGGTCTACATACACCCATAGTTGTATGTAGGGTGTGAGCCAAAGGCCCAGTAGGTCTTCACCTAATAAAAAGGATCCATGCCACAACATCAAAAAGATAATTTAACATGCGTATTTAAACCATACATTTAAAACTATTTTTGGGAAAACATAAAAAACAGAAAGAGAAAATGGAATAGTACTGAAAAAAAATAATTTCACAAAACTACTTTAAAATGGTATAGGAAATTTATAAAGAACATGAACATACTCAAGTGGTCATACATAATCCGATGGAAGGCACCACACCATGAATAGTAGATCACTTTCGGTAAATCCTCTAAGGTTTATATAGCTCAAGTGGGACCCTAGAACCTCGTTTCTCTGTGAAATGTGTCATAGAAACCACGACCCTTAAAAAACATGGCTTTGAAGACCACGACCCTCAGAAAATGTGGCTTAATAAGACCACGACACTCAGTAATTCATATGTTTAGTTAGTGTTGCAATCATCAATCCAACTAAGCGAAACATGGATGATACCACTACGGATTACTAGTGCACTAGTTCTAGTCCTCCCACCTGGATACCCAAGGTTTTCCTTTGCACTCAATAAAGTTTCACATTCACATAGTATATTTCATTCTCCTATCGTAGACCAGGTAAGATATTGCACACAAAAGTCACCATTTTCATACCCAAACAACATTTCAAGAACACAAAAACACCACAATACCATTCTAAAAATATATTTTCTATTACCTAATCATTTCACAAATCCCCATTTGGAAACACTCAAAGAATAACATAAACAATTCACACAACTTAGAAAGAATTATTTAAATAACAAAACTAGGTCTGACAAAAATAAACACACCCTATTTAAAAGAGGAGATTCAATCAAACCACTTGCATAAAAAATTGTCCTTAAAACTAGTTTCACACCATCTACACAACTATTTGAACAATCTGCACCTCTTATAAAATACCACCAAGCAACGTAATAAGGGTTTATACAAAAAAATGTCTCATTTTACATAAAAAATAATACTTTAAAAACGAACTCTTTTTCAACTCCTTAAAAAATACCACTTTCACAGAATCTAAATATGTCAATAAATCATTTGACCTATCTCTGAAATCATTTCATAAAACTCCAAGAATACTCCACACCAAAAACGGCTTTGATGAAGCCACCATTATTTACAAGAAACCATTTTTTCCACAATAACAAAACCAAGAAAAAACACTTAAAATGATTCACTACAAATTTGAAATCGTCATTTACACATACACAACTCAATTACCCTTAATAACTATGTTTGAACCAACCAAACATCACCTAGAACCCAACATGAAAACATTGAACCAAAATAACACATATTTTTACGTGAAATGACCATTTTAAAATTAATTTCACACTCAACTATTCTAAAACCTCATTTTCACCATACAAACAATGTATTATACAATTTTTGGATTTACCCCAATATGGTCGAAATGAAATACATGATCATTTCTAAAGAAAGTAATTTTTTCATAATTCATGCATGTCAAATAATTTTTAAAATTTATTTCTCACAACCTATAAAGCACGACAAATAATTTATATAAAAACAAACAAATATACAACAAGACAATAATATTTTGGAAATTAGCTTTCATCAAATGAACATGCCAAACCGTTCTAAACATAGATCAAATCACAAAATTAAATCAAAGAACATATTAGATTAAATAAACAACCAAATTAAATTATCTAGGAGATGCCAAGGTATGGAACCACCTACCTCGAGTGTCGAAGACCCCAATACTCAGCATGAAACTTCAATCACGTGTCGTTTTCACCACAAAGAACCCAATGCGAATCCGTAAATGTGAATTTGAACTGAAAACTTTGAGTTAAAACTACCAAAATCTGAACATAAACCCACTGAAAAACAACAAAAATAAAAAGAAAAAAAAACCAAGGATAAAGACATAACTGAGGGTGGCAGACGATGCCGGTGACCACTGGACATCAGTATGCCGGGAGGAGGAAATTTGAGGTGTGTTTTAGAGGATTCTAGTGGGTTTGTTCCAACAGAGGATCAGGGGCGGGTTCGAAGAGCAGGATGACCGTGAGGGTGACAGTGTGGCAGCTGGCTGGGTGGAGCTGGGAGGGGCGCGTTGGGTAGAGGGCGTGGGTACAACACACATGGTTGATCCGTGAAGAAGAGGCAGCACCAAATAGAGGCGTGGTACGGTGGGCTGGTGGCCAAACGGGAGGGCAGGGGCGGCGCAGCAGGGTTCCAGGGGGCGTGGCGCAAAGTGGTGGAGAAGATGTTGGGGGGGAGTGGGCTGGAAAGGGTGTTTCGGAAGAGGCTCCGCCGGGACAGAGGAGAGGGAGGGTCGGAGAGGGAGTTGCGATCTAGGTGAGTCCAGGGGGGGTTATGTGATGAAAATCAGGAGGGGTAAGGCAGAGGACCTCAAAACAAAAAATGAAAGGATATTAATCAAAATAGAAAAAAGAAAATAAATTAAGAAGAAAAACCAAAATATAACTAATAAATAAAAAAATTACACATACCACTAATAACTTAATTAAAACAGTTATAAAAAATAATAATAAGAATAATAATAATAATAATAATAAAACTAAAAAAAGAACAATAATAATTAATAAAGTAAATTAATTATGAAAATTAATATAAATAATAATAATACTCAATTATAACTAATAATATACTCAAATAATAATATTATCATTATCTGAAAAACAATTCCTTAATGTTTGTTAATTGTATTTCCATTTTATTTATACATCATTATTCATTATTATTTCATTATCCCATTAGGTTTTAACTAATTTTGAATGTCAGGCAGACCACAGAGTCTCAGAACTGTGCCCTGCATGTGCGTCAAGTGATGAAAAACTCAAAACAGTCATTATAATAATTATAATAGTAAAAAAAAACTAAAATATGGATAATGATTTCAATAATAATAAATATTATAAAACATATTTAATAATATTAAAAAAATAAAACTATAAATAAATAATGATAATAATAATAAAAAGTATATCATTGAATAACATTAGCATTATCTTTAAAAAAACTCTAATTTTTTTTTTATTTCATCACACTATTAATTATATTTATTTATTATTAATCCATTTTATTTCACTAATTGGCCATCGAGCAGGGCATTCGGTGAACCTGGAGAGGTTGTGCGGTGACACGGGTGAGGTCGTGCACCTTCGACCGTTGTGTTCTAGACACAGTTAAGGCCAAAACATTCAGTTTTTAAATAAGAATTCGTAAATTTTAAGTCCCGTCTTGACCCGAACTACCCGATGTCAATTAAAAATAATGAAACAACTTATTTAAATATGACGGGTGTGAAAATATTGACATCCTGGATAAGTGAAATACTAATACATATTTCTTTAATTCCTTCATCATTTTATCTACATTTTTGTTTAATTTCATTATAATTTTTATATGATATTAATTTTGTTAAATTTATACATAATTTAAAAACAAATGACACAATATCAAATCCATTGAATAAATTCAAATTGTTTTGATACATTAGGAATATGATCCATGATTTTGTAATGAATTGTTGGAATTTAACTCACATCAATCGGGAAACTGATGTTTCATCTATTAACTGAATTTCATGTTTAAAAAAAAGGTTTTATTCTGGTGTAAAATGTGTGTCACCTCACAAAAAATGATAAAAACAATTCAATTTGTTTTTAAATATTCGGAAAATGATCCATAATTCCTTAATAATTTAAAGGAATCATCCTGCATTAAATTTTATACCCTTTGGGGAAAGTATGACTCAAAGTTATTTTTTTAAATATAAAATTTTGAATTATGTTCAAAACATATGTCACATTTTAAAATTTTAAAAATAATATCTTAATATTTTGAAAAACAAGGAAAAAATCCATAATTTATTTTTAACATGTTTAAATTGACTTCATTCAATTAAAAAAAAAATTCTGGTCAGTATGAGACAAAATAAATATTTTAAATATAAGTGTTATTTTTTGTTTACATTACATGTAACAACACCAAAACCTTTAAAAATTTAATTATATTATATTTAAACGTTAGTAAAAGTATCCAAAATAATTTTTTTATTTCCAACAATTGAATTCATAGAAATATTACACCTAATGTTGCCAATATGAATATATGTATTTATTTTAATATAAATGTTTCATTAATGATTAAAGCATGCATCTCAAGAAAAAAATTTAGAAAATATGCCCTTATTATTTTCATACATTAGTAAACAAACACTAATAAATTTTTCATCTATTGAAATTTACCCCACAATAATCCAAATCATAATGTCGTAGATATGATTGGAAAGAAATTATTTCAATATAAGTGTTATTTATTTTAAATGCAATCCCTATTGAAAAAAATGATAAAATAAGCACATATTGTCGTCCAAATGTAGGAAATTAACACACAATTCAATTGTGACAAGTTAAAATCAAAATCATGTTAATTTTATGTATGACATGGTCAGTAGGGAATTGTGACGTGGGTTTATACATAAAGTTTCAATATTTCATTAAAATATGTGTAACATTAAGAAAACTAAGAAAATAAACTTGAATTTTTTTGAATATTATTAAAATAATAGATAATTAATTTTTGTTGTATAGGAATAAAACACATGTCATTCCCAATCTTGATGTGGTAATTATGTCTGATGTGTGTTCTTTAAATATCACATTTTCATTTTTGTTTTAAAAACGTGTCCAATTTCCAAAACAATCAAATTTATTTTCGACACTTTTTAAACATTATGTTATGATCCACAATTCATTTATCATTTATAGGATTTGAACAAACACTTATCAAAAACAAGATGTGTTGTCTATGACTCTATGTGTTTGCTTTTAGTATAAAAGGGATATTATAACATAAAACATGTGTCACGTATTGAAAAATTAGAATATGAGCTCTGGTTATTTTAAAACAGTATGAATACAATCAATAATTATTTTTCCACTTTTAGGAGTTGGCCAAAAAATATTTTTTCACAAGATGTGGTCATTGTGACAAAACATAGGTGTATTCAATATTTTTTCATTTTATATTAAATCATCTCACATTTCAAAAACTACGAAAAAGAGATTTTACTTTTTTCAATCTTTTTTAAAATAAACCATAATACCTTATATATATATATATATTAATTGACCCCATATAAATTAATAGACTCATGATGTGTGTGTTTTCAACATAAAATAGTTGTTACTATTTACAATTAATATCATTTCACCAATACCATGAAAAAATATTTTATTGTATTCAAACATTCTAACAACTATCGATGATTCATTCGTGCCAAATTGGAATTAAAAAACACGTAAATTAGACACCAAAATTTGTCAGTATGACTCGAAGTATGTATTCCTAATATAAAAGATCCCACTATGTTTAAATCATGTGTTGTTCACCAAAAAATTGAGAAATACGTATCATATTATTTCCAAAAATTAGGAAAATGATCCATAACTCGTTATTCAACTGTAGAAATTATAATTATCCCAATTTGACTTGGGACATATTCAATATTACCTGAAGCACCTATTTCCAAAATAAATGTTCCATTTTATTTTAAATAATGGGTCACATATCCAATATTGAGAAAAATCTTATCATATTATTTTCAATCATTTTGAATACAATTATAAATTAATTTTTAAACAATAGTATTTAACATCACACCAATTTGATTCATTATGTGGTTAGTATGCCTCGAAGTATGTGTTTACAATATAGTTTGAATTATAGTTTAAAATGTCTCACATATCAAAAACTGACCAAATGAGTTAAAGATGTTTTTATCTATTAGTAAAATAATCCATAATTCATTTTTGATGTGTGGGAATTGAAAATAGGCCAAACCAACGCCCATTTTGGTCAGTTTGACTCGATGTTCATGATTTAAACTAAAATGTTCCATATTGGTTTAAAAAACATCTCACTTCACCAGAACTGGATTAAAAGTGATAACATTTTCTTCAAACATTAATAAATTTTTTATATATCTTTGATGATATGAATTAATTAACCACCTACCAACCATGCACATGATGTGGTCGTAATGACTAGAAGTGTGTCTTTTTTATACGAAAGAGAATTTTTTATTTAAAACATGTGTCAAATTGGTATAACTAAGAAAATAAGATTTGATTTTTTATAAAAATTAGAAAATCATCCATAATTCAGTATTTATATCTATTAATTGACAACATTCCAATCTTACACATATTGTGGTCAGAATGACATGAAGTGAGTTTTTTCAAAACATAAGATCTATTTTTTTATTTAAACACAAGTCACATAATCCTAACTAACAACATTAGATATGGTTGTTTTTAAGTGATTGGGATAAGTATCCATCATAAATGTTTCAGGTTTATGGATTTATGACATGGAAATGTGACATATGATGTGTTGTTTATGACATAATTTACATGTTTTCAATGAAAATGACATTTTAGAATAAAAAGCATCATATTTCCAAAATAAATAAAATGAGGTAGGATTGTTTTAAAACAATATTACAATTATTCATATTTTATTTTTGATATATATTAATATACCACATACCATTATGACTCCATATGTGGTAAAAATGAATTGACGTTTTGTTTTCAGTATAAAAGTTCCACCTGAGATTAAAACACAAGTCAAACCCCCAAAAGTGAGTAAATAAGATGATATTATCATTAAAATTTAGAACGTTGATGAATAATTCATTTTTACATGTAGGAATTGACATCACATAAATCATACACATGATATTGTATTTACAACTCATTGTGTGTGTTTTCAAAATACATGTGGAATTTTATTCTAAAACATGTGTCACATTGCTAAAAATGAGAAATAAATATGGATTGTTTTATAATTTTAGTGAAATGATCAATAGTTAATTGTTCTTGTATTAGAATTCTAAACTTCAGAATATGAAAAATTATGTGGTCAGTGTGACTATTAGTACATGATTTCAATATAAATGCGTTTTTAGGTTTTAAAAAACAAGTTTGTAGCCAAAACCGAGATAATTATAATGGGTTATTTTCAAACAATAGTAAAACATCCAAATTTCATTTTTGAAATATAAAAATTTACCACATGTAAATCTAACAGAGGATGTGGTCAATATGACATGATGTTTGTGTTTTCAATATATAAATTAAATTGTACTTTAAGTCACACAATACATAACAAAAAATTACTTAAATATATGTTATATTTTTCTTATACTTTAATATTGTAGTAAATAATAAATTTTATTATAATTTTCAAATAATACTTAATATTTTATTTTTCATAGTGATAATTAATAAATAAAAATTGGATTTCAAGTTATAGTTGAATGAATTTTCTCATAAGGTATGTCCTCTTGAATTATATCCCCTCAGTACGATGTTTTTTACACCACGGATTATATCCAATTTATTAGACCCAATTTTGAGAATGAAAATAAATAGTGTTAAATATATGAATGAACTGAAACTCAATCCGGTATATGGTGATAAAATTATGCCATAAATTATATCATTTAGTTTATAATTTAAATTTGGAGTTAAAATTATTTTTTATAGTATTCTTAATATATAATTAAAATTTATATACATCTAATAATTCTTTTTGAGAAATTGTTTTTTTGTTCTTCAACTAAATGTATGATTCGGGGCCAGGGACAAATATAAAAGAATAATGTTTTTTTTAAATATGTGATGATTTTTACTTACTCATTTTTTAATACAATCTAATGATTTATGTGGTTATAATAAGGTTTATTCATGTATTTGTGATGTTAATTTTGTATCTATAAAATTTTATATTTTTTTGATTTTCACATATATATTTCTGTATTTTTTTCTAAAGCAGTGTGATGTAATTATAACTGCACACTGCTTCATTATGCCCCTTCATCACTGCTACTAATTCCACTAATCAATAGATCCTTTCTTAGTGCTAAACAAGAAGTGATAAAAGTGCTATATTTACCAGAATTATTATTATCCCTAGTAAATCATCCTTTTATAAATATTACATAAAACATTAACAAAGGGTTCCTGAATGAGCACTAAAAATTACAATGATGAAGGTCACCATTATCAGTGATTTTTTTAGTGCTAATAATGTTCCCCTTTATCAGTGATTTTTTAGCACTAATAGAGGACAATGGTTTTTAATAACTCTTTAGTTTTCAATTATTTTTCACACTGAAACGGGATATATGTTTTTTTAAAATTGATTTTATATAGTACAGATACTTACATGGATGTAAAACATCATATGGATCTTCCTTGTTAGTCACACATGTGGAGAACAATGTTCAATATAATATACTGGAATCTATTCAACTAGTGATATTGGTGTTTCTAATACATGATATATATATATATATATATATAATACCACATACCCATGATCCCTATATTAGAATCCATTCAGTAATTTAGATAACAAAAATTAATTAAATATACATTACAAAACTTATAGTATACTATACATGAATTATTATTAAATAATTTTTGAATCATTATTCATGATATATATTGAATTGTTTTGTGGTAATCATCATTATTTCCATGCTAAATAGGGGAACGTAAAAAAGTGGTCGTATTAGACAATAAATAATATATATGTTTTCAAATAACCAACAAATATCATGATCCTGATAAACCCACATGATATTCATAAATAATGTATATAAGTCCATATCAAAGGATTCCTAAATATTCATAACCATGTATAACATAATCCTAATTATAAAAATAAATAATCTCAATCACTATTGACTTCCCATTGGATTAATTGTACAAATACTTCATACATAAAGGGTATAGAAAATCCAATTAGGCAATAATATTTTTATGATGGTATATAATATTGATCATTGGGGATATATAATTATATGCCCCACCCATAATGTAAATCGAAAAGTCCATTCCATCAAAGGAGACATAAATCTATGAAATACATATCATCATGTTCAAAAATTAAAAAACAATAATATTTCGATTTATAATGAATTACATTAATTACGCGTTTTCTTATATATAATAAATAGATACAAATTCATATAAATATATTTTACTATTATATCTGTTGAAATGGTAATCTATGAAAACTCGATAAATAAAACAAATATGTTGTAGTATATTAAAAATATGTAGTATATTCAATTCTATAATATTATAAGATGTTTTTGTAAATTGAATAATAATGTATCAATAAAACATATCAATAAAAAATGAGAATCAATGGATTATATATGAATAGGGTCCCAATGTAGAATGTATAGAATGTGTTATTTTATAAGGGAATGATATTGTGATTATAAGAATCTTACAATTTCAATCATTGGTATGTATCTTACATATAGAATGTTTTTTATTTCTTTAATTGTTTAGTTTAAAATATGAATAGTTTTAGGATTTGTCTATGATGAACTAAATGGTCCAATGGCCTCATTTTCAATTTATGTAGACTATTTAGGCTGATAAAATTGTTATAATTTCTCTTTTATGGTTAGTGTATTTATGGTATGATTTTTCATTGAAATCATTTGTTAGATTACAATTTTTTATAACCCTAATCATTAAAAACAATTTCAAATGGATCTATGAATCATTTAATCCTACCATTTTATGAACAATTTCTTGATGATCTCCTATTTTATCCCAAGATTATTTACCTCCCCTTTATAATTATTTTCATGAAGGTTGTTGTGTATCTTTAGGTTATTTTCATAAATAACATTTCCTTTTATATTATCCTTCATTAACCATTAATTTCACATCCCATGACATTACATCGTAGTCTAGTGTTTCCTTCTATATGATTTCCTATTTGGGTTTCCAATATTTGTGAGGTTTAAATATTATTATATTAAATAAATCTCTCTTATTTTGGTGGATTCCTATCACATGGTGCTGATTATATCAATGATCAATATGAATTTCTATGAATTTTTTTGGATTATAAAACTATATATAATTACATATTTATTATTTATATTACATTGATATAATGAATGTAATGAATTTATATTATTTTTTCATGCTCATATTTTTTCTTAAAAATAAATATTTTATAAAGGATATTTTCCAAAATTGCTTTCAGAAATTATTTTGATGTAAAAATATTAAAAATGTGGTTGATGATATTTTATTCATGTTTTTTACTAAAATAAAAAAAATAAGTAATTTTTTTTTAATTTATAATAAAATGTTATCAAAAAAATGCTAATGATTTGATGAGTCAAATATTAATTTATCATGTAATAAAATTATTTTAATTTATTTTTCCATGATTAATGGTATTTTTACATTGATATTGATAAAATAAAAGTCTATTGAACATATAACGATGTATGTATATTAATATGAAACAATATTTTTAATTTAAAGGAATTTAGAGGTGACATGTGAGTATATTTAAAATGATATTGAAGTTATTTTATAAAATTTTCTCAAAATTTCACTTATTATGTAATCAACGGGAAACATTGGAATCTATTTATCAATAAATAGGACTAGTGAAAAACATAATAATGGTTATTGTATCACTAGTGTCCCATAATGGGTGACTCCAATTTGATTTTTTGGTTTTTATCCTAATAAGATTAACTAAGAGAAAGCTCGGTTATTATATATTTAGGATCACATGACATACAATTATATGCTTCCATTTACACTGTATCCTTGTTATTTCATAAGTCCTAAGATATTTTTCTATAACACTTATTACTTTATTTTTGTATATATTTGTAGTAATTTTTAATATTTTATTAAATTTAAACTGTAATGGACTAAAATTTCATGGAAACTATTGTTTTATAAATGTTATTCAAATGAATGTATATCTAACGGTATTTCCAGAGTGTTCATAAAAAATTATTTTAAGTTAATGAATATTGAAATTTACTAACTGACTAATAATTACCTTATTTTATTTTGAAAACACTTTTGAGGAAAATTGATAATCCATGTGGGTAATAAAATGATTCAAATATTAAAATCCATATATAATAAGTTGAAATCCAATTTGAGTCAATCGAAGGAATTATTCTTATAAAATTTCCATTGAAGTCAATTTACCTCTAAATTATGTTAATACTAGATAGTGTTTTCGAACCGAAAATCCCTTTTTTTCAATGGATATATGTACTTTTCCATTTTTATCTTCCATTGACTAAATCCTCTTTCCAAAATATGATACTTCTTGTTTATATACTCCATCAGTACCATATTAGCCACTTTATATAGTAGAAATAATGACTTGTTGTCACCATAATCCATCGAGGCATTAATTAAGTGAATTTCTTCTAACATTTCTTCCTTATATTGAATAATAATTTTCCATCACTCCCCATTCCCAATAGACTCATACTACTTACTACTGACCACACTAAAAGATATGTTCATCCACACTAATACTTCCTAATTTTTCATGAAAGCATCTATCATATCATTATCATACTCCTGGTTGTTATAGTCACATGAACTAGTAAAATTGTTACATATAACATTGATGTCCTAATATATAACATTGTGTTTTTAATTTTCGGTGGATCATTTCACCATTGACCTCGTGGAAAAAATGTTTTTTACGTTGGCTATTTTTCATTTTTTCTGTCGGTTTTTAGCCGGTGTTAAAATGGACGATGTTATAAATATTCTTTTTTATGACGGTTATTTAAAAACAGATGTACAAAACACAATATTGTAGTGTTTATCACTTCGGTTATTAAATAACCGACATGATAAAACTAGGGGGGAGGGTTTATCATGTCGGTTATTAGATAACTGGTGTGATAAACCAGTGCGGCGGGTTTTATGACGTCAGTTATATAATAACTAACGTGATAAATCCCTGGGGAATGTTTTTTCACATATATTATATAATAACCAACATAATAAACCAGGGGAGAGGCTTTATCACGTCTGTTATATAATCAATGACGTGATAAAATAGTGTGGGGGATTATTATCATGTCAGTTATTAAATAACCGACCTAATAACCCCTTGGGAAATGGTTTATCACATCGGTTATATAATAACCAACGTGATAAACCACTTCGGGGGTGTTTATCACGTTAGTTATTAAATAACTGATGTGATAAACCATTCCATAGGTGTTTATCACTTCGGTTATTCAAATAACCGACGTCATAAACCCTTCCCAATTCCATTATCACATCGGTTATAAAATAACAGACATGGAAAACCAATTTTTTTTAAAAAAAAACATTGCATTCCTCTAATCTCCCCAGAAAAACCCATGAAACAAAACCAGAATTTGTACCAAAAAAATAAATGTAGACCAAAACAAGAACTAAATTAAAATTAAGCATTTACATTGATAATATTTAAAAATTACCCCACTGGACAACCCCCACCACCCCCTGAACATCCCCCCTCACCCCACTAGGCAGCCCCCACCACACCCCTAGACACCCCCCTCACACCCCTGGACTACCCCCGGGTCCCCTAGACAACCCTCATACACCCCTGGAATTCCCCGACGACCCCTGAACAGCCCCCACCCCCCACCCCTGGAAAACACCCCACCCTTCTATATACCCCCACCCATTGGACATCACTCCCACACAACTGGACAACACTCGCACACCCCTAAAACATACCAAAAAGTTACCAAAAATAGACCATAACCCCACACACCACTGGATAGCCCCCACCACAACCCTAGACACCCCCACACCCCTGGACTACCCCCACCCCTCTGGACAGCCCCCAACACCCCTGGACAACCCCCACCTTCCTGGAAACCCCCCGCCCCTTGACTTCCCTAATACCCCTAGGACAGCCCGCCACACCACTGGACACCACCCCCACACCCTTGGACTCCCCCCAACCCCTGTACAACCCCCAACACCCCTGGACAACCCCCTCCCCCCAATCCTCCTGGACTGCCCCACCACCCCCTGGGCAGCCGCCCTCACCACACTTGATACCCCCACCACCACACCCCTGGACACCCACCCAAACCCCTGGGCTGCCCATTGACCCCTGGAAAACCCCCCACACCCCTGGAAATCCCCACCACCCCTGGACAGCCCCCCACTCCCCTATAAAACCCCCCACATTTCTGTATCCCCCACCCCTGGAAAACACTCCCACACCCCTAGACAGCCCCCCACCCCTGAAACAGACTAAAAAGTTACAAAAAACAGACTAGAACCCCCTCACCCCACTAGACTTACCCCACCACACCCCTAGACACCCCCACACCCCCAGACATCACCACCACACCATGAACATCCCCCCACCCTCCTGTATACCACCCACCCCCAGTAATGCACTCCCACACCCCTAGACAGCCCTCCCATAACCCTAAAAGGGACCAAAAGGTTACCCCAACCATTATCTAGAACCCCCTCACCCCATTGGATAGCCCCCAACACACCCCGAGACACCCCCCATAGCCCTGGACAGCCCCCACCCCCTGTACAACCCCCAACACCGCTGGACACCCCCCCCCACACACTCTTTGGCACCCCCACCCATGGACTTCCCCACCACCCCCTGGATAGCCCCCACACCCCTGGATGATCCCCCACCCTCCTAGACACCCCCACACAAACCTAGACTACCCCCACCACTGGGACTTCCCCCACACTCATGGACACCCCCCACACCCCTAGACTGCCCCACCACCGGGACTACCCCACCACCCTCCTGGACACCCACTGTAAACCCCCCACCCACCTGGACACCCTACTGAACACCCCCTCAGGGGTACGCCACTGGATGTTACTCATCACTCCCACATGCGAAGCTTGATATCTCAAAATGTTTCCCATGTGGGAGTGATGAGTACCTTCTAGCAGCATTCATCCCCCTAAGGTATGGCGGTACCTCCTCTCCCAACCATGGACTGCCCCCCCACATCCCCATGGAAACCCAAGACCACCCACCACTGGACAACCCTCCTCCCCCAACCACAATGGACAGCCCTCCCACACCCCTAGAAACCCCTATCACCACATGGGACACCCCCAAACCCCTGGACACCCCCTGGACAGCATCCCACTCCCCTGGACATCCCTTCCACCCTTCTGGAAATTCTCTCACCCCCTAGATTGCGACCCCTCTCTCATGGACATCTAGGAACCCCCCCCCCCCCCCCATACAGCCCTCCTACACCCTAGGACCACCCCACCCCACTGAACACCCCCACACACCCTTGGAACCCCTCCCCCCAGACAAGAATCCACACCAGAAAACCCGTCATAAGTAGACCAAAACAAGATGTAGAGCAACATTAAACATTCACATATATAACATTCAAAACTTACGCTTACAAATTCAAAAAAAATCCAACATAAACGACTAAAAAATACACAATTACAACGGAAATATTTAAAATTATATTTTACACTATAAAAAACAAAAATTCAATCCAACCTGTAAAATAATTTTACCATTCCCCTTGTATGGGATTGATGTCTTGAGAAGTATTGGGTTGAGGGTCATCAAATGGCTACAAATTAAAAGGATATTAGTTAACTTGTATAGTGAATAAATCAAATTGAAATATTATAGAAATGTTTAAAAGGAAATCTTACCAGGTCAAAGATCACAACTGTCTTAGTTTTTATTATTTCATACATGAATCTTAACATATAATATCTGCATTTGATGAAGCCTTGTTTTTCATGATAATTCTTTTTCAATGAGTGTAAATTTAATATATTATTTTTATGTAATAAATCAAAAAGTAAAAATTATAAATGGATATTTACCTTCATATTTACATATTGGATATTCACACTCATTTTCTTTGTGTTTTTTCAAATATAGACCCATCCCTTGTTATAAAATAATACGAATGGGGTAAATTTAAAATTAATTATAATATAAATAACAATTGATAAATTGAAACTTACTTCTCCAATATTTTCTCAAAACTTTCTCACACATCATCATGGATAGATCATTTCCAATAAAGTGTTTTCTCCCTTGGGGAAAAAACCCTTAACATCCAATGATCACTGATAAAATCAAATTTAAGGTTAGTGGTTTTTTATGAAAAAATATATTGAACTCTTTGAGAAAGATATGTTTCATACCTCTCACAAAAAGGGATCATCCAACATTATGTGACTATATTCGGTTTATGTCTTTCAGCAATATAAAGCATTATTTTTTCCTCATCCAATGCACATGATTCAGGGGAAATCAATTGTCAGTCCATGAATCTATATACATCTGTCCAGTCATTCTTCTCACAAATGTTATGAATATACCTAATAAAAAATAGACATAAGTATACATTTTTAATAAATATAACATAGGTAAAAGGTGTTAAGACTTACATGGAAAATAATTTCACTATGTTGATGACCAACTTATCTCCAATAACCAGCTCCATGATTTTAGTTTTCATAATCCCCATAGTTATTTCACATCCACATACATGAGCTTTCATTGGAAAATCATAATGACCCACCAATAAATTTGAATATCTTGACAATATTTGAAGACTACTAGAATTTATATCTTATGTCATATCCATTTGTCTTTCATGATGTCTATACAGTATTTCTTTACCTTTGAAGTATTCCTGTAAAAATAAATAGAAAAATATATTTGTTTTCAATTGATAAATCAAATTTAATAAATGAAATAAAATAAATGATATAACATTAATAGATCTATGGTAATGAGTCGAATAAGTCTGGATGGCCAAATTAAAAAATGGATGATACTATGTCCAACTGTCATCACCTCATATGTATGTAATGGTACTCGAGTTGATCTATCTATAATATCGTATAAAGTGATCATCTGATTCTCTACCTCTAATTGTTGATGATGAACTATATCTCCTATACAATATACTAGACCATATGCCCCTATATATTGTTGAGGATCATCAAAATACAACTCACAATAAGTAGGAGGTTGCGGCGGAGGAGTAAGATAAAAAATTGGGTCTGTAGGCTGAGGTGGGGGAGTGGGAGCTAATGGCGGAGGTGGAGGATAAATAATGGGGTCTGCAGGGAGAGTTGGAAGAGTGGGAGATGCAATCTGAAAATGTCTTTGCATGTCAGTAAACAGAGACTACACTGACGCTCTAATCTTTTCCTCTATCGTCGCATTAATATTTTAAACTTCATCCTCTAAGGATTATATTTTTTTATAAACACCCTCAGCGTTAGAAGTTGAGGAATGTGGCAACACTTTTCTTACCGATACACCTACCAGATATCCTCGTACACGACCAGGATGTTTGGACTTTCCCAATGCTACAGATAAAATATCTTGCCTCCCAGTAGCTGTAAATGTCCCCTTTGATCTATTCTCCTCAAGAGATTCATGTATTAATTAATTAAACATTTCTATAATGATTGAAATTATATGAAGAAAATAGTTAACTTAAATTAATAAAATAGTTATCTTACAATCCACTCAGCTAAAATTATCAATTCTTCCAAAAGATATTACCCATTTTTGCCCATGCGAACTCTTTTCCATTTTTCATGAATAGATGGAGGGGATGGAGGGGCCAACTCTCCAGAGCTTGAAGACTCAGCTCTTAGTTTTTGAAATTTTTCCACCATCATTTGTTCTTCCAAAAATCCATACCCTCCCTGAGATAAACTATGATGGTATATATTTTTTGATTGAATCTCCTGATTAGCTTTCCTTGTTTGTTGTAAATTAAGAATAAAAAATCCTTAACAAAACATTAATAAGATCCTTTATATAAGAAATATTAGAAAATTTACATTTCCCATAACAAAAATGACTCTTTTCTTCTAATTTCAACAAACTATCTCCATGTGCCTTCATCTATAAAATTATATATACTACATGCATTATCATGACTCCTATGACCAAAAATGAAATCTGATGAGAGGGTTGATTTGAAATCCCTCCACCTCCTGGCATCCATCGATAAGCATTTCTTCCTGACTCCTCCAGTGTCAGGAATATCAAATTTCATCTAATAAAGAATAAGTTAAACATATTATATATATTAGAAACATTTAAATAATAGTCAAACAATAGGAAAAAATCTTACCAAAATCATCTCCCACAACTGAGAGATTATCACTTTTTCCACACTTATCCAGTCATCATACAAAATTATTATCTTTCTCTTATCCTGAGTTGATACAAAAATCCTTAAATATTTTTCATTTTGACATAGAGGAATATAATCTGCATCAAACTCAATGAGTATCCTCTGATCCTACAAACGGGAAAGTGCTAATTTTGATAAACGTGTGCACCCACATTAACCAACTCTTGAACTCTTTGTCTTAATAGGAGAACATTAGGTAGATTGGGGAACATCAAGAGGAGCATGTGAATGTTCCACCCTAATGGTTTGACTAATATGCTCATCTCCAGAATCATGTGGTTGATCAACTGATTGATCTGTCATTATCCATCAAATAAAAAAACAAACATTAGTTCACAAATATACAAATTCAAATATTTTAATACTGTTTTAATCAGAAAATAGAAAATTTTACTATGTTACATTATAGTAAAAAATTGTTAATATGGTAACCATGTTAAACAATAGTAAATACGGTCAACCAGTCAAGATGGTAAACAAGTTAAACCTGGTAAACCTTTTAAACATGGTAATGTAATTGTCACTGAACAAAAATAATAGCTATATAATTTAGGTAAGGGTAAACATGATAAAGTAAACTAAACAAACCTAAATCAAACAAAAACGTATACTAATTTTGTTTTAATACGTGTTTTAATAAAGAATAAACATAAAATATCTAACATTTTATGAAAAAAAATAAATGTAAATAAGAAATAAACTAATTTTACCTTTAATTTTAAAAATTTACAAATGGATTGTTTCCCCAAATTCCTTCGTCATGATCGTTCTTTATGGCATAAACCATGAATTCAACATGCTCGTCTTTATGTTCTATTAATCATTCCATGGAAGTTGGGATATCATATAAATCAGCATCCTTATCATGTTCATCCTCACCAACATATTTTTTTCCCTTGTAAAACAACAGTCCACTGCATATCTGATTGATCTACTACATAGAAAATTTGTTTTTCATGTGTTTCCATTGTAAAAGAATCAGTTGTGTCTTCAAATCAATTCAGATTATCAACTTTCATTCCAAATTAATCATGTCTGACACTGTCGTAACTGATAAACCATTTACAGTTAAAAATATAAACATTAATTTTAATTTAATCAACCTCCCTTATTTTTTAAATCACTCCATAATATAAACTTGATGTAGAAATTGGGTTTTTGTCCATAGGACTCGAAAAATGAATTGCTTTTGCAAACCCCAATACACCACTATTTTGAACTGCACTTCTGTTGCCCTGATCTTTTGTATGAAATGTATATCCATTAATGTCATAACCGGGCCTTGTTATCACATTTAAACAGTGACCACCAACTATCCATTTTAATTCCTTTGATACATCTGATCATACATGAAAGGTCTTCTTAAACCATGAAAAAAAAAATTTTGTTGTGCTTATTCAAAATCCACATTTATTTCTTCTTTGGATGACATTGTTTCAACTCATTAATATGAAATGTGATATATGGTTGAGCATTATCTATGTTATTCAAGATGTATGATTATAACTTCTTCATCTGTTCAGCTGACAATGATTTGACTTTCCAGCCATGAATCCCCTTTCCCTTATTATTAAATCATTCATGGTGAGATGGAGGTAAACCTATGTGCTGCGCCTCAGCCCAGTAGCTCATAAAAAACTCTGCAACCTCCTCAGAAATATTCTTTTCAATAACAGAGGCTTCAGGTCGATATGGATTCTTAACATACCCCTTCAATATTTTCATATACCATTCAAAAGGATACATCCAACGATGATATTCAGGTCCACAATGCATTATTTATCAAACCAGATGAATCATTAAATGCACAGTTATATGAAAAAAAGTGGGAGAAAATACATTTCCAATTGACAAAGTATATAAATTTCTTCCTTTTCCAAAATTTTTAAATCATTCACATCAATTGCCTTATTACAAATTGAATTGATAAAAAAACACAACTTCATTATATTCTTTCTGACACGGATGATCAATATTCCATGCAATGAAACTAGTAGAAGTTGTTTCATCATGATGTGACAATCATGATATTTCACTCCTATCAATATCATGTCCTTAAATGAGACAAAAATTTCTACTTTTGATGAATAACCTTGAGACACTTTGATATCATGAAGACACTGACAAACGATAATTTTCTCCCTCTTCGATAATATATGACATGCCGGGGGGAAGAAATGTTCATCTTCTTTTAGGATTGGGAGCTAGCTCTAAACATATTCCCATTAATAGTCTGTCTAATATTTCATTCAACCCATCTTTTTTCTTTCCTTTAATATATAAAAATGTTCTAATAAAAAAATCACAGATATTCTTCTACACGTTCATGACATCAATATTATGATTAACTTCATGATATCTCCAATATGGTAGCTCAAAAAATATTGACCTTTTCTTCTAAATATGTATATCATTACGAGATTATTGTGTCTCTCCCAATGTCACATCAAGGATTTTCACCCTCAAAAAATACAGATCATGGGATAAAGGTTTTGGAGAAATATAAAATTCTTTTGATCCATTGAATTCCTTTTTTATTCTTCTATATGGTTGATCCATAGGAAAAAAATTTGGATGACCCATGTACAGTATTTTCCTCCCAGGATGCAATTAACAATATGACGTTTGTTGTTCGTAAATTGGACATTCTTTATGCCCTTTAGCACTATATCCAGAAAATTTCCATAAGCTGGGAAGTCATTTATAGTGAAAAAAATCATTACACACAGTTGAAAATATTAAATTTTATAATAATCATACTCCCTAATACCATCCACCAATAAAAGTTTCATATCATCAATCAACGGTGACAATTAAACATAAATATCATTTCCTGGTTTCATCTGATCATAGATAATTATACTCAACATGAAATATTTGTGCTTCATAAGAACTTCAGAAGAGAGGTTGTTAATTAGCAATAAAACAGACCATGAACTATGTGTGCTACTGATGGTTCGGTATGGATTCATTCCATTTGTGCACAACCCTAGTATGAGATTTCTAATTTCATTTCCAAATGTGGAATACTACCCTTAAATTTTCATACATTGTGAAAAATCAGCTAGATGACATATTTTTCCATCACATAACCCCTCATCAGCATGCCATCTTATCCTTTTTGAATCATGTGAATTAGAAAATAAATGTTTGAAATGATGAATTATAGGAAGATACCAAAATAACTTTGAAGGGATCTTTGTAATATATACATCAGCCTGTGATTTTTCTTTCACATTATACTGTGATGTATAACATTTATGAAAGTCTGACAGAAATTTATATTCCTTCCTACATATAATATAGTCATTTAGACAGGTATATATTTTCTTGTATCCCAATCCCATATGTCATAATATTTTCTTGGCATTATAATGTGAATCTGAAAGATCGTTATCTTTTGGAAGAATGACATTCATAAATTGAACCAACTCTGTAAAACGTCTGTCACACCATCCATGTTTCGCCTTAATGTTAATCAATCATAACTCCACCGAAAAAACCATAAAATTTTTACAAACAGGATATAACGGTTTTTCAGCATCACCAAATATATGTGCAACTGTCGGTTCTATCTCAATTTGTTCGGCGGTAATGTCGTGAATCATTTCTTCAATTCCACCGTAGTTACCATCTTGCAAATCATCATCATCATTGACATTCTGTCTAGATTCACCAGGCCAAATCCAAGGGCTATTACTCGGATTAAAACCATGAAAAGCCAGATGATATTTTAGCTCTCTACTTTTCAACTTCTTCATATTCAAACATTTCAAGTATGGAGAGAAAAAAATGTTACTACTTGGAACATTTCATTTAGAAAATTACAAAAATGCATAACACCTTTCTCATATTCATTGCTCATTGAATGAGTCGTAATCCATCTTTGAATCATTATTACCTATAACAATTATCAAAATTATCCATATTTTTAATATAAGAAAAATATTTTTTTATATGAAAAAAATCATATTTTGAATGTAAAACAATTTTGAAATATAAAACAAATCTATTCGTATTTAAAAAAAATATTCTTGAATATGATTTTAAAAGGAAAATATAGTTTGATATTACATTTTAAAATTCCTTGGAATCAAAGAAAACCATGGGGACTTCAATGGTTGATAGATAATTGGAGAAAATGGAGTAAACCTGAGAATCAAATCAAATTTAAAATAAAAACTCTAATGGAGAAAATCACAATGTAAAGACAATCATCACGGTACAATGGGGTTAGGATAACTATGAATATTTGAAAACCATGACATCCTCTCCCCCACAACCCATAATTTTCTCATAATCGATGACTGGACAAAATATATATAACACAATAGAATCATATTTCAAAACTAATATCCATGAAACAATACAATCATCATGTCATAATCTCAAAATTCATGATGCAGCAGTCAATCCCAACTGAAACATATCCCTCACCCCCTAGGACACCCCCTGGACACCTCCACCCCCTTGGAAAGCCCCCCCCCCCACCCTCTTGGACCCCCATGGACACCACCAACCCCTTAGACAACCTGCCACCCCCTAGACACCACCCCCACCCCCTTGGACACCCCTGGACACCACCACCCCCTTAGACACCCCCACCCCTGGGACACCAACCCAACCCCCTTGGACACCCCCTAGACACCACCACACACTTGGAAATCCCCCCACCCCACCCAGACAACCCCATCCCTCCTGGACACCACCACCAACCTCCTAACCCCTTGGACACCCCCTCCCCCGCGGTCACCCCAAACCCTTTGGACAACCCCTCCCCCCCGGACAACGCCAAAATCCTATGGACAGGCCCCACCCCCTTGAACAAGCCCCACCCCCTTAGACACCCCCACCCCGTTGGACCCCCCCCCCCTCTCCCACACACCCCTGGACTGCCCCCCCCCCCCCACCTCCATGGACACCCTGGACACCCCCAACCCTCTGGAAAGCCCCCGAACCCTTTGAACACCCCCACCCCCTAGACACAACCACCGCCATGGATAGACCACCACCCCTCTGGACAGTCCCCCACCCCTTGGACAACCCCCACCCCTCTAGAAAGCACCCCCCACCCCTCCTGGACACCACCCCCATCCCCTACCCCCTTGGACACCTCCCGGACACCCCCAACACTCAGGACTGCCCCCACCCCCCGGACAACCCCACAAACCCTCTGGACATCCCCCATCACCCTTGGACATCCCCCCACCCACCCCCATGAACATCCCCCACCCCCTTCAACGCCCCCACCCCCTTGGACCCCCCCCCCTTGGACCCCCCCCCCCCCACACACGCCCCTGGACTACCCCCCCCCCCCCCCACCTTCATGGACACCCTGAACAACCCCCATCCTTCTGAACAATCCCCAACCCCTGGACAACCCTCAACCCCCTGAATAGCCCCCAATTCTCTAGACAGCCCACAAAACCATGGTATTTTAACCTCAAGCTACTAGTTTTGTCATATCTAGGTATTTTAACCTCAAGCTACTGGTTTTGGTATCATTGCATTATGAAAACTAATAACCATGAATTATATCTCATACTAGTCTAAAATTATCTATTCTTCAATGAATTGGATTTTAATAACATATGAAGGCTTATAATAGTCCATGAAAATAAGCATCGTAAATATATTTTGGAACAAGAAAAAGTGATACCCAAAATAGAAACAACCAAGGATCCAAAACAAACATTCCACCATGAAAAACCGTATATACTTATATAATAAATCACACTGGTACACGTAATGGGTGTATCATAATGGTTTAGATATATATTACAATAACATAGGTGAATGAGATCATTAGTTGTCAATGACAAAAAAAATTACCATCAATGTAGGGAATCTGTGAAACAAAAACAAACAACATAGAAGTAGTTGAGGCTTTCATGAATATTGCGAGTCGATCTACAAAATATGGTGAAAATAAAAAAGATGATGATGGAAAAACGAGGTAAGGGGGTTCAAAATCGATGAATCTTACCTAGTTTAAACAAAAAAAAAATAGAAAAACATAGAAAAATACTATCTGAAAAAAAATGAATAAAATAAAGTCAAGGGAGGCTTACCTAAGTGTTGCGAGTGGAGATGATAGATCTGAGGAGAGTAAAGATGATAACAGATGATGGAAAAACAAGTTTAATGAAATTATATCGAAGATTCGATTCTAGGTTTTCCGCACTAGAGAGACGTTTCGCAGGTCTATCGATCGAAAAATCAGCAATGATAATCCACGAGGCATGATATTTTTTTTTAAATATGTTATAATGTCTGTTATTTAATAACAGAAATTATAAAATATTTTTATTACATTTATAACGTCGCTTATTATAATAACCAACATTATAAATGTTTCAGATACCGCATTTTCTACGTCAGTTATTTTATAAGCAACGTAAAAAAAGTCGCGTATTTGTTTTTTACGTCGGTTATTCTATAACCGACGTAAAAAAAATAAAAAACCACAGTTTTTTTAAGTCATTTATTTGATAACCAACATAAAAACATCTGGGTGTCAGGTTCTTACATCTGTTATAGTATAACTGATGTTAAGAATTCTGCAGGTTGGTTTGATACGTTGGCTATCAAATAACCGACATCAAAAAGGCCTCTGATTCCACCTTTTCTAAGTCTGTTATAAAATAAACGACGTAAAAAATTTGTAGACACCTCATTTTTTACATCAGTTATCAAATAAATGATGTGAAATATGCCGCTCTTTGGTTTTTTATGTCATTTAAATTATAACCGACATGAAAAACCAACATGTGGTATTTTTGACATCGATTATTTTATAACTGACGTAAAAAACCATGTATCACAGATTTTCACGTCGGTTATATATAACTGATGTAAAAAATGGTGATGTTAATAAAATTATTTTCACTAGTGTTGGATGGGGTAAGACATAATAGTCCTTGCAACTTTTTTATTTTTTTCCTTCAATACGGTTACAACCCCTACGTCATTATTGAATATTTTTTCATTCCCCCCCCCTTATGAAAGTCATTCCATTGACCTAGTTTTTTCTACACTGTCTTATAAAATATGGATATTAGAATCCTCACAATACTCTTCCATTTGGAATACCTAGTCTACATTGAGGTTCTATACCTGGTAAGAATCTTGATCTTGATCCATCACTTTACTCACTGATCCTTCAAAACACTTTTCTGGTATAATAGTAGACTCATCCTTCTAGAACATGGACTAATCATCTCTCTACCAACTATTTAATGTATCTCATGAACCATTCCAGAAGTTTCACCTTCCTCCCTTGATCATGAGACCCCATATAAGCCCATGTTTCCTAAATAATTGTTTCATGTGACCCCTCTCATCCATTACTTTATTTTCTTAAATTCACAACCTCTACATCCTAATAATCTTTGGGATTATTGTTTATTTAATCAAATTTTTTTTATATTGGACACTCCATTGAAATCCCTTCACATGCACAAGCCTCTAACCTTCATATTTATCTCCACAAGTCACGCCACAATCTTCAATAGACATTCGGAAAATTCAGTTCTATATTCCTATAGAAAACCCTTTCCAAAGGTATATCATCATTGGATACTCCACCACCACCCCCAAGTGTGTTATATTCAAAGGGGAGGACTATGTATTGAGGATTCATCGAAAATGTGAAACATCAATCTAGACCTGTTCATTATGGACATTACACATGGTAAAATTAGGAACAGACTACAGTACCGCAACTATATTATTTTCACTTACCTTTATCCCTCGACGATGAACACACATATAATAACCCAATTTGTTTCATAGGGGAAAAAAATCCACCCACGAATCAAAAAATGTTTTTTATTCTAGAATTATTTATCAACTTCAATCTAAAAAAAATCAACTAGGTTCCTTGAATAATCTATTTCAGTGCATATAGGAGGCCAATATATGTGATAAACTGTATGAATATTACAACAATAACAATGTAAGAGAACCAATCAAGTTACCTAAACTTCGGTATTATCAAAGGGTTACAAAATAGAAGATGAATATCATGCAAGAAGAACCAAATCACATTGTTGTGGAATCACACTTCATGTGAAAATCATAGGACCACATGAAATGAAAGATACATGACTATTTAGACACTTGGGTTAAAAATAGAGTATGAAATAAATTTATTATTCAATTAAATATATTCATTATTACTAGGGATTTATTACTTCTTCCAATTTCAAAATTAATTATCATTTTACTTGATACCCTTATATTCTAATTATTTTATTTATTTGAATAAAAATATCATAGAGACATATATTTCATATAATGGGTCAATATTAACTTATATTTTCATAGAACTATTAAAGATATTATATTATATTTTTTTATATTTTTTTGTTTTTTTAATATTAATAGTGGTGGTCACATCCTAAGAGGCTTAAATTTAATTCCATATATATAATAACTTAGTTTATTTTTCTATTATATTGATTGATTTATATAAACAATTAGTCAAGATTTTATATTTTTAATGAACAATTAACATTTATTAGGATGGAGGATATAATTTGTGAAGTGTTCATGTTCTTAAAATAAATATGCACAAGTTATTTTTTAAGATGATTCTTTTTTTGTTCTCCTGTATTGGAGCTCATTGTCTTCCATATTTAGCCACCATAATTTTTGTTTCATTTATATATAGTTTATATTATATATTATATATTAATTTAATTTGTTAACATATGACTTAGTTTTATATAAATATTCATCAAATAGACGTGATTTTGTTTCAATGGGATTCTCATTTTTATGCATGCCATATCAGAAATATGGTTTAATCCTACTAGACCTATTAGATCAATTTCACTTTTTATAATGGGTGAAATTATTCCTATTCTGATTATTGGTTTTCCCATAATAGTTATTTCCATATCATGATTATCGAGAATGTGAATTTGGATTTTTGTTGGGATCAAATAGTTATCGATTTGGGGTAGTGTAGGATGGTTCATTATAGAGTGGTATCTGATCCATGTAAGAATTATGTAAATTGGAAAATAATATATAATATAAAGAGTATTATTATATTTAAAGGAGATAATTTTTAGGAAGTATCTTCACAACACATTATATGTCGAATATTTATTTGGAATGGGATATTGGCTATAAGTATATTGGATTTTAATGTTTTTTACATACATGAGATATTTGGATTTTAAAACATTTTTATTTAACTTTTTAATGAAATTTCACATTTTCAATGAATCCATGAATTAATTTTTTAACCACCTTTGTCTTGATGTGATGTCTATAAAACATTTAAAAAATTATACAATCCAAGGTAGACGGCTCATTTCTAAATATTTGATTAAAACATATTCTTCCGAACTATGAAACTAAATGACGAATTATAGAAAATTATTTTTTTCATTTGAATTGTCAAACTAATTTATTAATATTATCATAAATAGAATTTATAATATATTTTTTGATTAAAATTATTTTGTTAGAAATGGTTTTGATTAGATTTATTGTGGTTAACTTTCATGTTTGTTAAAAAGTATATGTTCATGTGGTTATAGAAATTTATATCATGTTGGATATTATGTATAGAAAGAATTTGTGTTAAAATTTTATTCATTAATATAAATAAATATCATCATTTAGATAGATAACATTTTTAGGGAATCCTTCATTAATGAATGTTTAGAAAAGTCTAGACTTTCGGATTTATAATGAAGTGATTTTCTAATATTCAAAAATAAATGTAATTAATTGTTGTAAAATTTTAGAAGAGTGCTATAAATGGTGTATTCATAAAAATAGTAGTAAAAAAGAAATTGAAAATCAATTTATTATAAATAGTTTATAATTAAAATAATATTTTTAATTAGATTATAAATGGAATGGTTATGACATAGTATGATTAAATTATATAAATTAACGTAATTGAATTTTTATGGTGATAGTATTTTGATAAATTAAAGTTCATAAAATAATATTTAATTTAACTGGTATCATTAAAAGTGTATTTTACGTATTAAATGCATTTATTTTCATTCATATCCAACTATTATTTGTTGAATGACAATGCAATGTGTGCATTTTTATTGATGTGTTAATAGTTTTTTGTTTTTTATTTTCTTTGTAATAGTGATTTCATATGTGAGTACTCTATAAAATAGGATTAATGTCTTGCTAATTTAAAAGTCACATATTACGTATTTTAGTTAATTTAAAATTATTTTTTTATTATATAACTTATTAACAAGGGGTTTTCAATGTTTACCTAGATAACTATATTTTAATAAAAATTATATTATATTTTAATTTTTAATATGTGATATTTATTGATTAATAGTAAAATAAATATTGTATTTTTTGTTTTTTTACCAATTTATTATAACATTTATTAAATATAATCTCATTTTGGTTCTTATAAGATAAATTATAAATAATTATTTTTGAAAAATTATGATTCTATAAGGGGTGTTTCTTATATATACATGAATTTGACATGGATTTTTGATATATAGTAATTGTTATTGGATTTTAATATTTATTAACTGAGTATAATATATTATTATGTATTTAAAAATTTCATTATTTTTGTGGTTCTTCTAGATTGCATAGTTTTAATAAAATATTTTTTTATATTGGGTTATGTATTGAAAAAAGTAATCAAAATTTTTTTTTGGTATGAATTTTTTTTAGAGAAATAATGTGGTTGATATGTTCTTATTTTTCAAATGACATGTATATTTCATATTATTTATTTAAAAAAATTGAAATTGATTCATCAATATAAAAAAAATTGTGGTATAATATCCTAATTATAAAATCGCACTAAAAGGGGGGGGGGGGTGAAACACTAAAAACACACTATAACGAATCTTTTCACATTAATTATCTAAAATTAGTCAATAATTTATTAGATTGGTTCTTATAGAATCATAAAAATGAAAAAAATATATTTAAATATAAATAATATCTATAATTTTATTGTATAATTGTGATGGGTTTGAAACAATATTGTTTCACTAATATGAAAAGTGAATACAAATATGTAATGTTTCATTATTACCCCCAAAACTGATTAAAAATTTTATAGTTTTATCTAAATAATTTCTCATACCAGTATCCTTTTACTTTATAATAATCCAACCAAACAAACTAATGTTTATAATAGATTTATTTTCATAAGAATGTCACTGCATTTACTTAAAATAATTATTTACTAATGAGTATTCCATTTACAAATATTCTGTAATTTTTTATTCCATGAATTTAAAACTTTTTTATAATTATTTAAATTGAAAATCACACGATTCTTTAATTATAAATATTTTTTATTATTCTACAATTAAAGGAATATTTTGAATATTCTAGAATAATTCTCTCTATTATATTCTTATAAATATTTCAAATTAACTATATATACTATAAAAAATATAGTTACTTTTCTCGCTATTAAATTATTATAAATTATCTAAATCAACATTTCATCTCAATAAATTAGGTTATATCAGTCCCATCCTATTACTCAATCATATATATATATAGATGTTGGGAATCAATTTTTACATTTAAATCATCTTATATGAAATTATAGAATATATGTTCAATCTCCCAATAATATTTTGGCAAAAACAAATATTTTCAAAATGTTGTATAGAATCTATCACCTTTAACAATGATATTTTCATTTTATATCTCATTTTTTATACTGTAAAATTAGTATGTCATTTTATGTGACATATATAATGATAGTCTCTAGGAATTTCTCATGCATTTTAATTTTACACATTATCATTTATGAAAATTTTCAATTCCAATTATCATTTATTTATATTTATCACATTTACCTAATCTCTAATAAATCAATGATTATATAATATAAAATTTATTTTATAAAAAAATATCATTATCATTACAGTTATTTTTCAATCAAAAGACTTTCTTTATAAGCATTCTATCTAGGAATTTTAAAACAACAATCCACATTTTTATATGTTTTTCTATTGAAAAATTATATAAACACTATTTTATTACATATCTTTTGTAATAAATATTTCTTCTAGTAAGTGAATCAATAATTAATGGGAAAAATATTCCATAATGGGAATACCTGTATAATGTAAATTACTTAAGAAATTTTAAAATCAATTTGTCAAATGTATTATAAATACAATAAGATTAATAACAATATTGTATGATGGTATTATGTTATAAAAACTCTACTAGGAAAAAAATCAACAAATAGAGGAAAATTATTACCAGATGAAATTTTATAAATTACATTATAAAAAATTATATATTACCTAATGTGAATATATAAATTCTACAAGATAAAATTCATATAAAAAATATATGTGTTGATTAAGACTATTAGTTTCTTGTACTATTTAACCCTTTTCATGACTATAATTATTGATCAGAGTTCATTTAAATAAACATTGACGAATTTGGAATATGAATTATGAATAAAGTTTTATAAATAGAATCCATATTTGGGAGGATATAGTTTATGACTAAAGAAACCTAATAATGTTAAGAATATTTTTTGATATATTTTTATGAGAGAAAAATTTATTGTATTTTTTTAGAGGGTATTTATATAATGAATCATTTTCTCAAGAATTTTTCAAATTACTTTTGTTTTATAATTTTTTAATAATTCTTACTGAACATGTATGAGCATGGGATTTCAATGATTTTGAATATATAGGATAATATTATCATGTTCAATGATATTTCATAGTGTGTGGGAAACATATGTTGTTTAAATATTTTTATTAAGGTAATCCTTGGTTAAAGTAAACATAACATTATACAATAGTTGAAACCATGGATATCAAAAAATTTGGATATTTAATTTCATATCACCTATTGTTAGAGTAAGAATATTTTTTATTATTCTACTAAATTTTATCCTTATAAAATTTATAATAATTTTCCTTTTTATTAATAGTGTATTATGATGTACATATATTAAGTAATGTTTACAATGATTGTTAAACAATTTCAAAGTCATTTACAACATAAATTTTAAGAATATATGTTTTTGGTTACTTTCATATATAACAAAAATAATTTTTCATCAATATATCATCTTATAGTGGTCATGTAATATGTGAATTTTATTTAAAATACTAAAAATATCCCCCCTTATTTTATAAAACCAAATACACTAATAATCCTATAGTTATTTCTAATAAATCAAATAGAATAATATAGTAATATTGCATAGCCTTTGATCATTCAATGTTATCATGATTCACAATGCTATATTCTGATTTAATACTTATATATAATTAACACATAATTATATCTAAATATGTCTATATCATAAGAGACAATACATCTTATAAACATAAAATAATGAATCCTCATGGTGAAATGTATCATCTGATCATATAGTGAAATATAAATTTCACGCACATATATATCATCATTCTAGAAGAATATTCCCCACATTTCGAAATAATACATGCTTGGGGACTAAATAGGTTTAATTTATTGTCCAATTTTCATTTTTAAATCATTCTTATATGAATGATATTTATGTTTTCTGGCATTTTTACACCATACAAACACCCTTAATCGGCATATAATACATTAAACCTTTCACTATTTCCTATGGAAGTTATACATATGAAATGGTGATTTGATATTCATAGTATGGGTAAAAAAATTATTTACAATGAACAACCATAATTTTAAAAAAGATAAGAATAAGTGTATCAAAAAATTACTATAATCATTTTAAGGTCATACACTACACTTTTTATATTATAATCATTAATGATTGAATAATTTTAAATCAATTTAAAATCATAACCCAAAAGAGGGGTGAATAGCCAATAATCATTTATTATCTACCAAGACATATAAAAGTATAAAAAATATGTTTTTGGAATCCACATAAGAATATAATATAACACTCGTATTAGGGATCAATTTCAGGTATATCATAGTGAATTGAGTTCACTCACCATGACATCATTACCTTGGTTAGAATTCACTCCCAAGAGTATCCGATTTGAAAATTTACCTTTCTGAACATGGAATAATCCCTATTCGAGTTCATTATATTTTATGATATTTTTTCAATAGAAAATAAAATTGATTTTTATAATATAACATTCAAAAAATATTTTATAACATGATTCCCATCATTATTTTATAACATAACCACTCGTCATATAATGAAAACCATAAATATACATTCCCTAAGAAAATAATACATTAATAATATCATTATGTAACAACCCATGGAAAAAATATAATATTCAAAAATACATCCTAATAATAACCATAAATGTTCCAAAAAAATTAATATAGTATCATTAGATCATAATACATCAATATCACATGAATCATTAATGTTCTTTGTTAGTAATAGATGGTTGTTTAAATTAGGACAATATTTTTTAATGAGGAAAATAAATTTTATATTTAAAAAAACTATATAGAATATAAATGTTTTAAAAAACATTAGGGAAAAAGTTATTTTCAATGACCAATTGAAACATTAAAATTAATCATTAATTTATTTATCTATGAATATGGGAATTTTGTTCAGGTGATGAAGGATAAAAAATGTCAATTATTTTTTTGGTAAAAAGTAAAATTTGCCTTATTTTGAAAATGATAAGCAGGATAATTTTAAACCATTTAAATAATATAAATATTTATTAAAATTATTATTAACTTTTTTTTAGAAAATATTTAAATTATTCTTGAAATAATTTTAATTAAAATATGTAAAATTTTGAAATGATTTTTGACATAAGGGGAAAACATGTTATGTTTTCTGTAAAAACATTCGTTTGGAATCTAGACTATATAATACATCAGAAAATAATGGGAATAAATTAATATATATAAATAACCATACTATAACAAGGAAATTGTTTTTGTAATATCATATAATTTCATCATTTGAAATTTAGTAATAAACAATCCCTGAAAAAATTAAATATTAATATGAAATCTGCACTTCAATTACATCTTTTATCATAAGGTATCTCATATCCTGAAAAGAAAATTTAAATTTATTAAAAATATATAATTGATCCATAATCATACCTATAAAACCATAAATCTATTATTAATAAAAAATTATCACCTATTGATTAATAGTTTTTCATTATCATCGTTATTAATGGTTTACGCTATTTCATTTTTTATGTATGTTTTTCTTTAACAATTAATGACCTATCACATTGATAATAGTTCTTAAATATAAATATAAAAAAACCAATATATTAATTATATACATATTTATAACTATTAATATATCAATGTGATGAAAAATTATGTATACCACTACATAGAGACAGTAGTCCAAAAATATTCACTAGTGAAGATTCCAGTTTACGATGATTGCAGAGGAGAAATGGTATATGGTAATTAATCATTAAAAATAATTATTATGTCATATCTATAATATTTAATATATATATATCTGTATTATATTATACCAATTTTATGTTTAAAGGTTAATCAACTTAAATTTATTTATAGAGGAGGTAGTCCACACATATGCACGAGTGATTTGATTGTTACGAATGGATTAACTGATAATATGGTGTAAATTATAGAACAAGTAAAGTAGAATATTTATATCATAAATAAAATATATATACATCAAAACTATAATTATAACCATATATGTATTATAGTGGTTAAAAATGATATGTGTCTATATGGGGAGGTTGTTGTCCATACCTATACACTAGCAGTTTTGTCCTCTCCAATTTGATTGGGAATAGGTGGTCAATATTTGTTACATCATTTATATAATTTATAAATATATTTATTTCAATTAATTTTCATTATATATTCATAAAACATGTTTTCTAAATGTGAAAATGATATAAAATTGAATGATCTTTGTATTTTTTTAATGGTTATCATTAACAGTCTTTCTTTATCATTCACATTATGAATGGAATGATTTGTATTAAAGAAAATCTATAAGATATAGTATGAAGGTCGGATTGTTGGGAGGATTTTTATCATGTCATGTATAATATTAAAGTATAAAATGGTGTGAATATAGGAGGAGGATAAGTTCCATTTTATATTTGTGGGGATGGATAGTTGTGGATTTTAATAGAATACATCAATTGTAAAATATTACTTTCATTGGAATATAAATCAAAAGGGAATAATTTTAAAAATTTGGAAAATATATTATTTTAATATTTTTAATAAATAATAATGTAATAGTCTTGTTTTAAAATAAAATCCTTACATAATGGTTTAATCCAATATAAAACTAGTTTTAAACTTTATAATGGTCACAAAAAATACAAAATTTTTATTATTCAGTCTAATAAAAATTATGTTAACCCTATAAAAAATAATTATTATCCTAATTCCAAATATCATATAAATTTTTAAAGATTTAATTTATATATGAGTTATAATTAAATTTTATCTAATCTTAGATATATTAATTGGTATAACACCCCCAAGAATTCATAATTTGTTATCTCTTTAAATTAATTCAATAGCTTGCGCTACACAAAACACTGAGTTCAAGCACACCACGACCTATCAAACTAGACATTTAAAAAAGAGGTAATGAATAGTGTTAACCAAAATTTGAATTTTATATATATCCTATATAATTTTAACATTAATCTTTGGTAGTTTTTAGACATAATATAAGGACAAATTCAATTTTTCATATCAAAGAAATATTTTTAAGAAAAATGCATTTTTTCTTCCTTTTAAGGGAGAAACATTTCTAAATCCAATATTTGACGCATTTATATATTAAATATATTCAAATAAAATTAATATTTATAATATAGACATAAAAATTTAGTTTGGAAAAAAATTTGAATTTTGTGATAACTTTCATATTTGGATGAATAGTAAAAAATAATAAATTTAAATTCAAATAACTTTTTTAATGATAATAATTTATAGGGTTAAATTATTCATTAGATTGGTTTTAAATTATAATTATATTATATTTTTATAATTTCATATAATTTAGGTCATTGTACGTAATTTTACATTAAAACTGGCTATAAACAGATGTCAATATTTTGATAATTCATAGTTTTAGAAATTTTCTTTCTTGTTTGGACAACGAGAAAAAATTTTAAATTAATTAATAAAACGTTGATGTTTATAATTTTGTAAAATAAACATTCTTTTTGAATTTTAAATGTCCAAATTATCTTTGGGTGATTTGTTTGTTATTTTTTGGAAAAGTTTCAATTTTTTATGAATAGTGAATAAAATTGCGTTATTGACTAAAACCAACTTTTTATTGAAATAATTAATATTTTTAATTAAACATATTTTAATTTAAAACTATTTACATTATAAATATATTACTCTAATTTAATTCATTGGATTCATTTTATAATAAATTTAGATATGTAAAACTGTATTGAACTATTTAACACCTTTTAACCACCTTCTAAGGAAATTTGTAAATTTTCATAAGACATAATTTTATTTCTTCAATGAATTTAATTTCAAAAATCCTAGATACATGGTTGAAATAATTAAGTAAAATTTTGTTCAATAGGATTAAAATATTTTTTTTGAATACTAACAATTGATTTTATTTTTCACGGTTAAAAGTAAATAGGGTAATTAAAGGGGGAAATAATATTATAATTACCCTAACAAATGTCGTAATTCTATTGGATAAGTATTTTTAGACCAAAATAATCCTTAGGAAAAAATTGGATCCTTTTTTATTTAATTTTATAAGATTATGAAATTTATTTTATTATATTTAACATAGTGTTAAAAGTGTTAAATTCAATGATTAAGAAGTAAAACATTTTTAAAATAGGGTTATTCATAAGATAATTTAGACTATAAATATTAATTAGAATGATAAAATTCTTTCCCACATCATGGTTGATTTTTTATAATTTTTGTACATTAAATAATTAAATTTATTTATGAATCAATGATGACATAGTAAATTCCTTATTAATGAAAGATTTCAATAATTGATATTATAAATATTAAAATAAATATAAATTGAACCTTTTGATGTGAGACACAAATTTTTTAGGTTAATATGACATTTTAGGGTTAATTTATTGTATTTTTTTGAATAAATATTTTTTTATGTTTTTCACAAAAACCATATACTAAATAGTGTGAAAATTGACATAAAATATTTTTTAAATCAAATACTATTTTATTGAAATATAAAAAACTCCTAAAAATATAAATATTGAAAAAAGGACAAAAATTTTGTTATATATGTCATTAATGAACCACGTGAGGTTATATTGGTATTTTATACATTTTTTATTCACCATATTATGTAAAAATACAAGAAGAGAAGTTAAGAGTTAAACTATTTAACTAATGGTTAAGTATAAAAGATGAGGTTAATATGATAACCTAAACTTGTGTCAAACCTATTGGATGGGATTACATAGACCCATACCCACATTATCTTCGAAGTAAATCCTTATTGAGCCATTAGAAACTGAAACGGATTCTATAATAAAATAATATTTCAAGCTTTTCCTTAAGTGCCTCTCACCTATCTTATAAAAGGGTATTCCACCTTCTCTCAAATTCATAACTCCAAAGCAATTTTTTTCATCCAAAAACTTCTCACATATCCTCACAACTACCATAAATCAATTTTAGTGGCCATACTTCAATCAGAAATCAATCCTATGAATTATTTTTGTTCAAATCAAAACGAAGCACACGAAGAACATGAAACTATTTCATCACCTCTTTTAAAGTTATTTTCTTCTTCCACTACCACTTTATTTATTTCTTCCATTCCAAAATAATAACACCAGTACCGTATACATTTATTGACATTACTATCAATATATTATTATGATATTAATTAATTTATCCATCCTATTAATGACAATGTCACTATATGTGTGTATGTACCGATAACCGTCTCTAGGTCAAGGAGTAGTTTTTCATTCAACACTTCATTACTTGGATGGGTATAATAATTATTATAATGGATGTAAATAATAAATATAACATGTTAATGATTATTTATATAATATATTCCATCCAACTAAATACAATTTCACTATTAATAGAAAGATATTTTCGCTCGTGTGTAAGTATGTCTTACCGTCTCCACGACGCAATAAGATTTCATTCCACATTGTAACCATTAAATAATAATTTTACTTTGAGGATTGAAAATAATTTTTAAGAACAAAGTATCATTGTGGATATGAATAAAATACATTCTATCCATAAAAAACAGAACATACATAAGAAATTATATAAAGAAAAAGTAACCATCTAACACCCGAAACAATGATACTAGTGAAATATTATTAACAAAGTAATATTAGACGATAATATATGATTTCATATTAAAGTATGTGGTTATTATATAATTTAATAACAATGATTTAACAATTATACATGATGTTAATGACCCTTGCCTATGGAAATTTACAAGGTATGGATTTATTACAAAATCATATTATTATCCAAGATTGTTTATGGTCTATGTTTTTTTGGTACATATTTAGTATCCGTGAACATGTTTCATAAAATATTTTTAAAAAAGAATATTTTAAGAGACACTTTAACTAAAAAATCATTCTAAATGGTTTAAATGTTTATTCTTCTAAATCATTCTAATTATTTTCATTGTTTTCAAAATGGTTTTAAGGATTTATTTATATGGAAATGAATGTTTTAAAATGTTAATTCCATTCAAAAGATTCAAAGTGGAATGGGGCTATTGGATTGAAAAAGGTCATTTAAATGACATCCTTTATAAATTTTTTGACTTCTAAATTATTTCATGAAAAACATATATTTCTCTCATAGAGTTTTATTGATCATTTTCAACTATGTCAACATCATTTAATAAATATTATTCAGGATTGATGATTATTTATTATAATATAATGTTCTTTATTGTATTGAATTATTTATGATATGTTTGACTATGGATGTGATATTTTTACACCATTCATGGTTTATGGTTAATTTATGGACATTTTTTATTCACGTTTTAATATGAATGTGGATGTAATGTTTTACCCTTTTCATATGTGGAATAAATTAGACATAGTAAGTGAGGGGTGGGTCCAAATATAGCCCCTGGATGCATCGGTATGTCTCATGTGACAAATTAGTGTCTTGGAATAAGGCATTGAATTTTTTTTTTATTTGTAGTCTTGGAACGATTCCTTGAATATATGGTTAGGATGTTTGGAATTATTCATTCCCTCGTTATTAAATTACTAAATACATGTGATTATTCAAATCATAGAATATCCATGTTCATGCTTAATTTTTAATGTTTGATTTATTTATGCTGCATTATGTTCAAATTTACTGTTTAAAAGGATGATGTTTTTATTATACATGTTATCATAAAAAGATAGATCTTCTGTTGAATTATTTACCCTTAATGGGAATCTGAGCTCACCCCTTATTATGTTTTATTACCCCTGGATTCCCAAAAGTGTATTATGATTGATATATAGGGTTAAGATAATGGAATAAAGTCACTATCAAAGTATTATTTATGTTCTATTTATGTAAAAATATGTAATGTAGTGTTCTTGAATGTAATATCATTTTAAGGACTGCAAAACCAAATGGTCCTTTGGGTGTTGTTTACTTATAATCAAGAAAATGTATTAAAATAATGCACCGACTCTGGGTAACTATGGTCGAGGTTTTACATATGGTATCAGAAGATTTTTATCAATAACCTTGGAAAATAGATTTTTATAAACTATGTTAAGGAATCATTACCCTATGATATATTATGAGGATTGGTGTAGAAGAAAATTAAAAAAATTTGGTAATGTAGATATTAGGTCGGTTTTCCTAGAAATATATCTATGTCTGGATACTACAAGTGGGTGTGGTTCTGAATAGATTTACCATATATCAAAATATCTACCATGGAGTTTTGGGCATGAATTGGGGTATCCATGTACACTAAAATGGGTCTTAGTACACACCTGGTTTGACACTCCCAAGGGATATGCTTATGATAATTCACATTTTCTTTAGAAACCATTATGAAGGGTTTATGGGTAAATATGTTGGCAAATAAACCAATGGTATGATTATAAGACTAGATGTGTATAAATCTTCAATTAATGTTGAGAATATTTTTAGTTTTTAGATTATAATTTAGGATATAATCTAACCTAGTGTATTTTTTCATTTATAAACAACATCTAGTATAATGAATGAAATCTCCATCAATACGCATGATCCAAAGAGTGAGAAGGATTATATCCTTCATGCTCATATGATAATATATTAAAGGGAAATAGTCTACCTTGTATTCTCATTATATAATGAAATGGTATCATGTGTTTATAAAATAAATAATGAATGTCTGAGAACTATGGATTTTATGGGAAGCAAGAAAAGAAGACAATGGAAGAGAAAAAGATTGATAAAGGGAAGATTGAAATGAAGTATTTTCCCACATCTGATAAATGTGGAAAAAATAACCTTTTTATATTCTTGAATGGAATGGGAATTTATGATAAGTTTGGAGAAAAAGGACGCCACATTAGTTATTGTAAGGGTATGAAAATGGTTACAAATGTACAATGATTCATCTCCAAAGAGTTAGAACACTACGTGAATAAATTTACAAATCATTATTGTATACCCAAAATGATGCTAATGGATAATAATGAAGTTTTGATAATACCATATATGAGGAGGAATAATTAGTGTTATTATGTTGTAATTAATTAATTATGTAATTTTAGTATTGTATTAATGATGTACGAGTTATGATAATTAAAGAGTATATAATGATTGTACTGCTGTACATTTTCATTAAGGATTAGATATTTTATGGTACATAGTAAAGTGACATAGTTTCAAGTTAATCATTTTGGAAAATAAATTGATGGGAAAATATGTCCCATATTTTTTTTAACGAGATAATGATTTTAGAATAAGATATGATTGATTTGGACAAATTATATTGTAAATTATTGAATACCTCGAAATAAATTAATTGTTTGTTTATTCTATAATTATTGGTGTTTACAACATTTATGGATATGAGGATTATATCCAGTATTATACAAGGAATACGGGAGCATTATGATAATTAAGTTTGTTACCATCTTTTAAGAGAATACATGATGATGGTATTCACATGTTATTTTGTTGAAAAAGAGATCATAAATATGTTTTCCTTCCTTTTAAATTTTGTTCTATTTGTTTAGACATAAGTATTTTGGAAAACTCTAAAGGATGGAATGAATTAAGTTGCACAATGTATATTATTGATTGAGGTTAAAACTTTTCTTAAGGTTATTTTTTGATTGTTAGAAAAAGAACAACCTAGAGGTCGGGCGACAACTCGTTGCGTCCGACAAGGTCGTAAGACTTGATCCCCCAACCAAAGGGAAGTAAGGGATGATCACCTACCACTGGCCTACGTGATGTCATGGTTTCAATAATGTAGTTTTTTAAAATGGTCTGATAGATAAATTATCAATACATTTTTTTGGAACCCTATATGATTAGGATAAATATAATATTTTTAAGTTCTATTATCTTTTGGAGTGAAAGATGAGTTTCTAGTATTTATTAGTTAAATGAGAGAATTATACATGTCAAATATTTTTTTCAATTAAAATATAGGGAAATGATCATAAAACTAAAAAACATTTATCATAATACCTTTTCTTTTGTTGAACTGATGATATTTTAAATCATTATCATAGATTAATGTCATTGTAGCCCTCAATTTTACATTTATTGTTCACTTGTTTATGATTGATGACATCAATCACTCCATATAAATAATTATTTTTTTCCTCCAATTATGTGTATATAATTTCCTCTAATGTTCTACTATTCACAACCCTAATTTGGTGGTGACTTTCTCATTTCCATTTCCATCTTATTAAGACTCAATTCAATTAACCCTTTTTCTGAAGTGTGTTTTACACAATGTAATTTTCTATTTTAAACATTTTATTTTCAGAGAAAATTACAAATTGAAAGGATGCAATTTATTAAAGGATGAGAGAATTTAACACCATAATATTTATAGTATGTTTTCTCTTTAATATAATTTAATAGCTTGTGTTACCCACCACACTGAGTTTAAGCGCATCACGACCTATCAAACAAGACGTTTAAAAATTGGTTATGTATACTATTAACCAAATTTTAAATTAAATATATATCCCATATAATTTTAGCATTCATCTTTTTTATTTTTAATACATAGCATAGGGTAAAATTATAAATTTTAGATGTAATAAGTATTTTAAAAAAAATCATTTTTCCAGCTTTAATGGTGAACCGTTTTTAAATATAATAGTTGAGACATTTATATTTAAAATTTAATTCAATTAAACTATTCTTTATCAGTGAGAATAAAAATTTATTTTGTAAATTTATTTTGTAAAATTCTTATAACTTTCATATTTTGATGAATAGTGAAAAATACTAAATTTTAATTGTAACAAATTTTTTAGTCAAAATAATTTAAACAGTTAAATTATGAAATTTAGTGGTTTAAAAGTATAATTATTTTATATTTTTATCATTTAATATAATTTAGGTCATTTTTTGTAATTTTACAATTAAACTGGATTTAAACACATTTCAATCTTTTGATTGTTTATACATCTTAAAAACATGCTTACTGATTTTAACTATGAGAATTAATTTTAAATTAATTAGTGAAATATTTAGGTTTCAAATTTGTTAAAATAGTCTTCATTTTGTAATTTGGAATATCAAAATTATTTTATGGTGAATATTTTTTATTTTTTGAAAAACATTCAATTTTTGTTAAATAGTGAAAAATGCACTACGTTATTTTTTAAAACCTACATTTTATTTAAATAATAAATATTTTCTAAAATTTATATTAAATTCATAATTGATAAATTATACCTTTATTATTCTGATGTAAGTCATTGGATTTGTTTTAAAATAATATTAGATATGTAAAATTTTATTGAACTATTTGAAGTATTTTACACACCTTCTATGGAGATTTTCATGTTTTCATTAAAAATAATTTTACCACTTCTGTAAATTGAATTTAAAAAATCATAGATACATTGTTGAAATCTTTAAGAATAATGTGATTCAATAAGATGAAAATATTTCATTTTTGAATAGTGACTTTTCAATTTTATTTACCACGGTTAAAAATAAATAGGGTAATTAAAGGTAAAAATGATATTATAATTACCCTAAAAAATGTCCATATTCTTTTAGATAACAGTTTTTCGAGCAAAATCAGTAGTAGGACAGAGATAAGATCCTTTTTGATCTACTTGGATGATATTTGCACATTTATTATATATATATATATTTAAAGAAGTGTAAAAAGTGTTAAAATCCATGACTAATGAAAAATAAATTTTAAATATAATGTTATATAGAAGATAAATTTGATTATTTATATATATTAGAAGGATAAATTTTTTTCCTACATCATGAGATTTTATTTATAGTTTTTATAAATTATATAATTTAATTTATTTATGACATAATGATGATGCATTAATTAACTTATTTATGAAATATTACAACAATTGTTATTACAAATGTTAAAATATTTTTAAATTGAACCTTTTGTTACCATCCACGAATTTTCTAGGAGCATATGTCACTTTAAGGTTAATTAAAAATATTTTTTCCAATAAATAAAATTTTTATGACTTTTACAAAAACCAAATTCTAAATAGTGTCAAAATTGATAGAAATGAATTTTTAAAACAAAAACTATTTTATTAAATTATTTAATAGTGCTAAAAATCAAAGGATCAGAAAAAGTACATAAATAATGTTAAATATGTCATTAATGAACCACTAGAGTTTCTCTTGGAATTTTATTGTATGTTTATTAACCTATAGTGTAAGAATACAAGCACACGTCGTAAGAGTTAAAGTACTTAACTATGGGTTATATCTAAATGATATGGTTAATATGGTTACATAAATTTTTCTAAACCCAATTGGTTGAGATTATTTTGACCCATACCACCTTATCATTTAAATAAATCTATTCAGTGCCATAATAAACTGAAAATGATTTTGTAATAAAATAATATTTCAAGGTTTTCCTAAAGTGCCCCTCACCTCTCTTATGAAAGGGACATCCCCTTCAGTACAATTCACACCTACAAATCCATTTGACACCTCCAACCACTGCTCAAATCTCATCCCATATTCCCTAAATTCATTCTATAGAACATACATTGATCAATAATTTATCCTATGGAGCCCTTTTGTTCAAATCAAAAGGAAGCACCCGAAGAAGAGGTAACTATTTTATCACCTCTTTCATTGTTTATTTCTTCTTCGACATCCCCTTTCAATGTTGTTTCGATTAAAAAATAAGAATACTAGAACATTATTCATAATGTTATGTTATTATAAATATGGTAATACCATTTTCATTGTTCTATCCATCCTATGAATGACAAAGTCACAATATCTGCGTACATATGGATTACCGTCTCCACATCGTGGTGTAGTTTTTTATTCAACACTTAATTTTTATGGGAATAATAATGAGAATAATGGATGAAAATAATAAATAAAACCTGATAATGATTCTGTATATATAATATACCATCCAACTACACATGATTTCACCATCAATAGAATGATATTGTCTCTCGTCTCTACGTACTGCTTACTCTCTCCATGACGCAATAAGATTTTAATCACCATCATAACCATTAATGAATATTTTTTATTTGTTGATTAAAAATCATGTATAAGAATTTAATAAATTTATGTATATGAATCAAATACATCCAATCCATAACAAACATGACATAAGTAATAAAACATATTAAGTAAAATTAATCAGTTAACACCTAAATCAATGATACTACTGAAATATTATAACAAATTAATATGAGAGGATCATATAAGATATCATATTTATGAATGTGGGTCTTTTATAATTTAATAAAAATGATTTAACCATCATTTAGTGGGTTAATGTACCCTTGAACAAGGAAAATTACAATTTAAGGGTTAATTCCTCAATCTCATTATTATCTGTGATTGATTATGGTGTATGTTTTATCAGGACATATTTATTATCCAATTACATATTTCATAAAAGAGTTTTCCAAATGTTTATATTAAGGGACTCATTAACTAAAACATAAATTTAAATGGTTTAATTATTTAATCTTTTAATTTATTCTAATTAATGTCCATGTTTTAAAAATGGTTTTAAGGATTTATTTATATAGACATAAATGATTTAAACTATTAATTTCATTCAAATTGTTCAATGTGGTATGGGACACTTTGATTCAAAAATTTATTTTAATTGCCTTATTTTATAAATTGTTTTAATTTTAAATTATTTAATTAACAAATGATATGTATCTCATAGAGTTTTACTGATCAATTTCAAATATGTCAACATCCTTCACTAGATATTAATAAATATTTCATTTTATTTTTTATAATATAATTTCTATATTAAATTGAATTAGTTATGATATGTTTAAATATGGTTATGTTATTTTTTACCACACATGGTTTATGATTAATGTATCGACTTTTTGTATTCTAGTTTTAATACGAATGTTTATGTTATGTTTCATCATTTTTATATGAGGAATGTGTTGGACATAGTAATTTGTGGGTGGGGCTCGTTATAGCCCCCCAATACATCTGTTGGCCTCATTAGAATAATTAGTGTCATGGAATAAGGCCTTGACATAGTTTTTATTTGTAGTATCAGAACGAGGGCTTGACTATGTGGTTATGATGTCTGGGACTATGCATTTCCTAAATATGAAATTAGTTATTAAATGTGATTATTTGACTAGTGTAATTTCCCTGTGCATGTTGATATGGTATGGTGTGATTTATTTTTTCCATATTATTTCCATATTTATTTTTTAAAAGGATAATTTTTTTATTATAAATGTTTCCTTAAAATTATATTGGTTCCGCTGAATTATTTACCCTTACTGAGCATTTGAGCTCACCCCTTCTTATGGTTTATATTCCCAGGATTCCAAAAATAGTATTATGATTGATATGTAGGGTTATCCTAGGTAAATAATGGCATTATCAAAGGATTATTTATGTTTTTTTATGTAAAAATAATATAATGTTACGTTCATGTACAGAATCTAATTTCCAAGACTACTAAACTGGCCAGACATTCAAGACATGATTACTTTTCATCATGCCAATGTATTAAAATAATGAAATGGCTCTATGTAACAGGGGTTAGGGTATAACATTAAACGCTTGTTTTCAAAAAATAAGTTTTAATTGAAAAAATAATTTAATTTTTTTAATTACCTTGTAAAATCCATAGAAATAATGCCAAAATAATTTATGTAACATAAAAAAATATATTTCATTTAAATAATTAAAAATATATATATTATAATATTATTATGATAAAAAAAATCATGTAAAATTTTATTAGTAAAATATGTCACCATACCCATAAATAAACTTAAGAAAAAGTGAATTATAATGATTATTCAAATGTAATGATTAATATTATTTATAATTAAAGGTAGAATGTGTTTCATTATTATCACTATGAAAACATAATGGAATGCTTAATAAAAAAGAAATGATATTTTTCTAAAAAAATATCTATTTTTCCCTATTCACTTAAATTATAATTTTTTAAAAAATATAGAATCATCTCCCAATGATAATATTGACATGTTGTGTTTAAAAAATTTATTCTCTTATATATTAATATAAAAATATATTATGTAAATATAATATTATAATGAAAAAAATATGATCAAAATAATTTATGATGAAAACATATTTTTGAAGTATAATATAAATTCACAAAAAATTTAGTACCAATTATTTATTTAATAATCCTTATATTTTAATTAAAGAATCCTTATATACATTATTTCCATAAATGTTTCAATATTATTAATTCAAAAAATATTAAAAAATATGTTATAAAAATTCATTATATCAATTTTTATATAAATATCTGGTTGTGTGTAAGGAAACCTATTGAGAACATATTATTTTATTTTAGAGGAAATTACTTTAATATTTTTGGATTTAACATTAAAATACCATTAAAATAGAATTCCCCTAAAAACATATTTTACTATAGTTCATAAAAATGATAATATATTCACATTCACATGCCCATGGGTTCATATGTAGCTTTATAAATTTTTTGATCCCTGTAAATTTCATTGACTAGGTGAGAAGTCATGCTTTTTATAAATTTATCTATATTATCGGTGATTTATAGAAAATAATTCTTAATGGGAATGGTAAAAATATCATTGAAAAAATGACCAAGTTCAATATATTTGATGTATTAGTTTTGTACCTCCAAAGGAGTCACACATGGAACATATTATAATTTTGAGAGAGGTTTTGTGGGTGTGATAAAAAATAAACTACAGTCATTACTTGATTATGAATTTAAATGGGGAAACTATAAAAAGGCACTAGAGTTTCCCTATTTAATAATATTATAACCACTTTGTAAAGATAAATTTATATGAAAACCATATCACTAACATCGAATCATCGATTTAACTGATTATTGTTAGCCAAACATTTATTTCTACTTGTAGATGCCTTGATGTTCTAATGAATTTCTCAAACCATTCCCACAATTTCTTCATCTATACCAGCTACCAATTTCATTATTTTTCCATCATTATACAATTATGATGTAGTTCTATACATCCTTCCAAAGTGGTTCTCGTATGTTTCATTATAAATTATTTATTGAATGATATTATTGTATGAAACCATGATTATAGGAAGTTATTGATTTGATTCACCATGTAAATCTAGATAATATGATCTCAACCAATCCTACAGTTTTATTGGGTCCTTTAACAATTAACATATAACTAAGGATGATAAATATTAATAAAACTAAACTTTATATCTATATCATGCAGATGAATTATCTATAATGTTTATGTAAGATTGAGATCCATATCAAATTTCATAGAATTCTATACCTGTGAAATATTAACACATATATAATATACATCCAAGAAAGATGATCAATATATAAATTTTATCTTATTTAATTGATTTGATCTGGCATATTGTGTTGATTGGGTACACCATAAAGAGCATTATTATCATTATATGTCATGGGGAGTTTGACAAAAAAATCCATGGTGAGGTTTTAAAATTTTATTCTTGTATGGGAAAATATTGAAACATTAATATAATATTTTTATGGGAAAACATTGATTTCGTAAAAATGAAGAACCCCAGAGAAAACTCCACAATACCCCTTTATTTGTTATCCCTCTAGTAATATTCATTAAAATCACTACATATCATTGTAAATTAAGGATAAATATGTAATGATGAGATATTAGTTTTTTATAAAAATTTATTATATAGGTCTATTATTATTGTAAAACATACATCATTCATAATTTTCATCATTCCCTTACAATGAATCATGATTTTATGAACATTTTTCACATTTTTTGTAACTACACATCCTACCTTTTTTCATATAATCACTTAAAACCCTAAAACACCCTTAGAGGGGAGGGTTGAGTCATGATTTCAATATTTTATTCCAATGAGATATATATTTTCTTAATTTTTCTATGAACATATTAACCCTATATGATGGATCTGTGGGATTATCAAATTACTAGATGTTGAAATAAAAAGAAAAAACCATTTTTTATGTGGTTCACCACTAATAGATAATCTATGGATAATATAGAAATTATTTATAGGTCATCCATAAATCCACTAAGCTGTAATTGGTATTATTTATTAAATTTTTTTGGACACAGTCACTTCATATCAAACGCACTACCTTTTCAATATATTTTTGTATAATGTATTGCCTCCCTCAGATCACTTCCTTTGACACACCCTTAATCATTGCCTTTTGTGAAGGTGAACACTATTTTTTGAGAAGATTATCACATTAATAGATTTATAATATAATTATATTTCCCTTATTATCATGAGACACTTTTTTCACCATAACCTTGAATTGATGTACTTGATTTCACTATTCAGTAAAATAAGATTTTCAACACTATTTTTCATAATAATCCTAGAATTTTTGATACCCCGTTTTGTTTTAATGATGTTTCAAAATTCTGAAGACTAAACACTTTCAAAATGATTTTTGACATTTTTTCGTACCCAACATTTTCCTTAATACATACAATAATGAACATTTGAGTCTCTATAAACCCCCTTTCTATGATTTTCTTTTCTTCAGTTAGTTGTTATACTTATGTTTAAGGAAACATTAGTACACAATGTGTTTTATATTTTTCAATTTAGTTAATGTTCCAAATAACCTTCACAAAACAATTGAATTTCACCCTTTTCCAAATTATATATATTAAATAGGTGTATGAGTTTCTCATGTTTATATAAATTATCATTCATGATGATTTCCATTTCCCTACATCGTTTTATATAAACTCTACAATGAAAACCATAATGATTTTCCAAAAAATAGATTCTTGTTTACCTTCACCAATCACCATATATTTTTGGAACAAAATCCTTATTAAAAACCCATTATATTACCATATATATTAGATTCATTCTTCAAAAAATCATTTTTAAGGATGCCTTCTCATTTCTCCATATTTTTTATCAAAAAATTGTAAAATATATAGGAAAATATACCTCCTTAAAAACTAATTCAACCAACATTGTATGATTAATTATCTTAAAAACTGATTGATCAACCCATTATGGATTTATTTTTTTAAAAACTCTTTTTCCTTATATGTATAACATTGGTTCCAACGATCACCCATATATGGTCTAATGGAAATTCATAGATAAAATCCTAAAAAATCATCCTCAATAAGATACGTGATAATTATGAAATGACTCATCCATCACTATAAATATGAAAATGTGATGCTCGATATATAAAAAATCTAAAATGAATATTTATGGACAAAATTGAAAAATTTCCATTCTTTAAAACCTGAAATTAATTGAATTAAACTCATCCTCCATTTTGAAATAAAACAAAAAATGAATATTAATTTTAGTACTTTAGAAAAATTCACCCAGATATTTTCTCCTCCACAAACCTACATCACATCAACAAATTATTTAAAATTGAAATAAAAAATGGGTAAAGGTATCTTCTAGAACCAACTCATGAAATGGGGTTTTCTAATAATGAGTTTAAAACTATGTTACTTGAAATTCTATGATGCTAATTATTAATTATAAAATTTGGCCACATAATCATTAGTCCCCACATGATCCATTATAATCACACCTAATTCATATTTTTTATATTTTAAAAGTTACATCTAATCTCAATATGTTTGTTAGGATTGTGTTGAAAAAGATGTTCTGACTTATTGATCATGTTGTTGTTTTCATATGGAATCACCATCAGCTGTTTCGCCTCATCACCAATACTATTCAGTTAATGTTTTATAAAAAATTGTAAATTGAAAGCTATTTTCATAGTTATATTCTCTAACTCAGCCACAATAAGATAATTTATTTCTTATTTCATACTCAACCATCCCCCATATTTGTCTCTAATGCTTTATGCTCCCCCAATTGTGTTATTTTTCCCCCTCTTCTCAAGACCAGTTAGAAGAAAAAAAATTTGATAACTCGTTATCTATTATTTCTATAATGTATATGAAAAACTCGATATTACCTTGAATATATCTCATGATTTTATTGGGTGATGAAAAATTCACTTCCTTCAAATTACATTCGATTTTTTCTTCTAATGATTATATAAAGATGATTTTTGAATTTTTTCTATAAAGTATAGTAATAATCTATTTATCTCTATTTTTAACATAGGATCAATAGATTTTCCAATCATTATGTTTTCCATTTTTCCCAAATTTAATACGAAGTGTATAATTTATTTAATTTATTAAGAGTAAATTTATTTAAAATATCTCACACATACCTTTACTGAGAAATGAAGACCCAGACATTATTTTTTATCACATTCAATAGAATAAATTTTCTGAGTTCACCTATAATGAATGTTTCAATTGTTATTTCATGTGATTATAAAATTATTACCTTTATTTGTGACATCTAACACCAAATATAAAATAATCTACATTCAAGAGACTATAAATTCATCCCTTTGTGAATTCATTATATAGATATTATAGTCAAACCTTCTATTTTAATTTATAACTTCTTAAAATATGTAACCATATTAGAATAAAATTATTGTGGTTCCTGATTTAGACAATAAAAATCCTTCAATAGACTATAAATGTTTTTAGCATTAACAATCCAAAATCCAACTAGTTGTTCAATGTAGACTTCTTATTCACGAAAATCATTTTAGAATAATAGTTTCACCAAAATATAACATGTTTTTTACCCTATTTGAATTTCTATATATATGAATAACCTAATTGAAACTAGTAATGAAAATAGAGAAAATGTTATTATAATATCAATTCATTAAATCTACGCATATCATTTACACACTAGGAAATACTTGTTTCTGATAAAATTTTATAACTCATATATTTTTTAGAATCCACAATTTTCCAATCATATTTTTGTATTCTATTATCTAGAATAAATATGATGTCTGGTTTTTTTTCAATATGATCATGGTATTCATACATGACAAAAAAACCATGATTAATCCATTTCTACATCTTTAAAAGAAGTTATCTCCCCAATTTATAGGATGAAATAATGTAATTCATTCATCATTATTAATGTATATGACATAGGGTTCTAATTTTGTAAAAAAAATTATTGATCAACTTAATGTCTCCTATTTTTTAATGAGGAAATAATAATTTTTCTTCATGAATGGTTTCCTCTTATGATTATACTTCTGAATCATCATCATTTTGATGTATTCTAATTTTGGAAAATTCACCCCTAATTCATTTCTCAATATCTATATTTTGGATATATCCCTTTTACACATTCTTCTTCATAATAAATCATATTAGTATATGAGATCACGGGGTTTTTCAAAGTTTTATAAAGAATGATTTTTTCAATATTTAGCTCCATATAATTTCAATGAGAAATATTGTACAATTTAGGTTATTTAAACATTTTTGAATATCCAGTTAATATTAACTCATCTAAAGTATCCCCATTTTTATGATGATTTTATTATTTGCGTGAAATAAAATATTGACTTCTAAGAGAAATAATAGTATAGTGATGTATTCCATTCCTGAAAAACCAAATATGGTTTCCAATACCCTCCAATAAATAGCCCTGTTTGATTTTGAGTATAAACCATAACATGAACAACCACTTTATAATAATGAAGGGAAACAAAAAAATCAATAAGCATTGTTCTTCAATATTATTCACCTAAATATTTTTAGTGTAAAATGTTCCAATATTGTTAACATTTTATCATTCATTAAAAATAACTATTGAACAATTTGTTTTGAATTAATTTTCAAATTCAACGGATGCTTTTTATATTCAATCATATGGTAATAATATCTTGATTATAGAGTGAGTTTAATTCTCAACTAATTAGAGGTAACACTTCATACAGTCAAGAACATTCCATTTAGGTTTTCTAATCATCACATGTTCAATTATAATATAGTTTTCAATAAAAATGATGATGCAACTCTCTCCTTTTTTTACCTATTCATTTATTAGACCATAAACATCATTGTGAAAAAAATAAATCATATTTCAGGTGATATTATTATTTGAAAAATAATAATATTGAACCATATTTCCTTTCCTAAATACACCACAAGCCTTTTCATGATGACAGGAAAATTTGGAATGCCAAAAAATCAATCATCGTAGATATGATCTCTATTATCCCCCGATTAATATGAACAACCTTTAGTACCACAGGTTTCATTTTCCATTAATTGTTCAGAAACAAGTGATTTATTTAATTTATACACAGTTTAAATTACCAATTTTCTATATAATTTCATTAGATATTTTCATGTTAGTAATTTAATGGTTTATCACTTATGAATAAATATAATCCTCAGTCCCCAGTGAAAAAGTTATGTCACACGTAGGGAAATGTGATCAAGACATTACACATAGAGAACGTCTATATCCATAAGCTCTTCATTTTGGAAATCTGTATTTTCATTGGATTTGACATATATATAACCATAATTTTAAAATATCATTATTCCATAAACAATTTTCATAACCTCTTTCAAAAAAATTACATTTATTATCATTTAAGATGACAATACACTATCAATAATTTGGGTTATACTATTCTTTGTAACTTTGAGTTAATTTCTACTATGTGTGATTTATCTGTAATGTTAAATTTATTCCAAGAGATACCATTTTTAGTACATAATAAATGTTTTATCTTATCTCTATTCATGGTATATGTTTGAGTCATTATCATAATCTAAATCCTGATTTGAATACCAATTTTTCAGGGTTAATTATGAATTGATTACTAATATTGACATTTCATTGAGTTATTATTTCATTTTCACAACATTCCTATTATTGTAATGAATTGATTTATTGAAGAAGTTAAAAAAGTGAAAAAGTATCCATAGAAATTAAATCATGTATATAATTTTGTATACGGACTTAATATCCATTGTTGACATCCAATCACTTCTCCATATATATAGAACTATACCTATTTAAAAAAATACATGCTATAGAACTATAATACACATAATGGAAAATTCATTTGAGGAAATATATTCACAGTTCCGTTTCTCCATATTTACTTCTCATTTGAGTTTGTATTTTAATAGATGTCCTAATTGGATAATTGAATATTATGTTCATAATTCTTTTTGTTTGGTTCGAAGTAGTCTATTTTAGAACATCAATCTCCATTGTTATATTTTCTGTATTATTCTTCCATTTTCTTTACCTCATCTAGATTCTATACATTAATTCTTCAATATCACATCCATTTACATGTTTCCCATAAATAATTATTTGTGATAATTTAATTATCTCTATAATTAATTATATACAGGTTTTACTCATTAAAATGGTTTTAAATATGAAAACCTTCTAAAAGGTGAATTATTCTACATGTGCCTTTAATTTGAACGCAATTAGAGGGGATGTGAAACTTAGGGTGTCAACATAGTCTTCAAATAAGATAAATCTAGTACCCATGTTGGTGAGAACATATTAGTAATAATTGATTGAGTCTTGTAATTATGAATCTTTTAAATGTATAAATAGAAACAGAACACATCAATTTTACTTGGATAACCCATATAGGAGAGAACATGGAGAATAAAACTCCAATAAGATAGTTATAATTGATTCCATTAAGTATCAAAAGTTATTTAGAATTAAAAAATTTCCAACATAATCATGTAATAGAATGAACAATACCAATACAAGGCATTTTGGGATAACACACTTTAACTCCCATAGATCACTTCCATTATCTCCCTCATTCTCACTACATTAGGTGATATCTTACATAGTTTATTTACATGATTGTTACTACAATATATTAGTCTAATATGTTTTTTTATAATTATAATGAGGCTTTGTTATCACAACATCCCTAAATTGATTAATATAAAATAACTATTAAATAAAACTAGATGTTCAACAACACTATGTGAAATTTTTATTGCCTTTAAAAACACATTATTGAATGTTGTTTCATCTTTCATATACCCACATATAATCATGAATATCCCAACAATTATAATGCTGCCAACCATCATGAAACCACAATGTATCATGATGCTACTAGTATTTTTGAAACTCCCTTTTCAGAATTTATTTTCATTTATTTGTTTATTATTCATAATTTTCCTTAATCTTGAATTCATTTAGAGTTTCATATTTATAATCAATTATAAGAAATAAGTTATTATCACCCTTTTTCCAAATTACCTTCAGTACTCTTAATTATTAATGTATACCTATTTATAGATGTCACATATCATGAAGAATTATAGACCCCCGTTAATATTTCAGGGAGTTATCCATTGATAACCATCAGAACTTCATGAAAAACATTTATTGGTTTCATATCGAATCCTAAGAGCATATAGAAACTCCATATTTCATTATAATCCATTCCATTATCAAAAAATGATTATTAATTCCTTGAAAAATAATTCATAAATATTTTTAAATGCTCAAAATATTGATCTTCAGAAATATATAAAACACTTGGAATGGATTCCACCTTTAGCCATTATGCCACATGAAAAGTAAGATAACTTATCTTGTAAAATCATTGATCAAACTAGTGTGGATTGAAAAATAGAACATCCATTTCCTACTGTGAAAAACTATAGCCCAAAATAATTATTACATGCATAAATTATTGAAAACTCATTTCCTAAATATATTCATTCTTCACCTATATGAATATTTTATGGTAAATCCTCCGAATATACATGAAAATTAGATCTTTTTTATACTCATAATATATAATATAGATAGATTATTTTCTCCCATTGATTATACAACTGTGTTTCAATTACTATTGTGATAATATATTGAGAATCCATAATCATATTTATAAGGAAATCACATTATATGCCATTTATTCACATCTCTCAGGTTTAATATATAATTGAATGTTTTATAATCAGTTTATATTTCAATCCATTATCGATAATGATGATGCCATGAGATAATTACTGAAAATATTATAATTTCTAATTCAAAATAATAGTTATTATAAAGTCCCATGCTTAATTAACATGTATATTTCACCACTATATATGAATATTCCCTATATCACAATAATACAGTCCAGAGGCAATAATTATTTTATGGATTTGCAAACGTAGAAAAAAGTCATCAATCCTGGTGATAGATCTTCAATATATCCCATTATGATATCCATCACTAGTTTCTATTACTAAAAATAGTATTTATAACCTTGGTAAAGGAAACAGAACAAGGGGTGAGCTCAGATGCTCAGTATGTGTAAAAAAAGAATGTCAAAGAATAACATGAACCAAGTTTATTGAATTTGAGAAAAAAAAATTCAAGATCATTCCCTGCATATTAGAGATTATAGTAAATACTGGAAAATCATAATACATGGATCATAAAAGAATTAATAGAACATGTCATCAAAGAACAACATAGTAATAAAATAGGGAATTGTGTCAAATACATATGAATAAAATATAATGTTTGAAATAATGAAGTCATCTCATCCAAGACTATCTTGGTAGTATTGGTTCAATCCACATACCATTTTGGTAGTCATTGTTAAATGTCGTGGACATATTAGTAGAGTGTGTTCACTCTTCATACCATCTTAGAAGTCATGGTTCACTCCCCTAGACATCTTAGTAGCCATATTTCATTCTCAATACCATCATTGTTTATATCATGAGGTATAAATATTTACCCATTGTATTGGAGGGAGATATTGGTACCACACTTCTCTTAATGAAATAATACATACATGTTCTAGAATATCATAAATAATCACATCATAACCCATTAAGTTAAATGTGTATTATACACATGTAATCATATCATAACAAATGGAAATTGATAGGTTTCATACTAATTTTCTAAAAAACCTAACAAGTCCAAGGGAAAAAGATTCATAAACATATAACCCATGAGTGATAAATGGGTTTCATAAATACTATGGCATTAATAATAACCCATTGATAGAAATAGAAATGGAATGATTAGATAATTTCCTAGAAAGGAACTAGTAAATGAAATAGGTTTCAACATAGAATGAAAATAATTTTGAAATATATTTCAAAAATGTTTCTTGAGGGAAAATCCTTTCTTTTTTTAAAAGGGCCTTTTGGTAATTAAAACCATTTAAAATCAATTCCATATAAAATACCATAAAAACTTATGAAGAATGATTAAAATAATTTTTAATAATGTTTCCCATCAAAACATATAAAATAACCTTAAAGATATTTTAAAACACATTATCATTATAAACACTTTGAAATAATATAAATAAATCTTGAAAATATTTTCAAAACCATTTTACATGAAAACATATGAATTTAGATTGATTTTTTTTAAACCTAATTATTTTAAAATATATTTAAAACTTATAATAAAATATTAATTTTCTAAAAACCATTTCTTTTAAAAATCATTCATATTATAAAATAGAAAAAAAACCATTTAAAATAAAACATATGAAAAAATGTTCAATTTTTTTTTCAGAAACCATTTCTTTGAAAATTATTTGAAATCATATAAATAAGGATTATAAAAATTGTGATTTTTTTCATGAAAATTACTTTTTAAAAATATATTTAAAACTATACTATTAAATATTCCATAGAATCATCATAGGAATGACAGTGCATAAATTCATCCATGTCATATGATGTAAATAAAACATTACTTTTTCATGTTAAAAATGCTAGAAAAATTCCTCGATAAGAATGTGAAAAGAAGATTCCATCGATAACATTAGAATAGGAGAAAAAGGATAAAAATTAATTTTAATGAGATTACGATATTAGTAGAATATTCATGAAAAAACAATGTAGAAAACATGGTTTTAATGTAACATTGATTTAAAAATAAAGATATTGTAATGTCTAGATTTTGTAAAAAACACTTTCATAACAATCATATATACCGATTGGTTGAAGAAATGTATCCAATATATAATAGAATAATTAATAACTAGAGTCAATAAAAAATCATTATTTTTTTGAGAGATGAATCATAATATTTCAGTAATGGGAGAATAAACCTAAGCACTCTATAAAAGTAGTGAGATTGTCTCACTAAACTCCTCAAATTTTGTAATGTGGGATCATACTCTCAGTGTAAAAAAAATAACTACATGAAACATAAAATACCATAAAATAATATAAATTTATTTTATAAAATTTAAAATCAAAGTATATACACATCAAAATAGAATTTAGGTGCATAATAAAACATTTGTCTCAAAGAATGAAAAAATAAGAATAAACTATATCCCCATTTTGAAAACATTTATAACATAAAACCCTTGAATGAATATCATAAAATGGATCTAGGAATACCAAGAGATTTATATAAAATATACATAGATATAATCTTGGTCATTACATACAATACACAAATGGAATGAGTGGAGAATATCACATGTATCTCATAGAAATAAAAAGTGAGATGAAATTCCCTTACCTTATGTCTTTACTCATTCTGTACATGTTCAAACCTCCAGTATAATAAATATAAATTTATTATAAATATTTTAAATAACTATATAATGATATCTAAAACCATATATTGATTTATCATGACATTATATTAACTTTATATTAGCAATGTGACGTTGTGGTTACACTTCAGTTAATATTCTATTTTTATTTAGCATCTATCTCAATTTATTATATATTTGGTCCTTATACTTATATAATGATTTAATGAATGTAAAATATGATATAAATATTATTTATGTACAATATATATTTTTTTATAATCTATATAACATGTAATTATGAAATGGAATACTCTGTTCATGGAGCGGTAGTCCAAACGTACACATGACTACTAATTCTGTTTAATTGTTGTGTAGAAAGAAAAACAATTATGGGAAATATATGTGTATATATATATAATAATGTATATTTATAATATCATCAATATCATATTATTATTCATTAAAACAATATTTAATTAAATCCTTGTACAGTATGAATAAATCATATTAGTTTGAGGGGGCGGTAGTCTATATTTCCCCAAATGAAATTATTATGTTAACAGAAAACAAAAACAAAAATAATGTGTTTTAAAAATAATTATTGAAGATTAAATAAATAATAAATATAATATATAAAATACATTAATAGTTTTTCATTATAAAGTATTCCATGATTGTCAGTAAAATAAAAATTAACAATCATTGTTTAGTGTAGAGGTTATTCTCCGTACATATAAACAGCATGTTAGTTACCCATTTGATGGAGGTGTGTCTAATTGTAAGTTAAAAAAATATAATAATAATTCTGATTATGTTTAATTTACTTTTATTCTTATAATGTAATGAAATAATCTTATTGGATTGTGTGTATGATGGAAATAAAAAAATGGAGCATGGGAGAAGGTGATATATATTAATCAGGTAAGCCCTTTTGGTTTGTTCCAAATGGGTTCCTTGATTAGATTTATTCCCATGTGGAGGAAAATAGGTGTAAAGGATGGATTTTTGGAAGGCTGTTGGGAATTTATTCTCTTAACCTTAGTGGTTTGATATGTGTGAATATGAAAGGGAGGTAGTTTCCATTTATAGAGAACGGAAAGGACACAATTGACAGTTTTGAATAATACATAGGTTTAAAAACATTTTTACATTGAAAAACACATAAACATCCTACAACACTCATGTTTTTATGGTAAATGGATGAATTATTTCCATATAATTAGAACTGAACATGTTAGTAGGTCGTTTTGAGTCTCAATTTTAATGTTTAGTCCTTATATAGGCTTAATAATTCCTTTACCAATGTAATTAATTTTAATTATATTCACTAATAATGTTGGTCAAAATATATGTTTACCTTATTTGATTTTTTTTAAATTCATCTGAATTAAAATATGGATTCATTTTTATAAATTCCTATTATACTATTGGAAGGAATAAATTTAAAATTAATCCCACTGATGGGATGATAATTCAAGAATTTAATGTAATAACAATGATTAAAAGTTTTCTATTTTTGTACTTACAATTTCAATGTATAATTATTTCTAATGATCAATATTGGATTTATTTATAAAAATAGTGTCCAATTTTACATTGAAACTAATTTAAAATATAACATAACCTTATAAATTAATTAGACGAAAAATAAATTTTGAATTTAAACCCAATATATTTAAATATTCATTAAAAATTGAAAACATACTGAAAAATAACAAAAAAAATTCTAACCAAAGTTATTTTTTTTATTCAAAATATAAAATCTAATAGAAAATATATTATAGAATATATAACACATATATTAAATTAATATTACTCACTAATTGTAATTAATTTAATTTATCAGTTTAAAATATCATTGTGACCATAAAAATAAATATTTTCTTTTATAATAAATCATATTTAAAATTCATTTAAAATTAATTTATAACCAATTGATTAATATTATATTTGTCTTAAAAAAATATATTTTCATAAATTATTTAATATAGTTCATAACCACTAATTTAACTTCTAGGTTATATCATATTATATTAAATAATAACATTTTATAATATATTAATATTAGCTATACCTCTATCATGCGTGTTACAATTTTCATCAAGTAATGTCATTATTGCATGTAACATAAGATATCGTCGGTGTTATGTGTAGATTAAGCTAAAGGATATGTCATGTATAGTGCATGATTAACTTGGTGTTTCATATAATGGAATCCAACCCTAGTGATTTAATAGTATACAAACTATTTTATGTTTTGTGTGAGGTGAAATATATCATGAATAATAAATCAAATTGAAAAAAATAATTCCAATACACTTATGGTGTTACAATATATCCATATAAAATTAATTTCTCCCTCAAAATTCATCTGTTATATCAATGGTTTAATAATTTAATGTTTCATTCTTCGAATCCCATATCAAAAAATGGATACTATAACTTACCTTAAAAATAGAATCTTAGAACCATAATTGTTACCCAAAGAAATTTATTACCAAAATTCCACATCAGATAACTTAGGTTGGGAGTAAATATATTACATGAATTAAAAGTGTAAAAATTTATAGGGTTTTATTGGGTCCATCAATTAAAATCAAGTGAATTCTCAAAGAATAGTTTAGGGACTCAATTTCATAACTATGTGATTGTATTTAAACCCATCTATTCCTAAAACAGTATGTTAATACAAAAACATTTGTTTCACAATTATCCTATCTTTGACTAATTAATTTATCTTCCATGAATATTATAAAATCCACATAATTTATTTTTCGATATAATGGAAATTTAATTTTGTAGTTATAATTTAATCAATTTATATGAAATCCATTACTTCATAAAATGGAGGTCAAAAATTAACTTTGATGCTTGAAGTAATAAAATAGAGTTTCAGTTGAAATTTATGCTCATAAAAGAATAAAATGAAAAACTATTCTTAAAAATATATATGGTTAAAATATTAATCTATAATAATATAATGTAACACTTCTATTTCACCATAATTTATATTTCAAAAAAATAATTACACATTTACAAGGATATCGCAACGACCTATGTTAGGCATGAAACCCTTATTGTTCTTCGGTCAAGGGTTCAATACCCATGTCCTTCCAGAACTTGATTGGTTGTCACCTAAAATTCATGATGTCCATTTCTAAAACCATTATAATATAATTTCTAAAATAAATAAGACAGCCATCCTTGAAATAAGTATGATCACTATTTATCTTTTTAACAGTGGGTTTCAATACCAACCCACTGCATAAATTTTTTCTACAATGTTTGAATTATACATTTCATTAATGGTTATCTTTATAATCCTTATAAATGATTAAAATCCAAAAAAAATATTGAATGACATGAAATTATCTAAAACTGAATTCCCTCATATATTATAATGTATATTTTCGTTTTTATATTCAAAACATGAGAATACCCACTTCTTATATTATCATGAAAGATGGTAATAACCTAAATTACCTTAAATACTTATTGAATACAAGAATTATTCAATTTTCCGTAGATTACTAGATATATCCAATTAATTCAACAAGTATTAAACTTCATCCATGATAACATAAAATAATGGTCAACAAGTCCTTAATTAGTTACAAAGTAATATGAACCTTTGGTATTAATTATTCATAACCAACATATCTTTATCGAGAAAACATCATTGTAATATAAGTTACATATTTTTGTTTATCATTACCTTAATAATATAATTTATTGGGACATAACCTGGAAATTATTTCACTTTTCTATTCCATTGTAACAACTCAACACGTTCTTCTAAATAGGATGTGAAAAATAGATAATAATCAATCCTTATATATTTCACCATTCATATGAATACATTTTTCATCAAAATAGAAAAAAAAAATTATAACAATTGTTCATTATAACATTAGTAAGGCTACCTAATCTTACTACCTAATACCTCTTTATATTCACATTTCTATTATAATCTCTTTATCATCAAAATTGTAACCATTACTTGTACCACCTTCTTGATCCTATTAAATATATTTCTACATGAAACATTAGGTTTCATAATGACCATTTAGTTGACACTTAAAACACATAACCTTAAATTATCACTAAGGGAAGAATATATTATCATCCATTTTGTTATCCAAAATCTTCAATTTGCCCTGCATTTACTTTCCTTGTGTCATTATTTACAACATTAAAAATACTTTATTGTTCCATTAAGACATTCACATATGTTATACTTTCCAAATTTGTTAGACAAACGAAACATAATATTATTTACTCTATCGTCCGCATATCGGTAAGAACAAATTAAATTGATAGGATTGAATCCGGAAGTTATCAATCTTTTAAATGAATAAATAGAAATAAAAAACATAAATTTTTATTGGTTCACCCCTATGAGATAGAAAATGATTAATACAACAAAAATAATATAGTTATACATGTTTTTTAACCATCACTGGTAATTTACGATTAAAAATTTCGAACAAAGTCATTTCATAGTGTGAACAATATGAATACAAGACTTTTTGGGATAACACAGTGCCTCCCTTAGATCACATCCATAATCTCCCCCATTATCACTACAACATGTGAAGTATTAATTAGTTTATAGACATGATTTTTACTTCAATATATTTGTCATATACTTGTTTTTTATGATTATGTTGTGGCTATGTTATCACCACATCCCTAAACTGATGAACTTAAAATAACTATTATGTAAAAGTATATGTTCAACACTACTATGTGAAATATTTCTAGCCTATAAAAAACCACTTTATTTATTTTTGTTTAATACTTCATGAGACCACACACAATCATGAATATACCATCCATTACGAAGCTTCCAACCATTATGGAGCAATAATGTATCATGATGTTCCAAGTATTTTTGAAACTCCATTTTCATAATTTATTACATTCATTTGTTTATTATTCATAATTTTCCAAAATCATGAGTTCATTTAGAGTTTCATATTAATAAATGAGTTACCTTAATAAAGAAAAATTAAGAAATAATATATTATCACCCTTTTTCAAAATTATCTCCAGTACTCTTAATTATTATAGTAAACTTGTTTATAGACATCACATATCATGAAGAGTTCCTGCTCCCCATTAATATTTCACGGAGCTCTCCTTTGAGAACCATCAAACCTTCATGTAAACTTTTTATAGGTTCCATATCTAATCTCAGGAGCAACTATATTTTACATATTTCATTAAAATGCATGACATTACCATATCATGAATATTCATTCCTAGATAAAAAAGTTCATAAAAGTTTTACATACTCTTATTTTGAGCTACAAAAATATATAAAACACATGGAATGGATTCCACCATTTACACTGAAGCCACTTGAACTGTAAGATCACTTATCTAATAAACTCATTTATAACCCTAGTTTAGATTGACAATCAAAAATTCCCATTCCAGCGGTGAAAAACATAGTCCAAAATAATCATTAAATGCATATATTATTTAAAACTCAATTGATAAAGATATTATTTCTTCACCAATATGAATATTGTATGGTAAATCCTCCGAAAATACTTAAATATTAAATCTTTATTATAATTATCATATATAATTGTAGATAGATTATTTTGACTAAATGATTCTAAAACCTTGTATCCATTCCAACAATAATAATACATTGAGAATCCACAATCATATTTTAAATGAAACAACATTCTATGCCATATATTCATTTCTTTCAGGTTTAATATATAATTTAACATTTTATTATCAATATATATTTCAATACATCCTCCATAATGATAATGTCCCTAGATCATTAATGAATATATTATAATAGATAATTCCAAATAAAAATTATTATAAAAACTCATGCCAAATATAAATGGTTATTTTACTACTTTATATGAATGTGTTCACAATATTACAATAATACAATCCTGAGGTAATAAATTTTCTGTGTCTTTGAAAATATAGAAAAAATCATTTATCCAGGTGATAGATTTTCATAATCTCCCCTAATGATATCCACCATTAGCTAGTGTTCCTGGAAACTGTATTCATAACCTCGGGAAAAGAAAAATAATAATGAGTGAGCTCAGATGCTCAGTTTTTGTAAAAAATGGGAATGTGTAATCATAACATGAATAAATGGTATGGAACATGACGTAAAAATTTGATGATCATTCCCTCCATATTAGATATCATGATAAATATTGTAAATTCATAATACATGTATTATATATTAATTAATATCACAAGTCAGGAAAGATCAATATAAGAATAAAATATAGAATTTTTTCAGAAACATAAGATTATAATATCATTTCCATAATAGTGAATAAATCTCTACCGAGACCATCTCAGTATTTTTATTTCAATCCGCATATCATTTTTGTAGTCGTGGTTCAATCCCATGTAAATATTAGTAACATGAGTTCATTCTTCATACAATCTTGGATGTCATGGTTTACTCCCCTATTCATCTTATTAGCCACAGTTCATTCCCAAGACCATCATTTTATATATCACGAGTGATAAATTTTTACCCAATGCATTAGAGAGAGATATTGGTACCACACTTCTAATAATGAAATCATACATACATGTTCCAAGATATCATAAATAATCACATCATAACCAATGAAATGAAATGTGTATTATAAACATGTAATCATATCATAACCTATGGAAATAGATAGGTTTCATAATAATTTTATAAAAAACATAACCAGTCAATGGGAAATAAATTTCATAAACATCGAACCTGTGAGTGATAAATGGGTTTCATAAAGACGATGACTTTAATAATAACCCATTAATAGAAATAAAATTAATGGAACCATTTGATCATTTTCCAAGAAAAGAATTAGTAAAATCAACAGATGTCAACTAAGACTGAATATAATTTATAATTATATTACAAAAACGTTTCATTAGGGAAAAATAATTTCTAATTAGAAAACTAATTTTTGTTAATTAAAACCATTTAAAAATAATTTACATAGAAAATACCTTCAAAACTTATAAAAAACGATTATAATATTTTTAAACAACTTTTTTCCATCAAATCATATAAAATAACCTTCAAAATATTTTGAAAAACATTTTCATTGAAATCATTTTGAAATCATATAAATAAATAAATAATTTTTTTAAAAAAACCTTTTACTTGAATACGTATTAATTTAGATTGAAATTTTTTAAAACCTAATTATTTGAAAATATGTCGAATAATTATACGGAAATATTGAAAATATTATGAAATCCATTTCTTTAAAAAATCATTCAAAAAATATAATTAAATAATGAAATTGTTTTGAAAAATATTTTTACAATAAAACATTTGGATGAATATTCAAATTATTTTGAAAACAATTTATTTTAAAATACATTGAAATTATATAAATAAGGATTATAAAAATTATGAATTTTTTTTTTTGAAAAATATCTTTTTAAAAAAATATTTAAAACATTACTATTAAATATTACATGTAAGCATCAATTTAATTAGGGTGGATAAATATGTCCATGTTATATAACGTAAATGGAACATTACTTTTTCATTGTGAGAATGATAGAAAATTGACTCGATTAGAAAGTGAAAAGAAGAATCCAATGATAAAATTTTAAAAATAGAAATCAGGTAAAAATGTATTTTAATTGTCATAGGACATTAGTATAATATTCATGGAAAAAATGTAGAAAACATTTTTTTAATGTATCATTAATTTCAGAATGAAGAGATAGTAATTTCTGGATTTCTCAAAAAACACTTTCTTAATAATTTTATATAAAAAAGAGTAAAATAAAAATAACCAATATATAAATAAATCATTATTAACCGAAGTATAATAATAATCATTAATTTTTTAGAGATGTATCATAATATTTGAAAAAATAAAGAATAAACCTAAACACTTTGGAAAAGCAATGAGATTGTCTCAATAAACTCTTCACATTTTGTAATGTGGGATCATAATCCTTATGTAATAAAATGAAAAAAAATGAACCATAAAATACCATTAAATTATTTAAATTTATGTTATAATATTTATAATCCAACTATTTACAATTGAATATATAATTTAGGTTCATAATAAGAAATGCGTCTCAAATAAGGATAATTAAGACGAATCTATATCCGCGATTAGAAAACATTTGAAACATAAACTGCATGAAATAATATCATAAAATGGATATGTAAAAACCTATATATTTATATATTAGATAAATATAATCCAATCATGTTAATTACATACAACACAAAAATGGAATGAGTGGAGAACATCACATGTATCTCACAAAAAAAAGTGAGGTGAAATCCCCTTACCTTGTCTCTTTACTCTTGTCATACTCATTAAAACCTCCCATATAATAAATATAAATTTATTATACATCATTTAAAGAACCATATTATTATAAATAATACCATATATTGATTTATTATGACATTATATTACATTTATTTATCCAATTTCATGTTAACGTTACACTTCTGGTAATATTTTTTTTTTATTTTCACGTCTGTATTAATTTGATATATATTTGGTCCTTATATGTTAAGACCCGTAAAATTCAAGGGAAATTTTTTCATAATTTTCTTTGGGATTTTACAAGAACGCAGTTTCAGACGGCACTTGATTCCGAGGCCCGGTGTGGTCGGAATTTCTATCCGATGTTTAGCTCGGGTACGTTCAGTGAATGAACGAGCGGGAATTCCTATCTTATGAACCGGTGCTCGGAATCAAATTCTGAGTGCACCGATGGAACCGCAATGCCAGTAATTGCTTAGGATCGCTTAATCCGGAGTTGCGTTTACTCGAGAGAAGTTGATAAAAATTGTGGAAGTTAAAAATAAAAATTTAACAACAATTTTTATTTTTACTCTTAGTGTTTAATCCTTTGGATGGAAGTTGGGTAACTACCCAACCTCCCTTGGGAGGTTATGAGGGTGGTGGGCCCCACACGAACCCCATCCCTTCATATCCTCTAACCCCCTCAACTCTCATCAATGTTGTTAACATAAGTTTATTAAACTTATGGGATTAATGTAGTAAGTTTAATGTGAGTTTTGAAATTCAAACCCTTGAATTTCAAAAGGCTTGTTGTGTTAATAAAATAAGAAAGGAGCTTATTTTATTTTGTTGTTAGTGTTTTGTCATTGAGAGATTTTGGGAAGAACATATTCTTATTTGATGAAGAACGTGAAGAACGAACGAACTCCGACGTGGAGAGCCGAGCCCTCGGAGACCGTCTTCCGCGACACCGACCTGCGATGTGACGTCTTCTTCCACGACGTCTTTCTCCCGCGACATCTCTTTTCGCGATGATTTCTCGTGACGAAATCTCCGTCAACGTCTTCAAATCCTCGCTTCGTGATGCCGACGTTCATCATCTCTTTAATCAAGGTAGGGGATTTATTTAATTTAATTATTTTTCCGTTCATGATTCTAGTTTGTCGTTCTTCGTGGATATACGACTAAATGTTATTGTTTAATGAGAGGGGGTCGGACCGCACAAACACGGCCGACCCTACGCTTTATCCTTGTTTGATACTTTGTGGTTTGGATGAAATGGTGTGGTGCCGTCGCACCACGCGGGAATCGCACGACAAGTAATTCGCGGTGTCGTCGGGTCGCGCTGTGAAGTTGAACAAGGAAGCGACACCATCATGCCGCGTCGAAGAAAACAGAAGACGCCGCGGCCGGAGCGGGGCCGTGGCGGAGGGGAGCGGTGCCGTCGCACCACGCTGGACGAATCAAGTCGTGGCCGATTTCGGGCCGCGGCGGAGCAGGGTGACCGGCGGCCGGTTCTGGGCCGCAGGTGTCGGCGATGGAGGAAGGATCGGCTGTCGCCGGTCCCTGTCGGCAGAACCGGCCAGCTGGTGCGGGCCGGCCGGACAAAGGATAGCCGAGGGAAATTAATTCACCCATCCGGCCAGATCAAACGGCCCCCATCAATGGGGGGGCGCGGTTACACCAGGGGGGCAGTGCCCCCCCCCTTTGCGAGTGGCTCGACTGTTGGCCGAGCTGGCCTGCGCGCTGGGTGTATTGTGCCCAGGCCGGGCTGACCCGGACCTGGGGCGGGTCGAACCGGTTCGGGTCAACTTGGGGGGTCTTGGGCCGGGTCGGTCCGGGCCCGAAACCCCCATTTTCAGACCGTCTTCTGTCTTTTGACCATAACATGGGCTACACACCTCCGATCGATGCACCGTTGGTTGCGATGCGATCCTTGAATCGAGGCGGTCGTTTCGGTATATCGCACTCAAGGTTTTGGATTACTTTGAGTTCGGCTGGGTTGGTTCATATACGAAACCAACCGGGACCTCGGAGCGGAAACACTCATATCTTGAGCTCCGGACGTCCGATTGACGTGTTGTTGATTTTTTTGGTTTCCTCTTAGTGAGACCGATATTTTGGCTTACTCCGCCTGAGGTTTGGACGCAGGTGGAGTACGGTCGGGTTGGTTTTTCCTTAAAAAAACCAACCGGGCCCCTAGGACGAAAAAGCCAAAAACTCTCATACCGGGCGTCTGATTGACACGCCGTCTGCGACGTTGAGTTCCTGTGGACGACATGGAACTTTTGGATACATCAACTATGGACTATGTGTTAGTTGATGTATCAGCCTCTCGGCTCGTGGAGTGGACCCTCCCGAACAAGCTTGTTGTGTGCGGGAACCATAGAGCTCGCTGCGACTTCTACTGTGAATGTAACGACGACTGGACAGAGATCCGCAATGGATTCGATAACGACGACTACAACACTCAGTGATCCTGTGTGGATCAGTTCAACCGATCCTGTGTGTGTCCGATCCTATGTGGGTCAGTGCTCAGCAGTTCTGTGTGAGCCAGCAACTACAAATCCTATGTGGGTCTGATCCTGTGTAGGTCATTGTGAGGGTTAGTACCTATCGATCCATTGTGGGTCCGATGACTTAGATGGATTATTGATCATCTCTATCGTCTTTCGAAGAAGTATACTTGTGTGAGCTGAATCCTGTTTTACGTTTCTGTGTGGACTGTGTTGTGCTATCCTGTGTGGATTTATGATTTTCTTTCCTCTGTGGATTGTGTTTTTTTATCCTGTGTGGATTACGTTTTGCTTCTTGTGTGTAATACGTTTTCTTTCCTGGGTGGACTGGGTTGTACTTGGGCTCGGATGTTGGATCTGAATGAGAATTGATGACTTAGGTATATGTATGGGAATATACCTAAGCCGTGTCGGATGTTACTTCGTGATTGAATCTTTCCTTCATGGATTATCCTTTGTGGATTCTGGGAGACCTTCGTGGGTCTCAGGGTCCCTACTGAGTAGCTTATACTCACCCCTTCATGGGATATGCCCGCACTACGTTGTGTTGGTTGCAGATGATGGGCAGCGCTGATCGTGGTGGAAGCTTGCGGAGCAGGACGGTACATGGAGGTGGACCACAGGGTGGGGTGTACTCGGAGCGGACGGCTGGACCGAGGAGCTGTGGAGGTTATCTGTACCCACCCTTCAGGTGGGGCTTTTAGAGGAAGGCTCGATGCTGCAACTTTTTCTTTCAGTTTCTGTTTTCCCCTTTTAGTTGTACTTTACAGTTGGGCTTGTATTTCCGGGCCCCTTTACTTTTCCGCACATACTGTTGTACCAGCTTTTACTTATTTTTACTTTCTCCGTTTGCTTACTCTATGGTGCTTGTTTACTTTACAAAGGCAATGCCTTCCCTTTTTACCGGGATTTACACCTTGGTGCTAGTCGCCAGCCCCTGGCCTATGGAAGGCGTGCTTGGGGTAGTCACGGCACAGGCCCCGAGGACGGTTCATGACAAATTGGTATCAGAGGTGTTCGGTTCTACCACGGTCTCTGATCTTTTATATGTGAAGCAATAGTGTTTAACGTATTGGCTGTGGTTATCAGTCCAGGGAGACCAGTGTTGGTGCGGCGGTCGATGTATCCGTACACCAGGACCCTGACTTCTGATTTCTGACATAAAGCACGAAAACATTGATTTTATGTGTGTTTAAAGTTTTCTTTGTGATTACTTGTATCAGATCACCAGGTATATTGTTCTGACCGTGGCGCACCTGTTTCCTTTTCAGGATGGCCCCACGACGGAAGCCAGATAGTGTTCCGAGAGTTGAGCGTGACAACAGCCCACCGAGTGACGAGGCCTCGGTGCAAGGGCCTTTGTCAACAGTGGCACCGACGGTAGCTCTACCCACCGAGCCACCGATGATTCTAGCCCCAGCCGCTGACGATGCACATCGCCTTAGTGCACTGCATGAGTTTCAGCTCCTGCGACCGCCCAGGTTCCGCGGGGAGATGGACCCCCAGGCATCCGAGGACTGGATGGAGGCAGTTGTACAAGTCTTCAGGCTAGTGAGGACACCAGTAGACCTCATGATGATCCTCTCACTGAGCCTACTACACGCAGCAGCAGGCAGATGGTGGAGCTTGATGCTCCAGGTGCCCGATGAGGCAACTCTTCTCTAGACGGACTTTGAGAGCCTCTTCCGCTCCGAGTTCGTCCCAGCCACCCTCTGTGCGGTGCGCATCCAGGACCTTCTTCATCTGCGGCAGGGAAACATGACGGTCGCCCAGTACTCTGCGAGATTTACCGATCTCTCATGCTACTCGACAAACATGGTACGAGACCCATTCTTCTGGGCCCGGAACATTGAGCAGGGACTGAGACACGGGATCAGGGCATCGCTGATCTCCCTCAGCATTCTGACTCAGACAGGAGTACTGGAGCGAGCCCTTTTGATTGAGATCTTTCTTGCTGAGTCTAAACCAGCGCCGAGACCCACCGCAGGGCGGCACGTAGCAGAGTCTTCTGCAGCAGGTAGTCGACGAATAACTCATGGGTCCAGGAAGACCAGAACCTCAGGAAGATGACTACAAGACACTGGCTCAGCAGTGCGGGGCACACAGCACAGAGCCAGTCTTTCGAGAGGCAGGCAGTGCTACTTATGCGGCAGGCAGGGCCACATGGCTCGTGACTGCCCGACCCGCCGTGCCAAGGAGCAGCAGATGGTTGAGGGAACACTGAGGCAGAGGCAGAGGGTCGACCGTGGCGGTCCGCAGGGAGGAGGAGGACGAGGCAGAGGAGCTGGCCGAGCAGGAGGTGGTGGGAGACCCTTTGAGGCTCTACCACCACCACCACCAGGAGGTCCACCCCAACCACAGGGAGTTGGCGGATAGAGACAGGCACAGCTCCAGGCAGCGGAGGCTTACAACCACGGCATGCTTGAGATGATTCAAGGTACTATCTGTGTCTATTATACCCTTTCTGCAGTTCTTATAGACACAGGAGTGAGTCACTCTTTCATAACTGCTTCCCTTGTTCGGAGCTCATAGATTTTGACAGAGCCGTTGGGTCGATCCTTATGGCTAGAGACTCCTACGGGAGCAGACTTGATGATTACGCACTGGTGTCGGCAGTGTGAGCTTACATTAGGAGGCGAGAGCTTCGGTTGGGATCTTCTTGTTGCGGCGTCGAGGCCTTACGACGTCATCTTGGGCATGGATTGGTTGTCTATCTTCCATGCACATATTTACTGTATTAGGCGCAAGGTGCGATGTGTACGCACTGATGGGAGCAGGTTCACCTTCACCGACTAGAAAGGAGCCTTCTCAGCACAGGATAGACTCTCGCAGAGGAGAGGACAGACCATCAGTCATCAGTTGGTTAGCCTCGTCCTGGAAGCAGCTGACGTGCATAGTCCTGGTTTTCCTGCAGCGGTGGATCAGTATGCGGACGTTTTTCCCGATGACGTTCCAGGGCTACCTCCTCGCAGAGAGGTAGACTTTTATATTGACCTTTAACCCATGACAGCCCCGATATCGACTCCAGCATATTGGATGGCCCCCACCGAGATTCGAGAGTTGTGGGTACAGTTGGATGACTAGTAGGGCAAGGGGTTCATCTGACCCAGTGTTTCACCCTGGGCTTCCCCGATTTTGTTCGCCAAGAAGGTGGATGGGAGCTTGCGACTTTGTGTCGACTATCGTCACCTGAACCAGGTGATAGTGAGGAACAAGTATCCTCTACCGAGGATTGATGACCTCTTCGATCAGCTCAAGGGAGCACGGTGGTTCTCATAGATAGACCTCAGGTCAGGCTATCATCAGCTCAGAGTTCGACACGAGGACGTGCAGAAGACGGCCTTCAAATGTCGGTATGGCCACTATGAGTTCTTGGTTATGCCTTTCGGCATAAACAATGCTCCAGCAGTGTTCATGGCCCTTATTAACATGATATTTTAGCCATACCTTGATCGATTTGTCGTGGTCTTCATCGACGACATTTTGATTTACTCGACGACTGAGGAGGAGCATGCCTACCCCTTACGAGTTGTACTAGACACACTCCGAGAGCACCAGCTTTATGGTAAGCTCTCGAAGTGTCAGTTCTGGATATGCGAGGTCCACTTCTTGGGACACGTCATCTCTGAGGCGGGAGTTACAGTGGATCCTGCGACGATCGAGGAAGTCCTAGCTTAGGAGCCACCCAGGAGCATGATGGAGGTGTGGAGTTTCTTGGGACTAGCTGGATACTACCGGATATTCGTGCCAGACTTCTCCAGAGTTGCGGCACCACTCTCAGCTTTGATGAAGAAGGGGAAACCCTTTGTGTGGTCAGACAGATGTCAGCAGAACTTCCAGGAGCTGAGTCAGAGATTGACCAGCGCACCTATCTTGAGGTAGCCTGAGAAGGGAGTAGGGTACGTAGTCTACTACGATGCATCAGAGACCAGACTCGGATGTGTCCTAATGTAGGAGCGGGCAGTGATCGCCTATGGGTCACATCAGTTGAGGCCGCATGAGCAGAACTACGCTACCCATGTCCTGGAGTTAGTAGCAGTGGTCTTCGCTCTGAAGACATGGTGATACTACCTGATGGGAGAGCGCTTTACAGTCTTTTCTGTCCATCAGAGTCTCAGATAAATCATCTCTCAGAAGGATCTGAATATGAGACAGCGGCGATTGATCAAGTTCCTCCAGGACTATTACATTGAGATAGTCTATACTCCTGCGAAGGGGAACGTGGTAGGCGATGATCTCAGTTGGAGGACGGGCATTCAGCTACTTGAGGAGGCGACAGAGCAGCTAGCCTCTTTGCAGATATCCTTCATGGATAGAGATGGAGAAGCTTTCCTTCAGTCTATCACAGTCACTCCTCCACTACTGCAGTGGGTCAGAGAGGCACAACGTGGAGACACTGACTATGAGACGCAGCTTGCACAGATATCCTCAGGACAGGCACCTGATGAATTCTCCTATGGAGCAGAGCACGACATCCTTTTTAGAGGACGTACCTTGGTACGAGTTGCTTTACGAGAGGAGGTGCTGGGAGAGTTTCACACTTCTCCTTTGGAGGTACATCCTGGAGTGGAGAAGATGTACCAGGATCTCAGACGACAGCACTGGTGGTCGGGCATGAAGAAAGTTTTCGGGGAGTTCGTATCTCGATGCCTCACCTGCCAGCAGGTAAAGGCAGAGCACCAGGTACTAGCAGGCTTGGTATATCCCTTAGAGGTCCCAGAGTGGAAGTGGGACGGGATATCTATGGACTTCGTGACTGGACTTCCACGCACTTCTAGAGGTCATGACTCGATCTGGGTGATTGTCGACCGACTCACCAAGTCGGCGCACTTCTTACCCATCAGAGAGTAGGGCTCAGTGGAGAGCTTGTGATGGATTTACATTCAAGAGATTGTACGGCTGCACGGTGTGCCATCATCTATCATCTCCGATCGAGATGCTCTCTTTACTTCCCGGCTTTGGAAGGGGTTGCAGGAGGCGTTCGGGACGCATCAACGTCTGAGCACAGCCTTTCACCCTCAGATGGATGGTCAGATGGAGAGGACCATTCAGACTATCAAGGACATGCTCCGCACATGTGTCCTCGACTTTGGTCGCAGCTGGGAGGACCACCTACCCTTCGTGGAGTTCGCGTACTACAACAGCTACCACTCCACCATCGGGATGGCATCATACGAGGCGTTGTACGGATGACCTTGCAGATCTCCTTTGTACTGGACAGACCCTGGGGAGTCAGCACTTGTGGGACCAGAGATGGTCCAAACCATGACAGAGAACGTCCAGGTCATCTAGGAGCGAATGAGGACAGCTCAGAGCCGGCAGAAGTCTTATGCTGACAGGAGGCGGAGGCCACTATAGTTCGAGGATGGCGACAACGTCTTCTTGCATGTCTCACATCGACGTGGATTACGGAGATTTGGCCGAGGCATCAAGTTGTCTCCATGCTTCATCGGACCATTCCAGGTCCTCAGCAAGATTGGCGAGGTGGCTTATCGTCTGGCTCTACCACCTCAGTTGCACCAGATACACGATGTCTTCCACGTATCTCAGCTGAGGAGATACGTCCACGACCCGATGCATATCTTTGACCATGGGGAGCTTGACGTTGATGATGGGGTGACTTTTCCGGAGGTCCCAGTGGAGATCGAGGATCGACATGAGCGGGTCCTACATGGACGGTAGATTCCTCTAGTGTGCATCAGATGGCAGCACGAGAACCTCCATAAGAGCACATGGGAGTGGGAGGCTCAGATGCGTGCTCATTACCCACTTTTGTTTCCCTAGTTTTCGATGTATCTTTACAGGGACGTAAATCCCTGAGGTGGGAGTAATGTAAAAACCCATAAATTTCAAGGGAAATTTTTTCTTAATTTTCTTTGGGATTTTACAAGAATGCAGTTTCAGAAGGCACTTGATTTCGAGGCCCGGTGTGCCAGGAATTTCTATCTGAAGTTTAGCTTGGGTACGTTCAGTGAATGAACGAGCGGGAATTCCTATTTTATGAACCGGTGCTTGGAATCGAATTCCGAGGGCACCGATGGAACCACAACACCGGTAATTTCTTAAGAACACTTAATCTAGAGTTTCCTTTACTCGAGAGAAGTTGATAAAAATTGTGGAAGTTAAAAATAAAAATTTAACAACAATTTTTATTTTTACTCTAACTATTAAATCCTTTGGATGGATGTTGGGTAACTACCCAACCTCCCTTGGTAGGTTATGAGGGTGGTGGGGCCCACAAAAACCCCACCTTTTCATATCCTCTAACCCCCTAAACTCTCATTAATGATGTTAACTTAATTTTATTAAACTTATGGAATTAATTTAGTAAGTGTAATGTGAGTTTTGAAATTCAAACACTTGAATTTCAAAAGGCTCGTTGTGTTAATAAAATAAGAAAGGAGCTTATTTTATTTTGTTGTTAGAGTTTTGTCATTGAGAGATTTTGGGAAGAACAACTTCTTCTTTGATGAAGAATGCGAAGAACGAACAAAATCCGACGTGGAGAGCCGAGCCCTCAGAGACCGTCTTCCGCGACACCGACATGCCACGCGACGTCTTCTTCCACGACGTCTTTCTCCCGCGATATCTCTTTTCGTGACGATTTCTCGCGACGAAATCTCCTTCAACGTCTTCGAATCCTCGCTTCGGGACGCCGATGTTCGTGATCTCTTTAATTAAGGTAGGGGATTTATTTTATTTACTTTTTTTCGTTCATGATTCTAGTTTTTTTTCTTCGTGGATATACGACTACCTGTTATCGTTTAACGAGAGGGGGCCGGACCGCACAAACACGGCTGAACCTCCTCTATATCCTTTTTTTGATACTTTGTGGTTTGGAAGGAATGGCGTGGTTTCATCGCACCACGCGGGAATCACACAGAATGTAATTCGCGGCGTCGTCATGCCACGCCGTGAAGTTGAACAAGGACGTGACGCCGTTGCGCCGCGTCGAAGAAAACCGAAGACGTCGCGGCGGGAGCGGGGCCGCGGCGGAGGGGCACGGTGTCGTCGCACCACGCCGGACGAATCAAGCCATGGCCGGTTCCGGGCTGCGGTGGAGCAGGGTGACCGGCGGCCGGTTCCGGGCCGCCGGTGTCGATGAAGGAGGAAGGACCGGCCGTTGTTGGTCCTTGTCGGCAGAACCGGCCGGCCGGTGCGGGCCAGCCGGACAAAGGAGAGCTGGGAGAAATTTATTCCCCCGGCCAGCCAGATCAAACGGTCGCCAACAAAGGGGGGGGGGCACGGTTACAACAGGGGGGTAGGCGCCCCCCCCCCCCCCCCCCTTTCCCAGCGGCTCGGCCGTTGGCCGAGCTGGCCAGCGCGCTGGGCGCGCTGTGCCCAGGCCGGGTCGGCCGCCTGGCCGGTCTGCTGGGTCGGGCCGCGCCGGGCCATGGCGCGCCCAGCTGGGCTAGGCCGCGCTGGGCCAGGCCGACCTGGACTCAGGGCAAGTCGACCAGGTTCGGGCCGCCCGTGGGGGTCTCGGGCCGGGTCAGTTCGGGCCCGAAACCCCCGTTTTCGGACAGTCTTCGGACTTTTGTCCATAACTTGGGCTACAGACCTACGATCGACACACCGTCAGTTGCGATGCGATTCTTGAATCAAGATGGTCGTTTCAGTATATCGCACTCAAGGTTTTGGATTACTTTGAGTTTGGCTGGGTTGGTTCATACACGAAACCAACCGGGCCCTCGGAGCGGAAACACTCATATCTTGAGCTCCAGACGTCTGATTGGTGTGCCGTCGACTTTGTTGGTTTCCTCTTAGTGAGACGAATCATTTGGCTTAATAAGCACGAGGTTTGGACATAGGTGGAGTATGGTCGGGTTGGTTTTTCCTTAAAAAAAAACCAACCGGGCCCCTGCGACGAAAAAGCCAATAACTCTTAGACCGGGCGTCCGATTGACGCGCCCTCTACGACGTTGAGTTCCTGTTGACGATACAGAACTTTTGGATACATCATCTCTGGAATATGTGTCAGTTGATGTATCAGCCTCTCAGCTCGTGGAGCGAACCCTGTCGAATGAGCTTGCTGTGTGCGGGAAATCTAGGGCTGGCTGCGACTGCTACTGTGACTGTGACGATGACTGTACAGAGATCCTCAGTGGATTAAATGACGACGACTACAGCACTCAGCGATCCTGTGTGGATCAGTGCTACCAATCCTTTGTGGGTACGATCCTGTGTGGGTCAGTGCTCAGCGGTTCTGTGTGAGCCAGCGCCTACAGATCCTGTGTGGGTCTGATACTGTGTGGGTCATTACGGGGGTTAGTACCTATCGATCCTTTGTGGGTCCAATGACTTAGATGGATCAGTGATCATCTCTATCGTCTTTCGAAGAAGTATACTTGTGTGAGATGAATCCTATTTTACTTTCCTGTGTGGACTATCGTGTGCTATGCTGTGTGGATTTATGTTTTTCTTTCCTATGTGGATTGTGTTGTTCTATCCTGTGTGGATTACGTTTTTCTTCCTGTGTGGAATATGATTGCATTCCTATGTGGATTGGGTTGTACTTGGGCTCAGATGTTGGAGCCGAATGAGAATTGATGACTTAGGTATATGTATGGGCATATACCTAAGCCGTGGCAGATGTTACTTCGTGATTGTATCTTTCCATTGTGGATTATCCTTAGTGGATTCTGTGAGACCTTCGGGGGTCTAGGTGTCCCTACTAAGTAGCTTATAATCACCCCTGCATGGGCTATACCCGCACTACGTTTGGTTGGTTTCAGACGACGGACATCGCTGATCGTAGTGGAAGCTTGCGGAGTAGGACGATACATGGAGGTGGACCACTGGGAGGGGTGTACTCGGAGCGGACGGCTGGACTGAGGAGCTGTGGAGGATATCTGTACCCACCCTTCAGGTGGGGCTTCTAGAGGACGGCTTGACGCTGTGGCTTTTTCTTTCAGTTTCTATTTTTCCCCTTTCAGTTGTACTTTATAGTTCGGGCTTGTATTTCCGGCCACCTTTACTTTTCCGCAGTTACTATTGTACCAGCTTTTACTTAGTGTTTACATTTTCCGCTTGTTTACTCTGTGGTGCTTGTTTACGTTACAAAGGAAATGACTTCCCTTTTTACCAGGATTTACGCCTTGGTGCTAGTTGCCAGCCCCTGGCCTATGGAAGGCGGGCATGGGGTAGTCACGGCACGTGCCCCGAGGACGGGTTGTGACATTAAACTTATATCATTACTTAATGAATGTAAACCATGATATAAATTTATTTTAATTATAATATAATTTTATTATATTAATATATATAATATATGATTATTAAATGGAATACACCGTTCAGGGTGATGGTAGTCTGTACCTACACATGAATGCTTTTTCCATTTAATTGTTCTGTCGAAGACAAAAAATTATGGGAAATATATGTATATATATATGTATATTAATGGAAATTTAAGATATCATTTATATCATATATATATATTCATTAAAATATTCTTTAATACAATCCATGTATAGTATGAATTAATCATATCACATTAAGTTGGTGGTAGTCTATATTTCCTCAAATGAAATTATCATGTTAACATAAAATAAAAGAAAAAAGATATGTGTTTTAAAAATAAATATACAATAAAAAAGAAATCATAATTAGAATATATAAAATAAAAAATTATTGTTTCCATTATAATGTATACCATGAGAGATGGTAAAATAATAATTAACAATCATTTTGTAGTGTGGCGGTACTTCTCTGTACATATAAACAACATGTTAGTCACACATTTGATAGAGGTGTGTGTAGCGGTAGGATAAAAATATATCATAAATAATACTACTATATTTAGGGTAATGGTATTATTATAAAGTAATGAAATTATGTCAGTGGAGTTCATGGAGGAAGAAAATAAAAAAAGTATCATGAGAGAAGGTGATACCTCTTAATCGGGTAAGTCCATTTGCTTTATTCCAAATGGATTTATTGGATATATCATTCTAAACCAGTGGAGGATAAGATGAGTAAATGAGTTATGTTTTGAAATTTATTTTGAAGATAATTTCTATGCCTATGTGGTTTTATATGTGTGATTAATAATGGGAGGTAGTTTATGTTTATAGGGAAGGGAAAGGACACAATAGTCATTTTTGAAAACAACATTTGTGTACAAACGTTATTTACATTGTGATACTCATAAAAATCCATTTTAAATCACGAATGTAAGGTAAATGGATGAATTATTTCTATATAATTTGAGTTTTACAGGTTTATAGGTTGTTTTGTGTCTCAATTTTATGTTTTAATCCATAGATAGGCTTAATTTTACCTCAACCAATGTAATTAATTTTAATTACATTCAGTAATTATGTTGGTCAAAATATATATTAATGTTATTAGAAATAATAATTATATCTTATTTAATATATGGAATTATTTTTTTAAATGCATATTATAGGAGTGGAATAAAATAATTACAAATTAATCCCACTAATGGGATGAAAATGCTAGTATTTAATGTAAAAACAATTATCAAATGTTTGCTATGTTTGTAAATCTCATTTCTATGTGTAATTCTTTCCAATGATCTAAAATGGATTAATTTAAAAATTATATAGTATCTAATTATAATTTGAAACCAATTTTAAATATAATTTACCTTTACGAATAAATTAGATGAAAAATAATTTTTGAATTTAAATCCATTATTTTTAAATGTCTATTAAAAAATGAAAACGTATTGATAAATAAAAATGAAATTATCTGAAATTAATTAATTTTTTTATATTCCAAATATAATTTCTTATTTTTCATATTTTATATATAAATTTTCAAACAATTTTATTTAAAAAGGATTCCCTATTAATAAGAAATAAAAATACCTTAAAAAATATAGGTTCAAATGCATAAAATTATTTTTTTCCTTATCTTATGTCTCTCTAATATATTAGATGATTAAAAAATATATTAAAAACTATATTAAAATTTTATTACATTAATATTACTCTCTAATTGTAATTAATTTAAATTATTAGGGTAAAAACGTCTTTGTAACCCAAAAAATCAATATTTTCCTTTATATTATGTTAGATTTAATATTCATTTATAAATATATAATAACCTATTAATTAATCATATATTTTTCTCAAACAAATAAGTATTAAAAATTTAGTTAATATTGTTTATAACCACTAATTTAACTTCTAGGTTATATCATATTATATTAAATAGTAATATTTTAAAAATATATTAATCTTAACTGAAGCTCGGTCATGCGTGTTTTGTTGTTCATCACGGAATTTCATTGTTGGGTGTAATATAACAAAACGTCAGTGTTCTATGTAGATGAAGCTAAAGTATATGTGGTCTATATTTCATTATTAACTTGGTGTTGTATATAATGCATGCCAAACCTAGGGATTTAATATGAAATAAACTATTTTAAGTTTTATATGAGGTGAAATATATCATGAAGGATATATTAAATGTAAAAACAAATTCTAAAAATTTCCAGGCGTATCATTGTACCCCCCTTAAAATTTATTTCTCTATAAAAATTCATTGGGGTCAGAAAAGGTTTAATAATTTAATGTCTCATTCATCAAAACCCATATCTATAAAATGAATACTTCACCATCCTGTTAAAATTGAATGGGGGAACCATAATTGTTACCCAATGTACATTATAACCAAGAGTCCACATTGGATAACATAGTTTGGGAGTAATGAATTTACATGTAAGGAAAGTGTAGAATTTTATAGTGTGTGATTGTTTCCATCAATCACGAATAAGTTAATTCTCAAGCAAAAGTTGAGGGCCTCAATGTCATAAATATGTGATGGGTTTTAAACCAATCTATACAAAAACCATTAATTTAATATTATTTTTTAACCATTATCCTATTATTGAGTAATTAATTTATTGAACAAGGATATATAGAAATTTACACATATTTTCTTCTATATAAACAAAATTTAATTTTGTAGTTCTACATTAATCATTTTCTATGTAATACATTACATCAAAAAATGGATTTCAAAAATAAACCTTGATACTTGAAGCACTAAAATACACATTCAACGTAAATTTAGGCCCATAAATGAATAAATTGTAAAACTATTGTTAAAATATATATGGATGATACCTTAATATATAAACATAAAAATTAACACAACTATTCCATCATAAATATTTTTAAAAAAAAACAATAACACATTAACTATGATATCGCGTCGGATTATATTTGGTGTGAAACCCTTATCATTCATCGGTCATGGGTTTGAGACCCATGGACTTTCCTAACATGATAGGTTTTCTTCTGAAATTAATGATATACATTACTAAAACCATTATAATATAATTTCCAAAACAATTATATAGACATCCATGAAATGAGAATAATCACAATGTAAAATTTTAACAATAGTTTTTAATTCCAAATCAGTGCCTAAATACTTCCTACAAGGTTTGAATAAAACATTTAAATAATAGTTGTCTTTATAATCCTTATGAACGATAAAAATCCAAAAAAAATATAATGAATGTCCTAAAATTATATATTCCATGATACCCTCTTATATTACGAAGTCTCTTTTGGTCGTCACATTCCAAACATAAGAATACCAACATTGTATATTATCTTGAAACCTGGTAATAACCTGAAATACAATAAATCCTTACTGAAAACAAGAATGTTTCATTATTCCCTAGATTACTGTATATATCCCATAAATCTAATAAGTATTAAAATTTATCTACGATAGCATAAATTATTGTTCAACATGTTCTCAATTAGTTCCAAGGTAATGTGTACAATCCTTATTAATTATTCATAACATATAAATATTTATCCATACAACATCATAGATACATAAGTAACATATTATTGTTTATCATTCTCTTAATTATATCATATATTTGTATATAAACTTACAATAATTTAACTTTTCTATTCCATTTGAACCACTCAACAGGGTCATGAAAATCGATAGTGACAAAACATAAAATAAAAAATCCTTATATGTTTCACCAATCATATAACAGAATTTTTGAATAAAAATAGAGAATAAAACTATAATAGTTGATCATTATTCCATTAGTTAGGATACCTCATTTAATTACAAATTACATCTTTCCATTCACATTTCATCTGAAGTCTCCTCATCATAGAATTGTTACCATTACTTGTACCACCCTACTAGTCCACTTTAATATCATTCCTCTAGGGACATTAAGTTGCATAATGACCATTTAATCGACAAATAAAACATTTTTCCTTCAATTATTACTATGGAAGGCCAATATTATCATCAAATTTATAGCCAAACTCTTAATTCATTCCAAGTATTCACATTCTATGTGTCACTCATTAAAACATTAAAATAAACATCTTGTTCCTTTAAAAAATTCACATAGTTTGTTATTTCAATATTTCTGACACAAAAGAAACATAATATTCTTTCCTCCATGGTCTCTATTACCCAAACACTGAGGGAAGATCTTTCAATTACATGGTGAGCCCTAGGCTTGGATAATTTATACAGGGTTAATCATGTTCCGGAAAAAAAATGAATTGGAATGATCATGAAATATATCACACCAATGATCATAACACTAGAATTCAGATAAAAAAATCATCCATAACATTAAAAATTAATGGAGGTCTATCCAGTTCCAACTATTTAGTACAACCAAATTCATATTGTGATCATTACTTATCATAGCGTAAAACTATATAGTCATGAAAACAAGTACTTATAGGTTTTCTAAATCATTAAAACATCCATAACGTAGGAAAACCTTGGATCATACAATATTATTAGTGGAAAACTTATATTTAAATCTTTTATATTGTTCATGACGAGTTTTTGAATTCCCAAATCATATCCCTCAGGAGTGTCAAACCAGGTGTTCAACAAGGTTTGTTATTGTGTACCAAATTACCTTGAGTTAGGTCTGGAAGATAATATTGGAGTTGCTACCCTCAGGTATGTCTGTTCCAAAACCAAATCCACTTTTTTTATCCATAAATGGATGTATTTCTAGGAAACCACTAACTATATCATTTACCAAAATTCAATAATATTTTCTTAAACATCAACTCATTTTATACATATCCTTACAGATATCCCTTGACATGTCTATTGAAAATACACCAAGAGGCATCACAAATTATTTTTCATCAAACTTTAAAATGGTTAAATAAACCATTCCATTGATTCAAACAATAACAACTTAGGCTTAAAATATATATACATTACACCATTTTTTGATGAATATTCAGTACATTACAATAATACATGTCTGAGGACCAAAATAGCATAGTGCCTTTAGAACATGAAAAAAAAATAATACATCCAAGAGAAGGATCTTCAAAATATCCTATAAATATCTCCAGCATTAGTACTTATAGCTAAAAAATTTCTTCATAACCTGGGTAAAGGAAACATTAGAAGGTGGGTGAGCATAGATTCTCATTAATGGTAAAAAAGGAAATGTTTTTTCATAACACAAAAAAAGAGTTTGCAATGTGATAAAAAAAATATAAAGATCATAACCTAGATATTTTAGATCATAATAATGATTTAAAATTCATAATACATTTTTCATTATAGAATTGAGAGAATAAGTAAAGAATGAACACCATATGAATAAAACACATAATTCTTGAAAACATATAAGAATATAATATGATTTCCATAGTACCTAATAAATCACATAGAGGACCATATTTGTAATGTGGGTCACTCCCCATAAAATATTTTTAGTCATGGTTCACTCCCATTTCCATATCTGTAGATTAAGCTCATTCCTCATGTAATATTTGATATCATAGTTTACTCCCATTTCCATCTTTGTATTTAAGGTTCATTACCAAGACCATCATAATATCTCTCATGAGATATAAATATTTACAAATGTCATTATTAGGAGATATAGGACACTCCCATATCATAATAAAATCATACATTCATGTGAAAAAAGATCATATATAATCATATCAAACCATAAAATTAAATATGTATTATAAATATGAAATTATATGATATGTTGTTAAAAAATATATGTTTCATAATCATTTTATCAAAACAATAAAATATTATTTGGAAAAATAATTAATAAATATATAACCCATGATAATATTTCATCTATGATGGAAAATAATTTTTAAATATCTTAAAAAAAATTTCTTTAGGATGACATCATTTCTTCTTTGAAGAATGATTTTTAATAAATAAAACCATTTGAAGATGAATTTCACAGAAACAACCATGAAAAAATTTAAATATGACTTGAAATAATTTTGAAAACATTTTTACATAAAAAAATTATAATATGATCCATAACATTTAAATAATCATTTTCAATGTAAACACATTGATGCATTAAAATAAATACTGAAAATTTTTACAAAGAATTTTACAAGAAACATATGAATACAGATTGAAAATGATTTTAAAAACATTTGTTTTAAATAAATTGAAAATGTATAATGAAAATATGAATTTATTTAATAAAAATTAATTTTAAAATACTTGGAAAGCTAATAAAATTGTCTTTAAAATGTTTTTAACACGTTTTTAAATTAAATAATTAATGAAGTTTGAAATATATAGGAAATATATTTCTATGAAAGTAATTTGAAAACTTATAAATAATGTTTGATAAAAATTTTAAAAACAATAATCCAAAAAAATAAATTTTAATTGATTTTAAAAAAATTATCTTCTTAATGATATAGATGATGCCTCAAAAAAATAATGGCATATTAATTTTTATATGTCATACGAGGTAAAAAAGATATCTTTTTTTCATGATAAAAAGGTTAGAAAAATTCCTTGTTCAGAAAGTAGCAATAATTTTACTTTTAAAACGTTGGAAAATTTAAAAAATGGTACAACTTTTTATTAATTATCATATAATGTTAAAATAATATTATTTTAATCAATTTTTTTACAACATGGTTTTAATATAAATCAAATTTCTGACTAAAAGAGGGTAAAGTAAGGATTTCATAAAAAACATTCGTATCAATATTATGTAACAACTAATGGATGAAATGGAAAAATTATATGAATAAATATTTATTAACCATAGGATAGAATGTTTTATGAATGTTCTTTTAGATATGGATCATAAATTTTTATCGAATGAAGTAGAGTAAAAAATATTTGTGAAAAGATATGAGATTGGCACAACAATCTTTTATAAATTGGTTACATGGGATCTTACTCTACATGTATGAATGGAAATTAAGTTAATTTTGAAATATAATTAAAATAATAAAATTCATGATATGAAATGTAAAATTGAATTATTTACACATCAAAAGAGTATCTAGGTGAATAAAAAAAAACATTAGTCTCAATGATCGAAAATATAAATCAAAGTCACTGATTTCTTATCTTTTGAAACATAACCACCAAGAAAGAAATAACATAAATTGCATATGTTAATAATAATTAATTTATGTATAGGATACATTTAATAAAATCATGTTATGTATATACACCACACAAATGTAAAGAGTGTCGAACATATTATGTATCTCATGGAAATAAAAAGTGAGATGAAATACCCTAACCTAGCCCCTTTAGGCCCATCACACTCATTCAAATATTTATATATTAAATATAAATTTAAAATACTTATTTTTAAGAACCTAATTATTTTATATATAACCATATATGTATTTATTATGTCTTTATATTACCCGCATTTTATTAATTTCATGTTAATGTTATGCTTTGGGAAATGTTTGATTTTTTTCGCACATGTTTTAAAAATGATATATGTTTTTTCCTTTTACTTATTGGATGCTTTAAAAAATATAAAATTTGATATAAATATCATATATATTCAATTTATTTTTGTTATAATAGTTTTTATGATATATAATTATGTAGCACAATACATCGTTCATAGAGACGGTTGGTCGAACGTAATTATGAATGGTTTTTAAATTTAATTGTAATGTTAAAATAAAAAAATAAAGGAAAAATATTTATATATATCATTAATATAGTGGATTTATTATATAACATATATAATATATCTATTCAATAAAAACATACATAATACAGTCCATGATGTGTATGAATGAATCATATCACATTGAGTGGGCGGTAGTCCACACATCCTCAAAGGGAATTATTTTTTTAACATAAACTGTAAAGTGGAAAGAAATATATTGTAAAAATAAATTAATAATATTAAATATATAATAATAAATATAATATATATAATATATAGAAATGGTGTTCATAATAATTTCTACCACGATAGGCTGTAATGGGAAAATGAACAGTGATTTTTTTGTTAGGAGGCAGTTCACCATACACCTAAACAATATGTTTGTTACCCATTTGATGAAGGTGTGTTATGTGTAGATTAAATAAATTGAACCAAAATATACTAGTATATAGATTATAATGTTTATTTTATAAAATCGTGTAATAAAGATGATGGATGTGGTGGATAAAAAATTAAAATCAAGGTTCTTGAGATATTGTGTTACCTATTAACATGGTAACTGCTTTTGATTTGTTATGAATGGATTATTTGGTAATATTTATACATAGAGAGGCTTCAAGGAAAACTACTGGGGTTTAAGAAGACTGGTGGGATTTTATTAATTTTATTTGGTAGGTTTTGGACTTAACTATGTGTTTTGAGACTCTTAGGTGGATGGAGTGGTGGTGTACTTGTATATTAAAGGGAAAGGACAGATTTGGATTTTTTTTTAAAACAAGTTAGTTGTACCGATGTTTTTACATAAATACATTCATTTAAATATAAAATAACTCAATAATTTCAATAAAATTTGTTTTTTACATGTATTTAGATTTTTCTGGGTCTGAAACTGTAGGTTTTGTCATTAGTTAAGAAAACTTCTACGATAAACAACATGATTAATTTTAATAAATTTCAAAACCCAATTTGGTTAAAAAATATGTTTAACTTATTTGAAATTATAAATTATTATAATTCCAAATATAGAATCCATTTTTTCCAATTCCATTTATTATAGTGGAATAAATTAATTTAAAAATAATCCCACTAATGGGACGATACTGCATGTTTTTAATGTAATAAATGATCAAACATTTTCTATGCTTTTATATCCAATTTCAATGTGAAATTTGTTCCAATGTAAAAAATTAGTTTAATTGAAAAACTAATCTCAAATTTAAATTTCAAACCAATTATAAATATAATTTATTTTTATATTAATTACAGGATAGGTAGTAGTGAATTTAAATGCAATATTTGTAACTATTAATTAAACAATGAAACCATTCAAAAAATACCATAAAATACTTTTAAAATAATATTTATATTTATATTTATAATATAAATTAAATTTTAAAATATTAAATATATTAGTTTAAAAATAATTATATTTAACAAATCTACTCTATTTAAAGGATTTAAAACTACCATTATAAAAAACATTGGTTTCTATGCCTAAAATTTGTTTGTTCTAATATTATATCAATTCAATATACTAAATTAATAATAGAAATATATGATTTAATATATAACATATATTTTATATTAATAATGCTCTTTATGTGTAGTTAATTTAATTTATTGGGGAAACTGAATTCGTGACCATAAAATTTTTAATGTTTTCTGTTTTATTAAGTAGGTTATCATATTCATTTCTATTGTAATTAATACCATATGAATTCATATTTTATTATTCAAAGCTGTATATTTCTATAAATTAATTGATAACATTCATAACCACTAATTTAACTTATGGTTTATCTCTTATTAAATTAAATAAATTTATTTTAATAATATATTATTGTTAGGTAAAACTCGGTCATGTGTGTTACTCAATCTATCAAGGAAATTAATAGTTTTGTGTGGTACAAGCTATTACCTATGCTTTGTTTAGAGCATGCTTCAATTAATGTCTTCTATACTTCCTAATTAACTCTATATTGATATAATTAAATCCCCACATAGTAATTTATTATAAAATAAAATATTTTCAGTGTTATGTGAAATTAAATATGTCATAATGTTTAAAATAAAAAAAATTAAAATTAAAAACATATAAGGGAGTTACAATTATGGTAATTTTTATCATTAACCATGAATAGTTATGAGAAACAATATATCTCTATATCACTTTCAAATAAAAAAACTCTACATATTCATTGATGCATCACATTAATTATAAACCCTTCTTAATAGTCTCCTAGTGTGTTCACATGTTAACTAAAAATAATTCTATTAATTTTTATGAATCATTCATCACAATATTTTTTCTAGATTAACATAACCAATTTAGTGTTTACTTCATGTTGCAATTATAAATATATGATAAATACTTCAATAAAATTGATAATATCTATCTAAACTATAAAATTATGGATTTAAGTCACAGTTATTGGTCAGTTCCATTGTTCAATACATGTTCACCTAATATGGATTCATTGATACACCTTCCCCATAGATTATATGATCAGAAAGTAAAAACCTGAATAGAAAAATTTACACTTGGTAAAATTTTAAACCAAATTATCATATCTAATGGTCATCAGAATATTAATCAAGTGACCTTCAAGTATTTCATTCTATATGAGATATAATACCATATCATCTCTAATGTCTACATATAAATTATAAAATTATTCTCAAAATAATATAAAAATGTTTTCAATGAATATATATGGAAAATTAGTAATACCAAAGGAAATCACAATAAATTTATATTTTTCATTCCTCAAATGGAATGATGTGTTGGCTATGTATTCAATTTTTACAAACAGCTAATAATATATTGGCGAAATATCATTCTTGGAAAAATATACATCACTATGTAATTGATAAATCAATTAATAAATAATTTGTAGAGTATAAATATTCTTTATCGTAATCTAGTTGTGTTCTTGATAATTAATACACTGTTTCATTGAATTTTATTTCATCGTAATAAAAGTTTCATGTTTTTCCCTGGTGACAAAAATAGAATTAAATATTCCCATATAAATATATAAAAAAAGTTTTTAAAATAAAAAAACCCAATTATCACCAATCCATATAGATTTATTGAAATTTTTTAAGACGATGTATGACTTCTATTTAAAACTCATCTACAAAATTCAGTGGAAGGGAAGGGAAATTTTCTATAAATACGTCAAAAAGACTACTAAATCAGTAATTCATTTTATATTGACTTTCTTTAAAACCATTTGAAATAATTTACAACTATGAATATGATTAAAGTCCCATGAATCTGATATAATTTCTAGTTGATGTTAATATTAATATTTTTATTGATGCACCGATATAGGTTGGTTTCGATTATCATGTATCTTGTTTTTTACAGGGAAAATTATATAGGATTTATATAATGAAATGAAATCTAAGAAAAAAATAACATCAAATTTTTATTGAATGATAAAAATAATATATGATTTTTGAAAATTCCCAAAAAATTCAAATAGATAGAAATTAATGATTTATAATCTAATCATCGTACCATTTTGAAATTTAATTTTAATTAGACATCTAATCATATAAGATATGATGAAACATTTCATGAGACTGTTAGTGATATAATTGAATTCACTTCACTATGAAGAATTATTATATTTGAACATTTATTTATACATGTCACTGCCTCAACATCATCATTTTATTTTTATTATCATGCTAAAACAAATAATAGTTAGTAAGACCACGATGGACGATTAATCAGAATGACTAATATTATAAATAATTTATAGGATGTTTAAATATTGAAACGTTAATTTCAAACTATGAAACCATTGTATTTTCCATTTTGAACCAAGGTCAATATATTTTCAAATAATACATAATTTATCTTAATGAAAATTTTAATGAAAATACTAAAATACTCCAGGAGTTTCAAATGAGGTTCATAGTAAAGGTATATAGACTGTGTACATGAATTAGGAATAAAATACCCTCAACCAAAACTTTTTAGGGACATCACCAATAGTTTAATTTGGGAAAAAACCTAATAAATTGTAGGACCTATAATAGGATTTAATTTTAAAGGGATACCAAAATCCTCTGTTTATAATAACCTAGGATGATTTAAGATAAACATTCATACCCTAATGGTTTTCATAATAATTCCTTGTCAATGTTTCGTGCTATTACAAATCATTTCCAATAATACCAGTAGTAGTGTATCATATTATTCATATATTAATATTACACAATTATAGATTTATATAAAATTAATTTCACAAAAATGAATTAATGGGTACCATATGTCATTTTTATCATTAGAATCATGGATATCTAAAATATTGGTAGATAACTGATCTGAAATCTTTTTTTTTATCTTTTCCCAACTATAACACTTCATATACATATTATACTTAAAATAATTCCTCAAAATATGTGGAAGGTACACATAATAATGTTTCAACATATCTGCTTAGTAAGGGTTATTATAAGAGATAATCACAAAAGATAATAAGTGAGCATAAAATATTAATAATGGTATGAGAACATGATATAATAATTACAAAATAAAACACATAAATTATTATATAATAATCATTGAACATACCATAATGTTTTATAAATAAAAAGAATAATACATTATAGTTAGGAATCGTCAATCATCATTCCTGATGTGTGAAAACATATCATAATAATTACACATATTATTGTGGATTAAACATAAGAACTAAAAATAATTTAATTTGAAGGCAAACAACTATAACTATAATAGTTTATTGGGTTCACCTCACATTCCATCATTTCATTAGTGACGATTCACCCCCAATAATATTTTTTTAGAAAATATTAATTATTAAATGAGGTTTTTTTCCTTTATAGTTCTTATGAACTAATGAGATTTCCATATTTACCAAATTCCTTGAGGATCTATAACAAAAACAGTAGAAGTTTTTTTATAACAAAATATCCCACTGTTATATTATAATGGATCCACCATTGTCATTATGTAAACCATACATATGTTTCCCCCATGATCATAAAACATCCATCACATCATCATTTCATGTCCCATTTAAACGGTATAACATTCTTAAAAATAATATAAAAAATATTAAATCATACACTGAAATACAAAGTATAGTAACATTGGCTAATATCCCGTATAAATTCTTTAGAAACAACAAAGGATGTTTTTATTGACACAAATCCCTCTAAAAATCAAATAATTATTTCACGTGTAAAATAACATTTTTTATTCAAAAACCAAATTTTAGATTCCAAATGATTCCAAAATAAAAGTGAAAAAATTTAATTTGAATGAATAATTTTAATTTATAACTCAATAATTAATTTAAAATATATTCAATATATTATGGAAATCCATTCATGTGGGGATTTTCAAAAACCTAATTCATTAAAAATGATTTGGTAAACTTTCCTCTGTAGAAATTTAGGTAATGATAAAATTATTAATTATAAATAAAATTAAAATATTAAAATATATTAAAAAATAATTTAAATTCAATATTAATAATAGTAAAACCATTCTTGAAAAAATTCTAATTAAAATATGGTCTTTGAAAAAAATATTCACAACTAAAAAAAACAATGTTAGTTTTCATTTTAAAATTATTTCAGACAATTAATTAAATAATGAGACTAAAATTAAATGAAAAATATAAATATATAAAAATAAATATTTTTTAAGAAAATATATTAAATTTTGGATATGTAGATTATAAAATATCAACATTGGATGGTCAGCCATTTAAATCATGAAAATCTTATATTGTAACCTAAAACCCTTACCTCAAACCCATGTTACATCATAAGTACTCAAACATTCTAGATAAAAATTTATCAAATTATAGTAATTGTATAAAAACATATATTAATAATCATTCATTCATCATCATTATTGCATGTGTCAAATGCATCATTTTTAATTTCTATTTTCAGTCAATGGTTGTGTCCATTATACATTCATTAAGGTTACATATTATTAAAATTGATAATAATTACATATGTATCATATATATTAATTAAATACATATTTATAAACATTCGTATAAATATGTGATGAAAAATTCATTATATCACTATGTGGATATGATAGTCTGTACGTATAAATGATTGACGTTTCATTTTTCATGGTATATAATTAATGAAAGTTAAATAAATATTCAAATCCAAAATAACATTATTATATGATAAATATCAATTCTATTCAATAAATTCATTGATGTTACTAAAAGAATTAATCATAAATTATAAACAAATCACATCACTTTTTCAATTTGGAAGTCCACACATATGCATGACCATCATTATTGATTAATAGTGAATCGAAATATCAAAAGGTAGATATCATATTATAATTTTCAATGCATAATATTTTAATAAACTTCATAACTATTAATTAAACAAAATAAAATTACAACCTATTAGTGTTGGTTGTAAAAATTTATTTTTATCACTAAGTGGAGGCGTATTACACACATACGCATGATCAATGATTTATTCTTCCATTTCATTAACAAGAGGTGGTATATTATTATTACATAATCAAAATAAATTATAATTATATTAATGATCATTGAAAAATAATTTTTATATGGTAAACATATTATATATGGTATAACAATAAATATTACTAAATGACCATGGGTTGGTTTTATACCATTTCTTTGAAAGACCTCCCCTAGATGACACATTATGCCTTGACAGAATTGACATAAGAAAATAATATAAGATCTATAATTAAGGTAATTATTTGGTAAATGATATATAATATCATTTCTAATATATAAATTATACATCACGTACTTAATATAGGGTAATATGTTCTCTGTTATAATTGAGGTGAAGTCGATATAACTAATTAATAAGAAGATTCCAATTATATAATGTGACATTAAATAGAGTGTTTCCCCAAATTTCTATATATATAAAATTATAAAAATATTTTGTTGAAATATTTTTATAAAATAAAATTTTTATATATGCATATGGAAATCATACGATTATCTACTAGCTGATCCATATAGAAGACACATTATATCCATAATTGAGGTATCGTTTTACTATTTATATATAAATAATGTAAAATGATTACATTTAACATAAAAAATTATATTAAATATGATTATTATAATTTTGGAATCTAATTTTCCAGATTCTATTTCTAAATGATTAAGAATTTTATATTAATTAAACATGCAGAGAAGAATGAAATCTTGTTTTTGAAAATTGAATTTTTACACAGAAAACATAATTTACAACTATTCTATTTATTATAAAAAAAATAATATTTTAGTATATTATATTAAATATATAATCTAAAAATTTTATTAAAAAATATAACAATGGATATTTAATTATTTTATTAGGATAAGAAATTATTTTCTACATAAAAAAAATTTTGAAAAATATTATTTATTCTTAAAAATTAACTTAATGAATATTCAAGAAAAATGATCATTACTCTGTAATTAATTAAATAATAAAAAATTAAATTATTTTTGATCTGGTGTATCATCAAATTAAAAACATAATTTTTCATTTACTTCAAAGGAAATACATTTTTTAAAATTCATATTTTTCAATATTCAATGAAAAGTAATTTTTTAAAAAATATCCTATAATTTAACCATATTTTTATATTAAAAGGAAATTTTAAAAATGATATAAATTTATTAAATTAAAATCACATTATTTTATAGATGTTATATACAATGGTCCCTTTAAGAAGTTGATAAAATATACTTTTTGAAGAAATATATATTTTTTAAGAGTAAAATGAATTTTCAGAAGATTAATTAATGAATATTGGTAATGTAATTATAAGAAATTAATCAATGAATTTGAAAAAAAATCAGTTGTAGATATGGTTCCAAAATTTCATATTAATATTCTTTCATTAATATTTCACTACAATTTTATAATTGTATATTGTATAATGGTTCATATAAACTCGATGATGTGAAAAAGTAATTCTATCAAAGACATCATGTTTTTTTCAAAGGAAATAAAAATAAAAAAATGTTTTTCTATATATATATATATATATTTAAAAATGTGATGTGTTATTTAATGATACATCAGTACTTTAAAACATAATGTAATCTCCATATTTTTATAATATTTTTTATCTTACATATCATCTTCTACTTATAGAAATCACTATTATCTAGATCACACTACATCAACTTATTAATTTAATTCCAATATTACATATTATTATTACAATTATACTTATTCAATAACCCATAAAATAATACATCTCAATAAATATTCTAAATTACCTTATAAATATTAATACAATATGAAATATTCATTTCCACTTTAAATTTGTTTATTCATATAGAATACTTTATCAGTTTCAAATATCATCATCGCTAAATCTTCAACAATATACTAATATTTTATTTCATTACAAATTCACCAAAAATACCTTTTGAAACAATATAATTCAATATAAATCATGAAATATTTTTAATATTACTTGTGATTCAAAATTTGGAATATTTTTATCCATCTTCCTCTTCGTTAAATTTGAAAATTTTCAGTTATTTTTTCATTCAATGAATAACTAGTTTATTCTAATAGTAATATAATTTAATTTTTCCAGGAAAATGAAATGCATATTTTATTTGTATATATTTAATTATTAATTTATTGACATTATAAATATCATGTTTGGCCATATCAAAAATTGTTTTCATATTTTATCTTTAAGAACAAAAAATTAATGAGATAATTTTGGGAACCAAATTTTATGAATTTAACAATAATTTCAAACACAAAATCAATACTAAATATCATATTTCTCAACACATATACATCTGAATAATTAATTATTGAACATACATGTTATTATCTGTTTCATCATCAATATATCTTCATCTACCGAAATATAATTCTAATCATATACGTTCGTTGATGCTAACTTCAAATTCCATATTGTTCTATTTGTTTTATTCTAAATAGTTATATTAATATATTCATTTCGTTATCACGGATTTCAATTTGGGAAATATTAATTATATAATTTTATAGGCATAATATAAGAGAACTCCTTATGAACATGCTGAAGATACTGATTTAATTATCCGTGGAAAAAATTTCAATGACTTAGTATGAGAACAATACACAATCATAATATTTAGAATTTATCCTTAATATATATATATATATCATAAAACAATAGTAGAATCATTAAAATATCACCCCATTAAATCTGTCTAAGTACTTTATTCATCAACATCATAAAACAGAATAAAAATCAAGGAAATAAAAAATATCATTCCCAAAAAACATAACACAAAACATAATATTCAACATATATTGGTGGATTTTTTTCAAATTAATTCCTTGAACATATTTTGAGGGTATTACACCCTTATCAACATTTATATGTAGATCCTTAAAGATAATAGAATTCATTTTTTATCAAAAAAATGATGTAACACTTCATTCATTAGGTTCTTCAACATCCCCTGACTAATATTAATACAATTTCTTTTTTAAGAAAATAACATTAAAAGTAAAAATAAATTGGATTTTCAATATCCCTCTATTGATTATGAACTAAATAAAAATACATCATTGTCAATATGTTTTAATTAACTAATCAATTGTTTCCCATCCTTTCTAAAAATATGTTCATTGATTCATTATAAATAGAATATCATAATGATTACTCGAAAATTCACCATTTATCCCAAATATAATGTAAAACATTTCTCACATGAGATGAGAATAACATCACTTTTTTAGTAAATGATTAACGAATTAATATAATACATGCCTATGTGAACATGGATAATATAGAACAAAATATAGTTTAATTTATAACTCAATTATATATATAAATAATTAAACAACGGTTACAAAATGGAAAATTTTATTTTGGGGGATATTCAATTAAATTTATTTACCCATAAATACAAAACTATGTAAAATTGTAATATGTTAAATAGAAATAATAATATTTCAATAAACATATTATATTATATCCCATTATGCGAAAAAAAAATCCATCCATTTTTAGTTAAAACAATATAAATTTTTTATCCATTCCTTATCATTCTCTCATTTCCTTAGTGGTTATATTCCCCTCACATTAAGAATATTCAAAATTACATCAAATAAATCCTTAGATAATTCATCATATAGTTTATGTATATAGGAATAGATAATAATATTTTTTATATATTAAGTAGGTATATATATATAAAATGTAACCATTCAAATATGCATTATAATTCCTTATTGAATATATGACACAAAAATTATATTCATTAAATTAATTTTGATGTGTTAATAAGGTATATTTTTGACTTTTATATTCCTTTATGTTTTGAAAATCAAAAAAAAAATTATCTTAAAGAAAAACTGGTTTACCTAAGGATTATATTCATAAGGAAAACTCCCCTTCTCTAAGTAAATTTTTTCCCTTAAATTTGTGTTCATTGTTTCATATTATGATCTCTCTAAATAAAAATCATTTTATTATTATTTCTAAAATTCCAATTCTTATGTAAATCCTTGGAATCTTATAATTCCATTGATATAGAGTGTTCTTTTTAGACACTGAAATCTCTAAAATTTATATTCCAAATTATCTGAAATTCAGATTCCGAATTCTCTGAAATTTCAGATTTCGAATTCTCTAAAATTAAAACTATGCATTATCTATAATTCAGATTCAAGATTTATCTAAAATTAATATTATGAATTCTTTGAAATTTGGACCCTGAATTCTCTAAAAATAACATTCACAAATCTCTGAAATTCAGACTCTGAATTCCCCCAAAATACACACTCCAAATTCCATAGAATTCAGACTCCAAATTTCACTCAATTCTGACTCCAAATTCCATAATATACAGACTCTGAATTCCTCCAAATTAAGATTCTAAATTTATCCGAATATAGACTCTGGATTCAATAGAGTTCAGAATCTAAATCCATTTGAATTCTGAATCTGGAATTTATAGAATTTGGATTCTGAATTTTTTGTAAAACAGAAATTGAATGTCCATGTCTTAAAAATTCTGAATGTTGATTTAGTTAGACTCTGAATTCTATTTTTCATTAGACACTAAAAAATATATTTGGTAAAGATACTTCATTATCATACCATATTTTATTATTATGGAATGAGGTTGTGTAATATATTTCTAACTTACAATTGGTTGAGTAACATTTCTACATGCCCCTCCAAGATTCGTAGAAATATTTTACCATTGGAGGAGGGAGTCGATTATTGGAGTTTTTACTGTAAATAGGAACTCATTTGATCAAAATCACAACTATTCCATCAATATATATATTACATATTGTGTAAGAAATTTCTAGAGAGAGACTCTCATGCATTGTGAATATTGAACATCTTGTTCAGATGGCATCATGACACTCTGATTATTACTAAGAACAATCAAGGGCTTCTAGGGATTGGATGATTGAGGATCCGACTAACATAATGTTTGAGGTCTTCCATGGAAAGGATGAAAGAGGTTCTGAATACTATAATGATCGAAGGGTTGCAGGGATAGAAATACATATTCCAATATTTAAATCCTGGTCTTACATTTTATGGAAAAAATACACCTTCTTTAAACTATAAATCAAGGGACCTTTATTCAAGGTTGTGGGATAAAATTTCAATTAGATTAGAATATTTTATACTTGATGCATGTTTTCCTTCATGTTTATTTCTGGTGGATTTTGATAATGGAAGAAAGTGTAAATTTCTTATACATTCTTGTATTTTTTTATATTTTGAAAAATAATATTCTATATGCTATAAGGTAGAATGTTTCCTATGTAAAAATTTCTTATGTTTCATTTCCAAAACCATATTTCAATAAATTATGCATGTTTGTTTACTAGAAATATTTTTGGGTTTGTGAATTTTCCTTGTTTTACATTATTACAAATAGTTTTTCTTATGGTTAAATATGATGGTTTTTAACTTACAATTCACACCCTCTTGTAATTGAGCATATAAATTCATATTTTGATTATAAAATTAGAATAAAAGGTGGTATATAAAATAGATATACATACATATATCTTATCTTTCTCAAGTATTCCATAACATTGTTAACAAACATTTTCTATTAACATGCTTTTGTGGAAGAGATATTTCTTTACAGAATGGCATGTATGGATATTGGTTCTATTAAACCATAATCCTACCAGAACACAAATTTTTTATGGTAATTATAATGAGTACTATAGAGAAAGAATGAATATATTTGTTATTAATATTGGAGTAGAAAATTTTGATATGCTTATTGGAAATTAAAAAAAATTAGACAAGAAAGTCAAATTCTAGACTAATCAAGAAAAATCTGAATATCATCGAATTTACAAGGTATGCAATACTTTTTCATGTTCTATTTTTGTGAATATAATAATAAAATATCTTATTGTGAAGATGCCAAATAAATTTGGAATAAACATGATGTTACACATTTTGGTACATCCAAAGTGATAGAAATTAGAGTAGCTATGTTGAGAATTGAATATCACGGATTTCTATTTCCTTATGAAGAACCTATTTTTAAATTACATCAATGATTTATGTCCATTATCCAAAATCTTAAATATAAGGTAGAAAATTTTCTTTATGATGATGCTCTTCGGGACATGATAATTTATATCAAAGAAAATGTTTTGGAATAAAAAAATAGGTATTGATGAGAACACGAATGATTCCAATATTATACTTGAACGTTTTGGTACCATTCTTCAACATGAAACCAAAATGAATAGGTATATTTTTATGAATAAGAACAATAAAGGAAATGTAAGTGTAAACATTAATACTACTAAAAATAAGACTCGAGAATGGTTTACAAGATCTATGTTTCAGAAAGTCATTGTTCTATCTAAATCAAGTGAATGTGAACATTCTGAAAATGAACTAGATAATCTTTCTTGAAGGATAAATAAGATAGTGGAAAAAAACATTCTTTATAGATATAAGAAGAATGAATGAAAGGAAAATAATGACTCAGAAGACACATTCTATGAATAAAATAGTTCTAGACATACCTATCCGGATTTTCCCTTTCCTAAAAGAAAAGACATGAAAGAAAAGCATTCTGAGAGAAATATGAAGAAGTATTAAATGACTATTGATAGGAATGTTATTAAAGATAATGATACTTTGAGTTCCAGTGGTGGTGAATCTTTATATGAATCTTCAAAGTATGAATCTTCTAGCTAGAAGAAATTTGGACTACTAGCTGAAGTACAAATTGAAAGTCATTGTTTAATGCCCAAGGTACAAAATACATAATATATTTATAATGTATCTTCGAATGAAAATTATACTAGTGATAAATATTATAATACATCAAATGAAAAATACTCCTCATCAGAAGACAATACTTTAACCTCTTATGAAGAAGTGTCTAGGTTTTATAGCATCATTGAAAATGAATATTTTCAAAATGAAAAAGAAGATTGAGAATGAAAATTCTAGAATATATATTTTTACTAATGATGTATTAGTTCATTTTTTTGATATTTATAACAATTTTTTTTTGAATTTGATTCGAAAAACATTACGTAATTTAGTTTTGATCAGTATAATCATTCTATGGATATTTGAAATTTAATTTCTATGAAAATATTTAAGAGTATAATAGTAGTTATAAACCTAATATTTTTTAGGATAAAAATATGGTTAGTAAAATAAATTTGTAATTATTTTCCTTAAGGAAATTTCATTCTAACATTTCCTCTAGTAAGGAAAAATTTGACATGATATATTCCCAAATTAGACCTTTGAGGAATCATTATGGATTTGGTTATACCTATTCCTAAATTGTTTTTAGTAATAACTATTTTGTTCTCCAAAGAGCTCCATTTTGCACCAAATGTCAATTTGGAGGATTTTTGGAGAATATTTTTTCTTTAAACACAACTCAATCCTTAGGTTTTCATAATTCTTATTTTTCTAAGAAAATGTGGATTCCAAAAATTCAACTTTATGAAATTTCTTGATTGAAAAATGATTCCATTATGAATTTCAAAAACATTTATTTTCAAGAAAATAATGATAGTTCCAATAGGAATACATGATACATGGATATTGGATGTTCTCAGCATATGACCGTTAATAAAAAATCTTTGATAATATTACCCATATGAAAGGAGGGAAAGTAACTATCAAAGATAATGCTCTGGGATAAATTTTTGGTATTGGTAATATTATTCTTCTTGGAAAAAAATTGATTTAAAATGTATTATTTTATAAAATAATTAATCACTACCTCGTTAGAATAATTTTTTTATTTGATGAAGGTAACATTGTGAATTTTATGAATAAAAAATGTTTAGTACAGAATTTTAAGGAAGATATTATTCTTACTGACTATAGGCAAGAGAATGTATACATACAAAACATAGAAGACCTTATGATCCAATATCTACATTGCCTTAGTTAAATGGAATATAAATCTTGGTTATGGAGCAGAAGGTTATGACACAATAACCTTAAGAACCTTTGAAAACACACAACAAAATGACTTTTTAAAGAACTACATGATCTTATATTTGATTCATCAAATGTTTGTGATCGTTTTTAATATGGAAAACAATATAAATCAGGTTTTAAATCAATCGGTGAAGCCTAATATTATGAATCATTACAGTTATAGCATATCTATCTATTTATTTCAATACAAACTAGAAGTATTGGGGGAAAGTATTATGTATTTTTCATTGTTGATGATTACCGTAGATATATGTGGTTCAATTTTCAATAAATCAAATATAAAGATTTTTCTTATTTTAAAATATTTACATCACATGTTAAAAATTAGGAAAACCATCCATTGATAACTACTCAAAGTTATCATGGATGAGAATTTCAAAATTTTGATTTTGAAACTATTTGTAGTATGAATGTCATTACTTATAACATCTCATGACCTTGAACTCCTTAATATAATTGTGTTGTTGAAAGAATAAATAGAATTCATCAAGAGATAACTAGAATCATGTTGAGTGAATATTCTATTGCTATGCACTTCAAGGATAAAGGTATCTGTAAAAAAATTTATTCTATAACTCATGTTTTAATCCAACATTTTCTTAACAAAAAACCTTATGAATTGTGGAATGGTAGAAACACTACACTTTCTTACATCAATTTATTTCGATACAATGTATTTAACCTGAATTCTAAATATAAATTACTTTAGTTTTCACCAAAATATGATGAATGAATTTTTCAAGGATACTCCACAACATCTAAGGCCTATAGAGTTTTTAATAAAACACTTGTAATGTTGAAGAAACAATGTGTTTTATATTTGATTAAATTGATCCATTTTTTAAAAAACCACAACCCCCATATTTGGATGTGTTTTAAAAAAAATATTTCCAACCCTGGATATGGGATCCTTCCGATAAGGAAAATGATCAAGAAAATATGTGTGATGCAATTACCCGAGATGGTTTTCCTACCATATGTCGATGAACAAGTTTTACAAAACCCAAATCAATCTTTTCTAATAAACCATTCTTGTGATAGTATCATAGTTGATGTAAACCAATAGTTAAGGACTAGAGGCTCCTTGTGTAATGAAGTATAACATCTATCATTTCTTTTAAAATTAGAATAAAAAGGAACGAGTGATGCTTGAGGCGATGATGATTGGATTAAAGCCATGTAAGATGAGCTAAATGAATTTGAATGGAACAATGTCTCAACCTTTGTTGAATGGCCTAAAAATATTCTTTTATTGGAGTAAAAATGGTCTTCAAAAATAAATGTGATGGAAATGGAAACATAGTAAGAAATAAAGATTGATTAGTTTGTAAAAGTTATAGTCAACAATGAGGAATATAATATGGAGAAACCTATTCTCTAGTATCTACACTTGAATCTTTTAATATTTTACCTACCCTTGTAACATTATTTAATTTTAAACTTTTTCAAATGTATATAAAATCTGCATTCATTATAGGATATGTTCAAGAGAAAGTTTTTGTTGAACAACCTGCTGGTTTTGAAGACACAAAACTTCCTGAATTTGTTTTCAAACTTACAAAAAATTTATATGGATTAAAACAAGCCCAAGATCCTGTTCTGATAAAGTTACATGGTTTTTCTTACAATAAAATTATGTTCTAGGAAATTCATATCCAACCCTTTTTATAATGAATTATAAAAAAAAATTAATTGTTCAAATTTATATTGATGACATTATAATTGGTTCAACTTTAGAATGTTTAACGGATTCAATTGAAAATTTAATGAAATCTATGATTGAAATGAGTATGATAGGTGAGTTAACATTTTTACTAAGTTTCCCAAATTTATCAAAAAAATAGAAGGAATACATATATCTCAATATCATGTTGTGATAGATATTCTAAAAAATTATCGATTTTACAACATTAAATGTATAATCACTCAAATCAGTACCTCAATTTCTTATGATATTAAAGAAGCTAGAAAACCAGTAGATCAAACATCATATAGAGGTATGATATGATGTTTATTATACTTGATATCAAGTCATAAAAACATAATGTTTTCAGTGTTCTTATGTGCTAGATATTAATCTAATCTAAAGGAGTATCGTTTAGAATTTGTGAAAAGAATTTATTTGTATATAAATAGAACCATTGATTTTGGAATTTTTTATACTTCTAGAAATGATTTGGTTTAAAAATGTTTTTCAGATTCTTATTTTGGTGGATGTAGAATTTATACTATAAGTACATCTGGAACTCTTCAATTCATTGGTTATTCATTAGTTTCTTGTTCATGAAAAATGAAACGCTTAGTATCAATCTATACCGATAAAGATGAATATATAGCTACATGAAGTTGTTGTGCTCAACTATTGTAGATGCAACCCACACTCACAGACAATAGAATGAGTTTAACAAAACAGAAATATTGTTTGATAACAATAGTTCCTTTACACTACGAAAAAAACCTTCAAATTAATATCATGAATAAAATATATATTAGGCATTACATTATTATTGATCACACACTTAATGGAGATATCCAATTGATTTGAATACATTGAAAAATTTGGAATGATCACAGTAAGGTAATCTTCTATATTAACTATTTGTTTAAACCTATCTCATTACATTGAGAACGTCCTTTTTATATGGGGAGTACATTATTTTGATTAATAAATTTTTTTGTTAACACATTTGTTTTCATAATAAATAAATTTTGTAATAAAAATTTTTTGTTATAAAATTGGTCTTTATCATATTGTATCTTAGAAAAAATTTCCATAAATTTTTTTTGGAACTCAAATTTCCTGATTCCAAAATTTATTTCATTAATAATATTTTTCAAAATCTAATGTTCTTCAAGAAAATGTTTATTCATTATTGATAATTTTCCTAGAAATCTGGAAGGAATGTTTCTTAAATTATCATAAATAAGTTTTTTACTTGTTGGAATTATCATATTGTTTTATTAATATATTTCATATTCACTTTTCGTAAATCCATTATTTTTTCTTAATAACCTCAAAGAATCCAAAACTATGAAAATAATTTTTTGGATTTCATCTCAACCATCAGATAAGATCGTGCTAGTTTCAACTGTGGGATCAATTCGAGAATATGATTAGTCTCTTAAACAACTATATGAAGGCCCCCTATTCTTATTCTGACATCAGTTTCAATCCATTATGTTCATATTCTTTTCCACTCTACATAAGGGTCATTCTACATTACTAGTTTTTCTTAACTCCAAATGTCTTTGGAAGCGTCTCCTCAAAACCAAATGTCTTTAGTTAGGGAAATTATCAAATGTAAAATAAACAGAGAATTGCTAGAAGATCCTATGTTCTTATAAAGTATAATTCCATCATTACAAAAAATGTCAAGCTAAATGGCTGGGTGAGTCTATGCATAGCCAAAACTAAAGGACAAGATCTGGCTTATCCGGAGCTACATATTTAGTTCTATGAGTTTGTAACATTTTTTAATGAAGGTGGAGAGATAAATTCACATTCATATGTTTCGGGAAAACATATTCTCTTTCTTTCAATATGGAATCAAGTATTATTGGAATACCGTATGAAGTAGAACACATTTATTGCACCCAAAAACTACCAGATGAATCCGGATGTTTTGAGAAGTATAAGGAAATATAGTTTCTCGAACTCAAAGGAGTCAAACACCAAAGATAAACCACCTCTCAACAATCATAAGGCTTCGAGAATTACGGGTTTAGGGTTTCCTAATTTTGAGAAAAGGGGGTATGGAAATCTTGATGAAGAGTGATATCGTTGTTCTGGATTTCCTAGTGAACATGAGGAAGATAAATTTAGTGGATTATTTATGTCTAACTATACAAAATATCTAAAATGTCACCCTAAATTCATAAATCATTATGTATCTATAAATATTATCCAATATTATATTATTATGCCTAGAATCATTCAAAATCCCTTGTAGTTCAGAGCCTAGATATTCCAATGTCATGTTTCTCAATGATGATACATTGAGGAAGATGAAGGTCACTTTCAATGACAAATATGAAGAATTTTATGAATTGTCTAATAGTGAAATTGAAGCCTTTTCCAGAAAGACAAAAGTAGAAGAAATTTAAAATAAGCTTCAGAATAAGAGAACAATGATGGAAAAAATATTCATTGAAAACCATTTAGTTTAGAAAACTTAGTCAGCACCCCAAAAGTCTAAGAAGAAAAAAAACCTATCGTGATGAAGTCGTAGGAATGTTGAGGGCAGAGAAGAAGAACCAGAATGAAGGAGATCCTAGCTTTTTCATTGATCATTTTAAAGTAAAAGATTTTAATATTAAGGCTGTTGAGGAATTTCAACGGTAGGAAAATAAAAATAAGCAAAGGCATAAATTTCCTGAGGTGGAATTAGTTCATTCTATTCTCAAGGAAACCGAACAAGATTTTGAACAGATTCATGTACTAAAATATTTTTTCAAAGAACTAGTTCCAGTAGAGACTCTGGTAAAGAAAATGGTAATTATGGAACCTAAAAAAGAAGAAATTGTTTCGCAAGAGGAAGTGGGAGAATAAGGAGTGAATGGAAGAGAATACACAGATTATATGATAAAGAATGTTGAAGAATATCATGATAAGGTTATACATTTGAAAACATTGTCGTTCTTGACGTGTCATACTAAATTATCCAAAACTATTTGACGTGTAAAAGATGATGATGATTATGAAGAGGTTAATTAAACTTCTGATAATGAGAGCATCAATCATGACTTTATTCAACCATGTGATCTTATGTAAGATGATGAGAATGAAAAAGTTGATAACGATATAATTGTTCAAGTATCAGATAGTAACCATGAATCCCCAAAATCTATGAAGACCATTTCTAGAGCTAATAAAGGAAAACTAGAGATAGTTGATACACCTCAAGATGATATGGTGGTTAATAATAATGAATCTCCTAGTTCAACCATGAGGAAGTCTACCATGATTAAAAATAAATCTTCACCACCAATGGAATAATATTCTGAATCATCATACATTAGTTAATACAATGTGGTTCAGCCACAACAGATATTAGTAAATACTATTCCCCTAATTCATAGTATTTATTTGAGTTGCATGTTTCTTCCACATTCATAAAATCAGAAGTCATATTCCTTAACCATGCTCATAAAATAATTCATAAATCTTGAGGAAAATTTCAAATATTTCTTTATTGGTTATGATGATCACATAATGTCTTGTAAGAAAATCACTAAGTGGTCCATGAAGGCAATTGAAGATCTGATAATTCTTTTGACTTTCTAGATGCTATGAAATATTCTTTTGATGTCGAATATAAGAGGATAATGGAACTTATGAAATGTTTTTTAGAAAATCAGAACCTAGAACAAGCATCCTATAAGATGGAAGTAAATGATCTGAATGAGAAGATCAATTAAGTTTCTAAGAATTTGAAGAGGGAAATAGATCTCAAACTCGAGTTCGAAGATAAGTTCAGTAAACAAGAAGATATTTTCAAGTCTCAAGAAAATTTCTTAATGTCTCAGGATGAAAATATAAATGCTATAGAGAATAAAAATGAGGATCTAGAATAGAATTTCAATATCTTTAAAGATGAGCATAAAAAGCATAATAAACTGATGGCCATTGTGAATAATATCATGTTGAAGGAGAAAGAATAATGAATTTTTTCAAATATGATATTTTGTTATATTTTAATTATATAATTTTTTACAACCTTAATGAAAAACTATTGTAGATCTTAATTTGTTTTGTAGTATGTAGTTATAATATTTCATGTACCATATATTTTTTCCATACTATGTATACGTTTTTGAAAATCACAATGTGGGGTAAATGTACGATAAAAATAATACAATCTAAAGAAGATAATTCTTTATGTATGATGGAGTATATATAAGGGGGCGTTTTCTCAAAGAAGATTCATATATGCTAGAAAATGAAAAATCACGTTAATGTTGCCAATAATATTATCCTTAGTGATTTAAAAACCTAAGGGTCTTTAAGCCATATTTCCCATAATTCATAAGTAAATGGAGATAAGTTTTTATATTAATCTCATAAAGAAAAATTCAGTATTTCTGTATTATTTTTTGTAATGATGTTTTTGCATTACAAAAAGGGGGAGATTGTTGAGTCAGTAAGGTTTCCTTGTTAATTTTCCATTCCTCTATGTGTTTAAATCCACAAACACTTTATCACAAAGAAAACTATTTTTACATAAGGATTATTTTCATAAGGAAATTTTCCCTTCTCTAAGGAAATTTTAACCCTTACCATTATTTTCATTGATTCATATTCTGATCTCTCTAACCCAAACTCATTTTATTTCTATGTATAAATTATGGTTCTTGTGTAAAACCTAAAAATCTTATAATTACTTGGTTATATAGTGTTCAGCTTTCATACCCCGAATTCTTAGAAATTTATATTTTGAATTCCTTGAAATTCAGACTCCAAATTATCTTAAATTCGGATTCTAAATTCTCTAATATTCAGTTTCCTAATTCTCTGAAATTCAGACTTTGAATTCTCTCTAAATATAGACTCCAAATTCTCTAAAATTCAGACTCTGAATTCTCTATGAATTCTTCCAAATTTCTCAAAAATTCAGACACAGGATTCCTCATATTTCATACTCTGAATTCTTTATAATTCAGAATCAGAATTCCTCAGAATTTGGATTTCGACTTCCTTAGAAATTAAACTCAGAATTCCAAATAATTCAGACTCCAAATTTATTATAATTTGGACTTTGAATTCCATAGAATTCAAAATCCAAATTCATTAGAATATTTACTCTAGAATCTTTAGATTTTAGATTTTGAATTCATTGTAAAACAGAATCTGAATGACCATGTATTATAAACTCTAATATATTATTTAGAAAGACTCTGAATTCTATTTTTCCTTATACTCCGAAAAAAAGATTTGGATAACCAAATTCATTTTCATGACACATTTTGTTGTTATTAAATGATTTCATGTAATCTGTTTCTAACAACCTGTTAGTTGAGTGACACGTGTAAAGGTCCATCCGAGAATCAATGAAAAATATGATTGTTGGAGGAGATATTCAAACATTTGAATTGTGACACATATGTATGTGGCGACAACGACTTCTCCGCCGTCGTGACCATTATTTGAGTTCCGGCTTACTCTACATGCCATAACCTAACTTTTTATAAAAATGAAAAATAAATACCATGTATTAATTTTCTTTGTTTTGGAATTTAAAATGGTTTTCATAGTTTTTTTATTATATAAATGTGTTGTATTGATATCTTGTGAATGAAATGTTGAAATTTTATGTTTCCTTTTTGCATGTTTTACATTATACAATTATGTTATGGTTCGTGGGAATTTTTATAATGATGGGTGGTTCCATGATAAACTAAGGGCAGGTGAGCCCGATATAGCTCTCCAATGCATTGGGTAACGCGAAGGAGTTAAACGGTAAGGTTTCTCTGATGATATTTAGGGAATATACTATGATGGGTATTCCAAACGTAACTATAAGGGTTACTCCCTACGTAAGAATGTTATGAATGCCTCAAGTTACCTTTATGTATTATGATTTCTATGATTTATTCATAATTTGATAAGGTATGTTAAAATTCATATGTTTTATGAGTAAAGTATGATTTCATACATGGACTATTGTTTTCATTTCGTTCTTTTATATCCCTTACTGAGCTTTTTATGCTCATCCCACGTTTTTGAAATGTTTTTCACAGGTCAAGGGAATGGTAAATGATGTGATCATAGGGTCAAGGAAGTGTCATGAAAGAGTCCATGTTTTGTTTTAAATATGTTTCCGTTGATGAAAAAAATTAATATTATCTTTTATGTAACCACATTTTTGAAATATGGAATGTAATGCATGATTTATGATCTAATTCTCTAAAACTCTAAACCTGAAAATATCCTCAACGTGTATTATTGAAGTAACTCAATATTAAGTAATGTTTAAGGCTAGGGTGTTATATTTGGTATCAGAGGTCGGTTTGGATAACTTTAGGAGTTAGAATTCTATTAAATGATTATCCAAAAATATTTTTTTATGGTAAAATTGAAATGATATAGAGTTTGAATATTTCCAGGTTTCTTCAACTAAGACATGTTTTTTTAGAATGGTTTTCTGTAGAGGAAACAGGGAAGCAGTTCTAGGAAGGCATACAAAAGGAAATGACCTTATGAATCAGCATTCTGAGATGGTCTGAATTGGAACTGAATAGTTTGTTGCAGTAATGGAGCAGTTGACTCAAGCGATAAATAGTGGTGGTATCCATGCACGAGATCAGCCAGATCTACTGCAGAGGAACACATAAGTGGTGGAACATTTCATGAGGCAACATCCCCCATCATTCAGAAGATCATATAAAATTGTGCTAGCTAAAGGGTGGATTAAAGCACTGTAGAAGATTTTCGATGTCATGGGGTGTTTAGAAAATAAAAAGGCTAGTCTTGCAATTTACTGTTTGGAGGGTGAAGCAGATCAGTGGCGGTCGATGGTTAAAAATATCAGGGATGCTGATGAGATTTATGCTCTCGACTGGGATGAATTCAATGGTATGTTTCTTGAGAAGTATTTTCCTAAGGAAGTTCGACTTAGGATGGAAAAACAATTCTTGGAATTGAGGAAAGAAGACGACTCAATGGCTTCTTATGAAGAAAGGTTCACTCCAATGGCAAGGTATGCTCCAAATTTTTTCCGAGACCTTGATAGTAAAATCAATCATTTTTACTCAGGATTAAAGACAAAATATCGAAGGGCATTGGCTTCTCGTGAGTTCAAGAGTTATGAAAAGCTTGTCTGATGTGCTGTGAAGGTGGAAAAGGAGTTTGTCAATGATTAAGTATTCTATAAAAACCAACAGAAGAAGATTCTGAGGTGGTAGGAGAAATGAAGGAATTATTCAAAAAGATATGACTTTTAGAAAACTATGTTTCCAGTTTTTGAAGTGTACTAAAAGGCATGTTGGGGAATGTATTCTGAATTTTGGAAAGTTCTACCGATGTGGTAAGATGGGACATAAGTCTTGTGATTGCACTAAAAAAGATCAGGGTGATGGTAAGACCAAATTTGATTTACACGTAGTGAAATGTTTTAAGTGCAATGAGATGGGTCACTATGCAAATGAGTGTCCAACAAAGAGCTCGAGTGATGGGGAGTAGTTAGACAACAAGCAGAAAGGGGTGGTGAAATACTTTGTAACTACTTCAGCAGATTTCGGGCCATCAAATGAAGTTGTATCAGGTACTTTGTTTGTTTTTTCAGATTATGCTAGTGTGTTATTTGATTTGGGGTCTACACATTCTTTCATCTCTGAAAACGTTTCTAGTAAAATGGGAATACCATCTCAAGAAATGACTCCTGAACTTGTTGTAAAAACACGTGGGGGAAATGTTGAGGAAAAAATAATTTATAAGAATCTTCCTATCCTTATTCGTTGAAAGAACCTACTTGCAAACCTTATTGTTTTACCTCTAGTAGAGTTTCATGTTATCCTGGGTATGGATTGGATCTCTATTTACCAAGCTAAGATTTTCTATAGAGATAAAGAAGTTTATTTTCAGAATGACTGTCAGTTTTGTACAATAATGAACTATAAGTCCCCAGCCATAAACCTTACTTAATATTGAATTAAATGAGTAATTCACATTGAGGATCTTTTCAGGTTTAGAGTTTTAGAGAATTAGGACATAACTATTACATCTCAAAAGATTAAAAAGTAGTCGCTTCTACTAAATTTCCATAAAATAAAAACTCTTTAAAAGAAACATGTATAGTTCCATGTTTTAGGTAGCATGACTTTCCCATGATCCCATCCTTGACACTATTCCACGCTATGTCCTGTGAAAAACATTTCCAAAACTTGGGATGAGCATAAGAAGCTCAGTAAGGGATACACAAAGAATGAAAACTGTTAGATTTTCAAAACAACAAGTAAACCATGAATACTTTATCAATGTAATACTTTTCAACTTCATGAAGTAGTAAAAACTTTTCACTGAAAAAAAAAGTATCATTACTTACCTTTTTGTAACCAAAGGATTACCATAAAACCCATATAAAGAACACATAACATATATAATTGTAACTTGGGACATAAACATACTTAAGTGGAATAACCATACGGTCGACTTCCACTCATATCACTTAATGGAATAGCCATACAGCCAATTTCCATACATTCTTAATGGAATAGCCATACAGCCGACTTCCATACCCAATGCATTGGAGGTTATAACTTAACCACCCGTCCTGGTATTCACGGCACCACCCGTCATATGGTTTATAACGTAACCACCCGTTAAAATGTCCAAGTACCAATATAAAATCATAAAACATAAAACCAATATAAAGGAATGATAACATTTCTACATCACAATATATCATAATAGAATCCTTTATCAAAACCATTTTCAAAACCATTTAAAACATTTAATAAAGAGATTTTTGAATCAAAGTGTCCCATACCACCGTGAAGCTTAAAATTTTAAACCATTAATATCCATATAAATAAATCCTTAAAACCATTTTGAAAACATGGATATTAATAAGAACAAATAAATAAAACATTTAAAATGACATTTTGTTTAAAGGGGTTTTACCAAAATTAGAGACACTTGAATACAATAATTGAGGAATAAAATTTAGTCATAACTTTATAATATCATGAGAATAAATGGATTCATGATATAATACTCCAAAGGACAGTATATACACCATATAAGAGTGAATTGGTGCATAACAACAATGAACCCTCAATAGAAATGTCAAATTTGATGAAATGCCTTATAAAGAAGGTATCCTTAAATTAAGGACAAATCAATCTCAAAAATATGTGTGAAAAATATAAATACACCCAATATAAGTGGATATTAAGTGTAAAACAATAAAAGGTCATTCACACATATTAAATGGATGACATATTCAATGACTACATGTTGAACCCAAAGAAGTCGAAATTTGGTTTAAAAGTTCCCTTGACAGCCTAACGACATCACATCAAAATGAGTTTATGAGAGATAAAAAGTGTATCTCATCACTTGGAAATAAAATTTACATCAATAAGGATATATGTGAATATATTCCAACATAAAAATATGTAAACTAAAAGACCCAACAAAAGAAGTCTTTTAAAAAGAGGAGGGTGAAAGGTTCCCTTACCGACTTGGGTAACTTTTGAAAAGTACACCCCATTGAAGAAGTGTCATACAATGAATATGTAAATACCCATAAATGGAATTATATTACAATAGGATTGTAATAGTGGGCAGTACATAAGCCACTCAATGGAAATTGTGGCAATGTAGCATAAATCTCACGGGAATAAAAGTGAGATGAAAAATCTCTTACGAAAACTCGGCAGCCTAACGGCGCCACTTAAAACTTCCAAAATGAATTGATGAGAAGAAATAGGGTCTCTCATTACATCAACATAATGTTTACAGAAAGGGGAATATAAAAGAACATCCCCCAACATAACAAATAGGAGCTTAAAAGAAGTGACATAAAGGATAGTACTTTAAAAGAAAGAGAGAGGTTAGATCTCTTACGAAAATTCGAAAGCCAATCAGCGCCACTCAAAACTTCCAAAATGGATTGATGAGAGAGAATAGGGTCTCTCATCACATGAACATAAAAATTACAGTAAGTTTAATATAAAATATCATCTCAATAACAAGAAAGATTAGCTTTAAAAGGAATGACATAAAAGTGTGTACTTAAAAAGAAATAGAGGTGTAGGATCCCTTACCTCGGGTCCGACTTGACTCGATCATTCTTTAATCTCCTGAATAATAAACTTGAGTTAATTTATACTTCCTTAAGAACCTTTTTAAAGTTCATTATTCCTTTTATATCACTTATTACCATGTTAAAAACATTATTTAATCATTTAAGTTAATCATGTTTGTTTTGTCGATATTTGGTTCTTAAGTCGAAAGTGGACTTCTTACAATTACATGTTGTTCGTGTGGTAAAAGGTTCTTCATATCCAAAAATGACATTACTGATTTGGATATCATATATATCATATATATCCAGCCTATACATGTATTTATAAAATCACATAATCATTTAGAGGAAAGAAATGAAATGCACCGTTCATGGAGACGGTAAGCCGCACGTACGCATGAACGCTACTTTCATTTCTATGTCGTATTAATGGAATTAAAACTATATGAGAGTTATGTATATTTTAATTCCAGAATTATATTAATCATTTATATGTATCATACATCATATATATCCATTATATATATGTACTTATAATAGTACATTACATTTGGGGATAAGAAATGAAATGCACCGTTCATGGAGACGGTAAGCCGTACGTACGCATGAACGCTACTTTCATTTCTATCTCATACTTTAATGGAAAGAAATAATAATGATATATAGGTAAATAATAATTCCAGTATAACATCATATATAATAACATTAAATAAATCCTTTATACGTCCCACGTATGGCATTAACGAATCACATCACTTTGAGGGGGCGGTAGTCCGCACTTCCTAAAATGAAGATATCGCGTATACCCATAATGGAAGCCATAAAGGTAAGACACAAATGAAAAATAAAGAATAATAAGTGAAACATAAACATATTATATATCATATATAAAAATAGTGACATCATAATGGCCACCTTTGAAGGTGTTAAATGATTATTGAACAATCATCGTTTCGGGAGGCACAATTTTTCCATCCACAGAAACCGTATGTTCTTTAACCAATTGATGTAGTTGCGTGAGAGTGTAGCTCGAATAAATATTATAACAACATCCTAGTATATTTAATATACTGGTGTTGTTACAAAAGAAATAAATAAAAAGAGTTTAGGGGGTTGTAGAAGCAAAATAAAACAAATGAACATGAGAGAATGAATTACCTTTAAAAGTGTAACTCCTTTTGATTTGAGCCTAAAGGCTTCCTTTGAAAGGATTATGCCCAAAGGGAATCCTCTAGGATGAGGAGACGGATGTTTAGAGAGTAAATGGGCAGGGTTTGGCCGAGACAAAGGCTTGAGGAGTGTGTGAAATGAGGTAGAGGTGGGGGCCTTTTATTAGAGAAGAGGAGGGGCACTTTTGGAAAGTAAAGAAATACTACTTTATTTGAAAATGTGTTTCGGTTTTAAAAGGTCCAACATTGATATAATTAGTGGATAATGTGTTAAGGGTTTTAAATCCACCCATCCAATATGTTTTGGACATGTGTAGTTCATAGATTTTACATTATCTTTCCATTTTATTTAAATCGTCAAATAATGATGTCATCGCTGCATCATTATTATGTCATAAATAATTTAATTTATTTAATGTCTAAAAATTATAAAACAAATACTATGAAGTAGGAAATATTTTTAGCTTTCCAATGACTATTTATAATAAAAAATATGACTTCTATAACCCCACTTAAAAAATTGTTTTAGTAAAACATATCATATTTGTGACATTTTTACTTTTACATTAAATAAAAAGTTATTTAGGTCATTTCCCAAAACAAGTGTCTCCATGGGGTCCCCAAGTTGGCTCATGGCTTGTCTTGGTCGGCCATGACTCACCCAATAGGTGTAGGACAAGTTTCATGGTGTTTTCACATTCTTATAATATCATTTTTACCTTAAATTACACTAATTACCTCTAATCGCGATTAAGAACTTAATAAGTTACTATTCACCAAAAAATTATTATAATCTCATTGAACCAAATTTTACTTCTTAATGACAACCATTTATGTCGGATTTTTGAAATTAAAAACACAATGATGGCAAAATTTCATTTAAACGGAGAATCAGTCTTTATAAGTACCACTTAGTGGTTTTACTATTCATCAAAAATTGAAGTTTTTCAGAAAATTACCAAAAATTCACCCTAAGCTATATTTGATATTACAAATTCAAAAATGAAGTCTATTTTACAAAATTCAAAACATATAAGTCACATTAATTAATTTAATAATTAATTCCCGCTGTCAGAGCAAATAGCGTATTTTTATGAAACAATAAGTATCAAAAGATTGACACTAGTTTAAGTCCGATTTCAAAGTGAAATTAATTCCAACGACCACTATTGGATTTAATGGTAAAAATATTTTATAATTTCACTTTAAAACCAATTCAAAAGATAATATAATCATATCAATAAATTAGATTAAAAAGAGGTTTTGAATTAAAATACAACATTTTACACTATTCATTTAAAAAATGAACTTTATCGGAAAGATACCAAAAATTTACACAATGTAAATTTTGATGTCCTGATTCTTAAGAAGAGATTTATTTGGTCCAATAGAATGTATAAGAGTGAACAAAACTATATTTAATGACGGTTCGCCATAAAAAGGCGATAAGTGAACCTTTAGTGAAAACTGGGGCATATACGCCTAAAATTGAATTCTTTCCGTATTTTAAGCCTCTATATTTTATTGGATAAATGTAAAAACATTTAAAAACATATATAATAATATTTTAGTTATTTATATCCATTCCTGCCATTACAACGGCTACATGTTAACTACCATTTAAAATAATATTATTTTATTATTAGAGTGCAATGTATGATTCCCAAGAAACTCATTGTTGCGTGTTGGGTACGCCATCGAGAATAGCGTCCCCTTTAAAGTCATTTAAATATTTTATTCACAAATATGTATAAATATGAAATGTCATATTCTTTATTTACCTGGGGTGTTACATCCTTCCCCCCTTTTTGGAATTGCGTCCTCGCAATTTTAAAATTGCGCTTGGAAACATCCTTGGAAGTCCCACATCGGAACAAAAGTCGGTAAAACAAACACTTTAAAATAAATGGAGATAAGTACAAAGGTCACCCGAGTTAACCCATACTAGGATTCCAAGTATGAAAATATGGACATGGAGGAAAAAACAAAGGGTCGTGTTCTGATGGAGAGTGATAGAAAACATGTTTATGAGAAATTTATCCACGAGAAAATCACAAACTTGTGATGGGTTAAACGGTATTCGATTCCCCAGTAGGAAAAGTTAATAGACAACATTTTTGTTTTAAGTTACTTTTTATTGAGGAATTTATTCATAGGGAAACATAATCACTTATCATATTGACTTTCATCTTTTATTAGATTCCTTACACAAACTCATATTTTCTCCAAAAGACGAGTATTTAGGAAGACTTGTTCACATTAAGAGTACTATAATCAACTTCTAGAAAATCACCTAATCCACAAAATATAACTATATACTTCCCATGTCTTTAGACTTTAACCAAAACCAAAACCAAAAAGGCTAGTACAAGATCAGATAATCCAGAAAAGGATAACCCTTTATAAAAATAAAATCTATTCTTAATCTCCAAAATTTGTCCAACAAAACCCAAAGTTCAACGAGGACCATTCTATAATAAATTTTTCCATAAAATCCTTCAAATTAAATCAAACTAAGATTGAAACCCAAATATTTTAGGGATTTAGTCACATAGTCTTCCTAGTTAAATCGTAACATACATCTCGAAACAACATCAGTTGCTCCTAAAGTCTTGTATTAAAAAGTAATTAACCTAATCACATATTCTCCATGATAGGTTATTCATTTTCATAAGTAACCCAAAATAAACTTACTCTTAATTCATAAAATCATATAACTAGAATGAATGAGTCAAACTAACCAGGGACTTCACGTAGTCCAGTGGTAGGCGATAAATACCAGTCGCACATTGGTTGTGGGTTCGATTCCCGCAGCTTTGTCCGACGCGACGGGATTTCACACGGTCTACGTGTTTTCCTTTTTCCAAAACTATATAATTATTAAAACATTCCCCAAAATGAGATAAAATCTTCAAGAATAATCATAACATGTTTTAACCTCAAGTTTATCTCATTCCTTTCATTTTCCATCATATCATAGTGTAAACCATAATTACCTAAAAATTAAGTATCATATAAACCCTAACGGTTACCTTAATAATTATTACCTGAATTTCCACATCGGTTTGGCCATCTCATACACGATGCATTAGAGAACTCACCAAGGTTGAATTGGTTGATCATGACTCCTTTATATTTGGTTTAGAACAACCACGAGTTTCCTCATTGAATCCTCCATTTTATCTAGTATCTTAATCAGAGAACCACCATAGTTTCCTTCAAACCTGTTGTCTCTTTGGTTCCTGCTAGATCAATCCATTCACTAAAAATAGAAATGTCAGTGTGAGTATATCAACAAAACCATCATGTACAAATGATGAATGTAAACACTAAGATAAAATTACTAATTCACTTTATCTAAAACTAGGACTCTTTCTGAAATCCTAACCATTATGGTAATGTCACTTGTGCTTAGAGAATACCCTAACCTCTAAAGTTAACTAAACCGACCATTGAAACCAACTATAAGGCCCCAGCCTAAAACCTTAATTAATATTTAATTAAATGAGTAATTCACATTGAGTATCTTTTCAGGTTTAGAGTTTTAGAGAATTAGGACATAACTATTAAATCTCAAAAGATTACAAAGTAGTCGCTTCTACTAAATTTCCATAAAATAAAAACTCTTTAAAAGAAACATGTATAGTTCCATGTTTTAGGTAGAATGACTTTCCCTTGATCCCATCCTTGACCCTATTCCACGCTATGTCCTGTGAAAAACATTTCAAAAACTAGGGATGAGCATAAGAAGCTCAGTAAGGGATACACAAAGAATGAAAACTGTTAGATTTTCAAAACAACAAGTAAACCATGAATACTTTATCAATGTAAAACTTTTCACCTTCATGAAGTAGTAAAAACGTTTCACTGAAAAAAAAAGTATCATTACATACCTTTTTGTAACCAAAGGATTACCATAAAACCCATATAAAGAACACATAACATATATAAAGGTAACTTGGGACATAAACATAATTAAGTGGAATAACCATACGGTCGACTTCCACACATATCACTTAATGGAATAGCCATACGGCCAATTTCCATACATACTTAATGGAATAGCCATACGGCTGACTTCCATACCCAATGCATTAGAGGTTATAATGTAACCACCCGTCCTGGTATTCACGGCACCACCCATCATATGGTTTATAATGTAACCACCCGTTAAAATGTCCAAGTACCAATATAAAATCATAAAACATAAAACCAATATAAAGGAATGATAACATTTCCACATCACAATATATCATAATAGAATCATTTATCAAAACCATTTTCAAAACCATTTAAAACATTTAATAAAGAGATTTTTGAATCAAAGTGTCCCATACCACCTTGAAGCTTAAAATTTTAAACCATTAATATCCATATAAATAAATCATTAAAACCATTTTGAAATCATGGATATTAATAAGAACAAATAATTAAAACATTTAAAACGACATTTTGGTTAAAGGGGTTTTACTAAAATTAGAGACACTTGAATACAATAATTGAGGAATAACATTTAGTCATAACTTTATAATATCATGAGAATTAATGGATTCATGATATAATACTCCAAAGGACAGTATATACACCATATAAGAGTGAATTGGTGCATAACAACAATGAACCCTCAATAGAAATGTCAAATGTGATGAAATCCCTTATAAAGAAGGTATCCTTAAATTAAGGACAAATCAATCTCAAAAATATGTGTGAAAAATATAAATACACCAAATATAAGTGGATATTATGTGTAAAAAAATAAAAGGTCATTCACACATATTCAATGGATGACATATTCAATGACTACATGTTGAACCCAAAGAAGTCGAAATTGGGTTAAAAAGTTCCCTTGACAGCCTAATGGCATCACATCAAAATGAGTTGATGAGAGATAAAAAGTGTATCTCATCACATGGAAATAAAATTTACATCAATAAGGATATATGAGAACAAATACCAACATAAAAATATGTAAACTAATAGACCCAACAAAAGAAGTCTTTTAAAAAAGAGGAGGGTGAAAGGTTCCCTTACCGACTTGGGTAACTTTTGAAAAGTACACCCCATTGAAGAAGTGTCATACAATGAATATGTAAATACCCATAAATGGAATTATATTAAAATAGGATTGTAATAGTGGGTAGTACATAAACCACTCAATGGAAATTGTGGAAAATGTAGCATAAATCTCACGGGAATAAAAGTGAGATGAAAAATCTCTTACAAAAACTCGGCAGCCTAACGGCGCCACTTAAAACTTCCAAAATGGATTGATGAGAGGAAATAGGGTCTCTCATTACAACAAAATAATGTTTACAGAAAGAGTAATATAAAATAACATCCCCCAACATAACAAATAAGAGCTTAAAAGAAGTGACATAAAGGAGAGTACTTTAAAAGAAAGAGAGAGGTTAGATCTCTTACAAAAATTCGACAGCCTATCGGCGCCACTCAAAACTTCCAAAATGGATTGATGAGAGAGAATAGGGTCTCTCATCACATGAACATAAAAATTACAGTACGTGTAATATAAAATATCATACCAATAACAAGAAAGATGAGCTTTAAAAGAATGACATAAAAGTGTGTACTAAAAAAGAAAGAGAGGTGTAGGATCCCTTACCTCGGGTCCGACATGACTCGATCGTTCTTTAATCTCCTGAATAATAAACTTGAGTTAATTTATAATTCCTTAAGAACCTTTTTAAAGTTCATTATTCCTTTTATATCACTTATTACCATGTTATAATAATTATTTAATCATTTCAGTTAATCATGTTTGTTTTGTCGATATTTGGTTCTTAAGTCGAAAGTGGACTTCTTACAATTACTTGTTGTTCGTGTGGTCAAAGGTTCTTCATATCCAAAAAATGACATTCCTGATTTGGATATAATATATATCATATATATCCAGCATATAAATGTATTTATAAAATCACATAATCATTTAGAGGAAAGAAATGAAATGCACCGTTCATGGAGACGGTAAGCCGCACGTACGCATGAACGGTACTTTCATTTCTATGTCGTATTAATGGAATTAAAACTATATCAGAGGTATGTATATTTTAATTCCATAATTATATTAATCATTTAGATGTATCATACATCATATATATCCATTATATATATGTACTTATAATAGTACATTACATTTGGGGATAAGAAATAATAATGCACCGTTCATGGAGACGGTAAGCCGTACGTACGCATGAACGCTACATTCATTTCTATCTCATACATTAATGGAAATAAATAATAATGATATATAGGTAAATAATAATTCCAGTATAACATCATATATAATGACATTAAATCCATCCTTTATACGTCCCACGTATGGCATTAACGAATCACATCACTTTGAGGGGGCAGTAGTCCGCACTTCCTAAAATGAAGATATCGTGTATACCCATAATGGAAGCCATAAAGGTAAGACACAAATGAAAAATAAATAAGCATAAGTAAAACATAAACATATTATATATCATATATAAAAATAGTGACATCATAATGGACACCTTGGAAGGTGTTAAATGAGTATTGAACAGTCATCGTTTCGGGATGCACAATTTCGCCATCCACGGAAACCGTATGTTCCTTAACCATTTGATGTGGTTTTGTGAGAGTGTAGCTAGAATAAATCTTATAACAACATCCTAGTATACTGAAGATACTGGTGTTGTTACAAAAAAAATAAATAAAAAGAGTTTAGGGGGTTGGAGAAGAAAAATAAAACAAATGAACATGAGAGAATGAATTACCTTTAAAAGTGTAACTCCTATCGATTTGAGCCTAAAGGCTTCCTTTGAAAGGATTATGCCCAAAGGTAATCCTCTAGGATGAGGAGAGGGATGTGGAGAGAGTAAATGGGCAGGTTTTGGCTGAGCCAAAGGCTTGAGGAGTGTGTGAAATGAGGTAGAGGTGGGGGCCTTTTATAAGAGGAGAGGAGGGGAACTTTTGGAATGTAAAGAAATATTACTTTATTTGAAAATGTGTTTCGGTTTTAAAAGGTCCCACATTGATATATTTCGTGTATATGGTGTTAAGGGTTCTAAATCCACCCATCCAATATGTTTTGGACATGTGTAGTTCATAGATTTTACATTATCTTTCCATTTTATTTAAATCGTCAAATAATGATGTCATCGCTGCATCATTATTATGTCATAAATAATTTAATTTATTTAATGTCTAAAAATTTAAAACAAATACTATGATGTAGGAAATATTTTTAGATTTCCAATGACTATTTATAATCAAAAATATTACTTGTATAACCCCACTTAAAAAATTGTTTTAGTAAAACATATCATGTTTGTGTCATTTTTACTTTTACATTAAATAAAAAGTTATTTATGTCATTTCCCAACCAATGTGTCTCCATGGGGTCCCCAAGTTGGCCCATGGCTTTTCTTGGTCGGCCATGACTCACCCAATAGTTTCAGGACAAGTGTAATGGGGTTTTCAAATTCTTATAATATCATTTTTACCTTAAATTACACTAATTACCTCTAATCGCGATGAAGAACTTAATAAGTTAATATTCACCAAAAAATTATTATAATCTCATTGAACCACATTTTACTTCTTAATGAAAACCATGTATGTTGGATTTTTGAAATTAAAAACACAATGATGGCAAAATATCATTTAAATGGAAAATCAGTCTTTATAAGTACCACTTAGTGGTTTCACTATTCATCAAAAATTGAAGTTTTTCAGAGAATTAACAAAAATTCACCCTAAGATATATGTGATATTACGAATTAAAAAAATAAGTCTATTTTACAAAATTAAAAACATATAAGTCATATTAATTAATTTAATAATTAATTCCCGCTGTCAGAGCAAATAGCGTATTTTTATGAAACAATAAGCATCAAAAGATTGACACTAGTTTAAGTCCGATTTCAAAGTGAAATTTATTCCAACGACCACTATTGGATTTAATGGTAAAAATATTTTCTAATTTCACTTTAAAACCAATTCAAAATATAATCTAATCATATAAATAAATTAGATTAAAAAGAGTTTTTGAATTAAAATACAACATTTTACACTATTCATTAAAAAAATGAACTTTATCGGAAAGATACCAAAAATTTACACAAAGTAAATTTTGATGTCCCGATTCATAAGAAGAGCTTTATTTAGTACAATAGAATGTATAAGAGTGAACAAAACTATATTTAATGACGGTTCGCCATCATAAGGAGATAAGTGAACCTTTAGTGAAAACTAGGGCATATACGCCTAAAATTGAATTATTTCCGTATTTTAAGCCTCTATCCTTTATTGGATAAATATAAAAACATTTAAAAACATATATAATCATATATTAGTTATTTATATCCATTCCAGCCATTACAACGGCTATATGTTAACTACCATTTAAAATAATATTATTTTATTATTAGAGTGCAACGTAAGATTCCCAAGAAACTCGTTGTTGCGTGTTGGGTATGCCATCGAGCATAGCGTCCCCTTTAAAGTCATTTAAATATTTTATTCACAAATATGGATAAATATGAAATGTCATATTCTTTATTTACCTGGGGTGTTACATGAACCCTTACTGTTGATAACATATCAAGAGGCTGAGAAACTTGTAAAATATGGAAATGAATGTTACCTTGCACATATTTTTGAAAATAAGGGAATTGTTCTGATTAATGATGTGACAACGGTAAATGAGTATCCTGATGTTTTTCCTGATGAGTTTCATGGAATAATACCAGATTGGGAAGTTTAATTTACTGTTGACTTAGTTCCTAATGCTTAGACAATTTCAAAACCCCATATCGAATGGCTCAAACTGAACTTTTAGAGTTGAAGGAGCAATTGCAAGATTTATTAGAGAAAGGTTTCATTCGACCTAGCACATCACCGTGGAGTGATCCTATTTTATTTTTTAAAAAGAAAGATGGTTCAATGAGACTTTGCAATGATTATAGAGCCTTGAATAACATCACTATTAAGAACAAATATCCTTTGCCTCATATTGATGATTTGTTTGATCAGCTCCAGGGAGCTCGGTTATTTTCAAAGATAGACCTGAGATCGGGGTACCATCATTTGAAGGTAAAGGAAGCAGTTATTCTGAAGACTGTGTTTCGTACAATATATGGTCATTATGAATTTTTTGTTATGAATTTTGGGCTAACCGATGCACCTGTTATATTCCTGGAACCTGTGAATAGAATTTTCCATGAGTTCTTGGATAAGTTTGTGGTTGTTTTCATTAATGATATTTTGGTGTTTTGTAAAAGTAAAGAGGAGCATGAAGGACATTTAAGGGTTATTTTTCAAACCTTAAAAGAAAATAAATTTTATGGGAAATTCAGAAAGTGTGAGTTTTGGTTGCAACAAATTTCTTTCCTTGTTCACGTTTTTTTCTAAAGATGGGATAACTGTTGATCCTGCAAAAACATAGGTTGTTGAAGAATGGCCAATACCCACAAATGTAACTGAGATTCGTAGCATCCTTGGTTTGGCTGGCTATTACCGAAGGTTTGATAGAAAGTTTTCATGGTTATCTAGTCCAATGACTAAGCTAACTCAGAAGGGTGTTATGTTTATCTGGACAAAAAAATGTGATGATTGTTTTCAAGAATTGTGTAGAAGATTGGTGAATTATCCAGTTTTGGCACTACCATCTAGGAATGGTGAGTTTCTTATCTACAATGATGCTTCATTGAAAAGACTTGGTTGTGTCCAAATACAGAATGATCAGGTAATTGCTTATGCTTCACGACAGTTGAAAACACATGTGGTAAATTACCCTACACATGATTTGGAATTAGCTGTAGTTGTTTTCGATTTAAAAATTTGGAGGCCTCATTTGTATGGAGTAAAGTGTGAAATATATACTGATAAAAAAAATTTAATGTATATAATCACTTAGAAATAATTGAACATGAGATAGTGGAGATGGCTAAAATTAATCATGGATTATGATTGTACAATTCATTTCCATCTAGGAAAAGCAAATAAAGTGGCCGATTCTTTGAGTTGAAAAAGTAATGCTTCATAAACAATGTTGTATTTGGAACGTGATACTTTTGTTAAGGATTTGATGAACATTAGAATAGACGTTGTTGGTGCAGGATGTCCTTTTGTTTTGTTTCAGGTATCAGTGAAATATTCTTTATCAGACAGAATCAAGCAAGCACAGAAGCAAGACAGTGAGTTGCAAAAAAAGGTAGAGCTGGTTCATAAGGGTAAGTTTCCTGAATTAAACATTGATAATGATTGTGTTTTGAGATTTGGGAATAAATTGTGTATTCCATGTGATTCACAGTTGAAGAGAGAGTTGTTATGTGAAGCTCATAGTTCTCCATTTTCAGTTCATCCAGGCAGTACTAAGATGTATAGAGATCTTCGGGAGTACTACTGGTGGGATGGAATAAAAATAGATATTGCTAATTTTATGGTGAAGTGTTTGACTTGTCAACAGGTTAAAGTAGAGTGGAAATTACGGAAAGGGATGCTTCAGCCTTTACCAGTACCAGAGTGGAAATGGGAGAGTATATCCATGGACTTCGTTGTGGGATTGCCGAAGATGCCTCGAGGTAATAATGCAATCTGGGTTATTGTTGATCGCTTGACTAAATCAGTTCATTTACTTGCTAAACGAGATACTTTTCCCTAAATCAACATTCCTGTTTGTATCTTAATGAGATAGTCAGGTTACATGGCATTCCTCTCTCCATTGTATCTGACCATGATCCCAGGTTCAATTCTAACTTTTGGAAAGGCCTTCAGAAGTCGTTGGGTATTGAATTAAATTTTAGTACAACTTTTCGTCCTCAATCAGATGGGAAGTCAGAATGAAAAATTAAGTCATTGGAGGATATGCTACATGCATGTTCGATGGATTATCAGGGATGTTGTGACCAACATCTTTCTTTGGTTGAGTTTTCTTATAATAACAGTTTTCATTCAGTATACAGATAGCCCCATTTGAGGCGTTATATGGGAAGTAGTGTCAAACTCCATCTTTCTGGGATGAAGTGGGTGAAAGGAAGTTGATGGTACTAGAATTGGTAGAAGAGTTGGCAGAAAAAGTTCATCTGATATAGAAACAGATGAGAACGGCTCAGAGTAAGCAGAATAGTTATACGGACAACAGGAGGAAGGATCTCTCTTTTGAGGTAGGTGATCGTGTTTTTCTGAAAGTTTCATCATGGAAAAGTGTGATGCGATTTGGTAAGAAAGGAAAGATGAGTCCAAGGTTCATTGGACCATATGAAATTATATATAGAGTTGGATCAGTTTCATACCGAGTGGATTAACCTCTGATTTTCTCTCAGTTACACAATGTTTTTCATGTTTCAATGTTAAGGAAGTACGTGCCAGATCCATCTCATGTTTTGAGTCTAGAGGTAGTTTAGTTGGAAGAGAACCTATCTTATGAGGAAAAACCAGTCCAGATTCTTGACCACAGGGAACAAGTGTTGGGGAATAAGGTGATTCATCAATTAATGGTTTTGTAGAAAAACCACATTAGTGAATAAGCCACATGGGAATCTGAAAATGCAATGAGGGCTAAATACCCCCACTTATTCGATAAGTAAATAAATTGCGGGGATGCAATTTTCTAAAGGGGGGAATGATGTAACATCCCAATTATGTAATGAATAATAGATATTTTTATCTATGTCTATTTATGAATTATATAGTATTTTATAGGCTTAAAATGAGAATAAATCAAATCTTAGGCTTGTAATACACTAATATTTTTAGAAGATTGTTTTACTACCTTTTGATGGAAAACCATTTTTAAATCAAAATTTTGACAATTTTATAAGATTTATTTGTAAAAATAAACATATTCTTAAATATTGGGACATTGTAATTTACTTTGGATAAACATTTTGTATTTTTCTGACCATGTTCATTTTTTATAAATAGTGAAAAATACTGCATTTTACATCAAAACTGCTTTTTAATCTAATTTAATTATATGGTTAGATTATCTTTTTAATTGGTATTAAAGTGTAATTTGAATATATTTTTAACATATAATCCAATGGTGGAAATTGGGATTATTTTAACATTTTAATTGGGCATAAACAAGTGCCAAACTTTTCATAGATATTGTTTTAAAAAACCCGCTATTTGTTTTGGCAACGAGAATTATTTTTAAATTAATTATTGCAATTTCTATGCATGTAATTTCTTAAAATTGATTCAATATTTTTAATCAGAAGATAAAAATTATCTAATTAAGACTCTTGTTTTTGGACATTATGAATAGTAAGGACAGTAATTATCTTTAATTATCTTGATTAATTAGTAATCAGGTAGTTAAGGATAATAAAATAATATCATAATAATAAAAAATTACCCCAACATGTGTCCTAATTCTACTAGTTGTGTCATGGAAGACCATGGGATGCCTTGTGCAAATCTTAGGGACCCCATGGAATCACTTTTGGATGAATGTGACACTTTATCTTTTTATTTTTAAAGAAAGGAGAACATCACTGAAGAATGTATCACCTGAGTAAAACATTTTTTATTTTGTCTATATAAATGATATCTTGGACCATAACTAGTCATTGTAAATATAAAAATATTTCCTACATCATAGTATTTGTTTTATAATTTTTAGACATTAAATAAATTAAATTATTTATGGAATCATGATGATGCAACGATTACCTCATTAATAAACGATTTAAATAAAATGAAAAGATAATGTAATATCTAAGACTTACACTTGTCAAAAACCTATTGGAAGAGTATATTTAGAACCCTTATCACCTTATCCTCGAAATAAATAAATGTGGGACCTTTAAAAAATATAAAATAATTTGATAATAAAGTAACATTTTATAACTTTCCAAGAGTTCCCCTCCTCTCCTCTTATAAAAGGCCCCCACCTCTACCTCCTTACCCACACTTCTCAAGCCTTTGGCTCGGCCCATACCTGAATATTTTATCTCTCCTCATCCCTCTTTTAATCCTAGATGCCTTTCCTTAGGCATAAAGATCTTCAAGAAACCATTTTGGTTCAAACCAAGAAGAGTTACCTGATTTAAAGGTAAAGTCCTCTCTAATGTTCTTTTGTTTTATTTTTCTTCTCCGACCCCCTAAACTAATTTTATTCATTTATTTTGTAACAAAACCAGTATATTAAATATACTAGGATTTTTTTATAATATGTATTCGAGATACACATACACACACCTTCATCTAATGGTTAAAGAGCATACTGTTTCTGTGGATGGCGAATTTCTTCCTCACGAAACGATGATTGTTCAGTATTCTTCTAACACCTTCAAAGGTGGCCATTAAGATGACACTATATTTATATATAATATGTAATATGTTTATTTTTTCCTTAATCTAATTTATTTTTCATTTTTTTCATACCTTTATGGTTTCCATTATCGGTAAACGCGATATCTTCATTTTAGGAAGTGCGGACTACCGCACCCTAAAAGTGATTTGATTAATTAATGCCATATGTGGGACGTATAAAGGATGGAGTTAATGATATTATATATGATATTATAATGGAATTATAATATACCTTTATATAATTATGATTCCATTCAATAAAATATTAAATTGAAATGAAAGTAGCGTTCTTGCGTCAGTACGGCTTACCGTCTCCATGAACGGTGCATTTCATTTCTTACCTCTAAATGTTATGTAATATAATAAATGCATGTATATACTGGATATATATTATATATATGATATCTACATCATGAATATAACTCTGGATATAATGGATACATGAACAACTTATAATTATAAAGAGTTTATTTGTGACTCAAGTACCAATGATCGTTAAAACGGCCGTTATTAACTTAAATAATTACATAGTGTTCATGACATGATAATAAGTGATATAAAAGGAATAATGAACTTGAAAAAGGTTCTTAAGAAAATAGTAATTAACTCATGTTTATTATTTAGGAGATTAAAGAACGTTCGAGTCACGTCGGATACGAGGTAAGGGACTTCGTCTCAATCTCCTTTCAATGAGGCATATTTTGTTTTATACACAAATTTATTTTATATGGTGTATAAACCACTTTTACTTTTATGATTATTCAAAAGGAATCTTTTTCTATTCGAAGCTTTTTACTAAACGACAAAAGGAATGATTTTTTTTCGTACATATGCGGCGACAACGACTTCTCCGTCACCATGACCATTATTTGAGTTTCAGGTTCCTCTACAAGCCATAACCTAAATTTTTTATAAAATGAAAAATAAATACCATGTATTAATTATCTTTTATTTTGGTATTGAAATGGTTTTCATAATTCTTTTATTATATCAATGTGTTGTATTGATATCTTGTGATTGAAATATGGAAATGTTATGTTTCCTTTATGCATGTTTTACGTGATACGATTATGTTATGGTTCTTGGGCATTGTTATGAAGACGGGTGGTTCCGTGATTAAATAAGGTTGGGTGAGCTTGATATAGCTCTCCAATGCATTGTGTAACGTGAAATAGTTAAACGTTAAGGTTTATCCAAAGAGATTTACAGAATATGTTGTGATGGGTATTCTAAACGTAACCATGAGGGTTAATCCCTACGTAAGAATGTTATGAATGCCTCAAGTTACCTTTATGTAGTATAATTTCTATGATTTAATCATGATTTGATGAGGTATGTTAAAATGCTTATGTTTTATGAGTAAAGTATGATTTCATACATGGACTAATGATTTAATTTCGTACTTTTATATCCCTTACTAAGCTTTTTATGCTCATCCCAAGTTTTCGAAATGATTTTCATAGGTCAAGGGAAAGGTACATGATGTTATGATAGGGTCAAGTAAGTGTCATGAAAGATTCCATGTTTTATTTTAAATATTTTTCTGTTGATGGAAAAAAAATGAATACTATCTTTTATGTAACCACTTTGTTTAAATGTGGAATGTGATGCATGATTTATGATCTAATTCACTAAAACTCTAAAACTGAAAAGATCATCAATGTGTATTCTTGAAGTAACTCCAGATTAAGTAATGTTTAAGGCCGGGGCCTTATATATACACTTTCTTGATATTATAAATCAATAGACCTTTATCCAAGGTTTTCGGATAGCATACTCTTTGTGTTAAACGACTTTCTACATTTTACATGTTTTCTGTCAAATATATTTCTGTTTCATTTTGATAAAGAAATAATGTATATCATTGTTATAATTTCTTGTATTTTTCATACTCTGATAAATATTATTCTATATTCTTTAAGGTAGAGTCAATCCTGTGTAATCTTTTTCTATGTTTTATTTTCGGATCAAAATTTCTGGAATCTAAGAAACTTTTTTTCTTAGATCTATTTTAGGGTTTGTGAATTTACATTGTTTAACATTTTTAAACATAGTTTTCATTAAGGATAAAAACAAAATTATTTTAAAATACTGTTCACCCCTCTTGTAATTTAAAATCTACTTTCTTTTTTTGATCCTTCAAATTTCATTTATCATAGTAGATTCACATATAGAAAGAGTTTTTCGGCCTATTTTTTCATATAGGTTTATTTAATCCATAAAATATTAAATATATCATACTCTATAGAAAATTAATGTAGTATAAAGAAACATTCACTAAATATTTAAGGATATATTTATATTCTTTAATTATATTTTCTACCATTAATCAATGTTTACTGAAAATCCTTCCCATGTAAAATATTTTTCCTATGGAATATAATTCATTAAGTTTTTTTTTTAAATTAATCCAATAAATATTTAATAATTATTTATCATCATTAGTTATTATATAAAACAAATAACTAAAAATAATCTTAATTTTTTGAACAAAAATACATCACAACATTGTACCTTTATGTATATCCCAATTCATTAAAAATATTTTCCAATTTTTTTTATTTATCATCTACCAATAGGCTCATAGTTCAACTAAATGATAGAGGTTGATACATCGGGAATTAATCCAACAATGTTACGGCTCACAAGGATAAATAGTTTCTCCATAAAGGATTGGTTATATTTTATAATACAAGTTGAATAGCATGCTCTAGTGATAATTATCCGATATAAAATTGGTACCAACTAATTTAAGAAATTACTATAATAATTTTAATTGTTAACATATTTTACATTTCATCTAGTTTGAAATTTTTCATATACTATTTCATCTCTTAATTATTTTACCAATTTCAATATAATTATATATAAAAAACTACATTAATATATATTTTATATTATTTTATATATTTTATTATATTGAACAATACTATCAATTCAAATGTATAAATTTGTTTTTAGTGTGTCTATAGACTTGTAATTTGAGTGTTTCATTTATTTAAAAGTTGGAGAATTCAAGGGATTTTTTTGAGTATTTAGTAGTTGTTTTGAGCAATGTAACATGATGATGGATGGAACATTTTATAAAATGGTCTTGTATTATATACTATGTTGATGTAGGAAGTGGTGTAGTAAATCTTTGTGGGTATTTATGTTTTGACAGATCCTTCAGATGGTACCTAAATTTGAACTAGGTACATGGTGATTAGTGATCCTATAATTGATCCTGTCTTATGAGTTTTGTTTTTAGGTACTATTTTAATTAATTAATTTGGTAAATTTTTTAAAAAAATTAGGTTTCCCCTAAATAACTGTAAATAATTTATGAACCCCCTGGTCATATCCCTTTATTTCTTCCCTCATAGGACGAGATATCACATGTCACTACAATAATATGTTTATTTATTAAATAAATCACTTTTAAGGAATATTTGGGAAACCATTATGGTAAAAAAGTAGAATTTCATTCAACATAAAAGGTTATTTATGTCTCTTTAAATTATAGTTTCTGTATTTTAGAATCCTTACCTCTAGAAATAATACATTTTAGAGAATTGAACATCACATTTCGATCATATTTTAGGAGGTATTAAATATTTTCAGACACCAAGTAAAATGGTTGGATAAACAACTCCATCAAGATCATATTCTTGTAGGTTCACATCCCATCATGTAATACATTCACCTCTAATTACTTCTCTTAGGATTCATTACTGAAAATTATAATAAGATCTGAATCATCACACTCCACCAATTCATTGCAACATGGGGTGATATCTAACCCAACAATCTAGTTTTCTATATTCCCCAAAACAATGAATGATGAGTGACCTACTAGAGCTTCATGATGGTTGTGGGTCCCCAACTCTACATGATTTCCATGTCCTTTTTAGTTGCTATTGTGGTATTTATCCCCTTATTTTAGGGTGAATTTACGTTTTCTTGAAAATATTATTACATGGGGTCTAGGTAAATTTGAATACTCCATACGTCTTCACAACATTTGGGAGTGTTTAATTAATCCATCTGAGTCTGTGGTGGTGTTTTTCCATTCATTGAGGATTATCTCAAATAATACTCCATAATGTGAACTTCCATTGATTCCACTGATTTGGAGTCTAATGTAGAGTCATTGTTCACTTCGTGGTGCCCTATCCTCATTGGAGGATTCTCATCATGAGCTACCTCCTCTTCATTCCATTCTTCTGGTTTAGGATAGTCAACGACTACCAAAACAGAAAACCAATGGTGGGAGCTATTCCATTTGAGACATAACTTAGGGGAATCCTTCATACTAGTGTAAACATCCTCCAAATTGGATGTGGATTATCAACCGAAAGCTTCTTGGTCCAAGGAACCCAAAAAATTAACCTCATTAGACCAACCCGATCCTTGTCTAGTCTGAATTGCCTCATCCCCAAAATACCCCTCATGTATTCCATTTTCAGTTTGTTCAACCTCACTGTCCATCAATTTCCATCAGCTGGATCACATATTGATACATTATGGATCTTCGAAATGCATAATGTCTTAGGACCTGAGTCCAATAATCGTGGTAACTCATCCTATGCAGCTCCAGGGTTCTCCATCCTAAATGGGACACCCAAGTCCTGTTCTAGGTGGATGATGATGTCCACCACATTGGGATTGACCACCATATTCCCTACCTCAAAATATGATTCCTTGGTTACATCGATCTAGAAGTGTATATCAAAGGTATGAATAGTCTAATGAGTCAAGACTACAAGGTTCATCTCCCCGGGATGGATAGGATGGGTCACATCACTTCCATCACATATTCCAACCCCTCCTTCAAGGTCAGTGCTTGGATTAATCGACATGGAATCGAACATATTGATTCCTAATTCACAAGATGACCACATAAAACAAAATATATACACCATGATTCATATAATTCCTTCTAATGCAAGGCTAATTCACCATAACACTTTATGGTAATGTAGTCCATTTGGAACTTTGACACATCACCTTCAAAAAAAATTACCAGAGAGACTGGGAAAAAATGAAATTGGTACAATAATACATTAATAGGTAGCACCCTGCAATGTTGTTGATAAAATTTGGAGACACATGGTTCATTTATTTTAAAGGGAGTCATCAGTGAGAGATCTCGAGAATAGTGACTGGAGAGCCGCACATTAGGTGAAAATTGAAGGACCTTTGAAAGAGAGACAAAGGAAGACCCATAGTAGACTGTGGAGTATAAGAAGAAGCATAAATCAGGTTATCTACATTCATGAAATGGATCTTGATATTCTTCACATCTAAAAGACCAAAAATCACTCATTCCTAAAAATTTCAAGAAGAGTACAATAACCCTAGGCATATAGATCATCACATTCTTAATTTAGAATACCTCATTTCGATAAGCGAATACAAATCCCTTTATCATATTTTGAGGATATAGAATAAATTAGGGGTAATAATTCATGGTATACCACATTATATATATCTAATATGGATTTTAGGTTAACCGTAATGATCTGGTGATATCTTTCACAAACTCTTGATATATATTTGGGTTTTAAAAATATTTATTACACTCACAAATACATTATATCCTATATAGAAATTAAATCTCTATAAGAGAGGTTGATATATGTTTTATGGAAGTCAATGGTGGTTTCAAATATCACCATACTCCGATGGAGTTTATTTACAATATTTGAATTCTCTCCAGCATTCAGATGGCTCCTGATAAATCCATCAAGGAATCAAATTTAGAACTAAATAATTTTTGTATGATTTTGTTGAAATAAGGATTTTTAGAAATGATGTAGCTTACTAAATGAATGAGAATGGTAAATACATTCAGCATCACATTAATCCTCCCTTGAGTGGACTTAATCAATTTTCCAAAATTCATTAGCATGATCTCATATTAGATGTTTGCATGAAGTTGTTTCTATGAAATCCCGAATTATGATGTTTTTGATATTTATAAATCAGTAAAATATTGTCCATATATATATTATACTTATTAGTGTTTTTAATCTTTTAGGGACGTTGATTATCACTTGATGCTCCCATCAAACCTCTCTCAATTTCAATATTTGTACCTTGTATCTACGATGCAATGTATAAAACATATCTATCACATGTGCATAAATCAAATGTCATACCACTATTTCTTGATCTCTATAATGATAAATATCTTTTGGGGTATCTTTATAATATATATTTATAGTGCTACGAATTAAGTTGATTCACATGGTAAATGTTTTTTTTCAAAAAACAACCAATTTGGGGAATGTAGAAGAAACCCTAGAGATTTAATGAAACATATGTATCCTTATTTATATAGGTAATTTTAATTTAAATGTACCTTTAATATGATTTTATAGGGGTAGAATGTGACATTGTGATATTTTACAATTTTTTTTAAAAAAAAATTAATTTCATCCATAGCTTCTCTAACATGCAACACCGTGTTTGAATGAATGGGTTAATACTATAATGTCCTTATTATAAAATTTGAAATTTATAACCTAGTTGTTAAATTAATGGTTGTATATCAGTGAAAATAAATTTTAAAAGAAATATGTTTTTTAAATTTAAAAAAATTATATCATTTGATTTGAAGTGAAAATATAAATCATATGAATGAAAATGAAATATTTTTATAAAAAAATATTTACAAATTGTCAATGTTTTTTTATAGATACAATAATGTAGTTAGTTTTTTTCTAATTTTGAATAAATATTAGAAATTTATTTTCAATAATTTTTTTATCATCTGTCTATTATTTCATCAAGGCATGGGATATGAATACACCAATTTTGAATGTTAAAACCCGTAATTTTCTAAAATGTGATATAGAAACATTTTCTGTATTTATAATAAAATTAAAATTTGGAAATTATATAAAATGTATTTGGAAAATTTAAATATATTTTTGAAATCAAAAAATGAAATTTATCTATTATTTAATTTTTCAGAATTCACTACAAAGATTAATTTTTTGATGAATAGGGAATAAATATTGATATTTTTCAAAAAAACTTATTTTCATTTAAAAAATATATAATCTTCCATTTAGTTCAATTATATTTAAAAGTATAATTAGATAAATAAAATCATTATTATTTCAAAATAGTTCATTATAATATATTTTAAATTTATTTTGTATATGAAATTATTTTAATCATATGAAAAAAAATTATTTGGAAAACCACCTTTTAGCCATGTCTATGGGATAAATTTTAAATTAAATTTCCAAAATATTTTGGAACTTATTTTAAAAAAAATTTATTAAATGTTTTTAATCATAATAATTAATAATATATAATAATGTAAATATAATTTACAATCATGATAAATAGTTTAAATAGTTATAATTAATTACCCGGATCATGTTTAAAATGGGTTTACCGAGTGTTGGTAAAAAAATATATTTTTAATGATTATAATATTTATAAAACCTATTGTATATCCATATATGAAAATTTAAACATCAAATATTCTTATATAATTATATTTTTGAGAATTTGAGTCGGGCGTGAATTTATAATTTTTTAAGACATTTTATAGTAGTTTCCCTCCCCCACATATAAAGAGACATATCATGCCCTCTCCTATCCGTCATTAAGGATAAATTTGGTGTTTCCAATAACTACCAAAAACAATTTAATAATTATCCAATATTCTATAAATGATTTATTCCTTTGTAAGAAATATTATGAAGTCTTTTATTTAATATTTAATGTGGTTTTCTAATGAATTGGTATCAATATTATCGATGGAATTTTTTTATTTCATCTCACACCTAATTAAAATGTTAATAAACAATTATGATATATCAAAAATAGTATCTATCACACACACACACACACACACAGAGATATATATATATATGTGTGTGTGTGTGTGTGTGTGTTATTATGTTAATTTAATAACATCTATCAATATCCACTTCCATAAAATGGAAATGAATTTTTTTAAAATATTTACGTTATTCTACTGCCTCATAAAATTATGTAATTGGTTTTCAATCAATACCACAAATAGATGGATTTAATGATTGATTTAAAGTAGACAGACGATATTTTGGACATAATTATTATTCTATAACTAAAACAACATTATAGATTATTGTCAAACAATCTGTTGAATCTTGATACCATCACTCATTCATATTTGTGGACTACAGCATCCCAGAGGCAATGTCATACTTTTTTTATATTATTTGAAAATGTATGGTAATATCGATATATTTAAGTAATATATAATTCCACTGAGCCCATGTCCCTAGTACAGTTACGTCGAAGGGAAAAATACTTAGAAATGTTAAGTCAATACGCTTCACACTCTGAATGGGAGTCGGCAGATCCGAATGAGTTCTCAGAAGGTGGTGGTGGTGACATCTTTGATGTGTTCTGATATATGAGGTTGTGAGGTATGTTGTTCTGATGTATTTTTCTTTTCTGCACTCTGTACTTTCTATCCTTTTTTTAATAAATTTCTGGGGGACTAGGCACTCGGCCTAGTCCTGCGCCTTCCTTGTTAAGTAATATATATGATATATATGACATAAAATTTATTCTATAATGGTGGTTTATTTGTAACCAATTTTCATTCATTCAATTTAATAAATGGAAACAACATTCAAGAAACGTATGACCAACCTTCCATGAAACTGATGTAATTTGACATTCTATATTATAAATTCATGGATGACTATAAGTATATATATTTTGAATTTATACGAAATTTAAAACATTATTAAGAATATTTATATTATGTAACCATAATCAATTTACAAGGATAAATAATATTGAACTAAACTTATATGAAAAAGATGTTTTCATCACCCAACATAATTAATTTAATAAGGAATCATTAATATATGGATGGTAAAATTATACAAGTAAAAAGAAAAATTTATGATATATTTTATTTTCATTCTATAATATAATTTGAATAATGATATCATATTTTTAAGGATTTTCATATGTGTATGAAGGAATTCAGTACACGACGTTATTGATTTTCATCTCACTTTTAATTCATTAGGGAACATGATATATTACACACTTATTAATCAAATGAATAACACATAATGAAACAAAATTTAAATATTTTCATTATTATTAATTTTATTTTTATTTAAATATCTATATAAAGATAATTATCCCAGGGGTCTTATGATTGAAAGGATAATATTATGGAAATTGATTTTCATATAACTTATAATTCCATGAGGAACATGCCATATTGACCACATAATTTTTATATGGAATATACACATCTCATGAATGTGTTTTATGATTATTATAATGAATTATATTTTATATATATACCCATATTATTTTACCTTTTTCATGGTGATTATGATTCATGATTTACCAATGTTCTATGGGTTTTTATATATATTTTCACTATTTATCAGGATTGCATGTGATTTTTCTTCTGATAATGAAATCGTATTATATATCAATAATTAAAATCATGTATTTAATTAGCATATAATTATAACTATAGAAAATATATATTTATTTAATTTATCATTGACTATGAAATTATGAGTCCTACTAATATTCTTAAGGAAAATTAGAATTTATTTCTCTCTTCCGTCGAATGACATTTCTCTTCCACGTAAATATTTTATAAATATATTTTTTATACTTTATTTAATACTATAGTTAGATTATTTAATTTTATTTTTTTACCAATTTTGGAGTTTTTAATTAATTTTTTAAATATATTTTTTTTACGAATTATATGATATTTGAGTTTTTTTACAAAATATTGAAAATAACGTGTTCTATCATTTATGACATGTAAAAGGACATAAAAAAATTAATTAGTATTATTTTTATGTTACATTACATATATACATAGATAAATTAGAATAAATATTATTATATAATTGTTGTGAATTTTTTTATTTAAAATTAATGTTTCAAATTTGAAAATTATATTTTATTGTTTTAATGATTTTTTTATTGTAAATATATTAATTAATAATAAAAACATTATAGGTATTTATTATTTACATGGGATATGATGTAATATTACAATCATTATCCTTTTCTAGAAAGATTATTTTTATGATGAATATGGGATTGTGGAACCCATAAAATTCAAGGGTTGTTCTATGATGAATTGTTTTAATGTTTACCAAACCAATTTATTTCGCATTGGTTATGCCATGATAATTTTTTAATGAAATACATTTAATTTTACATAGTTATGATATGATTATTCTTTTGTGATATAATGGAATATATATATATATCATTATGTTATGTGTGGGACTGTAATTATATATCTCTCCAATTCCTTGGATAAATATGGAAATATAATTTGATGAAAAAAACTAGAATGGGGAATGAACCCAATTCATCATTTGTTCTTATAAACTATTAAAGACATGTAATTGATATTGTCGAAACTAAAATTGTTTTGGGTGTGAAAAAATTCCACAATGATAGTCTTTTTAATGATCCTTGAGTACTGGTAAAATTATGTTCAATGTATTCATTTATGAAAAAAATCATTGTCTTATTCAAATGTTACAAACTCATAGCTAATTTTCATTGATTCCCTTTTGATAAATGTGTTATGAATTTAAAAAAATTATTCCATTATTTATTTTTATGTTCTATGAAATGAATTGAATGGTTTTTAAATTTTATTCTATTTGAATAAAACACTTCTTCACATGTTATGTTGATGTCTCTCTTATTTTCCTTTACTAGTCATCTGACCACATTCTGAAATATGATTCATTTCCATATATTGTGAAGAAATAAATTTTTAGAATATATCGAATAATTGTTCTAATTGTGAAGAACATAGTTGGTGTGATGTAGATAAATTATGAACATGTTGTTTAAGAATCCATGATTCTGAAGGAAATATATAATTAGGATTCTATTGTGGATCAATTTGTTATGTAATGAATATTCATCTTATAAGATGTAATATAAATGTGATAAATGTGTGGGTCCTTATTTGAATGATATGACTGGAGTAATATAACTGATGGGTCTATACTAATGATGTCTCCAAATACATTATAGTGGACATAAACAAAAAATGGATTCATATATTTAATGAAAAAATCACAAATTTAGATGTATTTGACGAATTTTGATTTCCAATATTTGTAAATGAAAAATTTCTTATGTTCCATTCATTGTAATTTATCCTGAATGGATTGTCTGCAGTTATCAATAAAATAACCAAAGAGAGTATTAAATTGATGATAAATTAGTTAATTTGATAGGATGAGCATTATCAAATTCTATATACTTGGAATTGATATCATGTAAATAAAAATATAACATGTTATAAGATAATATTAACATCTATGACTGTGATTACATGGTTTCTAATGTTAAATTATGGGTACTAGAGAATAGGTATCTAGATTTTAGGATGCACATGAATCTAACCATTGAATCGTTTTTGAAATGATTAACATTTTTGTTGAATAAATGGGGTGGTTAAAATAAATACATAGATATATAAAAATAAAAAAATGGTCAGTTGATGAGTACAACTATATTTTAATGCGAGTGTAATGAAATTTTGACAAAGGAATTGACACTGTTTAGTCCTCGAAACATGTTGACTTTATATAGGATAAATTTTATTTCGAATAATTTAAAAATTATGTAAAATTATTAGATTGTAATGTTCAATGAAATAAGTAAAATTAGTTTGAAAATTGACCTTGAGGAATGAGAGGATAATGATGTTATTTTCCTTATATTCTAAAATAAAAATAGTGGAAAATTACAATAAACAAGAATCATTTTACATGCACTATTCAGTGTTGGAATATTAGAAATATCATTAGAAAAATAAAAAAAATTGTTATTATATGATGAAAATGATAATGAACAAATTTAAAAATAACATAAGGGAATGGGAGGATATAAAATATTATAACTTAATTTCATCATAAATGTTAAAAAAATTCAATTCATGATTCATTTTGAAAATCAAATTGTGAAAGAGGTTTAAAATTGTTATGATCTCAATGAATATGTTCTAGTGGTTTTCATAGACATATCATATTCCAAGGAATATTATTATAAACACATAGATTGTGCGGTAAATGTTAACCTCAAGGTTCAGTTGAATGAATCTATTAATAATACTGATGTATATAGGGTCAAATTAAAGTAAAAAAAATAGAGTGGTTAATGAATCCAATACTTATATTTTTGATGTTGAAATTTGGAGAAGGTCCGTATCAGGAGGATAAAAGATCAACGAATGAATCTGGGAGGAAAAGATAAGATTCCAGGACCCGTGAGGCAGGCACACATAAGAATCAGGGTATGTGAACAAAATCTTTTTCACCCAATACATCTTCCATGGAAAGCTTCTGTGGCAACCCCTCTAAAGCCACCAAAGGCACCGATGCGCAAGGGCGCTCTGGTTGCACGCAAGTTGTCATTGGCGCGCAATGTTTGTACACCCAATGCGATGTCAACTGAGCGTTTTCACTCAGTGCCCCTTTGTTCCCCTAATGTGATGTCAAAATAGAATTTTCATGCACCACCCCATTGCGCGCACCACCCCTTGGTGTGACGAATGTGATATCAACTGATCGTTTCCACGTATCACCCCATCGTGCACCCAATGCGACGCCAATCGATCATTTGCACGTAATGCCCCTTTGGGCGCCCAATGCGACGTCAACCGATTGTTTGCACGGACTACTCCTTTGTGATCCCAACGTGATGTGAACCGATTGTTTGCGTGTAGTTCCACTTCATGCGCCCAATGCGACGTAAACCGATCATTTGTTTGCAACAACCCTTTGCCTTCCCAATGTGACATCAACTGATCATTTGCACGCAATGCCCTTTTTCATGCCACCCCCTAGGAAATTATCTATAAAATGAATCATACCCTCCCCCTTGGGGGACAGAGACAGAAGACGAACCGATGCTCTGATGCATGAAGGACACCTGTTTTGTGACCGCACAAAAAAACACCATTGCCTTTATGTATTGCATCTTGCGCGATAGGACCCCCAAGGGTCCCCCTTTAGGTGGGCCCTCTCGGGCATGATACTCGTCCATTTCCTGTCAACCAACTTCATTTGTCTACTATCATTCCATTTTTCTATCATGTTTCCTCTACATCAGACTTCTTTTACGCGCATCTTTTCCATCTTGTGCATGACCCTTCCATATTACGCACAACCCCCCCTTTGTGCTCCTTGTGTTGTCCTCACATTAAAGCACTATGTCCAATCCCCTCTTATGTGTAACACAGCTACGTCACGTTCCCTCATACCATATGGCCATTTAGGTTTTCACGAAGCGATTTCAAGGTCCCTTATGAGGTGTTTCACGTTGCATTGCTTTGCCTCATTCATCTTCGCATAGGCATACTAACAGCTATTACTTCTTCGTATTGCTATTCTAATGTGGACCACTGAATAGATCACTCCACAACACCCCCTCACTTCATCATTTTTGATGACTTCCCATCCACAAGGGTTGGTGTGTATCAGTTATGTAGGTCATATGGGTGCGGAGTGAACCCGTGTTGTCCGAACTACACGACGTTAAACTACCAAGCGCCATCGTCCTCACCACATAATGTACAACTGTGACCTCTCCCCGTGCGTCATACTCGGGGATCCCCACCTTGGACATTCTGTATGCCCACCAAACTCCATGAAAGTGAAATAATTCCTTAAATGAAATGAGATTCTCTTTATTGGAGCAGAATTTATCCCGATAAAGTGGGTAGAGACATTGGTGTAATCCCCTAGCCTTTCTTGCAGGAGGTATCGCCCATACTCCTCCTCTCTTCCTCGTTACCAAATCCCTCTCCCTTAGGGCTTTGATACCATTAGGCCTATATCCTGGGGTAAGTCTCAATCTCCATATCCCTAGGCTGTGGACTTCGTGTAAGCCTCTATTTCCACTTTAGGGTGTTAAACATGCTTAAGCCCCAATTTTTATTTTGGGCTGCTAACCATGTCTAAGACCCATTCCACTTCCCACAGATGCACCATTCACGATGTGATCGTCAGGTCTTCTCTACTTCTTGTTTCTCACACAGAGCATGCCCCACGTGGGCTTAGAGTAATCATTGACCTTGACATCCTCTATGGTCCACCTTATCATGTATTCCACACACCATTACCAATCTATGCAGACATTTATCCATGTCTCCGAGACAGGGTGCATAGGAAGCCTCAATGAGGATCAATCCTGCCATCCATTGGTTCCAACCCCCCTTCACATAATTTCCAACTCCTTCTAAAAACATTGTCTATGATAATTTCTAAGGAATGGTGTGTAGGAAGCCTCCCTAAGGTTCAATACCACCATCTAGTGGTCCCAACTCCCTTAACGTCGGTTCACCAACACCATCCCGGACTACGGTGACTTTGATCCCTGTCTCCGAGATAGGGTATGTAGGAAGCTTCCCTGAGGTTCAAGCACAAAAACTATTGGTCTCGACCCCCTTCACATCGGTTCTCCACAAACCATCCTGAACTACACTAACATTGATCGTTTCCAAGTTGAGTTATGTAAGAAGCCTCCCTGAGGTACAATCCAACTATCCATTGGTTCCGACACCACATCAGGTTGGTTCCCACTCCTTCTATACTATGTGGTCCTTGATCTTTGCTAAGTCAAGATACGTAGGAAGCCTCCCTAAAGTTCAATCCAACAATCTTTTGGTCCCAACTCACTTCACGTAGGTTCCCACCATCCTAAACTATGTGGTCTTTGATCCTTGTCTCATAGACAAGATACGTATGATGCCTCTATGAGGTTCAACCCCATCGAACAGTAAGTTGTTGTGACCCCATCCAACAGTAAGCCACTTTGAACCCCATCTGGTAGTATGTTGTTGTGCCTCCATCCACTGGTATGTTGTTTCATCCTCATCCAATGGTAATCCATTGTGAACCCCATCCAGTGGTAAGCCGTTGTCAATCCAAACCTAGTAGTAAGCCATAGTTGTGCCTTCTGTTGTGACCCTTATCGCTGGTCTATCCCAGTGGCCTAAGAGCAACCTAGGGTTTCTAATCACATGTATTCCACATTATATCATTGGTTCATTGTCCTCCGTTCACACCCCCAATTCTATACCCCCATCCTGAACTACATGGACTTTGATTCCCAATCAAGGGATAGGTATGAGGTCACATCGAGGTTGAATCCAAACATCACTATCACCCACGAGTCGACTAAATCTCATTCTCCATTCAATTCACTTAACCATACATCATTTATGATAATTCTTAACCGGGTTGAGACATCCCCGTGAGATCAGTCTGATTCACCGCTTCACTGCTCCTAGTAGTAACCGGGTAAATAACCACATATTAGCCCCCCCATCATTGTTCCCTCTAGGGGTTTCATCCATCTGATCCACTCTAGTCTGTGTTCTTATTAGTCCAATACTTCTTCTATAGAAATTAAACATGTGTCATACCCTTTATTAAACATGGGAATCTAAGGAAAACCTCAGATACATTCCAATGGAATATAATTCCCCGCATTATACGTGGGATTCCTAGGGCATCTGCACCCTCGAGAAGCCCTATAATAAGTGAACGAAACCTTGACATGCTAGTGTTCCAGCATCCAAACATGACAGTGATGACCAATGTGAATACTCCCCCTGACCACTGGTTTCAACCCTGACCGGACCCCTTGGAATGTCCTGACAGAAGCAGTGTAATTAACCAACATCCATGATGACATTGGCCTAGGAAGAGTTACATGAAAAACATATTAGACTATAATGGAGACCCAGACTATGTGATGAGTTACAAGGAGGAATCCATGGATGGAATAACATACATCCCATCATCCCATTTCGATCAAGGAGAAAACGACCCTGAATAAGTGACGGATGTCGCCTGCCTTTGGAAAGCGGGAATGCGGGGCAACAGTTGCACATCCTTGACAGATAGATGTTCACACCCTGGAAAAAGAATCAAAAAATGGAAATGTTGAACCCAACGCGATGTTCTTATCCTCGTTGTGGATATTAGTAGAATTCAATAAATCAATGGATTAATGTGTCATCGAATCCAGTTATCCGACGTCAGGTCCCACGAAGCAAATAGAGGTTCTTGTGTGAAACTCAACAGAAGTTGGGGTAGTCAAAACATTTGAAATCCTAGTTTTCAACATTGTGATAATGGATCCTTCTTACCATCCATGGGAAACGGAATGGATCTAAGGCACTGGACGTCACTTTCTTTGTCTCAGCACTATTTGATTAATCACCCTACGTTTAGGAACCAAGATGTTGCACTAGGAATTTTATTTCCACCCACCCACCGACGCAGGGGTAGGGGCAACACCAATGCGGAAATCATGCATGGCTCAACTACTTCTATGATGACTTCCTCACCAATAGCTACTGGGTTCCCATGCCCCATCTCCCCTTCTGAATTCGTACCACAAAGGGTGATAAGCAAGCAAGTACACTGATACGAGGAGGAGGGGATTATCCAGACTCAAGATATGGCCCGCCATTACTTAGAGGCATATGTGCCTTTTCGCCAACGCAACCCCCTATGGCCGCGTAGGGTTCCATAACACCCCACCCCAACGTACAATTGTTTTTGGAGCCTCTAGAATAGAATGTATCGACAACTCTATCCCATACACCGACTTGGTCGGGGATTTCTGGGCTAGCCCGAACATGATCTAGTTCCTGGAACTCACATGGAGGGCCCACACTAGGCTTCACTAGTGCCACCACCAATTCCCATGGGCTAAAGAGCATGTAAGCTATGTAGTTTCACCACCACTCCCGGTTAGGCTGATCTGACGCCAGCGTCGGGCGCAGGCTGAGGAGGACGCCCACCAATGGGCTTCGACTTCAGTAGCTAATGTGGTCCCAGTCACCACTGACGTGTATCATCAGCCTCCTATGCAAATTGAGTTCGGGAACTTATATAAACGTCCTAAATCGAGTCCCCAACTACCCCACGAGCAGGCTGGGTGGACTATCATGGCCGCCAGCATAGGGATCACCCGACATGGACCAACACATGGTAGCAACGCCCATTATGGTGGCCCTCCCCATACCACTACCATAGAGAACGTGGTTCCTCCATGATTACAAGAATGACATGGAGGTCCACCACCTGCTATCATCAATATGAACACGAGTCATCCCCACAACATTGGCACTCAGTACAAAATCATCCCCCATAAACAATACATCAGGTATGGGGTAATTCCCTCTTCCAAGGACCGCCTATAAAGATATGTTATGCATCAGTTCGATCTCTATTATGGGGGGATTACCCATGTCCTAACGGTGGCCAGTGAAGGCCCTCCTCACCTCAATAATCATAGGAGTGAAAAAAAACATCACTTCACCATCACCCAGCACAGAGGTTCTATCCCTGTTCGCCTTGACCAGTATGAGGACCCTCCTAATTCTGATGGTACTAGGGGGAAAAAGCATGGAGGTCCCACCAATACTTTTATCAGCCCCAGCGGAGGTCCTTCCTACTCTAGAATTTTTAGTGGAGGTCCCTTCCACACATCAGGAAGTTGACATGGAGGTCCTCCCCATGATTCCTTTTATATTTTTTCAGGTGATCCTCGCACCATAGATCACTCAGGGCGATGTCCTCCCCGTCCCACCACCAGTACGGCCGAAGGACCTCCTCGTACCATGAATCTACCATGTCCCAAAGTACCATCCCGGGGCTGGAGTTCGGTTCATCACAACCATTAATGGAAGGTCGATAAGATTCTAATAGAGATAAAATCATATTTCTTCTCATATTTGAATGCGGAATATGAATCAGTGATGGAACCCTCGCCAAGATCCTCCCTATCAAGGTTCGGGGCAGTAATAAGGCGGATCGGCCTCATTCTTCCAGAATGTGAGGTCCATCGGATTCCCACCTCTCTCCGCATCTACATCCAAGAGGAAATAAATTTGGAAACATCAATGGTTCTGTCTATTATGTCACCACAACCATCACAAGAAGTGATCTCTACCACGACTAGAGATCACGTAGAGCTATTCTAGGGAATAATGGTGGATGATCAGCAGTGTAGCCCATCACCAGAAGCCATATTCCCTAAACCAGAATCTACGTTCATCATCCTGTCTTACTATGATGTGGTGGCTAAGTCATTACACTCTTAAGAGGATAGCCCGATATGGGGATATTTTCAGCTCTCTCATTGTAATCTCCACCGTCCAGCCTACCATCATAGCGGTCTGCATCAGTACCACTACCGGTTCCCTAGAAACCTACTTTAGATGAGTGGGGAAATGAAGGGGCATACCTTGAATCTAGACAGAGGAGCTTGTGGGATATTCTCACAAGGAATGATTTCCCTGAGATGTAATGGAGAGTTGCATCACCAAATTTTAGGGCACTAGAAGCACTCACCCCGGGTGGTGGTTGGAAGATTTCTCCAGACCCTCTGGGTGAAAATTTATGTCTTCAACATTAAAGAGTGGTCTACCCCAAGAATCATGCACTTTTCTAGGATATCTCCAATAATGTCGTTTGTTCGATTTGGTCGCACTCCCCGTGGCCCAGCGCCTGGAGTAACAAGGCCGCCATATGACCATCCAACAACGATGAATCCAGAAAATTAAAGTGTTCTTCATGATAATCAAGGTGGCTTCTCCCCATGTACAGATCTTTGTTTGGGGGCAGTACGGTGCCCTCTATTTAAGTTCCATCTAGCGCTAGCCCTATTTTATAGGTGACATAGAGGATGTGCCTCCATGAAGGGTCACACTTAACATGGTTGAACTATTAGAGGGTGATAATGAGATGGTGCACCATGATGGGGTCACCCCCCCCCCCCCACCAAAGAGTCCCACAACAATTGGATCCATCGAGAAGGGTCACTCCCTAGAAAAGGATCCTACATGGGATTAGTGTGCCTAATGAGGCACTAGTCCTTAGCCAGTTCCCAACAAGGGCATGGAACACCCCAGTGCTATAAAACCCTCTAACTCACCTATCCCAGTGTGGAATGGGGAAGGAGATCGCAAAAATGTTTTGCTATGGAAGTAACTCACCGAACACAATAAGATGATCAAAAAACTCCTTACTGAATTCGCTTTAGAGTGATGGCCAGAATATGGTGATCCATGGCTGGGGTAGCCGAGGTAGACCCAAAAAACCCTTGGAAAACTACCCCCACGTGACCCTGACCATCATGCCCATGCAGACAAGCTTTAGGATGGAACATACAATAAGAGTGTGAGAAATATCCCTCCAGATCCTTCAGAACGGCGTGAAAATCCTCAGGACCCGACTCAGGTTCACCCAGCCACTCCACAGGTTATTCCACCAGCTGCTCCACGAGCCTCTGTGACACTTTATAGTGTTGAAGACCCCTCCAATGCACCGGTGGTTGGGGATCCCTTTCAATATAGTAATGCCCACCCTGATGATCCAATAGAGGCACTCATCACCCGACTCGATGCTTTAGCGGCTTGACAGGTGGAAATACCAACTGATGAAAAGACATAACCTGTAAGGGTGGATGATATGTTATCACTCCCAAGATTCATAAATCTAACCTTTTATGAATTTAATGGGATAGGGGACCCGCCGCAACACCTGGCCCACAATATCTCAAGGTGTGGACCCATGATGGGAACTCTAGCGTAGTAGGCAGCCGCCAAACTCTAGTGTTTTGTATAGACATTGGTAGGGCCGATGTTTCTCTGGAACAGCCATCTCCCCATCGGATTAGTGGCCAGGTGTGAGGAACTCTGTAGGAAATTCCTCTACCAGTTCAGTTCCACCACACTGAATAAGTTTTTCCCAGACATCTTCAAGTTAATGTAGAGGCCTGATGATCCCGTTGTAGACTTTGTCTCCTGGTGGAAAGGACTCACATACTCACTTGACATTCCACTGACTCAGGAGAAATTGACAACGATGTGCATAGGGAATGCCAATATGGAGCTGGTTCCCTCTCAGATCACCCATAACTACACTGGGGGATTCTGATACTTCTCTGATAAGAGTCAGCGCCAAGAGGAAGCCTTATAGAAGGTTAAGTAGGCATTTTTGTTACCACCTCCAATCTCTGGGAGAAGGGAAAAAAGGGTAGAGCCCTCCGTAGTGGATCAAATAGAGGCCCCATGCATCTAGAGTAGTTACCATTGGGGCCGCCTCTACTGCCTCACAGAGGCCCTCCACCTCAGGTGCGGCCTTCGGCCCCGCACTTCCCACCCCAAAATCGGCAGCTTCCCCAACACAATGCACCTCACCACCCTGGTGAGATAATGAAGCTCAACCTCATTGAAATCCTCCTATAGCTCCTCGTGTGGGTCAAGATCCAAGGGCTCCGTAACTAGATAGGAGAAACAATACCTACTCATTAATCAATGAACAAGTCCCTAGTTATTTCTGATGTTTTCTAGAGTATGAAATTGTACTTTTTCATAAGAGCAGGAGGCCAAAATAGGTGAACCTCACTAATCTACCAAATTAAATCCCCTACCACCGGATCCTAGGGCCCAACCTCAAATAGTTTTATATGTTTAAAGATTGTATTCAAGACCAGGTGGATAACAAAATAGTTCGGTTAGGCCCAGCTCCGACATAGGCGGCCTGTGTCTTTGTGAGGCTAGACAACAGCAACGACAGTGAATGAGTGTGGTATCAGGTTTTTTAACGTGGGACCCAAAATTATGATTATTGGATTGCTTTTAAAGTAATTTCACATGACCATGGTGTTATCTATGAACTCCTAAATCATCCAGAGCCTTTAGAATTTGCAGCACCTACTTCTGCATCATCGTCTCAGTCGTCCTATTCCTAGAAGATCGAACACCTGCGGTGTAAGGGAAAGAAATTCCCCCCAGAAATGCCATCGTAATCATGTACTGAAGGAGACGTCATGACCCCGGATATGGAAATCCTTCAAAAAATCTGTACAGAAGTGGACAACTCATTGAGTGATGGTCAAAGGTATGCCTCAGTTAATACCGTAGAGCCAGTAAACCCCTAAATGATTCCTAACGATGAGGAGTTCAAGGAGGAACCTCCCAATGTCCCCAACCATTTTTAGTGGTGACAGAGCCATGGAAATATCTTCCATTAGAGTGAATCATTCAATAAATCCTTCCAAGTTGTTCACACAACCAAAACCAGGCAGTATGCTTAACAGAGGGCTTAGAATAACCAACCTTCTCATATGGGGACATCACGTCCACCTTGGATGTTTTTTTTCTTGTAGAATCGGACAAAGCCACCTCGACAGCACCATGACCAGCCACACTTTGCTAAAGGCCGGTCTCAGTCATCTGTCCCTCATTTGGTATTCACTCTGTAGGCTTCAACTAGTGAGTTGCAAGATATTCTTAGCACCATTTAGCCACCAGCCCAATCAGCCGGGCCCTCCATACCTCATATCATAGAGGGACCTCCTATAAGAATAATTTCATACTTTGCATGGATGTATAATGTTCTCAAACAGATTTCCTAAATTTCAGAAAATATCCTCATCCTTGAGGCCCTTCGCCTATCATACGATATGCGTGAGGCCCTCGACGAGGCTTTAAGAAGCCCCGTCCGTTTTAGGAAGGAGTTAGCAGCTGCCGAAGAATTTCATAATGAGGAAATGTGGAATATTGAATGCCCGGACATCAACTCACTCCTTAGAGAATATGAAGGATATCCTATATAGGGGTAAATTCTCCAATAGTACATCCCATGCCATTTCAATGGCGTGCTGATTTTTTTATGTCTTGTCGACACAGGCTTTGGAATAAACTAAATCTTGACTCGGATAGTGAAAATACAGGGATTTTCTGAGAATGTCCTGGGTCCCTATGACCTAAGAATCAAAGGTTATGATAGAACGGATCAGACACCAGTCAGAATGATCCATTTAAAGACCCATTTCAGTTGTTTAATTTCTAGCACTGAGTTTTTGGTTGTCTCCCAGGACACCACCTACAATGCGTTGATGGGTAGACCGTGTCTCCCCCTGCATGTAGCGGTTCCTTCATCATATCACTAGTTCCTAAAGTACTCCCTTAATGGTCGAGTGGGCCTACCTCAAGGTGACACATCCCCATTTTCCTCTAGTGTAGCCCGCTATCTACATGCCAACTATTATAATAGCAAGGAAATGAAGATTCATGTTAACGAAGTCGAGCATGTTAGGGATGAATCTGACCCATGGGCAGATCTAGATGATGCACACATCTTTCCAATCCATCAAATGAAGGCTACAACTCCGTACATGGTATGATTCTTCCTTGTTTCTAAAACGATGGGGGAGGACATTCCCATGTCTAATAAATGACAGAATATCACCTCATACACCTACCCAAACCAGGATCAGGTGACCCTGGACACACCTACTTCCATACGGTATCAGGATGTCCACCCCATGGAAATGGAAACACGTCATACTTGCTAGTTTTGTAGGGCCATAATTAACAGACTCAAGCTAACTCGCCACTATTTCCTCGATATCATCAAGCATGGTCACTTGGGCCGAATACCAGATGGGACTAGATCAACATCCTCCATCGCTATGGTTATGGTCATACATGGTTCCCCTGATGCAGTATCCACTACCACTAAGGCTGGTACCAGCCTCCCATCGGGATTTCCCAACTTAGAGGAATCTCTTCTTGGTGACTATCCCTCCTCCATATGTAATTAACAGTATTTAAAGTATTCTCCCCCCACCACCTATGAAGAGGGTGTCTCTACCAAAATCGATGAATTGGTACACATGAACCTTGGTAGTGAGGAATACCTGAAACCCACATTGATCATTGCGGACATTCCCCTTGAGGAGAACTAGTATTACATATGATTTTATAAACAAAAATAGGATTTATTTTTCTGGAGTTATGATGCGATGCCAGGAATGGATCCTCATGTAACTATCCACCACCTCAGTCCTCTGTCAAATTATAGCGGGATCAGGAAGCCTCCCATGAAATATGCACCCTTCTCACGGTTCCATGGTTGAGGTTGAAGATGAAATGATCATCAAGGCTGATTTCTATAAGGAGGTCCAGTACCACAAGTGGCTAGCCATCTTTGTGTCAGCAAGTAAGATGAACAGATAGATTAGTGTCTGCATTGACTTCCTGGATGTCAACCGTCACAATCCAATGGACGATTTTCCCCTTCGTGTGATGGAATTTTTGATCGATTCTATAGTTGGGTTCTACACACTCTCCTTCGTGGATGGGAACGCTGGGTATAACTAGATCTAAATGGCCCTTGAGGATGAGGAGTCCACATCCTTCAGTGAACAAAAATGTACTTTTGGTTACCAAGTCACTCCCTTAGGTTTAAAGAATGTGGGTTCCACCTATAAGCAGCCTATGCATCGCCGATTTTAGTCAATCCTCATAACGTTGGTGGAATTTTATGTGGATGATCTAGTGGTCATATCACGCTAGCAATAGGACCATCTTGAAGACGTTGAGAAATTGTTCGACTTCATATGTTCCCATCATATGAAGATGAAGCCATTGAAGTGTGTCATCGGGGTCACCTATGGAAAGTATATTGGCATCATTGTTAGATACAAGGGCATTGAGATCTACCCAAAGAAGATTATGTCCATAATCAAGATGTCTCCTCTGAGCAACATTCGGGGTCTTTGAGGCTTCCAAGGCCACTTAGCCTACACATGCCGATTTATAGCGAATTTGTCCAGCAAGTGTATGCCATTTTCTATGCTCATGAAGAAAGGCATCGTCTATGAGTTGGATGAAGAGAGTAAGAATGATTTAGAGGAAATATTGCACTATATTATCTATCCTCTAGTCTTAATGCCACCCGTATCAGGAAATATTCTGGTCCTTTATTTCACCACCCTGGAGTGATCTCTTAGTGCCCTTCTTGCACATAAGAACAATGAGGGAACATATAATATCCTCTACTACCTCAGTAACATGCTCCTTTATACAGAGACCAAATACTCTCTTATCAAGAAAAGATGCCTTGCATTGGTATTCGTAGTAGAAAAATTGTGACATTACTTGAAAAACCATGAGGTACATCTGGTGTCCCGAGTAGATATGGGGAAGTACATACTGAACTGCCCCAGGATGACATGCTATCTAGCTCAGTGGGGAGTAATTCTATAACAGTTCGATATCTGGTTTTTCCCCTAGAAGACTATTAAAGAGAAAGTGTTTGAAGACTTCCTTTCTGCACATCCAGCCCCCACGAAACAGTCTTTGGACCATGATTTTCTTGATGAGGAAATCCTCTCGGTAGACCAAGACATCTTGTGCTGGAAAATTCACTTCGATGGTGCTTCATGGATCCCCACTTGCAGAAGGCTCATGACCCTAGGCTCAACACTGTATGCCTGGTTACCATCTTCATTACCCCAACATAAGATGTTCGGCCATATTCATTCATATTTTTAGAAGGTTGCACAAACAATGTGGCAGAGTATCAGGCTCTCATTACTGCCCTCGAGCTGGTCCTTGAGATAGAAATTACAAATTTTCATGTGAAAGGGGACTCCGAAATAGTCATCAATAAGATCAATGGTGAATATGTTGTCAGAAATCTAGAGCTCATCCCATAGTTGGAATGAACTCTATAGCTAATGGCCAAGTTCTCATCTCAACCATAGGTTACTCATGCACCTCGATCATAGAACGACCAAGATGACACATGGGATGACCTAGCTGCATCACTTGGGAATCCTGAATAGGATGATCTGATTATCCATGAGGCACACCGAAGAGACATTCCTCATGTCACTCCATAGGACAATGACAACCCATAGGTAATCCACCTTACTATCAGTGCCACCACAGACGGACCCCAAGGTCCCTTGGATGCAGTGATTGAAGTGACTCCTAACTAGAGAACCTCCTTTTTTTAGAATCTAAACAGTTGTAATCTCCCAGCATATCAGGCCAACAGCGGGAGAATCCTACATTGCACATTATATTTCACCCTCTAGGATGTCCTTGGTCGTGATCGGTTACTCTATTAGAGTGGATTTGATGGGGGACCATCCATTTCATTGAAGGAGCTGAGATTTCCCAGGTCATGCAAGAGGGTCATGCTGGTTCCTGTGTGGCTAATTAGACTACACCAAAACTATCTCACCAGATTGAGAGACTAGGGTATTTTTGGCCCACCATGATCCCTGACTGAATAAAGTTTTCCAAAATGTTCCATGCATTCCAAATTTTTTCTAGCTTCATGCATCGACCGGAAGAGACTCTCCACTACATCAAGTACTATTGGATATTTTTTGTATGGGGACTCGATGTCATGGGGCCATATCCACCAGCGACAGCTTGCCAGTGAAGATTCATATTTACTACTACACATTTCTTCTCCATGTTGGAAGAGGTAGTTTCAATCAAGGAGATCAAGGCATGTTCCATCATTGACTATGTGACCGTCAAAAATCATCTAATGATTTGGAGTCCCCCACACCATCCTCACTGATAATAGTACAAACATCTGAGGGGATGATTTAAATAAATTGTATGTTAGAGTACATAATTCGTTTTAACCATACCTCCTACTATCATGCGCATGAAAATTGATGGATTGATGCATTCTACAAATCCCTCTCCATCATTTTGTAGAAAATGGTTAACCAGAATAAGAATAATTGGTCGGAAAAGATCCCCAACTCCCTCTAGGATTATCAGAAAACGACTTGTAATTCCACCCAAGTGACCCCATAATCCCTTGTTTTCAGAATAGAGGCATTTATGACCATTAAGATTCTATTTACATTATTTTTCATAGATGTCTATGATCAGAAATCACTATATAAAGTTGCGGAAATCGATCTGGATATGTAGAATGCTTTTGATGAGAAAAGGCTTTGTGCCCTACACAATCTAGAAAGGCATCAGAACATGATAGCTAGATATTTTAGGAAGAAATTTCTCCTCTTCTATTTATTGAAAGGACGCTTCGTGTTGTCCCTAATAACATTAATGATACCTCGCAAAAAACCACCCATGTTGGGGGCCAAATGGTAAGGACCATACATCATTCACATAGTTTAATCCAATGGTACATACATTCCGGTTACCATGGATGGTGAGTGGATAAATTGTCACACCAATGAAAAGTTACTGAAGAGATACTTTTCTTGAGACTGGAATGGTCCTGCACAGCCCTAAACTGCATTAGGGTCCTACATAGCCTTAAACTATCTGGTCCTACATGACCATAAACTGTGAAATGTCTTGCATGACATTATACTTTGTGTCCTCCTGCAAGATGATAAACTACATCTCAACAACTCTTTATGGATTATTTCCCATCCTCATGGTATACTTAGGAAAACCATATGCTTCTTCCTAAGACCGTCCCCATTATCTTATTTTTTGTCTCCCCTCCTGGGTGTAGTTCTCTTGAAGGATCTCATGTGATGCAACCAAAGTTTATTTGGACCCACTCATAGAAATATTATGAATTTCATTACACATACCCCTTCTCATTATTATAATCCTCCCACATCCTAACCACTTGATGTTAAACTACACGACCCGTTTAGAACTACGTTTTCCTTGATTCCCATCCTCATGGGAGACGTTGTACCTCCCAGACATTTTTTCCTTAGGCTCAGCCCCAACCTCAGAGATCTCCTCTTGAGTCTTATCTCACATAGCTTACATTATGTGGATTCTATGTTTTGAATCTGGTCAACAACTTTCATTTTTCACATTCACCATCCCCAGATGTCCCAAATATTGAGTGTGGTGGGTTGTTCTGCCCCAATATCCCTTTATGCTTCGGTCAGCCTTAGACAGGAATGTGATTCCATCTACCGTACCCCTAAATGATTGGGAGATCCTTCCACTCCTCATTTACAGACCTCGAATTTCTCACACGAGATTAGAAGCTAAGGTTGGGTACTTCCCACATAAGAGGTTATTTGACTACAGTTGACTGGGACACCCAGCCTTAGGTCCTTGGACCCTTTCAGCCCCCTAGTCCGAGTTCCCATTTAGGTGAGTGCGGTGTGGTATGGACTCACATCCTTATTCAGTTTGGGCTATTTCCTCATGTCTCACATCCCCCCTTGATATATTCCTTCATTTATCGTTATTTCCACAATCTCAGACCTCTCCATGCTACGCGAGCCCCATCATTTGGGTTTTCATTATCTTTCACATCTAAAGGGGCCTCCAAATAGCATGGATACTTGGTCCAAGGGTTATCTTACCATGATGGTCCAATGTTCTCGAGGATTTTGAGCAACAAATTGATACAACTCCTATGTTGAGAATGCGTTCAACAGTCAATGCTCAGTTACTTACCCTCAAAACTCCGGTCACACAAGGGAGGATACAGTGTTGTGTACCTGGTCAAAAATTGTCCTCTATGATCATTTCCACTTTGTGTTCATCCATATTAATGATGATTCACACTCTCCCCTCAGCTTCCCCACTCATATGACATTATAATAGGAATCTACTGTCTGAGATCTTTGAACATAAAATAAGATCACCATCGACCTCACCGCAAGACGTTAAACTGCAAGATGGCTGTGAAAATCTATTTGTGGCCCAGCCTCAGGTCCCTTGGTCTTCTCAGGACCCTGGCCCATGTTCTCACATAGGATTTCATGATGTGGTACGGGACTATGTCCTCATTCACATCAGGTTACTCATCGTTCCGTACACATCCCTTGTTGGTATATCTTTCCCACATTTGTGTCCTTGCTGCATGACGATAAACTGAACATTATCCTAATCAAGACTGTATACGTCTTGATTCCCAAACTCAAGGGATATGTAGGACCTCCCAAACATCTAGTCTTTGGGTCCAACCCCATCTCTTAAAGACCTCTCTATCATCTTGGCCCCTTGGCCTATTTTCTTCCAAGAGAGGGGTATATGGTGTGGTTTGGGATTATGTCCCCATTCATGTTGGGTTTGTAACAACCAAACCACGTATCTATTTATCCAAAGCACCCCTAGTTCCCTTTCCCAATACTCATATCTTCAAGTTGGCTACTCATAATTCGAGTCCCTCGACCCTCTTCAGTGATTCGCCAATGTTCCCAGGAGTACTCTAGTTCAGTACCTAGAGTGTCATATTCCACTTGGACATGCTTTCACCCATTTTTTAGGCTTCTTGTTCCCCTTAATTTGGGATTCCATTATCTTTCACATCTAAAGGGATCCCCAAATGTCATAGATACTCGGTACAAGGGATCTCCTACCATTACAGGCCAACAACATCGAGGGATCCAAACAACAAAATGATACATGTCCAACTTTGCGAATATTGTATGTGGTCAACGCTTCTTTTTTTGTTCCAATTCCAGGTCACACGATATTGATGTTATGTTCCAAACATGGTAAAAAACTATCATCCATATTCACACCAACCCCATCAAGCCTTAAACATCGTTTACATGATTCACACAATTTTCCACACAATCTTGTCCATGTGGAATTTCAACTGTCATTATAATATCCCTCATTGCACATTTGCACGTTAGTAGTAAAAATCCATGGTAAGGTGTCATTCAGGGATCCTTACTTACTACCCCTTTTATGTGTACCCCATTCATTTTAATGACCAATTATTCCCTTTTTTCCACCACGAGTTTGATTTAGGTGGGCTTAGGGACCGGATTGAGGTATGTGCTCGCATGGAAGAGTTCTGCTTCTTCATTGGTCCAAGATCTATGACCATAAACTAAGACCACTCCACATAATTTCCAAAATACATTAATACTATAAAACATCTTCAATAACTATTTCTATCTTGACTCTAATGCTCATAGGATACGTAGAAATGCCCATACATCTCGTCTTTGGGTCCAGCTCATGTTCTACTAATTTATCTATTCTACTATATCTTTTTGACCACGAATTTTTTAGAAAAACATGGTGTGGCATGTGTGGTATTATGCCTTTTTTCACTTTTGGTTTACAATACCTACACCACGAACTCCCCTTCTATGAGCTAGTCACTCATACCTCATGTCCCGTATGACATTAAATTGTATGTTGTCCTGCAAGACGTTAAACTCCACGACACCTTTATAACTATGAATATCATGATTCCCATGCCTATGGGATATGTAGGAACACCTGGATTCTATGTTTATAGGGAAATCATCCTATTATCTAACCTTTTCTGGCCCCAATGTTTGAGGTTTCTTCCCCGGAATTGCGCGTGTTGTTATGTTGACCTCATCCTCAATTAGGTCAGGTATGATTTATTGCCTCATGCACATTACACCTAATGTCCCTTCCATATGATATTAAACTATGTATCCTAGTCCAACATGACTTTAAACTATTATTTCTATACCACACGACGATAAAATTCATGGTTGGTCCCATTACATGACCCTATACTATGACATTATCATCCTGGCCGCACGATGAAAAATGTCACTACATCGTGGTGTCCTCACTCAAGGGGAATTCTTTCTTGGTATCAGTCACAAACCATAACATTATTAAATTCCTTAAAATATCATTTTTCTTGTGGTGATTACTATAAATTAAATCCTAGGTCCATCACATCACAAAAAACACATTCATCATAATGGACAAACAAGATCTACAAAATGATAGTTCTTTTGGTGCGAGGGACATACCCACACGATCTTATTATATATGGCACTGATATCATACCATTCCCCCGATAGAACAATGTCCGTCTTGATTCCTATCCTAATGGGTTACGTAGGAACTTCCAGATACCTTTCCATGGTCCCAACCTAACGATCACTTTTGATGCCCTGACCTACAAGTTTTACGGGGAACACATTGTGGTGATTCAGACTCCCACTATCCTCATTCATGTCAAATTTAGTAATTACATCACCACGTATCTCCCTACTTCATTTCCATCTATATTATGATCTCTATGACAATAAACCAAGACCACTCACCTTCGTTGATGCATGACGATAAACTGCACAATGTCCTTTAGAACTACATATGGCTTGATTCTCATAATCATGGGATATGTAGGATTTCCCAGGCATCTTGTCTTTAGGTACATCCCCAAGAATATAAAATCATACCCCCTATATTCATCCCCTTTTAATGAACTCTTCTGAGTGCATGTGGTGTGGAGAATACCTCTTGGGTCCTCATTCACGTCCGTTTTTTTACAACAACCACACCATGTGTCTCCCTTTTTGTTTCCCAATCTGGTCCATGTTTAGTGACACTAAACTAAGTTCTACCTTTAATGGACCACTCTATGACCATTATGTTGGAAGCATGCAACCCCAGGACCCTTTTCCTTGGAACGAGACACGAATCCCTCTATTTAATACATCTTATTGTCGTACTCAGATGTGTTTTGAAAAATAGCCATAAGTGTGGAATTTTCATGGGGACATTCCCTCGTTCTATGCCCAAGCATCATGAGACTATTATTTGGTTCCAAATCCTCTTCCACATCTGAAGGGACCTCCATTATTTCCTAGACACATTGGTTTACATACCATCTTTGTAAAACGTCCCAGAGGACCTCAGACAACATTTTTGACATGTCCCGTGTTTCCAACATGGTCAGCGGCTGACCCTCACTTGTCTGTCCCCATTCCATGCTAATTCAAAATGGATACTTTGTGTCAAACATGGTAAGTAGTTATCCACTATCATCATGAAATCATCATTGTCGTCCAGATCACTTTCATCACGATTCACATATTTCTACTTCCTTATGTTCAAGTGGAATTCCAACATAATCTGTTTTCCCCCTTCGCACATCTGTGTGAGACAATAAGGAGAGTCAGAAATATTGTGACATTATTCACCTAGAATACCATCATCCCTAACAGGCGCCTTCATGTTCTAGGAATGACCCATTAAAACTCCTTGTTTTTCACATCAAGCATGACTCACTTGGACTTAGTGGATTTGGTAGGATGTGTACTGGTGTAACCATGCCACACATGCCTTTCAACATCTTTCATGATGTTAAACTGCTTCTCATGAACTAAATGCAGCTGGATTCCCATCCAAATGGGGTACATAGGAACATCTAGGTACCTTGCCTCAGGCCTAGCCTAGCTTTCACTTATGGCCCCTTCACCTGAAGAACTTCCCCCAAGGATATGTGGTGTGGTGTGGACTCCTAATGTCCTCATCCACGTTCGGTTTATAGATACCACACCACACACTCCCTTCCTGGGAACTTCCCTTTCACTCCTTGTCCTATAATAAGTTATTAAACAGCAAGAGTCCAAATGTCTTCAATGAATGACATTAAACTACGGTTCTACCCTGAACATGTTCAGAATACCCCATGTAAATCATGGGATGCACCAAATCCATTTCCAGAGAGAATTTCTTCTATCGGTGTTGGGCCCCGGTCACACCATGCTTAAGAACTACTTTTGTCTTGATTCTCATCCTCATGAGATATGTAGCGACTCCCAAGTGTTTCTCCATGGGCCCATACCCAAGGTCATTAACCCTTCTAATCCCTTGGTCAAATCCTTGTATAGACAGTATAACCTTTAAACTATTTTCATCGTCCTCATTGTACTATGTTTTAACTATGAATCCATAATCTTTATTAGTATGCCATAAAAATAAAGAGCATTCCAGGTTCGTACCAAGGATGTCTTGTTTGGAAGAAGGAATGATCCCTGATCAAACTGATGCACCCACCTAATGGGTTTTTATCACGGTTCCATGATTTCAAGAGTGTTGGAATCCATTCGAACAACCCATCACTCCATATTCAACACATTTCATGCCATTTATTTATAACCTCATCCTCTATCATGTCTAAAATAATCCCCTAATAGTATGGACGTTTGGCCTATGGGTCTCTTATTTTCTTGGGACAACATTCTTGATGACAAATTTGTAGAATTTTGGGTCATGCCTCGTGTTATGGACATGGTCAACGGTCGACCCTTTTTTTATCTCCATTTCATGAAAAATCAATGAGGATACTGTGTTTCAAACAAGTTAAATAGTTATCCTTTATTTTCATGCCATCCCTATAGTGTTCCAAATCTTGGTAATCGTGATTCACATCTTCCAGTCCCCTCTGTTCATATTAATTCCTATGCCCCTTTTGTTACCCTGCTCGTGAAATAGAGCATATTGGGGAAGTGATATTTCGACAGTCCCATGGACTTCATTCTCTAGTCAGGACATCCCATCTCTCTTAAGAAGCCCGAATGTGTAGTTTCTACCCTGGATGCCTGAAGTATGTTTGGTACTCCCACATTCCAATGATGTAATAGTGCGATCATCCCTTGTTTATAACATTGGGCATGACCCACATGAGCTTATCTGAGTGTTGCTATTTTTTTAGGATTAGGGTCAGAGTTTATTAAAATAAAAAAGCAAATAGTCCGATGATTCACACAATTTAGAATTGGAAATAGTAAATAAGGTTAAATATTTGGTTTCAGCCCAATCATGGTCATTAAGGATTGACAGTTTGAATGGACTATTCCAATGCTGCTACCTTCCAAATGTTTTCCTCCATCATCACTTCACATCCCCTAATATCCTTTTCTTCGGTAGAAGCGATAGGTCTTAATTCACAAGACTTGGCCTGTACCCGTGATTGTTCAGTTCAGAGCTCAATCATCTGGAGAGTTTCCTACATTATCTTCTCCTGAGTATCCACAAGCTCGTCCTTCAATATATCAATGAGCTCAGATTGGTTTTCAATGAATGCCACCATTTATTTCACTTGTTCTTCAATCCATTGAACCTCCTACTCTACATCCTGGAAGGCCTGATTATTCCCTGAATTTTTGTGGTAGCAGGAATCATCTGAACATTAGCTATCCTCATGTTTCATCTCCACCCTGTAATTGTGGATCATTACATGAGAATGGAGAACATCTACCCCTCCACCATATAGAAGTCATATCCAGGTGTGGATTGACCCCATACGGCTTAGCTATTCTGCCCGTGGATGGATGAGAAAGAATCTGATGAACATCCAGAACTTGTGTCATATCATATGGCTCTCCATAGTAGAATCCGAGTCAGAATCAATGATTTCTTTGGGGTTTGTAGGTCTTTATTCGAGGAAACCAGTCAGTAGTTCGGTGACAGGGTCTTCTTCAGGAACTCCTTCTTCATCAGAAACATCAACCTCTTTGGGTTGGAACTCCACCCCATCAGCATTTCCACCCATCATTGCAATCTCTAGCTCCTCATGATCCGGGGTAGGGCCACCTAGAACGGTTGCTTATTTAAAGGAAGATGTAGCCACTAGCAGGACTCTTGTAGATGTCCCAGACTCGATGGTCATTCACGAATCCAACCTTGTGATCACTACATTTGGAATTAGTATCTTGATTAGATGAATTTTCCAGTAAAGATGAGGGCCGATAAAGATGGTCTTATGGGATCCAGGTGAGTCAATGTCCAATGCATGTATCGGGGTGGGGGATGTTGTCATAGGAGATCCCTCGACACTTGTCCACTTGATCAATTATGTTGAATCCTTCGTAATGGTGGGAAAGGTGGGGGACTCAGATGCTGCCATCTCGTCTCTTCCTTCTAGCTCATCGTCAACCACTCCAGCCATAGTCGGCACCCTACCATGCTTGACCTCGAGGAATGTCTCATAAGAATTCTCACCTAACTCCATAGGCACATCTTTGTCCCCTGTGGTGATGGATTATTTGGATCCTTCATCCATGTGTCCCTAAATAAGATAATGTTTTCTTGATGGATTAGGATTGTGAAAAATAAGGGTTGTTGGAGTTATGAGAAAATATTACCTTCTCCAGCTTATCCAGTTCTGCATTAAACTGACGATCATGTCGCTCCCTCGAGTGTTTCATCGAAAAGTAGGATCTTTTGAGCGTACCTCACCCCAATACATTCCACCCGACGCTCATCCTCTTATCTATTTCCACCTTCTTCCCCTTCCTCTTCATATTCCACTTCTTCCTCTTCTTCATATTCCTCTTATTCCTCCTCTAGGCCTTCATCCTCGGATGGAAGTTTCTCTACATCATGCTCCTGGCCAAGCATCACCTTTACCAGGAGATGTGGTTCTTCACACTGCCCCCGCTGGCATGTGTACATATCCATGGCTGTCTAGTATTCATGTCGGCGATGAAAGTTTTCCCTATCTATCCTTTGGATGTGCCCTATGTCTGGAAGATCAAGCCCGACTCGTACTAACCACCACCAAAACACTTTAGTGGACATAGTCTGTCATAGAATTCTCCAAGAAGACCACAGAGGAGGAAATATGGAATCAACATACCACTTTAGGATTTACCTGATTTGCTTTCTTGGAAGTTCCCTAGATGGCCCACGAGGCCTCATACGAGACCACCCGTCCCTGGAAGTGTGAGGAACATTCTCAACTTGTGATTCTCCTAAAGACGACGTACCAAACTATGTCGTGCTAGTTTCCAAGACCATTCTTTACCACTATTCCTCTATAGAACGTCATCTACCTCCCTTCTCTTCAGGATCTGCACTAGCCACCGTGATTTTCCGGATTCATTTTCAAAGAATCGCCTTTGGATATGTTTTTGTCCAGTGTTTGGAAAACTCTTTTGATAGGACCACACTAACGTCACTTAGAGGAAGAGTGATTATTTCTCCCAAGACTTCCTTTGTGAACATATGCCATAATTTTTAGAGAATAAAGAGATGTCATTCAACATGAACCTCTATATATACTCTTTTTGGAATACATTTCATGCACCCAAACAGTCTGGTGAACCTCATTGCCACGTACGGTTTTCAAAATATTTTTTCATCAATCTGGGCTACTAGTACACCACCTTAGATGTTGTTAAGGAACTCCCTCTTCTCTAATGACCATACACATCATCTACCATTTGACCGACAAGTGTTCGGAATGGGTGGAAGTCAATGTGGGAGTGGCTTCTGATCTTAAGCCTAATCCCCTCTTCTCTGAGCGTCGGTGGATAGATTCTAGAGATGTTTAAGATGGATGGCCGCATAACTTTACTATATAGTGAATGGAATTTGGGAATTCATGCCCGCCATAGTGATCTGCGACACATACATGAAGAATCTGGAAAGGTATATATATCCTCTTAGGTGTGATTCACCTTGAGATATACCCTAGAATATTGTACAACTTGTTTGACACTAACACCCCAATGTTGACTGTGTTCTTCATCGCCATAATCTCGGCTATCACTAGAGTCACTATGAGGACCCCCATCCTTGTGGCCCTCACTAGAAAAATCCACCAGCTCAAGAACGCAGCCAAAAACCCATAATAACACACATTTGGGTCTTGGATTTCATTAACGTGAAAGAACCATGACCGGCACTCTCATGTCTCTAGAACCTTCTTGTATGATCCTATGATTCCCCTATGATATGTGTTTGGACATTGTTTCACCCGGATTGGCATCTTCACAGCCGTGTCTTGCATTAGGAAATTTTTAAACCACCAAAAATAGGATATGACCTTCAGAATATAGTTTATTTTTATCTCCTCTTTATCCAGCTCTAGAAAGTACCATGACAGGATTAGGGTTCGTTTCTTATCCCCCCAAACATTACCTGTCAGGAGTAACTCTTCATACAAGTACCAATCCAAGGGGAATCCCCTGATAGAGTGGACGTCCCATGGACTGATTCCCACCACCCCATGGTGGAGGTGGAAGGTGTTGGTATCAAGGGACTAACAACTGAATAGCTCTACTAATATGTCCTGCTGTTAGTAGAAGTGAAATTGGGACATCCAGATGGCCTCAAAATGTCATATAGACCACAGATCTAGCCCAATTTCCTCACATGTCGGATGTACCTAGTACAACCATTCTCATTCATTGGTGAAGTTTACCCTAGATCTAAAATCACATTCCTACCAACCCTTCATCTCATTAGTAATACTTATTCTGAAAGTACTTGCATAAATAGTGGGAGATTCCTCAGGAAATATATCTCTTCCCACATCAGTCCTTTTCTTCGGATTTAGGACATATATATATGTGTTCTGCATTACCATAGCAGGATGGCCATTGTTTTTAATATGGAAATACGGAAGACTATCCTCACGTGTCACCCATGACTGTGGTGTGTCCATCATGAAACCAGTCATCAACACCTCCTCCAGAAGTCCAAAGTATGATATTAGCAGGTTATCCCTCAAGACATAACATTTTTGAGCTTGTGTAAGCATGCCGAAAATAATTTGGTTATCAGACACAACCATCCTTGAATGGAGAATTTGAGGGTTCACGATCATTTGAGTTCTTCTTGCAGTAGCGACAACCTCTCTCTCAGCATTTGTCTCTTGAATGGCCATTTTGGAAATAAAATGGAATTTGTGTGAAAGAAGGAATTTTGGCAAGCAATATATATAGTGGCACTCAATAATGTTAACTTTCATGAAAAGTTGGGACAGCGTGCAAAACTCAAAATTGGTCACGGAACCGTATGCGTAGATCAGGACTGTTTTCATGCACGAGATAAAAGAACATGTCATGTGCAGAAAGCCAATGTAGGGCCTAGGTGGGGGCCCTTAGCCTATTTATAGGTGCTGAAGCGCCATACGTGCATGCGAAATAGGTTTGTGAATGCACAAATATTTTTTTCATGATCCGAAATAGGTTTCCATTCTTTTCGGCATACCCTCATAATCTAATCTTCAGGGTCCCTTTCAGCTAAGATTATAAGGGGGGGACATTTTTCTATGGAATAATTTTGAAAAGGTTCGCATCAGAAAGATAAAATATATATGAATGAATCCGAGATGAAAAGAGAAGATTCTTGGACCAGGGAAGCTGGTTTGTGCAAGATTCAGGGTATGCATGCAAGCAACCTTTGGTTGGAAAAATTGTGCACTCCCAATACGTCATCTAGGGAAAGCTTCCATGGAAACCCCACTGAAACCGCCAGCAGAACCGATGCGCAAGGACCCCCAGGTTGTGCAGAAACTGTGCTCAGCGAAAAAAGTTTTCACGCCCAATACGATGTCAACAGTGCATTTGTGTGTGGCGACCCTTTTTGATCCCAATCTGACATTGACCGAGTGTTTGCGCACACCACCCCTTTGCACACCCAATGTTATGCCAACCAATCAATTGGGTGCAACACCCTTTGGAATGACCAATGCAATTTCAACCGATCGTTTGTGCGTAGCAACCCTTTTTGCACCCAATTCGATGTCAACCGATTGTTTTCACTTAGTGCCCTTTTGCACGCCACCCCAAGGATAGCGGCTATAAAACAAAGATTACCCTCTCCCTTTGGGGATAGTGATAGATGAAGAACTGTCTCTCTGCTGTGTCAAAGATACATACTCTTTGACCGTGCGAAAAAACACCCTAGCCTTTAGGTATGGGACCTTGTGCGACGGGACCCCCAAGGGTCCTCCGTCGAGTGGGCCCTCTCGGTTTGGATCCTTATCCTTTTCCATTTACCCAAATTCATTTGTGTGAAAGATTTCTGTTTTTCACCCATGTTTCCTCTGCATCTGACGTCCTTTACGTGCATCTGGTCCATCTTTCATGTGACCCTTCCATTTTGTGCATAGCCTCCCCTATTGCGTGCACCCCCCTGTTCCCACCATGTGCCATCCTCACCTTAATACACCATGACCATGCCCCACTTAAGAGCAAGACACCTATGTCACATGCTCTCTTTTAGTGTGTCCTTTTAGGTTTTCACAAAGTGATTTACAGTTCCCTTGGATGGTGCTTCACGTTTCATTGCTTCGTCTCATGCTTCTTCGCATAGACACACTAATGGTTATTGCTTCTTCGCATTTCCACACGAACATGGACATCAATGGATCACACCATTACACCCTTCACTACAGAATTGATGATTCAATCCCTTCATTAAGGGAGGGAGATTATCAGTGATGTATGTCCTAGGGGTACGAAGTGAGCCCACGTCGTCTAATAAGAAAGATATGAAACTACCCAGTGCCATTATCCTCACCAAATGATGTTAAAATGTGACCTCGCCCCATTCGTCGTACACAGGGTTCCCCACCATGGACATTCTATATGGAAATTTGTCCCCATGAGAGTGATATCATTCATCAAATGGAATGAGATCCTCGTTAATGGAGTGACATTTTTCCCCTGGGAGAGGGCAACCACCTTGGTGTAAGCCCCTAGCCTTTCTTGCAGGGGGTAGCGCCTCTGCTCATCCTCTCTTCCTCAGTGCTAAATTCCTCACCCTTTGGGATTTGTGTCCATCAGGCCTCCATCCTAGAGTAAGTCCCAATCTCCATCTCACTAGGATGTGAACCACGCGTAAGACTCTGTTTCCTCTTTGGCTGCTAACCACGCGTATTCCCCTGTCTCCATTTTGGGCCACTAACAATGCATAAGCCCTATTCCACTTCCCACAGACGCACCTATTGCGACACGATCATCAGGTCTTTGCTGCCTCTTGTTTAACACACCATGAATGAATCACGTGTGATTAGAGTATGAAATGGACACAAATTCCTCAAAGGTCCGCCTTGGCATGTAATTCCAACACCATTCCTGAACTACGTGGACATTGATCCCTATCTCCGAGACAAGGGAGGTTCAAAGTCTCCCTGAGGTTCTATCCCACTATCATTTGGTTTGATCCACCATTCATGCCAGTTCCAACTCCTTATGAATGACATGGTCTTTGATATTTTATATTGCAAGGTACATAGGAACCCTCCATGAGGATTAGGCCCACCATCTATTGGTCCCGACTCCCTTCACATCGGTTCACCAACACTATCCCGAACTATATGGGAATTGATCCTTGTCTCTGAGATGGGGTATGTAGAAAGCCTCCCTAGGGTTCAATCCCAACAACCATTAGCCCCGACTCTCATAACATCGGTTCAACACTGGCCATACCGAACTACAAGAACTTTGATCCATGCTAAAGTAAGGTATATAGGAAGCCTCCCTAAGGTTCACACCCAACTTCCATTGGTTCATACCCCACTTCACGTCAGTTCCGACACCTTCTGAATAATGTTGTATTTGATCTTTTCTTTGTAAAGTCACATAGGAAGCCTCCCTGAGGTTCAATTCCACCATCTGTTGGTCCTGGATCCCTTCATATCAGTTACCAACATCCTAAACTATGTGGTCTTTGATCCTTGTCTCTTAAACAAGGTATGTAGGAAGCCTCCATGAGGTTTAACCTCATCCAGCAGTAAGCCTTTGTGACCCCGATCCAATCGTAATCCATTATGAACCCCATTTAGTGGTAATCCGTTGTTTCTTCATCCAGCGATAAGCCGTTTTGCCCACAACCAAAGATAATCCATTGTGAACCCCATATAGAAGTAATCCATTGTCAACTCAAACCTAGTGGTAAGCCGCTATTGTCCCTTCTGTTTGGGACCCATATCGTTGGTCCACCTTAGTGGCGTAAGATCAACCATGGTCTACTAACCACACGTAAGCCCCAATATATCATTGGGTCGTTATCCTCCGTGCACAACCCATTTCTAAACCTCCATCCAATACTTCGGGGACATTGATTCCCTGTCATAGGGATACATAAGAGGACTTTTTGAGGATCAAGCCCAATATCATCGTCTCCCACGAGTCGACTCCATCACATTCTCCATTCACTTCACTTAACCATCCATCATCAACATGATTATTACATGGGCTTCCACATCCCAGTTAAATCAGGTTGTTTCACATCTTCACTGCTCTTAGAAGTAACCGAGTAACTAATCATGTATTATCCCCGACATCAGTGTTCCCTCCAGGGCTTTCACTGATCTGATCAACTGTAGTTATTTTTTCGTTTGGTCTGATCCATATCTGCAAGATGTTAAACCTGCGGAATACCTAGTGTTAAAAATGGAAAGCTGGGGAATACATGAGATACATGCATATGGCATATAATTCCCTGAATTCGATGTGGGATGCCTCAGGCATCCACGCCCTCGAGATGCCCTATAATTAAGTGAACAATACAAAACACTCCAGTGTTCCAGCTTCCAGACATGCCAGTGATGACCAATGTGACTACTACCCCGACTGATTGTTGCTGCCCTAACCATAACCCTTGGAATATACAGACAGAAGTAATGTAATTAACCAACATCTGTGAAGACATGGCATCAGGTACTGTTTCATGAACAATGTCTTAGTTTATAAGGGAGACCCAGACTAGGTGAAAATTTATGAGGAGGAATCCAAGGAGGGAATAACTGACAACCCATCATCTTGTTTCGATCTATGAGAAAATTTCGCCGAATAACCGATAGATGCTGCCCACCTTTGGATGGCGAGAATGTGGGGCAATCATTCCGCATCGTCGATAGATGAATGTACGCACCCTGATGAAAGTGTCGTAATCAAATATAAAATTCCATTAAGATTATAAATGAATGAAAAAGGAATATATTTGATGAAATATGGTAGGATTTTATAAAAATATGTATATTGAAATTTTTTGAGTTCTCAAAAATACTGAACATGACAATATGTTAGATTTCATGACTAATATACTGAATTATTTTGTTAAAAAATATTTGACGTTTATGTTGATGTAAAAACCATGTTATAAATGACTGCTGATCAAGAGATAATATTATCAACATTAATGGCATCAAAAATTTCATTTTATGTGATATTGAAGAGGAAATATAAGAATGCAAGGCTTTAATAGTAAATTTTGATTTTTTTTCATTATGATTAGTGGTTAATAAAAAGAAAATATATTTATATGATTGATCATTAGTAGAAAAAATAGTGGATAAGGAAAAACAACATGTACCTAAACCATAGATGAAAATTGATACATGTAAAAGACAAGAGACATATATGGACACCTGTGATGTAATTAATACATGAAATAATACACCATGAAATTAATGTTATTTTATTCTAAATATGGTTAATACATAATAATTATGTTTCACATAAAAAATGACTTTCTAGTCTCATGAGATACAATAATAGGTTAGCATAAATTTCAATTCTCAATTATTTTTCCATGAATATTTTTATATTTGTAGGTTATGGATATATACAGATTAATTAATTATAAATGGGATAATGATGTTTATAAAAATATATATTTATGCTTATATATTAGTAGATTAAATTATCAAAAAATGGTTGAAAACTCATAATAAATTTTTATTCATGAAATATGTGGATATATCAATGGATCTATATGTTGAATAATCATGTTCTCTAGTATTATATTTGAATTATTAACCAGTGGACATGAATAAATAGATGAGAATGTTTAATTAAAATAAACTCATGTTTGGTGTAATGATCAATATGGTTTTTATATATTATATATTCAATTTACATCACATGTAATATAAAAATAGACCTTTTCATTAGAATCAATTTAAAAAAAATGATTCTGTTTTTTACATTATAAAAGATGAATAACTATTGGTTATTAGATTTGGGAAATACAAAATCAAGGGAAATGATTTGAGGAGCACAAATATCATAGTGTTTGATGGCATGGGTCACAATTTAATATCAATAATATAATTTAATTTCACAATAAATTTAATAATTTTTATATGGATTTATGAATAATAATATAAAGATATGTTACAAATATTATGAAATGGAAACACACAAATTTAAATTTAAATTTAATCAGTGGAGAAAAATTTAGTTTTTTAACCATTTATATAGATAATGTTGTGGAAGAAATGGATTTACCAATTTATACAAAAATAATTATAATACATGGTGAATAAAAAAGGAGTTCATGGATACCCTAAACACAAAAATGATCACATTTACAAATTCTATACTATTCAAAAAGTAAAAATCATTAAGAAGAAAACTAAATAATGGACTAAAGGATCAATGATATTGTCCCATTTAGTGAACATTTTTTGGATTTGGGATGGGGTCGACGATCACATCAGTGAGCTTTGGAGGAGACCGGTTCTGAGGTTTTTCCAACTCTCCTGATGATTGTTTCCCCTAGATCATGGTAACTCTGCCATTTCTTGGTGACTTTGGCTCCATCTGTGATGGTTTTTTTGTTTGAGGTCTTGAATGGATTTCATCAATTGTGATTGTATGATTTTAGGTGGTGAAGTGGTGAATTAGTGATGTGGTTAGGTCAATTATTGTTTCTCACTTTTTCCATAAAATTGATTTCAATAATAAAAAACAATTTTCAGTAAGTTAATCTCCTTTATTCCATTTATTCCATAATCATTGTGACTACTATCATAATAATATGAACAAATATTGTTTTTTGGTGAGACGCGAGATTGTGTGTAACATAAGTCATTAAAGGAAACCAATTTTGTGAGAAAATCAAGACAAAAATAGTGGTGTGTGATATTAAATAAATACTATGTATTTTTTCTAACTAAAAATATAAATTAATATAAATTAATTTATATGAATATATTTCAAAAAATGTTAGGATGTTACATCCTAAAGCCAATAAAATGAATGTATACCTCAAATATCACATTTTTTATGAAAGGAAATAACAATTTATTACAAGAAAATATTACAAAATTTGAATTATTATTACAAAATATATATTTAAAAATAAATAAATAAACTTTTGGGACATGTTAATTTCATCCTTTAACCAATTTCCACCACAATCCAATCATTTTCAACTGATGATGAGTGTTTAAAATGAATTTTCTTTTGTTTAATGCACAAAAATAAACATCTATGGACAAAATAAAAAACGTGAGTTTCACTCCCTTGCACCTATCATTACACATTATCAAAAACCAAAAATGGCTATAACATGCTAACATGATACCAACAATTAATCAACCATTATTTTATAAAATAATAATCGAAATTTGAGAGTAAAAACCAATGAGTCCATGACACTATATCCCAAATAACCCAAATAATAACACAAATAAATATGTCTAAACATCAATGCTTATCTCTTATATTATATATTATAATCTCAAAAGGAAAGTGGTCTTTGTTTGAAGTGACATTTGTAACTTATTAAACAAATTAATATTCACTAAGGTGGTTGTTTATAAGACAAAGCATATGTTCACTTAATTAAATTAATATACAATTTAATATAAAACATAACACTTAAGTTAATAACTAATTTACTAAAAATTTAATGGAATACTTCATATTAACTTGTTGTATCAAATTTACATAAATATAACAAAATGGAACATAAAATCTCATTAATAACCTAATTTCTTTACTAATTAAACCCCAATTATATGGTCTCTTAGACATTAATCCTACAATCAGACATAAAATAATATAATTATAAAGGGTTCTATGAATGATTTTATAAAATCATATTAAAACATCATAGTCTCCAATGTTATCTAAACCGACCATTGATACGTACTATGACATCCAAAAACCCAAAATCCCGACTCCTATGAAAATGTCCAAAACATTAAATTTATGGGCTCGATGGAATATATATGGATATCATAATACTACATTTTTTATGAATTTAATCATCAAATTGAACCCATTGAAGATCATTATACTACATTTTTTATGGATGTATTCATGAAAGATAATAAACATGTAATTGGAATTTAATGATTTAATATGGTTGTTTTCTAGTGGTGTGGAGGTGATTAGTAACAGTGTATTGACTTATTCTCAGAATTTCATGGAAGAGCATGCCATAGATTGACAAGGGGAAGTGAAAGTATTATTAATGTTGGTCCATTTTTACAACCACATACCACTATGTTTTATGATTCCATTAACTCAACCCTTATTAAGATAATGAGGTATGAGGATATAAGATTGGTGGTGTTTCATTTGAATCATAGTAGTTCTCTCGGAACATAAGGTTTCCCAGGAAGTTTCTCTACATCTATAGGGGATATTTTTAAACATAATTTCAATTATGAAGTTCATGATTAATTCATATAGGGGTTCCTTCCAATAATATTATGTGATACTACTATTTTTATCACTCCCAATTTCCAATACCACACTTTATTTAGAGAGTTTCAACCAATTTACCAATGTGATTTTTCTTATATAGTATAGAAAACCATAATGACCAAAATGATATATTTATTGATTAATAAGAATAAATATATGTAACAACATGATTTTATCTATCTCATGATCTACCATGGGACTACTAGTATTTAAAAGGAAATAGTTGAAGAAATTTACATACAGGGGATAAGATCTAATACTATAATGAAGGATGACGTGGATAAATCATATGACCATGTTGAATGGAATTTTATCATTAATTATGTCATATCATTTGGATTCCCTACGGATTCATATGATATTATCTTTTATTTTTACTTGTGTTTATGGATTTTTATTGGTGTTATGGGTATAATATTTTATTTTTAATGTTTACTCATTTCCATTGTCATGGTGAACCTATTTCCCCCTTAATTTTATAAATGAAACTGTATATGTTGTGTACATATTTAAATAAAACTATAGAATAGTGATAAATATTACATTTAAGAGGTTTTTGGATTTTATTAGTATTACTCACATAATTTATGTTGAAAATGGGTTGTTATTTCCTAATAGTGATTTGTGGTACATTCATTGTTTCAATTAAATAATGGTTTAGTATCGAAAAATGAGTGCTTCTCAGGTTAACAAGGTTACAATAAATTTTTATTTGTTCAAGTACCATCCGATTCTATGAGTTCTACAAATTGAGGAGGGATTTGGTATGATCTAAATAATTTCCTAATTGAATTTTGGGGTCCTCCCATCACTATAGGGATGTACATGATACTTCATTTTTAGATGTTAGTGAATTGTATCAATGATCTAGTTCATAACTGTAAGAACATGTTTCCTTCCTTTTTTGTGTTATTATTCATTTAAATTGTGTGATTTATTCTATTACCATGTACGCAATGTCTGTTCTTCATCATCCAAAATCAGTTTTCCATTATATAGAATGGGTATTAAATAAATTCACATTGGATTCTAATGATTCTATGATATTAAATTAGGGGAGATTGGATAGATTATATGAACCTTATTGTGAATGGAAATAATCCTAAATAATGATTAGGAATGATTCTTTTTTTCCATTGGGATAATATTTCATAGGAGGCCTTGGAGGGGTTCACTATCTGGCCTAATGGAATGTGGTCCAAATTTAATTACAGTTATGTTATGTAGTCTTTGTATCATGGAATGCCTTTTGATTTATGGCGTTGAATGTCATATTTTTTCTGATTCATTATGAATGCATGACATGTATTTTTGAGAGGGGAAAGATGAGTTTCCATAAATATATATTAGACAAGAACCATGTTTAAATTATTGGTTTTTTAATTCCCAAATGCACTTTTAAAAGGTCTGTGGATTACCACATGGTTGGTAAATGATTTTCTCAAAAGTGAATAGAAAAATACTTTTGAGGATGTTTTATTCTCCTGTGATAATGACACCATACAAATTACACAAAGTGGAGATATTACTATATTGTTATCCTTATATAATATTTTCTTCCTCATTGGTACATATATGACCATGTCATTCCTATTGGTGATAATGTTTAAAGGAGGGGTATTCAGTTTGCCTCAATGTTATGATTTTTTTTGGATTCACATAAAGAATATTTTCTCCATCTCTTCAGGGAAAGTGAGTGGGAATAATTTATTTTGAACATTATTGGTTTATTTTACTACATTGATACTCAATCATTTTCTCTGCATGATTTCATCGTCCGTTTGGTGTATGTTATTAATGGGGAGGATATTTTATTCACATGATATTTGATCCTCAATGTAGGGTCTTTTTTATATGGGTGGGTTATAATAAAATGAAAGTAAATAGTGGAAACCACTCTATAATTAGTATGATTGATAGATCAGTGTGTCTTATTATAGAACATGACATCTTATAAGATGGAAGGATAATTCACCCATTTTCAGATATCTCTCAAAAAAATTGAGCCTCATAAGGGTCTTTTTTCTGGTACTGTCCATTAGGTCTTCTGTATCATTCCAAATTTTGGAATTAATCTGAATACTATTGGTTCTTCCATTATAGGGATCGTGAGCGGTGGGGATTTGGTCTCAATATGTGTGGATTGGTTGATATTTATTTATTTTATAATTATGGTATTGGTTATTCTGTTCCTATAGAGGAGAAATTACCTTCTTTGTGGCCTTCTCATTTTTACTCTCTATAATATCGTTGTACCAAATTGATTCTTACCGTTCCACTATATACCTAGTGCGTTCTTGAAATAAATCATTTGGAAAATGGTGTCTCTATAAAAAATACATGGAATGATGGAAAAAAATGTAGATTTTCGGCCTCTCAATTTACGCAAGGTAATAGTCTTATTATGTATTCTAATACTGGTTGAATTTCGAATGGTTGTATAGAAATATACTATGAGTGTTTTTTGGTTATTCATCATTTTAGCTTTCCTATAATTCCAAGGTCTTCCTATTCATTTATAAAATTCATATTTCGTCTGTGAAATCCATCATAGTCATAAATGTTTCAGCATCATGGCATAAAACCTAGTTAAAATGAAATATATGAAGGCAAATTTCAAATTAATAGGGAGGGAAAATTTAAAAATAAACCAATGAATGAAATAAATGAGAATAATAGTGCATCGGGGTATGATGAAATAATAATATTTCATATGAAAAATATAGGATAACTCAAACCAATCTATACCTATATAATAAATAATAAAACGAATGTGTCCTAAAAATAATTAATTAAAATCAGTTTTATTTCAATATTGACCATTAGAATCATTATAATTTACTAATATGTTATTAAAACACTTTTTTGAAACCTGGATAATCACATTCTTAAAACACTTTCAAACCCATTTTAATTGGAATAAAAATATTGAATCTTCCAAAATTATTATTACTGAATGCATTGGAGAGCTAGAAAGGGGATCACCCTTAGTATACGCTGTACCAGGAATTTTTGTGTCATATTATTTTGATGTAACATATAAATAATAAAATTGTATCATCATAAAACACATTAAAACGATCATTATTATTTTATATCTTGATAACCGCTTATAAAATTAATCGGTTAAATGTCAATACTTTTTAAACATTATTAACCCATGGAAAACGAATGGGTTATATAAAAATATCATTGAAACACGATAAACCCCTAAAAAAAAACTTGGTCCCCAAAAAAATCACTTTGAATCATGAGCATCCCTTTGAATGTAAATGGGTTCCATAAAAAATCTCTATGAAATGTGGGGAAAACCAGGGAAAGAAATGCGTTCAAATACAATTAATTTGGTTCTATATTAACCCATGTAAAAGAAATGGATTCCATAACAATTTCATTGAAGCAAAAATAATCCATGAAATATAGTAATGATGATGGTATCAAAATAAAATATCCCTAGTTTAGGATAAGAAAAAATATTTTATTTTGATGTCGAAGAATGGATATTCCATTGAATTACTGTTAAAAAATTTCATGAGTAATATAACCATTAAACATTCAAATTAATCCATAAGACTTATAATGTTTTTAATCACAAACTCGTTGGATGAGTAAAATTAAATTTTACTTATAATTTCATGATAATATTGATATTCACTATATAAAATTGCATAGGGGAGATTATTCACCACAAAAAAATAAAGGAGTGGTGGACATGGAATAAGTATCGCATTAGCAAATGATAGATTAGAAAACCCCTTACAACTATGGTAACATCCCAATGGAAATAAAAAAAATTAGTAACCATAAAAGAATATATTAAAATACAATGAATATAAACTAATAATTCACATTATATATCTTAATTCTAGTAGATACACAAAAAAATATGGGGTGAATATTATATTTATCTCACATATTCATAATGTGAGATGAGAATCCTTTACAACTTTGAAAACATCAGAATCAGATGAAAAAAAGTAATAATTATTGAATGAAATATTAAAATTTCATGAATAAAATATATTTCATTATATAATATTTAAAAATATCTGTATATTATCCACACAAAAACAATAGTTTTTGGATTATGACATTTATCTCACATCTCCAAAAAGTGAGATGAAAATCCTGTACAAATTGACTACCATCTAAATCAGAATCCTAAAACATATTAATCATAAAATGATTCATTTTAATAAAATGAAGATGAATTTTGTCATATATAATATATAAAAATGGAATTTGGTACTCCTCATAAAATAAGTTTGTGGTGAATATCACATTCATCCCACTAATGTAAAAAACTGAGATGAAAATCAATTACAATTATGGTAACATATGAATTAGAAGCACAAAATTTAATAATAGTTAAAGGAAATATCTATAAACCATGAATATAAAATAATTCATTATATAATATGAATAAATTTCATTATATACACAAGACCAAATAACTGTGTTTTTAATATGACATTTATCTCATAAATGTAAAAAAAAGTGATGTGAAAATCCATTACAACTATTGTCTGATCTATACCAGAATCCAAAAAAATTTACAATCATCAACTAAAAAAATTAATAGTAGGAATATATTTGAATTAATTATAAAATAAATAAAATATTAAGTGGATACCCCACAAAAATAAGTAAGTGGATATTTTGACATTTATTTTATAGATGTAAATAGTGAGATGAAAATTCCTTACATTGTTTTTGATTTCTCATGTTTCTCTAACATATTTATGAATAAAAAACTTATTTTTATTATTGAAAAACTAATATACTTTTACTTTTTTATTATTACTTATATTTTACTTATAGTAATTTTATTAAAGATAATATAATCAATAATGTTAAAGTTTAATATTTTGACCATATTCATCTTTTGGGTCAAAAATGGCTTTGATAGGTTTACTAATGACATTTAAATCATTTTTTAAACACATATAAAATAATAAACATTATATAATATTCATATTTTTAATGAAATTAAAATTTTAAAATTTAAAGGAACTATTGTTGTGAAAAATGAACTCATGTTACTATCATGGAGATGGTAGATCCCACATAGACATGAGTAACACTCCCACAATTCAACGATTTTTATGGAAGATCGGTAAAATTTATCTTTCATGAATGACCATAATATCATAAAAACCATTTAATTTAATTATATTTAGTTAAATATATAGGATGTGTTTCTTTAAAAATTAAGATTGACATTGCTTGGATGAGTGAGTAGTCCACATGGACACAAACTACAATATAACGTTTCCAATGTTAGAAGTGGAATGAAGAAAATGATATGTTATATTTTATGATATGAAAGATATTTCATTAATCTCCTACATATTTCACTAATAACAAAATATTTCTTTTATAACCATCCTAAAACATTCCCTATAATATGTGAATAGATTAATACTCTTTGAGGAGGAAGTTGTCTTCATGTCCACGAACGATGTCTTTATATTCCAAAAAAATGGTATGAATGAATGCATGGGTTATATAATAATTAAAGAGGTATGAATAAATTTTAAATATCACAAATATCATATAAAAATATAATTTCTATCAAAATTCACAGATATTAGATTATGTAGAGGAAAAAATGACATTATTTCATTATGAGGTAGTTCCCCAAAAACATGAATAGCGATTTTATTTCCATTTTATCAATGTGTGTATGGGATAAAGTAGAAAACATAACCTGAAAATATGAAATTATATTTAGCATACTATTCTTAGTATATAATCATGGAATATGAATAATTTATGCTGTGGAGAAATAAACAAAAACAGTGTTCTTGTCATGGAATGTAAAACTTCTTCAGGTAAGTCATTTTTTCACTGTAGGGGATTTATTGGGTTTTATTTTTACCGTATTGAGGCATCAAGTATGGGATTAGGGATTTATGATTTTTTTTTATTTTGACATAATAGAACGAATCATTGGTGTAATGAAGTGTGTGGAGTGAGTTTCATTTTATAGTTGTGGAGTAGTGGAATATATTAAATACCAAAAATAAAACATTGTTGCGAGGTCACCCATTACTTATTTCATTCCAAAATATACAACAAATTTTTTTGATTTAATTTATGTTTGAAAAAAACATACAACACTCAAAAATAAAATAATTTTCTAAATTTCTTAATTAGTATTTATGTTTACTAAAATTTTATCAATATAGTTTTTACTAATGTAACTTTTATCTTTGTATTGACTAAGTAATTTATACATTAAAACAATAATTATATTATATTTATTGGATAATTTATAGATATAAATTATATATAAAAATTATAGCTAATGAAATTAAAATATTGTGTGTGTTTGAAATTACTTCTAACACAAACACTTGTAATGCCCAAAACCCTATTGAACCTTAATCAAGTTAATTAATTATAACTCTTTTAACTAATTATTACAAAAAAAATAAATTTGACCCTATTACACCAAAAATATTATTTTGAATCCAAATTCTTATACACATTTTCTCAAATTCAAATAAAAGAGGATGAAATATTAAATTCAAATCAAATCCCATATGTTTAGACAAAAAACAGGTCTTTAACGTTAAAATGTTAAAATGTTCATTATGTATTTATTTCTATGATACGAAATAAAAAAATTAAAATAAAATAATTTGATTAAATAATATAAAATTTATTTAATTATTTGGAAAAACCTATTTAATATATAATCGTTCACAAAATATTTTTTAGATTAAAATTGGTTTTTCAATCACATACAAATATTATTTATTATTCATCAATATATGAATATTCTCATAAAAATAACAAAAATCCAACAAAATTTTATATTGATATTTTGATTTGAAAAATGTAGATTAATATTTTAATATGTATTTATTTATCTGTCTGAATTCATTTTTAAAATGTTTCAGCCTTAAAATGGTTGTATAACAACATTTTCGAGAAAAAATATATAAATTTATGCTTAAATTAAATTTATTAATATTGTATGACTATAAAACATATTGAACTAATTGAATAATTTATTATTAAATATATAAAATATATATATCATTAATTTCTTTCACTAATAGTGATAAATTTAATTTACTAACATAAAATTTTATTCTTTCCATAAAAATACATTTTTATAAAAACACATCTTTTGGGTTCAATTCTTCGTTATTTTCATTTATAATTGATTGATAACCAATGAATTATTTTATAATGATGTAAACACTATAATTTCATAATTTATATAATCTAATTTTTTCCCTCCATTGAAATGGCTCATTGAAATATATCACAATTAGATAAATATTATTTTATTTTCAGGTAATACATAAGCTTCTGGGTATCATATTTCATTAAAGGTACTTGATAATGTGTGTGACTAACTAAAATATTCTTGTCACATGTTTCTCATTCAAATAAAGGTATTATTGGTAAAGAAACATACTGAATAATTTAAATTAGTTTAAAATTATAGATTACATAAAATCTCATTATGTTTCACAATGAATCATCCCCAAGAAAATTCATGAATAATGAATATGCCATGAAAAAGAAATAACATAGAAAATTATAGTTACAATGTAAAATCTTATGATTTAATTATTAAAATGGAACTAATGTTTAAAAACTATTTGTAATTGTTACTCATGTACCTTCTGTCATGAATTATAACCTAACTATTATAGATTGTCCAAATGAATATTAAGGGTGAAAATCATTGTTGAATCTCATAAGAATGGATATCTATCACCCTTTACTGGGTGTTCAGTCCAGTTTCATGCTGAGAAATTGTTAGATAATTGGAAATGATATTTTATTTTCATCAGTTATTGGAACATGATATTTTCTATTTGGTTATCTATCATATTGAAGGTAATGATGACCAATGGTGTAATATAGTTTGGAAGTTAATAAAAAGGGAGGAAAGTGATTCTATGAAGTGGTGGGATTTTAATTAAATAGTATTCATGAACTATTTCAATTGTACTATTCACATAAATACTAAATGATAAATCATTTAATTGAATACATGGCATGTGATTTTATTGGCTCTTCTAAGGAAAATATCATAAGGATCTCATAGATAACCTCAAAGAAAATATATATTATAAAAAAGACTAATGAATTATTTGGTGCATTTAAACATATAAAGAGAAAAGTGTTATATACAGTAGAATTTAATGATATTAGGTAATCATTGGGAGAACATTTAATATTGAAATTTAATATCTAGACCCATGTGATTCTGAATAATTATAATGTAACATGGATAATCACAAAATACACAATGAATTATTTTATGGGGCTAGGAAAGGAAAACTATGAAAATTGATAATATACGGGATGAAAAATCTATGTAACAAAATCAACAGTTATAAGATGTGTTATATGTTTAGTAAAGTATAAAATCTATTACATGATTACAAAAGAAGTGGAAAATTGTTGAATAATTCCACAGGCTGGATGAAGGCCACAACTGATGCAATAATAAAAAAATTTCGACATCCTATTTTATGAAAAATATGTGAATTGAATCCCAAAAAAGGTTCAATTATGAACTCTGACAAGCCATACTCCTAAACCAATGGAAACTTGGTGGTAATATGAAAATACTATATTTGGTGTGGATAAAACAAATGAACTGGTGAATGGTACACTATATATCCACCAAAGAAAATTGCATGTATAATTTTATTCGGGCTCATCGTATTATTTTATATATTATATTTATTCAGTGAATATAGATTCACATCAAAATCATCGGATATTGATCTATATGTTAAAAAAATATGATATGCCAAATGAAACTATGGTGTGAAAATATTCTAAATTCGTGATTTTTAGAAATATTGTGATGGAAAATATTCTTCTTTTCCTTATATTTTAATTGGATATAATTGAACTTATAGAATAGATTTAATTATATCAACGTCATATTAATTTCTATAAAAAGGAACTCTCATTTCATTTCCATAATCATATGTTTATAAATCATTAATGTATGAATGATACTTCCACTACTTCAGAAGAAAACTCAATAATATGTGTCTTTATTTTGATAAAAATGGGTTCTTAATTGATATTATTATTGAGGATGTAAAAATTGAGAACATTTATGTAGTTTTGGAATATGATGACATATTTTATGGAAAATTCCCCAGTCTTAGCCGAGAATGTGATGTTGAATTATTAATCCAAATGGTCCTAGAAACATTTAATATATACATGAAACCTTATGGAATATAATATATCTAATTATTACAGTTTAGGAATAAATTACTATTGGATTTTTACTTAGATTTTATATTCCCTAGTTCATCAACAAGGGTTGAAGTAGTTCTCTTTTTAGAAAATAAGGATGAATCATATCCAATTTGTATATATTTTCATGACAACTAAAAATAGTATCTGTTTCCCATTATTTATTCCCATTAATACATAGCCATTGGTTTCTAATTTTTTTTAAAACAAAGATCACTAGTTATGATATCATTCACATTTGGTAAATAAGTGTCTATTTTGAAGACAATATTCTAGAAAATGAAAAGGAATCATGAGTTTATAGTGATTCCATTTAGACATACCAATTACCTTTTATATCATAAGGTATTATATTAATGGAGTCTTTAGAGATTACCTTACTGTATTTTTGGATGCCTATACATATACTACTGTTATATATTCAAATATAAATGTGGAATATTTAGATCATTGACAGACTATATTGAAGAGACTTAGGATGGAGAGACTATATGAAAAATTCATAAAATGTGAAATATATAAGAAAAAAGTATAATTCTTGGGTATTGTATCAAAATATGAGGGTATATCTATAGATCATTAAAATATATAGGTTATTGGGAAATGGCCTAGACATACCACTATTACTAAAATCTATAATTATCCTAGGTCATATATTTATTATCATCATTTTTGTAAAATTTTATAAACAATACAAATTTCATATTGAATTCTAACATGGAAAAGATTGATGTTCATTTTGATAAATGAATGTGTGGACATCATCAAGGATCTTAAGGAAATGTTTTCCACTACATAAATGCAAAAATTTCAATATTATAGTGAATGGTCTGAAGTATAAAATGATGCATATTTAAAAGTCTTTTGATGCGTCCTCATAAAATATAAAAAGGTAATTGACTATGAATCATTCAAATTAATGTTGTGTGATGCATGATTTGGAATTTATGATAATGATAATTTCAATAAAAATATGGTGGAATAACCATAACGGTGTGAAGTATGAGATATACACTGATCACAAGAGAATAATGAATATATTAACACATATGGATTTTTTTCATGCACCAACGGAGGTGGGTAGAGTGAATAAAAAATTTTGGCTATATGATATATTACCTCCCAGAAAAAATAAAATAAGGTGGATAATGATCTAATTTGAAATGATATTATGAAATTTCCTTTTATGTGTATTTAAAAAGAATAAAATACTCAATTTTATACAATGGTTAAATCATGAATTCAAAAAGGAATGGTATAATTCATAACATACACATATTTTTGGTCGACCTTATATTCATGGAATTATAACATATTAACAAATGGTTGATGTGGAGTTCGAAACTATGAAATATAATACATCAGATCATATCATAGATAATGAATGTGTTATAATGTTTGGACCCCGGATATGTGTCATATATATACTAAAAATGAATAAGTCAATCATAGATGATTCATATAGATCATCTTTACTATCCTTATGGGAATAAGAAAAATATTACTATTTTTTGGAAAACTTATAATTGGGTAATATAACGAGGAATATAATAGAAAATAAATCTTTATGACCATTATTCAGACATGTTTAGCTACAGTAAAAAGTTCTTATTTTATTGTTGCAGCTACTGCACACAACGATATTAAAAAGGGAAAATAATAACAATTTATATCATTTTAGGAAACCAAATGACATATAATTGTAAAATTTCTTTTCGAGTTTGAGTCGATGACCTTATAATAAAATTTATTATTAATTATATAAAAGTAGATATCTCATTAGATCATATTAAATTGTATATATTAAAAAACCATGTTTGGATTCATTTAGTTGTTCTCTATATTTTATTTGAATAATATTCACGGTTTAATGCAACATTTTTTAAATTTCATTTTAGTTGTTTTGGATAGAAAAAAACATAAGAATGATTTACAACCCTCATTAATAATTTTAGTTTAGAGAAACATTAATAATATAGAAATACATTATCATATTTCTTAATTTATATTCAATTATGTGGTGATTAACATAAAAAATTATTAGGGTTATCATTATATAATAGTTTCCATTACACCTTATAAATGGAATCATATAAGGCTATGAATATGATAAAATGTGAGAATATATCTTGGTGGGATGAATTTATTAAAACAAATATTGAATGGTTATATATTTTATAATAAATTATGTAGAAGGTACAAACCATTCATCGATATATGGAAATTGAAAAAGGCTGGTAATATATCTATTTCATAAATCGTCAAAGAGATCTAAAATTTTATATTGTTGACAAGGTTTTTTCAAAAAATCTTTGCAAAAATAGGTTATGAGTTTTATAAAAAATAAAATCTAATACCTAAGTACATAAACCCCTTAGATATTGTTAATTTTTTCAGTGTAGAAACCTATAAGATAGTTCATCATCCACACCTCTTATGAGTACATCATGTGTTCCATTTATATCATCTGACACTAAACGTACTAAACCATCAAATTAAATATCCATGAATGTATTGTGGATAACAAGTTCATTCCCAATGATTCATTTTCATATCATTTGATATATTTCCATATCCATGTGCTAACACAATGAGTGATTCTAAGTCCCAATGTTCCAAGATTTAATTTTATAAAAATATAAAATACAAATTATTCCATGCAGAAATAGTTTTCCGAAATAATAGGATAACTATTAAAAAAATTCTTGGTTCAAAAATAAGTTACCAAAATTTAATCCATAACATTAGGATTACCCAAGGAATGACCTAATGTTTATTGGAACAGATATTTTAGATAGACTAGCCATTGTATGGAGCATTTAAATTAAATTAACTGATTTAATTAATTATTTTGTCTAAATGACCTAATACAAAAAACAATATACTTTTTTAATTATGGAGTGTCTCTAGGTTTAGGGATATAAAATTGGTATCATCGATAGGAGATTTTACCTCCCTATTTGGAAAATCATGATCAGAAAATCCATCAATATCTAGATCCCAAAAAATAGAGATGATGTGAACACAATTGATCTTCATCATTCATTAGAGATCATGTTATAAAAAACAATGATAAAAATAAATATAGGATTCATAATATGATTCTTTTCTCCCTAATTATTAAATGATTGATAATTATAATCATAAAATTCATTATTCTATGTAATATTGGAGCATATTCATGCACCCATCTATGATGTTTAATTTATTTATTTGAATAATCCCTATTGTTCCTTGTTTCTCAAATGTGATAATCCCAATTTTAATTTGTAGGTAAAAACTCTTGGAAAATAATTTTTTCATCCTTGTTTATGTGGGTTTCTGCAATCATTATTCCCAATATTCACCTATTGGCCTATAGGGTCTCAGTTTTACTTTCCTAGAATGATTGTGTGTTTTTATAAAATAAAATTCATTGAAGATACACATGAAATGTATATACTAGTGAACATAGGATAGATTGGTCTGATTCATGGATTTTTTATTTTCTATCATGGGTTTGGTATCTTGGATCAATACTTCAAAATGAGCGGAAGATTCCATACATGATCAATAGTGAACAGGATTTATGCGGGACGATCGTTACACTGATTTCCAAACAATGTAAGCCCATAATAATTGGTCAAATATGAATGAATTCAAAAATGGGTGACCATTAGGTCAATTTTGTGATAATATATATATATGTGTGTATGTATGTATGAATGGAATTTTAGAGTAGATAAAATGTTCTGTGAAACATACAATTACCCTCTGTGTAGTCTAAAGAAAACAATGTGTGTAGGGCTCTGAGTGTGATTGATATGGTTTTCAGGTGAGTTAAATATTACATGATTTTTGAGACCCCCAAAATATCTTGTGAAAAAATTCGGGTGACCCGTAATATACTTTAAAAGGACAAAAAAATGGGATTGGATTGGTACAGTGAAATGTAAATGATAATCGGTGGAACCCTCGGTTGATGAGGAACTCCATGTAGTCTGCATACATGTCATGTTGGAAAAATTCGGAAGAGAGCGTTGTATGGTAAGGACACTACCATGAATTAAGAAAGGACCACGATATTCTTTTGGCCCCCCTACACACATTGTGACCTTATGTTTTGGGGGAACATCTGCATCTAAAATATAATTCATTTCGACTCGTATTTTGTTCCATGATAATCATATCTTGATTTTTCATCCATGTAGAATGCGATGGATTAATATTTAGTGGATGTTGAGATAATATTCAAGATTTTACAAGTGTGACTCTTATATAGGTGAAACTATATGATATAAATGATCAGGAAATATCATAAGAGATATTGGAGTGTCACCATCTTGTTGAGACAAGGAATCAGTCCCCTACTAACAATCATTGTGGAACCATCATGATGGGAAAAGTTATGGGTCCTCTATATTTTTTTATGAGCCCTCTTTCCTGGGAAGGTTATTCTTCCTCTATCACCCATTAGAGTGGAACCCTCCTATCGATACAAGGTATGGGTCCTCCTTCAATCATCATATTAGAACCCTCATGTTGTAAAAGGACATGGGTTATCTGCCTATTGAGTAGAACTATCATACATTAACAGGGAATGCGTCATCTATAAATTTAATATAACCATCATATTATTCCACAGAATGGTCCATATGCATACATATTCTTTCCCCTCAATCATGAGGAATAGTGGAATGTAGTTCCAGGATATGGATTATGAAACTAGACAGATGTGTGAGATGTTGGGCATCATTGATCAAACTCTTGTAACCGATGGAAAAATATTTTACTAAGATGTGATGTGAGATAGTGTTACCATTCATCTCTCTTTTTATATTCTTTTATTATCACATATCCCTATTGATTGGTTTTTATTCCTTCACTCTATGGTCTGAGAAATATATTCATATCATTTCACTTAATGCATGCCACTCATGAACTGTTGTTTACTACTGTGTATATATATGTTAACCCAACAAGTGTTTTCTTGAACATTTTATGAATTTTGTTGATAACAGATAGGTGGGAGAAGATTTATTGATCACTTTGAGAAACCATGGTGAATATGACCATATATTAAATTATTCATATTAATATTCAAGCAGTAATAATCTCAAATTTAAAAATGATATTGATTAACGAGTCCTTATGTTTACTCCTGATATCTAAATAATACATCTATCCTCTTCTACAATAAATATTACCATAGTAAGAACTTATTTGATAACTGGATTGAAATATAATTTGTTTTATAAACAATAAATATATTCATTTATTACACATAAATTTTATAATTGTAATTTATTTTTATACTGAATGTTTTTAATTTTGATTACATCACACACATTTCATAATGGTGACGTCAGAATTCATTCAATGATAAAAAGTTCATATATAATGATTAATAATTTTTTTAATATTAACATGAAATTATTTTTTATATTCCATATAAAATTTATAGAAATTAATAGTTTTGTATGAGATAATAAAATCAATGATAAGCAGTTTTCATGTAATTTATCGATATTGAATTATTGTAATATAATTTTCATTAAAATTATATTTCATAAATAAAAACACATATTTATGAGATATATTAGTCAATGAAGTAATAAATTAATATAATTAATGATTTTATATCTTTTCATGGTGAAAATAGTTTATTTATGTTTAGTATGGTTCATGTAGTTGGTTAAACAATCCCAAAGAATAAATTGATATACTTGGGAATGAAAGACTATTTATAGTTATATAATTTTGGAATCATTTTATTAATATCATATTGATTAAAACAAAATTTAATTATATTTAATGGGGAATGTTGTGGAGTGTGATGGATTTAATGTAAATAAATATGCTATTAAACAAAATTTAAACAAATTTGATGAATTTACTACTTATCAACATGGGTTCCTTTGGATGAATGATTAAGGAATCCATCATATACCCAAAATCTAACCAATATCTTAATAAAAGACAGGATAAATTAAATGAAGAAGGATTCAATACATTTTCAATAGAATATATTGGTTCATATGATCTATAAGATAATTCATTTTATATGTAAAATTGAGTGAAATTTATTTTGGAAATTCTGTCTCGTGAAGGATACTGACATAATAACAGTAAACTATATATGGAATTTGCAAAAATGTGGGTATGAACTATATTTTCCACTCGATAACATAAAAACAAGCTTCCAAAATTCTTAAATATCATTTTACTTATAAAAATTTGATCCTACTTATTTTATCTATTTTTACCAATTTATTCTTTTTTAATTATTCACCATTATAATTTTTTCTAATAAAATTTTTATATGGAACCTCATACCAAATATCAAATTTTGAATTACATAATTTGAATCAATTTATTATAATTAAATATCTAAATATTATATATTTATCTTTTCAATGAAAACACAATTTAAATAGAAATAAATTACAGAAAAACCACATGTTAAGCATTTTATTTATTTATTCTTAATTTCAATAAATTAATAATTAAATAAATTAAAATATTTCAAAAATAAAAAATGTATCTATGTTATAAAATATGGTAACATAATTTATCAATATAAAAATACATAACTCCTTAGAAATATAGTTCATTAAAAAATATCGTTTTTCTTTATTATATAATTTGAAACAATATCATATTGAAAAATTCGTCTTAATTGAAATTGTATTTATAAGAAAAATTGTATGAAAATTTTAATTGGTTTATTTAATCACATTATATCATTTAATAATAATAATAATAATAATATATAATTTAAGAAATATTAATTTTATAATAATATATATTTACTAAATAATATTATTTTATTTTATTTTATTATATTTTTTGGAAAATATTATATTAAACTACTCATCAAACCAAATAGATATATCAAAAACTAGATTTCAAAACTCTATATTTCATACAATAATATATCTAATGTCTATAATTTCAAATATCATATATATATTATGGCCAAATTTCATTCTAATATACAGTCTTTCTATAATTTTTCATTATATTGTTTCTCTTGCCGATAAATATTTCCATATTATTTATAATTATAATCACTGTATATATAGTTTAAATTAGGGATATTCTGTTTAGGTAATTCGATGATAAAAAATAATTTATTTTCATATTATTTTTTTATTTTCTTATTTATTCCACATTTAATTTTAATAAATTTGTTTCATGTTCAATTATACTTCAGTATTAATTCTAGAAACATTTAATTTTATAAAACATTAATGTAATTGGTTTTATTTAACTACTTTATGTAATAACATAAATTCATGATATTATTTTATTTTAATACAAGGAAATTAGAGTGTAATCCTATGGTGTTAAAACAATCATCTTGATGTCTGATTTCTCATTAAAAAAACAATAATGGTAATAAATAAAAGGGTTTTGGGTATATTTGTGTTAATTATAGAATGTGAGATTCTATTTCAACAACATAATGAGTAGTTGAATACATATTAACTCTTATTCTATTTTCCATTATTTTATTGGATTCATTGATTCATCACACATTGGATTTATTGCACTACATTATGGATCAGTTTATATATTTAATTATGTATCTATAATTATTTTATGGTTTTATCTTTTATATGGTGAAGTTCTCAAGGTTTTTTTTAGTCAAAAAATTAATTTCATAATAAGGATCAAATATACTATTATACATTAATAGAGTTAGAACTTTTAAGAATTAAAGAAGAACTAGTCTCAGCATATGTGTTAGATGGTATGGGTTTTGATATGAAATTTGTAAATGTCTTTGATAAATAAATAACAAAGATATATAGTGGGGTCTCATTGTGGTAAGGATATACCATAATATCTTAAAAAATTAATAATGGGGAAATAATGAGAGATTGTTATATTTCATAATTGTGATGTTATGGAATAATCATCTAGGAAACATCAGTATAGAACATGTAATGATATTGGTAGTGAAAAAATAGTTCGAATAATCCCCGTATAATATTAAATATTAAATTTTTATATCATAGTGATGATGAAAAATATTTCATTCACATCACTAAACTATTAATTTTTTAATAAAAATCATAATTTAACTAATAAGGATGTATGTTATCAAATAGTAGTTCAATATTATAGAGGTTTGTCATAATAATGTACCATAATTAATGATTTTGGAAGAATCTTGGGGAATTAGTTTTTGAAATGAATTAATATTCTTTAGCGTAATATTTTTTGTTGAGGTATTTTTTTGAATAATATCATAATAAAAATTTTACAATTAGTTAATAGAAGAATGTTTGAATTAAAATTGTTTTAGAAGTTCTGTTAGATGAAAATGATTTTGATATATATAATCATAAATGGGAAACCATAACATAATATTCTATTAGATTATGATGTTATTATAAAAATGAATGAGATTTAATCATGTTGTTATACTTTTATTTCATAAATGAGTTTATTGGTATAACTTGTAAATTTTCTAGCTTATCTCACTAATCATTTTCCATATAAATTAATGAAGTTGAAAAATTATTAGGAACTTTAGATTAGATGGAGAATCTATGTATATAATTTAAATTTTTTCAAAATTATCACATAAATACATATTTATGTTTGTGAAAGAGATATATTAGAAGGAACATCCCAAAAAATTTCTATATTTATCATAATCGTGAAAAAAACAATTTTACCTCTATGATATATCTAAATATTAATATATTTTACTTATTATATATATTTATCATTTAATTGTAACATTATAGAATAAAAAATGTAAATAATATATATATTTTAATAAATTTTTACTATGAAACTAATTCTTATATATATTGAAAATAAGTCTAATTGGTGACAGTAATTGAAAAAAAACTAGTTAATTATTATTATCCATAAAATGATATATTTGGTCCTTAGACATATGGAAATAATCCTAAAGATACATATAATATGTACAAATTACCCTGGTTACATCCCCATTATTTATTCCTATAGTTAATAAGGTACCCAAGATTCTAAAATATCACCATTCTATTTCATACCATATAGATAATGAATATAAATATCACCATCCGTATTAAAGAAAAATCATAAGAATTGGCACCCAAAACCTTGTCCCATTATTTTTATGATGAATTAATATTTCATATAATAAAAAACATAATTAAAATATTGATATTAGAGAAAATTTTATACAATATTAATTTAAATCAATACATTTATAACACTAATAGAAGACAAATATATCAATTAAAAATCACATATATAAATATTATATTAATAAAAATTATATTTCAATCAATAAAAATGTATAAAATGAAGAATCATCATCAGAATAACCATCATTAAGAATATGAGAATTTACATATAGTCATATTTTTTATACATAATTATTATAATTTTATTCTTACACTATATTTATATGTTCATAATATAAACACTTCATCTATTTGGTATAATTTCTACATAATTAATTTTATAAAAAATATCATACTCAAAGTCTATTTAAATGAATATATGTAATAAAAAAATAATGACAATTAATTCATTCATTTTTCCTTAATCTCCCTAATTGATTTAATTTATTATAAGAATAATTAACACAACTAATTGAAAACCCCTTATTTTTCATAATTATTTTATTATCACACATTCTTAATATAGGTGATGTTGTTTATAAATAGTTACATAATATGTGGAATATCAGGATACATTAATTTTAGTGATTATTTATTTTCATATATTTAGTGTGAATTAGTTTCCATATTGGAGTATCAACTCCTAGATCCCACCATATTCACCTAGAAACACTAAAAAACAATGACGAAGATAAAATTAAAGATTTTGTGTCACCATATTATTGTTATATTCATATGGATATTAAAATAATTTTTAATCTATATTTAGAATGATGACTAAAATAACATGTGACCTTAAAAAGACCAGAATGTGTGTTTTCACCCATGCAATACATAAATTTATAGAAAATTGAAATTTTTTTATCCATTTAGAATTAATATTACATTATATTAATAAATAAATAAATAAAGGGTTCAATGATTAAAAATTTAATATAAAATAAAACTATGATAAAATATTGAAATTAATATGGGAGATGATTGGGAGAAAGGAAATGGGAGAGGGAGGGAGGAAGAGATATATATAATGGGAGGGGAAGTTCAATATTAACCCACACCCTATTTCATGGGAGAAAACCCATTAATGTGTACCCTCGCCCATATTTAAATTTCATATACTACAAATCTTACGTGAAAAATCCATATTTAATTTAATTTTGAAACCATAAGGTATATGAGGAAACCAGAAATTATCAAAATAATAATACTAATTATTATTATTATCATTCTTGAATCAATGAGATAGGGTTCATGTGCCCCATTCCCATAAAATCCATTAAATAACTATAGAGTTACAAAAATATGTATTATATATTATTATACATATCACCCTTAAAATTTTACTATTGAGAATTTTGAAACACATCATTGAAAGATAATTACTATAATGAATTTTCATTATGTACTACCTATTTAAAAAATGCATTATCCACCTTTTTCACATCAATTCCATTAATTATATGATTCAATATAATTTTCCTCATTTTTTGGTTAAATTCATGGTTTGGGAATTATTAGAGGTTTCATGGTGTCAAAAGCATGATTTTTTTTCATTTTATGATTATAACTTCATGGACTAAAAAATAGAGTAGGACCTTTATTCATGGTGTACACCTATGAAAATCCTATTGATCATAATTTCCATATAGGGTTTGGTCGTGAGTGTGGAGTATGAGTATTTTCCTAATAGACCATAATGATAATGAACTCACCATAGATTGGTATAAGGATTGGTTTAAATAACCTAAAAAATTTGTGACACACTAAGACTTCAAGATGTATTTTATTTTAAATAAATTTAATCTATTTGATTGCTAGAAATTCAGGTTTCACTATTCTTAAATGAAATATGATACTCTAATAAAATATTATTTTTTAATCATGGCCATTATAAAACACACAATATATTGAATTGAATGGATATAACTAACTTAACTAAGAAACCATATTTAGTTTATAAATATTTCCATTAATATAAATTCTTATATAATGTTTGAAGAAAAATAAGAAACAATTTAAAATAGTTATGTTTTATTATATATGACATTTTCTTAAAATGTTATCTAGTTACTCTTTAAGAATAAAATTTAAAATTAAATTTTTGTAATATTAGATTAATAATTCTTTAACATTATATTTTTCTACTGATTAGCATATCAAAATTACTTATTTTAATTATTTTATATTTTTTCAAAATGTTATATTTCCAAAATTAGTGAAAAATAATAATTTTATTTAAAATTTATCATTAATTTAAAGAATATATTTGAGAAAATTTTATTAATGAGGTATTATATGTATAATAAACATTATAATATAATTTTTAATCCAAATTATTCCATTGGAATCAATTTATTATTTATTTTTTATATAATTTTTTTTCAGGTTATGATGGATTTTATTTTCGATCACCATTTTTTGACACATCATCGAGATTAATATTAATTAATTCTCTTCAAATTCATTGAGTTAAATTTTTTCAAGTGGATTTCATTTTTTGAATCTTCATAATATAAAATATATAATAATTCTATTTTCAATTTATAATACAATGAAAACTAAAAATATTAAAAAATATTTATCGACATTATGTTATAAATAAGTATATCAGGGGTTATACTAAAAATAAATGTTCTATAATATTACATAAAAAAAATTATAATTCCTATCTTTAATAAATATTTTATCTTATCTATAACTAGGATAAAAATGGTCATTTTTGGAGATGTCGTACATGATACAAATGTTTGTGGAATTCATTCTTATAAAAAAAATCTAGTGTTAGATCCCCAATTATAAATGGAAACTAAATCTCATATCCTATACAATCATAAAAACATATGTTATTGACATTACCTACCCAAATTATTTCCCAAATTACCTCTTAAACACTTAGCATATTTTTTTGGGTATGAAATCCATCCATGGAAGGCTTTGGTGAAAACTAAAATAATTTTTCTAAAAAAATGGTGCATACATAGCAATGCATTTTATTTTAGTTACTAAATCAACTCCAGCATATATTTATAAACCATATAGTCATAATATCATATTTATATTCCATATAAATAGAAATGTTTATGTAAATTACATGACCTACCCCCATTTCATCCACTATCAAATGGAAAATGAAATCGTGGTTTGTGTGTTTGTTATAGTACAACATCACAGAAAGATGTATTTTTCATCACTTCTTATCTTAGTGGATATAATGAATATTATTAAGATTTTATATAAAATATATGATATAATTATACAGTTTTGATTATAATATCATATATAAAAATTCACATTTCTTAATGTATAGAATACTTTAACACAGCTCATGTGTACGACAGAATACCACCATGTGATGACATGTCATTCAATTTACAAATTTTTTAGCATAGTAGTTAATATTGATTTATTTTATGTTAATATATTATATTCTATTAATATTAATAATTATATATGTGATATATTTCTTGTAATGAAATCCATTATAATCTATCGAATAAATGGTGACATCATTGATGGGCATGTCAGACTACCTCCTCGTGAAGCGTTGTCAGTTAATTTTATTAATGCATCACATGGATTGTATGTTTAAGAACATTTGATTAAATAGTATGGTAGTATGAAACAATATTAATTATGTTATGAAAAAACAACAACATTTTTATTTATATCATGATCTTAAAAAATTGAAATATTACTCATGCATATGTATGACCTCCCATATATATGATTGGAACGTCATTCATTATTCATATAAATAATTCATTGTTGGTATAATAAATGTAATTTATGAATAAAAATTAGAAATATGTCATGGTCACCATTCAAGTGATGATGAATTAATAATCTCTTTTACAACAGTCAATGAAGAAAATTGATTTTGGAAATATGGAATATTTTAGGTTTTAAAATCCAAAATAAATTTAAATTTCGATTTCATTGAATATTATATTGGAAATGTGTAAATAAATTTGATATTAAAACTTATAAATCATCTTAATCAAATAAATATTTATGTTCAATTTATTATTTAGGTTGATAAACAACACACGTGAATAATTAGGCATGAGGTAAGGGATCATTCTAAACATAAAATTTATTTAGTTTAGTAATATTATATATCTAACAAACATTATATTGAAATACCCATTTGACAATATAATTAATCATATTAATTTTTTATTCATCATACAAGTATAATTTAAAGTTTAAATGGAAAATATAAACTATTTGAAATAAACTATTTTGTAATAAAGTTTTATTTAAATGATTATTTTCAATTTTTGTAATTTTTATTTAAAAAAAATCTTCTATGAAACCATCTTATTCAAATTAACTTAATTTTAATTTTTGGTACTTTTTGAAAAATGTTAATTTATCATCCAATGAAAAAAATATATATTTTTGGGAAAATGACATTTCATTAAATTAGAAATGGTAATTTTAAAGTCCCAATATGATTTGAGTATGATTTGATATGACATGAGTATGATTTGATTATATTTAGTTAACCTTTTAAATTTTGATTAAAATTTATATTTTATTTTTGAATATTTATTTTTTGGGTTTATGAATTGGGTTTTCTTAAAAATATATTATAGTGTACAATTCTTCATCATTTAAATTATTTAAATTAATCACTAATGAAGAAAATTTTAAAATAAATTTGTAGATTATATATAATTTATTATTAAATTATATTTATAAAATATTAACTATTATAAATTCATTTTATATGAAATAATCTTCTGCATGAAAAATACACTTCCTCAAAACTAGCTTTTTTATCAAATATATAGTTTTTAACATATTTTTTTCCCATTTTTTATTTTATTTAATAAAATTGATCCAATATTTTGAATCATAATAATTAATATTACATGATATGCTTACCATAATTTCTATCAATAATGAATACTTAATATAGTAAAAATCAATTACCACAGGTACGGTAAAAACAGTTATATAGAGGGATAAACTGATAATGTAATGGTTATAATAACATTAAAATTGTATAAAATTTATTTAATGTACATTTTCAGGCCAGATGTTATATTATTTTTAAAATGGACTATGTTGGATTATTTATTCATTTAAAAAACGTGGTTAAACATTTTTTATATCAAAAATTATAAGTGTTGCACTAACATCACAGATGAAAGGACAATAGAAATCCTACCCTATATAAACATTAGAACAAAATTAGATCATCTAATAACATTTAACATAATCTTCTGAATCTTGTATCATCATATATAAGATTTATTTTTTATCATTATTCTATTCTAGGAAGACTTCAGGTATTATCCGAAATATGCAGTATGATTAGTGGTAAAATTGCATATTATATGTTTTTTTATTTATTCATCTACATCCATAAAATATTACTAAACTATTCTTATTTAATAAAAATGGAATTGAAAATATAATATAATATTTTTATTTTTATTTAATAACCAAAATCCATGTCTTATACTATTAAATAAGATATGAAATCATCATTTGTGTGTATGATATATTACGGCATCATGAAGAGATATTGTTTTATTTGTATCATCTTCTCTTGCACATTCTTCTAATGATGTATCGATAATACTTATATGATATGATATTTTGAAATTTTTTATACTCATGTTGATATTATATCACATATATCTTATTATTTTCCATTCCATGGGGGATATGATCACATCAATTGTGTACATTATACTACTTCCACGTGAAGATATGTGATTCATTTTTTCCCTAAATCAATATTTTCATTGTCACATCGATATATTTAATGTATATGTGTGAGGTAAATTAAATAATAGCCCCATTAATGAAATATTTATCTTGTTTAAATGATCATATATCCTATTATTTCTTACACTAGAAAATTATAATGTTGTACTTTTATGCATAAACGACTTTCTTAATAAAGGATATGTGATTCTTTGATTTATCACCAAAGAAGAGGGATGGTATAGATAAGTATATTTCATGAAATAATATTGTATTTATGATATGATTATACTATGTATTATTAATATATTACTTACCTACAATCCATATTGATCATTGAAAATTTGAAATTTTACTCATGTGTATGCCTGACCTAAAATCTCCATGATTTTAACATAGTTCGTAATTTTATATCATTCAGGAATGGTTTTCAAAATTATAATATATAATTTAATATAATAAATGTTTCATTATTATAGTTTTTATATGTTTAATAATGACCTCTTTAACCAATAATAATCTTAATGAAGTAGTTTAGGATAGGTAAACTAAATGTCATCAAAACAGAGAACATTAATTTAACTGATAATGTAATTGTACATAACATGGTAATAATTGAATTAAAATGAATATTAAAAATGAAAATATTTTTCATGATTGTAAATAATTAATATTATTTTATTATTTAGGATGCTGAGAATCATACCTGACAAGTATTACATATGATAAAGGTGTTACTCTGAAGTTCTTTTTGTTTTGGAATATTTTGATGTTAAGGACTTATATTTATTTATATGGTGTATATATATTCCCTTATTCTTTTAATGTAACTAATTTATATAGTCTAATGATAATTACTATATTTTTTTTATTTCATAGTATTATAATTAAATTGTTTTGTAAGTGATAATGGTTTATTCTTTTAAATAATTATATTTCAATGTTTTCCATCTAACTCTATATCTTCCATGGCCATGTTTCTTAAATGATTATATTTATTGTTTTATATCTATTTTTTTGATATTTTAAATAATAAACTATATTTTGAATTTATTTCATAGTTTTTAAGTATATATATTTTTATTTTTTTATATGGAATTATTTACATACAACCTAATGAATATTCAATTTAATCATAAAGTATGCCAAATATATTTCCACCACCTTATCCATTATTTTATATCTGGATTCCTTTATAAAATTATTTTTGGTCATCAAATAAAATTTATATTCCCTTTAATTGGGAATTTTTTAAATGAAAATTATTTTTAATAAAAAAATTTATTTTTAGATTGAAAATGTGGTTTCAATATAAAATGGTTTGTTATTATTGGAAATTTAGTTATAAATGAGAAGGGTACGTTCATATAAAAATGTTACGTAGTAATTAGTTAAAATGACTACTTAAATCTCTTTATGATGGATACAGAAAGGAAAAAAAATTCATGATAAAGTACATGATCATTATATAATGTGAATGGGTGCACCCAGATTGTTTTAAGTGAGACAGTTACATAATATATAAGGGGTGAACGCATGTATCACTAAGTGAACCCATTATATCTTAAATTATTTTTTGACCTAGATAATACTCTATTTTATTGGTTAATGTACATTTTCTTAATAGGTTAGATGTAGTTAGTTAAAAAGGGTTTCGTATATGGATTTAACTTGAAACTATTTAATTCTTATATTGTTTTAAAATGGGTTCTAAATGTTATGCTCGATGATGAAAAATAGGTTTTTTATTTTTCACAATGGGATTTTATGATTCTTCCTTTGAAAAAAATTGTTTGTAATTCATGTGAAAATTATTTTTTTATTTCTCTCAAATATAATTGAGTTAATGTACTAAATGTTTTTTAGGGGTTTGTGTATTTAAGAGGAGTAACAATATTATCTTTTCATTTCGCTACTGTATATATTTTTCATCATCCTAAATTATAAAAATACAGAGGATTAATATATGGGTATGTGAAAATATTAAAAAATGTTTAATGTTATTAATATTTACAATGAAAACAAAAAATTATTCTTCTAATGAATTATAATATGGGAGATATGGATACTAATCAAGAGGGACGACTTCAAATTATATAGTTTTTTTTAGTTTTTAGTCATGATATAAAAAATTGAATAAAAAAACCTAAAAAATATCTTAAATGTTAAATAATGATAATTACTGAAATAAAACTCACGATAAGTCATGTTTGAGGTCAAGTCCTTATAGATGGATTCATAGGTTGAATTTTGTAACTTTTTATGTTATCATTATGTTAATCACATACACATGTGTTATTTTACATTGTATTTAATAATATAGGATATAGAATTTTATGATTAGAATATTTCATTATATAAAATATATCTTTTTACAATGGTTTCCTATGGATGAAAAGGGGATGAGTTAGTGCAAGGCACCAAGAGAAGAATATCATTCCAAATAACCATCTTGAGATTGATTTAACTAGAACAAAATTATTTATTACATTGATGGATAAATTGAAATTATCTACTAATGGTGATGTTTTCCGTGATTGATAGGAACCTAATCAACCAAAAGGTTCATTTTATTAGTGGATCATTTCATGAGTTAAAATCCACCCTCTATTAGTGCATAATCAAACATAGTGGAAACCGAATGATTGATCAATTCATAGGAGAAGATATTTACTGTCATGGAGATTTTATAACGTCAAAATGTAACCCATTAAATATATTTTATTAAGGAGAAGCTGATCAATAGAGTTCATTTATTTAGAATAATAGAGAGAAATATGATCTTGATTCAATGGAAAGGGCAATATTTAGAATGTATTCAAAGAGAATTATTTTTCTAAAGTTGTAAATATTAGGATGGATAACTGATTAATGGATTTGATTAAAATGAAAGAATATTTAGTTTCCACATATTTATAAAAACATTCAAAGTTTTATCACGTATGTTCGTGATTTTATTAAAAAATTGATAGTAAAAATAATGAGTTTTACTCAGAATAGAAAGAAAATTACAAATTTATTTGGATTCATGAAAATCTAAAATTTATTAGAGTGTTTATTCATGCACAAAATATTGAGTTTGGGATTTTTGACATGTATATTTCTAGATTTCATAAATGTAAGAAATGTAAAAGGAGTAATGGGGTGAGGAAGAAATATCTATGATGTTAAAAGGATTACCCCCAAAATTTTCCATGTGTAGTAAATGAAATTCATTGAATTTTTCAAATTATCAAGAATGTGATTCCAATGTGTAATGTTTGTTCATAGGGATCATGACCATAATTAATATAGTCACTAAAAACTAACGAATTATATAACTACAAAGCATCTAATGGTGAGATTTTTTAGATTCAATGAGTTAGGTAATTATTTTATCTTGTGTCTGATATTAGTTTAACGTGATAGAACTCATCATGATCATAAATAGAAAGGTGTATAAATGTAATTTTATACTACTTTCATTGATGTTGGACCATCAAATAATGTGGTGATAGCTATGACACAAGATTATTCGAATTATACCAATGCCTTATTTGACTATGGATTTTCGCATGTGATAATTTATTATAAATATTGTAGTAAAATGTGAATACAACCAAGCCAAAAAGGATATTATTTCTATGAAAAACTCATGGTGGAATCACTATTGGGACCAATATTTATTTGAATATTCATATTATTACAATTGGTAAGGCATTCCCAATAAATATTTTTGAAAAACCTATAATATATTTTGATTCCATTATTTACATATATTGGATTTAATTTCATCAAGATAAGTTAGATTGAAAATTCTTGAATCTTATGTTCAACTATTTCATTCAATAGATAACATACCAGGAAGATGATATATTTATTAATGATAACATTTATGTTTAACCATCTCATGGCTTTTAAATATATATACTATTTATATATGCGATTTCATAAAAGTTAATGAATACATGGATATTTTTTATGATTATTTTCATAGTGTTATTCCTAATTTTGTGGTTAAGGACACCATATAATTTTTACCTACTTAAATCATACTTATATGACCCCATATCAAAATGATCATTTAGAAATTTTAGAAATGAAAATGAAATTAAACAACTTGTTAGATAATGGTTTCACCACGAGGTTATCTTATTTTATTTGTTGAAAATAATGTTGATTAAATAAGACATTTCAATTGATATTGCAAATTGAATTAAATCAATTAAAAGAACACATATAATTTTCTACTTATCGATAATTTTTAATGACCTCTAGGGAGCTCAATATTTATTGATGTTTTATTTATCATCCAACTACAAATATTTGAAAGTAATAAAGTATGTTATTATGAAGAATACATTTGATAGTAGATATGAGAATTATTTATTTTTAGTAATGTAGTTTGGATTTTCTAATGAACATGATGTATTTATGGATCTCATTTATATATTTTACCAGAATTAAATGATATGATTATTGTTGAGATTTTTGATGAAATTTTTTAATATTGTAAAATACGATAGGAATATTATATACTGATAAATAACTATATCCAAAACAAAATATAAAAGAAATGTCTTGGGAAATTTAGTATTTTCTGGTTTTTTGAAAAAAAAATCATTCCATGAATATATTCTCTCAACAGATTGATTAATTATTTATCCTTCTCAAAATAATGTTTCTAAAGAATTATGAAGACCCAATATAACAAATAAATTTTTAGAATTTTTTGATTAGAGGGTTTATAATAGAGGATTGTTGAGATAATTGATTGTTTTTCAAGACAACAGACATAGTTTTCTTGAAATGGAGTTATGTTCAATGGAAATAAAATAATATGATAAAAATATTTCTTAAATTAAATGAATATTATTGAATTCCTTTATTTTAGATTTTCATTAACAAAATAGAAAATTTATCATCTATATTGATGATTACATGAAATTAAAATATTATGTCATGCTGATAAATGGATACCTTATTGATCATTGTTTAAATCAATTGAAACATCACAAGATAAATATAGATACACTATATATATAAATAACAACTTTATTGTTTATCTAAATATTTTTTGAATCCTTAATATAGAGTAATGTGTGAAATTTATACTTATCAATAAATATTGAGCTATATATTCACTATGAGTGAATTGAACATGATTAAGAGTTGTTAGTTATAAATTATTAAGGATAATGATTACATGATTTATTTCAATCCTATAAAGAATTGTGTGGATAATTAATTGAGATTGGAAAATATATATATAATGCGTGTTATGTTTGGATCAGTACTATATGGTTATTTTGGCATCAAAATTTTTGATGTAGGGTCATCGATTTTTTTAGTTTTCAATGAAATAAAAAATGTCATAAAAAATTTAGTAACCATTGAAGTATGATAATGATTAGAATAAAAATGAATAAAAAATTAAGTTGTTTATGTTTCCTGATAATAGTATTTATTTACTATAGATTCTATGATTTTGAAAATGATTACATAATCCTTGTGATTCATAGTTGAAGATTGTGTTATTGATTGAATCTCATATTTCTCAGTTTTCTATTGATCTATTAATTACTATGATGGGGAAAGAACATTAGGATTATTATTTGTGTGATGGAATGAAAAGTGATATTTCGGTTTTTACTATAAAGTGGATGAATTCTATAATGGATAATGAAAAAAAAATTCTGAATGGAATGGTTTAACATAAAAATATTCTATAGTGGAAATCATAAGCTATATTAATCGTATTCAAGGAGATACTACCAAATAATTCTAAGGGAAATAATTTAATTTGTGTAATTTTTGATAAATTAAATAAATATTCTCTTTAATATCCCATAACAGATATTATTCTTTTATATAAGCATTCTCAACTATATCTAAAATAGGTAGTCTGGATATATGTTGTTCATATCTACATTTTCTTATATTTTTATTTGATATTGACCTCAAATTTTGAGAATGAACATAAAAAATATTTTTGTACTGAATAAAATTTATATAGATCATTTTATGTTAAAACTGATTATTCGTTTGAGTATAAAATTCAAAACATGGAATATATTGTTCAATATACTTCAAAGGATTAGAAGTGGATATGGGACTAACATAATTTTTGGTTGAGATTTACTATAAAAATATTTTTCATTAGTGTATATTGATTGTGAAATTACCGCATTATATGGATAATGATGGTAGACAAAAAAAAAATTAGGATGTAGGAAAAATAAAGTAAATGGGACCATATATTGAAGTTAAAATAGATGTTAATTTCATGTTTATTAATAATAATATAAGGATGGATCGTAGAAGGAAGAAAAATTATGCAGATAGCCAAATGATAGATACAATTTTCAAGGCAGGTGAACATGTCTCTCTAAAAATATCTCCATAGAACAATCTTATTCATTTATGTAAAAAGTTATTTTTAATTTATTGGTTATTTGGATCATATTAAATCCAAGAGAAAATTGTTTCAATTACAAATGAATTGGTTTTTCTTATGTTTTTATCACAGTCTCAATCATTTTTTGGTCAAGAGGTTAAGGAATTTTGTCCCAGATTCCCCTCATGTTTTGGGAAAAAATTTCTTTAGTTAATAGATAACATTTTATATAAGGAACATTTTTTTTCATACTTGTTAACATAGTGTGAAATGTTTCTTGAATAGAGTGATTCACTATGTTAATGTTTTGGGGATTAACCATAGGGTTGATGATGGGACAAGGGAATATGAATAAGAAATGAGGTAGTAATGTCATTACATGGTTAAATATTAAATAAAATTTGAAGGATTAAATTTCAAAATGGTGTGAAAAATATTTCAAACTGATTAATGATATTATAAATCACTTTCATGTTTTTGTTCATAATAAAAATTTAAAGTTTTTTTTAAATAATACATATAATATTTTAACATAAACTATTTTTTATAAATTATTATTTAATATGTTAATTTTTAGCATTATTATTAATTGAGAATAATTAATTTTATGATTATAAGAAAAATAATAAATTAAAAAGATGTGCATTTTTTAATTTTACCTAAAATATTGATTTCTCAAAGCATAGTGAAAGATACAAGCTTTTGGTGAAAAAAATATCTTCATGCAATTAAAATAACTAATTTAAATGTTATTGTTTTTAGAATATTATTAAAAGTAAAATATGTGTAATTGGGTTATACATAATCAATATAAATTTTTTAATCAGAATAATATTTTTTTAATAAATGTTATATTTAGTTTTTTAAAAACATTATTAGGAATATTATTTTAAAGTGCATAATCATTATACATTTCAAGTAAGTAAAATAATAACTCATGAGGAATGTTTTTAATGAATTTATCACAGTATATATCATTAAATATTAATATAAATTAATATAAGAAAATTAGTAATCCATGAGTTCCAAGGAAATGATATATTTCTCAAAATATATATATCTTATGAATGCATTTTTCATCACACTTACTTGTGGGTTTTTAAAAAATTAATATCCCCAATAATTCTAAATGATTTATTATTATTCGGAATATTAATTTGGAATGATAATAATTAAATTTTATAATATGTTCTTATTAATTTTATACTATAATAAATAGTTAAAAAATTGAAAAAAGTAACTATTGTTAATGTAGAAAGGGTATAATCAAGTGGTTACACTAAAAAAATAATGGTTTAAATGAACTAAAAACATTTAAAAAATCTATTTGATGGAATTATTTTACCAATTTTATATATAAGGTTTGAAAATAGTGAATTTATTATCCTTTTTAAAAGAAAAATATATTAGTATACATTCTCTCATATAAATATTATATGTGTGCCACTCACCTCACATATAAAAGGACTTCAATGTCCACCCCACCTCATACATCCAAAACCAATTTTATTATCTAATACCTTAGATATTAACTTTTTAAAATTTAATAAAATAATTAGATAGGAATTATTTTTATTAGAAAACCACTATTGAAATACCTTAGCTATAATCCAAAATAAGATTTCTGAGAAGATATATAATTCTTGACTATGAATTTTTAATTGATTTATATTTAATCCCATTAAAATTTTCATAAAAATTATGATAGTAATGATTGTTTATGATACTAATTTCATAACACAAATATATCTCCACTTATATTAAGTGGGATACAATGTTATCATCCATGTGTACTGCAGACTATCACTTGGTTAAAAGGGTCTATTTATTTTCCATTGTCTTATATAATGTATTTTTTGTATTATTGAATTTAAAATATATATATATATATATTTGAAATTTTTGACATTTTATACTTCTATAGTTATTATATCACTTATTATTATGTTCAAGAATAAAATCTTTGATCAATATTTATCCTACCGAAGTAATTTTCAATAGACAGTCCAAATTTCATTGAAATTACCAATATAAAATTAATTGATTTCATAATTGCATATGACATGGTAAGAAGTGACATAAATGGAATAATAATAATTAAAATCTATCAATGTTTGTAAATAATTGACATTATATCTTTATTTATGGTGATAAGGAATGTACAATACATGCCAGGCTTGTCCCCACCTAAAATAGTGGGGCTCGAGCTATAACTAACCCTAATCTATTTACCTATGCCAGAGCTTATAAATGAGTGATGAAAGAAGAAATAACATAATGTGTCCTTTTACTATTTACATATATACACAAACATATTCATCTAGTTGAAGATTTTCTAAGGAATAAAATTAAAATATAAAAAATCATAGGGTAAAGAACATGCATGTAAAACCTCAATATAGTAGAAGAGTTATGTAATGTAATAAATAACATATAAGGTAAAAAATATTTTCCATCGTGAAATATTTACCATTCTAAAAAATTGTAAAATAAATTAAAAGTGATATGAAATCCAATCTGTTGATTGTCGAGCAATGACCACCATACACAGTTCAAGGCACCAAGAATCCCAAAACACCTCTATAATTATTGTTGAACTGTCTTTCGTCTATGTAAGAAATAGAAAATGAGTGGAAACCCCATGAATGGATTAGTATATAAATACTATGTAGTATTCCCCAAATTATTATGGGGGATTAATATGAGACATAATGGTAATTGATAAAAAAGGTAATATTGAAAAAAATCAGATGAACCCAAACTAAGATTGTAAATCATCAAAACATAAAGGGATAAATATTGTGTGTTTATGAATTTCACATCGATTAATTTCCAACCATATCAATATATCTACCATATACAACCATGATAAGATAAATGAGACGATCCGATGGAATCCCATGCACATCTTCATAACCCACTATATATATATAATGAAAAAATAATAATAGTTTTGAAATAAGGTATTCTCCATTATAAATCTGAGACTACAAAAATTTTATCCATCAATATCAAAATGTAATTAAATTTTTCATAACATATCGAGTGTTTGGCTATATGTAATCGAGTAAATGAACCATGCCTCTCCATTATATATCACAATTAAGGGGGAGAATTTACCATGTATTGGATACACACCATATAATGATAAGGTTATTTCACTATCCATTTTTAATACATGTATAAATGACCCACAATATGGTAAAAATTTTTATTACCATCTATGTGGATAGAATACCCGCACCCTCATATGATAGGTATGTCTTTTTGTATCTTAACAAAATTTATGAAGGACCTTCTCCTTTATGAAACAAGGTTTTTATATTTCCATGGATAGAGGACTGATATCCTAGTTCCACAAGTGTGTGTTTGCCTTGGTTGCACAATGTGTATGTAGGACTAACACCCCTATGTGACATAGATTTAATATATCCAAGGATAGAGGAAAACACATTCGATCCATAGGTGAGTACCATCTCAAAATACATAATGATCATGGAAGATCCATGATGTGATATGACATGTCAGTACCATCTCCATAGATAGATAACGTGTATGCTGATACGACAATAGAGAAAAATCTCTACAAAACAAAATTAGGATCACTCATGATAATTTCTATCATTAGGTGACACATGAAGAATTTTCACACTAAGAACGTATTTCATCTAATCACAAAAGCCACTATATGTTCAATCATGATGTTCTACATAAAAAACATATTATTGGCTAAATGTGGGCCAAAATTCGAGTCCAAAAGAAAGTGATATGAGAGTTAGAATATTGAAAATTGAATAAATAACATAAATGAGACCCACATGGAATGGGGTCCTTTTTTTTCTAGACCTATATTTTACAACACATGGACTTTTGGCCATATAGTACTAAAAGGTGTGTGAGGGTACTACTTAACATGACATAGAAAAAATCCAAATGAACGAACGATACTCATTGGAAATTTGAAGGTAAAATGTTAAATTTTAATTATATTCCTTTGAAAATTGAAATGAATGGCTACATATATCACACCACTATGATAAAAATGGAACAATTATTATGATAGTGTATTTACGTTTCCCAACTAGACAGCTGAAGAAAATGACTCATTTCATCACATCACGGTAGAATGATATTTCATGTGGCTGAACCATGAGTCCAACTTAAACATTCAACATTTCTATAGAAAAATATACCTCAATACTAGGGTAAAAATTAAGAATATAGTTCTTCATTATGAAACTCTATAAATAATATACATCATATATAAGATTCTTTAATGATAATAAGAAACAAAATAATTGGGTTTTCGTGATCTTCAGCCACTAGTCTAAAAACGTAATACAAAACTTGTATTACAAGAACCATCTCAAATACAATACCATGCAACCACTAATGGGTCATCAATCAGACATTGTATGAAGAGGTTACGGCTGAATGAAGTATTTAGTACACAAATAATAATAATAATTTTTTATTAATATAATTATTATTTTTTACTTATTCCAATGTTCGTCCCTCCCTCTTTTTCATTATTCAAGTAACAAGGATCCCCTTTCCCTAATTTAATTTGTATCTTTTTATTTTAATAAATATTTATATCATTTGATATATTAAAACAATAATAAATATTCAAATGATAACACAGGGTCAGGTCGCATGACCCTACTAAATTCCCAAGTTGATATTTTTTAAAATTTAATCCCATTAAAAAAATTAAAATAATTTCATTATTTTATATTGATAAAAGAAAGTTAATTATTGAATTATAATCATTTAATTTAATTAGACACACACTCTTTCAAATAATATCATAATATTATTAAAATAATAATAATAACATCCTCCATATTGACCATGTACGCCCACCTCACAAGGGATCCATGTCGAGCCACCACCACATCTAAAATGATAAGCCTTCTCCAAGTGACTCCACACATGTCCTCCACATGAAACCAATATTTTCACACCACACATCATAACCACATTCCAAACAGGAAAATCAGGATCCATGATCTTACTTGAAATAGCTCTGATTTACTTCTGTCTTTACTACATCCAAATAGTGAATTCAAATTTTTGGTATTGATATGATCCACATTTATAATACATTCATATCTCATTTATCAACCCACCGACACACCTCAATCCACACATCCTCCGACAAACCACATTGAAAATGGGGGTTCGATCTTACTCAAACCCCCCAAAACAATGTCGAATCATGACACCGTTGTCCAATAATAAATAATATGAAAAAAAATTGCTATATAGAACCAATAAAAAAGTGGTTAAAAGATTTATACGAGTCTTGTGGAATAAAAAGACATTGTAGAGAAACCTGAGGGAGAAATATTTCATGAAATAGAAAATTTTCATTAAATAGAAAAAATTAATGAATAATTTATTATGAAACAAGTGATCATGAAAATGTTAATTTAATTACATATCAAGGTAACATATTCCATCATCCTAAATCATATAACAAAAAGGTGGAAGGAACAAAAAACGATTCCTATATCGATTATGGATTGATCATTGGTGAATAACATACACTAAGTCAATAAAGATGATTACTCTATATGCATCCCATCAATTCACCTCAATCCGATCACATGTCATTGTCATTCCATAATACCACCAATGAAGAACAATTCTAACTTCCTATAAATGAGAAGAGGGTTATATGGATAAACATGTTGATTCACCGTAGTAGTTTAATTTTATATAAAAATGGATCATTTTATTTAATAAAAAATATAAAAAATATTTTACATATTTAACTTAAACACACTTAAGAACATCTTCCCTTACATGACATCCTACACTAACCAATAGTAGGTCATTGCTAAGGTAAACACTCAATTAGAAACTCAATGGTGTACTGGGATTTCTTATTCGAGTCTCAATTTTTATGATATATGGGTTAGAGTTGTAAATAAATTAATAAAATTAATTAATTTATCTAATACAACTACCAACAAATACCCCATATGATTTTATCATACTAAAAAACATTAGGTCGATCCCTGGGTAAATATTGAACTACTTATTAAACTATTTCCTTATATTTCCAATCCAATTCTAAATTAGGGAGATATGCAACCTTTTCAGGAAAACCACACATGTTTGATATAAAATATATTTAATATATTAATAAAATTAATTGTAGTATCACTAGACCCTAGAATCACGCACAATATTATTGTGTGGATTAGAAAATATTAATAAGAATATTCCGAATACAAACATGGGAAAACAAAATTCTCTCATTATACCCATCTTTATTTATTTTTATCACTACAAAGAACAAAATAAGGAAATAATTGGTGATAAACATCATGCGTCAAACAATAATGGTCCGAAAATATACTTTAATGGGTTTATATGCTTTGAAAAACTCACACCCAATGCATACACATTACAACAAATTATCTTTCTGTTCCATTTCACAACGTCACTGAATCCTTGAAAAATGAAACTCTATATTCACATCCTAGATTACCATGGTAGGTATTGTATAATGTGTCATACACATACCTCATCTACTATGGCTTATAGAGAACACCAGGAACCTGTTCAATATTTAAAGAGTTGGACTACTCTCTATCCTTGTTCAACAATAGTGGAAAAAACACCTTAATGTGATAATATACATTCATGATAATTCCTTTTATGTCCATAAATCTCACATGACCTCAACCATTGTAGTTTTTAATATCAATCTCATGTCCAAGAACAAATCATCAGAAGTGGTGTAACAAATCTAAAACTAACTCCATGATATCAAATATGCACGTAGAATTCCCATGACATTTATAGAACCAACCTACTGACACTTTAATGCTCCATAATTAACACCACGGACATGTGGGTACAATTATAGAAGACTACCATGAACCGATCCTATAAAGGATATAGAGGAAAATTATAATCCATGAAATCTCAGTTGGGGTGTTCAATATGCCAAATGTTATCACAAAGAGCTCAAGCAGTCATCTAGGATATCATAATCCATGATCCTTGCATCCATATCTCAAATCGAGAGGTGGTGATAACCCATATTGAGGTCAAAAATATAGATCCATTTTTTCTCCATGTAGTGGGTGAAGAATTCATCAATTATATGGGGTGGATACTCCTATAAGATAGTCACCCAACTTATTTGACTCCAATATATATCTGAAATCATGTATTCATACAACCCTTATTTTAAAAATAAAGGGCTTCTCGTGAAAAATGAAATGGGTCTTACAAACCCCCTTCTCTACAAAATTCTCAAACTACACATCTTTCTCTTATAGGTACACAATGTCAACTAAAAAAACCAGAGATATTTGGTCATCCCTTGTGAATGTTCTTACAGAAACCAAACACTCAATAGTGAGGTAAAAAACATGTCCTCGAGGTGGATTCCTTCACACACTACCACAATTTCAGGAAACCAAAATCTCATACCATCCTCTACTCCAAGGGTAATACTGGGTAACTAATAATTTCATTGAAACCACCAATGAATGAGATTATCCTTCCTTGTCTCAGGAGCACTCCTTTTCAAAGGAGGAAAAGGCCATATCACAACCTGAAAGAGCTTCCATACTCACTGTTAGCAACCATATCAACATGGATTGTAAATGACTATCCCAAACTAAGAACAAAAAACATTAGGTCTCTAGGGAACTATGGAATGATTTTGTTTGAGGATTTCTCTCCTCAAATTGTTTTTTCGACACATTGATAGAAGTATTTTGTCGCTCATTAAATCAACATGGGCCTCCAATAAAAGGTTTGAGAAAAAACCCCACTAGTTTCACTAGGTCTCGAACAAGGGAAATATATAGGGATATGTGTTATTAAAATATATTATACAGACTTCAGTCAGAGAATTGAAGTTGTATTTCATTTCCAAAATGACACTTGAGCCTCTCGACTAGAATCCCCTTACTATAGAAGCTCATAAATTTCCCTGACCATATGTTCTCCATAACATTATCTTCTTCTAAAAACACAGAAAACCAAAAGGATAAAAAAACAATGATGTAAAAGGAACTAATCTACTTCACCTCAATAATATCAACTTTTTGATGACTCTCACCCACATAGATTTTGATGATGTCATTTTAACACATCTTAGTGGGGGAAGTTTCCATCTTTTCTAAATATCGTAATCAACATCGAACATTACTAATACATGTCTCTATCGATTCCCCACATCACTCAGTAGAAGTATCTATTAGAGAACCATCATTTAATTGGGTAACATCATAGGGGGATATATAAACCACATGACCAGTATTGGCCTCAAAAAACCAATATATGAGTCAAGATCAACACAAAACTTCTGTGATCTCGTTATTTGGAACCCAAAATATGATATCAAAATCGGTGATTCTTATTCTATTACAATAAAAAACAACTACATTTCAACAAAGAGTAGTGGTTAAGAGTGAAGCCATCAAATTGGTTGGGACCCACATAAGTCTAAAAACTCAGATCACTAACTCAAGCTGATACACTACTACAAGGGGACCTGGATCATCACTGAAGAATAGAAACCTCTGGCACTGAAACTCTCTGCATGCACTAGTCATGGGTGTTACATAGCCTATACTTCTACATAATATGTAGGGGTTATGCAACATACCCACATCAAGGAACTATCTGGAATGTTGTTCCATAAACAGAGTCCTCATCACTCATTAGATAATCATCACAATCCTTAATCTATAATAGAGATGGATTTTTTCCCTGAAGACATATCAAAATAGATAAATACATAACAAATTTTAATAAGATTATATTTATTTCAATGGGGATATTACTGAAGATAAATATCATTCACTAAAACCTATATGATACATGAACTGAAGCTTACTACAAATATTGTCACCATATAGGATTTCAACATGAATGTAGTAGTAATAATGTTGTATATATTTTTCCAATGTGTGAACATAAAATGGGTTCCCAACAATGATATCTAAAATAAAAATACATTGAAAAAGGTTCCCTATACCTTAACCAAATCATCAAGTGGGGACTACTCCAAACATCATCCCATGCATCGAACTAGCCTTTGATAAAAAAATTTCATGACTTAAACTAGTGCGGAAGGAGCTGAAAATACCCTGAGCCCACTTAGATATATTAGGGGATGATTACTACTACCAAATTAATAAATAACACTAGGAGATTTTTCCATAACAATAAATTATTTTTTGAAATATTTTCATTGGAAATAATTTAATCTTGTTGTATTTTTTTATTTCATACTATAATTAATATATCCATTATTATATGAAGGAACAATGTGTGGAGTTAATTATATAGAAAACGAAGTTAATATTTCACTAAATACAAATAATTTTTAGATTTCTAAAAAATGAACATCAAGTACACCTTATTTTACATGTTAGACTAACGTTCCTTGATGGATAGTGGACAACTCCATGCCATGTTTTACAAAACAATAATATATTATTAAATATTATATTATGTAATATAATTTTTTAAAACATAAATTTTAGGTAATAAATTATAAATATAATTTAATAACATATGAAAATATATGATTGAATTATTTTTTTATAAAAAAATTATAAAATTATATAAGAACAAATTTAATATAAATGGAATGTTTTTTTTAAAACTAATTTTATGCTGAAAATTTTATTTTATAATAGTATATAAAATTAATTATATTGGTAAATAATATTAATGAAATAAATATTATATATATATAAAATAATATTTATACATTCACTGAATATATTTGATATTCATAAGACATGAAAAAACATAATATAACACCTAAAGAAGCTATATTTTTACAATAGCATTTGTGACACATTTTAATGGAAACCCTAATTTAAATATAGAATTTGGAAATTCCAAAAAGTAATATTTTTAAAAATAAAATTCATTTTTGAAACAAAAATATAAATATTATTTTTGGGGATAATATTGAATTTTTTAGTGAAATATAATTTTTTTGATTAATAATAAAAAATAATGATTTTTATTTCAAAATTGCATTTTCATTTAATTAACTAATAAGGATAAATAATATTTATAATTCATTTTTAACTATAATAAAATCAATTATACATTAATTATACCAATTTATTTCATTGGGATTAATTTTAATTTTATATTAAATATTGAAGTACAACACAAATGTTGAAGAATTTTACTTTAAAATCATTATTTTTTATACCATAAAAGGTATTTAATTTTTATTTAGTTTTTCCACCTATCAGAATTTTATTTTGGAAAATGGAAATAAATGGATTTACCAAGTATAATATTAATAGTATAAAACATCATCATAGTTTTTGAATAAATATATTATTTAAATTAATTAAAATTCATTTCAACGATTGAGGTAAAATTAAACGTAATAAATGACTAATCATTAAACAGAAGGACAGAAATGACCTAGAAACTTGTATAAAGGCTATGTTATGGATATATTGCTACCATATAACCTCTTGGTTATAAATTTATGAGTTATAGGGTCACATTTTCAAGATAGTTTTATATATAATTAGCAAATTAATGAATATTTCAAGAAAAAGAACGTTCCATAACATTAACATTTATAAAACATTAGATATTGAAAAAATAAAATATTTTATGTTATAAATATTTATTTGAAAGATAAATTATTATTTTCCATAATGATTTTTCATTAAGATTTAAAGATTAATTATGTACATTATACACATATAAAATGCTATTACATTGATGCTTTAGTTATTAATTAAATAAAATAAATAATGATAAAAACCTTTATGTTTATGTAAATTTAAATAATTATCATGTTCAATTAAATTTTTTTATGAAAATATAATTTTTTACATATGTTATCTTAATATATAAGAATTTCAATATTTCGTTAATATTATTAAATTAAAAATTATATAAAAAATTTCAAAATTGAAATTAATGTTATTTTGTAATAAATTATATATTATGAAAAGATTTAAAAATTAATAAAAATATAAAATTATACAATATAATTATTCAATGTTAATAAATATAAAATATATTTAATTAATGGATCAAATTATCTTTTAAAACATGCTTAATGAGCCCTAATTAGTAATCACATTTTCATCATAGTTTAGTTTAACATAGCGTTTGTTTGCTTTACATTATATAACATTAAAACTAATATGCATCCTATATGTGTTTTTTATTTTGTAAATTAGATAAAAAATTTACTATTTATCAGTATTTTATTTTATAATAAATCCCACATTATGGAGTATTAATGGTAACCTTACAAATGTTGTAAAACTAGTTACCTAAATGAAAACCAAAATTAAAAATATAATGACACATAATGTAAAGGGAATAAAATTATAAAAATTCACTTATTATAAAGTTTTTAATTTTAATTAAATTATCCAATATTAATCTATTATTATTAATATTTTATGTTCATTATCTTAGGCATATATCCCATTTTTTCTTACCTATTGGTATTTACAATAATTTAACACGTCCTCTACTACAAAATGGCCTTCACTCTTCCTCTTCTTTAAACCTATTATATCCTTTTTATCAACCAATATATTCTAAAATAATCTCCAAAAATCCCTCCATTAAATTAATATTCCATTAATTTAGTATAAATCTAACCATGGAATCCATTTTTTGGATATAAAGTGAATTTACCTAAAGAAGAGGTATAATATTTTTCTAAATCCCTATTCCTTTATTTTTTCTCTCAACCACCTAACTTCATCTAATTTAACTATTATATAATAAAAAAAATTCCAAAATACAATAATATTTTGTTAAAAAGGTATTTGGACATCTATTTCACTATCTTCAATGTTATTTGTAATAAACCTACCATTCTTACGTACGATGAACAACCGCCTCACGGTACGATGTAGTTTATATTTCCATCACAACCACTTATTTTGGGTAATTATGATGTAAAATATATTTTTATATGTTATATATGATATTTATTATGTATTTATTCTTATTTAGTTATCATAAAAATCATACCTTCCTGGATTCAATTTTTTGTAAGAATGATAATTTCATTTATGGTAGTGTGGAATGTCATCTACTCAATGTAATGTGATTCTTTCACACCTTACATGGAATATATTAAGGATCTATTTTTTGAACGTATATGATATATTAGAAATAATAATTATAATGAAGTTATAATATATATATATATATATCATTTTTAAATATGACAATAAAATATAAATAGCATTCATGTGTATATATGGAATATCGTATATATGAACAATGTATTACATTTCATACATATATCATATATACATTATTATAAATATATTTATTGTTAATATATATGATATTTACACTTTTTTACAGTTATTTAATTGTTAAATAATTATCTATGTAAGATTATGAATAATAAAAAATCAAAACATATATGAAAAATAAATAAAAAATTACCTGAAATGTAACATTGACATGGATAATTTAATAAATGAGTAATCTATATTAATAAAAATAATACATGGTATTATATATAATAACATGGTCTTATCATAGATCTATAATAAAATTATATTAATTATATAAGAGGTTTTGTCATGTACAAATAATGTCAATACTTAATGTAAGGGGATTTCTTGCCTCACTTTTATTTCTCGGGTATTTATACCCTATTCACCAATCATTTTATTGTGTGGTATATATAATGGACATGATTATATTAAATTATTATTATATGAAAATATGTTGTTATTTACATATCCTTGTGAGGATAAATCTTTCATCAAATTTATGCTTTAAAATTTACCCAATAAATAATGTAGTATTTTCTTAATTTTCTTTCTTGGAAATACATGGAATATATTTAAAAATATAAATTCATAGAAAAAAGGATTCTGAAACTTTTTAATGATTTATTTATATTTTTTCAATTTCTTTCAATTAAATTTTTTTTATAAGGCTTCCAATTTATCGTTGTATGTTTCTAATGTGTTTCCAATTAAATAGTCTTCCAAACATTTTAAAGAACTCTTTATATAGTTTCATAGTATTTTCCAAGAGATGGTTTCCATGTGTTTTCAATATTTCATTATATGTTTTCAACTCATTTTCAAATAAATGGTATAAGAAAAACTTCATGATTTTTTATGAGTATTCATTACTTTCATTGAAAATGGATTCCAAAAGGTTTTATGTTTTTTTAAATATTCTCAATTTTTTAAGATATATCATAATTATTCAACATCTATGAAGACATATGTTTTTGTTACTCATGTATTTATAGTGAAATTATATAAAAGTTCAATTCATATTTTTTAACTAGATGGTGTATATTTGATAACATGGTGTTTACAAAACCAATTCTTTCATCACGGTTTACATGTCTTTGAAGCCGTCCTATTTTTACTGTTGATTTTTTTCTTAAATGATAATTAATCCCATATATTTTTTATATTTTATTCTATGATTATTTTTTTATGATAACCATATCATTTTTGGGATATGATATGATTTTTTTTGAATCTTGAAAACATGTGTGTATGATTTCATTTGGGACGGTTCAGACATATATTTTCCATTAATGTAATGGATAAGGATTAATATATTAAGAGATAATGTTGGGATTAATGTACAAGGGATTGGTCATATATGGGAAATTGAGAAACTATATCCACTATAAGAAAATGGGAAATTCTATAAACTATGGGAATATTGGGAAACCAAATCTACTATGGTAAGATGGTGAAACTCTATCCTTTACGAGTAAAGGACAAAAACTAGGGATGGTGGTATGTCCCTCCGAGAAGTTGTAGTCCCCAAGAAGTAACATAATATGATTTTGGAAATGAGACATGTCGTATATGGAAAAATATTACTTGTTTATGTGTTTCACACAAAATATATGAATTGTGCATATGATATTCTTTATATTCATTGTGTTCTTTATCATACTGTGATTCATGTCCAATTAACTATCGATCGTTATGCCATGTCTCTAGTTTATGATATTTTATATTTGTGGCACGATCATAGAATATTATTCTCTTGTTCTCATATACTTATTTTCATGTTATTAATACATATTTTCTTTATTTACCCTTATTAAGAACTCTGTAGCACCCCTTTCTTATTTTTCCTTTATCCAAGTTATGAAGAACCATTTTTATGATTAATTACTAAGGGGGAGACATTTGAGTGAAATCATTGATGACCCTTTACATAGATGTAACATGTTTCCCCATTTATTATATGGAACTAATCTAATACACTCTTTTAAATTATATTTCTGTAACGTATTAGGAATTATAATAAAATGATATAATTTCTATTTTCATTAATTATAGGTTTTTATAATTGGTATTAGAGGGAAGGTTCTGTCAATCATTGGAAAATTAGATGACCAAACAATAGTGATATTCCTTGGGTTCTAAGGATATGTCTATCGATGACTCTAAGGATATGTTTAAGGATAAGGAAAATTATATGAACATTTCATTCAATTTTGTAAAAGGATATAGAGAGTGGTTTTCCATAAATAAATCAATGTATGAATATAATATATGTACATGGTTTTGTAATATATATACCTATGTGTAACAACTTTTACCTGGCGTGTCATGTCTAACTGAATAATAACACGGTAAAAAATAAGTGGACTTAATGTGAACATGTTTTGACACTCCCATGGGATATGATTTAGGAATTCCAAAACACTGTACAATACTTCCTTAATGATTAAATTAGAATATGATTATTAATAACCCAATATAAAACTATACTAAAATCTATTAATGAAGTAATTGTCATTATTTATACATATTTTATGTAAATTTTCATTATTATGCTGTTATATTATATGATAAGTGTTTATCAGCATATCCTTTCTGGTCTTATTCAATAGTAAAAACTTAATGGATTATGTTTAACAATGAAGGTTTCATTTTTGTAATGTATAGGAATGATGAATGTTGATTTGAAATGAAAAAAATCGCATGAAGAGAATCAAGAAGTCCCATAAGAAATGGATATACATATGAAGACAAGGACACCAAAAATTATTTGATAAATGAATGGGTTCATATTATAGTATTATTTAAAAGAAATGTAAGAAGAATGATTGGAATGAGGTTGGGGATCTATAAGAATTTTTTGATACATCACATTCTAGGAAATTTTTTTTTTGGGATATGATAACGATACCTGAGAACTGGTCAATGATAAATATGGATGAATATAATGTATTCAATTTTGAATTAGATGATTTTATTATATGTGTCATGAAATTTATATGTTTTATTTAGTATAATTTTTTTATTAGTTTTTTTGAATGTTATATGTTTAATGGGAATAAAAACGTTAATAATTTATTTAATTGAAAGTTGATATTTTGACAAAAAAAGATGGTAACTCTTAATGCGTTTCAATTTTTTATATAATTGTGTTTAGCAATGATTAAGAGATGGTTGATTTGAATTATGTAAATTAGATATAATTTATGACCTAAAAACTCACAATTAATTTTATTAAATAGTGTTCTATAGTATCATTGATTAATTTTAAATTAAAAGATTAATAGAATATATCAAATAATAATAGGAATAAAGATGCATTTATATTTTACAAAAGGATTTACGGTAATTTATATCATTACAATGTTTCAATATAATATATTATGAGGGTATACATATGATTTTAATGATACAACCAAGAGTTAGTTTACGATATATAGGGGATCAATTTTTATATTATTCCAGGATATTCTTTTTAATGTATCATATTATCATCTTTAGAAAGGGTAACATTTTTATCCATTTATGTAATACTTAAGTGAAAAATAAGATAATGTTTATGAGATTAAAGTACTAAATAGAACCGATTGGATTTATTTATATTGGATAACACGTGACAACCTTTTATTTTTGATAAAAATGATAGATGGAAATACTTAGCAATAAATTTATGGATCTCATAACCTATTAGTTCTTTATGAATAAAAGATCCACCTTCATTCTCGTGAGTAAGATATCGTGTGGGAATGGATCAAGTCACAGCCCAAGGGTGATATTTATTATATGGTGTGGAATAAAATCAATTAATTATCTGTTCTTGGGAAATTACATCATATTTATGAAAAAGTACCTTGATACCAAAAATGTTATCATAATAACTTCATTTATGATGAATAAAATGGATCCTCATATAATCAATTATTTATGAATATTTAATTGTTAACTCTATCATAAACATATTCTCTATTACTATCTATCATAACATTATATATATATATTCCACTAACATGTCCATATTTTCACTTTTCACTTATGTTTTCATATGTGGGAAACTTGTTAGGTGTTTCTCTAGGTATCCATTATGTTTCAAATATTTATTTTTTATAGGATGTTTCTGCATTCCTCTTTATTATGTGTTTCCTAGTAAGGGAACATTGAAGTATTATTCCCATGATAACCCATATTAATATTTATGGAAAAAATTATTTTAAGGTGTTATAATGTAACACTTCATTATTTTGTAAAATGTTTATTTCAAATTAATTTAAGCTTTTTTCATATTTTAAATATCACGCAACACAGAATATAGCATTTATAAAATGAAAGTAATATGTATGTAGTTCATTATATGCTAAACCATGTTGTGATTTTTCTATGTAGAACATTTTTATAGAATTATCTACATGGAACCAATAGGTTATCTTATATTACACTCATGACTGACATTCCTTAATTGTTTGCATGACACATAAGACCAAATATTATAGAAAAATAATATGTTATTAAAATTTTTATTATTTAATATAATGATATGAAAAAGTATATGTTTTTGGGTTTTTGGAATATTAATAAGTAAATTATGAAAATAAATGGTTTAATATATTGGTTACAGTATAATTAGAAATCAGTATAAGAACCAATTGAATATAAAGGGAATGTTTTTATGAAAACTACTTTTTTGCTCACAATAGAACATTATCCTATTAAAATAAATTTATTACTATTTTTTAATTATATTAATGAAATATATATTATATATCTTCAATAAATAGTTTAACATTAATTGAATTTTTTTAACATATTATACAAACAAATCCGATATTACACATAAAAAATATAAGTCTTTATAATATTAGTTTTAACGCATTTTAATGGAGAATCTATTTTAAGTCTATATTTAAAAAAATACTAAATTTTACATGTAAAAATAAAATAAATTTTTTAAATAATAACATTACAATTAGGTTATGGTAGAATGTTTATATTTTTTCTATGAAGATTAATTTTTTGATGAATATTGATATTTAATAAATTTTTCATCAAAACATATTTTTATTTAATATATATAATGTAAAATTATTTTTTTAATTATTTTTTATGTATAATTATAAAAATTATTCTATAATTAGTCCTATTTAGGTAACTGGGATCAATTTCTCTTTTAAATTTGACATGAAAAGGAGAGAAACATTTGACCATGTGTAGTTTTAAAACAGGCATTGTCATACCGTATGTGAGAATTATTTTAAATTCAATTTCTTCACCATTATGAATTATAACAGGAAAAAATAAATTATTGATATTAATAATTACAATATATATATTCTAAAAATATTAAAATAGTTTTTTTAACAAAATATTTGCAAATAGTATGAAAATTAATTATAGAAATTAAAATAAAAATAGTCATAATATGGGACAAAACATTAATGTGATGTACAAAAAAACATTAATAGTTGTCCATTGTGCGGTTTATACCAATTGAATAACCATGTAACATATTGGTTTTTAATTTTATTTGTCAATTGTAACCATGATTCTATGAGTTCCTTATATAATAAGTTATGTACGAATGAAATCAGAAAAACCTTCCTTACCTTTAAAATTTATAAAACATAGAGATATGTATAAAAACAATTTGGGTATAAATATATTTTTTAAAAGTAAATGTGTTATTTTTATCATTAATATTTAATATTTTTTATTGAGATGAATTATTTACATTATCTACTTAACAAATGCTGGTGCATTGATTATTTTGTAAATAATTAAATGAAATAAATGATGCTAAAACATTAAATTTAATGTAAATATTACGTTAAATTATGTTTTAAGATAATAATATCATTTTATCTATATTCTATCATAATATATTTTATTTCCAAAAAAGTTTTGATATTTCAAAAATTAAATTTAATTAATAAAATGTGAAATTTTAAATTAATGTTATTCTACAATAAATTATACTCCAATAAAATATTAAAAAATTATTTAATATTAAATATTCTATAAATTTATTATTAATTATTACTAAATTAAAAATATATTACATTAATGGGGAAAATTATCCTTTATAAGGAACATATAAAACCCTAAATATTATAAATTTCGTATGAATAGTTCGTGTTAAAACATAGTTTGGGAACATTGCATACACTTGTTCATCCATTAATTTCCAAGAGAAATGAGATTTTTATTTTTTTAATTATTTATAATATTTATAATTTAGTGGAAAAATATTTTCTAATAAATTACACATTAAATTATAAATAATATTTTAATTATATATTTTGGAAAACTAGTTACCTAATTGAAAAATATAACAAAACGTAAATTTTAAGGATCAAGTTTATAGGAATGATATTATTTTTTAATGTAGAGATTTAGATTGTATATAAGTACACAATACCTAATTACATTTTAATTATTGGAGGAAAATGAGGAAAGCATGTTCCCCCGTTAGTTATTACCTTTTGGTATTTATATGAATACCACTCTGCGTCCAATATATAATTGCATTCACTCTTCCCATTCTTCACACCTCTCAAGAGCATTAAATCAACCAAAATATAATAAATCAATCTTCCATCATCCATAAAAAACTCTCTGAGGCCTATCTTTTGTAAAAAAAATCAATCCACGGAATCCATTTTTCAATTGGAAATATGGGTTACCCGAAGAATATGTAACATCCTTCCTCAAGCTTCTTTCATTTATTTTCTTTCTACACCTCTTTAATTATTCTTATTATATTCCAATATAATAACAATAGTATCAAAAATATTATGATAGGTTTTTATTCTTTATTTTTTAAATTCACATACAAATAAATCCAACTAATGGTAATGAACAAATCATTCATGTTTATGGAGAACTACCACAAAACGAAATAATGTTTTTCGGATATCCATTAACACCTCTCGTAGATAAGAATTATGATGGGAACTATTTTATATATGTTATATATGATATTTATTATAAATATGTTGTTATATAATTTTTTTATAAAAAATAAACTTATTAATTTCCATTTTGTGTTTGTATAATAATTTTATTTGGGGAAATGTAGACTACCACCTCCCCAATTTCATGTTATTCATTCAGACCTTACACATAATGTAGTAAGGATATTGTTAGAGGACGTATTTGATATATATGAAATAATATTAATAATACAATTATAAAACATGTATATATATACATATATGTAATATACATTCATTCATTAAATATAATTATAAAATGGAAATAATGTTCATGTGTATGTGCGACCTACCGTCTCAATGAACGATGTAGTCAATTTCATTCTTCTATGTTACAATTATTATTATAAATACAAATATAATGAATATAAATGAAATTTATACAATGTTTTACATTATCTTAATAATTAAATAATTATATTTTTATGAGGATCAAGACTAACATGTTATAACATATATGAGAATATAGTCGATATTACCTAGAATGTAACAATAACAACGATTTGTTAATAAACAGGTCATAATAAGTCATAATAAAATAATATATGAAATTAGATAAAATAATATGGTTTTATTGTAGAATTATAATAAAATTATATTTATTATATCAAATGGTAAATCATATACAATGAAATTCCAAACATATTCTAAGGGGATTTATAGTATCAGTTTTATTTTTGTGAGATTTATACCCAATTAAATACTTGTTTATTTTGTGTGGTGTATATATTTGCATTAAAAATATTATATAATTATTATAATAAATATATTTTTATTTAAATATCCATTTTATTATATTTATTTCGTAGGGTTTTTCTCGCATATTTTAACAAATTGTTAATGTACGTTTGGCAGAATTTACCTTTTTGAGACACACGAAATTAATTTAAAATCCAAGATTTTGAAATGGTTTAAAAATATTTTCAATATTTAATTATATGATGTCAAATTTATTTAAAAATATTTTTTTTTTCAAAAAAAATCATTATTTCATTATTTGCTTTCAATGTGTTTTTAATTAAAATGCTTTCGAATCATTTTTAAGATTTCTTTTTAGGTTATTGATGTTTTTTATATTAATTGTTTTCAAAACATTTTCATAGATTCATTGTATGTATTCAATGTGTTTTAAATGTATTTTTATTAATAAAATCATTTATTTATTTTTTATTTTTTCATGTTTATTTTCTATGATAAGGGTTTATAAAAGATTTAAAAAAATGGTTTTTCCAGGAAGAATTGATAATGTCATCAAGACATATTTTAAAAGATATTTTAGAATAACTCTCCATAAAAGATAATATTTGTTTGTTCTACTCATTCCATCCTAGGAAAATTATTCCAAGGTTCCATTAATATTATTTCCCGAAATAATTTATGTTTTGATAGCATGGAGTTTATAAAATTAGTTGCTTCTTCATGGTATATATGCCTACGAAATAAACTACTTTTCCGGGGTTATGATTTTTATGAAATTATTATGAATCAAATCTATATTTCCATATGTTATGATAGGATCACATGAATATGATACCCATTTAATTTCATGGGTTATGATATGTTTGTTTAGTAATAAATGGAAATTTTATATATGATATAATTATGATTTGGGTGGGATGTATGTCACCCCCTAAAGAGTTGGGTAGAGATTTATATTTCTATATATAATTATGGTATTCAATTTGATGAGCATGATAATAATTAGGTATATAAGGACAAACTATTCCACTATGGGAAAATGGGGAAACCCTATCCTCTATGGAAATTTTGGGAGAGCCTATACACTATGGAAGGATGTCGAATCCCGACACCACACTTGTAATAAATTGCAACTGTGGAAGGTGGTTTGTCCCACTAAGTATGTGTAGTCCCCATGAAGTGTCTAGATATGTTTTTTGGAAATGATCCCTGACTAATTGGGAATTATATTAAATGTTTATGTGTTTACAACAAACTCTATATATTATTCCTTTGATAGGTTTACATGCTTCATGTTCCTAATCATCTTATTATTCATGTCTTATAAAAAACCAATCATAATGTCATGAACCACATTTCTTAATCATTTATATGTAGGGTATGATCTTCGAATGTTATTCTCATGTTCTCGTATATATATGTTCATGTCTTAATTATATATTCCCTATACATACCCTAACTAAGATCATGAGATCTTCCCTTTCTTAGGTTTCATTTTGCATAGTTATAAAGAAATATTTATATGTATAATTACTAAGGGGTGATATTTGTGGGAAATATTAATGATCGTTCACCAAGGAAACTGATTTTTTTCAGGTTTCCAAATAAACTAAGCTAAATTGTTCTTTGGGAATATATTTTACTAATATATTATATATTACAAAAAATTATGTAATATCTCAATACATTATTCTTGGGTTGTTATATTTCATAAGTACCATTACACCGACATAGTCATCTCGATGAAAAAGTACACAATAATAAAAGGAAAAAAATGAAAAATACTAGGGGAACAACTGTGAATGTAAGAGATCTAGATAGTACAATAGTACTATAGTGTCTTAATGAGAGTAAAAAATGGGGAAAATAAATTCATGACAAGAAATATATCCGAACCAAAAAAATAAAATGTAAATTAAAATTAATGAGCGATCACAACTTCTGATCTCCAATATATGATCACCATAGATGGTCCATGGCACCATGTATCCCTCAATCCCTCTATAATAACTTCTGACCTATCCTTCATCTATGTAATTCAAGTAACATGTAGGAAAATATAATACATTGGTGATCATATACATTGCCATTAGGATGCCTTTAAAGATGAAGGCGGAGGAGTAGCCGACACAATAGAAATAGATACAATGTTGGAAATAATGAACATCATTTAGATCAACCCAAAAAAGTGTGTAACCTAAATTATACACAAGGACCTCAAATGGTGTATATATGAGCTACATGCCACGTCCATTCCAAATATAGTAGTAGTGTATCATCATTCCGCTATGAGAAGAAAAATACAGAAATTAGGTGGCATATACCATACATCATCACAACTGATGCTAGGATAATAACCAAATCCAAAAACACAAATATGTATATATATATATATCCATATATCCATATATATTCATAAAAAATCATCATAAATAAGTGAAATTTGATCTCCATTCGAAATAACAACACAGAAAATAGTTACATTATTTCCTAAAATTCCATCAATGATTCCAAGTATATTGTGTGACTTTCTAGAAAAAAATGAATAGAGGATGGACACCTCATCATTGTTCCTCACAGTATATGGGGCACAATTTCCTAGTATCATACCCATTACCTTTACTAAAATTTAGATTCCACTCTATGTCTATACAACAAGTATTGAGAAACTAAACACTATATCACATGGAAGTAATAACTCTGTTGGCACAATGACTATGGAGGATCTCTTACAGGATGAAACTTCAGATTACACTCTACATGATAAAAAGAAATGTGCCCTTATGACATTGGGGTGCACCATATCTTTGTGGGAAATTAGTATGGAGTACCTGAACCCTGATTCGATAGGGGAGTACCATCTCCATGGAGAGTGGACCTGCTCCTTGGTTCCATATGGGAGTTGAATATTTATCTTCATAATGGGTATAAAGGATCACACAATGATTTAATAGGGGATCATTGACTCCATGGATAGATGCCATGCATGTTGGTATTATAGTTGATTTCCATCTTTGTCAATGCTCTCTGATGATATTTCATGATCCCTTCCATCATCACGCTCCACTTAAAAGAATCATCACACAGAAAACATCTTAATTTTTTTATAAACAATTGACTTGAAAATCCATCATTGTTTTCCACACAGAAAACTCTTTGGATATATCACTCATGATAAAAAACATTGAGACAAAATAAAGGATGTTGAAGGGGTTGAATATTACTAAATGAGTATATACAATGTAAGCTACCCACACTGGATGTGCTCCCATACTTCTACCTGGACATGTACTTTATATATCATGGTTTTTTATCCATGTAGTACTATATACTGTGTAATGTTACTACAAGACATGTCTCATCCTAAATCATGAAAAAAACACGATGCTCATCATTTTTCCAAATGGAGAAAGTTTTTTTCACATAAATGACCCTAACAACATCCCTAAATGGAAAAATAGAACATACAATTGTGATCCTCATGAAAACATGCTTGGAAAAGGCTATTTACATTCCTAAATCATAAAACCAATGAAAAATATAAATTTCATCTCATCCCTCTCTAATAATATGTCATGCGATCAAATAGTATGTTAGAATTAAAAACTCGATACTGGAAATGAAACATCATTCTCAATATCAGCGTCACAATGTTATAGAATGTTAAAAATTCTAGCAATATTTGAATAATATACCTCAGCTACATGATTCAATAATAATAATAATAATAATATTTTTATTATTTATTTCTTGGACCTGGTCCATGAGTCTGGAAAATGTATCCCACAATGGTATCAAAATGACCCTTTCAAATATGTGATCATGTTTCCACTTATGTTTGTTAAATCCAAAAATGTTTGGAGAATTTATGGATGAATTATGGTTTTCTAAAAATAGTAATAATAACAAAGTATTATTTTTATTATTATATTTATTCCAACATTATTCCTTATTCCATATTCATTGTGCACATGCAAATGAGTTTCTCTCCCTGATTTTCATTTTCATTTATTTTTTCAAAAAAATATTGGTATCATTTGTTATATTAAAATAATATTTTATATTCAAATTAGCACACATGATTCAGAATAATTCCCCCAATGAATCCCCAATTGTTTCATAAATATTAATTCTTTTAAAAATTAAAAATTATTTTTCTTCTTTCAAAAATCTTAAAAAAATTTATTTATTAAATTAAAATCAATAAATTTAATTTACAGCACACTGTTTTTTAAAATTATATTAATATAATTAAAATAATAATAATAATAATATCCTCCATATTGACCATGTATTACCAGCACATCATACATTCATGTATGGCCACCTACATCTCCTCAATGTGTACCCTCGTCCATTTGACTATGTGCACGACCTCTACTATGAACCCATCTAGTCAGACTACTTGCCATTGCTGCATTCCAAAATAGAAGTTGAGTATCCTTGAACTGTCCCAAACCACATCATATCAAATATAGTCCCTGTCAGACGTAATTCGTGAAACCATGTCTTGAATACAATTTTGATCCATTCACAAAAAAACATCCCTCTAATTTATCAACCATTGATTATTGTTTCATTCATTACACATCAATAAATACTAGGTTTTTATTATACTAGATATGTAGATACAAAAAGATTGATGTACATAGAAATTAAATTACTTTTTCAGAATACTTAATACATTTCAAAAATAGACACCCAAAGACCGTATTAGTTTAGTCTCTTTCGATACACGGAACATAACCTTCTAATCATGGTAAAAGATCTTCAACATCTCCCATAACGATCATCCCCTTTGGTTTTCTTCCCTAAAACCATTATTTATATCCTATGGAAAAGAAAACATAAAAATGGTGAGCTCAAATTCTCAGTAATGTAAAACATGGAGAACTAAAAAATAATCCATAAACATTTGAACGTAAAAACATGAACATAAAACATCAAAATCATGACCAATGAAATAAATCATGGCAGTACATAATTCATAGATCATAAAGTAAAATTAATCACGATAAAATAAAACATGCAATTGTGGAAAACCATTAAGCACATGATATTATTTCCATAGTAGACAATGCAATGTTTCCAAGAACATCATAGTGCACAAAGTCCCTTACTGAATCGAATTCACTCCTTGTTCCAGTCCTATATCACTGAACTATATTAACATTCCATTCGAGCCATGTCTATCTCATGAGATATCAATATTTACCTAATGAATTGGAGTGAGATATAGGTCCCACCCATCTCATAATGAAATCATTCTTACTTGTTCCACAAAATAAACATAAAATATTCATCATAACCCAATGAATAAAATGGGTTTCATAAACCTCATCCCATCATAACATAATCCATATAAAAAAATATATATCATTTCATCACAAGAAGAATAAAACCATGTAAATAATAGATTCATTATACTTGAAAAAAAATTATACTGAATAATTTCATCTTAGATGGAATATAATTTTAACAAAACACTTGAAATGAATTCTTGAGGAAAATATCATTTCTTCTTCAAAAAACTTTTCTTTTCAAAAAATTCAATAAAATTTTAAAAGAAAAGTATTTTGTTGAAAATAATCCTTAAATATTGTACAAGAAGCATCATGAAAATAAGGCGTTATGAAACCGTAAAAATCCGTTGATGCTGTATAATTTAAAAAAACATTTTCCTAGTACTATTGTCAGAAAAGTCAAAAAGTACCTCGTATGGTAATAAAAGAAATTTTCCTTCCATACGATGTGGTAAAAGTCAAAAAAGGTTAAAAATTACTTTAAACATACCTGTAATAATAGTAAACATTTTATGAAAACATTTTGAGAACATATGGACATGGATGATAAACATAACCCTTGGAAATACTTATGAATAGACAATCTCGGATAAGAATGAGATTATAATAATTATCCCTTACCTTATGTCCAATTTCTTCTGTATGTCTCTGAGACACCTGTATAGTGGGTTTAAAAATATAATTAACTATTATCATTACCATAATAATATTTATCATATCATTTATGATTCACTTATGACTTTATATTACCCGTTCTTTTGTAAATTCCGTGTTAAAGCAGCATTTTGGGTAAAATCGTTTCATTTATCGAACGTGTTTCGACTTGATGTTCTTGATATTGTTACTTATATTATTATTTACTTAATTAAAAAATGTAAAACATGATTTATATAAAATATATATTCATCATATAAATATATATGATATACCGATAAACAGAAATGAAATACACAATTTATGGATATGGTAGGTCGTACGTACGCATGAATGTTGTTTTAATTTATTTATTGAATTAAATGGAATTATGTAAATTAAACATATATGTATATTAATACATTATAATTATTATGTAATTTCATTCATGATTATTTATTATATATTATTTATAATCATTCTTTAATGGTTAATAAGGGAAAATGAATCTCATCACGTTCGTGCAGACGGAAGTCCATACGTACGCACGAGCGATGATATCATTTTTTGGATATTAAAATAATATATAATTGGATGGTATATCATATATACCGAATAATAATAATGTTATATTAATTATTTATATCATTTATACTCATTATTATACCCATCCAAATGATGAAATGTTTTAAAAACAAACTACACCACGATGTGGAGATGGTAAGCCATACGTACACATGTGTGGTGAATTTTTTATTCATAGGATGGATAAAATAACTAATATGGTTGTACAATATTTATAATAACATCATAGTATATATAATATAATAGATTTATTATTTTTGAATGGAAACAAACAAATATGGAGGAATTGGAAGAAGAAAGGAACATGAAATACGTGGTGAGATATTTACCACTTCTCCGGGTTCTTCCTTTTGATTTGTTCAAAAGGGTACCTTAGGTAGGCTTTTTGACTAAAATAAGTCTTCTAGGATAAAGGTAGGACAATTTATATGGTATTTGGGAAGGGGTTTTATGAGCCAAATGGCTTTTGAAGTGTGAGTTAGAGAGAAGTGGGGGGGGGTGCCCTTTTATAAGAGGGGTGAGGGGCACCTTATGAAAAACATAAAATATTATTTTACAAAAAATTCATATTTGGTTTATAATGGCTCCAATGTGACTTATTTCGAGACTAGGATGGGGATGAGTCAAATTCCTCTCAACCCATAGGTTTTAGATAAGTTTATGTTACAATTTTAAACTTATAATTTATATTTAACTCTATGTTAAATAATTTAACTTTTACCGTGTCTTCTTGTATTCTTACTGCTGAAAAACTATTTATTATTAAAGGGAATAAAGGTGATTACAAAGCATAATATAAACTTACAATAGAACCCTAATTGGTTCATTAATGTCTTATATTATATTATTTATGTGTTTTGGCCAATCCTTAGATTTTTAGGACCATTATTTCAATTAATAATATAATATTTGTATTAAAAACTCTTTTATGTCAATTTTGAAACTATTTGGTAATTTGTTTTCTCTAAATTCATAACAGAATTACTACCTCTAAATAAATTTATCTAACCAAATTTAAGATGTTATATTAACCTAGAAAATTATTTTAATTCATAAAAAGTCTCAAATTACATTTATTTGGCTGTTTATAATATCAATTATGTTAATATTTCATTAATAAGGTAATTACTACATCATCATTGTGTCATAAATAAAATAAATTATTTAATGTCTAAAAAAAATAAATTACAATTATGTAGGAAATATTTTTATATTTATAATGGATATTGTTATTCTAATTTATCTTATTTATAACCCAATATTAAAAAAATTTTAGTTATTAAACATTGATTTTAACTATTTTAACTCTTCTTTAAATAAAATACTAAAAAGTGTCCTAATCCAATACAAGTGGACCAAAGATGTTCATATATAATTCCTAATGTTTTTTTGGTCGAATTAAACTTATACAATAGAATTAGGTAAAGTTTTACGGTAATAATAATATCATTTTTACCATTAATTACCCTATTTACTTTTAACCATGGTAAATAGAAGTAAAAAGTTACTATTCAGAAAAAATTATTTTTTTCCCTATTGAACCACATTTTACTCCTTCATATTAACTTTGTATCTTGGATTTTCAAAATAAAACTCACAGAAGTGGTTCAATTAAGTTTCATATAAATTTGTAAAAGCTTCTAGGAGGTGGGTAAAAGACGGTAAAAAGTTCAATAAACTTTTTATATATCTAAAATTATTAAAAAATATCCCCAATGAATTACATTGAACTTATATAGGTATTATGTATCTATTTTGACCTAAAATAAATTTAAATAAAATAAATTATTATTTAAATAAAAAGTTGATTTTAACCAATAACTCAGTGTTTTCACTATTCATAAAAAATTGAATGTTTTATGAAAAATATCAAAAATTCCCCCTAGGATAATTTTGATATTCCCAATCTAAAAATGAAGTCCATTTTGAAAGATAAAATTTATAAAATTTTAAAAGGGGGGTATTACTTTTCATGACAGGTTGTTTATATAATATTTTAATAAAATATTGTTTTTTAGTGAAACTCGGTATTTCTTACAATGCAAGCTATCAAGGAAGGTTGTTCTTGCATGTACCGCTATCCATGAATAGTGTTTTGTACTCTACAAGCTAATACGCTATTGAGTATAGTGCTAGATAATCTTGGTGTAGCGTACAACACAAGACATTAATGAAATTAAAATGAATAATTCTCATAAAATCTCACGGTGTTACATTCTACCTCCCTTAAGATGAATTTCGACCTCAAAATTCATCAGGGTAATAAATGGTTTTCTACTTGATATTTTCTTTCATAGAAACCCACATCGTAAAAAGTAATATTAAAACATCATTTTAAAAAAGGAATGTTAGAAACATGACGGACACCCAAAGTAACTCATCATTAGGTTTCCACATAGAATAATATATGTGAAAATATGGATATTGAAGATAAAATCTAACCATCATGTTCTGATAGAGAGTGGAAGAGAACATGGCTATGAAAAATCCAAGAATCACAAAGCCATAAATTTGTGATGATATAAGGAACACTATAATTCATTATATATAAGGGAACTAGGACACCATTTTTTGTTTTCACGATCATTTCCCAAATGATGAAAAAAAATGAATTAAAAGAAATATTTACTTGATTTTGGTACAATCTCGTCGTTTCTTGTGCCTTTAACAATTTCCACATCATCTCTTAATGAAATGAAGTTGAATTTTTCTTTCATGAAGTGTTATCAGATCATGCGATAGAATGATAGTTCATTCCATCTATCTCAAACAAAGGTGAGCGAAAGTTATATACATAAGTCTAGCTATGGTAAGATTAATCGTATATGGTTCCAAAAATGGACTTATACATCATCTATCATCCTGCTTAATATAATAAAACTAGTTTCTACTAACCAGGGACTTCTTGTTGGACATAGGTAGGTGATAAAGTCATGTCATACTTCAGTTGTGGGTTTGATTCCCATAACCTAGTCTGATGTGACAGGTTTTCAACTATCCTGAAGTTTGTCCTTTTTTCTAAAACTAAAATTTTGTAAAATTATAGAAATAATATTGAAAAAAGTTATAGCCTTAAACAAAACTATCTAATTTATATCTTGATCCATTCCAATCCTTAGGCTTATCCAAAATACATCTATCCAAGCTCATAGTATAAAGAAAACGATTACTAGAAAGGTCACCTACCAAGAATGTGAATACCATCATTTATTTCCCATATATCATAAGATATATCTTGTTGGTCACATTCCAAATATGTGAATACCTTAATCATGTATTCTCTTGAAAAATGAATACAAATTTTACATTAGTGATAATATGAATGCTGTCAATAGATAAATCTTTCCACATACCAAAATCCAAAAAATTTCTATATACTCAAACCATGATATAACATTGTCTTTATATCATTCGTGAACTCATTAATACTATCAAACATTTCATTTTATCCTTATCCATTAATTATGCATGTATCATCTGCTTTCCAAAAATATTTCAATCACTTCTTGTGGTTACTCGTACCATACAATTATTGAAAACCAATACATAGATACTCCAAAATTCCACATTACTATAAATGAGATTCCATGATACTATTTTTAAATCCCATTAAACAGAAACTTACTAATTCCACAACATCATTTTCATACTCATCATCACAAATTTTGATCGCATGTGGCTTCCCTTTTTTCTTTTCCATAAGAGGATGCTCACGTTAATCATCATTAACCCCTAGATTAGGGCATTGATTAGCACAATTCTCCATTTCCTTGCACTTGAAGCATTGAAGTGTTAGTAGAGAATTCTATGTGGTCATTTATCTATTCATGTCATTAGATACCTTTTCCCATTACTTCGGCACTCATATGCTCGATGACCTTCTTTTCCACACTTGAACCATTTTCTAGTAACTTTCAGACAATCTCCACCATGCATATTTCAACACTTTGAGCATAAAGAAACATTCACCTTCTTTTCACTATTGTTCTGAGATTTTTCCTTGAACTCCATATTTTGTTTTTCGTCAAAAACATGAGATGGATATGTAACACCAAGTTCCAGTTCTACCTTGATAGCACAACACAGAATTTCTTCATAGATACTGAAGTCCCTTATAGTTATGCCCTTCAAAGACTTGGTTTTATGCCAATGAAGAATCGATCATCTTTACTTTCAGGTTGGATGATAAATCCAGATTCATACCTTGAAAGCCGTGTAAAATTCTCCTAGTATATACCAACAAATTCATCATTATTTTTCTTAAGCTCAAGGAACACCTTTTCCATGTTTGTTCTAAGAATATGAGGGTTGTACTTATTGAAAAATAAGTTCATGAACACATCTCAGTCCATGGATTCAATTTCATCTTGGGGCCTCATATTATTAATTAAATCCCACCATTTTTCTACTTCACCTTCTAAACTGTAAATAGTCAGAATAACTTTTTCATGTTCTGAACACCGAAGTATGGAAAATATATTTTCAATGGTACTGATCCATAGTTCAGCAACAAGTGGATCAGAAGACCCAATGAAAGAAGTTGGATGTTGCCTCATGAAGGACTTAATTGAATATTATTCCCTTATCTACTCATTTGGATGTCCAGAATGAATAATATCTTGTGTAAGTATAGGAATAATATTTTTCACTCCATCTCCCATAAAATTGGGTTTTTCAGGAGGACAATCATTTAATTGTCCATTAAATTGATCAACATGGTTCCTTCGGGTTCCAGCCATCGTCTAAAACCCAAAAAGAATAGTGTGAGAGGCAAAAATCATGCTAGGAAAACAACATAATAAATGGGGTGCACCATCAATATCTAAGTTCTTCGGTTTAATTATATGATCATTACTATAATTTTATAACTATAACCTATACTTATACTTAACCTTAGGGACATCACTAGACATACCTTAGAAATATCTCTAGGGATCTCACTAAATTTTTCTCATCCTAGTTTCCAAATGTTAACTAAAACATCACTCTGATACCAATTGTAGAGACCCAAAGCATGACGTACATAGAAATTACATTACTTTTTCAGAATACTAAATACATTATAAAAACAAAAGCCTAAATACCGTATTAGTTTAGTGTCTTTGGAATCAAGGAACATAATCTTCTAATCATGATGAATGATCTTCAACATCTCCCATAAAGATATTCCTCTTTATTTTTATTACCTAAAACTTTTTTGTTATATCTTGTGGAAATAAATCATAAAAATGGTGAGCTCACATTCTCATTAAGGGAAAACATAGAGAACTTAAAAACAATCTATAAACATTTGAACGTTAAAATGTGAACCTAAAACATCAAAATCATGAGCAATGCTATAAATCATGGTAGTAAAAAAGTCATAGATCATAAAGGAACATTAATAAAGATAAAATAAAACATGTATTTGTGGAAAACCTTTAAGCACATGATATGATTTCCATATTAGACAAGGCATTGTTTCCAAGACCATCATAGTGGACAAAGTCCCTTACTGAATCAAGTTCACACCTTGTTCCAGTCCTATATCACTGAACTGGAATAACTTGATGTTCCAACCATGTCTATCTCATGAGATATAAATCATTACCTAATGAATTGGTAGGAGATACAGGTCCCACCCATATCATAATGAAATAATTCTTACTTGTGCCACAAAATAAACATAAATCATTCATTATAACCCAAAGAATAAAATAGGTTTCATAAACATAATCCTATCATAACATAATCCATATAAAACAAATGGATATAATTTCATCATAAGAAGAATAAAAGAATGCAAATAATATAGACATTATACTTGAATCAAAATTAAACTAAATAATTTCATCTTAGATGGAAAATATTTTTGAAAAAAAACATTAAATGAAATCTTGATGAAAATATCATTTCTTATTCAAAATCATATTCATTTCACAAAATGCCATGAAATTTTAAAAGAAAAGAATTTTTTGAAAATAATCATGAAATCTTGCACATGAAGCTTTATAAAAATAAGGCGCTATGAAACCGTAAAAATCTATTCATTCCGTATAAGTTAAAAATACATTCTTCTCATACTTTTGTTGGAAAAGTAAAAAAGTACCTCGTATGGTAACAAAAGAATGATTCCTTCCATACGATGTTGTAAAAGTAAAAATAGGTTAAAAATGACTTTAAATGAACATTTAATAATAGTAAACATTTTATGAAAACATTTTGAGAACATATGGACTTGGATGATAAACATAACCCCTATAAATACTTACGAATAATCATTCTCAGATAAGAATGATATTGGAATAACTATCCCTTACATTATGTCAAATTTCTTCCGTATGTGTCTTAGACTCCTATATAGTGGGTTTAAAAAAATTATAAACTTGTAAAATAACAATAATAATATTTATTATATCATATATGATAAACTAATGACTTTATATTACCCGTTCTTCTGTAAATTCCATGTTAAAACAACGTTTTGGGTAAAATCGTTTCATTTATCGTACGTGTTTCGACTTGTTTTTCTTGATATTATTACTTATATTATTATTTACTTAATTACAGAATGTAAAACCTGATTTATATATAATATATATTCAGAATATAAATATATATGATAGATCGATAAACAGAAATGAAATACCACATTCATGGAGACAGTAGGCCATACGTACGCATGAACGCTGCTTTTGTTTCCTTGTTGAATTGAATGAAATTAAGTAAATGAAAAATATATGTACATAAATATAGTATCATTATTATGTAATGTCTTTCATGATTATTTATTATATATGATTTATAATCATACTTGAATGGTTAATCATGGAAAATGAATCTCATCATGTTCGTGGAGACGGTAGTCCGTACGTACACACGTGCGATGATATCATTGTTTTGATATTAAAATTGTATATAATTGGATGCTGTATCATATATAGAGAATCATAATAATGTTATATTTACTATTTATATCAATTATACTCATTATTATGCACATCCAAAAGGTGAAATGTTTGAATAACAAACTACACCACGATGTGGAGATGGTAAGTTGTATGTACACACGTGTGGTGAATTTTTCATTCATAAAATGGATGAAATAACTAATATGGTTGTAATATTTTTATAATAACATCACAGTATATATAAGATATTGGATTTTTTATTTTAGAATGGAAACAACAAAGAAGGAGGAAGTGGAAGAAGAAAGTAACTTGAAATAAGTGGTGAGATATTTACCTCTTCTTCGGGTTCTTCCTTTTGATTTGATCAAAAGGGATCATTAAATTAGATTTATGAATAAATGAAGGCCTATAGGATTAAGGGAGGAAATTTGAGAGGTTATTTTGGTAGGGGTTGTCCGAGCCAAAGGGATTTGGAAGTGTGAATTAGAGAGAAGGGGGAGTGACCATTTATAAGAGGGGAAAGGGGCACCTTAGGAGAAACATAAAATATTATTTTATAATAAATTCATATTCAGATTATAATGTCTCCAAAGTTACTTATTTCAATTCTACAGTGGGTTTGGGTCGAAATCCTCTCAACCAATAGGTTCTATACATGTTTAGGTTACCATTGTAACCATATCATTTACTTTTAGCTCTTAGTTAAATAATTTATCTTTTACTGTATCTTCTTGTATTCTTACAATATATGGTTATAAACATACTATAAACTGCCAATCAAACACTAATTGGTTCATTATTGTCATATATATTATTATTTAAGTATTTTTTCTGAACCTTGGATTTTTAGGACCATTATATCAATTAATAATATAATATTTTGTTTTAAAACTCTTTTACCTCAATTTTGACACTATTTGGTATTTTGTTTTCTCTAAAATCATAACATCATTATTTTTTCGAAAACAATTAATCTAACCAAGATTAATATGTTATATTAACCTATAAAATCAGTTTAATTCCTAAAAAGTCTCAAATTACATTTATTTGGCTATTTATAATATCAAATTAGTTAATATTTCATTAATAAGGTAATTACTGCATCATTAATGTGTCATAAATAAATTAAATTATTTAATGTATAAAAAATATAAATAAAATATAAATACGTAAGAAATATTTTTAGATTTATAATTAATATTTATATTATAATTTATCTTATTTGTATCCCTATATTAAATTTTTTTTAGTTATTAATCATTGATTTTAACTATTTTAACTCTTTTTTAAATAAAATAATAATAAGTCTTCTAATCTAATCCATGTGAATCAATGTGTTTCATATTTTATTCCTAAGGTTTATTTTGGTCGAATTACACTTATCAAATAGAATTATCACATGTGTTGGGGTAATAATAATATCATTTTACCCTTAATTACCCTATTTTCTTTTAACCGTGGTAAATAAGAGTAAAAAGTTACTATTCACCAAAAATTATTTTTATCTTATTGAACCACATTTTACTCCTTGATATTAACTGTGTTTCTTGGATTTTCGAAATTCAACTCACAAAAGTGGTAAAATTATGTTTTATGTAAATTTGCAAATGCTCCTAGGATGTTGGTAAAAGACGGTAAAATGTTCAATAAAATTTTCATATATCTAAAATTATTGTAAAATGACTCCAATGAATTAAATTGAACTTATATAAGTATTATGTATCTATTTTGTCCTAAAATAAAATTAATAAAAATACATTATTATTTAAATAAAAAGACATTTTTAACCAATAACTAAGTGTTTTCACTATTCATCAAAAATTGATTGTTTTCAGAAAAATACCTAAAATTCACCCTTGGCTAATTTCGATATTCTGAATCCAAAAATGAAGTCCATATTAAATAATAAAATTTATAAAAATCCATTTTAAATAATAAAATTTATAAAATTTAAAAAGTGGGTATTACTATTCATGACGTCTAGTTTATATAAAATTTTAATAACATATCATTGTCTAGTGAAACTCGGTATTGCGTACAACGTAAGCTATCGAGGATAGTTTCACTTGCATGTAATGCAAACCTAAAATAGTGTTGCATATACTACAAGCTAATACGGTGTTGCGTATAGCGCAAAATAATCTTGGTGTAGCATACAACACAAGACATAAAAGAAATTAAAAAGAATAATTCTCATAAAATCTCAGGGTGTTACAAGATACCTCCCCAGAAATGTTGAATCATGACATTGTGGTCCAAATAAGAACATTGAAAAGAACAGTGGGTGAAAATAATCAGAAACAAATTGGAAAAACCACACTAGAAAATCCTTAATTGCTAGTAATTTCATTGATAAGAAAACATGGAACGAAACATGGAAGTGACATGATATAAATTAAAAGAAAAATTCATTTCAACAAACATTCTCAAGAGACTTTTCATTTAAATTTAGATCAAGGTGTCACGACCGTCCCCCGGGGCCCGTACCGGGACTACCCCAAACCCGCCATTCATAGGCCAGGGGTTGGCGACTAGCACCAAAGGTGTAATTACCAAAAACTAGGAAGGAATTTACTTTATATAGGGTAACCACACAAAATAAAGTACGAGCTGAAAGAAAAACACTAAGTAAATATGTATACAAAAGGGTGTCGAAAAAGTAAAGGGGGAGGAAATAAAAGTCCAACAGAAAATGTACAAGTACAATTGAAGGAATGTAAAGCAGCCATAATGTCGTCCTACGAGGTTCCTACCTGAAGGGTAGATACAGATGGTCTCATTTGCACTCCATGTCCATCAGTATCTTCCATTCACCAACTCGTCGTAACGTCCACCTATGGGTACTATCCATTCCAACTACTCAGCCTCAGTCAGTGTTGTTCTTTATTAGAATCCAACACAATGCGATGCAGGAATAGCCCGTGCATGGGTGAGTACAACAATACTCAGTAGGGGCCACGAGACCCTCAAGATCTCACAAAATCCAACAAGGATAAACCACAAAGTATGAAATCAACAGATAACCCCACTTAGTTATATTCCCATACATATACCTAAGTTATCATGTAATCCATCTCGATCATGAGGAAACACAAGAGTTATTGACTCATCTCACACAGGTATACAACATTTGTATAGTGGTATAGATGATTATATTTAGTCACTGATTCGTTTAAGATTTCGGACCCACATAGGATCCAGGACCAGTGGTTAGAACTGTCAGACCCACACATGATCCAGGAACAGTAGTAGGATCTGTCAGACCCACACAAGATCATGGACAAGCTAAGCTATCCGACCCACATAGGATCCATGACCAACCGTTCTGTCGAACCCACACAAGATCTAGGAATAGATGTCTGTTCCATCAGTCCCACACAGGATCCAGGACCAGTATTTATAACTGTCAGACCCACACAAGATCTAGGAACGGTAGTCAGAGCGCAGCCAGCCACTAGGTTTCCACAAGAATGCTAGATTCCGGGAGGGTCTTCTCTACAAGCTAAGGGTAAATAAATCAACTGCCTTTTAGTCCAATGTTGATGTATCCCAAAGTTATGCCTCGTCAAAAGGAACACATCGCGACAGAAGGTGCGTCAATCGGACTCCCGGTCTGAGAGTTATTGACATTTCCATTTTGGGCGCCTAGTTTGACTAGAAGAAACCATGAGACACATCAACATGGGACTATGAGGCAGTTGATGTATTGACTCTTAGCTTACAGAGAATACCCTCCCAGAATCGAGAATTCTTGTGGATACCCTGTGGTCGGCTGCGCTCTGGCTACTGTACTTAGATCTTCTGTGGGTCTAACCGTTCTAACTGCTAGTCCTGGATCATTTGGGGGACCGACACCACTGACTTCTGTTCCTGGATCATGTGTGGGTTCGACAGAATGGCTTGTGCTAGATCCTGTGTGGGACCGATAGCTTAGCTGGTCCTGGATCCTGTGTGGGTCTGACAGCTATGACTACTATTCCTAGATCTTTTGTGTGTCTGACATTTCCAACCGCTGGTCCGGGATCCTATGTGGGTCTGATAGCTTAGATAAATCAGTGACTACTTCTGATCATCTCTATCACTCTATGAAATTTGTATACCTATGTGAGATGAGTTAGTAACTCTTGTGTTTCCTGTTGATTGATATAGATTACTTGATAACTTAGGTATATGTAAGGGCATATTCCTAAGTGGGGTTATCTATTGAATTCATACTTTTTGGTTTATCCTTGTTGGATTTTGTGAGACCTTGAGGGTCTCGTGGACCCTATTGAGTATTATTATACTCACCCTTGCACGAGCTATGCCCGCATCTCATTGTGTTGGATTCATACGACAGATAGTGCTGACGGAGGCTGAGTAGCAGGACTGGATAGTACCCGGAGGTGGACCAGACGACGGGTCGGTGCAGAGAGGAGACTAATGGATGTGGAGTGTTGAGGAGGCCATCTGTATCTACCCATCAGGTAGGAACCCCGGAGGATGACCCTGTGGCTGCTTTACTTTTATTCACATGTACTTTATTTTTATTTTTATTTGTACTTTCCTGTTGGGTATGTATTTTCAGCCTCTTTACTTTCTGAGCACACTTTTGTATACAACTTTCTTAGTGTTTTACTTTTAACTAATACTCTTTCGTTTTTGTTTACTCTATATAAAGGAAATTCCTTCCCAATGTTAGGGATTACACCTTTGGTGCTAGTCGCCACCCGCTAGAAAACGGAAGGTGGGCTTGGGGTATTCACGGCATGGGCCCCAGGGGACAGGTTTTGACAAATTGGTATCAGAGGCAATCCCCAGCAGGAAGTGCTTAGGCACTGCCTAGGTTTGAGGAATGGGGTCCATAGTGAGGGTGTTGTGCTTTAATGGGAGGATAATATAACACCCCTTTTAAAGTGAGACATAAATGGATAAATGATATGACTCTTGTCAATAAGGTGCACCTTTCTTTCCGAGATCCTATCTGATTATAACTCCACAGTTAAGCATGTTTGGCCTAGAGTAGTAATTAGGATGGGTGACCTTCTGGGATATTTCCTAGGGTGTGTGTGAGTGAGGACTAAATATACTGAAAGAACATTTGTTGTCCTATGGGAACAATCATTAGTCTGATAACCGACCCTAGTGAGTAATAGCCTCTGGTGTGCTGGGAAGGAAACCAAGGTATTACAGGAGACTTGTGGGGTCTGATGACATTGTTCATGGCCCGAGGAGGAAGGTCATGATACAAGGGAAAAAATTTAATAATGATCAATCATTTAATTAAATATATGGAAAACAAAAAAGAAGAGTCTTTTCATGATTATGGATTTATCTTCGGTGAATAATGCATTCTCTAGTGATGGATATGACCAATTGTGCCTTCCGCATGTTGACTCACCTTGATCCATACCTCGTTGTAGTCTAGTCTCAATTCCACAAATCAATAATGATTGGAAGATCCTCTCAAAGATCCCTAGGTTATGAGGATAACCCTAGATATTCTCCCTAGAGATATAATTATGGATAAAATTTGTTCTGATAATTTAATTAAAAATAAAATAAATAAATTGTCTACATTAATTAAACACATCCTCCAACAGCTTCTATTACCGGATGTCCGGTGCTGACTAACAATAGGATGCACATAGGGTAAAACATACATTCAAAACTCAATTGTGGTCTTATATTTCCCATTAGTGTCTCCATTGTCATGTTAACATGGTTAGGGTTACTAAATAAATATATTTATTTAATTAATTATTCCAATGAACATGGATTCCCCATCTGAACGTTCCACGTCGACCAACCTTGGTTTGTTCCAACAGTTAACCACATGCTAAGGGTTCATCTATGGTATTATATTAACAAAATGAGACACTATTAAGGATATTTTCACATATTTAAGGAAAATAATGGTTCTATTATATTAAAATAATATAATATTTTTATAAAAATAATTACAGGATCATAAGGCCTCAGAATCGTGCTCTATCTCAGCTCCTCAATGTGAATATATTCCCTCTAATATTTCAAAGTATTACATGAAAAAACTAGAGTCTCTAAATTATTAACTTCTTCAAATAATTTATCCACTTAGAAGCATATACTATGTAAAACGTTGGGGACACTAAGCCCATATATAGATCTCCCTCCCCCAGGAGACCCTGTAATGGTTTCTAACGTTTCAAAAGAAACAAGCACCCAAGGAATACAATTTTTGATGAACGATATTTAACTTCCAATTCATAATGCCACCAGATCCATGAAAAATGAAACTCCACTATCATATACCATCATAAAAAGGGCAATATAGTATAAAAAGTCAAGAACATACCTCCTTAACTTTGACATGTGGAGAACACCAAGAACCTAGGATAACTACAAAGTGGTTGACTAATTTGTCACCATGCTCAACAATAGTGGGTGAAAAGCCTCAGTGTGAGCATGTATTTCCACTACTAAGAATTGGGTGGATCTCAAGATCATACAATTTCAACCATTTTAAGGAAAACATTCACAACCATGTATGGGAAGGAATATCCCAAGAAGTAGACCATATAATGTGGAACTAACTCCAAACGAACTTTAATATGATTAGATCTCCCCATGATTGTATAAAACTGTTATCATGTGGCTCATGTTCTCAAACATGGATTCATTGTAAATGAGGGTACCATCATTGAGGTACACCAAAAACTGATCCATGAAATGTTAATGATCATTCTCATAAGTCTTACAAACATTACTAGGGAAATAAACATGCCAATTTTTACCTCTTATTATTCATGAACCTGAATAGACTATCAGAATCCATTCATGGCCCACCAACCTCTTGAACATGGATCTAGATATAACCTATATTGAGATCAAGAATCATTACAAAAATCACCTAAATACAATAGGATAATAGTTAATCAATTATCTTGGGTGGATACTCCTCCCATATAGTCACTCAACTTGGGTAAACGCAATACACATCAAACCCCTAACTCCCATCAACTCCTTAGTGAAAAAACACATGACACCATATAATAATCATCGATGGTCTTATGAACCACCTACAATGAAGACACTAATGTTATTAATATTTTCATGAAATATTATATACTCCCTTTACTGATTTTATATGAAATGTGCTTAATTTGTGTGAAATATTAATGTTTTAACAATAAGTATAATTTTTGATCATTTTTAGAAGTAGTCCAATTGAGTCAGTTTACAATTTTCATAATAAATATTAGTATACTGATCCAAATTTTTTGGTTTTCCTTTTTTAGGATTCCACATTAAATATAAAACATTTCATTAGAAGGTACCGTGAGCCAATTCTACCATTTGAAGGTTCATATGGTCCTCACAAACAAGATGAATGAATCTGTGAAGAAACTGGACTATTCATGAAGATTGATTTACTGGGCTAAATACAGAAGTCCAAATTCCATTTTCCCAACCGTAGTTCTGGGGACAATGTAAGGAGTCTTGGATAAAAATTTCAAGTCCCAAATAAAAAAACAAGGGGCCCAAAATATGCTTTGAAGTTCTGCCCACCATTATGGCCGAGAAATAAAATAAGTACAGTATTCATGACATATATAATGATTTATGCATAAAATAAAACTTATATCTTTCATTAAATTTTGAAGGCATCATCCTATTCAAAAACCCTTTCACATTTTGGACATCAAAAAGTCTGGATTGAAATGCACAGGTAAAAATTGTTTAATAATCTGGCCATAAAATTGTCTACATATGTAGACATTCCTCCAAATTTTTATATTAGTTTGAAATCTTAATTATATACAACTTTGAAGAAGGATATTTCTTGCGATTCAGCTGTCTGAATATCCAACATGGCGATGAAATTTGAGGGATAGATTGGGAATGGAAACAGTCCACTCCTTGGACAATAAATACTCTCCCCTTCTCTCCTAAGAGGGGTTGGCATTTAAGAAGAGATGTGAACATATTGGAATGACCAAAGCCTTTCCAAAGGCTTGGTAGGACCTACTATACTCATTTTTTCACATGATATATCCATCCTCCTCTCTCTGTTTCCTTTCACTTTTGTGTTTTTCTTTATTTGTAATCTCGTAACTGTTGATTTTGTAATTCTGTTTTAATGAAAGTTTCTTCTTCAATATCTCTTATTATCATCCACCTTATGTATTTTAATTTTAATGATCTTAAAATAGTGAAAATTTAGTTTAATCCCATTCCTTTTTCTTTTTCTTCCTCATTCACTCGAAAGCCCGTTTTTAATTATCATCATTATTTGTGTGTGTGTGTTCGACGCACCACTCTTTTCTTATCCCTTTATTTTTCATCTCTTTATAATTAATCCCCATAAAAATATATTATCAGATTAATAACCATCTTAATGTATGAGTAAATATCTTATTGGGGTGATTTTCGATTTAGGTATGTTAAGAGATTGAGAGCATTTGCTCGATGAGTATTCATTGAATTAACATTGTGTATGTTGGACTTAACATGCCATGGATTAATGACTTGTTTTGTTTAACATGTTGTTTCAATGGAATATTGGAACCATAAATACACTAACATAAACAAGATATGATCAATATTATAACCCTAAGATAAGTTAAGGATTGGATTAAAGCCTTAACACTTTGGAATTCAAATCAACGTCAACTTGTGACATGGGTGTTAATTTAAATGCAATATAAAGCAATTCTCAAGGATATCACAAGATTAACTAACCTAATTATGAACTCACCCCAATCATTATCAATTTTTTAAATAAATCATAATAAATTAGTCATTTTAATTAATCTCTACAAACAAACCCCCCAATCAGAATACAATCAACTAAAAACAAACGACTATTACAAAGTATCATCGTTGAGGATTCGACCCGAGTACTGCTATACACATTAGCAGAGAACCAGAACCATGACCGGTCGATAGGAAACAATCCTCCGTGCATTTCCAATGGTGTCATTTATAGGGAATGGTTCATTATGTAGTCATTAGTTTCTGGTTATTTTAATAAAAAAACAAAATTGTAAAAAAAATTGAAAAAAAAGCACAATGAAAAACCTGACTTCTCATAAAAATCATAAACTGAAAAAAAAACTCGTCTTCCTCTTTCCTTAATAATATCTCTGAATGACCCATATCATTCCATACAATCCCTCGGATTTTTTTGACCCTGATATTTAGTGAACACTTCTCCAACTTAGGAGAAAACATAAGAGATAATCAAATAATTCATGAACCAGTCCTTGTTCAACCAACTGAATTAGATATGGCCAATCATAGGGAACAAACACTAAATGAACATGCTACCCATGATAGGAATTACCAACCTCTTGGTATTCAATATCGAAACATAGAGACTGACTTTGAACACAAATCGGGTTTGATTCATCTTCTTCCTCATTTCCAAAGGCTAGCCGGTGAGGATCCACATCTCCACCATAAAGAGTTCCAAGTAGTGTGCTCTACCATGAAGCCTCAAGAGGTTTATGAGGAACAAATAAAACTCCGAACATTCCCTTTCGTCCTATCTGACACTGCCAAGTCATGTCTTTACTACCTCCCTCCTGGTTCCATAACCACATGGAATGACATGAAGCGACTCTTCATAAAGAAATTCTTTCATGCTTCTCGTACTGACTCTATCCTAAAGGAAATAAGTTGTTTCCATCATTTCCCAAGTGAATCACTCCATGAGTACTGGGAGAGATTCAAAAAACTTGTTACAACCTTCCCACACCACAATATTCCTAACCAACTCTGGATCCAATACTTCTATGAGGGGTTGTTGGCTATGGAGAGAACTCTCATTTATGTTGCAAGTGGTGGTTCACTTGTTGATAAAACTCCCACAGCTGCAAGATATATCATAAGTAACATGGCTGCAAACACACAACAATTCCATACTCGAGCACATGATAAAGTCAAACAATCCCAAGATAATCAATATATTGAGCCTAAAAAGATGACCAAGTGGATGAGTGAACTTATAGGATTTTGTGCGACAACTAGTTGTGGCTACCAAATCCCCAACCCCATCTTATCCTCAATTAATGTTTCCTCGACCTATCAGGAACTGTTGAATCTACAACTCTCCATCTCATCCAACTGACACATGTCCACAACTTCAATAGGATCACTCTGATTCATCTAGACCAATGGAGATCAATGTAGCATATTCTCACCAGAACACCAACCCTCAACTATCAGGTCAGTTTGTTAGAAACTTCAACCAAACCCACATTGAGCCCTTCTCTTATCCCTAAAACCCTAACATGAGATATGGGAATCCTATTTCTCATCCCCCTCAATTCCCTCCTCAAAACCCAAACTAGTTTCCATATGGTCAAGGCGTTGGTAACTTCTGACAAACTTATCCTTTTATTCCTCATCCTCAAAGGAACAATCCTCCTACTGGATTCTATTATACTAGTGATCCTTCCCAATTAAAAAACCATTACAATAGCTTTCTCAATAACCAAAATCATGGTAATCCCAATTTGGGAAAATCCTCTTCGTCGAAGCAACCATGGGAAAGCACTATTGAAGATCTTTCCTCCATCACCCATACTAGTCTCAAAAACATTGAAACCCAAATTGGTCAACTTGCATCCCACAATAGTCATCAGCAACCATCCAAGTCTTCCCAACTCCCATATCAACCATTACCAAACCCCAAGGGTAATGTAAGTGAAATTTCACTTAGATCAGGAAATCAAATTGTTATGCCTCAAGATAAGTACTCCAACCCTCCTTTAATTGTTTACCTAGAAAATGAAGAGAAAAAGAAAATTGAAAAGGAATCTGAATCCATTCCATCACCTCTTTTTAGTCCACTGAGGAATCAAATTCATTTTCCACAATCTATTTCTAAGCCAAATAATTCCTTTGAACCGATCCTAAAATGCTTCACATGTTTAGACATGTTGAAGTCAACATTCCTCTCTTAGATTCCATCAACCAAATTCCTAGCTATACCAAGTTTCATAAGGAATTGTGCACCCACAAGAGGAAACTTAGGACCTTTGAAAATGTTTCCACCTAGAAGTCTATTCCCATAAAGTGCAATGATCCAGGGACCTTTACGCTTCCATGCCAAATTGGAAGTTCCAACTTTGATGATTCACTCATATACCTAAGAGTATCAATTAATGTCACACCCAAATCGATCTTCTACAACCTTGGTCTAGGTCCCTTACATCCAACAGGTTTGGTCATTCAATTATCCAATCGAATCACAGCCAGTCCTGAGGGCATAATTGCAGATTTCCTTGTCTGAGTCAATGATATTATCTTCCATGTTGATTTCTATGTCGTTGACATGGAAGGTTAGATGAGATCTTCTCAATCTCCCCTAATTATATGAAGACCATTCCTCATGACTGCAAGAACCATGATTGATGTCCATTCAGGCATCTTATCCATGGAATTCGGAGACCAACTGGTCAAGTTCAACATTTTCCAAGCCATGTGATACCCATATGAGGATCACTCTACATTCTCAATCCATGCTTCTGAGGACACTTTTAAGAGTCAATCGAACCCCAATCGACCATTTTCTTCATGTTCAAATGACAAAGGATCTTTTGAAATATGCACCATTATTAACCAAGTCATAAATGGTGAACTTCATGTGGACCTATCATTAATAGTCTCCATCAATCTAGAGGAACTTGAAAACTATCTTGAATCCCACATCTACTATGATCTCTACTGCTCCACCTTGGAAAGTATTATGGATAATTAATTAGAAGCAACTGAAGTCCCTTTCTCCATTCCTTAGTTTTCTACCCCACAAATAAAAGATGATACTGATCTGAAACCTCTTCCTGAACACTGGAAATATGCATTCCTTTTCCATGATCACTCTTATCCTGTAATTATCTCTTCTTCACTTACCGAAACCGAGGAGTCCAAACTTGTTTAAGTGTTGGAGAAAAACTAAAAATAGTTAGGGTGGACCCAATATGGCATACCAGGAATCAACCCTTCCCTTTGCATGCATCACATCCATCTTGAGGAATCAACCAAACCAATTAGACAACCACAAAGAAGAGTCAATCCACTCATACTTGAGATAGTTACGGAAGAGATCACCAAGCTTCTTCAAGCTGGTATTATCGACCCAATTTCTAATAGTGAATGGGTTATTCCAATTCAGGTTGTACCAAAGAAGGGTGGGATAACTGTTGTCACAAATGGACATGGAGAGGTAGTCACAACTCGAGTGAAAAACAAATTGTGTGTGTGCATCAACTATAGGAAATTGAATGTTGAAACAAGAAAAGAAAACTAACCTCTTCCATTCCTTGATCAAATGATGGAACGTTTATCCATAAAGTCACACTATTTCTTTCTTGATGGATACATCATCTACTTCCAAATCCCAATCACACCTCAAGACCAAGAAAAGACTACAGTCACATTCCCCTTTGGAACATATGCATATAGAGGAATTCCTTTTGGCCTTTTCAATGATCCTGCAACATTCCAGAGATGTATGATGAGTATCTTTTCATAATTCATTGAACACTACATGGAAGTCTTCATGGTTGACTTCACCATTTATGGTGTTTTATTTGAATCTTGTTTTAATTCACCCTCTATAGTCCTCCAAAAGTGTGTCAAGTGTAACCTTGTGTTAAATTATGAAAAATGACACTTCATGGTTGAAAATGGGATTGTTCTAAGGAAAATTGTTTCAAAAGATGGTATTGAAGTTGATCCTACCAAAATTGTAGTGATCCAATCACTTCCTGAACCCAACTATGTTCGAGACATCCATTCATTCCTTGGTCATGCTGGTTTCTATCAGATATTAATCCATAAATTCATTAAAATTTTCCTCCCACTCACTCCTTTGCTCCAAAATGTTGTCACTTTCCATTTTGATGAGGATTTAAAGAGAGCCTTGATTGAACTCAAAAGTGATCTTATATCTTCCCCGATAATCCAACACACAGATTGGTCCTTACACTTGGAATTGATGTGTGATGCTTCTGATAGATCCGTTGGGGATGTTCTTGGTCAAAGAAGATAAAATATTCCGCATGTCATCTATTATGCCTCAAAAACATGGGATGAAACTCTATCTCACTACACTGTCACTAAAAAGGAACTTTTAGTAGTGGTTTTTTCCTTAGATAAATTCTGGCCCTATCTCTTAGGTTCCAAAATCATCATCTTCACGGAACATTCTTCTATAAAGTTGTTACTCAAGAAAATTGATTCCAAACCGAGGAAAATAAGATTTATCCTAATGATCCAAGAGTATGGCCTTGAAATCCAAGATAGAACAGCAAAAGAAAACCCTGTGGCTTATCACTTGAGTAAAATTTCTAATTCTTATCATTCTAAAATCATCGATCCTGAATTCCCCACTAAGCACCTATCATCTCTCACTTCGAAGTTACCATGGTATGTCCCAATTGTAAATGACTTGTTTTCTGGTGTTTTTCCTGAAAATATTTCAAAAGAACAGAAAATGAAGGTGAAAAGTGATTCAAAACACTATTTTTGGGATGAAAATAAACTTTCGAAAATTGGGGCAGACATGGTACTTAGGAGATGTGTTGATAAAGATTAAAATTCCTCTATTTAAGAATTCTGTCACTCAATTCCTAGTGGTGGACAGTTTAGAAAACAAAGGACCTCTCAAAAGGTCCTAGACTTTGGATTCTTCTAGCCTTGACTCTTCAAGGACTCACATGAGTTCTTTCAATCATGTCCTACTTTCCAAAAGTTTGGCACAATTTCAAATAGAAATGATATTCACAAAATGCCTTTAATTTTCTATCAAATCATCGATGTTTGGGGCATCAATTTCAAGGGACCATTTCCCCATTATAATGGATTCTCATACTTCCTTCTTGTATTTGATTATGTTTCTAGGTGGGTCGAGGACAAACCCAATAGAAAGGATGATTCACATACTATTAGTTAGTTCCTAAAGACACACATATTCCACCAATTTGGAACACCTCGTGCCTTGATAAGTGACTTAGGAACGCATTTTTGTAATAAAACCATGGAATATCTTTTGAAAAAGAATGGGGTTCTACATTAAACATCAACTTAATATCAGCGCCAAACAAATGGCAGGGCTGAAATTTTTAATAGAGAAGTAAAAATAGTTCTTGAGAGAATTGTAAAAGCCACCAGAAAAGACTGGCCTGAAATATTTCGTGAAGCACTTTGGGCTTATCGAACTGCCTATAAAACACCCATTTAGATGTCTCCTTTTAGGCTAGTTTTAGGTAAATCATGTCATCTACCAGTTTAAATCCAACATATGATTTTTTTGGCTATGAAAACCTGTAATTTTGATTGTGAAAATTTTGGTGAAGAAAGATTGTTGGAATTAGCTGAACTGGAGGAGCTTCAAGTTGAATCCTATGAGAATTCCAATATGTACAAAGAAAAGGCTAAGGTAATCCATGAAAAACAAATCCTGAGAAAGGTATTCCATTAAGGTGAAAAGATATTTCTCTTCAATTCTTGATTTCGGCTTCACCGAGGTAAGATTAGTTCTCATTGGGAAGGTCCTTTGGTTATTACTAATGTTTACCCATTTGGTGTAGTACAATTCCAAGACCCCTCTTCAAAAAGGACTTTCACGGTTAATGGACATCAGTTAAAGAATCACCATGAAAGGACACATAGTCCAGGAACCACCTCAACTTCCATAGGATCCCCAACATCGGCAGTTGACCCACCACTAGATAAAGATGGAAACCCTCCGAATCCAAACCAGGGGGCACATCTTTCTCTTTAACTATCTCTCTATCTCTTCCTCTCTCTACCTCTTTCTTCTTCTTACTCTCTCTTTCATTTTTTTTACCAATTTCTATTTTCAAAACCTTTATTTTTCACTTTCTCTATTGTGTGCGTGTATCATTATAATAATAAAAAAATAAAATCCTAAAAAACTAAAAAAAACCAAAAAAAACAACCACTTAATGAAATACAAAAAAATAAAGAGTCATGATTACTCACCATCATGTTTGGAAATTTTGTCCAACCATTTTGGGGAGTTAATAGACATTTGACATATAAAAAAATTTGTATTTTCATCATGACTTTTGAAAAATAATTTTTTTTAAATATTAAGAAATTTTGAATGCTCAATTTTTGAATTGGAAAATGATTTTCCCCACCTGTGAGGAACAAAATTTGCATTCAATATAAGGCCACCTATGGTCATATATTCAAAATGTGTGTTTTAACCCCCATTTGTGAGTCTTAAGTTTGTGGACCTTTGAGCTTAATCTCCCACCTTAGTGTGCATTAATATGATAGAGGCATTTTCTGAATCACATGAGAATCACAATAGCCAAATAGCCTCCCATTTCCCTGCATTAATCCTCCTTTTGAAAGCCCCTTCAATCCTATGAAAATCTTTTCTTTGAAATCCCCATTAAAATCCCAATACCTTTTTCCACCCAATATGAACGTGGATTTTCATTGCATAATTTTTTGAAATTTAAGTGTGGGGGGATGGATTTCATTATTTGGGTGCCCTATTATTGATTTTAAATGAGTTATCATCTGCTTTAGGGCCAGAATCCATTTCAGTGTGGGGGAAAGGTTGTCATTCATTGTGTTTTGGGGAATTTAATGTACTTCCATTTATGTAATTTTGTAAATTTTATTGACAAGTGTTCAAAAAATTGATGAAAAATAAAAAAAAAAGAAAAAATGGGTTGTGTCATGGGTAGGTCAATAATCACTCTTTATCAACATTTTATCTTGTTATAACTATTACAATTAGTGTTGTTATGAGATCAATCATGGGTAGGGATATAAGTGTGGGATTTTTTCAAAGTTCAACTTTTGAAAAGAAAAAAAAAGAAAAAAAGAACACTTTCATTATATACTTATGTCATTGGTAGAAGTTTTGTGGTTTGTAAATACATCATCATCTCATCCCCTTCTAATTTTCTTCCTCTATTGTGTCTATCTTCACATAATAATTCCCTTGAAAATATTTGTTTTCATTTCCTTCCATGTTTTATTTCAAAAAAATGTTCATTGTTTTTTCTATATTGTTGTTTTACCCCCTTTTTCTATCTTTTGGATATCATCCTCCTACCATCCCATAGCCACAGAAAAACCCCTAAAAGACCTCTTGATTTCTGATCACTTTGGATATGTATTGGAAGCTGAGATCTCTTTCAAACTCTAAGATTTTCACTTTTGGTTGGTGAAAGAGTGAACCTCCACAAATGAGTTTTATCATCTTGAGAGGCATGAGTTTTGAGTGTCCCCATTTTCCATTTCTAAATTTAAGAATGAAAAAATGAATTAGTTTTGGAACATTATTTATGTAACAACTTGTGGAGGAATTCAAAATAGATGAGTGAAATATTCTAAACCACCCCTGATTGGAGAAAACAAAATTTTAATATTTGTTGGTGAGTAAAAATGATTTTTTCATGTTTTTATATTTTTTTCACATGAGGACATGCCCAAAACTAAGTGTAGGGGAGTTTATGATATTAATATTTTCATGCATTATTATATACTCCCTTTACTGATTTTATATGAAATGTGCATTATTTGTGTGAAATATTAATGTATTAATATTAAGTATAATTTTTGAGCATTTTTAGAAGTAGTCCAATTGTGTCAGTTTACTATTTTAATAATAAAAATCACTATACTGATATAAATTGTGTGATTCTTTTTTTTATAATTCTCCATTAAATACAAATCATTTAATTAGAAGGTACCATGGGCCAATTCTACCATTTGAAGGGCCATATGGTCCTCACAAACAAGACCAAAGAATCTGTGAAGAAACTAGACTATTCATCAAGATTGATTTACTGGGATTAATAATGAAGTCCAAATTCCATTATTCTTCCCCATACTTCGGATGATAATGTAAGGAGTCTTGGATAAAAATTTCAAGGACCAACTCCAAAAACAAGGGGCCCAACATATGCTTTGAAGTCCAGCACACCATTCTGACTAAGAAATAAAATCAATACTATATTCCTCACATATCTCATGATGTAAGAATAAAATCTAGCTGAGATTTTTCATTGTGAAATATTATATATAGGCGGATGACTTTTTTGATGAAATAATTCAGTTTTGAACGAATATTCCTATTCAAAAAACCCTTTCACATTTTTGGACTTCAAAAAGACTGGATTGAAATGGACAGATTAAAATTGTTTAGTCATCCGGCCATAACTTTGGCTACATCGGTCTAAATTCCTCCATATTTTGAGAGTAGTCGTCCAAATTTATTATCTACAACTTTTAGGAAGGATATTTCTCGATATTAGGCTTTATTAATAGCCAACATGGCGATGCATGTGGAGGGACATATTGGGAATGCAAACAGTCCACTCCCTGGGCTATAAATACTCTCCCCTTCTCTCCTTGAGAGGGGTTGGCAGTTAAGAAGACAGGAGAACATATTGGAATGAAAAAAGCTTTTCCAAATTCTTGTAAGGACCTTCCATACTCATGTTTTCACTTGAGATACCCTTCCTCTTCTCTTTGTTTCCTTTTACTTTTTTGTTTTTCTTCATTTGTAATCTCGTAAGTGTTGTTTTTGTAATTCTGTTTTAATTCATGTTGCTTCTTAAATATCTCTTATTATCATCCACCTTCTTTATTTTTATGTTAATGATCTTAAAATAGTTAAAATACAGTTTAACCCCCTTCCGTTTTCTTTTTCTTCCTCATTCAATCGAAAAACGGTTTTTAATTATCATCATTATTTGTGTGTGTGTGTTCGATGCACCACTATTTTTTTATCCCTTTCTATTTCTTCTCTTTATAATTCATCATAATAAACATATATTACCATATTAAAAACCATATTAATGGTTGAGTAAATATCTCATTGGGGTGAGTTTTAATTTTTGTAGGTTAAGAGATTTAGAGCTTTTCCTCAATGAGAATTCGTTGAATTTACACTGTGTATGTTGGACTTAACATGTCATCGATTAATTACTTGTTTTTCTTAACATGTGGTTTCCATGGATTATTGGAACCATATATACACTACCATAGACAAGATATGATCATGATTAGAACACTATGTTATGTTAAGGCTTGTATTAAAGACTTAAAACTTGGGAATTCAAATCAACATCAACTTGTGACATGGGTGTTAATTTAAATGCAATATAAAGCAATGCTCAAGGATATCACAAGATTAAATAACCTAATGATGAAATCACCCCAATAATTTTTAATGTGTTAAATCAATCATAATCAATTAGTCATTTCAATTAAGCTATGAAAACAAACCCCCAAATCATAATACAATCAACTAAAAACAAACGACAATTACAATGTATCATCGCCGAGGATTCGACCCGACTGCTGCTATACACATTAGTAGAGCAGCAGAACCTTGACCGGTCGATAGGAGACAATCGGCCATGAATTTCAGAACCCTCAAACCAAAATTATATATATAATATCTACATGTGGTCATGAGATATTCTAGCACATATATGAAATCATCCATAGTGAATGAACTTGAAGAAACAATAATTCCAATTGCATGGTAAACCAAACACATCCTTCTTATGGAGGTCCTATTACATTGGAATCATTTTAGGAAACATAAATATTATAGAATCCATTTCTCCATGGGTAATATAGTCCAAATGATATGTCATCTGAAACCTCTAATGAATGATATCATCTGATTCTATCAATGGATCACACAATGAGAAAGGAACAAAATTCATTAGAGAAACTAGAAGAACTACAATAATCACTCTTATAAATCATTTAATCAGGAATGTTAATATACTATACCATACTAAGGAAAAAATTGTATGGTATTAATTCCACTATGCAATTATTACATGTTAATACTTTATCCACATAGTGTATGGTCACCCCATTAGAAAAAACACTTAATCACTTATCATCTCTATATGATCCTTCCATAATAATGTTTAATAATAAGGGAATATACTGGTATCACTATGTCTAAAATATGGTAAAACTAAATGAAAATTTTGTGGATGACACTACGGTATAAAGTGAAGATGTATTTTTAAACAAATATTTCAAACCATGAACCATACTCGATCATCCTGAACAGATGCACCTTCTGTCAGATGTTCATAATTTCCCTTTCCCACTGGCTCTCCTTAACTAGGTCCTTCCCCAACATCTCGTCACAATAATAGGACCTCAACAATATAATCCAATGTAGCTGATCCACCATAACTCAATATTATTTACTTTGTGATGTCACTAACTCACCTAGTTGGATATATACCATGTCACAATAATGTGTCTCTATAGGGGAAGGGTCCCACAATCTTGAATGATTAAATACATGTCAAACATAAAATAAATGTAGCTGTAACAACAACAGAAATCTATATAGAGAATTATCCCCATGTGTAACACCATTTAATGGGATTCCATCAGAGAGTGATATCAAAACCATTGGATTTTACCTAACCTCAACCAGCTAAGAAGTGATTCTAGCTCATGACATAACATGGGTGATCTATTTCTCTATAACCCACAATGTGCAATCATAACGGGTGAATCATCTACTGCTACTAATAAAACCATCTACTGATCTATAAATATAAATAATAGCTATTTCAACTGTATGATTAGTTGGGATCTTCCCTAGTTGGAAGTTTATGATCATGGACTCAATAAGGTCTACTTCTTCATGTGGAACTAGCTAATGGCGGAACCTCGACATCCTATTGCACTAAAAATCATAGAGTGTGCTAATAATGCATGTCTCCTTAGATTGATATGACATTATTGTGTTCTAATTAATATGTAAGGGAACTGAAGCCTTCCCACCTAGAATTAGGACCTCATGTGTTTAACCCTGAACTAAGGCATCATCACTCATCAGATCGTTTTCATGATCCAAAAATATTATCATGTCCAGTTATCTTTGTGAACACATATTGAATGTGATAAATAAGTACCACAGAAAACTAATATATATATATATATAAATATATTAATCGAGAGATTACTTGAAAAATACAATAAATGAATCCATTCTATTTGATAAATGTAGCAATGTTACCTAAAACTATTGTCTTAATATGATGAGTTGATAGGAAACTAGATAGAGTCCATATGTATAGATACATCGACCATATGAAATACAAGGTTCTTAAGACTAATATCCACAACCAAGAGACATTGACATCATGTCCCTATATCCCTACCAAATACACATAATGGACCTATTCCAAAAACCATCATAAATGATCGAACATGACATTGATACCAATTTGTTAAGACTTAACTCAGTAGGGCTCGAGCCGCAACTACCACAGGACTGCCTTCATAGGCATGGGGATAGAAACTTTTACCTATGGGATATATATCAAAGGGTGGTATTTTCCGATGTTCTTATACACAATCACACATATCTATGTTAATGAAAATGTATAGACTAATAATTTTAAAAAATTAATAATATTAAGGGAACAACCATGTATATAAAGCCTCTAGATAGTACAATAGTATGGTAGTGTAATAATGAATGTAAAAATGGGAAAAATATATTCCCAACTAGAAACATGTCCAAACCTAAAAAAATTGGAATATAATGTTATATTACTGATAGATCCCATCTCCCGATATCCAAGATACATCCACCAGATGCAGTCCATAGTACCATGTCTCCCTTTACTCCTATGTAATCACCATCAACCACTCAGTCATCTGAATAATACATGATAGATGTTGAAAATTTCATTAATGGGTTACTATACACATACCTAGTAACACAACCCATGCGATGAAGCAGAGCTATAAGAGACACTCTAGGAATAATCAAGAAAAACGAAACAATGAACATAATGAATCTCAACCAAAACCAATTGATTAAGATCAACAAAAAACATTGGTCTGAACATGGGGTTTAGATTAACTAAATGTTGTGCCATTTTCGTACATTGTAGAAGACTATCCTATTCCAAACATGTAAAGATACACTCAAAAAACAAGTGGAATACACCAAACGTCTTTTCAACCAATTTAATCTATGTAACAGAGTCCATCAACATGGATACATACTTATATATATATATATAATCAAAAAAATGAAACCCAAATGAGATATAATGGGATCTCCAAACCAAATAACATATTAGTAAAAGAGGATCCATCGGTTCTATAATGTCCATCAATGATGCCTAGTATCTCGATTGTCTCTCTAGATGTAATCATATAGAGGATGCCTTCCTTGACTCTATTTCGCATAGTTAAGGTGGAAGAATTTTTATGTATAGGGCCCACACATAAAATTGATATCATTATTCCTATATGTGTCCCTAGAACATGTAAGGAGGACTCTCACCCTAGTATGAAATAGGAGTACCATCTCCATAGGTGGAGTACCCATTCCCTTGTATTAATGGTGAGTACCGTACCTATCTACAGAACATGTATGGATGGAGGTTCTATAAAAACACAGTCTTGGCATGCATTAACAATACGTCAATTTTGTGGAATACTATAAACATTATACATTCAAATGTCCATAGAACGTACAAGTCTAGTGCCTTTGGGAACATGGAAACATAAACACAAACACCTAAGTGAAATAAAGTAGCTCTCACATGGTTCTTCTTAACTATGACTCTTCATATACAAAAAAAATAATAACTATCATCATAACCTGGGTGAATGTAAACATAAAAAAGGGTGAGATCAGATCATCACTAACGGTAATCAATGGAAACATGTAAACATAATAATGAGTGTATGGATATAATAATGTGATAATTACATTAATAGATCATACCTTGTATATCAAATATCGTAAAACTAAATTAGGTAATAAATCATGGCAGTTCATTAGACTTGAATCAAAAGGAAATAAAAAACATAATCCATTAATGTAAAATATATGAATAAATCATTGAATTTTGGTAGACACATAAGCATATAATAAGATTTCTAATGTATCAAAGGATTTCTGTTAATACCATCTTAGTAGTATGGGTTCAAACCTCATACCATTTTGTTAGTCAGGGATCACTCCCATGGATATCTTAGTAGCATGAGTTCAATTTTAATACAATCATAGTATTTATAGTTAACTCCCATTTTCATCATATTAGTCAATGATCCTTCCCACTTCCATATTTTTCTATCTCATAAGATATAAATCATTACCAAATTAATTAGAGGGAGATAGGTTCCCACGCATATCATCATGAAATCATTCATAAATGTGAAAAAAATCATAAACAATCTTATAATAAACAGTTAAATGAATTTTTTTTAATATAAATTTAATCATATCATAACTTCTGGGAAAATATATAATCTCTTAATCATTTAATCGATAATATTTACTATAGAATAGAAATAGGTTTCATAAACGTATGACACATGATAAAGAAATGGGTTTCATAAACACCATTACATCAGGAATTAACTATTCATAAAAGGATTATGGATGTAACCATTATATAATTACCAATAAAAATTGAATAACATCAACATATGTTATCGTAAATCGTAAATAATTTAGAAAAATCTTTTAAAAGAAATTCTTTAGGTAAACAACCTTCCTCTTTGAAAAATTCATTTAAAAACATGAAAACATTTTTAGATGATTTTCTTTATAAATTAACTAGATAAATAATAAAGTAATTATTTAAAAATATTTTAAATATTTTCTTTTAGAATATATAAATGTTATTTTTAAATTATTTCGAAACTGATTTCCATAAAATCTTATAAAATACTCAAAAATGACATTTTTTAAAATAAAATATACTAAAAAGAGAATATAATATGTATTTTAATACTCATATATATAAGAAAAAATACATTAATGATTATTTTATACACCTCGGAAAAATAAGTGGGTGGTGAATAAGTGTTTTATTTTGCAGAAATGAAGAGTGAGATGAAATTACATTAACTTATATCTTGACCCTTTTCATTCTCATAAAAACATACTGTATAATAAATAATAATTTATTTTAAATATATCACAGATCCATATTTATATATATAAACCCATATATGGCTTTATTATGACATTATACTAATCTCTCTTAAAAAAATTTATTTTAAGGTTTAACAATGGATATTATTAGCTTTGTTCTTCACAAGTGTCTTAATTTTTTATATCGATGTACCATATATTTATATCACTATTTCTAAAATGTAAGACATGATATAAATATAATATATATTAATTTTAGGATTATTATAATACCCATATAATATTATGTATGAAAAGGAATACCCCATTCACAGAGATGGTATATCATACTTATGCATGAATTCCATTTCTGATAAATTGTTATGTTGAAAAAAGGAATGTGAAAGACATATATGTATATGTATGTATATATATCATTATTATTTTAGACTTATTTTTTAATATATATCATTTATATTCATTAAATTAATCCCTAATATATTCTATTATGTGTATGAATGAATCTCATTTATTGGTGGGGAGTGGTAGTCCACACTTCCCCAAACAAAGTTATCATATATCTACATTATCAAAAGAATGATGGTATGTTTAATATAAAATTTAAAAATTATTAAATATGATATAATATAAATATGAAAATATTTTTTGACAATAATAATCATTTTAAAAGTACACAAGAAGGTATTTTTTGGAAAAAAGGATGAAAATATTATTCACTGAGTTGATTAACATACATTACAAGGAAAATGGTATCGTTTCTTTGAATAAGAGGAGGTAAGAAATAAAATGTATTTTAGAATGTTCCATTAGAAAAAAAACCTGATTATATATTTCATTATATAGAAATAATGTAGTGATGGATTATTTTTTTGAGTATAATTTTTAAATATAAAAGAAAATAAGTGTGGTAATTTTAGAAAATTGCCTCTTGAATATCCCCTCCTTGAAAGAACATAAAAGACAATAGATTTGGTATTTTGGTTAGAAAAAAAACCACATGAACGTGTGGAGAGTTAATACGAGAGGTTTTTTCATATATTTGAGGTGTTATAAGGCTTGGAGTGTTGAAATGGGGAGATTAGGTGTGGTATTTATAAGTGAGGAGAGGTGGGTTCATGTTATTAAATTATTGATAATTTTCTAATTAATGTTATATGCATTCAGGTGGAAATAATTTCAATGAATTAGAAAATAAACTATTTTTTAAATTAATTATTATTTATAATCACCTCAAAACACCTTTAAATGTTGTATTATTTAGGTATTTTAACACTTTACCCTTTTAAATTTACCATTATTCATTTTTTACCTGTACTGTGGTAAATAATTGTTTTTACCTAGATAAATTTTTTATAAAAATTTGAATTTGAACTTAAAAACTAATTAATAAAATATGTAATCTATGTTACTTAATTAAATTCACATAATTTTTAAAATTATATTTCAAATTATTTCCCGAGAAAAAACAAAAAATTGGGGTTTTGAAGTGAAACATTCAAATGTGTGAAATGTTTTTATATCTAATTTGAATTTAAATTTGATTAAAATGATTTAAAATGTATCGATTGGTAAAAATTTTATATAATTTAATTTTTAAACTTGTTAAAAGATAATTTCTCCTTATAAAGAAAATAGCTGAAAATTTAGTTTTGAATTAAAATCTAGTATTCTTCACTATTCACCGAAAAATGAAGTTTCTTTCAAAAATCACAAAAAATATCCCAATTATAATTTTGACATTCAAAGTTAAAAAGTAAAATTTATTTTATAAAATTATGTATATTATTGTTCACATAAATACATTGAAAATTATTTATTTGAGAAAATGATATTTTTATACTTAAAATGAAATTTCCAAAAATTATAAAATTAATTATAAATATGTTTTATTTAAATAAAATTAATATAAAAAGTACATTAAAATTAGTAATAAACTTTTTATAACTAATTTTAAAAACGAGGTTATAATTATCTCATTTACAGAATGATCACATCAAAATAATGTTTCGTAAAAACATCATTGTTGCGTGTAACGTATGACAATTCGATTTTCCATATGAATATAATGTTTGACATAGTGAATTTAATCACATCAATAAAAATTTAATTTACTAAAAAAATCCATAAAACATAGGGTGTTGCATTCTACCCCCTTGAAATAAATTTCCGCATAAAAATTCTTTATTCTGGTACAGAAAAACGAGGATACTTTTTCTCTATCATATCCTCAGGTACCCATGTAGCTCCATATTACTAGTAATTTTTTAACAATGCATATATCAACTAATTGTAATTATTTTTTAGAACACTTTTCATATGATCCAACATTAGTGGTACGTCCTCAGAGTTCAGTACGTGTGATGCGTCAGGTATGTACTTACTCTGGAGAGATACAAAGAACACATCATTGACTTAAGATGAATTTGGAGGAAGTTCCAAGAGATAAGATACCATCTTGATGTGGTCAATATTCTCAAAGGAACCGATATACATAGGGATTTCTTTCACTTTCATTTTGAAACTCATAATCTTATTTTAGGTAGAGATTCCTAGAAACACCATTTCACCAACATCAAATTTTAGATCAAATTGAATTTTATTGGCATTGATTTTATGCATAATATGAGAATCTTTGAGATGCTTCCAAATGGATATAACATTATGTACCAATGCTTCAATGTTCTCAGGTCCCAATATCTTTCTTTCTACAACATCATCCCAATAAGTGGGTACTCAACATTTCTTCCCTTTAAGGGTTTCATAAGGACGCATCTTAATACTTGAGTGAAATATATTGCAATAAATAAACTAAAATATGGGAAGGGATTGATCTCGACCACCATATAAATATAATCAACGAGATCTCAACATATTCACTAAGATTTTAATTTTTCTTTCAAACTGAAAATCCGTATGAGGTTGATAGGATGTACTGAAAATCAATTTTTTATGATGTGATTTGTGGGGGCTTAACTAGAATTTTGAGGTAAAACTCAGATCCCAAAATGATACAACAAAATATAGTACTCCATGATAGCTTACCACTTCCTTAATTTACATCATAGAAATATAATCCAGATATATGTCTTCTTCAATTGCAATTCAGTGTTCGGACTTAGTAAGGCGATCGACTAACACCCATACAGTATTAAACCCTTTAATGGTTTTGGTTATTCCAACAACAAAATCCATAATGTTGTCCTTTCATTTAAATTTTAGAATGTGTAATGGATGAAACATCCCCATAGATTATTTCTCTTATCCTTAACTTGCTATAATACTAATCACTGAGATACAAACTCTATGTTATATCTGTTCAAGCCATCCACTACAAATAATCTTTCCAACCCCTATACATCTCCATACTTCCATGATGAATAGAAAATGGAGAACTGAGAGAATTAGATAATATATCCTAATTCAAATATAGCATGGAAGGAAAACATACATGTTTCAGGAAGATTATCATTCCATCCTTGTCCAGGATAATCTCAGGAACGTTTCTGACATTCTTTTTCATCTATATATCATCTTTATGAGCCTCCATAATTTCGACCAGCATAGAAGATAGAAATTTTGTTTGAAAAATATATGATTTTCCCCTTCATTAAAGATTATAGATAAATCGTATCAAATTAATTAAATAAATGATCTTTTTTTATTCGCATCATGGATATGATAGAATGATTCTATTGACTTAATGAATTGGCCACCAAGATTCATTTCTTAGGGTGGTAATGTATTGAGCAATCATAATCCGGTATTAGCTCTAACCGCCTTCTCTAGTGATTGTTCATTTCCTTCAATGTGAAAATATATTTCATAAATTTATGATATGTATATACAAAAACATTTCCCTATAAATATAATACCCCATATAATTAATTCAAAAATTAATGCTTCTAACTACAAATCATGAGTTTGGTAATTCTGGTCAGGAATCATCAACTGACAGGAGGCATAGTCTATAACTATGTTATTCAGCATTATACCACCTATGAAGCCCTTAATGGGTGAATAAATATAGATTATGATCCCTTCAACACTATTGGGCAATGTAATAATATTTTCACTAATCTATCATTTCGTTAGTTCATTGAAATTTTCCTCACATTCATCTATCCAGAGGAACATGAAACCCTTATAAGTTAACATGGTCATAGGATTAGGTATTATATAGAAATTATCCACAAAATTTAGATAATATCCACCTAGACCATGAAAGATATAGATCTCAATAAACATGGATGTTATAGGCCATATTTCAAAAGCCTCTATCATTTACAGATCTACTGTTATACCATATTATCAGATTACATGAGTCATAAATGAAATCCTCTGCATCAAAAATTCAATCTTTGTAAATTTTTCCTATAGTATCTCATTATTTAAGGTATTCATTAGAAATATCAATTGGGATTCAATCTCTTCCATTATCATTGAGTAGATTATAATATCATCTATAAATACAACCACAAACAGACCAAGGTAATCTCTAAAGACTCTATTCATTAAATCTATGAAAATAGAAATAGAATGTGCAAGACCAAGAGGATTTACTTTATATTCATATTTTCCATAACATGAACTTAATTTCGTCTTGGTTATATCCTTCTTCTTGAACATCAATTTATAATATCCAAAATGATGTTCTGTCATGGAAAAATATTTAGCTCCATGATGTTGATCAAACACGAAAACAATACGAGTAAGAGTATACTTGTTCTTGATTCTGAGCCTGTTCAACTCTCGATAATCTATGTAGTGTCACATTGATCCATCCTTATTTTTCACAAAAATAATAGGTACATCCCATGGTTACATGCATGTGATAATAAATTCCTTATCAATGTTTTCTTAGAGTTTCTTTTTCATTTCCTCTAACTCAATTGGGAACATTCTATGTGGAGTATTGGAAATTGTTGTGGAAAAGGGTATGAGTTTTATTTAATACTCAATATCACATTTTTGTGGAATTTTAAGAAACTAATTTTTAAATACATCCAAAATTCTCATGAAAAATAGGAATAAAATCTATGTCAATATTCTTCCCAACCCATTTGAAAAAGGAAACCCTTTTGAATGGGAATTATGACCCATAAGGAACATGAAGTTCAAGATTTTTTTCACATTAATGGATGATCATAGGATTGTCTAAAATATCAACATTAACTTATCTTTTTTGACAATTTATGTGATAATTATATAGAGAATTCAAATACAAGACCATGATTACATTATATTCAAGTAAATGATGAATGATACGATATGTAGGTTGAAAATTAACAAAAAAACCCACCAAAGAGAAATCATAGACTTGGGTTGAAATCAAGGTACCATTAGGGGGTTGCACTGCTAATTACATATGTAATAATTTTGGTGGAATCTTAAAACCTTTAGAAAATTATATGGTTTTGAATGAGTGTATATATCATGACTCAAATAAGACATTAGCAGTTATAGATTGGATGCTATGTGTACCTTTTACCAAGTAGTTATCACACCCATCATCAGAAATAAAAATTTCATGAGATATTACCTTTCCCATCATCGTAAGAGGTTACTGACATCGATCATCATCACTAGCCTTAAGATTTGGAAACTTGTTACCATTATTCCCATTATCCAGAAACGTGCTGCATTGATGTGTGAGAGTTTCATTTTGGGACTCTTTTTTCCATTCACACTATTAGCTAACTTCTTTCCATTAGTTCGGTAATCAAATTCTCGATAGCCCTCCATTACACCGATAAGACATTTATTATTACCCTAATGGAAATTTACACCTTTATTATTACCACACATGGAGAATAATGAAAAACTGATCTTATTATCTTCATGATTTTTCTATTTTCCTTTAAAATCCATCTTCATTATATTTTAAAATACATTCGATTAATACGTGGCTATAAACTCTATTTTGACCCTGATTTCATAGCACAAAATTTCTTCATTGTTAATAATGTGTATTATGGCTATAACCATCCTAAGACTTGGATTAAAGACACTAAAGAGACTATCAACTTTACTTTTAGGATGTATGATAATTCTGGATACGTACATCATATGTCTTGTGAAATTAGACTCATAGGCACTGACAGATTCAGCATCCCGTTACATCAACTCAAGGAACAGTTTTTTCCACAATGGTATAATGAATCTGAGGATATTAATAATTGAAAAATACATTCATGAACACATTCCATTCCTTGTATCCAATCTAATATTGCATCCTTGTATTATGGATTAAAATCCACCACTGTTCCGCTTTACATTCTAAATGATAAACACCAAGATTGACTTTCTCATGATCTAAACATTGGGGAATAAATAATATCATATTATTATTACTAATCAATTATTCACCAATACGTTTATCCGATGAACCTATAAAAAATATGGATGTTACCTCATGAAATATTCAATATAATGTTGTTCCCTACTTTTCACATTTGGGAGTCCACCATGATTCACATCTTGTGAAATTTGGTTGAGCATAAAATTGAGTTTTTTTTCATTCCAACTCACATAACATTTTGTTAATTAGGAAGAGATTTTGCTAAATTTTTTGTTTCAATCACTATTAAATCAATTACATTGGGTTCTATCCATTTATTAAACAATATCATAGAGTAGGAAACAATTATAATAATTATGAATCACAAAATAATGAAAAATCACTTATAAGATGTCTATATAATGAAACCCTTAGTAATCTATGACACCTTAGGTTAATCGTAATTTATTTCCAGAAAACTTATATTTTAATTCATCATAAATTTTCATGAAGGGTTTATGGATTTCCAAAGAATATATCCCAATATTATCAAAATAGTTCTAATTTAAGGCACATTGTCATGAACCAGATTACCCATGTAGGCATGAAACATCTTTTTGGAGTTGTTACTACTAAGTAAAAAATTTCTATATCCACATACACTTCTATTATATATATAGATGTATATATAGTAAACCACTCACTGTACCCTTTAGAAAAACTCCATGATATTCCACTAAATGTTTCCTTCTACTTAGTATAATCATTATACATATACTTATATTTATCACTATTGTTTTCTCATCATAGTTTCTAAAGGTTAACTAAACCATCGCTTGGATACCAACTACAAAAAACCATCCTTTACATACATTAAAATTATATTAATTTTGTGTAATACATAAATCATTATACAAAAATTTCCCAAATAACATACTAGTTTAGTGTCATGGGAATCATGGAAACAAAAACACTAGTATATATGTGAACTACATTAGATCCCTCTAGGATCTTCTTGACTAGGAAAATTCTTATAAAAATCAAAAATAATAATTATTTTTATAACCTAGGTGAATAGAAACATAGAAAATGGGAGAGATATGATCTTCTATAAGGGTAATCAATGGAATGATATAAACAAAAATATTAGCATATGAGGTATGAGAACGTGATAATACCATTAAAAATCATACCCTTAATTTCAAGGATCATAAAAAAATCATGGCATAAATAATGGATGTTTATTAGAAATTAAATAAAATTAAATAAAGAACCTAAACCATGAAATAATATTGTAGTAATAAATCTGGGAATTTTAGAGGACACATAAGCATATAATATTATTTCCATAGTATCCAAGGCATCGCTGGCAAGACCATTTTTGTTGTATAGGTTCACTCCCCATACAATCATGGTAGTCATGGTTCACTACCATGGCCATCATAGTATCATTAGTTCAATACTCAATTAATAATGGTAGTCATGGATCACTCCCATGGCCATCTTATTTGTATAGGTTCACTCCAAAGACCATCATTGTCTATCTCATTAGATATAAATATGTACCCAATCCCTTGGAGGGGGATATAGTTCCTAATAATTTATCATAAAATAATACATACATGTGATAAAAAATAATAAACAATAACATTATAACCCATTAAATTTAATTGTTATCATGAACATGTAATCATATCATAACTTATGGGAATTTATATAAGCATATAATCATTTCATAAAAAATACAACTCGTGAAATAAAAACAAATTTCATAAATATACGACCCATGAAAGGGAAATGAGTTTCTTAAAGACTATGAATCAATCATACACAATTAATAGAAGGAATATGAATGTAACAATTAGATTATTCACAATAATGGAATGAGAAAAATTTACAGATGTTATGTTTTATGGGAAATAATTTTAAAAGTTATTTTATAAACTCTTCATGGGGAAAATAATATTCCTATTTTAAAAATAACATTCAAAAGAGAAAATATTTTTAAATTATTATATTAATTAATATCACAAGAAAATTTATAAAAGATGTTTTAAAACATTTTCAATTCCTTTTTTACATCAATCATATAAAGAGGTCTGTAAACAATTTAAAAACTTTTTCCCTTTAAATATTATAAAATACTCTTAACAACTATTTTAGAATAGAAATTATATTAAGTAAAAATAATAGAATGGGTATGTTAATATAAATATATATAATTATAAAATACATTCAATACATGGGAATTATATAGACAGAAAATGTTGGTAGAAAATATGATATGTATCTCATGAAAATAAATAGTGAGATGAAATTCTCTTACCTTACTTCTTGACTCTCTTCATACACGTACAGACGTCATGTATAATAAATATAAATTTATTATACATATATAAACATGAAATATTATAATATATAATATTCTATATTTTATTAATTATGACTTTATATTAACCACTCATTAAAATTATAATTTAAAATTTCAATTCGTGTAATATTTGCCCCGTTCATCGCATGTGTTTTAATTTGTTATATCATTCATCATCATTTTTATATAATGATTTATAGTATGTAATACATGATTTAATTATAAATAATATTCAGTATTTTTATATATATAATAATCCATATAATATATTAGTATCTAATGGAATACACCATTCATGTTGACAATAAGCCGTAAGTATGCAGGAACACTATTTCTGTATAATTATTGTTTTGAAAAAAGGAATGCAAAATAAATATGTATATATATATATATATAATTATTAAATTATATTTATTATATCATATATATAAGATTTATTCACTAAATTCTTCTCTAATACATTTTATGTAGTGTACGAACGAATCACATCACTTTTTGGGGTGGTAGTCCACACATCCCCAAACAATGATATCTTATAACCAGGATATGGAAAGCCTGAAGATATGTTTAATATAACATTTTCAGAAAATTAAATTGGATATAATATACATATTAAAATACTATTTTACTAAAAGAATAATTTTATGAATGACCATGATGGTGGTAATGGAAAAATAACAAAAATATTATTCACCGAGGTGATTAGTCGACATAAGTTCGACAACAATGTCATTTCGATGAATAATAGGGGGTGAGAAATGAAATATATATGAGGTATTCCATTATAATTATAAACCACTATTATATAAATTATTCTTTAGTATTGATTCTTTTATTGATGCAGTAAGTGAGGAGAATTTACAAATTGAAAAGAAATTAAGGGAGGTTCATTGGGAAAATTTCCACTTGAATATACCCTCCTTGAATGTCCCTTCAAGACCATGAATTTGGACATTTGGTGTGATAGGAATCACATGGATGTGGAGAGAGTGAAGCGGTTTCAAAAATACTTTATTAGAAAAAAAGGATTTTTTGGATGATATTGGGAGGTGATAGGTGGTATTTATACTTGAATAGAGGTGGATTAATGTGATTAAATTAGTCATTAGTTTAGATTTAATGCTAAAAATAATTAGGTTAAATTAATTCAAAAAAAAATTAATTTATCATAAATTTTTGGTAGGATGGATAGGGTCAAGACACATATGTAAAACCTTTAAATGTTTTAGTTTTTAGGTAATTATGCCTGTATCATTTTAACAATAATATAATTCAGTTTTTACCTATACCGCTGTAAATAATTTTTTTTACAATGGTTTCATTTTTATACAAAAAAATGAATTTGAATATACAAACTAAATTTGGAAATATCATAAAAAAATATAATCTATTTTACCTAAATAAATTCACTCAATTTTAAAAATTTGATTTATAATTAATTCCATAGAGAAAAATGGTTTTTTAAAGTGAAACGTTCAAAAGATTGAAATGTTATTATACCTAATTTCAATTTCAAATTGATTACAATGAACTAAATTGTATTACTTAATAATAATATTATATTATTATTGTTACAAAATAAATAAAAGTATAACTTTACCTTATGATAATATTATATGAAAAAAGAAGGATTGAATTAAAATCCATTATTTTTAACAATTCACCCAAAATGATGTTTCTCAAAAAAATCCAAAAACGTCACAGTATTATAATTATTTCATTCTAAATTCAAAAATAAAATTTAATTTTTGAAATAAAATTTTTAAATGTTCCTAAATTTAATTTTATTATTTTTAAATGAAGGATATAAACAACAATTTATCCGACAGAACAATAGTTCAGAACATAAAATGACTTTACCATAAATTATATCTTTATTTATAAACATGTTTTATTTAAATAAAAAAATATAAAAATTATAAAAAATATAATTATTATTATATAATTATTTTTAAAAATAGGGTTATAATTATCTCATTTAAACAATTGTATCATTAAAATAATGTTCGGAGAAACATCGAGGTTGTGTTTGACACACTACTGGTCGATGTTCCATGTCAAAGGAAATTTTGAAATCATGAATTGAATTAAATAAATTGAAATTAAATTTATTCAGAAAAAAGACCCATAAAATAGGGTGTTACATGTTACTTGATGTGATTGAGGAGTTTTCTCTCCTTGGATATAGGATTTCTTCTCTGGTGCCACAGGAGATTACAATCTCTTTCTACACAACTTGTATGGATGAATCCTGCTCTTATGTGATAGGGGAGTACTATATATAGGTATAGAGGACCCAAGACTTGGTACTATATGGTATTTCCATATATTTTGAAAAATTTTATGGAGGACATGCATGATGATGCAATATGCGTATACTATCTCTATGGATAGGGGACACACACACAAACACAATAGTGGAGTAGAATATATATTGGAAATATCTGAATATAATCCCTAGTTACTATCATCATTGAAATCATTGTATAGTAGAATCATGATCATAAGTTCTTTAATCCTATAGAAAAATCCACTATAAATTTCATCATCAAATTCTACATGAAAAAAACATAGGACTCATTACTCATGGTCAAAACTATTTATCTAAAAATGGATATACGAGCGGGTAAATATTCATAAAAGAGTTTTTGGAATGAATGGAACCATAATTTTGTGTGGTACCACTCTTATTCCATGCCTTATCCTTTCCATCACACGTATTAGTATCCACGTGGTACTACATGGAATGTAAGGGAACCACAGAAAATTTCCTCGAAAAAATGATGATAAACACATGAGGTACAATGTCATTACAAATAGAGAACCTAATTTTACTAATATTATTCATGAAATAGTCCCAAATTAATAAATATATTACACCAATGAAATAATGATGAAAAAATTATCAACCCATGATATTTACTTTCCTAAATTAGACACTCGGGGAAAATGTTTCATTTCATCTCATCATGCTCTAATGATGTTTCATGGTTCCAAACCATGAGTAAAAAATTAAATAATCATTATCAGTGTTCAAAAATCTCACTCAATATCATGGTCTAAGTGAAAATAAAATTTCATCATTCTGAAACCATATAGAGAATATTTGGGAGATATAATAATCTATAATAACAATAATAATAGTAATAATAATAGTATTGGTCATTTTGTGGACCTCTTCCATGAGTCTAAAAAAGTTATTAATTTTTTTTCATAAAGTGACCCTCTAAAATCCAAGATCATGTTTCTACTGACAGTTCCTAAATATGGCATCATATGATGAAGTTATAACTGAATTAAATGTCTATAAACCAGATAAAAATAATGAAATTTATATAATAAATAAATATTTTTTTATTCTTCCATTGTTCTCCCCGCTTATTTATCTCACACATTAAAGGGATCCCCTCATGTATGTTTCCTAATATTATTTAAAATTTTAACAATTTTGATATCTTTTATTGTATTAAAACAATACTCAATATTCAAAAAATTACACAGGACCATGTCATGCGCCCCCATTGAATTATCCAAAAAAATTAATATTAATTCCTTTAAAATATTTAATGAATTTTCATAAATTAAATAATTAAATTTTTTAACTTCACTAAATTAAAATCATAAAATTTAATTAATGATACAGAATTGTCATTAAATGTAAATATTGTTATGAAAATAAATAATAGTCATCAAATTCACTACATCCGAACGCCTAGTGAGAGATCTTTGTCCAGCCACTACCACATCCATGACAAGAATTCTCCACCATGTGACTCTGTGAATGACCTTTACTTTTAAGCAATCATGTCACACTAAATGTCATCATCACATGCCAATTGGAAATATGGGGATCCTTAATCTGATTGGGTCCACCATTGATCAATATCCATGCTCGTTTCACCCTATTGAAGAACCCACATCCGCAGTACTAATCTGATCCATTAGAAAAACATTTCTGTGGTCATTTATGAACCCTCCAACAAACAACTTATATTAATTCATCTATACCATCATAATGAATCCAGTGAATCAATGACACATAAACCCACCTACATAATGTTGAAACATGACCTTTGGGTACAGTTTTAAATATCATGATGAATAGTGGGTGAAAAGATTCAATAACAAAGGTGTTAAAAATATATAGGCAACTATTCTTGGAAACTATTTTCATAGTGGGGATATTTTGTGAGAAATGTGTCATGTCCAATAAATGAATTAAATTAATAAATTATTTTGATATATAGAATCATGAAATTGTTCATTTAGACATAGATCAAGGAATCAGATTTGATCATTGTCAATATTTTAATTGAATGTGTGTTAACAACATAGGATGATTCCTACGATGATTATGGATCAATCATTGGTGATGAATGATTCTTCTAGTGATGAAGACGATTTTCTATGTCTACCACATTTTGATTCTCTATGATCTCATCATTAGTCCTCATCTAGTCTCAATTCCACCAATTATGAAGGGGTAGAAATTTCAAACATTGGTCCTAGGGTTATTTGCATAACCCTTGAGATTATCAAATGCATCATACTTATAGTGTTAAATGGGTGAATCCATTTAATTCAAAAAAATATAAATTATTTATTTTAAATATATACACCTACAAACAACGGCCTTTACCAGGTGTCCAGTATTGACCAACATTAGGTCAATCCAAGGGTAAAATCCATATTACCAACTCATAGATGGTCTTTTATTTTCTATCATAATATAAATTTGTATTATATTTGGTTATGATTTCTTAATTAAATAAATTTAAAAAAAAATTAATGTATCGAATGAACCATCCAACAACTTCCCCATCTAAACGTCGAGTGCTAACCAACCATCAGTTTTATTCAATTATGAATATTTTTATAGATTATAATGTGGTCACAATCTTCCAAAACCAGAAAACTTTTGTGATATATTCCACATTTCATTAAAAAAATACCATGTGATATGAATTATATTTAATATATTCATATAATACATTCTATCCTCACCAACCCCAGAATTTTTTGATGTCTCTGTTGTTGGATCTTTTTAATATTACAAGAATTGTACAAAAGTCTTACATGAAAAAACCAGAGTCTCAAAAGAACATAAAGAAAATTTAAATATTCTCTATTTCCTTTTACATAGGTATATTTTGATGTTATTCAACAATATTTTATTACAAGGAGTATATATAGCCCCATTTTCAAGTTATATCAATAATGTTAGTATTGAAATGATATTAATAATATTATATTTTTATTCTTTCATGATGAGTACAATTCAAATGTTTATCAACTGATAAGGGAAAATTCTCTTAAAATTCATCCTACAATTTTTTCCTAACAACTATTTCTCTTCAATTTTTGTTTGCTTGAATTGATTTTATAAATAACTGTTTATGGGATCAATTTTTTTTAATATAATTTTTTAATGCTTTCACGTTATTTATATTTTTTAAAAAATTAATATTTTCTGATGTTTTATGAATAGAGATTTAAAAAAAGAAAAAGTAATGTTGTATGTTTACATATATATAGAAAATGACATTTCGTACACTTTAAACATTTTTTGATATTAAGATTATTTTTTGGGATTAAATTCTTCATTCCCAAACAACCCCACTTCACTTTATCATAAATTTTCATATTTGAAATTTAGGGAAATAATAAATATATATATTGGTATTTATAATGTTTTTTACAATGAAAAGGATATTATGGTTTTTAATACGGGGGTTTAAAAATGTTATTTTTAATCCGATGTTTTTTATTTTAATATATTTTCTTTCATGCTTTTTGATGAAAGATTTTTAGTATATATTTTTTAATCATTATATGTTACATTAGAATTATACTTGAAAATTTTTTACACAATGTTACTTCTGAGTGATCCCATTACAACTTATAGAATGTGTATACCCAGACATCGAAGCATGAGTTTTTTATATCTTAAATGGTGTGAGTGATCATATAATTATCAAATAAATTATGTAATGTTTTTATCTTAATAATAATTAAGGAGGAAGTTATCTAAGGGTTTATATTACTGATATTAGTTGGATCTAGTAAATTCATTTATGGGTTTGTAATATTTTCTGAATGTGATGTACATTGTTTCCAAAAATTGGATTTCATTTTTTATAGGTTTTAATAATTTTATTTCAAAAAATATATCAGTTTTTCATGTGAAGTTATTTATTTCTTTCTCTCAATGAACAATGAAGAAAATTCAGTTCATTTACAAAATTTTATATTATCTAATGGACAAATGTATTTTTTTATTTTTATGTCCCTTTATAACATTTTTTTGTTACTGAACATTATTAAAATGTTCTTCACAGGAAAAATGGTTGGGAAAAGTAACGGAAGAAGTAAATTTTTATTTTTGTGATGATTTCCCATGAATATAAATCTTTATTTTTCTAACAACTTGTATTATTGTAAAAATATACACTAATTACAAGTGGCCACATTATATTGTATGGTTTTTTATATATGAGTTATGAACTAACTGGATATAACTATTAACCTAAAAAGATCATCAATGTGAATTGATATATATTATTAGAAAAAAATAGTCATTTTGTTATGATTAGGTAAGATTATTTTTTGTTTCAATTTTTCAAATGATATATAATGATTCAAAAAGCTTCATATATGTCTCTCGCATGAAATCATATCCCTTCCTACCTTCCATTTGTGGTGAAATAAATGATTTCTGTCTATCTCCCATCCAACATATTCAAAGAATATCTATTGAATTTTTTATTAGACATGATTTTGAACACCATTTATTTATATGGATAATTCTTATTTTTGTGAATTATTATTAATATCATTATGTGGAAGACATATGCATGTACAAGAAATAAATATGTCTGGTCATCCTAAAATTATATCGATATTACATGCATTGGGTAATATTATATTCTCATGAAATTTCATGTTTGATACAACGGTGTAAACCTAAAACATTATTCTACTAAATCAACCATGTGATATTTTACTAGATTTTATCCTAGATATTTATATATATATATTATTTTATTTCATTAAACTTTTAAATGTTTCTATTGTTATATGTTTCCATTGTATTTTTTTATGATTCCACTTGATTACTCAAGTGCCTTATCTTTTATGATATAATGTTTTACCATTAAATCCCAAGTTTTGTATCTTTAATAAGTATATTACCTAATTGAGATTTTAATCTCACCCCTTTATTTTTACATTCCCTATGATATCACTTGAATATTTAAGTGATCAGATGGATTTAAAGATCTCACTACATAATATAATATTAGGACTCAATGATTTCTGTATTATAAACCAAGTCATACAAATGCAGTTTTACTTCACTATCCATATATTGTAATTTATTGATATTTAAGTTTGAGAGTCATATAATAATATGTGAAAATGTCTTGGGTCACCATATATTATATTATATTAATATTTTAGACAATATTGTAAAACTAGGATTAGGAAAATTTAGGGAAACCCTAAGGTTATGTCCAAATATATGGCTAAGTTCAATAATGACTATTGGAAAATATCTTAGAAATTTAGTGATGTATAGAGTGAGTGGTTTCTAGGAAATTAAATCTATGTTCAAGTACCACATTTGGATATGGTTCTAGAACATACGTAATTATGGGTAATATCACTAAAAAGGATCATCAGTATTGACTAAATATTTACCTCAAACAAAACAGTCAGACTTACTATGAACATGGATTCACAAAATCATTGGTTATGTTTTGGAAATACACACACTCATTAATGACTCTTATTTTGGGAAAAATTACCTTATGATTTTATATTCATGAAATTGATTTTACAAACCATAAATTAAAACTAATAGATTCATTAGTAATGGAATGAATATAATTTTGGATTTAACCAATTTGTTTTAATAGTTTCCCATGTACATAATTAATATTAAAATAATACTCATCACTAAAAACACATTGATTTATATAAAATGGAAAAACATTGGAGAAACCATGTTAAATATCATTATAAAGGGAAACGAGATTACATCCCAAATGAAATGTTAAAATGGATGGATAATGGAGTTAGTAACATCATGAAAATAAATTATTATCATACCCAAATATTGAACCAAAAGATGAATCTAAATGAATTCCCAAATCCTGTAATGATAGTTAAAATTGAAAAAGATACAATTATTCATAAAATAGATCCATTATTTATTGGATCATATGATATATTAAATATTAAATAGTAAATCAACATCCTTGAAAAAAACATCATTATCCATTAGTTCTTTATGAAATAGATTATTTCACTTTAAATTTTCCATAAGGATGTATATTCTAATAAATGGTAGATGATAATAAAAAAACAAGTAAGATTGAGAAAGATATCAGTGTCATGGAGTGGATTTAATTCAAGAATTTATTTCAAACAATAATTTTCCCCACACTACTCAACTAAAAATAGATAGGGGTTTCATTATACATAATCCAAAGGATGGAAAATTCATTGGGATTAATGAATAAAACATTTTATGGATTTCACAATATTCCTTTTTCTTTTTTATAAACCCTGAAATTAAAATTTAACACTTCCTTGGTGGGATGAATATAGGCCTAAGATAATATTTTTAAATTCATCACTTTAAAATATTTGTGTGAATTTTATGATGTGACCTCAAAATAAATATTGAGGAAAGAGAATGTTGAGGCCCTATCCAGGATAAAAAATATGGATATTAAATTAGTAGTTATTTTGGAGAAATATAATTGTGGACCTAAATTTTATAATAACACCAGTCGATGTGAGGGAAGATTCATCATTGAAATTTTCTAGAGGGGTATAATAAGTGATTTATGTGTGAGAATGAAGGGAACCTAGCAAGTGATTTATTATTAGAGAAGCCCATAATGAAAATTGAAGAAATAAATAGTCCAACTGAAACCCAACATTACATTCAACGATAAAAATACAAGGAACAAGGACATTATTTTAACTGTAATGAACCACCAAATTTTGACCCAAATCCATCCACTCAAGCTGGGTTTTGATAAGGCCTGAGGGGAATTCATGATCCTCCCGATATGGTGACATGCACCTTGAGAATGAATAAAAAATAAGGGGATTGATTTCAACCAATTTAAATAATCAAAATAGATGAAATGAACAATGTATTCCAATAGATTAATAAAAAACAGCTAAACAATATCCTTACATAAATGTAGAATATAAGAAAATATTAAAAAAAACTAATTAGAACATATAAACAATAAGACTCCATGTAACCGAGAGGGTAACAATATGATATAAAAAAAATTTACGTATTTATATTAAAACCAAATTGGATGATGCACTACAAGACAAAAATAAAATGAAACTGAATGCATGATTAATAAATATCATTAGGAATGCCTAATTAAATATTTTCCCAATTACATCCCATTATAAAATAATCAAATCCGAGTTGGAAATAAATCATATATACGACATTTTATTTTATATATTTTTCTATTTAAACCCAAAATTGATCTATTTCCATTTTTTCATTTAAATCAGTACACTTTTTTAAAAAGATGAGATTAAAATTATAGAGGGTAGGGATAATGTTTTCTATTAAAAAGTGACAAATAAGTGTAAATAATTTATATTCCCTTACCATTTTCTAAACCAATATTTCATTTTTAACATTGATGTTCACCATAAAAGATTTGATAAGAAATGATAACATAATGAGGGAATGGGATATAACATGTCTTCATAACTAAAAAACAATGAATCTCAATCATCCGTCATAGAAAACTAAGTGATGAAGTACATGGGAGAACCTAGGATATCAGTTGATAGTCTACAACATATTATACATATCATTTATCTCATTTTAATGAATCAACTGATGAAATAATTATTTCCCATGTGTTTAGTTATTCCCAGACAAGGTCTAACATAGGGGCAATATCCCAAAGAAGATAAAGGTCTACTCTAAAGGCCACAAGGTAGATCTCAATTCATAGAAACTGCTACAACCATTCATTGAAAATATTGTAATTATTCTAGGTTCCCAATACAATGATAAATTTTGGAAACAAAATAAAAGTAAAATTATAAACCAAGTACATATATATGCAATAAGAAAACAAGCATAACACATAATAATCCCACAAAATCACCCTAAGGATAAATACATTTACTTTCAAAAAAATTTATCAATATCAAGTCCCAAATAAAATATCTCACACACCATTTCTCATAACCCAACAAGGATAATATAATAAAAGTGTTTTTATAAGAACTAATTTTACAAAAGTGAAAATAGGCCTTTAATAACATTTATATGTCAATCAACTCAATAATAATCCAAAAACAATCCACATTGAAAATTATAAATCAACATCAAATCCAATCTGACTGATTCAAACCACCATTTTAAAATCCAAATATATTTAAGAAGACAAAACCATGACATTCAAATAAAAAACCGCTTACAAAATCAAAATGTTCATTAAATCAAAGAGTTGATGTGAAACACTTAACAAAAAATTCCATATACATCAAAAAAATAAGTAAACTACCTCATTTCATGATACGAAGTTATGAAAAATATCATAGAATAATAATTATCAAATATATAATTTTAAAAATTAAGAAACTATAGATTCATATATTTAATTGAAAAGTTGAAAGGGAAACCTACCTTAAATAACAATATATTCCACAATTTAAACCCAAAAAAAACTCTACAAGGGATCCATGAAGGAATAAAATATATGGGAAACCATAAAAACCGAAAACCCCATATTTAAAATAATGGAAATAAGAACCATAGAACCATAATATTAAGTTAGAGGACAACCCAAAAAAATAAAAAAAAAATTAAGATGAATGAGTAAGAAGTGATAATGTTATTACCATGAATATTCACCTTCAAAACAAGAAAAAACCCCAATTGGTTCCACCCATGGAGAAGGATTGGAAGTGAGGGAAGGAAAGGGGTTGATCCCCTTCTGTCAAAAAATACAAGAGGGGAGAGAATGGGTTTTTGGTGTTAAAATTAAGGGGTTTGATGTGAAATTTCACATTTTTATAATTAATGGGATCTATTCATGGTTAGTCCTCATAGTATCCCATACCATGCACCACCCATTCACCCTTTGCAAGACACACTATGTACCCACATAGTTTGGCCACATGGTTTGGTAAATTGTGAGCCATATAGTTCAATGAAAAATTTCATAAAAATATGCACTCCTTCCACTCCTGGTTCTTCCACGAGGTCCAAGGATTCATTCAATCCAGATCTCTCAGAAGGACCCGTCCTTCTTCAAGGGATCTCCAGTAGTGTGTATTTCCACATCGGAATTTTAGGATGTCTCTGCCTTCCACTCCCGGACAGTCAGGGACAGATTTAGTAATGATCGGCTTCCATTTTAATTGTTTGAGGGTTTCATCAACTTGACATGGGGTCTTCACTTTCAGGTGGTAGTTGGGACTCTGGATCCCCGAAATTTGTGCATTCATCTTTTCTCCGACATTGATTTTTTCTCCACCTTGTAGTCGGAGTTTTAGGTGTGTGATAATCGACACATCATTATTTTTTGTTTGACAGTGGAAATCGATCATAGTCGTGATTTCAAGCATGTGGCACTGTGTGTAACAGCCCGAGATTTTATGAAAAATATTCTTTTTAATTTTATTAATGTCTTGTGTTGTACGCTACACCAAAAGGAGCTTGCACAACACACATCCTTGACTTGCCTTTCATTACACGCAATCGCGACCTTCCTCGATAGCGTGTGTAGTACGCAATACCGAGTTTCACTAAACAACGATATGCTATTAAAATATTATTATAACTAGCCGTTATGAATATTAATAACCACCTTTTAAAATTTTAGAAATTTTAGCTCTCAAAATGGACTTCATTTTTGGATTCGGAGTATCGAATTTAGCCTAAGGTGAAATTTTGGTACTTTACGGATAACTTTCATATTCTGATGAATAGTGAAAATTACTAAATTATAATTAAAAACAAATTTTTTAATAAAAATAATTAATAGTGATAAATTATTAATTTGAGTGGTTTTAAAGTATATTTAGAATATATTTTTACAATTTAATACAATTTTTTTCATTGGATGTAATTTCACATTTAAACCAGACATAAACAAGTGTCAATCTTTTGATAGATATTGTTTCTTAAAAACACGCTATTTATTTTAACAACAAGATTTAATTATAAAATTAATTAATGAAACTTCTATGTTATTAATTTGGTAAAATATACATCATTTTTGAATTCGGAATATGAAATATATCTTAGGATGAAATTTTGGCATTGTTCTGAAAAAAATCAATTTTTGATGAATAGTGAAACTACTAAGTGGTAGTTAAAAAACTGAATTTTTCATAAAACTTAATTTTACCGCTTCTGTGAATGGAATTTCAGAAATCTGAGAAACACGGTTGATGTCAGTAAGTATAATTTGGTTCAATGAGATGAAAATAATTTTTGGTGAATAGTAACTTTTTACTTTTATTTACCACGGTTAAAAGTAAATAGGGTAATTAAGGGTAAAAATGATATTAATATTACCCTAACACATGTACTAATCCTATTGTACAAGTTTATCTCTACAAAAAACAACTTTAGTGTAAAATATTATCATTTAGGCCCACTTGGATTATATTAGGACATTTATTATTATTTAATTCAAAGAAGAGTTAAAAGAGTTAAAATCAAAGTTTATTTACTAAAACATTTTTAATATAGGGTTATACATAAGATAAATTCGATTGTAAATATTCATTAGAAAGATAAAAGTATTTTCTACATAATGGTATTTTATTTGTAATTTTTAGACATCCAATAAGTTAATTTATTTATGACACAAAGATAATGCAGTAATTATCTTATTAATGAAATATTGACATGATTGATATTATAAATACCAAAATAAATGTAATTTAAGACTTTTTATGAATTGCACTAATTTTCTAGGTTAATATGATATATTAGTGTTGATGTAATCAACATGGTTCTAACATATAATTCTGTTATGACTTTCACAAAAATCATATATCAAATAGTGTCATAATTGACACAAAATAGTTTTTAAATCAAATATTATATTATTAATTGTTCTTTTATTCCTAAAAATCTAAGGATCATCCAAATGACTTAGATAAAGATATATATATTAATAATAAACAATTTGGGGTTCTTTTGGCATGGTATAGTAAGTTTATTAACCATATAGTGTAAGAAAACAAAAAGACACGGTAAAAGTTAAATTATTTAACTTAAAGTTAAATCTAATTGATAAGGTTAAAATAATAACCTAAACTTGTCTAAATCCTATTGGTTGATAGTATTTAGACCCATACCCACTTTATCTTCGAAATAAGACCCTTTGTAACCATTATATACCAATTTTTACTATAATATAAAATAATATTTTGAGATATTCCTAAGGTGCCCCTCTCCTCCCTTATAAAAGGGAACCTCCTCCCTCTCTTCCTCAAACAAATTTGAGCCTTCAAGCTCGGAAAGCCCCTACCAAAATCCCTTATCCACATCCCTAGTATCATCCTAGAGGCCGTGGTCTTCTTCAAAGACCATCCTTAGTTCTTTAAGTGGAAGCTAAGAAAAGGCGCGTCAAAAAGAGGTAATATCCATTACCGATCTTTTTCAATTTCTTTCTTCTTCAACTTCATCTTCTTTAGTTGTTTCATGATAAAGTAATAACATAAGTATTTATAATATACTTATATGTTATTATAAATATTAAACAACTCTAATTAACCTTCTATCCATCCTACGGAAAAAGGAAATCACCGCGCGTGCGTACGTACGGAATACCGTCTCCACGCCGCGGTGTAATCTATTTTTCGCCACCACCTTAATTGGATGGTTATAAAGGTGTAATGAGTAACTATATATGATTATTATAAAGTGATATTGATACTGAAATAGTATACATACACTTCAACACAATTCCACGACCATGGGAATGATATCATCGCTCGTGCGTACGTACGGACTACCGTCTCCACGACGCGATGAGATTCATTCTCAATGATTAACCATTCATGAATGATTATAAAGTATATATAATAAGTACTAATGAAATATATTACATAATAATGATACTGTATTTATGTATATTTATATGTATGTCATCTACTTAATTCCATTCAATTCAATAAGGAAACGAAAACAGCGTTCATGTGTACGTACGGACTACCGTCTGCATGAACCGTGTATTTCATTCCATTTATCGATATTATATATATATATTCTGAATATATATTATATATAAATAATGTTTTATATTCTAAAATTAATTAATAATGTTCTATGTAATCATATGAATAATTACAAGTTAAAAGACGGACGACAAATGAAACGATTTTACCCAAAACGCTCTTTAACATGGAATTTACAAAAGAACGGGTAATATAAAGTCATAAGTGAACCATATATGACATCATAACAATAAATATGATTCTTTAATAAGTCAATAACATGATTTAAGTCATTATACAGGAGGTTCGGACACTTACGAAGCAAATCGGACCTAAGGTAAGGGAAAATATCACAATCTCATTTTTATCCGAGATTGCTTATTCGTAATTATTTACTGGGGTTATTGTTATCATCCATGTACATGTTTCCTAAAAATGGTTTCACGTATGTTTAATGTCCTTTTTACCCACTTTTGACTTTTACTACATGGTATGTAAGGAATCTTTCTTTTTTTTACGTTACGAGGTACTTTTTTGACTTTTCCGACAAAAATACGAAAAATGTTTTTTAACTTATATAGCACGAACGGATTTTTACGGTTTTATAAAGCCTTATTTTCATGAAGCTTACTCCAAAATATTTCATGACTATTTTAAATAAAATCTATTTCATTTAAAATTTCATGACGTTTTGTGAAAAGAAACTGATTTTGAAGAAGAAAGGATATTTTCTCAAGAATTCATTTCAAGTGTTTTATCAAAATTATTTTCCATCTAAGATAACATAGGGTTCTATTTCTATCCCTATTATTACATTGATTTGTTTATGTTGTGATGGAATTATTTTTATGAATTCCTTTATCTTATATGAATTGTTTTATGATGTCATTATGTTTAAGATTCCCATTTGTATTACATGGGTTATGCAATGATGTATGATTTATGATTTTGTGGCGCACATAAGAATGGTATCATTATGAGATGGGTGGGACCTATATAACCCTCCAATTCATTGGGTGAAGATTTCATATCTCATGAGATAGACATGGCTGGAATGGTAGGTTATACCGGTTCAGTGAAACAGGACTGAAACGAGGGTGACTCGATTCAGAAAGGGACTTTGTCCACTAAGATAGTCTTGGCAATGAGTCATGACTAACAACAAATGATTCTCTATGATTATGTGTGTATTCCACAAAGTTTCATGTTTTAAGTTATGCTTATTGGGATTTCATTTCACTACTATGATTTATCCAATGTTATGGAATTATGCTCTCTTTTGCAGGTTAAGATTTCCAAAAGTTATGTTCTTATGAATATGATGTGATAGATTTTTCTTTTGTTTACCCTTATTGAGCATTTGATCTCACCCTTTTATGTTTTCTGTTCCCCAGGATAGAAAGAAAGGTTTTAGGTAAAAAAAGGGAAGATCTTTATGGGAGATATTTAAAATCTTTCACCACGATTAGAAGATTACGTTCCGAGTTTCCAAAGACACTAAACTATTACGATCCATGTGTGTGTGTTTTTGTTATGTACTAAGTATTCCGTAAATGTAATGTAATGTCCATGTACGATAAGCTTCGGGTCTCTACAGTTGGTATCAGAGGAAAGGTTTAGTCAACCTTTGGAAACTAGGCTGCGAGAACTTTAGTGAGATCCCTAGAGATATTTCTAAGGTATGTCTAGGGATTCCTCTAAGGTTAAGTATACGTATATGTTATAGTCCTAGAATTATGCTAACGATATTAGAATTTAACCTAAGATGATAGATATTGAGGGTACTTCCCCTTTACTATGTTGTTTTCTCTAGCATGATTTTTTCCTCTCATAGAATTATTTTTGTGTTCTAGTTAATGGATGGAACCAAAAGGAATTCGGTTAACATTGAATCCAATGGACAAATTGGTGACTATGAGCAACAAAATTGTGCAATGCCTAGAGAGAAAGATATTATGATTATGCCGAATCAGTCATCGCGATATATGATTAACAAGGTGAATTTTAGTGGTATGCATAATTCATCAAAGAAGAGAAAGATAGACTATTATGCATGTTCGCATGTTGAGGAGTATAAAGAAAGGAAGATTGAGAATTCTAAAGAAGGGAAGAAGAACCTTGAGGAATACCTCAAATGGAGGGACCGATGTTAGCTGTGTGGAGAAAAGGGTCATAGAGTGACAGACTGTTATGGAGTTCAATGTATTATTTGTGGAGAACATGGGCATTACCCAACTCAATGCCCTGACCTAAAAAGTTACTTCTAAATCAAGGAAGGACTTATTCTAGGACAATAATTGAAGATGATGTATTGAAGTGTTTATGTATTGTTATTCACGAATAATGTTGTTGAGGTGCTTTTATTGTGTATTAGAATATTGTTGTATTATTCTATTGTGGTTTTCAATAATCTTAAGGTACTGGTAACCATGAAAAGTGATTCAAATATTTTTGAAAGTAGATGATATGCGCATAATGAAGGGATAAGGAGAAAATGAAATGTTTTATAGTATTCATGAGCCCATGATTGATATAAGGACTAAGTGATATCATGGTTTGAGTATATATAATTTTGAAGATTTTGGTATGTGAAAAGTGTAAACTTTTAACTGCATTCAAGTTTTCACTATGGTTCAATGGGTATTCAAGAGAATACATTATTAAGGCCTTTGAATGTTTGGAATGTGACCAACAAGGCATATCTTATGATATATGGGGATCAACGACAGTATTAAATCTCTGGTTATCGTTTTAACTATATTATGAGAGTGGACTGAAGTATTATGGATAAGACTAAATATTATAATGGATTATGTTGGACATAAGTTAGGATAAAACGTTTTTCGATATTATTGATGAGATGTTATAGTAATATAGCTTTAGAAAAAGGACAACCTGCAGGACGGGCAACAGCCCATCGCTTCGGACAAGGCTGTGGAAATCGAACCCACAATCTAAGTGCGACTGGCCTTTATCGCCTACCACTGGCCTACCAGAAGTCCCTGTTTAGTAGAAACTAGTTTTATTATATTAAGCAGTATGATATATGAAGTATAAGTCCATTTTAGGAACCATATATTATTAATCTCACTATAGATCAACTTATGTATATAATTTTTGCTAACCTTTTGTTTAAGACATATGGAATGACCGGTCATTCTATCAAATGATCTGCTAACACATCACGAATAACAAATTCAAATTCATTTATTTAAGAGATGAAGTGGAAATTGTTCAAGGCACGAAAAAAAGTGAGATTCTACCAAAATAAAGTAAGTATTTATTCTAATGCAAATTTTCAACTTTAGGGAAATGATCTTGAAAACCAAAAATGTTGTCCTAGTGATAATATACCTGATGAATTAGATGGTACCTTATATCATCCCAAATCTGTGGATTTGTGATTACTGGTTTTTCCATAGCCATGTTCTCTACCACTCTCCATTAGAACATGACGGTTAGATTTCTCTTCCATGTCCATATTTTCACCTATGTGGAAACCGAGTGATTAGTTTATTTGGGTAATCGTTAAATTTCATACTTTAGTTTTTAAAGCCACGTTTTTGAATTCTTTTTTACGATGTGGGTTTCTATTAAAGAAACTTTCGAATAGTAAACCATTTATAACCCCGACGAATTTCATGGGCGAAATTCATTTTAAGGGGGGTAGAATGTAACAGCCCGAGATTTTATGAAAAATATTCTTTTTAATTTTATTAGTGTCTTGTGTTGTACGCTACACCAAAAGAATCTTGCACAACACACATCCTTGACTTTCCTTACATTACACGCAATCACGAACTTCCTCGATAACGTGTGTAGTACGCAATACTGAGTTTTACTAAACAACGATATGCTATTAAAATATTATTATAACTAGCCGTTATGAATAGTAATAAACACATTTTAAAATTTTACAAATTTTAGCTCTCAAAATGGAATTTATTTTTGGATTCGGAGTATCTAATTTATCCTAAAGTGAAATTTTGGTACTTTTCGGATAACTTTCATATTCTGATGAATAGTGAAAATTACTAAATTATAATTAAAAACAAATTTTTTAATCAAAATAATTAATAGTGATAAATTATTAATTTGAGTGGTTTTAAAGTATATATAGAATATATTTTTACAATTTAATACAATGTTGGTCATTGGATGTAATTTCACATTTAAACCAGACATAAACAAGTGGCAATCTTTTGATAGATATTGTTTCTTAAAAACACACTATTTGTTTTAACATCGGGATTTAATTATAAAATTAATTAATGAAACTTCTATGTTATGAATTTGGTAAAATAGACTTCATTTTTGAATTCGGAATATGAAATATATCTTAGGATGAAATTTTGGCATTGTTTTGAAAAACATCAATTTTTGATGAATAGTGAAACTACTAAGTGGTAGTTAAAAAACTGATTTTTTCATAAAACTTATTTTTACCGATTCGGTGAATGGAATTTCAAAAATCCGAGAGACACGGTTGATGTCAGTAAGTAAAACTTGGTTCAATGAGATGAAAATAATTTTTGGTGAATAGTAACTTTTTTACTTTTATTTACCACGGTTAAAAGTAAATAGGGTAATTAAGGGTAAAATGATATTAATATTACTATAACACATGTCTTAATCCTATTGTAAAAGTGTATCTCGACCAAAAACAACCTTATGTGTAAAATATTATCATTTATGCCCACATGGATTAGATTAGGACATTTATTATTATTTAATTCATAGAAGAGTTAAAAGAGTTAAAATCAAAGTTTATTTACTAAAACATTTTTAATATAGAGTTATACATAAGATAAATTCGATTTTAAATATTCATTAGAAAGATAAAAGTATTTCCTACATAATGGTATTTTATTTTTAATTTTTAGACATTAAATAAGTTAATGTATTTATGACACAAAGATGATGCAGTAATTATCATATTAATGAAATATTGACATGATTGATATTATAAATACCAAAATAAATGTAATTTAAGACTTTTAATTTATTCCACTAATTTTATATGTTACTATGATATATTAGTGTTGATTTAATAAACTTTTTTCTAACATATAATTCTGTTATGACTTTCACAAAAATCATATATCAAATAGTGTCAAAATTGACACAAAATAGTTTTTAAATCAAATATTATATTATTAATTGTTATTTTATTCCTAAAAATCTAAGGTTCGGCCAAATGACTTAGATAAGGATATATATATTAATATTAAACAATTTGGGGTTCTTTTGTCATGTTATAGTAAGTTTATTAACCATATAGTGTAAGAAAACAAAAAGACACGGTAAAAGTTAAATTATTTAACTTAAAGTTAAATCTAATTGATAAGGTTGAAATAATAACCTAAACTTTCCTAAATCCTATTGGTTGATAGGATTTTGACCCATCCCCACTTTATCTTCAAAATAAGACCCTTTGGAACCATTATAAACCTATTTTGACTTTAATATAAAATAATATTTTGAGATATTCCTAAGGTGCCCCTCTCCTCCCTTTTAAAAGGGCACCTCCTCCCTCTCTTACTCACACAACATTGAGCCTTCATGCTCGCCCAACCCCTGCCATAATCCCTTATCCACATCCATAATATAATCCTAGAGGTCATGGTCTTCTTCAAAGACCATCCTTAGTTCTTTAATTGGAATCTAAGAAAAGGCGCGTCAAAAAGAGGTAATATCCATTACCGATCTTTTTCAATTTCTTTATTCTTCAACTTCTTCTTATTTAGTTGTTTCATGATAAATTAATAACATCAGTATTTATTATATACTTATATGTTATTATAAATATTATACAAATCTAATTAACCTTCTATCCATCCTACGGAAAAAGGAAATCACCGCGCGTGCGTACGTACGGAATACCGTCTCCATGCCGCGGTGTAATCTATTTTCCGCCACCACCTTAATTGGATGGTCATAAAGGTCTAATGAGTAACTATATATTATTATTATAAAGTGATTTTGATATTGAAATAGTATACATACACTTCAACACAATTCCACGACCATGGGAATGATATCATCGCTCGTGCGTACGTACGGACTACCGTCTCCACGACGCGATTAGATTCAATCTCAATGATTAACCATTCATGAATGATTATAAAGTACATATAATAAGTACTAAAGAAATATATTACATAATAATTATACTGTATTTATGTATATTTATATGTATGTCATCTACTTAATTCCATTCAATTCAATAAGGAAACGAAAACAGCATTCATGCGTACGTACGGACTACCGTCTCCATGAACGGTGTATTTCATTCCATTTATCGATATAATATATATATATATATATATATTCTGAATATATATTATATATAAATCATGTTTTATATTCTATAATTAAGTAATAATGATCAATGTAATCATATGAATAATTACCAGTTAAAACACGGAGGACAAATGAAACGATTTTACCCAAAACGCTCTTTAACATGGAATTTACAAAAGAACGGGTAATATAAAGTCATAAGTGAATAATATATGATATAATAACAATAAATATGATTCTTTAATAAGTCAATAACATGATTTAAATCATTATACAGGAGGTTCGGACACTTACGAAGCAAATCGGACCTAAGGTAAGGGAAAATATCACAATCTCATTTTTTTCCGAGATTGCTTATTCGTAATTATTTACTGGGGTTATTGTTATCATTCATGTCCATGTTTCCTAAAAATGGTTTCATGTATGTTTAATTTCCTTTTTACCCACTTTTGACTTTTACTACATGGTATGTAAGGAATCTTTCTTTTTTTTACGTTACGAGGTACTTTTTTGACTTTTCCGAAAAAAATACGAAGAATGTTTTTTTAACTTATACGGCACGAACGGATTTTTACGGTTTTATAAAGCCATGTTTTCATGAAGCTTCCTCCAAAAGATTTCATGACTATTTTAAATAAAATATCTTTCTTTTAAAATTGCATGAAGTTTTGTGAAAAGAAATTGATTTTGAAGAATAAAGGATATTTTCCTCAAGAATTCATTTCAAGTGTTTTATCAAAATTTATTTCCATCTAAGATAACATAGGGTTCTATTTAAATCCCTATTATTACATTGATTTGGTTATGATGTGATGGAATTATTTTTATGAATTCCTTTATTTTATATTAACTGTTTTATGATGTCATGATGTTTAAGATTCCCATTTGTATTACATGGGTTATGCAATGATGTATGATTTATGATTTTGTGGCACACATAAGAATGGTATCATTATGAGATGGGTGGGACCTATATCTCCCTCCAATGCATTGGGTAAAGATTTCATATCTCATGAGATAGACATGGCTGGAATGGTAGGTTATACCGGTTCAGTGAAACAGGACTGAAACGAGGGTGACTCGATTCAGAAAGGGACTTTGTCCACTAAGATATTATTGGTAATGAGTCATGACTAACAAAAAATGATTCTCTATTATTATGTGTGTATGCCACAAAGTTTCATGTTTTAAGTTATTCTTATTGGGATTTCATTTCACTATTATGATTTATCCCATGTTATGGAATTATGCTCTCTTTTGAAGGTTAAGATTTCCAAAAGTTATGTTCTTATGAATATGATGTGATTGATTTTTCTTTTTTTACCCTTACTGAGCATTTGATCTCACCCTTTTATGTTTTCTTTTCCCCAGGATATAAAGAAAGGTTTTAGGTAAAAAAAAGGTAAGATCTTTATAGGTGATATTGAAGATCTTCCACCACGATTAGAAGATTACGTTCCGAGTTTCCAAAGACACTAAACTATTACGATCCTTGTGTGTGTGTTTTTGTTATGTACTATGTATTCCGCAAAAGTAATGTAATGTCCATGTACGATAAGCTTCGGGTCTCTACACTGTGGATTTTCCTCCCCTGCATTCTTCTCCCCTTTCAGAACCCATCTATTCTCAAAGGTATCAGTGATAGGATCGGTTGTTTTCTCTAAATTGATAATGATACTCTTTGCATGATGAATCTTGACATTTCCCACCTTTGGGTCTGGATGGCCCTCTCAGTTCCTCTCCCGAATCTTCTTCATCTTTAGGTTGAAGGTGAGTTTTTCTTTTGGAAACACATTCATTATGAGAAAACCTTTGGTTATTGTTCTTTTTGCTGTCTTCAAGGCCACTAAACCACTATATGCTCTCGACATGGGAGGAGCGGTCGCAAGAGAGTTGTATATCAGACCCATGTTCTCATATACCCTATGGTTACTAGTTGTATGCCCCTTGATAATGTTTGGATGAGCCCAATATCTGGTGGTTTCCAATCCTCTTCAGGGATCCATCGAGGTCCATCTAGTTTTAGCCCTGGAAAACCCTCACCTTCTTGTATTCCGGGTTATGACGTTCATGCACATCCCTTTCTTCCATAGACCCTCGATTTGGGGGTGATAGGAAGGGTAAAGGAATCATTGTTATAGTTCCAGGGATTGCTGGCCCTTCTTATGCTATTGTTCTTCGTGGTGTGGTGGTTAAGCCTACTCGGAGTGACCGAGTTCTAAAAACTACCCCCATGGCTGATGTTGTTGTTGGATCATTAGGGGATCAAGTTGTAGTTGTTTCAATGACCCACTCCACATCTAAGGCGGGGATGACTGATGCCACAGGGGTTCAGGCTGAATTGGATGCTGTTACGGTCACCCCTAACCGGTTTGATAAGCTAGGGGGTGACAATAAGACAAAAAGAAAGACAATATTGAAAAGGAAGGTAATGGAGTTGTCCAACCTGGGTGTTTCCTCGTTGGTCATTGGAAGACAGGAGGTGGCCGGCAGGCTAAGTAAGATGCATAGTCACTCTATAAGATACAAATCTGGAGTTATATATGGGGATTCAGTTCTTGATTCTGAGAGAGAACATGATAATTCTTAAGGTATGTATGAGGGTGATTTTTTGGTTTAATTTTGTCTCGTTGATTGTCATCACCAAGTGTGTGACCTTTGGTTTATCACTTTTTCCATAAAAGTGATCATATAAAAAGGTTAATTTTTAGTCAGATCCCTCCACTAGAGACACTGAAGGTATCATGCACTGTCAACATTGATGGGTATGGTTTAGAAAAAACCATGCATAATTTGTACAACTAAAATCATGGTCATTCACAATGAAGAGTAAAACTGATCAGTCTAAATAGGTCATACTGTTTCCCCTAAACAATGAATATAAATCATGTAATAGAAGGGAAAAATTGAAAACCTTGTACATTAAATCCCTCAAACCAAAAAATGAGAGGTAACCCAATAAAAACGATAAGGGGACTTAAATTAAATTATTTCTAAAAAATAGTGTTTGATAATTCACCCGACCCTTATTCTTTCTGCCCATATAAATCTACAACAACTCCAGTTTTCCTATCAAGGAACAAATTTTAGACACTTGAATAATCTAATTACTCAATAAAAGAACACCTAAACCATCAAAATGGCCCAAAAAATATCACCCAATATAAACAAAAAATCCAAATAACATTTCAAAAAACATAATATGATCTAAAATTTGATCTCGTCAACCATTCCTGAGAAAAACAACAAGGCCTACTCAAAGGGACCACCTTCACTAGTAATATGGGAAATAATGAATGTCATGAAAATTTATTTATATGAATAATATTAAACATTTTAGGCTATAATGGTCTCCCAAAAATATTAATAAACCAACAATGTGACAAACCGACATCACTCTCCAAACACCAACACTATAGACCAAAACGAACACAACCAACCTAACAAAAGAAACTAAATTACAAAGAAAAACAATGAGACTCTCATAATTCTAACCGGAATATTCTATTAGATTTGGCATTTAGAGCATACATATGTGTCATAATTTTTCAGACTAAATTGGAGGAAGAAAAAATGTTTACATGAAAACACACCTCCACTCAAAATGAAAGGAATCAAAAATTCCAAAAGGAACGAATCCCATAAAACAGAAAATCCCATAAAAATATCAATACACCCTTCCCTGAAACAAGTAAATGAATAAAATAAAAAACAAAATAAATATTCGTGGAAACTCAAATGGAATTTTCATTCAATCTAACGCTAATCAAACACCTTACTCCTACAAATGGGTTGGTCTATCTTTTTATGGAGAGGATCTAGTTCTACATCACATCATGGAATCTCCCTGAAAAATAGTTTGAATGGGACGTTAGAATCCATAGGTATGGAAGTTATTTAGATAAATTGAACATGAAGGTATTTAATGATCAGTATTGTCGCATTGATGAAACATCATGATCACATGGCTAGAAGAATATTACAAATGATATGATGGCCTTTTAATTCCTCTATCATCACCACCACATTCAGTACAATTTGTGATATACATAATGTGATTCCCTTCACCACATTTAGTGACTAGAGGAATGTTTTTTACCACAATCACTACTTCAATGACTACTTCAACATGAATATATTTCCTCACCACATCATCATGGGTGGTTAAATTGAATTATTACACCATTAACTGCACATGAGGACAAAGATTTCTTTAAAAATTTATCGCTTTAAGAGACTTTTCCATGGACCATTACAGAAAATATTGATCTAGGTCCTCAAAACAATGAACTATCTACAACCTTGAACCATCACCCTTCTGAGAACATCAAATCTCTATCACCATTCCCACCACCACAACTTCCTAGAAAATAACAAGATGAATGAAGCCTTGAATAATTCAAAACATTTTCAATTCCGAGTCATGTTTCAAATAAGATACTTAAAAAACATTCATCTGGTACGACCAAGAATATATATAAAAATAATTACCATTATATTCTCAGGAAACTCTAGAAAAAAAATGATTCAATAAATTTTTCAAATACCAAATTCTATATAAAAAGGTTCCTCCTGACCATAAGGAGATGAGGGATCAACTTCTGATACTGAAGGAGATAATATTTAGGTTGATCAACTGGATGTTCCTATAATGGTAAAACACCCATAGATGGACCTTGAACATCCATAAAAACCCTGGTGGGGTGTCCACTAAACAAAAAGGAGAACAATATCATTATTAACACCAAATATTAAATAATAAGTAAACTAAAAACAATACTTATCAACATTTCCAAATAATAAAAACAAGTTACACAAAGATTGGCTATCAAAATATCAAAAAATATCTTGTTAAAAATACAATTGAGAAGAAAAAAACATTATTGGTTAAACACTATCTTTTGTGTTTCCATGGAGCCTCAGACACATATATTTACACATTCCATTACATCCACTCATATTTTCACATCAACACCCACAATTGTTTTCACAAATATCCATGCATGTGAGAACTTATATGAATACCAATGGAAAAAAATACAGCATTTTAAACATTGTGATCAATGCATGATTGAAAATCTCAATTCACATCCCACATAAAATTTCTTTTAAACATTATAGGAATTCCCGAAATAATTATCCAAAAATTATTTCATGTCAAAATATCAATTTTTATTTCCAACACAAAACATTTTAGAAATATTTGGGATTTTGATTATAAATATATAGTTTCATTATATAAAACCTTGTTCTACACCAATTTTATCAGATTATGAATAAATTTTATAATATATCCATTAAAATATATCTAAAATAGTATTTCTCATTTTTTAAGAACACAATCCTTACATCTTGAAAATACTCTTTCAAAATCAAAATACAAGTATTTTCAAATAACATCAAAATCAACAACATTCAATTAATCTGATTAATGGGTTGATAAATTGTATAGAATATGACTTCGACATATGGTTTGTGGTTGTATTCCAAATACACCATCATCATAGAGTGTAATTCTAGACCATGTGCCTAGGTCTACATGGAATGTAGGTGTACGATCATGACATATTATCGAGTTTTCTTGGGCTTTAATTCCTGTACATTTCATGATTATTTTTGTAAGGTTATTTGGAGTTCAAAAATGGGGTGTGTTTGGATGGATTTTTAAAGAAGATATGAGAGATTGGGTGGGTGCAAAGACAACAAGCGATTAGGATAAGCCATACATCCATCCCAGCTAAACATGTTATCCTAGACAAAGAGGTTCTCATGGCATGCTCATGGGGTGAAAAATTATTCACCCAAACCTAGGTAACCGTGTGACCCTGGATAGTGAGGTCTTCATTGTTAATGAACAATTTTCCTAACTATAATCTACTGTATAGAATAAGGTTCACACAATTTTTAATTACCTGAAAAATTATCTTAATATCCCACAACCCACCAAAATAACTCCATTTGAAGCTTGACTTAGGAAAAACATTTATGGGAAATTCTAGTACATTTTATTGGGGTTCCTAGTCAGTTTAACCACCATTATTCATGAATGAAATCCCAGATTGAAGATCAGCTCATCTCAAGTTATGTCGATATCATCATGATGTGTGCATCGTTCACCAATAAATATTTATTGATCTTGTGATGGAGGATATAAACACATTATTTAGATATAAACCTATATGGTGAGATCCAAATCTATGATTGTAGATCAAGATCCAAATAAATAAAATCTTAATATCCTGGATTTCGCTTAGGGAATTAAATATGGAACTCACATATACATAATATTAAATACTCGGTCTTTGGGGACTTCTATTTAGAGGACATACATCAAATAATTGATGTAGGTTATCTACAATATTATTCACATTGTCATGGAATTAATACATATATGCCACATTTTAAAATTTATAGAATCCTTTAGAAATTTCATTTCATAAAATGAGTTAAATATGATGATAAATAGTTTTATCCAATCATTATTGAACTAAATGATTAGTTATGGAATTAATCTTATGTTTATGGGGATTACCTATTTGATTATTAAGTTAATACATCGATTTTAATATTTTTGTATTGTAATATAGATAATTAAATAGAAGATTAATTATGAGATATGAAATCGCTTATGTTGAGATAATTAAATATTAATTAAGTGTGTTCTCAGATATTATGATCTAGAAAATTAATTACAGGGTTAATTATGATGATTTGATAACTACAATTAAATAAATAATTATTGAAAAATTAATTATTGGGAAAGGAATTGTGACATTGATTAAAAAATATAATGATTTAATTAATAATGATTGAAATGTTTAGTTAATTTTTTAGAGAACTAATGGATTCGTTGTATTCAACTAATTATTTAATTATTAATGGGAATTATGTGGATAATTAATTATGAAGTCATTGTGTGTGAAAAAATTAGATCATGCTAATTTAAAATGGACATGTAAAAATTTTAACACATGCATAATAATTTTGATTATGATAATGGGAACACAATCATTCTAAAGGGAAGTATGGATGGTGACATGGTAATAATACAAATGAGTAAGATAATTGGAAATCAATCATTCTATGGAAGTGTATGTAGGGTAACATGGTCCTATAACTTAAATTTGTGATATTGGTTATTTTTTCATTATGGCTTATAAATTACAAATTATGGAATAGAAATAATGGAACTCTGAGTTATGGCCTCACACATGAATATATTGAACTTTTTCACGAGTCAAATCATGTATTGATATGTCATAGAACCCTTGAATACTTAGAGTTTTGGAATGATGAAGGTATTAAGATATTATTTTACCTATGGAACACTTCAGTCTCTGGAATGTGACAAATCTGGTATTAGGGTAAAGGTCTCCTTAGGTACACTAGAGTTAATGTAGTTAGATAACAAAAACATGGTATTGTAATAACTGTTTCTTTATGAATTGTACTTATTTCATATAGAACTACATAAAAAATAATTTGTTTTTTTGGTTATATAAACCATTTTTTGGTGGACTAATGAGTTATACTCACACCCTATTTAGGATGCCTAATTAGTACCTGAATAGATTATACTGTGGAAGGATACAATAAGGAAAAAGGGAATGGGTTGGATTGATGATTTGGTATGAATATTTGATGAGGGGACCAGAAACAGTTCATAATACATATAGGGAGTTTTATTTTATTTATTTTTAGTGGAATTATAGACAATTGACTCTCATATAGGAATAGAATATTTTCGCTTTTAGTTGAGTATTTTTCATGTTTGAGTATCTTTTTAAATGAGTATTGTTCATGTTATATATGCTTCTACATTTTATTTTTTTATTTTAATTCATGATTTACTATGATAAATGAGGATATATTCTCCCGATGACTGACATACAAGTTCCTCCCTATAATTCGGTAGCCTATGGTGTTTGGGGAGACGTTCTTGAGGTCTAGTGATGAACCATCTCGGGGCACCGTCGCATAGAACCTGAGTCGGGACATTAAAAATAGGTATTTGATCTCCAATTTTATTTTTGCTTAATTTCTATTAATATTTTTTGAATGGTGTATGGTAGATTAGGAAGATTCTAGGCTTCGTAAAGAGCCTGTGCATGTTAGTTGTAATCCCATGTATGGGAAACACCCATGTACTTAGTGTGGGATTGTTGGTCTGGGTGTACGAGACCAGAGTATCACTCATGTATGGATCCATTTGAATTTTGGTCTGATTTTATTACTTTTGACCAAATATGGATTCCCAACGAGTTATAATAGGTCTCGGGGGGGGGGGTCAGAGGAAATTTCAATGCATGAAACATATCTTTTTTTAAAAACTAGCCAAGTCGCACAGTTGGTGCATAGTTCGTGCACTATTTGCCTCACCATCCCGAATGTGTTTTTTAAAAAATATCCTCCTCGCAGGATAGTCACATAGCCATGTGGAATAACATTTTGAGCACCCGTTCATCCAAGGTAATAGTGAATATTTTATTCCCAGTTTTCAAACAGTGTTGAAAAATCATGAAAAATCCCTTTTTCATTGTAATTTATCAGTTTTAACCATAATGATTTATTAGAACCCCACATCCAACATAATATGTATTTTAGTGGGATTAACATATTTATATATCAATTTGAATAATTTTTTAGATCAACCTTATGGATTAAAATAATTTTTTTGGGATATGATCGAACTTCCATTCATCAAGTTGGAAGTACAACTGTAAGTACTTGTGCCAACCTGATCTATTCCTGTTTTCTTTTTCTCCTGATTGAGATATTGGGGAATAAGTTTTTTTATATTTCTTTTTGATCTAATCCAATTTGGGCCAAATAAATGGGACACTGTATTAGGGGAAAAATTTTACATTCATATGGTCGGTGGACAATAACTCATCCCTTATGTTATTTGATATTAGAATTTTCCATGAGGGGGCCATTGATTTCATCTGGTGTCATTTATAGAATTAATATATAATTATTATTCATGTTTTAATAGTATTGTTATGGTCTATCGAAATATGTGATTATTTTTTAGTTTTTATTCTAAAAACTCAATTAATCGAATGTAGGATGTTATTCTATAATTGTCGTTTTAGTGTTTTGACACAATTGAGTCACCATTTGTCTGTTAATTTTCATGAACATCCTAAGGGTAACTGTTTCTTTATTAAATGGATTGATTGTAATGAGAAATTTATTATGGAAATTTCCATGCATGATCACCACATTACCCACCTAGGGTAAGTGATTAAAATTGATAATTAAATGTGAATGATTAATTGGTTGCATATCTGTACCACCCCATACCATGGTAATGGAAAGTAAAATAATGAACCATGAATATGGAATGTTTCTTAATATGATTAACTAGTTTCATGCAACATGTGCATACCACACTAATACAAGTAAAATAATTGAACCAAATGACTTGATAAAAAGGTTTCATGCTACATGAACTTATCACAAAAATGAATGGCAAAGCTTGAAACAAAAGAAATATTATATGACTTCACAAATAAATTCGAATGTCCACACTCAAGAATTCCTTGTATTTTGATCTTCGAATTCCATGAGCACTCATGAACAGAGTTCCAATTCATGGATATGACATTATTCGGTTGAAACCCACAAAGATATTGATTCTTTTATATTCTTAGATGCTTAGTTTGACACCATATGATCCTTTAAATATTATTAAATAATTCCTTGTATACAATCTTTGGATCCAACATGGAGATGTAGCTGCCATGGAGAACAACCATCAAGTCTAGCCATTTGATAGCTATGTTTTACATTTGATGTCCTCCTTGGACTTAGTAAGTGACTCATTGTGGAATTCCATGGACTATGCTACTTTGATTACGATCCTACCCCAGGAAAGGAAACAATTATTCTTTATATGGTGACCATTTAGTTCTATGTAACCACGGTTATTACCTTTGGACTTCACTATTAAATATCATAATAGGTTTCCCTGTTACAAATTAGATCCTTTTAAATATCTATCATGTGAGTTATTTAGAAACTATTAATAATCTAATAATGAATTTTTGACATCATCATACACCCCCTGAGGCCTGAAGTAGGTACATGGGTATTTAGTTACATCGTACTCCTTAATTTATTTATTCATGGTTGTAGGATTTATCATTTCCATTACATAGTTCTGATGATATAGACACTATTGGTGGTGGGACCCTATGATTTATCTCACACTCTCTCCGAGTGTCATTTGAAATCCAGAGTAGTTTAGATGGATGAAAGTGTTGACATAATGAATCATATAGCTTTAAACACTTGTTTCGTTAATGTTTATTAAAGATCGTGATAGTAGTTGGCCGAGTAAAATATCAAGATTCTTGATATAGTGTTTTGATAACGTTATACTTTTTGGAACATGTTATTCAGGTTGTCTTGTATCTATGCTTTCATGTCTTCTAGTGACATGACATATAATCATTTGTTGAATGTTATTCATATTTCTTCAGTAATTGTAATTTCTGACTCTATATTTCCATTATGCATTCTATTTATTAATATTTATTACTCAATTTACCATTTTTTACATTCACCTGCGTCTACAAACTTTGGTAATGTGAACATAGTCTCCCTAGAGACACTCCCTATGCCCTCGCAGCTAGTAGGTACCTTATGGTGTTCATGGATATGCGGTTAAGGCCATGTGGCCCACCTTGATCTGGGCACACATTATGTGGAATCCAAGTCCGGGAAGTCAAATAGAGGTATAAAAGTTGTTCATGTGGTAAATTATTATTTAGAGAAAATAGATTGTAGATTAGGAACACTTGGGATGTGGTTATAAGTCGTTCTGGGGCATCGTGAACCCATGATCAGGATAAAATCCCTGTTACCCAAAATGTAATTATTGTTATCATTTTTCCTAATACAGTTGACATTATTTCACTATTGGGTGACACATAGACCTTATGGTGTTATTGATTATTATACAATTTGAGGGTTTTCATTCATCCTTAACCCAATGATATGAGGTAAAGTAGCATTGTTACAAGCATAATTTTATAAACCTATTATTCAAATGTCATGCATAATTCCATGCCATGTGAGTGCATTTCACGATTTTTCATTACTTTATATGCATGTTATAGTTGTGTGATGCTATGATTGTTGGCATATATTTGATTTATTCTGGGTTTTGATTTAGTGATTGCTTGTCTTAATCTATGTGGTCTATGTGTCCTCTTGAGTTCAGATGAATAATTTAACGAGTTGAGCCATTATGGTATAAATAAATGGGTGTGTTATTCATTAATTATGTGTATGGGAACTTACTCAATGGGAATGGTAATCCATTATAAAATGAATAATGAATTAAAATATGAAAATTTTTGGACATCATTATCCCTCCTTGTCACATTATTGAATGGTGATGGTGTGAACCTATAAATTATATGTAAAATGGGATGAAAATTATACTTGAGAACATACAAATACCTAGCCATCTAAGCTGGTAGTTGGTGTAGAATGGAATTGGTAGTGAGTTTTCCTAAAATCATCCTCTTCTAATGATTATATCTTTATACATAAGCTTCTTATAAAATGTTTTATTAAATATTTTAGACTAATAATGCCACTATTTCAATTTATTCTATTCAAGGATGGTTGAAGAAACCATGCTCAACATGTGGTGGCTGAGGAGCTTCATGTCATACCTCTAGGTGTGCCACTCAAGGAACCACCTACTATGCCTAATATGGGCATGGATGCCCAATTTTATGATAATTTTTTACGTGTGATGCAGTTTTTTCATGATGATCCATGGATTGCACTAACGATGGTTGTTTTAAATTGTGTGTTCCAGCAGCAGCATCCTCCTACTTTTTCAGGGGATGGAGGTCCACATGCATTAACCTAGGAGTTGATGGGGAGGCACGTCTCAACTCCTATTCTGATTTTTCATGAGCTAGGTATTAGTTATGTTGTCTTTTGTGATTCATCAAGAATTGTCCTAGGAGTTGTATGAAAGTAGGAAGCGAGATTCGTTGCATATGGGTCTTGATAGTTGAGGCCTCATTAGGGAAATTACCCAATGCATGACATTGAGCTACCAGAATTTGTCAATTTCTTTTGTTGTTGGAGACATTATCAGTTGGGTCAGTGCTTTGTGGTGTATAGAGACAACAAGAACCTCAAATATATCATTTCTCATAATGACATGAACATCAAAAAAATATTGGTCAAATACTTGAAATCCATTCATTTTGAGCTTTCCTATATGTTTGGGAAGGGTAATGTGGTTACAAATGCACTAAGTCAGAAAACTCATGAACATGTAGTACGAGAATCCACTAATGAATCGATGGTAATGGCCCTCTTTTCTGAGATCTGCCTGGAGCTTCGTGGTAGTCAAGAGTATTCTCACCTCTCATCCTTGACATTTATCACATTCCTCTTTGATAAGGTGAAGAGTTTGAAGTTTTTACATCCTGAAATCTTGGTTATCGATGAGAGTATATAAAGAGATGACCTGTCTCTAAATAGGTCATTACATAGATACAACATCTTCTATATTCATGGATGTTTCTCGGTTCATACATACATGAGAGAGGAGTTGATCAATGAGTCCCATGTTTTTTAGAAGATATTCCATCCATGCATCTCAATGATGTATCAAGATATGTGATGCTAGTATTGATGTCTTGAGATGAAACGTATGATTACATGTTATATCATTAGGTGTTACACCAATTAGCATGTCAAGGCAGAGCACCAGATACCAGCAGTCTTGTTACATCTACTTCTAGTAATAGAATGGAAACGGGAATATGTTGCTATAGATTTCTTTGTCATCATACATATGTCATTAATGGGTAGCGATGATATCTAGGTAGTCATTAAATGACTAGAAATTCATCACACTACATTCATATTCATGAGACATTTTCAATTAATGAGCTGGGAAAACAATACGTCGATTAGATACTATGACTCCATGTGGTCCCTCATACTATCATTTCATAGAGGGATACTTGTTTCACATCCCGATTTTGGTAAGGATTGAAGAAGGATATGGGGATTTAGGTGATTCTAAGCATAGTTTTTTACCCTCAACCTGATGTAAAATAAAAACGGACAATAACGGTTCTAGAGGATATTCTCCGAGCATGTGTCCTTGATTTTAGCGGTCTTTGGGAAAATCATATACCAGTTGTCATGTTCACTGATAAAAACATATTTCATTAAAAAAATAAGATGGATACTTTTCATGAATTATATAGTATGCCATTTCATCCATCCTTGTGCTGGATAAAGGTAGGAGATGTAGCCCTACTAGGGCCTCATATTGTACAAGAAGCTTAGGAGAAATATCCTCCTATTAGAAAGAGTTTGACTACTACTTAGTCTAGATAGAAATATTATACTGATTTTCATTGAAAATCAGTTATGTTTAATGTCAGGGATCTAGTTTTCCTTTGGGTATCACCCAGGATATGGAATAGACGGTTATAAATATAGGGAATGTTGTATCTAACTTATGTTGGTCCTTCTAAAAATTTAGAGGGAGTCTATCCAGTAGCCTATCAGTTTTTGTTACCTCAAAAGTATTTTCCCATGCATGATGTCATTCATGTTTCATAGTTTCACTGATATCATTCTAACCATTATCCTTCCTTTAACTTGGAGGAAATTAAGATATATGTCAATGGTTCCTTTATGGAGAACTTAGTGGGAATCATCGAACAAATCATGAAGGATATTTTTGTTCGGCATGTCATTCTAGTATGGGTGTTATGGCAGAACAACGGAGTATAGTAAGAGGTTTGGGAGAGTGAAGACAGGGTACAATCTTGAATGTCCATAGTTGTTCAAAGAATGTTTTTCTCTATCAATGGAAGGTGAACTCAGGGACGAGTTCATTTAAGGGAGGAAGACTATAAAAACATGGTTTTCAATCAGGTATGGATCCTTTAAATATATTACTAAATTATTAATGTGTACCTATTATAGATTCACAGTTTGTTTGAAAGGGTCATCGGGGGCAGGGGTTCTAGGGCATGTTTGGATCCAAAATCCCTTATTTTATGGAATAATCGATAAGTCAGATGGTTGGGGTGTTGTTAGCCTAACCCTACGAATTGTGTTTTTTCTGGACAGAGATACCTCGTATGGTTGGAACATGTCCATGTTGCATAACCATGTGAGCACCCCTTCACTATAGTTAATTGTGCATGGTTTTCACATGGATTTTCAAAACATGTGGGAAAATTGTGCAGAAGCCATTTTTTGGTTATATGTCCATTTTTTTCATCATTATCTATTAGAACCCCTATTCCTCCTTAATCAATATTTAAGCATGATTAACATGTTTCTCTATAAAATTTAGGATTTTTGAAGATCAATGTTAGGGATTCAAATATCTCCTTCTTTCGGGATCTGATTAAGCTTATGTTCGTCATGTTGGATGGGAAATGATAAGTAATTGAGTCATATTCAGTTTTTCTCCTATTCTTTTTATCTTGACCATGTTATTGGGGTATGAGCATTTTTCTCATTTTAATATATATAATCCAATAAGGGACAAATCAAGGGCCAATATTGAACGATAAGGATTGTAGAATCCTTAGTATTGTGGTATATAATTCATCCCTCATGTTCGTTGATTTTGGAATTTGTCTTTTAGGTTCCACCACATCCTCCTGGTGTTTTTATTAAAATTAATGTTCAATGATTATACTTTTTTCTGCTATATAGTTATTCTATTTCCAAATATGTGATTATTTATTAGTGGTTACTTCCAAAATTTTATTCACCCAATCTAGAATGTTATGACACAATTGTTTTTTTAGAGTTTTGACACATTTGAGCCTTCGTTAGGGTGTGGCTTTCTATATTAAATGGTATATTTTTTATAATAAAATAATAATGGCATCTACAATGTGTTCTCAACTCTTGAATCAACTATGTTAAGTACTACAAATGAATAATTAAATTTCAATGTTAGTTGGTCGCATATCTGTAGCACACCTTACCACATTAGTGGAATGTAGTGGAATGAACCATGATTATAGAATATTACATAAATGTTTTGATTGGTTAAATTATAAATTTCCCTTTCACAACAATGAAAGGAAATTCTTGAACAGAATGACATGAAAAAAGGATGCATGATACTTGACCATATCACACTAATGAGATGCAATGGTAAAACTAAAGAAATATTATATGAATTCATAATTAAAGAGGAATCACCTGACATGATATTTCCATGGATTTTAATACGATAATGACATTAGAAATCGAGAACACTCTTATGATTCAAGGTTATAGCATCCTTAGGTTGAAACTCACACTCATCCTGATCAAGTCTATTCTTGGATGCACAATATGACACCATAGGATCCTTTCAGTATCATTATAGAATACCTTTGATACACTCATTGGATCCAACATTGACAAGTAGGTTCCTTGGTTAGAGCCCCTTGATTCTAGGCTTTTCTAAGACCCATCTTACTGTGGATAACCTCCTTGTACTTAGTTGTTGACTCATTGTGGAATACATTGGACTATTCTCATTGTACTACACTCTTTCCCCATGTCCAGATATAATTATTACGTAGTTAGAAACCCTTGAGTTTTACATAACATTGGTAATTACATTGGGAATTTACTATTAAATATCATTATATGTTTCTTTGTTATAACTTGAAATATTTTCAATTCCTAACATGTCACTTATTTACAAACCAGTAATAATTAAATAATGAATTGTTGACATGTTCATAAACCATTTGAGGCCTAAAGAAGGAACATGGGTATGTTGTTATATTTTACTTATTTAGTTTATTTATGTGTTATTGCACGCTTTTAAATTTCCTTTACACATGTGGAATGTTATAAACACCGTTGGTGATGGCTCACTTTGATTTATCTCACACCCTCTTCGAGAACTGTTGTGTACCCGGTGTAGATTGCATGGTTGAATTTATAGATGAGGGGAATTGTACTACATAAAACACTTGATTTCATGATATTTAGAAATGATATTGATAGAAAATTACCGATTTAGAGATTAGGATTCTTGGGATTGTATTTTGATATATATATATATTGGTGGAAAATGTTGTCTTCTATCATGTATCCATGTTTATCGGTTTTCTACATACATGACATATCCACAATTGTTGAATGTTATTCCAGTTGTATTAGGTTTTTTTACTATTGTCTATATTTTTGGGATGTTCTATATGTTTACTTATATTACTTACTCTATTGACCTTTTTTACAATCAACATCTTTGCTACACATTAGTAATGAGGGAATGGTCTACACACAGACACAACCTCGGCCTTCACTACTAGTTAAAAGACACTACAATTCGGGGAGATGTGTCTGAGTCCATGTGGACCATTTGGCTCAAGGAACCCATTTTGTGGAATTTAGGACCGATATTTCACTCATGATATTTTTACATATAGTTGAATATTATTTCACCTGGGCAATGCACTTCTAGTGTAATGTGATTATTATTTCTAAAAATAATTTGTTATGATTAGTGGCCTAAAAAGGAATATGTGATGAGTCTACATGAATAATATTAGGAACTCATTGTTATTGTGACCTGCATAATTTTACACATGCACGAGAAAACTGGTTAAGTTTATGTTGATAAACATGAATTGTTTTCTTTAATTTTGATATTATAATGAAAAATAGTGGTTACCATTAATTAAAATGGTTGTTAAATGTTGTGAAATGAGAATAATTGGGATTCTAAATGGTAAACCTAATTATGCTATTATGGATACCCTTATTAACTAAAACATAAGAGTATGATGGTTAAATGTAGTAATATTACTGCAGTTATACTGTGTGGCTAGATTTGTGGGGTGGAAGGATTGTTGTGATTACATCCACCTACATAAATTTTATAAGGTTTTGATATGATACATGAGACATGTGTTTGTAATTGTAGAGTGTATTCCACCAATATGTTTTTTGAGGGGATAACCAAGGGTCATGACTAGTAATGATTTCAGTTAGGCATCAGGAAGCACTGATTATGCCAGATGAAGATGAATGGGACATGTTTTGTGATTAATTCACTCACTTCATGAAATTCATGTAATAAGACCCAATGTGAGTTCGGAAAAGTATGTCATAGTTGACATGTGAGTTGCAGTGGTAGAAAAAAAATCATGCTTTTACTATAGATGGTGGACTTGATAGAGCTAAATTGTTGGTTGTGTTGATTGATAAAATACCATACCATTTACAGACTCCAGATAAGAGGGTGGTAATATTGGCCACTTAAATTCTATAGGGGTCAACGAATAACTGGTTAGACATTCAGGCATGAACTAGATAGACTAGAAGAATGTTATGAAGGGACTTCATGGAGAGGTTCTTGGATGACTTTTATCCAGAGATGTTGGGACAAGATAAAGCTACTGAATTCATGAATCTGACATAGGAGATCATGTCGATGATGGAATATTCTGGATACTAAATAGATCTTCAACTATTTTATCTGTCATTATAAAAAAGATGATATAGTTATGGATATATTTTTTCATGATGTACATGAATTTGGTATTAAGCCCTAGGTAAATGTCTTTAGGCTGAAGAAGTTTACAGAAGTGATGGATCAAGATCGCATTGTCTAAGGGAACTAGATGGAGGCCTAGCATGGCTAATTACTTAGCAACTAGGAGAGATCACAACCCAATTTTCTAGCCTATTATTGGATGATAAAGGGTTTTAGGCATGATTTAGTTTCATTAGTAGTGGAACTATTTCATGATGTCTTTTTTGAACACTTCTCAAGGATTCCACCTATGAGAGGTGTAGAATTCACTATTGAACTCATGCTAGGGGCTTATCCAGTATCTAATCCATCGTAAAGAATGGAACCGACCATGATTTAAGAGTTGAAGACGTATTGGATGTGTTTTAGGATAAAGTATTTATCATTCCAAGTATGTTACCTTGGGGTTCAAATATTTTTTTTGAAAATAATGCTGGAGAGTGTTTACATATGTGTTTTGATTACCATATGTTGAACAAAATAATTGTGATGAACTGATATCTTATTCCACATATCAATAATTTTTTTGATGAATTAAAGGGATATTAAATATTCTCAAGGATCAATTTGAGATCAAGGTATCATTAGTTGTGTGTATGGACTATTGATATACTGAGGACATCCTTTAGAAGCAGGTATGGTCATTATGAGTTTTTTTGTAATTATGTCTGGGTAGAAAAAATAACTTGTAGTGTTTATGGGTTTGATGAATATAATCTTTCATCTGTATCAAGATCTATATAGGGTGGTTTTTTTGGATGACATATTGGTGTACTCCATTAGTAATTATGTTCATGAGCAACATCATGACTTCATCCTAGGTAAGTTAAGAGAGCATCGATTATACACAAATCTATCTATGTTTCATTTTTTGATTTATTATCTACAAATCTTGGGGAACATCATCTTAGAGGAATGTGTTCTAGTGGACCCAGATATAGTTTGTGAAATTGTTTCTCAAGAGCATTGCAATAATTTTTTTTGATATACAAAGCATCCAAGGAGTAAATGGATATTACATTTGATTCATCCAAGACTTTTCCTACATGGCAGTTCCATGATCAATATTGACCAAAAAGGGAGTAATTTTTGAATTGTTAGAGACTAAAGAGAGATATTTTCAAGGTTAAAGAATGATTAAAATAGTTACCATTTTTTTCTTAGATTAGTTAGGCGAATAGTATATGGTTTATTGTGAATCTTCTAGGATCAGACATGTGGTTTGATGAAGTAGGGGATATAAATTTTGTGTATGGGTCTCGGTAGTTGAGGCCTCATGATTGGAATTAAATAGTGTATATCTTCAATTGAACAACTGTGGTTTAGTCTATTATGTGTTGGAGACACAATCACTTGGGAGAAAAGATTACAGTCTATACATAACATAAGATCTAGAAGTATATGTTCTCTTATAATCATTTAAATCTTTAGCCATATATATTGGTTTAGTATATGACTTGATACAAATTTGAACAGAAATATATACCCATGAATGTAAATATTGTGTTTGATGCTGTGAGCAAGAAAAATCAGACTCTGATAGTTCATGAGATGAGCGCTGAGTGGAAGATGTTGACCTTGCTAGCTGAAATGAATGTGGTGGATCAATTGATTCATCAGAAGATTAATATGGTTTCATATGTAGGAGATTCTATACTTATGAGACAAATTAGACGTAGAATTTCTGAGGATATATAGTGATCATCCTTGATTCAAATCATTATAGGTCAGGATACATCATCAGACTGGTTGATAGATGAATATGAGATCATCTGTGTGAAGAACCGAGTTCTAGTACCTAAGAGCATGTGAGAAGATCTCTTGTTGTAATTTCACACCATGATCTATGTTGTGCATCCAAGTGTAACTAAAATGTACCATGACCTAAAAGGACACTTTTTCTGGAAAATAATGGAAAAGGATGTTGTAGTGTTTTTCACAAGATGCTTCACCTATCAGCAGTTGAAGGTGGAACATCAACAACTATGAGGTTTACAACAATTATTTTTTATCTAGGACTGGATGTGGGATGATGTGACCATGGATTTTGTGGTGTGTCTCCTGAAGATTCATAGAAATAATTAAATTATTAATTTCATTTTTGATCGACTGAAAAATAGAGTTAATTTCCATTCATTAAGGGAAAATATTACAGTAGAATAGCTGGGAGAACTGTATATTCGAGAGATAGTCTATCTGCATGGAGTGCGATAGATAAAAAATTTTATATCATGATTCATGCTTCAATTCAAATTTCTGGTAGGACTTACAAAAAGATCTTTTCCCATAAGTATTATTCATTATGTCATTCTCCACATAGACAGATGGGTAGTTGTAATATACTATACTGGTGCTTGGTGATATGGTATGGGATTTTGGGAAAGACATTGGAGGAGCTTTGGAAAATTATTGGGCATTAGTTGAGTTCTCCCATAAAAAAAAGTTTTCAGGAAACTATAAGGATGGAAAAATGTGTTCCTTTTTATTGTATTCCATGTAGATCACCTTTATACTGGGTTGAGGCTAGTGAGTCATAGTTAATGGGAATGAGGCTCATGGATGAGAGATCATAATGGGTACAATTTATTTGGAAACATATGGCAATGAATGAGAGTAGATATAAGTAATATGATGACAGATGGAGGTAAACCCTATATTTTATCTAAGGTGATCTTTTATTCCATCAGATGTCACCTAGGATTGGTCACCATAGTATACCGAGGTAGGGAATGTTGGTGCCTAGGATTTTTGGACCATTTGGGACATTGGATAGAATCATACCATTGGCGCACTAATAGGCTCATCTACATAGATACAAAGCTATGTATTATGTTTTCCATGTATTGCAACTTTTTTTGTATCAATCAGACCCATATCATGTGAATTATGTGGATGTGACTACATTGATATTGATACAACCTTTGGTGAGAATATGATATGTGTGTTGGCTTTCAGTAAGAATGAGTTCTGGTCAAAGACTGCAATAATAGTTCATTTTTTATGGAAACATGGATGAGTGTAAGAGGAAAATGGGAATGGTAAGAAGAAGTGAGGGCTCAATGGCCTGATCATTTTGGTGAGGAATCTGAGAATGTCTTGGATGTTAAGCTCGAGGAAGAATTTTTATAAGGTGTGGAGATTGTAAGATAACAACCTTTTATAGAGTTATCCCAATAATTATTTCATGTACTTTTTATTCTTATTTATTTACATTTGTTTCCAGTTATGAATTAGGGTGTGTGTAGGTAGATTTTTTATTAATTTTTTATAAAAAGGGTTAGTGCATGATTAGCACATAGATAGGGTAAACTGTGCACCCATCCCATATAACCGTTTGAACACATGAAGAGTGTTTTACACGACTAGAGTGTGGTTTTCCAAATAGAGTGGCACAAACAATAATTCTTTAGGAACAATTATTATTTACCCAAAAAAATATTTTTAAAACCACCAACCCACCAAAAACATCTCCATTTAGACCTTTGTTCAAGACTAAATAATATTTTGAAATCCCAAAGCATTCTTGAGGTGTTATAATATTTTCTTACTTCTATTCTTCAAGATTCATATCCCGATTCAAAGATCAACTCATTTGCCATTAATTTGATATCACCTCGATGCATATCCCATTCATTCTACTTTATTCCTTGATCTTTTGGTGGAAGATATCATATATTTCATTATATCTATATCTCTTAGATTTTATCTATATTTAAGAATTTATATCTAGAAGTAAATTTAATAGATATTGTGATATAGGTTTTGGATTAGTTATTTAAATTTAGAACTCTTATCTACGTTATTGCACAACTCAGATTTTGGGGATTTTAGTTGAGTTAACGTACATTAAAAAAAATTGAGGTTTTTGGTGTAAAATATAATTCCCATAGTCATTTAATTGATACATATATGAAAAATTGTAGAATTTTTATCCTCCATTAGAAATCTATTTTCTTAAATTGGGTTAACTAGGTTGACCAATTTAATTATTGAAGGATTGTTGAATTAATAGATTAGCTAAGGATTTAATCATGATAATAAGGTGCTGCTGAATTATATTATTAATTAGGGAAAATAATTATGATATTTATGGGTTGTAATCTAGTTTATTAATATATAGATCAATAATTAGATTTCGAATTTTTTTAGAGATAATTAATTTTGAAGTAGTTTTTTCATTGATATGAAGAAATATATAGTTAATTGCGGGATTAATTATGATGATTTTATATTTAGAATGGGATAATTGTTTTTTAAAAAATTAATTATTGTGATATGAATACTGAGAGTGATTAGTTAATTAATTTAATTAATTAATGTTCATTTAAATTATTAGATAATTTTTGAGTTAACTAATAATTTTTTTATTCAAAAAATTGTTGATTTTGTAATGGGATTGATTTGGATAAATAATTATGAATTATTTTTATGTTAACAAATGTGAAAATATTAATTCAAAATTGAGATGTAAAAATTCTAACATGGTTATCATACTTATGAGTAAGATAATGGTAATATGGTCATTCTAATGAGAATTATACATGGTAACATGGTCATTACACTTATGAGTATGATAATTAAAACACGATCATTCTATTGAAAAGTGAGTATGGAATCATGGACATATTACATATGTATGTGATATTGGTGACTTTGGAAATATTTCTTGTAAATGTGAAATTAAGGAATGGAAATAATTGAACTATGATTTTTATCTTAACATGAGAATATTTAAAACTCTGAAATGAGTTGAGTCATGTACATAGATATCATGTAACCTTTTAATATATAGAGTAATGAAAAGAAACATTTATTATGATATTATATTACATAGTGAATACTCCAAGCTCCAACATGAGACAGAGTTATTATTGGGTTATGGGTCTCCTTGGGAACAATGGAGTTAATGTGGTCAGATAAGAATACACTATAATGTAATATCTAGTTAATTATTCATTATAATTATTTCTTATACAAATTAATACAATATCATTGGACTATACTAGTCTTAAACACCATATTTGGTGCCCTAATGATTTTTACTCACATCCTATTCAATTTTAATGATTAGTACCCAAATAGATTATGTTATTTCGTGTAGGATTTTTTAAAAGTCCCTAAGAAAGATTTATGATTTGTGATGGATCTTGGATGAGGGGACCAAGCGTGGTTCAAAAACAACTTGGGGAATCATAGTGTCTTTATTTTCAATCTCATTATAGAAACTTGATCATTATATTATCATAAAATGTCCTCTATTTTAGTTGTGTATTGTTTTCTTGTTTGAATATCTTGTGGCCTGGGTATTTTTATGGTTATATATGAATCATCATTTGTTTATTTATTTCTTATTTAGTTTTACTCAAATAAATGAGGTTATTATCTTCCCATGACTGACGTATTAGACAGACACTACTATTCAGTAGTCTCTAGCATACGTGGAGACATGATTTAGGTAATGTGAAAAAACTGGCTCGAGGAACCATTATGTCAAACACCAGATGAGACTTTATAGATAGGCCATGAGAGGTCAATGAGACCATTATCCTGACTTTTTTTTCATTTTACCAAACACTAGAGAATCCACATGAACTAAACAAACCATACCAAGAATGATTTTCAATGTACACTAAAGGTATGGTCTAGAATGTTTTGTCAAGAAAGTCCCACATACATACACTACAAACCTCGATAGTCGAACTCCATATACCTAGATAGCAAAAATAAATATTTTTGCTCCTAAATCAATGTCCCCTAATGAAACTAAATTCTGATACAATTTTTTCACGAATCACCCCAGGTCAATCCTAATTAGGTCAACTGAGTTGGCTCGCGATGATACCCTAGGGGCATTAATGAACCTTGAAAGATGACAAAAAGTTATAATGGAATCAATTAGAACCATGGGGAACATTTTATCCCAATATAAATAAAACCTAATATTAAAAGGAACATATTTTTTCAAATTAATAATTAATAAACTACTAAATAAAATATTTTTGTAAACTAAAAATTCAAAAAAAATTGTTTAATAGAAAAACTAAACTATCCAGAACAACATTAATCCTCCATGTAACCTCAAGGGTCACTCTCCCTTCTCAGAACCTAAAACCACCATAACAATCGAATCCATGCATGAACCTGAACTAGATGCTAAAAACAATATGAAAATGTACGGGTTACTATTAAAAATTAGAAATAATTCCAAAAAAAATCTATTACATATTTTTTTTGAATGGAAAAAATAATAATAAATTACAGGCGTAGAATAAAACATATATATAACATTTTTTTCAAAAAAATTATCTTTCAATTAAAACCTCTTCTATTTCCCATTTTCATTTAAAACTATTTTATTCATCATGTAAGAGTCATTACAGTTTAATATGGGAGGGATAATGTTTTCACATTAAAATTTTGAAATATAGTGTAATGAATAATTTAATGGTTTTACATAAAAAATTTCAAAACCAACCTGCCACTTTTAAAAAATATTTACATAATATAATGTATTATAAGTAATGATCACATAATAATGGAAAAGGAAAATAGAATTAACAATCATCTACATCAACCTCAATCACCACAAGGAAAAATCCCTCACCAATTAACATTTTGAAAGAATAAGAGTTCCATTCAAATAATATCCCAAACGGTTCAACATAACCAAGGAAATGAGATTATCCAATTATATTTTGAATGAGAACCAATTTTAGAAAATCCAAAAATAGGATGTATATAATTTTCTCATGCGAAAACATCCTAAAAGAACTAAACACGCACATCTTTCAGATTCAATAATCTAGTTAGAAACCCAGTTGATAGCTCTATACAACTATTTTAGAATCCAAATACATTTACCAAAGAATAAATTATTCCATAGAAATCACAACCTATATAAAAAATCCATCCATTTAATTTTATCAAAACCATGGTGTGAAACAATAGACAAAACAGATCAATATACTTTAAAACAAGTATAAAACCAGCTCATTTCATATTATACAATTATTCCAAAAGTTGTATATTACTAATAATCTGATAAGGAATGTGTGAAAATAGAAACTTCTAATTATTAAATATAATTGAAATGTTTAAAGGGAAACCTTTCTCCAACCACAGACACATAAACAATGCTAACCCATATCAACTCTCTGAGGTCTATAAGAAGAAATATAATAAAAAGGGGATCATTGACATTATAAACCTGCAAATTTAAACCATGGGAAACATGAATCCTATTTCAAAAAGGCCAATGGATAATAGTAACCACAATGAAAATGGAATAATCTTGATGATGATGAATATAGATGGATGTTGACTTGAATATTCACACCTAAAACATGATCAGATCACATGGATCCACCCTTGGAGGAGGAAAAGTGGTGTGGGGAAGAGGGAGTAGGCCCCACACGGTTGAATGACCCTAGAGTGAGGAAAATGGTTGTTTCAGGGTTAAAATATGAATAGTTTATAAGTGTAATATTAAATTTGTTAAACACATAATAACAATTCATAGTTATGTTTAATAGTTTCCCAAAACATTTTCTAGTTATGTTCCACATACTAGACACACTGAGTACTCGAATGATATTGCCACATGGTTTGGAAAACTGTAAACCTACCATGTTATATGGGTATATCCAAAATTTCAAAACAAATGTAAATACATCTACAAAATTTTACTAAACATGTATAGTCCATGTTCCCTCAACCATAGACAATAGAGGAGATGCACAGTTTCTCCGTGGAGCCACATGGTTTGGAAACAAATATGTGCATCCCATGCTGCTCAAGCCATGAAATTTCAAAATGAACTGAAAATGTACTCATCCTAGGGATGTTTCACTCTTTCCCATTAAACATGTACAAATACCATGAACTATAAGGAAAACCCCAAAACTAAAAAATTTAACTTTGAAACAAATGAAACATGATAGGGAATCCATTTAAAAAAAATAAAAGCTAACACAATAGAAAAAAATAAAAACATGGGGTGAAATGAGTTGTTTATATAAGACATGGGTTGTTGATGACAACCTATGAAAACAACCTCCATGTCCTGGATAGTTAGGGTGGAATTATAACATAAAAACTATTGATGTGGATCACTACATTGATTTGGTGATAGGTAATTTAGTAATTCATTCATGAAAATAAGACATACTATTTTACTATGGTTCCACATATTCATTCATATCATTGATGTTTAGTAGAAAAGTTCAAACACAACTTCAAAAATTTTTATTGAGACATATGTTAGAACTACATATAGATTTATGGTTACATAACAAGTATATATCTCTTCCAAAGTCAAATATGTATAATTTATATTCCTAGAAATATAATCTTAATTCCTCTAGAATAATTTTCGGTTATTTTGGGTACGGTCTGGATATACATATATAAATCCAACATCAACAGTCGAAAACTAGAGATCTCGCAACATTTCCTATAGTTTCCTCTAATTTTGTAAATGTTTATTGAGGAGGATGAATCTCTTATGGAAGAATATATTCAATCATGGATATTATTTTATTATGAGATATCAAATCTATCCACAACAAATGAAAAAAGTAGATACTCAGCATTGGATACATTCTCATTATAAATGTTAATTCAGATGTATTTTCAGAGGAGTATCATGGTATTCTCCTAGATGATTGGTTGATTTATTAATCATGGTTTTACATGGATCATTTAAAATATTAAGGTCCTGACGTAGAATGCCCAATTTTATAATTGAGGATCTAAAGAATAAAGTATAAAATAATATAGATAATGGATTTACATACACATGTAAATAACTTGGGGGTGAACCATCCATCATTATCCAAAAATAACATAGGTCAATGATCAACATAATGACTATTGTGAGATCAAATAAATTTATTATAAAGAACATGAATCCCCTATCATGGATTGATAATTTTTTTGATAAATTATTTATGGATCATAATTTTTCTAAGACGGGCCAACTATTAGTATATCATTAATTTATGGTTATGTAATAAGATGTTGCAAAACATCCTTTAAAATAAGGTGTAGAGACTATGTGTTCATAGTGATTAATTTAAAAATAATTTATTTTCTATTAATATTTAGTTACATAATGAATATCCATTATTTAATATATTATGAAATAATCCATGATAATGGGGGAGTATGAGGATTTTTTAATAATGTTATAAAAGCATTGAGAAATTAGAAGCTATAAACAATGTATAATAATTGTTTGTTTTTGATGAAAATAGTATCATTCGTGGGAAATGATATAACTATAAAAGGGATATATGATGACCCTTAAAAGAAAAAACAAATTGACGATTGGACTAGACTATCTTATGAAATAAAGATCCATAGTTTCGTTAAACTAGCTATGTATTACTGAATATTTGTCAATTTGGTTTCTTGATTTTCAAAACCTCTAACATGGATAACTCCAAAAGCATAATATTTAGTTTAAATTGTGAATGTGAATACTATTTTAAGATTTTTATTAATATGATTATATAATCACTGGTACTTAAATTAAGATTAATTTTTTTTGTGGTGTATAGTGATACATGGGTTTTATACTAATAAATAATGAAAATTTTATAGGCTATGCATCATGGTAGATGAATTTTCATGAGAAAAGAACCCAACACATCATTTGGAGATAGTTTTTCTAATATATGTTTTAATTCATGGGTGAAATTAACTCAATGTGGAAAATTTTCGATAATGTAAATATCACTAGTGCCTCCAATATATACTCACAACGATGAATAATAACATTTTCTAGAAGATATATTCAGATAAGATCGTGATATATGACATCTCAATCCATTAACATACTGGAAAAGGAAAAAGTATAATATGATATAATGATTTTAAAAATAATGATAAATTAGAAGTAACCAATCTTATGTGAATTCCAAATGATTGATATGAGAATATTAACTATGTCTTTATCCCAGGATTCCAAAATAACTCCTCAACCATTCATTAATTATATATTAAAGGTTCATGGAAAGAGTATTAGGTTTTACAAGAATGGTAGTGAATACTCTCAAGTTGAACATTCATGAAATTTGGGTTATATGTTTTTTAGCGCTTATATGTGTCCAATTAAAACGAAATTTCTAGAGTGAGGGTTCTTGACCATTTATATTCATTGAAAAGATCAGGACATGAATTCTCAATCAGCTCTTAGATAATGGTGGTGGCATTATCCCAAAAATATATAAGATGATCATGGCTCTATCATCAGGTATTAGGTCATATATACTTTTTTTAGAATTCTTGTTTTTTGTACATCATCCACATCCTTATTACAGTTCTTATGACCACATTGTAGAAGGGTGAAATGGATTACACCTAGCTAAGGTAAAAATATAAACATTGAATTTTACATCACATGGGGAAGGGGGTTCATTCATGACACTATGCAATTATTTATTGTTGTATTCTCTAATGTTTATGGTCAAGAGGATTCTTGTTGAGCAGAGGCCCATGCAATGATCAATGGACTTCTCTAATATAGGGTTTGGAACCTCAGACTAGATCCTTTTGAGACAGATTCATTGGTTATAAAAAACACTGTCTAGAAAACCATCATCTGACCATAATCCATTACCTAACTCAAATGGAGGATCAATAATTTTTTTAATGACCAGTTTGAGGTTCGTCACACATAGAGGGAAGGAAATGAGGTGGATGATTTTCATTCAACCCTGAACTCTCATACAGATAATTTATATATTTTTTATTCTTTGGGATATTTCCTTTATCAATGTGTAGGCATGGAGATGGCTGATACATTATTAATATATTATTTCCATCCCCCCTTACTTTTCCTTATGGTGAAATTTATTGGAACTTCTAGTTTCTATTATATATTTCCATACATTTGAAAATATCATGAAATCAGAGATTGATTAATTTATATCTCGATACATAGAACACCAAAAAAAGTATTTATGAAAAAATTATAAAGGTACGATGACACCATTCTTCATAAAATTATTGAAATGGGAAACATAACAACATATTTATTCATTGAAATTGCAAGGACAACTAAACATAATAATTACATTTGGGTTATATTCTATAATCATAAAAGTTCGGATATTGCATTTTTGTCATGTAAGTTATATCCCTAAACCAACATACCATTATATTTATAAATTATTGATTACGACTGTAACATCCCAAGCTTCTACGGTACGCTTCTCTTTGAATAATGTGATAGCGTGTGTTGTACGCAACGCCGAGTTCTAACACACCATAACCAATCAAACTAGCCGTTATGAATAGTAATACCTATTTTTTGAAATTATATATATTTTATATTTCGAAATGGACTTCATTTTTGGATTTGTAATATCTAATTTAGCCTAAGGTGCAATTTTGGTACTTTTCGGATAACTTTAATATTTTGATGAATAGTTAAAATTAATAAATTTTAATTAAAAAAACTTTTTTAATCAAAATAATTAATAGTGATAAATTATGGATTTGAGTGGTTTTAAAGTATATTTAGAATATAGTTTTACCATTTAATACAATTTTGGTCACTGGACATAATTTTACAATTAATCCGGACATAAACAAGTGTCAATCTTTTGATAGTTATTATCTCTTAAAAACACGCTTTTTTATTTTAACAACGGAAAATTAATTTTAAATTAATTTCTGCCACTTCTGTGTTTTGAATTTGAAAAAATGGATTCCATATTTGGAATAAAGATGTTAAAATTGTATAAATAGATAACTTTTATTTTTAGACATTTTGAATAATTATTTCGGTAAATATTTTATTTACCATGGTTAAGGGTAAATCCGGCAAATAAGGGTTAAAAAATAATATTATAATAATACTAAATTACCCTAAAACGTGTCCTAGCCTTATTGGTTGATACATGTCCGACCATAGGCATCTTTGGGTCGATTTTGGGACCCCATGGAGCCACTTGTAGGTGATAGGGACACTTAATTTTAATTATGTTAAAATAAGTACAAAAATGATATAAGCATATATCTTTTAAAAAAACAATTTTAAAATAGGGTTATATATGTTGGTTTTTCGACTATAAATATTCATTATAAAGATAAAAATATTTCCTACATAATGATAGTTTATTTATAATTTTTATACTTTAAATAATTTAATTTATTTATGACACAATTATGATGTAGTAATTACCATAATAGTGTCAAATTAAAATAATTGATATTATAAATACCCAAATAAATATAATTTGAGACTTTTAGTGAATTAAAATAATTTTATAGGATAATATGACATATTAGGATTGATTTAATTGACTTTTTGCGAAGTAAAAATCTGTTATGAGTTTTACAAAAATCAATTATTGAATAGTGTCAAAATTGACATAAAAGAGTTTTTAAAACAAATATTATATTATTAATTGATATTAAATTCCTAAAATTCTAAGGATCGGCCAAGAGACATATATAATGATATTTGTATCATTAATAGACCACTTGGGGGGTCTCTTGAATGTATATGGTATGGTTATTAACCATATAATATAAAAATACAAAGAGACATTGTAAACGTGAAACTAATTAACTTAGAGTTCATACCTAAAGATAAGATTAATATAGTAACCCAAACCCTGTCAAAATTCTAATGGTTGAGTGGTTTTCGACCCATACCCACCTTAAAATTTAAATTATCCACTTTGGAGCCATTCGAAAACAAATATGAATTTATTATAAATTAATATTTCTACCTTTTCCAAAGGTTCCCCTCACCCCTCTTATAAAAGGGCACTCCTCCTTCTCATTTCATCACACCTTAGAAGCCTTTTGGATCAGCCAAAATCTGCCCAAATACTCTCCCAACTTCCCTCAATACAACCTATAGGCCTTATTTTGATCATTAAGCCAACCTAAGGAGCCCTTTTGATCAAATAACCTGAAGAAGAGGTAATGTTTTCACCACCCCTTTTCAAGTTCCTTTCTTCTTCCACTTCTTCATTCATTGTTATTAAAATTCTAAAATAATAACTCCAGTATATTATATATACTGTGATGTTATTATAAATATGGTACAACCATATTCAGTATTCTATACATCCTTTGAATAACATGTCACCATACGTGTGTACGTACGGCTTACCGTCTCCACGTCGCTGTGTAATTGTTATTCAATATATTATTATATGGATGGGTATAATAATGATGTGTAACTCATGTAAATAATAAATATAACATGTTAATTATTCTGTATATATGATATAACATCCATTTATATATTATTTTAATATCAAAAGAATGATATTTTCGCTCGTGCGAACGTACGGACTACCGTCTCCACGAACGCGATGAGATTCATTCTCCATCGTATCCATTCAAGTATAATTATCATTTGATGATTTAAAAATGATGTTTAAAGACATTATATCATTCTGGATATGAATAATATACAACCTATCCATAACAAACACGGATTATTTAACAAAACATATAAAATAGAATGAGTAAGTTAACACCTGAAACGACGATAAATCTATGATATTATTAACAAATCGATGTTAAAAGATCATATATGATATCATATTAATATATATGATTCTTGTATAATTTAATAACAATTATTTCACCATTATACAGGAGGTTAACCTACTCCAACCAAGGAAAATTACAAGGTAAGGGTTATTTCACAATCTCTTCATTATCTGAGGTTGTTTATACGTAATAATCTACTGGGAACTCTTTATCATCAACATCCATGTTTCTTAAAATGGTATTTCAAAACATTTTTACTATTTAAAATAATATGGGTTAAATTCATTCATACTTTTATTTGGCTTTTTATAAGAGTTTTATAATGTAATCTTTCCGTCGTTTTCCAAACAAGGTGCTTTTTAACCTTTTCGACAGAATTAAGGTAAGAATGTTTTTTTAACTTATACGGCGGATGCAGTTATTTTCCACCATTATAAAATCATCGAAGCTTCCCTTACAATCTTATAAGAATATTTTTAATGAAATTTTTTTATTTTATAAATATATGACTCTTAAATGATTTCAAAATAGAAAGAGATATTTTTCTAAAAAGAGTTTTGATTTCATCTATGTCAACATCCTTTGATGGATTTTACGCTTATTAGAAGTTGATTTATTATGATACAAAACTTCTATATTGTATTGAAGGTTTTTTGATATGTTTGACTATGGATGTGCTATTTTTATACCATTCATAGTTTATGGTGAAAGTATTGACATTTCTTATGCTAGTTTTAATACGAATGTTAATCTTATGTTTAAACGTTTTCATATGGGAATGCATTGGACTTAATATGTGATGGGTGGAGCCCGCTATAGCTCCTCGATGCATTGGTAGGTCTCATGAGACAAACTAGTGTCTTGGCACAAGGCCTTGGATATTTTTTTTGTAGTCTTGGCATGAGACCTTGGCTATGTGGTTATGATAGTCTGGCATTATGCATTCCATCATTATGAAAGTGGTTATTGATATTGCATGTGATTATTAGATTAGTAGAATATCCATGTGAATATGTAAATGGAATTATTTCATTTTATTTTTTCCATACTATGTTTAAGTTCAAGTTTAAAAGGCTTTTGTTATAGTTATACATTTCCTTACATGTTTATTCCTATTTATGAATGTTTCCGCTATATTGTTATCCTTACTAGGAATTTGAGCTCACCCCTTTTCTATGTTTTATTTTTCCCTGGGTATGTAGAAGTAAATTATGAATGACCTGTAGGGATAGTATGTGGGGATATGAGTGTGGAATATGAAGAAAATATGTTGTTGTATTTGTTTTTAACTTTATGATGTAATGTAAAACTTTATGAATATATCTAGTGTTTCCAAGGCTACTAAACCAATCGGTCTTTCGATATTTGATCTTTCTTGTGATCATGCCAATGTTATGTAATAATGCATCGACTCTGGGTAATTGGGGTCGGGGCGTTACAGTTGGTATCAGAGTAAGTTTAGAACAATCCTTGGAAGCTAGATTTAGATAAACTCTGATTAGATCACATATACCGAAGATGAACTTTGAGGATTAGTATAGAATAACTTCCTATAATTTTGGTATTGTAGAGATTTTGTGAGTTTTCCAAGCAATACATCCCTGTCTGGATACGAGCAGGTAGAGGCAGCTCTGGCACATATGTACCTAGGTGTAAAACCTGAAAACACCGCTTTGAGCTAGACTCGAACGGGAACTGGTCCACGACAACGGGCCTTGCTGCACTCTTGGTTACGACACTCCCGGGGGATATGCTTAGGGTAACTCTCATTTTATTTACAAATCATTATGAAGGGTTTATGAGTATATACTTCTTCAAAGAAAACATTCTTATGATTATGGATTATATACATAAATAGTTCAATTTATGTTAAGTGTTTTATAAGTATAGGATTATGTATTTTGATTCATAAACTGATATAGTTTATGTCATTGTTTAGAAATGGCACCTAGTGGAAGAAATGGAAACCCTATCAATACACTCACTCCATGTATGGATTTCCCTCCTGCTCAAGATAATTATAGTGGAGCTGGTGATGCAACTGGTGCCGATCATCTAATCACCATACTGGGACAACTCACTCAGGTTATGAATAATAACCTTACCCATATGGAGAACCATGATCCACAGCGTGGAGGATCAATGTTCGATATATTCATGAGGCAACAACCACCAACGTTCAATGGGAGTAAAAATCCCTTAGTAGCTGAGCAATGGATAAATTCCCTAGAGAAAATATTTCAGGATTTTGGGAGTAGTGAAAGGGAAAAAGTTATCATGGCAGTTTACCGCCTCACTGGAGATGCTGATCAATGGTGGTCATTGATTCAAAACACGAAGGAAGATGATGACGTATCAAATATGGAATGGAGGGAGTTCAAATATCCGTTTTTAGAAAAAATACATTCCTCGCGACTATCGAGAAGATATGGAAAGGCAATTTCTGAGTCTGAGACAGGAGGATGAGAATGTCACAAAGTATGAGGCTAACTTTACATGGTTAGCAAGGTATGCTGGATATTATATATGTAACCCAAGAAGTAAGATTGATCATTTCTTTGATGGGTTAAAACCATTTCTTCGATTAGCATTAGTCTCACAATCCTTTTCATCGTACGAAGACATTGTCTCATGTGTTATCAAGACCGAAAAAGGAATTCTCTAAGTCTTATGACTTTAAAGAAAAGAAAGAGAAGAAGAGACCTACTGATCAATCTGGGAATGGAAATAAGGGGAAGAAGGGAATGTTTGAATATCTATCATGTGGTAAATGTGGTAAAAAGCACCTCGGTACTTGCTTGAAGGGAACAGGATTCTGTTACAAGTGTGGTGAAAAAGGCCACCAAGCTCGTGATTGCAAGGGGAAGAAGGAAGCGACCAATGTTTAGTGCTACAATTGCAGGGATATGGGGCATTATGCAAATGAATGTCCTAAGCGTCAGTAGAAATAACCTTAGAAAAGGCCAAGGGATCAAGGCCAAGCTCATGCTATCACTACTGCTGAGGTAGAAGCTCCGAAAGACGTGGTGGCAGGTCATTTAATGGTTTCCTCAAGTTTAGAAAATGCATTATTTCATTCTGGATCATCGCATTGTTTCATATCTTCCCAGATTTCTATGAAAATTTGATATCTCCAATTTTATTTAACAAGGGAGTTGTCAGTTAAAACTCCTAAGGGAAGTATCATTGGAACAATGTTTTGTGAATCAGTCCCCATTAGAGCACATAAATGTTCTTTATCTTCTGATCTCATCGTTATACCTATGATTGAGTTTGATATAATCCTCAGTATGGACTGGCTATCGGACTATAATGCCAAGATTTATTGTAATAATAAAGAGTTTACGATTCTTGATGATGATGATAAGGAACACCTTATCTTTAGAGCAGAATCGTCACCACTAATTCTTATCTAGATCCACCCCCAGTAGCTCATCTAAATTCAATTATTGGGGAGGAAGAGAATGAAATGACAATGGGTGAGGAAATGAATGTTCAAATAGAGGATGTACCTGTTGTGAAATAATAGTTAGATGTACTTCCGAAAGATTTACCTATACATCCTCCAGAACGAGAAGTTGAGTTTTCAATTGATTTAATTCCTGGATCAAGGCCTATATCAAAGACCCCTTATAGAATGTCCACTGTAGAATTGGTCGAACTAAATAAACAACTAGAGGAATTAAGTAATAAGGGATTTATTCTCCCTAGTGTTTCTCCATGGGGAGCCCCTGTTCTTTTTGTTAAAAAGAAAGACAGTTATATGAGGTTATGTATCGACTACATGGAGATCAATGCTATAACAATAAAGAAAAAGTATCCCCTACCATGCATTGATGATTTATTTGACCAACTGCATGGAACTCAATACTTTTCAAAGATTGACATTCGATCTGGACACCATCAGTTGTGTGTGAATAAGGAAGACATTCTGAAGACAACATTTCGAACCAGGTACGGGCATTACGATTTTATTGTAATGCCTTTTGGATTGACTAATGCACCCTATGTATTCATGGATCTAATGAATAGAGTTTTCACGGAATATCTCGATGAATTTGTGGTGTTTTTTATTGATGATATCTTGGTATACTCAAAAAGCTACGAAGATCATGAAAATCACTTACACATTATCTTGAAGACTCTGAGAAGACATAAATTATATGGGAAGTTTAGCAAGTGTGAATTCTGGCTTCAGGAGATTTCTTTTCTTGGCCATATTGTCTCTAAAGATGGAATCTCTGTTGATCCTTCTAAGACCAAGGCAATCCAAGAATGGCCAGCACCGACGAGTATAACTGAGTTATGTAGTTTTATTGGTTTAGTAGGTTATTATCGATGCTTTTTCCAGACTTTTGCCCAATTGGCTAACCCATTAACGAAGCTCACACGTAAAGGGGTTAAATTTTTTTGGACAAAAGAGTGTGAAGAATGTTTCAATTAACTGAAGAGAAGATTAGTCAATGATCCTATATTGACTCTACCATTGGGGAATGATGGGTTCGTTATTTATAGTGATGCATCGAAGAAATGACTTGGTTGTGTCCTTATGCAGAATGATAGAGTTATTGCCTATGCATCACGACAGTTGAAAATTCATGAACAAAACTATATTACTCATGATCACGAGTTAGCAGCTGTGATCTTTTCTTTGAAGATATGGAGGCACTACCTCTATGGTGAAAAATATGAGATTTATACTGATCACAAGAATTTGAAGTATATTTTCTCACAAATAGAACTCAACATGAGGAAAAGGAGATGGATTGAATTACTCAAGGATTATTATTGCACGATACAATACAACCCGAGGAAGGCAAACAAGGTGGAATATTCTTTGACAAGAAAAGATCATGGAGTTTTGAACAATATTAGAATTTAAATGGATCCAATTTTCATAGATCTAGTGAAGATGGACATGGGAATAACCAGGGAAGGAGAAACATTAATGCTTTTTAGAATGGTTGCCAAACCACCTTTACCAGAAAGGATTAAGAGTTCTCAGACCGATGATGAATAATTTCAAAAGAAGATTAAAGCTATGAATGATGGGAGACTGAGATACTTTGTGTATGAAGATGGAATTTTGAAATTTGGGAAGAGACTTTGTGTTCCTGATATACCTGATCTAAAAAGGAAATTGCTGGATGATGCTCATAGTTCCAATTTCTCTATACACCCTAGGAGCACCAAAATGTATATAGATTTGAAGGAACATTTTTGGTGGGAAAATATGAAGAGGGATATTGCTGATTTTACGTCATGATGTATGGTTTGTCAACAAGTGAAAGCTGGAAGGCAACACCCTGGAGGAGTCATGCAACCTCTTCCCATACTGGAGTGGAAATGGGACAATATTACGATGGACTTTTTCATGGGGCTACCAAAGACTCCTAGAAGGAACAATGCAATATGGGTTATTGTTGATCTTCTTACCAAGTCAGCACATTTTCTTGCTATAAGAGAAGGTCTACCACTGGAACGTCTAGCAAGACACTATATTAATGAAGTTGTGAGACTTCATGGAGTACCCCTATCGATTGTTTCTGATCGTGATCCTTGTTTTACATCAAGATTCTGGAAGGGTCTTCAGAAATCCCTAGATACTAAACTTCATTTGAGCACTGCCTACCACCCTCAGACAGACGGAAAATCAGAACGGACTATTCAAACTTTAGAAGACATGTTGAGATCCTTATCACTTGACTTTCAGGGTATTTGGGATCAGTATTTACCTCTGGTAGAATTTTCCTATAATAATAGCTTCTATTCGAGTATTCAGATGGCACCATATGAAGCATTATACGGAAAGAGATGCCACACACCAACTTGTTGGGATGATGTTGGTGGAAGAAAACTTGTAGGTCTAGAACTGGTGGAGGAAACGATACAAAAGGTGAAGGTAATCCAAAATCTCATCAAAGCAGCTCAAAGTAGGAAGAAGAGCTATGCTGATAATCGAAGGAAGTATTTGGAATTTCCAGTCGGTGATCATGTTTTCCTGAAGGTATCTCTATGGAAGGGAGTGATATGTTTTGGTAAGAAAGTTAAATTGAGTCCCAGGTACATGGACCTTTCGAAATTCTAGAATGAATTGGGGATGTAGCTTACCGATTGGCAATGCCACCAAGTCTCTCCAAAGTTCACGATGTGTTCCACGTATCTCTGTTGAGGAAATACATGCCTGACCCAACGCATGTACTCACCTATAAAGAAATAGAACCGGAACCGAATCTATATTATTGTGAAAATCCCGTCAGGATTCTTGAAATTATAGAACATGTATTGAGAAACCGGACAACGCGCCTGGTAAAAGTTTTGTGGAGAAACCATAAGATGGAAGAGGCAACCTGGGAACCCAAGGAACTTATGATGAAGAACTACCCAAGTCTTTTCATGTGATAAGTATTCTAGAAATTTCGAGGATGAAATTATTTGAAGGAGGAGAGAATGTAACACCCCAAGCTTCTACGGTACGCTTCTTTTTGAATAATGTGATAGCGTGTGTTGTACGCAACACCGAGTTCTAACACACCATAACCAATCAAACTAGCCTTTATAAATAGTAATACCTAAATTTTGAAATTATATATATTTTATATTTCAAAATTTACTTCATTTATGGATTTGGAATATCAAATTCAGGCTAAGGTGAAATTTTGGTACATTTCGGATAACATTAATATTTTGATGAATAGTGAAAATTACTAAATTTTAATTAAAAACAACTTTATTAATCAATATAATTAATAATGATAAATTATGAATTTTAGTGGTTTTAAAATATATTTAGAATATATTATTACCATTTAATACAATTTTGGTCATTGTACATAATTTTACAATTAAACCGAACATAAACAAGTGTCAATCTTTTGATAGTTATTATCTCTTAAAAACACGCTTTTTGTTTTAACAACGGGAATTAATTTTAAATTAATTTATGCCACTTCTGTCTTTTGAATTTGGAAAAATGGATTCCATATTTGGAATCAGGATGTTCAAATTGTGTAAATATGTAACTTTTATTTTTATACATTTTGTATAATTACTTCGGTAAATATTTTATTTACCATGGTTAAGGGTAAATCCGGTAAATAAGGGTTAAAAAATAATATTATAATAATTCTAAATTACCCGAAAACGTGTAATAGCCTTATTGTTTGATACCTATTCGACCATAGGAATCTTTGGGTCGATTTTTGGACCTCATGGAGCCACTTGTAGGTGATAGGGACACTTAATTTTAATTAAGTTAAAATAAGTACAAAAATGACATAAGCATATATCTTTTAGAAAAACAATTTTTACATAAGATTATATATGTTTTATTTTCGACTATAAATATTCATTAGAAATATAAAACTATTTCCTACATTATGATATTTTATTTATAATTTTTAGACTTTAAATAATTTAATTTAATTATGACACAATTATGATGCAGTAATTACCATAATAGTGAAAAATTAAAATAATTGATAATATAAATACCCAAATAAATATAATATTAACCTTTTAATGAATTAAACTTATTTTATAGGATAATATTACATATTAGGATTTATTTAATTGACTTTTATCTGAGTAATAATTATGTTATGAGTTTTAAAAAAATCAATTATTAAATAGTGTCAAAATTGACATAAAAGAGTTTTTAAAACAAATATTATATTATTAATTGATATTAAATTCCAAAAATTATAAGTATCAGCCAAGAGACTTATATAATGATATTTGTATCATTAATGGACCACTTGGGGATGGCTTGGATGTATATTGTATATTTATTAACCATATAATATAAAAATACAAAGAGACATTGTAAAAGTGAAATTAATTAACTTAGAGTTCATACATAAAGATAAGGTTAATATGGTAACCCAAACCTGTCTAAATTATATTGGTTGAGGGGTTTTAGACCCATAACTACATTAATATTTAAATAATACACTTTGGAGCCATTAGAAACTGCATATTAATTTATTATAAATTAATATTTCTAGCTTTTCCAAAGGTGCCCCTCACCCCTCTTATAAAATGGCACTCCTCCTTCTCATTTCTTCACACCTTAAAAGCCTTTTTCATCAGCCAAACTCTGCCCAAATACTCTCACAGCTTCCATAAATACAACCTAGAGGCCTTAGTTTGATCATAAAGCCAACCTAAGGAGCCCTTTTGATCAAATAACCTGAAGAAGAGGTTTTGTTTTCACCACCCCTTTTCAAGTTCCTTTCTTCTTCCACTTCTTCATTCATTGTTATTACCATTATAAAATAATAACCCTAGTATCTTATATATACTATTATTTTATTATAAATATGGTACAACCATATTCAGTATTCTATCCATACTTTGAATAACATGTCACCATACGTGCGTACGTACGGCTTACCATCTCCACGTCGTGGTGTAATTGTTATTCAATATATTATTATTTTGATGGGTATAATAATGATGTGTAACTCATGTAAATAAAAAATATAACATGTTATTTATTCTGTATATATGATATACCATCCATTTATATATTATTTTAATATCAAAAGAATGATATTGTCACTCGTGCGTACGTACAGACTACCGTCTCCACGAACGCGATGAGATTTATTCTCCATCATATCCATTCAAGTATAATTGTCATTTGATGATTTAGAAATGATGTCTAAGGACTTTATATCATTATGGATATGAATAATATACAACCTATCCATAACAAACATGTCTTATATAACAAAAAATATAAAATAAAACGAGTAAGTTAATACCCGAAACGACGATAATTCTAAGATATTATTAACAAATCAATGTTAAAAGATAATATATGATATCATATTAATATATATGATTCTTTTATAATTGAATAACAATTATTTCACCATTATACAGGAGGTTAACCTACCCCAACCAAGGAAAATTACAAGGTAAGGGTTATTTCACAATCTCTTCATTATCCGAGGTTGTTTATACGTAATAATCTGCTGGGATCTCTTTATCATCCACATCCATGTTTCATAAAAATTTATTTCAAAACATTTTTACTATTTAAAATAATATGGGTTAAAGTCATTTATAACCTTTTTTGACTTTTTATAAGAGTTTTATAAAGGAATATTTCCATCATTTTCCAAAAAAGGTGTTTTCTAACCTTTTCGACATAATTAACGTAAGAATGTTTTTTTAACTTATACGGTGTGTGCGGTTATTTTCCGCTGTTATAAAATAGTCAAATCTTCCCTTACAAGATTATAATAATATTTTCAAAGAAAATGTTTTATTTTATAAATATATGACTCTTAAATGATTTCAAAATAGAAAGAGATATTTCTCTAAAAAATGTTTTGATTTCATCTATTTCAACATCTTTTGATGGATTTTTCGCTTATTTGAAGTTGATTTATTATGATACAAAACTTCAATATTATATTGAAGGCTTTGTGATATGTTTGACTATGGATGTGCTATTTTTATACCATTCATATTTTATGGTGAATGTATTGACATTTTGTATGCTAGTTTTAATACGAATGTTTATGTTATGTTTAAACCTTTTCATATGAGAATGAATTGGACTTAATATGTGATGGGTGGAGCCCGCTATAGCTCCTCGATGCATCGGTAGGTCTCATGAGACAAACTAGTGTCTTGAAACAAGGCATTGGAAAAATCTTATTTGTAGTCTTGGCATGAGGCCTTGGATATGTGGTTATGATAGGCTGACATTATGCATTCAATCATTATGAACGTGGTTATTGATATTGCATGTGATTATTCGATTAGTAGAATATCCATGTGAATAAGTAAATGGCATTTTTCATTTTATTTTTTCCATACTATGATTAAGTTCAAGTATAAAAGGATTTTTTTACTCATACATTGCCTTAAATTTTTATTCTTATTTATGAAAGTTTCCACTATATTGTTATCCTTATTGGGCATTTGAGCTCACCCCTATTCTATGTTTTATTTTTCCTAGGGTATGAAGAAGTAAATTATGAATGACCTGCAGGGATAGCATATGGGGATATGAGTGTGGAATATGAAGAAAATATGTTGTTGTAGTAGTTTTTCACTTTATAATGTAATGTAAAACTTTATGAATATATCTAGTGTTTCCAAGGCTACTAAACTAATCGGTCTTTCGATATTTGATCTTTCTTGTGATCATGCCAATGTTATGTAATAATGCACTGACTCTGGGTAACTGGGGTCGGGGCGTTACAATGACATATTGTATTTCAAATCTATATTATATCTGATCGAGATCCTATATTTACTATATGGTTCTATAAATTCCATTATTAAGCATTTGATACAAAACATAGTTTTATTATATTTTATCACCCTCAAACAGATTTTCTATCCGAGGGAACTGTAAAATGATAAGAGTATATTATGGGGACTATTTTAAAACATTTCATGGATGATGTGTTACACAATTATAGTAGATGATATGTCATATAAAAAGATCACATTATAGAAGTAAAATGGACCCATAAGACGATATGTGTGGGAAGAAGTTTCAGAATTAGATATTCTTGAATTATGTTGGATTATCGAAGCAAATGGTACATGAACATCCCTAATAGATTATATAAAATTACCAATTCATTCCCGATCGCATAAAATATTAAATAAGCTTATATAAAATCTATTCAAACAAACATCAGTGAATCCTAGAGTTTACGGTTATAGATAATTTTTTCCTCCATATTTCAACATGGATGAAATTATAGAGGTTTGGAAAGAATGGATAGGTTAGCGCTGGATTCAGATACCCCTTTGATATCCATGGTCATATCATAATGTTGGCCCACCGGTTAGCAATCACATCTTACCTATGACTATTACATGATGTGTTCCATGTATCCATTTTGAGGAAGTATATACCATAACATTCACTTTTACTAAATCCACGTGTATTTCAAATGATGAAAGATTATTCTTATGAGGAGAGGCCAATGAGGATCTATGTTAATAGAGAAAATTTTCCATTTAATAGGACTACTCACCCAGTTAATGTGTTGTGGGGAAACAATAAATTTGACGATGTAGTGTCGGAATAAGAAGAGGTGATGAAGTAGATGTACACTCACATATTTTTATGATTTATCGTAATATAATATTTCAACAAAGTAATTATTTAATATGGCTTGAATTTAACAAAAATAAATATTAATAAACATGAATATTTAATTTAATTTAATTTATTTTATAGATTGTGATGCACACAATAATGAGAGTAAATATTTAATGAGGGCCACTATAACCTATCCATTAATGTGGTAGTTCAGAAAATGGATAAATAAATAATAAAACCATATACTTTTTATACATTCATAAAATAAATTCTATTGTTATTTATATACTATAAAAAATAATAGCGATTTCATAGAAAAATAAACGACATAAATATAATATTTTTTTATAAAAGGTTGTTTAGTGGGGCTTTGAATACATAACATAAAATTAATTTTAAATAATTTTTGAACATATATTTCACAAAAATTATATTTTTTTAAAACAATCTTGTAAATATTATCTTAGGGTGAATATTATGTATTTTTCTATGAAGTATGTTTTTTATCCAAATATTGTGAAAAAATTTATTTTTTATTAATATCATCCTTTATTATTAATTAATTTAAAAGAACCAATTTATTTTTATATTCTTTTTAAACATTCAATTATTTAAATATTACTTATATAAATCCAAATTAGGTCATTGTAATCAATTTAATAACAAATATAGATAAAAATAATTTAGAAACAGTTGATTTGTTTTCATTTGGAAAAAGTTTATATTCAACATATTATGTGTTTAATTTTAAATTAAATTATGAAAAATATATGAATCTAGTTTATTAAAATAGATTGCATATTTTTATTCATATATTTTAAATTACCTATAGAGATCCACATAATTTTTTACCATAATAAATATTAAAAGGAGTATAAATTATTTATCATGTTAAAGGTAAAAATGAATTTACAGGGTGTTAAAATAAAATGATCATTATTACAAAATCCACAAAATAATGTATAGTTCCATATTTATTGTAATTTATATATTTTATATGTAATATGTCGCAAAAAATGATTATTTTGGAGCCTTTTTTATGATATAATTTCGGATGGAATAATTTCACTTCAAAAAATCCATGTGCGTGCTCTCCCCCACACATGAAATCCCACACACTCTTCGCAAAATTAAACAAATAAAAAATAAAATTTGTCAGACAATAAATACATAAATAACTTCTAAAAATTACTATATTAATTCTATATATATTATTATCATCATAAATCCTTCCAAGGAATGATTTTTTGTTGAATCTTATAGACTTTTTTTAAGACAATGTGACATCATTTATTGATATTTGTTTATTCCTCCAAATCCAAATAATATTTATAATACATAATGAAATAATTAACTTAGTATATTAAAAATAATATGTATTTATTTTATTAATAAACTTACATAAAACCATCTTTTCCCACTTTTAATGGAAACAAAATTGTTGACCTGGTGTGTGGTAGACTACCACAACGTGAAAAGATGTACATCGTCTTCCATCACCAAATATCATGACTATAAATATTTCAGTATATAATTATTAGATTTTATATTTATCATATACTTATTTTTATGGAATTATAATATTATATACTTAATTACTTTCCCTTCCATAGAGAATATGATAACTTTGTTTGTGTGGACAATGTATTACCACCTCACAAAGTGATGGGATATTTTTTATCATAAAATTTACGTGGATGGTAATAAAGATTTTTTTGATGTTTATATATTATATAAATGACATATTAATAATAATATAAAATAAATATAAAATATTATTTCTAAAATATTCATACATTTATTCATTTATAACTTCATTTGTGTGTACTATGGACTACTGCCACCTAAAGAGATGTGATTCAATTTTGTTACCTCATCAAATAAATTTTATTTTTATGGGAATATAGATAAATAATATTAAATTTTTGATATAATTATTACCTAATAAATATTAAATAATACTTTCATTCTTTTCATCATGATCTTTGAAAAATGGAAGTTGTACTCTTGTATACTTACGACCTACCCTCCCCATGATTGTAATGTAGTTCATTTTTCATAAAAATGTTTCACAGTTGGTTTACTAATTATTATTTATATAAAAACACAATATAATTTCATATAATATATTTTATGGATTTTAAATATATAATATATTTTTTCTTAGTCAACATACAAATGTAATTTCAGTCAAATGATGACTTTATCATTAAAACGACTAAAATGAAATTAATTTTATCATCAATTTAATATCTCATAGTGTCAAAAACAATTAATGGAATAATAAATAATAAATTTTCTAAATAAAATAAATGAAGAATATTTTTTTATTATTCTTGTAGAAAATGAACGAACCTTGAAAATTGGGCTTGAGTTAAGGTATCCTCTTATCATGCCCTTTTTAGGGTTTTGACCATTCTATCCCAAACTAATTTTCCCTCCTCTTAATGTTATCGAATGATTATAAATTCTAGATATGAGTCTCTCACATGTAAACATATATTATTATGAAATTTTTTATAGTGATATACATTATTTATGTATATCTCTAAAAAACATTCATTAATGATTTTCTTTTGATTATGTTTCTTGAAAATATTATGCAACCCATTTCTTCTCATGTGTATTTCATCTGTTTATACCTTATTATTGACATCCTTATGTGGAATTCATATTAATGTACATTAAATTAATGTAATAGGTAGGATGGAAATAATATTTCCATAAAATACATTGGGTAACCATTCAGTGTCATGAGACATCATGACTGGTATTATGGAGTGAACATAATCCACTACAGGACTATTTCTACTATATGATTTTGTCTTGGTAGATTTACTTATCTTATATTTATGTGATTAATAATGTGGAATTATCTTTAAAATTTATCTACTATCATATGATACCATTTTTTATATTATTATTCAAAAATATAATATATATACCTTAAATTTTATATTATATTGTTATACCTTTGTGTCCCAGGTTACGTTTCTTTTATAAGTATATTTCTTTAATAGATTTTTTATCTCACTTATTTGTTCTTGCAGTTACCAGGTTATCACATATAGATTTAGGATTGCAAATGGGTATTTGAATCTCACTATGAAAATAAAATTATGATTCCATGTTTTATGTATTATGTTCCTAGTCTTCCTATGACACGATGACTTTACGATCCTTATGCTATTATTTTTGGATATTTATACTTATGAATAATATAATAATATATATTAAGGGATTTAGTTACCATATAAGTATCTCAAAGGTCATATCATATTTATTAAATTTCAACTACATTTAAGGAACTGCTTCTCAAAGGTCCAAACTGTATTTACGTATTCGTATACTAGATAAATATATTCTTCCCCTCATACCTTTGAAATGACATATAAATAATAATTAAGTGAAATATACTACATCCATCAATTTATTCTTGGGGTTCTTTTTCATATAATGTGTAAATAAAAAAATAAGTGTGAACTCAAGTAATTATTAATGGTTATGTAGATTTTAAATTACCATCAGTAAATATGGCATAATTAATTAGGATAGTTAAATAACTAAAAATAAATTCCACTAAATCAATAACAATACCACGAAATTCACATATGTTTTATATCAAAAAATCAAACTCATATACAATAATAACATTATCCTCATTGAATGAAATTCCTGATAATGGATTTCATGATATTGAACATCATGATATGTTTACCTTAAAGGAAATTTAAGAAGATTTTTTAGTCAATGGCTAGTTATTTTCAAAATAATCAATTTTACACGGAAAGTCAACTATTTTTCTTAGGAGACAAATGAATTAATCTAACAGATTTCCATAACAAGTCACCACCCACAAATTCATATAAAATAATGTCATTAAATATTTAATGATCAATTAATTTCATAAACAACATTCCTTATTAAGAAATGTTTATATTGAGTAATTAATGAATAATATCAATAATTTATTGATAAATAAAGTAAAATTAGAAGTATACTATAATATGTCTAAATGTTATATGTTTTATGAAATTGTAATATCAAAGAGTTAAGTAATGGTGATATTTTAATGAAATTTATTTCCCAATAATAACTATAAAATGAAAGATTAAATATAATTCTAGTAACCAAAAATATAATATTAAATAATAGATGGCTGTAAATTCATAAAAAATAAGGGATTTTAAATAAATTCATTTCTTTTGGAGAACTCATGAAAATTAAAAAAATAAATTAGAATAAACTTTATAAATATTTTTTTCTCTTTAGAACCATTGATAAATATTATTGTAAAATAAAAAAATTATAATCCTTATGGTCACAGGAAAATTATTTATTTCCTTATATATTAAATAGAAACAATCCTTTTTATTTTTTTATAGAATGTAAAAAATTATAATTTCAAATCTTAGTATAACAATTTTTTTCATATAATTTATATTTTAAAATTTAACATTAATCTTTATTCATAATTTATTGGACTAATTAATCTTTTCCTCCTTTTAACGAAATCCAAAATATCAAATTGGATTTAAAATATAGCCACTCAAATGGATAAATAATTTCATCTTTTTGTTTAAATACTTAATTTTGATTCAAGTGGAAAAGAAAGTACAAGATATAATAATAAATTAAAATCCATATATATAATTTGTTTAAAAATAAATAAACTAGATTGTAAAATAAAATCATTGATCATTTATGACATTAAAAATGAATCCCCATGAATGAGAAAATATTAACTAAGACGTTAATCATATTTAATATTTAAATATTTTATTTTAAAACATTAAATGATTTTTATATACCCCACATGAATATATATTGATAAATAATTCAATCATTTTCTCAATCGAGTGGAAATTGAGGTGAAATATCTTATGAGAAAAAAAAAGTTGAAATGAGGATTAATCAAAGAAGTGATTTGGTTTAAAATATTAAATTCATATGAAAAATGTATATTAAAGAATAGATGGTGTAATAATATTAAAAAATTAGGCATAATAATTAAATTAATAATGTAATATAACCTAATAAAAAGACTTTGTTTTCTACCCCTGCCCCCCCACAAAGAGAACACTCTTGAAGTAATAATTATTCCATAATGTGGTTATGTGTTAAAAATTTTAAAAAATAAAGTTGAAATATAAAATAATAACTTCATATCCCATTTCATAAAAAATAATTGAATAATAAATTAAATAATTTAGAAATATAACATCTCACTATAAATATTATACTTGTGTTTTTATATTGATAGTGATAGGATGTAATTGTTGGTGGTACAATAATTTGTAATAATAGATTGTCATTAATACTATTACATTCTTATGGTAAATCAAAAATTTTGAGGCCCCATTAATGACCCAAGTGTCTGTATTTTGGGACAAAAAGAACCAAAATATTATGTACAAGTATATTCCTGATAGATTTTTGTATCGGAAGGTGGAGATAGATATAATGACCATGGATTTCATCAATTTAAATTACCTTATAAATATATATATTTATTATAAACAAGAATATCTTATTTAATAAGAATACTAAACACATGATAAAAAAAGTTATTATAATAATTTTATAATTACACCAATTGAATAAATCTGACCATATGAATTAAAAATTAAACAATGGGATAGAAAATAGAGAACGACTTTACTAAAATATGAAAATGTGGATCTTCTCAATCAATCGGAATAACCACAACCTTTAAAAATTATATAGAAATAATTTTGAATATTAATAATGAATTATTACTCATTATAATGAAAATATGAAAAACATGTGATTAAATTCATTTAAATTATGACATAATCAAACATCTAGTTTTTTTCTGAATTGAAAAACTTATATGACTATTAAAAATATGATCCTTTCAATAGTAATATAATAGTTGGCATTGTAACCCAACCATTGTAATAGTAATATGACTATTTGGAATAGAAACCCTACCATTATAATATTATAATCACACATATAAGTTTAATAAATTATTTGGAATCTTATAAAAATAAAATATGATATACTTATTGCAGAAAAAGTGAAAATAAATATTTTAATGTTTATAATTAAAGAGTTATAATTACTATAAATAAGAAATATTTTATTATAAAATATATAATAAATATAAATAAATAACAAAATTTTCATTTAATAAAATATATTTATAATTTAATATTTATATTTATATTATTTATTATATAATTTAATGAAATTTTAAATGGTTTTTAAATTGGTTAAAAAATCGATCATATTATTAAAAATGATATTTTTAACATAATTAATGTTTTTATTTTATATTTAATTTCCTCACACTTATATTATTATTAATAGAATTTCATTCATTTCATGGAATATATATGTTAAAAAATTTATCATGTAAATATTAATAATTTTTAAAAAATAATTGAATTTTTGGGGAATTTTGAAATATGGCATTTATCATTATTAGACAAATAAAAGAATTTTTTATTTATGGATGATGTTTTCACCCATTATTTTAAATAAAGATAAAATATTTACTATATATAGTCAAATAAATTAATATGATTTGTAGTTTGAGACACTATAATAATCTCATAAATATATTATTAAACAACAACCCCCTCATCCCCTCATTAATATCACTCCACACTATCCCTTCTCCCAAAAAAATATTTTCCATGGAGATTTCCATATCCCATCCATGATAAATCCAAAAATAACTCCCCAATTCCATTAAATATATGTACTATAAAATTTCATATTCCATGTGTATTTAGAATTATTTCATAGAGGAGACATTTAACAGGCAATATTAACAATTTACCTCTTCAAAATGACTATCTTCCTCTATTTATCCTCGCTTGAATGAAAATGAATTGAATAATAACTCTACTATCATATAAATACTAAAATTTTATATTTATAATTGAATATTAATGATACACTACTTTCTTGTCTCCTCTTTTTATAAGGAAAATTAAACAATTTGGCATATTATTTACTTTCATTTCCTTCATGGATGTTAACAATTTTATTTCCACTACCACCTCTATTTAAGAATTAAATTTAATTATAATGGTTAAATTAGAAATAATAATATATGATATATATTTCAAATAATTATAATGAACATACTTCAATAGTAAAAAAGAAAACAAAATCAGTTTAGGATTGACGGTAAAATCTCTTAAATTAATTAACTGGATAATACTGATTTGTTTCTAAATAAACCTTTCCCCTATCATATCACATATAGTTAATTGGGACTATTTAAAATTTTTTAAATACATGAATACCATTTCATTTCACTTCTAGACTTTTATTCCTATTTTAGATGAACATCAGAAATTATCTATCCTCGATCCAAAATTGCAACCATAAAATGAATGCTCTCAGAACAACAAAACTAAATATTATATCACTATTAAATGATTATAGATAAACATTGTCAATTAATAATAACATTGATATAGATGTAAAAGTATATTAATTTAGAAATTAATTAATGCAATTTGATTATCATGGACACTTAGTACATGTATAGAATAGATCCTTTCATGTGGTAATAGATCTCTCCAAAATATAGTTTTTTACATAGGTTATGAAATTTTCATTTTTATCTCACAATAAATATTTATTTAATTTTTTTTAATGATTATAAATTATGTATGTACATATCTACCATATAAACCTATATTATTCTACCTTTATTTTATGTGTTAATATATTCCATATATTCATTTCTCAGATCCCTTCTTTATGAAAGATCCATTTATATTGATATGGGGAAGGATTATACAAACCATTTCCATCCATAGGTAATTATTATGTATATTCCTTATAACTGATCTCATTTTTTTTATGAAAAATAATATATATGTTATTATGGATGTACCATATCTCACTCCAATGTATTGGGTAATAAATTTTTCTTGTAAGATATTATGTGTAGGATTATGGAGTAATCATAATCCTAGATGAGACTCAGTCCAACATGTGATATTATCCAGTTGGTTATCCTCGACAAATGATTAGGTCAACTTATATTTCGTAGAAGCATTCCTTTGTTTACATGATATAATGATATGATTTTTTATTCTATACTTTTATGAGGATAATCAAGAACATTACAATTTATGATGTCTTGATATACCATTTGACTCACATGTTATGAATCATGATAATGTTTATTACCATGTTAGTAATTATAGATCCCCACAATATTTTTTATATTTGTGAGGTCATCCTCTATAGTTGATGGATGTATAAGGGATTTAGGAGATCCCATTTTGGAGAATAAAGAAATGATAATATGTTTTAATTTTTTTGATGTATTATGAACATATTCATTCAATGACACTAGGAAAATTGATATTTAGGGAGAGTTTATTAGATGATTATATTGAAAATCATGTCATAATTTGTGTAAATGTATTTGTATAAAATATGTGTAATCAAAGATATATCTATTTATTTTTTTGGATTAAGATTATAAAGCATTAGAGGGAACCTTTCAAATAAGTTTATGTATAGGAAAATATCCGGAAATATTGGTGAGTTATAGATCATGTGGTATCTGTGAAAATACATCCCATTATTTATCATATAAGGGGATGTCATTGTATAATAGTTTTAATTTAGGGTAATACACCTGAAAAGAATGTATTGGGTATTCACTAGATCAAAATCTTGTTAGTTACAATGTGACCTGATTTCACATCAATTTGTAATCTCATGCAGGATAATATTTTGAATTTCAAAAATAGTTTACAATAAATTATTATTGAGTTGAATATATTTTTTGGACATATGACATAATAAGGAAATTATTGTGGATAACCTAGGATGAAACCTAGACACTAAAATGAACGGATAATTATTTAATTTATAATATATTCCATTTATCTCAACAATTTCAATTTTATATGTTTTTTAGTTGGAGTACTGTCATGCATATTATTTTTAGTAATGAGAGGGAAATATGAGGATCAAGAAAACAACTGACCTAATATGAAATTTAATGATTATTTTAATAAAATTCCTAGCCATACAAGAGAATGATATGTGACCATTATGGAATTATTGAACTAACTAAATTATTTTGGAAATAATAACACTAATCTAGGAGGACCTCCTTATTTCCCAATGAAATGGAATGTTGTGGTTGATTCCTTCATTTGAAAAATTACACATAATATTAGTAGATATTCATTTTCCCTAATTATTTCTTAATATATATAAACAATTGTTTTTATATTCATTGTCTTATATTGCATTGAATAAATATATTTTATATTGGATATTATTCATTTTATAAGGGATGAAGATCTGTGGTGGACACTGATCTGGAATAAAAATTAAAAAATTGATAGTCATTCTTTCAAAAGAGAATGATTAGAGATAATGTTTATTAAAATTATTTTACATGAACTCCTTATCGTAATATATATAGTTAGTTATATAGATATTACAAATATAATGAAGTGAATTTCAGGGAGTTTGAGGAAAACTACCCATGGCATTCATTATATGCCAATGGATTTTTCATTAACACTGAAGGTAAGGTGGACATAACATTTAGTGTGTCAAATATATTTCTATGAATGTATTTATTGATTCTAGACTTTAAATGTCTTGGGGATAATTTATTTTGTTCCCAAGAGGTTAAGATGGAGTTTATTGGATCCCAGGGGCATTGTGGGACAAGGTATGAAAGCATAAATAAGATTATTTTCATAATGATCTATGTATAAATCTAATAGTGGAAATAGATCAAAATATCCAATGTTTTAATGTATTGGATAAAATTATCTTAAAATATATCTGGAGGGAACTATGGGATTCTATATCTATATAAAATATGTACAATATGATAATAAATGACAACAGTTAACAATGAATACCATAAATTAGAAAGAAACAATGATGGTTCAGATCAAAACTCATCTTGTGGGACATTGATTCAATAATTAGTGACATGTGAATTGTGAAATTTAATGCCCTAATCAATGAGATGTTGGATAATATCAATTAAAATATACTTTACATTCTAGAAAGGAAGGATGGGCATATGATATCACTACTTATATGGTGGGTTCCATAATTTTATGGTGGCAGGTATAGTGGTTATTCATTAAATAATTTAGAATGTACATTTTTTCATGATATTTGTTTTTATTTATAAAATATATGTACTCTAGGACTATTCAAAAACCAACTCAAAAAATGGGGTTTCTGCTATTTTAGAGAATATAAAAACGAGTAATTATAACACCCCATATATATAATGAATCCCCATTATGTCTTTCTAGATTAAACATCCCATAATGTCTTGTCTTCTAACCATTATTATAGTTCGATGTTGTCTTTTTGAGGGATTGGTTTCCTATTTATTAATAAAAAATCTATTTTTGATAAACTGAGATTACACATCATGTCTTTAGTTATCAACTGATTCTTTTAAAATGAATGGAAGTGGATGACTCTCATTTGGAAACATTATATCAGTTATTGATATTATTTTCATATATATATTTTTATATACATAAATTTACTATTAAATTGTGAGAATAATAATTTAATTCACTTACACTATGAGGGATTATTAAAATTTATTCTGGATGTAAATCATGGAAGTCCTCCTAAATAGTTAGATGACCGAATATCATGAAGGCATTTTTTGTTGATTTTTGATAAACCCCCTTTCAAGGGATCTTGGGAAACCCTTACAAGGCCCATATCCATGGATATTATTTTACTCGTAGGATTTAGAGGAAATGTCGAAACTATAACTACATAGAGCATCTCTTTTGAAGCATCTGCATCGTGTTATCAGATCTCCACCTTATCATTAATGTTTGGATAGGCTTTCTATGCATGCACAGGCTAGTCTATATGACTACTCTATACTGTCACTTTCTTACACATCCATTAGCTTCTGTGGAAAGAGATAATTTTTGAGATCATTATGTAAATGAAAAAGAGGATTTCCACTACATAAGTCCCCATGTAGCCCCTAGGCGAGGAATATTTTAAGGTGTGTATTTATTCTTCAAATAAGTTCATGGTTTTTGTAAAAATTTAAATTGATAATGTGGTAGTCTATGAATCATGTTCTTTAATGATCATGTGAATAACTACTGAATTCATGATTTGGAGTTGGTTATAGTGATATTCACTTTGAAAATATGGTAGGGTTTTCTATATGGGGATAATTTTATAGTAATTATAGTTAATAAGAGTCTCAAATACATATTCAAAATATAGTGAGTAATAAATTCTTGTTAATATGGTTAGAAATGATCAACGACTTCCACTTCTCAATCCACTGTAATCCTAGTAAATAAAATAATGTGGACGATACACTATATAGAATTGTTCTAACAACCATACCAACAATGATAATTGAAAAGGATCAAATATTTTTATATATGAAAATTGGTGGAAATGGGTTTCTTAATGGATGTAATATCATCATTACCTTCTCAAATAGATGAAAATCTATCCCTTATAGAAAGGATAATGGTTTCTCAATGATATGATGGGGAAATAAATAATATTTTGAAAGATATAAGAAAAAGGAAATCCTCATAGCTCTAAATTTATGAAGAAGGAGTTATATGATTTTGATATTGACATGGTATAATATCAAATACTGAGGTATATAAGGATATATTTAAATATTCATATTGATTTAACTTCTCCTTCTACCTAGGGAGCACAATAAAGCATCCTGATCTGAAAGGGCACGATTTGTGGGACAATATGATGAATGTGATCACAGCATATACATAGATGGTCCTAGAATGTCACCAAGTAATGGTTGAGATGAAAAATACAATGGAATGATGAATCCGTTATCCTTACCAATATGTAAAAGGTTGAACATCAACAAATAAATTATCACTCATTCCCCAAAGAAATCAATTGGGATTTCACTATATGTGATGTGGACTATATATTTCAAATAATTATCTATAAAATGTAAATCTATATGACTTATTAAGTGGTAATGTTTTAAGGATATACATACACAAACTGATCAGGGGACATTGAACACCATATTTTATTGTATCTAATAATGATAAGATAATTACCATAGAGTTATGGAAATTTATCCAAAATTATATATATATTGACTTTCACATAAGTTCAACATAACACACCCAATATAAAGACTACTATGAGTATACACTTTAAAAATTTACAGATTTGTTGAGATCATTATTTATGGGATTGATATATTCAACTAGTAGAGATATCAGACGAGAATGGAGTCCACTCAAGCATCAAAATGCCCCTATATGATGCCATTTAGACAAGAAGGTTTAGAATTCATATATATTTTGATGTAGTTGGTGAATACAAGATGATTTTATATAAAGGATATAATAATAGGAATATATGGTCTAGACCATTCAACGTGACATTTAGGTTGATCAAAGATAAATTATGAGCTATGTTGACCATCATCTAAGAGACCTCATTTTTGTGGTTAGAGATAATGTGTTCCTAAATATATATCCATGGAATAAAATTATGAAATTTGGGAATAAGAGCATTCTATTTCATAGTTATATCATAAACATTAAGATTCTCCATTGCAACAGTGATATAGATTATAGATTATCTCTACCACTACACCTTTCTCAAGTAGATGTTCTTTTTCATGCATACCTCATAATAAAATATATATAAGAACCATAAATTATATTTAATACATAGTTTTCATAATTGAAAAATAATGTCTCTTACGAGGAAAATATGTTGATGATATCATACAATTGAATTTTTTTAAGTATCAAGACAACTCACCTTGTCAATGTACTATATTTAAACAACAAGTAATAAAGGAATATATGTGTATTTATATAGTCCATAAATATTATGTACACTTTCATATAATCATCTCTACTTATAAAAAGAAATTTAATTGGGGAAATTTTATATGGGGTAAATAACTAAACTACCTAGGGTTTCATCAATGGAAAATTCCTTCAGACTAAATATATTTGACTAAAATAGTATATAAAATGAAACAATCCACATTACCCCCAACAAAAAACTCCAAAAAAAATATTATAATAATTTTATAATTATATTTTTACAATACTTGTAAACATAATTATTTAAAATACTATAATAGGATAAAATATAAAATAATTGATAACTATAATTAAAAATTGAAACTAGTCGATCCCCCAAAATAAGAGTACTAATAAATAATAATATTAAAATAAATTAGTATAATAGAAATAAAATTTATATCATGAAATTATAAATATATATAACACTGAGTTAAATTATCAGTTAATTAACATTTAATGTATTATTTGGAACATAAAGCCTTTGAAGAGCAGATATGACTAATAGATATCTGATCATTTGAATAGTAATTTGACCTTTACTGTAGTAACTATGATAGTTAGAAAAGTAATAGGATTGTTTGGAGTACTTTATTTTTATATGGACGTGTAATATAATATTTATATATATTATAAAATAAAATAATGTTATTTTTATAATTTCATTTATTTAATTATAATGTTCAAAAATGGTAAATTATGTCCTTATATTTAATTTAAAACCGAAATGTTTTATTTACATTTTTATTAAACATAGAATTATTTAAATTTTTCTATTTTAATAAAATAGATTTATAAGTTATAATTTTTTTTATTATAATGATAATATAATTTGACGAGACCACACGTAATTTTTATAAGGATCAAAAAAAAATCAAAATTTTAAATTTCATTTATTTAAATTAAATTTGGGTTTAATTTTTTTATATAGTTGTCTTGTATTTAAATTTTTTTCCTAAAACTTATATAAATTTCTATTCTAACAAATTCCAAAATTTATAGGTTGAGTATTTTTATTTTATTTTAATTATTTGAATTATTTTATCATAGGGAAATACTATAAAATGATATTTAACATTATAAGCTAAAAATATGAATATTTTATACATTAATTATGTTTGAACCCATTAGTTAATACTAACATGAACTATTTGAAATATAAATTCACAAGAATTGTGATTATTGATTTTATTCAGCGAACAAATAAATTAATGGGTATAATATTTGAAAAACATTCCCATCCACCCCTTATTTATACCACCCCTCACCACCCATCCTCCCCACACCTTAAAATCCTTGTATATTTTTATATATATAGAAAACACACTTATAAAACCTATCCACCATGTGATAATGATGATATTATCACCAGATGACATATTCCAAGTCACATAAGGTGTATATCAAGAGGTGACATTTAAGAGCTCGTATTATAAATTTTCATCTTCTAAATCAATTTCATATTATAAAATTTTTAGTCCTCTATCATCAAATATGTAATAATAACTCAAGTATAATATAAATTCTCAGATTTTATATGTTTAATGGAATAATTATAATATACCCTTCTCTCACATCTTTGTATAATAATAAAAATTGAATTATGTCGGTATAACAACTTTATCGACGATAATTTTTTTCATTAATAAATCCATGGATGTTTAAGATGAAATAACTATCGTAATGAATGAAAAAAATGTATAATCTTATTTTTTTTAAATTAATATATAATCATATTATTAAATAAAATATAACTAACTGGGCTGATCAATAAAGACACCTAAATGAATTAATTAGACAACTATATATTTTTTTCTTAAAAATTAATCTCTATATTCAAACACATTTGCGTATTTAAGAAAATATAAGTTTTTTATATATATTTGTACCATTTAATTTAATTATTATTTTATAGTCTCATTTGACAGGATAATTTGTAAATATACACACGTTACATTCCCTTGGAATCATGAAACGAATGCCCCCAAGAAAAAAATAATTATAGTTAATTGTAATGACTAAAAATCAAAAATAATAAATTTTTAAAATAAATACATGTGGAAATGAATATAAATTGGGTAATTAATTATTAAAATTATTATATTATGTAAAATATGTTTATGTGATTAAGTGGTTCGGATAGAAGGAAATAGATCACTTTGACCAAAATAATTCCCCTTCGTTTGATGGGGTAATACATGCCTTTTGGTCATGGCTCAAAATAGTTATTTATCAAATTTTCTCTGATTATTAATTATGAATGATTATGAAACACATTTAATTCAATATAAAATTATTTTTCTCAATCCTTTTGATTGATTTCAATTATGTCACAAAAATATTATATATTTAATAATTGATGTTCCCAAATATCAGTACAAAATAATGGGTATTTTTTTATCCCATGAGATGTTATGAATGAGATTACCGAGTAATCATAATTCATGATAGGACTACATCCACCATGTCATATTATTTTGGAATTAATTATTGAAATATTATTTTGACATTTTATTAGTTTGTTTCACTTTTATATATCCCCATTATATTATAAAACCATGTTTTTTATGTTATGATATATTGTGAAAACTCAGAATACTTTTCTTTTTTCATCTCAGGTTAGACCATTTGACACAAATTTTATTCCTCATTACCGTGTTTGTTACCTCACTATGATTTATAGTTCACTCCTTTATTTTATATATTCTCATGTTCTATTATGTTGTTTTTGTAACCATAAGATATTTAAGATCTCATTAAGAAATGTAAAATAATGATTTTTGGTTTTAGTTTCCTATTGATTTATATTGAACATATTATTCAAAATAAATTGGGTATCATAGTGTTTGGTTAGTTTTTTTATATTTTTTATTTTAAAAATATGAAAATAATATGTAAAAAAGGATTTAATATATTTAAAAAATAACTAAACATGTGTGAAAATGTGAGGGAAGGAGATTCCCTTTTTTAATTGATTTTCATCATACATTTATTATTTTACATGTTTTAAAAAAAGTATCAGTAAAAATTATTGATAAGTCAGCTTCAATGTGACTTATATTCAATAGTGTTGTGGGTATGGTCAAAATCTATTCAATAAATGAGTTTTATGAAATGATTTTTGTCATTATAATACTTATCTATTCATTTGACACAGTCACCATATTGTTTAACATTAAACAGATTTACCAAAAATTTATCTATAAAGGGAAATAATTTTACTTACAAAGTCGAATTATTCTCCAAAACAGAAATGGGATGATATTTTTTATTATATAATATCTTACTGGTAATCATTTAATCATTTATGATTTTTTATATATCTTAATAAAATACTGTTTACATAAGACAACAAATTTTTTTGGAATAATATTTATTTATAAAAACATAGAAACCAAGAAAAAAGTGGAATCGAAATATAATTCGTTGAAACAACCGTAATATCTTAAACTAGTCTTTAAAATTCACAGAAAACAATAATTCATCAATTATTTATTACCTTTTCTATTTTTAAAATTATTAATATCATTTTTCTATTAAAATAACAAATACTATGTGGAAACTAAGTTATAATTTATGGCTATTGTACCATTAATGAAAATTAGAAAAAATTAATAACATTAAAAAAAAATTCAAAATTTCAAAATATTCTTTTATAATACAATCTCATACCTATACGGTCAAAAAAGGAAATAATTTGAAAAAAAATTATGTTATTTCATATACTTAAAAAAATATAAATTCAATTATAATGATCAAATGGGAAAATTTAAATATATTCATATTTGGGAAGGATTTTGTTATATTTTTCCCATATAATGAAATAAAAAAAATTTGGTCATTTTTTAAACTATATTTAATTATTTTTCTTTGTTTTATCTTTTATACCCTGATTGAGTTTCAAAAATATATTCCAGGGTAGATATTGATGACGAAAAATATAAAGGGGAAAAATTAAATAAATATTAAACATCTAAGTCTTAATAATGTAAAATACTTTCAGGATTTAATATCTAAAATTTTCTGAAATAAATATTCATATATATCCATAAAACATTAAGATTATGAGTAGTTATAAGAAATGTGTTTTTATAATATAAATTATCTTATATAAAAATCAATAATTAGCCTATATAAATTGAAATAATATTATAATTCAAAATAAAATTGATCGTATATAATTTTAATAATAATATCACCATAGAATGTTACATTTAAATTATAGTATTTAACGAAAATATAGGGGAGTATAGGAAAAAATATGTATATCTAAAAATTTCTAGAAAAATTAAATATTTCAAAAAAACCAAAAAAATCCAAACTAACATAATTTTCGTAACATGATTTAGAATATGGTTTTCATCTATTGAATTTAAATATCAAAATATTGTAGAAATTAAATATAACATTAATACATAATATTACAAAAATATAGTTTAGAATGAAATATAGTTTTGATAAGAAAAATTTAAATCATAAAAATGATGTTCTTTTGTAGTATGAAGTGATCATTAAATAAGTATTAATTAAGAAAAATATATTTATATTTCATTATTTTATTAATCAAATTCAATCCCAACATTCAATGAATATTTTATAACTATCAAACATTAAAAATCATAATTTTTAAAAATAAATTCATTTGATTAAATATCAATGTTGTGTGTTATGAACTCTATTGAGCTTATTATTAATTTGAACTATATTTCTAGAGATTTAAATTGTCCACCATTAAATAAACTGAATACAATAAAAATTCTCCAACATCAATGGTTTAATATTTTAAAATACAATTGTTGTAAAACAAAATTTTACAATGAGATAATAAAACATCTATTATTAAGGGGGATTGGGAAAGGTAATGGATTTATGATGTAACACTAAGTCAGTTTCCAAGATAAAGATAATATTAGTGGTATGTCAATGTATATATATATATATGGAGAACAATACCACATTAGAATGAATACTATACTATAATATTTAACATTGTAACGACAATGTAAGTTACTAAAAAACAATAAATTAGTGAGGGTAGAAAAGACCATTAATTATTTGGAAATTAAGCTAAACGGATAAATTTTTTATTTTAGGATTATTTTGTTAATTTTTTTGGATACATTATCTATCGAGAAATAAAATTGGAAAATATACTTTATTTTTTCCATTCTATTTCTAAAGTATAGTTTCATCCTCTGGTTGTTATTTAATGAATTATAAATTCTTCTCTTCTACCATTTAATGAATTTTGAAGGATAATTTTTCATTCATAATGAACTAAAATTTACAATTAATTGGTTATAATATATACAAAACATGGATATGTTTTTCTTTCTATCATAGTTATCATGAAAATAAAAACCGTTATCACATGATATCGAATATAGATATTTATTAATATGATGAAATAATACATTAATATCATTTTGATATCCTTGATTTTTTTTGTGTGATACTTCATAATATTTATACAAATAATTCTGGATCCAGGCGCTGAGACGATGTGTTATTCTCACACCCGAAGAACTTGAAATATATTTTTTCATTATATTATTTATATTGAATGTCAACATAGTTTTTTTTCTTGGAAAAAGTTCAATAACTCTAAAATGGAGGCTGGAATCAAAAATCTTACAGAATCATTGAGATCATAAAAAGGGATGTATCCTATATGTGACATACCGTTTGTCAGCACAAGATGTTGGTGGATATTTTCGGATGGCACAACTAATAAAATATAATAAAATAGTGTATCAAATTTATTCCCTTGGAAAATTATTCTACTTCCATATATAAATATATTATTATATAAAATTTTTATGGTTATCCTAATATCCCTAAAAATTTAGTGGATAACATAGAGGAACACTAAGAGACATCTGATTCATGGACTAATGATAAATTTATCATAAAAATGTTAATAATAATTATTTTTATAGATATTTCCAACAACAATGATGTGCGACCATTTTTCATTAACGACCAATCCAATTTGAGGTAGAGAGTTTGCTTTGTGGTTTTATCCCCATTTAACATTTTATTCAAATGTGAATTAATCCTCTCCAAATTAATTCATGTATTGATCTCTTCTGTGTTGTTCAATATTTATTTTCTCTTCATAGATCTTAGAATCTGGGATATATTTATTCTTGATTTAAGGGTTGTAATAGTTTCTCAGTCATTGGTTCCGGTTGACGATGACCAAATTACCATGGTCACATTACTAGGATCATATTCCATTTTTTATCTTTATACCTCCATCGTTTGAAGTCACCATTATTAATAATATGAATAGTGATTTGATGATATTCGTTAATACCAGTCATTGTGTGTTAATTATTAGGTACCAAGGATTGTGGTTATGAGTTCAGATTTCAATTTTAAGAGATGAAACAAACATATGATGATAAAGAAGGGATCCAAACATTAGATCATGAAATGGTGGATTCATGAATCAAATTGAGTCTTTTTTATGAATAATAAATGTCATCATCATGTGCAGAATAAGATGGACCAGGGGTTATAAATTTTTAGTACAACAATGGTATTGTTGAGGAAGATGTCCACAATATCATACTTTATAAAGAAGGTGATTCTTGGGCAATAGAGATTCTATAATATTGCAGCATTAACTAAAAATGAATTATAATTTATATAATCAATATATGATTTAATTATTTATAAAATATTGTAAAAAGGGAGGGGAGAAGACACATGACACAATATTTTCATGAGAAAATAATTCCAATGCCTTACTTTTTTATTAATTTATTTTATAAATTATAATAAATAGGAGAGATAGGAGATGGGGCACAAGGAAATTCTATCTACTCCATGAATATTGCCCCACCATTTTCAATTAATTTATAAAATATTATTATAATAATAAATTTATTATCGTTATTATAATTATTATTTTTATTATCAATCAATTATGCAGTTATAAATTGTAATTGAGGTGGAATTTTGAGTAATCGTCGAGGGTATTATTAACCTTACTATGAGATAACTATTTCATGATTATTGTTAGATATTTTATTCATTATCATGGCTCAATCCTATGATGATCCCAATAAAAATAATGATCACAATATTGAATCACGTATCTGACATATGTTCCTCATATGTAGTCATATTGATAAATTATCAAGGTCATCATGACACTAATATTGAGGCTGATGTATTGGTAGAAATACTGGGTATATAATTTAGATAGATGGGTGGGTCCCATTAATCCCCATTTATGGATTATATGGTGAAATTTTGTTTTTTCACTAAGTATCTTTTTGTAGAGAGTGTGTAGCTTATCTTGGGCATTTTTCATGATTTTTCGAATAGTGTGATCCATTATTCTTATAAGGATTTTTTTGGATGCATATTAGTGTAATTACTGTTCATCACATCATCACAATGGATATACCCCAGTCTTCATCAATATTTTTTCTGAACTAGAAATAGGTATTAAAATAATTAGCGAGACATTCCATGTACCAATAGAGATGCACCATGTACTCTTTTGAGGATAGTTTGGATTCCACTTTCTCTTAAAATCAACATTATTGAGAGATTTTCTGAGATTATATGGACCAGTATCAGTTGATTGTGTTTTCATGGTCTATTCATATGAGGTTATGGTGTGGAATCTTGTTCAAATCATATAGGGTGATCTCATTGTGAAATTATGTGATTAGTAAAGTGTGGGAATGATCCCTTGTTCTTGAGTTAGATAACTCAAACCACTTCAACTTTTGACTCATAAACTTGGAGTATTTATCCCTCTTAGAGTACTAGAGGGATCCTTATTTCCCTTAGTGCTATCTTAATTTTTTTTTTGTAATTTCCATGAAAAATATTGACATGGGTGTTGATACCCTATTTATGATGATGTTTCCAGTAGGGTTTAGTGTCCCTCAAATGTGTCCTGAGGGTTGACCCCATATATGTGTATTGTGATCTAGTCATTTTGATGATGTGTATTGTTATTGAGTTTTTATAATAGATAAACCCCTTACTTTCCTTCACTACTCGACCTTCCATGTGTGACCTCTAGGGTGAGTGAGATCAGAGGATGTATATATCGTGGACTATGTTCTCCCGTACATGTGTTTTATAGATCCTTCGAGCAAGAATCTTAGTATTGATTTATGGTTTCCATCCATACATTGTGATATTTCAAATTTGTTGAGTATATTTTAATTTTAATATTATATAGGTTGTAAAAATATAAATATATGGAGATGACTATTAGTCTTGGTGATTTTCCTCGGTTAATTTGGGGTGTCAAACTGGGTACTGTTAAACTTGTCCCTTCCTAGAGTTTCCATCACATGTAATGTCTTATGTAAACAATAGATAATTTTTTGGAGTCTCTGGTGTTCTAGGAGTAGATTAAGCTATATTTGGCTAGTCATACTGAGGTGTATACTGGTGCTCCATTTGACAATATTCATCTTATTCTGAATATGTTAAAAGTTACTTTGTGATTTTGGATTTTCTTGTATTTGGCTCCTTTTATGTTTTATTGTAATTATTCCCATACTCTGGTTGTGGGAATACAAATGTATGCATGAATAGTTTTCATTTTTTTAACATTTTAGTATTTTTTGGCTTCATGATGAGAACATTTGTATATACACATATTGTTAATGCCTCTCATATGTGTTATACTCCTCTTTAGTGTTATTCTCTAGACACTATGGGAGGTGGGTATAGGGTAGGTGTGTCTCATCCACCATTGGTTAGGGATGATACTGAATGGTTTTTGATTAGTATGTAGCCTAACGTATTATGAAACATACTAGCTCTAGGATTAGAGTTCAGTGTTTAAAATTTCTATCTTTGAGTATTTTTAGGATCATGGGAAACATTTTTATCATTTTATGACTATGGATCCCAAGTTATAGTGTTTATTATTATTGTGAGCGCGAATGATTACATTCACTAGAACCTTGGTATCCTTCATTTTGACTATGTATATGAATACATTGGATGTTGGAAAAGCATTAAGACATGCATCGTATAGGATTGGGATGTGGTTTTCAAATAAATTTGAGTCAGCTCTCCAGATATACATAGTGAATATTTTATGTCTTCATAATCTAAATGATGTATCCATGATGATAGTAATTTAGTATTCCAATACAATTTCATGATGAAGACAATATGGGTGATGATGTTTTAGTTCTGGGAAATACTCATGTGATATTTTTCTCTTGGTGGGAACCAATCATTGTTACCCCATGTGGAGATGTAAAAGGATCTTTTTTGTTTATTCAAAATATGAGTGTCTGTATGTTGAGCCTTTTATAGATCCATCATGATAGGATGATGGTCTATGAAGGCATGGTGTGTTAAATGTGTTCCATATATGGGGATATTGGATGACCTATGATGAGACACAACCTCTATAAAAATAGGGTTTACATGAGGTACTAGTGTTGGTTTCTGATGTGCGAGGATCCCAACCAATCAGATTATTCTTCTTGAAACCCATTTACTCCATCAAGAAGAAGTTGGAACTATTTGTAAAATAAAATTACACACATATTTTGAGTGTTCCTCTTATGTTTTAGAGTCTGTTATTTCTTATGTTATATGGTGGGACACACTATCATCATGGGTGTTGGAGTACTGATGTGAGCCTTTGGTGTGAATATCCCTTGTAGACTAATCCCCTCTCAAATGTTGGTCAAAGGGAAGAGACTTCTCTAATGTGACACAAGGCATTGGTAGAGATCTGTGTTAGTGATGACTTCCTCTAGATTGGGTGGTTGAGGTTACTATTTTTTTTATGGTGAGATATAAATTCTCAATTTTGGTTGATAGGTGGGATAGGGAATGAATGAATTCAAGGCAGTGGGATCTTGTAGAGGTTTGCGTGTAGTTTGTTGTATAATGTGTTTTTTAATTACCCCAGTTACAGTGTTCAAATAGCTTTTTGAGAAAATTTTCCCTAAATGTATCATCTTTTTGACACATAGTGACACCAATGGATCCCTTCTTTGCTCAACCATTTAGTCTAAGTAAAGGTGGATATCTGATTTGGACTTTAGATGTGTTATCAGCAGCTCTAGTTGGGATTATGATATACCATGGTTATGTTTCTAAAGCTACTTTTAATGTTTAGAGTTACTGGTGATACCATTTGGTGAGTTTTATGCGACACCGTAATTGGGAGACCTTTGGAATTGATCATTAACCCTTTTTGGATCGATTCATGGTCTTCTTCATCAATGGAATCCATGTGTCATAGCCGTCAATTTTGTACCTTGAAAGATGCCATATATTGGTATAGTTTACCAAAAGTAGATAGTCGTGACCCATCTAATTATCCAGAGATCCAGGGAAGTATAACATAGAGATGTATATTGTGATATTCTCATGTCAATATATCTTCTGTATACATCCATGATTGATGTTTCTTGATGTAGGGAATCACATCATCCTTTTTCCAACGATGGATGGTGATTCTAGTTCCAATTCAAGTGGTGGTCACAATGATGTTGTTTTAACTTACCAGTACATCCAATATAGGTGAAGATATATGATGATATCTTGTAATTGGTTTGGAAAACAAGGGAGTTTCTGTGAGTTTTAAAGTTATTCTTTTCCCTCTCTTATCTAAGGGTTATGACCAACTGGGATTTGTGGAATGTTTGAGATACATGTGCATTCACTAGGTAGTCTATATTTATGGAATTACTTCATTGAGAATTATAGGATACGATAAAAATCGCATTGACCAACAAGGGAGAATATGTGGGATGCCATTAGATACTTATTTATAATTGGGAACATTTTTTCCCATCTAACTGGACAGGAAGATCGAGACATTCAGGTTTTGATGAAGATGTTCTAGGACTGCATGTCAGTTTTGAGCCACAAAATAGAGGATCATCCACCATCAGTGGGGTATTTCAAATCACGAGGGTTATCACTGCCCAAAAAAGATAATCCTTTTTGATTTTATATATGATGGACCTTAAAATACATTTGTATTCTGGTTATATTTTGTTTGTAAAAGTGATTTTATCCATGTTTTTTTTTCTACTGTTGGTTGTGAAAGGGTACAGTTCATCCAAGGGAAGAAGAGGTCTAGATGATAAATGTTAGGAGTCCATAGTGTATTGAATATATAAGAATTTGTGTTTGGTTATTTATAGAGATTGATATAGGGTTTCAGGTTATCTATATGTATATTAGGCACATTACATTCCTCCATCTGTGTTGGGTTAGTGAGGTTCCAACAACTTAACATCATAGTCATAATATTTTTGGTTGTTTAATATTCTTCACATGTAAAAAATAAAGAGGTAGTTGCATGACCCATTATTCAATAATGATATTGGTGATCATGGATGATAGAGTAGAGTTATCTTTTGAAAAATTCGGTAATGTTGATAGCTGGAAGGATAAGTACCCTTTGTGGCTAAATGTTGTTTTAGGTATCTGTTTGTTGATAGCACATGGAACCATTGGGATTGTTCACGGGAGTAGTAGGTCTAGTAAAGATGTTAATAAATATACCATTATCTTACTTGTTCTTTTCATGGATGTAAATAATTGAAGGAATGGATAATGAAATATCCTCTTTTTACCATATAGGACATTAGTATTTTTTCACAAATATTTTTCGATCAACAAGATGGGAAGGAATGATATGTTGATATCGAGTGTTCTCAAAATTTAATGTTGAAATATATTAAATATATTAAATATCAAAAAATTTCATTTTTTATGAAAAAAATAAAATAACTCATAAATGGTAGCCTAGATCATAAATCTGAGGGCACCGTTGAGTTTAGACCAGAATTTTTACCATAGATGCTGCATAAAAATTGTAGGAAAATGGAAATTGTCAAAATGTTATTATTGGAACAATTAATAATATATTTTAACAAGTTTTATTTATTTTTTTCCCTTTATAGGGACCAGCTCTTTCCCTCTGTAAATACACCGTTGTAACCTATTTTGAATGTTATATTAATAACACTATGAATTGAGTGTATACTGAGGAGGAAAGTTTAATGAACATTAAGTGTGTAGATCATTGATCAAAGTACCATAATGAACTTTAAAAAAACATATTATGTATCTCATTAAAGACAATTATATGTGATCATTCTTCATCTTTGATATATACAAATTAGCGTAGGTCATTTTCATAGTGATTTTGTCCATTTTTAATGTTTGAGACAAATATGAATTCATAATATCTAAATAAATTCAAACATAAATCATAACATGTAGTTTAAAATTTATTTTATCTTCCTAGATCATGGAATTTGATATATATTTGTCCTTGATTTATCAGATCTAATAATTTAATGTTCATTGGATCATGTCAATGACTTCAAAATGATCATGGTCATCTATAGTGGATCAATTTCCATTATGATTCTATAAATATGTGTTATTTATGTTCTTCATTGGTATTCAGATCACTGATTATTCGATGTTATATATGAATACCAATTGTTTCATGTTCATCATTTGAATCTAAGGATCATGGGAATGAGTTTAGATTTAGATTTTTGGAGATGCCGTTGAGGGATGGAGGTGATAATGGAAACCCAATATTGGATCATGAAATGTTGGATTCACATGTCTAATTGTGTCTTTCTGGTGACAGATCAACCTCATCAGCACATGACGAATGGTATATACAATGTGTAATTGATTATCAATGTAGCAAGGGTAGTGTTGAAAAAGATGCCAATTACATCATCCATCATTGAGGAGTATCTCCCTATTCAAGTGAGATTTTGTTATGTTTGAACATTAATTATGGAGGAATAAGACTTAATAAAATTAAAAGGGATTTAATTTTCATTAAAATAAAAGATAAACATAAGAGATAAGATGTGTGGCCCCATTTTGGGCTAAGAAAATGTTTCTAGATCCACTACTTAATTCATATTAATTGATTAATTTAATAAAAATTAATATGAGAGATAAGGGATGGGGTGCGTGGAAAAATCCCCCCCCCCTCGTGAAGAGGACTCTTCCATTTTAATTTTTAGTATAGTAATAATAAAATAATAATAAATTTTTTATTGTTCTTATCATTATTATTTTAAATATAAATCAATGTTTCATTTACATCACCAGGACGAATATTGTTGTACAAATTTTAGATATTTTATTCGGTCTAGTGGCTTTGTTCCACAAACAACACAATATTTTTTTTTGTTATTTTAGAATCTTGTATATTGCATATCTTCATCATAAAGAGTTTTATTGACAAACCTCATATGGCCTTGTGACCCTGATATTGTGTTGTGAATTTTTGTTCTAATATTGTGTATTTAATTCGTACTCGTGGGTCAGGCTCATAAATCAAAATTTTTATGTTATATGGTGATATGTGACTTTTTCACCAATTATGCATTTCATGAATGTGAATATAGTATACTATGGGGTTTTACATCAGGATGACAATAGTGTAATCCCTATGGAAATATAATTATTATTTCATTGGCATATCAGTGGAATTATGTTTTAACCCTTCATACCAAATGTGATCCCACCATGTTCATCCTTGTTTTTTCCATACCCCAAAAATTACTAGTGGTAACAATAGTGAGAGGAACCATGTACACCCGAGGTCACATTCTATAATTCTTTGAGATAATATTGAAATCATTTTTCTCCATAGCTAAGATATGTTGATAACTTGTGTTGGAATCCTTGGATAAGTATTATTTGTGTTTGTTCCCATTATATTTTCCTATGAGGGTTCTGTGTAGAATCACATTTCTATCATAGAGTGTGATACCACTATAGCTTCTTTTGACAAGTGTAGTGTTGGTGAGTTCCATTATTATAGAGTGAGTCGACTCAAGCAACATAAACTACTAACTCGGCAACTTGGAGCATGATTGGATATAAGAGGCCTGGAGAAATCCTCATTTCCATAGTGCTTCTTGGGATGGGGTTTTTTGGAATTTTCATGAACAATATTAACATTGGTGTTGATCCCATATCTAGACGAATTTTTCAAGTAGGTTATTTTGTTCCCCAGTGAAGACTAGGTTTAAATAGCCTATTGATGTTTAGAGCTCTGTTTTTTCTAATGAGGTGTATCCTGCTCGAATGTGTATCTTGAATTTACCCTATTTATCTCATTTGTGACTATACCTGGAAAGCATGACCTCTAAGATCATCATATTTAGTGGAAGAATATCTCATTGTGTTTTTTTCTATCAGATGTGGGTTATATGGAACCATCGAGCATGTGTTCTAGACTGTATTTACTATTGTGATCCTCCCCACGAGACAAGGTTTCTTTGTTGAGTATATCTAAATATTTTTGTTATATATTCTATATACATATACTTGTATTGATCTGACTGTAAAACTTGAGTCTTTGTTCTTAGTTATTATAGGGTGTCCTCTTGGGTATTTTTATAATCATCCATTCATGGGCTTCGCCCACACATGTTGTGTCATATGAAGATGAAAATCCTTTTTGGTGGAGTCTGTGGTGGACTAGGAGTAGGTTGAGATAGATTGGTCTCAAAAGACATTGGTGTATTCTGGTTCTTCATTTGATAGCTCTTCCCTCCTTCTGAGGAGGCCATTTTATAATTTCCAGTTTCATATGGGCCTGTATTTGAATTATTTTATGATTTCTAGTACTTTTTATTGTACATTGGTTGTGAGATTATATATTTATTCATACTTTTTGTCACATTTTTTATATTTCATCATTATATAATCTTTGATATGTGAGTGTGTTCAGGTACATAATAATAATTCCCCCATGAGTGTGATATGTCTATATTGAACAAGTCACTAACCCATGTCCTATTGGAGGAGGGCTTGGGGTATTTGTGTCCCAATCACGGTTAGGATGTTTTGAGAAGCTTTAAAACCTCAAAAATAACCCCAAACGTTCAACCAAATACATTTCCTAAATAGTTTAAATTCAGACACCTCAAAAAAATTTCAAAACAAATTCATTAATTATATTTCTAAAATAAATACTTCAACATTTTTTGACATAGGACATAAGGTAATTAATAATGGCACATAAAAAAATTTATACATTATTCGTATATTCTATTAAAACATATTTACAAGATTAAACCAAAAAATAATAAATGAAAAAAAAATATACATAAAAAAATAATATAATTCACATTCCTCAAATAAATCATATTCTATCAATTATATTCCTCAAATTCAATGGTATCCATCACATTTACATTAAATTACTAAAACATTTCGTGTTCATAAATACTACATAATTTACTTCAATAATTTTTCTCATATAATTATCAAAAATAGAAATTATGAGCTAATTCTTAGGAATATATTACGGGTCATCATTAACATAATAATTTGTTCTCCAAAAATAAAACTGTAACATAAAATAATATATCTTGTATAATAGGACAATTTAACATATTCTTTAAAATCCATAAAGAAAAATTACTCTGGAACAATCCTTTGAGGACTCATGATTCTTATAAATATCACATTTCTAGTATAACACTTATAAAAATTAATTATAAATTATTAAATCATAAACACAACATTCCTCTATATTTAATGATATTCATTGAATATGTTAATTAATGATCTCATAGTTAACCCTTGGATTAGTGAATTGGCTTAGATACATCCAAAACACTACACACATATGTCATTAAATTGTGAATGGTCTCATATGATGATCTATATATTATATATCAAATAATTCCTTTCTCATCGTTATTTACAATCTCCAACTCTTTATTTTTTATACATAAATAATCTTCTCATTCCACTAATGAATTTCCTTACGGGATTCTCCCAATATACATATCATTCTTTAATCTAAATCTTCTTCCATCCATGGTAATTATGAACCTCCATTTTCACATATGACATCTTTTATGAATCTCTCTCATGATGAGATTTCTAATTATATAATAATATACCTCTATATATATAATTATATTGTTTCTCATTATATATAATATTTAATTTGTTTTTTAGTTAGGTATATCATTCAATTTTCCATCATATTCAATTTTAAAATTGTTCCTTATTTCACTAGTCCATAATTGATAGAACAATGTACATTATCTAAAATTACAATTATAATGGGAGAAAAAATAATTATTAAAATCATTTATTTTATAAAAAAATCAAGAAACCTTATTGTCAATCTATGAATCCATACAATTAATCATTTGTATTCAAAGTCATATCTTATTCAAATACAACATAATTCTTCATAATGAAAATATGAGTAGACCCATGTATATCCACTAATAGTCTAAAATATTTTTCTTTGAAAGGTATAATACATTGTGCGTTATAATTATAGTGGAGATATACTCTACCAAATATTTTTAGTGGTATTCCACTCATATGAATCTATACTAAAACCATGTCCACGTATAGTTGTATATATGGATTCATTGATACCATAACCCTATAATATATATCATAACTAATATTTTATGATATTTTTCTACATTTATACATGTCCAAATATCTTTCACAGTTTTATGTCACAAATACATGTTTTAATACTTCTATATTTGAAGGCATATTTTAATTTATTAATACCAACTATAATGAACATTACCCTTATAGCTTATAGTGTGGGTCTAATTTATTATATCGGAATAATTGACATTCAATTACTTCCTAATGAACTCAATAGTTTAGTAGTCTTGTTAAACATGCTAAAAACGTTTTGGAAACATTACATTAGAAAAGAAATATAAAACATAATGACTGTAAATATTCAACATCTGTGATTTTATTCAAAGATTAGTTCTTAAAATCATTTAAAACGAAAGAAAATTGTTTAATATCAAATAATCTATACAATTTTCATAAAATGGAAGTGGTTATATGTACATAAGGCATAATTAATACAGTATAGAAAATAATAAAAAACACATGAAATTTAATAAATAAAATGATTATTAAAGGCATCAAAGGATAATATTACTTTATTAATAGCATGTATGATAATTATTAATTTTCAAATTAATGAAATGAGTAATATTATATATCATTATCACATAAATCATGATTTATTTATCATCACGTCCTTCAACCTTGATAGTTCAATTGACATGTAGGAATACACCAAAACCCTATTTTATTAGACCTGTCAACCTGTTTTCCTCATGAGACCTATTTATGTATTGAGGAAATATCAATAACTATACACCAAAAATCACTACATTTACAATTTATTATATATATATATATATATTGACTAATCAATTACATTTAGAATCAATTTTTTTATCAATAAATGTATGTATTATGTAAATAATGAAAAATATCATGTTTTCTATTGCAAATAACTATACATTAAATGTAAAAAAATAAAATAGAAATGATATATTCTTTATGAAATAATATTATATATGATTTAATGAACATATAGGTTTTAGGTAAATTTATTTTCTAATGTTTAAAATAGAGTTACTATTTCATGAGATTGTTAATGACCAAATAATTAATAAGAGATAAAATATGAACATTAATTCATTATATTTTTAGTATTATCAATAAATTTATGTGAGATTGAGAAATAATAAAAAAAAAATCATTAATATAACATTACATAAAATAAATTTACATTATGAACCATTGAAAAAATATAAATGAATCTAAATAGCGTAAAATTGTCTTGGAAGAGGTAAACTCATTAATTCAGTATTCATTAGGTAAAACACTATTATTTATATAATAATGAAATATTAATGCACATATACATTACATTGTTTATTTGTAACACACAATCAGGAAAATTAAGATAGTAACTATTTCGTGGATTTAGAAAATTTGAAGGCAAACATCTAATCTGGTGAAGATCCTCAAAGTTTGGAACAAATTCCTTCCCCTTTAGTACCCCATCTAAGATAATTTATTTATATCCATGGAAAAAACATAAGTAGAGGGTGATCTTAGATGTTCAGTATTGTTATATAATGGTGATATGTAAGCATAATCATAAACATAAGGTTTTCATAACAAGGTAACAACATTAGAAGATAATACCCTGCATATTAAGAATCATAAATATGAATCATGGAATAATGATTGGAACTTCATATGAAATAGATCTTAATAGAATTAAGGGAATAATACAGAAATTCATAACATAGGAATATTACATAGAATGTTTTTCATTAACGTAAACATGTAATATCATTTTCTATGTGTCAAGGCTCATTGCCAAAAAATATTAGGGCGCATCATGGGGACTACACGTACTAATGGAATAATGAATCATCCCCAGTGCTAGTCCTTCTTTATAAGGGACTAGGATTTCTTTTTTCCAATAGCTAATCGGGTTTCCCTATCATCACATAGATGATCTGTTTTCCCTATCTTCCAAAACTGTATCAAGATTCACCATCAATCTATAGTTGATCTGGATTCACAACATTCTCATTGTGGGTCAGGATTCACCTTTTTCTATTTGTGGATCAAGCACATGGGCTTATATCACATCATTATCTTATGATAAATAATTCATTACAAAATGAATTGAAATGAGATATAGGTCCCACACATCACTTAATGAAATCATAAATACTTTTTATAATATATAATAAAAAATTATTCATATCATGACCCGTAAAAATAGATAGGTTAAAAAATGTAATTTAATAACCCATTAAATGAAAAGGGAATCATAAAATGGCATGATATAATATCCTTTTGAAAGAATAAATTTTTCAAAATAATTTCATCAAAACATAACATTCAAAAAGATGTCAGTTTCATAAGAGCATATCTTATGGAAGAGTAACATGTGTCCTGAAAATCAAAACATCAAAATATAAACCATAAAACAATGTATAAGAATTTCAATATCAGTTCATGTCCTCAATAAATCATAAACTATATGAAATTATTCAATCATATATGGAGTAGTAATTTAAAAGATCAAATAGATAATTTTTATGTGAAAATATCCATTCTTGGGATTTCACATTTATAGCACAGATTATACTCAAAATAATTTTATTATAAAAAATACATTAAAATTATTTAAAACACTACATGAGGAAAATATCCATTCTTCATTGAACCAAATTTTGAACAAATGAATTGATAGAGTATTAGTAAAAAAATATTTTAAAATATTTTTATAAACATAAAAAGGAAAATAAAACAACTGATATTCATGTTGTTAGGTAAGCCTGTGCATGCCAAATATTCCCTTTTCAGCATAAAATGATTAAAAATGTGGCTTGATTGGAAAACAGAAAAGAAGACTCTTTTTAAAACATGTTTGAAAAAAATAACAACTGTCTAAAATATTCATTTAACCAAAATATGATAAAATTTTAATTTTTTTATGAAATCACATATTTCAATGAAAACATATTTCTGACTGAAATTATAAATAATTTAGATTTTCATAATACATTTTCATAATTATATTAAGTTATAAATATTAGTCAAATGTTAAAAATATATGGAGATATCTTGGAAAACTAGATGATATGAAAATTAAGTTGTTTTCTTGAAACATGTATAAAAATTTCATCAATAGAAGCACAATCATAATGAATCTGGATAAATGATGAGATTATGGAAACAAACAGTTACCACTTTGGAAACATTGAATAATAATTATATGGAAATAATATATTTAGTTGAATAATAAAATATAAATAAAATAATTATATTCATGATATTACAAATCATAGCATTTTATATACCCCATATATAAAAATATAGGTACATAACATGGAATTTATCTCAATGAAGGAAAATTGAGACAAGATTGTTTTAAAAATTAAGTAACTTTTGAAAGATAAACCCCACTAAATGGATATCATTATATGGATATGTAAAAACCCAAAAAAATTATTATATTTATCATAAAATAAAATCATGTTCATTTTATATAACATTCAAAAGAAATGATTGGTGAATAAGACTTGTATAACATGGATATAAAATGAGAGATGAGAAAACCATTACATTTAGTCTTTAATTTCATCGTACACAATAAACCCTCTTGTATAATAAGTATATGTTCATATTAAATATACCACATGACCATATACATATATATCACTAAATATAATTATTTATTATTAATTTATATTACCCATTTAATAACAATTTCTTGTTGATGTTAATTTTCTGGTAATATCTACTTTTTTTATATATGTTTTTAATTATTATTATTGATCCTCTAAGATATATCATTATATACATATATACAGAATTGTTTACAATATTTAAATATATTGAATATTAAGTAAATTAAAATTTATAATAATCCATATTGATTGGAATATGAATAGGAACACACTATTCATGGAGACGATTTCTCATACGTGTTATGAACAATGTTTCTATTTTATTGTCATATATAAGAAAAGAAATAAAAGAAATATATATATATATATATAATATAATTATTATTTCATATATATCTTATAAATTTAAAAAAAGTCCAAAAATACATTCCACGTAGAGTGGTAATGAATCAAACCACATTTAAGAGGCTCCAGTTCAGACATCCAAATATAATGTTATTATATGTACCCCAAATGGAATGAATTATTTTATTTGTTAAATAATAAATACAGAAGAATATATAAATCATAAATGTCATATATATATTATAATCATATAGTTTTTATCATAATTCACATCCATGATGTGGGGTATAGTAAAAATGAACAACATCATTTCATGATGCAGTTTTTCGATTTACATGAGAGATGAATGTTCATTACCCAATTGATGAAAGTCTGTGTAACTGTAGTTCTATCCCTTATAATCAAAAATTATTTGTATATATATGATAATGGGGTAATTGTATAATAATGGAATAAGATTATTATAGGGGTTGAAATTTATTATAAAACAAAATAGCTTGTGGATGGAAGTCACCACTTCATTGGATAACTCCTCTTTGTTTTCCCAAAAGTGATTCCTCTGATGAATTTCCACCAATATGATGGATTTCAGGATGAATTAATGGATTTTGGTGGGATATTTTGGTTAGGTTTGAATGACACAATGGGCATGAGTTGTGTGTAGAAGTGAGGAGGTGGGGTGAGTTCCCATTGATATTGGATGAGGAGTGACATTATTAAAAATTTAAAAATGTATACAATATTGAAAGGTATCCATTACAACATGGTCATATGGTAATTTTAAAAATATGATATAATAGAAACAAATTTTCAAATAATTACATCCAAAGTATTTTGGGCATGTGTATAGGACATTTTCCATTTATGATTAAATCTTAACCTTTTAGTAAAATATTTTTTCCCAAATCACTCTTATTAATTTTAAAAACATTCAGTAATAATATTAGTCATAGAATGAGTTAAATATTTTAGAAAATATAAATTATTCTAATTACAAACATTTAATCCATCTATAAAATTTCAAAACATAATAACATTTAGAAATTTAATATTAAATTAATCACATAGATGTGTCGTAGAAGCGGGGTTTTTAAAAGAAAATGTGTAAAAAGTTAAATTTATTGTATATCCAATTTCAATGTGAAAATGGTTCACAAAAAGAATATTGATTAATTTATGTAAAATAAATCTATTTATAATTTTTTTTTAATAATTATATAATATAAATATATAACTGAATTAAAAAATAGATGTTTTGAATTAAAATTCAATATTTTTTACTTTTCATCAAAATATAAAACGTCCCTAAAAATACAATGAGTTCAAAATAAAGGAAATATTGAAATCCAAAATATAAAAATGATGTATATTTTATCAAATAAAAATTATTAATATGTTAAAAAGTATCCTTAAAAATGATTCTCAATTTAAAGGTTGTAAAATTAATTTTATAAAAAATACATTTTTATTCATAAAATTGTATTTATTCTTATATTATTTATATTAAAACAATTATATTAGTTTAAAAAATATTATAGAATGTAGAATATTTAATTATTATTAATGAGCATTCATCAATAGTGTTTTTTAAATTGATTGACATAAAATGGTTTTTGTATATGTAAAAAATAATTTTCTTAGTAAAAGAATTTCATCATTCTCAAATAGTTCTCAAATAAATGTCAATGTATTTGATAACTAAACAAATAATTTTGTATAGATGTTCAAACAATTGTTTCAAATTTATGTTAATCTCATTCACATGTTCAATTATAATAGGTATATTATAATTATATTATTATTTTAAAAATGGTATATTGTGGATCAGTAAAACTCATTCTGGTGTGGAGTAAAAAGGATCGAAGGGACTCTATATTATGTGAATACATGATAAGAATTATTTTTCATGTATTAAAAGATAATTTAAATGTTTCAGTTATCACATTCATTAATTGGTGTTGCATACAAATAAATTATAACATGGTTCTCTCTTATAACACAAGATAAATTCAACATTGTGCGAAATCCAAAATACCAACAAGATGAAACTAAATACAAAATAAATTCCCAAACTCTCGAGAAATAATATTCCACACCCCTTAAAATGTATTTTAGACGTTAAATTCATATATGTTATCAATGGTTTAATGCATTATTGTTTCTTTTAGACAAACCAACATGGTAAAAATTAATATGAAAACCTCCATTAAAAGGGAATGTTAGAACCATAATATTTTCCAAAATTAAATCATACAAATTAGAACATATGTGTAATGTGAAATCATGGATATTGAATAAAAGGGTATATAATTATAGGTATTGAAAAAAAAATATTGACCGAAATAAAATTTTTGATCCATAGAATGTTAACAATCACATTATCAAAAAGTTAAGAAGTGTAAAAGAGATCATTAATATGATAAAAAATGGTTATAATAGGAAAACATTTTATTTCTAGACCATTTTCATGATGATCGTATACCTACACGATTTCAATACATTCCTTAATAAAATATAATCCTTTAATTGTACCTTGAACAATTCCCACATCATCTATGAATCTTGGGAATGAAGATGAATTTCTCATTCCTAGAGAACTAAAAGTAGATGATATCCATCAATAGTAAGAAAATTCATTCCCTAAATCATTAGATAAAATCATCAAAAATGGTTACAAAATGTTATCAAATATAAATAAATCTTTATGTTGTGTGAGTATACATTAATCCCTAAATGCTTATGAAAAGTTTTACATAAACATTACTATAAATTTTTAACCTTGTAACCATTTTAGGAGATGAAAATTGAAAAAATTTGAATTAATGTCACAAAAAAATTTAACATTGATCCTCGATATATCATAACATTTATCTTGTTTTTAAAATTCAAAATATGTGAATAACATCATCATATATTCTCCTAAAGTGTTCTAATAACCTTAATTACCATAAATCCATTTGGAAAACATGAATTATTTTATATTATAAATATTACTGGATATATTACATAAATACTAAGAGATGTTAATTTCATCCATGATAATATATCCCTAATATTAATATAATATATTTTCATATCTATCATGTTAAATACTATCCAATTTACCTTTTTCATATCGTTAACTCAATATCCAAATAAATGAACAGTTTCTTATCATAAAAAACATGTTAATTATTTAATTATCATAATATAACCATTAAATTGAATAAATATTCTAGATTATAATAACTATGGACGATTTATGTGTATATGTTTTGAAATTAAATGATTATGTTATACGAATCATCAAATATGAAATACACATCATTTATTATGGTTCTGCATCTTCAATATTATCATGATTCTAATGTTTAATTTATAAGATACTCAAAGATCACTTCGTGCCTATCACAAGTCATTCACAATATAATTTTAATCATTATTATAACTAATACTTGTACCATATTCGGTATCCTCTTCATTAGATTTTTTACTTAGGAAGTCATTTTTCAGAAATCCCAAACATTATACTTCTGAATTATTCAATTTTTATCGATTTTCTTCTAGTACCTACAATATACTAAAACTATACATCTTACTGTGAGTAACACTAATCATGATAAAAACCAAATAATCATTTAAAATTATTTACATGTTGTATAAATCATGAAACATTATTTAATATATTACACCATAGGATTGTAGTATGTTATTCATTGATGTATTTTTTTATATAGTTCATGTTCTACCATTACGATTTTGTGAATTTCGATAGAATATCACCCTAGGCTGTAAACCTAGTTGTGGTTTAAGGTCTATTTTCATGCACGAATTCTTGGTCGAGTCTAACTGAATAATATGTTTTCAATGTTTTTACCCCTAGGTATATATATTGTAGATTAATATCCACATGTAATATCTAGATAGGGATATAATTCTTAGAAAACAAGTCTCTTAATCAATTACTAATATTGCAGGATGTTTTTTTATAAATTAATCATACATATAGTTATCCTTAAAGACATATGTAGAAATTTCCATAGATTTATACCTAGGGAGATAAATAAAGATTTATAATATTAGTTCAAAATGTGGAATAAAACTTTTCTATGATACTAACTATAATGAATCAATATTAACATACATAGAAATTGCATCATTGTTGTGTAATATAGAAAGACATTCCAAAGTACTGTAATAGTTTACTGACTTTAGATTCCTAGAACACTAAATTATAATTTGGTGAAGGATATTTATTGTTTACCAAAGTGATCTTCCCCTTTAGTACCCCTAAATTGAAACATTATTTAAAATATAGGGAGAAAAATATCAAAATGAGTGAGAGGTATGCACATTACAGATTAAATAGAAGATATGTAAGAAAAATCATGAACATAACTGTGTGAGAGCATGAGAATATCATTATAAGATCATACCCAACTATTCAAAGGTCATAAAAACAATTCCTTACATAAATAGTTTCTGATAACAAGACATATGTAATAAGGGATTCATGATCATAAGACATTAAAGGGAAAAAGTAGTAATAAGATATTGAGTTTGTCGCATACATGTAAACATATATTTTCATTCCCTATAAGGTTAGGCTTAGAGGAAAAAATTATTAAGGAAAATTATGTGTAATACTTCTACTGGGTATGACACACGACCATCTCAACTCATGTTTATTCCATATAATGGTCTATTTTTTCACATATTCCCATAATAGATAGGGATTGCCTTTCATTTCCCAGCGGATCAAGTTTCCCCATATCTTTATAGTAGAACAAGGCACAAATGTTTCCCATTATGGATCATGACTCACCTATTTCTCATTGTGCATCAATACCATTTAATTTTTCATAAAATTATTTCCTTATATTTCAATATTTACCTAATCCATTAAAGTGAGATTTAGGCCCCCAAAATCGGATAATAAAATCATACATACATGTGCCCCCAGATAACAAAACATTCATCATATCATGCCCCATAAAAAAAGATGGGTTTATGAAAAATCATATCATAACCCATGAAATGAAATGTGTATAATAGACATTTCATCATTTCATAAACTTTAGAAAAGAAACAAGTTTAATTTTCATTTATCAAATAATAACCTTTTAAAAGAAACGAACTTCATAAGTACATTAGATGTGCCATGAATATCTTACTATCGAAAAATAGTCTATTAAAAAACTATATTAATGATATTATTTTATCATGTTACTAGTAAATAATAAACAATATCCAAATATTAAATCTTAGATAGAGAAGTAATATGAGTGATCACATAGATCATTTTTTAAGGTAAAATATCTTTTTTTAATTCACTATTTAAAACACATAAAATACACAATATACATTTCATAGATGATAAATTTTGTACTAATTTAATACATTTATTGAGTAAAATAATATTTCTTCTTTAGAAAAAATTATTTCTAAATCATATATCATTTTCAATAAAATTATCTTTGGATATAACCTTATTTTTATTCTGATATCCTATTTATGTGCAAACATATAATGGAAGCTTGATTTTTTTAATAAAAATTATCCTATAAAATTAATATATAAATATGGGAGATCAATTTAAATAAAAAATTTAATCTAATTTACCTTTTTAATTGATTTTGGAACTTCTAAAACACAATTTGAATGTTATTTTAAATACTTTTCAAACATAAATTATGTCACAAAAAACTCATCAATACCACATTTTAAAAAAATTATATAATAAAAAAATTAATTGAAATTAATATTTTAAACATAAAAAATATGATTCATTAAAATGATCATCATGATGATGAGTAAGTCTTAACATGAAAACCCATAATTCTTACATTAAAATGTTTATAAAGGTTCCTTGATCATAAAATAGAATGATGATTCATTATTATTTTTTATAAAAAAATAAATAATGGATAAAAATATAATTTAACCATAACAGGGAAGTTAAAAAATTAAAAAAAACAATAAAAATACTGGGTTTTAAATGTGCATGGATTTTCGACTGAAATGAGAAATTATTCATATTTTCAAAATACATTTTTTGATTATTATATGTTCCATGGAGTGTAAAAATAGTACAAATACATAGATATAACATTGATGACATGAGTATTAGAAAATTAATGACTCTTCCTAATATATGAACCATCATATCTCATGATTGACAACATAATCCTAAAGATTCTTGATAAATCGTGAGATTATAATAATAAGTCATTCCCAATTTGGTATCATTGAATCAAAATACTATGTAATGAATATCATTACATCATTATAAAAATATAATTAAATTAATGAGATAAATGATATAAAATTTCAATGGACAATAGATGCAATTAATAGAAAAATATTGGTGTACAACATTCAATGTATCCCAAAGAAGTTAAACATAGATGAAATTATTTTACTAAATGGTTACATTTAAACCACAAAACCCATGAAAGTGAGGTCCTAAAATTGTTATTTAAATACTCATAAATTTAAATAGAAGTATTATACAATAAATTAATGGGGATAATTTATTACACACAAATAAAACTAGTGGTGAACATGTCATGTATCAAATATATATAAAAAGTGAGATGAGAAAACCCATATATTATGTCTTGAAATTGTTCATACACATTAAACCCTAACATATAATATGATTAATTTTAGTAATAATCTCACAAATAACATTATTATTATATATCAACCCCTATATTATTTTATTATGATTTTATGTTACCCATTTAATAAAAAATTCATGTTAATGTTACGTTTTGGGTAATATCTGATTTCAATTTTGTATATGTTTTGACTTTTAATTATTTATCCTATTACATAGATAATGATTTAATTATTTATAGATTTAAAAAATGATGAACATATCATATATATTCATTATATTTGTATTTATAATAATCTATAATGTATAGGAAGATGGAATGGAATTCATTGTTCAGAGAGATTGTATGTTGTAAGTATGCATAAATGTTGTTTCCATTTTGGTGTGTCATTGAAAGAATGAAAGTAAATGAAATATATGCATATATTTATATAATAGTTATAAAATACTTTATATTTCATATATATCAAAACATTTTAATAAACTCATCCTTAATATAATCCATGTATAATCTCAATGAATAACATATCTTAGAAGTGGAAATAGTTCACATGTCCACATACTAATTTACCATATTTTAAAAAATAGAAATCATAATGTTATTTGTTATATAATAATTCAAGAAGCATATTTTCATCATATATATCATATATATCATATGAAAATATTTTTTCTATCATAATTCGTAGCCATGGTAGATTGAAATGAAAAATTAACAACATCGTTTCATTAAGCAGTAGTTCACCATACACAATAATGGAAAATTCATTACCAATTTGATAGAAGTTTTTGTAAATGTAAGTAAAACCATTATAAGAAATATATATTATTATATTAAGTATAATTGGTTTACTATATAGCCATTTAAAAATAATATTTTCAGTTGTAGAGATTGAATATTAAACATAATAGGTTGTGGAAGGATGTTAGACCTTTTTTAGGTAACTCATTTTGGTTTTTACCAAAGGGCTTCAATGTATGGATTTAAACCTAAAGGGAGGATTATAGTATCAATAGAGGGAGATTTGGGGGGATTTTGGAAGTGGTTTTCTGATGCAAAGGATATGGCAGGTGTGATGAATTGATTGGAGTTCTAATTAATAGTGGAGGCGGATTTGCATTCTTATGAATATAAAAAGTTAAACACTATTAAGAGGTATCTCAAACATCATATTCCTTAAATAATTGAATAAATTTGACTCAAATAGGTGAATTATATTAAATGTGGCAGAAAAATAACCTTTTTTCATGGGTTTATGTCAGTTGGCCCCAAAAGATTTATGATAAACCCATAAGTTGTAACGGCCTGGGTTTTTTGGGGATCCTTTACTTTGTGAAAATGTCGTGTTGGGTTTTCTGGTCTGGGAATCACGGCGGTGAGGGCCTAGCGGTAGCCTTGGCCTACCGGTATCCTTGGCCTACCAGTGGCCTTGTCATACTGGTAGCCTTGGCCTATCGGTGGCCTTGGCCTACCGGTAGCCTTGGCCTACCGATAGCCTGAGCCTACCGGTAGTCGTCACCCACTAGTATCCCTCAGCCACCGGTGGCTCTGGCCTACCATGCGGGTTCTTTCCAGTGGCGTTCCTTCTTGCACAATTAGGGTTTTAAACCCTATTGTGACCTGTTTGAGAGTGTTTTAAAGAACCGTAATGCCTATAAGAGTTTTAATTAAATACATAATGAATTAATGAGTCGGTTTAAACCACCTGACCCCTTTAATGACGAGTGGGGCCACGTGGTCAACCCATGACCCCCGCTCCTTACGCGGTTTTGCATTCCTATCTCAACCATCTACGGGCCTTATAAACTAAAGGGTTAGGCATGGTTTCTTATTTCCTCGATCGCGGCTTTTCACGAATATCTTTTGGTTCATCGGTCGAGCCGCATCGTTATCCGTAATGTTCTGCGCCCGGCCTAAACGTTGATCATCTATCAACAGGTAGGGAATTTCTCCTTCGCCTATCTCTTTTGTGTATCATGCGGGGTGGGCGTGCATTTGATTCTGTAGAATTGGATAAACTAGACCTAATTAAAGATAATGAACGAATCCTTTAAAGAATGAAGGGGGTTGTGATTATTGATGTTGTTATATTAAAATCATCTTTCTGAGTTGTGTTGGGTTAAGCATTCTAAAAATCGAGGTCATTGGTGGTCGTTGTCTATGCACAAATGAACCCCTCGTGATATTTTAAATGGCATGTATTGTAATTATAAACTCATACTGTGAAAACTAAATTGGTTAATCACGTATACCCGGATGAATAAATTGAAAGCACCAGGATCAACCCTTCTGTGATAACTCCAAGTTAAAACACACAGAATTTGAAATCATGGAGTGTGTTAAATCTTATAAATCTGAAAATAAAGGTGTGGACCTGCTTTGTGTCGGTGGTAGTGTTTTGGTTGTTTCCTTTTTTTGGGCTGATTGTTGGAGATGTGGGAGGGGATGGGATCCTCTGTTTTTATACTCTCAGTGGTTGTGAAATTTGGGATGGGATCCCCTGTTGTTATGAATTCAGTGTTTGTGAGTTTTTAGACCGGGTGGTTACCTTGTTTATATCACAAATTGGGGTGGGATCTTTTGTTTATGAAAAACCTTTTTGGGGGAGGGGACACGGGGCAGTGTCTCGGGGTTGTCTTCTTCCAGGACTTCGAGGGTTCACACTTTTCCTTTGTTGTTGTGACTTTACAAGAGAACCGGGTGTGGATACTTAAATTGACGTTTGGATGGTTTCTTTTCCTTGTTTATGCTTATGGTGTTAGTTTTTCCGGAAGTGCATAAACTTATTTGAACATTATTATTGAACATGAAAACAAGAATCGGACAAATGGGTTTTGTAGGTGAGAGTTGTGACTCAGACTTGAGTGATGTTGTGCTCTGTAGGCTGTCTGAAGAAAAACCTAACTTTGGGCAAGTGCTTGTTACCTATGTATATATTTTTAGTTTTTTGTTTCTTATTCGCGCCCCACCCAAGTTGAGCACTTAGTGTCGAGCACCGGCATTTCATGGGGGTGTTTTTACCAACAATATTATTAGTGGCTGGTTATTATCTCCTTTTCTGCTCCCTTTCCCGGATAGCCCAAGAATCTTCGGGTAGGCTATGACGGCCTGAGGACCATTATTAGCCCAATAACCTTCGGGGCGGGGTACTGTGGTAGTTGGCCAGGTGTGTGCGGCAGGTGGTTTCCCAAGTGTCTTCGGGATGAGGCCCAGGTGTCTTCGGGCATGGCAGTGGATTTTCTAGCCCAAGTGTCTTCGAGTGTGGTGGTGGTTGTTCTGTCCTAGGTGTTTGCAGACGAGGATACATGTGACAGTTGTGGCCCAGGTGTTTGCAGGCGGGATTCGGCAGTGGGACTGCGTGTGGTTGTGGCCCAGGTTTGTGCGAGCAGGTGTGGCAGTGGGACTGCGGTGAGAATAGCGGGATTGGTCCGATGCGTAGGATGTCTCAATATCCAGTGGGAAAGTGGCACAGGGTACCCAAACGTCATTGTGCTCTGATTATATATATTACTTGACTTGGGTTATTTGGGGAGTGTGGCTTGGTGAGGCTTTGGTGGATAATTCACCTTGATAGGTGTTTGTTTTACTCCTTTTTCTCACAGGACTTTAGTATGTTCCCCCACTTGTGCACGAGAGTCTTTGGTTTTCCCTACTGAGTGTACTTGTATGCTCACCCTACGTATATAAAAACTGCTTTCAGGTTTCTAGGAGGACTTCGGGGATCACGCAAGACCATACTAGCTCGGACCTGTGGGGCAGTTGCAGTTGCTACTTTTCTCCTTTGGTACTTACCTTTGTAGTCACCTTTTGTACTTTGTGGCTTCTACTTTTGGAACATCCCTGTGGGAATGGTTTACTTTTGGATTTAATTTTTTTGCATTGGTTTTGTTGAGTTTCATCATCTTATCTCCCAATATTATAAAACAAAAAGGGGTAATGCCTTCCATTAATGAGAAATTTCTATACCCTTGGTGTTAGTTGCCACTCCAGGACCTATTGAAGGCGGGTCTCGGGGGTCATTATATCTCCTTCAACTTAAAGAAGGAAGGTCCTGGAAATCTGCTGACCCTTCCCTCCTTTTGGTGAAGGCGGGTCATGACAGAATGGTATCAGTGGAGGTTGAGAGATAGGATGGAGTCTGGAGTTAGGCATAGTGAGGATTGCATGGGATGGTAGGGAAACAGTGTTGGGTGACCTTGGTGCGTGAATTAGGCCAGGGAAGACCAGCTAGGACATGGTATTTTAGGGCCCCCCGTGATCCTATCCAAGGACTCTGGACCTTCCGAACGACCAAGTGATGCCACGCTGATTGCAGGGTACAGACCCTAGGAAAGGTACATGCATCATAATGACTTGTGTTCTCGTGTTTCTGGGGTGTTTTGGTAATTAAGATTAAACGAAAAGTTTAAGAAGTTTTAAAGACAATAATTTGCGCTACTTGGGCTTAGGCATTCCTTTTTTACCTTGTAGATATGGAACCTGGAAGGAGACCGTGAGTGGTATAGGCAATCGAGGCCCCGGAGACTACCTTGGCCGATCGACAAAGAGCTAATCGAGAGTAAGAGGACGATCAGTGGAATAGGACTCTCTGGGCCTTCCCGCGATAGACCCTCGAGAAGTCTGAAGGAAGTACCTCTGACATGAAGACGGAAGGTTGGATAGAGGAGCTAGTGATAGCTTTCGGCCTGATTTGGGCCCTGACCGAGTACTGGGTTCCTCTAAAAATCAGCCAGATGCGGGGAGCAGCGCGTCAGTGGTGGACACTTTACATGGGGGAGAGGAGAGAGTCTGAGGTGGTGTGGCCTGATTTCGAGAGGGGGTTCCGTGCGGAATTCCTCTCTTCGACGATGAAGGTGGAAAGAGTTGGGAGCTACTCTCCCTCCAACAGGGGAGTATGTCTGTGAGAGAGCTAGAGATCAAGTTCAAGGACCTCCAACGTTTTGATCTGGACCTCTTTCCCGACGAGGAGTCTCGGGAAAGGCGTTTGGAGGAGGCGCTCTTCCCCTCCCTCCAGTATGTTGTTACCCCATTTACCCTTCCGACGTACTTAGAGGTCAAGAAGAAGGCCGAAGTGGTGGAGAGGATTCATGCTCTAGGAGGAGTGTCACGATAGGGGATCCAGCTGGGACCATAAAAGGGGAAGGCCGTCAGCACCAGGCCTCCAGCATTAGGACCCTCCAGGTTCCAACCGGCAGGGAGCAGGCCGCAGCAGTTTCAGTTTCGATCCTCTGGTCCTCTCCCTTTTCCTTTAGGCCTGGGACCACGGGGCATCATCTGTGGGAGCCCTGGACATCTCCGGAGTTAGTTCCCAGACCGGGTGCAGTACGGCAGTGCCAGACATCCCCAGCACCCGCCCCAGCAGCAGCTTCCAGCCAGGCCTTTCCAACAGCAGGAGTAGGGATAGCGAGATCTCGGTCCTCCGAGGGCAGACATAGGATGAGGAGGCCGAACTTAGGGTGCTCCTCATGGACCTCGACCTGGGCATGGTTGGGGAGGTGTGCAGCAGCCGAGGGGCAGAGGAGTTGGGCGTGGACAGTTGTACGCCACAGAGGCAGCTGTTCCAGCAGGGCTGGAGGTTGTTCGAGGTACGATCAGTTTTTTTTATCACTCTTGATTATGCTTTGTTTGATACCGGATCTTACCACTCCTTTTTTGCACCTAGTCTAGCCTGTGCTTTGGGTCTAGATGCCGAGAGACTACTAGTGTCTCTGGTGTTGAGAACACTAGTCGGGGGTCAGACCAACTTGTTGTTTGTTTGTCGAGGATGCAGACTGATGATAGGTCCACAGCAGTCAGTTAAGGATCTTCTTCTGCTATAGATACAACCATACGTTGTCATCCTAGGCATCGACTGGATATTCTCTGTGTGTTCCATCATTGATTTTTTCCGAAGAAGGTTCGTATTCTAGGACATGGGTTGCCAAGGTGTTACCTTCACCGGTGAGCGGAGCGGTCAGAAGGGCAGCTGGCAAGAGGAACCCCTCCTATCCTTGTTAGACAAGATATCAGTAGAGTCAGTAGATGCCGAGATGGTGGGGGTGCCATAGGGTGTCCATGAGTTTATGTAAATCTTTCCTAAGGAGGTGACGACTCTACCCCCTTGACGTGATATCGAGTTCGGGATAGACCAGAAGCCTGTCACTCGTCCGATCTCGATGAATCCTTACCGGATGGCACCTTCAGAGCTACAAGAGTTGCAGATTCAGATTAACTATCTGATGAAGATGGGTTATGTTCGGCCGAGTGTGTCACAGTGGGGTGCTCTAGTCTTGTCCGCAGAGAAGGAAGATGGTGGTCTCAGGTTTTTCATAGACTACAGGAGGCTGAATCAGGTGATGATCAAGAATCGCTACCCTCTTCCGAGGATAGACGATCTTTTCGACCAGCTGAAAGGGGCAGGATGGTTCTCGAAGATCGACCTGTGGTCTGGGTACCACCAGCTGAGATTGAAGGAGAGCGACATCCCGAAGAAAGCCTTCAGGTTCAGATATGGACACTTCGAGTTCGTAGTCATGCCCTTCTGTGTTACGAACGCCCTGGCTGTGTTCATGGGGCTTATGAACTCCATCTTCCGGGAGTACCTAGATCGGTTCGTAGTCATGTTCATCGACGACATCCTGATCTGTTCTAGATCATAGGAGGACCATGCAGAGCACCTGAGGATGGTTTTGGAGGTCCTCTGACAGCACCTTCTCTATGGTAAGTTGTCAAAATGGAAGTTCTGGACATGAGAAGTGCACTTCCTCGGACACGTGGTGTCCGAGTGTGGGGTATCAGTGGACCCATCAATGGTTGAGGCAGTTGTTTCGTGGGAAGCACCCAAGAATGTGGCAGAGGTCCGTAGTTTCCTCGGGCTAGCATGTTACTATCGGAGGTTCGTACCCAACTTCTCCCGAGTAGCAACCCCTTTGACAGCCCTAACCAAGAATGACCAGGTTTTCGTGTAGAGTGAGCAGTGCGAGTCAGCCTTCAGCTATCTGAAAGAGAAGTTGGTTAGTGCCCCAGTGCTGAGATTACCAGAAGAAGGGGTGTCTTATGAGGTGTTCTGGGATGCTTTAGGATAGGGCCTGGGCTTTGTGTTGATGCAACGACAATGGGTGAACTCTTATGGGTCCAGGCAGCTACGCCCCCATGAGCGTAATTACGCCACCCAAGACCAGGAGCTTGCAGTGGTCGTTTTTGCGCTAAAGTTATAGCAGCACTACCTCATCGTAGAACGCTTAATGGTCTTCACGGATCACAGAAGCCTGATTTATATCTTCTCCCAATGGGACTTAAACTTGCAACAGTTGAGATGGGTGGAGATCCACCAGGATTACAACTTTGAGATCTCTTATACTGAGGGCAAGGGCAATGTAGTGGCTGATGCCTTGAGCAGGAGGACGCAGAAGGATGCAGTCCGAGAGTTGGGGGAAGCCTGGAAAGCGATGGAGGAGTTGGCTATCTGATGACAGTGCAGTCTTCTCTATTGCAACAAGTGGAGGAGTCTCAGTGGGGAGACCCAGAGTGTGAAGTGATGTGTGACCGAGTTGACCAAGGCAATGCACTGGAAGGATGGATGGAGTATGGTCAGAACCGGATGCATTTTCAGGAAAGGTTGTTTGTTCCAGGAGTGATACGCGGAAAGGATCTCAGTGATTTCCACAACTCACGCCTGGCGGTACACCCAGGAGTTTCCAAGATGTACCAGGGACTGAAGAGACAGTTTTGGTGGCCCGGAGTGAAGCGAGCAGTGGCAGAGTTTGTGGCCAAGTTCTTAGTGTGTCAGCAAGTGAAGGTTAAACACCGAGTTCCTGGTGGCCTACTGCAATCTCTAGATGTCACTGAGTGGAAGTGGGATGACATCTCGATGGATTTCGTCACGGGACATCCCAAGGTCCAAGGGGCATACGACGCCATCTGGGTGGTAGTGGACTGGTTAATGAAATCGGCCCACTTTCTGGAAATCAGGGAGTCGAGTACTGTGGATGCTTTGGCATGAAAGTACGTGGATGAGATGGTGCGGTTTCATGGAGTTATGAGGTCTATAGTCTTGAATAGGGATCCACGGTTTACCTCACGGTTCTAGAAAGGATTGAAGCATGCTTTTGGAACACAGTTACACCTTAGCACTGCATTCCATCCCCAGACTGATGGACAAACAGAGCGCACCGTCCAAACCTTGGAGGATATGTCGAGGGCATGTGTTCTGGACTCAGGTGTATCATGGGTGTGACCCTTGCCCTGGGTAGAGTTCGCCTACAATAATAGCTATCACTCTACCATCGGTATAGCCCCGTTTGAAGCCATGTATGGGAGGCCCTTCCGTTCACCTATGTGTTGGGCCGAAGTGGGAGAGGCAGGCATCCATGGCCCGGAGGTGGTGTAGAGCACGACAGAGAAGGTTCAGCTCATACGGAAAAGGATGATGGCGGGCCAGGACCGACAGAAGTCGTATATCGATACCAGGAGGAGGCCCTTGGAGTTTGAGGTTGGAGACCACGTGTTCTTGAAGGTTTCCCCTCGGAGTGGGCAGTGGAGGTTCGGCAAGGGGAGTATGCTTTCTCCCAGGTTCATCGGGCCCTTCGAAGTGTTACGGCGGGTCGGCGAAGTGGCTTATCAGCTAGCGTTACCATCGCAGCTACTGCGGATACATGATGTCTTTCATGTGTCCCAGCTCCGTCGGTATCTGCATGACGATTCACACATCCTTGATTGGGGTGATCTGGATATTGAGGACGACATGACCATTGTGGAGAGACCAGTGATGATGGAGGATCACAATGAGAAGGTGCTTCCTGGGCGAACCATTCCCTTGTTACATGTGTTGTGGAGACATGGTGGGCTTGAAGAGAGTACGTGGGAGAGGGAAGCATAGATGCGTACCTAGTGCCCCGAGTTGTTTTGAGTTTTGTTCCTTGTTGTACCAGTTGTGGTAGAACGTTTTGACTTTTTGGCTATGAAATGCACTGGTTTTCATTCCTCTGAATGTGTGTGAAAAGCCCTGGATATGGGGGAGGAGAGAACCCTCCCCCTAATCAAGACGCATTAAGGTGGATGCGATTAAACCCGTGCGGGCGAGTCAGTGCCGCACAAAGCGGATAATATCTTGGCATGGGGGAGGAGACTCCCCAACCCACATGCCTGGTCAGTTTGGCATGGTATGTTTCTTGGTTCTTGTCAGTGAAGTGTTTTTAGTTAGCATGGGTTCACTCATAAGAGGTATCTTTCGAGGTGGTTGTTCTGACCTTCTCTTTCCTTCTGGTTTGTTTTGATTCTCAAGGATGATAATCGTTTAAGAGGTATCTGATGTAATGACCTGGGTTTTGTGGGGATCCTTTACTTTGTGAAAATGTCATCTTGGGTTTTCTGGTCTGGGAATCATGGCGGTGTAGGCCTAGCGGTAGCCTTGGCCTATAGGTGGCCTTGTCCTACTGGTAGCCGTCACCCACCGGTAGCCCTCAGCCACCGGTGGCTCTGGCCTACCCCACGGTTTCTTTCCAGTGGCGTTCCTTCTTGCGCAATTAGGGTTTTAAACCCTATTTTGACCCGTTTGAGCATGTTTTAAAGACCCTTAACACCCATAAGAGTTTTAATTAAATACTTATTGAATTAATGAGTCGGTTTAAACCACCCGACCCCTTTAATGACGAGTGGGGCCGCATGGTCAACCCACGACCCCCGCTCCATACGCGGTTTTTCATTCCTATCTCAACCGTCCGCGGGCCTTATAAACTAAAGGGTTAGGCATGGTTTCTTCTTTCCTTGAACGTGGCTTTTCACGAATAGCTTTTGGTGCATCGGGAAAGCCGCATCGTTATCCGTAAAGTTCCGCGCCCGGCGTAAATGTCGATCATCTATCAACAAGTAGGGAATTTCTCCTTCGCCTCTCTCTTTTGTGTATCATGCGGGGTGGCCGTGCTTTTGATTCTGTAGAATTGGATAAAACAGATATAATTAAAGATAATGAATGAATCCTGTAAAGAATGAAGGGGGGCTGTGATCATTGATGTGGTTATATTAAAATAATCTTTCTGAGTTGTGCTAGCTTACACATTCTGAAAATCGAGGCCATTGGTGGTCGTTGTTTGTGCACTGATGAACCCCTCATGATGTTTTAAATGGATTGTTTTGTAATTATAAACTCCTGTTGTGAAAAGTAAATTGGTTAATCACGTATACCCGGCTGAATAAATTGAAAGCACCAGGATCAACCCTTCTGTGATAACTCCCGGTTAAAACACATGGAATTTGAAATCATGGGTGTTAAATCTTATAAATCTGAAAATACAGGTGTGGCCATGTTTTGAAATCATGAGTTTCATCATCTTATCTCTTGATCTTATAAAACAAAAAGGGGTAATGCCTTCCATTTCTGAGAAATTTCTATACCCTTGGTGCTAGTCGCCACTACGGGACCTATTGAAGGTGGGTCTCGGGGGTCATTATCTCTCCTTCAACATAAAGAAGGAAGGGCCTGGAAATCTACTGACCCATCCCTCCTTTTGGTGAAGGCGGGTCGTGACATAAGTACTCTAATTTTTATAATAATTCGTATAATAAATTTTAATTACATTCAATATTCATTATTTTGAAAAAGTAATCTGAACATATTATAAAATAAAAATAATTCTTATTGAAATATTGAATCCTTTTTTGAAAATTATAAATTCAAAATATTTATAGTGTTTGTTCATATTATTCTAATAGACATGTAACGATGGTTGGTTTTTAAGTAATCATGTTTAACAGTTTGAAATGATTTAATATGAAAATTTAATGATAAAATGTTTTAAATTGACTATATTTGATTAATTTATGTACATATAATATAATTAATCATTAAAAAATATGAGAATATAATTTAAAAATATAAATAAATTGTATGATGACGTAGTTTTGATTTAAAATTCATTAATGTTTAATATTCATAAAAATATGGAACTCCACTGAAAATTACCATAAATCCATCCAATGTAAATTTTTTATCCACAATTGAAAATGGAAGTTCATTTTGTCAAAAATTTTATTAAATTGTTAAAAATTCTATTTAAAATGACCTCTCCATTAAAATGTAGTGGAATTTCCTTTTTGAACAATGTATATTTTTATTCCTAAAATTGGATTTACTATTATGTAATATTTATCAAACCATTCGGATGAATATAAAAAATATTATTGAATATATAATATAAAATATATTATTGATAAAATTCCGAAATATTAATTTTTATTTTATTAAGATAAAATGGGGCTTGTAAATAGAAAAAATTGTTTTCTTATAAAAGGAATATATGTGTTCTCAAATAGTTCTTACTTTAGTTACTAACTATTTGAATACCAATGTTTATTTTTATAAACATGTGTAAAGTACAATTTCATAGTATATAATATATTATTAATAAAAAACTATAATGGATAGGTGATAATTATATTAATAATTTAGTAATAATAAATTTTTTTTCGGTACGACTTGTTCTTGAGTGTACCCTATGTTATCGAGGGTACTCAGTATTGTGGGCAACACAATTCTATAGTTCTGTTTCAGGTACCACAAGATACTATAGTTGTTGAGTGTACTAAAATAATGATTTTTTTTATAAAAATAAATAAAAAATAGGTTTTTTATATAATACAATATAAATTAATGGATTCATGAAATGAAAAATATCATTCATCTTAAAATGATTTGAAAAAAATACAAAATTTTATTGTGTTACATTTTATCATTTATAAAGGCAGTAAAAAATAAATCACAAAATATTATTAAATTTTTCATTTCAAAAATATGTAAAAATTAAAATATTACACGATTTTTTCTAAATAAATAATCAGATTAAATAAAAAAGATAAGTTGAAAAAATATTTTGAAAAATGTGGACATGGAATAAGAATATACGTGATCAATATAAGAAATTTAATCGACCTTTATTTGAAAGAATAATTTTTTTCATTCCATTGAAAATGAATGTAACTATTAAAATAATAATTTTAAATGCCATAAATATAAGTAGGATGTGAAATAGATAACATATATTAAGGATTTTTATAATATTAGTATCATGAAAATAAAAAAAATCATAAAATGGTAATGTAAAATGAATTCTTACATATTTTATAACACTAAAATTTCAATCCCATTAATTATTAAAATTTATTTAATCATTATTCATTATTATTAAACATTTCAACTTATTAAATACATAATTTTGGTAGTAAATACCCCACATAAAAATAAATATGTTCACAATACCAATTATTTATCAATATAGTTGAAATTGAGATAAATTATGTTTTAAATATCAATACACAAATGTGATGATTAATCTATTAAGTTATTATGTTTATAAAATGTATATCCATGTAATAAAGATTAAAATAATACATAAAATAATAATTTACCATTACATTTATAATCATGCAATAACATCAACAATAAATAAGTAAAATAACCCAATGAGAAGAAATTGAGTTATAAAATACCTTACAAATGTTATACCATTGGGGTAATAATTATGAAATGAATTATTGATTTTTGAAAATTCTACATCATATATTTTAAATATAAAATAATATAATCATTGGTAATTTAATGTATATCAATTTCATTACAAAGTGAATATTGTAGAAGTATAACCTAGTGACTTGAGATTGAGTTAAGAAACCTCGTACTTCACATTTTCTACTTATAAGGTTGTACATTAACCTGATATATAATATTTTTAGAACTATTATCAATTTAGAATATAATAATATAAATTTCTATGAAATCAATAATGATCTTATTGTGAAATTATATGACTTAGAGGTTAACGATCATTCATTATTAACATTGTTTCAGATGATAACTTCATTGATTTCTAGTGCATGTTTCCCCACTGAAGATCTGGGTCTCGTTTATATGATAAAATTTAATGATATAAAATATTATATTAATGTAATATATATAATATTTAATCATTCAATAAATTTTTATAATCATTATTAATATAATGAAATGGAAAATGAATAACCTTACTTTATAGAAGAGGTATATTGTTCCATTGAATTATCCATGTAATAATATTTATCTTAGTGTAAGGGTATGGATATAAATTATATATTATATTTTATACATAAATATTTTTATATTTTCAAAGAATCACTTTATGGATAAGTGAGAAACTCAAAAAATTGAAAACACACAAGACAAAATTCAAACAAAAGCACTGGAAAAACACTTCAACCAACACTAAAGATTCAAATTTCTAAAGCATGTTCAGATTAAAGTAGGAAGACTTTTCAAAGCCTTTGGCTGCAAACTTCCTAGAGCCGCGCACCCTGACTATCACCTTCCCGAGGCGGACTGCATCATCGCTGTTGAACTTCCGTCGCTGAACCAAAACCAAGATCATCGCCAACAGTCAAATGTCAAGTAGGATCCATAGACCACGTGCAGGAACCACCATCACAAAACAGAAAATTTCATGGTAATGAAAACACACTAGAACTCCACCACTATGAGATTCAGATCACAAGTTAGAACCACCTGCCGGAATCCATAGTCACATCCACTGATACACCATCATCGCCGCCATATCGGGAGCATCGCCAAGAGAATAGCCACCAAACCACCACCCTCTCCAGGAATCTTAACAGAACACAGAACCAGAAAGTAGGAAACCATCACCAACCTCACGAAGAGACCCGAACAAAACCAGAAATCAGACGATTCGAGTTGGCCAAACTACCAAAAACCTGAAGGCATGATGAGACTAAATCGATGCGACAAAATGGAAATGAACAACGAAAAAAGACTACAACCAAGAAAGGGGAAACACAAACCATAGAGGTTAAAATGATATGGAAGAGTTCACGACAGACGAATCGCCTTCAGCCCTACCACCATCACCATCCCAAAAAATGCTAAAACTCCAAAAATCATGACCAGAAATTGGGTATTGCATGGAGGGAAAGGTAATAAGGGTAGAGGAGGAGCGTTGCAGAGCAATATTAGGTCGGGAGACTCGAGATCCAGCTGAAAGGAACCCTAAAAAAACACGAAACCAAGAGGTGAGATGAAGAGGCTGGTCTCAAAAGACCAACTGAAAGGGAAGTATGAAGGAAGCAAAAAATCCAGCCAAAAAACAGAGGAATACATCACCAGATGCCACCAATAATCCCAAATCGCTGGAGTTACATTGAGTTAAACCGTGATGGAGTTTATTCACGATGGCTCCAGCAAAAAGATATGAGTAGCAGCGGTCGAGCCCCATGAAGCATCAACAAAAAGCATCAAAAGAAGAAGACAAACCATGACAAGAGTGACGAGTGAGAGAAAGGAGGAGCGCACTGGAGAGAAACCACTCACCGCAATGGCGACGACAAGATGGAGGGATCGGCGGCACTGGGAAGGAACCCTAGCGCGAGGAAAATCAAGAGACCCGGGGAGTGTGGTGCCATCCCTCAACAACAACTGAAACCTTAAAAATAAATATTATTTCCAAAAAATCATATATATTTAATATTATAATAATTTTGTGTATCCAAGAGTGGTAGCGATAGATAATAAATTATATATGATCATAATGTAGTAGTCTTCCATACCCTTGATCGATGGTTCTGTTGGAACCACTTTGTGTATAAGTTTGTATTTGTTGTCAATAGTTGTCAATGAAGATCAAATTGAAGGAGTTCAACAAGTAATCCAATGAAATGGAGGATTGGAAGATCAAAATGAAGGAGATCATGAATTATTCCGCTAAAGTAGAGGAATGGGGATTCAGACGCTTGTTGTACTGATAGTAAGTTCAAAAGAACATGTGTCAAAGGTGATACATTGTTTACAATAATGAAGAATGTGAGGTGTAATCCATCTGAGGATCCATCTGATGATGATTAAAGAAGAATGGAGTTTTTATGAAGACCATGGAATTCCTCATTATTTCATGAGAACCATGGGGTTTGATAAAGACCATGCAATTACTCATGATTGCATGAGAACCATGCAAGAGACTTCTTGACGGATTGAATCACATGGTTTGCATGAATTAGATCATGATAGTTGATGAATAAGACAATGTGAAAATGATTGGAATTCTAAGAAGGTTGTGCAATGATTTGAATTTTGAGATACCCATTCACATCACATTGTCATAGAAGATGATGATGCTGGAGCTATGCCTTCAAAGAATACATATCACAATAGTGGAGTTTGTGATAAAAGAAGAAGAGTTGCTGAAGGATACATATCACCAAGAAGATGTGTTGTTGAGGTGATCGTGCTTGTTGACAAAGCAAACAGATGACATAAAAATTTTATGACAAGGGAGATTCCATGTTGGCATGTCGAGTTCGAGGACTGTGGAATATGATCCATGTTTTATTAAAGGAACATCGACAAAGTAATGGATGATCTGGAGGCGGAAAAAATGACCAGATACAAGGTGGCGTCGTTTTCCAGGGTTTGCCAAATTTTTGGGGTCCAAAATTTGGAGGTTGGTGAGCATCGCGAAAAGTGTATTTCCATGAAAATCATAATTTAATATGGAAAAGGCATGAGTTTCATGAAGATGGGATGCATGGATTGGATTTTGCGAAGACTAGAAGAATGGAGGAAGTGATTCTTCGCGATTACGTCAAGCTTCGCGAATGGTAGTGGCTGGAGAACTTCATGGCGATGAATGACTTTGCAAGGGAGATTTGCGGAATTGAAGGGCTTTGCGAGGGAGCATCACAGAGAAGGTGCGTAGTAATTGATGGGATGCTCCGCGATTACGACGAGCTCCACGAAAGGAAAATTTCCACAGTGCTTCGCGATTTTGAGAGAATTCCGGCGGGAATTTCAGAGCTTCGCGATTTGAGATGACGTGGCATTGAATTCCTGCGGAAAGTTCGAGGGTTGGTGGAATTGCCAATAAATACAAGTTGACCCCCTTGAGAGAAGTATAGTGAGCTCTCAATGAAAATCCTTTGCTCTCGGTTCGCAAAGGTCACTTGCGAAGGCATTGTGCTTCGCGAAAGAGGAGCTTCACGGTGGCTATTCTAGCTCCGCGAAAGTCGTGCGCCCCGAGTTGGCTCAGTGAGCTTCGCGAAGAGGCAGGAGCTCCGCGATAGACAAGCATTGCGAAGGCTGGAGCATCGTGAGAGTTCTTCGCGATTGAGCTTCGCAAAAATCCAGGGACTCCGCGAAGGCTTGTTTGAGCTTTGCAAAATTGGGATCTTTGCGAAGTAGGGTACTTTGTGAAGGCCCTTTCCAAAGGTTGTTAGCCCAGTGTACAGGGGAAAAGGGGTATTCATCAGTGGATGAAATTTGGACTTCAACAGATAATCATTTATTGAGAAATCACACAAGTGATTGTAATTCAGGAAAACGAAGACAAGGGGATCTAGTTCATTTAGTCATTTCACTAAAGTAAACGGTTGAATAAAAAAGAGCATCAACTCAGGACTCTAATGAAAGCAAAGTCTCATGTTGAACAGAAGACAAAGACTTCAATGAAATTCTATTGAAGAGACCTTCATGTCTAAAAACTGAGTGAGACTTCACCAACGGTAGTGAGCCAGGGGGAGTCAACGGGAGTGACCCGAGGGAAGCAGTGAGCTACCCCTGAACCTTTGTAAAGGAAGTGAGCCTGGGACAGAGTGACTATGCCCGAACAATTGTAATCTATATCTAGTGAAGCATAGTGGATTCAGGTACGACCGACAACCTGTCGGCGTATGCTCCTTGGACATATCCCTTACTGGTGAAACAAGTAAAAATAGTTGTGTCATCTCTCTACATGTGAATGTATCATTGCTGACCATATCTTTCATACAGGTTTAAGTAGTTCCTACCAACATGGGAACACGATCCACAACTTTAAGAAGAAAAAGTTGACACCCTGATTCACCCCTCCCCTCTCAAGGTGTCCCGGGGTCCTTGAAGTGGTATCAAAGGGAGGTTGACTTATGTTGGATATTCTCCATTAATTCTATTTAGAAGAGGATTTTAGTTTCTTTCCTAAAGTCAACAATGAAGAGCAGTCTTGATGAAGATTTAGTCATTTCTGAGCAGAAGTCTACAATTGGCAAGACCATGACAAATAGGAAAAGGAAAGAGAAGAAGAAGCTAAAGAAGTCCCTCATATCCAAATAAGATTCAATGTCTTGTTCTCCATGTCATTCCAATAATGAAGAAACATCAGGCTTGGATAGTATCAAGCAGGTGGATATATATTCTTTCAGAGGAAAGAATGACACCCCTAATTCAAGCTTTCAGGAAAAACTAAAAACATATCTGCATGATATTCCTGAAGAAAGGGTTGCGATTATTTGTAGCCTATTCCAATCTATGTAGGTTTAGATCACTCGATTAGAAAGGGAAGCTGACAATATGGAAGAGGGGTTGGAACGAAAAGTTATGGAAAGTATGAAGCTCACTAAATAGGTGAATGTCTTTGAAGAAAAAGAGGATGTCAATAAGACTCTAAAAGAAAGGATCCATGCACTTGAAGCTAAGATGAAGAAGAGAAATGAAGTCAAGAGTTTTTGTTTGGAAGAAACTTCCATGAAATTCAGGGAACTTGACTCTTTTTTACAAAACAAAGTTAAGTTGCATGAGGATGAGGTTGAAATATTGAAGAATACATGTAAAGAGAAGATGATCATGATTGAAGATCAGAAGATCATCCTCAATAATGAAAGTCAAAAATTGGAAGCCCAATTGACAAATCTTTAGAAGACACATATTGAGACTCCACAAAAGAATAAAATATGAGATGCTGGTACTCAATGGTCATTGGAGGAAACTAATGCTAAAGTACCTCCAACAAGTGAAAATAATTTTATGACAACTCTTGAGTGTCCACCTCAAGAATAAGTCACTACTGGTACTCAATGCTCACTGGAGGATTCTATTGTCAAAAGACCTCCAACATGTGAAAAGAAGATCATTACTTCACTCATTGATCTATCTCAAGAAACTGAGAAAGTGAAGGTACCATCCAAACCATATTGTAATCATGTTTCTAAATACGTTCCTACAATCAGTACAGGTTGGAAGAAAATTTCTAAGCAAGTATGGATGAGGAAAGGTGAAAGGAATAAACCTACCACCATGGATAGGGTGGATGAGAAGCAAAAGGAAGAAGTTGGTTCCTCAAATAGAGCACAAAAGATTAATAATATGGCCCAATAACCTCATACAGAAGAAACAAAGAAGAAAAGATTTGTGGGCCAATGTTGGTGCTGCAACAAATTTGGGCACTGTGCACTGGATTGTATTTACAATCCCTTAAATGGAAAAGCACAATGAAAGCCTATATCAAAGGAAAGGAATCCAGAGAAGAAGAAGCAGCATCCGCAGATCCAGAAGAATATGTTCGCGGAAAACAGATTTGGAATTCTTGATAACATCTGTGATGTATTCAACGGAAGAGGTCACATGGAAAGTACATGCCCACATCAATATTCTTTCACTGTTGATAAGAAAAGAATACATTTGATGCCGGAAAAGAATGAAGCAGCTACCTTGGGAAGAAATCAGAAGAATGTTTTGAACACACAATTTCCCAGGAAGATCTCAAGCAGGGAAGCTGAGAAGACCCAGGATTTTTGATCCATGAAATTGAAGGGTCATTCATCCAAAAGAAACACTAAGTGGGATGGAACTAAGATGAACCCATGTGGAAGACCCAAACCAGGTGCAACAGTTCCAAATGCCATATTGGTCATCTGGCCAGATGATTTGAAAAGAATGAGGAAACGTGAAGATGAAAAGGCCATGGATGGTGACAAAAGAAAAGGAAAACTTTCACATTATGAAGACAGAGTGCAGGAGAGATTGAAAACCAAGAAAAACACTCGTGTCAACGAAGTTCTGTGTGAGAGATGCAAGAAGTCTGGTCACGTTGCAAAAAGTTGTCTAACCTTAATACCTGAACAAGAAGTAGTCCTTAAGAGGAGCATGAAGACTGGAGTGAACAGAGGAACTTGGTTGAGAAAAACACCTCAACCCTACAGCTCATATTGATGAAGCAAGGAGGAACCACCTTATTCCCGTAATCATTTGTGTATTGTATTTGTGCTAATAATGCAGGTAATTGAAGGTGAGACATCCTCTCAAGGGGAGAACCTGAGAAGTAGTGAATGTTGTCAACTCTTGATAGCCAAGGTAAAGAAGTTTCCATCCCTAGTATATTCTTCAATTGATATTCAAATATTATGATGATAAAAGATCACTCTTGGTGAAGATGATGAGGACTATTTCCCATGAGGGGGGGGAATGAAGAAGCTTCCATAATAACTGTCTAAATCAATATCAACTCTAGCTAGACTTAAAGGCAGTTGCTCTGTGAATTTCTAGAACAGCATGCCAATGGAAAAGGTATGCCATTTCTTAATCTCTATCCCTTGGTTAATCATATCAAGGATCATTCTACAAAGGGGGAGTAACTGAATTGATCAGTGACATAAAAATAATGGAAGTTCCCCAAGGTCACTTATCCTGCCGATAGCACTTGAATGTTTTTGATCTGTTTGTTGATGTGAGTACAGGAGTTTCAGGTTGATTATTCCCTATCAGGTTTGATTTATCTTCTACCTAAAATAAATGTGGTAAACCCTTGATGACAAAATACATGAGTTCTCATCTCATGTTGGTATCAAGATCTGTGAATAATGGACAACCCTGTTGACTAAATCAAATCCTCTTGTTTTCTACATCGAGCATTGCTCAAGTAGTCTTAGAGTGAAATGATCAATTGAAACATCCATAATATAAAATATTTATCTATTAATGTAATTGAACATATTATTTGTTCCTAATTATAAAAAATTTAATATAATTTATATTATTTGTTGTATTTTTCTGTTAGTTGAAGATATATAATTTCAACATTGAGAAAGAATTTAATATAATTATACCATTTCTAATAATTAAATATTAATTAAGAAACATACTAATAAATAAATTATGTAATTTATATTTTTTTATATTAATTTATAACATACATTTATCATTAGGTGAAAATATAAAATAAAATAAATGTAAGAGAATGATAATTTAGAATTCTCTTTAAAAATAATAATATAAATTTCATTATCAAGTTCATATGCAAGATAAATCCATATTTTATAATCTAGGATATATGTGTTCGAATTAATTCCATAAAATGAAATAAATTTACGCCTTGGGTTTATTATAGGACCACGTGACATAGGTTTATCCCAATTTTACCTATGTAATCCTTATTATGTGGAATTTTTTTACCAATGTTACTATTCTCAATGAAAAAAATTAAAGGGTCTAATTCAAAAAATATGAATGTCATGATAAAAAAAATTACCTATTTGTCATGATTCAATATCGTTAATTGGATGAAATGAATATTAATATAGATGTGTAAAATGAAATGGATAATAGTTTTTAGGGAAAAAATTAATAATGAAATATATGTTACATCAATAACAAGAATATTGATGATTCAGATATAATTGATAATAATATTCATAATAAAATGGATTTAATTTAAAATTATGATCATATCAATAATATAATGGGATTGATAAATTAAATAATTTATTGAAATGAAATTATAGTAATTAAAAAACATTTACTCATCACTAATCACTAAAAATATATAATTTTAAAAACCCCAAAAAATTTCACCTTATGTTATTTTATATATTATTATTTAAAAAATTATGTTAATTCTATAAAATAAAATTTCCAAAATGGGAATAATGTAATCCTAATTTCCCAACAAGAAAGGAAATAATTATTATTTTTGAATAAAATTTCTCATATAAGTAGAAATTGATCTAAATATAAATTATGATCCTACTTATTAAGAAGAAAAAATAAATTTTTATTGAATAAAACCACTATACATATATTTTATAACGTTTTAATATATATTCATAATCACTAATTTGATGACTAGACTATAACAATCACATCTAAATAATATTAGTTTTAAAAAATATCTCAGTAGGAATAATGTTTTCTATCATGTGTAATAGATAATATCAAAAATATTCTTCTTTAAAAATAATATTTTCTCATGTCACATAAATAGAGTATAAAATAAAAAAAATTTATACAACATGTGTAACACCCCAGGTAAATAAGGAATATGACATTTTCATATTTATCCATATTTGTGAATAAAATATTAATATGACTTTAAAGGGGACGCTATGCTCGATGGCATACCCAACACGCAACAACGAGTTTCTTGGGAATCTTACGTTGCACTCTAATAATAAAATAATATTATTTTAAATGGTAGTTAACATGTAGCCGTTGTAATGGCGGGAATGGATAGAAATAACTAAAATATGATTATATATGTTCTTAAATATTTTTACATTTATACAATAAAAGATAAAGACTTAAAATACGGAAAGAATTCAATTTTAGGCGTATATGCCCTAGTTTTCACTAAAGGTTCACTTATCACCTTTTGATGGAGAACCGTCATTAAATATAGTTTTGTTCACTCTTAAACATTCTTTTGGACCAAATAATACTCTTATTAAGAATTGGGACATCAAAATTTACTTTGTGTAAATTTTTGGTATCTTTTCGATAAAGTTCATTTTTTTAATGAATAGTGTAAAATGTTGTATTTTAATTCAAAACCACTTTTTAATATAATTTATTTATATGATTAGATTATATTTTGAATTGGTTTTAAAGTGAAATTAGAAAATATTTTTACCATTAAATCCAATAGTGGTCGTTGGAATCAATTTCACTTTGAAATCAGACTTAAACTAGTGTCAATCTTTTGATACTTATTGTTTCATAAAACACGCTATTTGTCATGACAGCGGGAATTAATTATTAAATTAATTAATGTGACTTATATGTTTTGAATTTTGTAAAACGGACTTCAATTTTTAATTCAGAATATCAAATATAGCTTATGGTGAATTTTTGGGATTTTTCTGAAAAACTTTAATTTTTGATGAATAGTGAAACCACTAAGTGATACTTATAAAAACTGATTTTCCGTTTAAATGAAATTTTTCCATAATTGTGTTTTGATTTCCAAAAATCCGACATACATGGTTGTCATTAAGAAGTAAAATGTGGTTCAATGAGATTAAAATAATTTTTTGGTGAATAGTAACTTATTAAGTTTTTTATCGCGATTAGTGGTAATTAGTGTAGTTTAAGGTAAAAATAATGCTTTAATGGAATAAGATGAGCTTGACACATGTCCTAACCTAATTGGTTGTGTCATGGCCGACCAAGACAAGCCATGGGTCAACTTGGGGACCCCATTTATCCACTTTGGTTGGGAAATGACATAAATAACATTTTATTTAATGTAAAAGTAAAATTGACACAAACATGATATGTTTTACAAAAAAACAATTTTTAAGTGGGGTTATACAAGTCATCTTTTTTATTATAAATATTCATTGGAAATATAAAAATATTTCCTACATCATAGTATTTTTTTTATAATTTTTAGACAATAAATAAATTAAATTATTTATGACAGAATAATGATGCAGCGATGACATCATTATTTGACGATTTAAATAAAATGGAAAGATAATGTAAAATCTATGAACTAAACATGTCCAAAATTTATTGGATGAGTGGATTTCGAAGCCTTATCACCTTATCCACGAATGATATCAATTTGAGACCTTTTGAAACCGAAACACATTTTCAAATAAAGTAATATTTCTTCACTTTCCAAAAGTGTCCCTCCTCTCCTCTTATAAAAGGCCCCCACCTCTACCTCATTTAACACACTCCTCAAGCCTTTGGCTCGGCCAACCCCTACCCATTTACTCTCTCCACCTCCCTCTCCTAATCCTACAGGATTCCCTTTGGGCAGAATCCTTTCAAAGGAAGCCTTTATGCTCAAATCAAAAGGAGTTACACTTTTAAAGGTAATTCATTCTCTCGTGTTCATTTGTTTTATTTTGCTTCTCCAACCCCCTAAAATCTTTTTATTTACTTATTTTGTAACAAAAAAGGTATCTTAAATATACTATTATGTTGTTATAAGATTTATTCGAGCTACACTCTCACACAACTACATCAAATGGTTATAGAACATACGGTTTCTGTGGATGGTGAAATTCTGCCTCCCGAAACGAGGATTGTTCAGTATTCATTTAACACATTCAATGGTGGACATTATGATGTCACTATTGTTATATATGATATATAATATGTTTATGTTTTATTTATGCTTCTGTATTTTTCATTTTTGTCTTACCTTTATGGCTTCCATTATGGGTATACGCGATATCTTCATTTAGGGAAGTGCGGACTACCGCCCCCTCAAAGTGATTTGATTCGTTAAATACCATATGTGGGATGTATAAAGGATGGAAATATGATATTATATATGATATTATACTGGAATTATAATATATCTTTATATCATTATTATTCCATTCTATAAAATACGAATTAGAAATGAAAGTAGCGTTCATGCGTACGTACGGCTTACCGTCTCCATTAACGGTGCATTTCATTTCTTACCTCTAAATGATTATGTAATGTTATAAATGCATGCATGTACTGGATATATATGAAATATATGATATCTACATAATGAATACAAATCTGGATATAATAAAAATTTGTCCACACGAACAACATGTAATTGTAAGAAGTCCACTTTCGACTTAAGAACCAAATATCAACAAAACAATCATTATTAACTTAATGATTACATAGTGTTTATAACATGTTAATAAGTGATATAAAAGGAATAATTAACTTGAAAAAGGTTCTTAAGGAAGTAGAAATTAACTCAAGTTTATTATTCAGGACTTTAAAGAATGATCGAGTCAAGTCGGACCCGAGGTAAGGGATCCTACAACTCTCTTTCTTTTTAAGTACACTCTTTTATGTCATTTATTTTAAGCTCGTCTTTCTTATGATTGGGAAGTTATTTTACATTAAATTTTCTGATGTTTTAATTTTAATGTGATGAGAGACCCTATTCTCTCTCATAAATCCATTTTGGAAGTTTTGAGTGGCGCCGTTAGGCTGCCGAACTTTCGTAAGAGATCTAACCTCTCTCTTTCTTTCTAAGTACTCTCCTTTATGTCACTTCTTTTAAGCTCCTCTTTGTAATATTGGGGAATGTTATTTTATATTCGTCTTTCTGTAAATTTTATTATAAAATGATGAGATACCCTATTTGATCTCATCAATCCATATTCGGAAGTTTTATGTGGCGTCGTTAGGCTGCCGAGTTTTCGTAAGGGATTTTTCATCTCACTTTTATTCCCGTGAGATTTATGCTACATTTGCCACAATTTCCTTTGAGTGGTGTATATACTGCCCATTATTTTACTCATTGTGTAAAATAATTTTTTTATGAGTATTTACATCAATGTTGTATTGTCCTTCTTCCACGAGGTGTATGTTTTGAAAGATACCCATGTCGGTAAGGGAACCTTTCACCCTCCTCATTTTAAATGACTTCATTTGTTATGTCTTTTAATTCACATAATATTATGTTGGGATATGTTCTCATACATCCTTATTGATGTAAATTTTATTTCCAAGTGATGAGATACACTTTTTATCTCTCATCATCTCATTTTGATGTGATGCCGTTAGGCTGTCAAGGGAACTTTTTAACCCAATTTCGATTTATTTGGGTTCAACTTGTAGTCATTGAATATGTCATCCATTGAATATGTGTGAATGAACTTTTATTGTTTCACACTTAATATCCACTTATATTGGGTGTATATATATTTGTCACACATATTTTTGAGATTTATTTGTCCTTAATTTAAGGATACCTTCTTTATAAGGGATTTCATCACATTTGACATTTTTATTGAGGGTTCATTGTTGTTATGCACCAATTCACTCTTATATGGTGTATATACTGTCCTTTGTAGTATTATATCATGAATCCTTTTATTCTCATGATATTATAATGTTCTGACTAAATGTTATTCCTCGATTATTGTATTCAAGTGTCTCTAATTTTGGTAAAACCCCTTTAACCAAAATATCGTTTTAAATGTTTTAATTATTTGTTCTTATTAATATCCATGTTTTCAAAATGGTTTTAAGGATTTATTTATATGGATATTAATGGTTTAAAATGTTAAAAGATTCAAGGTGGTATGGGACACTTTGATTCAAAAATATCTTTATTAAATGTTTTAAATGGTTTTGGAAATGGTTTCTTTTTGAATGGATTCATTATTTCAATATCCTAAAATGTTATATTGTGATTAAAATGTGGAAATGTCATGTTTCCTTTATTCATGTTTATGTGATACGATTATGTTATGGTTCATGGGCATTGTTATGAAGAACGGGTGGTTCCGTGATAAACTAAGGGCGGGTGAGCCCGATATATCTCTCCAATGCATTGGGTAACGCGAAGGAGTGAAACGTTAAGGTTTCTCCGAAGAGATTTAGGGAATATACTATGATGGGTATTCCAAACGTAACCAAGAGGGTTACTCCCTACGTAATAATGTTATGAATACCTCAAGTTACCTTTTTGTCTTATGTTTTCTATGATTTATTCATGATTTGATATGCCTATGTTTTATGGGTAAAGTATGATTTCATTCTTATGTATATATGAACTCATGTTTCCTTTCCATATTTTTATAACCCTTACTGAGCTTTTTATGCTCATCCCAAGTTTTTGAAATTCTTTTCACAGGTCAAGGGAAAGGTACAAGATGTGAAGATAGTGTCAAGGATGTGTCAAGAAAGAATCCGTGTTTTATTTTAAATAGGTTTTCATTGATGGGAAGAATGAATATTGTCTTTTATGTAACCACCTTGTTTAAATGTGGAATGCAATTCACGTTTCATGATCTAATTCTCTAAAACTCTAAACCTGAAAAGATCCTCAATGTGTAATCTTGTAATAACTCAAGTTTAAGTAAGGTTTAAGGCTGGGGCCTTATAGTTGGTATCAAAGGTCGTTTTAGATAACTTTATAGGTTAGGGTATTCTTTAAGCATAATTGACAATTACCATAATGGTTAGGATTTCAGAACGAGTCTTAGTTTTAGATAAAGTGAATGAGTAAGTATATCTTATTGTATATCTTACTCATTAGTACATGATGGTTTTGTTTATATACTCACACTGACCTTTTTTGGGTTTTAGTAAATGGCTGGATCTAGCAGGCACCAAAGTAACAGTGGATGTGAAGGAAACTGTGACAGTTTTTTGAGCAAGCAACTGAATGATATGGGAGATTCAATGAGAACTCTTTTTATTATCCTCAACCAACTATCTGGAGTCATGATTGACCACCTAAACCTTGGAGATTTCTCTAAGTCATCATATATGCAAGAAAAAAATCCCTACGGAAGTACAGGTAATAATCATAAAGGTAAGTGTGTTCAAAAACCTATGTGTCAAATATGTGGAAAGAAACACCTAGGAAAATGTTTCAAAGGGACAGAAATATGCTATAGATGTGGAAATGAAGGTCATAAAGCAAGAACCTGCCATGGAAAAAGGAAGCATCCAATTGACTCGAGGAAAGGGAAAGAATTTCTTTCTGAGGGATCAATTGAATGTTTTAAATGTGACGTGCATGGTCATTATGCAAACACATGTCCTATGAAGAAGTTTCGGGAATGGGGTCACCAAGAGCGTACCAATATTCGTTTACCAATACCTAATGCCATTCTGATTGAGGATGAAGAAACTGATAATGACCAATCAAAGGTATATACTATTTCATGACTATTGTTTTCTTATTTTGGAATCTTAGGATATGATTCATGATTTTGTTTGTAGGAAAGAGGTATTTCGGAATAAGTTGGAAAGGAATGGATAATGGATCATGAAGAATGTTGAATGAGTAAGATGTCAACATATAAGGGCTTCAAGAGTTAGGGTGAAATTCTTAAGAGTATTAAGTCTCTTTTGATGATGGGGTTACATTAGAAGACTTTTTATATTATGTGTAACCCTGATGTTTAATATAGGAAAATTATATTCAGGTAATAGTTATCTTTTCTTTTGTGGACATAGTTATAAAGAACCATTTGGGTATTATATGATCCTTACTTTTGAGGTAATTATGGGTTACCATATGTTATGATTGAAGTGAAAGGCATGAGATAAAATTGAGGTTAAATTATGTTATGGTTATTTTTGATGATTTTATCCCTTTTTGGGTAATGATTTGAGAATTATATAGTTTTGGAAAAAGGAAAACACGCAGACCGTGTGACAACCCGTCGCGTCGGACAATGCTGCGGGAATCGAACCCACAACCAAAGTGCGACTGGTATTTATCGCCTACCACTGGTCTACGTGAAGTCCCTGGTTAGTTTGACTGATTCTTTTTAGTTATATTATTTTATGAATTAAGAGTAAGTTGATTTTGGGTTATTTATGAAAATGATTAACCTATCATAGAGGATATGTGATTAGGTTAATTACTTTCCAATACGAGACTTTAGGAGAAACTGATGTTGTTTGGAGATAAATGTTACGATTTAACTTGGAAGACTGTGTGACAAAATCCTTCAAATATTTTGGTTTCAATCATAGTTTTGTTTACTTTGAATAATTTTATGGACAAATTTTTTATCGGATGGTCCTCGTTGAACTTTGGGTTTTGTTGACAAATTTTGGAGATTAAGAATAGATTTTCTTTTTATAAGGGGTTATCCTTTTATGAATTATCTGATCTTGTACTAACCTTTTTGGTTTTGGTTTTGGTTTTGGTTAAAGCCTAAATACATGGGATGTATATTGTTCTCTTTTGGGGATTAGGTGATTCTCTAGAAGTTTATTATAGTACTGTTAATGCGAACAAGTCTCCCTAAAAACTCGTCTTTTGGAAAAAATATGAGTTTGACTAAGGAATCTAGTAAAAGTTGAAAGTCAACATGATAAGTGATTATGCTTCCTTATGAATAAATTCCTCAATAAAAAGTAACATAAAACAAAAATGTTGTCTATTAAATTTTCCTACTGGGGAACCCAACACCGTTTAACCCATCACAAGTTTGTGATTTTCTTATTGTTAACTTTCTCCTAAACATGTTTTCTATCACTCTCCATCGGAACATGACCCTATGTTTTCTCCTCCATGTCCATATTTTCATACTTATAATCCTAGTATGGGTTAACTAGGGTGACCTATGTGCTTGTCTTTCTTTATTTTAAAGTGATTGTTTTACCGACTCTTGTTCCGATGTGGGACGTTCAAGGATGTTTCCAAGCGCAATTTTAAAATTCCGAGGACGCAATTCCCAAAAGGGGGGAAGGATGTAACACCCCAGGTAAATAAGGAATATGACATTTTCATATTTATCCATATTTGTGAATAAAATATTAATATGACTTTAAAAGGGACGCTATGCTCGATGGCGTACCCAACACGCAACAACGAGTTTCTTGGGAATCTTACGTTGCACTCTAATAATAAAATAATATTATTTTAAATGGTAGTTAACATGTAGCCATTGTAATGGCGTGAATGGATAGAAATAACTAAAATAGGATTATATATGTTCTTAAATATTTTTACATTTATACAATAAAAGATAAAGACTTAAAATACGGAAAGAATTCAATTTTAGGCGTATATGCCCTAGTTTTCACTAAAGGTTCACTTATCACCTTTTGATGGAGAACCGTCATTAAATATAGTTTTGTTCACTCTTAAACATTATTTTGGACCAAATAAAACTCTAATTAAGAATCGGGACAACAAAATTTACTTTGTGTAAATTTTTGATATCTTTCCGATAAAGTTCATTTTTTTAATGAATAGTGTAAAATGTTGTATTTTAATTCAAAACCACTTTTTAATCTAATTTATTTATATGATTATATTATATTTTTAATTGGTTTTAAAGTGAAATTAGAAAATATTTTTACCATTAAATCCAATAGTAGTCGTTGAAATCAATTTCACTTTGAAATCAGACTTAAACTAGTGTCAATCTTTTGATACTTATTGTTTCATAAAACACGCTATTTGTCATGACAGCGGGAATTAATTATTAAATTAATTAATGTGAATTATATGTTTTGAATTTTGTAAAATGGAATGGATTTTTTAATTCAGAATATCAAATATAGCTTCGGGTGAATTTTTGGGATTTTTCTGAAAAACTTCAATTTTTGATGAATAGTGAAACCACTAAGTGGTACTTATAAAAACTGATTTTCCGTTTAAATGAAATTTTGCCATCATTGTGTTTTGATTTACAAAAATCCGACATACATGGTTGTCATTAAGAAATAAAATGTGGTTCAATAAGATTAAAATAATTTTTTGGTGAATAGTAACTTATAAAGTTTTTAATCGCGATTAGTGGTAATTAGTGTAGTTTAAGGTAAAAATAATGCCTTAATGGAATAAGATGAGCTTGAAACATGTCCTAACCTAATTTGTTGTTTCATGGACGACCAAGACAAGCCATGGGTCAACTTGGGGACCCCATGGATCCACTTTGGTTGGGAAATGACATAAATAACTTTTTATTTAATGTAAAAGTAAAATTGACACAAACATGATATGTTTTACTAAAACAATTTTTAAGTGGGGTTATACATGTCATATTTTTTATTATAAATATTCATTGGAAATATAAAAAGATATCCTACATCATAGTATTTTTTTTATAATTTTTAGACATTAAATAAATTAAATTATTTATGACATAATAATGATGCAGCGATGACATCATTATTTGACGATTTAAATAAAATGGAAAGATAATGTAAACTCTATGAACTAAACATGTCCAAAACTTATTGGATGAGTGGATTTCGAAGCCTTATCACCGTATCCACGAATGATATCAATTTGGGACCTTTTGAAACCGAAACACTTTTTCAAATAAAGTAATATTTCTTTACTTTCCAAAAGTGCCCCTCCTCTCCTCTTATAAAAGGCCCCCACCTCTACCTCATTTAACACACTTATCAAGCCTTTGACTCGGCCTACCCCTGCCCATTTACTCTCTCCACATCCCTCTCCTCATCCTAGTGGATTCCCTTTGGGCATAATCCTTTCAAAGGAAGCCTTTAGGCTCAAATCAAAAGGAGTTACACTTTTAAAGGTAATTCATTCTCCCGAGTTAATTTGTTTTATTTTGCTTCTCCAACCCCATAAACTCTTTTTATTTAATTATTTTGTAACAACAACGGTATCTTCAATATACTAGGATGTTGTTATAAGATTTATTCGAGCTACACTCTCACACAACTACATCAAATGGTTAAAGAACATACGGTTTCTGTGGATGGTGAAATTCTGCCTCCCGAAACGATGATTGTTCAGTACTCATTTAACACCTTCAAAGGTGGCCATTATGATGTAACTATTGTTATATATGATATATAATATGTTTATGTTTTATTTATGCTTCTGTATTTTTCATTTTTTTCTTACCTTTATGGCTTCCATTATGGGTATACGCGATATCTTCATTTAGGGAAGTGCGGACTACCGCCCCCTCAAAGTGATTTGATTCGTTAAATACCATATGTGGGATGTATAAAGGATGGAAATATGATATTATATATGATATTATACTGGAATTATAATATACCTTTATATCATTATTATTCCATTCTATAAAATACGAAATAGAAATGAAAGTAGCGTTCATGCGTACGTACGGCTTACCGTCTCCATGAACGGTGCATTTCATTTCTTACCTCTAAATGATTATGTAATGTTATAAATGCATGCATGTACTGGATATATATGACATATATGATATCTAAATAATGAATACAAATCTGGATATAATAAACATTTGGCCACACGAACAACATGTAATTGTAAGAAGTCCACTTTCGACTTAAGAACCAAATATCAACAAAACAATCATTATTAACTTAATGATTACATAGTGTTTATAACATGGTAATAAGTGATATAAAAGTAATAATGAACTTGAAAAAGTTTATTAAGGAAGTAGAAATTAACTCAAGTTTATTATTCAGGACGTTAAAGAACGATCGAGTCAAGTCGGACCCGAGGTAAGGGATCCTACAACTCTCTTTCTTTTTAAGTACACTCTTTTATGTCATTTATTTTAAGCTCATCTTTCTTATGATTGGGAAGTTCTTTTACATTACATTTACTGTAATTTTTATGTTCATGTGATGAGAGACCCTATTCTCTCTCATCAATCCATTTTGGAAGTTTTGAGTGGCGTCGTTAGGCTGTCGAACATTCGTAAGAGATCTAACCTCTCTCTTTCTTTCTAAGTACTCTCCTTTATGTCACTTCTTTTAAGCTCCTCTTTGTAATGTTGGGGGATGTTATTTTATATTCCTCTTTCTGTAAATTTTATTATAATATGATGAGATACCCTATTTGATCTCATCAATCCATATTCGGAAGTTTTATGTGGCGTCGTTAGGCTGCCGAGTTTTCGTAAGGGATTTTTCATCTCACTTTTATTCCCGTGAGATTTATGCTACATTTGCCACAATTTCCTTTGAGTGGTGTATATACTGCCCATTATTTTACTCATTGTGTAAAATACTTTCTTTTATGAGTATTTACATCAATGTTGTATTTTCCTTCTTTCACGAGGTGTATGTTTTGAAAGATACCCATGTCGGTAAGGGAACCTTTCACCCTCCTCATTTTAAATGACTTCGTTTGTTATGACTTTTAATTCACATACTATTATGTTGGGATATGTTCTCCTACATCCTGATTGATTTAAATTTTATTTCCATGTGATGAGATACACTTTTTATCTCTCATCATCTCATTTTGATGTGATGCCGTTAGGCTGTCAATGGAACTTTTTAACCCAATTTCGATTTATTTGGGTTCAACTTGTAGTCATTGAATATGGCATCCATTGAATATGTGTGAATGAACTTTTATTGTTTTACACTTAATATCCACTTATATTGGGTGTATATATATTTTTCACACATATTTTTGAGATTTATTTGTCCTTAATTTAAGGATACCTTCTTTATAAGGGATTTCATCACATTTGACATTTTTATTGAGGGTTCATTGTTGTTATGCACCAATTCACTATTATATGGTGTATATACTGTCCTTTGCAGTATTATATCATGAATCCTTTTATTCTCATGATATTATAATGTTCTGACTAAATGTTATTCCTCGATTATTGTATTCAAGTGTCTCTATTTTTGGTAAAACCCCGTTAACCAAAATATCGTTTTAAATGTTTTAATTATTTTTTCTTATTAATATCCATGTTTTCAAAATGGATTTAATGATTTATTTATATGGATATTAATGGTTTAAAATGTTAAAATCTTCAAGGTGGTATGGGACACTTTGATTCAAAAATCTCTTTATTAAATGTTTTAAATGGTTTTGGAAATGGTTTCTTTTTGAATGGATTCATTATTTCAATATCCTAAAATGTTATATTGTGATTGAAATGTGGAAATGTCATGTTTCCTTTATTCATGTTTATGTGATACAATTATGTTATGGTTCTTGGGCATTGTTATGAAGGATGGGTGGTTCCATGATAAACTAAGGGCGGGTGAGCCCGATATAGCTCTCCAATGCATTAGGTAACGCGAAGGAGTGAAACGTTAAGGTTTCTCTGAAGAGATTTAGGGAATATACTATGATGGGTATTCCAAACGTAACCAAGAGGGTTACTCCCTACGTAAGAATGTTATGAATGCCTCAAGTTACCTTTATGTCTTTTGTTTTCTTTGATTTATTCATGATTTGATATGCCTATGTTTTATGGGTAAAGTATGATTTCATTCTTATGTATATATGAACTAATGTTTCCTTTCCATATTTTTATAACCCTTACTGAGCTTTTTGTGCTCATCCCAAGTTTTTGAAATGCTTTTCACATGTCAAGGGAAAGGTACAAGATGTGAATATAGTGTCAAGGATGTGTCAAGAAAGAATCCGTGTTTTATTTTAAATAGGTTTTCATTGATGGGAAGAATGAATATTGTCTTTTATGTAACCACCTTGTTTAAATGTGGAATGTAATGCAAGTTTCATGATCTAATTCTCTAAAACTCTAAACCTGAAAAGATCCTCAATGTGTAATCTTGTAATAACTCAAGTTTAAGTAAGGTTTAAGGCTGGGGCCTTATAACATGACTAGTATATAAAATTTCATTGTTTTCAAGGGATTTTTGTGCTTGATCCCACCTCAGTCTTGGTGGGAATCACTAAATTTGGGTGATAGTTGTTTCAGAATTTGAACTAGATGAAACCACCACTGATCAATTGAAGAGATTTTTAAATATTGATAAAAATTATTATGATTATTATATGGGGGTGTGTAATCTGTTTTTATATAAATTTCCTTCAAAAAATAATTCATAATATATCTATTTATAGTTTATCTTCTATGTGCAATTCATGGGGAAGGGTTATGTACACTCTAACTTCTTGAGGAGTATACAATGGTGATCTATCTCATATTATGAATAACCTTATCAGTCTAGGATCATGGGAATCCAGATCTCTATTTTGGGTTGTTATTTCTATGATTAACCATCTTTTAATCCTTTAACCATATCTCGATCGACATTATACGGTGGTTGTATTTGTCTGTTCAAAGCCTTTTCCTCCTCATTACTGATTATTTTCCTAGAACCTCTATTGTTATGAATTATTATATTTTATATACACATTTTTAATAAATGATTTACCCAATTCTTAGGTTGGAATTAATTTAGATTCAACTCTTAACATTCATTGTTTTACGGAACAAAAAATATTTTTTAGAAAGTTCATTACATTATATATACCCTTTAAAACTTTTATTAATATATATTTAAAACTTTTATTTATTTATACTCTCACTTTCTATTATATTTAACACATTCTTGATAATTCATAAATGAAGAGACACAATCCTAGTAGTGTTCATATGAGTGTGTTGTTGATTATAATTTTTCAAATTTTGGTTTTTTTATCTTGATTTTATATATTGTGTAACAATTTTTGAACTATGGATATTTTGATTATAAAATCACTTTATGGATGTAAAATAATTTATTTTTTATCATATATATGTATATCATGTGTGACATATGATGATGATAATGATGAACTATGAAACATGGACGGCAGGTGATATACATGATGCAAGGAAATAACTAGTTGCTAGTTAGGGAAAACATCCAGACTAAACCCAAATAGAGACATGGTAAAATGGTATGCAGGAATAACACATTATAGGTATGAGTCATGATGGACATATGGACAAAGCTATGAAAGAGTCAAATATCAATAGCCTCTTATCCAAACCTATGACTATATGGTCATGCCATTGTTATGATATTTTGATCGTGTCCTTATGGTTAAACTATGATCACAACTTCCATTATGAAAAGCATTACAACATTCTTCTAAAGTAGTTGTAGTACATATTCATGGTATCTAGTTTATAATAATACTTCCCAATATATAATTGATATATTTTTTCATGATCTTTTACTTAATTTCATGGAATATTCCACTTATGCATGTGATTATAATTCATGGAAGAATTAGTGGTGTCATATTTTGTTTATACTCACACCATGTAAATCGATCAAAATTAGAAGAAAAACATCCTAACAAAAAAACCAAAAAGGGTAAGGTAGCAATTAAAGGTAATTGAATAAATAGAACAATATGTTCTTCAGTGGTACCATGATTGCCTCTGAATTGATGAAAAATGTATTATTTTTGTATTCATGTTTCATGAGTAATCATCAGTTGAACCTTACATGTGTGGTGGTAAATTTATTATTACTTATATGCCATGAGATTCATACAATAATGATCTATTCTTAATGTAAATTATCATTACCTAATTTTGTTATAACATTTAACACATTACAAAAATACATGACCAAGAATAATATTAGTTTAGTGGCTTTGGAAACACGATAACATAAAAAACATGTTCATAACACATATACATATTCTCCCACATATTTCTTCCTAACTAGAACCCATTTTCAAATATTAAACTTGATACACATCTTGGTTCATGGGGAAAAGAATCACAATAAAGGGTGATCTATGATTCAAAGTAAGGGTAAACATTAGAAATATGTAAAATAATAAATAATATAAGGGTATGAAAACTTGATATTAAATTTATAAAATCATAGAATTAATATAAAATATCATTTACATGATTCATTGTAAAAATAAGGTCGTTTATAATACATTAATCACGGGGAAATGAAGACAAAATTTCATAAAATCATCACATAAGAATATGACATGTAATATTTCGAAGAAACATAACCATGTAATACCATTCCATATAAATAATGGTGTGTTTCAAAAACCTAATGTGATATAACATGGGAACTAATCCTACTGTGAGGATGTACCCCAATCCCCAGTTGCAGTCCTTTACATATATGGGATTCGGTTTCTCCAACATCTCGTTTTGTATCGAGATTCACTATCTTCCAATTCTAGACCATGCTTGTCGACTTCGTTCCATTATTATCCCACAAGATATTAATATATAACCAATACATCTTAGAGAGATATAGTTCCCAAATATCAAAAAATTAAAACAATACATATGTGTTTCATATGAATTTAAAAAATATCAAAACCCTTAAAAAAGTGGGTTTCATGAACATGTCATCAAAACATAACTGATGGAATTGAAACAAAATTCATAAAGATAAATAAATCATAAAAATAAACCATTATGAAAAAATAATAAGAATGGTATCCTTGGGTCATATCCCTAGTATAATATAACTAACATGAAATAACATTTTCATAGTTGGAAAATTATTTTTAAAGATCACTTAAAATTATTGATCAGGAATATATCCTATCCATTTTGAAAAATTATTTTTAAATCATAAATGATTTATAAATCCATTTTAACTAAAAACATACATGAAAAATTATACAAAAGATTTTCCAAATATATTTTAAACATATTTTAAATTTTTTTACCATAAAAATGTTTAAAACGTCATTTAAAACAAATTTATAACATTATTATTAATGAACATTGATTTCAAAATGAAGGGAGAATAACATTTCATGAACCATAAAATATATTAAAAATAATAATATTTAGGATTAAACATGTCAATAGGTCGTATAAAAACCATTTAAAATAATATATGTTCATATCATTTAATGTTCCTAAAATAAGGCAAGTAACAAAGAAAATACATTACTAATAAGGAAATTTTTCATAAGTAAAAACAATGAAAGAGAATTAATAAAAATTATATGTAAAATCTAAAAAAAAATTAATTATCATTAATTAAAATCATAGTTCATTTATACACCAAAAAAAATAAATAGTCGGTTAACATGGATTATATCTCATAGAAAACAAAAGCGAGATGGAAATCCAATACCTTATATCTTGACTATCATCATGATTTTTAAAAATTTATGTATAATAAATATTTTTTTACTATAAATACATTAATGACACATATTCATATATTTAATAATTTATGTGATTTAATTATGAATTTATATTACTCTCTTATTAATATTTCCAAGATTAAGTTATGTTTCTAATAATATTTTCCTTGTTTCTTCTCAGTATTTTGAATTGATATTCTTGGTACTCAGGTATATATCATGATATAATTACCTATAGTTGATAAAAATGATATAAATATAAAATATATTCCTTATATATGTATTTATTGTTAAATATACAATATATATAGAAAATTAAGTACACTCTTCAGAGAGTCATTATGCCGAATGTATGCCTGAACACTGCTTCCATTTTATGTCATGTTCAAAGAAAGAAATTAAATGAAATTTATGAATATATATTGTCATTAATGTATAATTAGTAATTCATATATATCCTATAATTTCATGAAACCCATCCTTAACATATTCCATGTAACATGTGAACGAATCATGTCACATTGATGAGGTTGTAGTCCCCACGTCCAAAATGAATAAACTGTATTTACAAAAAAGTAAATAATGAAGGCACATTTTATATAACAATTAACTAAGAATAACTATATCATAGATATCACATATATATCATAAAAACATAGTTTCCATAATAACTACCTACTAGAATATGTGGTAATGCAAACACCGGCAACATCATTTGTGGAGCGGTAGTTCAATGTATAAAATAATGTTAAATTCATTTCAAAATAGATGTTAGTATGTGTATGAGTAGGTAGAAACCATATAATAAAAACATTTTAGTTATTTGGAAATTAAGGTTATTATATAATTATTTATATGAATAATTTATGGATTTAATGTAGAAAATAAAATAGAAATATTTCATTATGAACAGTACCACTTCTTTGGGTATCTACTATTGAATTGTACAAAAAGACTCCCTTGGTCTTATTTATTTACAATTTAAGTTTTTTTGGCTTAAGGTAGGAATGTTTTCAGGATTATTTTATATTATTTTGATGAAAAAATAGGATGTTATGTGTGAATAAAAAATAAGAATAAGTGATCTTTTATAAGAGATGGGAGGGAATGTTTAATAATTTCTCAAAAGAATAATTTATAATAAATTCAATCTCATTATTAAATACCCAAATATTATATTTGTTATAATATATGATTATATACCATTTTAATATAACAAAAAAATATATTTTATACTTTTTATTTTTATTTTTAACCTTATAATTTATATTATCACATTGTTAATGAATTTTTATTTTAAATAGTGTGACAATGTTTTTAATATTAAGAGGTTGTAATTTTTTCATATAATGTTTCCATTGGACCCTAAATGGAAAATTTAAGATATTCTAAACCATATAACATTGAATATTTAAAATTTACTATTTTTTATTTTTTTTTAAATATTAAAAAAAAATTATTTTCATAATTATCATAAGTGATTATTTTGACACTATTCATAACCTTGACTTTAGGGAAATTAATAAATAAAACTTCTTTAGAATAAAATAATTTAGTACACCCCTAATATTTCATATTCACCCAAAAAAATGTATAACCTTAATCAAATCATATTGTATTTCTTTCAATGTTTATAATATCATTTAACAAATTTTTTAATTAATTAATTAATTAATGTATCATTGTTTTTTATTTATTTACGATAATTAGATCTTTAGTGAAAATATAAAATAAATTCATATGATTTAGATAAACAATTTTTCTTCCAAAAAAATATATATAGTCATTCATATCATCTGCTTAACCCCATATAAAATATAGTATATAAAATTAAACTTTGAGTGGAACATTTTTTCACGCACTTTGTGTTTAATAATATTTATGTCATTTACATGGGAAGGTTTCCATTAAATTATTAAAGTTACATCTTTATCATTTATGGTTAGAATTAATTTCATTTTATAATTTTTTGAAAGTGTTTGGGTAGTTTCCTAATATTTATGATATTATTTTTACCCATCATTACTCAATTTACCTTTAAACAGGTCAACAAAATTACAAATATTTCAATTCATATTATCCACAATGAAAATTGACCTATATACTAAATTTTGATCTTATGATTCCTAATATAGAATCCATTTTCTAAAATTAATAACAAATAATTTTCACATATTTGTTAAAATTAGTCATTTTATAGTAATGGGAAAACATGTTATTAAATTTAAAATTAAAAATACATTTAAATATATTTATAAATATATATTATTGTGATATTGGATACAATGATCTATATTGGAATAAATGATAAAAATATTATCTAAAAATACTATAGAAAAAATAAAATATATAATTCAATAATGTAATTATTTTTTCAACAAACATATGTTTTAATTAATATTAAGTATATTTCACTATTCATAAAAACTCTAAACCTATCATTGAAATTGAAACAATTCATGAATATTAAATATTTAAATCCTTATTTCAAATAATAATATTATTTTGTCATATAAATATTATAAAATTAATATAAATTAGATGGAAAATGGGTTCTCCATTAAAAGGTGGTAATATTACCCATATGAAAAATATATATTTTTATTCATAAAATTTTATTTTTTATTATCTCTGTCCTATCAAATATTTTGGATTATTGTCAAAAAATTAATGAATATGTAATATATAAATTTAAATAAAAATCACAAATAATTTTTTTCATAATTTATTGAGATAAAATGGTTTTCATATATAGAAAAATAATTCTCATCGAAAATGAATTTCATTATTTTCAAATAGCTATATCATTCTTTTTTATCTAATTGATTACCAAGGAATAATTCTATATACATGTCCATCCAATATTATAATAATTTAGTTCATTCTATTTTTAATTTATATTCCAATGACTATGTGGTATATACAATAATATATTAATTACAATATTAATGTTATATTTTAGTTTTATAAAAATCAGTCTTGCATGTAACAAAATCAACCAAATGATCTCAAAATTTTGTGTAAAATAATCCAAACATAGGGTGTGAATGATAATATATGTGTTGTGTGTAGTGAAACCTAAAAATGGTCTTATGTAAAAACAAGAAAACATGATGCTTTTATATAAAAAAAATCTATATTCTATGATGCGTATAATGGAAAATATCAAAAATATTATATCAATTTGAGAAAAACATTTCACAAAATATATAGGTGTTACATTATACCCCCTTTTAAAATGAATTTAAAATCTAATTTCATCTAGGAGATCAAATTATTTATACTTGATATATACATTAATTGACACCCACGTCATAAAAACGAATACTAAAACATCCTATTAAAAAGTGAAAGATGAAAACATAATGGTTTTCTAATAAAATCAAAATTGGGTTTCCACTGAAGATAACATAGGTGAAAATAGAAAACATGGACATGGAAGAGAAAACTAAATGACATGTTCTAATTAAGAGTGATAGAGAAAATGGGATAGAGAAAGTTAATAAGACGAAGGACATAAACTTGTGGTGATCTAAGGGCCCATTTGATTCATTATAAATGAAGGTACTTGGATAACTTCATTTGATACAAGTTCCTTAATATAGATTTTCATAATTTACACGAGAATAAATATTTATTTCATTCCATTACATTTCATAATCATATATCAACCTTTCATTAGAACTTGATAAATTTCGTCTTTATCAATTATTCTATGAAATGGAGGTGATATAGTCACTAACAAATCATGAGACCTATTGAATGATAGGTTATTCCATCTTTTTTAATATAAAAAAAGTATAATACATGTTATCAAATATGTATTAATCCCCATATAGAGACTTAATTACATTGTCACGACCTATCCCCCAGGGCCCGTTTTATGACTACCCCAAGCCAGCCTTCCATAGGCCAGGCGCTGGCGACTAGCTCCAAAGGTGTAAATACCTAAAACTGGGAAGCAATTGCCTTTATAAAGTGTAAACACACACAATAGAGTATTAGTGGGAAGAAAAATACTACGAAAAACTGTATACAAAGGAGTGCTGAAAAGTAAAAGGGTCCGGAAATACGAGCCCAATAAGAAAGTACCGGTACAACTGAAAAACAATTAAACCAAATGAAAAGGTAACGTAGCTTCTGATTCATCATCTGTGGATTCCTACTTGAAGGGTAGTTACATATAGCCTTCTCATCACTCTACGTCTATTAGTATCCTCCGTGTACTGACTCGTCATATGGTCCACCTATGTGTACCGTCTAGTCATGCTACTCTGATACTCAGTCAGCGATGTCCATCATCTGCAACCAACACAAGGAGGTGCGGGCATATCCCATGTAGGATTGAGTATAATGATACTCAATAGGGACCCCGAGACCCTAATGGCATCACAAAAGTCAATAAGAATAAGCCACAATGTGTGAAATCAACAGATAAATTTATTAGGTATATGCCCATATATATAACTAAGTTACCAATTAAACCATCTCAATCATGAGGTAAATGCAAAAGTTAATGGCTCATCTCAAACCAAGATTTCATTCTAGGGGTATTATCAAGTTACACCCCTGATCACACTGTCGGAACCTCAGCTGATGGAGTACTCCTCCTCAATCGTGTACAGTGGACCTGCCGCGTCACACAGAGGCACTTCACACAATCCATGGACTACTAAGGTACTCTTCCTATCTAGTACGGTGGGTTTGCCGTGTCACACAGAGGCGCTCCCCACCGTGGGTCTGTCGCGTCACACAGAGGCGCTCCCCCTCTTAGCCTGCTGAGGTACTCCACGTGTTGAGTACCGTGGTTCTGCCTCATCCCCTAGAGGTGCTCCCCACCGCGGGTTTGTCGTGTAATGGCCCGGTTTTTTGGAGGTCCAATACATAGTAAACATCTGATTCTTGAGGTGTTTTGGGTGGTCTGGGAGGCCATCCCAACTTTTCGGTGAAGTTTGACCCATGGTAGGCCTACTGGTAGCCTTAGCCTGCCGGTAGCAGGCCTACTGGTAGCTCGGTCTACCGGTGGCTACAGCATACCGGTAGCTCGACTACTAGTAGCGGTCAGCCACCGGTAGCTCTCGACTACTGGTATTTGAACCCTACCGGTAGCTCATTTTACCGTTGGTTACAGCCTACCGGTAGCTCCCCTACCGGTGGCTGCACCCTAATTGTAGCTCGGCTACTGGTAGTTTCACACTACCGGTAGATCAGATACCGTTGGCTTCACCCTACAGATAGCTCGGCTACTAGTGGCTTCACCCTACCAGTAGCTCTTGGCACCTGGTTTCTCTTGCCTACCCCCACGGGTTTTTTCAGCAGCGCCTCCATTTTGCACAAATTGGGTCTTAAACCCTATATTTAACCATTTAAGCCAGTTTTAAGGCCCATTAATGCCAATTAATGTCGTTTGATTACGTGATATTCCCTGGGTGCGTCAGTTTAAACCACCCCAAAGGGCGGGGACACTTTAATGACGTGTGGGGCCGCGTGTTCAACCCACAACCCTGCTCCTTACGTGGTTTCGCGTTCTTATCTCAACCATCCCCGGCCTTTATATACTAAAAGGGTACTCCTTGGTTTATTTTCTCGATCACCCTCCAATAGTTTCATCTTCTTTTGCTTGATTACCCGAAGCCCCACCCTTGCCCTTTGCGCACTCTTTTGTTCCTATAAGATAAACATCGATCGACAATCAATCAAGTTGGGGTTCACCTTCGTCTCTCCTTTTTGTGTATCTTGCGGGGTGGGTATACTTTTGATTATGTATAATTGGATAGACCAAACCTTAATGAATATAATAAACGAATTCTAAAGAATGAAGGGGGGAGGGTGTGATTGATGATGTTGCATTGCTTTATAATCTTCTATTATTAATGACTTATGAATTGTGTGGGCTTATGCCTACTGAAAATCATGGTCGCTTGTGGTCATTCTCGATGCACTAACGAACCTTTATTGTTTAAATGGTTGTATTGTGTTTGTGACTCATTGCTGTGTAAAGTAATTTGGTTAATTATGTACATCCGGCTAAATAAATTGAAAGCACCAGGATCAATACTTTCTGTGATAACCCTGGTTAAAGCACACAGATGTTGGAATCCTGAAGTGTGTTAAATCTTTTAAATATGAAAATACTGGCATGAGACTTCTTTGTATTGGTGGTGGTGGTTTGGTTGTTTTCTTTCACAGGACGATTTATGGGTGATGTGGGTGGGGATGGGATCCCCTGTTTCTATTATTTCTTTGGTTGTGAATTTGAGTTTTCATGGTTATCTTGCATATATCACGAATTGGGGTGGGATCCTCTGTTTTTTGAGAAGTCGTTGGCTCCTGGATTTTGGGAACATGGGGTAATATCTTGGCTTGTGATTATGCTTGCTATTTTCACATGTAAGTGAAGAAAACTCATATAATAATATTTACTGAACATAAAAACAACGATGAGACAAATGGGTTTTGGTTTGGTGCGAGTTTTGACTTGGACATAGGTGCTGAATGTGTTCTTTAGGTGGGCTGAAGAAAAACCTGAACTTTGGGCGAGTTCTTGTTAGCTATACATATTCTTGTAGTTTTGTATTTCTTATTCGTGCCCCACCCAAGTTGAGCACTTAGTGTCGAACACCCCCATTTCATGGGGGAGGGTGTTTTTTCCAAAACTTATATTAGTGGCTGGTTATTAGCTCCTTTCTAATCCCGTTCCCGGATAGCCCAAATATCTTCGGGCAGGCTATGATAGCCTGAGGTCCATTATTTGCCCAAGAGTTTTCAGGCAGGGTAGTGTGATGGTTGGCCCAGGTGTGTGCGGCCAGGTGGTTTCCCATGTTTTTTCAGGATGAGGCCCAGGTGTCTTCGATCGTGGAAGTGGATCTTCTAGCCCAGGTGTCTTCAGGCGTGGCAGTGATTGTTCTGGCCTAGGTATTTGCAGGCGTGTTTACATGTGACAGTTGTGTCCTAGGTGTTTTCGGGTGGGGTTTGGCAGTGGGACTGCGTGAGGATGTGGCCCAGTTGTGTGCGAGAGGGGTGAGGTAGTGGGACTGCGGTGAGAATGGCGGGATTGGTCCGATGCATATGATGTCTTCAATAACCAGCGGGAAAGTGGCGTGGGGTACCCAAACATCGATGTGTTATTACTATACATTACTTGACTTGTGTTATTTGGGGAGTGTGCCTTGGTGAGTCTTGGGTGGTTATTTTCCTTGTTAGGTGCTTGGTTATCTCTTTTCCCATAGGTCATTAGTATGCCTCCCCACTTGTGCACGATAGCATTTGGTTTTTCCCTACTCAGTATACTTGTACGCTCACCCTACGTATATAAAACTGCTTTCAGGTTTCCAGGAGGACTTCGGGGATCGCACGAGACTATACTAGATTAGGACCTTTGGGACATTTGCAGTTGTTGTTTTTTTTTATTTGGTACTTTACCTTTGTAGTCACTTTGATCATTGTGGTATTTACTTTTGGAACATGCATATGGGAATGGTTGTTTTGGTTTTTCTTGCACTATTAGTTTTGGTGTTGTGGGATTACTATTTTACATCTTGATCCTATTAAATAAAAAAGGGAAATGTATTCCATTTAGAGATTGATTCTATACCCTTGGCGCTGGTCGCCACTCCGGGACCTATTGAATGCAGGTTTCGGGGGTCACTATCTCTCCTTCAACTTGGAGAAGGAAGGGTCTGGCAATCTGTTGACCCTTCCCTCCTTTTGGTGAAGGCGGGTCATGACAGAATGGTATCAAAGGGAGGTTTGAGAGATAGGATGGAGTCTGGAGTTAGGCACATTACGGATTTCATGGGATGGTAGGGCGATAGTGTTGGGTGACCATGGTGTGTGAATTAGGCCAGGGAAGACCGGCTAGTACACGGGATTTTAGGGCCCCCCATGATCTGATGAAAGGACTCTGGACCTACCGAACAACCAAGTGAGGCCATGCTGATCACATGGTACAGATCCTAGGAATGATACATGCATCATAATGACTTGTGTTCTCATGTTTCTGGGATGTTTTGGGGAATTGGAAATAAATGAGATGTTTAAGAAGTTTTAAAAACAAATATTCTTCACTACTTGGGTTAGGCAGTCCTTGTTTACCTTGCAGCTATGGAACCTAGGAGGTGACCACGTTTGGTGCGGGCGATCGAGGCCCCAGAGACTACCTTAGAAGATCGGCAGAGAGATGATCGGGAGGAGTAGGACGATTAGTGGCAGAAGACACATCGGTCCTTCCAGAGACAGAACCACGAGAAGTATGAGGGCAGCACCTCTAACATGAAGACGGAGGGCTGGCTAGAAGAGCTGGTTGTAGCCTACGACCTGATTCGGGCCCCGACACAGTACTAGGTTCCTCTGGCCGTCAGCTAGATGTGGGGACCGGCGTGTCAGTGGTGGACGCTTTACATGGGGGAGAGGAGAGAGATTGAGGTGGCATGGGCTGATTTCGAGAAGGGGTTCCGGGTGGAATTCCTCTCTTCTACGATGAAGGTGGAAAAGAGGCATGAGCTACTCTACCTCCCGTAGGGGAGTATGTCGGTAAGGGAGCGGGGAATCGAGTTCAAGGACCTCCTATTTTTTTTCTCTGGACCTCTTTCCAGACGAGGAGTCTCGGGCAAGACGTTTAGAGGAGGCGCTTCGACCCTCCCTCCAGTATGTTGTTACCCCCTTCACCCTACTGACGTACTTGGAGGTCTAGAAGAAGGCTGAAGTGGTGGAGATGATGCATGCTCTAGGAGGTGTGACACGAGAGGGGATCCCGCTGGGATCATCGAAGGGGAAGGCTGTCAGCACAATGCCACCAGCATTAGGACCCTCTCGGTTCTGACCAGCATGAAGTAGGCCGCAACCGTTTCAGTTCCGGTCCCCTGGTACTCGCCCATTTCCTTCGGGCCCGGGACCGCAGTGCTTCGTCTGTGGGAGCCATGGACATCTCCAGTGTCAGTTCCCAGACCGAGTATAGTACAGCGGTGGTGGACAACCCTAGCATCCTCCCCAGAAGCAGCTTCCAGGTAGGCCTTTCCAGCAACAGCAGCAGGGACAGTGAGCTCCCCCTCCTCCGAGGGTAGATGTTGCAGGAGGAAGCCGACCTCAGGGTGCTCCTCAGGGACCTCGACCAGGTCGTGGTCGAAGAGGTGGCCGACAGCCAAGAGGTAGAGGAGGTTGGCATGGGAAGTTTCACGCTGCGGAAACAGCAGTCCCAGCTGGATTGGAGGTTGTTCATGGTACGATCAGTTTGTTTAGCACTCTTCCTTATGCCTTGTTCGATACCAGAGCTTCGCACTTCTTTTTTGAACTCAGTCTAGCTCATGCCTTGGGTATAGATGCCAAGATACTTCCAGTTCCCCTGGTGCTGAGCACACCAGTCGGAGGTCATACCGACTTGTTACATGTTTGTCGAAGATGCGGACTGATGATAGGGCCACATCAGTCTATCAGGGATCTACTATTGCTACAGATATAGCCACACGATGTCATCTTAGGAATCAACTGGCTATTCTCTATGTGTGATGTCATCGACGACTTCTGAGGAAGGGTTGTGTTCTCAGACTTGGGTGGCCGGCGTGTTACCTTCACCGGTTAGCGGAGTAGTCAGAAGGGCAGCAGGCAAGAGGAACCCCTCCTCTCCTTGTTAGATGAGGTGTCAATAGATTCAGTAGATGCTGAAATGTTGGAGGTTCCAGAGATCATCTGTGAGTTCAGGGACATCTTTCCTGGGGAGGTGATAACTCTACCCCCTAGATGGGATATCGAGTTTGGGATAGACATACAGCCTGGGGATCGTCCGATTTCGATGACTCCCTACCGGATGGAAACTTCAGAGCTACGGTAGTTGCAAACTCATATTGACGATCTAATGATGAGGGGTTATGTTTGACCAAGTGCATCACTGTGGGGTGCTCCAGTCTTATTCACAAAGAAGGTAGATGGTGGTCTCCTATTGTGCATAGAATACAAGAGACTTAATCAGGTAACAATCAAGAATCGCTACCATCTTCCGAGGATAGATGATCATTTTGACCAACTGAAAGGGCATGGTGGTTCTCGAATATCGACCTGCGGTCTAGGTACCAGCAGTTGAGGGTAAAGGAGAGTGAAATCTCGAAGATGGACTTCAGGTGCAGATATGGGCACTTCGAGTTCGTGGTCATGCCCTTCGGTGTTACGAATGCCCCAGCTGTGTTCATGGCGCTTATGAACTCCATCTTCCGGGAGTACCTGGATCAGTTCGTAGTTGTGTGAATCAATGATATCCTGGTCTATTCATGATTAGAGCAGGATCATGTGGAGCACCGGAGTACGGTTTTGGAGGTCCTCCATCAGCACTCGCTCTATGGTATGTTGTCAAAATTCATGTTCTGGACGCGAGAAGTGCACTTCCTTGGGCACGTAGTTTCGGAGAAAGGGGTACCGGTGGACCCATTAAAGGTTGAGGCGGTTGTTTCTTGGGAAGCACCCAAGAGCATGGCAGAGGCTCGTAGTTTCCTCAGGCTGACAGGTCACTATCAGAGATTCATACCCAACTTTTATCAAGTTGTGTCACCTTTGACATCATTGACCAAGAAGGATAAGGTTTTCATGTGGAGTGAGTAGTGTGAGGAGTCCTTCAACTATCTGAAGGATAAGCTGGTCAGTGCCCCAGGGCTCAGACTACCAGAAGAAGGGGCGGCGTATGAGGTGTTCTGTGATGCTTCAGGGTAAGGCCTCAGAAGTTTGTTGATGCTACAGTAAAGAGTGATATCTTATGGGTCTAGGAAGCTACGCCCTCATGAGCGTAATTATTCCACCCATGACCAGGATCTTTTAGCGGTCGTTTTTGCACTAAAGTTTTGGCGGCATTACCTCATCGGGTAACTCTTTGTGGTCTTCACAGATCACAAAAGTTTCAGGTATATCTTCTCCTAGCCGGACCTAAACTTGTGTCAGCGGAGGTGGCCGGAGTTCCTCTAGGATTACGACTTCGAGATTTACTACACTTTAGGAAGGGGAAGTGTAGTGGTCGATGCATTGAGCAGGAGGTCGCAGAAGGATGAGGTCCGAGAGTCGGCAAAATCCTGGAAGACGATGGAGGAGTAGGCTACCTTGCACATGGATGCGAGGATGGATAGCGGTAGTGGTTTCCTGTATCAGATGACAGTGCAGTTGTCTTTGTTTCAGCAAGTGGAAGAGTCTTAGTGGGGAGAACCAGAGTGCAAAGTGATGTGTGACCGAGTTGACTAGAGAAATGCTCCGGAAGGATGGATGGAGGACGGTTAGAACTAGATGTTTTTCTAGGGGAAACTGTTTGTTCCAGAGGTGATGAGTGGCAAAGTTCTCAGTGAGTTATACAACTCACCCCTAGAGGTACACCCAGGAGTTTCTATGATGTACCAGGGTCTGAAGAGACAGTTTTGGTGGCTCGGAGTAAAGTGAGTATTGGCGGAGTTTGTGGCCAAGTGCCTAGTGTGTCAGTAGGTGAAGGCTGAACACCATGTTCCAGGCGGCCTGCTATAGTCTCTGGAAGTCCCCGAGTGGAAATGGGAGGACATCTCGATGGATTTCATCATGGGACTACCCAAGGTTCAAGAGGGATACGATGCCATCTGGGTAGTAGTGGACTGGTTGATGAAATCAGCTCACTTTCTAGTGATTAAGGAGTGGAGTGCAGTGGATGCTTTGGCTTGAAGGTATGTAGATGAGGTGGTGCAGTTTCATGGTGTTCCGAGGTCTATAGTCTCGGATAGGGATGCATGGTTTACCTCATGAGTCTGGAGAGGATTATATAATGCTTTTGGCACCCAGATACGTCTTAGCACTGCTTTCTATCGCTAGAGAGATGGGAAGATAGAGAACACCATCCAGACCATGGAGGATATGCTACGGCCATGCATTCTGGACTCAGGAGTATCATGGGTGTGACACGTACCTCTGGTAGAGTTCTCCTACAATAATACTTATCACTCTACCATTGGTATGGCCCCGTTTGAAGCCTTGTACGGGAGACCATACTGTTCACCTATGGGTTGGACCGAAGTTGGAGAGGCCGGCATCCTTGGCCCGGAGGTGGTGCAGAGCACGACAGAGAAGGTTCAGCTTATACGAGAGAGGATGAAGGTGTCCCAGGACCGACAAAAGTCGTATGATGATACCAAGAGGAGTCTCTTGGAGTTTGAGGTTAGAGACCACGTGTTCTTGATGGTCTCCCCTCATCATGGACAACAGAGGCTTGGCAAGGGGAGTAAGCTTTCTCCCAAGTTCATCGGACCCTTCGAAGTGTTGCAGTTGGTCAGTGATGTGGCTTATAAGTTATCTTTACAACCGCTGCCACTAAGGGTACATGATTTATTCCATGTGTCCTAGCTCCGACGTTATCTGCAAGACGATTCACACGTCCTTTACTAGGGAGAGCTAGACATCGAGGACATCATGACCTTTGTGGAAAGACCAGTGATGATCGAGGATCGTGAGGAGAAGGAGCTTCTTGGGTGAACCATTCCCTTGGTTCGTGTGATATGGAGACACGGTGGGCTTGAGGAGTGTACCTCGGAGAGGGAATCATAGATGTGTGCCCAGTACCCAGAGATGTTTTGAGTTTTGTACTGTTCTATTTTTACTTACTGTGGTGGATCGTTTTACCTTGTTGGCTATGAAATATGTGGTTTTTCATTCCTCTCCGAATTTGTGTCAAATGTCCTACCTATGGGGATGTGAGGATCAGACCCCTAATTAGGACGCATTAAGGTGTATGCGATTCAACCCGTGCAGGAGAGTCAGTTCCGCCCAAAGAGAATAGTATCTTGACATGGGGGAAGAGTCTCCCCAACCCATAGACAGGGAATTCTGACATGGTATGTTTCTTTTTTCTTAAGAGAAAGGTGTTTTTAGTTAACAATGGGGTTCTCTTCTGAGAGGTATCTTTCAAGGAGTTTGTTCGGACTCTCTCTTTCCTTCTGGGTTGTTTTGATTCTCGAGGGCGAGAATAATTTGAGAGGTATCTGATGTCGTGGCCCGAGTTGTTGTAGGTCCATTACATAGTAAAAATATGATTCTTTAGGTGGTATGGGTGGTCTGGGAGGCCATCCCAACTTCTTGGTGACATTTGACCCACGGTAGGCCTATTGGTAGCCTTAGCCTACTGGTAGCTGTCAGCCACCGGTAGCTCTAGACTACTGGTTGCTGCAACCTACCAGTAGCTTGGTCTACCGGTAGCGGCATCCTACCGGTAGCTTGGCTACCGGTAGCTATCGGCCACTATTAGCTCTCGACTACCGGTAGCTGCACCCTACGGGTAGCTCGTCTACAGGTCACTGCACCCGACCGGTAGCTCAGCTACCGGTTGCTGCACCCTACCGATAGCTCGGCTACTGGTGGCTGTCAGCCACTAGTAGCTCTCGGCTACCGGTTCCTCTTGCCTACCCCCATGGGTTTTTCCAGCAGCGCCTCCTTTTTTCAAAATTGGTTTTTAAACCCTAGTTTGACCCCTTTAAGCCTGTTTTAAGGCCCATTAACGCCAATTAATTGTGTTTGATTAAGTGAGATGCCCTGGGTGCATCGGTTTAAACTGCCCCAAAGGGTGGGGACCCTTTAATGATGTGTGGGGCTGCGTGGTAAACCCACGACCCCGCTTCTTGCGTGGTTTCATGTTCTTATCTCAACAGTCCCCAACCTTTATAAACTAAAAGGGTACTCCTTGGTTTCTTTTCTCGATCACCCTCAGATCGATTCGTATGCACATGCATGAGTTCCCAAAGCCCCACCCCTCCACTTTGCGCACTCCTATGTTCCTGGAAGATAACCTTCGATCATCGATCAATCAAGTAGGGTTTCACCTTCGTATCTCCTTTCTGTGTATCTTGCGGGGTGGGTATGCTTTTGATTCTATAGAATTGGATGGACCGAAGCTTAATGAAGATAATAAATGGATTCTAAATAATGAAGGGGGGAGGGGTGTGATTTATGATGATGTTTTGCTTTATGATCTTCCATGATTAATTATTTCTGAATTTTGCGGGCTTACTCCTACTGAAAATCATGGTTGTTGGTGGTCTTTCTCTGTGCTCTAACGAACCATTGTTGTTTAAATGGTTGTATTGTGTTTTTGACTCCTTATTGTGTATATGAATTTGGTTAATTACGTATATCCGGCTAAATAAATTGAAAGCACCAGGATCAATCCTTTCTGTGATAACCACGGTTAAAGCACAGCAAAGTTGGATTCATGAAGTGTGTTAAATACTTTAAATCTGAAAATACTGGCATAGACCTTCTTTGTGTTGGTGGTGGTGGTTTGGTTGTTTTGTTTCACGTGACGATTGTTGGGTGATGTGGGTGGGTATGGGATCCCATGTTTCTATGGTTTCAATAGTTGTGAATTTGAGGATGCGTGGTTATCTTTCTTATATCACGAATTGAGGTGGGATCCTCTGTTGTTGAGAAGCTGTTGGCACCTGGATTTTGGGAACATGGGGTAATATCTTGGCTTGTGCTTATGCTTTCTATTTTCCCATGTAGGTGCATAAAACTCATCTATCAATAATTACTGAACATAAAAACAAGGATGAGACAAATGGGTTTTGGTTTGGTGTGAGTTGTGACTTGGACATAGGTGCTGAATGTGTTCTTTAGGCGGGCTGAAAAAAAACCTAAACTTTGGGTGAGTGCTTGTTACCTATACATATACTTGTAGTTTTTTGATTCTTATTCTCACCCCACCCAAGTTGATCACTTAGTGCCGAACAGCCCCATTTCATGGGGGATGATGTTTTTTCCAACACTTATATTAGTGCATGGTTATTAACTCCTTTCTGATCCCTTTCCCGGATAGCCCAAGAATCTTCAGGTAGGCTATGATGGCCTAAGGTCCATTATTAGCCCAAGAGTCTTCGGGGCATGGTAGTGTGGTGGTTGGCCCAGGTGTGTGCGGGAAAGTGGTTTCCCATGTGTCTTCGGGATGAGGCCCAAGTTTCTTCGGGCGTGGCGGTGGATCTTCTATCCCAGGTGTCTTCGGGCGTGGCGGTTATTGTTCTGGCCTAGGTGTTTGTAGGCATGGTTACGTGTGATAGTTGTGGCCCATGTTTTTTCGGGCGGGGTTTGGTAGTGGGAATGCATGAGGATGTGGCCCAGGTGTGTGCGGGCGGGGTGAGGTAGTGGGACTGTAGTGAGAATGGCGGGATTGGTCCGATGCGTAAGATGTATTCAATGACCAACGGGAAAGTGGCGAGGGGTACCCAAACATCGATGTCTTATTACTATACATTACTTGACTTGCATTATTTGGGGAGTATGCCTTGGTGAGGCTTGGGTAGTCAGTTTCCTTGTTAGGTTTTGGTTATCTCTTTTCTCACAGGCCATCAGTATGCCTCCCCACTTGTGCACGAGAGATTTAGGTTTTTCCCTACTAAGTATACTTTTATGCTCACCCTACATATATAAAACTGCTTTCAGGTTTCCCGGAAGACTTCGAGGATCGTGCGGGACCATACAATCACAGGACCTTTGGGACAGTTTCAGTTGTTTTTTTTCTTTCATTGGTACTTTACCTTTGTAGTCTCTTTGTACCTTGTGGTATTTACTTTTGGAACATGCATATGGGAGTTGTTGTTTTGGATTTTCTTTCACTTTTAGTTTTGGTGTTCTGGGATTTACTATCTTACCACCCTATCCTATTAAAAGAAAAATGTTAATGCCTTCCATTTAGTGAGCGATTCTATACCCTTGGCGTTGGTCGCCACTCCGGGACCTATTGAAGGTGGGTTTTAGGGGTCATTATCTCTCCTTCAACTTGATGAATGAAGGGACTAGAAATCTGCTGACCCTTCAATCCTTTTCGTGAAGGCGGGTCGTGACATGTCGTGGCACCAAGCTGCTCCCCACTAGGCTAGTCAAGTCACTCCGAGTCGAATTGGTCCACATTCTTCAGGTCTCATCCAACTACTAGGTCTATGCACTATGTTTACTCATCTACAGGAGGATCTGCTCCACGATCTGTAGGTCGATACTACAACTATCATTAAGTCCCACATAGATGTATCTCAAAGGTCCACCATATCATAGAGGTCTCAACTCAATTTACGGAGCGTCAATCGGATGCTCGATATGCAAGTTATTAGCTTTTTAGTCTCGGGGCCTGGTTAGATTCGTGTACGATCCAACCTGACCATGTCTCAACTTTACCATGAACTCCAATGGGGTATACTCAAGAGACTTCCATGCTCCAAGATTACCAGTGTCATTGACGGTTAGTCAAACAGACTTCGGGTGCCAATGATATGGCCAAAGGATGTAAAGTGTTATTAGTGGGCCGGGGTCTAGTCCGACCCGATCAGATCTACTCGGCCCCACCCAGTCTGGCCCGACTGGGTCTAGGTCGACCTGGTCTGCCCACTATGTTCGGGCCAGCCTGGTGGTCTGGGCCAGCAGACTGCGGGGGCGCTTCAGCCTGGAGGTCGGTCCGGCTGGCACCGCTTGGTGCGCTACTCGAGCAGCTTGGTCCGGGAGGCCAAGCCGGTTCGGCCAGCGATGCCACGTGGCACGCTGTGGGCCGGCTCGAGAGGCCAGGAGGCCAGGGGACGCTAGGAAGGGCGTGTGGGAGGCCCTGTGCAGACTGTGAGGGGCACAGTCAGGACGTCAGGGTGCGCCGAAGGTTGCGGACAGACCGGTCGGGGCGCAGGCAGGCCGGCAGGGCACTGGGCATGGCGCGCGGGGTGCGCGTAGGCCAGCAGGGCACCGATAAGGCTGCAGGCAGGGCGCGCAGGGTGCAGGGAGGGTGGGGGAAAGGCTGTGCGGGGTGTGGGAAGGCACCGATCAGGCCAACGGGAGGCCACGGGTAGGCGGGCCGACAGCCAGGTGGGGGTCGGGCAGGCTGGTTAGGCAAGGCTCGGCCTAGCGCGGGCAGACGGTGTTCGCCCAGGATCACTGGTGCGCCGTGGGGGTGGCACAGTTCACAGAGGCCACAGGTAGTGTTGCCTTTGTCATTTCCTCCGTCATAGCCTCATCGTTGTTAGTTTTTCCATGCCGAAGAATTCCACAAGAAGGATAAATCGACAGAGGATGTCGGGCCATGTTTGTATGGCACATATCCTACGCATTTATGGTGATAGCAAACGGTTCATAATAATGAAGCTCAACAACCTTCATTATCCAAAAATAAGGGAAGAACAAGGCACTCAAATGAATTTAATCCCCCTACCTTTGATTTTCAGTAATTGATCGTGAAGTCACAGGATGAAGTCAAAGAAGGATCGTCGTCAGCGTTCTTCGTTGGCGAGAGTTCTTCATTGGAGGACGAGGTTCCTCGTTGAGAGATTTCCCTTCAATCACCCATGTGGATTCGTTGTTCCAAATAATAGATTACTTAATCTATTATTTCGTTGGCACAAATTCAAAAAAGTGTAATTAAATTAAAAGTCCCATCCTCATTAATTCACGTGTGTTGGCACATATTAATTGGGGAGTTGGCACCAATTCAAAATGGAGTAATTATCTAGGTAGGAACCCCCTTAATTGTGGAGTATTGGAAAAATTAAAAGTTATGGGAGGTGTATAGGATCCCCTAAATTAATGTGAGAGGTTGGAAAAAATTATATAGATGGAATTTGAAGAGGTTCCTCAATATTAATTGGGGAATGAGTGTTTTCTCCACATTAATGGGGAGTTTCAAGGGGTTAAGATCCTGGGAAGTCCCCACCTCATTTATCCTCACATGGGAGGTTGAGTCCGGGAGGGCCCCACCACCATAACCTCTCATGGGAGGTTTAGGTGTGGTGGCCTCACCTCCAACTTACAAAAGGAGGTTTTAACCACCCAACACTCGCTTGACAGCTAAAATAAAATAAAGTCACAAACACTTTATTATATCATTTTCCTTGAAAACCCAAAATATAACTTTTAAACATGACTTAATAATGTCAAATTGAAAGTCTCCTTAAGAGAATACGAGAACTGCGAGTTCAACGGTTCCCTCATATTTCAACTACGAGCACTGATTCAAAAGTAATAAAATCCCGCTAGTATGTTTTCTGAACGTACCCAATCAAAACTTCAGAAATTGATTCCGGGCATCCTGTGTCTCGGAATCACGCACTGTCAGTTTTCGAGGACTCGTAAAATTTCCATCTAATTAATAAAAAAATTTCCACTGTAATTTCAGTTCTTTACATTCACCCCACCTCCAGGTTTTACATCCCTGTAAGCTACAACTCAAACTAAGAGAACAAATGGAGGTACTGAGCAAGTATCTGAGCCTCTTGTTCCCATGTTCTTTCTTGGAGGTTCACATGCAGAAAAAAAACACACACCATAGGTATTGACCATCCATGTAGGACCCACTCTTTTCGATCCTCAATCTCTAATAGAATCTCCATAAAAGTTGCCCCATCGTCGACGTCCAGCTACCCATGTTTGATGATGTGAGAAGGTCGTGTACGTATCTCCTCAACTGAGATACATGGAAGACGTCGTGCACCCGGTGAAGCTGAGGTAGAAGAGTCAAGCAGTAAGCCACCTCGCCTACTCTGCTGAGTACCTGGAATGGTCCAATGAATCTCAGAGATAACATGCCGCCTTGGCCAAATATTTGTAGTCCTCATCAATGTGAGACCCATAGAAAGACGTGGTCTCCATCCTCAAACACCAATGGCCTTCGTCTCCTATATGCATATGACTTATGCCTGCTCTGTGAATTATTCATCCACTCCTGGATGATCTACACCTTCTCAGTGGTAGCTCGTACCATCTATGGTCCTACTAGTACTGACTCCCCAGGGTCTATCCAGCACAAGGGTGATCTGCAAGGTTGCCCGTACAATGAGTCAAAAGGTGTCATCCCGATGGTTGAGTGATAGTTATTGTTGTATGAAAACACCACCAAAGGCATGTGATGATCCCAGTTGTGCCCGATGTCGGGGACACAAGCACGTAGCATGTCCTAGAGGGTCTAAATGGTCCACTTAGACTGACCATATATCTAAGGATGGAAGGTGGTGCTTAGACGAAGCTGCATCCCAAAACCCTCCTACAACCCCTTCCATAGTAGGGAAGTAAACAATGCGTCATGATCAGAGACAATATAAGAACGTACTCCATGTATCCTCACAATCTCATGTATGTAGACGCATCCCAATCTCTCTACTCAACCCTACTCATTGATCGGTAGGAAGTGGGGTGACTAGGTGGGTCTATCGGTGAACACCAATATAGAGTCATGTCCCTTGGATGTACATGGAAGAATCATCACGAAGTCCATGGATATCCCATCCCACTTCCACTCTGGGACCTCTAAAGGCTGGAAAAAGCCTACTGGTTCCTAGTGTTCTTCCTTCTCTTACTGAAACATGAGGCATCGAGAGACAAACTCTGCTATTGTCTTCTTCATACCTGGACACAAGTGCTGTCATCGATGATCCAGGTACATCATCGCCACTCTTGGGTGTACTGCTAGAGGGGATGTGTGGAACTCCCTGAACACTTCCTCATAAAGTGCTACTAGTACCATGGTATGTTCTCTAAAGAGGATGACATGCTCTCTACCTTCATAATATCCATCAGGTTCCTACCTTGTGGATATCTAAGCATGTCGTGTCTCGCAGTCATCATCCCCATGCTGTGCCTCTCTGACACACAGATGAAGTGGGGGAGTGACTGTAAGGTACTGAATGAAAGCGTCTCAATCTCTATCTACAAACGATATCTGCAAAGCGTCCAGCTACTCCGTCGCTTTACCTAGCATCTGTATAACAGTTCTTCTGTAAAGTAAATCTTCAACAACATTTCCCTTCCAAGGAGTAATGACTATCTCGAAGCCATAGTCCTAGAGGAACTCAAGCCAACATTGCTGTCTGAGGTTCAGGTCCTTTTGAGAGAAGTTATACCTGATACTCTTGTGATGAGAGTACACGGTAAAATTATCGCCCATAAGATAGTGTCGCCACATCTTTAAGGAAAAGAAAACTGCAGGTGACATCAGGTCATGGATAGGATAGTATTTCTTGTGTGGTCTCTGCTGTTGAAAACCATCTGTGTTCACTACTCCATCCTGCATCAGGACACACCTGAGTCCAGTCCCTGATGCATCGCAGTAGACTACGTACACTACCTCTTCCTCTAGAATCCTCAATATAGGGGAACTATTCAGCCTATTCCTCATCACTTGAATGCTCTGCGGGAATCAATCGAATGACACGAAGGGTTTACCCTTCTTCGTCCCGGATGATAGTGGAGCTGCAACTGTGGAGAAGTCTGGGATGAACCTCCAGTAGTACCCGACCAAACCTATGAAACTGCATACCTCTATCACACTCCTAGGTGGCTCCCAATCATGTACCTCATCAATCATCTCATGATCCACTGCAACTCTAGCCTCCGAGATGACATGTCCTAATAAGTGAACCTCTCGGATCCAAAACTAGCACTTCGAGAGCATACCATAAAGCTGGTGCTCTTGGAGTGTGTCCAGTACTACCTAAAAATGGTAAGCATGCTCCTACTTAGTAGTCTATTATATCAGTATGTCGTTGATGAAGACTATGAAAAAATGATCGAGGTATGGCTGGAAGATCCTACTCATGAGACCCATGAACACTGCTGGAGCATTGGATACGCCGAAGGGCATAACCAAGAACTCATAGTGGCCATATTGACACCTAAAGTCCATCTTATGCACATCCTCATCTCGAACTATGAGCTAGTGATAGCCTGATCTGATGTCTATCTTCGAGAATCATTGTTATCACTTCAAATGATCAAAGTGGTCGTCAATCATCGGGAGTGGCTACGTGTTCTTCCAGGTCACCTGGTTCAGGTGACCGTAGTAGAAAAAAAGCCACAATCTCCCATCTGCCTTCTTGGTGAATAGAATCGGGGCTCCCTAGGGAGAAACACTGGGCCAGATGAATCATTTCCCCTACATTTCCTCCAGTTGTACTCACAGCTCACAAAGATCAGCAGGATCCATCCGATATTCTAGTGTAGATATCGGTGTCGTCCCGAGGTACAGGTCAATGTAGAATTACACCTCTCTATGAGGAGGTATTCCTAGAAAATCTTCAGGGGAAACATCGACGTATAGGTCCACCACTATAGGATAATTCAGACTCTCCACATCTACTCCTCCGAGGGTAAGGTAGGCCAACTGAATAGTGATTGGTTGCACCCTCCACTAAGTAAGTCTTTCATGCACTGCAATGGATCCATTCTTGCTGGTAAAGGTGATCATGGCTGCATCTGTACAGACACATAACACTTTCCACCTAATATAGTAAATTTGAGCATGGACTGTAGATATCCAGTCCATACCCAATATGATTGTGTAAGGCCTCGACATCTCTATTAGGAGATCCCAGCTGAAGCTCTCGCCTACAAGAGTATGCTCAAACTACCAGCAGCAGTGCATAATCGTTGAGTCTACTCTCGTAAGTGTCTATTGCCGTAAGGATCGATCCAATGGATCCATCAGAATATCCTATCTCTGAACGAGGGTAGTGGAAATGAAAGAGTGACTGGAACCTATGTCAATAAGAACTGCAGCTAAGGTGGAGTAGACAAAAATCATACCTCAAATCATCTCCGGAGAGCCATGGTTGTATGCCTCAGCTTTATATAGCTAAGATCTCCCATGTCCACCTACTCCATGTGGTCAGGGTAGACCTTCTATTGGTGGTGGCGATAACACATCGAAACATCGTCCAATGCTAGCGACACAACCTACTTCTATGCCACATCGGCCTGCTCTTTGCGTACCGCCTTAATCGAATCTCTGCATCTACCTGGAAGGTCCCTCAACTGTCCCGTGATCATCTGAATGACAGGTCACATAGACACAAGCCATGTGACCCTGCCTGCTGCATGAGTAACACTGCATGTTCTTGACATGTATGTCACCACCTCGGGTGCCCTGCACAATTGATCCTAAGTCATACAGTCATCCACTCGTGGTTCTGGTCCTCTTGGTCTTCTACGTCATCTTTCTACTTCCAGCTGCAGAAGACTCCACTGCATGTTGACTAGTGGTGGGTCTCGCATCCGGAGACTGCTCATCAAGGAAAATCTCCACCAAGAGGGCTCTCTCCAGCACCCCATCCTACGTCAGGATGCTGAGTGAGATCATCGAGTCCCTGATCTCTCACCTGATCCCCTGCTCGAAAGTTCAGGCCCCTAAGAATGGGTCTCACACTATATTTGTGGAGTAGCACGAGTGGTTGGTGAACCTCGATGCGTACTGAGCTACTATCATGCTACCCTGCTATAGATGCAGTAGCTCCTATATATGCACCGTATGAAGGGTGGCTAGGAAAAACTCTGCTCAGAATTGTCTCTCGAAGTCTTCCCATAGTAGCATCTTCTTGTCATGAAACTAGAGCATCAGGAACCACAATTTTCATGCTATAGCCTAAAGGAGATTCATGAAATGTATCACCATAAGGTCTGTTGGTATCTCTATGAGTCAGAAGACTCTCACCACAGCCTCTAGCAAATCCTTTGCCACCTGTGAGTCCATCGATCCCCTGATCCTGGGTGGCCAGTGGCACTAGAACTCATGAAACACGATAAAGTGGCATGCATCGTCTTCTACTGGGGCTGGTGGAATCGTTGGAAAAATGGTTAGTGGTACTGATGGTGCCTCTTCTGTAAGGGGGCCATGTATAGACACCTCATCCCTCGGTGGGCCAATTTGTCATGACCTGTCCCCTGGGGCCCGTGCCGTGTCTACCCCAAGCCTGCCATCCATAGGCCAGGGGCTGGCGACTAGCGCCAAAGGCATAAATCCCTAAAAATGGGAAGGCATTGCCTTTATAAAGTGTAAACGCACATAACAGAGAATGAGCTGGAAGAAAAACACTAAGAAAAACTATATACAATGGAGTGCTGAAAAGTAAAAGGGGCTAGAAATAAAATCCCAACAGGAAAGTACAAGTACAACTGAAAAACATGTTCAACAGAAGAAAAGGCAAACAAGCTACTGAGTCATCCTCTAGGGATTCCTACATGAAGGGTATGTTATGATAGCCTCCTCATCACTCTACGTCTGTCAGTCTCCTCCATGTATCGACTCGATGTATGGTCCACCTCCTCGTACCATCCAGTCCTGCTACTCTGATCCTCGATCAGCGCTGTTCGTCGGCTACAACCAAACAAATAAGGTGCGGGAATAGCCCGTGCAGTGGTGAGTATAAAGATACTCAGTAGGGACCCCGAGACCTTCAAGGTCTCACAAAATCCAACAAAGATCAACCACAAAGTATGAAATCAACAGATAACCTCACTTAGGTATATCCCTATACATATACCTAAGTTAGCAAGTAATCCATCTCAATCATGAGGTAACACAAAAGTTAATGAATAAGCTCAAACCAAGAGTTTATTCTAGAGGTAGTATCATGTAACATCCCCAGTAACACTGTCAGAACCTTGGATGATTTAGTACTCCTCCTCTATCATGTACAGTTGTCCTCATGTGTCACAAAGAGGTGCTTCCCACTATACTTGGACTGCTGAGGTACTCCTCCTGTCGAATATCATGGGTCTACCGTGTCACACAGAGGTGCTCCCCACCGTGGGACTTCCGCATCACTTAGAGGAACTCCCCATCATAGTATTCTTAGGTAAACCACATGTCGAGTACTGTGGGTCTACCGCTTCACACAGAGGTGCTCCCCACCATGGGTCTGCCGCGACACCAAGGCGCTCCCCACTAGGCTAGTCGAGTCCCTCCGAGTCGAATCGGTCTGAAGTCGTCAGGTCTTAGCCATCTACTATGTCTCTTCACTCTGCTCACTCGTCTCTTGGAGGATCCTCTCCACGATATGCAGGACGATATTCCACCTATCACAAAGTACTACATAGAAGTATCTCAATGTTCTTCCACGTCACTGAGGTCTCAACGCAACTGACAGCGTGTCAATCGGACTTCCGGTCTGTGAGTTATTAGATTTTTAGTCCCAGGGGCCCATATTGATTCGTGTACATTCCAACATGACCATATCTCAATGTTACACGAAAATCCAATAGGGTATAGTCAAGGGACCATCATGCTCCAAGATTACCAGCGTCGCTGAAGATTCTTCAAACGGATGTACGGTGCCAAAGATATGGCCAATGGAAGTAAAGGGTCAGTAGTTGGCCCTGGTCCAGTCTGACCCATTCAGACAGACATGGCCCATCCCAGTTTGGGCTAACCCAGTCTAGGTCGACCTGGTCAGACCCACTATGTGTGACCCGGCCCGTTAGGCAGCTCAGCCCACTAGTTTTGGCCATGTCTGTTGGGCCCAGGCTAGCGGATTGAGGGGTTGGTTTGGCCTAGAGGTCGCCATGTAGGCAGCTCGGTGTGGAGGTGGCGGTTGGTTCGGCCAGCACTCCGTGGGGCCAGCTCGGGTGGCTAGATCTGGAAGGCCGAACCGGTTCGGACAGCGACACCGCGAGGGATTTTGCAGGATGGAACGGTAGACAGGTAGGCCGGGGGTAGTCGGTAAGGGTGCATGAAATGCCTCTAGCATTCCAGGTAGGGTGAGGTAGGCTGCAGGAAGGACGGCAGGGCGCGCGAGTTGCCCTGTGCAGGCCGGGTAGGGCACGGAAGCCCGCGAGTAGGCCGTGCGGGGAACGAACAGGCCGACATGGTGCCAGGAAGGCCGCGGGAAGGACGTGCTTGGCACGGTCAGGCCAGAAGGGCAGCATGCAGACCACATGTATTGCGTATGTATGCTGCAGTCAAGCCGAGCAGGAGGCGGGCAGGCCGCACGAGGCGTCGGGCAGCCTGGGTGGGGCACTGGGTAGGCCGCGCAGGGCATTGGGCGGGCCGCGGGCCAGCCAGTGGGAGGCTACGGGTCGGAGGGCCGGTGGCCGGGTGGTATCCGAGCAGGCTGGTTCAGCCTGTCCTGTGCCGGTGCAGGCCGACAGTGTTCGGCCGGGAGCACCAATGCACCGCTGGGGTGATGCGGTTCGCAGAGGCCACAGGTAGCACGGCTATTTTCGTCGTCGCCTTCATCGCCTCATCGTTTTTATGTCTCCATGCCAAAGTACCCCATAAGAAGTAAAATTGACGGAGGATGTCGGGCCATGTTAGGTTGGTCCATATCCTCCATGTATATGCAGATAGCAAATAGTTCATAAGAACGAATCTCAACAACGTTCATTATCCAAAAGGAGGGAAGAACAAGGCACTCAAAAAAAATTAATCCATCTTCCTTTGATTCGTCGTTCGTTGACAGAGTCGCTGATGTTGGTCGCCAAAGACATCTCACGACTGTTGAAGCCTCGAGGAAGATGCCAAAGAAGGATCGGCTTCCTTCGTTCTTCATTCTTCGTTGGGAGGGTCATTCCTCATTGATAGAATTCCCTTCAATCTCCCAAGTGAATTCCTTGTTCCTAATAATAGATTACCTAATGTATTATTTCATTGTCACAAATTCGAAAAGGGGAATTAAATTAAAAGGCCCCTCCTCATTAATTCATGTGTGTTGGCACGTATAAATTGGAGAGTTGGAACCAATTCAAAATGGATTAATTAACTAGGTAGGCTCCCTCGTAATTGTGGAGGATTAGAAAAATTTTAAGCTAGGGGAGGTGAAGAGGCTCCCCTAAATTAACGTGAATGGTTAGCACAAATTAAATAGAGTGAATTTAAAGAATTTCCCCGATATTAATTGGAGATTGAGAGTTTTCTCCACATAAATGTGGAGTTTCTAGGTGTTAAGAGCCCAGGTGGTCCCTACCTAATTTATCATCACATGGGAGGTTGAGTTCAGGTGGGCCCCAACAACACTAGAATCCCTAAACTAAAAACCACACTATGTAACCTTAAAACTATTACTTCACATAAAAAAATGATCAGAGTCCTACGTTATGCAGTAGAACCAACTCCTATGATACCAATTTGTCACGACTCGTCCCCCGGGGCCCATGCCGTGACTACCCCAAGCCTGCCTTCCATATGCCAGATGTTGGCGACTAGATCCAAAGGCATAAATACCTAAAACTGGGAAGGAATTGCCTTCATAAAGTGTAAACCCACATAATAGAGTACGTGATGGAAGAAAAAAACTATGCAAAACTGTATAAAAAAGAGTGCTAAAATGTAAAAGGGACTGGAAATAAAATCCGACCAGAAAAGTAAATGTATAACTGAAAAACAAGTACAAATGAAGAAAAGGTAAAGCAGCTAATAAGTCATCCTCCGAGTATTCCTACCTGAAGGGTAGGTATATATAGGCTCCTTAGCACTCTACGTCTTTTAGTCTCCTCAGTGTACCAACTGGTCGTAAGGTCTACCTCCGGGTACCATCCAGTCATGCTACTCTTATCCTCAATGAGCGATGTCTGTCGTTTATGACCAACACAACGAGGTGTGGGCATAGCCCGTGCAGAGATGAATATAACGATACTCAGTAAGGACCCTGAGACCCTCAAGATATCACAAATTCCAACAAGGATAAACCAAAAAGTATGAAATCAATAGATAACTCATGTAGATATATTCCCATACATATACCTAAGATACCTAGTAATCCATCTCCATCATGTGGTAAACACAAAAGTTATTGACTCAGCTCAAACGAGGATTTCATTCTAGGGATACTATCAAGTAACATCCAAAACCACACGGTCATAACCTCAGCTGATGGAGTACTCCTCCTCTATCAAGTAGTGTGGGAACGCCGTGTCACATAGAGGTGCTTCCCACTATCCATAGACTACTGAGGTAATCCTCCTGTCGAGTACAGTGGGTTTTCCACGTCACAAAGTGGCACTCCCCACCATGGGTCTTTCGCGTCACATAGAGGCGCTCCCCCTCATATCATACTGAGGTACTCTACGTGTCGAGTACCATGGGTCTCCCGCATCACACAGAGGCACTCCCCACCGTAGGTCTGCGTGACACCAAGGAGCTCCCCACTGGGCTAGTCGAGTCACTCTGAGTCGAATCGGTCAGCGGTCGTCAGGTCTCAGCCAGCTACTAGGTCTCTGCACTATTCTTGCTCGTCTCTAGAAGGATATACTCTATGATTTGCAGGTTGATACTCAAACTGTCACAAATTCTCACTTATAATTATCTAAAAGGTAGTCCACATCATAGAGGTCTCAACGAAGCTGACGACACGTCAATCAGATGCCAGGTCTATGATTCATTAGCTTTTTTGTCCCAAGGGCCAGGTTGGATTCATGTACAATTCAACCTGACTGTATCTCAACATTACCCTGAATTCCAATGGGGTACACTCAGTGGACCATCATGCTCCAATATTACATGTATCACTGACGGTTCGTCAAATGGACGTCTGGTACCATAGATATGGCCAATAGATGTAAAGGGTTAGTAGTGGACTCGGGTCCGGTCCGACCCGGTTGGATCGACTCGGACCAACCCAATTTGGGCTGACTAGGTCTTGGTCGACCTTGTCAGACCAGATGGGTCTGACCTATCCTGTTGGTCGGTTATGCCCACCAGGTTCAGTCTGGTCTGTTGGCCCGGGCCAGCGGACTGTGGGGGCAGTTCGGCCTGGAGGTCGGTTCGGCCAGAACCGCGCGGTGTGCGGATCGGTCCCGATGACCGAGCCAGTTTGGCCAACGACATCGCTTGGGATGCCGCAGTCCGTCTAGAGATGCTGAGGGAAGCTAATAAAAGCACACGTGAGGCCATGAGAAGGCTTTATGGGGTGCAAGAAGGCCGACTGGGCAGGACACGGGCAGGCCACGGGCAGGCCGGAAGTGTGCGCGGAAGGTCGCAGACTGGCTGCACGGGGTGCGGGCAGGCCGTCAGGATGCCGGGCAGGGAGTGCGGGGCATGGGAAAGCCACGAGAAGACTGAAATGAGGCCACAAGTAGGCTGGCCGGTGGCCGAGGGGAATTCGGGCAGGCGGGTTCGGCGCGGCTATGGCCGGCCTGGGCCGACGGGGTTCAGCCGGGATCACCAGCGCGCTATGGGGGCGGCACGGTTCATAGAGGCCACTGGAAGCATGACCTTTTTCATCACTATCTTCGTCACTTCATCATTGTAATGTCTCCATGCCAATGAATTCCACAAGAACGAAAAATCTACAGTTGATTTCGGTCCATGTTAGGTTTTCCCGTATCCTCTGTGTTTATGGTGATAGAAAATGGTTCATAAGAACGAAGCTCAACAAACTACATTATCCAAAAAGCAGGGATGAACAAGGCACTCAAATAAATTTAATCCCCCTACCTTTGATTGCTGGTCATCGATGGTGAAGTCACGGGAAGAAGATGAAGAAGGATCATCAGTGGCGTTCTTCGTTCTTCATTGGTGAGAGTTCTTCATTAGAGGTTGAGGTTCCTCATCGATAGTTTTCCCTTCAATCACCCAAGTGAATTTGTTGACCCAAATAATAGATTACTTAATATATTATTTTTTTGGAACAAATTCAAAAAGGGGAATTATATTAAAAGGACCCTCCTCATTAATTCACATGTGTTGGCATGTATTAATTAAGGATTTGGCACCAATTCAAAATTGAGTAATTAACTATGTAGGCTTCTCCCTAATTGTCGAGGATTGGAAAAATTAAATGCTTGGGGAGGTGAAGAGGCTCCCCTAAATTAATCTAAATTGTTGGTACAAATTAAAAAGAGGGAATTTGAAGAGGTTTCCCTATATTAATTGGACCATGAGAGTTTTCTCTACAAAAATGGGGAGTTTCGAGGGGTTAAGATCTCAGGTGGTCCCCACATCATTTATCCTCACATGGGAGGTTGAGTTCATCAGGGCCCCACCACAATAACCTCTCATGGGAGGTTAAGGTGTGGTGGCCCCACCTCCAACTTCCAGGAGGAGGTTTTAACCACCAAACACTCACATGGCGGCTCAAATAAAATAAAGTGTCACACACTTTATTTTATTATTTTCCATGAAAACCCAAAATCTAACTTTTAAATGCGACTCACTGCCATCGAAGTGAAAGTCTCCTTTAGTGAATATCGGTGTTGTGAGTTCAATGACACCTTCAGATTTCAATTTTGAGCACCAGTTCCAAAGTTATAAAATCCTTCTCATACATTTACATAACCTACTAGAACAAAACTTCATAAATTTATTCTTGGCACACCGAGCCTCAGAATCACACTCCATTAGTTTTTGCGAACTCGTAAAATTTACATGTATTTAAGAAAAAAATTCCATGGAAATTCTGGAATTTTTACATACATAATATCTAAAACCTCATCTCATGTTTTATATAAACCATTCCATAAATAGTTAATCTTATAACCCTTCCAATAACTTAAATTCCAAAACATCAAAAATAATGCCACTAAAGATCCCATAAACAACTTATCATTGATCACCATTAGAATATAATGTTTCACTTGTTTGTCACATATGAAAAATGTGAATATATTTATCATGTATTCCCTTGAAACATGTTAATTACTATAAATTCATGTTGGAAAAATGCATTCATTAGTAATACAATGATAATTGGATATATTCAATAACTCTAAATTTTTCGTAAACTGCATCTCTGATAGAATATTATAATTTTTCAATAAATCGATAATCTTTTAAATGTTTATCAGTACCATCCAACATACCTATTCATATCTATAATATCATTATCTAAATATCACAATATCAACATTAGGAACACATTAATTGTTAAATTTTCCATTAATATCATGTTTCCCTAAAATATCACCATGCCATTAAATTACATTTCTATGTTTTCATCACTACTAATTTTTTTTAAATACATAATTAATTATATATAGTGAATATAATTACATGGTTCATGATTCATATAATATAATCTTTAAATTCTAAAAAATATACTTTAATAATCCTACTTCATTCATAAACCACTAATCAGGATTCATCATCTCAATCATTCAAGAAATATTGAATATGAATCATGTAATAGGGTTACTCAACCTCATTATTATAATTATTATAATGTTTAATATAGCTATTAATATTATTATCACTCTTTACAATCACATGTAATTTGTCTTCTCATTATTCTATATAGTATAACTGATACACATACCACCATCTTTATTATCTTTATGATATCTCTACATAGGAAATCAATTTTAATTAATTCCTTACATTCCACAACAAAAATATTTAATTTTAACCATGTTCCTTCTAGTTCCCAATATTTTCAAGGACTAGAATATAGGGAGAGATAAAAACATCATAGAATAATTAATCATAATCATGAAAAAGTACTTCTAGGATGCCAAAATCATGAAACAAATTTTAAATCGATGATATCTTAGTCCTATACTTAGAGACATCCCAAGACTCAAATTTAGATATATCCCTATGGATATAAATAATTTTTAATCATCATAGTATCCAATTATTAAGTAAATATTTTCTCTATTTCCAACAATAATAACAAAGTATTAACATATATTTACATTACATCATTTTTTTGGAACATTTAATACCTTAAAAAATCACATGTCCAAATAACCTTACATTTTAGTTCCTTTGGATACTTTAAAAAATAAAAAATTGGTTAATAAAATATCAAATTAATTTCCCTCATATTTTACCATAACAAATACAATTTATGATATATATAACTAAAAAAATGATTCTCAACCATGGTAAAAGAAATATAAGGGTTATCTTAGATGATCAGTAAGGGTAAACATGGGAGATACAAAACAATCATAATGATCATAAGAATATGTTTATATGAGATTAAAATTATAAAATAATAACTCTAATGTTGAATATCATTTACATGATTCATGGAATAAATATTTACAGTTCATAAGACAGGTATCATGGGGAAATAAATAGTATAAGCCATGAAATCATAACATAAGTATAAAACATGATATTCTAGGATGATACATAACCATGTAATATAATTTCATATATTTCAAGGATGACTTCCAAAGCATAATAGATGAAATCATTAGGACTACACATAATAGTAGGGACACAACAGCATTCCCAGTCATATTCTTTTCCATTTAAGAGATCTAGTTTCCTTATATTCTCATATTGGATGGGGTTTACTCATCTTCCAAAAGTGGATGAATCCCACAATATGTTTCCATAATTATATCATGAGACATAAATATTTACCCAATTCATAAGATAGAGATATATGTATAAAAATTAAAATAATTAAAACAAAAAAAGTGTGTTCAATAAAAATATATACCATATCAAAATCGTTAAAAATTGGGTTTTAAAAATATTTAATCAAAACATAACGCATCAGAAAGGAAAAAAATTACAATGAACAATCCATTAAAAAAATGAACCATTAAGATAATATATAGGAATTTTATAATTGGGTCATTTCCCCTGTAAAATAGAAGTAACATCAAATAACTATGTCTTTGATAGAAAATTAATTTGAATCATCACTTGAAATAATTTTTCTCAAAAATATCATTTTCATTTTGAAAATAATTTTGAAATCATGAATCACATTGAAACACTTTTTAATATCTAATAACCTTGAAAAATTATAAAATAATACTTGAAAACTATTTTAAATACCATTGAAATCATATTGATTTTATAAATGTTAAAAGACCATTGAAAACAATTTTTTAAAAAACATTAATAGATTATAGATTTCAAAATATATATGGAAAATAACATTACATAAGGGATGAAATTTAATTAAAAGCATAATATTAAGGATTTAAAATGTGAAATGAAATTATATAAAACTAGTAAATGACTTTAGGTGCATAAAATATCATCTTCTTGAGAGAAGAAAAATTGAGACAACATTACCATACCAATTTGGTAATTTTCGAACCTTAGACCACATGAAATTGAGCCACTAAAATAGATATGTGAATAATACTGAATTTAATCATAATGATCATATAATAAATTAGTTTGATGTACATATACCCCTAATAATAAATAGGATGTGAACAAGTATTATTTCTCATAGAAAATAAAAGTGAGACATAAATCTACTACCTTATATCTCTTGACTCATAATACTCATTATAACATCTTGTGATATATATATAAGATTATAATACATATATTATAGATCCATATTGAGATACATAATACCATACATGATTTATGTGTGACATTTTGTTACTCTATTATTATAAAATCCATGTTTAAGTTATGTTTTGGTTAACAACCACCTTGTTTCTTGTGCAATTGTTCACTTGTTATTCTTGGTCCTCAAAAAATGGAAATTATTTCATTATCTCATGAATGATAAAAATGATATAAATATTACATATATTAATTATATATATATATAGTTATTTTTATTTGTTATTTATTTAAATAGAAAATTAAATAAACCGTTCATTGAGACAGAAGACCATACGTACGCATGAGTGTGACTTCCATTTTATGTCTTCTTAAAAGAAAAATATTAAATGAAATATATGTATTTATATAATATAATTAAAATATAATTATAATTTAATATATATAATTTAATTTGACTAATCCAAAATTTAATACACACCATGTGATGTGTGAATGATTCAGATAGCTTTGAGGATGCTGTAGTCTGCTAGTCCAAAAATGAAGTTTTCAAAGTTACACAAATTGGAATGCTTATTGTTATGTTTTATATAATAATAAAAAATTAATAAATAAAAAATAGATTGAATATATATCATATATGAACATATTTTCCTTCATAATTACTGAAAATTAGAGGTGTTAATGGTAAATAGAACAACATCATTCCACGAGGAGGTAGTTCACCATACACATGAACAGTATGTTTGTTACCCATTAGATGGATGATTGTGTAAGTGTAGTTATAAAGAATATAATTTAATATATATGTATATTTAGGATGTAAATGATATTATATAATAATTTAATAAGTTTAATATATGGGGTTTAAGGAATAAATAACATGAAAACATTCCTTGATTCAATTATATATTATTTATGTATATTCTATTAATCCACACCAAAATTAATACATTATCTAGATTTATGTGAAAATTAAGGATTCAAGGATGAATGGAGGGATTTTTTTCAGTATATTTGTATATATTTTGGTTGAAGCAAATAGGTTATGTATTGTTATGAAAAGAGAATATGAGTTCATCTTTTATAAGATAGGGGAGAGGCTCTTTTGGAATTTCTCAAATGATTACTTTATAATAAAATAAATCTCACTCCAAATACAAATGCAAAAGAAATTTATTCTAATATATGAAAATAAATTGTTTAATATCATAAAACAATATATTTACGAATATTATGTTATTATTTGAAACATTATCATTTTGATTTATACCTAGTGTAGTCATTTAAAAAATAATTATAGTAATAATGTTTTCATCATTAAAAGGAAGTAGATTTTACATATAAAATGTAAATTGGACCATAAATAAAAAACATAACAAAAATAAGACCATATAAAACCCCAAAATCATAATTTAATAATTTATGATAATTACATAATTTAATAATATTTTATTTTTATAAGATATCATAAGTGTCAATGTTGAGAATATTATTATCATAGATAACAAATAAGTTAATCTAGAAATATTACATTGAAAAAAGTCATTTTATTCACCTGAAATATATATATTTACATAACATGAATTATTTATAACCATATTTAAGTCATATTATATAAATTTTAATATTTATAATATCATTTAATTCATTTTTCCAAAAATTATTTAATTACTAGATCGTTATATAGTAATTATTCTGATAATTAGTTCATCAATAAAAATGAAAAAAAAATCAAATTAATTAACAAAAATATTTATCCCTACATAATATATTTAGTCATTCATATATTCAATTTAACTCAATATTAAAAATATTAAACATATTAAATGTAATAAGCCTACATTTTGTCACTATCTTTGAGATTAATAATTTCTAAGTCATTATTATAGGTAATGTTTCTATTAATTTATTTAATTTAGACAAAAATTTGTTTAGGGTATAGTTAACATCCTCTAATAAAAATTGGGCATGTGTTATGTCAGTTTTCTAATATTTATCACATTTCCTATACCCTTAATTATTCAATTTACCCTTAACTATGGTAGTAATAATTATAAATGTTACTATTAATTTTTACGAAAAAGGGACCCTTTTACTAAATTTGATCCTTATTATTCAAAATAAGGAATATATTTTTCATAATTTAAAAAATTTAATTTCCCCAAAAAATTTAAAATTATCCCTATTGATGCAACATGAAACATGTTTTTAATGTGAAAACAACAAAAATATTGAAATGTTTTTATATCAAAATTCAATGTGAAGTTTATTATAATTACCTAAAATGGAATAAATTAATAAAAATTGATCTAATTATACATTAATCTAATAAAATATATAATTCAACACAAATTTATTTCAATGAAAAGGTAGTTGTCAATTAAATTTCAATATTTCCTACTATTTATCAAAACATGAAACTTACAAACAATACCAAAAAGTCAACCAACGTAAAATCTTATTTCGTTCTTCCAAATAATTATTTTTTTCATATAAAATTTTAAATACTATTTATAATTAAATTTAAAGTGTATTCTCTATTAAAAGGAATTAAAATTTCACTTTTAAAATATATATAATTTTTTTTTATAAAATTTTATTCATTATTATATTTAGACTATCAAATCAACTGTAAGAGTGTAAAAACGTTGATTGAATATTTAATATATTAATTTTATTTAAAACATTCAACAATAGTGGTATTATTAATTTAATGAGTAAAAATGGGGATTTTAAATAGAAAAATAGTATTAAAAGAAAATATATATTGATTTATTGATAATTAATGACCAAGGACTAATTATATTAATATATTATTTATATTCTCACAATTTAGTTAACATTATTTTTATTTTCCATTCCAATGAATTTTTGGAAACTATAATAATATTTTCATAACAATATTAATAGTACATTGTGATTTGGTAAAAATCATTATTTTGTGTGACAGAAGATATCAAAATCACTCGTTACAGTGTGTTACACAAGCCAAAAATTATGTTTTATGTATCCCATGTTAGACTTAGTGTTGCGTGTATTATATCCTCGATTTGGTGTCTCATAAAAATAAATAACATCATGGAACATTAGTATAACACAAGTTATATTCATTATTCCATGAAATAAAAAATATAAGAAAGATAAAATTATTTCAAAAAATATTTTTTGAGAATATCATGGGGTGTTAAACATGTAATTCCATCTATTAAATCATATTTATTAGTCATTTAAAATATGATATTTTATATTGATTTCATTTTATTGATATCATTCTATGGTATTGATTTTTATAATTTGGTCATAGTCACACCGTTCCCCATTAAGGAACTTGTTGCTTATCAGAATCCAATTTTATATAGGGTTAAGTGAATAAGTTCTTGTATTTCACCATCATATAAACAGAGATTCAAGATAGGGAATTACAAAGTAGAATCAATGGAGAATTACAAATTTTCATTTATTATTAAATATGTTTGGGAAAATACAAAAAAATCATTTTGTATGAAACCCATATTGATGACTTTCTTGTGTTCCAAGATATCCTATATCTAATGGCCCTTCAAGATAGAGGTGATAACAATCCTGTTACACTTTTATATTTATATTTTTTTCTAATATTATTTACTTTTTTCTGTCATTTTTATTTTATTCATGAGTGTTCATCTATCATTACTTGGAATTTAAGGTCACAAGTTATATATATATATATATATATATATATATATATATTACATGACCTCTGAGGGTGATTTTTCAATATTTTATGTTTTCATTTAGATTATGTGAACATGAGAATATATACTATTATTTAGATGACTATTAATTATTTACATGTTTGTAAAAGTATTCTTGAGTCTTTCATAGTACTAATAGGGTTATTCTATATCATTATCGGTATCCTACTATGATATGTGTAAACTTAAAATCCTTGAGTGCTCCTATATTTTACATTATGAGTTAATTTATGTGAATTATTATATGATTTATTTCATCTTCATTTTTAATCCTAGAATGATTTGAACTAATGTATCAATAGTGTTTTGGCTAACAATTTTACTTCAAGGAAAGAAGTTCATGTTTGACCAGAGGACTTGTATAGGGATTTAATAAATAATTCCATGATACCCAATTACGGGTTTCTACAAGAATGTATACTTCTACCTAGAGAATTTCATTAATTAAAATTCATGGTCATGGTGTTACATGGAATATAGGGGTTAATATGTTTTATTGTTTCCACCATAACCATCCTTCCATCAATATAACTGGAGGACCTCATCATACTGATGTCTAAATTAACATCCCTAGTGATATCATCAATCATCTAGAGACTCCAGATGATAAATGATACATGTTGGTGTCATTTTTTCATCATGGACATGGTAGGAGGTGGGGGGGGTTTAAGAACAAGATATATATTGGAGGGTTTTACATGATGTAACATAAGTAATATCTTCTTATAGGAATACATTCCAAACAAAATTATGATGTGTCATTTGCAGGATTTGTGGAAGATTTAATAGAGTTATATGTCAGTTCCTACTTTCATTGTTCATTTAATTTAATTACTTCTCTCAACTCCATTCCTGGATGGGAAATTGGAACATAAGTCCTATAAATTCTATATCTTCATCCAGTTTTTGATTAGGCATCAGCTTAAAATCATTGACATAAAAATTATATAGAATTATTTCCCATGGATTTAAAGATCAATAATTTACTAGTGGTTGATATATATTCATGTCCCATTCTAGGTAATAATGTATCTGCTTGGGGACCACACAATTATTGGTTTCACGAACAATAAGTGAATGATACAACATACTGGTGGTAGGAAATCAATATAGAGCATGATTTCTTCAGGTCCCTATATGGGAGGATGAGTTACTAAATTTCACACCCAAACATGTGAAATATAGTATAAAACCTCTCCTTTTTTATTTTTCAATTTCATTTCCCCTTTCATTCTTGATATGTTAGGAATATTTGATATTTTTTTTACTAAAATGTTTTTATTGGAATTTTGGTGAAAATATTTGAAGACCATGACTATGGGGGTGGATCTGTTGTGTTAGATTGTCTCTTGCATGAAATAGACTCGATAAAATATGGTGTGATGGGTGTGTTATATGGTGAAAAATTTTGGTGGTCACCCCATAGAAAATTATATATAGGTATAACTATGCATAAGGTGGATCCCTTATACATTGATATATGGCTCAGGTAATAGGGCCAAAGCATGGAAAATGGTAATGTTCAGTCCCTTTGGGGATTCGACCATTCCATTGTGGGAATAACCAGGGAGTCGTAACATCTTGTTAAACTATTTGAATCACATTATTGTCTCCATATTTTAGATGGAAAATTCTTCCATCGATATTTTTCATTAATGATGTAGTATAATGTGTGGCTTGATTTACATTCTTTCTATTAAATTAATATTTTATCTTCCTTTAGATAAATTTGTAGATATTGAATGTTATATATGGGTAATGGGTTCATGAATTCCACCCATTATTTCATTGTGTGTGTCCCTTCCTCTTGGGAATCATCCATGTAGATATTGGATCATGAGGACAACATATACATGTTTCCCTTTATCCATGAGTCAAACCCTTATAATTCCATATGTTCTATTAATTTTCATTATTTTTTATTTATGAGTTTGTAATTAAAAATCTATGAGATTGTAATATGTTTTCTATTTTCTATGTAAACTTTTTATAAATGTATTATGTTTAAAAATTGGATATTATATTGTTGTAATGACTCATTGATGGATTTGAAAAGGAAATGTATTTCCTTGAATGGTATTTCATTTTTATTGAATTGGATAAATGTTTAAAAATTTCATTTCTATGAAATGAAATAGATATTTAGTAGAATTATTTTGTGAAACATTATTTCTTCGTGAACATTATGATGATGTAACAGAACAATTGGAATCCATTAGGGTATTAGGGGTAAAATGACATATGGATTCCCTAGTGAAGTCATATATTACTAGGTGAGTTATTCAAAAAATCATGGATTATATTCGGTACTATTTCTTATAAACCACAGTTCAAGGAAATTAGAGTTCCCTTATATTGGCTACTGATTATTATTTTTCTAAGACCTGAACACCCTAATGTTGTGAATTTTTTAATATCGTGCTTTGAGGATACATAACCATTATGTAAATTAACATCACTATATTCCAATTTGATATAGATTTTGATGCATGAAACCTATTTTTCTCTAACTACATATGCATCATAGATTAATGTTATCAATATTTATTAGTTAATTGAATAATGAATGTTTTTGGAAATAAATTTATGGGATCATTAAATATAGAATACATTTTCTTATGGAAATGTGATATAATCCTTATCACGAACCCTCCCCCAGGGACCACGCCATGACTACCCCAATCCCACCTTTAATAGTTCAGGGGCTGGCAACTAGCACCTAAAGTGTATTCCCTAAAACTGGGAAGGCATTGCCTTTATAACATGTAACACACATAGCCAAGCACACAACAAGATACGAACCCAAGAAAAATGAATAGTAAACATAGTGAGTACAGTAAGTAAAAGGGTCCAGAATACAAGCCCAACTAAAAAGTACTAGGAAAACTGGAAAGTAGAAGATGACTTATAGGTGAAAATAGATCCTCCATCATCCACCATGAATCATACATGATGGTTAGGTATAACTCACAAGGTGTCGTCTCTGCAGTTCACCTCATCTAAGGCCACCTCTAAGCTACCTCTAATCCTGGTACTCTTGTCTTTTATTAGCGCTGTCTGTCATCTACACCAAACACAACGTGGTGTGGTAAAATCCTATTTAGCGGTGAGTATAACGATACTCAGTTTGGACCTCGAGAACCTCAAGTTCTCACAAAATCCACAAAGGATAATCAACAAAGCATGAAATTAACTGATAACCGAGCTTAGGTATATTCCCATACGTATACCTAAGATATCAAGTATTCCCATCTCAATCATGAGGAAACATAGAGTTCAACACAAAATCCCAAAGCTCAAAAATTCTACAAAGAAAGAAATACCAGGAAACTAGAATACCACCAAGGTATTACCACAATGGAAAGTACCACCCCAGTATGAAATCATCTCACACAAAGTATATCATAGGTTCAGTAGTATAGATGATTAAATGTAACTACTGAATCATCTTACTCTGTTAAGTGGAAAACCCACGAAGGATTTCTAATAATCATTTGACCGACATTGGATCTCTAGGTGATGACCCATGGAGGATCGCTTGGAGCTGACCCACGCAGGATCGCTCGGTGCTGACCCACATAGGATCGCCCCGTTCTGACCCACACTGGATCGCTAAGTGCTGACCTACACACGATCTCTCATGTAGTCCCGCATGGAATCTTATAGTGGTTCCACGTGGGACCCTCAATCATAGACCCATGAAGGATCTCTTCCTCAAGTCACAGCCACCAACTGGGTTCCCGCGCTAAGCTTGGTCGTCTCCAGGAGGATCCGCTCCACAATCCACTGGTCAATACTCTAAAATCCTCAAAGTCTCACAAAAAAGTATCTCAAAAGAACACCACGTCATAGGGGTCTCAACGCAAGAGGTGACACATCAATCTGATGCATGGTCTGTATGGTATTATCCTTTTAGTCCTAAGAGCCTGGTTGGTTTCGGGCTCAATCTAACCCGACCATTCCCCACCTTAATCCACATCTCCATTGGGGTATACCAATGAGACTGTCTCTCTATAATATTTATAACGTTGTTGAAGGTTCGTCAAACGGACGTCCGGTGAAACTTTTATGGACCAAAGAGTTTAATTGAGTTGAATTGGGACTAGGTCTGGTCTGACCCGACCTGACCTATGCTGGCAGGCCCGTCACGTGATAGGCGGGCCGTCCTGGGCAGTGAGGAGGGCCACAAGGGCCAAAGGGTGGAATAGAATGTCTGCGGGGTTGGGACTGTGAGGTCACAGGATGGCGAAGTCTGTTGAGGCAACTGGACTATGTGAGGCCACGTGGACCGCTGGATGGCGCAATACCACGAGGGCTGATGGATGGGGCGAGGCCATGGGGGCTGCTAGATGGCGTGAGGCCACAGGGGCTGCTGGAAGGCGGAGTGCTACAGGGCACGGAGGCCAAAGGAGTTTGAGGCTGCGAGAGGGAGGGGATAGTGGGGGCCGCAACGATGGGTCTATGGATAGCGGCGGCCGCGGGCAGCATGGCCATGGATGGTGGAGGTGGTAGGGTGACAGAGCACCATGTGGTGGCAGAGCATCGTTCCTTCATCGGTGACCGGTTTCACCGGACGCCCTTAGTTCGTGAACTTCGTCACGGTTATCGAGTTCCACCAGGGCCAACCGCCGGCACCAGTCGCTGTCACCATTATGAAGAACACCAAAGAGAACCATGAATTTGGGGAGAGGGTGGGCCATGTTTGTTTAGACCACACTCTCCACTTTAGGGTGGTAGCAAGTGACTATAATTTCTTCTTTGATTCACGATGAATTGTCAAGGAAGTGAAGGGGACAAATTCAAACATCCACTCTACCTCGATGATTTGGTTGAATATTTTCCACGGTTGAGACAGTTTTGCATTTGTTGATCCCATAAAAAGTCTCCTACAATAACATATTTGAGGAGAGGAAAATATGAAGTCGGTGATGACAATGTTTCCTCGATCGTTGGTTCGTCTATGGAGAAGAGTTCTTCATTGGAGGATGAGTCCCTCCATGTTCTCCCAAGCTCCCTCCTTTGCTAACTATTATTTTCCCCCCAACCCAACCAAATGAAATGGTATCCAATATAATAGAATATGTTGTTTAATTTCAAATTGACACAAAATATGTTATCATAATTAATTAGAGGAGAGTTGGCTTAATTAATTTAAGGGGAGAGTTGGCATAATTAATATAGGGAGTTGAGATGTTTTTCTCCATAATGAGGGGAGTTTAAGGGGGTTTTCATCTCAGGTTTCCCCCCAAAAAAACTTTCATGGGATGTTTAGTTCAGGTGGTCCCCACTTGTGAAATATCCACATTGGAGTTTAAAAATAAAATAAAAATAAAATGTTACACAATTTTATTTTATTTTATTCTTTCACGAATAAGTGAAAAAGTATCTTCCACCCTTGACCTACCGCGGTCAAGGTGAATGTCAAAAAAGTGTATACCAGCACTGCGAGTTCAACGTTGCCCTTAGATATCAATTCTGAGCAACATTTCAAAAGTTAAGAAAACCCGCTCTCACGTTTACTGAACATTCCTGAATAAAAGTTTATAAATTCACTGTGGGCACTTCGGGCCTCGGAATCACACACTGTCAATTTTCGCGGACTTTTAAAATTCCCATTCAATTAAAAAATTATAGTAATTTACAGGTCTTTACATTCTCCCACCTCAGGTAATTACGTCATCGTAGGCTACAACTCACTACTAGGAAAACAAGTGGGGTACTGAGCACAAATATGAGCCTCTATCTCCCATGTGCTCACCTGGAGGTTCCAATGATGCCAATGAACATGCACCAGAGGTATAGAATGCCCACAAAGGACCCTCTCTTGTTTATCCTCTATCTCATCCACAACCTCTATAAAAGTCACCCCATCATCGATGTTCAGCTCTCTGAGGTCGATGATGTGAGAAGAGTCGTGCTCATACATCCTCTATTGGGATACGTGGAAGACATCGTGCACCCGGTGCAACTGAGGTGTAAGAGCTAAGCAGTAACCCACCTTTCCAACTCTGGTGAGGACTTGGAAGGTTTTTATGAACCTCGGAGATAACTTGCCACCTCAACCAAATCTCTGTAAACCTCATCGCAGTGAGACCCATAGAAAGATGTGGTATCCATCCTCGAACTCTTGAGGTCTCCGTCTCCTATCAGAATATGACATCTTCCTGCTCTGTGCTATCTTCATTCACTCATGGATGATCTTCACCTTCTCTGTGGTAGTGTGTACTATCTCTGGTCCCAAGAGTGATGACTCCCCTAGGTCAGTCCAGCACAAAGTTGATCTACAAGGTTGCCCGTACAACGCCTCAAAAGGTTCCATCCTAATGGTGGAGTAATAGATGTTGTTGTATGAAAACTCCAGAAAAGGAAAGTGGTCCTCCTAGCAGCGACCTAAGTCAAGGATTTAAGCATGAAGCATTTCCTCAAGGGTTTGAATAGTCCGCTTAGTCTAGACATCTTTCTGAGGATGGAAGGTAGTGCTCAAATGAAGCTGCGTCCAGAAAACCTCCTACAAAACCTTCCATAGCTGGGATGTAAAATGTGTATCACTATTGGATAAAATCGTCGAGGGTATTTAATTTGGTTTCACAATCTCTTTCACATAGAGGCATCCCAATATCCCTACTGAACACTACTTTATGATCTGTAGGAAGTGGGCCGACATTGTGAGTCAGTCAACGATCACCCAGATAGAATAATGACCTCTAGATGTATGTGTAATTCCTATCACGAAGTCCATGGATATCCTATCCCACTTCCACTATGGGGCCTCTAAAGGTTGTACCAATCCTGTAGATACCTTATGATCCACCATCACTTGATGATATGTGAGACACCGAGAGAAAAACAATGCTACTGCTTTCTTCATTCCCAGCCACCAGTTCTATCGTTGGAGATCCAGGTACATCATTGCCACTCCAAGATGTACCACTAGAGGGTATGTTTTGAACTCCCTCAGCACTTCCTCTTGAAGTGACACTGGTACCATAGTATGACATCTGAATAGGATGTTCTGCTCCTCGCCTTCATAAAATCTATCAGGTGCTTATCCTGTGGATATCTGAGCATGTCGAGCCTTATAGTTAGTGTCCCCATGCTACGCCTACCTGACTCGCCGAAGAAGTGTTGAAGTGACTCTAGGAGATGGAAGGAATGATGCTCCATCTCAATCCACAAAGGATATTTGCAATGTGGCTAGCTACTATGTCACCTCATCTAGAATATGTATAACATATCTCTTGCTGAGTGCATTTGCTACAAATTTTCCCTTCTGAAGAGTATATACTATATCGAAGTCATAGTCTTGTAGGATCTCAAGCCAACATCGATGTCTCATGTTCAGGTCCTTCTTAGAGAAGATGCACCTAAGACTCTTATGAATAGAGTGCACTGTAAAATGTTCGCCCATCAAGTAATGCCACCATATATTCAAGTTGAAGACCACTCCTGCTAACTCCAGGTCATGGGTAGCATAGTTCTGCTCATGATGTCTCAGCTATCAAGAACCATATGCGATCAGTGTTCTCTAATGCATCAGGACACATTTGATCCTGTTTCCTGATGTGTCATAGTAGACAATGTACCCTACACCCTCCTTTGGAAGGCTCAAGATGGTGACACTATTAATCCTCTTCCACAGCTCTTAAAAACTCTCCTAGAATCTCTTTGACCACACAAAGGGTTTCCCCTTCTTTATCAACACTGATATTGGTGCTCTAAATCTGGAGAAATCTGGCACAAATCTCCATTCGTATTCGGCCAAACCAGGGAAACTCTGATTCTCCATCACACACCTTGGTGGTTCCCAAGAAGGTACCACCTCAATCTTCACTGGATCCACTGCAAATCCAGCCTCTAAGATGATGTTTCCCATAATGTGAATCTCTCGGATCCAATACTGGCACTTTGAGAGCATACCATAAAGTCGGTGCTCTCGGAGTGTGTCCAGTACTACCTGCAAATGATTGTCATGATCCTCCTCAGTAGTCAAGTAGTTTCAAATGACGTCGATAAATACTATAACAAAGCGATCTAGTTATGGATGAAAGATATTGTTTATGAGTCCCATGAGAATTGTGGGGTCATTGGTCATGCTGAAAGGCATAACCAAGAACTTGTTGTGGTCACACCAATATCTGAAAGTCGTCTTATGCACATCCTCATCTGGTACTCGGAGCTAGTGATATCAAGATCTGAGGTCTATCTTCGAGAACCACCGTGCTCTATTCAGCTGATCAAAGAGGTTTCCAATCCTTGGGAGTGGGGACTTGTTCCTTACAGTCACCAGGTTCCCGCGTCGATAATCAACACAACGTCTCAAGATCTTATCTACCTTCATGGAGAATAAAATAGAAGATTACCAAGGAGAAACACTAGGCCACATGAACCCCTTCCCCTAAAAGTCCTTTATTTATACCCGCAGCTCACGAAGCTCTACAGGAACCATCTGATATGCTGGTGTAGATATTAGTGCCATCACAGGGTACAAGTCAATGTAAAATTCCACATCTCTGCGAGGAGGTAGACCCGAAACATCATACAAGAAGTCATTTGCATACTGGTCCACCACTATAGGATAGCTCAGACTCTCCACATCAACTATTCCAAGGTTAATGCTAGCCAACTGATGAGTGATCGGTTGTACCCTCCACCAGATAAGTCCATCTTGTACTGTGAAGGCTCCCTTCTCACTGGTGAAGGTAAAACTAGTCCCATCTGTGTGGACACACATCACTTTGTGCCTAATACTGCCAATCAGAGCATGCACTATAGGTATCCAGTCTATAACCAAGATGAAATCGTAAGTCCTCGACGCTGCGACTTAGAGATCCCAGCCGAGGATCTCACCTTCTAGAGTAAGCTTACACTGTCGTCACCAGTGCGTAATCATCGAGTCCTCTTCCATAGAATTCTCTAGCTATAAGGATCGAGCCAAAGGCTCCATCGGAATATCTGAGCTCCCAATGAGGGAAGTGGCAATAAAATAATGACTGGATCCAATGTCTATAAGTAATACAGCTAAGGTGGAGTAGACACATATCGTTCCTCATATCATCTCTGGAGCGCTGTGGTCGTAGGCCTCAGCTGTCTAGAGCTGAGCTTTCCGGAGTCCACCTACTCCCTATGGTCGGGGTGGACCACCTGGTGGTGGTGGTAACATCTCAAATCATCACCCACAACCAGTTTCATGACCCGCTCCTCTGCCACGTCCGCCTTCTCCATGCAGACCTCCTTGATCAAATCTCTATATCTGCCTAGGTGGTCCTTCGACCTTCTACTGATCATCTGCACTGCGGTTCGGAAAGTCACTAGTCATGTGACCCTGCCCACCACATGCGTAACACTGCCCACTCCTGGCATAAATTGCTCTGCCTCAGGTGGCCCGCACAACTAACCTAGAATCCCATGATCGACCACCTTTATGTCATGTCCTGTTGGGCCTTTGTGCCATCTGTCTACTCTGAGCTATAGAGGACGCCGCTATGTGATGACTGGTAGTGGGTCTCTCCACTGGTGATTGCTAAGCAAGGAGACTCTCCACTAGGAGGGCTCTATCTAACACCCTCGCCTATGTCGAGATGCTAACTGAGATCATCAATGCCCTGATCTCCTGCCAGAGTCCCTGCTCAAATGTCCATGCCCTGATGAATGGGTCTCGCACCATATATGTGGAGGGGCGTGAGAGGTCAGTAAACCTTACTGAGTACTGAGCCACATTCATGCTTCCCTACTACAGATGAAGAAGTTCCTATATGAAAAATGTGCGAAGAGTCGCTGGGAAAAAATCTGCCCAAAACAGGCTCTCAAATTCTACCCAGAGAAGCATCTCCTCATCATGAGAATGAATCATCAAGCTCGACAATCTTTTTGATTTTCCGGTAGAAGAATAGCGGCAAGGATCACCATGTGATCAGCTGTTGTCCCTACCAGTCAAAAGACTCTCTCCACAGCCTCCATCCATTCCTCAGCCGCCTGTGGGTCCTTCTCTCACCTGAACCTGGGTGGCCTCTGGTGTGGGAACATGTGAAACATGCTCAAGCGGAGTGCACCCTATTGTAATGGGGTTGGTGGCATCAGTGGCCCAACGGGTAATGGTACCGCTGATTACTCCACTGGTGCATCTACTGGAATTGGGCCATGCATCGAGGCCTCATCTCTCAGTGGGTTAACAGTGAGTACAACACTCGGAACCCTACCTGGTTGTCTATGTAGAGGCATCCTTAAAAGAAACAGGTGCTCCATGGTCAATAAGTTATACCTAGTGATCTGACTCAAGAGATCACAATGAAATCTCTTGAAAACACACACTCAATCAGTTTTTTCATTCCCTGAGTCAGAATTCAGAAGTTAGGGTCCTGGTGTATGGATAGGTTGGCCACCGAACCAACACTGGATTCCGTACACTAAAAAATACACTCAAAACACTAAACACTATTGCTTCACATAGAAATGACCAGAGTCCTAGTTCTTCATTATAACTGACTCCTATGATACCAAATTTTTAATGACCCATCCCATGGCGCCCGCACCGGGAGTACTGTAAGCCCACCTTCTGTAGGCCAGGGACATGCGACTACCACCGAAGGTGTATTCTCTAAAACTGATAAGGCATTTCATTTATAACCTGTAATACACAAAACCAAGTACACATCAAGATATGAAATCAAGTAAACTAGATAGTAAATAGAGTGAGTAAAGTATGTAAAAGGGTCCAGAATACAAGCCCAGCTGGAAAGTACAAGGAAAATTGGAAAGTACAAGACGACTGAGAGGTGAAAAACATCTACTGGATTGTCCACCAAGAATATGACCTGAAGGGTATGTAAAACTAATGAACAACCATCTCTACGGTTCTCTTCATCTAAGTTCCACCTATGAGCTACCTCCATTCCTGGTACTCTCATCCTCTGTCAGCGATGATCGTCTTCTACATCAAACACAATGCAGTGCATGCATAACACATACAGGGGTGAGTCTAACAAGACTCAGTAGGGACCCCAAGACCCTAAGGTCTCACAAAATCCACAAAGTATAATCCATAAATAATGATATCAACTGACAACCCAACATAGGTATATGTCCATACATATACGTACGTTATCGTGTATAGCAATATCAATCATGAAGAAACACATAGTCCAACTCAAAATCCCAAATCTCAACAGTTTCACAAATAAAGGAATACCACGAAGTTAAGTACCACAGAGGTACTCCACACTAAAGAATACCACCAAGGTATTACAGTGAAGTGAAGTTCCACACAGTTATGAACTCTTATCACACTAGGTATTACATAGAAACAGTAGTAGAGATGATTAGATGTAACTATTGAATCATCATACACTATAAAGAGGTATACCCATGAAGAATCGCAAATCATCAATAGACCCACATATGATCTCTAGGTGTTTACCCACATAGGATCGCTCCGTGTTGACCCACACAGGATCTCTCAGTGCTGATCCACACAGGATCGCTCGGTGCTTACCCACATAGGATCGATATGTGCTGACCCACATAGGATCACTAGGTGATGATCCACACAGGATCTCTCAGGTAGTCCCTTATGTAATCCTAGAGTGGTTCCACGTGGGACCCTCAATCACAGACCCAAGTCGTATCTCTTCCTCAAGTCATAGCCAACTACTGGGTTCATTTGATAATCTTGATCTTCTCCGGGAGGGCCCGCTCCTCAATCCACGATTCGATACTCCATATTCCACGAAGTGTCACGAATATGTATCCCAATGGACTGCCACGTCACAAGGGTCTCAACACAACAGATGGCATGTCAATCGGACTCCCTGTTTGTGAGTTATTAGACTTTTAATCTCGAGGGATCGGTTGGATTCATGTTCAATCCAACCGGACAATTCCCCAACATAATAAAAATCACTAGTGGGGTATACCAAAGGTACTGTCTCACTCTAATAATTATAGCTCCATTTAAAGTTCGTCAAACGGACGTCCGGTGCCAAAGTTATAGCCAAAAGAGCCTAATTGAGTCGATCTGGGTCTGGGTCTAGTCCGACCTGGTTTGGGTTAACCCAGACTGACCCATTGGGGCCGGCCAGGCCCGGCCTGGGTGGTGCGGTGGGCCGTTTGGTCTGCGGGGTGGCTCCACATGGCCGTGGTGCAGCACCGTGAGGCCACCATATAGTGAAGGTTGCGGGGGCCGCTGGACGGCGTGAGGACGCAATGGCCGTTGGACAGTGCAAGGCTGCGTGGGACACTAGACAATAGATCATTGTGGGGGCCTCTGGATGGAAGAGCACTGTGGGGTGCGGTGGCTAGGGGCATTAGTGGCCGCCGATGGCGGGGGCCATGGGCGGTGGCGGCTGCGGACGGTGGAGGCTATTGGGCGGTGGAGCGTTGTGCCTTCCCCGTCGGCTGGCTTCACCTGCCACCCTTCATTCGTCGCCTTCATTGCTGTTCTCCAGTTCCACTGGTGCTAACCACCAGCACCGATTATTGTCACCATTGTGAAGAACACGCAACAGATCAAAGGATTTGTAGAGAGGATGGGCCATGTTTTTTTGGAGTGAACTCTCCACGTTAGGGCGGTAGCAAGTGGCTATAATTCCATCCTTGATTCATGAAGAATTTTCAAGAACATGAAGGGGGGAAATTAAAACATCCACACTACCATGATGATTCGGTTGATGATTGACCATGGTTGAGATGGTTTGGCATTTTTCAATCCTGCAAAACGTCTCCTCCAACAACGTCGTTGATGAGAGGAAATGATGAAGTCGGTGATGAAGGTGCTTCCACGATCATTGGTTCATTGAAGGAGAAGAGTTCATCGTTGGCATTATTCATTGGAGGATGAGTTCATCCATGTTATCCCATGCTCTGACCTTTTCTAACGATTATTTCCCCCCCATCCCACCAAAAAGAAAAGGTATCCAATATAATAAAATATTTTGTTTAATTTCAAATACGAACAAAATAGGTTATCTTAATTAATTAGAGGATATTTGTCTATTAATTTATGTGGAGATTTTTCAAAATTTAAGTAGGTTGTTCAGTGGTTTTTCTCCATAATGAGGGGATTTCAAGGGGGTTTTATCTCGGGTGGTCCCCACAACCATAACCTTTCATTGGAGGTTTAGTTAAGGTGGTCCCCACCTGTCAAACATCCACATGGGAGTTTCAAAAAAAAATAAAAATTAAATGTTACACCATTTTATTTTATTTTATTCCATCACGAATAATTGAAAAACTAACATCCACCCTCGACCTACTGCAGTCATGTTGAAGGTCTCCTTAAGAAAATACCGGCACTACGAGTTCAATGGTGCCCTCAGATTTCAAATCCATGCGCCAGTTCAAAAGTTACAAAAACCCATTCGTACCTTTACCAATCATATCCAAATAAAAGTTCAGAAATTCAATTTGGGAACTCCAGGCCTCAGAATCATGCACTGTCAATTTTCACGGACTCGTAAAATTCCAATTTAATTAAAAAAAATTATATTAATTTCTGGGACTTTACATTCTCCCCACCACAATCCACACATCCAGCTCCTCTGCCACGTCCATCGGCTCTCTAAGAACCTCCTCGGTCAAATCTCTATCTCTACCTGGGTGGTCCTTCGACTGTCTACTTATCATCTACACGGCGGGTCAGACTATAATGATCTATGTGACTATGCCCGCTGCATGCGTAACACTGCCCGCACCTGGCATGACTAGCTCTACCTCGGGTTCCCCACACAACCGACCCTGTATCCTGCGGTCGCCCACCTATAGTTTTGGTCCTCTTGGACCACTATGTAATCTGTCTGATGGCATCTGTAGAAGACTCCACTACGTGATGACTGGTAGTGGGAGTTTCCGCTGGTGACTACTCATCTAGGAATCTCCCCACAACGAGGGATCTCTCTAACACCCCCTCCTGCATCAGGATGCTAATTGATATTATTGAAGCCCTAATCTCCCACCCGATTCCGTGATCGAAGGTCTGATCCATGAAGAATGGGTCCCGCATCATATCTGTGGAGTAGCGCGAGAGGATACTGAACCTCTATGAGTAATGAACCATAGCCGTGCTGCCCTGTTGTAGATGAAGAAGCTCCTGTATGCGTACTACATGAAGAGTCTCTTGGACAAACTATACCCAAAACAGTCTCTTGAAGTCTTCCCAAGAAAGCGTCACCTCATTATGAGCTCGAAGCATGAAGCTCTACTATCTATCAACGACTTCATGTAGAAGACTAGAATCAAGGATCACCATGAGATCAGCTGGTGTCCCTACTAGTAGATAGACTGTCACCATAGTCTCCGATCAGTCCTTAGCTTCTTGTGGGTCCATCTTTCCCTTGAAACTGGGTGGCCTCTGGCACTGGAACTCGTGAAATGCTCTCAAGCAGCATGCATCCTTTGTTTCTGGGGATGATGGCTTTGGGGGAACAATGGGTAATGGTACGGTTGGTGCCTCTGCCATTGCCTTTACTAAAACAGAGCCCTGCACTATGGCCTCATCGCTCAGTGGGGTGTCAGTGTGTAAAACTCTCAGAACCCTAGCTACCTATCTGCGTGGAGGAAACCTGAAAAGAAACAGGTGTTCCATGGTCTATAAGTTATACCTGGTGAGATGGCTCATGAGATCAAAGATAATACTCTTGAAAACAAAGACGTAGTCAGTTTTTTCATGTATTGAGTCACAAATCAGAAGTTAGGGTCCTGGTGTATGGATACCTTGGTCACCGCACCAACACTAGACTCCCTAAACTAAAAACCACACTCCAAACACATAACATTATTGCTTCACATAGAAAAGATCAGAATCCCAGTTCTTCAGTAGAACTGAATCCTTTGGTACAAATTTTTCAGGGCCCATCCCATAGTGATAGCGTCGTGACAACCCGAAGCCCAGCTTCCATAGGCCAGCAGATGGAGACTATCACCTAAAGGGTATTCCCTAAATCTAGGAAGGCATTTCCTTTATAACCTGTAACCCAAAAAGCCAAGAACACAATGAGATATGAACCCATGTAAACTGAATAGTAAACATAGTGAGTATAGTAAGTAAAAGGGGAAAGAATACAATCCCAACTCGAAAGTATTATGAAAACTGGAATGTACAAGATGACTGATGGGTGAAAATCCTCTCTTGGTTCATCCACCATGAATCCTACCTTTAGGGTAGGTACAACTCATGAACGGCCATCTCTGCGGTTCGCCTCATCAAAAGTCCACCTTCGAGCTACCTCAAGTCCTGGTACTCTCTTCCTCTGTGAGTGTTGTATGTCGTCTGCACCAAACGCAATGTGGTGTGGGCATAACCCATGTAGGGGTGAGTATAATGATACTTAGTACGGACCCCGAGACCCTGAAGGTATCACAAAATACACAAAGGATAATAAAAAAATAATGAAATCAACTAACAACCCAACATAGGTATATGCCCATACATATATCTAAGTTAACAATTATACACATCTCAATCATGAGGAAACACATAGTCCAACTCAAAATCCCAAAGCTCAAATATTTCACAATGAATAAAATACCATGAAAGTAAGTACCAAATAGGTATTCCACATTGAATAATACCACCATGGTATTACCATGTTGGAAAATACCATACACGTACGAACTCAGCTCACACCAGGTATAAGTTAGGTACAATAGTAGAGATGATTAGATATAACCAATGAATCATCTTACTCTATTAAGTGGAAGACCCAAGGAGTATTAATAATATTTATCAGACCCAAATAGGATCTCTAGGTGCTAACCGACAGAGGATCGCTCAGTGCTGACCCACACAGGATCACTCAGTACTGACCCACACAAGATCCCTCGGTGCTGACCCACACAGGATCGCTAAGTGCTGACCCACGTAGCATCACTAGGTACTGACCCACACAAGATCACTCGGGTAGTCCCAAAATGAATCCTAGAGAGGTTCCATGAGGGTCCCTCAATCACAGTCCCATGAAATATCTCTTTCTCAAGTCACAGTCAGCTACTGGGTTCCCGCGCTAAGCATGGTGGTCCCAGGGAGGTTCCACTCCTCAAGCCACTTTTCAATACTCCAACTACCATGAAGCCTCATGAAGAAGTATCAAGAAGTAAAAACACATCATAATGGTCACAATGTAATAGACAGTGCATGAATCAGACACATGATCTATATGTTATTAATCTTTTAGTCCTGAGGGCCTGGTTGGATTCATGTTCGATCCAACCCGACCATTCCAAAACTTAATTAACATCTCTATTGGGGTATACCAAAGGGATTATCTCTCTCCAAGATTTACATCATCGTTTAAGGTTAAAAAAATGGACATCTGATGCCAATGTTATTGTAAAAATAGAGTAATTGAGTTGAAGGGGGTTCGGGTCCGGTCCGACTCGGTCAGACCGACCCACACTGGGCGACCCAGGCAGCGATGGGCGGCCTGGCCTGGGCAGCGTGGAGGGCTATGGGGGCTGCTAGGAAGCAAGGCCATGGGGTGGCGTAGAGGTCCTGGGATGGTGAAGGTTGTAGGGACCACTAGATGGCACGAGGCCGTGGCGGTCGTTGTATGGTGCGAGGCCGCAGGGACCATTGGACAGTGGAACGCCGCGGTTCGTGGAGGCCGTGGGGGCCGCATGATGGAGGAGCGTCATGGGGTGTAGAGGCCTTGAGTGGCGGGGGCTGCGAATAGCCGAGATCACGGGATTTTGGGGACGGGGAGGGCGGAGGCCATAGCGATGGGGCGTGGGACAACAGCAGGAGCGGGCGGTGCGGTCCGGGAAGGCGGAGGTCGCGGGCGGTGAGGTCGCGGACTACAGAGTCCATGGGGTGGCGGGCTCTGTGGGTTAGCAGAGCAACATACCTTCATCGGCGGCCGGCTTTACCAACCACCATTTGTGCACGACCTTCATTGCGGTTCTCGAGTTCCACAGGTACCAACCGTCATCACCGGTCGCCATCAGTATCATGAAGAACAGACACGAGAACCAAGAAATTGGGGAGTGGACTATCCATGTTTGTTTGGCCTACACTCTCCGCGTTAGGGAATCAGCAAGTGGCTATAATTTCTTCCATGATTTATGAAGAATTGTCAAGAATGGTAAGGGGGAAAATTAAAACATCCACCCTACCTCAATGATTCAGTTGAAGATTTTCCACAGTTGAGACGGTTTATCATTTGTCGATCCCGCAACAAGTCTCCTCCAACAACATCGGTGTGGAGAGGAAAAGATGAAGTCAGTGATGATGGAATTTCCTCGATCAATGGTTCGTCAAAGGAGAAGATTTCTCTGTTGACATTCTTCATTAGAGGATGAGATCCTCCAAGTTCCCCCAAGCTCCCACCGTTTTCAACTATTATTTTCCCCCCAACCCACCAATAAGAAAAGGTAGCCAATATAATAGAATATGTTGTTTAATTTCAAATTGGCACAAAATTTATTAGCTTAATTAATTATAGGATAGTTGGATTAATTAATTAAAGGGGAGATTTGGAATAATTAATGCATGGAGTTGAGTGGATTTTCTCCATAATGGGGGGAGTTCAAGGGGTTTTTAATCTCAAGTGGTACCAACCTCAATAACTTCTCATGGGACGTTTAGTTCAGGTGGGCCCCACCTATGAAACATCCACATGGGAGTTTCAAAATAAAATAAAAATAAAATGTAACACCATTTTATTTTATTTTATGCTTTCACGAATACGTGAAAATCTAACTTCCACCCTCGAACTACTGTGGTCGATTTGAAGGCCTCCTTAAGTGAATACCAGTGATGCGAGTTCAACGTTGCCCTCATATTTCAATTTTGAGCATCGGTTCAAATTTTAAAAACACTTGCTCACTGGTTTACTAAACGTACCCGAATAAAAGTTCAAAAACTAACTTTTGGCACCCCAGGCCTCAGAATCACGCACCGTTAATTTTCGCAGACTCATAGAATTACCATTTAATTAAAAAAATTACATTAATTTCTGGGTCTCTACATTCTCCTCACCTTAGGACTTTACATCCCCACAAGCCACAAATCAAAACTAAGAAACAAAGTGGGGGTACTGAACATGAAACTGAGCCTCCTACTCCCATGTTCCCTCATGGAGTTTCATGTGCTTCCAAATAATGAGCACCAGAGGTATTGATCGCCCACATAGGACCCGATCATATTGATTGTCAATATATACTAGAACTTCGGTAAATGGATCCCCATCATCAATGTCTAGATCTTCGTGGTCAATGATGTGAGAAGGGTCATGCACATATCTACTCAGTTGGGATACGTGGAAGACGTCATGCACCCGGTGCAACTGAGGTGGAAGAGCTAAGAGGTATGTTACCTCGCCAACTCTACTGAGGACCTAGAAGGGTCCGATGAATCTAATAGCTAACACACCTCCTCGGCCAAATCTCTGTAAACCTCGTCGGGGTGAGACCCGTAGAAAGACGTGGTCACCATCCTGAAACTCTAGAGGTCTCTATCTCATATCAGCATATGACTTCTGCTTTCTCTGTGCATTCTTAATCTTCTCCTTGATGATATTCACCTTCTCTATGGTAGCATATACCATCTCTAGTCCCACTAGTTCTGACTCCATTGGTTCAGTCTAGCACAAAGATGATCATACATATCGCACGTACAATTCCTGAAAAGGTGGTATCATAATGGTGGAGTGATTGCTATTCTTGTATGCAAACCCTAGAAAAGTCAAGTGGTCCTCCCAGTTGTTACTGAAGTTGAGGAAGCAAGCATGAAACATATCCTCAAGGGTCTAAATAGTTCGCTCATTTTTCCATCCGAATGAGGATGGAAGGCGGTGCTCAAATGAAGCTACATACCGAAATCCTTATACATCCCCTTCCATTTCCAGGAAGTAAAATGTGTATCGTGATCGGAGATAATCATCATGGGTACTCGATGTAGCTGCATAATATCCTTCAAATAGTGGCATCCAAAGCTCTCTACAGAACCCTACTCTCTGATCCATAGGAAGTGGGCAGACTTGATGAGTTGACGATCACCCAGATAGAATCATGACCTATAGATATAGGTGGAATTCCTATCATGAAGTCCATGGATATCCCATCCCACTTAAACTATGGGACCTCTAAAGTCTATACAAATCCTTCTAGTTCCTGATGCTCCGCCTTCTCTTGCTGACAAGTGAGGCACCGAGAGACAAACTTTGATACTGCTTTCTTCATTCCGGGCCCCCAGTGCTTTCGTCGGAGATCCTAGTACGTCATCGCCACTCCAGGATGTACCTCTAGAGGGGATGTTTGGAACTCCTTCAACACTTCCTCCCAAAGAGACACTGGTTCCATGGTACATCCTCTGAAGGGTATTACATGCTCCCCACCTTCATAAAATTCATCAGGTGCGTGTCTTGTGTATATCTGAGCATGTCGGGACTCACAATCAGCATCCCAATGATACTCCTCCGTAACTCGCTGAAGAATTGGGGAAGTGACTATAATAGATTGTTGGAAAGCTGCTCCATCTCGATCCACAAATGATATCTACAAAGGGGCCAGCAGCTTTGTCACCTCACCTAGTAGTTGTATACCAGATCTCCTCCTCAGTGCATCTGCTAGAATGTTCCCCTTCACAGGAGTATAGACTATGCCAAATTCATAGTCCTAGAGGAACTCAAGCCAATGTTGTTGTCTCAGGTTCAGGTCCTTCTGAGAGAATATATACCTGATACTTTTGTGATCAGAGTACACTATAAAACATTTACCCATCAAGTAATATAGAATCATATTCAAGGAATAGACCAGTGGTGCTAACTTCAGGTCATGGGTAGAGTAGTTCTGCTCATTTTTTCCCATCTGTCGAGAACCATATGCGATCACCGCTCATCCTTCATCATGACACATCTGAGCCTGGTCCTTGATGTGTCACAGTAGAAAATCTACCCTATACCATCCTCTGGAAGCCTCAATATGGGGGCACTAGTCATCCTCTCCCTCAGTTCCTGAAAAATCTGCAGGCATCTCTCTTACCACATGAAGGGTTTCCCCTTCTTTTCCAACGCTGATTGTGGTGCTGCAACTCTGGATAAATCTGAAACAAATCTCTGGTAGTATCCTGCCAAACCCAGAAAACTCCGAATCTCCGTCACAATCTTGGGTGGATCCCAAGAAAGTACCTCCTCAATCTTCTTTGTATCCACTGCAACTCCAACCTCTAAGATGACGTGTCCCAAAAAGTGAATCTCTTAGATCCAAAACTAGCACTTAGAGATATTACCATAAAGCTCGTGCTCTCTGAGTGTGTCTAGTACTTCCTAAAAATGATAGGCATGCTCCTCCTTAGTTGTCAAGTATATCTGAATGTCATCGATGAAAACTACTAAAAAGAGATCAAGGTATGGCTGAAAGATATTATTCATGTGTCCCATGAACACTGATGGAGCGTTGGTCACGCCGAAAGGCATAACCAAGAACTCATAGTGGTTGTACCGACATTTGAAAGACATCTTCTATACATCATCATCTCGTACTCTAAGATGGTGATAGCTTGATTTGAAGTCTATTATTGAGAACCATCATTCTAACATCAGCTGAACAAAGAGGTCGTCAATCATCGGGAGTGGGTACCTGTTCTTCACGGTCAATTGGTTCTGGAGCCAATAGTAAACACAATGTATCAAGCACCCATCCACCTTCTGGGAGAATAAAATCGTGGCTTCCCAAGGAGAAACAATTGGCCGAATGAACCACTTCCCCTGAAGGTCCTCTAGTTGTACCCGCAGCTCAAGAAGCTCCACATGAGACATCTGATATGCTGGTGTAGATGTTGGTGCCATCCCAGGGTACAATTAAATGTAAAATTCCACCTCTATATGAGTAGGTATACCTGGAACATCATCAGGGAATACATCCGCGTAATGGTCCACCACTATGGGATAACTCAGACTCTCCACATCATCTACACTAAGGATAAGGCTAGCTAAGTGACGAGTGATCTACTGCACCCTCCTCTGGGTATGTCCATTCTGTGCTGCGAATGCTCCATTCTCACCGGTGAAGGTATACCTGGTCCCATCCTAGCATACACACTGCACTTTGCACCTAATACAGTCAATCTGAGCATGGACTATAGATAACCAGTCCAAACCCTAGATGATGTCGTAAGGCCTCGACACCGCTACTAAGATATCATAGCCAAAGCTATCACCACGTAGTGAAAGATCTTACTACTGGAACCATTGCGTAATCGTCAAATCCACTCCCGTAAGAGTCTCTAGTTGTAAGGATCGAGCCAACAGCTCCATCAGAATATCTGACCACTGAACGAGGGTAGTGGAAGTAAAAGAATGTCTAACACCCATTTTTATAAGTACTGCAGCTAAGGTGGAGTATACACAGATCTTACCTCGTATCATATCTGGAGTCTTAGTAATAGGCCTCAGTTACCTGGAGCTGACCTCTTCCCTATCCACATGCTCCCTATGGTCGGGGTGGACCACCTGGTGGTAGTGGCGGTAACATCTCGAATTGTCTCCCACCGTGAGCTGCACGAAAAGATCCTCTGCCACGCCTGCCTGCTACCAGTGGTCTTCCTCGGTCAAATATCTATCTCTATCAGGGAAGTCCTTTGAAATTATACTGATCATCCACACGGTGGGTCTGACAGTCATTATCCATGTGACCCTTCCCGCAACATGCCTACCACTACCCACTCCTAGCATGTCTGGATCTGCCTTGGTAGCCCTGCACAACTGACCCTGAATCGTATGGTCGCCCACCTATAGTTCTAGTCCTCTTGAACCTCTGTGTCATCTGTAGGCTGATAGTTGTAGAAGACTCTGCTACCTGATGACAGGTACTGGGTTTCACCACGAGTGACTACTCAACAAGGAAACTCTCCACTATGAGGGCTCTCTCTAACACCTCCACCTACATCAGTATGCTAAGTGAGATCATTGAATCCTTAATCTCCCGCCTGAGCCCCTGCTCGAAGGTCTTGGACCTGTAGAATGGGTCCCACACCATATCTCTGGAGTAGTGTGAGAGGTTAGTGAACCTAGCTGAGTACTGAGCCAAAGTCATGTTTCTCGGCTGTAGATAAAGAAGATCATATATGCGCACTGCACGAAGAGTCTCTCAGACAAACTCTGCCTGAAAAAGGCTGTCGAAGTCTGCCTAGGGAAGCATCACCTCTTAGTGATCCTAGAGAATCAAGCTCCACCATCTTCTGGTTGTTTCCTACAGAAGACCAGTGACAATGATCACCATTAGATTAGTTGGTGTCCCTACCAGTAGAAAGACCCTGACCACAACCTCCAGCCAATCCTCAGCTACATGTGGGTCCATCTCTCCCCTAAACCTAGGTGGACTCTAGTGCGGGAACTCATGAAACACACTCAAGCAGTGTGCACCCCCTGATAATGGTGCTAGTGGAATCGGTGTACCAATGGGTAATGGTGCCACTGGTGCCTCTGCTAGTTCCTCTACTAGAAAAGGGCCCTGCACCGAGGCCTCATCGCTCGGTGGGCTGTCAGTGCGTACAACACTCAGAACCACAGTTGGCTATCTACGTGGAGGAATCATGAAAAGCAACAAGTGATCCACGGTCAACAAGTTATAACGGGTGATATGATTCAATATATCACAATGAAAACTCTTGAAAACACACACGCAATTAGTGTATTCATTCATTGAGTCAAAAATCAGAATTCAGGATCCTGGTGTATGGATAGGTCGGCCGCTGCACCAACACGAGATTCCCTGAACTGAAAACCACACTCAAAACACTTAATACTATTTCTTCAAACAGAAAAGATGAGAGTCCTAGTTCTTTGGTGTAACCAACTCCTCTGATACCAATTTATCAAGATCCGTCCCTCAGGGCCCGCGCCATGACTACCCCAAGCCCACCATCCATAGGCCAGGGGCTGGGGACTAGAATCTAAGGTGTATTCCTTAAAACTAGGAATGAATTTCTTTTATAACCTGTAACACACACAACCAAGAACAGAGGAAGAGATGAAATCATATAATTTTATTAGTAAAAAGAGTGAGTACAGTAAGTAACATGGGCGAGAATACAAGCACAACAGGAAAGATCAAGGAAAAGTGGAACATACAAGATGGATGATAGGTGAAAAGCATCTCCTGGATCATCTACAATGAATCCTACCTAAAGTGTAGCTAAAACTCATGAACTACCATCTCTGCGGTTTCCCTTATCTAAGGTCCATCTTTGTGCAACCTCTAGTCCCAGTACTCTCATCCTCTGTTAGCGTTGTCCATCGTCTACAAAAAACACATTGTGGTGTGGGCATAGCCCATTAAGGGGTGAGTATAAAGATACTAATTAAGGACACTGATACCCTCAAGGTCTCACAAAATCCACAATGGATAATCCACAAAGCATGCAATCAATCGACAAACCAACTTAGGTATATGCCTATACATATTCCTAAGTTATCAAGTATACCCATCTCAATCATGAGGAAACACATAGTACAACTCAAAATCCCAAAGCTTAACTATTTCACAAATAAAGGAATACCATGAAGGTAAGTACCACACAGGTATGCCACAGGGAAGAATACCTTCAGCGTATTACCATGAAGGAATGTACCAAACACTTATGAACTCATCTCACACTAGGTATAACTTAGGTACAGTAGTAGAGATGATTACACGTAACTACTGAATCATCTTACTATGTTAAGAGGACAACCCAAGAAGGATCATTAATCATCATCAGTCCCACATAGGATCCCTAGGTTCTGACCCACAAAAGATCTCTCGGTGCTGACCCACACATGATCTCCTGGTGCTGACCCACACAAGATCGCTTGGTGCTAGCCCACACTGGATCACTAAGTGCTAATCCACATAGGATATTTTCATGCTGACCCACAAAATATTTCTAGGGTAGTCCTACATGGAATCCTAGAGTTGTTACATGTGGGAACATCAATCACTGACCCACGAAGGATCTCTTCCTCAAGTCACAACAAGCTACTGGGTTCTTTCGCTTAGCTTGCTCGTCTCTAAGAGGGTCTGCTTCTCAAGCCACTATTCGATACTTCATCAGCCACAAATTCTTATGATGAAGTATCTCAATGGACTGCCATGTCATAGGGGTCTCAAAGAAATAGATGGGGAATCAATCAGATTCCTGTTCTGTGAGTTATTATACTTTTAGTCCCGAGGCCCCGGTTGGATTCGTGTTCGATCCAACCCAACCATTCTCCAAATTAATACAAATTTCCTATAGGGTATACCAAATGGACTGTATCGCTCCATGATTTATTGTTCTATTGATGGTTCATCAAATGGAATTCTGGTGCCAATCATATGTCCGAAAGAGAATAATAGAGTCGAAGTGGGTACGAGTCCTTTCCAACCCATTCATACCGACTCGGCCCGACCCGACCTGGCCCGACCCGATTTGGGTGGACCCGGCCCGACCTGATGGGCCCAGGACCACCCACGCCAGGTGCTCCAGCCCATGGCGGGTGGCCCGGCCCATGCTGGGTTACCCGGCCCAAGTTGGGAGACCTGGATCACACTGGGCGGCCCGGCCTGGGCGGTGTAGCGAGGCCGCAGTGGGGTGCAACGAGGCTGCGGGGCAATGCAACGATGTCGCGATACGGTGAAGGCCATGGGGGACACTGGATGGTGCTTGGGTGCGGGGGCTGATGGATGGCTAGAGGGAGTGGGGGCTGATGGACGGCGTGAGGCCATGGGGGCCACTGGATGGCAGAGCACCGTGGGGCGTAGAGGCGGTGGGGGCCGCTGGATGATGGAGCACCGCGGGGTGCGAAGGCCATAGGCGGAAGCGGCCATGGATGACAGAGGCCACATTATTGGGGACATGTATAGCGGAGTCCATGGGTGGCATGACCGTGAATGTTGTAAGTCATGGGGAGGATGAGTGTAAGGGGGTGGTGGAGTGCCTTGCCTCCATCGGCGACTAGTATGACCAGCCGCCCTTCGTTCATTGCCATCTTCGAGGTTCTTGAGTTCCACTGGTGCCAACTACTAACATCAGTCACCATCACCATCATGAAGAGCACTCAAGATAAGCAAGAATTTGCGGATTGGACATGCCATTTTTTGTTTGACCCGCAATATCCATGTTAGGCCGGTTGCAATAGGCTATAATTAATTCCTTGATTCATGAAGTATTTTCAAGAATAATAAGGGGAAAAATTCAAACATCCACCCTACCATGATGATTCGGTTGATGGTTGTCTGTAGGTTGGACGGTTTGGAATTTTTCGATCTTGCAACAAGTCTCCTCCAACAACATCGGTGAGGATATGAAAAGATGTAGTCAGTGACAACAATGTTTCTTCTATCATTAGTTCTTCGAAGGAGATGAGTTCTTCATTGGCGTTCTTCATTGGAGGATGAGTTCCTCCATGTTATCCCAAGCTCCCACCTTTACCAACAATTATTTCCCCCAACCCACTAAAAAGAAAAGGTAACCAATATAATAGAATATGTTTTTTAATTTCAAATTGGCACAAAATATGTTATCTTAATTAATTAGAGGATAGTTGGCATAATTAAGTAAAGAGGGGATTTGGCATAATTAAATTAGGGAGTTGAGAGGTTTTTATCCATAGTGATGGGAGTTCAAGGGGGTTTTCGCTTAGGGTGGTCCCCACCACCATAACCCATCATGGAAGGTTTTGTTCAGGTGGTACCCACCTATGAAACATCCACATGGTTGTTTCAAAATAAAATAAATATTAAATGTCTCACCATTTTATTTAATTTTATTCTTTCATGAATATGTGAAAAAATAACTTCCTATAGAAGAACTAATGGATGCATATGAATAATAATTTTATTGAATTTTTTGTCCTCATATTCGTCTTTAGTTATTAAAACCAAAATATTCATTTTTTCCTATAGATATTGTTTTGGTGGATACATGAATGGGGATTATTTTATGAAGTGGAAGAATCATCTTTTTATTGATTCCATTTAGTTTTTTAGGATAGTTTTTAAATATCATCACAATGAGATAGACACATGGGTTGATTCAGGTTCCATGTAGATGGTCTATCAGTTTTTAAATTCATCGATTATCATCTGTGGGTTCTATTTTTTCTTATGGTGTGGGTACCATGATATATGATGTGTTTCTATTGTCTATTGTGATCCGATTATATTAAAAAATTTATCTATTATCCACTGATCGTGATTTGATTCTCATGTTCTTTTTAATGATACCATTGTGCTTATATCTATCCCATGGTGATAAAGATGACACATTGGGCCATATCGTGAGATATTTTCGGTTTCATTATAGGTTTACTAATGCTAGTATATTATATATTATTATCAATATGATAGGTTATAGGAAGAAAAATACATAGAAAAATTATCCTGGTATGTTTTCATGGGGATATTGATAGAAAAGACATATTACTCACATATCTAAAGAGGTTGTGTTGATGTGTACCAATACAACTCACATTCAATAAAAGCCTCGAGTTATCCTTATATTTTTTCGATTTTATAGAAATGTTTTTTAATGTTTTCCATTTCTAGAATTCACATCTCCAATAATATGCTTTTGATAACGGAATCAAATTTTTTTCACGATGGATTTCCTCATCCATTTTTATTGAATATGTATCCTTCATGAGTAATGTTAATTAATTATACTGATAATACAATAGAGTGTTAATGGGAGGAGGATCCTATAGTTTAATTAGTTTTAGTGAAATATATTATCAAAATGATCAAGTATATGGTTGAAATTACAATTATTAAACTAGAACAGAGGGTGGACAACGATATTGATTTCTCTATGTAATTTCCTATTATTCCTTGGGGGGAAAAGGGATATCGATAATAAAAAAAATATATCAATTGGATTAAGATGATATTTCAGTATCTAAAAAATTACAAAAATATTTTACGGTTGTTTTTGCCAATAAAATCATTGAATTTCTTGGAAGGAAGTGGTGGTAATCTCCTATGAAATCCAATTTTCTCGATTACCTCACTGAGTACACATTCATGAAATCCATCAACTAAAATTTATACCATTATTCATTGGGAATGACATTTGAATGAGTGTACCTTTTTTATGGAATATATATATTTTCTATAATTTAGTATTATTCTTAGTCTTTTGAGTTAGAGAATCAATCCCTTGTGATTGTTTCCAATTAATACCAACATTCATAGAGGTTTATGATGTTAATGAAGGATGATATTAATACAATGTTGAATCTTAAATTCCTATCTGAATTCATAGAGGTTATGTATAATGTTCCAATTTATGAGGTAGACCTATTTATGGAGGAAGGAATCTTAAAATGATTAGATGTAGATGTAGGTAGCTGGAGTTCAATTTTTTGGATTGAATAGAAAATAGGGTGGGAAAAATTGAGACAGGTTTATGTATTGGAAATAGCTATTATGATATATTTTTGTGGTTGATTATCGATGTTGGAAGAATGGACACCTCATATCTGATTGTAAGGAAGTAAATAACATTAACATGAATATGGTAAATCACAAAATCATTAATATTATTATCAATGGTAATAATGGGGTAGTATATATTGTTACACTTTCATAAAGGGATCTTAGATTTGAGGTAATTTATAAATTTTAATAGGATATCATCCTAATTCCATGGGTGATGTTCAGGTTGAAAATTAGTTGAATAAAATATTTAGATGACTACAGGAAACAAATAATACCCTAGTGGAGTTAGAGGAAAAGGAAAAACCCATGAGATATATGGTGTTAATTTTATATGATATGGTTATGGAGTTTATTAATTATAATGAAACTATTCTCATTATATAATCTAATATTATCAATGTTTAGATTATATGATCAGATCTTCTATATTTCATAGTAATTTATTCCCCTATGTTGGGAATGATGTCAAAAAATGTTTTAATTTTTCCATGTCTTAGGATATTTTTCAAAATGTGGGGAAAATGGGATTTTATAATTTATGATAATAAAATATTTCATCAAATAATTATAATGGATTGGATGACTGTCTATAAAGCACAAATCAAATTCTACCATCATTGGGTTCAGTTTCATTGATTTGATATAGTCACTCATGTAAATTTGTATGAGTGGGATTTGAGATCTAGGAGGGTGGTCATATTTATGTAAATGATCTAATTATGTCATAATAGTTTTTAAAGTATTGATAATGTTTATATCTCATTTATTATTTAACACTTTCAAATTATAGTGAGATATTATCTAGATACATTCTCACGATAAATTCAATGGGCTACCAACTAAAAGGAATGTTGAGTTTTTTGAAGACAATTTTCTTGTACCAAGATTATCATATTAGCTCTGTACCACATAGAATACACATAATTAATATAATTTAATTATAATATTGACGATCATAAAGAGAATGGATTTAATTGTTCTAGAATTTCATAGTGGGAATCAAGTGTACACATTGAAAATAATGTGGATAAGAGTCCCCAACTTTTTTAGGATTAATAATAACATAACTATGTGGTGTACATAAATTTATATACCATTACTAATATTGATTTACACTTTTATTATGTCATGTGGTCCTAGTGGATTAAAAAAAATGATGAGAACTAGGTAACATCATTAGGATTTCTGATACAATGACATTCATATGACTGGGTACATGAGAACACAAAATATTATAGGGAAAACTCTAAGGTCCCTACAATCTTAAAAGTGTTCTATTCATTCGTTTAAATAGATTTGAAAAAGAATATATTGATTTACTACATATTTATTCATATTAACTATTTATATAGGGTATTACCATTCTTATCACCTACTTATCAATTAATCCAACCATTAGAGAGCAATTTATAAATGTAATGAAATTTGAACTGCTGAGCTAGAGTGAATGACGTTGGTAAATTTCATAGGGATTCTATAGTTATTTAGGACTTCTATAATGAAACTCTGTTTTATTCTGATGAAGGATATTGATCTGTAAAACCTTAGAGAAATATTACCAAATTATATTCTTTCCATTTAATGTATAATTTTTATGAAATTTATTATAGGAAGACATTGATTTTTTTTCAAATAATTGAAATCGAATTGGTTTCGTCAGTTGATGCCATTAGAAATATGTTTAACTATACTAACACAAATTCTATCAAAGATATTATTTACCATATTTTCTAATAAAATATGTATATAGTCTTTCATCTCCTTCTCATTCATAAATTTTAGGATAAGTTTCCAAACTGTGAATTTAGGTTAGGTGGATAGTAAACCATGGTAGTGATTTCATAGATAAATAGGACAACTTCTTACTAAAATAAATCAAAATTTGAAATAATTTTTTTCCATTCCATATTAACATATAATGATATCTAGATTGAGTGATATAATAGGATATTTAATATCCTTATCAACGGGAGTAGCTAATGAGAATTAATTATTAATATTACAAATAGATCAGTTGATAATATCATACAATGTAATACAAATATCTTTTATGATATCTTTATTGAGTAGAAAAATAATATAGGGGATTTGGAAATTAAAATTGCACTATATGTGTTAACAATATTACCATCTTTATTAATAGATAACATATGTTTCATTAAATTCCCCTCCCAGATTATCACATCAATGAATCATTAATTTATATCTCCTTCATTAAGAAAGTAATTAATGAGTTGTTCCATTAAAATTAATTTTTTCTTCTTGATTATATTTTTAAAATTGAATAGAATTACAGATATTATAATAATATTGAGTTTTTTGTTAGGATTTTTTGGCTTGAAACATCAGAAGATGACTCTTATAATTATTGATACAAGAGTAAAAAATTAATAAGCATGTATGTTTTGTTTAATTTTGGGGACATTTTAGTTATATTGAGTCTATATAAAAAATATTTTGAATAATTTACTATATTACATAGGGAAAATTCCTTAGGAATTATATATATGAAATAATCAATGGTGTTCCAATATTATTAAGTTTAAATTTGTACAAATATTTCTTACCATACCCAATCAAAAAAATAATGACATGGGGAATAATTAGACCGAATACATGAATGTGATCTATATGAATAGGAAGGAGTGGAGTTCCCACTCACTAGTGAAATTAAGGTTCATTCCATTTTACTTAATTTTCAATCATTAACATTGATCAACGACTACTTGATTTATGTTCCAACAAATCTTATATCCAATATGATTAAATGATCAATAAAAAATTAAAATGAAAATGATTACACCCTAATTACATTGATAAAAACAATTTCATTTTATTTTTGGATAGAATTTCTATACACTAGTATATTTTTTTATTCATTTAATTGGTTTTATAAAAGAAAATTATGTCTCTAGAGTACCCAACATTTGAAATAATAAACAATAGGATGAGAAATATTAATTATGAAATTTAATTTCACAATTTCAATCATTAAAATTATGTGTTTCTTCGATGTTTGAATATTAGAGTCATGAAAATCTATCCTAATGATACCGAATTGGGTTTCCACCTATGTAGTACTTGAATTATAATATCACCAAACCTATCTATTCATTCCCATGTTGAGGATCTTTAATCGTTAAATCAACAACATCAGATCAAAAAACCATAAGGGATAATTTTTTTCATGAAATAAACTGTTGAAGTGTATAACATGTATTTTAATTATTAACCCCATGGAGGTTATTGAAATGTTTACTCATTTAGAGTTGAGTAATAACCTTTAAGGTGATAGTTATTCTAAGACTACACCATTGATATCCTCTATCCATTCCCCTTCCCCTTTTTTCATTTTTTATTTCGATAGGAAACCTCTTCAAGACTATGAATATTTTTTGAATTATATAATTCCTCAGTCCCATAATTTCTAATAATAATAATAGTAATAGTAATAACCATAATCACAATAATACCCAAAATATTAGCCAATAATAAACCTGATTTTGTAATTTCAGAAATATTTTCCCATTTTATATTTATTTAAAAAACACATACCATTATATATGGTAATGGTATTTATAATTCGTAATGAATTATAATACAATTACCAAAATACTTATAAATATTTTAGATATATAAAAATACCAATAGTTTTTTACAATCTACTATACAATTAATGAGATTAATTACATTAGTGCCTAACATAAAATTAACATGTTGACTAAGGAGGAGAATTATCCAAAACAACATTGATAAAAAAAAGAAGTCACAAAATACAATTATCGGTCCTGTTAATTATGAATTGGGAATTTTCCAATATTTTTTTTAAAATACATTACCTAACATGTTTTTTCACCATCATCATCTTTAAAAAAATAAAATAATATCATAAATTTTTAAACTCACATAATCAATTTAGAGGATCTTTTATAGATTAATTAAGATACTATATTTGATGAAAAACATCAATGTTCACTCGAAACGACTATATATTTCATCCTAACTAAAAAAATAAAAATTATATAACCACTATAAGAAATAAAACAATACCTTTTTCCAAAATAGTATCTCATCCAAAAAAATGTTTTTCAACAAAACCAAATCCACCAGAATGTCCATCACAATTAACATTCACTTGAAAATTGTTCTATGATAAATTTGTCTTCCACTAGAAGGATTCATGCTAAACATATTGATATTTGAGAACAATATTGATTTATATAATAATAAAGTAATCCATAACCTCTTTTATAAGAAAATTCACTTAGAATGCAACATTAATGAGAACCATTAAAATATTCAATAATTCAAAATAAACTCCAATGAATTCATTAATTGGAATTTAGAGTCCCAATCATGAAATAAAAATGGAAGAAAAAAATTTTATTGAAAAATTAATTTATTTATGAATAGAAATAATAAAAATTATTATTACTCTTATTTTTATTATTATTCCACATAGTTGGAAATATAGTGTCTCTATGCCTATTTCACCTGTAGTAGTGTGTTTTGGTGGCCATTGTTTTAAAATTTGTTGTATAAATCATACTTTTTGTTATACCCCACCCCAGAACCACTATAATAAATGTATGATATAATAATTATTATAATTTTTATTTGTATAATAAGTATTTCATTAGATAATAAATATGTCCCAATAAATTGAAATAATGCATATTTATATTTGAAAATAATCATCCCATGCTAGACCTCCTCCCATATATGGATACCCATTGTATTTGGTCAGAAAATAGATCTCTATTTACATTATAATATATCAAAAAAACCTTGTTAAAATCCATATAGGCCTTTAAAAATATAATGGAGTTTTTAGAAAAACATCATATATTTTTAGACATATTTTCATTCCATAAACTATATTTATATTATTAGTGAATATTTTTGTTCAGATCAAATCTATTATAAACTAAAAAAATGTTTTTAAAAAAGATATAAATCTGAAAAAAACACATTTTTATTTTAATATAGAACATTATAAAAAAATTACCGAAACATAGTATTGAAAAACATGGATTATTACATAAAATTCGTTATTACCTTCCATCATATTTAATAAATTAAAAATAAATATTGAATAGGAGAAAATAAAATTTTTATAACTACGAAATAACCTAGTTCTTATTCTCCATTAATATTTTCCATTTGTAGAATGAAAAATACACTTTAAAAAACATCATTAATGTATAATGAATGTTTTAAAAAACCAAATGTGATGTAATGATAAAGAGAATTCTACATTGGGAATTTAAAATATAATTAATTTGTAAGTTATATTGTCTGTAATGTCAAAATTATAATATATTTATAAATACATTGAATTTCAATATAAGGTAACTGAAAATATATCCACCACAAAAATGGGAATTATTATGGAAATTATAAATTTATATATTGAATGAGTAATTCTTAGTAAAAAAATATTATATATCACAAATGATATATAATGATAAAATTTAAAATTTATTTTTAGTATTTTATTATAAAAAATAAATATTTATGTGTTTTAGATTATTATTATTATAGCACAATAATTCATTTATATACATTTTCAATGAACATAATAATCTAATTTATAGAAAAAAATTACTGGTTTGAATGTAAATAAATATTATTAAGAGGGTGAAATTAAAAAAATTAATGATAATATTAAATTTTTATAAAGTATTTTTTTTATGTTGTTAGTTTTTGTCCCTGTGATTAAACTAAAAAAATAAAGGCTTTTTCTAAAAAGTGTCTATATTTATTACGATATAGGTTATAAAAACATATTTAGAAATTATTTTGTAAATATAATTAAAAATTCATAATGTTTTAATGTTTAGTTTTTTATAAAATGTTTATATATATATTGTTTCTAATGGAAAAAATAATTTTCAATTATTTATATTAATAATTAAGTTCAACGAAGTTGATATTTTTAATTAGATTTATTAAAAAAAATTTGAGAAATTGAAAATTTAAATATTATAACACAAAACTTGTTTAAGAACCCATATCTTCATTTCAGGTATGAATCGTGACTTTGGGTGTTTTGAGAAAAAAGTGAGATTTTGGATTTTTATATGTCGATGTCGTCTATGAAGTTGCTGTAGATAGCCATTTTTTGGCCGTCTAACAACCAAGACATGGCCGTGTTGGTTGACCTAAAGGCCGCCTAATGCAGGGACCTTTTCATTCATGTACATGACATGTACAATAATTGAACATGCTCTGTACTTGTTATTTTATTTCATTAAGTGGACCGGGGTCATGTCCAATCGTCATATTCATATTCTTCTTGGCCGCATCTCATCCAAGAGAGGCGATTTTTCTCTGAGCCACTGATCCGTCATCTATTATCTGAATCAAAATTCGAAGGGTGCGTTGGAATCCCACTGGTGAGTCCTTCCATCTTCTTGAATATGTCCTCATCATTCTCTCTCTCTCTCACTAGAGTTATTCAAGGTTGATTTTTTTGTCTTTTTTTATATATACGACATTCTAGGACAACTTAATTTATGGGGTTCAACTATATCAATCATAAAATGTCAAGGTTGGTGGATTGTTCCTTACCATAGTTTTTTATCGAGTTATATATGCCTATGTGTTGAATACCCTAGTTTATGGTATTGCATGTTTTGTAATTTAACCATGTTTAGTGCCTGATATGGTTTTTTTGATCAAAAAAGGGTTAATGATTATGAATAAGGTTTATTAAATTTATTATAGAGGTGTTACTCATGTTTGATTGGGTTATGTCTGTTGGTTCTAGAAAGCATGTTAAGATGCTTTGTTTTCATGCCTCCTATTTTTAGGATGGAGTTGTTATTTATATGAGATGAATTTGTTTTGTATTATGAATGTATGAACAAAGGAATTTACTATGAGAGATTCCGAAATTAGGGTGTTTTAATTATTAAATGTTTTTGTAATTGGCCACAGGTATTGACTATGAGATCTTCCATGGGTCATTGACCAAAGGGGTTAGACTATGAGATCTACCCAGAGGGTCGTCATTAAATAAATGTTAGACCATAAGTAATTGACTGTGAGAGCATCAAGAGAGTCATTATACATTATTTTATTCTATGTAGACCTGAATGTATTTACCGTGAGAGATACCTTGGTGGTTATTTGAATTTCATTTGTGCTTGTGAGACCAAGGGGGTTACTCTGTGTGAGATTTCCCAGTGGGTCGTTATATTTACTAAATTGGGGAAATTTTAAACCGAGGGGATTAGGTTTATAGGACATTCCCAAATGTAGTTTTGAAATGATTTCATGATTGTGACAAGTCTTGCAATCCAATGCACATGCTTGGGATCAGTCTTACATTATCGTTAGAAGGTGTTTTGAGACGTCTATTTGTTATGGATGTACATTTGGATATAGAGTAGTGGGTAGACCCTGTGGTAACATTATTCAATGGTTTGAATAACTAATAAATGTAAATGAATTTAAATATAATTTTTTTATAGTATACTTTGGAATTATTACATGTTGTTGCTTCATTTTATCATATTTCTTGGTATATATTTTCACTGATAGTTAGTATAAGGCCCCACCCTTAATCCTTACCTAATCTTGAGATATTACAATATTACACATTGAGGATCTTTTCAGGTTTAGAGTTTTAGATAATTAGATCATAAAACTTGCATTACATTCCACATTTAAACAAAGTGGTTACATAAAATATAGTATTCATTTTTCCCATCAATAGAAACCTATTTAAAATAAAACATTGATTCTTTCTTGACACTTCCTTGACACTATCGTCATATCATGTACCCTTCCCTTGACCTGTGAAAAACATTTCAAAAACATGGGATGAGCATAAAAAGCTCAGTAAGGGTTATAAAAAGTATGGAAAGGAAACATGAGTACATATATACATAAGAATGAAATCATAATTTACCCATAAAACATAATAACTTTAACATAACTAATAAAATCATGAATAAATCATAAAAATCATAAGACATAAAGGTAACTTGAGATATTCATAACATTCTTACGTAGGGAGGAACTCTCTTGGTTACATTTGGAATACCCATCATAGTATATTCCCTAAATCTCTTCGGAGAAACCTTAACATTGCACTCCTTCGCGTTACCCAATGCATTGGAGAGTTATATCGGGCTCACCCGCCCTTAGATTATCACGGAACCACCCGTCTTTATAACAAGGCCCACGAACCACAACATACTCGTATCACATAAAACATGTATAAAGGAAACATAACAGTTCCACATTTTAATCACAAGATATCAATGCAACACATTGATTTAAAAACATTATGAAAACCATTTTGAATAACAAAAAAAAGAAATGTAAAACATGGTATTTATTTTTCTTTTTAAAAAAATGTATGGCTTGTAGAGGAAGCCGAAACTTAAATAATAGTCACGGCGGCAAAGAAGTCGGTGTCGCCGCATACGTACAACAAAAACATTCCCTTTTGTCATTTAGTGAAACAATTTGTATAAAAAATATTCCTTTTGGATAAACATAAAAGTAAAAGGGGTTTATACACCATATAAAAGAAGGTTGTGTAGAAAACAAAATATTCCTCAATGAATGGAGATTGAGACGAATTCACATACCTTGGGTCCGACTTGACTCGGTCGTTCTTTAATGTCCTAAATAATAAAAATGAGTTAATTTATACTTTCATAAGAACCTTTTTCATGTTCATTATTCCTTTTATATCACTTATTACCATGTTATGAACATTATGTAATTATTTAAGTTGATAATGGTCATTTTGTTGATCATTGGTACTTGAGTCAAAAGTAAACTTCTTATATTTACAACTTGTTCACATAGTCAAATATCCATTATCTGAATAATGATATTCATGATGTAGATTCCATATATTTCATATATATCCATTATATACATGCATTTATAATATTACATAATTATTTAGAGGTAAGAAATGAAATGCACCGTTCATGGAGACGGTAAGTCGTACGTACACATGAACGCTACTTTCATTTCTATTTCGTATTTTATGGAATGGAATCATAATGATATAAAGATAAATTATAAATCTAGTATGATATAATATACAATATCATTAATTATATCCTTTACGTCCCACATATGGAATTAACGAATCAAATCACTTTGAGGGGGCGGTAGTCCGCACTTCCTAAAATGAAGATATCACGTTTACCCATAATGGAAACCATAAAGGTATTCCATAAATGAAACAATACATAAGCTTAAGTAAAACATAAACATATTATATATAATATATAAATATAGTGTCATATTAATGTCCACCTTTAAAGGTGTCAAAATAATGTTGAACAATCATCGTTTCGGGAGGCAGAAATTCGCCATCCACGGAAACAATATGTTCTTTAACCATTATATGTAGGTGTGTGTAAGTGTATCTAGAATACTAAAATAACAACATCCTATTATATGGGAGATACTGGTGTTGTTACAAAATAAATGAATAAAATGAGTTTAGGGGGTTGGAGAAGCAAAATAATAAAAAGAACACAAGTGAAGACATTACCTTAAAAATGGGTAACCCTTTTTGATTTGAGCTCAATGTCTTCCTTGGAAAGACTTCTGCCCAATGTGAGGCTTATAGGAGTACTAGAGGGATGTGGAGAGAAAAAATGGGAAGGGTTTGGCCGAGCCAAAGGCTTTGGAAGTGTGGTTAAGGTGGTAGAGGTGGGGGCCTTTTATAAGAGGAGAGGAGGGGAACTCTTGGAAAGTAAAGAAATGTTACTTTATTTTAAAATGTGTTTCGTATTTAAAAGCTCCCACATTGATATAATTCGAGTATAAGGTGATAAGGGTTATAAATACACCCATCCAATAGGTTTTTGACATGTTTAGGTCATAGATTTTACATTATCGCTTAATTTTATTTAAATCCTTTATTAATGAGGTAATAGCTGCATCATTATGAGGTCATAAATAATTTTATTTATATAATGTCTAAAAATTATAAAAAAATATAATGATGTAAGAAATAATTTTATCTTTCCAATGACTATTTATAGTAAAAAATATTACTTGTATAACCCCATTTAAAAATTGTTTTAGTAAAACAACTCATGTTTGTGTCATTTTCATTTTAACATTAAATAAAAAGATATTAATGTCATTTTTCTACCAAAGTGGCTCCATGGGGTCACCAAGTTGACCCATGTCTTGTATTGGTCGTCCATGAAACATCCAATAAGTTTCGGAATTGTGTCTAGGTATTTTCATTTTATTATAACATTATTTTTACCTTAGATTACACTAATTACCTCTAATCACGATTAAAAACTTAATAAGTTACTGTTCACTAAAAAATTATTTTAATCCCATTGAACCACATTTTACTTCTTAATGACAACCATGTATGTAGGATTTTTAAAATTCAAAACAAAGAGGTGGTAATGTTTCATTTAAACACAAAAATCAGTTTTTTAAGTACCACTTAGTGGTTTCACTATTCATCAAAAATTGATGTTTTTCAGAAAAATACCAAAACATCACCGTAAGCTATATTTGGTTTTCCGAATTCAAAAATGATGTCTATTTTAAAAAATTAAATACATATTAGTTACATTAATTAATTTAATAATTAATTCCCGCTGTCAGAGCAAATAGCGTGTTTTTATGAAATAAAATGTATCAAAAGATTGACACTAGTTCAAGTCCAAATTCAAAGTGAAATTAATTCCAATGTACACCATTGGATTACATGGTAAAAATATATTCTATTTACACTTTAAAACCAATTAAAAAGATAATCTAACTATATAAATAAATTCGATTAAAAATTGGTTTTGAATTAAAATACAACACTTTCCACTATTCCTAAAAAAATGAACATTATTAGAAAAATACCAGAAATTTATCCAAAGTAAATTTGAATGTCCCAATCATAATGAAAAAGTTTATTTTGAAAAATATAGCTTATAAAATTGTCAAAAGATAGATTAAAAAAAACGGGTTCGCCATTAAAAGGCGGTAAAACAATATTTTAAAAATACTATAGTATTACATGCTTTAGATTGGATTTATTCTCATTTTAAGCCTAAAACACACTATCTAATTCATAAATAGACATAGATAAAAATATTTATTATTCATTACTTACTTGGGATGTTACATCCTTCCCCCCTTTAGAAAATTGCGTCCCTGCAATTTATTTACTTATCGAATAAGTGGGGGTATTTATCCCTCAATGCATTTTCAGATTCCCATGTTGCCTCTTCAATCATGTGGTTTTTTCACAAAACCTTTACCTGATTAATAACCTTATTCCGTAATAGTTGCTCCATGTGGTCAAGAATCTGGACCATTTGTTCCTCATAAGATAGGTTCTCTTCCAGCTGAACTACCTCTAGACTCAAAACATGAGATGGATCTGGAATGTACTTCCTTAACATTGAATCATGAAAAACATTATGTACCTACGATAATCTCGGAGGTAAATCCACTCGGTAAGCAATTGATCCAACTCTCTCCAGAATTTCATATGGTCCAATGAACCTTGGACTCGGCTTTCCTTTCTTAACAAATCGCATCACATTTTTTCATGGTGAGACTATGTAAAAAACATGATCACCTACCTCAAAAGAGAGATCCTTCCTCCTGTTGTCCGCATAACTCTTCTTCCTGCTCTGAGTTGTTCTCATGTGTTTCTGTATCATCTGAACTTTTTCTGCTATCTCTTCTACCAATTCTGGTCCCATTAGCTTCCTTTCACCCACTTCATCCTAAAAAGCCGTAGTTTGACATCGCTTCCCATATAACGCCTAAAATGGTGCCATCTATATACTGGAATGAAAACTGTTATTATATGAAAAATCAACAAAAGAAAGATGTTGGTCCCAAATTCCCTGATAATCCATCGAACAAGCACAAAGCATATCCTCTAATGTCTGAATTGTTCGTTCTGATTGCCCATCTGATTGAGGAAGAAAAGCTGTACTAAAATTTAATTCATTACCCAACAACTTCTGAAAGCCTTTCCAATAGTTAGAAGTGAACCTGGGATCATGATCAGATACAATGGAGAGAGTAACTCCATGTAACCTGACTATCTCTTTAAGATACAAATGGGAAAGTTGATCTAGGGAAAAAGTATCTCGTATAGAATGTAAATGAACAGATTTAGTCAAGCGATCAACAATAACCCAGATTGCATTATTACCTCAAGATGTCTTCGGTAATCCCACAATAAAGTCCGTGGATATATTCTCCCATTTCCACTCTGGCACTGGTAAAAGATGAAGAATCCCTTTCGGTAACTACCACTCTGCTTTAACCTGTTGACAAGTCAAACACTTCACAGTAAAATCAGCAATATATCTTTTCATTCCATCACACCAGTAATACTCCTGCATATCTCTGTACATCTTAGTACTTACAGGATGAAATAAAAACGGAGAACTATGAGCTTCACATAACAACTCTTTCTTCAACTTTGAATCACAAGGCACACACAATATCTTCCCAAATATCAAAACACAATCATTATCAATGTTGAATTCAGGCAACTTACCTTTCTGAACCAGCACTACCTTTTTCTGCAACTCATTGTCTTGCTTCTGTGTTTTCTTAATTCTGTCTGATAGAGATGATTTCACTAATACCTGAAACAAAACAGAAGCACATCCTGCTCCAACAAATTCTATTCCAAAGTTCATCAAATCCTTATCCAAAGGATCACGTTCCAAACACAACATTGTTAATGAAGCATTATTTTTTGACTCAAAGCATCAACCACTTTATCTGTTTTTCCCGGATGGTAATGAATTGTAGAATCATAATCCTTGATTAATTATAGCCATATCCTCTGTCTCATGTTAAATTATTTCTGAGTGAATATATACTTTAAACATTGGTGATGATTATATATTTCACACTTTACTCCATACAAATGATGCCTCCAAATTTTTAAAGCGAAAACAACAACAACTAATTCCAAATCATGTGTAGGTTAATTTACCTCATGAGTTTGCAACTTTCATGAAGCATAAGAAATTACCTGATCATTATACATTAAGATGCAACCAAGTCCTTTCAATGAAGCATCACTGTAGATAACAAACTCACCATTCCTGGAAGGTAGTTCCAAAACTGGAGCATTCACCAATCTTCTTTTTCAATTCCTGAAAACAATCATCACATTATTTTGTCTAAATAAACTTAAAACCCTTCCGAGTTAGCTTATTCATTAGACTAGACAGCCGTGAAAAATTTCTAACAATCCTTCGGTAATAGCCTTCCAATCCATGGAAACTACGAATCTCTGTTACATTTGTGGGTCTTTTCCAATCTTCAACAACCTTTGTTTTTGCAGGATCAACGGTTATCCCATCTTTAGAAACAATGTGACCAAGGAAAGATATTTGTTACAACCAAAACTCACACTTGCTGAATTTCCCATACAATTTCTTTTCTTTTAAGGTTTGAAAAATAACCCTTAAATGTCTTTCATGCTCCTCTTTACTTTTAGAAAACACCAAAATATCATCAATGAAAACAACCACAAACTTATCTATGAACTCATGGAAAATTCTATTCATTAAGTCCATGAATATAGAAGGTTCATTGGTTAGCACAAAAGGAATTACTACAAATTCATAATGGCCATATCTTGTACGAAACGAAGTCTTCGGAACATCTGCTTCCTTTACCTTCAGTTGATGGTACCCCGATCGCAGGTCAATCTTTGAAAAATACTGATCTCCCTGGAGCTGATCAAACAAATCATCGATATGAGGCAAATGATATTTGTTCATAATAGTGATGTTATTCAAGGCCTTATAATCTATGCAAAGTCTCATTGAACCATCTTTCTTTTTAACAAATAAAAATGGAGCACCCCATGGTGATGTGCTAGGTCGAATGAAACCTTTCTCGAATAAATCTTGCAATTTCTCCTTCAACTCTAAAAGTTCAATTTAATCCATTAGATAAGGGGGTTTTGAAATTGTCTTGGCATCAGGAACTAAGTTAACAGTAAATTCAACTTCCCGATCTGGTATTATTCCAGGCAACTCATCAGAAAAAACATCAGGATACCCATTTACCACTGGCACATCATTAATCTGAACAGTTCCCTTGTTTTCAACAATATGTGCAAGGTAACATTGATTTCCATCTTTTACAAGTTTTTTCGGCCTCTTGATATGTTATCAACAGTAAGGGTTCATTATTGTACAAAAACTGAAAGTCGTTCTGAAAAGAAACTTCTTTAGATCTACAGTCAATCTTAGCATGGTAACTAGAGAGCCAATCCATACCCAGGATAACATTAAAGTCTACTAGAGGTAGAACAATAAGGTTTACAAGGAGGTTCTTTCCAAAGATAAGGATAGGAAGATTCATATAAATTCTTTTTGCCTCAACATTTCCCCTAGGTGTTTTTACCACATGTTCAGGTGTCATTTCTTGAGATGGTATTCCCATTTTACAAGAAAAGTTTTCAGAGATGAAAGAGTGTGTAGACCCCGAATCAAACAACACACTGGCATAATCTGAAAAAAAATAATGTACCTGATACAACTTCATTTGATGGCCCGACATCTTCTGAAGTAGTTGCAAAGGATTTCACCACCCCTTTCTGCTTGTAGTCTAACTGCTTCCCATCACTCGAGCTCTTTGTCAGACACTCGTTTGCATAGTGACCCATCTCATTTCACTTAAAACATTTCACTAACTGTAAATCAAATTTGGACTTACCATCACCATGATCTTTTTCAGTGCAATCACGAGCCTTATGTCCCATCTTACCACATCGGTAGCACTTTCCAGATTTTAGAATACATTCCCCAGCATACCTTTTACCACATTTATCACAAACTGGAAACTTAGTTTTCTTACCATCAGACTTGTTTGAAGAATTCTTTCCTTTCTCCTACCACCTCGGTCTCTTCTTCTGCTGGTTGGTATAAAACACTTGATCATCGTAAAACTCCATTTCCACCTTCTCAGGATATAGAACAATCATTTCATAACTTTTGAACTCACAAGAAGCCAATTCCCTTCGATATTTTGGCTTTAATCCTGAGTAAAAATGATTGATTTTACTATCAAGGCCTCGGATAAAATTTGGAGCATACCTTGCCAATCGAGTGAACCTCTCCTCATAGGCAGCCACTGAGTCTTCCTCTTGCCTCAATTCCAAGAATTTATTTTCCATCCTATGTCGAACAGCCTTAGGAAAATACTTCTCAATAAACATAACTTTAAATTCATCCCAGTCGAGAGCATCAATCTCATCAGCGTCCCTGACATTTTTAACCATTGACCACCACTGATCTGCCTCACCCTCCAAACGGTAAATAGAAAGACTAACCTTTTGATTGTTTGAACAGCCCATGACATCAAAAATCTTCTCCAGTGCTTTAATACACCCTTCATCTAGCACAGAGTCAGATGATCCTCTGAATTATGGGGGATGTTGCCTCATGAAATGTTCCACCACTGACATGTTCCTCTGCGGTTGATCTAGCTGATCTCATGCATGGATACCACCACCATTTATCGCTTGAGTAAACTGTGCCATTACTGCAACAAACTGTTCAGTTCCAATTCCGACCATCTCAGGATGCTAATTCAGAAGGTTATTTTTTTCTGTATGCCTTCCGAGCACTGCTTCCCTGTTTCCTCTACAGAAAACCATTCTGAACAAACATGTCTTAGATGAAGAAACATGGTAATCTTCAAATGCGATGTCATTTCAATTTGACCAAAAAAATATTTTTGGATAATCATTTAATAAAATTCTAACTCCTAAAGATATTTAAACCGACCTCTGATACCAACTATAATGCCCCAGCCTTAATCCTTAATTAATCTTGAGATATTACAAGATTACACATTTAGGATCTTTTTTAGGTTTAGAGTTTTATAGAATTAGATCATAAAACTTGTATTACATTCCACATTTAAACAAAGTGGTTACATAAAATATAGTATTCATTTTTCCCATCAATGGAAACATATTTATAAGAAAACATGGATTCTTTCTTGACACTTCCATGACACTATCATAATATCATTTACCCTTCCCTTGAACAATGAAAAACATTTCAAAAACTTGGGATTAGCATAAAAAGCTTAGTAAGGGTTATAAAAAGTATGGAAAGGAAACATTAGTACATATATACATAAGAATGAAATCATACTTTACCCATAAAACATAAGAACTTTAACATACCTCATAAAATCATGAATAAATCATAGAAATCATAAGACAAAAAGGTAACTTGAGGCATTCATAACATTCTTACATAGGGAGTAACCCTCTTGGTTACGTTTGGAATACCCATCACAGTATATTCCCTAAATCACTTCAGATAAACCTTAACGTTTCACTCCTTCGCATTACCCAATGCATTGGAGAGCTATATCGGGATCACACACCCTTAGTTTATCATGGAACCACCCATCTTCATAACAATGCCCAAGAACCACAACATAATCGTATCACATAAAACATTCATAAAGGAAACATAACATTTCCACCATTCAATCACAAGATATCAACACAACACATTGATATAAAAACATTATGAAAACCATTTTCAGTACCAAAACAAAATAAAAGTAAAACATGGTATTTATTTTTCATTTTAAAAAAAATTATGTCTTGTAGAGGAAGCTGAAAGTCAAATAATAGTCACGGCGGCGTAGAAGTCGTTGTCGCCGCATACGTACGACAAAAACATTCCCTTTTTTCGTTTAGTAAAACGCATTTTATAAAAATGATTCCTTTTGACTGAACGTAAAAGTCAAAGGGGTTTATAAACCATATAAAATAAGGTTCTGTATAAAACAAAATATGACTCAATGAAAGGAGATTGAGACGAAGTCCCATACCTCTGGTCCGACTTGACTAGATCGTTCTTTAATGTCTTGAATAATAAACGTGAGTTAATTTATACTTTCTTAAGAACCTTTTTCAAGTTCATTATTCCTTTTATATCATTTATTACCATTTTATGAACATTATGTAATTATTTAAGTTGATAATGGTCGTTTTTTTGATCATCGGTACTTGAGTCAAAAGTGAGCTTCTTATATTTACAAGTAGTTCACGTTGTCAAATATCCATTATCTCAATAGTGATATTCATGATGTAGACGCCATATATTTCATATATATTCAGTATATACATGCATTTATAATATTACATAATCATTTAGATGTAATAAATGAAATGCACCGTTCATGGAGACGGTAAGACGTACGTACGCATGAACACCACTTTCATTTCTATTTCATATTTTATGGAATGGAATAATAATGATATAAAGGTATATTATAATTCCAGTATAATATAATATATAATATCATTAATTACATCCTTTATACATCCCACATATGGCATTAACGAATCAAATCAATTTGAGGGGGCGGTAGTCCGCACTTCCTAAAATGAAGATATCGCGTTTACCAATAATGGAAACCATAAAGGTATTCCATAAATAAAAAAATACAGCAGCTTAAGTAAAACATAAACATATTATATATCATATATAAATATAGTTTCATCTTAATGGACACCTTTGAAGGTGTTAAAAGAATGTTGAACAATTATCGTTTCGGGAGGCAGAAATTCGCCATCCACGGAAATAGTATGTTCTTTAACCATTATATGTAGGTGTGTGTAAGTGTAGCTCGAATCCTTATTATAACAACATCCTATTATATGGAAGATACTGGTTTTGTTACAAAAGAAATGAATAAAAAGAGTTTAGGGGGTTGGAGAAGCAAAATAAAACAAAAGAACACAAGTGAAGACATTACCTTAAAAACGGGTAACCCTTTTTGATTTGAGCTCAAAGGCTTCCTTGGGAAGACTTCTGCCCAAAGTGAGGCTTGTAGAAGTAATATAAAGATGTGGAGAGACAAAATGGGCAGGTTTTGGCTGAGCCAAAGGCTTTGTAATTGTGGGTAAGGTGGTAGAGGTGGGGGCCTTTATAAGAGGAGGGGAGGGGCACTCTTGTAAAGTAAAGAAATGTTACTTTATTTTAAAATGATTTTCGTATTTAAAAGGTCCCACATTGATATAATTCAAGGATAAGGTGATACGGGTTCTAAATCCACCCATCCAATAGGTTTTGGACATGTGTAGGTAATAGATTTTACAATATCTTTTCATTTTATTTAAATCCTTTATTAAGGAGGTAATCGCTGCATCATTATGATGTCATAAATAATTTTATTTATTTAATGTCTAAAAATTATAAAGAAAATATCAAGAGGTAGGAAATATTTTTAGTTTTCCAATGACTATTTATAGTCAAAAATCTGACTTGTCTATCCCCATTTAAATTTTTTTTTACTAAAACAACTCATTCTTGTGTCATTTTCATTTTAACTTTAAATAAAAAGATATTAATGTCATTTTCCTACCAAAGTGGCTCCATGGGGTCCCCAAGTTGACCCATGGCTTTTCTTGGTCGGCCATGACACATCCAATAAGTGTAGGACATGTGTCTAGGTATTTTCATTTTATTATAACATTATTTTTACCTTAAATTACACTAATTACCTCTAATCACAATTAAAAACTTAATAAGTTACTATTCACCAAAAATTATTTTAATCGCATTGAACCAAATTTTACCTCTTAATGACAACCATGTATGTCAGATTTTTGAAATTCAAAACACATAGGTGGTAAAATTTCATTTAAACGCAAAAATCGGTTTTTTAAGTAACACTTAGTGGTTTCACTATTCATCAAACATTGACATTTTTCAGAAAAATACCAAAACATCACCCTAATATATATTTGGTATTATGAATTCAAAAATTAAGTCTATATTAGAAAATTCAAAACATATTAGTTATATTAATTAATTGAATAATTAATTTCCGCTGTCAGAGAAAATAGCGTGTTTTTATGAAACAAAAAGTATCAAAAGATTGACACTAGTTCAAGTCCGAATTCAAAGTGAAATTAATTCCAATTTCCACCATTGGATTACATGGTAAAAATATATTCTATTTACACTTTAAAAACAATTAAAAATATAATCTAACTATATAAATATATTCAATTAAAAAGTGGTTTTGAATTAAAATACAACACTTTTCACTATTCCAAAAAAATGAACATTATCAGAAAAATACCAGAAATTTATCCAAAGTAAATTTCAATGTCCCAATCATAAAGAATAATTTTATTTTGACAAATATATCTTATAAAATTGTCAAAATATAGATTTAAAAATGGTTTGCCATCAAAAGTCGGTAAAACAATCTTTTAAAAATACTAGAGTATTCCATGCTTTAGATTGGATTTATTCTCATTTTAAGCCTCAAAAACACTATCTAATTCATAAATAGACATAGATAAAAATAATTATAATTCATTACTTACTTGGGATGTTACAGTTAGGCATGGCCCTTATAGTGGTTGCCTACTGGGATTTGTCTCAAACCCTATTTGGTTCGAACATTTAGACCCAAACAGATTATATGGTTGTAGGTATAGACAATGGAAAGAGCCCTTCTACATAAGTTACTTGATTGCTGGGTAGTTGGGGAGCATGAGACCAAGTTGAGGTTCGAAATTCAATTGGATTTTATTTACTTTTCATTACTTTTATTTATGTTTTTTATTACATCATTGTTACTTGTTTGGATGCTTTCCGAGACCCATGTGACATGAATTATTTATATATCTGCATTAGTTGATTTTACTATCAGTAGTATGCTATTTACCTTGGTGTATGGTATTACTTCTTCCGCAACTAGTTTTATTGGTCATTTTGATGTGCATTCACTTCCAATGATGTAATATTTTCACCACCATCCCCCCACGTAACTGAATACAAGTCAGAAGCCTCTGGAGAATGTGGAAAAAAGCTTACGTCTATGAGAACAACTAGGTATGGGGAACCTTTTGGTAGCACCCAGAACCGAGAAGTTACAAAGTGTTATCAGAAGTAGTTTCTTTTCTTATTTGTCTAACTGTTTTAATACTACAAATGAGGATATGAAGGAATAGGTAGTTAGTAATAATTTTTTCTCGGGAGTAACTAACCCATGTACAGGAAAAATCTAATTTACCTTGATTATTTAAAATTTTCATGTTTTGCAATAGTTACAGTTGATTTGATTTCATTGTTAGGTGATTCACATTATTTATGTTGTTATCATTGATTTTATTTAGTTTCTATTTATTTTGAAAAACGATGATATGAGGGTATGCCATCTCATTCATCATATAGAAACTTGAGAAGAATTACATGTCATGCATTTGTTTCATCCATTAAGGATACATTACTGATTGCATGATTTCATGATAGGTGTTGAGCTAGAAATGCATGTTGTTTTGATGGATTCATTTATAGAATTACTTCTATTTTGATAGGGTAATATAATATCTAAATATTCATTGAATGTACACAAAATAATGGTGCATAAGGTGTTATGGGACCTCTTATATCAGAATTTGGTGGAACATGAGTGAAATTTAGTTGAATTTTATTATGTTATGATTTGAATAAGGATGCCAAACTTTGATTCATGGGAGTATGTGCAATCTCGGGTCATAATTTTTCATTCCATGGAAGAAAAATATGATTTTTTTTTGTAGTTTTAGAGATGATTCGGAGGATTAATGTCTGGAAACCAAGACAACACGGCGTGTGGTGTTATGGACGCACGCCATGTGTTCCTCTATTATGGAATAAATGACTTTTTTATGTACACACCATGTATTCCTTATCCATGTGACAGACTATATAAGTAGAGTTATGGGGTTGCGATATGTTTGGTGAAAGATGCCTTGTACATGGAGTAGATGTCATGTTGTAAGAGTCATGTATCCAGCCGTGTGACAAACAACGTGAGTGGGTGAAACATGGTTGTACACACTGTGTTCCATTCTTGCATGCTGTATAGAGTCAACCGTGTCACTAATAGCATGACTAATGACACAGGTGGTTATAACATAAGGGGTACATGTCGTGTCTAGGGTGAACATTCCATTTAGTGTTACCCAGGGAAGAACCACGTGTGTAGCCGTGTAGAAGAGCTCGGGCTTGGGTAAATTATTCAAGTACATGCAGTGTCTCATGGAGAACATGTTGTGTGTTGGGGTATTACCCGACTAGGTTTGGATGAGGTACACACCATGTTATAAGATTAAGGGAACATGTCATGAATGAGTTATACAAACCTTTTTATCCCATTTTTTCTAAAACATTCTTGCTTTTCCTCTCCAATTAATTTCTTGGAAATCTATGTTTTAGTCCCTGTAAATCTTGAATTAAGGTGTGCACTTGTCCATGTCGAGTCATGTCACCGAGATGTCCTCTATTTGTACATGAGATACATGGAAATGGTCAGAAAACTGAAATGGGAGATCAGGGAATACCGTAAGAACCTTATGTCCTTCCTTCCTTGTTACCAGCTATTTTTACCCGACAGAGGTACTAATGCATAGTTCCGAGAAGGCTTAATGAGGAAGATATATGCCTTCAAGAGAGCACCAAATCCTACCCTATCTATGGTAAAGATGACGTAGGTGTTAAAACAGCTACATCCTCTCATGTTTTCTCAAGTTGGAGGACCACAGGCTCCAGAGTCATGTTTGGAGTCCATACTAGCTATCGTTGAGCGTCTAGAGATGCCTTTGGAGAGGATGTTGATGCTAAAAATGTACATGTAATGTGATTCCACCATGAGATGGTGGGGTGTTATCTCACTGGTAGTACGACATCAGGATATTGATTGGCAAGAGATTTATAAGACCTTATATGACTACTTCTATCAAGATACATTAAGGGACAATCGATCTTGAGAGTTCATTCATTTGGAGCAGGGTTCTCTTTCAGTGATGGATTACTCACCTCATTTTACAGAGTTCCAGCACTTCACATCTATTCTGGGAGGTGACATGTTATTGTTGTCTAGGTGATTTTTGGATGGTGTGAGGTATGCTATCCAGTTGTAGGTGAATGTATTCATGATTAATTTATTGACAGCCATATTGAATCATGCACAGATAACTAAGCATAATTTGAAGGATTTTGGAGCCATCACCCCAAGGGATTCAGCATCCATGGATAGAACTTCTTCGACAGATAGAACGAAGAACCACATTGAGCATACATGCGATGTTTCATTAGATAGCTAGGTGGTATGATACCAGTGTGGGAAGAGCGGTCAATCTAGACCCCATTTCCCAAGACACTCAATTGTGTGCCAATATTATGGAAATATGGCCCATCTTCAATGTTTTTTCAGGTGTTCTCACCAGCAGCGAGTGATACAGTTTATTTTATGACTCCATGTTTAGGATCGTGACTACTTGTTTCTCATCAGATTGGTAAATATAGTTCATCTAGACGTTCAGGCCAATGAGGTGACTATGGACATGTAGTCAGGCTTCTAGATTTTACCACCAATAGGGTGGATTTGCTCAGGGAAATTAGGCAGGGTCGTAGGGTTGCAGTATTTGTTAGACATTTGCAGTGGAGAAGACCCACCATGAGTAGGATCCCGGACCCTCTACGGTTAGAGGTACGAGTTTGGTTTCCTTAGTTTTAGGTTCTTCCATTTTCTATACAAGGTCTTCCCATATGTTTATATGTGTGCCTATTGTGAATACCCTTGGGCTATGTATCTTTACGTCTACTAATATCTTGACCCTGGAATCTCTGTTGGGGACTAGAACGACTATTGTATGGTAGTGAAAGGATCTCTCTATTGAGGTTGGTGGGTGTCACTTCTTATGGTACCATTATGTCTTAGAGAGGACAAACTATGATATCATTCATGAAATGGACTGGTTGTTTTGGTTTCAGGTTTTTGTCAATTTCTATCATTGTAGGGTGAGTTTCACGTCACCAGAGGGTGGATTATTTCTACAAAAGGGATAATGGGATGTCTAGGATAGCAGATCTGGTCACAAGCATCACGGGCTAAGAGGTGTTCCATCCTAGATTGCTAGTTTATATCAAGATGACACGGGGACTTCACTAAAGGACATTCATCCAATGGTCGATCATTTCTGAGGATTTATTTCTAGATTACTTTTAATGTCTTACTCTTGAGAAGGAGGAAGACTTTTCTATTGAACATGTTCTATGAGTGGAACCAATGTCCTTTATCCATATAGGATGGATACAATAGAGTTACATGAGCTTAATATGTAGTTAGAGGAATTACAAGCAAAGGGATTCACCCGACCTAGTATTTCTGCCTGGGGTTTGTTTGTCCTGTTTGCAAAGACTGTTGATGGCACCCTCATAATTTGTGTGGATTATCTAAATCTAAATCAGTCGATGGTCAAGAAACGATATACTTTTCCATGGATTGATGATCTCTTTGATCAACTTCAAGGATCATGGGTATTCTCGAAGATTGAATTGAGATCTGATTATCATCAATTGTGTGTTAGACCATCAAATATACCACTCATAGCCTTTTGGAGAAGGTATAGTCTATACAAGTATGTGGTTATACTTTTCGGTCTCATGAAATCACCTGTATTTTTCATGGTATTGATGAACCTAGTATTCCATACTTACATGGATTCTTTTTTGTAGTCTTCATGGATGATATCTTATTGTACTCTCACACTCTACATGACCATGACATCCATCATGAGATTTTATAGAGTACACTGAGAAAGAATCTATTATATTCTAAGATATCCTAATGAAAATTTTGGATGGAAAATATTCACTTCTTGGGTCTTGTTACCTCAGAGATAGAAGTATCAGTAGACCAAGGGAAAATGAGAGAAGTAGTTTCTTGGGAGCTGCTGAAGAACTTCATTGAGGTATGGAGTTTTCTAGGGTTGTCTAGTTACTATAGGCACTTTATAAATGGATTTTCATGATTAATAGTGAAACTTACAGGCCCGAAAAAGAAGCGTATGAAGTACTTATGGATAGATTCTTGTGATTCACCCTTTCATGAGATAAATGGAAGGTTGACTTCAGCACCGATACTAGTTTTGTAAGAGATGGTAAAGAGATACACTATTTACTGTGAGGCATCAGGTATCAGTCTTAGAGGAGTGCTTATGCATGGGGAAGGAGTTGTTGTATACAGGTCTTGGAACCTAAGGATAAATTAGAAAAATTATCCTACATATGATCTCAAGTTCATTGAAGTTGTTCATTATGGGTGTTTTTGAGACATTATCGTTTTTTAGAGCACTTTGTGGTGTTCAATGACCACAAAAGTCTCAATTATATCATTACTGAGAGTTATTTGAATGTTTAACAGTAAAGGTGGGTTAAGTCCCTTTAGTCTTTTGGATTTGATCTTTCCTACACGCTTGAGAGAGGAAATACAGTGGTTGATTTGTTGAGTAGGAGGACTCGGATACATGCAGTTCACGTGTATATTAGTGAGTGGAAACTAATGGATCTATTCTCTGATATTCATTTGGAGGTTCACGACAGACAAGGGAAGAATTTTCTTTCTTCCCTAATTGTAAGATCTACTCTACTAGATCATGTGGGAATGAGACCATTATCAGATTATGAAGGCATATTCCTACAGGATAGTGTGTATGGAGAGGACCCTAATCCTTGGTGGACCATAGGTGGGGATGAGATTTTTCAATTTCATGGATGTGTATCGGTGTCGACAGACATACAATATGATATTTTTATGGATTTTTATTCCTCAACATGGGTTGTTCATCCTGGTGTCTCCAAGATGTATAGAGATCTGAACAATTAGTACTGGTGGCTAGTTATGGAGAGAGATGTTGCTGGTTTTGTTATGAGATGTTCCACCTATCAGCAAGGGAAGGCAGAGCATCAGCAGTTGACATGAATTTTAATGAAGTTACCCATTCCAAAGTGGAAGTGGAATGATGTCAGGATTGATTTCATGATAGGGTTACCGAGGTCGCCTTGAGGGAATTATTTATTTTGGGTTTTCATTAAGAAATTCATAATGGTTTACCACTTATTACCGATCAAGGAGAACTTCAGAGTTGATGAGTTGAGAAGGTTTTATAATCGAGAGATTGTACATTTTCAGGGAGATATTCACTCTATTGTTTCACACTGGTATTCCCGCCTTACTTCATGTGTCTGGAAGGGACTACAGAGGGCTTTGGTTACACATACACATTGGAGTACAGCTTAATACCCCCCAACAGCTGCCTAGTCTGAGCCCATGATTTATGTGTTGGAGGACATTCTTTGAGCATATGTCTTAGATTTTGGAGGTTCTTTAGAGAAGAACATAACTCTTGTGGATTTTCCCTACAATAATAGTTTCCATGAAACATTTCAGCTAGAACCTTATGGGGCCTTATACTGCAGGCCATGTCGATCAAACCTATGTTGGATGGAGGTAGGACTAGAAGCTATGTTGGGACCCCGTCTTTTAAAGTAGAAAATAGATTAGATGGAGTTTATTTGAAATTTTATGGATACTACACATTCTATACAGAAATCTTATGGTGATAGAAAGAGATTACATCTGAAATTCGAAGTCAGAAATTAGGTATTCTAGCATGTCACACTTAGGTAGGGACACAAGAGTATTAGGAGATAGTGAATGATTTCACCATGATACGTTGGGTCATTTGATATTTTTGAGAGAGTCAGGCTAGTTTTATATCAATTACAGTTATCTTAGAGGTACTGGGCTATGCACGACATCTTCCATGTTTCTCAGCTACGACATTACTTTTCAGACACTTCACTTGTTTTTTTAACCAATGGTGGTTTAGTTGGTCGTGGATTCATCTATTAAAGAGCATACTATCAGGATTATTGATCGAGGAGTAAAGGTACTTTGTGGTCGGTCTATTATTATGGTGAAGGTTCTATGGAAGCATGGGTGAGTACAGGATGAGACTTGGGAGATGGTGGTCGATGTGTGATTGTAGTGTCCAGAGAAATTCAAAGATTCTTCTTCACCACCTTGTCAGGTAAATTCAAGGATGAATTTCTTTAAGTGGGTAGGTTTGTAAGAAATTGGATCTGTATTTCATGTATGAATCTTGATTTCAGTTGTTTTGAGAAAAAGGGTACATTTTATAATTTAAGAAGTATACATTGTGTTCTTAGAAGTACATGATGTGTACCAAGATTCCACGGGTACCCATGTGCTACCCATGTAATAGCTGAGACATGGTCGTGTGGGGTGACTAGGAGATCGCCTAAAGAAGGGACCAGTTGAGGCATGTACACGACATGTACATTTAATGTACACATCTTTTAGTGTTTCATTTATTTCAATAAATAGATAGTAGTAGCGTATAATCATCATATTCATTATCTTATAGGATTGTCTCTTCCTAGAACAGCTGAGAGCGACAATTTTTCCCCGAGAAACTGATCTATCATCCATTATCCGAATTGAACTCCTACGGGTGTGTTGGAATCCCACTAGGGATTCATTTTTTCTTCTTGAATCTCTCATCCTGATTTCTACTCTCTGTTGAGTTATTCATGGTTGGTCTATTTTTATGTCCTGTAGATCTATGACATTCTATGTCGATTCAAAGGATGATGTTCAACTATATCAATGGTACAACATCATGTTTGGTTGTTTGTTCCTTACCATAGTTTTTCATAGTGTTATATATGCCTAAGTTTTGAATACCCTTGTTTAGTGTATTGCGTCATTTGGAATGTATCATTGGTTGATTCCTAATATGATTTTATTGATCAAGAAATGGTTATTAATTATGAATAAGGTTTATGACCTTGATTATGGAGTTTTTACCCATTGTTGATTAGGTTATGGTTGTTGGATCTATAAACCATGTTAGGATGCTTTATTATCATTCCTAGTGTTGTAAGGATGGAGTTGATGTTTATATGAGATGTATGCATTTTTCATTGTGAAATTATGACTAGCAGAATTGACTTTGAGAGATTCCTGAAGTAGTGCCATTTATTTTTGAATTTTTATTATAATTGACCTGAGGTATTGAGTGTGGGAGAGGACATGGGTCACTGACTAGATGTGTTAGACTGTGAGAGATACCCATTGGGTCGTCATTAAATAAATGTTATACCATAGGCAATTAACTATGAAAGCTTCTAGAGGGTCATTAAACATTTTCGTTGCTATGCAGACCAATGGGTGTTAACTGTTTGAGCTACCCAAGTGGTCTTTTTTATTTCATTAGTGGTTATGAGAGCATGGGGTTACACAATTTGATCATCCCCAGAGGATCATTATAATTATTAATTTTATTATATGTAAAACCAAGGGGGTTAGGCTGTGGGGACATTCCAAGAGGGTTTTTTTGAAATTATTATATGATTGTGATGAGTCAAAAAAACCCAAATCACATGATTGAACCAAGTATCACTTTATTGTTAGAAGGACATTTGAGACGTTTTTTTTGTTATGGTTGTACAGGGGGATATAATGCTTATGATAGATCCAATGGTTACATTATTCAACAGTTTGAATAATTTATAAATGTAAATGAATGAAATTGGAAACTGTAAGATGGTTTACATTTGAGAACTTCCATTTTGTTTCTTCATTTCTTCATATTTCTAGAAATATATATTCATTAACAGTTACGCACAGATCTTTTGGTTTTTTCTTATAGGGATTCGTCTTATACAATGTTTGGTTCATTCTTTTGGACCCAAATATGTTATATGGTTTCTGGTATAGATAAGTGAAGGTGACCATCTACTTCTGGTACATTATTTCTGGGGAGATGGGTAGCATGGAACCAAGCTGTGGCTTATGATAATATTGGAGTTTATTTACTTTTTTGTAATTTGGTTATTATTTAATATAACAACATTGTGAAACGTTTTGATACTTTCCAAGACACATGTGAGTTTCATTATTTATATATCTGTTGCAGTTGATTTAACTATCAGTATTCTCTTGTATAATTTTTTTATGGTATTAATACTTTGTTTAAAGTTAGTATTTGTCATTAAAGTGTTCATACTCTTCCAATGAGTGAATATAATCCTCACTATCACTCCAAAGTCCCTCGATGATAGTCAGCTACCTATGTCATTCGAGGAAATTTCCTTGAGGGCATGTGACCAACTGGGTACGGGGAACCTTTGAGGGGCACCAATAAACGGGACAATAGAAATTGGTTACACAATTAATAATTTAGTTACAATTTAAATTGAGATATTTGGTAGAAATTAGTTCATCTAAGTGGAAAATAAAAAAACCATTAGAAAAAATTATCTCAAAATGAGTTTATGAGGGTTTTACTAACCAATAATTTTCCAAACACTGTTTATATTCCACATTATATATATATTAGTTGATAATAACATCACATTATCCTTATGAAATGAATCATTAAATAGTCCACCCATTGTCACAAGTAAAAGTAATGACCCACAACCACATAAAATGTAAATATAAAATTCCAACTCAACCCTATACAATTCCATATTTTTCAACTATAAAAATTATCCACCATGTTGAGTGGTTTATGGTTCCAGATAATTCATTAATTCCCTTAAATAAAATATTGTTTAAAAAATAATATGAATTTTTTATAATTTATATTATGATCCTAATTTTTATAAATTAAATATTATTTTATTTCGTAGACTAGAAATTTTTTGAGGGTTATTGGAATAAATATAATTTATTGGAGAGATGTTTTATGGTGTAAAAAGTATTTTCATTTCTATGGAATACATATAACCTAATAATCCACTCGTATGTTTCATTAACAATTATTTAGTAAGATTAACATGTATTTTCATAATCCATCATCCATATTCATTTGACACAATTATTAGAAATGTCATAGGGGGTTCATCATGAAACATTAATTTTCATTGAGTCACATATGATTTCATTCTTGACGATTTCTTTTGATTCATTTATCCTTCCATTTCATTATTCTATATATAAATATCGGTTACACTTGAATGAATATACACTTTTTAATAAAAATTTATACCTTGATGATTATCATTCTTTATAAAAATTACATTTTCAAGACTAATTATAGTCATTTACAATGGTTCTTTTTATCCCGTTTAAATACTGTTCTTAATGAAAAACATATTTTCATATATAAAAATAATATCATATATTATTTTATAGTTTTGGGAATAACAAAATATGATCATTCCTATGTCCAATGACTAGTTTTTATCTTTAAAAATAATAAATAGTAAAAACAAGATGAATAATGTCCTATCTCATTTTTTTACCATGATAATCACGATGAAAGAGTCCTAGAACCATACAAATATTTATTCTTGTAAAATTTATAAATTTTTTTACATAATTAAATTTACCTCTATATTGAGAACATTATCTAGTATAGATATTGATGATGTGAATTCCATTGATTTTGTTTTTTCATTTTCCTATGAGGATCAAATATAAAATCCCACAATTAGTGATCTACATGTTTTCCATGAGTTAGTAATGTTAACAATAAAACATCCAGATGATTTGCTCTAAAAGGATATACTATTCTCCAATTCTTGTGATAATTCTAGATATGGTCTTGATATAATTTCATAAGAAAAGATTATCTCATAATGAGTCTTCTTTATATCTAAAATTGTTATAGTTGGAATGTATATAAATAGAGTATAATATTTTAAACATTCTCATAGATCATTTATCTAATAAAAAATATTATATTCTTCTTACCAATATATATAATACAAATAATAATTTGAGAAATATAAAACAATGTACCTAACTGAATACTATCTTATAAAATAAATAACTAAATTTTTATTTAAATGAAATTTAATATCAAGTCATTCTCAATAGTGGGAAGCTAATATACTAACCTAGCCATAGAAATCCCAATGAGAGTTTCATGCATCAACTACATTGGCACACAATACATTTAAATCACATCCCAAAATATGGAAAATTATATCATACAAGGTAAACCAGATAGAAACATGAGTCTGGTTTTAAAAGTAAATACACTAATTATAACATATATTTTTATCATTCTAGGATAAAAAATTTCATTCATGTAGTGTATCTCTATATATCATTCATATTACACATTAAGAAATCATGGGGAATGCAAAATAAATAATGGGTAGATCAAATGATTAGTTAGGGAATTTATGGTGTAATTAATTACTAATCAATGATAAAAATGAATGTGGAAAAGTAAATTAATGAAAGACCTTCGATATAGATAGTGAAAAGATAATGAAATGAATCCATATATAATTTCAAAGAAAACATTTCATTTCTCATAATAAACAAATCTAAATTAAAGAAATTCTAAAAAATTGGACTCCATGATTACCAGGTACATGGCACAATTAATATCAAGACCATTCACAAGATGATTTAGGATACCACTATCTAGAACTTTCACAATATTGTTTAATTATACTATGACTTGGAAACAAAATCAAAGGTTTTTTCTCCAACTAATTTCTTTCCATGAAACTAATGATGCATCCATGTGATTTAACCAGTCACCAAATCATGTCATAATTATCCAAATCATTCTTTAAAATATTTAATTATTGATTTAATTCATATTTAATGTTCCCTACCAAATATCTGTATTGAATAAACGACATAGTTTTATTATTAAATCCCTAAATAATAAAATATCATTTATAGTAACAAAAATACATAAAAATGTTATATGGTTCATGAAATGACAATATCATAGATAAATTTATGGATAATTATTGGAAATTAAATTTTCAATGATCATAGAAAATAAATTATAACAAGTTTTTTACCAAAATGAATCTCGAAGGGGAATATTAATAATATCTTTGGTCAAATATAACCAAAAACATATTGAATAAGAAAATGGATGTTATTAATAAAACATTTCAATATTTTTGTAAAAAAAATAGTTTTCTATCATTATGGAATACAAATTTTATAAATTATCTTTTAAAAACCTTATTGAGGAAAAATTAATTTTCATTTTTACTTTTTTATTAAAATACTTTTATTTTTAATTTTCAAAAAAACAGATTCTAAAAAAATAACTTTGTATCATTCAATGTAAGGGTCATAAAATAAGAATTTTTAATGTTTTACATTCTGTAAAATGAATAATGAACATTAATTTTTAATGTTAAAAATTTTATAAAAGTAATTTATTTGAAATGAAATAATAAGACTCTTTTGAATTAATTTTAAAAGAAATAAGGGTAAAATTTTATTTTATAAATCATTTTTAAAGGATAACAATATCATTAAAATATTTTTATAAAACAAAATTTTTAGAATAACATATTTTTTACAAACAAGAGATAAATGAATTCAGGTTTAATAAAAAATAAATTCTAACAAATTGATTAATAAATCATTGAAAAATTTACTATTACCAGGAAAACCTCATAACTAAATATATTAGAATAAAATTTAATAATTTATCAAAAAATGAACCAATAATTTTATCAAATGGAAAATTATTTTTGAAAAATCTTGAAAAAAATTATTATTTTGAAGTAAACCTTTTAAAACACTATAAAATTGTTATGAGAAACAATAAATTGATAGATTATGTAAAAATTAAAATCATCATAAAAATGTTGAATAAAAAATATATATTAGAAACTAGTCACACTCATAAATATATAATATTTTTGACAATGAAGAAGAAATATAACCCCAAGAAATGGAATCAGGTTATGATATTTTTTACGACATGTTATTTTTTATATACCCTTATAATAAATAATTATAACTGAAAATAACAAACTAAATAAAAAAATAATTCATCATTTAATATAATGAAATTCTCAGTATATTCCACACACAAAATAATAAAGTATTGAATATTACATTTATCTTGCAGAATTAATAAAAAAGATGAAAATCTGTTACATTAAATTTCATTTCAGGTGATCATCATGTAACCAAATGTATAATTGTTTTAAACACATTAATTAATTATAAAAAACCGCAATCATATTTATAACAATAAATATAATTTTTTTATAATATCATTTTTTCCATTTATGGATAATCATTTATTATTTTAACTATTTGGGGTGTTAATGGATTAGTTTTTTACTACATTTTTAAATATTATTTTTCATCTCATTACGTAGATTGTGAATTTTTAAAAAACATAATTAAATTATATATATTTATATTATAATTTTACAATCATATTTTTTTATAGATGTCAAATATTTTTATAAAAATCATATATAATTCATTCTATATATAATTTGATTTAATCACATCTCTTTGTGGAGGAATTAGTCCCCAATTCCACAAACTATGTTATTATGTTATCCAAAAAAATAAAGAATGAATTTCTATTTTTATATAATGTTATAGAGAATAAAACCCTAATAAATATAATAAATATATATATATATATAATAAAAATCAATTATTATTTTTAACATTTATTGGATATAAATGGAAAAATGAATGTCATCGGTTTGTGAGGTGGCAGTCCTATGTACATAAGAATGATGATTGTGTATCCAATTATATGGATGTGTGTGAAAGTGTAGTTAAAACACATAGAAAAAAAAATATCTTTATATTGATGATACTAATGTTATTATATAATCATTTGACAACGATTATTGAATTGTTTGGAAAAGTAAATTAAACGAATGTGATCATTGAAGAATGTTTCCTCATTATTAGGTAACTCCTTTTGGTTTATTGAAACTACCACCATGGTTGGATTTCATTAAAAAATTTATAATTTTAGGATCAGGGGAGGAAACATGATGGATTATCTAGCATTGTTTTGGAGGACACAATGTTCTTAAGAGGTGTTAATATGTGGGATGGGTGAGTGCATTTTTAATGTGGGAGAGTGGCATTATTGATAATTTTTAGAAGGGAATTCAACCTTTATTTTTATTGAATCATTTGTAAAATATTTTATTTTTTGATGAATAATGAAAAGTGATAAAATTTATTTAAAACTATAAATCAATTTAAAACAATTACCTATTACAATATTTCAATGGTTTTAAATTTTAAATATCTTCTATTATATTATTAATATTCCTAATATGATCATTACAATTTAATTTATTTTGGATTTAGGAGAAATTTTATTTATAATATATATTTTATTATTAATTGAAAACTCTTTTTATAGGTGGGTTTTATTTTTAATTTATATTAATGATTCGCACTTAAATTAATTGTATATGAAAAATTAATTCAATATTTTTTATTAAGAAGATCCAATTTGGTAAATAGTTTCCTCTTATTTAAATTCAATTTTAATAGTGATGAAGATGAATATTTGTCATCTTGATAACAGTAAATGATGTATATCATTGTTAAAACCATGTAAAAAGTAATTAAAATTAAAAAAACCCCTTAATTTATCCAATTTTATAAATTTAATTGATACATAATAATACATTTCTCACAAATTTTTCCACATGTTTTAATGATTCATTTATATCCACATTTTATATTAATTCAATATAATAATATAGAAGTGTCATAATATAGAATTTAATATCTCTAATATTTTTCATATATATAAACTTAAGATATGTATAGTTTTAAATATTCATTTTAAATATTAAAAATTACATTATCTTGATAATTTATTTTATCATATTATTTATTTAATAATTATATTAAATGGTTATCCACGATTGAGATAGTATTTATTCAATTAATAGAAAAATAAAATAAACAATTTCAAAAAAAAATAAAACAAATATATATTTTATAAATTATTGTTTGATAAAATGTTCATTAAATATTATAAGATATTACGGATGTTCAAATGGTTTATATTTTACTTCCATATCTTCTTACCTGTCTACAATGTAAAACTAAGTGAATAGTTTCAAATATGTCTTTATTGAAAATTTTGGAAAAATAATATGTCTTATATATAGTTTAAATTATTTAAAATTATATAAATATTTTATTTGGAAAATTATGAGCATATTTTTTTGAATATTTCATATAATTATCAGTTATTATTAATTTTTTACATAATAAGTATAATAATAACCCATTAAAATTTTAAAAATACATTACTATGGTTAAGGTTAAGACATGTTTACCTTGGTTTAATCTAAAATGATAAGTGTTAAAATGATTTTTTTATAAAAACCCATTATATGAATTTGTTTATGCTTCTACACACATTTTCATCGAATATGAGTCAATTTGGTGAAATTTTACCATTAAATATACATTAATAAAATTTTAACACATTTATAATTATATGTATTAAAATCACCTAAATTATTAAAAAGAACCACTTCCCTGAATTATTCACATATTTTATCCCATTTATGTCAACCAGAACCTAAAAAATCAATTTATAACATATTTATTCAACTTATGGAGTTTTTTCCTAACAAAAATAATAACCCCATAGTCCAAAAGATGAAATCAAAAATAGATATATTAATAAAGAGGTGGCCTTCATAAATGATGAAATTGTTCTTCACATCAAAACATACATCGAATATATCATTGAAATTGATAAGAAAATAATAAATTCAGTATCCATATCATTAATAAATGTTATCATTATTATGTAACTACAATTAACCACCCAATTTTTCCAAATTTGTAAGAAAATTTACTATTCAAGAGTGGGTGTAGACTACCTCCATTACAAAAAAAAAATCAATTCACATTCCATAACCATGATACAATGATGGGTCTTATAATTATTTAATTGTTTATATATAATTTTATGAAATTAAATATATTTTAGAATAATAATAATATAATATAAATTTTTTTATATTCCTTACTTTTAAAAACTATATCATCGTCCATGCATATGTGTGTACTACAACCTCTAATAAGTGAAGTGATTTTTTATTTGTCATAAATTTACATAGATTTTAATAAGGATAGAAATAAAAAATATGATATAAAAATTAAAAATTAAATGTGATTTATTATTTTTCATTCTTTCATTCGATCCATCTAAATGTTAAAATAGTGTTCTTGCATACATTTGACCTACCATCTCCATGAAAAAAGTAATTCAGTTTTAGATTTATACTATTTAATGATGATTATATATATTATGAATATATAATATATATAAATATTTATTATATTTTTAGATATAATAGAACCACGATCAATTCACATAGACCAAAACATCCAAATAAACAATGTGGAAAATGAATTAGTTACCAGCTTGAACAATTATCTTATTCAATACTTTTTAATAAAATTGTGATAAATTGATATAATTAAATTATATATGGTATTATATATATTATCATGTTATTTTTACTTATTTATCATTAATATATATTTAGTATACTAGTGGATCAAAAAAATGTTAAGGGAGACTAACAAAGGCATGGTTTTGTTTTAGGATCTCATCATTATTCAAGATTGTTTCTTTTTAAGTGTACTCTAGGAGAATTATTTTATATTTATATCATAAACCATATATATTTTCATATATCACGGTTTATTCTATAAAATATATTATTTCCATTCATTATCCACAATTTATGTATAGATGAAAAAAAAATTATTTTTTAAGAAAAATAGACTCTATTATTGCACTATAGTGGGAATATTTGTCTCTATAGTCAATTATTTTATTTTAAATGTATTATTTAATTTTATCAATATTATCGAATTTTTTAATGAAATTACTTCGATTATTTTCATTTTTAAAAAATAATTTAAAATGAATGTTTTTTTGTTTTCATAATGAGGTAATTTTTGTCTTTTTCAATGAAAACCTAAATGAAATATTGGAATTAAAATAAACATATTTAATGTAATTTAATTCCATGATGACATAAAAATTCATTGAATATGACACTAAAAGGTTTAAAGGACCCATATAATAATAATTTATTATTTAATATATTGGGAAATTTTCATTTTATGAAGAAGTTATTTAAAAGTATTAATGTCAATTTGAATATAAATCCTCCATTGGTATTTATATTGTATTATCTTTAATTCCATGATTTATAGATGAGTATTATTCTTTAATTGTGATATATTCTAATGTTGTCATCCTAAAAATTTTCCAGTGTTGTTAATAAAAAAATTTATAGGGTAAATAATTGTGTTTTTGTATATAATTTTTTATAATAATGATAGTTATTTATTTTTATGGAAAGTGAATTATTGTGTATCATTTATTTGTATGATGAATAAATTGGAATAATTATTTGATTGGTTACATATACACTTAATAAATTGGTAGTTATCATGAGACAAAATAGTTTGGCTACTTGGTTGAGGCTTTACCAATTATATAGATGTCCTGGATAAAGAAGAAACTGCATGACTAAACAATCTAAAAATATAAATTCCATCATTATGAAATTAGTTATTGATTTCCTTCAAATTATTTACATACATATTTCATCCATGGAGAAGTTTTAAGAAAATTTGAAATTTCATATGGAAATATTTGATCATCATATAGTTCAAACAAATTATTCATTCTTTGTTAATTCTATGTTATCATCCATAGTATGCCTAAATGTTTTTCGGAGTATGACACTCAGGAGGGGGGGGGGTCATTGAGTTCATATAAAAAATTCTTTGAATAATTTTAATTTAAAATATTCCAACATTTTAAACAATATAGGCTAGTTAATCAAAGTACTAAATTTATACTAGTCAAACCGTTCAACTAATTTATCAGAAGAATTATTATTTATCAGTTGTAATAATATAGGATATTGAAGCATCTTTTGAAACTATCATAATAGGAAAATATAGTGATAAACTCTATCCAATAACAACAATATATGAGAAGTCTAGTTTTCCTATCAAATATGTAAATATAGGGAAAACTAAATTTGAGAAAACAAAGAAGATAAAAAATAGGATTTTCAATCTCAAGACAAGACAATGTCCTCTCTATATGGTGATGACCATGACACCAAGTAGTATATATAGATAAATGTTTTTATAAACACCCTAGATCATGGATTTCACAATAGTTTAAAACAATCAGTGTCTCTGGACCTCAACTATAGTTTTATGGGGGAAAAATAAAATCAAGTCACACATGACCACTACAATAGTTATATATGGGATAAAAAAGTGTTAAAAGGTAGTTGTGTAAATATATCTAGTATCCTACAGTTCGGAGAAGGAGACAATGTGTGTTTTATAAAGTGATACACACAGAACTCAAAAATTTAACAAATGGAATGCAATATAGAAATAAAGAGTAGATAGGGTTCGTAAGGATCTGTGAGTTTTACAGTTCATCTTTGGACTCATTGATCTATCAGAGTTGAAGTAAGAATCCTCTTATAGGAGAAGAAACTCAAATAGAGTGTCATAGTGCCTTGTATTCTGTCTATAAGGAAGAAAATATGTTCTTATCCATATGTTTAGTTGAATGCTATAGAGATGTTGTCACGTTAGTGCACATCAGTTCCCCAGTTAACCATAATCAATAATGACGAGTTCCATGTGTGTTATTCCTTTTTGAGTGTTTCTAATGTAGGTCTACTAATGTGTCTATGTGTATCATTGTATCTCTATTATGTGCTACTAATTTTAGTTATAGTGCCTTTATTTTATATTCTTGAAGCCCAAAAATGGGCATGTTTGAGTATTGTGTTGTACATCATATTTTTGACATGCTCATTTAATATTTCTGGAAAAATCATTAAATTAATTAGTGGCATACAACACACAAAATGAGGGCATTTGAAATAATATTAAATAAAAGAAAATTTTAACTATCTATCCGTGAATACTTTTTCATGTATTAATGCATCAGTGACTCATTTCATCGAATAGTCTTTCTATCAGTATCAGTGTACCATTCTGAAAATCTGTCCATACGTCAGTGTGTCCATGGGTCAGTAGAACCATGCATAAGATGAACCATGTTTCGGTAAGTCTTTGTATCAGTAATTCTATGTATCGGTAATTCATTTCATAAGTATGTACATGTACTGGTAAATCCATAAATAACCATGTCATTATGTCAGCAAGCCCTTGCGTTATTAACATCATACGTAAGTAGGTCAGTCCTTTTATAGGTTAGACAATGGAACTGTTGGTAACTCATTTGAACTATCAGTGAGAAATTCATTCTGTTAGTATCAGTGAGTCCGTTGTGCTTTTGGAATCATTGAGTCAGACTTGTTCTATCAGCATCGGTGAATCAATTGTCCATTGGTGTCAGCTTCTCATACATAGTAAAAATTTCTATTTGGAATATCCTATAACATAAATAATATCATAATGTGTTTAATTTTTTTGTGATCATAGATAATATTAGTTACACATATTGATACCTAAATAATCATGAATTTAATCATTATACATGATTAATATGCTTTGACATAATTTGTTATTATCAAAACCTTAAAGTGTGCCTATCAATATCTTATGGGCTAATGATCTCACCCATTTTAATGAACACAAAATCATGGAATTATAATGTACAACCATTTTATGTGTAATATAATCATTCTACTGATCATCTCCATGTACAGATGAATTTACACAATAAATATTTAAGGTTTAGAGGGTAAATAAATAATAAATGTATCAAAGGAAATAAAAATAATGGTAACAATGACTAATTACTTCTCTTCCCACATGTAATAAAAGAAGAGGAAAATAAAATACATAATAGTGGTATCAAAGGTAAAATAAATTCGGATAATGCCTAATAGTTCTCCCCATTTTCTGATTATAAAAAAGATCATGGGTATCAAAGAATAAAATAAATAATGAAATTGAATCCAAGGAATAATAAAGAAAGAAACATGTATCAATGGAATAAGAGATATCAGAGTATAATAGATATAACACAAATATAATAAAGTCATTAGCACTGAATTTCATTAAACACTGAAGGACAATGGATTGAAAGAGTCATTGAAAGATAAAAAAAGAACAATAAATCAACCCTATCAAAGAGTTTTACACAATACTTATTAGGATCAAGAGGTTACATGCCTTTCTTAGAGGGTTTAATCAATAGTCTAGCAGAAGGTGGAGGCTGAGAGGTTTTAGTGTTTGAATGGATCTTCAGAAGATCTAGGAACACTTCATATAGAATAGTATTGGAAATGCTAGGTATATATTGCGAAAAAATAAGAGGTTGGATCTACTCTTGGAACACTTGTCTGATTTGAGACAATGCCTAAACAATTTTCATTTAAGGTTGAGGTATAGATCTAGTAGGTCTAATAGGTGCAGCAACAAACACCGCAATTGCTTCACTCTACACATGATTTCTTGGATTCATCAACTTGATTAAATCCTTAATGATTTCAGCACCATACATCATTTAGTTCCCAAAATCATATTTATACTCCAAGAACATGTCCAAAATTTTTATGATGTCACTCATTTTTTTAACTTGATATTTGAAGCCATTAATCACTTGAGGAACTGTCAAATACTTTATCAAATGTTTAAAAAGGCATGTTAATAGATTATTGGTAATAATATTATTGAAATAATAATCCACCTTTTCTTTAATCTATTCATTGGCAGTCTCAGCACTCATGGAATAGATCCTAACCATATCATGAACATTTTCACTATTCATCTCAAATTTTGCACAGTTGTCCTATCCTGAAGCACCAAAAAGTGCTTGATTCTCCTACTTAACATCTTTTATAGCTGTATCAATGTCAAGGGCATGATATTTCTTCCCATAGGTATATAGAATATCATGATATGAGGTATGGTCCCTACGGGCTATAAGCACAGTCTCCAGGCATCCATTCTACTCACATGTAAGATGGTATATTACAGATCCATGCCCACTCAATTTTCTCTCTCAGATTAGTGGTGTGTGAAACAATTTTATTAGACATTGTGATTATTTTTTTTGAATTTCATTGATAACCTTTTCGAAAACACTAATTTCATTAGGTTCTCTTACAAAAATTGTCTAAACTAGAGCATGAGCATCTTGCATAGACTACTTCATCTATTCTATTGAATATTGGAGAATGTGTAACTCAATACTCAACTTATTGTTTTCCATTTGAGCTTTTTGAATATCATGGACCAAATAATATTAAACTAATTAACTAATTGTTGAACATGTTTCATCCTTAAAACATTAAATATATGATATAGTGACATAGTCACTGTGAACCCAAGAAACTGAATGAGTAGGGTCTGAGGAAGATGCCAAATCCTGGGGTGTCTCATCAAGAACATTCTCTTAAAATAGTAGTATCTTTGGATGTATTTCACATTCATTAGCATAAAATTCAGAATAAACTAAGTTTTAAATAACTTAAATAGGATTCCTTTTCAATTCATATAGCATAGAAGGTTCTAGAAGAGTTAGTTTGTATAAAAAACTTTTCTAGCTTGAGTTTCCCTCTCAATGTGATCTACTTTGTTTCGATGTTCCCACTGAATCTGTTATGTCCCCATTTTTTTCTCACCATCAACATGAGGTCCCCATCATTCATATACTGAATTTGGTACATGGATAATTTGATCATCCACTTCGCTTTGAGTTTCAACTACTTTTCCTTCATTATCATCAACTATAGAAGGTTCTACTTTAAATATCTGAACGAAAGCATCAACCATCTCAACATCTCAACCTCGATCATCCTCATCATGGTCACTGTTACTTTTACTACATTCACCACTACCTTAATCATCATTATCATCATGTTTATAGGAATTCTCTTGACATACATTTTTATCATCATTTTATACACCTCTTATTTCACTACCTAAAACAGAACCACAATCATCCCAACTATTACTTTCATCTTCTTCACTTCTATCTTTTTATACTTAGGATTATTTTTTCCTCAGATTCACTAGATCAATATACATAATACAGACTTCTTGAGACTTCTATCCCCTCATCTACATTACTACCAAGTTTCGGTTCATTTGGGGGTAAAGCTTATGTAGTACTTAGAGGTCCAAAAGAAAAACATTTTGGTTCTCATGTCATGTAAGGATTACTCATATCATTGATAGGTGACCCTTGATATCTGATTTCCATGGTAGGTTCTTCTTCTTCATTTTGTGTGTAAGAAACATCATCATCTAGTCATATACCAGGATCGACCATAGTCTATCATGTAACAGGTTGATCAATTGGGTTGAACATCAAAAAAAATATCCCCATACCCAAATCATTCCATCTTCCAAGGGTTCCAATTGATTTTTTTTTCACTTTACAGATTTATATTAGTAGGAAAATCCTATTTCACTATGAGAAAATCTCATCAGCATCACCAACACATCCCTTAACATTCAACATGATTGAGATCATCCTAGGTAAAAATAATGAGTTGGCCATGCAAGAAGGATTTATCATCACACTGATAAAAACCAGGACATATCTACAAAGATTTTACATAATCCTACTCTTTAATAGATATTTAAAATAAACATCATGATATTGAAATGATGAAAAGTCCCCATTCCTAGGAAAATTTGGTTCATAAAGAACTTGAACAAAATTCTTCACTCTCTATCTAATTATGTAGAAATGGGCCTCCTATGCTCATAATTCTCTATAAGCTCCGTCATAACTATCTCAAAGAAGAAAAAGTGACACATAGGTGGATAGGTACCTTCATTGTCATCAAATACACCCTTATAGGGTACCTTAAGGCAATTAGACAATTGTATAGATGAAAAAGGCTTTTTATTTTATTTAACAACTTAGTTGATCAATGAAACGTCACTCCCTTATTTTAGAAACGTCACATTCATTAAAAAATCATGAACTATATTCTGGTAGAAAGGAAATTCGTTGTCTTAAAACCACTAAAGACAGACCTGATCCTATAACTCCATGAGAAGTAAATACTTGCATTCCGAAAACCATTCTACAATAACCTAATTTTCTAGTGTAACTACATTGTTTTCAAGAGTAGGATTCACAGGTCTAGAAGAGTTTCTTTATTCCCCGTTAAACTTCTTATCTGTATGAGATTCGCTACTTGAACCACCTTCAAGATATCTCATCACACACATCATTCCAATAGAATTATTTGAATTTCTATAGGATAATGGTCAACAGGTAGAGAGAGACAATGAAGGTAGAGTTTAAGAGTTAATGTGAAAAGGTATGTATTAGATTGGATCGATTTGGTTTATATCATTTAGGGTATTTCTGATAAGATATATTTGAATCGGGTTCAACAAAACAAATGAAGCAACGTTGTTTTTGTAAAAACATAAAAAGAATAAAAATATTGAGTCATCAGTGTGAATATGATAGATTTTTCCTAAAACTAATATTGTCATCCTGACGAGGCATCTGTGTTGGCATGACATAGCTTTGGTTTGATAGTGTTATCATAGTCAGCATAACATTGTCACCTTCATACTGTCAGTTTTGGTCAGAAAAAAGAAGTTAAAATTATCAAGGAAATAACCAAATATGGTTATATAGATTCATCATTCGTATCACATGTCTAATTTAGTTCATTATTTCAGTGTTTAATGCCTTATTGAAAATTTCAACAGGAATATGTTTAGTGCCAAGGATTTATTTTTTTATATCACCTTTTTTATAATGTAATCTCAAAAAAGTGATGTCTTAAATCAATGTGTTTTGTCCTAGAAAATGCAACATGATTATTAAATAAATTAATAGAATTTTTTTTATAACAACATATAGGGACATGTTTGAATTAATATCCATATTCTAGTAATGTGTGTTTCATCCACAAAATTTGTGCACATTATCTACCAGAAGCTATGTATTCTTATTTGGCAGTAGATAATGAAACAAAACATTATTTATTTCCACACCATAAATATAGACAGTTTCCGAAAAAGTGATATGTGAAATAAGATCTCTTTCTGTCTATCATAAAACAACCATAATCAACATTAGAATAACAAACCATATCAAAAAATATTCATATATTATAGAATAGTCTTAAATGGGTTGTATATTTTACGTATTTAAAAATTGTTTTGATATAATTTATATTAAATTATTTTGGGTTTTATTGAAAATCATCACATAAGCACACCCAAAACATAATTATTTCATACTATAAGTTAAGTAAAATAAACTCCCAATAATTTTTATCTAAGTGGTTTGATAAAAAATTTACCATTTTCATTAAGGTCCAACATACAAGTGGTAATCATTGGGTTTTCACTTCTCTTAGTGCTTTCAATGAAAAATATTTTTTAATGATCCATTTTATATTCGTATTGATTCAAAAAAGTTCCTTCTTTAGTTTGAAATTTTTGAAATTAAAGAAAGAATTTGAGTTCTATAATAAAACTCATCTAAAATTAACATTTCACTGTTGTTGAATAATCCATACATAAAGAATATTGTGAGGATCCTAAAATAGTATCATCTATATATTTTTTTACTACTAAAACTACATTAGAAATTCTTTTGATAAAAATGGTAGAATCATCAACACCTATTCGAAAACCATTAGAAACAAGAAAAGTGTTGAGTCTATCATACCAAGCTCTTGGATCTTTCTTCAAACCATGTAAATATTTATTTAATTGAAAAATCTTATTTAGAATGTTTAGATTTTTAGAAGCATGGGATTGTTCAAATAACATCCTTATTTATATAACCATTTAATTATGCACTCTTGACAACCATTAGAAAATACTTGAAATACGGCTATGTTGTACAGTCGAGCAGGATTCTAATGGATTCAAGTCAATAAAATAGTGAAAAAGTTTATCCATAATTTTTTTTCTTTTATTATATCCTTGTGTAAATGATCTGGATTTTCTAATAAAAATATTACCAGATTCACCCACATTATTCCTAAACACCCATTTAGTACCTATAGTGAAGCTGTCATTGAGTGTATCTGGATGTTTACATACATTGTTTATTTCAAAATTATTTAACACATATTTCATATCCATCACCAAAAACTAATACTTAATAGCATCATTGAAGTTCTTAGGTTCGAGCTGTGATAATAAATATTTATGTTCAACCTAATATCTAAGATAAGATGTATTCTGAATTCCATTATCTAAATCTCAAACTATGAAATCTAAAGTATAGTTATTGAGAGTTATAAATAGTCTAGAAAAGGATGGACTAGTCACGTCAGGTTCTTTAATAGATTTGGGTTGATCAGGACTAGAATCTGGAAAATTTCAAGAGCTGGCAGTTTTGAAAGATTCGTTAATTGGAGGTTCATAAAAATTTTCATTTTTCTCCAGATCAGACATATCATGTTCATGATTTCCTAGATAGGTCTTTGAATCGAGTGGATTTTTTTCATCAAACATGACATGAACATTTTATTCCACACATTTAGTTCCTTTATTGAAGAATCCATAGACTTTAATAGAAATTGAATAACCTAGTAAAATTTCTTCATCAAACATTGAGATAAATTTTTCCAAATTATCCTTAGAGTTAAAAATATAAACGTTGAAACAAAACATCATTGAAGTAGTTAAAACAGTGTTTTCTATTATTCCACAACTCAAAATTAGTTCTCTTATGGATATGTCAAATCAAGACTCTATTGATTATATACGATTCTATATTGAATGCTTCTTACAAAAACAATATATATTGGTCATACTCCATAATCCTAGTTCTCGAAATTCCTTATAGTGTTAAATTTCTTTATTATACTACTCTATTTAACTGTGGTGTCCTTGCAGAAGGGAAGCTAGGATTATAGATGTTTTTTTAGGAAAAGGATTCAAACTCATGGTTCTCTAACTCATGACCATGGTCATTTATTATGGTTTTAATTCAAAGACCACTATAATTTTATATAGTCAAAGAATACTAGGTGAAATGAGAGAAATATTCACTTTTGTGATCTATGAATATGGTCCAAGGACATCTATAGTAGTCATATACAAGAACATAGACATAGTGTTTCCTACTAAGACTTCAAACTTTTGATGGTCCAAACAAGTCCACGTGAACCATCTTGAGTGGTTGAGATGATGAAACTTTGTTCATTGGTTTGAATGATATTTTGTGCAATTTAAACTTTTGACATGGATAACATACATTGGAATTTGGATACTAATTTTTGGGTAGATCCTTGACTAAGAAATTTCTAGTAATATTTCTATGTGAGTGTATATTGCAGTGCCCTAATCTCTGATTCCAAATCCCAGAAACATTATGAAAAAAAGTTAAACATTAATCATTTTTATAAAATATATAATCTAAATCAACAACATAAAAATATAATTTCTAAAAGAAGAAAATACATATTCATTTTTAGAATAAAAAATATTTAATGAATCATCTTCAAATTTATCATTAAAACCATCATCACATAACTGAGAGATATTAAGTAGAATATATTTTAATCTATAAATAAAATGTACATTAAATATTAAAACTAAGTTAGAGTTATTAATCTTAATAAGGCCAATTATTTTTTTCTTTACAACTGACATCAAAGGTGAATTCCCAAAATAAATATTTATAAGGTTCTTAATGCATGAGTAATCTCCCGTCATGTATATTGAACATCCACAATCCAAAAACCATTGGACTCTACATAATCTCTTCAAACACTCTTCAAAAACAAATATTAGATATGAAATGATTTTGGTACCCAGATTTGATTGTGTCTAGTGACATTAGTAATAAGAGAAATGGGAAACCAAATTTTCTTAATGGGTTTACTATAAGAAGCATGTAATGTATTTGATAAATTAACTTTATTTGGTCAAGAAAAATTTTATTCAATGGAATATGTTTTATTTCTTGAACATACAGAACATTTTCTAAAACAAATCATAGAATTGTATTTTCTAGATTTAGATACAAACACAGTTTTGAAAAAATTTCTTTTACCAAGTTGGTAGCCAATACCACTAGTGTATTTGTGTGTAACATGATTACTAAGATTTTAAACAAATATGTATTTACCATCAACAAACAATTATAAATCATTTTTCAATTAATCATTTGACAATTTAACATCATTTTTTTCTTCAAGCATATGAGTTTTTTATCCTTTTCTGTAGAATGTTTGGATTTGACATTATTATAAAAACCATTTTGTTTGTTTAAATATTTATATTCATCATTTAGTTCATTATAAGTATTCTCAGTCATTCTGAAATATAAAAAATTTTCTTCATTGTCTAGTTTTTTGATTCACATTAATCTCCAAAATAATAAGAATTATGTTCATGAGAGTTTATTGTTACATTATATTTGTTTGACATGAAACCCATATTTTCTTTATTATCCTTTTCATCATGAGAGGATTCTTATTTACTTTAGCTGTCCCTAGAAGCACTCCTTGTTTGCTTCATGGCCTTTTTGTATTTCCTATCTTTATCCTCATAATTATTTTCATTCATTAGTTTGGTACAATAATCCTTCACATGTCCCTTTATTTTTCCCCCATAGTAGATTATTGCTTTTGATGTATAACCTCTTTCACAATCATTTTTTCAGGTGCATTTATTATTATATTTACATTTTTAGCTAGGCATTATAAAAATTTACTCTTCCTTTGGAATATATTTATCCTTCTGGATATTTGAGCCATCTTCACATGACTACCTATTAATGATTGTTCATCATTTGAACATTCAGTTTAATCTTGAACTTCAAGCTTATGTTTGGTAGCAGTATATTTGAGAGAAATTTATTTTCTTTTTGGATCATCATATTTTTATTTGTTTATTATTATTTCTTCCTCATACATCACAAGCTTTCTTATAATCTCATTAAATAGAAAAAAATTTATGACACAAGATTTTATTAATGATACAAAATTCCCTCTCCATCTATCTGGTAAGAATTATAGTAGTCTTGTGATTTACTCCTTGGTTTTGACATATCTTCCTAGAGAGATCTTGGAGTTCAAAATTTAATTACACCTGAGATACAAGTAAAAAATAAGCTCATTAGGATTCATATTAAAATTATAATATTAAATAATATAAGTGTAAAGTATCTTTTATTTAACATTATATGTTCCTTCGAGTGATATAGATAAAGTTGTCCAAATTTTATAGGATGATGTAAAAATTAATATTCTATTAAATTTTTCATCTCCAAGATAAAAAAAAGAGCATGAAAAGATCTGAAATTTTTATTATATGCAGTCCTTATGGAATCACTATTGGTATCCATAGTAGATTTTGGTATTTCATATATATTTTTTATAAGTTTTTAAATATAAATTCCCATAATTTATAGATACATCTTTATATTAATCATTCACTCTGAAAAGTTTGTTTCATTAATATAGGGAGGTATTTTTGTACCAGAATCCTCACATATATTATCCATACTAATTAAAATATTTTTAAAGATATAAAAAGTTAAAAGTTATTGAAATTTTGGGATCATTAAAATATAAAAATATCACAGTTGGAAATACTTAGGAAAGATTTTAAATAACCTCAGATAATAAATTCTAGTTAGAGTGGTATACTCAGGTGGTGAATTGAGTTCATATAAAAATTTCTGTTAAAATGATTTAGTTAAATGATTCAACTTATTTAAAATACAATAGGAAAATTAATCAAAGTAGTGACAATATTATTGTCTGACTATTCAAAATATTTCTCAAAAGATTGATTATTTCTCAGTTATAACAATATGAGATATTGATGAAAATATTGAAACTAATCTAATAAAAAAATTATAAATAGAATCAAAGAATAACAATCTATTTAAAATTATGTTTTTATAAAATATAAGTAAAAAAATAAAAAACTAAATTTAAAAAACACAACGGATATAAAATAAAATGTTTTGTCTCAAGGTGAGAGATAATCCGGTCCACATGGTGATCACCTTCCTCCAAGTAGATTATATAGATAAAGGTTTTGATCCATGCCTTGTATCGGGGTTTTCACAAAATTTTACAAATAACTAATTCTCTTGACCTCTACCAAAGTTCTATGTGGTAAAATATACAACCGGGACACATAAAACCTATACCAAAGTTCTATGAGCGATAAAAAAGATTAAAAATGATTTTTGGGTGAGGATATGAAGTATCTTATAGTTTCGATCATGATACAATGTGTTCTTTTCTAGTACATGTACACACTACTTAAAAAATCTAATAAAATACGTATAATAGAGCGATAACTATTAGATAGGGTCTAGAAGGATCTATGTGTTATGAAATTCATCTATTGAATCATTGATGCCTTCGAATTGATGTAGGAGTCCTCTTCTAGAAGCAAAAATTATAATAGAGGATTGCATAGAACTATGTTCTATCGTCCAGGAAGATGAGATGTTCATATCCTTATGATAAGTTGAATGCTGCAGAGATATTGGGAATTTGGTGGAAAGCAGTTCTCTGGTTCAAAGCTTGCAAACATAAAGAGTTATTTATGTGTTCTTATTTATTAACATTTCTTGTGTGGGTTTGTAACAATGACAACTTGTATCATTTTATCTCCATTATGTGATAAATCATTCAATTCGAGTCCTTTTATTTTATATTCTTACTTCTTGACAATGTACATGTTTGATGTATGTGTTGAACATATTATTTTTGACAACCACAATAAATAATTCCTCAATACGTATTAAATTAAGTATTTTCACTAAAACACTCAAAATGTGACTGTTAGAAATAATATTCATTAAATGTTAAATTTAAAGAGTCTATCATTGACTCCTTTATCAGTGAGTAATGCGCCAGTGACTCATTCTATAGGTGAGTCCTACTTTTGTTATTAGTGCCTACTTTTGTCAGTCTGTCATTTTTCAGAAAGTCTATTCATTGGTAGCACCATTTTTTGGTATCACCATGCATTGGTAAGTCTGTGAGTCGGTAAGACCATGAATCATTAACTCATTGCGTCAATAAGTCCTTGTGTCAGTTTGTCCTATCATTAGTAATCATTTTTCGTGGGTATGTCCTTACATCAGTAAAAAAATGATCGGTATTGAAGGAATTCTCTTTGTGATACATTGGAACTGTTAGTAACTCATTTGAACTATCATTTAGACATTATGTATGTCAGTATCAATGATACCATTTTGATATCATCATCAGTGAGAAAGTCTAATTCTGTCAGCATCGGTGAATCAATTGTTTTGTGGTGTCAAATACTCATACATACGAAATATTTCTACTTGGGATGTATTAAAATATAAATATTATCATAATTTTTTAAGTGTATATGTGATCATAGATAATCATAATTACACATTTTTAAACCTAAATAATCATGATTAAAATGATCACACATCATTAATAATATTTTACATTATTTATAATTATTAAAACCAGATAGGGTGGTCCACAATATCTTATGGTCCAAAAATACCCTTATTGAGTATCTATTTTTATCAATTTATAATTTTTCATTTCCCGTGTATTACATGATGTGTTATATGATTGATCTTAATTGGTATGTTATAGGAAATAATTATGTTCTCATTGAAAATTAAATAAATTATAATATGTTTTCAAATGAAATGACTTATTTATGTGTTTGTCATATGGTCAAGGACTACTAAACAATGTTTTCCTTTTATGTGGTTTCTTATATCCTTTTCAAATATAATATTGTGAAAACTGAATTTGGGATAGAGTTTTTAGGGAATTTATTGTCGGTATCAACATAGTATTAGTAGAATAATTGGAAATTTGATTTCGTAAAACATACATTAGGAGATATAACCCTACAAATAATATTTAATATAAGTTCTAATATACTAAATAATTGAAATGTTTTGGTATTTTATAGGTTATGTATATTTCATATAAATTCATAATGGTCTTGATAATAAAAATCATAATATTTGTATAATGGATTCATCTTTTGGAAATATCCCAAAAATATAGTTGGTTGAGATCACCTAGTACTTCATTCGGTACACAGTTAGTGTAACTATATTGATCTTACATTTACTAAATTGAATAATATATAACTATCTAAATAATGATATAAAAATGATATAGTCTAGAATCTAATGGTTTAGTATGTCGGGGATACTCAGATCATGAATTTGGGATAAAAAATAGAACACAAACATTATTTGAATCCCTATTATTTGTTTCTAAAAAATATTCATATTAAACATAGTAAATATAATCACCTAAGGATATACATAGGATATTGAGTGATCTAAAATACTAGTAAGGGTAGGTATAACCTATAAAGAATAAGTCACATGTGTAAGATGTAAATATGTGGGAATAATTAACACCATTATATCATAAGAAGAAGAGAATAATCATAATTATGATGGAAGAAATTTTCCTGAGGAATTTAATTTCACTTATACCTAATGATAAGACAACAAAAATTACTGGTAAAAAAAGAATAATTTTGATGAAAACCATCATCATGATCACATATATCATATGATAATAAATCCTAAAATCATAACTGGTATCCATTCTAATATAATGATAATGTTTAGAAGAAAAAATATAATATAACATATCACATTACCAATTTAATTTTAGGAATATGTAATTTTAATCCCACATTTGACATCATAAAATCCTAAAAATCATCCATGGAACATACAAAAAAATCATTCATATAGTTGAAATAATTCCATTTAAAAGAATTATTTTTCAAAAAGGTTTTAGAATGAATATTTCCATGAATAACCCTTGGGAACACAATAGAAAATGGGAAATAATATCATATCTTAAAAAATTATAACTCATTACTACAAATGAGATAAATCAAGAGTATTCAATTCATTGTTTTGGAAATTAATGATTTTTTTTAAAAAAATCTATATGAAATATATACAATTTTAAATGGGTATGAAATTGTATATAAAAAAACATAATGGATATTGGAATGAAATTTAATGAAAATTAGAATAAAATCCTTAAATAATTTATTTTTAAAGATGAGATAACCAAAAAAAATATAGTTCATGTTCGAGAATCCACTCACATTAAATTCGTCCTCATCTTTTCACTTTTTCACCACCCCAATAAATAATTATGTTAAAAAAAATTCAAAATTCAAAATATTTTTTTTCATTTATACAATTTATCAATTATAATAATTTTATATTATTTTCATATTCCATCTTTTTATGATGAATTTTTTCAATATCATATTTTCCTCAAAAATATTACCTTTTCATATTTCCATATTTTTGTTCTTTAACATTTTAAAAAAAAAGTGGATTATTTTTTATACTCCTAAATTAAATGTTAATATATACTTATATGTTATATATATTTTACATTATCAATACATGATGGTGATTGTGGTCAAATTGTTAGAAATGTCTTCAATAACAGTTAAGCTTCCACAAGTGATACATTGTCCAATGTGGATAAAATTAGAGCTTGAAATATAAATATTTCAAAAAAATATTAATTATGTTAGTTTAGAAAATTAATATATTTTCAAAATACTACTAATTAAATATTATAAAATTATGGGTTTTTATTAATATAGATAATGTGGTTTAGAAGTTGAAAATAGAAGGTGTGTTGATGAAAATTTAACTCTTAGAAATGTTTCTTCTTCACTTCAATACTAATATTCCTGGATGATAGGACATTAGATGAACTATAATGTCAAAAATATTATAAGGATCACACGTGAAGTAATTTTGGTATATTTTTTTATTTTGTATGGGAGAAATACTTATTGTTTTTTTATACTTGAGGATGCATGTATTATTGAATTATATAATGAAAAAATATCACATTAAAGGGAAACCATTAAAATGTTATATTTTTAATATATTAATAATAAATCATTAAAATAAAAAGTATCTATGACTTTAATATCATATAATACATAAATAATTAGTTTATTGAAAATAAATTTGGAAGAGGTGTGAAATTGTCATCGCAATTGAGTACATTGGACTATGTACATTATAAAATAATATTATGATCGAAAATAATGAATATTATTTTTGATTGAAATTTTTAGATTAATAATTTTTTTCTAATTAAAATTTATCATATATTAATTAACTATACAGTCATTATTATTTCATTAAACATTAATTTCATAAAATAAGTATTTTTTTCACATAAAATGTTAATCATTTCAAAAAATTATGAAAAAGATATCATTGAATATTTTAGATATAGTGATTATAAAATTGAAATTGATTTTATCAAATTAATTTTCTATTATATAGTATTTTAATTATTTACATAGAAATTATAATATTTATGAAATACATTATATTATTTTTTATTAAAAACAGTTCATAAATTTTCATTTCATTATTAATAATGATATTAATTTAATGGTGTTATAAAATTTATAGTTATTTAATATAATCATGATAAAATATTATTCTTAATATATTTTTTGATATGAAATTAATATATTTATGCTTAGGTTTATAGTCCAATGGTTAATGTTCTATTCCAATAGTTATTCTAATTCATATAAACACTACATCATTCCTTCATTAAAAAATCACTATAATTCCTCCCATGGATCCATATTTCTCTTTTCAAAAATGATAGTTTGTTTAATAATATAATATTTCATCATAATTATATTCATAATTAAGGAGAAAAATTTTTCTAATCAGAAGGATTTATTTTTTCCCATTTTATATTTCGTTTCATTCAAAAGTTTTTCATTGTATATCTTCACATGTTCATGTTTTCAGTTCTGGATTTATGTAAATATATCTATTAATAAAAAATATATTTATTAAATACTAAATTTTTTGAATATGTATTACATATTATATTACATATTTATTTTGGAAATTAATATCATGTTTATTTTTGGATAGTCACATTCTTCCACTGTTTAGAAAATTCATCAATGAAATTTCATCTCATTTTCTCGGTTGAGAATAGGTGAGGGTACATTTGTTTTTACATTTAGTTGGTTCTACCACAACTCATTGGAAGTGTGTGTTTTCTTAATGCATATGTTTTTTAATCTATGGTTTAAAAACATCATCTATTTATCCCCAAATGATACTTCATTGTCATATTGTACCACCTCTCGATTCAGTACATACGAGGGATTAGGAATGTACATCATTAGTAGTGACTCATGGAATACATAAAAAACATGACCCCTATATAGTGAATTTTCATGCATATATGACACTAAATATATGTGATCAAAGATCTCAAAATGTATATTTTACCATGGAGTAATGTTTGATTTATTTTGGAACCACATGAGTTTTATTGTACCATATTTTATATGTAATTTATTTTAAATTATATATAATTATATCAAGAGCATAAAATGAGACCTCTTATGATTATAAGGCATGGGATTCCCTGAATAAATGTTAGAACTATTTTTATGTTAATTAAATATAGCAGTCTTGGACAGTTTTAGTATATTTCAAACCATTTCTCTGAGTTGACGTCTAAGGGAACATTTTTTTCCAATACAGAGGGTTTTTCCTATACATGACCTAACATCGACAGGCATAGGTTGACTGCTGAAAATATTTTTTTGGAAATTTTAATAAATAATAAAAAACATAAAAACATTGTTTTATTTTTCATTTAATATTTCATGACGATGAATCATTGTAGTGATGAAAACAAAAGATAGTTGTTTCCATTCACAAAGAAAACAGCATGGAGACACAAAAACTCAGCAAAATATCAATGCTATAACATTTTTCCTCCATTAATATATTGGGAGGGATATGAGATTAGACATGATCCTTTAGAATTCTTTAGAGGATTCAAAAAATTAAAATGTGTTGGAAATCCTCTCATTTTCAAGTGACGAACAACAATGAGATGAAGAATCATGATCATTCATGGGTGGATCATTAATAATTGGGGTCATTCATCACTCATTGATCAACCCTCCATGTAGGGGGTCTTATTATTATTAATTATTTCATTCACATTATTATGATTAACAATAAATTCAAACCATCCCATAAAAATTGTTGAACCATGGTTTGATAATGGAAACAGGATGGGTAACCATAACTACTGGATTGAGGGCATATTAATTTGCATGATTATTGCTTCTCTCCCCTTTTTTAACAGGGTGAATGAAGGCTAAATCTAAAAAGGTTGATTTTCATCCATCATGCATTATCTATTATTCCCTTATCCCCGATCATTGTGTCATTTCCCCATTGACCGTCATTGTCTTAAAACAATTTTCCTAGAGGATCAAAACATTGTCGAAATCTCGGAGGGATCGTGAGAAGAAACTAGTTTGAAGTTTGTGAATAACATGATATGTGGATCGTGTGGATGGAACCGTTTTTAAAAAATAAGCACCATGGTAAGACTAAGGACCTACATAATATGGGACACTAACACCTAGAGGTGAGGACACCCATAAAATGTGGCCTCCGGCTGGAGGTCGTATGTGGGCCTTAGAGGATGTGGTCGGGGGCCATTTCATGCGACCAAGGGGATGCAGCCAATCTAGACCACAATAGTGGGACACATTAGATACTGTTTTTGGTTGGTCATGCAGTGGACCATAATATCAAACTCGGTTCCCACCCACATTGACGGGGATTTGATGGGGTAGTTGTAGTGTTTCGTTGAGACTAACTAGTTCAATTCAAATGAATGGGTTGGATCCATTGGACTAGACCCAGACCAAATGGTCCATTTTTACTAAAAAGCCAACAAATCTCTAATAGTGCGTCCATTTTATGTGTTTTTTGTGGCGTTAGGACCCTTTTCATCAGGTCACCCTTTTAAAATACTCAATTTTATTTTCAAAATATGTTGGCATGTGGAATATTTACTCTTGGAGTAGGTACCCCAAAACGAGTGTTCTAAAGACATAATAATGTGGCTAGCTACAACGTAAAATCTATGTGTAAACCAAGAATGAATCGATTACCTATACTATGTGTCTAATATACACTTTGTGTCTTTCCATGACTAAGTATGTACTCCCATATCCTTCCAGGTTTTATGTCACCTAGTAATTAATGACCCTGTGTGTGTTACCTACACTCTGTCTGTTACCAACACTCCTTGTGTCATCTAAACTCCATGTGCTACCAACACTCCATGTGTTTCTAATTTAGGGTACACTAAATTAAAACCTAAATCCTATTTATGTAAATTATACATATACATGGTATTATCTGACTATAATGACTCTATTTACTATTCTTCATAGAGGCTATACATTATGTACCTCTTTGGTAGAATATATGGAGTATTTCATAGTGATATTCATTGTGGTATACATCATGTAATTCATTGTGGTTTTCTTTATCTAATTACATTTGGATTTGGGGTCCCTACATATTATTATTTTACTCAACCTTGCATGGGATTCCACTTCACATGTCTTGTATTGTGAAAATAATTGGAAAATTTGAATGACCCCTTGGTGGACTAAAGATAGTGGTGCTTTAAGGTAACCAGACAGACGTGGTATGCATCGTAGACATTCAGAAATCTTATTATACCTACCTTTAAAGTTGGTTTTTCGATAGATGAGATGTAGGATGTTTTACTTTTCTACTTCATGTGTGCCTATATTATGGCCCCATTTCAATCATTTTTGTACATTACTTTGACAGGGTATTCTTAGTTCTTTTCATCCTTGTATACATAATGTTATCATCTTCAAATGTTTCTTGGAGATGGGTTCATGCATAAAAGTACAAGGGAAAATGCATCCCACTGGTGGGATATGCCCCTTCAGTACTAGTCTCTATCCCCTGGCAACGGGAGACGAGCTTGGGGTAGTCACGACATTGTCCTTAGGTGGAGGTTAGTGATAGATTTTTATCATAGTACAATTCTATTTTACAATTGTTTCGGGAAATAATGTTATGTGTTTCATATTTGGAATTCAGTAAAGGGAACCTAATGTTAGTGTGGAAACTGATGTATCCATACACAAGGACCAAAAATTACTCTATCCAACTTGCTACATCAAAAAATAGGTTCATTGGAAAACAAAGGTTATTACAGTATATAGGAATTGAGTGTGTTCTCATGTCCTTCTTGAGTATGTTTTATCTCTATAGGTATAAATTAGTGGTTGTGGTACATCTGGTTCTTTTTTAGAAAACATCCACATGGGGATCTAGCAACGATTCTAGGACATGACCATGAAGATGGTACACCGAACAATGAGGCATCGGTGCAGGGACCATTTCTAGAGATAGCACCTCCCAGTGGTGTACTAGAGATACCACCACCCGGAGAGCAGTATTTCATATTAGTGTTACCTGTAGAGGATATATGCATCCTTTGTGCATTGCGTGAGATCTATAGATTGTGACCTCCAAGGTTCAGAGGTTTGAAAAATCCTTAGAGAGTTGAGAACATGTTTGAGGTGGTGATGTTAGTCTTTCACATAGTGAGGGAGCCATCCAAAGATATGGATGTCCTAGATGTGAGCCTCCTTCAATGATCGGTAGGAAGATGGTAGAGCCTGATGACGTTGACACATGAAGAGGTAATTATATCCTAGAATGATTTAGAGCATGTCTTGAAGGAGGATTTCATTCATGTGAAGTTACACATTCTGAATATATAGGTGTTACTACACCTGTAGCAGGGCAACCAACCAATGGAAGAGTACTCGGTGAGTTTCACATATCTTTCTTGTGACTCCACCAACATGGTGCATGACCATTATTCAGGGCCTATACAATTGAGTAGTGGATCTACAATGAAACCAAGGTATTGATGATATCTCTTATAATTCTAACACATGTTGGGTTGTTAGAACATGCTCTACATTTGGAGAACATTCTTGCAGAGTATTAATCGGTGGTGGGTTCTACCAATGGTCATCAGGGAACTGGATCATTAGTAGTAGGTAGCTGATAGCTGAATAAGTGACCCAAATGAGTCATGCAGCCTAAATGATGACGCAGTACATGATTTTACTGTTTCAGCTATCCTAGGGTAGAGCGCGTTAGCTGAATGAAAAAAATGTTTCACTCATTTTGTGGTCTAGGGGATCTAGCTAGAGATTGTCTGAACAACCATATAATCGACCAAAAGTGGATCGAGGGTCCACCGAGGCAGTGGAAGAGGTAGAAAGAGGGTGGTGTACTAGGTGATAGATATGGTAGGGGAGAGGGATGATCAGCAAGTGCTGGGGGGAGTTTGAAATACCACCCCACCCCTAGGGGGTCCACCCCGAGCTCAGCGAGTTTGTGTATATGTTCAAGGCCAACTCTAGATGATGGAGGTTTATGATACCATGAATCATAAGATGATTAGAGGTAAGATTTGTTTTTTTCCAACATAGTTTCATTTTGGATATACTTGGGGTTTTTTCAGTCTTTTCCCACCATGAATACTGTTTGGGACACAGAGATTACATTGTAACCATTTACATGATCCCTGTGTTTAGAGACTCTTATGAGAGGGTATACCACTGTCATTAACTGGTGCCAAATTTGTTACCATACTCTTGGGTATAATATATTTAATTCAAATCATTTGGTGATACTGTCGAAAAAATATGACACCATTCTAGAGATAGACTTTTTATCCACAGTTAATCCCCATATCGACTGTTTTAGGTTCATAGTAAGGAGTTTCTTTATAGATGGGACTAGGTTTTCCATTGTTGATAAAGGAAGGTAGAAGAAGCATAGAATGGACTCACATGTGGGAGGGTGTGTTCGAACACACATCAGTTGTCTAGCATGACCCTCGGTACAGTGGATGAGATGAGTCCACAGTTTCCGGTAGTGGTGGATGATTACGAGAAAATATTTCTAGAATATGTTCCAAAACTACCTCCTCGTATGGAGGTAATCATCTACATTGACCGATACCTTGTGACTACAAAGATATCTACACTGGAATATCGATGGATCCCATAGAGCATTTTGAATTGAGGGTACCGTCGGGGGACATGATGAGGAAGTGATTCCTGAGACCCAATATTTCACTATGGGAATCCCAAGAATTTTTTCCTAAGAAGATAGATGGGAGAATGACGTTATGTGTGGACTTTTGACACCAAAATCAGTTGTCCGAGAAGAATACGTATTCAGTACCGAGGAATGATAACATATTTGAACATTTTAAGGGAGAGTAATGGTTCTCCTAGATGAACCTCATATCAAGATATCACCATCTTTGCGTATGGGATGAGGAAATCTTGAAGACGACATTCAGATGTTGCTATAGTAACTATGAGTACATAGTGATTCAGTTTGGAGTGAAAAATGCCCCAAAAATGATCATGGGACTCGTTAATAGGATTTTTTAGCCCAATCATGAGGTAACTTTAGTGGTCTTTATTGATGACATCCTGGTGTGCTCGACATTTGAGAAATAGAACATGATTCACTTATGGATTTTACTATAATTACTCAATGATAAATAGATTCAAAGGAAGCTCTCTGTGTTTTAGTTCTGGAGATGAGAGGTCCACCAATTGGGACACATCATTTCAGAGGATGGATTTTTAGTATATCTTGTGATGATTGAGGAAGTTATTGCTTGGGATCCACCCAATAACGTTAATGAGGGGCATAGTTTTGTTGGGATGGATGGGTATTACTGGAGTTTCATAATTGACTTTTCATGAGATGTAGCATCCCTAAAAAAGAAGAAACAAAAGGGTAAAATATTCTTGGGGATGGATAAGTGATATAATTGCATTGAACAGCTAATAAGAGTTTGACTAGCATTCCCATCCATAGATTCGTAGAGGTGGGTGTAGACTATATGGTGTTATATAATGCATCAAGTATCTGACTTGGATGTGTCCAATTGTAGATTCAAGCAGAGAATGCCTACAGGTCATGGTAGATGACCCAACATGAGAAGATGTACATGACCCATGATCTGGATTTGGAAGTTGTTTTATTCACATTGAATATGTGGGGACACAACCTTATGGGTGACTAAATTATCATCTAAATAAAAAACATATGTGTCATGTATATCTTTTCTTTGATGGATCTGAACCTGATACAATGTCAATGGTTAAAGTTCTTCCTAGAATATTAATTCAAGATAGTCTATTTTCTAGTGTAGGGGTACGTGGTGGAAGATGATATCAGCTGAAGATCAAGTTCCCATCTTCTGAATAAGGCCTTAGAGTAGTTGACCTCACTTTAGATATCCATCATGGATAGAGATGAATCCTCTTATCTCTAGTATATGGAGGAAAACCATCCACACATACATCATGTGTTGGAGTCACAGCTCAGAGATATCAGCTGCGAGACTATACATGCTCATATTTCAATAGGTAATTTCCCTAATGGATATTCGAATGGTGGTGAGAACATCATTGTTTTCAGATCAAGAACATTTTCCCCGATTATGTTATAGGATTCGGTGTTAATAAAGTTCCATACACCCCCTTTTTCAGTACATTTAGTTGTGGAAATGATGTATCAGGACCCTCAAAGTCTATTTTGTGGATTTGTATGAATAAGGAAGTTGTAGAGATTGTCTCTAGATGTCTCACTTGACATCATGTGAAGGCCGAGCAGCAGGTTCCATCAAGGTTTCCAATCTCATGAGGTGTCGGAGTATATGTGGGATGGGATATCGATTTAATTCTTGTATGTTCTTCCACATATGTCTGAAAAGCATTATACCACCTGGATTTAATTGACAGACTCACCATGTTGGCCCACATCCTAGAGATTCAGAAATAGGGTTTAATAGAGTGCTTGTGACGCATCAATGTTTAGGATATAGTTTGGCTCCATGGAATCATATTGGGGATAGTATCAGATCGAGATGAATGATTTACATACTGGTTTTGAAAGGGAATTCATAAGTAATTTTGGACTCAGCTACACTTTAGTAGAGATTTCAACACATTGATGGATGGCTAGACAGAACAGACCATTCATGTCCTAGAGGATATTCTACATGCTTGCATCATCAACTTTGGCCACATTTGGGAGGATGACCTAGCTCTGGTGGAGTTTTCATACAACATTATAAAAAACTCCCCCATTGGTATGCACCACTCGAGGCCTTGAAAGGGAGACCCTGAAGGTCTCTACATTGTTTGACTAACCCATCAGAGTCCGCACTCATGGTCCTAGAGTAGGCATTTTCCATTACAGAGAAGGTGAATGTCATCCAAGAGAGGATGAAAACTACACATATCCATCAGATGTCATGTGATGATAGGCTATAGGGACACTCGATGTTCAAGGAGGAGTATTATGAGTTACTTATGGTCTCTTGATTATAGGTTGAAATGATTTGATCATGGAGGAATGCTATCTCCATGGTTCATCATACCTTTTCTAATACTATAAAGAGTTGGAGAGGTGACATATCAGTTGGATATACCTCTGCAGATAGAGAGAGTACATTAAGTCTTTCACATATCCCCGCTATGGAGATCCGTACATGACCCATCACATTTCATTGACTGGGGTGAGATTGATTTTGATGACAGGGTGAATTTCATGGAGTACCGGTGGAGATCGAGGATCGACAGGGGAGGATCAATTCTATAATGTTGATTCCTCTTTTCTATATTCGGTGGGAGCACATGAATATCCCAGAGAGCACTTGGGAGAGGGAGGATAATATTTTGGGTCAGTGTCCCCATTGTTTTATCCCTTGTTTTGGATTTCAGGGACGTGAATCCCTAAGTTGGGGAGAATGTAATGTCATAGATTTTCCCAGAATTTTTTTGAAAATTATATGGGATTATTCAGACACAGGGTAGTCTGAAGACACATGATTGTGAGGCTTAGGGTGCTCAGAATGAATTATATAACTATGTTTTAGTTTATTAAAATTATAATTCATCCTCTGTTTTAGTATTTTTAAATGAGTGATCAGATTTTAAAGCCAAGGGAACGATCGTGTTCAGAGAAACATGGTCTTCCTAGACAGTCCCTAACTTCGACTGGTGCAGGTCTACTATGAAAAATATTTTTTAGAAGTTTTTAAAAGGAATAATAACATAAAAATTTTATTTTATTATTCTTCTATCATTTCATGATGTTGCATCAATGAAAAGATGCATCGACTGGGAGACATTTTTTTCATTAATTAAATGGTGTGGATATGGTTTAACTCAACAAAACAGTGACGATGAAACACATTGCCTCAATTAATTGTTTTTCTAGAATATGATATTAGACAAGATCCTGTAGAAGTCTATAGAGGCTCCTACAAAAGAAAACGCATTGGAAATCCTATTTTTGGTGAGAGACGAATGAAGACGAGATGATAGATCCAGATCATTCAAAGGAGGATCTTTGACGATGGAGAAATTTATTCACTTATCGATCTACACTTCTGGTAGGGTGTTATTATTCCATGTTATTTCTTTCCTCATTCTTATGATTACTGTCGAACATGGACCAACCCACAAATAGGTTGATCAACCGTTCGATCGTGCGTGCAAGATGGGTAATCATTATAATGGAATAGAAGGGAGATTAATATATGTGATTATTGTTTCGCTCACTTTTTCTAAAGGGATGAATGAAGGGAAAAACTAACAAGGCGAACATTTTTCCTTCATGAGTCTTTAGTTAATCTCATATTCTCATTGTTGGTGTTCTTCCATGAAAGATACTCATTTTTTGGTGTGAATTTCCATGTGGTTATAAATGGTGTCAGACTCCCGGAGGGATGGTGAGAATAATCGAGTGACAAAAAAGTTAAAAATGTAATCTGGGGATCATGAAAATGCCATGTTTCAAAAAATGGAGCATTGAGGTGAGACCAGTAACCTGTGGAAGAAGAGTCATCAGCATCAATGAATGGTGGGGTGGCCACTAGGCAGTAGGGGCCACCAGCTCAGTTACCAACATCAGTGATCCTTGTAGAAACCATCATGGGGCAGCAGATAAGAGTGTCTGTTGGGCCTCAGTGCAGCTGGTCCATGGTGGTGGGACCCCTCTCAAACACCATGGGTGGTCACAGGTGGACCACCAGGTCAAATGCAGTTTTCTCCTAGATTTGACATGGAGTGAACGTTACGTCCAACACATCTGGCTGAGACAAAAGATCTACTTCAGTGGACCAGGCTAGAGCTGTGGGACTGGATTTTTAGTGGGAAGGACCATGTTGGATGTGTCGACCAAGAAGGTTACTTCAGGGGGACCTAGGTCGGGTTGTGTAGGGTAGGCCCGACCGAGTCAAACTAGACCTGAACCCAACAGACATCTCTTTGTATAAAATTATATAACTCTAAAAATTTATGTCCGTTAGATAGGATATTATCAGTGGTGGGACCCTCACAATGAGAAGGTATTTTAAGATACTCAATATATGTTTTTGTGGATGCTGGACTTTGGCCTGTTGGTTTGAGATGTAGATTCTCATGAAATGATCATGCTATGGATGGGATCTTACAGCAGGCTATGACCTTGAAGATTTTTCCTAGCCTAGACTATGTGTATTACCAAGACTATGTTCTTTATATTAAAATTGTGTATAACTAAGTTTTTTTGGGTAATCCTCTATCCCACCAGGGTGTGGGTCTTCTAGTCTTTCACAACACTTCATGTGTTACCTACACTCTAGGTGTTACCAAAACTCCGCGTATAATCTATACTCACTGTGTTACCTTCACTCTATGTGAAACCAAAAATTCATTTTTTACTACTTGTGGGTACTTTGGATTGTTACAAAAATCATGATTACATTGGATAGACCTAAACATGGGGAAATATGACTCTAGTGAATAGTTTGATTGTACTTCGTAAAGGATAAATATAGTGTACTTTTTTGGTAGCCTAATTGCGGTATTTCATATGGATATTCTCTTTGGTATACCTAATGTGATTCTTTGTTGGTTAAATTGTGTAATTATATTTACCTATGGGGTCTCTGCTAAGTATTGTTTTAATCACCCATACATGGACTTTACCTGCATATGTCATGTCTTTTGAAGATGATTGACAGCTTTGACATAGCCCTTGGTGTGCCTGATGTAGGGGTGCTTTAGGGTGACCAGAATGATGTGGTACGATTCATCAATATTTAGATATATTATTCTACCTACCATTCTGGTATGGTTTTCTGTAGATGAGATTGATGAGCTTATACATTTTCATTTCAGTTGAGATTTAATTTAGGCCACTTTTTTGTTCTGTATTTTACCTTACAATGGGTTGGTCTTCTTATTTGTTTTCATCCATTTTTACTTAGTGTTTTTAGCTTCAACATTTTCATGGAGATGGCTGTGTGCATACATGTACTAGAAAAAATTCCTCCCAGTTATGGGAGATGCTTACACGGTGCTAGTCACTAGCCCCTGCCTATGGGATGCGTGCAAGGGGTTGTCACAACATGGGAAGTGAGGAATAGTTCATGACATGGGTGTCATCAATCCGGGAATTTATAGGAAAATATCTTCTCCAACAGTAAAATTTGTTTCCATTACGTTGTTGTCCACATAGAAATTATATTGAATATAAGTAAATTTTATATGGAATTCTATTTCTAGAATATTCATTATATTGTAATAAAAAATATGGGTTCATGTGACATTAATCCACCAATTTCATCTGATCACGTAGGAGTGCAACATTGAATCCCTTATAAATTATCACATGGAAGCATTATAATTGTTGAGTGGAAGATTTTATATATGAGAACTCATCTATGTGGAGTTATTGACCCGATTCATCATTAAATATATTTTAGTAGCCTCTAAGAATTCCCTATAATGTATTCATAGTCATCTCATAACATATATCAGTTTGGGTGTGGTAAGACATATAGAAATAAAATTTAGTATTCATATAATGTAGAATAATTATTGATAATATGGATGTAAACCTTGTACCAATGTCCAATATGATTAAATATTATTCCCCATGAAGCCTCTCATATTCCAATATTTATACCGTAGAAATATGTTTTTGTTATAATTATTCAAAAACTGTGATGATGTGTGTTGTCATGGGGAGTCAATCCACCACAACTTGTATTGTGTTTTTTCATTCAGATTCCTTTTAGAGACCATTGACGGAGTCTATGGGGATGTTCTCTCTTTTCCTTGTGGGTGTGGGAAAAGGATTCATTATTCCCTTTTAATTACATCACATTACATTAACATTATAACACACCAATAAATATGAGGTGTTACAATGATCTACTTCTTAATGTTATCCATATAAAAGTATTATCAAATATCATGGTGCATATTGGTACATTGATGATAGATAGAGAATGATGAGATACAATGGTTATCAAATATCCCCTTATATTATCAGACTATGAAGGTATAAAAGTTATATTTCCAATCTAAATGAACCAATCTACATCAATTAGGAATTTATAAATCCTTCCCTCTTTTATTGAAAGAACCTTATTTTGAATCTCTAGATCATTCCTTGATACCACCTCTATCAGATGATAGATATATAGTTGGAATTTCATTACGTAATACTAGGATGTATTCCCTGATGTTATGATTTCCAGATCCATCTACTTAATATCAATGATGATATATCTATTTTTAATCATCATCATAGATAATGTATTAGGATAAATTTTTTCCTAGACCATGTGATAACTTATCGCACCTTTCTAGGAAGAAATTTAATATAGAATTTGTAGTCCATAATAACCTAAATCCATCTTCTTTTATGTATGTTCATTACTTTGTATGTTTATCAATACTTTTGATTCTTATAATATATATATATATATATCCCACAATTATCACCCAAGATTTGGTGACAAAAAATTAGTATTGTGATGATCATATTTTTTTACTATAGATCATTAACTGGGTGGTTCTTCTCATAGATCATTAACTACTATAAGGAATATGATTTGACTTTATTATTATGCAAGACTACATTAACCATACATTTTCTTAAGCATCAAAGTAACTCTAAATACCCACTCCAATTGGTGGTGGTGTGAGTACTTGTGTATTTACAATCCTCTCCATTTTCTCCTTAAATAAATCATTAAATTATCCTATCAAAACATATTTTACTACATTCATTTTTATCATAATTATAGGGTTATAAATTCATTTTAAATTTCTATAAAATAAAATATATTACATATAAAACCTATTAAAATGATCGATTTCTATGAAACATAATGGTCTATTACATCTTTAAATATGCTTGGCCATAATTTTCCATATAAATTAAATAACATATGATCATGTGACCTAGGAATGTTATTTTCTACATCTAGAAGTCTCACATTCAGAACATAAAATAAATTTCCGCAATTTATAATGTCACTAGAAAAATCCTTTTATATTATTAAGAGTCCCTTATTTTATGAGTGTAAATGAGAATATAATTGATAATGGATTATATTTTTTTCAATTAAATTTATACATTCTATATTCATAAAATCCATAAATATTATATGTGAACCTGTAATTCCAAAGGGATTCAAAATGAATCCATGGTGTTCAAATATCATTTGAAAACTATATTATGAATATCAAAATTCATCATTTTATTTGAGGATATCGATAATTAATATCAAACAATGGGAAGTATTTAGACTCTTGGAGTTGAATGAACACCTCTGGAATTAATTATAAGGGATACATGTTAATTAATAAAATATTATTGAACTCATTTTAATTGAAACACAACTGCATTGATATAATTTTATCTGAAAAAGATCTTGGATACCTCTCAATGTGATGAACTATGACATATAAACAATTTGTTTAAATGATCATGTATATACTTAAAAACTCCACTAGTTTGATCTAGGCCATCCTATAGGGGCATTTTGAGATAAGATTACCTCCATGTATATGATGTATTAAGGAACTACCTCACGATATGGTTAATTTTCAAGTAACCCTATTGTAATTACAGTAGTGTATACCATCACTATGTCCATTTCCTCAAGGTTGGTGCATTAATTTCACTAATATAATCAGTAATATTATTATTCATTATTGGATATCACTACCCACTATGTTGAAACATTTTAAAAACATTACTTTTGATCATTAATTACTATTCAATTGGTCAAGGGATGATTTAGAATAAAGAATGTTATTTCCTTTTCCCCATATTTTATGTGATATTTGTTTTAAGATATCAAATATGTTCCAAGTATATCATAAAATTCCACCAAGAGAAGGATTAATCTATTCATATAAGAAAATGTACCAAATACACTAGAAGCCATAGATTCCAACACATTTCTTTATTTGTTCACTTCAAAAGGTGTTTTACATATAACTGCAATTAATGGCATTGGGGTTGGGTATTACCAAATGATATAGATATAATGGAATAAATATATCTAGATTAAAATTATACACTTTCCATTCATGAGTGAATGAAGAGTGTACATTATACAAAATATTTTTTGTGTTCCTCCAGAATAGAAGGATGTAATGATAATTCCATTTCTCCTATGTATTTTTTCGATAATAATGATAATTGACTTTAAAGGCACATGATATATTGAACTGGATTCTGTAATTCCCTTTCTCCCTACTATTAAAGGATCGAACCATACGGAATTCCTAGAATTCTTCTATAATGTTGTTCGACATCACTATTTGTCTTCAATATACATGATCTTGTCATACTTATCAACCGCAAAATAAAAATTCTATATTTTTTTGATCAATTAAAAAGTTATATAATCCCAACATAATGATATTTTGGTGGATTGATAATATTTCCTTGTTTTGAATTATATTCCCAATCATTTAACATAGTAATAAATTTTATATCTCCATAATAATGGGAAAATTATATAAATTCTATATGTACATCATGAGAACATGGAACATATTATTCACAACTTTTTAATTCTTAGATAGATAAATGATTTTAATTTTTTTCTTTATACCACTAAAATATATACCAATTTTTATATCATTTTTTATAGAAAAACTCAAGGCATGACTTGAATTTCGTGATTACATTTTATCATATGTTCTGACTGATTCATCATCCTTTTAATTATATTCTAGGAATTATCACTCCAATATATGTTTTAAGACGTCAATTATGTTTTAAAAAACAACACATTATATCCTTCCATCCCCATTTATCATATCTTTTCAATTTTCATGGAATTAATTACCAATTCCCTCCATTGATCAACATCTCTATCCATATAATAAGATTTACCTTCTTGAGAGAAGGTGAATTGTTCACCTGGACCATGTTTTAGTTCAAATCCAAAAAAATAGTCGGGTAGGAATCTCTAATACCTAAAGATTCCATGGTATGCTTCTCTTTGAATATTACAATAACATGCACTGTACGCAACATCGCATTCTAACACACCACGAACAATCAAACTAGTAATTATGAATAGTTATACCCACTTTTTGAAATTTCATAAATTTTAATTCTCAAAATGTACTTAATTTTTGGATTTGTAATATCAAAGGTAACTTACGGTGGATTTTTGGTATTTTTCTGAAAACATTCACTTTTTTATGTATAATAAAAAACAATGTGTTACTTTTTAAAACTGACTATTTATTTAAATATTTAATAATTTATTTATATTTATATTAGGTAAAAATAGATACATAATACCTATATATGTTCAATATAATTCAATGGCGTAATTTTATAATAATATTATATATATATTATTTTATTGAACTTTTTATCGTATATTACCCACCTTCTAGGTGCATTTGCAAATTTGCATAAAACGCAATTTTACCACTTTAGTTAATTGAATTTAGAATATCTAAGATACATGGTTGACATTAATAAGTAAATTTTTTTTAATAAGATGAAAATAATTTACATGAATAGTAACTTTTGACTTTTATTTAACACTGTTAAAAGTAATAGGGTAATTAATGAAAAAAAATAATATTATTATAACCCTAACACATATCCTAATTCTATTATATAATTTTATTTAGACCAAAATAATCATTAGGAATAATATATGATCCTTTTGGTGCACATTGATTATTTTAGGTCATTTATTATTATTATATTTAATGAATAATTAAAAGTGTTAAATTATATGTTTAATAACTAAACCATTTTTAATATAGGGTTATACATAAAATAAATTTGACTATAAATATTAATTATAAATAAAAAAATATTTACTATATAATTTAATATTATTTATAATTTTTAGACATTAAATAATTAAATTCATTAATGACACAATGATGATGAAATAATTACCTTATCAATGAATGATTAAAATAATCGATATTATAAATATAAAAACTAATGTAAATTTAGTCTTCTGATGAATTGAACTAATTTTCTAGGTTATTATGACATGTTAGGGTTGATTAAAAAAATATTTCGATGTGATAAATTTGTTATGTCATTCACAAAAACAAAATACCAAATAGTGTCAAAATTGACATAAATGAGTTTTTAAAACAAATACAATATTATTAATGGATATAATATTCCTAAAAATATAAGGTTCATCCAACGGTCTTAGATAAGTATCTATATTTCAATAATGAACCATTGGGGTTCTCTTCCCCTTTTATTGTATGTTTATTGACCATTTAATATAATAATACAAGAATACATGGAAAAAGTTAAACAATTTAACTAAGAGTTAAATCTAAAAGATAAGGTTGATATGGTGACCTTAACCTATATAAAACCTATTTGTTGTGATTATTTTGACCCATACGAACCTTATCCCCAAAATAAATCAATTTTGATTAATTATAAACAGAATATGATTGTATAATAAAATAGTATTTCATGATTTTCCTAAATTGACCCTCACCTCCATTATAAAAGGGTACATCCCCTTTTCTTAAAATGACACCTCCAACGACACTAGGATTGGTAAACCCATACACCAATATCCTCCCAAATACCGTCACTTCTACTAAGATGCATTACATTGATCATAAATCCATCATAAGGATTCCTTTTGGTCAACTCAAAAGGAAACACCCGATGAAGAGATAATAATTTCACCACCTATTTCAATGCTCTTTTCTTCTTCCACATCCTATTTCATTGTAGTTTCCATAAAAAAATAATTACTTCAGTAAGTTATACATAATTTGATGTCATTTTAAATATGGTACTACCATATTCCTTAATCTATCCATCCTATGAATGACATGTCACTGTACGTGCGTACGTACGGCTTACCGTCTCCACATCATGGTGTAGTTTTTTATTCAAACACTTCATTATTTGAATTTGTATTATATTGAGTATAACATATTTAAATAATAGATAGAACATGTTAAGGATTTTTTATATATGATATATCATCCAATTACATTCAATTTTATGATCAATTGAATGATATTTTTGCTCGTGTGTACGTACGGATTACCGTCTCCAAGAACGTGTAGAAATTAATTACCCATCATAACCAGTCAAGAATAATTTTCATTTTATGGTCAAATACATCCTATCCATAACAAACTTTACTTATGTTACAAAACTTATAACGTAAAATGAATCATTTAATATCCGAAACCATGATACTACTAAAATATTATTAACCAAATCATATTGGAAGATCATAAATTATATCATATTTATGTATTTTGTTCTTCTAAAATTTAATAAAAATTAATTAAGTATTATATAAGTGTTTATCATACCCTCGATCCTAGGAAATTACAAGGTAAGGATTAATTTTACAATCTCGTTACTTATATGAGGTTGTAAATATGTAAGTATCTCCTGGGACCTTTTTTTCACTAACATCCAGGTTTCTTAAAAATGTATTTCAATACATTTTTACTATTTAATAGACTATGGGATAATGTCATTTATAACCTTGTTTTACTTTTTATAAAATTGTGTGAAAGATATATTTCCATCATTTTCTAAACAAGGTACTTTATGACCTTTTCGAAAAATTAATGTAAGAATGTTTTTTAAGTTATACAGTGGGTACGGGTATTCTCTGCAATTATAATACCTTCGAAGCTTCCCTAACAGGATTAAAATAATATTTTAAAAATAAATTTTTTCTTTCATAATTATGTGACATTTATATGATTTCAAAATAGAATGAGATATTTCACTCAAATAGTTTTGTTTTCCACTATTTCAACATCCTTTGATGGGTTTTATACTTTTTGGAAGTTGATTTATTATGACACAATCTTCCATATTTTATTAAAGGTTTTGGGATATGTTTGAAAGTGGATGTGTTATTTTTAAACCATTCATGGTTTATGGTAAAAGAATTAACATTTCGTTTGATTGTTTTAATACAAATGTTTATATTATATTTCGATCATTTCATATTAGGAATGAATTGAACTTAGTAAGTGACTGGTGGAGCCTACTATAGATATGTGATTCATTAGTAGGTCTCATGAGACAAACTATTGTCATGGCATAAGGCATTGACAAAATCTTATTTTTATTTTTGTCGAGAGGCCTTGACTATATGGTTATGAAGTTTGGAATTATTCATTCCATCGTTATGAAATTGGTTGTTGATATTTCATGTGATTAATCAACTAGTAGAATATCCATGTGAATAAGTGAATGGAATTATTTGATTTGTATTTTTCATGTTATGCTGATGTACAAGTTTAAAAGGCATATGTTTTAGTCTTATAAATTTCCTTAAATATTTATTATTATTTATGAATGTTTATAATAGATTTTTAACCTTACTGAGCATCTGAGCTCACCCATTTCTAAATTTTATTTTACCCACGATAGGAATAAGTATTTTAGGTTTGACCTGTAGGGATTGGCTAAGGGAAAAAAGTGTTCTCAAAGGGGAAAAAATTTTGTTTTTGTTTTTATCACATGATGTACTGTAAATCTTTTGTATGTATATAATACTTCCAAAGCTACTAAACAGATCAGTCTTTCAGGACTTGATCCCTTGTGATCATTCCAATGTTATTTAACAATGAACCGACTCTAGATAACTAGGGTCGGGGAATTACAGTTGGTATCAGTGGATGTTTAGTACAAACCATGTAAGCTATATTTATAAGAACTCTGATTAGGTAACATTACCCTAAGATAAACATTGGGGATTAGTAAAGAAGAACTTCCTAGAATTTGGGTAATGTAGATAATTTTTGAGTTTTCTAAGAAATACATCCATGTCTGTATACCAGAAGGTAGATTCAGCTCTGGCATAGATGTACCTAGGAATGAAAACTTCGACAAGAAGTTTCGAGCTTGATCTGGGGTATCCTCGTACATGAAAACAGGAATTACTCTACAATTGGATACGACACCCTCAGAAGATATGCTTAGGATAATTCACATTTTCTTTACAAGACATTATGAAGGATATATTAGTAAATTCTTTTCAAAGAAAACATTTTTATGATTATAGATTATATCGATAAAATGTTAAATTTATGATAAGTGTTTTTTAAATTCGGAATTATATATTGTGATTTCTAATCTAATCTTGTGTATGGCATTATATAGAAATGGATCCTAGTAGAAATAATAGAAATTTTATCAGCGCACGTAATCCATGAAGGGATTTCCATCCTTCTGAAGATTATTATAGTGGAGTTGGTGATGCAACTAGTGCTGATCAGCTTATCACCATACTAGTAAAACTCACGCAAGTTATGAATATTAACCTTACATATACAGATTACCCTGATCCACAATTTGGAGGATCAATGTAAGACCCCTTCATGAGAAAAAACCCACCAATATTCAAATGGGACTAAAAATATTTTTTTAGTTGAGCAATGGATAAGATCATTAGAAAAAATATTTCATGCATTGGAATGTAGTGAATGGGAAAAAGATGTTATGGAAGTTTATCGCCTTACAGGAGATACAGATCAATGGTGGCCTTTAATTCCAAACAAAAAGAAGGATGAAGAAGTATCATGTATGGAATGGAGGTAGTTTAAAGAGATTTTCATAGAAAAATACTATCCTTGTGGCCATTGAGTGGATATGGAAAAAACATTTCTAAGTTTGAGGCCAAAGGAGGATGATAATGTCGCAATGTATGAGGCTAACATTACAAGGATAAAAAGGCATGCAGTAGATTATATACATAACCCAAGGAGTAATATTGATCGATTTTTTTATGGGTTAAAACCATTTATCTATCGATAATTAGTCTCACAATTCTTCTCATCATACGATGATATTCTATCATGTGATATTAAGACTGAAAAGGAAATCTATAAGTCTTACGAATTTATATAAAATCTAGAGAAGTAGAGATCTACTGAACACTCTAGAAATAGAAATATGGGGAAGAAGGGAAATGTTTAATATCCATCATATAGTAAATGTGGGATGAAACACACCAGTACATTCTTGAAGGGAATGAGAGTCTGTTACAACTATGGTGAAAAGGGATACCAAGCTCGTGATTGCAAGGGAAAGAAAGAGGTTCTCAATGTTCAATGATACAATTGTATAGAAAAGGGGAATTATTCAAATGAATGTCATAAGCGTCAAAGAAACCTAACTCATAAAAGGCCAAGGGAGGAAGGAAAAGATTATGCGATCACTAATGCTGAGGTTGAAGCTTCGAAAGACACGGTGGCGGGTAATTTAATGGGTTCCTCAAGTTTAGCCAATGCTTTATTTGATTCTGGATTATAACATTGTTTCATATCTTCCAAGTTTACTATGAAAATTGGATATTTTTAATTTTATTTAACAAAGGAGTTGTTAGTCAAAACTCTTAAGGGATGAATCATTTCCAAAATGTTTTGTGAATCTGTCCCCATTATGTCATATAAATTTGTTTTATCTTCTAATCTCATTATCATACCCAATATTAAATTTGATATAATCCGTCGTATGGTTTGGACTTCAGACCATGATGTGAAAATTTATTGACTGAAAAAGGAGGTTACAATTTTTTATGATGATAAGGAGTACCTTATCTTTTTAGAAGAAATGTAACCACCTGATTCCTATCTAGATCCACCCCCAGTAGCTCTACAAATGTATATAATTGGGGTGAAAGGGAATGAAATAACAATGTGTGAGGAAAATAATGTTTGAATATAGGACGTACCTATTGTGCAAGAACATGTTGATCTGTTTCTAAAGGATTTACCTAGACATCCTCCAGAATGTGAAATTGACTTTTCCATTGATTTAATTCTAGGTTCAAGGACAATATGGAATACCCCTTATAGAATGGATACTATAGAATTGGAGGAACTAAAGAAAAAACTATAGGAATTCAGTAATAAGTGATTTATTCTTCCTAGTATTTCCCTATGGGGAGCCCCTTTTCTTTTTGTTAAGAAGAAAGACAGATCTACGAGGTTGTGCATTGACTATAGGTAGATCAATGATATAACAATAAAGAAAAAATATCTCTAACCTCACATTGATGATTTATTTAACCAACATCATGGAGATCATCATTTTTCAATGATTGACCTCCGATATGGATATCATCATGTGTAGGAGAAAGGAAGACATTCTAAAAACAACATTTCGAACTAGGTACAGGAATTATGAGTCTACAGCAATGCCTTTTGACTGACTAATGTTATGTATTATCTCGGAAATTTTGTATAAATGTTTTTTATTATATAGAGTTATTTTGAGATGGTGAAATCTGACGGCGCATGATTCAGAGGCCCAAAGTGCCCATAATGATCCGTCGATGTTTTGATAAGCATTAATTAGCACACATAAGTAGTTTTCATGAAAAAGTAAAATAAATCATAAATAGTTACTCAGATCTGAAATCTGAGGGCACTGTTGCGTTTAGGATGGCAGTTTTACGCTAGGCGCGACTTAAGGTTAGTCGGTATTGACCTCCTGTGAGAAAACCCAATAATGGAATAACTGTAAATAAGTTTATTAAATAAATTATTTTATTTTTCATATTCTTATAACTCACAAACGGTATCTCAGATTAAAAATACAAGACCACTACTGAACTCGGTAGGATATGTTTTATTTGGTAGATACTAACTTTGGTCGCCATAGGCCACTAGCGAATGTTAGTTTTGGGACATAAATAAAATAATTAAGTGGCAATTATTTTATTGTAAAATTCATAACATTAAATGGTAACTCGGATCGGAAATCTGATAGTACAGTTGGGTTCGTTGGGGTGTTTTTCACTTAGGCAGAACCTAACCTCGACCGGCGCGGGTCGAGGGTGACTGTTAATAATTTCCCAATCTTTTTTTGGGTATATTCAGTAAATGCGTGAGCGGCAGTTTATAACTTTTGAACTGGTGCTCAGAATTGAAATCTGACACCGCTGAATCCAAATCCCCATATTTCTCTTAAGGGAGGCTTCACATCAATAACAGTAGGTCCAGACAAAAAGATAGATTTTGAGACTTTTAAAAGAATAATAAAAATAACTTAGCTAAATTTTATTTTCTTTCTTTTCCCCCAACAGACAAGCGGAAACGTGGGACCGATGACGTGTCAATCCAATCAATGGCATGACCTATCATTTTATGTAACCACACCATTGAGGAATATGTAAGGTTCCTAATTAATGGGCCTCTAGTAATTCCATGAATGTTTCCTACCCTTCCCATCTCTTATTTATATGGAGTTTGGGGAGAGGAGCCTACATTGTTTCTCCAAGAAATGAAGTGCTGAAAAGTGCTATGATTCCAAACATTTGGAGGATAGATCCAGTACCAATGAGAGGTGACGAACGAGGAACCAACACCTGAGCCCAGAATAGAAGTGTCTTCTGGGAGAGAAAAATGAAGGTGATCCATTCAACTACTTTGTTTACTTCCTCGTGCCACCTCCAACAGAAAAATTCGAGTTAGAGGTTTTAAGCATGTTGAATTTTATTCGATTCTTTCTTCCTATCATAAATTCATGATGATGATATCCAAAAGAACATGTCCATCATCCCACTACTAAACCATGATCCGCTTTGTTTTAATTCTTCACACGTTCTTTTTGTGTTATTCATCACCTATTATTTCTTGGAACTAGAAAAACAAAGTTTTTCTGAGCACGATATATGGAAGCGAATCCCTCGATGCAGGGATAAAAAATATGTGATCATTTAATTTATTAGGCTTGGGAAGAATCTGCAATGTCACGTCGAATGAGGCAACATTCAGCAGCCGACCTGCTGTGAGGAAGGAAGGGAGGCATGTGTCCACACCACCAGATGATGAGAAGGCCACAACCCATCATCCGCAGTAGAGGATGCTGACATCCGACAACCGACCTGCTGTGTGGTGGATTGGCGACATGTGTCCACATTGTTGGTTGAGCAAGAGGCTACAGAAGAGTCCAAATGGCGTTCGGCCTTCCGAGAGGTCATGCCAGACCGAGGGGACCCCTCTAATGGGTCTCGAGAGCCAACCTACTGAATTGTCTGAGGGACCGTTCTGGAGAAACTATAATGGGTCGCACCCTCATTCAGTGATGGCTCGGGAAGACCGCACCCAGCGGGCCGTGACCTACGTTGGCTGGGATGTGCCACAAGGTCGCGTCTTGTGGGCCCTGCCAACGGGATGCGCCCAAAAGGCTGTGCCACAATTCCATGCCACTAGGCTGGGCTGTGCCACCCCTTCGTGGATCGGGTCGGTCCACATCCTTGTGGGTCGAGCCTGCTAAGGCCCAGGCTAGGGTGGACTAGACCCGGGACCTTTAAGACCCATTTTTTCCTTTATTGTCATAAATCTTGATCTGGTAGTCCATATTATGAACCATCTATGATGCTTGGATCCTTGGATCGAGAAAACCTTTGCAAATATCCCACTTTATATTTGGATAAGTTAAAGTACGGTCGGGTTGGATTAGACCTAAAATCCTACTGCGCCCTCAGAGCAGAAACACTAATAACTTATAGACCAGGCATCTGATTGACACGTCGTCTGTAGTTTTGGGTCCCTTTTGACGTGAAAAACCCATGGGTTACTTTTATTTTGGAACATAGGGGTGGATAAGGTATGAGAAATGTCTTTAGGGAGGTCCTCCCAAGTGCCATACGTACGAAACTCTGCAACTGGCTGAGACATGATGACTGCTGATTATTTCAACTCGGAGTGACTCGACTTGCCCAATGGGGAGCGCCTTGTTTGTTATGGGAGAAAAACCGTGGGGAAACCTTTTGTGACACGGTAGATCCACAGTACTCAAATGGAGTAGTACCTCAGTAGGACATGAGGGGGAGCATGTTTGTGTAACGTAGAAGACACACGGTGGGGAGCACCTCCGTGTGATGCCTCAAACCCACGGTACTCAACAAGAGGATTACCTCAACAGTCCAAGGTTTGTGGGAAGCACCTCAGTGTGACGCGGAAGGCCCACTATACTTTATAGAGGAGGGATTCACTAGTAGTCGAGGTGTTAAACATTGTGAATTATTATGTTACTTATTACTACCCCCAGAATAAATCCTGCTGTGATATATCTTTACTTTGTGTTTCGGATTAAGGTTGTGCTATGTGATACATCACCTTCGTCATGTGACCTTTGAGGTATACTTCCCTCATGTATGTGATGAGTATTTCTTGATAACTTAAGTATATTAATGTGCACATACCTATGTAGATTTTGACTCTTGATTATTGTCTTTCCTTTGTGGAACTCTAGGAGACTTATAGGGTCTTGGGGTCTCTACTGAGTATCGTTAGACTCACCCCTGTACGAGATACACCCACACCTTGTTGTGTTTGGTGAAGATGATGGATAGCGCTGACTGATGATGAGGGTACCAGGACTAGAGGTAGCTCATAGGTGGACATCAGACAAGGCGTACGTCAGAGATTCCCATTCGAGAGTTGTACCTACCTTTAGGTATGATCCTTGGTGGGTGTTCATATGATCTTTTTTCAGTCATACTTGTACTTTTCAGTTTACTTGTACTTTACAGTTGGGATTGTATTCTGGCCCCTTTTTACTTTTTGTACACACCCTGTTTACTATATAGTTTTACATTGTTTTTGTATCCTTATTTGTGATTAGTTATGTAAGATCACAAGTTTTAAAGGAAATACCTTCCTATTTCTATGGAATATTCCTTTTGGTGCTAGTCTGTAACAACCCGATATTTTATGATAAGTATTTTTTTGAATTTATTTGATGTCATGTGTTTTATGCTACAAAAAAACTATCTTGTGCTATATGAAAACACTATATTATCTTGCAGTATATAAAACAATAAAGGAGTATTTCACTACACGCAACCCTGACATGGCTTTCATTACACGCAATCGCGACCTTCCTCGATAGCGTGTGTTATACGCAATACCGGGTTTTACTAAACAACGATATATTATTATAATATTATTATGAACTATCCGTTAGGAATAGTAATAACTTAATTTTTACTTTTATAACATAATTATTCATCTTACACATTTTCTAGAACATGTTATAAGAACAAAATAAATATTTCGGGTAAAATAAGTATTTTTTAAAAAATGCAGTTTTGTCGCCTTTTGATGGCGCACCCACATTAAATCTAGTTTTTGACATGTTTATATATTCAATTTTACAAAATTAAATTATTCTTTGTAATAAGGATATAAAATTTTACCTTGGATAAAATTTTCATATTATTCTGATAACTTTCATATTTTAATGAATAGTAAAAACACGTTATATTTTAATTAAAAACAACTTTTTTCATCGTTATATATTATGTGTTTAAATTATAATATTTAATGGTTTTAATGTTTAAATAGAATATATTTTTACCATTTAATATAATGTATGTCATTATAAGTTATTTTACATTGAATTCGTAGGTTAAATAAATTCAATCTTTTGCAATGTTTTAAACGCAAATCGATTTTCTTTCGATGAAGGGATTAATTTTAATTTATTTTCTGAAACTTTTGTGTATTGAATTTATAAAAATGGATTCCATATTTGGAATCAGTGGGTCCAAATTATGTTAATAGGCTACTTTTTATTTTTGGTCATTATGAATAATAACTACGGTAAATTTTATTTACCATAATTAAAGGTAAATCGGGTAATTAATGTTAAATATATGATTATAAAATTACCCTATCACCTGAAAAAATCCTATTGGATAACTAAAAGTAGAACCATATCACCAAAGGGTCAGATTATATTCATTTAATGGACTTTTTTCCATTAAAATAATTTAATTATTATTAAAACCAAAGAAAGCGACAACATGTCACTTTCTTAAATCTTATAAGTATAATAATTTTAGTTTAGTGATAAACTTCATGAAACATAGGATATAAATAGTATCCAGAAATATAATAACATTATCTACATCATATAAATTTATTTATAATTTTTAGGGATTAAATAATTATCATTAAAGGAGACATAATAGTGATGTTTAAATTATTTTATTAAGAGAAATATCAAATAAATGGTTTTAAAAATATTAAAATAAATATTATATGAACAATTTAATGTGATCCAATAATTTTATAGATAAATATGACATTTTATTAATCTATTAAATCTTTTAGATCGAATATATCTTCTGTATATTGTTTATTTAAATTCAAATAAATGAATAGTGTCAAAATTGACACTATTGTTATTTTATAAAAATAACATATTATTAAATTCATTAAAAATATCAAAAATATTTAAAAATTATAAATTGAAATTTATATAGTCTAATATGTCATAAAGTATCCAATTATGGAAAATTAACAACACATAAGTGATTATTTATAACCATTTAAAATATAAAATTGTATTACCACAAATAAACATAAGTAGATTAAATAAGGATAAATCAAAATGATCAGGTTTTAAAAAAGATATGAACATGTATAAATTTGATTGTTTGATGAGATTACAACCCTATCTCATATAATCTTCTAATTGAGTCATTTTGTTTATTTTATGTGGGGTTTGAAGTAATATTAAACTAATATTTGTGAGGATTCAAACGGTGCCCCTCTCCTCCCTTAAAAAAGGGAACCTCCTCCCTCTACTCTTTACACCAATTTGATCCTTCATGCTCGGCCAAACCCTGCCAATTTATCTTCTCTACTTCCCTAGAAACAAAATCATCGCTTATGCATACGTACGGAATACCGTCTCCACGCCTTGGTGTAATCTGTTTTTCCATCAACACCTTACATGGATGGGTATAATGTTTTAAAGAATAACTATATATGGTTATTATAAAATCATACTTATTGTGATATATTATACCATCTAATAAAATTCTATTCAATAATTATGGGAACGATATCATCGCTTGTGCATACGTACGAACTACCATCTCCACGACGTGATGAGATTCATTCTCCATGTTAACCATACATAAATGATCATAATGTTTATATAATGATAATAATAATATATATGAAATAATAATGCTACTAGATTTATTTATATATATATATATGTATGTCATCTATTTAGTTTCATTAAATTCAATAAAGAAACTAAAACAACGTTCATGCGTACGTACGGCCTACCGTCTCCATGAACGGTGTATTTCATTCCTTTTATCGATCTATAATATATATGTATATAATGAATATATATTAAATATAAATAATGTTTTACATTCTGGAATTATGTAAATCAGGATATAATTAATAATATCAAGAACGAAAAGTCGAAACACATACGATAAAAAAAGGATTTTACCCAAAAGACTGCTTTAATATGTAATTTATAAAAGAACGGGTAATATAAAGTCATAAGTGAAGAATATATGATATCATAACATTCAATATTATTATGTAATAAGTCAATGACATTATTTAAATCATTATACATGATTTTTAGATCCATACGAAGCATATCAGACCTAAGGTAAGGGATAACTTTTCCAATCTCGTTCTTATCCGAGATTGTTTATTCGTAAGTATTTACTAGGGTTATTCTTCTCATCCATGTACATGTTTCATAAAAAATGGTTTCATGTATGTTTAATATCCTTTTTACCCATTTTTGACTTTTAGTACATGGTATGTATGGAATCTTTCTATTACGATGTACTTTTTGACTTTTTCGGCAAAAGTACGAGAAGAATGTTTTCTTAACTTATACGACACAAATGGATTTTTATTGTTTTATAAAGCCTTATTTTCATAAAGATTCCTCCAAATGATTTCATGACTATTTTCAAAAAAATATATTTCATTTAAAATTGCATGACATTTTGTGAAAAGAAATTGATTTTGAAGAAGAAAGGATATTTTTCTCAAGAATTCATTTCAAGTGTTTTATCAATACCATTTTTCCATCTAAGATGACATTATTTTATATGTGTATGTTTCAATTATAATGTCTCTATGATTTACATGGTTTCACTTTTCTTATTATGAAATGATATCCATTTATTTTATATGGATTATGTGATGATGGGATGATGTTTTTGAAACACATTTCATTCGTTGGGTTATTATGAAGGATGTATGTTTATTTTGTGGCACAAGTAAGAATGATTTAATTATGAGATGTGTGGGACATATATCTCCATCCAATTCATTGGTTAAAGATTTATATCTTAGGAGATAGACATGGCTCGAATGGTAAGTTAATTTGATTCAGTGTTATAGGACTAAAACGAGGAGTGAACTCGATTCAGAAAGGGACTTTGTCAACTAAGATGGTTTTAGCAGCAATGCCTTGGCTACTATGGAAATCATAACATGTGATGAATGGTTTCCACAATTACATGTTTTATTCCCATTATATTTTATCATGGTTGATGTTCCATTTTGATATATTCCTTACGTACTTCCACGATTTATGTCTTTGCTCAAGATTTTGATTTTAAATTTCATGTTCATGTTTTTGCTTTCAATTTTTTATGGATTGTTTTATATTCTCTATGTTTTCCCTTACTGAGCTTTTGAGCTCACCCTTTTTATTTTTTATTTTCCCCAGAAAATAAAGAAAGGTTTTAGGTAAGGAAACAAAAAGGGGAATATCGTTATGGGTTTTTTTGAAGATCATTCAACATGATTAGAATTTTATATTCCAAGTTTTCAAAGAAACTAAAACATTACAATCCATGTGTGTCTGTTTCTATTATGTATTAAGTATTCTAAAAAAGTAATGTAATGTCCATGTACGTCAAGCTTCGGTCCTTTCAGTTGGTATCATAGGAAAGGTTTAGTCAACCGTTGGAAACTATTATGCGAAAATGTTAGTGAGATCTCTAGAGATATTTCTAAGGTATGTCTAGGGATGTCCTTAAGGATAAGTATACGTATAGGATATAGTCCTAGAACTATGTTAACGATCTTAGAATTTAACCTAAGATGTTATATATTGAGGGTACTCCCCCTTTACTATGTTTTTTTCTCTAGCATGATTTTTTCCTCTCAGACTATTCTTTTTGGGTTTTAGAAAATGGCTGGAAATAAGAAGATTCACGATAATGGAGGATATGCCGGACAATGGAATGATATTCTTCATGAGAAATTAAATGAAATGGGATTTGGAAGTCCAAACATCGTTATTATGTCGAATCAGCAATCTCATAATATGATCAACAAACTCAAATATGGTAAGATTCTTGACTCATATAATAAGAGAAAGATGGAGTTTCATAATAATCATAGAGGAAAGAAAGTTCAATTTCTCTCATGTAAATCATGTGGGAACAGGCATCAGGGATATTGTTTCAATGGAACTGGAAGATTCTTTGGGTGTGGAGAAGAAGGACACAAAGCTAGTAAGTGCAAAGGAAAAGGTTTAGTTAACACCATGGACAAGGATAATGGTATTGCTAGGACATCAACAATGATTAGATGTTTTAAATGTGGAATGTATGGGAATTATGCAAACCAATTCCCTAAGGGAAAATATCATGAAGAGAATCAACATGGACATATGAGTAGTATTTATATGGATGATGACAAAGAGACTACAAATGATATGTGATATGAAAGAATTGTTGAAGCTCAGTCAATGGTTTAAGAAGGTAGTGGAATGATTACATGTTTATCAAGAGTAATGTTGTATAAGTAATATCATGTTACTATGGAATAAAGAGACATCTAAGGATTGTTACACTGTTATCTTTTCTTCAGTTTTGAAAGTGTATGATGAATGGTATCAGTAACCATGAAAGGGTATTCAAATATTTTTGGAAAGCACCTAATATGCGCATAAAGAAGTGATAAGGAAATAATGAAATGTTTGATAGTATTAATGAGCTCGTGAATTATATAAGGAAAAAGTGATATCATGGTTTGAGTATATAAAAATTTTGGGATTTTGTTATGTGGAAAAAGTTACCTTTTGACAGCATTCATGTTTTCACTAAGGTTCTATGGTAATTTATGTTTCAAGAGAATATATGGATAAGGTATTCATGTGTTTGGAATGAAACCAACAAGATATATCTTATGATATATGTGGGATAAATGATTTTATTCACATTCTTGGTAGATAACCTTTCAAGTAATTGTATTCTTTATACTATGAGTAATTTTTTTTACTTATACTATGATCTTGGACCGATGTATTTTAGATAAGCTTAAAGATTAGAATGTATTATGTTGGAGATAAGTTAGTATTGTTTAAGGATAGAACTTTTTTTGATATTATTGATTGGATGTTATAGTAATGTAGATTTAGAAAAAGAACAACCTGTAGGACGGGCGACAACCCATCGCGTCGGACAAGGCTATGGGAATAGAACCCACAATTGATGTGCGACTTGCCTTTATCGCCTACCACTGGCCTACAGGAAGTCCCTAGTTAGTAGAAACAAGTTTTATTTTATTAAACAGTGTGATATATAATGTATAAGTTCATTTTTTTAATCGTATATGATTAACCACACTATAGATGGACTTATGTATATTTGATAACTTTTTATAACCTTTTGTTTGAAACAGATGGAATGACCCATCATTCTATCACATGACCTGCTAACACTTCACGAATAACAAATTCAACTTCATTTATTTAAGAGATGAAGTAGAAATTGTTCAATTCACAAACAACAATGAGATTGTATGAAAATTATTTAAGTATTTATTTTAATTCAACAACTTTAGGAAAATGATCTTAAAAACCAAAAATGTTGTCCTAGTACCCTTATATCCGATGAATTAGATGGTACCCTATATCATCCAAATATATGGCTTTGTGATTATTGGCTTTTTCATAGCCATGTTCTCTACCACTCTCCATCAGAACATGATGGTTAGATTTCTCTTCCATATCCATATTTTCACTTATGTTCTCCTATTTGTAAAACCAGTGATTAGTTAATTTTGGTAACAATTACGTTTCATACGTTAGTTTTTAAAGTCAAGTTTTGGTAATTCATTTTACGATGTGGGTTTCAATTAAAGAAACTTTCAAGTATAAGACCATGTATAACCCCGGTGAATTTCGAGGGCGAAATTCATTTTAAGGGGGGTAGAATGTAACAAACCGATATTTTATGAGAAGTATTCTTTTTAATTTATTTTTTGTCATGTGTTTTATGCTACAACAAGAATATATTGTGCTATATGAAACACTATATTAGCTTGCAGTATATGAAACAACAAAGGAGTATTTCACTACACGCAACCCTGACTTGGCTTGCATTACACACAAAAACAACCTTCTTCGATAGCGTGTGTTGTACGTAATACTGGGTTTTACAAAACAACAATATATTATTATAATATTATAATGAACTAGACATTATGAATATTATTAACTAAATTTTTAATTTTATAACAATATTATTCATCTTACACATTTTCTAGAATATGTTATATGAAAAAAATAAATTTTTCGGGTAAAATAAATATTTTTCAAAAAATGCAGTTTTTCCGCCTTTTGATGGAGCACGTACTTCAAATCTCGTTTTTGACATGTTTATAAGTTCAATTTTACAAAATAAAATTATTATTTGGAATAAGGATATAAAATTTTACCTTGGATAAAATTTTCATATTATTCTGATAACTTTCATATTTTACTAAATAGTAAAAACACGCTATATTTTAATTTAAAAAAACTATTGTCATCGTAATAATTTATGAGGATAAATTATAATATTTAATTGTTTTAAAGTATAAATAGAATATATTTTTATCATTTAATATATTGTATGTCATTAGCATTGATTTCACATTGAATTCGTAGGTTAAATAAATTCAATATTTTGCAATCTTTTAAACAAAAACCAATTTTCTTTCGACAACGGGATTAATTTTTATTTAATTTGTGAAAAATTTCTGTATTGAATTTATAAAAATGGGTTCCATATTTGGATTTTTGGGTCCAAATTATGTTAATAGGATACTTTTTATTTTTGGGCATTATGAATAGTAACTACGGTAAATTTTATTTACCATAGTTAAAGGTAAATCAGGTAATTAAGTGTAAATATAAGATTATAAAATTACACTAACACCTGAAAAAATCCTATTGGATGACTAATAGTCGACCCATATCACCTAAGGGTCGGATTAGATTCATTTAATGGACTTTTTTCCATGAAAATAATTAAATTATCATTAAAACCAAAGAAAGTGACAACATGTCACTTTCTTAATTCTTATAAGTATATTAATTTTAGTTTAGTGATAAACTTCATGAAACTTCAGATATAAATATTCTCCAGAAATATAATAAAATTATCTACATCATATGAATTTATTTAGAATTTTTAGGTATTAAATAATTATCATTAAAAGAGACATAATAGTGAAGTTGAAATTATTTTATTAAGAGAAATATCAAATAAATTGAATAAAAATATTAACATAAATATTATATGAACTATTTAATATTCTCCACTAATTTTCTAGATAAATATGAAATGTTATGAATCTATTAAACCTTTTATTTAGAACATATCTTTTGTATGTTGTTTATTTAAATTCAAATAAATAAATAGTGTCAAAATTGTCACTATTGTTTTTTTATAAAAATAACATATTATTAAATTGTTTAATAATCACAAAAATATTTAAAAATTAAAAATTTAAATTTATATAGTCTAAAATTTCATTAAGTATATAATTATGGAAAATTGACAACACATAAGTGATTATTTATAAACATTTAAAATTTAGAATTGTATTACCACAAATAAACTTAAGTAGATTAAATAAGGATAAATGAAAATGATAAGGATTAAAATAAGATCAAAACATGTATAAATTTGATTGTTTGATGAGATTACAACCCTATCTCATCTAATATTATAATTGAGTCATTTTTGGAGGTTTATATGTGGGGTTTGAATTTATATTAAACTAATATTATTGAGGATTCCAAAGGTGCCCCTCTCCTCCCTTATAAAAGGGAACCTCCTCCCTCTCCTCCTTACACCACTTTGATCCTTATATATCGGCAAACTCCTGACAATTTATCTTTTACACTTCCCTAGAAACATACTAGAGGTCCAGGTCTACTTTAAAGACCAATCTTAGTGCCCTAAGAGGAGGTTTCAAAGAGGCGTATCAAATAAGAGGTAATTTCTTCTACCGATTCTTTCAAGATTCTTTCTTCTTAACCTTATTCTCATTTAGTTGTTTCATTATAAATTAATAACATAAGTATCTATAATATACTTATATGTTATTATAAATATGAAACAACCCCATTTCATCTTCTATTAATCCTGCGAAAAACAAAATCACCGCGTGTGCGTACGTACAGAATACCGTCCCACGCCGTGGTGTAATCTGTTTTTCCACCAACACCTTACATGGATGGGTATAATGGTGTCAAGAATAAATATATATGGTTATTATAAAATCATACTGATTCTGATATTTTATACCATCCACTAAAATTCTATTCAATAATTATGGGAACGATATCATCGCTCCTGCGTACGTACGGACTGCCGTCTCTACGATGCGATGAGATTCATTCTCCATGTTATAAATAAATAAAGGATCATAAAGTTTATATAATGAATAATAATGAAATATATGAAATAGTAATTCTACTTTATTTATGTATATATATATATATATATGTATGTCATCTATTTAGTTTCATTCAATTCAATAAGGAAACGAAAACAGTGTTCAGGTGTACGTACGGCCTACCGTCTCCATGAACGATGTATTTAATTCCTTTTATCGAAATATAATATATATGTATATGATGAATATATATTACAGATAAATCATGTTTTACATTCTATAATTTTATAAATCAGGATATAAGTAATAATATCAAGAACAACAAGTCGAAACACATACGATAAATAAAATGATTTTACCCAAAATGCTGCTTTAACATGGAATTTACAAAAGAATGGGTAATATAAAGTCATAAGTGAAACATATATGATATCATAACAATGAATATGATTATGTAATAAGTCAATGAAATTATTTAAATCATTATACATGAGGTTCATATCTATACGAAGCATATCACACTTAAAGTAAGGGATAACTTTTCCAATATCATTCTTATCCGAGATTGTTTATTCATAATTATTTACTGGGGTTATTATTCTCACCCATTTCCATGTTTCCTAAAAATGGTTTCATGTATGTTTAATGCCCTTTTACCCATTTTTGACTTTTACTACATGGTATGTATGGAATCTTTCTTTTACGAGTTACTTTTTGACTTTTTTGGAAAATGTATGAGAAGAATGTTTTTTTAACTTATACGGCACGAACATATTTTTATGGTTTTATAAAGCCTTATTTTCATGAGGCTTACTCCAAATGATTTCATGAATATTTTCAACAAAATCTCTTTCTTTTAAAATTTCATTACGTTTTGTGAAAAGAAATTGATTTTGAAGAAGAAAGGATATTTTCCTCAAGAATTCATTTCAAGTGTTTTATCAAAAGCATTTTTCCATCTTCGATTACATTATTTTATATGTGTATGTTTCCAGTATAACGTCTCTATGATTTACATGGTTTCACTTTTCTTATTATGAAATGATATCCATTTATTTTATATGGATTATCTGATGATGGGATGATGTTTTTGAAACCCATTTCATTCGTTGGGTTATTATAAAGAATGTATGTTTATTTTGTGGCACAAGTAAGAAAGATTTCATTATGAGATGGTTGGGACCTATATCTCCCTCCAATGCATTGGGTAAAGATTTATATCACATGAGATAGACATGGATGGAATGGTAAGTTAATCCAGTTCAGTGTTACAGGACTGAAACGAGGAGTGAACTCGATTCAAAAAGGGACTTTGTCCACTAAGATGGTCTTAGCAGCAATGCCTTGGCTACTATGGAAATCATAACATGTGATGAATGGTTGCCACAATTACATGTTTTATTCCCATTATATTTTATCATGGTTTATGTTCCATTTTGATATATTCCTTACGTACTTCCATGATTTTTGTCTTTGCTCAAGATTTTGATGTTCAAATTTCATGATCATGTTTTTTATTTCAAATGTTTATGGATTGTTTTATGTTCTCTATGTTTTCCCTTACTGGGCATTTTAGCTCACCCTTTTTATGTTTTATTTTCCCTAGGAAATAAAGAAAGGTTTTAGGTAAGGAAACAAAAAGGGGAAGATTGTTATGGGAGTTGTTGAAGATCTTTCAACATGATTTGAAGTTTATATTACAAGTTTCCAAAGACACTAAACTATTACGATCCTTGTGTGTATATTTTTGTTATGAATTAAGTATTCTGAAAAAGTAATGTAATGTCCATGTACGTCAAGATTTATACCTTTACACTGTCGCTAGCCCCTGGCCTATGGAAGGCGGGCTTGGGGTAGTTACTACATGGGCCTCGAGGCTCAGGTCATGAAATGAACGCTCTATTTTAATGGATCTAAGGAATAGAGTTTTCAAGGAAATATCATGATGACTTTGTCGTGGTATTTATTGATGATATCCTGGTTTACTGAAAAAGATATGAAGATCATGAAAATCACTTGCGCACTATTCTGAAAACCCTTAGAAGAAATAATGTATATGGGAAGTTCAACAACTGTTAATTTTGGCTTCTTGAGATTTATTGTCTTGGTCATATTTTCTATAAGGTTGGAATCTATGTTGATCCTTCAATGACCATGGTTTGTTGAAGAATGGACAGAATCGACAAGTATAACTGAGGTACACCGTTTTATTTGTTTAGCATATTATTATCGGCATTTCGTCCATAATTTTTCCCGAATAGCTAACCCATTAAACAAGATTCACATAAAGGGGTTAAATTTGTTTTGAAAAAATTGTGTAAATAATTTATTTAATAATTGAAGAAAATATTATTCAATTCTACTATATTGAATCTACCATCATGGAGTGATCGGTTTCGTTATTTATATTGATTCTTAAAAGAAAAGATTTGGTTGTATCCCTATACAAAATGATAGATTTATTACCTAAGAATCATAGAATCTAAAAATTCACGAAAAAAACTATTGTACTCGTGATATTGAGTTAGAATCTATAATCTTTTCTATAAAAATATGGATACACTATCTCTATGGTGAAAAATGTGATATATATACCGATCAAAAGAGCATGATGTATATTTCTCACAAAAAATAACTCAATATGAGGCCAAGGAAATGGCTCAAGAAACCGAAGGATTATGATTGCACTATACACTATCAGCCTAGGGGAGGTAAATAAGGTGGAAGATGCTTTGAGAAGACTGGATCATGGTGTTTTGAACAAGATGAAAGTTGAAAGGGATCCTATGATCATGGATCTAGTAAAGATGGATTTATGAATAATAATGGAAGGTAAAACATCAATACTTTATCAAATAGTTTCCATTCCATTTTTACTAGAAAGGGTAAAATGTTCTCTGACTGATGATGAGGAGTTTCAAATGAAAATTAAAGATTTGAATGATGGGAGATTGACTGAATTCGTATATAAATATGGAAGTAGGAAATTTGGGAAGAGACGTTGTGTTCCTGATATACTTGATATAAATAGAGAATTATTGGATGATCCTCATAGCTCCAATTTCACTATACACCTTGGTAGCACACATATGTATAGTGATTTGAAGTAACATTTTTGGTTGGACATCATGAAGAGGGATATTGCTGATTATGTGTCATGATGTATGGTTTTTCAATAGGTGAAGGTAGGAATACAACATCTTAGAGGATTCATGCAACCTCTTTCCATACCTGAGTGGAAATGGGATGATATTATGATGTACTTTTTCATTGGGCTACCAAAAAATCCTAAAAGGAATAATGCAATATGGTTCATTGTTGATCATCTGACCATGGCAGAAAATTTCCTTTCTATAAGATAATATTTACCACTTTAACGTTTAGCAATAATGTATATTAATAAAGGTGTAGGTATTCATTGAGTACCCATATTGATTGTTTCTGATCATTATCCCCATTTTACATAAACATTCTAGAAAAGTATTTAGACAGAATTGGATACTGAACTTTGTTTGAGCATAGCCTCCCACCCTCAAACTGATGGACAATTAGAATAGACTATTAAAACATTATAAGACATGTTGAGATCTTTCTCAGTTGACTTTCAAGGTATGTGGGATCAATATTTACCTCGGGTAGAAATTTTCTATACCAATAGCTTCCATTCAAATATTATGATGGAACCATATGTAGAGTTATATAGAAAGAGATATCACACACCATCTTGTTGGGATGATGTTGGTGAAAGAAAACTCAAAGGCCCCAAACATATAGAGGAAACAATGTAAAAGGTGAAGATTATCTAAACCCACTTCAAAGCAGCTCAAAGTAAGAAAAAGAGTTATGCCAATAACTGAATGAAGGATTTGGAATTTAAGTAGGAGGTCTTGTTTTATTGAATGTATCTCGAAGAAATGGTGTTATGCATTTCGATAAAAAGTGTAAATTAAGTCTTACGTACATTAGGCCTTTTGAAATTCTAGTACAAATTGGAGTTGTAGATTATCATTTGGCAATGCCTCCGAGTCTCTCCAAAGATCATAAAGTGTTCCTCGTATCAATGTTGAGAAAATACATGCCTGAATAAATTCATGTAATCTCCTTTGATGAAATAGAACAGGTACCCGACCTATCTTATTGTGAAGAGCCTATCAGAATTCAAGATACCAAAGAACATGTGTTGAGAAATTGGACGACTCATCTGGTGAAAGTTCTCTAGAGAAACCATAAGAAGGAAGAGGCAATGTGGGAACCCAAGGAACATATGATGATGAACCACCCGAATATTTTTATGCCTTAATATTCTAGAAATTTTGAGGATGAAATTATTTGAAAGAGGGTAGATTGTAACACCTCAAGCTTCCACGGTACGCTTCCCTATGAATAATACAATAGTTTGCAATGTACACAACTTCAAGTTCTACCACACCACAACTAATCAAACTAGTCATAATGAATAGTAATAACCAAATTTATAAATTTTATGAATTTTATTTTTCAAAATGGACTTCATTTTTGTATTCGTAATATCAAAACTAGATTATGGTGAATTTTTGTAATTTTTTAGAAAATATTCAATTTTTAATGAATAGTGAAAAACACTTTGTAATTGTTTATAACCAATTTTTATTTAAATAAATAATATTTTATTTAAATTTATATTAAGTAAAAATATATACATAATACCTATATATGTTCAACTTAATTCATTGGATTCATTTTATAATAATATTAGATATATAAAATTTTATTTAACTTTTTACCGTTTTTACCCACCTTTTAGGCGCATTTGCAAATTTGCATAAAAGGTAATTTTACCACTTCAGTGAATTGAGTTTAGAAAATCTAGGAGACACGGTTGACATTAGAATGTATAATTTGGTTCAATAAGATGAAAATAATATTTGTTGAATAGTATCTTTTGTCTTTTATTTAACACAGTAAAAAGTAAATTGGGTAATTAAAGGTAAAAAAATGATATTATATTTACCTTAACACATGTAAAAATTATATTGAACAAGTGTATATAGACCAAAATCGACCATAGGAATAAAATATTATCCTTTTGGTCTACTTGGATTATATTTAGAAATTTATTATTATTTTATTTAAAGAAGAGTTAAAAGTGTTAAATTATTGGTTTAATAACTTAACTATTTTTAATAAAGTGTTATACGTAATATAACTTCAACTATAAATATTCATTAGAAATATAAAACTATTTCCTACATAATTGTATTTTATTTATAATAAATAGATATTAAATAATTAAATTTATTTATGACACAATAATGATGAAGTAATTACATTATTAATAAATGATTAAACTAATTGATATTATAAATATCCAAATAAATGTAAATTGAGACTTATAGTGAATGAAACTAATTTTCTATGTTATTATGACATGTTATGGTTGATTAAATAAATTTTTTTCGATGTGATAAACTTGATATGACTTTCACAAAAACAAAATAACAAATAGTGTCAAAATTGACGTAAATGAGTTTTTAAAAAAAACTATATTATTTATTGATATAATATTCCTAAATATCTAAGGATCATCCAAAGGACATATATAAGGATCTATATATAAATAATGACCCACTTGGGGTTCATTTAGATTTTTATTTTAGTTTTATTAACCATTTATTATAATTATACAAGAATACATGGTAAAAGTTAAACTATTTAACTAGGAGTTAAATCTAAATGATAAGGTTCATATCGTGACCTAAACCTGTAAAAAACCAATTTCATGAGATGTTTTTGTCCCATCCCCACCTTATCATAGAAATAATTCATTTTTATCCATTATAAACCGAATTTGAAAGTATAATGAAATAATATTTCGTGCTTTTACTAAAGTTACCCTCACTTCCCTTATAAAAGTGTACTTCCCCTTCTATTGAAATCCACCTCTAAATCCATTTGGATCAGAAAAAACCTTCTAAAATATCATTCCAACTACACTCAATTCTACCTAGAGGAATTATTTTGATTACAAAGCCATCATTGGATCCTTTTTTATCAACTCAAAAGGAAACACCTGGAGAGGAGGTAATAATTTCACCACCTCTTTAAAATTTATTTTTATTTTCCACTTCCTCATTATTTGATGTTTCCATACCAAAATAATATCTCCATTACCTTATAGATAATTTTATGTCATTATAAAATTTTACAACCATATTCATCAATCTATCCATCCTATTAATGACAAGTCACCATAGGTGTGTTCGTATGACTTAACGTCTCCACCTCGTGGTGTAGTTTGTTATTCAAACACTTCATTATTTGGATGGGTATAAGAATGAGTATATCTGATGTAAATAGTAAATATAATAATTTAATTATTATTTATATTTGATATACCATCCAATTACATACGATTTCACATTCAATTGAATGATTTTGTCGCTCGTGCATACGCACGGATTACCGTCTCCACGTACGCGATAAAATTCATTCCCCATCGTAAACATTCAAGAATAATTTCATTTTATGGTTAAAAATGATGTTTAAGAACTTAATATCATTGTAGATATGAATCCAATACATCCTATCCATAACAAACATTACTAACGTAACATAACATATAAAGGAAAATGAATTAATTAACATCCAAAACAATGATACTACTAAAATATTATTAACAAAGCAATAATAGAAGATCATATATGATATCATATTTATGTATTTGATTCTTTTATAATTTAATAACAATGATTTATCTATAATAAAAGAGGTTCACATACCCTCAATCAACGAAAAGTACAAGGTTATGGTTAATTTTACAATCTCTTTACTTATCTGAGGTTATTAGCATGTAAGTATATACTAATCCTCTTGATCATCAACATCTGTGTTTCTTAAAACTGTATTTCAAAAAAAACATTACTATTTTCTAGACTATGGGTAAAATTAATTTATACCCCTGTTTTACTATTTATAGAATTGTGTGAAAGGAATATTTTCATCGTTTTCAGAACATTGTACTTTATGACCTTTTCGACAAATTAATGTAAGAATGTTTTTAACATATATGGTAGGTATGGTTATTCTCCACCATTATAACACCTTTGAAGAAAATCATAAAATATTATAGGAATATTTTCAAAATAAATATTTTCATTTATAATTATGTGACTTTTAAATGATTTAAAAATAGAAAAATAAACTTCTCTCAAATAGTTTGGATTTTAACTATGTCAGCATCTGTTGAAGGATCTTACACATATTTGATTTAGATTTATTATGATATAGTATTCCCTATAGTATTAATGTTTTTTTCAATATTATGGACTCTGTATTATAAATTTATATACCCTTCATGGTTTATGGTTAAATTATCAATATTTCATATGCTACTTTTAATATGAATTTTTATGTTATGTTTCAATATTTTCATATGAGGAATGCATTTGACGTTGTAAGTGATGGGTGGAGCTCACCATAGCTCCTCGAAGCATTAGTTAGTCTCATGAGAGAAACTAGTGTCTTGGAATAAGGCCATAAAAAATCTTATTTTTATTCTTGGCATGAGGCCTTGACTCTGTGGTTATGAGTTCTGACATTATGCATTCCATCATTAAAAAATTGGATATTGATATTTCATGTCATTATTCGACTATAAGAATATCCATGTGAATATGTAAATGGAATTATTTGATTTATATTTTAAATATTATGTGTATGTTTATGTTTAAGAGGCTTATTTTTTAGTCTTATAAAATTTACTTAAATGTTTATGCTTATTTATTAAAGTTTCTACTATATTGTTATCCCTGCTGAGCATCTGAGCACAACCATTTCAATGTTTTATTTTTCTCATGACATGAATAATTATTTTATAGTTGGCCTACAGGGATAGGATAAGGTATATAATTGTGTTCAAAGGGGACAAAATTTTGTTGTTGTTTTTATCTCATGATGTAACATAAAACTAATGTATATATCTTGTACTTCAAAGGCATCTAAACTGACCGGTCTTTCAGGATTTGATCCCTTGTGATCATGCCAAGGTTATGTAATAATGAAATGAATCTCGGTAACTAGGGTCGATGCATTATATAATCATCATAATGTTTATAAATACACCTCACATGGAAATGGGTATGTCATTCATTTAATCATTTTATTGTCTGTCACATTTTTTATTGATTGGGAGTATATTATTTCCAATTATTTTATTAAATAGAAATGGTTTTTTAAACATAATTAATAAAATTAAATAAATAATTTACTCTTTTGTGAAAATTAATTTTCATTTCAAAACATTTAGAATCATCATATTTAGATTACGAACAAATGATTCTTCTGGGATTATATAAATGAATATTTTCAAAAAATAATTGAAATAATGACTATTATTATATAACCAAAAGAATAGTTTTTAAATATTATTTTACTAAACTAATCATATCATCCATGTGTGTTAATTTATGTTTCTAATAAGACCAAATTATTATGAACCAGTTTACGATCAAGAAAGTTCACCATCTTCCCTTTTGCGGGGATTACCTTAGGTACCACTTATCCTGAGGCATATCCACTTGTAGTAACTAGATACGAATTTATTATCGCATAAAATATATATTCATATACTTTACCAATACATAGGATTTTTCCAACACTTCATATTAACATTATTGTTTTTAAAAATATTTTTTATAAAAAACAATATGAAATTTCAAAAAATATAGCTCCGATACAAACATTATTGATTTATAATTTTCATAATAGAATATTAAAATATTTGTATAAAAAAATATATGACATATACAATCCAGGAAAAAACAGTTTATCTTCATGTGGAAATAAGGATCATACATCACTTGTATATAATAAATAATAGACATTATTTAAATATAAATTATTTATCATAAAAAAAATATCTATCATTATTATTAGGAATTATAATTAATTTAGGATATGAATCAAATAATGGTTAGAAAGAAAAGACTAGAATGGTGTAAGATAAAGTATATGTAATAAGAGATATGAAAAATTAATACATGGTTAATCATATTAAACATCATAATATCTTATGAATAGTATTACCATTGTAATATTGTGTGTAGTATTTTTTAATGTCAATGGATGTGTAATATTCATAACAACAAACTATAATAACATAAAGCTTAAATAAAAATAATAATCTTGGATTATGTTAATATCTTGTTCTTGACTAAACAATTTTCATAAATAAAAAAATTGTTAGCAAAGACAAAATCATGTCCATAAATTATACAAAAATTCAGATAAGGTATATCACATTATCCAGATCATTTGGGGGTATATAATAATACTTCTACTGATCAAATCATAAATTTATTATTATCGTCCCACAACATATAAAATAAAACAAATTGTAGCAATTAAGTAATCCAATAGAAGATAATGTGTTTTGTAAATGTATTGTAAATCATACAATCATGAAATAACCAATGGGGTTTCCAATTTAATAAGGTAAATCATATTCTATCATTAAAAAAATCATTCATGAGTGGATCAGAATCAAATTAAGCTAATTCCAAATAATGTTTTTAAAATTAAAGGATTTTTTAAAATTAATTGTAATGGGATTAGATAAAAATTATAAAGGAAGGAAACAGATATATCCATGAAAATGGTTAATGTAATTTAAATGAAATTCTACATTCATTATATGAAATTCCATACAATAAAAATGTGAGAGTTGATATCCCAAAAAATGATATTGGGTTCAAGATTCTACATTCTTAGTTTCCCAATCTACATTTTCTCCTTAACACATCCTCAATATTAAAAATATATTAATTAAAATATTATAAAATGTGAATTATAATTACTTTTCTCACTATTTATCCATTATAATCATTGGAATGTATTATAAATTCTTATCAATAAAGATGAAACATTTTGATATCATTCTTAAATGAAAATAATACATTTTTTTCAAAAAAAAATTCATGATCATATATAGATAAGATGAATTATATCCATAATACTAAGGTAAATCTAATTAAATATTATTTATATATATATACATATATAATAAAATTCATCCCTTAATATGGTGATGGTCAGATATTTCGAAATGTATTTCTTTGCGATTAACATATTATTGATGGGTCCTGAAAAGAGATTCATCACACACACACACACACACACATATATATATAGAGTTAATATATTCATTAAATAAGTATAAAATCATTAATATAATGTTAATGTACATCCCTATTAATCATAAATATTTTGGTTTTGATTGGAATATTGAAATAGAGGAAGAGTGTGGAATAATATGATGAAGTATAGAAGAATATATGTTCTCTCCATGTTGTATCTTCTTCTCAAAAACACTAAAATCCATTAATGAATCATCTTGAAACTTTTTATAGGTACTTATTATCCCCTCGTTTTATCATTCTTTGGTTGGTTCTTGTTTAGGGATGCTTCATGTGAAATTTTGAAAATTTGGGATGGCTCTTGGGTTGTTCATGATTGTCACATGATTTTATTAAACTATATGTACTACTATTGGAATCCATTAAAACTTAGGTAGGGAGTTTTTCCTTAGTTGTAGTATGTTTTATCAAACTATTTTCACCCCTAGTGGATACCATTCAGCCTTCCCCATCTAACTTCCCCATGGGATTTAATTATTTTGAAATATGTTTTACAATTCCACCAACCCTACTATAGACCCTATCTCAAAACTAATAATATATATATAATTTTAAAATAATGATAGTGCTCTCAAGGATCTATTGATTCTCCTCTAAACCATATCCATGGATGATATGTTCTAGACCATCATTGTTTGATCTCCTGAGGTAAGAGTTCTTAAAATATTATTTATTTCCTGCTTAATTCCTCTCTCATCTCTTGGGTTTGATAGATCTATATTTTTTTAAGGATGTAATATCTATTGTTTCTATCATGATCAAATGATTGATTCTTGTATCATTATTTATGACATTATTCAATGGAGTTTCTTATTGCATGCATTATGATATGTAATCTATTTTTTTATGTAGGTATTTTTTTTAAGATTTACAATTAAATTTTAGGAAAAATTTATTTATTTTAATTAATTTTTATCAATTGGATTATTAAAAACCAAATTAAAAGTGAATATAGATTTGAATTTTCTTTTTCCTTTGATTTGGGTAAAATCCCACAATTCAACTGAATTGTGTTGTGATTGTGGGATTTGACAGAAGTTATGAAATTAAATTATTGAATTAAAATTTTAAAATGATTTTTTATGTTTTTTTTAATTTATGATTTTATAAAAATGGATTTAATTTTATGATAAAAATCTTGGAGTCCATTATCCTGGAAAAGTCAATGGTTGATTAAAAACCCATTTGGGGTTTTTAATTGGAATTGGCATATTGAAATAGAAAATTGGATTATTGTATTTTGAATTGTTTTTAGATAAATTTCCCATTATTTATTATTTTTTTAGAAAATGAGATCTTATGTGGGAAGTGAATTATTTTTTAAAATATTCTATAGACACATTATAACATTTACTAAACAAAATAGAGAATGTCACATTCTCTATTGAATTGTGAGGAGTACACTTTTACCATTGTTTAAGGTACATGTGTAAACTTATTGTCATGATCACCTATTCTATTGTGTGGGGATCCCCTAACCTAGAATTTTCATACATATTGGAAGATATATACGATTCTCTTTTGTGATTTTTTATGTATGTTATTATTTATAAACAATTTCACACATGCTTTGTGAATTTAGATAAATAGTTTTATATAATGATTTTGTAAATACATTGTTTGAGATATTTCCATCAACTGGAATTTAATTCATGACATTTTTTAAATATGATTTTTTATTTCCATTCCATTTTATTTAAAGTTTATTGATTTTATTTTTGTTAATAAATATGGACTATTATTAAGGAGTTCATGCTGAGGTCGTACAAAGATTTTCTTTCACACCAAACATGTAATATTAGAATTTTTTATATTATCTTCTTCAGTGTCTGAGTATGGGGAAAGAGTCACATAGAGGTGCATCTTATTTTTAGTCCTTGTGATAAGGTGCGCTAGTTACAAGTGGAAATGTGGGACCGATGACATGTCAAGCCAATCCAAGGCTTGACCTATCATTCTAAGTAACTACACCATTGAGGAATCTGGAAGGTTCCTAATTAATGGGCCTCCATTAAATCCACGAACGTTTCCCACCCTTTCAATCTCCTATTTATATGGAGTTTGGGGAGAGGAGCCAACATTGTTTCTCCAAGAAATGAAGTGCTGAAAAAGTGCTATGATGCCAAACCTTTGGAGGACAGAGCCAGTACCAATGAGAGGTGACGAACGAGGAACCGACACCTGATCCCGGAACAGAAGTGTCTTGCAGGAGCGACAAACACAGGAGATCCCTTCAATGACTTCGTATACTTCCTCACGACACCTCCAACAGAAAAAATTGATGTATAAGTTTTAAGAATGTTGAATTTTATTCGATTCTTTCTTCATATCCTATATTCACGATGATTATATCCAAAAGAACATGCCCATCATCCCGCAACTAAACCATGATCCTCTTTATTTTTATTCTTCACGTGCTCTTTGTGTGTTATTCAACACCTATTATTTTATGGAACCAGAAATACATAGTTTTTCTGAGCACGATATATGGAAGCGAACCCCTCGACACAAGGATAAAAAATATGTGATAATTTAATTTTTTAGGCTGGGGATGAATCTGCAATGTCATGTAGAATGAGGCAACATTCAGCACATGACCTGCTGTGAGGAAGGAAGGGAGGAACGTGTCCACACAACCAGATGTTGAGAAGGCCATAACCCGTCAACCACAACAGAGCTTGCTGGCAGCCGACAACGACCTGTTGTGTGGTAGAGTGGCGACGTGTGACTGCATCGTTGGTGGACCTGGTGGCTGCGGTAGAGTCCCAATGGCAGTCGGCCTTCCGGGAGGTCACGCCAGACTGAGGGGACCCCTCTCATGGGTCTCGAGTGCCAACTAGATGACTGGTCTAAGGGACCATTCTGGATAAACTAGAATGGGGTGCACCCTCATTTAGTGTCGGCTCGAGAATACCATACCCAGCGGGCCGTGACCTACACGGGCTGGGTTGTGCCACCAGGTCGCGTCCTGCGGGCAGCTCCAACGGGATGCGCCCAACGGGCCGCACCATAATTCCATGCCAGTAGGCTGGGCTGGTCCACCCCTTTGTGGATCGGGCTAGACCGCATCCCAGTGGACCGAGCATGCTAAGGCCCTTGCCGGGGTGGACCAGACCCGGGCCTTTTAAGACCCAGTTTTTCATTTATGGTTATAACTCATGATCTGGGTGTCTGTTTTATGAACTTTCTGCAATGGTAGGATCCTTGGATCGAGACGGCCTTTGAAAATACCCCACTTGAGATTTGGATAAGTTAGAGTACGGCCCAGTTGGATTGGTCCCCAAATCCAAATAGGCCCTCAGAGCAGAAACACTAATAACGTACAGACCGGGCATCCGATTAACGTATCGCCTGTAGTGTTGGGTCCATTTTGACGTGACAAACCCATGGGTTATTTTTTTGTGGATCTTAGGGGTGTATGAGGTATGAGATATGGATTTGGGGTAGTCCTCCCAATTTCAATACGTACGGAACCCTGCTACTGGCTGAGACATGATGACTGCTGATTATTTCAACTCAGAGTGACTCGACTTGCCCAATGGGGAGCACCTTGTGAGTTATGGTAGACAAACCGTGGGGAGAACCTTTTGTGATGCGGAAGATCCATATTACTCAAAAGGTGTAGTACCATAGTAGAACATGAGGGGGAGAACCTCTGTGTAACGCGGCAGACACACGGTGGGGAGATCTTATGTGTGATGCGTCAGACCCACGGTACTCGACAAGAGGAGTACCTCAACGGTGCACGGAATGTGGGAAGCCTCTCGCTGCGATGAGGAAGGCCCACTATACTTTATATAGGAGGAGTTCTCCATCTTCTGAGGTGTTCAACATTGTGACTGATTATGTTACTTGTTACTACCCCCCGAATAAATCTTGTTGTGAGCTATCTTTACTTTGTGTTTCTGATTAAAGTTGTGCTATGTGATACATCACCTTCATTGTGTGACCTTTTAGGTATACTCCCCTCATGTATGTGATGAGTATTTCTGGCCATCACACATTCTAATGAATCTAATGTCACTATGGGTTGTTTGGGAATGAAATCATGACTAACAATTTTATTATTTTCCCCACATTTGATTAGTGTAGCGGAAGTAAAAATCATTTTTACATATCTTTTGTGATTAATTTCTCTACTTATCTTGGTTGAGCACAGATATTTGTCTCTTTATTAGGTCTTTAATGTTTTCTATTGATGTTGTGTTGAATCATTCATTTGAAAAGACTTATAAATCTTATCCATGAAAAATATATTGATGAACCAATGAAATAAAATTCTTCACTGGGAAAAAATCCCGTTGAGTTTACAGTTCATGTTGTTCAGGGTCTTAGACATACACCCTCACTTGATCTCATTCAGGCACCATTTTTTATCCAAAGAGGGACGAATTTGGTATTTGGGCTATGGAATTACATCAATAGAATCCATCGTCACTGCAATTCACAAAAAATCTTCATGATTAATAGGATCGTTTGGATAGGGTTGAAACTCTGTCTGGGTTCTTGGTGATTTTATGTTTTATAGAGGTGAAATGTTCCATCATCAAGATAGTGTGTCCTAGAAATAGAGAGTAAGACACTACGATGATGATGTATACGAATAAAGGTATATATGGGAAGGAATTTAATGATGTTTTCTATGACCATTTTTATGTAGACTTGATTGTTTTGTCTTGACTAATACAATTCAAAAACTCCAACAACATGAGATAAAACTGATTGATTGTGATAATTTCTTTATAGAGCTTTTTCAACAGTCAAATGAGACAATATCAAATGATAAATTTATTACATGATTATTAAATATGGGAATATGATTTTATTTATTCATTATCAATTTCTCTTATTGATACTCCATTTTAATAATGATGATATGGATATAGAATTGATGGTAGAAATGGACATGGATGAAAATTTAGGGTTAATGGGAGTTCTTTTTTATCCTAGTAGTTATTTTGTGAGTTCCTATAAAGGGAAAGGAATATTGATTATTCTCTTGTTGTTTCACATGGTAAGAGTTCCCCTATACCACTTTCAATTCTTGGAATAGTCCCTTAATTTTTAAACTATTGTGGCATGCCCAGGCACTCAAAATGCGTTTTCACATAGCTGTATATGGTTTGTGGTTCCAAGAAATTCTTAGGTCACTTATAGATCTTCCTAAATATCTATTATTATACACATTTTCACATAGGATCATATTATAAAAAACCTACAATGTGGATATAATAATAATCATGAATAAAGGGTTCAGTCCACTTGAATTTGGAATAAAGCTTATTCACACAATAGAAGAGTCTCTAGAGGAAGTAGTTACGGTTTTAGTGATAGTGAGAGGTACCATCACTATACATTCATTATTCATGAAATATTTATTTTATACTTTTACATAATTTTTTTCATTTAAACATGTATTGTGAATATTCTTAATCATTCTATGAAGCATTTATCTTTGGTGATGGACAATACCACACCCCTTAGAAAAAGGAGATATAAGTGTTTCCATTGTCACAATAGTTTCATTCCACTATGTGTGATTAATACTTCATAGTATTTATTGGTTCGTGGCATGGAAAAAAATAATTTAATATTTGGTAAGGATTGGATTATTTATAATAAAGCACAAATTAATTTCTTTGTTCTATGGGTATTCGTTACTGATCTTAATGGGGTCTTCCATGTCGTTTATAGAGAATAGGACATGTGGTAAATTATATTCAAAACATTTTATCCATAGTTGATGTAAATGATATATATGTTTTTTTACATAGATATGGAATATATTAGTGATGATCACTCTCTAGTTGACGTAATGATTTCAAGTGTTTTTCCTTTTGAAATGTCTAGTCTATGTAACGCCCCGACCCCAGCTACCCAGAGTCGGTGCATTACTTCGTAACATTGGCATGATCACAAGAAAGATCAAATCTCGAAAGACCGATTGGTTTAGTAGCCTTGGAAACACTTGATATATTCATAAGTTTTACATTACATCATAAAATGAAAAACTACAACAACAACAAAGTCTTCATATCCACACTATTAACCCCTCATAATATCCCTGCAAGTCATTCATAATTTACTTCTTCACTACCTGGGAAAAATAAAACATAGAAAAGGGGTGAGCTCAAATGCCCAGTAAGGATAACAATATAGCAGAACATTCATAATAAGCATAAACATTTAAGGCAATGAATTACTAAAACAAAAGCCTTTTAAAATTGAACCTCAACATAGTATGGCAAAAATAAAAATGAAATAATGCTATTTACTTATTCACATGGATATTCTACTAATCGAATAATCACATGCAATATCAATAACCACTTTCATAATATTGGAATGCATAATGCCAGACTATCATAACCACATAGCCAAGGCCTCGTGCCAAGACTACAAATAAGATTTTGTCAAGGCCTTGTGCCAAGACACTAGTTTGTCTCATGAGACCTACCGATGCATCGAGGAGCTATAGCGGGCTCCACCCGTCACTTATTAAGTCCAATGCATTCCCATATGAAAAGGTTTAAACATAACATAAACATTCGTATTAAAACTAGCATACGAAATGTCAATAATTTCACCATAAACTATGAATGGTATAAATATAGCACAACCTTAGTCAAACATATCACAAAACCTTCAATACAATATAGAAGTTTTGTATCATAATAAATCAACTTCAAATAATCTTAAAATCCATCAAAGGATGTTGACATAGATGAAATCAAAATTCTTTTTAAAGAAATATCACCTTTTATTTTGAAATCATTTAAGATCCATATAAAATAAAACATTTTCTTTGAAAATATTCTTATAAGCTTGTAAGGGAAGTTTTGAAGATTTTATAACGGCGGAAAATAACCGCACCCGCCGTATAAGTTAAAAAACATTCTTACCTCAATTCTGTCGAAAAGGTTAAAAAGGACATTGTTTTGAAAACGACGGAAAGATTCCTTTATAAACCTCTTATAAAAAGTAAAACAAGGGTATAAATGACTTTAACCCATATTCTTGTAAATAGTAAAAATGTTTTGAAATACATTTTTAAGAAAACATGGATGTGGATGATAAAGAGATCCCAGTAGATTATTACGTATATACAACCTCGGATAATGAAGAGATTGTGAAATAACCCTTACCTTGTACTTTTCCTTGGTTGGGGTAGGTTAACCTCCTGTATAATGGTGAAATAATTGTTATTAAATTATACAAGAATCATATATATTAATATGATATCATATATGATCTTTTAATATTGGTATCTTAGTATTATCGTTGTTTCGGGTGTTAACTTACTTGTTTTCTTTCATATGTCTTGTTACGTAAGACATGTTTGTAAAGGATAGGTTGTATATTATTCATATACAGAATGATATCAAGTCCTTCAACATCATTTTTAAATCATCAAATGATAATTATACTTTAATGGTTACGATGGAGAATGAATCTCATCGCGTTCGTGGAGACGGTAGTCCGTACGTACGCACGAGCGACAATATCATTATTTTGATATTAAAATAATATATAAATGGATGGTATATCATATATACAGAATCATTAACATGTTATATTTATTATTTACATGAGTTACACATCATTATTATACCCATCCAAATAATAATATATTGAATAACAATTACACCACGACGTGGAGACGGTAAGCCGTACGTACACACGTATGGTGACATGTTATTCAAAGGGTGGATATAATACTGAATATGGTTGTACCATATTTATAATAACATCACAGTATATTTAAGATACTGGAGTTATTATTTTAGAATGGTAAGAACAAAGGAAGAAGAAGTGGAAGAAGAAATGAACTTAGAAAAGGGTGGTGAAATCATTACCTCTTCTTCGGGTTCTTCCTTTTGATTTGATCAAAAGGGCTCCTTAGGTTGGCTTTCTGATCAAAATAAGGCCTCTAGGTTGTAGTGAGGTATGTTGGGAGATTATTTGGGCAGAGTTTGGCCGAACAAAAAGGCTTTGAAGGTGTGAAGAAATGAGAAGGAGGAGTGCCCTTTTATAAGAGGGGTGAGGGGCACCTTTGGAAAAGCTAGAAATATTAATTTATAATAAATTCATATTCGGTTTCTAAAGGCTCCAAAGTTGACTATTCAAAGGATGAGGTGGGGATAGGTCGAAAACAACTCATCCAATAGAATTTAGATAGGTTTGGGTACTTATATTAACCTTATCTTTAAGTATTAACTCTAAGTTAATTAGTTTCACTTTTACAATGTCTCTTTGTATTTTTATATATTATGGTTAATAAACTTACTATATACATCCAAGCGACCCCCAAGTGGTCCATTAATGAGGAACCTATAATAATATAAGTCTCTTGGCCGATCTTTAGATTTTTAGGAATTTAATATCAATTAATAATATAATATTTGTTTTAAGAACTCTTTTATGTCAATTTTGACACTATTCAATAGTTGATTTTTTTTAAACTCCTAAAAGATTGATTACTTCGAACAAAGTCAATTAAATCAATCCTAATATATCATATTATCATAGAAAATTAGTTTAATTCATTAAAAGTTTCATATTATATTTATTTGGGTATTTATAATATCAATTATTTTAATTTTTCACTATTATAGTAATTACTGCATCATCATTGTGTCATAAATAAAATAAATTATTCAATTTCTAAAAATTATAAATAAAATATCATTATGTAGGAAATCTTTTTAGTTTTCTAATGAATATTTATAATCTAATATCCAACATATATAACCCTATGTAAAAATTTTTGTTCTAAAAGATATATGCTTGTGTCATTTTTATTTTTATTTTGACTTTATTAATATAATGTGTCATTATCACTTACAAGTGGATCCATGGGGTCCCAAAATAGACCCAAAGATGCCCATGGTCGACCATGTATCAACCAATAGGGTTAAGACACGTTTTAGGGTAATTTAGTATTATTATAATATTATTTGTTTTAACCCTTATTTACCGGATTTACCCTTAACCATGGTAAATAAAATATTTACCGCAGTAATTATTCAAAATGTCTAAAAATAAAAGTTACCTATTTACACAATTTGAACATCCTGATTCCAAATATGGAATCCATTTTCCTAAATTCAAAACACAGAAGTGGCAGAAATTAATTTAAAATTAATTCCCGTTGTCAAAACAAAAAGCGTGTTTTTAAGAGATAATAACTATCAAAAGATTGACACTTGTTTATGTTCGGTTTAATTGTATAATTATGTCCAATGACCAACATTATATTAAATGGTAAAAATATATTCTAAATATACTTTAAAACCACTCAAATTCACAATTTATCACTATTAATTATTTTGATTAAAAAAGTTGTTTTTAATTAAAATTTAGTAATTGTCACTATTCATCAAAATATGAAAGTTATCCGAAAAGTACCAAAATTTCACCTTAGGCTAAATTCGATATTCCGAGTCCAAAAATGAAGTCCATTTTCAAATATAAAATATATATAATTTCAAAAATTAGGTATTACTATTCACAACGGCTAGTTTAATTAGTTGTGGTGTGTGTTAGAACTCGAGGTTGCGTACAACACACGCTATCGCATTATTCGAAGGGAAACGTACCGTAGAAGCTCGGGGTGTTACATTCTCCCCTCCTTCAAATAATTGCGTCCTCGCAATTTCTAGGGTATTACTGCATAAAAAGACTCGGGTGGTTCTTCATCATAAGTTCCTCGGGTTCCCACGTTGCCTCTTCCATCTTATGATTTCTCCACAAAACTTTTACCAGACGCGTCGTCCGGTTTCTCAGTACTTGTTCTCTTGTATCAAGAATCCTGACGGGCTCTTCGCAATAAGACAGATCGGGTTCCAGTTCTAATTCCTCATAGGTGAGTACATGCGTCGGATCAGGCATGTATTTCCTCAATAGAGATACGTGGAACACATCGTGAACTTTGGAGAGACTTGGCGGCATTGCCAATCAGTAAGCTACAACCCCAATTCGTTCTAGAATTTCGAAAGGTCCGATGTACCTAGGACTCAATTTACCTTTCTTACCAAAACGTATGACTCCCTTCCACGGAGATACCTTCAGAAAAACATGATCACCGATTTGAAATTCCAAATCCTTCCTTCGATTATCGGCATAGCTCTTCTGCCTACTTTGAGCTGCTTTGATGTGATTTTGGATTACCTTTACCTTTTCCATCGTTTCCTCCACCAGTTCTAGACCTACAAGTTTTCTTTCACCGACGTCATCCCAACAGGTTGGTGTACGACATCTCTTTCCGTATAACGCTTCATATGGTGCCATCTGAATACTCGAATGGAAGCTATTGTTATAGGAAAATTCTACCAGAGGTAAATATTGATCCCACATACCCTGAAAGTCAAGTGAGCAAGATCTCAACATGTCTTCTAAGGTTTGAATAGTCCGTTCTGATTGTCCGTCTGTCTGAGGGTGGTAAGCAGTGCTCAAATGAAGTTCAGTATCCAGGGATTTCTGAAGACTTTTCCAAAACCTTGAAGTAAAACGGGGATCACGATCCGAAACAATTGATAGGGGTACTCCATGAAGTCTCACAACTTCATTAATGTATAGTCTTGCTAGACGTTCCAGGGGTAGATCTTCTCTTATAGCAAGAAAATGTGCTGACTTGGTAAGACGATCAACAATAACCCATATTGCATCATTCCTTCTAGGAGTCTTTGGTAGCCCCATGACAAAGTCCATTGTAATATTGTCCCATTTCCACTCCGGTATGGGAAGCGGTTGCATGACTCCTCCAGGCTGTTGCCTTCCAGCTTTCACTTGTTGACAAACCATACATCTTGACACAAAATCAGCAATCTCCCTCTTCATGTTGTCCCACCAAAAATGTTCCTTCAAATCTCTATACATTTTGGTGCTCCCAGGGTGTATAGAGAAATTGGAACTATGAGCATCATCCAGCAATTCCCTTTTTAGATCAGGTATATTGGGAACACAAAGTCTCTTCCCGAATTTCAAAATTCCATCTTCATACACAAAGTCTCTCAATCTCCCATCATTCACAGCTTTAATCTTCTTTTGGAATTCTTCATCATCAGTCTGAGAACTCTTAATCCTTTCTAGTAAAGATGGTTTGGCAACCATTTGAAAAAGCATTGATGTTTCACCTTCCCTGGTTATTCCCATGTCCATCTTCTCTAGATCCATGAAAATTGGATCCCTTTCAATTCTCATCATGTTCAGAACTCCATGGTCTTTTCTACTCAAAGCATCTGCCACCTTGTTTGCCTTCCCCGGGTGGTAGTGTATCGTGCAATCATAATCCTTGAGTAATTCTATCCATCTCCTTTGCCTCATGTTGAGTTCTTTTTGTGAAAAAATATACTTCAAACTCTTGTGATCAGTATAAATCTCACATTTTTAACCATAGAGGTAGTGCCTCCATATCTTCAAAGCAAAGATCACAGCTGCTAACTCAAGATCATGAGTAGGATAGTTTTGTTCATGAATTTTCAACTGTCGTGATGCATAGGAAATAACTCTATCATTCTGCATAAGGACACAGCCAAGTCCTTTCTTCGATGCATCACTATAAATAACGAACCCATCATTCCCCGATGGTAGAGTCAATATAGGAGCATTGACTAATCTTCTCTTCAGTTCTTCGAAACATTCTTCACACTCTTTTGTCCAAACAAATTTAACCCCTTTACGTGTGAGCTTCGTTAATGGGTTAGCCAATCGGGCAAAATTCTGGACGAAACGTCGATAATAACCTGCCAAACCAATAAAACTACGTACCTCAGTTATACTCATAGGTGCTGGCCATTCTTGGATTGCCTTGGTCTTAGAAGGATCAACAGAGATTCCATCTTTAGAGACAATATGGCCAAGAAAAGAAATCTCCTGAAGCCAGAATTCACACTTGCTAAACTTCCCATATAATTCATGCCTCCTCAGAGTCTTCAAGATAATGCGCAAGTGATTTTCATGATCTTCGTAGGTTTTGGAGTATACCAAGATATCATCAATAAATACCACCACAAATTCATCGAGATACTCCTTGAAAACTCTATTCATCAGATCCATGAATACAGAGGGTGCATTAGTCAATCCAAACGGCATTACAGTAAACTCGTAATGCCCGTACCTGGTTCGAAATGCTGTTTTCGGAATGTCTTCCTTCTTCACACACAACTGATGGTATCCAGATCGAAGGTCAATCTTTGAAAAGTATTGAGCTCCATGCAGTTGGTCAAATAAATCATCAATACGAGGTAGGGGATACTTGTTCTTTATCGTTATAGCATTGATCTCCCTGTAGTCGATACATAACCTCATAGATCCATCTTTCTTTTTAACAAAAAGAACAGGGGCTCCCCATGGAGAAACACTAGGGCGAATAAATCCCTTATTACTCAATTCCTCTAGTTGTTTCTTTAGTTCGACTAACTCTACAGTGGCCATTCTATAAGGGGTCTTCGATATAGGCCTTGATCCAGGAATCAAATCAATGGAAAACTCAACTTCTCGTTCTGGAGGATGTCCAGGTAAATCTTCCGGAAATACATCTACAAATTCTTTCACAACAGGTACACCCTCTATTTGAACATTCCTTTCCTCACCGATAGTTACTTCATTCTCTTCCTCCCCAATAATTGAATTAAGTTGAGCTACTAGGGGTGGGTCTAAATAAGAATTAGGTGGTGACGATTCTGCTCTAAAAATAAGGCGTTCCTTATCATTATCATCAAGAATCGTAACCTCTTTCTTCTTACAATAAATCTTCGCATCATAGTCCGAAAGCCAGTCCATACCGAGGATTATATCAAACTCAATCATAGGTATGACGATGAAATCAGCAGATAAAGAAAATTTATGTGCTCTAATGGGGACTGATTCACAAAACTTTGTTGCAACGATACTTCCCTTAGGAGTTTTAACTGACAACTCCCTTATTAAATCAAAATGGAAATATCTAATTTTCTTAGCAAACTGGGAAGATATGAAACAATGCGATGATCCAGAATCAAATAATGAATTTGCTAAACTTGAGGAAACCATTAAATTACCTGCCACCACGTCTTTCGGAGTTTCTACCTCAGCAGTAGTGATAGCATAAGCCTGGCCTTGATCCCTTGGCCTTTTCTGAGGTAAGTTCTCCTGACGCTTAGGACATGCATTTGCATAATGCCCCATCTCCCTGCAATTGTAGCACTGAACGTTGGTAGCTTCCTTCTTCCCCTTGCAATCATGAGCTTGGTGGCCTTTTTCACCACACTTGTAACAGACTCCCATTCCCTTCAAGCAAGTACCAGGATATTTCTTCCCGCATTTACCACAAGATGGATATTCAACCTTTCCCTTCTTCCCCTTATTTCCATTCCCAGATTGATCAGCAGGTCTCTTCTTCTCTTGCTTCGCTTTAAAGTCATAAGACTTAGAGAATTCTTTTTCGGTCTTGATATCACATGAGACAATGTCTTCGTACGACGAAAAGGATTGTGAGACTAATGCTCGACGGAGAAATGGTTTTAACCCATCAAAGAAACGATCAATCTTACTTCTTGGGTTGCGAATATAATCTCCAGCATACCTTTCTAACCTTGTAAAGTTAGCCTCATACTTTGTGACATTATCATCCTCCTTTTGTCTCAGACTCAGAAATTCCCTTTCCATATCTGCTCGATGGTCGCGAGGAAAGTATTTTTCTAAAAACAGATCTTTGAACTCCCTCCATTCCATGTTTGATACTTCATCATCTTCCTTCATGTTTTGAATCAATGACCACCATTGATCAGCATCTCCAGTGAGGCGGTAAACTGCCATGGTAACTTTTTCCCTTTCACTACTCCCCAGAGCCTGAAATATTTTCTCTAGGGAAAATATCCATTGCTCTGCTACTAAGGGATTTGTACTCCCATTGAACGTTGGTGGTTGTTGTCTCATGAATCGATCTAACATTGATCCTCCACGCTGCGGATCAGGGTGCTCCATACGGGTAAGGTTATTATTCATAACCTGAGTAAGTTGTCCCAGTACGGTGATTAGCTGATCAGCACCAGTTGCATCACCCGCCCCACTATAATTATCTTGAGCCGGAGGGCAATCCCTACATGGAGTGCGTGCATTGATACGGTTTCCATTTCTTCCACTAGGCGCCATTTCTAAACAATGTCATAAACTAGATCAGTTTATGAATCAAAATACATAATCCCATACTTATAAAACACTAAACATAAATTGAACTATCTATGGATATATTCCATAATCATAAAAATGTTTTCTTTGAGGAAGTATATACTCATAAACCCTTCATAATGATTTGTAAAGATAATGAGAGTTATCCTAAGCATATCCCCCGGGAGTGTTGTAACCAAGAGTGCAGCAAGGCCCGTTGTCGTGCACCAGTTCCCGTTCGAGTCTAGCTCAAAGCGGTGTTTTCGGGTTTTACCCCTAGGTACATCTGTGCCAGAGCCACCTCTACCTGCTCGTATCCAGACAGGGATGTATTGCTCGGAAAACTCACAAAATCTCTACAATACCAAAATTCTAGGAAGTTCTTCTATACTAATCCTCAAAGTTCATCTTAGGTCTACGTGCTCTAATCAGAGTTTATCTAAATCTAGTTTCCAAGGTTTGTACTAAACTTCCTCTAATACCAACTGTAACGCCCCGACCCCAGCTACCCAGAGTCGGTGCATTACTTCGTAACATTGGCATGATCACAAGAAAGATCAAATCTCGAAAGACCGATTGGTTTAGTAGCCTTGGAAACACTAGATATATTCATAAGTTTTACATTACATCATAAAATGAAAAACTACAACAACAACAAAGTCTTCATATCCACACTATTAACCCCTCATAATATCCCTGCAAGTCATTCATAATTTACTTCTTCACTACCTGGGAAAAATAAAACATAGAAAAGGGGTGAGCTCAAATGCCCAGTAAGGATAACAATATAGCGGAACATTCATAATAAGCATAAACATTTAAGGCAATGAATTACTAAAACAAAGGCCTTTTAAAATTGAACCTCAACATAGTATGACAAAAATAAAAATGAAATAATGCTATTTACTTATTCACATGGATATTCTACTAATCGAATAATCACATGCAATATCAATAACCACTTTCATAATATTGGAATGCATAATGCCAGACTATCATAACCACATAGCCAAGGCCTCGTGCCAAGACTACAAATAAGATTTTGTCAAGGCCTTGTGCCAAGACACTAGTTTGTCTCATGAGACCTACCGATGCATCGAGGAGCTATAGCGGGCTCCACCCGTCACTTATTAAGTCCAATGCATTCCCATATGAAAAGGTTTAAACATAACATAAACATTCGTATTAAAACTAGCATACGAAATGTCAATAATTTAACCATAAACTATGAATGGTATAAATATAGCACAACCTTAGTCAAACATATCACAAAACCTTCAATACAATATAGAAGTTTTGTATCATAATAAATCAACTTCAAATAATCTTAAAATCCATCAAAGGATGTTGACATAGATGAAATCAAAATTCTTTTTAAAGAAATATCACCTTTTATTTTGAAATCATTTAAGATCCATATAAAATAAAACATTTTCTTTGAAAATATTCTTATAAGCTTGTAAGGGAAGTTTTGAATATTTTATAACGGCGGAAAATAACCGCACCCGCCGTATAAGTTAAAAAAAACATTCTTACCTCAATTCTATCGAAAAGGTTAAAAAGGACATTGTTTTGAAAACGACGGAAAGATTCCTTTATAAACCTCTTATAAAAAGTAAAACAAGGGTATAAATGACTTTAAACCATATTCTTGTAAATAGTAAAAATGTTTTGAAATACATTTTTAAGAAAACATGGATGTGGATGATAAAGAGATCCCAGTAGATTATTACGTATATACAACCTCGGATAATGAAGAGATTGTGAAATAACCCTTACCTTGTACTTTTCCATGGTTGGGGTAGGTTAACCTCCTGTATAATGGTGAAATAATTGTTATTAAATTATACAAGAATCATATATATTAATATGATATCATATATGATCTTTTAATATTGGTATCTTAGTATTATCGTTGTTTCGGGTGTTAACTTACTTGTTTTCTTTCATATGTCTTGTTACGTAAGACATGTTTGTAAAGGATAGGTTGTATATTATTCATATACAGAATGATATCAAGTCCTTCAACATCATTTTTAAATCATCAAATCATAATTATACTTTAATGGTTACGATGGAGAATGAATCTCATCGCGTTCGTGGAGACGGTAGTCCGTACGTACGCACGAGCGACAATATCATTCTTTTGATATTAAAATAATATATAAATGGATGGTATATCATATATACAGAATCATTAACATGTTATATTTATTATTTACATGAGTTACACATCATTATTATACCCATCCAAATAATAATATATTGAATAACAATTACACCACGACGTGGAGACGGTAAGCCGTACGTACACACGTATGGTGACATGTTATTCAAAGGGTGGATATAATACTGAATATGGTTGTACCATATTTATAATAACATCACAGTATATGTAAGATACTGGAGTTATTATTTTAGAATGGTAAGAACAAAGTAATAAGAAGTGGAAGAAGAAATGAACTTAGAAAAGGGTGGTGAAATCATTACCTCTTCTTCGGGTTCTTCCTTTTGATTTGATCAAAAGGGCTCCATAGGTTGGCTTTCTGATCAAACTAAGGCCTCTAGGTTGTAGTGAGGGATGTTGGGAGATTATTTGGGCAGAGTTTGGCCGAACCAAAAGGCTTTGAAGGTGTGAAGAAATGAGAAGGAGGAGTGCCCTTTTATAAGAGGGGTGAGGGGCACCTTTGGAAAAGCTAGAAATATTAATTTATAATAAATTCATATTCGGTTTCTAAAGGCTCCAAAGTTGACTATTCAAAGGATGAGGTGGGGATAGGTCGAAAACAACTCATCCAATAGAATTTAGATAGGTTTGGGTACTTATATTAACCTTATCTTTAAGTATTAACTCTAAGTTAATTAGTTTCACTTTTACAATGTCTCTTTGTATTTTTATATATTATGGTTAATAAACTTACTATATACATCCAAGCGACCCCCAAGTGGTCCATTAATGAGGAACCTCTAATAATATAAGTCTCTTGGCCGATCCTTATATTTTTAGGAATTTAATATCAATTAATAATATAATATTTGTTTTAAGAACTCTTTTATGTCAATTTTGACACTATTCAATAGTTGATTTTTTTGAAACTCCTAACAGATTGATTACTTCGAAAAAAGTCAATTAAATCAATACTAATATATCATATTATCATAGAAAATTAGTTTAATTCATTAAAAGTTTCATATTATATTTATTTGGGTATTTATAATATCAATTATTTTAATTTTTCACTATTATAGTAATTACTGCATCATCATTGTGTCATAAATAAAATAAATTATTCAATGTCTAAAAATTATAAATAAAATATAATTATGTAGGAAATCTTTTTAGCTTTCTAATTAATATTTATAATCTAAAATCCAACATATATAACCCTATGTAAAAATTGTTGTTCTAAAAGATATATGCTTGTGTCATTTTTATTTTTATTTTGACTTTATTAATATAATGTGTCATTATCACTTACAAGTGGATCCATGGGGTCCCAAAATAGACCCAAAGATGCCCATGGTCGACCATGTATCAACCAATAGGGTTAAGACACGTTTTAGGGTAATTTAGTATTATTATAATATTATTTGTTTTAACCCTTATTTACCGGATTTACCCTTAACCATGGTAAATAAAATATTTACCGCAGTAATTATTCAAAATGTCTAAAAATAAAAGTTACCTATTTACACAATTTGAACATCCTGATTCCAAATATGGAATCCATTTTCCTAAATTCAAAACACAGAAGTGGCAGAAATTAATTTAAAATTAATTCCCGTTGTCAAAACAAAAAGCGTGTTTTTAAGAGATAATAACTATCAAAAGATTGACACTTGTTTATGTTCGGTTTAATTGTATAATTATGTCCAATGACCAACATTATATTAAATGGTAAAAATATATTCTAAATATACTTTAAAACCACTCAAATTCACAATTTATCACTATTAATTATTTTGATTAAAAAAGTTGTTTTTAATTAAAATTTAGTAATTTTCACTATTCATCAAAATATGAAAGTTATCCGAAAAGTACCAAAATTTCACCTTAGGCTAAATTCGATATTCCGAGTCCAAAAATGAAGTCCATTTTCAAATATAAAATATATATAATTTCAAAAATTAGGTATTACTATTCACAACGGCTAGTTTAATTAGTTGTGGTGTGTGTTAGAACTCGAGGTTGCGTACAACACACGCTATCGCATTATTCGAAGGGAAACGTACCGTAGAAGCTTGGGGTGTTACAGTCTACCAGTAATGAGGGAGATAAATTTTTATATCAATTTAGTACCTAGTACTCAGATGATATCTTATCCTCCATACCACATGTAATGAGTTAATATTAATGATTTGATGACTTATTAGAATGATGTGATATATAAAGGCTTTATAATCATGAGTGTGTCACCTTAAGAGTTCATATTATCTTTCATATAAATGAAAATGGGTCACATTTCTAGTGTGTTGATTTAAAAACAACACAGTTGATTTCTGAATAAGAAAAGGTATACATTTATATGAATTTAAGATCTTTTAAACCATAAAAAAGTTGTGAAGTGGTTTCTCAAATTTTCTCTATGATAGGGTTATCATCGGTTGAGAATAAAAGAATATATAATTTAGAAAATAACATTTCAGATAAGTTATTTCCATTATGAGTACCTTACCATGTGTTTTTTCTGCTCAATGATCTTGTGGTTTTTATGGATTTAATGAAAATGATCATTTACAAGTATCTTGATACATTTTTGGTTGCCGTTGTGGATGAAATCCTTGTTTATTATATATATGAGGAGGACCATGTTCTTCATCTGAGATTAGTTCTAGAATGTTTGGGAAATAACTAAATTTATGCGAGGAAATCGAAATGTTAATTTTTTATTTAGTATTTGATGTTTATGGGACATATGGGATTGAAACATTGAATTTATATTGATCATAAAACGGTGAAAGATTTTATCACTTGGTAAAACCATTTAATGTTTCGGGGATTTGGAAAAAATTGTTGATGAATAGTGAAAAACACTCCTTAATTGTTTACAACCAATTTTTATTTAAATAAATAATATTTTATTTAAATTTACATTATGTAAAAATATATACATAATACCTATATATGTTCAATATAATTCGTAATTGTTTATTCAAAAACACTCTGTAATTGTTCTTAATACCTATCACATGGTAAAACCACCTCGTGGTGTAGTCTGTTATTCAAACACTTCATTATTTGAATGGGCGCCATTTTACCATCGAAAAACATAACAAACGCGAAAAAATCAATTTTTGATGAATAGTGAAAAACACTCTGTAATTGTTTATAAACAATTTTTATTTAAATAAATAATATTTTATTTAAATTTACATTAGGTAAAAATATATACATAATACATATATATGTTCAATTTAATTCATTGGAGTCATTTTTAATAATAAAGTGTTTGAATAACAAACTACACCATGAGGTGGAGATGTTAAGTCATAAGTACACACCTATAGTGACTTGTCATTAATAGGATGAATATATTGATGAATATGGCTGTAAAATATTATAATAACATCCAATTATGTATAAGGTACTGGAGATATTATTTTGGAATGGTAACAAAAAATAATGAGGAAGTGGAAAAACAAAAATAAATTTGAATGAGGTGGTGAAATTATTACCTCCTCTCTGGGTGTTTCCTTTTGAGTTGATAAAAAAGGATCCCAATGATGGCTTTGTAATCAAAATAATTCCTCTAGGTAGAAGTGAGTGTAGTTGGGAGGATATTTTAGAAGGTTTTGGCCAATCCAAATGGCTTCATAGGTGGATTTCAATAGAAGGGGAAGTACCCATTAATAAGGGAGGTGAGGGTAACTTTAGGAAAAGCCTCAAATATTATTTCATTATATTGTCAAATTCGGTTTATAATCGCTAAAAAATGACTTATTTCGATGATAAGGTGGGGATGGGACAAAAACCCCTCATGAAATTGGGTTTTTACAGGTTTATGTCACCATATTAACCTTATCGTTTAGATTTAACTCCAAGTTAAATAGTTTATCTTTTACGAGGTATTCATGTATAATTATAATAAATGGTTAATAAAATTACTATAAAAATCCAAATGAACCCCAAGTGGTTCGTTATTTATACATAGAACCTTGTCTATGTCCTTTGGTTGATCCTTAGATATTTAGAAATATTATATCAATTAATAATATAGTATAATTTTTAAAAACTCATTAACGTCTATTTTGACACTATTTGTTATTTTGTTTTTGTGAAAGTCATATCAAGTTTATCACATCGAAAAAAATTTATTTAATCAACCATAACATGTCATAATAACATAGAAAATTATTTTCATTCACCATAAGTCTCAATTTACATTTATTTGGATATTTATAATATCAATTAGTTTAATCATTTGTTAATAAGGTAATTACTTCATCATTATTGTGTCATAAATAAATTTAATTATTTAATATATGAAATTATAAATAAAATGTCATTATGTAGGAAATCGTTTTATATTTCTAATGAATATTTATAATGGAAATTATATTATGTATAACACACTACGGCAAAATCACGATTTAGAGGCGGTTTTCTTCGTTTCGCGGCGGTTTAAACCGCCGCTAAATAGATTGGCGGCGGTTTTAAAAAACCGTCGCGAAATCGTGCATCGGGAAACTATTCGCGGTAGTTTAAACCGCCTCTAAATGATTTAGCGGCAGTTTTTTAATTTTTTTGTAAAATGTTTTTGTTAATTTTTGTTAATTTTTGTTAATTTTTATATATTTTTTTTTATTTTTTTTTATTTTATTTTTTTTATTTTATTTTTCTTATTTATTTAGTATTTATTCAGTATTTATTTTATTTATTTTATTTATTTTATTTTATTTATTTCATATTTATTTTCTTTTTCTTATTTATTTTGTATTTATTTAATTTATTCCGTATTAATTTTATTTTTATTATTTATTTTGTATTTATTTTATTTATTTTATTTATTTCGTATTTATTTTATTTTTCTTATTTATTTTGTATTTATTTTGTATTTATTTTATTTATTTTGTATTACTTTATTTACTTAATTTATCCATGCATGAAAATCTCATGCCCATGCCCAAGCCCATGCCCATGCCCATGCCCATGCACATGCCCATGCAATATAAAGAAATACTGTGTTTGGTGAGATTTGAACCCCTAACCTCTTGCATATATTCCAAAGACTTTACCACTCCAGCAAGTTCATCATGTGGTTAATAAACAGAATTTAATATACTTATATATATTAATTGAAAAAACAAATAATACATAAATAATAGATATAAACTCAATAATAATAAATAATCAATAATGAATAATAACTAATAACTAATAAATAATAAATAATAAATAAATACAAATAATAAATAATAAATAATAAATAATAAATAGTAAATAGTAAATAATAAATAATAAATAATAAATAATAAATAATAAATAGTAAATAATAAATAATAAATATTAAATAAATATAAATAATAAATAATAAATAAATATAAATAATAAATAATAAATAAATAATAAATATAAATTATAAATAAATGTAAATAATTAATAATTAATAAATAATGAATAATAAATAATAAATAAATATAAATAATAAATAATAAATAAATATAAATAATTAAGAAATATAAATAATAAATAATAAATAATAAATAATAAATAATAAATAATAAATAATAAATAATAAATGATAAATAATAAATAGTAGATAATAAATAATAAATAAGAAATAAGAAATAAATATAAATAATAAATAAGAAATAAGAAATAAGAAATAATAAATAAATATAAATAATAATTAATAAATAATAAAAATTAAATAATAAATAGTAAATTATAAATAGTAAATAATAAATATAAACAAATAAATAATAAATATAAATAATTAAAAAAAATAAATAAGTAATAATTAATAAATATAAAAAATAAAAAATAAAAAATAAATATAAATAAAAACTAATAACTAATTAATAATAATTAATAAATAATACATAATAAATAATAAATAAAAAATAATAAATAATAAATAATAAATAATAAATAATAAATAATAAATAAATATAAATAATTAATAATTAATAAATATAAATAATTAATAAATATAAATAATTAATAAATAATAAGTAATAAATAATAATAAATAAATATAAATAATAAATAATAAATAAATATAAATAATAAATAAATATAAATAATTAATAAATATAAATAAAAAATAAAAAATAAAAAATAAATATAAATAATTAATAAATAATAAATATAAATAATTAATAAATATAAATAAGTAATAAATATAAATTATAAATTATAAATTATAAATAATAAATATAAATAATAAATATAAATAATAAATATAAACAATAAATATAAATAATAAATATAAATAATAAATAATAAATAATAAATAGTAAATAAATATAAATAATAATTAATAAATAATAAATAATAAATAATAAATAAATATAAATTATAAATATAAATAATAAATAAAAAATACTAAATACTAAATACTAAATAATAAATACTAAATAATAAATAACAAGTAACAAATATTATTATTAATATTAATATTTTATTATTAGTATAGATAAATAATTAAAAATAAATAATAAATACTAAATAATAAGTAAATATAAATAATAAATAAATAATAAATAATAAATAATAAAGGTAACACGTGAAAAAGTATGAAAAGACGTGGTAAGGGATGAAAAATCATGAAAACGCATGAAAATGGATGGAGAAGCATATGAAGAATGAGGCATTCGAAAGAATGAGAACGCATGAAAACTCATGACAACTCTTGAAAACCCCTTAATAATTCAACATAATCATCATAATAACCCACAGAAAACCATTGATAAAGATAACAAGTCATGGAAACCCAAATAAACTGTAATAAATGGAGCAACCATTAAAACCCGTCAAAACGGTCATAAAGAGACAAAAACATTGGACTCACATTAACGGAGATAACTTATGATCTGAGAGTCCATTTTAGATCCGCGACCTGTCAAATCAAAGATCCTGAAACGATCTTCGACCTGATAGGTGAAAGAGTCCGAATGGACAGGTGGATCGGATGTTATGACCATTTAAAAAAAAGCTGACTGGGAACGGGTGCTAGAAACGAGGAATCAGAAAACATAACAAACCTGATACCCACTAAAAAGGCCATAACATATGATACAGGAGTGAATGTGGGCGTCGCGAATAGTCAAACTGATGCTCATGGAATGAGCTATGATCTGGCAAGTGGATGTGTCTGAACTGACACGCAGATCGAATGTTAGGTCCGTTTGAAGAAAAGTTCCACGGGACATCGGTGACGGAAACGAGATTTCGGATGCCTTTGGAGGGGTTTTGTTGTCAAAATACATTAAAAAATCTTGCTGTTGTTTGATTTTGTGCGTAGATATCTTCGCTGGCTTCTATTTGATATGTGGTAGAGCCCAAACGGACACCCGGAGCGAATGTTATGGCCGTTTGAAGTTGTAGAGCTTTTTTCAACATTTTTATAACTTTAATATCTTCTGCACCTTAGACCGTCTCTTGGTTTTGATTACATGTGCTCCTAGATCTCTTCATGAGCTTCGATTTGACTTGTTGTGGCACTCCGATGGATGCCCGGATCAAAAGTTATGGTCGTTTTAGTGATTTCGGGGTTTCTCGTGTTTTTTATTTTTTCCTTTCATTTCGCGGCGGTTTTACCGAAACCGCCGCTATTTCGTGGCGGTTTTTTAAAAAACCACCGCTAATCCTCAGAAAAAATTTATAAAAAATTTAAAAAAAATTAAAAAAAAAAATAAAAAATAAAAAAAAAGTATGGAATTTCGCGGCGTATTAAAAACCGCTGCAAAACGGCATCCCGAAAAGCGTTTAGCGGTAGTTTTAAAAACCGCCGCTAAACGGTTTTATAATTATATTTATTTATTATTTATTATTTATTGAACCAAATTCTACATACTGAACCAAATTATACATACTGATGTCAACCGTGTCTCCTAGATTTTATAAATTCAATTCACTGAAGTGGTAAAATTACGTTTTATGCAAATTTGCAAATGCGCCTAAAAGGTGCGTAAAAAACACTAAAAAGTTAAATAAAATTTTATATATCTAATATTATTATAAAATGACTCTAATGAATTAAATTGAACATATATAGGTATTATGTATATATTTTTACCTAATGTAAATTTAAATAAAATATTATTTATTTAAATAAAAATTGGTTATAAACAATTACGGAGTGTTTTTCACTATTCATAAAAAATTGATTTTTTCTGAAAAATTACAAAAATTCACCATAATCTAGTTTTGATATTATGAATACAAAAATTAATTCTATTTTTAAAAATAAAATTCATAAAATTTATAAATGTTGGTACTACTATTCATTATGACTAGTTTGATTGGTTGTGGTGTGTTAGAACATGAAGTTGTGTACATTGCAAACTATTGTATTATTCAAAGGGAAGTGTTCCGTGGAAGGTTGAGGTGTTACATTCTTCCCTCTTTCAAATAATTTCATCCTTGAAATTTCTAGAATATTACTTCATAAAAATATTTGGGTCGTTCATCATCATATGTTCCTTGGGTTCCCACATTGCATTTTCCATCTTATGGTTTCTCCAGAGAACTTTCACCAGACGAGTCGTCTAGTTTCTCAACACTTGTTCTTTGGTATCTAGAATTCTGATAGGCTCTTCGCAATAAGATAGGTCGGGTTCCATTTCTATTTCATCATAAGTGAGTACATGCATTTGGTCAGGCATGTGTTTTCTCAACATTGATACGTGGAACACATTATGATCTTTCGAGAGACTTTGGGGCATTGCCAAACGATAAGCTACAACTCCAATTCGTTCTATAATTTCAAAAGGCCTAATGTACCTAGGACTTAATTTACACTTTTTATCAAAATTTATAACACCGTTTCTTGGAGATACATTCAATAAAACAAGATCTCTTACTTGAAATTCCAAATCCTTCCTTCAGTTATTGGCATAACTCTTTTTCCTACTTTGAGTTGCTTTGATCTGGGTTTGGATAATCTTCACCTTTTCCATTGTATCCTCAACATGTTCGGGGCCTATGAGTTTTCTTTCACCAATATCATCCCAACAAGTTGGTGTGCAACATCTCTTTCTATATAACGCTTCATATGGTTCCATCATAATATTTGAATGAAAGCTATTGTTATAGAAAATTTCTACCCAAGGTAAATATTGATCCCACATACCTTGAAAGTCAACTGAGAATGACCTTAACATGTCTTCTATTGTTTTAATAGTCCATTCTAATTGTCCATCAGTTTGAGGCTGGTAGGCTATGCTCAAACAAAGTTCAGTATCCAAGTCTGTCTAAAGACTTTTCTAGAATATTGATGTAAAATGGTGATTACGATCAGAAACAATCGATATGGGTACTCCATGAATACTTAAACCTTCATTGATATATATTCTTGCTAAACATTAAAGTGGTAAATATTCTCTTATAGAAAGTACATTTTCTTCCATGGTATGATGAACAATAATGAACTATATTGCACAATTCCTTTAAGATTTTTTGGTAGCCCAATGACAAAGTACATCATAATATCATCCCATTTCCACTCATGTATGGGAAGAGGTTGCATGAATCCTCTAAGTTGTTGTCTTCCTGCCTTCATCTATTGACAAACCATACATCTTGACACATAATCTGCAATATCCCTCTTCATGATGTCCCACAAAAAATGTTACTTCAAATCACTATACATATGTGTGCTACCAAGGTGTATAGAGAAATTGGAGCTATGACGATCATCCAATAATTCCCTATTTATATCAAGTATTTCAGGAACACAATGCCTCTTCCCAAATTTCCTAATTCCCTCTTTATATACGAATTAAATCAATCTCCCATCATTCACATCTTAAATTTTCATTTGAAACTCCTCATCATCAGTCAGAGAACATTTTATCCTTTCTAGTAAAATTGGATTGGAAACAATTTGATAAAGTATTGATGTTTTACCCTCCATTATTATTCACATATCAATCTTTACTAGAGCCATGATCATAGGATCCCTTTCAAATTTCATCTTGTTCAAAACACCGTGATCCATTCTTCTCAAAGCATATTCCACCTTATTTACCTCCCCTATGCTTGTAGTGTATAGTGCAATCATAATCCTTCTATTACTCGATCCATTTCCTTGGCCTCATATTGAGTTATTTTTTGTGATAAATATACATCAAGATATTGTGATGGGTATATATCTCACATTTTTCACCATACAGATAGTGTATCCATATTTTTAATGCAAATATTATAGCTGCTAACTCAATATCACGAGTACAATAGTTTTGTTTGTGAAATTTTAGATTCCATGATTCTTAGGTAATAACTCTTACATTCTTCATAAGGACACAACCAAACCCTTTCTTTTAAGAAATCACTATAAATAATAAAACCGATCATTCCATGATGGTAGATTCAGGATAGGATCATTGAACAATATTTTCTTTAATTATTTAAAACATTATTTACACTATTTTTTCAAAAGAAATTTAACCCCTTTATGTTTATCTTGTTTAATGGGTTAGCTAATCGGGAAACATTGTAAACGAAACACCGATAATAATATTCTAAAAAAATAAAATGTTGTACCTCAGTTATACCTATCGATTCTGGCCATCCTTCGACAAACCTTGGTCATTGAAGGATCAACATAGATTCCAACCTTATAGAAAATACGACCATGATAAGAAATATAAAGAATCCAAAATTAACAGTTGTTGAACTTCCTATATACTTTATTTCTTCTGGGGGTTTTCAGAATAGTGCGCAAGTGGTTTTCATGATCTTTTTATCTTTTTCAGTAAACTAGGATATCATCAATAAATACCACTACAAAGTCATCATGATATTTGCTTCAAAACTCTATTCATTAGATCAATTAATATAGAGGGTTTATTTCAGGACCTGACCCTCGGGGCCCATCTGGTTACTACACCAAGCCCGCCTTCCATAGGCTAGGGGCTGGCGACTAGCACAAAAAGGCATATTCCATATAAATGGGAAGATATTTCCTTTAAAACATGTGATCTTACATAACTAAGAACAAAGAAGGATAAAAAAACAATGTAAGACTATATAGTAAATAGGGTGTGTACAAAAAGTAAAAAGGGGCCAGAATACAATCCCAACTGTAAAGTACAAGAAAACTGAAAAGTAAAAGTATGACTGAAAAAAGCTCATATGAACATCTGCCAAGTATCATACCTGAAGGTAGGTACAACTCTCGAATGGGAATCTATGTCGTACGCCTCGTCTGATGTCCACCTATGAGCTACCTCCAGTCCTGGTACCCTCGTCATCAGTCAGCGATATTCATCATCTGCACCAATCACAACAAGGTTTGGGTGTATCTCGTGCAGGGGTGAGTCTAACGATACTCAGTAGAGACCCCGAGAACCTATAAGTCTCCTAGAGTTCCACAAAGGAAATACCATAATCAAGATCCAAAATATACATAGGTATATGCACATATTTATTCTTAAGTTATCAATAAATACTTATCACATACATTAGGGAATTATACCTTAAAGGTCACACGATGAAGGTGATGTATCACATAGCACAACCTTAATCAAAAACACAAAGTAAAGATAGCACGCAACAGGTTTTATTCGGGTTGTAGTAACAAGTAACATAATCATTCACAATGTTGAACACGTCGGCTGCAAGAGAATCCCTCCTCTATAATGTACAGTGGTCCATCCGCCTCACCCCGAGGCACTTCCCACAAACCTTAGACTGTTGAGGTACTTCTCTTGTCGAGTACCGTGGGTCTGACACATCACACAGAGGTGCTCCCCACTGTGTGTCTGCCGCATTACACAGAGGTGATCCCCCTCATGCCCTTCTAAGGTACTACTCTTTTCGAGTACTGTGGATCTAACACATCACAAAAGGTGCTCCCCACGTTTTTTCTGCCATAACACACATGGAGCTCCCCATTGTGCAAGTCGAGTCACTCCGAGATGAAATAATCAGCAGTCATCATGTCTCAGCCAGTACCAGGGTTCTGTACGTATTTTTCTTGGGAGGACCACCCCCAATCCATAGTTCATACCTTATGCACCCCTAATTTCCACAAAAAAACTAACCCATGGGTTTGTCACATCAAAAGGGACCCAACAGTACAGACGACGCGTCAATCGGACGCCGGGTCTGTATGTTAATAGTGTATCTGCTCTGAGGGCCCGGTTGGATTTGGGGTCCGATCCAACATGGTCATACTCTAACTTATCCAAATCTCAAGTGGAGAATTTCCAAAGGCCATCTCGATCCAAGGATCCTGAAATCATACACGGTTCATAAAATGGACACCCAGATCAGGAGTTTTGACCATAAAGAAAAAAATGGGTCTTAAAGGGCCTGAGTTTGGTCCACCCCGGCCTGGGCCTTAGGAGGCTCGGCCCACTGGGATGTGGTTCGGCCTGATCCACGAAGGGGTGGCCCTGCCTATCATGATAGCATGGCATTGTGGTGAGGCTCGTTGGGCACATCCCATTGGCGCAGCCCGCAGGACGCGTCCTGGTGGCACAACCCGGCCCGCGTATGTCACAGCCCGCTGGGTGCGGTCTTCCCGAGCCGGAACTAAACGAGGGTGCTCCCCATTCTAGTTTCTCTGGAATGGACCCTCAGAACAATCATCTAGTTGGCTCTCGAGACTCATCAGAGGGGTTCCATCGGTCTGGTGCGACCTCCCGGAAGGCCGACCGCCATTTGGCCTCTGCCGCAGCCTCCTGCTCCACCAACGACGCGGACACACGTCACCACTCCACCACACAGCAGGCTGGTTGTCAGCTGCCAGCTTTCTCTGCCACGGATGATGGGTTGTGGCCTTCTCATCATCTGGTGGTGTGGACACATGCCTCCCTCCCTTCCTCACAGTAGGTCGGGTGCTGAATGTTGCCTCATTCTACGTGCCATTGCAGATTCGTCCCAAGCCTAAAAAATTAAATGATCACATATTTTTGATCCTTGCATCTTGGGATTTTCTTCCCTATATCGTCCTCGGAGAAACTATGTATTTCTAGTTCCAAGAAATAATAAGCGTTGAATAACGCATGAGGAACAGGCGAAGAATAAAAACAAAGAGGATCATGGTTTAATTGTGGGATGATGGACATGTTCTTTTGGCATTCATCGTCGTGAATATTTTATGTATGGAATTATTTATAAACAATTTCACACATGCTTTCTGAATTTAGATAAATAGTTTTATATAATGATTTTATAAATACATTGTTTGAGATATTTCCATCAACTGGAATTTAATTCATGATCTTTTTTAAATATGACTTTTTAATTCCATTCCATTTTATTTAATGTTTATTGATTTTATTTTGTTAATTAATATGGACTATTATTATAGAGTTCATGGTGAGGTCGTACAAAGATTTTCCCTCACACCAAACATGTAATATTAGAAGTTGGTATATTATCTTCTTCAATGTCTGAGCATGGGTAAAGAGTCACATGGAGGTGGATCTTATTGTTAGTCCTTGTGATATGGTGAGCTAGTTACAAGTGGAAATGTGGAATTGATGACGTGTCCATCCAATCAATGGCTTGACCTATCATTCTAAGTAACTACACCATTGAGGAATCCGAAAGGTTCCTAATTAATGGGCCTCCATTAATTCCACGAACGTTGCTCACCCTTTCCATCTCCTATTTATATGGAGTTTGGGGAGAGGAGCCAACATTGTTTCGCCAAGTAATGAAGTGATGACAAAGTGCTATGATGCCAAACCTTTGGAAGACAGAGCCAGTACCAATGAGAGGTGACGAATGAGGAACCGACACCTGATCCTGGAATAGAAGGGTCTTTCGGGAGCGACAAACACATGAGAACCCTTCAACGACATCGTATACATCCTCACGCAACCTCCAACAGAAAAAATTGAGGTAGAGGTTTTTAGTATGTTGAATTTTATTCGATTCTTTCTTCATATCCTATCATTATTAAACCAAATTATACATACTGATGTCAACTTTGTCTCCTCGATTTTATAAATTCAATTCACTGAAGTGGTAAAATTATGTTTTATGTAAATTTTCAAATGCACCTAAAAGGTGGGTAAAAAACGGAAAAAGTTAAATAAAATTTTATATATCTAATATTATTATAAAATGACTCCAATGAATTAAATTGAACATATATAGGTATTATGTATACATTTTTACCTAATGTAAATTTAAATAAAATATTATTTATTTAAATAAAAATTGGTTATAAACAATTGCGGAGAGTTTTCACTATTCATCAAGAATTGATTTTTTCGCGTTTGTTATGTTTTTCAATGGTAAAACGGCGCCCATTCAAATAATGAAGTGCATGAATAACAAACTACACCACGAGGTGGTTTTACCATGTGATAGGTATTATGAAAAATATTAGGTAAAAATATGATTTTCGATGGTAAAACGGTGCCCACATGCACTCCTAGATCATATGTTTTGACCTTTTTAGATGGTATCGGGTTTGTTATGTTTTTCAATGCCTTGTTTATAGCACCTGTTCCCCGTTAGCTTTTTTAAAAATGGTCATAACATCCGATCTTCCTGTCCATTCGGAATCTTTCACATATCGGGTCGAAGATCGTTTCAGGATCTTTGATTTGACAGGTTGCGGATCTAAAACAGACTCTCGGATCATTAGTTATCTCCGTTATTGTGAGTCCAATGTTTTTGTCTCTTTATGACCGTTTTGATAGGTTTTAACGGTTTCTCCATTTATTACTGTTTATTTGGATTTCCATGACCTTTTATCTTTATCAATGGATTTTTGTGGGTTATTATGATGATTATGTTGAATTATTAAGGGGTTTTCCAGAGTTGTCATGAGTTTTCATGCATTCTCATTCTTTCGAATGCCTCAATCTTCATATGCTTCTCCATCCGTTTTCATGTGTTTTCATGATTTGTCATCCCTTATCACATCTTTTCATACTTTTTCATGTGTTACCTTTATAATTTATTATTTATTATTTATTTATTATTTATATTTACTTATTATTTATTATTTATTATTTATTTTTAATAATTTTTTAATACTAATAATAAAATATTAATATTAATAATAATATTTGTTATTGGTTATTTTTTATTTTTTATTTTTTATTTTTTATTTATTATTTATTATTTATATTTATATTTATTATTTATATTAATTTATTATTTTTATTTATTATTTATTATTTATTCTTATTTATTATTTATATTTATTTACAATTTATTATTTATTATTTATTATTTATATTTATTTATTATTTATTATTTATTATTTATTATTTATATTTATTATTTATATTTATTCTTTATTCTTTATTCTTTATTATTTATATTTATTAATTATTTATATTTATTAATTATTTACATTTATTTATTATTTATTATTTATATTTAAATTTAAATTTTTACTTATATTTATTAATTATTTATATTTATTAATTATTTATATTTATTAATTATTTATTATTTATATTTATTTATTATTTATTATTTATATTTATTTATTATTTATTATTTATTTATCATTTATTTTTTATTTTTTATTTTTTATTTTTTATTTTTTATTTTTTATTTTTTATTTTTTATTTTTTATTATTAATGAGTTATTATTTATTATATATATTTATTATTTATTATTTATTATTTATATTTATTAATTATTAAATATTTATATTTATTAATTATATATATATATTATTAATTATATATATATATATATTATTTATTTATTATTTATTATTTATATAAATTTATGATTTATGATTTATTATTTACTATTTATTATTTAATATTTAATATTTCTTATTTAATATTTATATTTATTTATTATTTATTATTTATTATTTATTATTTATATTTATTATTTATATTTATTATTTATATTTATTTATTATTTATATTTATTATTTATTATTTATTATCTATTATGTATTATGTATTATTTATTATTTATTATTTATTAATTATTATTTTTTATTTTTTTTATTATTTATTATTTATTATTCATTATTTATTATTTATATTTATTAATTGTTTATATTTATTTATTATTAATTATTTATATTTAATTATTAATTATTATTTATATTTATTTATTATTTATATTTTATATTTATTTATTATATATTATATATTATATATTATTTAATATTTATACTTATTTATTATATATATTGATTTATTATTTATTATTTATTATTCATTATTCATTATTTATTAATTATTAGTTATTTATATGTATTAATTATTTATATTTATTAATTATTTATTATTTATTATTTATATTTATTTATTATTTATTACTTATTATTTACTATTTATTATTTATTATTTAATATTTATATTTATTTTATAATTTATTATTTATTATTTATTATTCATTATTCATTATTCGTTATTTATTATTATTGAGTTTATATCTATTATTTATGTATTATTTGTTTTTTCAATTAATATATATAAGTATATTAAATTCTGGTTATTAACCACATGATGAGCTTGCTGGAGTGGTAAAGTCCTTGGAAAATATGCAAGAGGTTAGGGGTTCAAATCTCACCAAACGCAATATTTCTTTATATTGCATGGGCATGTGCATGGGCATGTACATGGGCATGTGCATGGGATTTGCATGCATGGATAAATAAAGTAAATAAGGTAATACGAAATAAATAAAATAAATACGAAATAAATAAAATAAATAAAAAATAAATAAGAAAAAGAAAATAAATATGAAATAAATAAAAAAATACAAAATAAATAAGAAAAAGAAAATAAATATGAAATAAATAAAATAAATAAAACAATGAAAATAAATAAAATAAATAAAATAAATAGAAAATAAATAAAAAAAATAAGAAAATAAAAACGAAATAAATAAAATAAATAAAAAATAAATTAGAAAAAGAAAATAAATACGAAATAAATAAAATAAATAAATAAAATAAATAAAATCAATTAAATAAATAAAATAAATAAAAACTGCCACCAATCTATTTAGCGGCGGTTTAAACCACCGCGAAAAGAAAAAAAACTGCTACTAAATCGTGATTTTGTCGTAGTGTGTTATACATAATATAATTTCGACTATAATTATTCATTAGAAATATAAAACGATTTCCTACATAATAGCATTTTATTTATAATTATTATATATTAAATAATTAAATTTATTTATGACACAATAATGATGAAGTAATTACCTTATTAATAAATGATTAAACTAATTGATATTATAAATATCCAAATAAATTTAAATTGAGACTTATGGTGAATGAAACTAATTTTATATGTTATTATGACATGCTATGGTTGATTAAATAATTTTTTTTCGATGTGATAAACTTGATATGACTTTCACAAAAACAAAATAACAAATAGTGTCAAAATTGACGTAAATGAGTTTTTAAAACAAATACTATATAACTAATTGATATGATATTCCTAAATATCTAAGGATCAACCAAATGACATAGACAAGGTTCTATATATAAATAATGAACCACTTGGGGTTCATTTGGATTTTTATAATAATTTTATTAACCATTTATTATAATTATACAAGAATACCTGGTAAAAGTTACACTATTTAAGTAGAAGTTAAATCTAAACGATAAGGTTAATATGGTTACCTAAACCTGTATAAAACCAATTTCATGAGAGGTTTTGGTCCCATCCCCACCTTATCATCGAAATAAGTCATTATTTATCCATTATAAACCGAATTTGACAATATAATGAAATAATATTTGAGGCTTTTCCTAAAGTTACCCTCACCTCCCTCATAAAAGTGTACTTCCACTTCTATTGAAATCCACCTATGAAGCCATTTGGATTGGAAAAAACCTTCTAAAATATCCTCCCAACTACACCCACTTCTACCTAGAGGAATTATTTTGATTACAAAGCCATCATTGGGATCCTTTTTTATCAACTCAAAAGGAAACACCCAGAGAGGAGGTAATAATTTCACCACCTCTTTCAAATTTATTTGTGTTTTTCCACTTCCTCATTCTTCCATTCCAAAATAATAGCTCCGGTACCTTATACATAATTTGATGTTATTATAAAATTTTACAGCCACATTCATCAATCTATCCATCCTATTAATGATAAGTCACCATAGGTGTGTACATATGACATAACTTCTCCACCTCGTGGTGTAGTTTGTTATTGAAACACTTCATTATTTGAATGGGTATAAAATTGAGTTTATCTGATTTAAATAGTAAATATAACAATTTAAGTATTATGCATATATGATATACTATCAAATTACATACGAATTCACCTTCAATTGAATGATTTTGTCGCTCGTGCATACGTACGGATTACCGTCTCCACGTACGTGATGAAATTCATTACCCAATGTAACTATTCAAGAATAATTTTCATTTTATGGTTAAAAATAATTTTTAAGAACTTAATATCATTCTAGATATGAATCCAATACATCCAATCCATAAAAAACAATACTAACTTAACATAACATATAAAGGAAAATGAATTAATTAACATCCAAAACAATGATACTACTGAAATATTATTAACAAAGCAATAATAGAAGATCATATATGATATCATATTTATATATTTGATTCTTGAATAATTTAATAACAATTATTTATCTATAATACAAGAGGTTAGCATGCCCTCGATCAAGGAAAAGTACATGGTGATGGTTAATTTTACAATCTCTTTACTTATTCGAGGTTATTAACATGTAATTATCTACTGGATCCTCTTTATTATCCACATCTGTGTTTCTTAAAACTGTATATCAAAAAAAAATTACTATTTACTAGAATATGGGTAAAATTACTTTATACCCCTATTTTACAATTTATAGAATGGTGTGAAAAGAATATTTTCATCGTTTTCATAACATTGTAGTTTATGACCTTTTTGACAAATTAATGTAAGAATGTTTTTATCATATACGGTAGGTATGTTTATTCTCTACCATTATAACACCTATGAAGATTAACATAAAATATTATAGGAATATTTTTAAAATAAATGTTTTCTTTTATAATTATGTGACTTTTAAATGATTTCAAAATAGAAAAAGTAATTTCTCTAAAATAGTTTGGATTTTATCTATGTCAACATATGTTGTAGGATCTTACACTTATTTGATTTGGATTTATTATGATATAGTCTTCCATATAGTATTAAAAGTTTTTCAATATGTTTGACTGTGGATTATTAATTTATATACCCTTCATGGTTTATTGTTAAATTATTAATATTTCATATGCTAGTTTTAATATGAATTTTTATGTTATGGTTCAAACTTTTCAAATGAGGAATACATTGGACATTGTATGTGATGGGTGGATCTCGGCATAACTTCTCTATGCATCGGTAGGTCTCATTAGAGAAAATAGTGTCTTGGAATAAGGCCTTAAAAAATATTATTTTTATTCTTGGTACGAGGCCTTGACTGTGTGGTTATGAGGTCTGGCATTATTCATTCCATTATTATAAAATTCGATATTGATATTTCATGTGATTATTGGACTAGAACAATATCCGTGTGAATATGTAAATGGAATTATTTTATTTATATTTTAAATATTATGTGTATGATTATGTTTAAAGGGCTTATTTTTTAGTCTTATAAAATTTACTTAAATGTTTATGCTTATTTATTAATGTTTCTGCAATATTGTTATCATTGATGAGAATCTGAGTACAACCATTTCAATGTTTTATTTTTCCAATGATGTGAAGAATTATTTTATAGTTGACCTGTAGGGATAGGATAAGGTATATAAGTGTGTTCAAAGGGGACAAAATTTTGTTGTTGTTTTTATCTCATGAAGTAACGTAAAACTAATGTATGTATCTTGTACTTCAAAGGCATCTTAACTGACCGGTCTTTCTGGATTTGGTGCCTTGTGATCATGCCAATGTTATGTAATAATGCAATGAGTCTGGGTAACTAGTGTCGATTCATTATATAATCATCATAATTTTTTTAAATACACCTCACATGGAAATGGGGATGTCATTCATTAAATCATTTTATTGTCTGTCACATTTGTTATTGATTGGGTTCCTATTGTTTCCAATTATTTTATTAAATAAAAATGGATTTTTAAACATAATTAATAAAATTAAATAAATAATTTACTCTTATGTGAAAATTTATTTTCAATTCAAAACATTTAGTATCATTATATTTAGATTATGACCAAATGATTCTTCTTGGATTATATAAATTAATCTTTTCTAAAAATAATTGAAATAATGACTATAATTATATAACCAAAAGAACAGTTTTTAAATATTATTTGACTAAACTAATCATATCATCCAAGATTTTTTATTTAGGTTTTAAATAAGACCACATTATTTTGAACCAGTTTACGATCGAGAACATTCACCGCCTTCCCTTTTGTGGGGATTACCCTAGGTACAAATTATCCTGAGGCATATCCACTTGTAGTAACTAGATATGAATTTATTATCACATAAACTATATATTCATATACGTTATCAATACATAGGATTTTTCCAAGACTTCATATTAACATTATTTTTTTTACTAATATTTTTTATAAAAAACAATATAAAATTTCAAAAAATATAGCTCTGATACAGACTTTATTGATTTATAATTTTCATAATAGAATATTACATCATTTGTATGAAAAAATATATGACATATATAATCCAGGAAAAACAGTTTAGCTTTATCTATAAATAAGGATCATACATCACTTTTATATAATAAATAATAGATATTATTTAAATACATATTATTTATCATTAAAAAATATCTAACATTATTATTAGGAATTATAATTAATTTAGGATATGAATAAAATAATGGTTAGAACGAAAAGACTAGAATGGGGTAAGATAAAGTATATGTAATAAGAGATATGAATCTTTAATACATGGTTAAGCATATTAAACATCGAAATATCATAAGAATAGTACTACCATTTTAATATTGTGTGTAATATTTTTTAATGTTAGAGGATATGTAGTATTCATAACAACAAACTATAATAACATAAAGCTTAAATAATAAAAAATCTTTGATTATGTTAATATATTGTTCTTGACTAAACAATTTTCATAAATCAAAAAAAAAATTGTTAGAAAAGAAAAAATCGTTTCCATAAATTATAATGAAAATCAGATAAGGTATATCACATTATCCAAGTCATTTGGTAGTATATAATTATACTTCTTACAATCAAATCATAAATTTATTATTATCATCCCACAACATATAAAATACAACAAATCGTTGCAATCACGTAATCCAATAGAAGATAATGTGTTTTGTAAATGTAATGTAAATCAAACAATCATGAAATAATGAATGGGGTTTCCAATTTAATAAGGTAAATAATATTGTATCATGAAAAAAAATCATTAATGAGTGGATTAGAATCAAATCTAGATAATTCCAAATAATGTTTTTAAAATTAAATGATTTTTTAAAATTAATTTTAATAGGATTAGATAATAATTATAAAGGAACGAAACAGTTATATCCATGAAAAAAGTTAATGGAATGAAAATGAAATTTTACATACATTATATGAAATTCCATACAATAAAAATGTGAGAGTTGATATCCCAAAAAAGGATATTGGGTTCAAGATTCAACATTCATAGTTTCCTAATCTACATTTTCTCCTTAACACATCTTGAATATTAAAAATATTTTAATTAAAAAACTATAAAATTTTAATTATAATTACTTTTCTCACTATTTAACCATTATAATCATTGGAATGTATTTTATAATTCTTATCAATAAAGATGAAACATTTTGATATCATTTTAAAAAAAAATTCTACATTTGTTTCAATAAAAAATTCATCATCATATATAGATATGATGAATTATATAGAGAATACTAAGGTAAATCTAATTAAATATTATTTATATATATACATATGTAATAAAATTCATCCCTTAATATGGTGTTGGTTTGATATTTTGAAATGTATTTCTTTGCGATTAACATATTATTGATGGGTCTTGAAAAGAGATTCATCACACACAGAGAGATATATATATATATAGAGAGAGTTAATATATTCATTAAATAAGTATAAAATCATTAATATAATGTTAATGTACATCCCTATTAATCATAAATATTTTTTTTTTGATTGGAATGGTGAAACAGAGGAAGAGTGTGGGATAATATAATGATGTGTGGAAGAATATATGCTCTCTTCATGTTTTATATTCTTCTCTAAAACACTAAAACCCATTAATGAATCATATTGAAACTTTTTATAGGTATTTATTATAGCCTATTTTTATCATTTTTTGGTTGGTTCTTGTTTATGGATGCTTCATGTGAAATTTTGAAAATTTGGGATGGCTCTTGGGTTGTTCATGATTCTCACTTGATTTTCGTAAACTATATGTAATACTATTGAAATCCATTAAAAATCATTTAGGGAGTGTTTCCTCAATTAGAGTATGTTTTATCAAACTATGTTCACCCCTAGTGGATACCATTCGGCCTTCCCCATCTAACATCCCCATGGGATTTAATTATTTCGAAACATGTTTTACAATTTCATCAACCCTACTATAGACCCTCTCTCAAAACTAAAAATATATATAATTTTAAAATAATTATAGTGCTCTCAAGGATCCATTTATTCTCCTATAAACCATATCCATGGATGATATGTTGTAGACCATCATTGTTCGATCTCCCTGGGTAAGAGTTCTTAAAATATTATTTATTTCCTGCTTAATTCCTCTATCATCTCTTGGGTTTGATAGATCTATATGTCTTTTAAGGATCTAATATCTATTGTTTCGATCATGATTAAATGATTTATTCTTGTATCATTATTGAAGACATTATTCATTAGAGTTTCTTGTTGCATGAATTATGATATGTAATCTATTTTTTATAAAGGTGTTTTTGTTTACGATTTACAATTAAAGTTTAGGAAAATTTTATTTATTTTAATTAATTTTAATCAATTAAATTATTAAAAACCAAATTCAAAGTGAATATAGATTTTAATTTTCGTTTTCCTTTGATTTGGGGAAAATCCCACAATTCAACTGAATTGTGGTGTGATTGTGGCATTTGACAGATGTTATGAAATTAAATTATTGAATTAAAATTTTAAAATGATTTGTTATGTTTTTTTAAATTTTTAATTTTATAAAAATGGATTTAATTTTATGATAAAAATCTTGGTTCCCATTATCATGGAAAAGTCAATGTTTGATTAAAAACCCATTTGGGGTTTTTAATTGGAATTGGCATATTGAAATGGAAAATTGGTTTATTGTTTTTTTAATTGTTTTTAGATAAATTTTCCATTATTTATTATTTTTTTAGAAAATGAGATCTTATGCAGGGAGTGAGTTATTTTTTAAAATATTCTATAGATAAATTACAACTTTTACCAAATACAATGGAGAATGTCACATTCTCTATTGAATTGTGAGGAGTACACTTTCACCATTGTTTAAGGTGCATGTGTACTCTTGTTGTCATGATCACCTATTCGAGTGTGTGAGGATCCCATAACCAAGAATTTTTCTACATATTGGAAGATATATACAATTGTATTTTGTGATTTTTTTTATATAAGGAATTATTTATAAACAATTTCACACATGCTTTGTGGATTTAGATAAATAGTTTTATAAAATGCTTTTATAAATACATTGTTTGAGATATTTACATAAACTAGAATTTAATTCATGTTCTTCTTTATATATTATTTTTAATTCCATTCCATTTTATTTAAAGTTTATTTATTTTATTTTGTTAATTAATATGGACTATTATTATGGAGTTCATGGTGATGTTGTACAGAGATTTTCACTCACACCAAACATGTAATATTGGGAGTTGGTATATTATCATCTTCAATGTCTGAGTGTGGGGAAAGAGTCACATGGAGGTGGATCTTATTGTTCGTCCTTGTGATATGGTGAGCTAGTTACAAGTGGAAACGTGGGCCTGATGACGTGTCAAGACAATCAATGGATTGACCTATCATTCTAAGTAACTACACCATTGAGGGATCAGGAAGGTTCTTAATTAATGGACCTCCATTAATTACACGAAAGTTTCCCACCCTTCCCATCTCCTATTTATATGGAGTTTGGGGAGAGGAGCCGACATTGTTTTGTAAAGCAATGAAGTGCTAAAAACTGCTATGATGCCAAACCTTTGGAGGACAGAGCCAGTACCATTGAGAGGTGACAAACGAGGAACCGGCACCTGAGCCTGGAACAAAAGTGTCTTACGGGAGAGGCAAACGTAGGTGATCCCTTCAACTACTTCGTCTACTTCCTCGTGCCAACTCCAATAGAAAAATTTGAGGTAGATGTTTTAAGCATGTTGAATTTTATTCGATTCTTTCTTCATATCCTATATCCACGACGATGATAGCCAAAAGAACATGTCAATTATCCCGCAACTAAACCATGTTCCTCTTTGTTTTTATTCTTCGCGTGTTCTTCGTGTGTTATTCAAAGCCTATTATTTCTTGGCACTAGAAATATAGAGTTTTGCTGAGCACGATATATGGAAGCGAACCCCTAGACGCAAGGATAAAAATATGTTATCATTTAATTTTTTAGGCTTGGGACGAATCTGCAATGTCACGTAGAATGAGGCAACATTCAGCACCCGGCCTGCTATGAGGAAGGAAGGGAGGCACATGACCACACCACCAGATGATGAGAAGGCCACAACCCATCAGCCGTGGAAGAGCATGCTGGCAGCCGACAGCCGACCTGCTCTGTGGTGGAGTGGCGATGTGTGTCAGAATTGTTGGTGGAGCAGGAGGCTGCGGTAGAGGAAAAATGGTGGTCGGCCTTCCGGGAGGTCACGCAAGACCAAGGGGACCCCTCTGATGGGTATCGAGAGCCAACTAGATGATGGTTTGAGGGACCGTTCTGGAGAAACTATAATGGGGTGCACCCTCATTCAGTGCCGGCTCGGGAATATCGTACCCAGCGGGCCATGAGCTACGCGGGCTGGGTTGTGCCACCAGGTCGCGTCCCGCGGGCTGCTCCAATGGGATGCACCCAACGGGCCGCGCCACAATTCCACGCCAACAGGCTGGGATCTTCCACCCCTTTGTATAACGGGTTGAACCACATCCTAGTGGGCCGAGCCTGCTATGGCCCTGGCCGGGGTGGACCAGACCTCGGCCTTTTAAGACCCATTTTTTCCTTTATGGTCATAACACCTGATCTGGGTCTGTTTTATGAACCGTCTGCGATGCCAGGATCCATGGATCGAGACGGAGTTTGGAAATACCCCACATGAGATTTTTATAAGTTAGAGTATGGCCGGGATGTATCGGTCCCCAAATCGAACCAGACCCTTAGAGCAGAAACACTAATAACGTACAGAACGAGCGTCTGATTGATGTGTCGTCTATAGTGTTGGGTCCCTTTTGACGTGACAAACCCATGGGTTACTTTTTTTGTGGAACTTAGGTGTGGATGAGGTATGATCTATTGATTTTGGGAGGTACCCCCAAGCACAATACGTATGGAACCCTGCTACTGGCTGAGACATGACGACTACTGATTATTTCAACTCAGAGTGACTCGAATTGCCCAATCGGGAGAGCCTTCTGAGTTATGGAAGAAAAACCACGAGGAGATCCTTTTGTGATGCGGTAGATCCAAAATACTCAAAAGGATTAGTACCTCAGTAGGACATGAGGGGGAGCACCTCTGTGTAACGTGGCAGACACATGGTGGGGAGATCCTCTGTGTGATGAGTCAGACCCACGGTACTCCACAAGAGGTGTACCACAGCAGTGCATGGATTGTGGGAAGCCTCTGGGTGTGATGAGGAAGTAAAACAATACTTTATAGAGGAGGGGTTCTCCAGCTTCTGAGGTGTTCAACATTGTGAATGATTATGTTACTTGTTACTACCCCCCAGAATAAATCTTGTTGTGAGTTATCTTTACTTTGTGTTTCTGATTAAGGTTGTGCTATGTGATACATCACCTTCATTGTGTGACCTAATAGGTATACTTCCCTCATTTATGTGATGAGTATTTCTATCCATCACTCATTATAATGAATCTAATGTCACTATGGGTTGTTTGGGAATGAAATAATGAGTAGCAATTTTATTATTTTCCCCACATTTGATAGGTGTAGTGGAAATAAATATCATTTTTACATATCTTTTGTGATTAATTTCCCTATTTATCTTGGTTGAGTACTGATATTTGTGTCCTTATTACATCTTTAATTTTTTCTATTGATGTTTTGTTGAATCATTCCTTTGAAAAGACTTATAAATTATATCCATGAAAAATATACTAATGAACCAATGAAATAAAATTCTTCACTGGTAAAAAATCCTGTTGAGTTTAGAGTGCATGTCATTCAGGGTCTAAGACCTACACCCTCACTTGATCTCATTCAGGCTCCATTTTTTGATCCAAAGAGGGAGGAATTTGGTATTTGGGCTAAGGAATTGCATCAATAGAAGCCATCATCATTGCATGTCACAAAAAATCCTCATGATTTATAGGATTGTTTGGATATGGATGAAAGTATATGTGATTTCTTGGTGATTTTATGTTTTATAGAGGTGAAATGTTCCATCTTCAAGATAGTGTGTCCTAGAAATAGAGAGTAAGACACTATGATGATGGTGTATATGAATAAAGTTATATACGGGAAGGAATTTAATGTTGTTTTCTATGACCATTTCTATGTAGACTTGTTTGTTTGGTCTTGAATAATAAATTTTTAAAACTCCAACAACATGAGATAGCACTGATTGATTGTGATAATTGCTTTATAGATCTTTTTCAACTATAAAATGAGACAGTATCGAATGAAAAATTGATTACATGATTATTAAATATGGGAATATGATTTTTTTATTCATTCTCAATTTCTCTTATTGATACTCCATTTTAATAATGATGATATGGATATAGAATCGATGGTAGAAATGGACTTGGATGAAAAGTTAGGGTTAATGGGAGTTCTTTTTTATCTTATTAGTTATTTTGTGAGTTCCTATAATGGGAAAGGAATATTGATTATTCTCTTGGTGTTTCACATGGTAAGAGTTCCCCTATACCACTTTTAATTCGTGGAATAGTCCCTTAATTTTTAAACTATTGTGGCATGCCCAGGTACTCAAAATGTGTTTTCACATAGCTACATATGGTTTCTGGTTCCAAGAAATTCTTAGTTCACTTATAGATCTTCCTCAATATCTATTACTATACACATTTTCACATAAGATCATATTATAAAAAACCTACAGTGTTGATATAATAATAATCATGAATAAAGGGTTCAATCCACATGAATTTGGAATAAATCTTATTCACACAATAGAAGATTCTTCAGATGAAGTAGATACGGTTTTAGTGATAGTGAGAGGTACCATCACTATACATTCATTATTCATGAAATATTTATTTTATACTTATACATAATTGTTTTTCATATAAACATGTATTGTAAATATTCTTAATCATTCTATGAAGAATTTATCTTAGGTGATGGATAATACCAAACCCCTTAGAAAAAAGGGATATAAGGGTTTTCATTGTCACAATAGTTTCATCCCACTATGCGTGATTAATATTTAGTGGTATTTATTGGTTCGTGACATGGAAAATAATAATTTAATATTTGGTAAGGATTGGATCATTTATAATAAAGAACAAATTAATTTTTATATTCTATGGGTATTCGTTACTGATCTTAATGGGGTCTTCCTTGTCGTTTATAGAGAATATGACATGTGGTAAATTATATTCAGAACATATTATCCATAGTTGATGTAAATGATATATATGTTTTTTACATAGATATGGAATATATTAGTGATGATCACTATCTAGTTGACGTAATGATTTCAAGTGTTTTTCCTTTTGAATTCTCTAGTCTACAAACAATGAGGGAGATAGAGTTTTATATCAATTTAGTACCTAGTACTCAGATGATATCTTCTCCTCCATACCACCTGTAATGAGTTAATATTAATGATTTGATGACTTATTATAATGATGTGATATATAAAGGCTTTATAATCATGAGTGTGTCACCTTATGAGTTCATATTCTATTTCATATAAATGAAAATGGGTCACATTTCCATGGTGTTGATTTAAAAACAACACAGTTGATTTCTGAATATGAAAATGTATACATTTCCGTGAATTTATGATCTTTTAAACCATAAAAAAGTGGTGAAGTGGTTTTTGAAATTTTCTCTATGATATGGTTATCATCGGTTTAGAATAAAAGAATATATAATTTAGAAAACAACATTTCAGATAAGTTATTTCCATTATGAGTACCATACCATGTGTTTTTTCTACTCAATGGTCTTGTGGTTTTTATGGATTTAATGAAAATTATCATTTACAAGTATCTTGAAACATTTTTGGTTGTCGTTGTGGATGAAATCCTTGTTTATTATATATATGAGGAGGACCATGTGACTCATTTGAGAGTAGTTCTAGAATGGTTGGGAAATAACAAAATTTATGTGAGGAAATCTAAATGTTAAGTATTTATCTAGTATTTTATGTTTATGGGACATATGGGATTGAAACATGGAATTTATATTGATCATAAGACGGTGGAAGTTGTTATCACATAGTAAAACCATTGAATATTTATGGGATTTGGCACAAATTGTTTTAGCTAGGTATTACCATTGGGTTGTAAAGGATTAATCAATGATGGATTGTTCGATGACTTTATAACTATGATAGGAGTTATGGTTTATTGGGATGAGAAATTTAAAATTTTATTGTTGACTTAAAACATATTTTTAATATTGTGATAGTGTTGAACTTTCTATTGGCCAGGTAGGTCTATGAGGTCTTTTGTGATACATTAGGTTATTTTATGGATTGTGTAGTTATGATGGGTGATCACATCATTAACTATAGAACAAGTAATCAATTCAAATGATAATAACTATCTGATGCATGACCATGAACTCATAACTATGATATGTGAACATAAGAGTCAGATACATTACCATTCTAGTGAATGGATTACTTTATGTTACAATCGAATGTTCATGAGTTATATAGTTTGAAAAAAAATTGAATATCCAGTAGATACATTGGGTAGAATTTCAAATATCTTTTAACATTGACATCGAATATTTATAGGGAAATGGGAATGTAATTACATATTTGTTTAGTCGAAATCATTTTCCCCATGTCCTGAATGAATCATCAAAAGTGTGGATGTTGATGGATATATTTTTACAGTAACATATTGGATTTTAGAAATCTATAAAAGAGGTTTAATTAGAATGTGTTCATGTTACATTTTCTCTTAGTGACATGATTCTTCAATAATAACATCTTGATGATGAATTTCGCATAATTATGAACTTTATTTATGGTGGGGAGACCATGGAGGATTGGTAATTCTCTTTGGATGGTATTATATCATTCTAGAGTAAGTATGTTGTACCTTTTCCTGTATGGAAAAAATTATTTAGTGATTCCAAAACATCTTTTTGGGATGTTTACCCTAGATCCAAGAATATATTTTATAACCATCAACAATGATTTGGGTTCAATGATTTGATATAGTGCATATTTTATTTTCTCGGTCATTATTATATGTTCCAACATGTCATGGATGAGTACTAAAAACCATTAGGTTTTATTTATCCACATCCAGTTCTATCATAAAAGTAGGATGATATAACCATGTACCTTATGGTTGGGTTTTCATGTACTATGAAAATGTTGACGGTGATACATATTCATAATTATGTCTTTTAAGCATGAATTATCAACATTAGTAAAAATTGGGATGACAATTTCGGTTTGGTTGTTTTCTTATAAAAATTAATGCACTAAAATAATAGAAGATATCTCATTTTGATTCCTTGTGAGGATGAACTTGTAAACCTCTATTTTGTATGTTGGAGATCATTGAATGTTCCTAGGTTGGGAGGATAGTGGTTCAAGAGACGTCAAGAAATATTCAGTTGATTCGTCATAAAATATCAATGGCACAAATAAATTATTTTTTATGTTGATTTTCATAATTTACGATTGGAATTTTTATATAGTTATTTGGTGCTCTCAATGGTTTCACCGCATTTGGTTCATATATTACATGTGAATCAAGGGATTCATGTTCAAAATTTTGTTGGACCTTTAGAGTTTTATGAGTTAGAGGGAAAGATGGATTACTATTCAAAACATCCTCGATAGATGATGTTAACACATAACTTGTTCCTCATATCTCAAATACTAATGTATATTTCTAACCCTTCTCATCTTCATATCGGGAGTGATCATGAGGTTGGGGTCAATTTTTACATGATTGATAGGCTATCCATGAAACATGATTATGAAACCAAAGAACTGTATTGGAGGATGATTCCTTTTGTTATAGTGATATGGAAGCATGGTTCTAATGCTCTTGAGACAAGAAAGATAGAAGAATTAATGAGAGATATGTGGTTTCTTTTTTTAATAGAAGAATAATTACAGTAGTTATAGTAATAAAAAGATTATATGGTGGGTAGGTTGAAAAAGAATGTTAAGGTTCTAAAGTTATTCTCCACCCCACTTTTGATTATTCTTTGGTTTGGTATCATTTAGAGGTGGATTGGGTGAAAATTTTAATATTTTTGAAGGATATTAGACTCTACACGTTTGGCGCAAGGATTTGGAAAACTATAGGTCATGATAATGAGAAACATCAAAACCCATGAAGTGAGGTTTCTCAAAGTATGATCAAAACTTGAAAAATCATAATACCTTCTACTAGAAACAATAAACCCCATTAGTGTGGGCCATGTTTAAGGTTCACGGATTGACAAACCGTGCAACCCTTCAATCTAAACCAGAAAATGATATATAATTATTTTGAAAATTGTTTTAAATTTTACAAAATAATATTTTGGACCCCATTGGACCCTAACTAGATATATATCATATTTCATTGTTATGGGGGATCTCTATAACACCCGGATGTTTTTTAATTTATGTTTTCATTAAATAGTTTTCTTTAACATCTTTTTTGCATGCAATCGTGAGTTTAAATAATCCGCAATATTCCATTATTATAAAATTTACCATTATAGCCTGTACATTAGGTTAGTGGGGATAATTATGAGTAACTTATGAAAATTAATTGTGAATTCATTAGGAAACATTTATTTATGAAAAATATAAATAAATTATATATATTTTATTTTTGATTTATATATATTTGGTAATGAAATTAATGAGTTATATATGTGTTATATACTTATTAAATTTTTTTAATATTCATCTAATGGATATTTTAGTCATTTGATATGATTAAAACCCTATTTTATGTATAAAAACCTATTTAAAAAATGATTAATTTTACACCTTTGAATCGAGAATCCGTATTTAAATAAGAATTCGAGAGATTAATAATTTTCTTATGAAAAAATAAATTTTTCATTCTATAGTAGGATATAAAAATTTACATTGGATGATTTTCTCATAATTTTCGGATTAATTTCATGTTTTGATGAATAGTGAAATTATGAAAAAATTTATTGGGAAACAACTTTTTCCATTTAAAAAATATATATAGTTAAATTATATTATTGAATGGTTTAAAATTATAAATAGAATAGATTTTAAAATTTAATATAATTTATGTTATTAGAATTCATTTTACCATGAATTCATTTGTAAAAACATTTCGATCCTTTTCAATGTTTTACCTTTTAAAAAACACATTCTCTCATTACAAAAATAGGATTTATTTTAAATTAATTACTGTAAAATTTTATTTAAAATATTCAATAATTGAATCCATTTTCTGAATCATTAGGTCAAAACTATTTTAATAGGCTAATTTAATTTTTAGGCATTATGAATAGAATATTTGTAATTATTTTTATTACTATGGTTAAAGGTAAATTGGGTAATTTAAGGTAACAATAAGATTATAAAATTTATTTAACACCCATATAAAACATATTGGATGACTAAATTAGAACATTTTAATCTAGGTTTATTAATTTAATCACTTTATGGCTACTTTCCTATGAATATGACATGAATATAATAAAAACTACTTTATGTGACAAAATAACACAATCTCATTTTATATAAGTATCTAAATTATAATATATAGATAAATAGGAGATCATATCAACTATATATAGTCTATTTAAGAAACCATAAATAATCACATTATAAAAAATTATTTTAAATTTTTAGAACCTAAATATTTACCATTAATGATGACATAATATTGATGTAGAAAATATTTAATAATATAAATATCAAATAAATATTATTAAAAGTATTAATAGAAATATAATATGAACTAATTATTGTGCTCCATGAATTTTTTAGGTGACTATGACATTTTAAGAGTGTATTGAATATTTATTTTTGAACTTATCATCCATTTTTTTTTTAATTTAAATTTATGAACTGTGTCAATATTGACTATATTTATATTGTATAAAAATAAAATTTTATTAAATTTTTTGAAAATCATTAAAATTTGTAAAAATAAAAAATCGATAAATCTAAGATCTAAAATTTCCTTATATATCCATTTATGGTCATTTAAAACCATACAATTAAGTATTTATAACCATTAGATATTTACAATGCTATTACCACAGTTAAAATCATATAGAATAACTATTAGTCAATTAAAAAGATATGGATTAAATTGAAACAATAACTGGTCAAAAATATATTCTATTATGAGATTACAACCCTATATCATATCATCTCCATGATTGGGACGTTTTGGAGGTTTTTTGGGTCGATTGTTTTTAATATAAATTATTATTTATGGAGTTACCAAATGTGCCTCTCACCTCAATTATAAAAGGGAACCTACTCCCTCACATATTAACTTCTTTTCTAGCCTCATGATTGGCCATAACCAGACCAGTTTCCAAATAATCATCCTTATTTTCATTCTAGTGTTTTGGTTCATCTCCAAATTCTAACTATTGTGCTCCTAGAATAGATTTAGGGGAAGCACTTCGAGGAAGAGGTAATATCATATACTGATTCCTTTAAACTTCATTCTTCTTATACATCTTATTCATTAGTCGTTTAATTATAAATTAATATAATCTATATCAAACATACACTGATATGTTATTATAAATATGAAACAACCTTATTTCACTGTCTATCCATCCTACGAATAACGAAATCACTGCACTTGCATACTTACGACATATTGTCTCCACACCATGGTGTAATGCATTTTTTCACCACTAACTTACATGGATGGTTATAATGGAGGAATATATATATATATAAATATATATATGACTAATATGAAATGATATTTATTCTGAGATACTATACACCATCTAGTTCAATAGCATTCAACAATTATTTGAGTGATATCATCACTCGTGCGTACGTACGACTTACCATCTCCACGATGTGATGTGATTAATTCTCCATAATATTCATTAAATCATGATTTTATAAATTTATTTAATTAATAAATATGATATATACTATAATAATATCATTATTTAAATTATTTAACTATAACAGAATATGTGGAAAATGAACAAATATGACAAATCCTGCATAAGAACATAAAGGAGACAATATCCGAATATCAAGTGATAATGAAATATTACTAACAAAAAAATGATAATATAATGATATATGATATCTTAACAGTTGTTATGATTTTAGAAAAAGTAAATGAGATTATTTAAATAATTATATAGGATGTCTATATATATACTATGGATATTAGACCTAAGATAAGGGATAACTTTGCAATTCTCATTTTTATCTGATATTGTTTATTCACAAGTATTTATTTGGTTATATTTATCACACACATCCATGTTTTCTAAATTCTTATTTGAATATATTTTCTATATCCCTATATTTTTTTTATAATTAGTTATTTTTTACTAAGTATTATGATTGAAAAATTTTGTTGTCTTTGTTATGAGGTACTTTTTGACTTTTCCAACAAAAGTAGAAGACAAATGTTTTTTAACTTGTACGACATTAATAGATTTTTTACATTCCTAATGTCTTACTTCCATGATGCATACCCAATGAAATTTCCAATTTATATTAATATAAAATTATTTATTCAATTATTTTTTGGTATTTTGGCGAAGGAAAACATTTTTTAAGAAAAAAAGGATATTTTCCTCAAGAAATTATTTCAAGTGTTTGCTCAGAAATATTTACCATATAAGATGAAAATATTTATATATGGCTATATTTATAAACCAATTTTTACAATGATTTTATTGTTTATTATTTAGAAAATCAATTTGTTTTAAATCAATTATGAGGGAATGATGTTTAAGAAACCCATTTTATTTCACGTGTTATACTGTGGTGAATGTTTTTATATTTTTGTGGGACACGTAAGAATTGTTTCATTATGAGATGGGTGGGACCTATATTTCCCTCCAACCCATTGTGAAAATATTTATATCTAATGATATATAAATGACTTGAATGGAATGAAAATCTGGTTCAATAATACAGGATGAGAATGAGGAGTGAACTTAGTTCAGTAATGGACTTTGTCTGCAATGATGGTCACGATAACGAGCCTTGAAAATGTTAAATGATTTTATATGTGTATGTGTATATTCCATTGAATTTCATGTTTTATGTTATTACTATTGGGATAATATTTCACTTTTATTATTTATCTAAAGACATGATATTATGATATTTTATATACAGGATAATATTTTCAAATGTTATGTTCTTATGATTATGATATGACTGGTATTTCCCTTTTTTACCCTAAAACTGAATTTGAAATCACCATTTCATATGTTTATTTCCCAATATCATGAAGAAGGTTATTAAGTATGACATTCCAAAAAGTATTCTAGTTTTGAATAAATAAGCAGGATAGAATGTGGATGTTTTACGAAGCAATTGTTTATGTTTCCACGTTTTTAAAGACACTAAACCTATACGGTCCTACAATTGGTTTTGTTATGTTAGGTAATAAATATTTCTAAATGATGAAGTAATATATATATATATATATATATATAACTTATAAGTTGTTATAATATCAATGACTTATTTTTTCTCATACAATCCCTTATTAAATTGGTTCAAATATTTGTAGTCATCCTTCGATCACCCCTATTAAGAGGCCTTCTCCTCTTCTTTGTCTCATTATCTCTTCATATATAATACATTGTTTTTATATATTTACATGATGTTGGAGGATATAACTCCATTTTTATAGTCCATGAATCTATTTTTGATTCATACATATCTGTTGCCAATGTTTTTTTGGAGTATCCCATTCTGGGCATTGTGATACGTGATACGTATATTCAAGAATGTAGTTCTTTTTAAGAATGAACAAGTTATTTCCCCTCAATTTATTTATTTAAAGTAAATTTATTTCAATTTGATTTTTAAAAATCGAATCTTTATTAATTATGATTTGAATTTTTTTCTTTATATTTATGGAAAAAATCTAAATTCTAATGAATTGTGGTTTTATTATGTAATTTTAGGGAAATTAGGAAATGAAATTGCTACATTAAATAGTATAATGAAATCGTTAAATTGTTTTTTTGAAATTGAATCAAAATTTTCATTTTTAAAATATTTGTTTAAATATTTTTGTATAAACCTTTTTCTTTTTTTCCTTGAAAAAACATATAATTGCAAAAAATAGATTTTTATTTCTAAATGGAAATTAGAATATCAAAAAATGTGTTAATATTTGTTTGAATAGTATTGAGATAAATTTATAGTTACTGATTATTGTATAAGAATATGAAATACTAGGTATTTAGTGATTTATTTGAGACAACACTCTATTGATGATTTACAATACTAACATAAAAAAGTGAAAAAAGTGACATCCCTAATAGGATGGCGATGAGTACTCTTTGACCAGTGTCTGAGAGACATGTGTACATATATTTCTATTATCACATACTTGATCATGTGAGGATCCCATAACCTAGAATCGGGTTACCCCTTAGAATATGGACATGCTTCATTATTGTGATTATTTTTATATTTTCATTGGTTTTAAACTAAATTATTCCCTCCATGTAAACTTTTATCTGTTCTCTTATATAATATTTTTATTATTACATTTTTTGAAATATGTCTATAAATTGAAATGTAATGAATGATTTTTATTAAATATTAATATTTTTTTACCATTCATGTATATATAAAATTGAAATATTTATTTGGGTAATTAATGTGGTATCTTATTATGGAATCCTTGGATAAGACCTATTGGGATTTTATATCACACACTACCTAAGCCATCATCTATTTATAGATTATCTACTATCATATTTGAAAAAGGGGAAATAACAACATGGAGGTGGTTTTATTATTAATCCATGGGACGTAGCATTTTTTGTCCACTAGGACATGGATTTCTTATTATTTACTTATGGGAATTTTTTTTGTTAATGTTTGGGTTTATATAACCACATGACTTATGGTATGACTATAAATGTGGGGTTTCATTTTTATAATTATGATGTATAACAATTTCATCCACTATATATATAGGAAATTCATTACCACCATTTTCTTGAAAGATGACATTATATTATCTCCAACCTTTGGGGATTGGGAATTCTCCTAGGGAAATGTCAGTGCTAGCTCAGTTACTTTGGTTCTAGGTTATACAAACATTTTCCTGACAATGCGTAATTGGATATTAATTCCAAAAAATTGTCCCAAAGGATTATAAGGGTGTTTAGGGAAGAAATGTGGTATTATTTTTTTATTTTTTTAGTTTAATATGTTTGTTTCTTAAGGGATATGTTATTGGTTATTTATGAATGAGTATATGAGTATTTGTAAGTTGAAGTATTGATTAAATTTTTATATAAAAGGAGAAAAATTTAAAAGAGATAACTTTAACATTAAGAAAAATATATAATAAAATACAATGTATTTAAGAAATTATAACCAATTATTAACTGAATTAATTATTCTATTAAAATGTAGTATTAAAAAATATTGACTTTCAATATTAAATGTTCAGAATTCAGTATATATAAAATATGTTTGAAGCATGAGAATTATGTTTATTATATTGAAATGAGCCATTTTCGTCATTTAATTTATTTTTGGACAATATTACAAATTTATCACTTAATAATTCATAATTTGTTCATCATTATATCATAAATCATGAGTGATTTTAAAAACATTATTTTTACTATTCATCATAAAATTAATGTAAATGATGTAATTAAAAAAAATGAAGTGTTAAAAAATTTAATATGTTGATTCTATAAATTACAATCATTTCATAGAAAAAATTAATTAAAATTGGTAAATTTATTTTTGAAAATAAAAATTCCCTTTTTACTTCAATATATTAAAATTATGTTTATTTAAAAATTAGTCAATATTTCATTTGAGTTTTCAATCAATATATTTATTTTTTGTAATTATAATACTTTTATATTCATAAAATTATCATGATCAACATGATTTTAATCAAATATTATTATTTTAATTTGAAATTACTATTCTAATGGCTGGGATACCCTTCTAAAAATCACAATAATACTCCCATTATAATATTACATCCTTTAAATATTATATCATTCATTTATTCATCAATGACTGCAATACCTCCCAATGTTCCATATTTTAAGTTTCATCGATATTTATTGGTTTCTAATATCAGTTTTACTCTCCATGGTGTTATTTATGGGGGTTATGATTCTCGTAGATTAAATGGATCCATATTTTACAATTCTAAATTTTTTATATTATTTTTTTCCAATGATAATATTTGGAATTTTTTAGGTTTATTTTTTGACTAATATAATTATCTCTATTAATTAGTCGGTGTGTTGTTCTTATCATTATGTGTTATATGTTTAAAATAAAATTTCACAAATATATATTCTAAAAATATTTGACATGTAAACTATGGGTCATTATAGTTCCATATATGTTCACCTGGTTTGACAATCCCAATTAATATACTTGGGTTACTTCACATATTATTTATGATCCCTTATCAATGTTTTCATATTCTATTTATTATTTGATAATATTATAAAATAAATAATGTTTATGTGTGTGAGATTAGTTATTAATTAAATTTCATTTTTTAATTTTTTTTTCTCTAGTTTAAAAATTATAAATTATCATTCATATGTTTATGGTAAAAATTATTATTCTTAATTTATTATAATTGATAAAATGTATAATGAATGTAAATTAAATCAATGCATGTAATCTATGTAGAGATTTTCCTCACGAGGAAGATAATTTTGATAGAGATGCATATAGAGTATGATCTGTTGATAGTGATGGATGTAAAAATATTATAATATTATTGGAAAATATAAATTATGTTATGATAGTTATTGATCACCTTATATAGAACAGTTCACAAATACAAAAGCATTGTAACAATGTTAGAAAATTTGAATATGTATTAACATGCCAAATTCAATGGAAACAAAAATCCATTCATAGATAATAAATGGATACGTTCCTTAGAGAATATATTTCTCACTTTTGATTGTAATGAAAGTGAGTTAGTTTTGATGGAAGTCTATCATATCATAGTGAATGCTGATAGATAGTAGTAATTAAATCAAAACACTAAAGACATGGTAGAAATACAGTGCACCAGGTGGACAGATTTGATGGAACTTTTATAATAATAATATATTCCCAACGAACAAAGATAAGATATGAAAATAAAATAATGATTTTAGGTGAAAATTAAGTGTAAAATATATCTAACAATGAATATAACAATACATGTTATGAAAAAAATATTTCTAAATATGCACAAAATACAATGAGCATGATTGGCCATTTCATTAATGGGATTAAGAGTGTCTATTGATGTGAAGTAAAATCTGAAACCATTTTTTATATGAGGATACAGAATAATAACATATAAATATATAAAAATAATAATTAAAATGAAAGGAATTAAAATGAAAATATGTTAAGAAGGGGATGATAACGAAAAAATGAACAGAGGAAGAAGATAAAAGGGTATTTTTAAATATGTAATACTTGGGGGAGGAAGCATCTTCAAATTTGGTTAAATTTAAAATAATTTTTTATGTGAGGAGAAAAGGGACATATACCTAATGAATATAAGGTTAAAGGACAATAAAATAGATTTATGAGCAATAACAGTTTGGAGATGTAGAATTATTCTGACTAATGATAGAATCATAGATGGATATTACCACAGAAGAGGATAAGGAGAGAAGGATAAGAATAATTATTTTTCTACATCTGAAGTGGTTGTTCTTAAATATTTACTAAAAGGTAAAATATCATAGATTATATTATTGAAATTTTTTTACATGATTCTGTAACATCTAGGATCATATTTTTACACATCATTCAAGTTTATTTTTTTATATGGGGTTTTCTCTCATGTGCTTAGTGTGATGCGTGTAAATTTTGAGGTTTTATTTTTTATCATTGGACACGTGGATATTCCTTAGTTTCCTCTAATACTGTTTTGGGGGAAAATTTATTTTTTGATCCTAGAAGCAGGTGGAACATTGCAGGAGAATGGTTAGAGGATATCATGCATCTCATCCCTTGTACCCAATCACCTTTGGGTTGTTGTTAGAGGCTTGGGGAATGCCTTTAACATGGTTCATAAAACCTTGTAATAATAATGAGAGGAGGTTAGGTCTCATGGAAGAAACCTTTTTTATAGATGGTTCATGGATTCCCAAAACATTCAGTTGAACCATGTGAGCTTCCTAGATCCAAAAAAATTGTGTTTCCAATTATACCCCCTCAAAAATTTTAAACATTGAATTCCCAAATTGTTCCTCTATGATTTCATATGTCCCTAACATATCCCCTCCCTTTTTCTCAATGATTCTCCATTGTTCTTTGGTGTATATCTAGGGCGATTCCTCAAAATTTGAGGGTGATTTCCCAAGTTATTCTCATCTTCTCTTCTCAATATTATTTTTCTTCCATTTTATCATCATTTATTATGATTACAAGGTCTCTAGTACATCGGTATCATTTATAAATTGATTTATTTTTTGGGTTTTGTGTTTTCAAGTTTCCTCTAGGATATTATTTATTCTATGAACCTTTGTGAAGTTTTTAAATTATACATTTTTAATGAACCATGAGGTTGATTACAATTCCCTTTGCACTTATCATTTATTTTTTTAATTTTTTGATTCATTCCTTTCACACCTTCATTAAATTTTCATTAGATATTTTCATTTTGGAATATTTTATTTATGATTACTAAATTGGTCTTAACGATTGTTTTAAATTATATGGAATTGTTTTGTTGAGCATGGAACACCAAGTGCCTGATAATGTTCCCAGATGGATTTTTAGAGTGGTTTGTTGATTATAATATATTAATTTTACATGTTAATGTTGTTGTCAAATATATATAATTATTTTTGGTTTATAAAATGTATTTATAAATGGTTGTGGCATGGATGTGGTGTGCACTTGGATTTGGAAGATTTAATGACATCTGATAAAGATGTGTGGCATGTAATTAATTTTTATTGAAAATGGTTTTTCTTTACACATGTGTCTTCAGTACATAATTTAATTTCTCTAAATTATTGTGAAATGGAGAATGTTTTTACACTATATTTGGAAATATTAATTGTGTTATTTGAAATTGAATTATTTGTGCATGTTCGGTGATTTTTCGAAACATGTAAAAATAATTATAATGATGCCCTTCCTTGGATATTCTTTATACCTTATTTATGTTTAATGTATGATATATCATCATTGTGGTATCCTTTTGATCCATCATGTGAATGGGTAGGACTTCATTAATATGGATTCCTCCATACCCATTTACTTTGAGAATATTCGGATATCCTTGTTGTGGAATCCATTGACATCTTATAGTTATTTAAAGAGATTGATATTTGGATTGATTTGATTTTGTTTTTTAGTTTGAATTTTTATATATGATATATGTTCTTCTGATTTGAAGCTCGGTTGGCATCAGTTTTATCACCCCCTTTATACTCATGAAATTGTAACCATGTTCATATATTAATGTTTCTATAATGATTAATGCACAAGTATGTATTACACTCTTAATAGTGGTTTATATCAGAGATATAAATTTTTTAATTATTTCTATGATATAGTATCCCTTTTGTCAAAAAATTTATGGTGAGATCTTGCATGTGGTAGAAATTTGAGGTCATCAAGAGGGGCATTAATTTTTGGATGAGTCAAGATGTGTACTATATTCTTGATTATATAGGAGCTCCTAGGTTTACCCAGTTGTATTAGAACATGTATATCTTAGGTAAATGATTGATATACTTGTTGGTTGCTTATTATTGTGTACTTATTTCCATTACCATTATTATGTGATCATTTCTATAGATCACTTTTAGGGTGTGATTCTTGGAAAAAAGTGTTTTTACAACATCCAATGTATTATAGAAATGTTTTGGAAAATGTTTTTAAGATGACAATTTTCATTTTCAAATTAAAACATACTCCCTTCTATTTGAGATTCTATTAGTTCCCACTTGGTAAAGTGCATAATTTTAAATGGAAAAAAGGAATTGAAACTATTTTTTGATTTAAGGTAGAATTATATGGAAAAATTTTAACATTATTATAGTTCACATAAAAAACTAATATGATTTTTCTTTTCTTTTAATGTATGTGAATTGGAAATATATTTGTTTGTGAATTCTTATTGTGTTTTAATAATCATGATGATAGTTTCTTCTTGTTTTTGTCATTTAGTGTATGTTTCAGAATTTCATTAGTCACTGTGGGTGATGGATATTCTTGATATCAAATACTGACCCTTGGGATAACAGTTATAGGTTTTCTATGTCAGGATCAGTTTGTATTTTTATATGTTTTTTATTTTCATTTTTTCTTGTAAAATGATGTTCAATTTTGATATTTTTAGATATTATGTAGTTTCATTATATTATTCTATTAAATGTAATTATTTATATTGGGAAAAAGATTCCCTTGGTCTATCTATTTATGCTTGACATTTGATTCCATTCTGTTGGGATTAGGAACCCCCTTCACAAAATTCCATGGATTTGATCGGGTGACCGGTTCGGCATTGCCTCTACTTAGATCAAGACAAAATGGTATCAAATAGAGGTTACCTTTTCATAAATAGAATTTAGATCACCATTTCTTACTTGGTGATGTCAAATTTGATAGAGTATGACTATTAGATCTTTGATTGAACATCTAGGGGAGTGTTTGGATAAAACTTTATCGACATAACAATGAGCTTCCATGGGATGTTGGATATTTTTTATATTATTTGGTCTTTGGGGATATTTTGTGTTTGGGTTGCGAAGTATGAGTTTGTCCTGTTGTCTTATGGAGCTCACTGGTCTTGTAACTCCATGTAGATCTTAGGACATTTTCCAAGAATACACATCATGATGGTGGTATGATTGGTATATGAACTACTACCATATGAAAAAATAACCCATCTACACTAGTTTCCACTTATGATTTTTTGTAGTATTCCATTATTATGTTATTTTTGGAAAACCCATGTTTTTTAATGTTAAAAATTTAACGTAAAATATTAATGGGTTTTTTGGGGAATATGGTAAATTTTTTTTCAGAGTCCCTTTGTAGAGATAATTATATAATGGATTTTTATGATAATAGTTTTATCTAAATTAGGAAGTGTCTTTCCACGTGTAAATTTTTATAATCAAAACCTATTTTAATCATGATTTTTTGAGCTATAGAAGAAATTTTTTAATTGGATTAATTTCTATTTTTTTCATGGGATTTAACTGATTATCATTTGATAAAATATGAAATGGATTTAGGTGCTATTTTTAAAATTATATTTAATAATGTGGTTAGTGGTCATTTGGAATGTTTCATTAATTTTTAACTGGGATTTGGATAGAATGTTTGAAAATGTGGGTTGAATGTTTTTTGAAATCTGTACTGATTTTTTTGACCTTTGTTATCCTCATGGGTGAGCACATTCATGGGTTTTCTGGGAATGTGGATGGATAGTCGTATGGTTGGATTACTACCTAGATTTTCATGAATTGATAAGTTCCCTATTAGGCATTTGGATGTGCGTGTGAGAGGCTTCATGGAATATAATTGGTGAGTGTTCAACACAATGATTATCGTTTAATTAAAAAGTTTTTTGGAGATAGGCATTTTGATGTTTTTGATAGCCAGTGGTTATGTGTATTTTTTCTATGTTTTGGATGTGTTGTATATCTGGTGTTTCAGGTTAAATCCTTATAGATTATTTTGTTTTTTTATGGTGTTTTCTTGAGATGAGTTCTTTTTTATGAGCTAGTTTTGGTTAATAAGTTGGATTTCCTATTACCTAGTTTATGCCTCCAAAATTATTCAGTGGATTTTCAAATTATAGATATATCTGGTTCAACATTTCTATGATTTCTGTTTGATCAACATTAGAATTTACTTACTAATTTTAAAATGTTAAATCCATCACTTTTTTATGGTTAAGACGATCCTCTTGTAAAAGAAGGGTGGATGAAAAAAATAAAACGATTTTAGTCCCCTTGAGTACACTGAGTTGTTAAAGTTAAAGTTCACTACTTTTATGGTAGAAGGTATGATGTAGATGTTGTGGAAGATAGTCTCTCAAAACATGAAATGGGAAGATATAACCTATGAGATCTTCAGGGATTCATTAATCCATTAGTATTTGTTGTGATAGTTAAATTAAATAATGGAATGGAGGCATGTTGTCTGTGGGAAGGCGATGGATCTAGGATTCAATTATTCCTTCCCATTGTGGATATAGTTCCATTTCTTCCATATTATTTTAGAGACAACTTCATAATATCTTGAAGATTTGTGAGTAGGTTGTATCATATTCATCAGTATATAGTATCATAGTTTGGATTAACTTTTTTTTGGATGTAATGATAAGGGTTGTTTGTGTTGAATCTATGCTAATGGGATTGATTGAGGCATATAGTATTCTTACAATATCTATTATAGGTTAATGGTATTCCAATAAGGATATATAGACGTAGAATGATGCTATTAGTGATGGTCAAAGAATTAAATGACATATTGATATTTCATTATCTTCTTCTATGTTTGGGATAATGATGTGCCATAAATAAGGAATTCGATACCAAAATAATTCTTCTTGTATGAGAGATCCTAAGAACTATCAAAATTGTATATTCCGAGGTCATAAGAAATAGTTTAATTGTTTCCTTTACATGAAGTGTCAAGGGTCTAGTTCATAGGATTAGACTACTGTTCTAGGATTAGTTTTAAGTCTCTTTTTATGTGTTATTATTTTATTATAGTGTTTGTGTCTGGTCATGATTGATGTATTGTGTCCTTATGAAATTTTGAAATATTACATTGTGGGTCTCAAAAGATATTCTATGTTAAGGGGAGTGTGTCTTTATTTGGGAGATCTGAATTTTTGGAATTTTAGTTGAATAAAGGAGTTCTTATCATGGAATTTCTACTCCGGGATAAGAGGAAATTAATGCATAAATCATCACAGCTATAATTATAGGGACTATAGTGATGTTTACATGTAGTCAAGAATCCCAGGTTTTTGAGGTACGGTGGCTTAGTTTCTGACTTCATTGCAAAATATAGATATTTTAAGCAAATATTTTTTAGATAAGTTACATGCAAGGACCCGTTTTTATGGTATATTTGTAGAGATATCATTTTATTATTGTGATCCTTTTTTATTTAATAGTTACTCTATTATTATATATAGTTGTGATGGTTACTCCTTCATGACATATGTTTTAGTTCTTTTTCATATTCAAATCACAGCATTAGTTTTCATTGTGTAATAATCCTTTCTGAATTATTGTTTTATTTTTCCATCTGAAGGGGATGAAGTTTACCTCCTAAATTTCACACATTAAGACGAGGGTTTCTATAATGGTGTTTTTGGGAAATATTTTTTTTATAATTGTTGGGAGACCCATTGTGGGTCTCATTTAGGTTTATTCTAATGAAAGATACTATTAGTTGAATTCATTTGGTGGAGAGTCTACTAATGCCTCTTGATTCAGTAATCAATGGTAGATATGTTTTTATATTATAAATGTCTAGTTTTGTAAGATTTTATCTAAAATAGGGTTCTTATAAATTTGGATGAGCATTGTGATTCCTTAGGATACCCAATGATTTTATCTGGGGAAAGGTTTTTCATATTGTAGTTTGGGTTTATGATGATTTTTTAGAAGTGGAATGATTTTTGGATGGTGGTGGTTGAGGTGTTCAGTAATTCTGGGAGTTCATGATGTATTTGTGGAATAATATTTTTGATGAATCGACTTGAAAACATTGTGGCCTTCTAGGTGTGAAAAACATTATGGTGGGGATAATTTTCAAATTTTTTTCTGGCCCATTGAATCAGTTTATTTTTGGATCTCATTTTTTTTCATGAGTTTTAGGTGTGAGTAGTTTGATTTTCGAGGTGATATTTTTGTATCTTTTCCCAAAACATTAATCTTTATTTTCTTCAAGTATTTTTTGGTGGAATGTCTAGATTTTGGGGGTGGTATTAGGTGTCACATGATTGAACATGGGTAGAGTATACTGTGCAGCTTGGCATATAAAACCATGAAACATTGGCTTGGTGTCAGAGGCTTGGCATATGGTGTGTGCACGGTTCGTCAAACCAAGCATCAATAAAAGGGTGTGGTTCATTCTCATTGTAGAACTATTTTACCTGGATGGAGGACTTCTTCCCAAACTGTGTGGTCAAATCGGTCAAGCTCCCCATAGATTAAAAATTGATATTCTAATTCTAACCCCTCACTATTTTTATCCCAACGGACCATGTTCTTCCACCTCTTTATTAGTCTATCTATAATAGATCATCTCACATGTTATCTAAGATTCTTCTTCCACCCATGGTGTAGATGTAAAGAGATTCATCATTTTTTGTTGGTGACGTTTCGTTGTATTATCCTCTTCTATTATATCTCTTCTTCCTTATTTCTTTTTCTAATGATTTTATTCACTTACATGGTCTATTATACAATGTATTAATGTTTCACATGGTTTATTTTTGTTATTATTTCATTTAGGGTTCCTCTTGGATGTTGTTTCTTCTATTGATGCATAATAATTTTGTTTTTCATGTGTGTTGTTGAAGCACATTGAGTATGAGGTTTAATTCCATTATCACATGGAAGTAAATTTTAAAATCATTTGTTCCATGAATTTAGGACTATACTTATATTATACTTAGTGATTTTTGTTCCGTGTAATTATTTTTGGTTTTGAAATAATGTATATTGAATTATTTTCTAATACTATATTCCATTTTCTTTTTGAACCCTGTACTCCAACTATTTTATAAATTCCTGGCATTCTATTGTTAGTGGTATGAATATTTGGAAGTATTATTTGGCCTTATAAATTTATTTGTGAAGTATAAAAATGGTTTTGGATTCAACAAAATGATTTATAAATGTTTTTGGACTTGAAAGTGGGTTTTTTTTCTTTAAAAAATGGAAGGTCATGTGAAGATGATGTGTTTATTGTTTTTCCATTAATTGAAACTAGTTTTTCTTTTCACTTGTTGTGTGAGTAGATAAATGATATTTTTATAAATGATTATGAAATGTAAAATTTTTGGTTTTCATTGTTTTAGGTATAATGGAATGTATTATTTGAAATGTAATTCATTAGGGCCACATTGATCTTTTCTATAAGTTCAAAAAATGATTATTATGAAGACCCTAATTAGATAATATTCATGAAAAAATTAAATTTAATGATTTAATTTCTTCAATATTGAATACTCATAATCTTTTATATGAATGGATTGTTAATCCTCATTGAGGACTCCTCCTGACCCATTTACACGGATAAGAGTGATAAATACTTATTTTTAACTCCTTGGATATTTATTTTTTATAGAAGGAGATTGATCCTTTGGGTGATTCAGTGTGGTGCCTATTTTATGAATTATTATATATAATAAATTTAATTGTTATTGGATTCTCAGTTCGCATCGATTGACTTACTCCCTATAAACACATAAACTAGGATCCTGGAATATCAATACAATTTTATAAGAACTATTGTTTCACTAGTTTAGTATAATTCACTAAATAGTGGCCCATTTAAGAGTATATGATATATTTTTTTATTATTTCTATAGGATAATTCCCCTTGGTAAGACCATTTAGGGTACGGCCGAGTATGTAGGTGAAAGCTAATTTCATCGAGTGAGACATGCATTATGGTATGAAACATGATGTATAATATTTTCTAGAAAATTTAAGAGATCCTAGTTTCTTCCATGATTATTTTCATTTAGTTTTCTAAAATAGATGATTGATACACATGTTATTTTGTAACTCTTGGGTATATATTTCCATTTCCCTTATTATCTGTTTATTTTTATGGTGTACTTACTAGATAAAAGTGGTGTGTTGAATTTCAATGTTTTTTGGAAAATGGTCTCTAAAATGTTTTCCACACATTCCCTGTCTTTTTAAAATGAATAAATCATACAATCTCTTTGAAATTCAAATAGTTCACAATTGGTGAAGTGAATGATTTTAAATAGAACAAAGGGAATTGAATCCATGTTTTTCATTATGGTGGAAATTTGTGGAAAACTCATACATTTATATATTCTAATATAATTGTAATGGTGATTTTACTTTTATTTTAATGAAAGTGCATTGGGTATAGATTTTTTTGGTCACACCTACTTAGCTTAAAAAATCAAGCCTATAGTTTATTTTTATTTCATCCTTAAGTGTTTGTTTCAGTTTGGTATTGATCACAGTGGGTGATGGGTACTCTTGGTATTTAATAGTGACCCAAGGGTTATGTGGAGATTTCATGGATGTAAGGTACAACAGATCTTTTTGATATTTTTTTTCATTTTTTACTGTAAAATGATGTTCATTTTGGATATATATATCTATTCAGGTTTTTTTTCTGTTATTGAATTTCTTTTTTATTTGGTGAAATCATTCCAAATGTATATTTTTTGATTCCCAATAATAATATTCAGGCCATGGGGATTAGGAACTCCATTCGGGTGTTGTCATAGATCGGTTTGGGTGGCCAGTGAGGGGTCGACCTGGGATGGTTCAAGGGAAAAATCAAGGGGTTTTCCATTGTAGGATTTAGCATTTATAGAACCATTTTCTAAGAATTTATAGGTTGATTGAGTATTATTATTGTAACATAGGGCTGATGGATGAGGAAGTGTACGACTGAATCATTGTGGACTGAACATTGAATTTACATGGGATGTTTTTTTATTTTGTTTGGTATATTTGGTTTTTCTGTGTGTTTTTGTTCCAAAGTTGGTGTTTGGAAAATAGTATCATTGAGAATGTAGTGCCTTGTCATGACCCGTCCTCGGCGCCCATGCCGTGACTACCCCATGCCCGCCTTCCATAGGCCAGAGGCTGGCGACTAGCACCAAAGGAGTAAATCCTGATAACTGGGAAGGCATTGCCTTCATAAATGTAAACAAAACACCACAGAGTACAAGAGGAATTAAAACACTAAGTACAAAGAGAAGTGTTGAAAAGTAAATGGGCCAGAATACAAAACCAACTGAAAGTACAACTACAACTGAACAAATGTACAACAGAAAAAGACAACAGCTGGAAGATTGGAAGCGGCTCCTGGGACGTCCTCCTCGGATCCTACCTGAAGGGTAGAACAGACGGCGCAGCTCCTGGATCGTCCACCATGGATCCTACCTAAAGGGTAGGAACAGATAGCGCATCTCCTCAATGCTCTCGCTCGTCAACCCCCTCCGAGTGTCGTCTCGCCATGAAGTCCACCTCTAGATACTGACTCATCGGGTGGTCCACCTCTGGGTACAATCCAGTCCTCTAACACTCAGCCTCCGTCAGCACTGTCCGTCATCTGCAACCAACACAACGAGGTGCGGGCATATCCCGTTTAGGTGTGAGTATAACGATACTCAGTAGGGACCCTGAGACACTCACGGTCTCACTAAAACTAACAAGGATAACCACAAAGAAGATCTCAGTAGATAACCTCTACTTAGGTATATGCTCATACTTATACCCAAGTTATCAAGTAACTCATCTCAATCATGAGGAAACACAAGATTATGAAAAATGAACGGATAACCACTGCCCCAGTATATGCCCCTACATATACATAAGTTATCAAGTAACCCATATCAATCATGAGGTAAGCACAAAGGTCTTAGACTCAGTTCAAACCAGGATTTTCATTATCGAAACCGTAACTGCTGAAGAGCCCCGTCTCTGGAGTGCACAGTGGTCCTGTCACGACTCCGAGGTACTGCTCACTATTCTAAGACTGCTGAGGTACTCCTCCTGTCGAGTATTGTGGGCCTGTTGCTAAAACCAATGTCACGAACTGTCCTCGGGGCCCGTGCCATGACTACCCCAAGTCCGCCTTCCATAGGCCAGGGGCTGGCGACTAGCACCAAAGGCGTAAATCCCGATAACTGGGAAGGCATTGCCTTTATAAAAGTTAAAAAACACCAAAGAATACAACCGGAAGTAAAACAATAAGTAAAAAAGAGAAGTGATGAAAAGTAAATGGGCCAGAATACAAACCCAACTGAAAGTACAACTACAACTGAACAAAAGTACAACAGAAAACGAAAACAGCTGGAAGAACGGAAGCGGCTCCTGGGACGTCCTCCTCGGATCCTACCTAAAGGGTAGGTATAGATGGCGCAGCTCTGAGATCGTCCACCACAGATCCTACCTGAAGGGTTGGTACAGATAGCCTCCATAATTAACTCGCCCATCAACCTCCTCCGAGTGTCGTCTCACCGTGAAGTCCACCTCCGGATACTGACTCGTCATTTAGTCCACCTCCGGGTACCGTCCAGTCCTCGAACACTCAGTCTCCGTCAGCCCTGTTCGTTGTCTGCAACCAGCACAACGATGTATGGGAATAGCTCGTACATGGGTGAGTATAACGATACTCAGTAGGGACCCCGAGACCCTCAAGGTCTCACTAAAACAAACAAAGATAACCACAAAGAAGATCTCAACAGATAACCTCTGCTTAGGTATATGCCCATACATATACACAAGTTATCAAGTAAACCATCTCTATCATGAGGAAACACAATGATTATGAAATCAACGGATAAACACTACCCATGTATACGCCCATACATATACCTAAGTTATCAAGTGACCCATCTCAATCAAGAGGTAACACAAAGGTCATAGACTCAGTTCAAACCAGTATTTTCATTATCAAAACTGTAACTGCTGAAGAGCCCCGTCTCTGGAGTGTACAGTGGTCCTATCATGACTCTGAGGTACTGATCACTAACCTAAGACTGCTGAGGTACTCCTCCTCTCGAGTATCGCGGGTCAGCCACCCAAACACAGTAGTGCTTCCCACCGGGGTATGCCACCCAAACACAGTAGTTTACACCCCCTAGAATCCTGCAAAGTTACTCTCTGGACGAGTACCGCGGGTCTACACTGTCACACAGGTAGTTCTTCGTCCCCCATCATTCTGCACCGAAACAAAGTAGTGCTCTATCCACTGGGCTTGTCGACTCACTCCAAGTCGAGTCGGTCAAGCAGCCGTTAGGTCTCAGTCGGCTACAACGTCTCCGTATTCCGCACCCTCATCTCTGGGAGGGTCCGCTCCACGAGCTACAGGTCTATACTCCAAGTATCTCAAAGTCCCACGAAGAAGTATCTCAATGGGCATCCTCGTCATAGGGGTCTCAACGCAATAGACGGTGCGTCAATCGGACGCCCGGTCTGTGAGTTATTAGCCTTTTTGTCCCAGGGGCCCGGTTCGTTTCGTGAGCGAACCAACCTGGCCATATCTCAACTGTATCCAGAAATCTCATAGGGTATAGACACAGGGATCATTTCTCAACGTGATCACCAACGCCGCTGACGGTTTGTCAAACTGACGTCCGGTCTGAAAGATATCAGCTTTTCCGTTCCAGGGGCCCTGTTGGATTTCGGGTACGATCCAACCCGGCCACTATCCAACAGCAACCAAAACTCAAAAGAAGTATGCCAGAAGTTCCGTCTCATCAAGAGGAATTCAACGAGACAGACGGTGCGTCAATCGGACGCACGGTCTGTGAGTTACTGGCTTTTTCGTTCCAGGGGCCCGGTTGGTTTCGTGAGCGAACTAACCCGATCACACTCCGACGACATCCAAACTTCGAGCGGAGAAATCCAAAAGTTCTATCTCATCCATAGGAATTCAATGAAGTTGACGGCACATCAGTCGGACATCTGGAGTTCAAGATATGAGCGTTTCCGCTCCGAGGGCCCTGTTGGTTTCGTGTACGAACCAACCCGGCCAGATCCAAAGTTCTCCGAAACCTTGAGTGCGATAAACCGAAACGACCGTATCAATCCAAAGATCGCATCGTCACTTACGGCGCGTCGATTGGAGGTCCGTAGCCCGAGATATGGGTAAAAGACCAAAAAGGGTTCGAAAACGGTGGATTCGGGCCCGGACCGACCCGGCACGAGACCCCCTGGGTCGGCCCGAACCGGGGCGACCCGAGCTGGGTATGGGTCGGCCAGGATGGGCGCGGCCCGGCCCGGCTAGGTGTGGCACGACCCGGTGTCCCAGCGAACTGGAGCATTCGGTTTGCAGGGGGGCGCTGCCCCCCCCCCCCCCCGTGTTTTGTAACCGCGGCCCCCCTTAATGGGGGCCGCTAGCTGGCCGGTCGGGGGTTTGAACCCCGGTTTCTCTCCTGTCCAGCCGGCCCGCCTCGGCCGGCCGGTTTCTGCCACCACGGGACCGACGATGGCCAATCCCCTCCCTGCTCCGACGCCGGCAGCCCGTTTTCGGCCGGCGGTTCCCACACTCCGCCGCATCCCGGTACCGGTCGTGGCCCTCATTCGTCCAGTGCGGCGTGACGACGCCCCACCCCTCCACCGCGGCCCCGCTCCGGCCGCAGTGCTTTTGCGGTTCTCCGGCGCGGCGCGACGACGCCACGATTTGGTTCATATTTTTAAAAATGTGGCGTTCCGGTATCACGCATTCTTGTCGTTCGTTCCCACGCGGTGCGACAGCACCGCTTCACTTCCTATTGTACCGTAACAACAAGAAAAATAAAAGGGAGGGGGGTTGTCCATGTTTGTGCGGTCCTTCCTCCTCCCGTTAATTGATAGCATGCGGTCCAATTATACTTGGATAATGAACGAGATTAAATCACGAAAAGAAATCACATAAAACCCTACCTCGAGCGTAGCTTGAACGGAGTTTCGTCGAACGAGGATTCATCGCAGAAGGAGACATCGCAAAAAAAGATGCTGTCAGCATTGCCGTAAGAGGCGTCACGGAAGGAGACGTCGCGGAAGGAGATGTCGACCTCCGAGGAATCCGGCATTCTTCGTGTTCTTCGGGTTCTTCGTGTTCTTCGACGAAGATGATGAAGAAACTCAAGTCTCCCTTAGCTTTTCTCCCAAATATCTCAAGCAACAAGCCTCCAACCCAAAAAAATAAAATAAGTCCCTTACTTATTTTATTAACACAACTTAAGGTTTGAAATTCGAGAGTTTGAAATTCAAACACTGACATTAAACACACTTCATTAATAATATAAGTTATCAAAACTTATGTTATCAAATTTAATTGTGAGTTGAGGGAGTTAAGGAATGTGAAGGGGTGGGGTTCGTGTGGGCCCCACCACTCTCATTACCTCCCATGGGAAGTTGGGTAGTTACCCAACTCCCACCCAAAGCTTTAATCCACTTAGAGAAAAATAAAGATTGTTGTTAAATTTTTATTCTATCTTCCACAATTTTTATCAACCTCTCTCGTGAAAACGCAACTCCGGAAAAGGTTTTTCTAAGCAATTACCGGTGCTTCGGTTTCATCGGTGTCCTCGGAATTCGATTCTGAGCACCGGTTCAAAAGTTAGAAATTCCCGCTCGTTCGTTCACTGAACGTACCCGACCTAAACTCCGGAAAAATTATTCCTGGCACACCAGGTCTCGGAATCAGGCACCGTCAGAAACTGCGTTCTTGTAAAATTTCAAAGAAAATTTAAGAAAACAATTTCCTTGAAATTTCCAGGTCTTTACATTACTCCCACCTCAGGGCTTTACGTCCCCATAAAGCTTCAACACAAACTAGGGTCACAAAAGCGGTATTGAGCATGCATCTGAACCTTCCGCTCCCATGTGATTACCTAGAGGCTCTCGTACTGCCAAAGAAAGCACACCCGAGGAATCGACTTTCCTCGTAGGATCCGCTCCTGTCGATCCTCGATCCCCACTGGAACCTCCGTGGAAGTCACCCCAGTGCCATATTCCAGCTTCTCATGGTCGATGATATGCGAAGGGTCGAGCGCGTATCTCCTCAGTTTAGATACTTGGAAATCATCGTTCACCTAGTGCAACTGAGGTGGATGGGTCAAGCGGTAAACCACCTCGCCTACCCAGTTGAGGACCTAGAAAGCTTCTTTTAACCTCGGAGATAACTTGCCGCCTTGGCCACATCTCCGTAAACCTCATCGAGGTCAGACCCATATAAGGACGTGATCGACAACCTCGAACTGTAGAGGTTTCCAAATCCTGTTAGAACGGAAACACAAAATGACTGCTGCCATGAGGGTAAGGTTGACTGACTCAAGAGTGATCAGTCGCACCCTTATGTGCATGAGTTTATCATATGTTTCCTGGGGTTTCCTTTTCTCCGACAAAGGAAAACCCATTCCGACGTCATAGTTAAACCACAACCTTTTTGCCTAATACCGTCAATTTTTGTATGAACTGTGATTGACCAGTCCATACTCAAACCAATGTCGTAAGGCCTCGACGCTGCCACCAAGAGATTCCAACCGAAACTCTCGCCCCGAGGGTCTGACTACACTGTCGGCGTTAGTGTGATTATTCAGTCTGCTCCCAAGGTATCTCCAGACATGAGGGTCATGTCCAAGGATTACTGGAAACTCTAGGTGTGGGACAAGATTTGTGAAAGCAAGGAATGATTCATATTGACATCTGTTACTACAGCAGCTAGTAGTGGACACAGACTGTCCCTTGAATCATTTTTAGAGCCATTAGGTCACACTCCCTAACCACATGTAGCCGCACTATTCCTCCTCCCTCCAGCTCCCTGAGCCTGGCGGGGATAACTAAGACGGGTGGTTGTAGCATGTTAAGATGTACACCACCTCATGCTGCTCTTCTAGCTCTGCCTCCACTTCTGCTACTTCGTAGACTCATCTCTCCTTAAATCTTCCTCTTCTTGAAACATTTATCACGCTCGAGTCTCTAAGACTGGCGCCGGTTTCCTGTTTCTTACCACACTATGAAGTCTTCATCCGCTCTTGGATGATCTGCACCTTCTTTGCCTACGATCCGAAAGAGCTGCTAAAATTTCTCCTTTTCCGAAAAGAGAAACTCAGTCTCATCCCCTGGATGAACCACGCCCATTTCCTAATACAGCCAATCCTGACATGAATGATGCATTCATGTCATGGATGACGTCGTAAGGCCTCGACATAACTACCAAGAGATCCAACCGTCACTCTTGCCTCTAAGGGTCGAGTCATGCTGTCGGCATTAGTGTGAGGTCACTGGGTCTCCTCTAGTAGAAATCTCGAAAGTGAGGGTCAATTCAACAGTTTTTAACTGGGACCTCTCAGTATCAACCAAAAAAAAGGACAAGAAAGAAAACATCACAAAGATATGTGTCTTTTTATTATTGCAGCATATAGTACAAAGACACGAATACAACAGAAATATGGAACTAGAAGTACAAGGGACATATCCACTAGTTCTGCTCCTTTACACCTGCTCCCGGAGCTCTACTGCCTTGTCCAATGCCCGACTGTTGCTCAAGCACTCGTCGCTACTTCTACCTCGGTGGCTCCTCCGATGCATGAGGATCGACAGTGCGGGAGGTCAGATAGTCACGTTCCAGGTGACCCTTCCTACCGCATTCATAACACTTCCTACTCCTCGTATGACTGGCTCTAACCCCACCCCGGGTGCCTCGCACCACCGGTCCTAAAACCCGAGATCACCCAACTGCTGGTATGGTCCTCTTTGAACTCTGCATCATCTGCCTACTGCCCACAGATGACTCCGCTACTGATCGAAAAACACGCGGCAAAGGCAGCAGCTCCTGAACATGCTCGGGGTATAGAGCTACCGACACAAACTCCACCCTGAAGAAGGTCTCGAAGTCTTCCCATGCGAAGTTCATCCCGTCGCAAAACTGGAACAAGTGGCCCCACCACCTGCCTGCTGCTTTCTGAAGAAGGCTGGCAGCAAAGATCACCATAACGTATGCAGGCGTCCCCACTAGCATGGAGACTCTCACCATAGCCTCCAGCCAATCCTCAGCTGCCTGCGGGTCTGTCTCTCCCCGGATCCTGGGTGGTCGCTGGCGCTGGAACTCGTGTAGTGCGCTAAAGTGGCGTGCATCGCCTACTACTAGGTCTGGTGGCATCGGTGTCTCAACGTATGGTAGTACCACTGGTGCCTCTACTGGTGCCTCAACTGCAAGAGGGCCATGTACCGAAGCCTCGTCGCTCGGAAGGCTATCAGTACACACATCCCTCTGGGCTCTAGCTGGTCGTCCGTGAAAAGGAATCTCGAAGAAACAATGTGACATGGTCAAACGATTATACCTGGTGAGATGAGCTGGTCTAAGCTGACATTTAAAAACTTCTCGAAACACACACACAATCAGTGTTTTCGTGCACAAAGTCGGAAATCAGTTGTCAGGGTCCTGATGTATGTATACGTTGGCCGCCCACACCAACACTAGGCTCCCTGAACTGAAAACCACACTCGGTACTCGTGACACTATTGTTTCACAGAAAGAAAATATCAGAGTTATAAGTTCTGTGGTAGGACCGACTCCTCTGATACCAATTTGTCACGAGACATCCTCGGGCCCCATGCCGTGACTACCCCCAGCCCGCCTTCCATAGGCCAGGGGCTGGAGACTAGCACCAAAGACGTAAATCCCGATAACTGGGAAGGCATTGCCTTTATAAAAGTAAACAAAACACCACAGAGTACAAGCTGAAGTAAAACAATAAGTACAAAGAGAAGTGCTGAAAATTAAATGGGCCAGAATAAAAACCCAACTGAAAGTACAACTACAACTGAACAAAAGTAAAACATAAAAAGACAACAGCTGGAAGAATGGAAGCGGCTCCTGGGACGTCCTCCTTAGATCCTACATGAAGGGTAGGTACAGATGGCGCATCTCCTGGATCATCCACCACGGATCCTACCTGAAGGGTAGGTAAAGATAGCCTCTACAACGCTCTCTCCCGTCAACCTCCTCCGAGTGTCGTCTCACCGTGAAGTCCACCTCCGGATACTGACTGGTCGTGTAGTCCACCTCCGGGTACCATCCAGTCCTCGAACACTCGGCCTCCGTCAGTACTGTCCGTCGTCTGTAACCAACACAATGAGGTGCGGGCATAGCCCGTGCAGGGGTGAGTATAAAGTTACTCAGTAGGGACCCCGAGACCCTCAAGGTCTCACTAAAACGAACAAGGATAACCACAATGAAGATCTCAACAGATAACCTCTACTTAGGTATATACCCATACATATACCGAAGTTATCAAGTATCTCATCTCAATCATGAGGAAACACAAAGATTATGTAATCAACGGATAACCACTACCTAGGTATACACCCATACATATACCTAAGTTATCAAGTGACCCATCTCAATCAAGAGGTTACACAAAGGTCATAGACTCGGCTGAAACCATGATTTTCATTATCGAAACCGTAACTGCTGAAGAGCCCCGTCTCTGGACTGTACAGTGGTCCTGTCACGACTCTGAGGTACATCTCACTAACCTAAGACTGCTGAGGTACTCTTCCTGTTGAGTACCACGGGTCAGCCACCCAAACACAGTAGTGCTTCCCGCCGGGTTATGCCACCCAAACACAGTAGTGCACACCCCCTAGTAGCCTACAGAGGTACTCTCCAGACGAGTACCGTAGGTCTGCACTGTCACACAGGTAGTGCTCCATCCGCCATGGGTCTGCACCCAAACAAAGTAGTGGTCCATCCACTGGGCTAGTCGAATCACTCAAAGTCAAGTCGGTCAAGCATTCGTCAGGTCTCAGTCGGCTACACGGTCTCTGTACTCCGCACGATCGTCTCTGGGAGGGTCCGCTCCACGAGCTACAGGTCGATACTTCAAGTATCTCAAAGTCCAACAAAGAAGTATCTCAAAGGACCGCCTCATCATAGGGGTCTCAATGCAAAAGACGGCGCGTCAATCGGACGCCCGGTCTGTGAGTTATTAGCCTTTTCGTCCCAGGGGCCCGGTTGGATTCATGAGTGAACCAACCCGGCCATATCTCAACTATACCCCGAACTCTCATAGGGTATACTCATAGGAACCGTTTCTCAATGTGATCACCAACGCCGCTGACGGTTCGTCAAACGGACGTCCGGTCTGAAAGATATCAGTTTTTCCATTCTAGGGGCCCGATTAGATTTCAGGTACGATCCAACCCGGCCACTATCCAACAGCAACCAAAACTCAGGCGATGTATGCAAAAATTTTCGTCTCATCAAAAGAAATTCAACGAGACAGACGACACGTCAATCGGACGCCAGGTCTGTGAGTTATTGGCTTTTTCGTTCCAGGGGCCCAGTTGGTTTCGTGAGCGAACCAACCCGACCACACTCCGACGACATCCAAACCTCGAGCGGAGTAAGCCAATAGTTCCGTCTCATCAAGAGAAATTCAACGAAGTCAACGACACTTCAATCGGACGTCCAGAGATCAAGATATGAGTGTTTCCGCTCCGAGGGCCCGGTTGGTTTGGTGTATGAACCAACCGGGTCAGATCCAAAGTTCTCCAAAACATTGAGTGTGATATACCGAAATGACCGTATCGATCCAAGGATCGCATCTCCACTGACGGCGCGTCGATCGGAGGTCCGTAGAATGAGATGTGAGAAAAAGAAAGAAAAGGGTCTGAAAACGGGGGTTTCGGGCCCGGACCGACCAGGCCCGAGACCCCCTGGGTCGGCCCGAACCGGGTCGGCCCAGATGGGCGCGGCCCGGCGCGCTGGCAGGCTGCGCCAGACGGCTCGGCCGAACGGCCGAGCCGTTCAGTTTGCGGGGGTGGGGGGGGGGGGTGCTGCCCCCCCCCCCCCCGTGTTTTGTAACCCCCCCCCCCCTTAATGGGGGCCGCTAGCTGGCCGGTCGGGGGTTTGAACCCCCGACATCTCTAATGTCCGGCTGGCCCGCCTCGCCCGGCCAGTTTCTGCCGCCATGGGACCGGCGACAGTCAGTCCCCTCCCTGCTCTGACGCCGACGGCCCGTTTCCTTCCGGCGGTTCCCACGCTCTGCCGCAACACGGTACCGACCGCAACCCTCATTCGTCCGGTGCGGCGCGGCAGCGCCGCACCCTTCCGGCGCGGCCCCGCTCCAGCCGCGGTGCTTTTTCGGTTCTCCGGCGCGGTGCGACGGTGCCGCGACTTGGTTCATATTATTAAAAACGAGGCGTTTCGACATCACGCATTCTTGTCGTTCGTTCCCACGCGGTGCGACAACACCACGTCACATCCCGTCGTACCGCAACAACAAGAAAAATAAAAGGGAGGGGGGTCGGCCGTTTTTGTGCGGTCCGGCCTCCTCCCGTTAATTGATATCATGCGGTGCAATTATACGTGGATAATGAACGGTAGTAAATCACGAAACAAAATCGCATAAACCCCTATCTCGTGCGTAGCTTGAACGGAGGTTCGTCGAACGAGGATTCGTCGCGGAAAGAGACGTCGCAAAAGAAGACGCCATCGGCGTCGCGGTAAGAGGCGCCGTGGAAGGAGACAATACGGAAGGAGACGTCGACCTCCAAGGAATTCAGCATTCTTCGCGTTCTTCGCGTTCTTCATGTTCTTCGACGAAGAGGATGAAGAAACTCAAGTCTCCCTTACCTTTTCTCCCAAAGCTCTCAAGAAACAAGCCTCCAACCCAAAAAAAATAAAACAAGTCCCTTACTTATTTTATTTACACAAATTAAGGTTTGAAATTCAAGAGTTTGAAATTCAAATACTCAAATTAAACAAACTTCATTAATATCATATGTTATCAAAACTTAAGTTATCAAATTTAATTGTGAGTTGAGGGAGTTAAGGAATGTGAAGGGGTAGAGTTCATGTGGGCCCCACCACTCTCATAACCTCCCATGGGAAGTTGGGTAGTTACCCAACTTCAACCCAAAGCTTAAATCCACTTAGAGAAAAATAAAAAATTGTAGTTAAAATTTTATTCTATCTTCCACAGTTTTTATCAACCTCTCTCATGAAAACGCAACTCCGGAAAAGGTGTTTCTAAGAAATTACCGGCGCTGCGGTTTCATCGGTTCCCTCAGAATTCGATTCCGAGCCCCGGTTCAAAATATAGAAATTCCAACTCGTTCGTTCACTGAACGTACCTAAGCTAAACATCGGAAAAATGATTCTGGGGACACCGGGCCTCAGAATCAGGCACCATCAGAAACTGCGTTCTTGTAAAATTCTAATGAAAATTTAAGATAAAAATTTCATTGAAATTTCCGGGTCTTTACAACCATGTGCTTCCCACCATGGTTCTGTCTCTACAACCAAGCACTCCCCCTCATAGCCTCAAGAGGTACTCCTTCTGTTGAGTACCACAGGTCTGCCGCTATAACCAGGTGCTCCACCGCCGTGGGTCTGCCGCTACAACCAAGCGCTCCCCCTCATAGCCTCCAGAGGTACCTCTTCTTTTGATTACCGTGGGTCTGCCGCTACAACCAAGAGCTCCTCTGCCGTGGGTCTGCCACTACAACCAGGTGCTCCCCACTGGGCTATCCGAAACACACCGAGTCGATCGGTCAAGCAGTCGTCAGGTCTCAGCCGGCTACAAAGTCTTCGTACTCCGCACGGTCGTCTCCGGGAGGGTCCTCTCCATGAGATACTGGTCGATACTATAAGTATCACAAGTTCCACTAAGATTTATCTCAACGGACCGCCTCGTCATAGGGGTCTCAAGACAACAGATGGCGCGTCAATCGGACGCCCGGTCTGTGAGTTATTAGCCTTTTTGTCCCAGGGGCCCGGTTGGTTTCGTGTACGAACCAACCCGGCGGTATCTCAACTATATCCCAAACTCACATAGTGTATACTCATAGGAACCGTTTCTCAACGTGATCACCAACGCCGCTGACGGTTCGTCAAAAGGACGTCCGGTCTGAAAGTTATCAGCTTTTCCGTTCCAGGGGCCTGGTTGGATTTCGGGTGCAGTCCAACCCGGACACTATCCAAATGCATCCAAATCTCTGGCTAAGTATTCCAAAAGTTCCGTCTCATCAAGAGGAATTCAACGAGACAGACGACGCTTCAATCAGACGCCCGGTTTGTGTGTTATTGGATTTTTCGTTCCAGGGGCCCGGTTGGATTTTAAGGAAAAACCAACCCGGTCATACTCCACCTACGTCCAAAACTCGGGTGGAGTAAGCCAAAAGATCTGTCTCACTTAGAGGAATCCAACAAAGTCAACGACACGTCAATCAGACGTCCGGAGGCCATTTTATGACCGTTTCCACTTTGAGGGCTCGGTTGGTTTCATGTACGAACCAACCCGGCCGAACCCAAAGTACTCTGAAACCTTGGGTGCGATATACCGAAATGCCCGTCTCGATCCAAGGATTGCATCGGCGCCCACGGTGCGTCAAAACGAGTCTGTAGCCCAAGATATGGGCAACAGACCGAAGAAGTCCAAAAACAGGGGGTCTGGGCCCAGACCGACTCGGCCTGCGCGGCCCGGCCCGCCGCCGCGACGGTTCTTCGGGGCGGCGCGCCGGGCGTCGCCGCCTTGTGCCGCCGTGCCGGCGCGGCGTGTCGGAGGGTTGCTCCACGGACCACTGGACAAGTTACGGTGGATGGAAATTCACACCGTCTTCGCCAAAGGCCCTCCCGGGGTCTGTCCTTCACTACGATGACCTCACATCGCCTGTGCGGCTAGTTTTGTCGACATCTGCCGTTTTGCACACCAAGAACGAAAGGGGCGGTGGGTTCGGACTTTATCATTAGTCCGCACCCACCACGTTAGTGGTTTTAAATATTTCACAACAAAAGTTTAATCATATGACGCGGGTATAAATCACAAAGATTTAAATGAAACAAACCCCTACCTCGTCATAGTCGTCGAACGTGAGTTCTTCGCAGAATTGACCATCGCAGAAGAAGAGGATCGTCGTGTCGTGGAAGGGGCGTCACATCGTCACGGTACACGGAATTGCGTAGATGATCTCCGAGAGTTAAAGAAAACACACAGATTTAATCGCACCCTTTAAACCCATGCTGAGGATAAAATCCACAAAGGAAATTAAAAGATCTACAATCCCCTACCTCAATCGGTTGATGATCAAAGATTGTTGCAGGGAAGGATCGTCGCGAAAGAAACTTCACGGAAGGAGGATCGTCGGCGTCATGGTACACAGCGTCGCGTCGTCGATCTCTGAGGGTTTAGAATTCTTCGTGTTCTTCGCGTTCTTCGCGTTCTTCGTGAAGGAGGATGAAGAACTTAGAGTTTCTCCAAATCCTCTCAACATGCCACCCACATGTGTTGGTCTTATTTTATTCTTATGCCAACAAACAAAAAACAATGTTACGAAACGAACCATTAATTCGGTGAATTAATGGTAACGACATAACTGCCCAATTAAAAGGGGCATTAAGAATTTAAGAAAACGCACCGGTTGACTTTCATTTAAAAAGGGGTTTTCGCGGGTGCGTTACTTAGAGGAAATTAAATGGTGGGGATCGTGCGGGCCCCACCTCACAAATATCCTACCAAGGGGGTAGGATATTTTGGGTTCCACCCTATCCGCTTAGCTTAGCGTAAGTGGATTTAAGTGGCTTAAATTGAAATAAAATAAAGTTGTCACACCACTTTATTTTATTTGTTAACATAACTCCAAAAACTAAAAAACCACACTCGAGCAAACGCAACTCTGAAAAAGGCGTTTCTAAGAAAATACCGGCGCTGCAATTCTATCGGTGCCCTAGGAATTTGATTTTGAGCACCTGTTCAAAAGTTAGAAAAAACCCACTCTTTCGTTCACTGAACGTACCCGATCCAAACTTCAGAAATTGATTCCGGGCACACCGGGCCACGGAATCAGGCGCCGTCAGAAACTGCGTTCTTGTAAAATTACAAAGAAAATTAGGAAAAATAAAATTTCCTTGAAATTTATTGGGTCTTTACATTACTACCACCTCAGGACTTTACGTCCCCGTAAAGGTTTAACAAAAACTAGGGATACAAACACGGTACTGAGCACGCATCTGAGCCTTCCGCTCCCGTGTGCTCACCTAGAGGTTCTCGTACTGCTAGTGAAAGCACACCCAAGGAATCGACCATCCTCATAGAACCCGCTCATGTTGATCCTTGTTCCCCACTGGAACCTCCGTGAATGTCACCCCATCGCCATCGTCCAGCTCCCCATGGTCGATGATATGCGAAGGGTCGAGAACGTATCTCCTCAGTTGAGATACATGGAAGTTGTCATGCACCTGGTGCAATTTATGTGGATGGGTCAAGCGGTAAACCATCCCGACTACCCATCTGAGGACCTATAAATGGTCCACTGAACCTCGGAGATAACTTGCCGCCTTGGCCACATCTCTGTAATCCTCGTCAAGGTGAGACCCGTATAAGGACGTGATCATCATACTCGAACTCTAGATGTCTCTAATTCCTATTTAGAACTGGAACTCAAAACGACTACTGCCCCGAGGGTAAGTTTGACTGACTCAAGAGTGATCGGTCTCACCCTCCTATGCATGTGTTTATCTTGTGATGCTAGGGTTTACTTTTCGCCGACCAAGGAAAACCCATTCCGACGTCGTAGTTAAACCACAACCTTTTTTCCTAATACCATAAATTTGTGTATTTACTGTGATTGCCCAGTCCATACTCAAACCAACGTCGTAAGGCCTCGACGCTGCCATCAAGAGATTCCAACCGAAACTCTCTCCTCGAGGGTCTGACCCCACTATCGTCGTAAGTGTGATTATCGAGTTTTCTCCCAAGGTATCTTCAGACGTGAGGGTCAAGTCTACGGCTTACCGGAAACTCTAGGTCTGGGGCAAGATTCATGTAAGGAAGGAATGATTCGTATCAACGTCTGTTACTACGGTAGATAGTAGTGAATATAGACTATCCCTTGAATCATTCTTAAAGCCATTGGGTCACTCTCCCTGACTGCAAGCAGCTACTCTCTTCCCCTGCCCTCCAGCTCCCTGAGACTGGCGGGAACTAAGGTGGGTGGTTGTAGTATGTTAAAACACACACCACCTCATGCTGCTCTCCTAGCTCGGCCTCCACGTCTGCTACTTCGCATACTCGTCTCTCCTTTAAGCTTCCTCTTATTGAAACATTTAACACGCCCGAGTCTCTAAGACTGGCGCCAGTTTCCTGTTTCCTACTGCACTGTGCACTCTTCATCCGCTCCTGGATGATCTGCACCTTCTTTGCCTACGATCTGAAAGGGATGCTAAGATTTCTCCTTTTCCGAAAAGAGAAACTCGGTCTCATCCCATGGATGAACCACACCCATTGCCTAATACAGTCAATCCTGACATAAATGATGCATTCATGCCATGGATGACATCGTAAGGCCTCGACATAACTACCAAGAGATCCCACTGCCACTCTCGCCTCCAAGGGTCGAGTCACATTGTCGACATCTGTGTGAGGTCACTGGGTCTCCTCCAGTAAAAGTCTCTAAAGTGGGGGTCATGTCAACAGTCTTAACCAGGACCACTCAGCAACAACCAAACAAAAGGACAGGAAGAAAAACAAAGATAAGTGTCTTTTTATTATTGCAGCTCATAGTACAAAGACATGAAAACAACAACAACGTGGAACTAGAAGTACAAGGGACGTATCCAATAGTTCTACTATTGCTCAAGCACCCTCCACTGCTTCTACCTCGATGGCTCCTCCAAAGCCTAAGGATCAACTGTACGAGGAGTCGGACAGTCACGTGCCAGGTGACCCTTCCTGCCGCATTCATAACACTTCATTCTCCTCATACGACTGGCTCTAGTCCTCTTGGACCTCTACATCATCTGTCTACTGCCCACAGATGACTCATTTACTGATCGAAAACCCTGTGGCAATGGCAGAATCTCCAGTACACGCTCGGGGTGTAGAGCTACTAGCACAAACTCTACCCTGAAGAAGGTCTCGAAGTCTTCCCATGTGAAGGCCATCCCGTCGCAAAACTGGAAGAAGTGGCTCTACCACCTGCCTGCTGCTTCCTGAAGGAGGCTGGAAGCAATGATCACCATGAAGTCTGCAGGCGTCCCTACTAGCCTGAAGACTCTCACCACAGACTCCATCTAATCCTCAGCTGCTTGTGGGTCCATCTCTCCCCGGAACCAGGGTGGACTCTGGCATTGGAACTCATGCAGCGTGCTCAAGTGGTGTGCATCGCCTACTGCTGGGGCTAGCGGCATCGGTGGCCCAATTATTGGTAGTACCGCTGGTGCCTCAGCTGCAAGAGGGCCGTGTACAGAAGCCTTTTCGCTCGGCAGGATGTCAATACGCACATCCCTCTGGGCTCTAGCTGGTCGTCCGTGAAAAGACATCCTGAAAGAAACATCGTGACACAGTCAAACAATTATACCTGGTGAGTTGACCTAGTTTGAGATGATATTTAAATAAAACTTCTGGAAACACACACGCAATCAGTGTTATCATGCACAAAGTCGGAAATCAGTTGTCACGGTCCTTGTGTATGGATACGTCGGTCACCCGCACTAACACTGGACTCCCTGAACTGAAGACCACACTCGGTACCCTTAACACTATAGCTTCACAGAAAGAAAATATCAGAGTTATAAGTTCTGCGATAGAAACGACTCCTCTGATACCAATTTGTCACGACCCATCCTCGGGGCCCGTGCCGTGACTACCCCATGCCCGCCATCCATATGCCAGGGGCTGGTGACTAGCACCAAAGGCATAAATCCCGATAACTGGGAAGGCATTGCCTTCATAAAAGTAAACAAAACACCATAGAGTATAAGAGGAAGTAAAAAACTAAGTACAAAGAGAAGTGATGAAAAGTAAATGGGCCAGAATACAAAACCAACTGAAAGTAAAACTACAACTTAACAAAGGTACAATAGAAAAAGACAATAGCTGGAATAATAGAAGCGGCTCCTGGGACATCCTCCTCGGATCCTACCTGAAGGGTAGGTACAAATGTCGCAACTCCTGGATCGTCCACCACGGATCCTACCCGAAGGGTAGGCACAAATAGTGCATCTCCGCAATTCTCTCGATCGTCAACCCCCTCCGAGTTTCGTCTTGCCGTGAAGTCCACCTCCAGATACTGACTCATCGGGTGGTCCACCTCCGGGTACCGTCCAGTCCTCTAACACTCGGCCTCCGTCAGCACTGCCCGTCATCTGCAACCAACACAACGAGGTGCAGGCATAGCCTATGAAGGGGTGAGTATAACGATACTCAGTAGGGACCCCGATACCCTTAAGGTCTCACTAAAACTAACAAGGATAACCACAATGATGATCTTAATAGATAACCTCTACTTAGGTTTAAGCTCATACTTATACCCAAGTTATCATGTAACTCATCTCAATCTTGAGGAAACACAAGATTATGAAAAATCAAGGGATAAACACTGCCCAGGTATATATCCATACATATACATAAGTTATCAAGTAACCCATCTCAATCATGAGGTAAGCACAAAGGTCTTAGACTCAGCTCAAACTAGTATTTCCATTATCGAAATTGTAACTGCTGAAGAGCCCTGTCTCGGGAGTGCACAGTGGTCCTATCACGACTCCGAGGTACTACTCACTAATCTAAGACTGCTGAGGTACTCCTCCTGTCGAGTACTGTGGGCCTACTGCGACAACCAAGCGCTTCCCGCCATGGGTCTGCCGCTACAACCAAGCGCTCCCCCTCATAGCCTCAAGAGGTACTCCTTCTGTTGAGTACCGCGGGTCTGTCGCTACAACCAAGTGCTCCTCTGCCGTGGGTCTGCCACTACAACCAAGCGCTCCCCCTCATAGCCTCCAGAGGTACTCCTTCTGTTGAGTACCACGGGACTACCACTACAACAAAGCGCTCTTCCACCGTGGGTCTACCACTACAACCAAGCGCTCCCCACTGGGCTATCCGAAACACACAGAGTCGATCGGTCAAGCAGTCGTCAGGTCTCAGCCGGCTACACAGTCTCCGTACTCTGCACGCTCATCTCCAAGAGGGTCCTCTCCATGAGATACTGGTCGATACTACATGTATCACATGTTCCATAAAGAAGTATCTCAATGGACCGCCTCGTCATAGGGGTCTCAACACAACAGACGACACATCAAACGGACACCCGGTCTGTGAGTTATTAGCCTTTTCGTCCCAGGGGCCCGGTTGGTTTCATGTGCGAAACAACCTGGGTGTATCTCAAATGTATCCCGAACTCGCATAGGGTATACTCATAGGGACCGTTTCTCAACGTGATCACCAACACCGCTGACGGTTCATCAAACGGACATCCGGTCTGAAAGTTATCAGCTTTTCCGTTCCAGGGGCCCGGTTGGATTTCAGGTACAATCCAACCCAGCCACTATCCAACGACATCCAAATCTCGGGAAAAGTATGCCAAAAGATCCGTCTCATCAAAAGGAATTCAACGAGACAGACGACACATCAATCGAACGCCCGGTTTGTGAGTTATTGGCTTTTTCGTTCCAGGGGACAAGTTGGTTTTTAAGGGAAAACCAACTCGACCGTACTCCACATGCATCCAAACCTCGGGCGGAGTAATCCAAAAGATCGGTCTCACTTAAAGGAATCCAACAAAGTCGACGACATGTCAATCCTACGTCTAGAGCTCATGTTATAAGCGTTTCTGCTCCGAGGGCCCGGTTGGTTTCATGTACGAACCAACCCGGCCGAACCCAATGTACACCGAAACCTTGGGTACGATATACCAAAACGACCGTCTCGATCCAAGGATTGCATTGGCGCTGAAGGTGCGTCAAACGGAGGTCTGTAGCCCAAGATATGGGAAAAATACCGAAAAAGTCCGAAAACGGGGGGTCTGGGACCGGACCGACCCGGCCGGTGCGGCCCGGCCTGGCCTGGGTGGCCCGGCCCCGCCTGGGCGCGACCCGGCCTGGCCGGCGCAGGCGTGGCCTAGTCATCAGGTGGTTCGGCTCGGCTGGTTACGGCCGAGCGGAGCGGGGCGTGCAGCCCCCGCGAGATGAAGCTGCAGCCCCGTGTGGGGCCGCCCTTGCCAGCGGACGCGGCTAGCTGCCACGTCCCGTCCTTTGCCGGACCCGCGTAGTCGCGGGATGGCCGGCCCACCGCCGCGGCGGCGCGCCGGGCGCCGCCGCCTTATGCCGCCAGCGCGGCTCGCCGGCGGTTTGCTCCGCGGACCGCCGAATGAGTTCCGGTGGTCGGAAATTCACGATGTCTTCACCAAAGGCCCTCCTGGGGTCCATCCTTCACTGAGAGGACCTCACATCGCCCGTGCGGCTAGTTTTGTCGACGTATGACGTTTCACACACCAAGAACGAAAGGGGCGGTGGGTTCGGACTTGTTCATTGGTCTTCACCCACCGCGTTCGCGATTTTAAATATTTCACAAAAAAAGTTTAATCATACGCCGCAAGTATAAATCACAAAGATTTAAATGAAACAAACCCCTACTTTGTCTTAGTCGTCAAACATGATTTCTTCGTTGAATTGACCATCGTGGAAGAAGAGGATCGTCGTGTTGCGGTAGGGGCATCGCATCGTTGCGGTACACGGCGTCGCATAGATGATCTCCGAGAGTTAAAGAAAACACACAGATTTAATCGCACCCTTTAAACCCATGTTGAGGATAAAATCCACAAAGGAAATTAAAAGATCAGTAATCCCCTACCTCAATCTGTTGATGATCAAAGACTGTCATGGGGAAGGATCGTCGCGGAAGAAACTTCGCGGAAGGAGGATCGTCGGCGTCGCGGTACACGGCGTCGCGTCATCGATCTCCGAGGGTTCGGCGTTCTTCGTGTTCTTCGCGTTCTTCGCATTCTTCGTGAAGGAGGATGAAGAACTTAGAGTTTCTCCAAATCCTTTCAACAAGCCACTCACATGTGTTGGTCTTATTTTATTCTTATGCCAACAAACAAAAAACAATGTAAAGAAACGAACCATTAATTTGGTGAATTAATGGTAACGACTTAACTGCCCAATTAAAAGGGGCGTTAAGAATTTAAGAAAATACACCGGTTGACTTTCATTTAAAAAGGGGTTTTCGCGGGTGCGTTACTTAGAGGGAAAGAAAAGGTGGGGCTCGTGCAGGCCCCACCTCACAAATATCCTACCAAGTGCGTAGGATATTTTCGGTTCCACCATATCCGATTAACTTAGCTTAAGTGGCTTTAAGTGGCTTAAAGTGAAATAAAATAAAGTTGTCGCACCACTTTATTTTATTTCTTAACATAACCCCAAAAACTAAAAAACCACACCCGAGCAAACGCATCTCCGGAAAAGGCATTTCTAAGCAAATACTGACGCTGAAATTCCATCGGTGCCCTCGGAATGCGATTCCGAGCACCGGTTCAAAAGTTAGAAAAGCCCGCTCGTTCATTCACTGAACGTACCCGAGCCAAACTTTGGAAATTGATTCCAGGCACACCGGGCCACAGAATCAGGCGCCGTCAGAAACTGCGTTCTTGTAAAATTCCACAGAATATTAAGAAAAAAAAATTTCTTTGAAATTTCTGGGTCTTTACATGCCTAGAAAGAAATTTGTATCTTGGTACATGGTCCTAGAATACTCTATGTGATGTTGGTATTGTTGGATCATTATCGCCATCCATATGCCCATGTCACCCAGCCAAACTATTTTTCTCATGTAAATTCCTATGAGTCTCACATAATTAGGAATATTATTTCTGAAATTACATGTTTTGGAATTACGAAAATATGATGTAATGTGATAATATATTTTTAGGGGCGATGAAAAAATAGTTTTCAAAATCATTTTGAATGATGATTTGTAAAATCAATTTTTATGATATGTATTTTATCTATAGAGGTATGTAGTTTAACAAGAATAAATTTTTATAATGAAAAAAATGATTCAAACAACAGCTACAGAGATGGTAAAAAATTATTTGAATGGAATTATTTTGAGTTTTAGATGAGATCCATGTGATTTTAATATCATAAATGATGAAATGGATTTATGTGTGATGTTGAATTTCTTTTTGACATGGTGGTTAGTGATATTTTGAAAACATTTATTCATTTTTGAATGGAATGTGTATTGAAAGTGTGAAAACATGGTTTTAATGATTTATTTCAAAGATGAAATGTTTTTTTGACCTGTGGTGTTCTATTGGGTTGTCACATTCATATCTGTGTGTGGGAATGATAATATATTACCAAATGGGTGGATGAGTTTTCAAATTGGCATGAGATGATATGTTACTAAGGTGGGATGTGAATGTATACGTGTAAGGATCCACATAACAGTGTTGGAAAGTGTGAAATCCCTAATATTTTCAATTCAAATGCCTTTTGACGAATAAAATTATAGGTTTTTGATATCATATGGTTGTGTGGCCCCTTTATATATTTTTCTGAAGTGTTGTATGTTTTTTGTTTCTAGTTTCATACATTTTTTATGATTTGGCTTTTAAGTGGTGTGTTTTTCAAGGTATATTTCGGTTTATGATTTCATTGTGAATGAGATCATGGTTTTCATTTTTCCTTGTGTACACCACTAAAAATATTAGATGTATTTTAATGCTAATGATATATTTTGTTCCCCATATGAAGGTTTTCCAGCTGATGAACATAATGATTTTCTTCTTGAGCTTTAGAAGATAAATACACCTCTCAATTATGGTCAGGAAGATCCTATCAATAAAGAAGAGTGGATGTGGAATATATGACAAATTTAAAGGCTCATTGAGTTTCTTGAGTTGTTTAAGGTAAATTTTACTACCATTATGCTTGAATGTCTTACATGGAAGTGTTAGATGATTGTTTCTAAAACCAAGCCTTGAGATGATCATAGTTTGTATTTCTTTGAGGATTCATTCATTAGTATTTATTTTCCAATGATAATAAAATTATGGAAGGTAATTGAGATGTTATTTTGGGTTATTTTGATAGATCATTTTTTAAATTAATTATTCGCATTTGGGATATTTCCCATATATTCTAGATATTATTGTGTTTCATTCCTTGAAGAATAAATGTTTTGAGAGAGGGTTTCATCATGATATATATTTTATGGTGTTAGAATTTATCTTAACATATTTTGATAATATTTTGAGGCATGAAATTTGTGTGGAGGTTATTCTAGAATAATTGTTCAAGGAATATATTCTATCATTTATCCATGGGAGTTGTGAGGGGAATTCCAGTAAGGATATAGGGAATTGTCCTGAAGTAGTTGCTTCTAGTAGAAAAATAAAAATATCCATGTATCTTTCATCAGCATCATCTAATTGTTATATTATGTTGTGCCATCAGTTTGGAAAGGCAAATAAAAATAATGTCTCTTATCTGAGTGATATGATGATCTATCACTCTTGTGGATACCTAGTTCACTTTCAATAGTTTTATCAGGGTGTATCTAGGAAGTGACATGTAGCTAATTCATGGAAGTATATTTTTTAAATGGTATCAGTCTAATTTACATTTCTATGTGTGATTATTTTTTTGTAATGGTTGTTTTCGATGGTGTTTGTGTTATAGTGTCCCATTTAAATGGTAAAAGTATACGTTTTGAGTCTTCTAAGAGATTCTATTTCTATGTTTTTGTGTTTTTACTAGGAAGATCTGATTTTTTTGTACTAATATGGAATTAAGGAGTCTTTATCAGGGATTTTATACTCCATAATATAAGGTATTATATGATTCAAGAACCATTTATCTTGTTATAAGCCTTAGAGTTAAACTGGTGCATAGTCATGAATATGTGGGGTGTGAGGGACCTTGAACTGGTATTTGTCTTCAGTTTTTTACAGAGTTATGTTTATGTGTATCTATTATAGATTTTTCACCATGAAAGGGTCTATTGTGTGGAATTATTTTTAGGGATATTGTATCCTTGTTTTAGTGCTTGTGAATTTAATATTTCATCCTTGGTTATAAGGAGTTTTTGTGGTTACTTATTCATGAAATTTCAATTTTGGTACCTTTTATGATGAGAATCCCGAAATGTGTTATGCTTGTGAAGATGGCCTTTGTGAATTAAATTTCGATTTATCGAGCTGGATGGGTTTGAAATTATCTTTTCATGTTTTCCCCATTATGGTGGGCGTTTTTTTCAAGGGTTTTTTTGGAAACTAGATAAATGATTAAAATGGAGGGGATACCCACCATGAGTATCATTGAGGTTTCTTCTGAATATGTTTAATGTTATTTGGTTTCATAAGGTAGGGAGTCCGTTTGGGCCTCTCATGATGGTATTATAGTGTAGTTCCAATGTTAGCATTAGAAATGTGTGATTTCATTTGATGTTATCTAAATTTCAGTTCCCATTCTAATGGGGTAATTATGGGATTTTGTATCACACCCAAACGTATTATCTTTGGTTGGGTTGTGTGTGTCTTAGTTGATGTTTTATGTCAATCTTCAAGAAGTGGTAATATTTACACCTATTAGTTGTTGATGTGTTCTTGGTTTGAGTGGTTGGATAATGTGGTTGTGTAAATTCATTTATCCTTGATCAATGAACAACAAAATTTTGTGGATTTCCTATGGAATAAAGTGTAATTGTGGGTAGAATTGACACTGCATAGTTTTTTAACCCCTCATTATAGTTCATTTTTTATCTTAGTTTTTCATGTGAGTTCCGGGTGTGAAAAGTTTGAATTTTTAGGTGATATTTTGTTTATCTTGGGCCCCAATTTTATTTCACAGTTTTATCTATGATTTTTTGGTTGAATTTTTACCTTAGAGATATGAAATAAGTGTTACATGATTGGTTCACTTTTTGAGTAAAAAATGTGGCACAACCCTGGAAACATTGTGGATTTGGGTTGCTGTTTGGGGATTATTGCATGTATTGAGAATGTTTTTTCAAACCCTATGGATGAACTGTGGGAAGGTTTTTCCTTCTAAAAGAACCATATTTCATGTTTGATGCATAGTTTCCCAAATATTGTTGACAAACTGAGAGAGCATCCAAAACCCCAAAAAGTTTTAAATTCCAAATCGACCCACTTTGTATTTTTAACCCATACCACATTATTATTCATCCCCATGGTTTGTATGGCCTTAAGGGACCCCCACCCACATTCTCTAATATTATCTTTCCTCCCATGGGGTAGATCAATGGTGATTCTTCATGAATTGGGATGATTTTAGATGGTATAATTCTCTTTTACTCTCCCTCATATACTTTATTCATTTTTCTCTTAAGTTATTCATTTTACATGGTCTCTTGGACCAAGTTTTAATGATTTCTGCAGTTTATTTTGGGGTTTTGTGATTTTTTGTTCCTCTTGGATTCACAATAATCTTTGATCCTTGGAGATTTTTTTTGAGTGTGCATTGTTGAAGCTTCATGAGTGTATGGTATATTTTACTATTCAAAAACCATTAAAAATAATAATCCTTTGATTCAATTATTTCTAACCATCTTTTTATGTGAAACAGTGATGAGTGATCCTTAAATTAATTGTTTGATGTTAAATGAAGTTGTTTGATTGATGGTTTTAATGTATATTCCAGTTTTTATTTAACTATACCCACCATGTTTTTGATAAACGTCATGGTTGGATTTTGTTAATGGTTTCTGGCTTATAAAGCATGATCATTCCTTGAAAATATTTTTGTGGGATATAAATAATGATCTTGGGTTCTTCAAATGTATATATATATGTTTTTAGTCTTGAATGTGGTGTGCTTATGAAAATTAAAAATTCAAGGGCGTGTGATGATGATACATTGAAATTTTTTCATTTTAATGAATGGGGTTTTGGTTTGCACATGTGTTGTGAGTACATAAATGATATTTTTCTCAATTATTATGAATTATAAAATGGTTTTGTTTTCACTTTTGATTAGAAATATGGATTGGATTATTTTAAAGGGAATTATTTTGTCCCATTTCATACTTTTTTGATAATTGAAAAAATTATTATTCTGAAAACCATCAATGGATACTATTTTTATGTGTTTATATTTAATTTAAGTGATTTCCTATCTATATAATCCTCATGATACAATGTATTAATGGGTGGTACTTACTCAACAACTACTCCTCATTACCCATTTACATTGAGAAGAATTTTATATCCTATATATAGACACATATGATATCTAATTGTTATGATAATATATTAATCATTGGGGACACGTGGGATGGTTCCTATGGTTGGAATTATTATATATTATATATGGGATTCTGATTGGAAGACCGGTTTGAACTAGTTTTCTCACCGCCTTATAATCTAGACATGGGAATCTGACATTGATAGTAATATTTATGAGAAATATAGCATGGATAGTCTGGATTACACTCTTAATAGTTTCCTATACTAGGGAAAATTAAATTTTTCATTAGTATTACTACCGGTTACTTCCCTCGGTCAGAACATTTTTGGTTAGAATGACAGTGTGGGAGATATTTTATGTCATCGATTAAAAGATGCTTTCTTTGATGTGTCAAGATGTATAGTATTTTATGGGTTTTTCACGAGTTTATAGGCTCTCCCCAATCTATTGGAACATATATGTCTGCATAAGATTATTGACATATGTATTTCATGGTAAAACTTATATGTTATTTCCATTTCCCTTACAATTTGATCATTGTTATGGATCTCTTTCACGATGTATTATAGGGATAAAGGTGTTGTGTTGGATTTCAATGAATTATGGTAACTTTTTTTGCATTTTCTATTTATTATTTAAATGAAATCATCATTATCTATATTTGAAATTATAATGATTCCCATGTGTGGAAGATAATGAATTTTAATGGGAAATGATCAGAAGAACATTATTTTGGTTTAAAGTGGACTTGTGTGGAAATGGAATACTTTAATTTATTGTAAAAAAACTAAAGTCGATGTTAATTTTATTTTATTGTATTTTAATTGGAAATTGATTTGTTCAGGAATTCCCAATGATTTTTAAAACACGGATACTATTTCTTCTTTTATTAAGCATTTATTCAGTTATCAGCTTAGTAATGACCACCAATAGTGATGGTTGTTCATGGTATCAAAGAGTGACCCACATGGCTACATAGATATATCATTGTTGTCAGGTTATATTTTTCTTTATTGTTAAGTTGTTGTATTTATAGTTTCTATGGTAAATTGATGATTATTTAGGGAATTTATATATATTGGGCTATTTTTTCACTTCCACTATTCTATTTATTTGTTCATATTACGAGAAATAATTCCCATGGTTCCACTTTTTATGCATGAAACAATATTTTAGCCCGTGGTGATCTGGAAAACCATTCGAGCATAGACATAGATCAGTTTTGGGTGATTGGTTTGAGGCCATTCTGAGTTGGTTAGTTATAAAATGATATCAAATATAGGTTCCATTCAAAGACATAGATTTTAGAGAAGACTTTTAGCTTATGGATCTCAAGGAATATGGAGTAGAACTATGCAAACAAGGTGGTAAATTTTACAGAACTGTCGATCCAACACCTTCTAGGTAGAAAATTTAATGTTTATAGGATATTTTTTTTGTTTATTAGTCTTTGTTATTGTTTTTTGGTAAGGTTATGAAGTGTGAGTTGAGCCACTGGTTTAAGTGTCTGACATGTCTTGGGGAGCCAGGTGGAGCTGGTGATATGGTCCAAGAACACTACTCATGATGGTGGTGTGATTGGCGTATGGCCACAAACCATATGTCCATGTAACCCATCCACAGTAGTTTCCCCTATTGAATTGTTTTGAGTCTTACTTGATTCTAATTTTTATGAAACCTAGTATTAGAATTGTGAAAATTGTATTTGATGTTTAAATATATTTTTTAAACAAATGTAATATTATTTTTTAGAATCATTTTGAAGGATTATTTGTAAAAACAAACTGTGAGATTTTTTTAACTAACACATGAAGTGGTTTACTGAGACTAATTTTTTATAATCAAAACCAATTTTAATCACAACTTTTTGAGCTTCGGAAAAATATTTTGGATGAGATTAATTATAATTTTTGGATTGTATCCGTGGGATTTTCTTTTCAAAAAAAATATGAAATTGTTTGATGTGTGATGTTGAAAATGATTTTTGATATGGTTTTTAGTGATATTTTTAAAAGATTCACGAATTTTGATATCATAGGTGCATTAAAAGAATGAAAAGTGTGTTGAAATTTCTATTTAGAAAATTGTTTTTTATTTTCCTTTTATATTCCCATGCCTGATCACATGCCAGAATGAGTGTGGGAAAGAGGATGGATGATCATATGGGGTCTGAGTTACCATATTGTGATGAGTTTATAAGTTCTCATGGTGTCACAAGGATGTACGTGTGTTAGAATCCATGAAATACCAGTAGTGAGTACGAATTCCACCATGTTTGTTTTTACTTAAAAATGTTTTCAAGTGGAAAGATTGATGTTTTTTGATATCCAGCAGTTTTTGGATAGTTTTTATATGTTTGGGATGTGTTTTATGTTTAGAGTTTCATTATTTAACCCATGTTCATGATTTGGTTTTTATGTGGTGTTTATTTGAGGTGAGATTTGGTTTATTACATTGTCTTCATTGATCTATTGGTTTTTTTGTCCTAGTTTATGCACCACAATGATTTGATCGATATTCAGGGTTATGGTATGGGTGGACCCCCAGATTTATGTTTTCCAGTTGATCAACCTAAGGATTTACTTCTTTCTATTCAAAAGGGAAATCGTCCTCTCAATTTTTGTCCAGTGGATTCTATCGATGTGGAAGAGCGTATTCAGAAAATAGTGAGGCCTTTCATTCTCCTAGGGCATACTTGGTTATTAAAGGAAATTATAGATACATTTATTCTAGAATGTCTAACCTATAAGTGGTGGAATTCACTATATTGAAACATGATTTAATAAAATTTTACCTTCGATTAATTCAACAGTTTGTTCATATGTTAGTATATTTCTGAGATAGTATCGGTAATCAATTGAGTGGAGATGATCAATATGTAGAATAGGGATGGATCAATGAAGTAATTTTCTATCACTTTGTTGATATATTTTGATGTCTTCTATATTTGGTTGTGGACTTTTTCATAAGGTCTCATGCTTCTAAGAGAGGGTTTCATCCTTATTTGTAGTCTAATGTAACATAGTTTGGCATAAATTCATTTTACAATTTGGTGAGAGAAGCTATTTTTTTGTGGAAGTTTTCCTAGTGGGAATGTTTGGGGAGGATAATATTCATCCGATCTCCAGAATTAGTGCATGGTTTTCCAGTAAAGAGATTGGTATGTGCCCTAAATTTGTTGGTGTTTGTCGTATAATTAAAAGTCTTCTAGATCATTCTTCACCTTCTTCTAAGGATAGGATCATGTTGTTCCATATATGTGGAAATAAAAATCATAAGAAGTCACCATGTCTATATACTCTAAGGAAATAACCTTAATCAAGGTCGAGGTCTCTTGAAATGGTTTAGTCAGGGGGTCTCAAGGATTCAACATAGAGCTAGTTCATAGGAGTAGAGTTCCTTTCTTAGCTCAGTTTAATGTCCCTTTCTATGTGTTCTTCATTAGTTGTAGTGGTTGGGTATGGTGGGGTTTATGGTGTTAGGTCTTCATTAAATTGTAAAAGTTGATTTTATGGGTCTCCAAAGTGATTCTGCTTCACTAGAAGTTTGTTTTCCAATGGAAGCTATATGCTTTATTCATTTGATGTAAAGAAAGAGACCAAAACATGGATTTTTTTCTTGAGACTGCAAGGAAGTTGATTCTTCAAACAATAGGGAACCAACAATAGTTTGTAAAGTCAATATGAAACATTTTTAGGAATAACATGGGTGTGAGGGACATTGGCCTATATTTTATCTTTTGTGTGGGAATTGGGACACTATAAGCTTCTCCATTGTAGCTTCTTCCTCTCGAAGGTCCCATTTTGAGGAAAGAGTTGTGGATACCTGATTTAACTATTAAAATAATTTTGGATTTAAGAGTTCATCCTAGTTTATATGGAGGTAATATGGATTTTTGTTTTTTAAATTTTATTAGTGGTTCCTTTTAGATGGGAATCCATGATTTTTCATTCCTTGAGTAGTTAGCCTTTGTGAATCGGTTTTGAATTTATCCATCTACATGTGTTGCAGATTATCTCATTTTGTTTTCCCCCATGTCGTGGGGGTCTTTATCAATGGCTGGATTTTTTTCATCCATCTGAATGTTTAAACTGGGGGGAGACCCACTATGGGTCTTGATGAGGTTTTTTCTAATGTTGGATACTGTTAGTTGGTTTCCTAATGAGGAGATTCCATTCAGTCCACCTTTGTTGGAAAGAGAGTGTAGTTTCATAGTTATATTAGAAATTTATTGTTTCATAGGAATTTTTTAATATTTTATATCATTTCCATTTGGGGGAATGTTAGGATTTTAGAGCTGACGTAGAGGATATTTCAATGGTTGGGTCGTATGAGTTGTAGATTGAGTTTTTATTAATTTTTGAGAAGTTGTATGAGTTTTTCATGGTGGTCATTGAGGTTTTATTACTTTGAGGGGTGTTATCATGCAGCTGCATAAAATAATTTTACCAAAATCGATAAATATGAAACTTTTGTGGCTTTCCTATTGTGTAAATATTTATGGTGGGGAGACTTATCATACTAGGTTTATGTTTAAACCCATTTTTCTGGTTTATTTTTGGATCTCATTTATTCTCTTATGTTCTCGGTGTGATAGGTAAGAATTTTGAGTTTCTTTTTTTTAATTTTACTCTAAGTTTATTATATAGATTTTATGTTTTTGTTTGTTAAAATTTGAGTATTAAATATTAGTATTAGGTGGCACATGGTTAGAAGAAACTGTTGTGCTCATCCCAGGAATCAATGTGTCTTTTGGTTGGTGTCATAGGCCTATCGAAAATCTTGATCAAGGTTCATCAAAACATGTGGAAATTGGGTGGGATGGTTCTATCTCATGTAAGAACCATTTTTTATGGCTAGTGCATGGTTTACTAAACTGTATGGCCAAAATGGACAAGTTTCACATATCATAAAAATTTTGAAATTCCAATTCTATCCCCTTAGTATGTTATACAAAAACTCCATTTTCGTCCTCCTATTATCTTGTAATGTTGACAAGGATCCCCAAACATGATATACAAGCTTCTTCTTCCTCCCTTGGTGTATATATATGGTGATTCATAATGTTTGGGGGTGTTTTCTCAAGTTATTCTCAACATTTATTATCCTCAGTATTTTTTCATCCATTTTATCTTGACTTTATCTTTTTTCCACGACATCTTTTACCTAGGTTTCATGGTTTTCCCATTTTATTTTGGGGGATTTCTTTGCTTAGGGTTCCTCTTAGATGTTTTTCTTCACTTTTCTTTTGTGAGGTTGTTTCTATAGTGTGTGGTCAATGAACCATGAGATTGAGGTTGATATCCCTTTTCTTTTCCCATGCAATTAAATATAATAATTATTGGTTTCATGATTTTAGAAACTTACATATATGTTAATTAGTGGTGTGTGATCCTTGGAATATAAATTTTTATGATATATTATGTTTTTTGAAATATTTTTAAACATATTTTAAATTTTTGGTGAAAAATAAACACTTTGTGTTTGATAAAATTCATAAGTGGATTTTGTGGGTGGTTTCTGACTTTTAAAGAATGATTTTGACTTCTTTATGTTTTTGTGGAAAATAAATAATGGTTATGGGTTCCACAAATGTATTTATAAATGTTTTTGGACATGAATGTTCAAAGTTTTTTTCTTTAGAAAAAGAATGTAATGAGATAATGATTTGTGGCCTATTTATCAATTTAGTGAATGTAGATTGGTTTTACATGTGGTGCGATTAATTAAATGTGATTTTTCAAAACAAATTTTAAACGAAAAATTGTAGTTTCCACTATTTTTGTAATTATTTATTTGATTCATTGAAATTAAATTCATGGGGCCTATTTGTAACATTTTTTTAAACTATTGAAAATTATTTTTATAAAAAATTAATTGGATAATATTCATTATTTATTTATATGTAGTGTTTGTGATGTCCTTATATTTTAATCTGAACAATACATTATGTGAATGGGGGTTATGTACTTCATATGGAGTCCTTATGACTCATTTACATTGACAGGGATGGGGTATCCTCAGTTTGGACTCCATTAAGATCCATTTTTTATGGAAGTAAAATGATCCATGAGAGTGATTATAGGTATTTCTTGTCATGTGAATTATTATATATGATATATATGATTTTAATTCGATGATCGGGCTGCATGAGTTGTCTCACTAATGTTATAGTTTTTCCATGAGAACCAGGCATAAATTAAAAATTTTCCATGAATAATTAATGCACTAGTTTGGATTTTGAGCTGACTAGTGGCCCATAGTAGCGGTTTCGATAAGTTTATTTATTCTATATTTGGGATAATGATCCTATGATAGACCTCTTATGGTGAGATCAATCATGTGGGTGAAATTTGAGTCAAATGAGTGAGGACTATTTTCTAGGATGAATTATGATGTGTAATATGTTTTGATTTTTCATAATCTCATAGGTTTTTTCATATCTTTTAGAAATTAGTTTTCTATAGAATATTATTGATATAGTTGTTAGATGGTTACTATTGTGTTCTTATTTCAAATTACCTTATTATGTGATCATTGAAATAGATTCTTTTCCTGGTTTACTTCTAAAATAAATGTTATTTCTAGGCATTCAATGGTTGATGGAAAAAGGTTTTGGAATTTTGTTTTCTCTTTCTTTGTATTTATAAAATGAAAAAACCTTCATTTCTTATATAAAATCAAATTTTTACCACTTTGGGAAGAGTGTAATATTAAATAGAAAAAAGTAAATTGGAACTCTATTTATCTAAAAATTATAAATGTGTTTAATAAGAATAAATTTATATATTGTAATTCAAACTTGAACATGATTGTTTTATAGGATGTGAATTATGAATAGGTTTGTTCAATAATTCCTGCTGAGTTTTATTACTCACACCTATAGTTTCTTTATTTTTATAATTTGGTGAAGGTTTTATCTTGGTATTTATTCTCATGAGAATTGGTTTGTATTAGAATAGGATAGTGACCCTATGGGTCAAATAGTGATTTTATGGTTGTTATGTTAAACTTTTCTTTTCTATTTAGTTTTAGTATTTTATAGTTCTTCTATAAAATTATGAGTTGTTTGGATATTTATACCTATATTCAGGTTTTTTTAATTTCCATTGTTCAATATATTTAATTATAGAGGGTAAAAATTTTCAATTTCTCATTCTATTGATCATGGAACATGTTACCATCACATTAGGATTGGGAACAATAGTCCAACCTTCCCAAGGATCAGATCGGGTGACTAATTTGTGGTTGACATTGGTTGGTTTGTGACAGATTATACTTCTACCCACTCTATTATATATGAATAAATTATATGGGTATCACTTCACCACCTTTAATTTCTAATGTTATTAGTATATCATTCTATGAAAATAATATGGATTTAACTAACCTATTATAGTTACACGCAACTCTATCATTATAAAATAATATTTTATCATTATTTTCCAAGAATTACCCATAAATATATTTCTATAATTTAATAATCATATTATAATTCATTATTTAATCAACCCCTTTAGCTATTCAATATAGAAATCTTTTATAGGGTCTGAAGTAACAAAAATGGACTTCATACATGAATGTACAAAATAATGTTCATTGAATATTTGGGCAAAAAATAAATTACAATGTATTTATTATGATATTTAATGTAAAATTATTTAATAAATAATATTTCACGAAATAAATTAAACATTTTAGGAATTATTTTTTAAAATCCATGTCCAATTTCTGTTGAATATTCACAAGTAGAATCAAATACTATATTATATAAAATATTGATACCCTTGATTTTGGTGCATGTTATCTATTAATTAATTCATAATATATAATTATAGTTTTTTATTGACTTCATTTTTTTCATAATAATAGTATTAATTGTTTTCAATGAATAATATATACAAATATATTACCCACTATAGAAAATATAAACCCACATTTGTTTTATTTTAAATTTCTATTTAGTATGTATCTCTAGACAAATACTACTAAAACTACTCTTGTTAAAACATTTGTTCTTATTATATCTAATGTTCATATAGATACTTAACCTCTAAAATTTTATGTATTTTACACTATCATAATAGAAAATTTCATTAATAACTTAGATTATTTTTTCCCTTGAAAAATAATTTTTACTATAGGGTTGTTATTATATTAGATAAATGTAGGTTGATGGAAAGAGATGGAAAAATTGTTTTATTTTATGTATAATTATAGGTATTGACAAACACGTAAAATCAAATTAGAAACATTAATGGATTAGTATATCTGTAATTGTATTTATATGATATCTAGCTGTCAATATAGTTGAAATAATTTTTGTTATTATGTTAATACTAATGAAAATTGAGTTGGATGAAATAATGGACAATATTCAATATATAGAATACCATACATCGATTATACATTTTCTAAAATCATTTATTTCATTTGTATAAGGTATTTCGATTTTATGGTTACAATTACTCTATATTAAGATGATTGATGATTACTTCTTCTGGATATTATCTATGAAGTATTCTCATTGGATTGACCACCATTCAACTAGGTATAATCATTACCTTATTATGCATTACAATGTTTTTGAAAATGAATAAAAGGTATTTTATGAAAAAACCTCTCACATATTCTAAGAATAGCTCACAAATTCATGTGAAATAATTATATAGTATAATAATTTACATTAATTAGTAATTGATTATTTGCCTAGGATTTGACAATGGGGTGTTTGGTATAATTAGTATCAGGGAAGAAAAGAGACTATGCATCCATCTTTATTTTTTTGATTTATTATCTACTTTAATTTGATAAATAATTAATATACCATGTGAAGTTATTATGATTAAGTTTTTATCTTAATAATTATTTTGTTTTGGACATTAGTTATTAATAAATTACTAATATATTAATTTAGAATTACGAAATTTTATTCTAATGTGAAATAAGTTCACATTGTTTAAAAATAAAGGCTCCAATAAAGTTTATTGCAAAACACAATATAATATAGGTGAAAAACATGATTCAATCGTCATATAAATAATTATTTATTTACTCCATTTTTATTATTCATGAAGCATGCATTCTCAGATACATAGTTACATTACATTACATATAATAATCATTATTTACATTAATTTAAGTTTAATTTTGTAAAAATATATATATTGATACATATTACCATGAAATATGCTATCATTATTACACAAAATAATAAGTAAACCTAATGTTTATTCTATTACTTATTTAACATTTTTTAAAATAGGATTATTCATACAATGATATTTCTACCAATATTAGAGAAATATATAATTTAATTCATTACCAAACTATGAATCCCTTATATATGTGAATGGAATTATGATATCTTAGTTGTATTTATAATTTAAATGGTATTTTCGACTTATTCATTCAATTTTTTCACCATAAATAATGGGAATCCCCATTAATAATAATCCTAAACTACCTTGTAATACATAGACAAAAATTTCTTGAGTGATATGTAAATATTGTTTATCAAGTTACTCCTGAGGAAAATAGTGAAATTGGTTGGTAAGGATGATAATCTGATATTAATGGCTACTTTTTTTTTATCACTGTAGAATCCAAACAATAAAACAAATTTAGCATTAAATAGTATTTTAAAAGAGTGGTCACAATATATATAGCCATATTTCAGTCGATAATGTTAAAATACATTATCAATAACTTTTATATTAATTATTTAATTTTCCTTCTCATGTTGTTGGAGTTGAGATATCATAGTACATGTGTCCTTATATGCTTTGGAAAACCTAATAGAATAATAAGATAACATTATTAGTATCCACAATAAATCAATAGTACGATTTAATTTTGTCTTATTTTCATAGAGAGTTGATTGATCAGAATTAGGGAGAACTATAACATTATATGAACATTATGATATTACTGACATTCAAAAATGATTTTACAACTCTTTGATGTTTGTGTTTGTGAGGACATAGTCTACTAATTTAAAATATCACACTCTTTTGTGTGTTTTGTATCCCCTTTTCTAAAATATCTAATGAATGTTATTAGATTATTGTATCCATTAAAAATAAAATTATATTGTCCTAAATTTAATAATTTTGTGTGTGTGGAATTATTTTATCCATCCTCAATTGCCATCCACAATGATATCAAAATATGTTGTCACTAGAACATTATTGTTTCAACAATACATATTTTATTTTTAATAACTCCAAATATTTTCATGAATTTCAAGAGATGATTTAACTGTAGGATGTATTTACAATGGCTAACTCACTGGTACATGATTCATTAAGTGAACTCACAACACTAATATCCTAACATGAATTTCTAGAACAGAAGCCTCCAAATTTTTAGTAAGAATATTGTGTCCATTAGCTTATCTTGGATCATAGTTTAGTTGATACATAAACATTGTTTTGACTCCCTTCTAATTTAATCTTACTACAAATATTTCTCGATGATACATTATCTATTTTCTGTATTAAATTAAAAATTGGAAAGCATTAAAAATTAATATTCTTTTACAGATTTTTTATACTATGACATTATTTATTCAAACCGTTACATTAATTGCCAAAATTATTAATATTTTGGATAAAAAATGAAATATGTTTAGTTAATATTTTTGAAACATAATCCATTTATTTAATTTTATAGTTCTAGTCTTATTATCATATTTGTTTTATGTACTACCATTTAACAACATTTTATCAATAATCAAAAAACAAAGCTAACTTTAATCTTTTAGAAATGAATTCATAAAAATGGATTCTTCACGACCTTTTTAGTGGTTGATTTATTAAGAAGATGATAACAAAACCACTGATCAAATTTGAAAAAATCCTTCATCTAATCTTGGATTGAGTTATAACACTCCACAATTTAACTTAGTATATTATCTATTGTTTCATCTCATATCGATTATTGAACCACTTCTTCACATTTGAGATCTTTTCATTCCATTTTTTATAGTTACAAGAATGTAATGAGATATTGGGTTTTATTGTATAATACATAAACTCTAGAAATTTTGGTCTGACATTTTATTGGTTGTTGGGATGACACATTGTCCATCATTATTAATTTATTAAATTATTATCAAATAAAAAAGATAAAGTAATATTGGGTGAAAAAATAGTGACCATTTAATTGGATATTCATTCTCAAGATCAGTCACATTCATGAAATTAAATAACATTCATTGATGCTAGTATTTATATAATATCAATCTATTAATTAAAAATAATGTCTCCAGAATAAATAATTTCTTATATTATTAATTAATTAATTAATTAAATTAACATTAAATCCATGTATTCCTAGAGATATGCGAGATTGAAATCCCTTTTAATTTCAAATAGATATATTTTCTTATATATATTTAAATTAAACATGTAAATTGTGTGTAATAGATGAAATATAGGATGTACCCGATCAAACTATATGATTTCTGGAATATTTTTTTCCTTTGACAGCGTATTTATGTAGCACATATAATAAATTGGGTTTCATGTTGACATCAAAGATAGTGTAACAAATTCTAATCCTATTAGTCAGGCTAGCATGTATTGACACACAACACATGGTGAACATTGAGACAAGTAATTCATTATATTCTAATATACCGGTCATGTAATATTTTTTTACCACATGAAATATTATACCAATTTTTATGGAAATTTATAATACATAGAATATTATATGGAACTATAAAACATAGTATGTGTTTTTTTTGTGGGTCAGGTAGTTTTTTGTATACATGAACTAATTTTAAATCTATATAATTACTTTACATGGTGTAAATTATATATATGGATACACATTGTGTAAAAGGTATGCGTTATAAGGAATACAATAATGTTAAATTATGTGTAATTATTTTTTTTAGTCTAACAATAGATTCGTATGAATTCAAAATGAAATTTACATATAATAATACAAAGTTTCAAGCTATATTCAATCACTTAATGTCTTGTAATCTAGATAGGATAGTGTTTCATATATGTTAGTAAACACACATTGGGAAATTAATTACATTTTATGTAATTAGTTACACCTGGAATACATTTACCACATGACCAATTAATCATGTAGGGTAAAATGATTTGCTGACATTTTACAAACCAGGGAACCATGCAAACAGTGTGCAACTTATATGGATAATATGTGGATTGATTAATGTAAACATACCCACCACACCTAGATCTCTCACATTAAATTTCATGATTTTTGAATCCAATTATGAAAGTCATTTTGTAAGACTATGTGACATGTAATTATTTTACACATCATATAATATGGTCAGGTATCCCAGATCCCTACCAGCATTGGAATGAAGTTGAATGAGTTATTTTCTTTTTATGGGCATATTGAATACTTTACCATAACTTTTTAGATTTAATAATAAAATTGAAGTTACAACTAAGTAAATAATTTTGAAATCAATCAAATTATTTTAAATTTTCATTTCAGAACTCTAATTATAATTGAAGGTTCTATACATAGTAGTATCCAGTTGGTATTTTTACTAATAATTATCTTTCAACATATAAAATAATTAAACCAATAGAAAATGATGATCGATGGAATGTCTCAAAATATTTTTAGAATCATATAGGTCATGTAGGGTTAATGATATGTAGTTGAGTTAGTGTCAAAAAAATATTAGAATTTTTTACATTATATTAATTATATCCCCTATATTTAACAAGAAACTAATTTCAAGGTAAAATCTATAGATCATTATTTTTATTTCAACCATTATCATAATATTCAATAAATGAATGTTATAAAAATATAATATATTATTTAAATGGTTCATCCCCATATTAGAATACATAGTCCATTCTATTATCTAATATTATTGATTTATATAATTTATTATAACTTCTTTTTAAAGTTTGTATATATTATATGTTAGTGGAAAACAATGATCGGTTGTCTATCATTTACATTACTTTTACTAACTTTCATATATAATTCATCCAATCTTGATCGTGGCCATTTTGAATATCTATCAAAAATATTTAATGATCCTTCCTCAAACCATTAAACATGTACTCAATTTATTGGATCTAGTCAATAAATCCATAAGAAATTTTTTGATCTATGTTATGTGGCCTTAATGTGACTTGGAATCACATGGGATAATCTATCTTTTATTAGTCTCAGTGATTATCATTAAATATTATAAAACCATTCATATCTACATCAATTATCATTTTAATAGCATATGAAATCCGGAATAATGTAATCTTATTGGTTTTCATTACCTAAATGATTTTAGAGTTTCCATTATATCATTATATCCTTCAGTGACATTATGGTAAATCTTCAGAATTTATTTTACATGAATGGTTTCTCAATTTAATTTTTTTTATATCTACCATATACATATAAATATATATTTATAAGTAAATAAAATGAATATCAGGTGTTTAATTTTTTAATATATAAGAACATTTGATTCTATTAAAATCATGGTAGATGATCCTCAGTTATGAACTCATTTTATGAAAATACATATTTGTATATCTCAATGATAAATGTAATATGGATTCTCCATCATATTTAGTAATTTAAATTTCATTTAAAAATTATATTATATCTAATATAATACCTCTTGAATAAGCGTATAATAACCCCAACCTAGCATTTGAATATTTTTATTTTTAATCTTCTCCAATTATTTTGTTGATTTTTTAATTGATTCGCATTTCATTGAACACTATTGTGAATTCTTGGTGAGCTATAAAAATAACTGTGAATTTATCTCCGACCTAAATGTTCCGGAACTTCATTGTCTCAATATATATAAGTACATATAAATTCAAATGTATGAAAAACATGCATGATACATTGGGTATAACACTACATCATTATGTATCACTATAGGTTGTGAAACATCTGAAGCCTTAGTAAATTTTATTCATTTTGATGTGATAAATAGCTTCAAAATATCATATGATACAATTAGTTTGGTATGATCATAGAATACATGGACTGATATATTTGAATTACCTATAATCATGTAATACATATATAATCTATTTTTTATAGAACTATTCATTATATTCTATAGTATCTAAATAATATAAAACATGTATATCTCATGAATGATAATTCAATATTGGCTTTATGATCTTTAATATAAAAATGATTATTTTCTGAATGATTCATATGTTATGAACAAAATATACCTAGTGAATCCCTAATATGATAAATTCTTGAGAATTACTATGATGTTATGATAATAATGTTCTACCTTGATTTACATAACTACATGTTAATATAAAAACATTCATGACTATCTTAAATATACAATCAATATTATGAAATAAACATGAAAATATATTAAATATTTTAATTGTAGACCACGTCTATAACAGTAGATCAACATTGAAGTGATCCACTCGTGAATTAATAGTGAAAAATAAATGTAATCATCGTCTTTTCAGTCCCTTTCAGTAGGAAAAAAATAATTACATTTCTCATTTCTCCAGGTAGATCAGATGCATTATATGATAGGTCACATGATTCATCCAATTGACATGTTCATTATGAAACATCATACATGACACTTATGGTATATTTATCATGTGTGGTATATCATAATACTCATAATAGGTTGTATAAACATTTTTTTCATCTTAATATATGAGGTTAAATTTCCTCACTTTATATGGTTGATGCATACCTGATGGTATCTCTTGGTTTATTACGCATTTGGTTATACATTTTATGGTAACTAGAATTACTAATTGTGAATCTAACAAACCATGAATCCATTTTGATTTTCCATTACAATATGTGGTCTTTAAATTATGATGGCCCTCATGCATGATCATGTTTTTTTCTTATCATGGATCTAATTTGTTATAAATATTATTTCAATGAAAAAATATGTAGAATTTGAAGGCCTATGGATTTGTATTATTAGTATTAGTTGATATTGATTTTAATATTGTGTAAATCATTGATAATGACTGATCATATGATGTAAAAGAACATCAGAATACTAGAGAAAAAACTAGAGTACTAGGATGATTTACAATCATAAGGGATATCCAATAAAATGAATTTATGTGATCAGATGGTCCTAATTTTTTATATTAATTTTTTTAGGAGTAATAATAAAATTCTTCTCTCCAATCCCATATTGGGTTTTATTTATTCATTTTGATAATTTATAAGATAGGACACCACATAGAACACTTGATGATAACATGTGTTTAATCATTTGCAACACTACAAACACAAAGTTCAGAGGTTGCACTGCCCCAAACTAACACTTGACACTCCTAAAAGAAAGATTATGTAAACCCACAAATAGGATAAATTCAATTTTAATTGAATGTCTTAATATCATATCTATATGGTGAATCCTTCTGTGTAAATCATCAACATGGTCTAGTATTTTCCCTTGGATAATTTCTGATTGGATGAAGTAAGGGCGTGTAATAATTGTTTGGGTATGTACTTATAGTATTGATTTACATATATATATAAGAAAACTCTATTAAAATTGGTTTTTCATTCTAAAAATTATCTATTCTATATAAACATAATTTTTATAAAAATAATATATTTTATCCATCCCAAGTCAAAATTTTGTTTGAAAAAATAATATATATTTACATGGTTTAGCAATTTTTAATATCATAAATGATCCAATGTTATTATGATATAAACAATATGAAATCACAAATAACCATTATCTCATGTCTTTGAAATTTTATTATTTCTTCATCCATATATATTGACATCGTTTTTCACAACTAGGAGGCTATATTTATAGATAACAAATATAACCATTGATAATGTGATCTTCAAACTAATCAATTGTTTTTTTAATATAGTGAAATTATTTTTAAATACTATCAATTTTCATCTAATCATATTGACAAAAGATAAGAAAAGATGTATAATCTCTATTGTAATGAACATCACCAAAAACATTTAAACCTCAATTCAACTTGAATTAAGACTAACTAGGTTCTAAATAAATTATTTTCGAAATAATTAAATGTTAGTTAGAGAAAATTTATCATATAAAGGATATCCTAATGATGAAAAAAAGTATAAAAAACCAGGAATATAGTGTTTTATATTAATCATTATACCTATGATGCAATTAAAATCTCATCACCTTATAAGATAAACAATCAAATATTTCATTAAATATATATATATATATACAATTAATACACATAACCAATCACATTAGAAAACTAAACCAAATGATATATAACTCTCCCCACTAATATTATATGTAGAATCACCCATAACAAAACCTTTAAAAAATATTTTTTATTATCTTGATAAGTGGATAAAAGAGTAGTTGGCTTACATCGACAACATTTTTAAAATGAATGGCACTAAAAATTCAAATTTTCCTGGATCATACTTATTATAGTACCATTTTCATGTTTTCCCCTCATCATGGGAAGAACACAAATATTCTCTATCATGGTGGATTACCTCAATATATAGTATCCATTATATCTCTTTTCATGAACCATCACTCGGGGAGTGTGTCATGACTTCCCCAAGCCCACCTTATATAGGATATGGGATGAAGACTAGCACTAATAGGCATATCCAAAAAAAGGGAATATATTTTCATTTAAACCTGTACACATACACAAAACTCAAGATGCAGAATGTTAAAAATTATGTAAACCAAAACTATCACTGATAGAACTACTAGAAGTATAGTACAAACTGAAGAGGAAAAGGCGCCAGAAAACCAGCCCAAAACCACCATGGAATATACAACTTCCAAAGTCTATTTTGTCAAACCGTAACTGAAGGGTGGATTGAGGGTAGTCATCTGTAGATGTAGAATTGCATCTCATCTATCCTATCACACAAATAACCACCTGGTCCTAGTCCACCATGGTATCCATCATAGCATCATTCACATGCATGGGACCCAACACATCTTGGTGAAGCTCGTGTAGGGGTGAAAAACACAATACTCAGTAGGGACACCAAAACACAAGAGAATGGCCACAAAGCAAGACCACATAATATGATCACAAAACAATGATAGATCACACCATGTATAAATGAAACTATTGAATGTATGATATTCAGTCATAAACTTAATCATCTTGTACTATTTAGGGACTCATCCCTGATGATCCATTGTGGTCTGATTAGCTATTGGACCGCTAAGGTCTTCCAGACTGTTGTACCACTATGGTCGGGTCACCTGTTGGACCAAAAAGATTTGCTTGTATATTATACTACTGAGGTCTACTCATCTTCTGGACCACTGAGGTCCACTAGTCAACTACACCACTATGGTACACTAGTTTTCCGGACCACTAAGGGTCTCTCATCAGCTGGACCAATAAGGTCCACTCCTCTATTGGAAAACTGAGGATCACTCATTTACTACACCACTGAGGAATTATCATCTAGTGAACCACTAGGTATGATCATCTGCTATATCACTAATGCACACTCTTCTCATGAACCATTAAGTTAAACACTTCTTTTGTGCTAGCTAGATCGCTTAGATCATCTCATCTATGGGCTAGTTGGATCACATAAACCCGCTCATCTCTGGGTAAAATGGGTCATGAAGACCAACTCATCTCTTGGGCTAGTTGGATCACATATATCCTCTAGTATCTTGTTCCAATTTTATCACATAGACCCATTTACCTCTGGGCCAACTGAATCACTGAGATCTGCTCATCTAATGGGAAACTGGAACACATAGACCCACTCCTATCTGAGCCAACTGGATCACTTTGACCCGCTCGTCATATTTTTGTGTCACATGGAGTCATAGGATTCCTAGTTATAGCAAGATTGATTTTGGTAGAATCTAATTCTAAAGACTTCTATCACATTTCAACATCCACATAATCTCACATAGAGTATTCCCAAAGGACTGTCTCATCACAAGGTTCCCAACACTGCAGAGGACGAGTCAATCAAACACCTGTTCTAAAATATATTGATGTTTCAATCAATAGAGGAAAGTTGTGTTTGGGCCATATCCAACCTGGTTAGACCGACCCAAACATCCCAGATCGTGGGTAATGCATGACCCGACCCAGTGGAGTCTAGGCCGGCGGATTTTGTCATAGCCACTAGTCCATACCCATTGTTACTTAACACGGCTCGGTACGACTGTAGGTCCTGCAGCTAGGTCACCCAGTGACCCGGTTGTGTCTATCCCAACCCACAATTGGTGGTCCGGTTCGTTACTATCCCTAACCACCCAATTTCCCAATTTTTCCCATTCTCCCGACCTGCTTGGGTGCCCCAGATCATCTCCATCACTGACCACCCATCTACTTGGTTCGCGCCACCAACCTGGCCCACAAGGAGGGATAGTCCAAACCTTCCCGAATTCCCAATGGGTGTCTGGTTCGTGTTGTACCCGTCTGACATAAGATAACCTCCCCCTTCTTTCACTAGGGGGCTTGTCGACGTGGGAAGACCCTCCAACACGGTTCCTCAATAGTGCCATGCTCCCACACCAGTCTGCTCAGGTGGACTGGTTTCCCACGCATGGGCCTGGCTATATCACAAGTCTAGCTCGATGATGTGGTCTGAAGACCATGTGACCCCTCTAAAACTTTCAAGAGGTGATGTCCACCTACTACAAACCGCCGAAATCTGTTCCAGCTTCCCCTTTTACCATTGCGACCGAGGTGTCATTTCATGGTGCCACCCTCGTGGATGGATTCCACGGCCACATGCCGCAGCCTCTAGTCGGTGCTGCATCCTGCCTAGTGGCGACCCTTCATCCTAGTGTCTCCTCAGATGATGCGCCACTTAGTTGCATCACGATGAAATAGAAGTATGAAAGGAGTGTTGAGGTGAAGAATTTACACACATTAACACTTAAAATAATAATTTGGTTCTTAGTTTGTGTTGACCCAGATGTGTTCTTCTTATTAGGATCACAATGAAACAAAATAATGTAGAATAATCACTATGATAGATATTCCCTTTATACTGTATCATTAACCATTCATGATGAATGACAGATATTAGGTTAATATTTTCATGATTTAACTTGCGTTCTTTATTTAAAATAAATAATATGGAAAATAAATTCACAGGGAAAAGCATCAAACCCCTACATCGAAAATGATATTTCTCAAGGATGATCATTCATCGTCGTTTGTTGATCTCTAGTTCTGATTATCTCTTCATGGGAATCATTACCAATTTCTGATTTTCTAGTTTCTGTGGTTGTATATTTTTCCCCTAGACATATAGAGGGATTTTCATGATCAAAATCTTATCTCCAATACCCATTATCCCATGAAATTGGTAAAAACCATCATATCATTTCTATTATGTTGAGTCAATGTCACTAGGCTATTTCATTTATGAAACAACATTTCTTTTAAATTGTGTTATAGTGTGGTAACGTAGTTCAATTTATTGAATAAAATAGTCGTCTTGTCTCTTCATTGTAGAGAAAAAATTTATAATTAAAAAAACTATTTATGATTATTTTATTTTTCCACAAAATTTCAAAAAATAACATTTTCCATTGACCCATGCCAGTCAGGGATACGTTTTATTTAAAGAGATAACCTCATTACGAACTCAATAGTGGTATCATATTTGTAATCTGAGTTAACATTTGTGAATTATGATGATTTAAAAATAAAATAACATTTATTAAAATTATTTTATTTATTATTACATCCAAAAAATAAACCTTCACATCCACCCTGCACCGATAGATGTTAGGAACATCATAAGGGAATCATACCCTAACAAACTCAATTGTACTATTGGATTTCAAATCTATGTTACAGTTTATGAGTTATAATGATTAGAAAATAAAATAACTTTATTCAGTAATTATTTTGATGGCAAAAAAATGCATTCTACGGTTGAACCATGCCATCCAATTCTAGGCACTGCCTATTGAAAGCATGCCCTCACAATCTCAATAGGGCTCTCATATTTTAAATCTGAGTTATTGTTTGTGATTTATAAATTTTTTAAAAAGAAAATAATTTTATATAATAATTTTATTATTGATTATTCCATTTTCAGGTTTTTCCACTAGAGGCCCACAATGACTAAAAATAAGTCATGCCTAGTGTATACCCACCATAGCGAACGCAATGGTGCTCCCAAATTTCAGATATGGGAACCCGTTTAAGTGTTACTCCACTTTTTCTGGAAAATCCCTCATGCATGATTTTAAAAACATAACATATTTCAAAGGATCATTCTACGAATTTTGGGCCCCAAAATCATACATCGTCTCAGTGCTAGGTCTCAAAATAATCCCATTTAAATTTTAGATAATGAAATTAGGGGTATTACATTTCTCCCCCCATTTGGGCATTACATCCTCGTAAGACAAAAAAATGGCTAATCAAACAAAAGGTGGTCCTGAATAAAAATCTTAGCCTCTTTCTCTTATGTTCTCTCATGGAGATAGACTGGGTGTGACATTCATGGAGTACCCGATTGAGGTAACGTTTTCACAAAACATCATCAATCTCCAACTCGCCATGAGAGATGACATGATAATAGTTGTGAATGTATCTCCATAGTTGGGATACGTAGAATATTTCAAGCACATAGTCTAGCTACGGAGGTAGAGAGAAGCAGTATGTCACCTCACCCTCTCTACATAGTATCAACAAAGTTATGATGAACCTGATAGATTACTTGATGCCCCAGCTAAATCTTCATAACACTCATCGAGGACATAATCATAGGAATATGTGGCCCCCTCATCAAAATTTAAGGGTCCCTTTCACCTATCATCGTAATACTTCTGTTGGATCTGTGTAGTCTTTATCCTCTCTTGGATTACCTATACCTTATCAGTGGCATCATGTACAATATCTGGACCTATGAGTGTTGGCTCCCTTGGGAATTTCCAGCATAATGGTGACCTACATGGTCTTCTATAAAGTGCCTCAAAAGGTGCCATCATGAGGGTGGTGTGATAGCTATTTTTGTATACAAACTCTACCAGTGGTATGTGGTCCTACCAACTATGGGAAAAATGAATAACGCAAGTATGAAGAATTTCCTCCAAGATTTATATGTTCTGCTCCATCTAACCATCCATATACAGGTGAAAGGCTGTGGTCAAGCGCAGGTGAGTCCCAAGTGCATCCTACAATCCCTTCAAAAACCTGAAAGTAAAGCGTGCATCATGATTTGGTACAATCGTATATGGAACTCCATGGAGATGACCTATCTCTTTAACATATAAGTGTCCCATTCTCTCTACTGATCCCATCTATTGAATGGGTATGAAGTGGGCCAACATTGTTAGTCGGTCTACGATCACCCAGATGTTATCGTGCCCCTTGGACGTATGTGGTAAGACCATTATGAATTCCATTGATATCCCATCCATCTTTCACAATGGTAACTCCTGGGGTGGTGTCAATATTTTCTGAAATATGTGATCATCCATCACTTCTTGATAAGTGAGGCTTCTCGAGACAAACTCTCCCACATCCTTCTTCATCCCCAGCCACTAGTACTCATGTCCGAGGTCCTAATACATCATCCCCAAACTTGGATTTACATCCAAAAGGGGTAAATGGAACTCCCTAAAAACCTCCTCCCACAAAGACACTAGTAATATGGTGTATCCTATGAATATGATGATGTGATCCCCAATATTACAATGTCCCTCAAGGTCATGTCCTGTAGTCATTGGGCACATGTAGTCTCACAGCTAGAATCTATGAGTTGCACCTACCTAACATGATGTATGATTAGAGGGAAAACATCCATCGACTGAAGATAAGATAACTCAGATCTATCCACAAAGGATATATGAAGCATGGCCAACTGTTTTGATGCCTTGATCAGTAGCAGTGAACTAGTTCTATTACTAAGAGGATCTTACACCAGGTTACCCTTCATAAGAGAATAGAATATCTAGAAGTCATAGTCTTGGAAGAACACTAGAAAACTCCAATGTCTTGGGTTCAGATCCTTTTGAGAAATTATACACTTGTGGATCTTCTAGACAAAGACGACAATAAATTGTTCTCCCATAAGGTAGTGTATCCACATCTTTAGTGAGAAGAGTATCACTGCCAACTCAAGGTCATGAGTCACATAGTTCGGCTCATGCAGACTCAATTGTTGTGAGAAAAATTAAATCACTACAATTCCCTTCATTAGGATAAAACCATTCCAAATTCATGATGCATCACAATAAAAAACATATTTTGGGCCCTCTACATGGAGCCTCAAGATAGGATCACTCATCATGATCTGTCTTAGTTGATGAAATCTCTGCTGGAATCATTCTATCCACACAAAGGGTTTTACCTTCATTATTAATGTCTTCATGGGTGTTGATAATCTAGAGAAGTCAGGTAAAACCATCCGATAATACCCAACCAACCCAAGGAAAGTCCAATCCATTATAAGTTTCATAGTTGGTTCTTGAGAAAGAACCCCCTCGATCTTCACTGGACCCACTACTACTCCAGCCATTGAGATGATATGTCCTAGAAATTGAAACTTCTTTATTGAAAACTCACAATTAGACCATTTTTTGTATAGCTGGAACTCTTGGATTGTGTCATGATCCATAGTCAAGTGTATCACATGATCCATCTCAGATACTGAATACACTAATATTTCATCAATTAATAACACTATATATCTCTTAATGTACAGCTGAAAGATCATATTCATTAGTCACATTTAATATTAATGGGTGGTTATCACTCCAAATGGAATCATCATGATCTCATAGTGGTCATAGAAAAATCTAAAATATCTCTTCAATATTTCATCAACTGGTACTAGAAGTTGGTGATAAACTGATCTAAGGTATATCTTTGAGAACCATCTCTCTCCAATCATATTATCAAACATTTCATGAACCCACAGTAGAGGATACTAGATCTTCAAGGTCACCTGCTTCAGGAACTATATGTCCTTGAATAACCTAGTGATTCTATCTTCCTTCTAAATAATCAACACTGAGGCTGCCTATGATGAAACACTAGGGCCTAAAAAACCCTTCCTCTGCACGTCCTTCAACTTTACCATCAAATCACGTATTTCTGAGGGAGCCATATGTTATATAGGTGTAGATATTAGTTCCATCCAAGGGTAATAATTAATTTTGAAGTCTACTTCTTTATGTGTCTGGATGTTCAAACTCTGTCATCTCCCCACTGATCCCTAGAGAAGAATCAAAACTAGAATCGCCATTTGTTCAGGTGGCATCCTCACTAAGCGGAAGACTCGTGTGACGGCCTCCAGCCAATCCTCAGGAAGCATAGGAGTTTTCTCTCTAATGAACCTGATTGATCTATATCACTATAACTCATGTAAGGAACTGAGATTACATGCATCCTACACTAATAACCCCGTTAGTAACTATTGACTGATGGGTGGTGGTATCACTGGGAAACCGCCTAATGGTACCATCACATGAAATAGTCCATACACCAAAGCCTCATCTCAATATGGACCATCCTTATGGTCACACACTAGAATCCTGGTTGTATTCTTATGTGGAAGCATTTTTACGGGTATCAAGATGAACCAAGATTAATTTATTATACCCGGTGAGATGACTATGACTCAAAAAAATCATGGGGAAAAAAATCAAAGATACATGTAACCATTGTTTTCATGTTCTGGGACAAAAAACAATGTTTAGGGTATTATTGTCTAGATACATCATCTGTCACACCAACACTAGACTCCATGGCCTCAACGCCAAACTGGAAACACTAAACAATGTTTCCCCATCAAAATTTAGAGAGTCTTAGTTCTTTTGGTAGAATTTACATCCTTTGATACCATTTTTTCATGAACCGTCCACCGGGTCCTATGCCAAGACTACCCTAAGCCCACCATACATAGGTCAGGGTTTGGACATTCGAACTAAATAGTCATATCCAAAAAAAAGGAAGGCATTCCACTTTAAACATATACACAAGCACAAATATCATTCTATGGAATGGTAAACACTTAGAAAACAACAACTATCACTATGAAAAATACTAGAAATACATTACAAAATGATATGGAAAAGGGGAAAATAGAATCCCAAAACCAAAAAGTAAAGTACCACTACCAAGGTATGTCTTCTCAAACCCTACAAGAAGGGTATAAGGAGGGTATCAATCTGTAGCCATAGATGTTCATCCTGTTCGACCCATCTCACGGAGAACCACCCGATCACAATCCACAAAGGCCATTTTTTATGCATCGATCAGCTTGACATGACATGACACGCGCATGCGAAGCTTGTGCAGGGGTGAGTAACCCAATGATCAGTAGATACCCCACACCACAAAAAAATACCACGAAGCATGACGACACAAAAAGATCACAATGTAAAGACATATCAAACCAGGTATAAATTAATGTATAGAAATTATTATTTTTAGTCGTAAAGATGAATCATCTTGTAATATTGAGGGACTCATCGCTAACGAGCCATTGAGGTCTACTCGGTGACTGGACCACTAAGGTATTCTCAGCTGTTGGACCATTTAGATCTTCTCTTCTACTGAACAACTAAGGTTTTCTCATCAATTGGACCACTATGGTATGCTTGTCTACTGAACCACTAATGTACACTCATCTGCTAGACCAATAAGGTCCACTTATATGATTGAACATTGAGTTCAACTAATATATTGGACTGCTGAGGTCCACCTGTCTGATAGAACGTTGAGGTCCGCTCGTCTGCCAGACCACTGAGGCCTGGTCCACTTTTGTTCCACTAAGGAATTCTCGTCTACTAAACAACTATGTTACGCTCGTCTTCTTGACCATTGAGGTTTCCTCTTCTGTTGAACCATTGAGATACACTCGTCTATGGGGACATCTAGAATACATAACCTGCTCATATCTGGGACTACTGATCACGTAGACCCAAATGTCTCTAGGACAGCTAGATCACTAAGACCCACTCGTCTCCTGGGACAGCTAGAACACATAGAACAACTCATCTATAGGACCAACTGGATCACTTAGAGATGCTCATCTTCTGGAATAATGGACAGTTAAGGCCATATCATCACTTGTTTAGCTAGATCACTTAAACCAGCTCATCTCATGGACAACTAGATCACTATGACCTGTGTTTCATTTCCTTCGCGTCACAACCAGCCATATGATTCATGTTTGTAACACACTAGATTCCTATAAAATTTAATTATCAAGGAATCAGTCACATCTAAACTACCATGAAATATCACATATATTATTACCAAAGGAATGCCTTATCTCAAGGGTCCCAATTCCATAGAGGTGCGTCAATCGCCCTATCAGTTTGGATGATATTAGGGTTTTTGTAAATTGTGGATGGGTCTGTCTGGGCCTAGTCCAACATGGACAGACTGACTCGATCAACCCGGTATGGGGGTCTTGCATGACCCGACAAAATTTGGCCAAACCAACCTAGGGTGGTCTAGTTCATCTTGGCTACTGGGCCAGCCCCATTGGACCTTTCTAGACCAAGCACGATTCATCTATGGGTCCAGCCCGTCTTGTCGCCCATCGAACTAGTTCCATTCCGTATGGCCCTAAATATGTGGCCTGGTTCATTCCCTTCTGGGTCCTTATAGAAGTGAAAATTGTCCAATCAGGCGGCCTGCATCGGGGGGGCTAGATCTCCTCTATCTCGGGTAGTCGAGTTTCTGAGTTAGCACCAGTTTCTTGGCATGCATGGTGGGACGATCCTACCAATCCCCAAACCCCCACTAGTCATTCGTTTCATGCTGTACGTGGATCTCAAGAGCTGGAATCCCCCTTTTCTGTGCACAGTGGCGCGAAAACATGGGCCACTCCTTCGACACGGCACCCTGTTTGGACTGTACTACTACACCGATCCCCTAACGCGGACTAGTTTCCCCAATGTTCCATACACCATTGTAGTCGGTTTAGCTTGATGTTGAGGTCTATGAACTATGTGGTGCCTTTAACACAATTGAGTGGCGGCATCTGACTACCACCAACCACCAACCTCTTTGCTGGTGGCCCCTATCCCTATAACAGCCCAGGTTCCATAGCCTAGTTCTTCCATCTTGATAGGGTGTTGTGGTCTCCTACCCCTCCATGGCCTCTCGCCGGTGTCACAGCCATTCCGCCTGGAATCTCCTCAACTAATGGCCACCACTGTTGCATTACAATGAACAAAAAGGATGAAAGGGGAGAGGAGGAGAAAGAGTTTCACCCAAAAAAACCCCAAAATAATGATCTGGGTCCTTTTCTATTTTTACCTGGATGCATTATTGTCAGAAGGATCACGAGAATCACAATGATAGATACCCCCATTCTGCCATATCATTATCCATTCCATGAGAATGATATATTTTTATGTTAAATTGTTCGTTAGGTAACCCATGTTCATCATTTAAAATAATGAACAGGGTAATGCAATTCACATAGAAAATCCTCAAACCCCTACATGGGAAAGGATATTTCTCAGGGATGATTGTTCATCCTCATCCATTGATCGTTGATTATGATTCTCCTTCCAAGGGCATCGTCTCCCCTTTCTAATTCACCGATGTTCGTTATTGGAGAGTATTCTATCAGAATCACAATGGGATTTCTAGGATCTAAATCTGATCCCCAATTACCATTATCCCATTAATTGGGAATAGGAATCACAATGTTTCTGTTATGCTGAGTTGCATTTTTTACGCTATTTCATTTATGAAAAAAAAATTCAATTGCACTGTATTGAAGAATCATTATGCAGTTTCAATTATGTAATGAAATAGTTATCTCATAAATGTGTTGTGGAAAAACAATTACAAATAATATAATCTTTTTATTTTTATTTTATTTATCCTTAAAAAGACTGAAATATTACTATTTTCCTTCAACTCACGTCGGTGTAGGTTACGTTCTACTTAAGGATAACAACTGATTATGAACTCAACGGTGGTCTGAAATTTTTAATCTCTGTTTTTGTTTGTGTGTTATGAGGATTTGAAAATAAATTAACTTTTATTTGAATTATATTTGTGAGAGTTACGTCCCAAAAACCAACATTCATAGCTAGATAGAATCTCCTAATCTTAGGATATGACTAATGGAAGCATAACCAAATGATATCTACAATTCTCTTGGACTTCCATTCTGATTTACCATTTATGAGTTATAAGGATTTTAAAATAAAACACCATTATTCATTTATATTATTTACGAACAAAATCTATATTTCACTATTGACCCGTGATGGGAAATGTTAGGCTCTATGAATGGAATGAATACCCTCCAGAGCACAACAGTCAACTCAAATATTTCATCTGAGTCACAGTTTGTGACTTATAAGGAAATGAACAATAATAAAATTTTAATTAATTATTTTATTTTAGGTTATTCCATTTTTAGGTTTTCTCACTAGAGACCCACGCAGACTAAACTAAGGACACGCCTAAGGTAAACCGACCATCATGAACTCAAAAATTCTCTCATATTTCTAAAATGGGCACCCATTTAAGAGTTACTCTACGTTTTTAGTAAAAACTCAATTGTACGCTATTTAAAACATTACATTTATCAACAAATCATTCTGGGAACTCTAGGCCTCAGAATAGCACACTGTCTGACAGAAGTTTCTCAAAATAATTTTATTATATTTTCAAACAAATCATCAAATTTCGAGGTATTAAATCATTGGTTGAATATAATAATTAATGAAATAATCATTCATTATTATAATATTGAATGGTGAATCTTGATTACTTCTTTACATTCTACTATAATGTCATGTAATCTTACTCACGTCCTTTATTATACTTTTTTATGTTAATTAAAATAAAATAAGAAAAATAGAACATGGATGAATGTGTAAATATTTGTTCCTCACATTTAGTAATAATGATGAAAATATTTTCAAAATAACGATACTCTTTTTTTGTTATCCATTTTATCGCATTTGTTTTATTACTTCTATATTTACTATTGATTAGGGGATTTATTCTTTAATTCGTATTTTTTTGTTATTTAAATTCGAATTAAAAATTATTTATAATTGAAATTTGAATACATTTAGTTTTATCTGTCCACAAATTTCATTCCAACTGGTCTTTTTATATGACTAATATCTCTAGAGGAACTTTCCAATCAATGCTATTGTGTGTGGATTAATTATTTACAACATTGTTTAAATTTGAAAATATTCATGAATTCACTAGCCCTTCATTAAATAATTTTTCTCATGACACTATACCATAAATATAATGTCTATGTGTCCAATAATACATTTTCATACACACATTTCCTCAATAACCATTATGTGACCCTTCTATGGAAACTTTTTATCTATTTATTAGGTGTTTCAACAAACATTCCAATCTAATTATCTATCTCTTTGATAAAGGTAATCATTTCATCCATATTTCTCCATTTATGAAAATATTTATTGTAAATTATAAAATGTTCTAAAATATTCCATATCATAAAATAATATAATAATTTTCACTTATTTTTGGATCAATTTGATTGAATTGTCATATTTTTGTTCTAATGATATTTATATGTTTTAATTTTTTAATTTATTATTGTGGAAAATTAAAATTATTTAGAATATACATCATAATATGTTGTGGTATAATTTTATATAAATATTATGTTTTATGTTGGGTTAGTATGTAATAAGGCTGCACATAATATTGTCTAATTTTGTGATTTTATTCACAAAAAACAACATCTGATATGATATTTTTCCCTCTGAATACATTCTAATTTTTCCGTGAGTTATTCTTAAAATTTAGTATATTTTTTATTTTAATATATTTCCCCTTTTTATGGATCATATGATTTCAACATAAATATTATTGTCAGTATTTAATATCATTACACTAGAACACCAAAAATAAAAACATCTGACAAACAATCTCACACATTTTTTTCATGTGCAGTCTATCAAGATTTTTATTTTATTTTTTTGTGTGGAATCACATTTTTTGAACTCCATTTATTGGGAAATATTAATTACACAAGAAACATATAATATTCTATGATATAATGAATTTATTGATTTTTAACCTCTCTATATTTTGACAAATGTTTCTTAAAAATGCGTCGAACAAGTCAAAATATATTTGAATGGAATTGATTAAACCGAGTATTGGGTGAATATTTTATATTATTTTTATGTGGATACTCCTATATATTATTTTAATATCTTCGAGAAACAATATTGGTTAATCATTTATTTTAAATTCCTTTCAAAATATTGTTTTCTAATATCTCTCTTTAATCCAATAGATTTAGAACATTTATAAATTGTTATTTTCAAAATTTGTAAAATGGATTATTGATTAAGGCCAGTCATGTTAATTGTGAAATTTTCATCCTATAATGATTTAAAATTACCTTCTTATTGTATTTTAAAATTTACTATATGATAATAAATTTTTTAGATATCCTCTTATAATGGGATATTAAGTTCTTTAATTAGTTTTTTGAAATATAATTGATCTCCATTTACAATAATATAGGTCATATATAGCTAGTGTAATTCATGTATCATTCTTCAATGATAAATATATATAAATTTATTATCTTAGTAAATTTATTTAAATGTTTATTAAAAAAAATTCTATGTAAAGAGTCATATATTTTTCTTTGTATTGAACACATATTGTGAATGCATTTAACCTATTGATTTTATTTCATTGTACATAGTATAATTATTGAAATATATATTTTGTGATGGTATCTCAGATCCAGTAGTATCTTGATAAATCCATGTTTACAGTAAATAATATAACAGGAGTATTCTTTACATACAATTACATTTGAATTATAAGTACTAATGTTTCTGATAGACTCATCATCCTATGACTCATAACAATATGAATTTGTTTCCATAATAGGATACATTCAAATATATTTAACAAATGATTTATTTTAATTTTCATCTTCTTCAAATTGTGTTTGATCCTTCTTTTCCATCATTTTGATTTCACATAAGTCACATATTCACATTCATATTTCTATAATTTATGGATTTTTTGAAGCCTCACATCTACCTTTAACATATATTGATTTTGATCCATCTATCTACAAAAATTAATGATTTACATAAATTTTTCAATATATATTAAGTAGTCTAAAAAATAATTATAGTTTAGATCCTATCAATGTATATTGTTTTCTCTAATGAAACTACATGTATGACCTATTTGATCATGTATGTTCACTTTTAAGGGGTGAATATATGACTATATAGTTTAAAAAATTTCTACATACTATTCAAATTATCTCCCCTCTTTTTCAGAAACCTATATCCCTGTTAAAACATATGAATCTTTATTTTTATTCTTAATTATTACATCAATAAGAACTATTATAATATAAAATAACAAAATTATAATTGGTTATTTATAAGGATCAGATCTATCATTAAAAACATACACCTTTCTGTTATTGATTTGTTGAGTCACAAATGGTTTTATCACATAGATTTAATGTTATTACATGTGTATAGTATTTGGAAAAAAATGGTTACGAATGTATATTCCATGTCTCTCTTTAAATATAACACAACATAGTACACTTAATTAAAACAGTTTATTGTTTATGCTGGAATAAAAGGATTCAATTATACTTCTATGATCATTTGAAAAAGTCTTCAACTTCTAAAATTTGATCAACAAAATAAGTTTCATGTTGGAATTTTCCATCACATAATATCATATTGATTTTTAATCAAATAAATATTATATAATATAATAGTATCTATGTATTGGAGGGATATATGAAATGACATTGTTAAATAAAAATTTATAATTTTCATACAGTGTTAACTTTTGAATACGATGATATTTTCTTTCTTTAATTACCATTAAATAGTTAGGAGGTAATAGTATCAGGATATTCTTATGTGCCTTGATAGTAAATAAATATATCTAGTTCTTCAATAAAGGATTTTTAAAAGAATAGTTTTATTAATCTGGTATTTATCTATAGGATGTTTTATAAAGATATTCATGAATATAAAGTGAATATTTTTATTTATAACACTGTATCAATAAATTCAAATAAAAATTAGTATGTGATCCACATCATTGCACTCGTTTCATGAAAATTAATTTCCATGTTTCCACATGTATATTAAAATTATTTGATCAAAATAAATTTTGTTTCATATAATATTTTTTTTAAACATTTAAAAATGATATTAGGTCTAAAATAAAATAAAATTAATTGTTGGATAATAACTCCCTTGTGACATTTTATAATCACATTTCTTCATCTTTTACAATAGTTATGCATCACTAAATCATAATATTTATCTATTGGAACACAATATTGAATTCATAAATAACTTTCTCTAAAAATAATTGGGACATTATATCTAACATGGATCTTGTGACACATCAATTTTTTCATGTATTTAATATTTTATATAAATTCAGATGCATGGAAAACATGCAAGATAATTGATGTGTAATAATTTGATATTGAGTAACTCTATATGTTGTGAAACTCCAAAATATTTTTTTTAGTTTTTCAGTCTAATGTGAGACATAAATCATCAATCTAATATGATAGATCAAAGAACACTTATGATTTTTATATAATCACACAAATGCATGGTATGAAATCTATGAGTACTTTGGAATCATCCTAGAATTTTATCCAATATTTTAAAATATAATTCCACATTAGTTTATGTATCTTGAAACTAGTATGTAAAAAGATTATTTCAATCATGGTAATTCTTTATATAACATGAGAACTAGAATCCAGGTAATGTAGTTTATTTATTTCTATAGACATTATGAACATATACTACCCAGAGGATTTCTCATGTAATTTAAGGTTAGCATGAACCTATAAAACAAAAATTTTATTTTTCACATAGTTGTAAATGGATGAACAAGAAAAAACATGCATGAATCATTATATAAAACTGACTATTTTTATCTCATGATCACTATAATAATATCTAAGTTATTTCTATCAAAGAAAACTTCCCCATCAATGGATTATTTTTCATGTGGTTCCGTAACCTACTAACATTGTAACATAAATTACATCATCCTCTTGGTCTTTTCTAATACTATGATAAAAAAATCAAATATCCACACATACCTTAATATAGAGTGAAAACATAACATAATCGATACAATATTTCCGACATGAGATTGGTTCATTCCTAAAGGTTAGTAATAATACTCCTGCTAGATCCATTGTTGATCGTTGATCAGTATAATCATTTCCAGTTATATAATCATTAATAATTTCAAATATGATTCATGATTTGTTGATGCCATGTATACAATCAATGTATATCTCATGGTTGATTATTGTTATTCCTACGATTCTATCCAAGTATACAATCACTCGTATTACTCATGATTGATCCATCTTACTATGAATCCTTTTTGGATGATCATCGATGGATATCTATACGTCTAAAATGAATTCCCTCAATGTCAACCTATGAGTCACATTTCATAGAATTGTTATTGATATCAGTAGTGTCTTCATGAAAACATCAATTAATTTAGAGGGATAATGGAATTAGGCTGTTAAGGATTATAGAAAGGAATATAGATATCTTCCAAATCATATATTACAGTTGATCATATTATATTTTAAAATAATTTGATGCTTGAGTACATTATCCCAAGAATATGTTTCAAGATGAATCATTATAGAGATGGAATGTTGTGAATAAGTTTTATTTAAAGGCCTATATTATATCTATATCATATTATCATGGTAACAACACCATGTATGAAACTAATCATGAATTAGATTAATATTGAATCATTATCATAGCTTATAAATAGAGATGTAGTATAATATTCTTTTTCATGAAACACGAGTCAACATGATATACAATTGACAAATGCATCTCACTGGGCAATCCACAACACAATGACACATACCACTCCAAACATGGGGGAATATATACACCTTGTTGTAGAATTCCTTGAAATGGATATGTCTCCATTCCACTCATTTCAGCATGTTGTTCCATAGCTAGGGGTTATTGTCATTTCCAATGATTATTTACTGGCCTCAGGATTATTCATATGATGGATAAACAAGAATAATTTTTAGGTTAGAACATATCGAAATTAAAGAAATATATATACAATAGATAATTCAAAAAATATTTCAATATAAGATTAAAAAACACATGTTTTATCTAAATTTCATCCTACCAGAATATTTTACTTCCATAACATATCAAATGTCTTTTGACAAAAATAATATATTTTTTCATTGCCTTTAAAATTATTCAATCTCATAAATTATTCACTGGAATTATGTCTGAAAAAATATTTATATCTAATTACCATATGCACAGGTAGTTGGAATTTGGAAACTATATTCTTACCCACATATATTGACATTAAATTTGTCACCATGGTTGTTATCATTATGGGAAATAAATAAAATATTTTTTCATGAGTTTTTAAATTGTATATGAATTATAAAAAAATTTAATCCTAGAACATGGGAAATGATGTTTTCTATTAAATTTAAAGTTAATGTAATAAAAAAATGTACACAACAATATTGAGAACATTATTTGATTTCGATATTGATTATTCCATCATTGTTCATATTTTATCATTTTTTATCTATGTGGATATAAAATATAATCCTTTTATAGGTGAACAAAATGATTCCCTTGATCTCAAAAACATTTGAAGATGATATGTGAAGGATATCATGAAGGTACAAGTGATTGATCATGACCTGAGATCCTTCGATTTTAATGATAATGTCCCATATTCTCTTAGTAATACCTATGAGGAATATTATAAACTATTCATTCATTTTTAAGATAAACAGATATATTTTTTTGAAAATTATTATTAAGGTAATGTGATATGAAAAAAAATTATTCTTTTTGTCTAAATTTATATATTTTCATAATATATAGAGAAAGGGAATAATATTTGATAAATTGACATAATTCCATCATCAAATAATATTACTAATACTTTCCACACTATAATAATAATAATATTTCATGGATTATGCCAATAAAATACAAATTAAATATTATTTTATTAAATATGTTTATCTAGCTTATATAAAATAATTTGAACAATAACATCATTTTCATCACGAGGAAGCTAATGTGGCTCAAAAATAATAATCATGATTTATTATTCCTATATTAATAAATAAATATTATTAACACTATTAATGAAAATAGTATATTCAGGGTCTTTAATATAAATATTTATTTTAATATTCAGTAAATTAAATAAATATTTTTTTATGTAAATATTAATGATTACCATGAAAAATAAAATAGAGATAGATAATTCTTCTATTTTATGACCTTATGGGGAAATATTCACTTAATTATAAATTAGTGTATGTATTATACATTGAATACAAGTGGTATTTAAATTTTCATGATAAGTATAATATTATATATATATATATATTAATCCATTATCACAAGAATAATCTTTTTTATAATCATTAAAAGAAAATATAATTTAACTTTGAATTTGTATACACATTCAGTGTGACCCTGTAATACACTTTGTCACTGGTAGTAAATGGGCCTTCCTAAATTTAAAGATTAGAGTCTTGAAATACATAATTGAAACCATATACAATTAATTAAATGTATCAATGGAAACAACCACAAATAAACACAAATTGTGTAATATATTATATTTATCATGAAACATATCAGTCAACATGGTTTGATTCTCATTTTATCAACCAATATACTCAATTTCATATTCATTGACTACAAAAAATGAACACAACAATACACCGAGTCTATGGTTTTAATTTCATAATTACATTCCAATTAATGGTATTAAGATATAAAAATTATTAATTAGTTTAGAAAATCCAATATTTAGTTACTCATTAGTTATAAATCCATGATTACATGCCTAATACATCATACATCACCATAATTTTAGGATTTCATTGTTTTTAGAAATATATAAAATTACATGAATTATAATATAAATTAATTAACAATCTATTTCAATTGATCATTAATCACATTCTCATATAGAAATATAAAATTATATATTACAAGATGAATTACTATAGTGGGAACATTCTCATTTCCTCATATCATTGAGAATACCAAATTTGAACATAATGACATTATGTAGAATCACATTTTGAGTATCAAGAACCTAACAGTAAAACAAACTTTATATCCCATCAGACGAATTTGATTTGATAATGGGACATATATTTAAATTTTTTTCTATGGTACATTTAGGATCACATCATGTAGAGAATAATTATATCAATTTGTTTTGACGAATACTTTTGAAAATCACCAAATTAATTTAACACATATGAAAGATCAATATGTGAGATGATATTTTATAAAATTCATATCTTTTAATAAATTGTTAATCATGTATAAAATGATTTTTATAGGGAATAAATTCTAATATTATACTCTATAATTTTCATATCATTCACTATCTATTTGATAATGGATTTTTTTAATATATCATTAGTTTGGTTTTATGTTTAAATTACATAATAATATGAAACATTTCGTTTCATATGCATAAATTTTTTCTTATAATTAAATCAATATTTAGTTACTCAAATGATATTTGTTTTTTTTTCTATATTGGGAAATCATTTAATTTTAAAATTTAAGACAATCCGTTCCTTATTTTTTTTATTATCACACGTAACATAATTTTATATTGATATAACGATGTTGTTTTTAAGAAGTCTCTTTTTTCAATTTCACATCCATTTTCTTATGTACCCCTAAAAAATACATCTTTTATAGAGTAATTTTTTAAAATAACCATTATTGTTATTTTGTGATGTAATTCTAATGGGAGAAATAATTTATAAATCAGTCATGCTAAAAGTATTTTTTTTGTAATTCTATATTCAATTATTATAAAATTAATTTTATTTCTATTGGCTATTTATAGATATAATGTATGATTCGTTTCCAGTGGAACCCATATATATATTTTCACACTATATAAGAAGAGGGTACTAATATTTGACATAAAATTCATTGTAAATTTTTTATATCAATTGATTTAATGATGTAATGTATGTATCTATTTATATATTTTCATTTTAATTAAATGATTGGATTTTATATCCACAACATTATGAGTGGCCCTATTTCGGTGTGACAATTTTAAAAAAACTAATGGTGAAAATTTCATGTAGAAAAACGTATTCCTGGACCTAATTACGTTTTTATACTTATGTTTATTCCAAATTTTTATGTTATATTACATCCATATATTCTGATCTATGGGTCATGATTATTATAACATCACTATATATATTTTTACACCATTGTATTTATTAGATATTTTTTTGTTACGTGCCCTACTATCATGAACTCTAGAAAATTATTAGGATTCCATGTTATATATTTTTAATATTAATTCAAAGATAATGTATCATCTTTTTAATAAGGTATAGACATTCCTAACTCATAGATATGTCTATCTCTTATTTTGAAATTAAATTCCCTAACTTGATTATTTAAAATTTCACTATGTGAATAAATAAAACATTTAGTTTATAATAAATTCTTATATAGATATATTTATGTGAGATGATATGTAAATGGACCATATTAACACATTTATGTAGCTAATCTATACATGAACATAATTCTTAAGTTTTGATATTTTGTGACTATTTATTAGATTTAATGTTCATTATATATATATAATATATATTTTTTTATTTTAATGTCACAAAATTTTATTAAATAAAATATTTGTAAAATATATATTTTAGTATCAGATCATGTTGTGTAGGTCTCGGTTATATCTGTTTGTATCATATAGGGTTTAGATACTATTGGTGATTATAAAAAGGGGATAAAACCTAAAATATCCTACAAAAAACAAATGAAATTGGATGAAACAAAAATTTCATAGGTTGATATATAGTATAATAATTTTGAGCATATTATGATTGATTTTACTTAACATGTGATTTCTTACTAACAAGCCAATTTTATATATATATTTTGATAAACAGTCATTAATTATTTTCAATGATTTACATATTAATTTACCTATTTTATGTTTTTTCATTACAAAAGATAAACATTCAAGGATAAAAAGGATAAAATTCTGAAAAATAAAAATTTTGGATATTACACATCATGATACAACATTGCATGACATATGATATCATTTCACCACATGATGAATGACATGAAGTAGTACATGCAAAATTACAGATCATGATTCACATTTCGTGATATGAAATCTCAATCTATGAGGTGAACATTCCTTAAATGGGACGAATCACTAGTCTATGATGTGAATTACTCTAATCAGATGTCCCTCTAGCCGAAGAAATTTTCACTACATGACACCACATTACACAATGTGAATGGATTTAAATAATTCTTAGACATGATACATGCAAGATACACAGTGATTCAAAATTCATGGGGAAAAAAGATCAACATTAAACAACTTGAATTCTTATTACAAGTCATGTAATTTGTAATCTATATATATATTTGAAGCAGACCAGCATTATCATTGGAAGACTTTTATTTCTATCATTTTTTCCCATTTCATTATACATCCTCTACTAAAACATGAAATTTCTACATTTCTATTCAATATTTGAAAACAATAAAATATTTCTCGATCAATTTCAAGGAAGTTATTTATTGCATTTTTCATTTAGGATCCCATTTTTCTCTTTATTTGTTTTTATTAGTGTGACTTAATGAACTGTTGATGAGTTTTTTCTCATCATTGTTTCATGTAATTAAATTTTTTATAATTACCAACTAACCCATATTTTTTATTTCCAATTTTCAATTTCTTGTTATAAAACAGATAAATCACAATATGTTTATGTTCTTTACAACTTTATACCCAAAATCCATTTGTAAATTCTATATTTTTCAATCTCTTTCCCTTCTTGATTTATTCTAAAATAGTAGCTAAACCACTTAGAATAAGGATTGAGAGTAGGGGTATCCAATCTCAAAAAATCTCTAATTATATATATTTTTTCCTTATGAATTAGTAATGAGGATAGTTTACAATTGCAAATCCAAATAATTAGAACTTCCCTGACCATGTAGAATTTGGATAATGGTCCTGATCACAACTGAAGTAAAATAGTTCATAAAAAATAACCAATTAGACCTTCTACCTTAGAATATTGGATTAATGCTATTAGGTAATTGATATTTCCTGACCAAGGGATGTCATCCTCCTAGGTAGAACTTTTTGGGTTGAATATAGCCAACAAGTGTCTTATTCATGATTCATAGAATAAATCATAGGATCCCAAAATTTTTTAATTAAGATAATCCTTTCTATTGAACCCTGTAATTCATCTTGATCCCTTCCCTATCACTAATTCATATTGTTATATATATAGAAATATTTTCCCATGATGAACTAAACTCGTGAGGACACCAATATTTTGGGTTCTATGATATATGTTCCTATATCAAGATCAATTCCCCATGGGATCAAACCCACAATATCACTATACTGTGTCTCAGTAGAAATTGTCATTTCAAAGACAATAAAATATGTTCTGGACAAAGACATCACAAATTAAAAAATGTGTGTGGGCATGGAAAATTTTGGGGTCATTTTCGGTGTTGTTTTTGTGCATAAAAAATAATCATTTAGAAACAAAACCTAGGATAATGTCTCCCCTTACCCCTTTTTCCATTCTTTCCATTACCCTTTCATTCAGACACCACTGTATCCTTCATGAAGATTATTCAATGAGTCATTTTCCTTTGAATCATTCTAGTAGTCTTTACAAATAATAATTTCATTAAATTGATCCTATTGTCAATAACTATATCTCATTATTCCACTTTTTACAAATGGATGACCACAATAATCTTGCAGGTCCAAAGTAACCCAACCCACCAACCATGTAACCAACTAAATATGGAGATTATTTGGGGAGACATGAGAGAACCATCGTGGATTATAGAATTTCATCAATAATTGGTGTTTTTACAAGAATCATACCACCTTCTATACTTGCACACAATTTTTTAATTACACATGGACTCATTCACATGATTCATACCATTGTCTGGTTCAGTTGTCTACAAATTGAAGATCCATGTGAACACATTTCAATCCTCTTGTATGTGTGAGATACATTTCGTAACTAGGGAATACCTTCTGATTATATTAGACTTCATTTCATTCCCTTTTATATTATAGAACTAGACAAGTATTGGATCAAGATTCAACTTCCCGAGTGAATCCTAAATTGGGGTGATCTAGAAAAGATGTTTTTTATACTATTAATTTCTACCAATCGAACATGGAATATATTGAATGATAAATAGATAATCGCTCAGATTGAAAGAGAGTATACATTGGAGGCATGATGAATAATCAAGGAACATTTGATTAGATTCTTAAACCATGGAATAAACAAATGGACATAGCTGAAGATATTGTAACAAAGAATCCAGTCATCTGCACACACTGTTGTCGATGCTTCCACACAATAAGGGATGACGTCCAAGATGACTGGGAATGGTCATACACTTTTATTTGATGTATCTCATAATTAAATCCTATGTAATATAGATCATGGACCACCGTATAATTATATCCACATGTATAGAATAATAGAAAACTAGTGCCTCAAGTAGAAGCCTTGAATATGAAACATGAAACCATTCAAATTCTTGTTACACCACCTCCCACAATTCCTCCTATAATAGAGATGAATACATTTTAAATATGTAGTCGGCCTCAATTATACAAAGAATTTAAAGCATGTTTTGAAGCAAAACAAACTCAATTTTGTAATTACATCATTAAAAATAAGAAAAATGTAACATTCCAATTGTAGAAGTAATATTATCAGTAGATTCCTGCCAAATAACTTCCTCAAAACAACTATGTATATTATAAATAGAGAATTGGTGAATCCCCAGTTCGTACTAAAGGAACAAAATAGGTACCCAAACATGAAAAATATATCTTGGTAGAAATAAAAATAATAATAAAAAGTATTCCGTTAGAGATAATAATATTAGTTTCAACCAAATTAGCCAAGAAATCAACCTCCAACTAATGCTCTTGAGAGTAACTTAGGGAACATTTTTTCTACATATTCACAAAATGAAGAGTAGTGAATGAATACTCAATAGAAAGATATTTATCACTAATCTAATAAACTACTTAATATCAAAATTACAATGGTTATGATCTCAAAGACTCTATCAGACAGAATACTACATAATCTACGTGGTAAAAGAGAGACATACCCTAGAGCATAATCTACAACTATAGTGTTATTACATGTAAAAAATTATACATTCGGTAACCAGGAAGAAGATATGAAATACAAGTGGCGGTAACATAATAAGTGTTAACCAAAAGAAGAAAATGAATATTTTGATGAGACTTCTCAAATAATAACTTTATAGACCCAAAATTGACCTACATAGAAATTACAGTACTTTTGCGGAATACTTAATACATAACAAAAACAGACTCTCAAAGACCGTAATAGATTAATTTCATTGGAAAATCGAAACATAATCTTCTAATCATGGTGAAAGATCTTCAACATCTCCCATAAAGATCTTCCCCTTTGGTTTTCTTACCTAAAACCTTTCTTTATATCCTGGGGATAAGAAAACATAAAAAGGGTGATCTCAAATGCTCAGTAAGGGTAATCATGGATAACATAAAACAATCCCTAAACATTTGAACGTATGAACATGAACATAAAACATCAAAATCATGAGTAATGACCTACATAATGGCAGTGCATAAGGCATAGATCAAAAAGAAACATTAACCCTGATAAAATACCATGGGAATAAAACATGTAATTGCGTCAGCAATTAAGCACATTTTATTATTTCCATAGTATCCAAGTCATTGCTTCAAAGACTATCATAGTGGAAAAATTCCCTTACTGAATCGAGTTCACTCCTCGTTGCAGTCCTGTATCACTGAACCATATTAACTTGTTGTTCCATCCATGTCTATCTAATGAGATATAAAGTATTACCCAATGCATTGGAGGGACGTATAGGTCACACCAATCTCATAATGAAATAGATAAATAGTTTCATATATTCAGTATATATATATATATATTAGATAAATAAATTAAATGAAACACACCATTCATGGAGACGGTAGGCTGTACGTACAAATGGAATCTGTTTTCCTTTCCTTATTGACTTGAATGGAAGTAAGTAGATGACCTATATATATATACATAAATCCATTAGCATTATTATGTCATATATATAATTATTATTCATTATATATTCCTTATAATAATTCATTAATGTTTAATACGGAGAATGAATCTCATCACTTCATGGAGACGGTAATCCGTACGTATGCACGAGCGAATATATCATTCCCATAATTATTGAATGGAATTGGAGTGGATGATATAATATCTCATAATATGTAAGATTTTATAATAACTATATATATTTTTTATTCATACCATTATACAAATCCAAGTATGGTGGTGGTGGAAAATAGCTTACACCACAGCGTGGAGACGATATTTTATACGTCCGCACGTGCGGTGATTCTTTTCCGTAGGATGGATAGAAGGTTAAATGGGGTTGTCTCATATTTATAATAACATATAAGTATATTAGATATACTGATTTCATTAATTAATAATGAAACAAGTAAATAAGAAGAAGTATAAGAATATGGAAACTTGAAAGAATCAGTAGAAGAGATTACCACTTCTTCGACGCGCCTCCTCTTAACCTCTTCTTAGGGCACTAAAGATGGTCTTTGAAGAGGACCAGGACCTCTAGAAGGTTTATATGGATGTTTAGAAGTTAAATTGGATGGGGTAGGACGAGCTTGAAGGCACAAATTTGTGTGAAGAAAAGAGGGACGAGGTTCCCTTTTATTAGAGGGGTGAGGGGCACCTTAGAAAAAACATGACATATTATTTTATAATAAATTTATATTCGGATTATAATTGATCAAAAGTTACTTATTTAGAGTCTAGGGTGGGAGTGGGTCGAAATAATCTCAACCAATTGGTTTTAGACAAGTTTAGGCTTTCATTTTATCCTTATCATTTAGTTCTAACTCTAAGTTAAAAAATTTAATTTTTACCGTGTCTTCTTGTATTCTTACAATATATGGTTAATAAAATTACTATAAACTTCTAATAGAACCCCAAATGGTTCATTAATGTCATATATATTATTATATAAGTTTTTTGGCCGAACCGTTTATTTTTAGAACCATTATATCAATTAATAATATAATATTTGTTTTAAAAACTATTTCATGTCAATTTTGACACTATTTGGTATTTTGTACATTCTAAATTCATAAATGCATTATTACATCAAATAAAATTCATATAACCAAATATAATATGTTATATTAACCTATAAAATTAGTTTAATTCATACAAAGTATCAAATTACATTTATTTTGGTATTTATAATATTAATTATTTTAATATTTCATTAATTTGGTAATTTCTACATCACCATTGTGTCATAAATAAATTAAATTATATAATGTCTAAAAATTATAAATAAACTACCATTATGTAGGAAAGATTTTTATCTTTATAATTAATATTTATAGTCGAAATTATCTTATGTATAACCCTATATTAAAAATGTTTTAGTTATTAAACTTTGATTTTAACTATTTTAACTGTTCTTTAAATAAAATAATAATAATTGTCCTAATCTAAGAAAAGTGGACCTAAATGGTAATATTTTATTCCTAAGGTTGTTTTTTTTCGAATTAAACTTATCGAATAGAATTAGGACATGTTTTAGGGTAATTATAATATCATTTTTACCCTTAATTACCCTATTTACTTTTAACTGTGGTAAATAAAAGTAAAAAGTTACTATTCACCAAAAAATTATATTTATCTTATTGAACCACATTTTAATCCTTGGTATTAACCGTGTCTCTTGGATTTTCAAAATTCCACTCATAGAAGAGGTAGAATTAAGTTTTATGTAAATTTTCAAATTCTCCTATGAGGTGTGTAAAAGACGGTGAAAAACTCAATAAAATTTTTATATATATAAAATAATTATAAAATGAATTTAATTAATTACATTGAACTTATATAAGTATTATTTATCAATTTTTACCTAAAATAAATTTAAATAAAATAAATAATTATTTAAATAACAATTCAGTTTTAAACTATAACTTAGTGTTTTTCAATATTCATCAAAAATGGAATGTTTTAAAAAAATACCAAAAATTCACCCCAATCTAATTTTGATATTACAAATCCAAAAATGAATCCCATTTTGAATAATAAAATTTATAAAATTTCAAAAAGTTGGTAATACTATTCATAACGGGTAGTTTATATAATATTTTAATAACATGTCATTGTTTAGTAAAACGCGTTATTGCGTACTACACACGCTATCGAGGAGGGTTGTGATTGCGTGTAACGCAATCCAAGTCAGGGGTGCGTGTAGTGAAAGATCCCTTTGGTGTTGCGTATAACATAATCAAAACTTATTTCATTTATACATTAAACAAAATCTGTACTTAATGTCGCGTAGAATAACTTCCACAAAATGAACTTTAATTTGTGTGTAACACGAGCCAAGAATAGTGTTGCATATACTACAACCTAATACGGTGATGCGTATAGAGAAAGATAATCTTGGTGTAGCTTACAACACAAGGCTTCAAAAAAGTAAAAATTATATTTCTCATAAAATCTCGGGGTGATACATTCGACCCCCAATTTAAAAGAATTTCTTCCTCAAAAATCATCGGGGTTATAAATGGTTTACTACTTGAAAGTGTCATTCATAGAAACCCCCATCATAAAAAGGAATACTAAAACATAATTTTAAAAACTAATGTATGAAAACTTAATGGTTACCCAAATTAACTCATCACTCAGTTTCGACATAGAAGAACATAGGTGAAAATATGGATATGGAAGAGAAATGTAACCATCATGTTCTGATGGAGAGTGGTAGAGAACATGGCTATGAAAAATACGACAATCACGAATCCATAAATTTGTGATTATCTACGGTACCATCTAGGACAATGTTTTTGGATTTCAAGATCATTTCCATAAAGTTGAAAAAATGGAATTAGAAGAAATTCTTAATTGATTTTGGTACAATCTCACCACTGGTCATTCCTTGAACAATTTCCACTTCATCTATTAAAGAAATTAAGTTGAATTTGTCATTTGTGAAGTGTTAGTAGATCATTTGATAGAATGATAGGTCATTCCAGCTTTCTCAAACATAAGGTTAGAAAAAATTATATACATAAGTCCATATATGGTGAGAATAATCATTTATGGTTCCAAAAATGGACTTATACTTCATCTATCATCCTTATTAATAAAATAAAACTAGTTTATACTAACCAGGGACTTCATGTAGGCCTCTGGTAGGCGATAAAGGCCTGTCACACTTTGGTTGTGGGTTTGATTCCCGCAACTTTGACTGACGCGACATGTTTTCACCCATCCTGCAGGTTGTCCTTTTCCTAAAACTACACTATTATAACATTACAGAAAAATATCAAAAAAAATTCTATCCTTAAATAGTACTATCTGAAGTCGGACATAATCCATTCCAATCTTTAGACTTATCCAAAATACATCTGCCCAATCTCATTGTATAAAGAAAACGATTACTAGAAAGGTCACATAACAAGCATTTGAATACCATCATTTATCCCCCATATATCAAAAGATATATCTTGTTGATCACATTCTAAACATGTGAATACCTTAATCATTTATTCTCTTTAAACATAAATTACCTTTGAACATTAGTGAAAACAAGAATTCTGTCAAAAGTTAACTCTTTCCATGTACCAAAATCACAAAATTTCTATATACTCAAACCATGATATCACATTGCCGTTATATCATTTATGAGCTCATTAATACTATCAAACGTCTCATTATCTCCTTATCCCTTCATTATGTGCATATCATCTACATTCCAAAATTATCTAAATAAAATTTCATGGTTACTGGTACCATTCAACATATACTTTCAAATACCTTCGGAAAAACAATAGTGTAAAAATCCTAAATGTGTCTTCATTCCATAGTACCATTACCTATACAACATAACTATTGATAAACATAAATCATTACACAACCTTCTTAATCCACTGACCGAGATTCAATAATTATTTCGTCTCACATATCATTTTTAGTCTCTTCATCATCATCATCAATATAAATACTACCCATACAACCATGATGATTCTCTTGATGAGAATTTCCCTTAGGGAATTGGTTTGCATCATGCCTGTACATTCCACATTTAAAACATTTAACCGTTCTTGATGTCTTAGAAATACCATTATCCTTGTCCATTGTGTTAACTAACCCTTTTCCTTGAAAATTACTGGCTTTGTGTCCTTCTTTTATAAACCCAAATAATCATCCAGTTCTATTGAAACATTCTCCCTGATGCCACTTACCACGTGATTTACATGAGGGGAATTGAACTTTCATTCCTCTATGATCATCATGAAACTTCATCTTTCTCTTAATCTCATGGTTGGGATACTTACACATATTGATATTATTGATCATATTATGAGATTGCTTATTAGGAATAATAAGGATGTTTGGACTTCAAAATCACATTTCATTTTGTTGCTCCTGAAGAATATCATTCCATTATCCATCATATCCTCTATTATCATGAGTCTTACTGTTTTTAGCCATTTTCTTATACCCAAAAAGAATAGTGTGAGAGGCAAAAATCGTGCTAGGAAAACAACATAATAAATGGATAGTACCTTAAATATATAACATCTTAGGTTTAATTCCAATATCATTACCGTAATTCAAGGACAATAACCTATATATATACTTAACCTTAAAGACATCCCTAGACATACCATAGAAATATCTCTAGGGATTTCACTAAAGTTTTCGCAACCTAGTTTCCAAAGATTAACTAAACCTTCACTCTAATACCAACTGTAGAAACCCATACTTAATACACATAGAAATTACATTACTTTTGTGGAATAATTAATACATTACAAAAATATATTCCAAATGACCGTATTAGTTTAGTATCTTTGGAAACTCAGAACATAATATTCTAATCATGGTGAAATATCTTCAACATCTCCCATAAAGAACATACCCTTTGGTTTTCATAACTAAAATAACTCTCTATATCCTGGGTAAAAGAAAACATAAAAATGGTGATCTCAAATGCTCTGTGAGGGTAAACATGGAGAACATAAAACAATCCCTTAACATTTGAATGTAATAACATGAACATAAAACATCAAAATCATGAGTAATGATGTAAATCTTGGCAGTGCATAAGGTATATATCAAAAAGGAACATTAAACATTATAAAATAGATGGGAATAAAACATGTAATTGTGGAAACCATTAAGAACATGTTATTATTTTAATAGTAGCAAAATCATTGCTACCAATACCATCATACTGGACAAAGTCCATTACTGAATCGAGTTCACTCCTTGTTCCAGTCCTGTATCACTGAACCAGATCAACTTGTCATTCTAGACATATCTATCTCAAGAGATATAAATCTTTACCCAATACATTTGAGGGAGATATATGTCCCACCCATCTCATAATAAAATCATTCTTTCATGTGCCACAAAATAAACATACATCATTCATAATAACCCAACGAATAAAATGGGTTTCATAAACATCCTCCAATCATAATGTAATCCATATAAAAGAAATGGGTATCATTTCATCATAAGAAAAATACAACCATGTAAATAATAGAAAAATTATACTTGAAACATAAATATACTAAATAATTCTTTCTTATATGGAAAATTGTTTTGATAAAACACTTGAAATGAATTTGTGAGGAAAATATCCTTTCTTCTTTATAATCATTTTATTTTCTCAAAATGTCGTGCGATTTTAAAAGAAAAGAATTTTGTTGAAAATAATGATAAAATATTGTAGAGGAATATTCATGGAAATAATTCATTATAAAACCGTAAAAATCCATTCACGACCTATAATTTTTACAAAAAAAATTTTCCTGTACTTTTGCCGTAAAAGTTGAAAAGTACCTTATATGGTAACCAAAGGAAAGATTATTTCCATAAAATGTGGTAAATAGTCAAAAAAGTGTAAAAATGACTTTAAAAATACTTTGAATATTACTAAAAAATTTAGGAAATTTTTTTTACAAAACAGGGACATGGATGATAAACCAAACCACAGTAAATACTTACGTATAAGTAATCTCAGATAAATATGAGATTCGCAAAATTACCCCTTACCTTAGGTCCAATTTCTTCCATATGTGTTTGAAACTCCTGTATAGTGGGTTTAAACATATTATTAACATTTAATAGAATGATAATAATATTGATGATATCATATATGATTCACTTATGACTTTATATTACCCGTTCTTTTGTCAATTCCATGTTAAAGCAGCGTTTTGGGTAAAATCGTTTCATTTATTGTACGTGTTTGGACTTGTTGTTCTTGATATTATTAATAGTTATATCTTGATTTACTAACTTAATGAATTTAAAACATGATTTATATATCATATATATTCAGTATATATGTATATATAATAGATAGATAAATGAAATGAAACACACCGTTCGTGGAGATGGTAGGCCGTAAGTACACATGAATGTTGTTTTCCATTCCTTATTGAATTGAATGGAAGTAAGTAGATGACACAAACATATATATAAATAAATCCTGTAGGATTATTATATCTTATATATCATTATTATTCATTATATATATTTTTATAATCATTCTTGAATGGTTAATATGGAGAATGAATCTCATCACGTTATGGAGACAGTAATCAGAACGTACGCACGAGCGTTGATATCATTACCATAATTATTGAATGGAATTTTAGTGGATGATATAATATCTCATAAACATTATTATGTTATAATAACCATATATAGTTATTCTTTACACCATTATACCCATTCAAGTAAGGTGGTGGTGGGAAAACAGATTACACCATGGTGTGGAGACGGTATTCCGTACGTAAGCAAGCACGATGATTTTATTTTCCATAGGATGGATAGAAGGTGAAATGGGGTTTTTTCATATTAATAATAACATATCAGTATTTTAGTTATACTTATGACATTACTTTATAATGAAACAACTAATGAATAGGAAGTAGAATAATAAAGAAACTTGAATGAATCGGTAGAAGAGATTACCTCTTCTTCGACGCTCCTCATCTTAACCTCCTCTTAGGGAAATAAAGTAGGTATTTGAAGAAGAACAGTACCTCTATTAGGTTTATATGGAAGTTTAGAAGATAAATTTTTGGGGGTTGCATGATCCTGAAGGCTCAAATTTGAGTGAAGAGGAGAGGGTGGAGGTGCCTTTTATAAGAGGGGTGAGGGGACCTTAGGAAAAACATAAAATATTATTTTATAACAAATTCATATTCAGTTTATAATGGCTCCAAAGTTAATTATTTAGAGTATAGGGTGGGGATGGGTCTCAATAATATCAACCAATAGGTTTTATACATGTTTAGGTTACCATTTTAACCTTATCATTTAGATTTAACTCTATGTTAAAAAATTTAACTTTTACCGTGTCGTCTTGTATTCTTACACTCTATGGTTAATAAACATACTATAAACTATCAATATATCCCCAAATGGTTCTTTAATGTCATATATATTACTATTTATGACTTTTGGATGAATCTTATATTTTTAGGACTATTATATCAATTAATAATATAATATTTGTTTTAAAAACTCTTTTATGTCAATTTTGACACTATTTGATATTTGGTTATTTATAAATTCATAAAACCATTATTACTTTGAAAAAAATTAATCTAACCGACCCTAATATGTTATATTAACCTAAAAAATTATTTTAGTTCATATAAAGTCTCAAATTACATTTATTTGGGTATTTATAATATCAATTATTTTAATATTTTATTAATTAGGTAATTACTGCATCAGCATTCTGTCATAAATAAATTAAATTATTTAATGTCTAAAAATTATAAATAAATTACCATTATATGGGAAATCCTTTTATCTTTCTAATTAATATTTATAGTCTAATTTATCTTATGTGTAACACTATATTAAAAATGTGTTATTTATTAAACTTTGATTTTAACTATTTTAACTCTTCTTTAAATAAAATAATAATAAATGTCCTCATGTAATTCAAGTGGACCTAAAGTTTAATATTTTATTCCTAAGGCAGTTTTTGGTAGAATTACACTTATTAAATATAATTATTACATGTTTTAGGGTAATAATAATATCATTTTTACCCATAAATATCCTATTAACTTTTAACCGTTGTAAATAAAAGTAAAAAGTTACTATTCACCAGAAATTATTTTTATCTTATTGAACCACATTTTACTCTTTTATATTAACCATGTCTCTCGGATTTTAAAAATTCTACTAACATAAGTGGTAAAATTATGTTTTATGTAAATTTAAAAATTCTCCTAGGAGGTGGGTAATTGATGGTGAAAAGTTCAATAAAATATTTATATATAAAAAATTATTATAAAATGACTCCAATGAATTAAATTGAACTTATATAGGTATTATTTATCATTTTTTACCTAAAATAATTTTAAATAAAATAAATAATTATTTAAATAAAAATTCAGTTTTAAACTATAACTCAGTGTATTTCAGTATTCATCAAAAAATGAAGGTTTTTTGAAAAATACAAAAAATTCAACTTAGGAAAACTTCGATATTTCAAATCCAAAAATGAAGATCATTTTGAAAGATAAAATTTATAAAATTTCAAAAATTGGGTATTACTATTCATTACGGTTAGTTTGTACAATATTTTAATAACATATCATTGTTTACTGAAACTAGGTACTGAATACTACACACGCTATCGAGGAAGGTCGTGATTGTGTGTAATGCATGCCATGTTAGGGCTGCATGTAGTGTAAGCTTCATTTGGTGTTGCGTATAACATAATCAAAACTTATTTCATTTATACATTAAACAAAATTTATACTTAATGTTTCATAGAATAATTTCCACAAAACAAACTTGAAATTGTGTATAACACAAGCCAAGAATAGTGTTGTGTATACTACAAACTTATATGGTGTTGTGTATAGCATAAGATAATCTTGGTGTAACATACAACACAAGACATCAAAGAAATTAAAAATAATAATTCTCATAAAATCGAAGGGTGTTACAATAACCCAATGGGTATCACCATCCAAAGACTCTACAACACCTGAGAAACCAAAAGAGCTTGTCTATGTATTCTATCACAATTAAAGACACATGTTCCATTTCCATAAAGAGTAAGATATAGTATAAAGTTTATATAATACATAATGAATAAAAAAATTTCATTAAATTTAATATCCAGATAATAATTGAAGAGTCTATTTCTCAAATATTGGATTATACCAAATTCTTATAAGTTATACATTCCAATAAACGAAAATGCATGCTCTAGGTTTCATCTCACTAAATAATGAATTATTTTCTATTATTCGACATATAATTACACCTATGATGTGATAGCACATTTTTTTCAATTCCATGTGTTTTTGAATAGTGTGAATTTTGAAGATCTCTATCTGATCTCAAAGTATGTATTAAACACAAGATTATGCGTGTATTTCAAAAGATGGGACTTCAAGAGCTCAAACTAACTCATGTTGAATTACAACTAGTCAACGAATCAGTAAGGTACCATATATGAATTATTGAGGATGTATTAGTAGAAGACATGAAGTTCATATTTCCAAAATAATTATTCTTTTTAAATGTGTACGTGTAAGGTGAAAACCACATTTTTCAGGGATGACCATTCCTAGAAACATCAAAGGATCTGATACACATAAAATAATAGAATTTAATCATTAATGTTTCAGAAGTTTTGTTTTATTTAAACATCATCAATGTATCTAATCAATCGGATTATTATAGTAACTAAAACACAATATCTTTTCCAAAATATAAAAACAAATATATGTCCATAGAAGAAATAGTGGGGAATTAGTCCTTGATACAGAAGAAGAGTAAGATATTGTGTATGATAGCTTCATTGAATATCTCAAAAGGGATACTTTCTAATATTTCATACACACCATCATCCAACCACTAATAATAGAATTGAATCCTCTTCCTAGTACAGTTATGTATTCATATTTAGGAAATTAAACCTCTCCAGAAGTAATAATTTACTTTGATTTATCTCAGTTAAAAGAGAAAAAATTAGTTGAAGTCTTGAAAAGACAATATTAGTCACTTTCTTATAGAGTGACTGACATTATAAGAATTGATCCTACAGAATAAAATTCTAAAATCCTTCTTCATGATGTTGAAAAATAGAAAAATCAACCACAATGGAATATCACACCACTAATGACGTATTTTTTCAAAAATAATATATTGAATCATCTAGATGATGGAATAATAATTTCAATAGATGATCAAGAGTGGGAGATCCCACAATATGTTTTTCCCATGGAAAGTTGGCTCAAATATGAAGAAAATAATGAATATGAATTTATCACAACATGAAACAACATTTTATGGAATTTTTTAGGGATTACATATACATAAACATGGAAACATGGAATGATGATTTATCATTTCATTTCATGGATCAAATTCTTGACAGACTAGATGAAAATGAGTTTTATTGTTTTTTGGATTGATATTGAGGATACAATTATATTACATTTGAATGAGATGATTACACAAAAAACACATTCACATGATGATTTGGATCCTTCACCTACAGGAACATGTCATTCTGTGTGTGTAATTCACAATATCAAATATTCATGCCAAATATATTCCATGATATGGTGGAAACATTCTCATAAATATTCAAGAATGGCTTATTAATTTATGGAAGTTTTTTCTATGTCTTCCCAAATAATCATCAGTTAGTTATGCACGGTTGTGATGATGAATATCGAGTTTTTAATTGGGAAAATTGTAATTTATTGTTCATAAAGGTAAAGTCGTCCAATATTAAATTTCCAAATATGTCATAAAATTCGATCCCACTTAGATAAAGGGCATTAAATATTTATGTAAACATTCCTTGCTTAATGCTATAAATTTTTTTCAACAATATGACAGATTCAATATGTGATTTGTAAAAAACATTACAGAGGTTTCCCTCCCTCTAACACACCTATTTTCAAAAGCTGTTAAATTTTAATTCAACGATGATTGCCAAAAGGAATTCAATATTATAATGAAAATACTAATAGCATTCCATGTAATCATTTGACCAGAATTTGACAAGGAATATTAATTGACGTGTGGTGTGGACTATGTTATTGTTGGTGATATTTATGATACAGAGGTAGTCACAAACTGTTTCCTATCTACTATTCCATCCAAACACTGAATGAGGGTCAACCCAACTACACAATTAAATATACACAACTCTTACTTGGTTATTTATTTTGAGAAATATGGTTCTTATTTGGGTTTGTCTATGGTTATTGAGCACAATGATCATGTTGCCCTTAGATATTTAAAATAAAATTGATTACCCATCAAGGATGATAAGGTGGATCGACCTTCTCCATGAATTTACTATTTTTATTCAATGATACCAAAGTCAAGGAAAATGTGGTCACTAATCTTCTATCATGACATCCTCTACCACTCACCAAGGATGATGATGATATAGACCTCAAAGTCTATTTTCTAATTGAATATCATTTCATCACAAAGTTAAAACAATAGTTTTATAATATTTGAAATTAATGTTCCATGGGATTTATTCCCAAATAAATACCTCACCATTAAAATTGAATATTTTTAGTTTAAATGGAACACTAATAATGTGATGAATCCCTATTATTCAAGAGTTGCACTAATGGATTCTTGTGAAGATGAATTCTAGAGAACAATGTCAGAGACGTGTTAGACATATTTCATGCTTCACCGATTAAAGGTAGTTATGGAACAAATGGACATTATAAAAAATCATACATAGTGAAACATTATGGTCCACGATGCACCAAGATGCAAGAGATTACTATAAAAATAGTGATAAGTGTAAATGAACATGCACCATTAGAAAATTTTTTTAAATTACTCTTAACCCAATCATGGTAGTCTAAATATTTGATGTATGGGTAATATATTTCATGGAAACCATTTCAATTCACATGGAAAGACCTATATTCTTGCTGGTGATGGATAAGTCTCCAAATGTGTAGTATAGGAACCCACATGAGAAGACACGAAAAACATGGACATGAATTTCTTAAAAAAATAATGCCATCTAATGATTTTGTTTTCCAATATTTATATTTCATGATTGGGGAACACATTTTACCAATCAATATGCCAATGTGTTGCTGAAAAAATAAGGAATCTGGTATAAAAAAAACACTATATCAAATGTAAAGAAGCGGGCTAGTTGAATTGTCAAAAATCAACATCAAGAAAACCCTAAAGAATACCATGAACATAAGTCAATGTTATTTGAGTATGAAATTAGATGATTCACTATGGGGGTACTACACTTATTTTAGAACACCCATTGGTACAAAAATAATCAAATTGGTTTACAGAAAACCTTGTCTTATACTGGTTTAATTAGAGCATCACACGTCTTGGACAACTAATAATTTAAATTTCCATTACAAATAATATGGAGAATATTTTATTCTATAATTAGATTAGTTGAAAAAAATTAGGAAAGTTTCTTATGAAAATAGTATGATCATCAAATAAATGAAATATAATGATCAATGCATTGAATGGATATTATTTTTACCAATACATAAGGTCTTACTATTTAGTTATAGATTAAAATTGTTCCCTATGAAGCTGAAATCTAGATGGTCAATACCCTTTATAGTCATTCATGTTTGACCATATACGACCAATGGAATTTAGATGGAAAGTGGAACAAAATTCAATATTAATGGTAAAATGTTAAAAATCTATCAAGAACCCTTCCATGAAGGTTGTATAGTTACCTTGATATAAATCTGAGCCTGAAAGCATCAATATCTTGCAGTTAGTGGAAGAAATTAATAGAAGGAACCCAAGGATATGTCACCATTGGATATATTATCTTAGATTAGTCCTTATGATATCTAATGAAATGTGTAAAGAAAAGGATTACTTTTTAAACCAAAACAGAACAAAAATATGAATAATATATCATGTAACTTTGTTTCATATGTTTACTTTTTATTCCACACATTCAATAATATCCAATAAAACATGATGTGAAACTTCATTAGAAATATTCTAAAAACCCTCTCATGTTATTATAAAATATGACATGAGCCTATGGCTCATGACATGACTCACCTTCAACTCAAACCCATCCCCTACACTCCCTCTCAGTTGTGAACCCCTCCCAACTCCCACCATATTATCACTCGATACCCCATCACATCATCCTCTCGCACGACACCACCCCCTCCATTCAAATCCATGAAAAAAAACCCCAATTCTCTTCCTTACATGATCAATTCCCCATCACTCCGTCCATTTTCGCCTAAGATGACCCTCCACTATCATACTACTTATTATCCATACCCCTCCACCCTACTCTATGAGGGAAATAATGAAAAACTATAACCATGCACTTGTAGGGTCTCTGTCTTACCATGATGATCACACTCCAGTGAAGTGCGTAGTAGGGGTTGCACCTCTGGCCCCATCACCACCTCAGATAGCATATACATACCTCCTACTACATCTCATGATGATCCCACTTCCATGGATGACTTCATATCCATTTCAAGGGAGTCATTTCAAGATGAAAACCAACATTTTAACCACATCCTTCATTTATCTAACCTCGACCATCATGTCTACGTTATCCAGATGTAGGAAATGACAATGTGGACCCACAAAACCATCGATATAGAAATTCTCTCCAACCTACACATCAATGATAAGATCATCCATCTTCACATGGACATTCATATGGAATCCATAATTGAGGTATGGGAGGAGACGTGAAAGGAGTTTTTTTTGAGTTTCTCTTCACTATTGAGGTGACAATGGATAGCATCCAATTTAGTATAGGTAAAAAACTTCATGAGATTTCATTTCTTTGAATTATGGATTGGTATTGGAATTTACATATAGTGGTTTTCTAGGTGTGATATATTTTTGACCTGCCATATCAATACTTTGTGGAATGATTCATGATGAATTTAGAAGATGATACCATGAGATGCTTATAGATTGCATGATCCTATGAGTAAAAAATCCACATAGCTCCATAGCCTAGCAGTGAGGATCCTTCGTCGAGAATAGAATCATGCATGGTTTTCCAAGGTGGAGTATCATGGTAGTGTGATCTAGTTAAACAACACCATCTCAATAGAATCCATGGGAGGCCCTACTATCTACATGGATGATCAGTTCATAAATTATTATTGATCACATGCTCAGAGTACCAGAGGTACATTGATATATGGTTCATCTGTTACTCAACTTTCATTCCATATTGTAGTCTTTCGAACTACCCATTAACTCAAAACCCATGGACTGATGGAGTACATTTATTTTTTATGCTTCACAATATGAAACTCTAGGTCAGGGATGACGACACATATGGATGGGTGCTTGGTGTCCGTGAGGCAGCTGATGAGGCACTAGGAGATCCTACAGTAGACTATGTAACAACTTCACCAACCACATAACCCCAAGAACATATCTAACATATTCCTACCTTAACCAACACAACATAAACTATTAATCCACCCACGCATACCTCCATGGTGGATGTCTAGGTCATGTAGCATTTCATCATGGAGAAAATTAGATTTATCTCCAAGTGTCTACAAATTCCCATTGTAAAAATGCCCGATTTAAAAACCCTTCATCCACCATTATCTCTAACATCATTTCAGTCACCAATGGACACATATAACCAATCTTATTCTACCACCCTTCCCCACCTACAACCTATGATGAAATTCCATTAGATCTTACCAACCATACATCCAAGGAGGAGTACCATGTAGACTAGGTCCAGTGGGGTAAGGTACCTGCAACCACCACATCCTCTTCGGTTCCATTTGATTATCCAGCTGTCAGAAACATGACCCCATAGAGGATCAAAACCTCCACATCACCTACCCTATAGAATAATCTAATCACCACAGAACCACCATCAGTAGCTTCCCCACCATACCCTATTTACATTATTACCAAAAATCTGGTAGGGAGGCTACAACAACAATCTGATCATGATTAGACGCATGATAAGATTTTTGTGTCTATTGGCTTAACATAGTTACCAATCATTCCCATAATCACTTGGGTCACATGTATGTGTTAATTTTTATATATAATATATTTTTTGTATGTTGTCATTTTTACTATTACAAATTATCTATACTTTTGAAAAATTGATATTTCTCCAAATTTCATTGTTTATTTTTCAATTGTATATAATTTTACAGTAGATATGTCCAAATAATCTATTTAAGATCTGTTATTGATGGACTTGATCCAAATTTTGTTATGGTTCAGGGAGTTACTCGACACATGACTAAGGTCAAGCATCAGTTTTAGGAGCACTAAGTTATTATTCATTCTCAGTAGACACCCCGATAGGAATCGATACCATTCCAACCACATCTAATTTATGATCTATATGCTCTTAAAGTAATCAATCCTACCAAAATAAAAAGTGTACTAGAGGATAATTCCATGAGTAGGTGTAGATGCGATAAGAGGAACTAAGATGGTAGAAGATATTATATGATACTAATCTCCAACCATATGGATGATGAAAACATTTTTTAGTGATCTATGGGATGCATCCCATATTTCACTTATTTTATCATTTTAGTCATTATGATGACTCTACTCCGAAATACTTTTGCCTTTTTTGTCACGAGCCTCATTTGTTTTAATTGTAGAAACATGAATATATTTTAAAAACAATTTGCCTCATTACTATTAATATTGATCACCTTCATTTATATATGATTTCAATATTTTTCAAAACTATGGACTAATGAATTCTCTAGTGCATTATTTTTATTTGTAACCCATTTTTTGGGTTCCCCAATTTTATATCAAAATTTCCCATGTTTCCCCATTTCATTCCACTTCATACATAGAGATCTTGATTCCATTAGCCATTAATAATTCAATTTCCACTTCATTTATCTGTGAGTTATTTTCAATAACCCTCCCACAATACATCCATGGACAATGTAGACACTATCTCATTCACTCTATAGAGAGGATTATCATGAGTTTTTCTTTTGATACAGTTATTGTTTTTCCTATTCACATCCTTATAGGGGAAATTTTTAAAATTTCAAACAACACATAAACCATATAATATTTATAGTAATTTAAAAACAATTCAGTGGATTTTTTGGAAATCTTTGTTTCTCACCAGTTAATTGTTTTAGTTATTTCTTACTTTGGTAATTTTAATATAAACCAATATTTTTTAAATTAATGTTAATTGACTTATTACATGGTTTTATACCCATATTGATCACAATTTAATTTTCTTATACCCATTCACAAGAGGATTATAATCCCCCGATTGCATATTCTATTCTAAGAATATATTGTGAGTGACACCTGTGACAAGAAAATCTATCATAACATTCATTGAGGACTAATTGGGGATATTATGAATAAATAAAATTTCAACATGACTAAGGAAGTCATTATTGTGATAATATTTCTCGAGACCCACCTTAAAATTTTCATTTCATAAGCACCTAGTGACAATAAATAACCTTATAAGAAGTAAATATTACAATATGATTACCCATTCATACCCTTTTATTTGTATAATGTATGAATTTACATTGACCAAGTGTGAGGGAGTATTTTAACTAGAAGAAACCAATAATTGTAATAAGAAGATATATTTTGTATCGTACTTGATCAATTCATTAGGATCTATATGTAATTTGTATAATTTATCATTGATCATGATTCATTCAAAAAAATGATTTGGGTAATGTAATAGGAAGTTAAAAATTCACAATTTCCAGACTAATGAATCCCCTGAAGGATCATATAGGGGTTGGGGGTGGATGTGAGATATAGAATAAACATGAAACTCAAAAAATAGAAAGGCAAATGAAATAGGAAATAAAATTAATAATGGTTTTTCACTCACATGATATATATAAATGGATCCAACCTAAGCTGGTGGGTGTGTGGCCTTTATTATCTATCGAGGGTTTATTACAATACCCTTAATGACATTAATTAATTATACTCTAGAGTATAACCTCCTTTTTGATATTTTATTCACTGATTACCTACCTTCATAGAGCCTCAGATTCATTAAAACATTATTTCTAAAGCCCTCATACTTGATTTTGTATATATAATTACAATGCGGAGATGATAGAACCATTGAAAGTCTATAGGTAGAAAAATTTACTCAAGGTATGACCATGACTCTTGTTTTATTTAACGCTTAGTAAAGATGAAAAATTCTTGTGAGGAAAATATCAGGTAGTTATATAGTTCACGGAATTGTAATGAAATTGTTATTAATATATGAATATAATTTTAAAAAAATGATCTATGAGGCATGAAATTTATCTACACATGATTTATTCTTATGACTAATTTATTCTTATTGATGTTAGTTTTATTTATCTTTTAATTATGAAATGTTTTCTATCATAAAAATTTCTGACCTTTGGAAAGACATATTGAGATATTTTTTCTTGATGACAATAATTTTTTCAGGAATGTGGATATTTAATATGTCAAATTCATATATATATTTTTATCATTTAATTAATAATTTTTAATTATTTGCACAAAAAAGAACCTGATATATTTTATATTTTTATAGAAAATAAACATTCAATGGTTCAATGGATAAAAAGTAGAAAAAGGAGAAATAGTTCCTACTACACATTGTGAAAAAGTATTACATGAGGTTTAGTATAATTTCAACACATGATGCATGAAATGAAAATTTCTTGTCCATGGAGAACATTTCACAAACTGAAATATTATTACAAGATTCCAACCTTCCTTACATGGTGTGAATCACAATTCCATGACATGAATCATCAAATCATATTTCCCATAATGAGAAGTAAGCTTCATGATATTAAATCTAATTATATTTCCTAAATAGAGTCAATGATAAAAATCATTGATGAGATATACATGATATACAAGTAGATTCAACAATCATAACAAAAACCTTGAATTATCATCAAACGTTGTGAATTACCATTAAACATCATGTAATTTTTTGTCTATATATACATCATTATTGCATAATAATTAGTGACGGAAAACATTGATTTCATTTGTTTTTTCTATTGATCCCAACAACTTTCTCTAGTCAAACAAGAAAATTAAAAGTTTCATTTCATTTTTTACTTCAATATAATCATTGTGGATCGATTTTAGTTCCTTTATTGATTCCATTTAGAATTAAATATTATATTTCACTAATTATTAATTTTGATGAGAAATCCACAACAAACGTTTGATGTGTTTGTTCTCATCATTGCTTCAATCAAGTTATTTAGTTATTATTGCAATATAAACCTTCATTTTATTTCCAATTTATGATTTCATGTTCGGAAAAATGAGAAGACCCTATCTATTCATGTTCATTAACTATTCAATACAAATTTTCATTTGTAAATATAATATTAATTCAATAAATATCCTTACCTGGATTAATTCTACAGTGATATGATAAACCAACTAGGGTGGGGATTGAGAGTAGGTGTATTCTAACTGAATTAATAAATAATTATAAAAATGGTAAACATAATGATTTTTAATCTAGATAAATAAATGTTTTTTATCCATATAATTTTAATATCCATGACCACAAGATATTTGAATTAAAGAGCATATCTTGGGTGAAGTAGAATAGGATAGGAACAATACCCTAGTAAACATTACTCCATATAAAATATTATTAATGTACATATGTGGGGTTTTTTTCCAGACCAAGGGATATCCACCTCATTGATAATACTAAATTTTCTGACCATAGTCTACTAGTGAAAATCACTTTCTTCACAGAATAATACATAGGATCGTACCATGTTATATTTTACATCATCATTTATAATGAACCACAAAATTGATCTCAAACCCTTCTCTATCTAATTACAATCATTATGTCTTTAGAAAACGTTTTCACAAATGAAACCCAAATTGTGAGGAAACCTACATATATGGTTCTAAGATATTATTTTTACATCCAGTTCAATTACTAATGGGACAATCCCCATTTTATAAATGTACTATGAAACAATTGTAATTTATGATTAGGGAAAAATCTAATCAAATTTGATGGGAGACCACATGAATTAAAGGAAACATATAGAAATTTCACTTACATTGAATATTATAGTATGATACACACAATATCCATTTTATTTTTAGTCAAATGAAGAAATTAGTTGGTACTAAGTTATCAATAATAATTATAGAAATTTATATAATTATCCACATATCAAAATAATGGTATATGATTATATGTAAAAACCTTTTGGTATTATTATCATTTGTTATTAATAACAACCAATACATTGATATGATCTAGAATAATGAAATGAAGAAGAAAAACATCAATTCATATTTCATGCATTAATGACCACATAAATTTAGAATTATATTAATCATATAATTATATATAAATTGATAACCATGTATTAAATGTAATTTTCCATTAATTAATACTTAAATTATGAAATATATTTTTATTTATATTTTTTTGAAGGTGATGAATTACAATGATAGATTTTAATAATTATTACATTGTATAATAATGATTTTTACTCTATAAACTTAGAATATTTTATAGAGGTATTATTTAATAAATAATTCCCCACACAAAAAATAGAAATAAGATATCTGAAATCATTGTGTTCTATTAAAACAATGATAATTTCATTTGAATTGAAGATGAAAACCAGAAAGAATATTCATGGTAAGAATTTTATTTTATTATTTTTATAGAAATAAAAATTATTATTTGGTAAATGTACTAAGTCCAAATTTATTAATGGAACATCCTAGGAGTGACATATTCAACTATAAAAAATATTTTCATTGTTATGTAAAGGAATATATTGATTTAAAATAATCACATTATTCTCATATTATTAGAAAATATGAGGAAAATAGTATGTCATGGAATCTTATTTGATAATATAAATGTTAGAATGAAAATTAATTTGCAAATATGGTGATGGAGTGGGAAGATGTAAGGGGGATTTTCATAAATAGAATAGGTAAATTCATCATATTTATGACAGAAGGCCCTCAATAATAATAATGTTTATGGGATATGATGAATAGAAATAATGATTAATAAAATAAACCACCCACTCTCTCTTTCATTATTTTTATGGATTATAGAAATTACACTAACCAAAACACTAAAACAATGCCTAATGTTGATGGACAATATAAAAAAAGTCATGCATGTAGTGGAAAAGGGGATTCTTAGGTAACCAAAAATACTTTATCTTGGCATGAAAATGATGTTTTGGATGGTACAGTGATACAATCTTTCACAAACTATAAATTATCAATTGTATTTTAGTTACACATAATCCTTTTAATATAAAATGTTTTATAAGAGAATAAATTTTCTACATGATTAGTTAGACTGAAAATTTAATCATATATTGTAATTATAATTAAATAATATATATATAATTATTTATGGTTTGATATTCATTTGAATCTTATACTATGATATCTCATTATTCTGTTACTTAAAAATTATGTGATTTTATATATCCAACATGACCTATTTATATAGATACCATGTTAAATTTTAAAATAGGGATTTCAAATTTCATAAATTAATTAAAAAAATGATTATATATCGATTATGGAACAATATGACATCCCTATGGAAATTACATATACTATATAGGTCTTACTACTCAACCATAAATAATATTTAAATAAAATAATATTAGATAAATTCCATTTTGGGGATATTCCAATAATGTTGTAAAATAATTTTTTGTTGTCTTACCTATGATAAAATGGTTTATATCTCATTAAACATTATACATTACGTTATGTATAGCCACAACTATTTTCATAGGTGAGTTATAATTAAAATATAAAGGAAATAATATATTTATTTTGGGAAAAACATTTGACCATATGTTTTAGGAAATAATTTTCTTTCATGAAATTCATTATTATAATATATAAATAGGTTCCTCTATTCAAAAAAATAGAATTAATTTTAATTTCAAAATAATTCGAAAAGGGTATGAATGAAACAGTAAACACAATTTAAATTTTTGTTATAAAATTATATAAAATTCTATTGAACATCATATAACATACAATAGACTATTACTGAACATGGATAAATAAACCCCATAAAAATGAATAAAAAATAAAAGAAATAGAAAAAATTAATATTTTTCTAATAAATAGTCCCCGATATTATTTTCACCAAGGATAATAACCATTAATAGAACAAAATCTACAATTATATGAAACAAAATTAATTGGGAAATATTTTTAAAAAACCCATAATTTGAAATAGGGGACTAATAATTTTTCAATGTGAGGTGAAAATGAAGGAAAATAACTAGAGTTAATTGTCGTAAAATATAAATTATATAAGCATTATTTATATTGTTGTTTAGAATATGGACATTTGAAATATGGTTATTGGACATATTCTTAGTGGATATGAAGTATTTGGTAATGAATTTATCGAATAGGTATATTGAATATGTTTAATTGTTAGTGAAAAATATATAATTCTCAAATTATAAAAAATAGAACAAAAAAATTAATATAGTTATAATTTTTTTATATAAATATAATATTTGTGATATATAGTATTTTTATTATTGATATTAGTGAATTATATTATGTATTTATATCCTTAAAATGAATAATCCCATATTTTTAAAAAAAATTGAATTTTTTGGATGAAATTAAATAATTTTTGGGGGATATGATTAAAATCATTTACTCATCACTATGAATAATATTTAATTTATATTTTGTAGTGTTGTGTATATTTTTTATTACGAAAAAATTAGTCCTATTAGAATGATAATTACCATACCTTGTTTCAATGTATACAAAAATATATTAATAGTATATTAATCGACAATTGATTGAAATGTGGATTAAGAAAACATTTTGACTTCTTTATGACATGTGTTTAATATATATTATATCTTAATTCAAAACCAATATTTTCATTATTTATAAATTTAATTTAATTAAATGGAATAAAATCTTTTATAAGAATGGAGATATTAGGTATGTAAGTTATCTTTTTTAGGAATTAAATATGGTTTCAATTTATAATTATGGTATCAAGATTATGGTGAAAAAATTATTAAAATGGGATATTCTTTGTGCTAAATAAAAAAATATCATAATAACCAAATGAAAAATGTTATGATATGGTATTTATTGACTAAAACATATTTATCCACAATTATTTATCAAATCTAAATCTTTTATCCAAACAAATGTCATCCAAATATACTAACTTAATGAATATTGAAACAAATGATATACATTATCACTTATAAAAGGACCACTATGCTATCCCTCAAATTCCATAACTAAAATTAACATTATCCCCTATATACTATAGTATTTCAATCAATAATTATACTTTACAACATTGGGTTACCTGTTTCCTCAAGAGAATTCCCTAATTCTATTAAAACAATGATGGTTTCAAATAGATTACATGATTTCATCATTGATTACAAAGTGAATCTAAATAACAATGAAACTAATATAAGGGTTGTAGAGACCTAAAGCTTGATGTACATAGACATTACATTACTTTTTCAGAATACTTAATACATAACAAAAACAAACACAAAAGGATCATAATATTTTAGTGTCTTTGGAAACTCAGAACATAATCTTCTAATCGTGGTGAAAGATCTTCAACATCTCCCATAAAGATCATCCCCATTTTTTTTATTACCTAATACATTTCTTTATATTCTGGGGAAAATTAAACATATAATGTGTGAGCTCAAATGCTCAGTAAGGGTAAGCATGGAGAAAATAAAAAAAACCATATATATTTGTACTTCAAAACATGAACATAAAGTTTAAAAATCAAAATCTTGAGTTGTGAAATAAATCTTGGCAGTAAGTTAGGCATAGATCATAATGGAACATAAATCATGGTAAAATAGCTTGGAAATACCTCTTTTAATTGTGGAAAAACATTAATCACATGATATGATTTCTATAGTATCCAAGACATTGCTTCCAAGACCATCTTAGTGGTCAGAGTCCCTTTCTGAATCGAGTTCACTCCTCATTTATGTTCTGTAACACTGAACTGGATTAACTTACCATTATATCCATTTCTATCTCATGAGATATAAATCTTTACCCAATTAATTGGAGGGATAAATTGGTCCCACCCATCTCATAATGAAATCATTCTTACTTGTGCCACAACATAAACATAAATCATTCATCAAAACCCAAAGAAAAAAATGGGTTTCATAATCATTTTCCCATCATAAAATAATCCATATAAAACAAATGGATACCATTTCATCATAAGAAAATTGAAACCATGTAAATAATAGACACATTATACTTGAAACATACACATATGAAATAATGTCATCTTAGATTGAAAATTGTTCTGAAATTAATTCTCGAGGAAAATATCATTTCTTATTCAAATCATTTTCTTTTCAAAAAATGACCTGAAATTTTAAAAGAAAAATAATTTTTTGAAAATATTCGTGAAATATTGTAGATTAAGCTTCATGAAAGTAAGGCTTTATGAAACTGTAAAAATCCGTTCATGCTGTATAAGTTAATGAAAATATTCTTCTTGTACTTTTTCTGGAAAAGTCAAAAAGTACCTCGTATGGTAATCAAAAGAAAGATTCCTTACATACCATGTAGTAAAATTAAAAAATAGGTAAAAATGACTTTAAAAATAGATGAAACCATTTTTAGAAAACAGGGACATGTATGATAAATTTAACCCTCAGAAAATACTTCCAAATAAACAATCTCAGATAAAAATGAGATTGGAAAATTTATCCCTTACCTTAGGTCCGATATGCTTCGTACATATCCAATCCTCATATATAAAGATTTAAATAATGTCATTGACTTATTACAGAATCATATTCATTGTTATGATATCATATATGGTTCACTTATGACTTTATATTACTCGTTCTTTTGTAAATTTAATGTTAAAGCAGCGTTTTGGGTAAAATCGTTTTATTTATCGTACGTGTTTGGACTTTGTGGTTATTGATATTATTATTACGTATATCATGATTTAATTACTTCTAGAATGTAAATCATTATTTATATATCAAATATATTCAATATATATATAAGATAGATAAATGAAATGAAATATACCGTTCATGGAGACAGTAGGTCGTACGTACGCATGAACGTTGTTTTTTGTTTCCTTATTGAATTGAATGGAATCAAGTAGATGAAATACATATATATATATACATAAATACAGTAGCATTATTTTTTCATATATTTCGTGATTACTTGTTATATATACTTTATAATCATTCTTTAATTGTTAACATGGAAAATGAATCTCATCGCGTCGTGGAGACGGTAATCCGTACGTACGCATGAGAAAAGATATCATTCCCATATTTAATGAATGGAATTGGAGTGGATGATATAATATCGTAGAGTCAGTATGATTTTATAATAATAATATATAGTTATTCTTTACACCATTATACCCATCCAAGTAAGGTGGTGGTGGAAAACAAATTACACCACGACGTGGAGACGGTATTCTGTACGAACGCACGCGCTGTGATTTCGTTTTCTGTAGGATAGATAGAAGATGAAATTTGGTTGTTTAAAATTTATAATAAAATATAAGTATATGAGTAATACTGATGTTATTAATTTATGGTGAAACAAATAAATAAGACGAAGTAGAAGAAGAAATAAATTGGAATGAATCGGTAAAGGATATTACCTCTTCTTTGACGGGCCTCTTCTTAACCTCCTCTTAAGGCACTAGGGTTGGTCTTTTGAGGATACCAGAACCTCTATAATGTTTCAAGGGAAGATGATAAGGGAACTTGTCAAGGGTTGGCCGAGCTTTAAGGCTCACAAAGGAGTGTACAGAAGAGGGAAGGGCTGGCCTTTTTATAAGGGGGGAGAGGGGCACTTTAGGAAAAACTTAAAATATTATTTTATAATAAAGTCATATTCAGTTTTTAATAGCTCCAAATTGATTTATTTCGAATATAAGGTGGGGATGGGTAGAAATAATCTCCTCCAATAGATTTTAGACCAGTTTAGGTTACCATTTTATCCTTATCATTTATATTTAGCTCTAAGTTAAATAATTTAACTTTTACCATGTCTTTTTGTTTTCTAACACTATATGGTTAATAAACTTACAAGCCAAACGAACCCCAAGTGGTTGATTATTAATATATATATCCTTATCTAAGTAATTTGGTCTAACATCATATTTTTAGCAATAAAATAACTATTAGTAATATAATATTTTTTTATAAACTATTTTGTGTCAATTTTGACACTATTTGGTACATGATTTTTCTGAAAATCATAACAGCATGATTAGTTCGAAAAAATAAAATTAAATATATTCTAACATGTCATATTAACCTAGAAAATTAATGGATTTCATAAAAACTCTAAAATTACATTTATTTGGGTATTTATAACATCAATTATGTTAATATTTCATTAATAAGGTAATTACTACATTATCATTGTGTCATAAATAAATTAAATTATTTAATGTCCAAAAATTATAAATAAAATTCCATTATGTAGGAAATAATTTTATATCTCTAATTAATATTTATAGTCTAATTTATCTTATGTTCAACCCTATATTATAAATGTTTTAGTTATTAATCTGTGATTTTAACTTTTTTATTTTTTCTATAAATAAAATAATAATAAATGTCCTAATCTAATGAAAGTTGACCTAAAGGGTAATATTTTATCCCTAAGGTTGTTTTTGGTCTAACTAAACTTATCCAATAGAATTATGACATGTGTTAGGGTAATAATAATATCATTTTTACCCTTAATTACCCTATTTACTTTTAACTGTGGTAAATAAAAGAAAAAAGTTACTATTCACAAAAAATTATTTTTTTCTTATTGAACCACATTTTAATCATTTATATTAACCATTTCTCTAATATTATTTAAATTCCACTCACAGAAGTTGTAAAATTATGTTTTCTGTAAATTTTCAAACACTTCTAGGAGGTGGGTAAAAGACAGTGAAAAGTTCAATAAAAATTTTATATGTCTAAAATTATTATAAAATGACTCCAATGAATTAAATTGAACTTATATAGGTATTATGTATCCATTTTGACCTAAAATAAATTTAAATAAAATAAATTATTATTTATATAAAGGGTCGGTTTTTAAATAGTAACCCAGTGTTTTCACTATTCTTCAAAAATTGAATGTTTTTAGAAAAATAACAAAAATTCACCCTAGGATAATTTCGATATTATGAATCAGAAAATGAAGTCCATTTTGAAAAATAATATTTATAAAATTTCATAAAGTGGGTATTAATATTCATAACGGCTAGTTCATAATAATATTATAATAATATATCATTTAGTGAAACTCGGTATTGCGTACTACACACTCTATCGAGGAGGGTCTTGAATGCGTGTAATGCAAGTCAAGTCAGGGATGCGTGTAGTGAAATATCCGTTTAGTGTTTCGTATAACATAATAAAAAAATATTTCCTTTATATATTAAAAAAATCAATACTTAATGTTGCGTAAAATAATATCCACAAAACGAACTTGAAATTGTGTGTAAAAAGAGTCAAGAATAGTGTTGCGTATACTTCAAGCTAATATGGTGTCGCATATAGTGAAAGTTAATTTTGGTGTAGCGTACAACATAAGACATCAATGAAATTAAAAATAATAATTCTCATAAAATCTCGGGTTGTTACATTCTACCCCCCTTAAAATGAATTTCGCCCTCGAAATTCGTCCAGGATATAAATGGTTTACTACTTGAAAGTTTCTTTCATATAAACCCACATTGTAAAAAAGAATTCCAAAACTGAACTTTATAAATTAAATTATGAAACATAACAGTTATCCAAATTAACTAATCACCAGGTTTCCACATAGTATAACATATGTGAAAATATGGATATGGAAGAAAAATCTAACCATCAAGTTCTGATGGAGAGTGGTAGAGGACATGGCTATGAAAAATCCAACAATCACAAAGCCATAAATTTGTGATGATATAAGGTACCATATGATTCATCAGATATAAGGGCACTAGGACAACATTTTTGGTTTTCAAGATCATTTCCCTAAAGTTGAAGAATTTGAATTAGAAGAAATACCTACTTTATTTCGGTATAATCTTACCGTTGTTCATGCCATGAACAATTTCCCCTTCATCTCATAAAGAAATGAAGTTGAATTTTTCATTCGCGAAGGTTTATAATATCATGTGATAGAATGATGGGTCATTCTATATGTCTCAAACAAAAGGATAACAAAAGTTATCAAATATACATAAGTCCATCTATGGTGAGGTTAATCGTATATGATTTCAAAAATGGACTTATACTTCATTTATCGTACTACTTAATAAAAATAGTTTCTAATAATCAAGGACATCCTATAGGCCAGTGGTAGGAAATAAAGTCATGACACACTTCGGTTGTAGGTTCGATTCCCACAGCCTTGTCGGACACGACGAGTTGCCGCCCGTCCTGCAGGTTGACCCTTTTTCTAAAACTACATTATAATAACATTCCTGTAGTAAAATAGAAAAAAATTTATAGCCTTAAACAATACTATCTTATGTATAACATAATTCATTCCAATCTTTAGGATTATCCAAAATACTTCTATCCATGCTCATAGTATAAAGAAAACAATTACTTGAAATGTCATCTACCGAGCATGTGAATACAATCACTTATCCCCCATATATCATACGATATATCTTATTGGTCACATTCCAAACATGTGAATACCTTAATCATGTATTCTCTTGAACTATAGTGAAAACATGATTATTGTCACAAGGTGACTATTTACATATACCAAAATCCCAAAAATTTTATATACTCAAACTATGATATCACTTTTTCATTATATTAGTCATGAGATCATTAATACTATGAAACATTTCATTATCTGTTTATCCCTTCTTTATTCGAATATTCGGTGCTTTCCAAAAAATATTTAAATAATGTTTCATGGTTACCAGTACCATTCAACATATACTTTCAAAACTCAAGGAAATGCAACAGTGTAAAAATCTTTTTATTTTTCTTTATTCCATAGTACCATATATTATTCTTGATAAACACACAATAATTACACAACCTTCTTAAACCACTGACTGAGCTTCATCATTTCTTCCATCTCATATATCATTGTAGTCTCTTCATCATCATCCACATAAATACTACCCATATGACCAGGCTGATTCTCTTTTTGATATTTTCTCGTAGGGAATTTGTTTGCATAATGCCCATACATTCCAAATTTAAAACACTTAACCGTTGTTGATGTCTTAGCAATACGATTATCCTTGTCCATGGTGTTAACTGAACCGTTTCCTTTACAATTACTAGCATTGTGTCCTTCTTTCCCACACCCAAAGCATATTCCAGTTCCTCGAAAACATTCTCCTAGATTCCACTTCCCACATGATTTACATGAGGGAAATTGAACTTTCTTTCCTCTGTGATCATCATGAAACTCCATCTTTCTCTTATTAGCTGAGTCGGGAAACTTAAAAAAGTTGAGATTATTGATCATATTATGATATTGTTGATTAGGAATATTAAATATATGTGGACATCCAGATCCAATTTCATTTGGTTTCTCATGAATAATATCATTCCTTTTTCCATCATATCCTCTATTATTGTGAATCTTCCTATTTCTAGCCATTTTCTAAAACCCAAAAAAATAGTGTGAGAGGAAAAAATCATACAAGGGAGAAAAACATAATAAAGGGGGACTACCTTCAATATATAACATCTTAGGGTTAATTCTAAGATTGTTACCATAATTCTAGGACTATAACCTATACTTATACTTAACCTTATGGACATCCCTAGACATACCTTAGAAATATCTCTAGCGATCTCACTAATGTTTTCGCATCCTAGTTTCCCAATGTTAACTAATACTTTCATCTGATACCAACTGTAGCAGTCGAGAATTACTTCCAGTGGAATATAATTGATACCTATCAGGGTCCTCCATGGGGGCTACACCTCCTGGGCGGGACACACCACCATCCCCCGTGGCAACCATTTCCTCATAAAGCCCTTGGGTGGAGAGCCATGCTTCGTCCAATGCTCACATGTGAGAGTTCCGAAAGATATGATTCATTCTACCTCATTTTCCTATGATACCAAATTTAGAGACCCAAAGCTTGATGTACATAGACATTACTTTACTTTTGTGGAATACTTAATACATAACAAAAACAAACACAAAAGGACCGGAATAGTTTAGTTTCTTTGGAAACTCGAAACATAGTCTTCTAATCGCGGTGAAAGATCTTCGAAATCTCCCATAAATATATTCCCATTTTGTTTTTATTAACTATAACCTTTCTTTATATCCTGGGAAAAATAAAACATATAAAGGGAGAGCTCACATTCTCAGTAAGTGTATGCATGGAGAAAATAAAACAAACCATATATATTTGAACTTCAAAACATAAACTTAAAGTTTAAACATCAAAATCTTTAGATTTTGAAATATATCATTGAATTACGTTAGGAATAAGTCATAATGGAACATCAATCATCGTAAAATATCTTGTAAATTAAACTTTTAATTGTGAAAAAACATTAATCACATGATATGATTTCAATAGTAACCCAAGTAATTGCTGCCAAAACCATCTTAGTGGACAAAGTCCCTTTATGAATCGAGCTCACTCCTCATTTCAGTCCTGTAAGACTAAACTAAATTAACTTACCGTTCTATCCATGACTATCTCATGAGATATAAATCTTTACCCAATTCATTGGAGGTATATATAAGTCCCACCAATCTCATAATGAAATTTTTGTTACTTGTGCCACAACATAAACTTAAATCATTCATCATAACCCAAAGAATAAAAATGGGTTTCATAAACATCATCCTATCATAACATAATCCATATAAAACAAATGGATATCATTTCATCATAAGAAAATTGAAACCATGTAAATCATAGAGACATTATACTTGAAACATACACAAATTAAATAATGTCATCTTAGATGGAAAATGGTTTTGAAATGAATTCTTGAGGAAAATATCATTTCTTATTCAAATCATTTTCTTTTCAAAAAATGACATGAAATTTTAAAAGAAAAATAATTTTTTGAAAATAGTCATGAAATATTGTAGATTAAGCTTCAAGATAATAAGGCATTATGAAACCGTAAAAATCCGTTCATGCAGTATAAGTTAAAGAAAACATTCTTCTCATACTTTTGCTGGAAAAGTCAAAAAGTACCTCATATGGTAATCAAAATAAAGATTCCATACATACCATGTAGTAAAAGTAAAAAATGGGTAAAAATGACTTTAAAAATACATGAAACCATTTTTAGAAAACAGCGACATGGATGGTAAATATAACCCCTCAAAATACATACAAATAAACAATCTCGGATAAAAATGAGATTGGAAAAGTTATCCCTTACCTTAGGTATGATATTATTTTTACGTATCCGAACCTCCTGTATAATGATTTAAATAATTTCATTTACTTTATACATAATCATATTCTTTGTTATGATATCATATATGGTTCACTTATGTCTTTATATTACCTGTTCTTTTCTAAATTCCAAGTTATCGCAGGGTTTTAGGTAAAATCGTTTTATTTATCATATGTGTTTTGAATTTGTTGTTATTGATATTATTGTTACATAGATCATGATTTAATTACTTCCAGAATTTAAATAATGATTTATATTTAAAATATATTCAATATATTAATATATATAATATAGATTAATGAAATGAAATACATCGTTCAGGGAGAGAGTAGGTCATACGTACGCATGAACGTTGTTTTTCGTTTCCTTATTGAATTGAATGGAATTAAGTAGATGAAATACCTATATATATACATAAATACAGTAGCATTATTATATAATATATTTCTTGATTACTTATTATATTTAATTTATAATCATTCTTGAATTGTTAGCATTTAAAATGAATCTCATCGCGTCGTGGAGACTGTAATATGTACGTACGCACGAGCAGTGATATCGTTCCCATATTTAATGAATGGAATTGGAGTGGATGATATATTATCTTATAATTAGTATGATATTATAATAATCATATATAGTTATTATTTACACCATTATACCCATCCAAGTAAGGTGGTGGTGGAAAACACATTACACCACTGCGTGGAGACGGTATTCCGTACGAAGGCACGCGCAGTGATTTCGTTTTCCGTAGGATTGATATAAGACGAAATCGGGTTGTATAAAATTTATAATAACATATAAGTATATGATTGATACTGATGTTATTAATTTATGATGAAACAATGAAAGAAGAAGAAGTAGAAGAAGAAATAAATTGGAAAGAATCGGTAAAGGATATTATCTCTTATTTGACTTGCCTCTCCTTAACCTCTGCTTAAGGCACTGGGGTTGGTCTTTTGAGGAGACAATAACCTATATAATGTTTATAGGGAATATTATAATGGAAATGGTCAGGGTTTTACTGATCTTAAAGGCTCATAATGGTGTGTAGATAAGAGGGAAGGGGTGCCCTATTTATAATGGAGGAGAGGGGCACTTTAGAAAAAACATAACATATTATTTTATAATAAAGTCATATTCGGTTTTTAATAGCTTAAAATTGATTTATTTCGAAGATAAGGTGGGGATGGGTCGAAATACTCTCAACCAATAGAGTTTAGACAAGTTTAGGTTAATATTTTATCCTTATCATCTAGATTTAACTCTAAGTTAAATAATTAAACATTTACCGTGTCTTTTAGTTTTCTTACACTATATGGTTAAAAACATACAAGAAAAACAAACCCCAAGTGGTTAATTATTAATATATATATCCTTATATAAGTAATTTGTTCTAACCATAGTTTTTAGGAATAAAATAACAATTAATAAAATAATATTTGTTTTAAAAACTATTTTAGGTGAATTTTCACACAATTTGGTACATAATTTTTTTGAAAATCATAACAGCATGATTAGTTCGAAAAAAGTTAATTAAATCAATAATAACATGGAATATTGACCTAGAAAATTAGTGTAATTCATAAAAAGTATAAAATTACATTTATTTGGGTATTTATAACATCAATTATGTTAATATTTCATTAATAAGGTAATTACTGCATCATCATTGTGTCATAAATAAATTAAATTATTTAATGTCTAAAAATTATAAATAAAATACCATTAAGTAGGAAATAATTTTATCTGTATAATTAATATTTATAGTCTATTTATCTTATGCATACCCCTATATTAAAAATCATTTAGTTATTAAACATTGATTTTAACTATTTTAATTTTTCTTTAAATAAAATAATAAAAAATTTCAAAATCTAATCCAAATGGACATAAAGGGTAATATCTTATCCCTAAGGTTGTTTTTGGTTGAACTAAACATATCCAATAGAATTAGGACATCTTTTAGGGTAAAAATAATATCATTTTTATACTTAATTACCCTATTTACTTTCAACCATGGTAAATAAAAGTAAAAAGTTACTATTCACCAAAAATTATTTTTATCATATTGAACCACATTTTACTCCTTGATATTAACTGTGTCTCTCATATTTTCGAAATTACACTCACAAATGTGGTAAAATTAAGTTTTATGTAAATTTCAAACTCTCCTAGGAGGTGGGTAAAAGACGGTGAAAAGTTCAATACAATTTTTATATGTCTAGAATTATTATAAAATTACTTAAATGAATTAAATTGAACATATATAGGTATTATGTATCAATTTTGAACTAAAATAAATTTAAATAAAATATATTATTATTTATATAAAAAGCCGGTTTTTAAATAGTAACCCAGTGTTTTCACTATTCATCAAAAATTGAAAGATTTCAGAAAAATACCAAAAATTCACCCTAGGATAATTTCGATATACTGTATCCAAAAATGAAGCCCATTTTGAAAAATATAATTTATAAAATTTCAAAAATTGGGTATTACTATTAATAACTTCTAGTTCATAATAATATATCTTTTAGTGAAACTCGGTATTGCGTACTACACATGTTATCAAGGAAGGTCTTGATTGCATGTAATGCAAGACTAGTCAGAGTTGTGTGTAGTGAAATCTCCATTTGGTGTTGTGTATAACATAATAAAATCATATTTCATATATACATTAAAAAAATTCTATACTTAATGTTGGGTAAAATAATTTCCACAAAACGAACTTGAAATTGTGGGTAACAAGAGCCAAGAATAGTGTTGCATATACAGCAAGCTAATACAGTGTTGCGTATAGTGCAAGCTAATTTTTGTGTAGCGTACAACACAAGACATCAATTAAATTAAAAAGAATAATTCTCATAAAATTTCAGGTTGTTACAAGGGTATTCTAATTTATTTCAATTCATCAATTTATATTTTTATGATATAATACAATTATTTTTTGAAATACTATAAAAACATACTAATTAAATTTCTTTATCATAAATATCTTATAAAACTGTGATTTATAAGTCCAATACATAATATCTATTTTATGTTTTTTGATTCATATACTACCAGTATTCTAAAGCTTATTTGTCTCAATTTATATTCCTTATGTATGGATTCATTTTTTTAATAGGTATTCTTATATATTATGAACACACTGAACCATTTTCATCTATAATCATTACGAAATGTTCTTTTATAGGATTTATATTCCATTCTATAAAACCTCCATATTATTCATTAGATTAATTTATTATAAATTCATAATGTTTTTGTTGAATCACATTTATTTTTTCATATATATTATTCAATCTATATTCTCATCTATGATTATTATACTTGTTAATTTCACAAATTCATATTATATTTTCAATATATCCCTATCAATTTATATTTTCACATAAAAATAAACTTTTTTGATTAATTTCATTTTCCAATATTTTTTATGAGTAATTATAATCCATTCTAATGTCTATTTATCTTCCATCATTGGGTTTTTATCATTGTAAAAATTTTATATTATTAAATTGAAATAATAAAATATACAATCTTATATACTTTTCATATATTTCAATATCTATAAATAAAATTTATTTTTTACAATAATTTTATCATCATTTTTCTTCCTAAAAAACTATCAAAAATCATTAAAATACCCATTCATGCATATTTATAATTTTTATTTCCTCCACCACATAATGTTTTCTCAAAGATATTTTATTTATGATTCATTTAATTTTATGTTATAAAAATTATCCCTTCCAGGAAATTTTCTCTTTATATGACTTATAAAATCATAAAATTATCATATAAATATGTTGTTTTTATTAAATATGGCATGAACCCCTCCCCACATGGTCTACCCCTCCTGGACTGACAATGTGAGATGAGAGAGAATGAACCCCCGATTCATACCTCTAGTAGGACCCGAGTTAGTGACTAGAACTGAGAGTATAATAAACGCCAAAATGATAGGCATTACCCTCTAAGTGAACAGATGAGAAAGATAGAGATAAGATAGACACCAACCAAATCCAACTTAGAAAAAAATATAATAGAAATCCAATGTACATATATGTAATGTCATGCAAGAACTAATACCACTGAATGGGAAAACTGTGAGTTCCAGAATAAAGAAAAAAACATCAACCACGAAGCCCTAACAACTCCTACAACACCATGCTAGGAGTAACCAACCTGATCTCAAACATAATTTAAGTGACATAAATTTTTTTATATATAAATAGGGTGAGTATAATTTTATACTTAGTAGGATCCTCCCCAGATCCTCTTGTGATAATGTAATGAAAGAATCCTAAAGAACAGTGAACAACAAGTGAAACTAACTCGTCACTTAAACATGTATACTAAATTCCCATCCACACAATGGATAATCTAACCAACTATCACATAGAAGTGTATATAATAAAACAATGCATATCATGGTTACCCCGCAACCACTTCCCCACTAGTTGGTCGTTTTCCCCAACGTCGCACGTCTTAATCCATCTATATCCAAAAATGATTTCACGTAAACACCTGGGTGAAGCACTACAAGAAGCTGCTCATGCATCAAAACCACCACATCCACATATCCAAAGTATCCATGTAGTTTTTGGGATCCACCAAAACTCACATTATGTGTATCATACTTTGGGTATAAAACCTCAAGCACTTATAGCCCATAAATAGAGTAAGGAACCTCAATCCATCACAACATATACACATTACACCCATAGTAGTCCATAAAAAACTATATCTAGAATATATTTTTGTGAATAACCACTATCCATTAAAGACCTCTACATACACATATAGGGAATGAAAATCGTTGTGCCTAACCGCACAAGTATTAACCAAGAGAATAGAGCATGTCCATGGAGGGTACTCATCCATCCATCCTCTCACCGGAATTTTTGGGATAAACCCCCCAAGGCTCAGAATCCCTAGGGTGTCAGTTTCCCCAACTGATGGGGTGGAGTAGAGAATATAAACACAAAACATATAGAATATAATATATCTCACTACAACACTATGAGAATAACCTAGTCTTAGAGTCAACTATAGCTAACTATTCTTGGACTCCTGTAATCCACTTCTTGGACTATATATCCTATAAGAACACAACCATTTAAAGAGATTTCTTATATTACATTATTCCCTTTTTATCAGTTTCACTTTTTGTAAATCAATTAATTAAACACTATTTTACCAATAATAATTAAACAGTATATTTCATTACCATCACACCATCCTTTCATTCCCTCTAGGCATAACCAAACCAATTCAATAGCTTATCATAAAAATTACCCTTCCATTTTATCCTAAAAAGCTCAAACCCCATTGGATAACATAATTTATTCAATAATATATTAATACCATTATTACTTTTCCTTATTCCCAGGAATTCTAGAAATACATTCTATGATACTAAACATAAGAAGGTTCAACATTATAGGTATTTGAAATACATGTCATGTCTTTTCCACCTATAGAATGAATATAGACCTATCCTCCCACAAGATGATAAAAAAAATCATGTGGAAAACCATGTGTGACATATCCCCTTTTGGAAGGAGTTTAATAAAGACTAACTACCGTGGTCAGAGTGGAATTTAATATATACAAACAACAAATAATATTCAGAAAACATCCAATCATTCACATCCAACATGTTTCATCATCTCTGGTTTCCACCCTAACACCAACATGAATAGACCGATTAATTTTTCCACCCTAGGTGTCAACAGATGCCACAACCAATGTGCCTCCTATTGGAACCATGTTCTTCTATGCATGATTTGGAGTATGGTTTGTGTTTGTTTTCAATCTTCAGTGGAAGTTCAGAACATGTACCAGCAAGGTGATCATACAGTTCAAGCATACAATAGTATTGAAGATGGCGCTATTTTCCAGTGTTTGCCAAATTTTTGGGCCTCAAAATTAGAAATATAGAGAAATGTGTTTTTGGCAAAGAGACATGCGCGCAGAGGCCTTGGAGGCATGGAAACTTGTGCACCTGAGGTTTTTCAGAATGAGAACATGAAAATATGGCAAAGGAAAGAGGGTCGCACAAGTATTGGTTTGGTCGCGCAAGTGACTTGAGGGACGTGAAAAGACTTGCGCGCTAGTACCTTAGAGGATTGGAAAGTTGTCCTTCGTTTGATCATCGTGTTTTTATCAACAAAATATGGCAAAGTAAATAAGGGCACCCAAGATAGGAAGTTGGTCGCGCAAGTGTCTTGGAGGAAAGAAGGGTTGCACGCCGAGACTTGCGCGCCAAGGGAAGACTTACGTGCCGCCGCGCAGGGTATCCAAATGCCTATAAATAGAGGACCAGCCCTCCTCATTCCACACGAACTTTGGACTTGAAGAAATTCAGAGCTCCCATCGCGCATGTGTTGAAGTCACGCATGTGTTGGTGAGTTGCGCAAGGTAGAGCAATGCGGCAGTTGTTTGCTGCCCGTTCAGTAGTCGCGCAAGTGATTTGGGGATACTTGCGTGCCAGAATTGAAGTTGTGCGACAGGTTTCCATTAGGTTTCAAAAATCGATTTTGGTTTAAAATAAGTTGTGTCGCGCAAGTTTTATTTCGAAGAAGGATGAGTCGCACAAGTGTTAAAGGAGGACTTTCACGCCATTTATAACTTGCGCACCATCCATAAAAGTTGTGTGCCGTCTTGGTGTTGCGTGCCAGGTGTTTGTTGAGGATTTCTGATTATCGTAGAGCTTCACGAATGTTGAAGATCAGTTAACGAGAGATAGTGGGACTTCAACAGAGCATCTACACATAACAGAGGATTCTTTAATTGAGAAATGATGATGAGACCTTCCTGTCTATAAACTGAGTGAGACTTCACCAAAGGGCAGTGAGACAGGGGGAGTCAACGGGACTGACTGGAGGGAACCAGGGAGCTATCCCTGAACCGTTGTAAAGGTAGTGAGCCTAGGATAGAGTGACTGTGCCTGAACCATTGTAATCCACAGCTAGTGACGATTATTGGAATTATGTATGACCGATAACTTGTCGGTGTATGCTCCTTGGACGTAGCCCATAGTGGTAAACCACGTAAAATGTGTTGTGTCTTATCTGTACATGTTAATGTTTTCTTTCTAATCATTTTCATCATACAGGTTCAACAAGTTCCTACCAACGTGGGAACAAGATCCATCACATTAAAAGAAAAAGTTGTCACCCTAATTCACACCTCCCCTCTCAGGGTGTCCCGGGGTCCTTCACCTCCCTACCCCTACATATCCCAATTCCCATCCATGCTCACATAAAAACACATGAATAAGGAAACAAACATCATATAAATTGGGATATTGGACCATAAACAAGGCATCCAACCTTCAAACATAATATGCACTCATGGATCCAAAGTACTAGGAACTCATCCATACTAGAAAGAGGGTAACTTATAACCCTACCAGGATTTATTTTTTTTCTTCTAAAAACCAGTTATTTATTTCATCTGGATATAACCAATTTATTATTTTTATTTTCTAACTATGGTTAACCTAAAAACAAGAAAATATAGCAATCACAAATCAATTGAACAAGTTTACTACTTCAATTTGGTGGATGTAAAATTACCACAATGAATACAAGATTCATTTACATGCCTCTTTATATTTGAAAAATAATTTAAAATTAATCCTAGATTACGTTCGTTACCCATTTCCATCATGAACGAAAATCTAAAAAAAATATATAACTTATATCACACTATCTAGAAATACAAGAGGTAAAAACATATGATCGATATAAATATATTTATCTGGTTCAAATGTTTATTTTATCAATTCCATTTTAATCTAGTGTATATATCATGATAACACTGTGATTGAATGTAAAATAATAGAGAATAAACGAATCCACTACATCAAAAGGATCATTACGATCTTTATATGAGAATCATTCACACAACAGATTATTATCGCCTCCCCCATGACCACTACATCCACCCGAAGACACCCTGGAATGACCGAACTAACCGACACCCAAGAAAAATATATTAGAATCATGAAGATCAAAATACATTACATGGAAAGGAGAAAATTGAGGGAAAAGAATATATGGAAAACACAATAACAGAGGTATATCATACCTTCCATCGATGAAAGATCGATAGTTTCTGCTTGCACCATAATAGGGGGCACATGTAGTAGGAATAAAAATCATATGTAATTGATCCAAATATTATGGTTCAATTAAATCACTCTGATAGAAGGAAGGAATGGTTTAAGTGTCTCATAGTAGGGAACAAGAAGGTAGAACAAGGGAGGAAAATATCTCGACCTTTTAGAAGATTTACCAAGCATCAGATTAAGATATGCTATATTTTCCATTAAAAGTGGATCACATTAAACCACATGATTTAACCAAGTAATGGAATCTCGTGGCATAGAAAAATTATTATAGGAGTTATGGGATTTTATTCAGCCCTAAATGTCCGAAAAAAGGCCTTGAATGCATTTTACATCGAAGACAACATCATAGGGGAGAGACGTAGGAAGATAATGACAAAGTACACCTACCAATGCTGGAATCACTGTACAACTACTAATCCTGGAAAAATTGTTCATTGACTGACTCACTGATACTGATGACACTGTTCACATCTATCTCACAGATGACTCTGTTCACATCAGAATTACTGATATAGATGGAACTTTTCACAAAATTAATCACCGATACGGACGTCACTATTCCCAAAATAACTAATAGATACTGATGGAATGATTGATTTAATTAATCACTAATAAAGATGGCACTTTTCACAAAATGACTCACTGATACTGATGACACTTTTCATAAAATGACTCAGTGATACCAACGGAACTGTTCACAAAATGACTCACCAATACCGATTGCACTGTTGATAATATGACACAACGATACTGATGACACTATTCACAAAATGACTCATTGATACTGATGAAACTATTGAAAAAATGACTCACAGATACAAAATGCACTATTCAAAATTTGATCACTGATACTGATGGAACTATTCACAGGAGGACTCACTGATGCTGATGGAATTGTTCCAAGAATGAATCACCGATACTGATGGAACTATTTAGAAAATTACTCACCGATACCGATGGAACTATATACATAGTGTTACATTGATACAAATGACACAATTTACCAAATGAATCACTGATAGTGATGGACTATTCCTAGAATGAATCACCGATACTACTGTAACTACTCACAAAAGGACTCACTAATACCGTTGAGACTATTCAAAAAATGTCTCAATGGTACCAATGGAACTGTTTACAAAGTGAATCACCAATACTAATGGAACTTTTCCCAATAAGAGTCACTAATACTGATAAAACTATTCAAAAAATCACTCCCCAAAACTGATGGAACTATTCACATAATGAATCACCAATACCAATGGAACTGTTCACAAAATGACTCACTGATACAGATGGAACTTTTCACAATATGACTCACTGATGCTGACATAACTGTTCACAAAATGACTCACTGATACCGATGAAAATACTCAATGAATGTCTCATAGATACAGGTGGAATTTTTCAGAAAATGAATCATCGATACCTATTGCATTTTTCACATAATGTCACACTAATATAGATGGAATTGTTGATAAAATGACACACCGATACTGATAGAACAGTTCATAGAATTAATCAATGATAATGGTGGAACTATTTACATAATGACTCACTAATACCGATTGCATAGTTCGAAGAATGACTTACCGATACTAATGTCACGGTTGACAAAATGAATCACCAATACTGATTGAGTTGTTCACAGGATGACTCACTGTTACCAAGGGCATTCTTCACAAAATGGAATCATTGTTCAGGGAACTAGAAATTTGTAACATTATTGCAGATAATCGACATTGACCTCCCATAACACCTTAGATACCTTGTTTCATCCAAGGAATATACGAGAGAGGTCTAAGACATTACATATGATACCTCTCAAAACATTCTCGTCTAGGAGAATTCCAAACCAACTTAAAAGGAAACATTAAAGGAGTCTAAACAACCACCCATTTAGATACGTCTCAAAAGAAAGATTTCCTCAAAAAATAAACAAAAGAAATCTATCTCATAAACACGAATGGTCTACAACCACAGAGAAAACATCGTTACATTAAAAGAGTTAAACATCAAAGAACACGGTGTAAAAAGAATGTATTAGCGAATCACGATCCAAGGTACTATACTCCACACCACCATGTCACCACCATACAAGAACCAAGGAAATATCAAGCCCATGTAACACCTTCTCCTTGTAGTCATGGATCTTCATAGGCTGCTCCTCGAATGTCACATCATCCTCAAAATAAATCTATAACTAATAGATGATGTGAGAGTGATCATGAAGATACTGATAGAGCTGTGACACATGAAAACCATCATGTATCCAACTCATATACAATGGAAGTGATATTCCATAGGGCATGACTCCAATATGATCCAACACCTTGAAAGGTCTAAAAAACCGGGGAGAGAGCTTTCACCAATGAAAAAAACATTACTTCCAAGGATTTGGAGTCACCTTAAAAAAATGCGATCCCCATCATAAATCTCCAAACGTATACACCTTTGATTGGCATATAATTTATGATGATCCTCTGTTGTCATCATCCTATCATGAATCATCTGAACAATCTCTGTCATCTTATATAGTAGTTCTAATGGGATAATTGTTGACTCTCTTACCCTTGTACAACATAACGGAGAACGGAAAGCCCCACCCTTCAAATATTCAAACGGCGCCATACTGATAGCGGAGTGAAAACAATTTTTGTAAGCGAACACCACCAAGGGTAAGTTCCTAATCCCCAAACCTCCAAAATCCAGGACAAAAAAGTTCAACCTTTCTTCAAGAGTCTTATTTGTATCCTCTATATAACCTTCTATTTGTGGATGAAAAGTAGTACTAATGAATAGAATAGAATAAAGAGAATGCTTGATACCTCTACAATCCTTAGAGGTAAAATGAGGATCTTGATCATAAATGATTGTCCCTTGGAAATCATAGAGTGTCACTAACTCATAAAGATATTTCCTCAACAAAAAATCCACTATAGTCGACTCCGTGATCAATATAAAGTGGGATGATTTTGTTAATCGATCCACTACCATCAAAATAGAAAAATTTTCAACATATGATCGATGTAATCTATTATCAAAGTCCACTGAGATTTCCTCCCACTTCCATCGAGGAATATCTTATGACTGGGGAAAATCACAGAGGACACAATGCTCAGCCTTCACATTTTTATAGAGAAAACATGAAGAGGAAAACTCTGTAACTACATTCTTCTTCCTATCCCACAAAAACTGACTCATCAATGCTTTGTCCATATTTTTTATGCTAGGATGCACAACTAAAGGAAAATTATGGAACTCTCTAAGAAACTTCTCGTGCATATCCAATGGATATAAAATCCATCCTAGATATAACAAATGTTGTTGTTCATCCTAAGACTATGCATTAGGGGCCTCACCACAAAAAACTCAGTCTCTCAAGACCTCCACCTCAAGATCCCCCATTTAGGACTCTTCCACCTGCTAACTAGAGATGTAATCAACATCATCTGAAAAAGACAACTTATGCCCCAAACCTCTCCCATATCATGATGTTATGATTAATTTTCTTCCATCACTCTCCAGGGGCCACCAGATTCAGCACATAATCACTATGTGACTTCCTACTTAGCACAGATTCCAAAACATTTCCCTTTCTTGGTGTATATGATATATCGAAATCACATTCCGATATGAAATCCATCCACTGACAATGTTGCAATTTCAAGTCAAATAGGGAGGAAACATACCTCAGGCTCTTCTGATCATTAAAAACTAAAAACAGCTTTACTATGAGGTAATGTCTCTAGATAATTAGAAAAAAAACTACAGCCATCAACTCAAGATCATGGGTGTTAATGTTAGGTTTGTGAGGATGAAACCACAAAGGCCCATAAGAAACAATTGATATTTTTAGCATCAAATGACATCTTAAACCTATATTTGATGCATCATAGAAAACATCAAATTGAACTAACTCTAGTGGAATACAATGAACTCATTCATATACCAAATTCTCCTTCAGATAATCCAAATCTTCCTAACAATGATCATTCCACATGAATGTATGATCCTTCTTAGTCAATATTGTTAGAGGAGTCATAACTTGAGAGAAATTTTCTATGAACCTCCTGTAGTAGCCTTTGATACCAAATGAACTTCACACCTCTTCCACTATCATGGAAGAAGCCCATGAAAAAAATGATTTTATCTTTTAATGATCGACATCTACTCCCTGTTGGGATAACACATGCCCTTATAAACAAACATCTAGAGCCCAAAAGACTGGCATTGATCAAATGAAGGGTGAAAGTTGGTTCTCAAAGATCTACTCGCGGTCATGAACACATGAGGTTTAATTCATGACGTCTGATACACGTCATGAGAGAATTTTTGGCTTCAGTAAACTACAAGTATATTTTGGTTATGAGGATGTGGTTGTTGTGCTACATGAGGTTCATGTTGCGGTGCATCACCTAGGTGTCTGTGGGAAAACCATTTTGGTGAGAGATGTCTTAGGATGTGAGACATTTGTGTGGATAAGTTAAAATTTTTGGAAGTGTTATAGGGGTACCCATTATTTTTTAAAATTATATTATATACCATTGTATGAGATAAATAGTGAGAGTATAGATAGTTAGGGTAGGAACTTTTTATACTTGTTTAGGTGATGAGTTAGTTTTACTTGTTGTTCACTGTGCTTTAGAATTATTTCATTACATTTTCAAGGGAATCTCTACGGAATATCCTACTAAGTATACTATTATAATCACCCTATGTATATATAAACTTTTTTTCAGGTCACTTGGAGGAGGGTGGAGATCAGGCTAGTTAATACTAGCTAGGGGTTGTAGGACCTATTCGAGCATTCCAATTGATGCTATTTTTACATTATTTTATTACTCGGTGTATTCCCATATAGTTGTTGTAGTTGTTACATGAAATTACATATATTTACATGGGTTTTATTTTATATTGTTGTATGAGTTGGAGTTGATTGTTTCATGTCTTATCTATCTCTTTCACAAGTGTTATCTTAGAGGGAAATTTCCACCTTTTTGTGTTTATTATACCCTCAGTTCTAGTAGACAACTCAGGGACCACTAGAGGCGAGACTCTGGGGTCACTATATGCCATATAGCATTGTTATCCCAGGAGGGGTACACCTTGTTGGGAGGGGTTTATGAAAAAATAAAATAATACGTTTCGCATAAATTATTCTACATATCTCAAAATGATCTCAATTTTGTAAATTTTGTACATAATAGTTCTCAATGATATTTCATCACATACAACCTTTTAGAGGTTTTATTATTTGTTAAACAAATATATATATATATATATCAATTTCATTTTATTTGATAATATCTGATACTATTATTAAACCCATTTTCTATATGTTTATCAATGATATTATTTATAAATTTTTTTCATGTGAAAAAATGTATGATTTATCAATAAATTTGTAATGGGATATGAAATATTCCTCTAATTCATGGCTAAATGTTTATATCACATGGTAGAATACATTATGAGTTGACTAGGTAACGTGATTATATTTTTGATTGAATGATTTCTTGTATACGACATTATTCATCGAACAGTTATCATTTAGTAATTTTCCCAATTTTATGTGTACCTAACGTTATGTTCACTACCTTTTTGGTGTACCTTAATGTTATTATCCTTTTAGAAATGTATTGATTTTTGTTGCTTATTTTTATTCAATATTTCAACATAATGATAAATGACTATGGTATGCTTCATGGAAATTGATAATTATCTCAAAACTCCAAATTTTAACTATATGGTGTTTTTTTGACAGTATGTTCCCGTATCTCATGAGTAATAGAAAATATTATGATTCCCTAAAATTTGATATCAAATAATTCAACCATTTTTTTATTTTTTATTTTCATGTTATTTAAAAATATATTTACCATTGATAAGTTTATCCATTACTATGTTTTTTATTTCACTTCATCTACATCTTCCAATATTAATTGGAAATTATATAGAGGATTTTCTATATAAAGATGTCATATATAGTTATATTTGAGGAAGATGTCGAAAAGACAATGTGTATTGGTAAATTTATAAATCTAATTTCTAAAAACACTAAATCATTGGGTTATTAGATCCCATCATTATTTATGAGGTTAAAATTTAAAATTATTTAAATGATGTAAATTTTAAATATTTTAGGTTTGGGACACCAAAGATGGTATCAAATCAAATGCGTGACATATTTTCTTCAACATTATATTACAGTGTTAATATCATTAGAGGATCATGTACTATTTTTCCTACTATAGAACACATTATTGTTATTGCTTTAATCCCCGCCATATTACATCCAAAACCCCACCATATTGCCTTCTAAAGAACAATGTATAATTAATCCCTAATAGATTTAATACAATGAGATTTTATTTTCCTTTAGAATAGAAAAACAACCATGGTAGTCATGTTAAAGTTTATATAAATTATATAATAGTTATTGTTATGATGGTTGTGAAGATAATCCGTATGTGTTTCTTTGTAAAAATACATTAATATAAAAAAAAATCCAAAAACAATCGAGGCCAAGAGGATTCCTTCAGAACAAAAAAAACAAAATATTGAAAATTTTCATTATTGTATATTCAATATATCTCCCTCATGGACATATAATAATCATATGGTATTCTTTTAATAGATAAATAATTATAATTAAAACTCATGTTTGATATTGATATTTACAAGACATTGGAGACCACACAAATTGTTATATAATATAAAAATCAATATAAAAAACCAATCCATTGATGATGAATCACCCTCAAATGTATTGGATAAATAATATTCATAAAAATATTCATAAATATAGATTATATCCCACTTTAAAAAATATATATATATAATTCCAGTTTATTGATAATTAGATTTTTATAAAATTGCTTCAACTTCTGCTATAGTGGAATTTGGATATTCTGTATTATTAAAACATTCACAGATTGTTCATGACCATATAAGTGTTCACAATAATAATCAATACATGTATATCATATAGAAGTTCCATTTTTAATGATTTTTCAATAACTTTAAATTTATATCCATTAAAAAATAATAATATAACAATTATAATAACAATATATCCACTATATTCTAATACTTTTTAATACTATTACATCATTATTGGATTTTATAAAAATTCATTATTTTGTTAATATATCATCACATAAAGATAATTTAATGTGAATCATAACTACCTATAAAGATATTACCATTCCATTTTATATTGTTGATTTTTTTCTAACTGTATAAAATAACCAAAAGATGTATTTTTAGTAGTGAATTTATTCATCAAATATTCCATAATTTTCATATCATATCATACCAAAATTTGATATATGAAAGAAATAATAGTCTTTTTTTGTTCAAATAGGTTGTTTATGTCATTCCTAATAGGTTTTAGAACATTACATCTCATGTAATATGATCATAACATTCCTCTACTTTCATCTAAATGACATAAGGTTAATATTGATTAAAGAAATTGTCTGTCATTTTGGATTAAATTAGAAACTTATTATTATACATTTTTTGGGATGAGATAATTTAATTAGAACACATATAAATTTTGTAGATATATTTTATTAAAGAAAAATATTTAGTAAATATTATATTAATAAATGAAAAGTATGATATACCATATAAAATAATATTTCAAATATTTTCTGTTACCATTTAAGAAAAAATATAATTTTGGGTATATGAATCTAGAATCATTTTCATACTCATAGATAGATCATTTAAATTAAAATTAGTTTTATTAATGATGAAAATATAAATATTTATGGTAAAATACATTTTGTAAACATTATCCTAATGATGGATAATTATCCAGTCATGTATTCACAATTTAATAAAATAATTAGAAGTTAAAATCCATCTCGAGTATATAATTACATATTATAAAATAGTATTTTTGAACTACACAGATATATAAATCGTAATAAAATCTATTCCTATAATTAAATCTATTCATAAAATTTATTTTTAAAAAAATAATTATTTAAAATTTTCCTAATATAAATTCTACATTTAATTTTAATAAAATATACCTATTTATTTGAATTCATCATTATTGAGACCCTAATTCTTGAATGGTGTTATGAAATTTAATAATGTGAATAAATTTTATACCTCTATGAATGTAAACCCTTAAAGATCATAATATTCGTACATATCCATTAAATAAATATGATTTCTAATTATAAAAAATAATGTGTAAAAGTATATTAATAATCACAATTCTTTCTAATGAAAAAATTCATCAAATTTAAATATTTTTACAATTTAATATAGAGAGTAGATTCATGATCTTCCTAAAACATTAGACAATTTAATGGAATATAGTCTACCCAAGAATAATATTTCACTAATCTACAAAAAGGAAAATCACATTCGATAGTTTAAAAACATTTAAAAATTTCACACCTTACTGATTTGATGAGCTCATCTATAAGCACAACAAATTTGTCCAAATGAATCATTCTAACAAAAATAAAATCCATCTATCGTAAAAAATTATCATTCAATAGATTGTTTTAACATGATTTATTAAATAATAAATATAAAATATGTGTTAAGACTGTTTATTTATATATCCTACTATAAAACCCTTTACAATTTTTCTATCCTTAGTTATTTCAATAAAAATACTTAAAACTCCATTTTTATAATTTTTATATACAATCAATGCTAAAAATATTTTACATGGGTATTTGGTATCAATTGTTTTAACATGAAATGGAGAATAATATTTTAATGTAAGTTAATATATAAATGATCATAGAACTATTGTAATGGAACATGGGGAGTTGCATTAGTAATATTAAATATTTATGTTATTAGTAAAAATTCATATTCTGCATTAGTGAGGTTTCAATTTTTTCTTTAATGAATTTCAATTTTATGATTCCTCCATAAATTTTATTACACTAAAAAATATTTTTTCATAAAAATTATATATTTTTTCATACACCCCTTTATACTTTCTTCATAATCCCTTTCCATTGACCAGAATTATTGTCCCATAAAAATTCAATATAATTGTTTTTTATTGTATTTACAAATTTCTCACATTACATTATCTTTCTAATTAATTTTCTTCATCACCATTTATTTAAATGATTTCATTATGACTGTAAATAATTTATCCATTCATGTTGTAAATATATTGCATCTTCATATGTTTTATCATAAATATTTTAAAATTTTATACTAGGTTGAGTTTTAGAGGACTCAAGTGTTCTTTCCACAAAAGAAAATAAAAAAATATGGTATTTTGAATTGGATGACACCAACGAATAATATAAAATATTTCAAAGTATTTATTTTTTTACTCATAATGTAATTTGAAAATTTTAATTTTTCTTAATTATTTATGTCATATTTTATTTGAATGGATAAATATAAATTGATATAATAAAAAACACATTTAACAAAGATTATTTTTATAATTGATTATAAGATTGTTTAATTATCATTCAAATAGTTATATTATACTAAATTGATTAACATTATATTAAAAAGTTTATTTAATTAACCTCTACAAATAAATCCAAAAAAAAGATGGATATTAAAATAAAAAAAAACTAATTCATGATAAAATTTTATTTATACTAGATAATGTTGTTAAAAATAAGTTTTAAAATGTCATTATTCTTTAAACCCCCTGGAATTAAAATTAACCATTCTATATAAAAACAAAAATAAGGTAGTAAGCCTTATTTTATCCTAAATATGATAATTCATATACTGATTCACTAATTAGAGAGTCGTGTTTTTCAAAAAAACATAAGAAATATATAAATTAATTGATAAATGTAGAGTAGATTTCATCCAATTAAAAGAAAAATTGAATTTTTCATCTAGATATTCATTTATCAAAACATGGTATTTTATATATTTTAATAATACATGAACCCATCATAGAAAAATTTCATCTATGAAAATTTTATAATGATATAATGTTTTTTATTGTATTAATGACAATCATTATATACAAAATTTACCCATATATTTTAATTTTAAATGATATTAATGTACTAAAATTTTAACATACTTTAGTATTTAATACATCTATCATGAATAAATGCAAAACAGTTATTATAGAGATACATATTAAATAGTAATTAATGTATATTAATTGTATTTATGTACCAAATATTTTCAATCTAATATTCCAATTCTAGTGTGATAATGTTATTGATTTTATATGAACGAACAATTTTGTTAATAAATCCTTGAAATTAAGACTTTATAAAATATAGACATTTATCAATTTTTTTTAAAAAAATAGTAATATTTAAATTCAAATACACTAGTTGTTAAAAATAATCTGAAAATTAGATTTTTAAACAAATATAAATCTATAAGGATCTGAAAATTTTGATAATTAATGAAATATTATATTTCCACTACACCAAGGCATATGATAAGTATCCAATTTTCCAAAGATATTGTAATTAGGTGTATAAAATCATGTTGAATTTTATTTCCCATAGGGTAATCATCATAGATAAATATTTTATAATTGTTATAATAATTCTCATATAATCCACTCTAATAATATATAATTGTGTTATATTATTTTCAATTATTGAGTAGTTTACTAACAATGAATTATATTTATTTATATTAAAAAATTAATAATTATATCAAATTCCTTTGTAATTTTGAAACAATAATTTTATTTTTATAGTTTGGACATTTTCTTATCAATTTTTATATAGGAATCATAACATTATTTGGAAAAATAATATTATAAAATTAACAATGATTGTTTTCAGTTTGAAATTATCAATAGTTGTGAATAATAACTATTAATTTATAATTATTTTTTAAAAAAATATTTATGATTAACAATAATATGATAAAATAAAAAAGCCAACATAAAAGATGGCACTATCACTATAATTTTGAGTATAGTTCAGATTATCTTTGGAAATAAGTATAATATAATGATGTGTGAGAAAACATTTATTAAAGATAATGAAATTTTTAATTATTTAAATTTCATCTTAGTTGTTATAAAAAAAATATGTTGGTTAAAAATTATTTTTCAATCAGTCATTCAAGAAAAGGTATCCCAATGATCTAGGGAATGAATTTTAATGACACATTTTTTTCATATTAATAGAATAAATTTTATTGACATTATTTTTAGACAATATTAAATTTCCCCCAGAAAATTCACATCAAACCAATTAATTATTTCTATATTTTCCCAATTTTACTTATTAAATATATGTATACAATCATGAATAAAATTTTTATTCTTGTGAAATATAAAATTAAAATTTAAAATTTAAAATTAAGTCTTATTAACATCTTATTTTCACATTCCACTATCATATGAATGAGAATATCATTCCATATAATATTTTGAGAGAAAATACTAAAATAATATATTTTTTATTCCGAAAATAAAATTCACAAGAAAAAATATATTTACATACTCGAAAAATAAAATTTAAAATAATCTTATCAAAATCCAATAGGTGAAATAGATCATAAAAAATTGTATATTAAAATAAATTATCTCATAGAAAAGTATATTTAAATTGTTTACAATAATATAAAAAAATTAAAATAGAATAATTTTTTTAAAATATTATAGATTCATTCTTAGAAATGTAATTCATAAGTGACCTAGATGTATTTTTATTTGTTATTCCTCAAAAAAACCAAAATAGAGTATTTATATTTTATTAACATTTTATTTTAAATTTATGAACCATATTGTGATGAATTTTATTTATTAGGATGATTTCGTTTTACCAAATTTTATCTGTGTTTCATACTAACACTTAAATGGTATGATACCTGGTAATAATTATACATAAATAATACATATTTATAGTCAAATATTAAAAACATTTTATAAAAACTAATTTCGGAAAAATGAAATCGATTATCTTATTTTAATGCATGATACATAATAACCTTATTTAAGAATAATATTAAACAATTTTTATAATTTACCCTCACTTGAGACACCCATTTGATATATATTAATCCGTATATCCTTCTTTATAACATGGATAAATGAAAAATATGAATAGATGAGCTCAGATACTCTGTAATGGTAAATATTCGAGATATCTTTTAAATATCATAAATGAATATCATATATGATTTATGATATGATAACATTAATATATTACACAACAACATAAATCTAAAATCAGGAGTCATAGAATAAAACATTGACATAACAATAAAAGTAATTCACTGTAGTGTTAATCATTACTGAATACTTATCTATTTGCAAATTACATTGGTATAATAATATGTCATTAGAGTTTGGTATAAATGTGTTTAAAAAATTGTTTTTGATAAATATCATATCTAGGAAACCCACTAAGAAATTCATTAAATATTATTCATGGGATAACCCCTCACATTCATTACTAGGATTGGGATGTCATATTTTTACTCTATTGTTCTTGAGGTAACAATAAATATACCATTTTTAAATCATGATGTATAAAATATTTTTTGATACATTTTGGAATATAATAATGACACCGAAAAAATATTGATATGATAATAACACTTTTGAGAAAGAGAACATTAAATCATTCATCATTCATTGCATCCTTAATGATCATATAAAAGAGAAATTTGTTTCATGGTCCTTCCAATAAAAATCATAATAATCCATCTAGATAAATATTTTTAATATTAAAATTAGTGAATATATTGATTGATTGATAATTATGCATAATGGATATTGAAAAGGATTAGTAAATAATTTTTTTTAAAATCATGATAATTACACTTTGAAAATAAATAAAATATACTTTTTCGAGTTACATTTAGAAAAAATAAAATTTTTTAATAATAGTTTCGTTCTATAACTCTAGAATTATTGAAATAAAAAATTATAAATAATATTTGAAATCAAAATATAAAATTTTGATAAAGTGGATAATGATGATGAAACGCTCATTTCACACCTTTTAATTGAATTTAAAAATAAATAATACCTATATTATGTAAAATAAAATATTTTAAAATTTATTTTTGAAAGTTTAAAATAGTTGAAAATAATTATTCATTAAATTAGTGATAAAAATATTCCAGTGAAAAATATATATAATTTGGATATATAGGAAAAATTTTCATAACAAAAAAAATTGATAAATTATTGTTCCATTTCAAACATTCTTTCTAGTTGATTTATGAACTAAAAGTTATATAAATTATAATAATACATTTAAGACACATGAATGTATACAAGAGAATATAATAATTGTGTTTTAAGAGATTATATATTATCTACACTATTATATAAAATATTTAAATTTATTATATTTTCACATTTGAATAGAATTTATATTTATCTTACTCTATAAAATTCAATTAAAATTTCATATTATCCATTTAATAATTATTATTTCATTAAATAAATATTGGTTTGTTAGTTATAAAATATTCAATGATTTTTTCTCCTTCAAGATTCTAATCATTCAACTATAGTCATGTTTTTTGAATTATTAATCATTCCATAAATAAACTATTTATTTATTATATATAGTAATAGAAACATCCATGTATGATATTGATGAAAAACGAAATACATCAGTTGGGGGAGGTGGCCGTTCGAATATACACATTGCTGATGTTTTCATTTTTCAATGGACAACCACAATTTTATTTAAAAAAAATTTACATATAATAAATCATTTTTTTTGAATATTAATGATATTAATTTACCAAATCATACTTTATAATTAGACAAGAGATTGGCGGATGAAAATAAAATTTGTCTCTCTATAGAGATGGTAGTATCCATGTACAGATGAACGATGCATTCATTTTTCATTAGATGGGAATGATGTAGATAATTATTATAAAATTAAAATAATTAAATTTTAGTGTTTAATTAAATTGATTAAATTATGTTTAGGTGGTCAAAGAATATTTATAGGATGTGGAAGAAGAAAAAAACATAAGAGAACTCGTTTAAGTCAAATAATCCATCCCTGTATATCTTTATCTGATCAATCCAAAAGGCTACTAATGGTAATCCTTTTATGAGTCAATAAAATAGATGATATTTGGAATTTTATTTCAGAATATCATGATTAATCTAATGTTCTAATAGTGTATGAATAATTAATGACAGGAGGTTCAAATTTATAAGTGATGAGAGTGGCACCCCCATAATTACTCTAATGTTTATAATAATATGAGAAACAAAATTGAGAAATATTAAAATATATCTAATATCGGATCAAACTAAATTCATTAAAAAATATTTATATAATTTTTCAAAAAATTTCTTGTCTTATTTCATTGTTCAACCATTTACTATATATAACATTACCTAAAATGACCATATTTTTAACCATGAAAATTATTTTTAATACAAAAAATGAATTTGAAAACAAAATCATATATTTTATATTGTATTCCAAATAATTTAATTTATTTATCAAATTATTATCTTTTAATTGTATAAATTTATTCTAATTTATTTCTAAAAACCTATCGATATAACTTTTAGAAAAAAAATTCTTAAGGAATAGATTTGTTTATTCATTTTCCATTCTTAGTAATATATATTGTGTCAATGTAACTTTTTTTTATTAAACATATTATGAAATTGTATCATCAAAAAAATTCATAAATATTGATTAATTTAATTTATTAGGATAAAAATATGTTCCATGCGTTTTTTATTTTAAAAATATCCTCATTTACAGTCAAATGAATTTATATTCATATATAATTATTGGTTAATCAATGTATCAATGATTATTATTCATTCAAAATTCATAACAAATAATTTTCTATAATTTATTAAACAAAATAAGATAAATTGTATTTTAAATGTATAAATATATAAATAAAATAATTTTTGTAGGAAAAAATTTTCATATGGACAAGAATTATTGAGTATTATTTCATTACATTGCGTAACAATTACATCATTATCATTTATTGGAATATTTTTTTATTCAATAAATTTTATTAAAATCATTCGTCAATAGTATTAAATTTAAAAATATTAATTTTCCAAGAACATTATAACTCAATATCTGTAGAATTAGTAAGTTTTTTTATAAGCTAACAAAACCATTTTTATTTTGTAAAATGTTTTTATTTTATAATTTTAATTATTTTTGACATTATGAACCAAATTTAATTATATATATATAATGACAAAGAATGACTTGAATTTATTTATTGAAAATTATATATTCTTAAACCATGTGGTCTTACATTATTCTCCCTTAATAAATTTTGGGTCAAAATATATATACATTGAATAATAAAATTTGGGAAGTCCTTCTTCATAGATAATATGTTCCAGACACAACTTATTTAAACCTATTAATCAAATATAATACATTAATTGGGTGGGTGGTCCAATTTTATGAAATATTTTCTCATCAATTAATAATCTCCAACCATTATTCCTCATACTAAAGATCATCGTTTACATGTAACTCCTTTGTGGTCAGTATAAAATAAATGTATATTGTATAATTCGTCAAAAAATTAAATGAAACACAACCTGAATGTTATAAGGGTAAAGAGGGTATTTGAAGATAATATATACCATCCTGATATGATGAATAATCTAAAATGGAATATTTTATCTAGGGGAAAACATCCCACTCATTCCAAATTTATGACTTTATTCAATGGTGACATTTGAAGGACTACTATATAAGCAACATTTAACACTAGAACTCACTATATTATGAAAAAATATATTTATCTCAGTTATTAGATTCTTAATGTTAATTCCAAATGTATTTTACATTCTATAATATTTCATTAAATATATCAATTCAAAAACCTATCAATCTCTAACATCATAATAACATGTTGATGATCGAGACTTCTTAATATATTATATTTATCAGGAGCATCTCAATTATCATTTGAAATATATTTTTGTAATAAAACAAAATATGTGGATGCTTTTAAATTTACTAACATTTAATTTCATATATGTGGGTATCAAAATTCCTTTAGGGTTTTAATCTTCCTCTATGAATGAATTTTTTTATGATCATGGTATGTGGTGAAATATATAAACACTATATTAAATGCATGATGATAAATTATAATGAATATTGTGGTAAATCATAGAAATATTGATCCTCCATGAATCCTTACAACATCCTCAATGTATATATTTTAATGTCATATAAGTGATAAATCATTCTTTATAGTAATAAAATATATTGATTTTAAAAAGAGAAAAACTTTAATCCCAAATTACATATGGGGTTCAAATTAATTGGTCTATACAATAGTAAAATACATGGGGATATTACACAGTCTCATATATGTATGGTAAATAGTTTTTATTATCCCATTATAATTCAAACATTAAACCATACCTTGATGGAATACATTGGAGTGTGGTACATACACCACAATATCAATTTCCTTATAATCCCATAAGAAATTCCCTATGAGATATTTATACCTATTTATTCTCCCAATGTGGATAAAGAATGCCGAGGTATGTGCAATATCCTACTATATCATCATTAATTATGGTACTAAATGGATGCATAGTTTGGGGCCAAGATCATTTCATTCTTTAATGGTCAGGTTTAAACTCTATAATAGTATTTACAATATTTTTCAGATATAATTTCTATTTATGTGCCTCTTTAGTATTATTATAGATGAATGTATAAACTGGTATCAGTTAATGATTTAAATTTTCATGTTTCCTTATGGTTTCATTGAACATGATTTATAATTTATTTTGTATTATATCTCTTTTATTTATCTTCATAATTATGATAATAAGATCGTTTTGGCATAATTCATCAATCATCTTATTTTATATCTGTGGGTGTAAATATGTTGTGAAATAATAATATTTTCATAAATACTACAATCATAAAATTATTTATTAATAGATTCTTTATGATTTTATGGTTAATATATATATATATATATATCACAATTCAAAATAAATGAAATGCCTCTATATTTTCCATCAAAATAGTTTTTTAAATAATCATTTGGATTGATGAATAAGATTTCACCATATCATTTTATCATTCAAAAACATATCAATAAATTATTTTTTCTTCACTATATTTCAAAAACCCATCTCTATTGTATGATTGTGAGAAAAGGGTTGACTGACAAATATTCTCATTAATTAATATAAATATTCCTAATTTTTATATATGCAAATAATATTAAAACCCTTTTGAGATAACATGGTGATTGAATTTGATATCAGTATTAATTTTTTATAGTATATTAATATAACCCATAATATATAATAAAAATATAGATCTATTTCCTAATTTTCTATCTATAATATTATTCACTAAAACCCATAATTTAAGGATCTATACATATTCTCCCAATTTTGATTACATTACCCTTGTTTGAGGATTTTTTGAGCCATAATTGACAAGTGAAAAATCTAGTATACATTTTCATCTCTTTTTGTATTGAACAAAATCTTCAAGTGATCTTTATTTACATCAATTCTATATATATATTATAAATACAACCATAAATTAATTTAGGTATCCTCTAAAGTCAATATTAATTTGATCCAGGGAGATTGTTCTAGATTTTTTATATATTAATTACACCACTAAAAATTCATAGAGATCATAAGTCATATGAAATTATATCTAGTGTATATTAATATTAAAATCAGATATTTTACAATATATTTTTCTTAAATAAATTGCATGTGTTCGATAGCTTTATTGAAATGCAACAACAAGCCCAAAAAAACAATTATGTATGATAATATATATGTTAAATTGATGTTTATGAGTAAAACTGAACCAATCATAATGTTTTTGTGTGTGTGTATATCTTATATAATTAATTTTTTTTTCAAAATATATGAACACTCAATTATTAGTCAAATCATTTTATATCTCATTAATATTTTCCTTCAAAAATGGGATTTATTTATTTTTTTGAGAATATTATAATTAATTTGTACCCATTTGAAAATAATTTTTATTAATATTTTTTTTCATTTTTAATCATAAAATCCATATTATAATATAAGTGAAATTGTAGAGATTTTCTGAAATTATTTATTTTTTGTAACTATGAAAATAAATATTTTTTCAAGACTATCATTTACATTCCTTGAAGAGTGTAATTTATATTTAAATTATATCATAATGTAACATATGAATCCTTCAATATTATATAATAAAAATAATTTCATATTAATAATGAATAACAGTTATATTTGTATAAATTCAATTTTGGGATTATGATTTTTTTCTAAAAACTTTAGTTATGCATGCTTTGTGTTTTTATCATAAAAAATTAAATTTATAACTATATTTGAGTTATATTAATGAAATTTACAAATTATGTATTACATAAAATATATTAACATACCTCTACTATTTTCATAGGCATGTAATATGAATAAATGAAGTTTTATTCTTGAAAATTTATTTTCTTAAAAACATGTTCCATTGAATTTTTCTAGATGATTTCATTAATAATTTACCAAAATTACAGAAACATTATCATGAAACATGGTTTTAATAGTTTAAATTTTCTGGAAGAATGTAAATATATAAAAATGATTATTATATATATAGTCATTATGTATAGTAATAATGGTAAATATGTTTCACCTCAATAATTTTTAAATGTCTAAAACTGGGTTATAACATTATGATATAGATTTTTAATTTCTATAGATAAATATATTATACTATTGGAAGTTTTTTTCCTAATAATTAACATAAATTTTAAAAAAAATTTACAAATTGATTCCATTATACTTTAATTATTTCCATTATATTATTTTAATAAAATTGTATACAAAAAATTTCACCCTATTGAATTTAATATCAAAAATATTTTGTCATAAGGATTACAAATGGTTTAAAGGTTAATAAATGTTTTTAAATATAATTTTTTTCACAATTTTAATTTATACATTATTTATACTGATATAATAGTCACATTAATTTCATATACTGCTCTAAAACACTAATTATTCCTCCAATATTAATATAATTAAAATCAATTTCAATTTATTAATAGTAAAAATAATTAATAAGTTTTTAAAATATATTTTCTCATAAATATAAAATATTAATTATATATAAATTTTTTAGATAAACATTCCATAACTATCATAATAAAATTAATGTCAATGTTAATGAATAGTACCCAAACTTACATTAATGATGTTTTATGGAAAATAATTTTTTATTAAATGATATAGAGTAAATAAAGACATATATTTATGATACTGAGTGGGATATGGTAGGATACATAATCAATGACCCATTAATGGTTATATTTTCCTTTAATTATAATATTCCTAGTCTTTAATTTTTTAAAAAATGGAATTGTTGAAATTTCCATTAGGGTTAATAGGGGTAAAAAAGTTATAAGGTTGAGAACATCACCTATACTATAACAAATGTAATTATAAAAGATGAAATAAACTCATGAAATTAAAATTTTGTAAATATATTAATTTTTGATCCAATATTACTGGGAAATTTAATTATATTAATTTTATAGTTTACCTAGTTACAGGGGTACCCCCTCTGCTGACGTATAAAACTGAATCTCATGTACATTATTATGCACAATCCTCGAGTATAAAATATCAACCAATAACTACCCTTATATGATTCTATTCATTCTAAATACATCCAAGATCTTTGGTTTTTTCAAAAATAAAACATCCTTTTATGGATTATTATGTATGAAAAAAGAAGTTTTTTATGAATAGGTACACATGTTAACCATGTTATTTTAAATATGTTTATTCTTATTTATACTCTCAATCAATGGTATACATCATAATATAGTAACATAAATATCATCAATATTCGTAATTATTATTATGATTATTTAACAACCATTATCAACATCCTCACTATCTTGTATGAAATGAAAATATAACTTGTGCATAGGTGTAGACACCTACCTACATAAATTAATATAATTATTTTTTCATCTACACTTAAAATTAATGGTTATAATTATAATAGTATTTAATATATTTAATATAAATATTATAATTATTTTATTAAAATGTAAAATATGATTTAATATTATTTTTTAATCCATAGAAAAATCAAATCATGAGTCGTTCATAGGTATAGAAATCCTTCTTAATGATGTGATATAAATCAATTTTCATTATCTCTTTATATGATTAGTTATAAATATTTGATAATTTATAATATATAAAATTTATTAAATTATTTACACAATAGAGATAATTTAATGATGACATAATTATATGTAATGTTATTGGTGTATAGAAATTTATGTAAAGAAGTATTTATTACAGTGAATTTTGATTTTTAATGTATTATTAACAAACTAGTTATAACATATTATTGGAAAAATCATATAAATTTTAATATATATAAATATTTTATATAAAAAATGTATAATAAGTAATTATTTTTTAAATTATTTTTTCATGACCCCCTCCCCACTAGGTGACTCACCTTTGTAAGTAGTGGCATAATACAGATAGTGACTCTTGATTCCCATATTTAGTGGGCCCCAGACTGGGAAATTGCTCCATGTGTATAAAAGAAATATAATTGTGATACATTAACCTCTAATAGAAAACATACGAAAGAGAGAGAAACCATAGAAACCCACATCTACTAAGATGAAAATATAAAAGAAATCCCATGTGAACATATGTAATGACATGGAAGAACTAATCTAACATAAAGGAAAACTGCATGCACCAAAGGGATAAGGCAAAGGAGACGATGACCCTAAATCCCAAACAACTCACGCAAACCACAAGATAGTAGTAACTAACATGATCTCCAACCTGTTATCACTGACCAAGAAAAATATTTACCAATAAAAAGGGCGTGTATAAATGTATACTTGGTAGTATCCTCCTTGAATCCACATATGAAAACGATAATGAATGATTACTAAATCACATAGAACAAAAAGTGAGACTAACTCATCACCTAAATAGGTATGCTAATTTCTAATCCTCACTATAGATACTCTCAACGAATATCACATACAATAGAGTATAATAAAATAAATAATATTAAGGTTCCCTACCACTGCTTCCCCAATGGTTTTACACTCATCCCAAAAATTGAAGGTCCTGAGAATCTATTCAAAAAAAGGATAGCCCACACACACTTGGTTGATGCACAAAAATGCACACCTCATGCAACACACCACCATGAAAATGTTATCACGACCACATCCCCCGAGGCCCATGCCGTGACTACCCCAAACCGATCATCCATAGTCCAAGGGCTGGCGACTAGCACCAAAAGAAGTTTTCCAAAAAACTGGGAAGGAATTGCCTTTATAACCTGAAAACTCACATAACCAATCACACAACAAGATACGAACACATGAAAACTATATAACCAAAAGAGTGCTGAAAGAAAAAGTGATATAATACAAGACCAACAATAAAGGTATAAGACCCACTTAAATAAAATACAATTCAAGAAAGATAAAAGATAGCTACTAGATCGTCCTTCGAGGTTCCTACCTGTAGGGTAGTTACAGATCGCATCCTACACACTCTATTCCCACCCATATCCTCTACCTACCGACACGCCAAGTGGTCGACCTCCGGGTACTGTCCATTCCTGGTACTCTCAGCCTCAGTCTGCACTGTCTTTCATCTGCATCCAACCCAACAAGGTGCAGGCATAGCCTGTGAAGGGGTGAGTATGGAAATATTCCGTAGGGACCCCAAGACCCTTAAGGGATCACAAAATCCACCAATGATAAACAAAAAAAATATGAAATCAACAGATAACTCTACTGAGGTATATGCCCAAACATATACCTATGTTAACAAAGAATCCATCTCAATCAGGAGGAAAACACAGAGATACTGACTCAGCTCACGCCAGGATTTATTCTATGGTTAGTAACAATTAGCATCTTCATTCCCAATGTTTAACACCTCGTCTACTGAAGAACTCTCCCTCTATCGAGTACACTAGGCCTTCAGTGTCACACAGAGATGCTTCCCACTAACCTTGGACTATTGAGATACTCCTCCAGTCGACTACCGTGGGTCTGTCACATAACCAAGGCGCTCCCCACCGTGGGTCTGCTATGTTACTAAGGTTCTTCCCACTAGGCCTGCTGAAGTACTTCTCATGTCGAGTACCATGGGTCTGCCACGTCACCATGGATCTCCCCACTGTGGGTCTACTACGTCACCAAGTCGCTCCCCACTAGGCCTGTCAAGTCACTTGGAGTCGAAATGGGGTGCAGTCATCACGTCTCAGCCAACCACTGGTTTCCCACACTATGCTCTCTCGCCTCTGGGAGGATCCACTCTACAAACTACTAGTTGATACTACAACTACCATTAAGTCCCACTAAGTACTATCTCAAAGGTCCGCCACGTTATAGGGGTCTCAACGTAATACACGGCACGTCAATCGGATGTCATGTCTGTGAGTTATTAGCCTTTTAGTCCCAGGGGCCCGGTTGGATTCATGCTCGATCCAACCTGATAGTTCCCAATCATAATTCAAAACTCTAGTGGGGTATAATCAAAGGGACTATCTCGCTCCAAGATTTCAATGTCACTGATGGTTCGTTAAACAAACGTCCAGTGCCAATGTTATGGCCAAAATAATGTAACTGGGTCGTAGTGGGCCCCGGCTCCAGTCCGACCCGGTCGGACCGACCCAACCCATCCCGGTAAGCTGTGAGGAGATGCGGAGAGTCGTGAGTGGACACAAGAAGGTAGTCCAGTTGCGGGGTGGTGGTTTTGCCACATGCCAGCTGAACGTCCATGGATAGGCGGTACGTCCAGAGGGCGGCGGTGCCGCTGTGGGCGGGCAGTCCCGCCACGGGTGGTGCCTCGCCCGTGGAGCATTGTAGAGTAGCAGACGATAGTGGGGGCCATAGTCAATATGGAGGCCGCTGGGTGGAAGCAGGGGCTGTAGGGTAGTGTTGTTGTGCCGTCGCTTTCGACGCGACCGGCAGTGGGGGTCGACCACCGTTCTCATGCCCCAACCTTGGATGGTTTCCATCCTCCTCCATCCCGAAGAACACTACAATATTTGAGTAAGGTTTGGGCCATGTTGGTTTTGCCCATACCCTCTGCATTAGGGTAGTAGCATATGGCTCATCAATAACATGATCATGGGCGTCAAGTCCCATCCTCCCACCAAGATTCTTCCCATCCTGCAAAAGAAATATAAGGGGTGTACTTGGGAAGTCATAAACAAATAAAAATAAACCCCTACCTCGGATCCTTCGTTAACGATGGTGCAAGAAGGAAGTACAGACTTTGATTCGTCGTATATGAGAATGTCCCACATTGGATGACGTCCTAAGGAAGAAGGTTGAAGGAGGTTGGCATTCTTTTTTGGGAAGTGAAGTTCTTCATTGGAGAACATTATTCCTCCCAAATCTTTCTCCTCTCCCAATTTTTCAAAAAATGCCAAGTATCCAACATAATAGATTATGTTGGATATATAAATTGTTGGCATAAAATTGAAATTGGATTAATCAATTTGGATCCACATAATTAATTGGTTAGGTTGACACAAAATTAATTAAAGTAGGTTTGGAACAATTAATTTTGGAGGAGTTGAAGTTTCTCTCCCACATTTAATGAGGGACTTGAGAGGTTTAGACCTTGGGTGGCCCCCACCACCATAACCTCTCATTGGAGGTTAAGGTTTGGGTGGTCCCCACCACCATAACCTCTCATGGGAGGTTAATGTTTGGTGTTACCCACTACTCATCATCCAAATGGAAGGTGGTTATAACAAAATAAAATAAAGTCTCTTTATTATATTTTATTATTTCCACGAAAAACCAAAAAAAATATCTTTCACCCTTGACCAAATTCTGTCGAGATTAAAGTCTTCATAAGTGAATACTGGCACTACGCGTTCAACAGTGCCCTCAGATTTCAATTCTGAGAACCAATTCAAATGATAGAAAAACCCACTCACACATTTACTGAACGTTCCCAAACAAAAGTTCAAAAATTCATTTCGGGCACTCCGAGCCTCAGAATCATGCACCGTCAATTTTCGCGGACTTGTAAAATTTCCATTTATTTAAAAAAATTACATGGAAATTTTGGGTCTTTACATTCTCCCCACATCAGGGCTCTACGTCCCCAAAAGCCACAACCCTAACTAGGAAAACAAGTGGTGGTACTGAGCACACATCTGAGTCTCCCACTCCCATGTGCTATCCTGGAGGTTCTTGTGCTGCCAGCGAACACGTACTAGTGGTATTGACCATCCACGAATGACCCACTCCAGTTGATCCTCAATCTCTATTGGAACCTCCCTAAATGTTGCCCCATCATCGACCTCCTACTCTCTATGGTCGATGATGTGAGAATGTTCGTGCATGAATCTTCTCAGCTAGGATAGGTGGAAAACATCGTGCACCCGGTGCAACTGAGGTGGAAGAGCTAAGAGGTATTCCACCTTGACAACTCTACTGAGGACCTGAAAGGGTCCGATGAACCTCATAGATAACATGACGCCTTAGCCTAATCTCCACAAACCTCATAGAGGTGAGACCCATAGAAAGATGTGGTCTCCATTCTTGAACTCTAGAGGGATTCATCTCCTGTCGACATACGACTTCTGCATACTCTATGCCGTCTTCATCTGCTCCTGGATGACATACACCTTCTCTGTGTTAGCCCGTACCATATCTGGTCCCACTAGTGTTGACTCCCCCGGGTCAATCCAGCTCAATGTTTATCTGAAAGGTCTACCGTACAATGCCTCAAAAGGTGCCATCCCAATGCTGGAGTTATATCTATTGTTCTATGCAAAATAAAACAAAAGTAAGTGATCCTCCTAGCTGCAACTGAAGTCTTGGAAACAAGCATGAAGCATGTCCTCGAGAGTCTGAATATTCTTCTCAGTCTGACCATCCGTCTGTGGATGGAAGGTAGTGATCAAATGAAGTTGTGTCCCAAAATCCTCCTAAAACCCCTTCCATAGTCGATAATTAATTTGTGTGTCACAATCAGAGGCAATCGTCAAAGGTACTCCATGTATACGCACAATATCCTTCATATAGATGCATCCCAAGCTCTCTACTGAACCCTGCTCTCTGATCAGTATGATGTGGGATGACTTGGTGAGTCGTTCGATGATCACCCAAATAGATTCATGTAACATGGATGTACATGGATGTCATGTCACAATGTCCATTCATATCCCATCCCACATCCACTCTAGGACCTAAAAAGGTGGAACTAATCCTACTGGTACCTGATGCTCCACCTTCAATTTCTGACAAATGAGGCCCTGAGAAATAAACTCTACTACTGCTTTCTTCATTCCCGGCCACCAGTGCTGTCTTTAGAGATCCTGTCACATCTCTCCAATCCTAGATGTACTACTAGAGGGGATGTGTGGAACTCCCTAAATACTTACTCCTGAAGTGACATCGGTACCATGGTACATCCTCTGAAAAGGATGATGTGATCCTCAACATCAAAAAATCCATCAGCTGCATGTCCTGTGGATAACTGAGCACGTCGTGTCTCATAGTCAGTGTCCCCACGATGTGCCTCCTTGACTCACTGAAGGAGTGGGGGAGTGACTATAAGAGATAGAAGAAAATCTGATCCATCTCTATCCACAAAGGATATCTATAACGCATCCAGATGCTCTGTCGCCTCTCCTAGGAACTGTATACGAGACCTCCTGGTGAGGGAATCTTCTACTTCGTTCCCCTTCACAGGAGTAAATACTATCTTCAAGTCATAATCTGGTAGTATCTCAACACAGAATCAATATCTCAGGTTGAGGTCCTTATAGGAGAAGATATACATGAGACTCATTTGATCAGAGTACACGATAAAATGCTCTTCCATCAGATAGTGTCACCACATCTTCAATGTGAAGACCAATGATGCTAACTCCATGTCATGGGTACTATAGTTTTTCACATTTTGTCTCAGCTATCGATAACCATATGAGATCACCGCTCGATCCTACATCAGTACACATCCGAGTCTAGTCCCTGATGTGCCGTAGTAAACTACATACCCTACGCCCTCCTCTCGAAGCCTCAATATGGGGGCACTAGTCAACCTCTTCCTCATCTATTGAAAACTATGATGGCATTTCTCCGACTACAAGAAGGGTTACCCCTTCTTGGTCAATGATGATAGTGGTGCTATAACTTTGGCGAAGTATTCCACAAACAATCGGCAGTATCCAACAAATCCTAGGAATCTTCGTACCTATATCACACACCTGTGTGGCTCCCATGAAATTACCACCTCAATCATTATAGGATCCACTACAACTCTAGACTATGATATGACATGTCCTAAAAAGTGAACCTCTCAGATCCAAAACTGGAACTTTGAAAGCCTACCATAAAGCTGGTGCTCTCGTAGTGTGTCCAGTACTACCCGTAAGGGATAGGCATTATCCTCCTCAGTAATTGGGTAGATCAGAATGTCATCAATGAAGACCAATAAAAAGTGATCCAATTATGGATGAAAGATCATGTTCATGAGTCCCATGAACACTTTTGGAGCACTGGTTACACCGAATGGCATAACCAAGATCTTGTAATGGTCGTACCCACATCTGTAGGCCATATTCTTCCCATATTCATCTCGTAGTCTGAGCTAGTGATAGCCTGATCTGAGGTCTATATTCGAGAAACACCATGCTCCCTTCATCTGATCAAAGAGGTCGTCAATCCTTGGGAGTGGGTACTTGTTTTTCACATTCACCTGGTTCAGGCACTGATAGTCTACACAAAGTCTCAAGCTCCCATCCGCCATCATGGCGAACAAAATCAGGGCTACCAAGGGAGAAACATTGGTCTGAATGAATCCCTTTCCATGTAAGTACTCTAGCTATACCCGCAGCTCGTGAAGCTCTGCGGGAGCCATCCTATATGTTGGTTCAAATATCGGTGTCGTCCTGGGGTTCAAGTCAATATAAAATTTCATCTATCTGTGAGGAGGAAGACCCAAAACATCATCGGGGAAGACAACCGCGTACTGGTCCAATAATACAGGATAGCTCAAACTCTCTAAATCAACCACTCTGAGGGTAAGGCTAGCCAACTGATGAGTGATCAGCTTCACTCTCTTTCGGGTAAGTCCATCTTGTACTGCAAAGGCTCCCTTCTTGCTGGTGAATGAGAAATTTGTCCCATTAGTGGGGACACACCGCAGCTAGCGCCTAATATAGTCAATCTGAACATGGACTGTAGATAACCAATCATACCTAAGATGACGTCTTAAGGCTTTGAAACTACAACTAGGAGACCCCAAATAAAGTTATCGCATCATATAGTAAGCTCACACTGTTGGCACCAGTGCATAATTGTTGAATCCTCTCCTGTAGGAGTCTCTACCCATAAGGATTCAACCAACGTATTCGTTGGAATCTCAAAGCCCCAAAAGAGGGCAATGGAAATTAAAGGACAACTGCAACCTTGTATATATTTAGCATAGCTATGGTGGAGCTGGCACTCATCGTATCTCAAATCATATCCAAAGAACCATGATCATAAGACTCAGCTGCCTGGAGCTGAGATATCCTTAGTTCAAATGCTCCCTACGGTCGGGGTGGACCTCCTAGTTGTGGTGGTGGTAATATCACAAATCGTCGTCCACCACCACCTATATGAACATCTCATATGCCATGTCTGCATGCTCCTTGTGGACAACCTTGATCGAACCTCTGTCTATTCATGGTAATTCCATCACTTGTCTACTGATCATCCGTATGACGGATCAGATAGTCCTGGGCCATGTGACCCTGCCCACCATATGAGAAACATTTCCTGCTCCTGGAATAACTGGCTCCGCCTCGGTTTCCCCACCCAACCTATCCTGAGTAATGTGGTAATCCACCTGTAGGTCTGGTCCTCTAAGTCCTCTATGATGAATATCTGCTTCCTGCTACAGAAGACTCTGCAACGTGGTGACTGGTAGTGGTTCTCGCTGCTGGTGACTGCTCATCCAGGAAACTCTCCACCAAGAGGGCTCTCTCTAACACCCCACATGCGTTGGGATGTTGAGGGGGATGATCGAAGTCCTTATCTACAACTTGATCTCCTTATCGAAGGTCTGTGCCATGAAAAATGGGTCCCATACCATATCTGTGTAGTAAGGTGAGATGTCAGTGATCCTTGCTGTGTAATGAGGAATAGTCATTCTTCCCTAATATAGATGAAGAATCTCTTTTATGTGTACTGGGCAAAGAGTTTCTGGGAAAAACTCTACCCGAAACAGGCTCATGAAGTCTTCCTAGAGAAGCTTCACCTCGTCATGAACCTGGAGCATCAAGCTCCACCATCTGGCTATTGATGCCTATAGAAGGCTTGCGATAAGGATCACCATGAAATCAGTCGGTGTACCTACTAGTCATACGACATTCACTATAGCCTCCTACCAATCCTCAGCTGCCTGTGGGTCCATCTCTCCCTTGAACCTGGGTGACCTCTAGCACTAGAACTCTTGCAATGCACTCAAGTGGTGTGCATCATCTGCTGTTTGGGTTGGTGGAATCATTGTCCCAACGGGCAGTGTTACTGCTAATGCATATGCTGATGCCTCTACTAGAAAAGGGCCCCATACTAAGGCCTCATCTCTCAGTGGGCTATCAGTGAATACAACACTCGGAACTCTAGCTGGATGTCTTCATGGAGGAATCTTGAAAAGAAACAGTTTCTCCATGATTAATAAGTTATATCATGTGTTCTAACTCAATATATAACAATGAAAACTTTTGGAAACACACACACAATGAAGGTTTTCATGCACTGAGTCACAAATCAGAATTAAGGGTCTTGGTGTCTGGATACATCGGCCGCTGCACTAACACTGGACTCCTTGAACTAAAAACTGCCCTCATTACCCTTGAAACTATTTCTTCATAGAAAAGAAATATCTGGGTCCTATATTCTGCGTTAGAACCAACTCCTATGATACCAATTTGTCACGACCCGTCCCCCGGGGCCCATGTTGTGACTACCCCAAGCCCGCCTTCCATAGGCCAGGTTTGGCGACTAGCACCGAAAGGCGTTTTCACTAAAACATGGAAGGCATTTACATTATAACATGAAAACTCACATAACCGAGCACACAAAAAGATATGAACACAAGGAAACTGTATAACCAAAATAGTTCTAATAGAAAATGGGATAGGAATACAAGCCCAACTGTAAAGGTACTAGAATAACTAAAATACAATACAACTGATGAAAGAGAAAAGAAAGCTATTGGATCGTCCTCCAAGGTTCCTACCTGAGGGGTAGGTACAGATCGCCTCCTCAGCACTCCATGTGTACCTGTCTCCTCTTCATACCAACATACCAAATAGTCCACCTTCCGGTACCATCCTATCCTGGTACTCTCATCCTCATTCAGCTCTGTCCATCACATGCATCCAACATAAGAAGGTGTGGGAATACCCCGTGTAGGGGTGAGTAAAATGATACATAGTACGGACCAAGAGACCCTCATTGTCTCATAAAATCCACCAAGGATAAACCAAAAAGTATGAAATCAATAGATAACCCTACATAGGAATATTCCCATACCTATACCAATGTTATCTAGTAATCCACCTCAATCATGTGGAAAAAATAGAGATAATGACTCAGCTCACAACATGATTCATTCTAGGGGAAGTAACAGGTAATATTCTCAGTCACAATGTCGAACACCTCAACTTCTGGAGAACTCCTCCTCTATCAAGTATAGTGGGTCTGTCGTTTCACATAGAGGAGCTTCTCAATAACCTTGGACTATTGAGGTACTCCTCTTGTTGAGTACCATGGGTCTTCCGCGTCACCAAGGCGCTCCCCACTATGGTTTTGTTGCGTAACCATGGCGCTCCCCACGAGGCCAACTATGTTACTCCTCCTATAGAGTACCATGGGTATGTCGCATCACCAAGGAGCTCCCCACCGTGAGTCTTCTACCTCACCAAGGTGCTCCCCACTAGGCCTGTCAAGGCACTCCAAGCAGAAGCAGTCATCAGTCCTCATGTCTCATCCAGCCACTGGGTTCCCGCACTATTCTCAATCATATTTGGGAGGATCCACTCCACAAGATACTAGTCGATACTCTATGTGCCACAAATTCCTCTGAAGAATATTATAAAAGGTCCGCCATGTCATAGGGGTCTCAATGCAATAGACGGCGCGTCCATCAGACGCCCGGTCCGTGAGTCATTTTCCATTTAGTCACGGGGGCCCAGTTGGATTCATCCTTGATCCAACCTGACTGTTTCCCATCTTAATCCAACAATCCATTGGGGTATACAAAAAGGGACCATATACCTTTAATAATTTCATCATCGTTGACAGTTCGTCAAACAGATGTCTAGTGCCAATGTTATGGCAAAAAGAATGTAAATGGGACCTAGTGGACCCAGGTCCGGTCAGAACTGTTCAGACCGACCCGGCCCGACCTGTTGGGTCTGGCCTGAACCACATTGTGGCCTAGCCCATTTGGTTCATCCCGACCCACATGATTCAGGTTGTCTGGCCGTGAGGAGTCGTAGAGAGCTGCAGGTGGCCGTGAGGCGGCGGTCCGGACACAAGGCACCATTTTGGCCGCATGGCGGTGTTCTGGCCGTGGGTCGACAGTTCAGCTGCGGGGTACCGGTCCAGCCGCGGGGCAGCCATTCGGCTGCAGGGCTGCAGTCCGACCAAGGTCTGACGGATCGGAAGGGGCTAGCCTCAGGGCAATTCCTTGTTTGTTGGGAAGTGCGGAGCCACGGACGACGGTAGTGGTCGCGGTCGACGTAGAGGTCGCGAGGCGGTAGTGAGGGTCGCGGGGCAGCGTCGTTGCACCGTCACCTTCGTCGCGGCTGGCGGTGGTGTTGGTCGCCGTTCTCATGCCCCATCCATGGATTTTTTCCATCCTCCTCCCTTTTAAAAAACACCACAAGATTTGAGGAAGGGATGGGCCACGTTGGTTTGTCTCATACCCTCCGCATTATGGTGGTTGCATATGGCTCATCAAGAACATGATCATGGACATCACATCATATCCTCCCGCAAAGATTCATCCCATACAGCAAAATAAATATAAGGGGTGTACATGGGAAGTTCTAAACAAATAGAAATAAACCTGTACCTTGGGTCGTTCATTGACGTTGGAACAAGAACGAAGTACGGATGTTGATTTTTCATTTATGAGGATGTCCCATGTCAGAAGAAGTCCCAAGGAAGAAGGATGAAGAAGGTCAAAATTCATCATTGATGGAGAATTCTTCGTTGGGAAGTGAAGTTCTTAGTTGGAGAAATTTCTTTCTCCAAAAGCTCTCTCCACTCCCAATTCCACCAAAAATGACAAATAGTGAACATAATAGACTATGATGGCTATTTAGTTCATTGGAATAAAATTCAAATTATATTAATTAAGTTGGCTCCACTTAATTAATTAATAAGGTTGGCACAAAAATTAATTAATGGAGGGTTCGCACAATTATTGTTGGAGGGGTTGAAGAGGCTCTCCCACATTTAATGTGGGAGTTGAGAGGTTTAGGCCTCAAGTGGTCCCCACCACCATAACCTCTCATGGGAGGTTAATATTTGGGTGGTCCCCACCACTATAAACTGTCATGGGTGGTTAAGGTTTGGTGGTCACCGATACTCAAATTTCACATGGAAGGTGGTTACAAAAAATTAAAAATAAAAAGTGTTTTTATTTTATTTTTTTATTTCCAAGAAAAACCCAAAAATAATCTTTCACCCTCGATCAACTGCCATCGAGGCTAAAGTCTTCATAAGCGAATACTGGCGCTGCGAGTTCAACGGTGTACTCATATTTAAAATCCGAGCACCGGTTAAAATTTTAGAAAAACCCTTTCGCACATTTACTCAACATCACTGAACAAAAGTCAGAAATTCATTCCGGGCACTCCTGGTGTCGGAATCATGCACCATCAATTTTCGCGGACTCATAAAATTCCCATTTATTTTATAAAAAATAAAATGAAATTCGGGGACTTTACACATGAAAACCGAAGTAACCCTAGAGTTTATGGGTGTTCCCATCCTGTATAATGTTTATCATGGATATAGTACTATATCTCAAGTCATCAAAACCAATACACTGAGTAAGGATTATGATTCCATCACATCCCATACACTGAGTATGGATTCTGAAGCCACCATAGCCTATAAACATTATACCTACAATAATACATAGGGAACAATATATAGACTAATTGTGTGTTAAATAAGAATAGAATATTACAACCGTCTACACACATATATGTTGAAAACTAACTGATGTATATTACAGCACATGTAACTTCCATGATAAGAGAGTGGAACCAATGGAGATTTTCATCCACTTATCATTCCCTTAAGATGTTAGGGAGAATAACCCCATAGGTCTCAAAATCCCCAAGGAATCAGTTTCACCAATAGATAAGTTGGAGTATAACATAAAAACAAAAAATTTAAATAATATAATATAGTTCACAACCACAAAATAGTCATAACCTATTCATAGAATTGACTGTAGAAAACATCTCCTAGAAGGTCAAATTCAATTATTAAGACTAAATATCCTATAAGAACACATCCATTTAAAGATCTACATTATATTACTTTATTTATTTTATTCCTTTTCAATTGACTATAATTAATTCATTAATAAGTAATTAACAATTGTCACTTTACACATTACATTAAATTACATCATAATAATGTTCCATGTCCTCTAGGAATAAACCAAGTATGTCCATGGATTCTCATAATTATAACATCAGAACTACATCCCAGAAGGATACACCACCATGGGTTTAAAATTTATTCATTTATTAACATTATCACTTTTTATATTACCAGGTACTATATATATCCCCAATGATACAATAAATATTAATCAACCAAGCACATCCATATACCTTAAATGTGGGTAATGTAATGTAGATAAATAAAAAACTTGGTCATCATCCCAACAATATATTCAAACAAGAATCCATCTTTCTTATCAATGGTTAATCCCTTGTTCAACCAGATCTTTTTTCTCTAATTTCCTCCCTGACTACCACAATCATATCCCCAACACTTCTTTCCACCATAGAAGTGATTTTTTCCACATAATCGGGACCTCCCTTCACCATATACCACAATAGCTCTCTAGGATTAGTAGCCCAAGGATCATGTCACATCCCGGCCTCCCCACCCCACCTCAAAAGAATAATATCTAGACCCCATCAAAAGCATTGGGATACAAACATTGAAACTAGGATAATGTTTCTCAAAAGAAGTCATTCATCCTTCACACACAATGTATCTTCATAACTCAAAAGCACAAAGGAAAATGGACTTTTAATTAAATTGGGAAACTGTTTCCCTATAGGGAGTTATCTTTTATTAGAAAAGTGATTCTTAATCCTTTTTGTATTAACTAATTCATTATTTACAAGTTTCAACTGCAAGAACCCTATGGGAAAGATTTCACAATATTATTATCCTTACTGAGCATCTGAGCTCACCCCTTTCAATGTTTTAATATTTTCCAGGATGTGAAGAAGTATTTTATGAATGACCTGCAGGGATAGTCAGAAGAGGATATGAGTGTGGAATATGAATACTTTGTTATTAGTTTTTCACTTTATGATGTAATGTAACATTTATGAATGTATCAAGTGTTTCCAAGGCTACTAAACTAATCTGTCTTTCGAGACTTGATCTTTTGTGATCATGCCAATGTTACGAAGTAATGCACCGACTTTGGGTAGCTGGGGTCGGGGCGTTATAGTTGGTATCAGAGGCAGTTTAGTACTAACCTTGGAAGCTAGATTTAGATAAACTCTGATTAGAGCACATATCCCGAAGATAGACTTTGAGGATTAGTATAGAAAAACTTCCTAGAATTTTGGTGTTATTGAGATTTTGTGAGTTTTCCGAGAAATACATCCCTGTCTGGATACGAGCAGGTAGAGGCGGCTCTGGCACAGATGTACCTAGGGGTAAAACCTGAAAACACCGCTTTGAGCTAGACTCGAACGGGAACTGGTGCACGACAACGGGCCTTGCTGCTCTCTTGGTTACGACACTCCCAGGGGATATGCTTAAGATAATTCTCATTTTCTTTACAAACCACTATGAAGGGTTATGAGTATATACTTCCTCAAAGGAAACATTTCTTTTTATGATTATGGATTATATCCATAAATAGTTCAATTTATGTAATGTGTTTTACAAATATGGAATTATGTATTTTATTTCATAAACTAATCTAGTTTATGCCATTGTTTAGAAATGGCGCCTAGTGGAAGGAATGGAAACTGTATCAATGCATGCACTCCGTGTAGGGATTTCCCTCCTGCTCAAGATAATTATGGTGGAGCTAGTGATACAACTGGTGCTGATCAGCTTCTCACCATACTGGGACAACTCACGCAGGTTATGAATAATAACCTTACTCGTATGGAGCACCCTGATCCGCAACGTGGAGGATCAATGCTAGAACGTTTCATGAGGAAACAACCACCAACCTTCAATGAGAGTAGAAATACTATAGTAGCTGAGCAATGTATAAATTCCTTAGAGAAAATATTCCATGCCTTGGGGGGTAGTGAAAGGGAGAAAGTTTTCATGGCAGTTTACCGCCTCACTGGAGATGCCGATCAATGGTGGTCACTAATTAAAAACACAAAGGAAGATGATGAATTAACAAACATGGAATGGTAGGAGTTCAAAGAGTTTTTCTTAGAAAAATACTTTCCTTGAGACCATCTAGCGGATATGGAAAGGCAATTTCTGAGTCTGAGGCAGAAGGAGGATGAGAATGTCGCAAAGTATGAGGCTAACTTTACAAGGTTAGCGAGGTATGATGCAGATTACATACGTAACCCAAGAAGTAAGACTGATCGTTTCATTGATGGGTTAAAACCATTTCACCATCGAGCTTTAGTATCACAAACCTTCTCTTCAAACGAAGGTATTGTCTCGTGCGCTATCAAGACGGAAAAAGAATTCTCTAAGTCTTATGACTTTAAATCAAAGAAAGATAAGAAGAGATCCGCTAAAAACTCTGTGAAAGGAAATAAGGAAACAGGGAAGAAGGGTAGAAATGAATTTCCACCCTGTGATAATTGTGGTAGGAAGCACCCTGGTGCCTGTCTAAAAGGAAAAGGAGTATGTTACAAGTGTGGTGAAAAAGGCCACCAAGCTTATGAATGCAAGGGAAAGAAAGCGGCTGTCAACGTGGAATGCTATAATTTTAGAGAGAAGGGACACTATGCAAATGAATGTCCTAAGCGTCAGAGGAACTTACCTCAGAAGAGGCCAAGGGATCAGGGCCAGGCTTATGCTATCACTACTGCTGAGGTGGAAGCTCCGAAAGACGTGGTGGCAGGTAATTTTATGGTTTCCTCAAGTTTAGAAAATGCATTATTTGATTCTGGATCATCGCATTTTTTCATATCTTTCCAGTTTTCTAAGAAAATTAGATATTTCCAATTTGATTTAACAAGGTAGTTGTCGGTCAAAACCCCTAAGGGAAGTATTGTTGCAACAAAGTTTTGTCGATTAGTTCCCATTAGAGCACCTAAATGTTCTTTACCTGATGATCTCATCTTCATACCCATGATTGAATTTGATATAATCCTCGGTATGGATTGGCTTTCGGACCATGATGAAAAAATTTATTGTAAGAGGAAATAGGTTACGATTCATGATGATGATGATAAGGAACACCTTATCTTTAGAGCAGAATCGTCACCACATAATTCTTATCTAGATCCACCCCCAGTAACTCAACTAAATTCAATTATTGGGGAGGAAGAGAAGGAAATTACTGAGGGTGAGGAAAGGATTATTCAAATAGAGGATGTACCTATTGTGAGAGAATGTGTTGATGTGTTTCTGGAAGATTTACCTGGAAATCCTCCAGAACGAGAAGTTGAGTTTTACATTGATTTAATTCCTGGATCAAGACCCATATCGAAGACCCCTTATAGAATGGCAACAGTATAATTAGTTGAACTAAAGAAACAACTAGAGGAATTGAGTAATAAGGGATTTATTATCCCTAGTGTTTCTCCTTGGGGATCCCCTGTTCTTTTTGTTAAGAAGAAAGATGGATCTATGAGGTTGTGCATCGACTATAGGGAGATCAATGCTATAACAATAAAGAACAAGTATCCCCTACATCGCATTGATGATTTGTTTGACCAACTGCATAGAGCTCAATACTTTTCAAAGATTGACGTTCAGTCTCGATACCATCAGTTGTGTGTGAAGAAGGAAGACGTTCCAAAGACAGAATTTCGAACAAGGTACAGGCATTACGAGTTTACAGTAATTCCTTTTGGATTGACCAATGCACCCTCTGTTTTCATGGATATAATGAATAGAGTTTTCAAGGAATATCTTGATGACTTTTTAGTGGTATTTATTAATGATATACTAGTATACTCCAAAATCCATGAAGATCATGAAAATCACTTACGTGTTATCATCAAGACTCTTAGAAGACATGAATTTTATGGGAAATTTAGAAAGTGTGAATTCTGGCTTCAGGAGATTTCTTTTCTTGGCCATATTGTCTATAAGGATGGAATTGTCATTGATCCTTCGAAAACCAAGGCAATCCAAGAATGGCCAGCACCGACAAGTATATTTGAGGTACACAGTTTTATTGGTTTAGCAGGTTATTATCGACTTTTTGTCCAGAATTTTGCCAGATTGGCTAACCCATTGACAAAGCTCACACGTAAAGGGATTAAATTTTTCTGGACAAAAGAGTGTGAAGAATGTTTTGAAGAACTGAAGAGAAGATTAGTCAATGCCCCTGTATTGACTCTACCATCGGGGAATGATGGGTTTGTTATTTATAGTGATGCATCGAAGAAAGGACTTGGTTGTGTCCTTATGCAGAACGATAAGGTTATTGCCTATGCATCACGACAGCTAATAATTCAAGAGCAAAACTATCCTACTCATGATATTGAGTTAGCAGCTGTGATCTTTGCTTTAAAGATAAGGATACATTACCTCTATGGTGAAAAATGTGATATTTATACTGATCACAAGAGTTTTAAGTATATTTTCTCACAAAATGAACTCAACATGAGGCAAAGGCGATGTCTTGAACTACTCAAGGATTATGATTGCACGATACATTACCACCCGGGAAAGGCAAACAAGGTGGCAGATGCTTTGAGCAGAAAAGACCATGGAGTTTTGAATGTGATGAGAATTAAAAGGGATCCAATTTTCATGGATATGGTGAAGATGGACATGGGAATAACTAGGGAAGGTGAAACATCAATTCTTTTTCAAATGGTTGCCAAACCATCATTACTAGAAAGGATTTAGGGTTCTCAGACCGATGATGAAGAATTTCAGAAGAAGATTAAAGATGCGAATGATGGAAGATTGAGGGACTTTGTGTATTAGGATGGAATTTTGAAATTCAGGAAGAGACTTTGTGTTCCCGATATACCTGATCTAAAAAGGGAATTGATGGATGATGCTCATAGTTCCAATTTCTCTATACACCCTGGGAGTACCCAAATGTATAGAGATTTGAAGGAACATTTTTGGTGGGACAATATGAAGAGGGAGATTGCTGATTTTGTGTCGAGGTGTATGGTTTGTCAACAAGTGAAAGTTGGAAGGAAACATCCTGGTGGAGTATTGCAACCTCTTCCCATACCTGAGTGGAAATGGAATAATATTATGATGGACTTTGTCATGGGACTACAAAAGACTCCTAGAAGGAATGATGCAATATGGGTCATTGTTGATCGTCTTACTAAGTCAGCACATTTTATGGCTATACAGGAGGATCTACCACTTGAACGTCTAGCAAGACTATATATTTGTGAAGTTGTAAGACTTCATGGAGTACCCCTATAAATTATTTCTGATCGTGATCCTCGTTTTACTTGAAGATTCTGGAAATGTCTTCAAAATCCCTTGGATACTGAACTTCGTTTGAGAACTGCCTATCACCCTCAAACAGATGGACAATCAGAATGGACTATTCAAACCTTGGAATACATGTTGATATCATTCTCTCTTGACTTTCAGGGTATGTGGGAAAAATATTTACCACTGGTAGAATTTTCCTATAACAATAGCTTCCATTCAAGCATTCAGATGGCACCTTATGAAGAATTATACGGAAAGAGATTTCATACACCAACCTGTTGGGATGACGTTGGTGAAAGAAAACTTGTGGGACCAGAACTGGTGGAAGAAACATTGGAAAAGATGAAGGTAATCAAAAACCACATCAAAGCAGCTCAAAGTAGGCAGAAGAGCTATGCCGATAACAGAAGAAAGGTTTTGGAATTTCATGTGGGAGATCATGTTTTCCTAAAGGCATCTCTTGGAAGGGAGTTATACGTTTTGGTAAGAAGGGTTAGTTGAGTCCCAGGTACATCGGACCTTTCAAAATTCTAGATCGTATTAGGGCTGTAGCTTATCGTTTGGCGATGCCGCCAAATCTCTCCAAAGTTCACGATGTTTTCCACATATCGCTATTGATAAAATACATTCCCGACCCAACACATGTACTTACTTATGAGGAATTAGAACTGGAACCTGATCTATCTTATTGCGAAGAGCCCATCAGAATTCTTGATGTGAGGGATCAGGTGCTGAGAAACCGGACGACTCGTCTGGTAAAGGTTTTGTGGAGAAATCATAAAATGGAAGAGGAAACGTGGGAACCTGAGGAACTTATGATGAAGAACCACCCGAGTCTTTTTATGCAGTAATACCGTAGAAATTGCGAGGACGCAGTTATTTGAAGGAGGTTAGAATGTAACACCCCAAGCTGCCACGGTACGTTTCCCTTCGAATAATGCAATAGCGTGTGTTGTACGCAACCTCGAGCTCTAACACACACCACAACTAATTAAACTAGCCATTGTTAATAGTAATACCTACTTTTTGAAATTTTATAAATTTTATTTATCAAAATGAACTTCATTTTTGGATTCGGAATATCAAAATTATCCTATGTTGAATTTTTGGTATTTTTCTAAGAACTTCTAATTTTTATGAATAGTGAAAAATACTTAAAAACAACTTTTTTTAATCAAAATAATTTATAGTGATAAATTATACTATTTAGTGGTTTTAAAGTATAATTAGAATATATTTTTACCATTTTATCCAATGGTGGTCATTAGAATTAATTTAACATTGAAATTGGACATAAATAATTTCCAATCTTTTGATATAAATTGTTTCTTAAAAACACGCTATTTGTTGTGACAGTGGGAATTAATTATAAAATAAATTAATGAAACTTATATTTTTGGAATTTTTTAAAATATAAATCATTTTTGAAATCAGAATATCAATTATAGCTTAGGGTGAAATTTTGGCATTGTTCTGAAAAACTTCAATTTTTGATGAATAGTGAAACCACTAAGTGGTAGTTAAATAACTAATTTTTCGTTTAAATGAAATATTACCACCTCTGTGATTTGATTTTTAAAAATCCAACATACATGGTTGTCATTAAGAAGTAAAATGTGGTTCAATGAGATTAAAATAATTTTTGGTGAATAGTAACATTTAAGTTCTTAATCGCGATTAGAGGTAATTAGTGTAGTTTAAGGTAAAAATAATGTTTTAATAATATGAGATGAGCTTGACATATGTCCTACCCTCATTGGATGTGTCATGGCCGACCAAGAAAATCCATGGGTCAATTTGGGGACCCCATGGATCCACTTTAGTTGGAAAATGACATAAATACCTTTTATTTAATGTTAAAGTAAAAAATGACACAAACATGAAATGTTTTACTAAAACAATTTTTAGATAGGGTTATACAAGTCATATTTTTTTCTAAAAATGGTAATTGGAAAGATAAAAATATTTCCTACATCATAGTATTTTTTTTATAATATTTAGACATTAAATAAATTAAATTATTGATGACATCATGATGATGCAGCGATGACCTCATTATTTAACGATTTAAATAAAATGAGACGATAATGCAAAATCCAAGGCATACACTTGTCCAAAGCCTATTGGATGAAGATATTTAGAACCCTTATCACCTTACCCACGAATTATATAAGTTTGGGACCTTTAGAATCCGAAAAGCATTGTATAATAATGTAACATTTCAATCTTTCCAAAAGAGCCCCTCCTCTCCTCTTATAAAAGGCCCCCACCTCTACCACCTTATTCACACTTTCAAGCCTTTTGGTTCGGACAACCCTTGCCCAAATACTCTCCCAACTTCTCTACATTCATCTTAGAATCTTTACTTTAGTCAGAAAGCCATCCTACAGAGTCCTTTTGATCAAATCAAAAGGAAGAACTCGAAGAAGAGGTAACGTTTTCATCACCCTCTTTCAAGTTTCTTTCTTCTTCCACTCCCTCTTTGTTTATTATTTCAATTATAAAATTATAAATCCAGTATATTCTATATACGGTGATGTTATTATAAATATTGAACAACCATATTCAGTATACTACCCATCATTTTAATGACATGTCACTATACGTGCATACGTACGGCTTACCGTCTCCACGTCATGGTGTAATTGTTATTCAATATATTTTTATTTAGATGGGTATAATAATGATATGTAATTCATGTAAATAATAAATATAACATGATAATGATTCTGTATATATGATATACTATCCAATTATATATTATTTTAATATCAAAATAATGATATTGTCGCTCGTGCGTACGTACATACTACCGTCTCCACGAACACGATGAGATTCATTCTCCGTCTTATCTATTCAAGTATAATTATCATTTTATGATTTAGAAATATTGTTTAAGGACATGATATCATTCTGGATATTAATAATATGCAACCTATCCATGAAAAACACGACTTACGTAACAAAACATATAAAAGAAAACGAGTAAGTTAACACCCCAAAACAACGTTAAATCTAAGATATTGTTAACAAAGCAATGTTAAAAGATCATATATGATATCATATGAATGTATATGATTCTTGTATAATTTAATAACAATTATTTCACCATTATATAGGAGGTTAACCTACCCCAACCAAGTAAAAGTACAAGGTAAGGGTTTACTTCACAACCTCTTCATTATCCAAGGTTGTTTATACATAATTATCTACTGGGACCTCGTTATCATACACATCCATGTTTCATAAAAATGTCTTTCAAAACATTTTTACTATTAAATGGAAAATGGGTTAAAGTCATTTATACCCTTATATGTTTTTTAAAGGAATATTACCATCGTTTTCCAAACAATGTACTTTTTGACCTTTTTGACAAATTTAAGGTAAGAATGTTTTTTTAACTTATACGGCAGGTGCGGCTATTTTCCGCCATTATAACTTCGTTGAAGCTTCCCTTACAAGATTATAAGAATATTTTAAAAGTAAATGAATTATTTTATAATTATGTGACTTTTAAATGATTTCAAAAAATAGAGATATTTCTCTCAAATAGCTTTGATTTCATCCATGTCAACATCCTTTGATGGGTTTTAAGCTTAATTGAAATTGATTTATGATACAAAACTCCCATTGAACATTTTGTGAAATATTTGACTGTGGATGTGTTATTTTTATACCATCCATAGTTTATGGAGAAATTGTTGACGTTTCGTATGCTAGTTTTAATACGAATATTTATGTTATGTTTAAACCTATTCATATGAGGAATGTATTGGACTTAATAATTGATGGGTGGAGCCCGCTATAGCTCCTCGATGCATCGGTAGGTCTCATGAGACAACTAGACGTGGAATTGGACGAGGCCCTTTCCCAATTTGATTTATGGTTTTGGCCGAGGCCTTAATCATTTTAGACGTCTTGGTCGAGGCCTTGACAAAATGTTTCAGAATGTCTGGAATTATACATTCCCTCATTATGAAAGTGGTTATTGATATTGCATGTGATTATTCAACTAGTAGAATATCCCTGTGAGTAAGTAAATGAAATTATTTAATTTTATTTTTTCCATATTATGCTGATGTTCATGTTTAAAAAGGCTTTTGTTTTATATATACATTGCCTTAAATGTTAATGTTTATTTATGAAAACTTCCACAATATTGTTATCCTTACTGAGAATCTGAGCTCACCCCTTTCAATGTTTTAATATTTTCCAGGATGTGAAGAAGTATTTTATGAATGACCTACAGGGATAGTGAGAAGAGGATATGAGTGTGTAATATGAAGACTTTGTTATTAGTTTTTCACTTTATGATGTAATGTAACATTTATGAATGTATCTAGTGTTTCCAAGGCTACTAAACTAATCGGTCATTCGAGACTTGATCTTTTGTGATCGTGCCAATGTTACGAAGTAATGCACCGACTTTGGGTAGCTGGGGTCGGGGCGTTACAATTCCACTTCCATCCAATTTTGAAAATCAAGATGAATTTAAGATTGAACATAATTAATGAATGAAATCATTCTTCATCACCAAATGGGTGTCAACTTGCTTTGCCTCTCTTGTAATAAATGCATGCACCCAAGGATTTTGTTCCACAACAGAGCCAACCAAAAACCAACAGAACTCCAATTGAAACATATAGATCAAGAACCGTATTTGGAAAACTGAATTGGGAGGATATAGATTGAATAAATTGAATTAATGAAGGTAGAACATACATTCAATCGATGATGGGTGAAATATTGAAAATAGATATCAATCTATGACAAATGAATCCTTTAAATGATGAATATGGGTTTGATGGGTCACCTAGAATTATTAGGAGGTGTTATAGAACCTGGATTTTATAAAATCCATGCAATTTCATCATTTAAACATATGCATAATCAGTGATTTACAAGATGTACAATCCCATTAAATGTTTTGTAATCTTCAAGGAGTTGTTTGTTCCAAAAAAGTGTGACCTTTTTAGTTATGAACCCCAACATACTAGAATTCGTGATCTAATTTTCATAATATGTAAACCCACATTCACGTCATGTAAAATTTTACACTACATGAAATTTTCTTCAATCAATATTTTAGTATCCCAAATTTGATAGACTTCACAAAGCATCCTATGAGAACCTTTGTCTTTAAAATTGTGCAATGGGACTGTCCACATGGATTCATACCTTGAAATTAGAAACCCCAAAAAAAATCATCCTAGATAATACAAATCCTACCTAGAGTGCAAAACCGAAATTGGTCATCCTAAACACCAACCTCATGAGATACCTATAATGGATCTCTCCACCACATGAGCTTAACCATCTCTTCAACATAATAGAGTAGAATCACCAAACAAGATAAATCCTTATAATCACCAAAGATGTTATAAAACCATAAAATGAACATAATTACAATAGATTAGATAAATATCAATTATCTTGGGGTATTGGGAATTTAACTACGAATCAAATTCCTTTATTCTATCCTTAATTCCACTATGATTATAAAAGATATGAATGAAGGTGATATTAATCTCATGCATATCCTTCTATTGGCAGTCTATTATATCAAAATTTCTCTCCTCGAAGGTTATCTCATTGTCAATGTCAATTTCACACTACTAGGTGATGTGAGAGTCATCATGAAGATAATGACAGATCATTCAAATGTTTAAAACATTGTGTATCTGTATCATCTATGAGGGATGTTCTATTTGACACATCATGGTTGTAACACGAGATACCACCTTGAAAGGACCAATAAACTAGGGAGGAATATTAATAACATGAGAAACCCCTCACTAATAATATTGGGGATCCACCTTTTGTAACACATTATCTGCAATGTCGAAATCGAGTGGTCCCATCCTAGGATTGAAATAATAATTATGATAATCATTCACTTCTTTCTTCCTCTCGTGAATCACCTGAACCATCTCTGGAATATTCTATATTAGTTCTACAGTGAGAGTTGTGGACTCATCGACACCGGTCTAGAATGTAGGAGAATAATATGTTTGATAAAACAGGGAATTAAATTGCACCATACTAATTTTGGAGTGAAAAATATTGTTCTAATAGAAATCTGACAAGTTACTATGCCTCATCCATGATCCTAGGATATCTGGGACACAAGAATGAAACATGTCATAAAAAATATGGATATTCATCTATATCTGACCATCCATATGTGGATAAAAATAAATTTTATGTAATGTATGAGAACTAAAAAAATGATGGAGACCTCTCCACACCCTGGAGGTTAAATGAGGTTCTCAATAAGAAATAATCATCCTCAGGACATCAAGGATTATCACCAACTCCCCCAGATACTTCCTTCACAAAAATACTATCGTGATCGACACCCTGATCACTATAATCTGAGATGGTTTCATTAAGAAAACCACTACCACCCATTTGAAATCATATCCCCCTTTTTATTGAGGAAAATCAATATCATGGTCTATTAAGATGTCCTCCCACTTCCACTATGGGACATATAATGGTTTAAGAAATCAATCCGGAACATATTTATTAGCCATCACCTTTATAAAGACCAAACATATAGACATAAACACTAAAATTACATGCTTCAACAGAGACCACTAAAACCATATTTTCGGTGCTCATTATATCTTTTTTAATCATGAATGTACTACAAAAAGAGAACTGTGAAACTATTTGAGAACAATTTCATGCATGACCAAGGAATTAAAGGTATATCCTTAAATAAAACTCATTGTTGTTAATATTCAAAATAACCATCACAGACCTTGTCACAAACAACTACGTCTCTCAAGACCTCCACATCAAGATCCTCCAATTTGGATTCCTCCACCTTCTTTACAACATATTACTACATCATCTTTCAAAAAAGAAAACTCTCTGTTGAAAATTATCAAATAACTAGATGAAATGTTGAATTTTAATCCATAACTCTCCTAGAATCACCTAATTCTGACACCAAATCACTATGTGACTTCCTGCTCAATGCATTGGCTACAACAATCCCATTTAATGTTGTATATGAAATATCGAGTTGAAAATATTTTATGATCTACATCCATCAACACTGTAGGAACATAAGGTCACATTGTGCGAAAACATAACCTAGGAACTTATAGTTAATTTAGACCATAAAACACTCATCGTTGAGGTAATTTCACAACAACATTATGGAAAACACCACCTTCACCAACTCTAGATCGTTGGTGGGATAGTTTTGAAATTGGGAAATAACTGCCAATCCCAATATGAAATGATTGTACTATGATGCATCATAACATAGCCCAACATAATATGGATATCAACTTAGAATACCTCAAACAGAACTCCTTATATTGGAATAAAAAGACCAGGTTACCAAACCAATCTCTTTTTCAGACACTCAAAATATTTATGACACTAATATGTCCATAAGATCACATGATCCATTATGGTCGACACTACGAAAGGATTTAAAACCCAAGATAAATTTCATTATGATCATATAATAATACAATGTAATACCATATAAACTTATCACTGTTGCCACTTTTTTGGGGTTTCCAAAGCACAATTTATTCTATCTTTAATATATCAACCTCCACTCCATATCAGGACACAACATTATCTAGGAAATTGAATTATTGAGATCAAAATTCCTATATATTAAATATCCCATATAGATGATCATGATTATGAAACCCCAATGTGGTAGGTAGATTCTCCACGTTATCCTCCTCAGAATCAGAGTACCCAATGATTTCTTTATTTCAAACCCCAAAGAACTTATGCTAGAACTCAAAAAAACATAGTGTTCATTAGACCGATGAACACAACCAGAGAATTAATCACAATGAATAGAATCATAACAAAATCACAATACCTATGAAGATAATTGAAATCGTACATCATGATAACCTCATGATTCACTCTTATATAATGATATCCTGATCACAATTAGATCTTTAAGAACAAGCATTCACCCATAATTGGATTGAATAAATAATAAATACATAGAATAGGATAGTGGGTTTTCACTTTTATTTTGTTCATGTGATGTTAATCAATAGTCATCCACAAAAGGAATCAAAACAATTCGAAAAATAATCAATCCACCCCCTGAGGACACATAAAAAAACAAAACCACACCACCACAAAATATCAAGGTTTATATATAGAAAATGAAATTTTGATTTCACCATTCTATACAGAGATCACGAGATGGGAGACATGACTGATTGTAGATAGATCATGATCTAAAACTCATGTTGAGGGGGAAGTGCTACAAACACTACTGGAACAGAATCATTGCACTCTTCTATGATCCTGGGAAATGCAGAATGCTAATCCTTCAATGAAATCAGCATTAGATCAGCCATCATGGATGAAATGGATGGAACCTACCTTTAACCCATTATAGGGACTTGAATTATAGAAAACCCTATTGGCTCTCTATAATATTCAATGAATAGAACATATCTATTTAATAAATCCATGGTAGATACTACTGAATAAGCAATCCATAATGAAAATGATGTCATGCGGTTTTATATAAAATCATAGTAAATCTCCCTCAGAGAGGTGATACCCCATCACAATATCACTGTTTATACAAACATTAATCAAGTCGTCTCGACCTCCAAATGTCATAGTCAACACTAATGGAACTAGAAACCCCTATAACAAAACTTACAAAGGATGGAAAAGGGAATGTATATGAAGAGATTTTTCATCCAAAAATAATAAAAGGCATGTCCCATATTAAAATACAAGAAAATGTTACCTCAAATGATATATATCTTGGATGGAGCTGGTAATAATATTTCATGATGTATACCAAAACTGTATCTATAAACTCTATGACCATGATGGTTTCCACCTCCATGACTGCGCTCCTCTCTCTGAGGAGAAGGTGAATCTCGAGGTTGTGACGTGACCTACTAATCTACACTCTATTGATCACAAACTTGAGAAACATCCTCTTAGTACCTTCTCTAGAACAACTATAGTGGGGGAGCTTGATGAATAACGAATTTTGCATGCTAACTGATTAAATGTTTGGGCACCCTAGCCACAAATGAATGTGGACTCCATATGGAAAACCAGCATATGATCCCTTAACATTGGTTTTAGATCCACAACCCATAGTAAAATGGAATATTTAGGGATGATACCTACCCTAGATGATTAGAATATTTTCCCTACCAATAGCATGGAGACCCCTAACTCATATATGATTCATAAGGAACCCTAATAACACCACTATCATGATGATTCAAATTCGGGTAATGTCCTCTCGATAACCATTACTCTCTCCACCAACTGAAGATATGTCATCATCATAATTGGGTTGACCAGGTGCAAGATCTATTGATGCAAACCCTCCTTGATATTCCACACATTGGCCTCATAATCTAGAAACATGACCAAAGAATATTTTAGAGGGTTCTTGAAATAGATCATCAAATCTCACACATAGGAGTTCACCTACCAATGGGTAATCCATTCCTAGTGATTGGACATCTTTGTGGTTAGAGAAACAAATTCATCTATGAAATATTCTCAAAACATCTCCCATGAGACTATCTACTCCTTGTAATATTTGATAAAAAATAACCACCACTAACTCACTACACCAGACATTGTCGTCACATATAATGATACCTAGTGATCCTTTTGAGAAAGGATTGATCTGAAGGCTATCTTAACCCCCCAAAACCAGTATTCTATGAAAAAAAATGAAATTCATACCTTATACCTCTGCATACTCTAGAAGTTCATCATTTGGATTATCCTCCTCGAAGCTCTGTTATCCTCAATCTCTACACTATGAAGATATACTGGCATAACCTGATGAAGATATTATGAAAAAACCGAATGAAGACACCTTCTAGGAGACATGACATTGAAATAAAAAACCTTTTAGATATATTAAACCTATAATATAGAAGAAATTATAATAAATATATTATTTTAATTTTTTTATTTTATTTTACCCTATCCCATGTTATATCCATTCTAACACATGGACAATGAAAAATGTTGCATGATACTTTCCTAGGGCCCTACCCTGCATCCAACATCACATAATTTAGTACCGACTCTATGTTTAAGGGTCTGTGAATAAGATAACATGGGCCCTAAATACCAATTTCTAGTATATTCTACCACGTTTAAGACATTTTATAAACCTTTTTGACAATTTTTCCCAACCATCCCACACAACATCAACTATGCATATCTCAAAACACAATCTTATCCCTTAAACACAAATTTCAGATCACTCTGTCATGAACCCTCCATCAATGTATACCCCTCTTTTTATTGATATGATATTGGAGTGATAATGATATCCGAGTCCGACCTCGATTAGGCCTCGGGTTTGAGACAAACACTAAGGGTATAGTAAACATGGAGGTGGGTGGTATTACCCTATATGAGTAGTCATACGGATGATATAGGTAATACAGATACCAAAAAACTCCTTCTGAAACTACAAACTAAGTGTACACAGAAGTGCACATATATAATGACTGGTAAAAACTATTACAATAGAATAGAAAACTGCATGAACCAAAATAAAAGGAAAAGGTGACGATTAAAATAAAACCCTAACTGATCTTACATGTCATAAGCTATTAGTCACCAGCCAGATCTCTAGAATGTTTATACTAACATACATGAATATTTTTCCATAGACATTGAGTTAGTATAATAGTATACACAGTATGATCCTCCATACAACATCTATTTCAAATGATAAAGAAACATGATAAAGCATAGAGAACAACAAGTTGAACTAAATCCTCATTTAAAAAGGTATTCTATGTTCCCATACTCACTATTTACTCTCTAACCAAATATCACATAAAAGTGAATATAATATAATTAATAATAACAATGGTACACATCTTCCAATTCCCCACTAGATTACTTCTCTACCCCATCATCGCACGTCCTTAGCATCTCTCTCAGAAAAAGAAACTAACATTCACTTGGACGAAGAACTATAGCGTGAATGTAATGAAACTCACCACCACCCCCATGTACCCAAAATAAATTAGGTAGTTTTTTAGAGTCAAGACATCCATTAAATGTGTATAATACATATGGTATGATACATCAAGCCATCACACCCTATAGAATGAGTAGGGATCTTCATGTCATCTCAACATATAGACATTATACCTATATTCGTCCTTCAGAATCAATATCCATAATACATGTGTGAAAAATAACCACAATACATTATAAGTATCTACACCCATATATTGGTAAATGAATCATCATCCATACCAACACCTGTTACTAACAAGAAAATATTTTAGGTCCATTGGGCATAGTCATCCGTCAATCTTCCCATTGTGATGTTTTAGAAGCACCTCAATGGATCAGAATCCCCGAGGTGTCATTTTAATAAACTGAAAGGGTTGAGATGAATATGGAAACACAAAAATTGAAGGATATAATATATATCACACCCCACTATGGGAATTAACTAGTCTCAGAATCAACTATTGTTAATTTCAATTGGACTCCCAACATCCAATGGAAATACTTAATATCCTATAAACACACAACCAATTACATAAATACATTAAATCATATAATTCCTTTTCATCAGTATCACTCTATGTTAATTAATTCATTAAACATATTTAACCATTAAATTCTCCCTAATTACATAAAATTAGTATCAAAAAAAATTTACATGCCTTGTAGGCATAGGAAATCATATCCCCTAGCTTCCCATAATTATAACCACAACATTTCATCCTAGAAAGCTCCAACCCCATGGGTTACACATTTATTTATCTAATAAAATTATCACTTTCTAAATTACAAGGGGCTCGATGAAATAATCATATTCTAATGGACATGTTAAACCTCAATGAAAATCCATCCGCCCTGAGAAGTAGGGAAAAGAATTACAGATAAACCAATAACCTAGACATTTTCCAAAAACCTTTTCAAACCAGAATCCAGAATCCATATTATTGGGTAATCATAGATTTTAATAGGTAAATAATCTTTGATGTCCTCCATGACACCAACATGAATGTCACGATGCACCCTTCTACCATAGGTGTCAACTGCTACCACAACATCCTGGCATCCCCACACCAATACCACAAAATTCCTACAGGATTAACAATCATAGTCCCACATCTCATCTAGGACTCCCTACCCCATACCCCATGGGTCATATACCGGGAACATCACAAGAATTAGGAAACATAATTTGAAATTGGGATCTTATACCTAAAGGAAGGATTTCATACATCACAAACAATGAGCCCTTGTGGCTTTAAAAAACAAGGAACTCACACCTTACAAGAATGGGGGAAACTCATTCCCTACAAAGGTATTATCATTTACCACACATATGATTCTTATTCAATCCTGAATTGATAGATTTATTATATATATAGGTTGTAATTTTTTGAAACCTATTAACCAATCTTGAAATATCATTAAAAATTAATTACACAATTAAGATAACATGGAATCAATTCAATTATAAAATAGATTCCACATCATTAAAATCATAATTAAATTCCATTAACACATGGGAGGTCAAATAAATTCGACATTCCTACAACCAAATTTCTAAAACATATCATAATCAATAAACTCTCCCCATTAATATTTAATCTAATTAATATTCAATTAATTCTGTATTTATATTATTTACCAACTTCACATTCAAATGTAATAATTAAAAACAAAACATAGTATCCAATTTATAGAAAAATAAGAGGCAACCCATTTTCATAGTATAAAACAGAAAAATTTCTATATGATCAATACTTATTCATTAATCAGGTTCAAGTAAATATTAGTATAATTTCAGGGGATCCCTAGTGGCTAAGTAATGATCCATTTATTATCACATGTAATTAATGGGAAGAAATGAATCCCCTATCTCAAAATGGTGTCTACATTCATTACACAAGAAAGTTCTAATGATACAACTCATGATAACCTCTACTATAATAACTAAATCAATATGAGGATGATACAAGACAACCGTTCCGAACAAACAACCAAAAAACATAATTAGAAACATGGAGATCATGAGCTATGAGATGGATAATAAATATGATATGAAATATATTAATTAAATCACAATAATTGTAGTAGAAAATACCATGGATCAAAGACAGAATGAATGAGGGAATATAAAGATAGATTTATGAAGAAGGAATCCACAAAACATCGAAGAGGGGGTTTCAGAGTCACCATGAATGATAAGGAGACACTGAATGCCATATCAAATTTTGAAACCCATTGTACTACATCATTTAATGATATTCAACATCGTGTCTTTACATTACATGTAATTTAATTTCCCATTTTTTAATCATTGAGATTTATTTTACACAATAAATTATGTCAATTTGTTTTAATATCTGAATAATTAGCCCTCATGATCTGATCACCATAATTTGTGAAACCAATATTCATATAATGTATGAATTTACACACCATTAAATCTCCATAATTCCATATTTTAGCATCTGGACATCTCCAAACATACTATGAGACTTCTATGAGCACCTATGTATTTGGAAATAAAAAAAGGGATGATCCACATAGATCTCTATCATTAAATATTCGATCACATTTAACAAAATACGATACATGAGGTATGGTTTCTCTATATCAAATTTATTTTTGTGTACACATGTCATATTTAACACTTGTTTTCATTTTGTGGTGTATATGTTTACCATGAATGTATTATATTATTAATTTAAATAAAATTATGTGTATTTAAAAATCAATTTATGCTTCAATATTATATGACATTTTTATTAATATATAAATAAAGTAGCAACTTTTATCCATCTCAGTATTATTTTGATGAGTCATTTATTATATTATACACATTTTAATATTTATGAGGTGAATATAAATCAAACTATTTCTTTATAACATTATTTTCCATATATTTCTGACATATAGTAGTTCAGTTGATGTCACTATTTCATAGATAATAGGATTCAATATCATCCAATATAGTAAGAAATTTTTGTTTCAATAGATTTTTATTTCAGGATTATTTATAATTTAGTTTGTATTGAAAAAATATTACAATATTTATATGATAAATCCCTTTCAGTTATTTGTCCCCTTTCTATTTATACAGAATTCACATAATAGTACCTTTTCCGCTAGATGGTTCTTAAATATATGGGGAAGTTTCTTTTTAAGAAACATGTCTTTATATCTTCTTTTCTGGACACACATATTCATCTATGAAAGAGTTTCCATTTAATTGATTTAGGTTTTTTTATATTTCAATTTGAATTTTTGAATACATTTTTACCCATGTTTTAATTTTATTATAATGTTTCTAAACTACTATCATTGTAAATATCAAAATATTTTACTTTTAACTACATACCAAAAATATGAAGGGATATTTTTTAACAAACGTGTCTCGAATAGGGTTTTATACAATTATGACCGATCAATGCATTAATGATATAATTACATATATTCAAGGTTATTTTAATTATAATAAATTATAATATATAAGGTTTGTTAATAATTTAAATACGTGATTTCAAAATGAAAATTTTATTTTCTTAAAAAATATTCATGGGGACATTTATAGATTATTTTTCATCAATTATAAAATCATTTGTTGGTAAATATTCTTTAATTTGGTTGTGATTAATCTATATAGTAATTATTCTTTCTCTGTATGTTTTGTGATTATTATGATTATAATTTATTTAAAAATCATTAGTTATTCAGGGATCATACTGATATTATTAAATTTTTAGGAAACTCATTTTTCAGTGGGTTATGATATATGATGAATGAATTTTGATCATTTTGAAGATATATAATTTGAAAATGATTATATGATGGGTGGGAAAAAATTATATATCCCTATAATTAGTTAAATATGGAAATCTCTTGAGATAATAAGGAATGTAATTTGTAGTGATAAATTTTAGTAAGGGATTCCTTCCACTTTGATATTCGTTCATGTAGTCTTGGGATAAATGTATGATGGAATGAGGATTATTCCAAATATATGACGAATTTCATAGATGTTACACTTGAAAAATGAAATTTTTTTCAATGATTATATTTATGAAACAAACTTTTTTCATATGTTAATTATATACTCCCATTGAACATATTCTTGGATTAAATTATGATTCATATCTTATTCACTACCATGAATTTTTTCAGGACTCTTGATTATGATCTTTGATATGCCTAGTATCGATTTAAAATATAATTCACATTTTCTCATACCCTTATGATCATGTATCTTATATGTTTCCCTTTATATATCTCTTATATCCCCTATCAAGGAAACTAATCTGACATTTTTTACGTGTTGTTCCCCTATTTTATGAAGTAATATTTTATGTATGATATGTCTATGTTTAGTAGTATGTGTGAATATCTATGTGGTAGGAAATTTTGACCATTTATGTTAATGTTATATATGTATAATATTTTCCAAAGAAAATAATTTTATGGAATGGATCATTATATTATGTATTTGATATGTAATTCAAATGAATTAATATTACTATAGGGGAAGATTGGGTCAATGTAGTTGGTATCAGATTTTGGTTTAGTTATTATTTTGAGATTTCATTTTAAAACATTTGTAAAAACTCTAGGGATAAGACTAAAAATAGTCTTTCGAAATTTATTTATTTTAAGTAATACATTATGTTATTTTCCTAGAAATATAATTAATTTTGGATACTACAAAATGATTTTTTTATAATAGATGAATATAGTGGTAAACACCCTGAAAAGTAGATTTTTTTTATTACTTCACCTAAATTATGTGACATTAAGAGTGATCCCTTATAGTTCAAATGGTTTGATACTCATAGTATATATTCAGTTGGTAAATTGTATTTTTATTATGTTTCATTATGTGTGATTTGAAAAGATGATGATATTATGATTTCATATATGAAAAAAAAGTGTCTTGAAATAAAAAACAAATTAATTAATCCACAATTATTTGGTTACCCATTAAGAATACTGCTTTTCATACAATGATTTTCGTTTTTATCAAGGGTTGAAATTGGAATGAATCTTCTAAATGATTCTTGTGGTGGTAAATGGAATGAATATCCTAAAGAGAAACAAAATTAAATAGTATAACTATTGTAAAACGTTTTGGTTTTGAAAAATTAGCCTTTTAATTATATGATCAAAAATATCAAACTGTTTTATTATCCTATAAAACCTTATTAGATAAAACATTAGATTGAAAAATAATAAAGATAAAAGATGATTTAGCTTCCAATATTTAATGAATGTTCCATAAAATACATGGTGAGATTTATCAAATGAACTTGATGTTATTTTGGTGGTCCAAATAATCAACATATATAATATAATTAAAAAGGAATACAAATATAAATCAATTAATGGATATTAATTTTATCTTGACATACGATTAATAATTTATGTCCTTATGGTGGGGAGGATGGATATTATTTGAGTCAATGACCTAATCCATGAGTTATCTCCTCACCAATAAAGGACCAATTCTATACCAGTCATTAATGTCATATAATTGAAGATATTGTATTGGAATTTGATAATAATGATATTTTAGTTATATAAATCATTAATCAAAAAATGATTTCACGACTATAATGTTCTTTTATATTGTTGAATGAATTTATTGGATAATATCAATCAGCCAGAAATTTGAGATAGTGATAGTGATATATTTTTAGATAACACATGATTATGTGGTTAATATCCTTAATATACACATCATGTTGTGATAATAATGTTTTCCTATGAATAATATATGATTTTCATTGATGTAGTGAATTATACATTATACATGACCTTAGAATTGATTTTTTATTTGGTAAAAAATTGAGTTATGAAGAAATATATTGTAAATTTGGTTTTATAGAATATATCGAATAGATTGTGATTCTATTTGATTAATAAAGACAATGAATTTATTTTGAAACATATTCTAATATATTAATGTTTTATGTTATTTCAATTTGTTATTATCTTTTTAAATAATCAAGGTATTCATATTTTTATTATGTGAAATTATGAGAATCATCATTTTTAATAGGGACAAATGAAAATGGTGATCTTTAGAAAAATATATCAGATCAATTGTCTAATTTTTTTTTATAAATTTAATCCTAAATAATTTGTAATATTATGGTAGTTAACTATTTTTAGAATTGATTATATAGACCATTGGGTGTTATTATCAATGTTTTAGAGATTAATGTATTATATTTATCAATATTTTATATCTTTTTCAACCGGTTTTGGTTTGGGAATATATTCAATGGAATTAGGATTGATATATATAAACATTGTGATTCATTAAACAAATTTCAGTTCTATGTGAATGAAAATTTATTTTGGAATATCCATTTCATTGTGTAAAATTTAAAATAGATGTTTAATTGATCAGTGATACATTTAAAGAAGGAATTGTTCTTATGAATATGATAGAAAACATTTATGTATATTTTCATGGGACACCTATATTTATAATTAAATAAACGACATAATTTATGAAAAATGACCTTGAAATAAAAAATTAATACTTTACCTTCATTTTTGAATATTTTATTTTCTTTTCACCCCTCAATGATTTATGTTTTTTTTTTCATTAAAAGTATCATGCACAGGTTCTCTATCAATATATATATTATTCCATTGATTTTTTATCTTATCCCCATGTCTATATTTATAATTCCCATTGATATTCTTCTAATATGATAACCTGATTATGTGTTATTTCTAGAAAACATTTCAATCTCCAATTGACCATTTCAAATGATGAATTATTATGTATTTATATAATATGGATTTTAAATGAATGTATTTACTTTATATTAACCATAATTTACCAATATATTTATAATAATTGTGTAATTAATTTTAGGGTGGAAGAATTTAACACCAATATATTTTACAAAATATTAATCATTAAATAAATTGTAACTATTTGATATATTTCTTGACATAAAAAAAACTTTTCATAAAACAGATTTTCATATATCAAATCTTAGCTATTAAATTTAGAGGTATATATAAGATTAAAAATATTAAAATATATACATGTACATATATATATATATGTGTTACAGAATGATAATGTATTCGTAAATTTATAATATAAAAATACTCAATTTTTAGTAATAATAATTTATTTTTTTAAAATACATTTTCTTTAAAAGATTATTTTATTTAAATTTTCATGAGAATACTATAATAAATTCAGATCATATTGTAATGGAAAACAATTTTTGTTTGTATGTGTGGACTGTCACCTACCAGAAGTGATGCATTTTGTTTTCTATAACCACATATAATTGATTTTAATAAATACAGTGTTAACAATAATATATGATATATATATATATATATATTTTAATGGATAATTTTTAGTTACCATTCATTATTATCAATCACAAACAATAATACACATCACCCTAGGATATATATGGAATCTCTTATCTATGTAAGAATGTAATAAATTTATTACACTGTTTTATATGAACAGTTATACAAATGATTAAATTATTATATTTGATACTCATGATATGATTGACATTCTAGAGAAAATTGAACTATGATCAATTTATATGTATCAGGGCCAATGTACCTAAACATGCCTGAAAAAAGAATTTATCACCTGAAAGAGTGATTTTAAAAAATAATTGTTAATGAACCAGTGATAAAACATTTTAATTAAATATTATCTAATATGATTTATTTAATTATGGTGTAGGAATAAATTTATTATAAATTTGAATTTATTATATATAATTATTAAGTGTTTATGGGGAAAGACTATACATAAGGTATGGATTTCTCGTATAACAACAATTTCAATTATTCATATCACATATACACTAATTTTTCCATTATTTGGGGAATATAATACCTTTTTAATTGATAAATAATGATTTTCCTTTAGTTTATTTTTTTATAGATTTATTTTAGGTTTCTCATTCTTAGGGAATAAGAGTCAAATGTTACAAATGTGGTATGTGATTTATGATTTAATCCATTTTTAATTATTTATGTATAGGATTGAGTTTACTTTGATGATATCTTTTAATACTTTTAAGATTAATAAAAATATTTTAAATATAGTATTTTTTAGTTATTTAGTATTAAATTAATTGCACTATTTTACTCTTTCGAATAGTTAAAACGATTAAGAAAATTTTTTTGAGATAAAAATGAATTTTTTTTTATAGAATACTTTTCTTTCCTTTTTAATATTTTATTTAAAATTTATTCTAGATTTTTTTAATAATATCCAACTAATGTTTGTAGAAATTTTTAACCGTGTTTTAAATTAATAAAATTACTTTGAAAAGAATCTTTGGGACCCATTCAAAATAGATACTATGTAAATTTTAACAAATATGAGAAATGAGTATTTATTTGAATGTATATGAAATGAAAAAAAGTTCCCACCATTATGATCATTCAATGTTTTGGTAATTCCATTATATCTATTAATATTAATTCTATATCAAAATATTTTCAATAATAAAATGGATATTTTTATTTCATACATTTCTGATTTCAAATTGGAATGAGTATTTCCATCATGTAATATTATAGGGATATATTAAATAATATCATCCATATGTAATAACAACCACTGATGATACATGTACATTTCATGGGAAATGATCTGATGACACCATAATTTTATTTTTTCTGAATGGTTTATGATTATGATGATGTTATGCAATTGAAATGCATTTATTTTACATGTGTATTATTGAAATATTTAAATGTTTATGGAATAAATTTCCATTCCATTAGTTATGATATGTGATCAAATATTTATAATAGTGTTGTAAACGTTAAAATAGAATATTAATGTCTATTGGGTGGGTTTGGAATTATATATTCCTCCAAATAATTTTGTAAAATGGATTTATCATTAGTTAATGTAAACTGTAATGTGAAGTTGACCATGTTTATTGATAGAATCTATCTAAAATGTTAGTGTTGATATTACTCCATGAGTAAGGATATAATGGAATATCGAGTAATCTTATTCAAATATTTTGTAATTGGAATATAACCTTGATAATATAAAGGATTTTATATTCTTATACGCATGTAATGAACATCTATATTATTCTAATGTTATGTTATTAAGAAGAATATTCATTTATTCCTTTTATGTTTCATGTATTATGCACTTCAAAACTTATTTCGTTACTTATAATTTTTACCAATGATATAATTCATATGGATTTAAAATTTGATATAGTTGTTCCCATTCTATTATGTTCATGTTATGTGAGATGGATATATTATATCTCTCTTTTCTACCCTTATTGAGTATCGGCGAACACCATCCATTATATTTCATTTCCCTCGGGTTGTTAGAATGATTTGTAGTTTCATATGTCCGAGTAGGGTATTATTTTTTTCAAGTATAAATTTTAGACAATGTAAATGATATCTATATAAGTTTTTAATGTAAAAAAGTTTTGAATGACACCAATACATTTTTTTAATGATCGTAATTTTATCAATTCAATATTTGTATAAAATTATGTCATATTCATATGTGAAAACATTTAGTCACCTAATATCATTATTTTTAACAGTAATTGATTATATTAATTTCATTGGTTATTTTTGGAGGCATATTATTTCCCACAAAATAGATCAAACAAATAAATTACACTAGGGGGAGGACACTCATTTGGGATAGTGATCAGTTTTTCACACTAATCATTCAAAACATATATTTTTAAATTATTCTTATTATCTTAAATAATTGGTTCACCCCAAATATATTCACTAGGGAAAATTAATCCATTTTCATAAAACTATTATAGTTTGTTTATCAATTCATGCAACTCAAATATGTTAATTCAATAAGAAATATTTGAAATAAATTTATCCTCATATATGGGTTATATTAAAACCTCCAAATCATGATGAAAGTGAATAGTAGATGGATCATCAACCAATATATTTCAATAATCCTATAGAATAGTAAAATATTGGATAATGTTATTATCACAAAACATTTTTTCTAGATACCCATCTTCAGTAGGTATTCTGATCTTTTGTTGATGTAATTTAGATAGGATGTTCTTATTCATCCACTCAACGAAAGTGGAGCATAGGTTGATTCTTGGAATAAAATATTTCTTTGTAGTAATGAAAAAATTAAATGTGTTTTGTATAATGGGAGCCTATCCATGCATAAAATATCAACAAATCCAACTATATGAAGAAAACTAAGACATGTAAGAAGAATTTTTCCTAAAATATATATCATAGAGGTGTTATATTCCTAATATTAAATCATCACACCATTATCTATTTTTAGTGATTGATCAATATATAGTAATTGATGTGGGGATGGGATACCATTTAAAATTTTCTATAAATAAACATCATGGAGAATCCTAAAGGAAATAAGATAACTAATGTCAAGGAGTGAGTGAAATTATTATATTTAACAGCATATTTTTCATGTCTAATATTTCAATTTACTTCATATATACCATTGTTTTTTTAATTTCATGATAATATTTATTATGATGAATTTCATCATTAACAATATGATTAGTGTATTTTCTTGATAATTTTCATACTTTTATGAATTAAATAATTAAAGAGTGAGTGGTATATTTTATTGAGATTCATTTTCACTCATATAAACCCATAATTCATGATTTTTATAATCTTAAATTCTACACATTATGAAATTACATGTAATATAGAGAAAATTTCCATTATGATACATTCCAAATTTTTTCATACAAGAGGTTTCAAATTTTTCCATACAACGGTTTTGGTAATAACAATGTTTCTATGAAACTACCAAAAACAATATAATGGAGGAATTATCTAATTTAATTTTATACCATGGGATATCCTAAATTAATATCATCCATGATATCACAGTTTCATATATATAATTTATTCTATATCCAAGTTATTAAGAGAATAATGAATAGATCAATTTTAGCTATAGGGTTGATGGTAAAACCAGAATAGTAAAATTCAATTATTGTAAAATTTTCTTCAATTGGACCATTGGATTCATCATCCCTTTTATTGAAAACCATGAATTTAATCTACAATTTAGAGTGACTTTTTTGAGGAAAATATATTATGAAAAATAAATTTTAACTCATCCCAAGTCATTGAATCAATTTATTCCTCTTGACTTGTATTCATGACAAAAGACCATTATTGACCAAAATCATTATCCCAATGAAATTTTTCCAAACATTCCTTCTCATGGTCAATGGAATAGAGAAAATTTATAATTTAAATTACAATTATATATTTCATGATAGGTAGGATATCAGAGTACTAATTAAGGGAAGATGTATTTTGTGACATAAAATACTTAGTGGTTAGTTTTTCATTAATTATTATTTCGAATTTGTTACATTAATCATATTATTATTCATAGATTGAGAGAGTTGGGTATGTATAGATCCACTATTAAACAAACCATCTCCAATTACCTTTGTTTCCTCATGAAGATATTCATATCGTTATATTTCAAATTCATTATTCTAAATATTACTAATGTATCCACCTATTGACTAAAAAAAATTAATTATCATTTGTATTGATGAAAAATATTTATATTAATTAGCAATATAATATTGAAAATCATTTGAATTATTTCCTATATTATTACATCATTATTCACACAATGAAATGTTATATTTATCCTATATCATGTTAACAATGGGTTAATTTGGTTCCACTACCATATTAATCATAATGAAACCTACAAAAATTTCTATACATTTACTAATTCAATATGAGGTGACGTATGCATAATATACACTAATCACATATCATTTAAAAATAGTATTAAACATACATCACTATAATTAATTCATGTGGAATAAAGAGGATAATAATCATTATAAAATATATACATAATAACCTTATTTAAATAAATCATCTCTATTTACAAAAGTAACCTTCATATCATACCCTCTTTTATAAAATATCATATAAATTATCAATATTGGAAACCTAGGGGAAAAAAAGGTGAGATCATTTGACAATTAAGAGTTATTATACAAGATAACAATTAAATATCATAATTGAGTATATGTTGAACATAAGTGTTTCAGAATAGAAATATCATTCACAAATTCATAAACCATAAAAAACGATTCAAAGAATGTGAAATCAAAATAAACCTATTCTTGATTTATAATAGTGTTTGACATCAAAGAATCCAGAGCAATGAGATAATAAGAAAGGTATAATAATATATCGTAAGACTGAGTCATACAAGTGTGTTATAAACATAATCATATAAACCATGTGTTATCGATTGTCACTAATAAATTATTTAAATAATATATATTTTTCTAACTTGAAATGTCCTTTCATGGGATTGTACTAATTGGTAATATACCCACTTTGGTTTGGGATAACCTCATGTGTATCCTATTGATCACGTATGTTATAAAATTAACCCTATAAAATAAAGGGATATATTAAAAAAATTATCACATAATAATAAACTTCTCATACATATTTAATGATTATATTAAACAATTCATAATTCCATCAATTCCAATTATCCCATGGCATTTAAATTATATTCAAGAGTATTTCTTTAAAAATTTATCATGTCATCAAAATAATGATGGTGGATGGTATCATTAGTGTATATATACACAAAATTTTTTAAGGATGTTGAAAATGATTAAATATATTTTTATAATATTATTATAAAAATTAATTGAAAACAATGATAAATATAATTTTATTTTTAAAAATATAAAATACAAAAATTGGGGATAAGATTTTTTTTGGAAAACCATGGAAATTTTGAAATAATATTTCATAATGAATATATACCTTAAAGGGATGAAATGTAATGACCTGTATTTTCTCCTTATAATTTTTTATTATATGGATTTATTACGAGTCCATGAAAATTGATGGTGCATTATTCTAAGCCTTGGTGTGTCCCCGAATGAATTTCTGATATTTTTTTCATGTAGGTTTTGTAAACACATGCGTGGAATTTTGTAACTTTAGAACCGGTGCTAGAAATTGAAAACTGAGGACACTGTTGAACTCACAACACTGATATTTTCTAAATAAGACCTTCACCCTGACCACACTAGGTTGATGGTGGAAGATAGTTTTTGTGGTTTTCATGGGAGAATTGAAAAATAAAATAAATAACTTTATTTTATTTTTCTTCAAACAAACATTTTGAATCTTGGTGGTGGGGACCACCTGAAATCACCTATAATGTGGGGAAGCCCTTGAAATTCCCCAAACTAATGTGCCAATATTAATTAAATTCATTAACTTACCTTAATTAAAATGGGAACCTCACCTATTCTTGGGGGAATCATTAGAAAAGGGAGAATATGGGGAGATCCTTGGAAGATCATCCTCAAAAGAGGAACATCCATCAGATCATGAACGAGGAACCCTCTTTGGAGCGTGTTGCGAGGGCGATGGACGTCACCGTCTTCATCGTCTTCATCTCCTTCCTCACACAACATCCAATGAGAAAATGAGGTAGGGGGTTTATTTTGGGTTATGATAATTATTATTTTGTTGATTCATCATTTTCTCGATTCTCAATGAAAATGGCCAAACAAACACGACCATCGTACCACCAAAATACTGTGAAATTCCATATTTGGTCTTTATGCGTTCTTCATGCATTTTTTTACACCAAATAATTAATCGGGCCGAAAACAAAATTTTTTGATGAGTGTGACATATGGATGCATAGACCTCAACCTGAGGATTGCGAATACGAGGTCATCATATTTTTTGGTATTAGAACGAAGGTGTGGTGACTCGCGGAAGAGGAGGGTGGCCGACAACCGGCCGACCGCGGTTCGAGAAGGTGGCGGAGAAAGACGGTTGCTGGCACGCCGTTAAGGCCGTGTGGAACTAGTGTGGCGTGCGTCCGAGCCACCTATAGCAGAGGTGGCCACGATAGAGAAGTGGACGGTGGCCGGTATGCCAGCCGGCCGTGTGCATGCAGGGTGGCGTATGTCCATGCCACCGGTAGGGGAGAGGGATTCGGCTACTTAGTCATGGAGGTGCACTCGGAGGGTGGATATCAACCAGTCAGCCACAGGGGGACAACGACACCATTAGGCCGCTAGAAGGAGGGAGCCGTCTGGTCTTCTGGCCAGCCGCATCACACCGAACAGTAACCCAGTGGGTCCCACGTTCCACCAGGCGGTGCTACATGGAACCCCCCGGGTTTGCCAAACCGAAAGGTCCACTAGCCTGTTTGGAATACTGTGAGAACATCCCTCTAGGTTGATGTTATGGTGGGCCCCCCACGGTGGACCGCACCAGCCGAGTAGGCCGCGGCCCTTGTGCCACGCCGATCGAGACTCACCCAACGGGCCGGACCGCTCCCTTTTCGGGCTAGGGCATTCCACGGCCCAGGGGGGGCAGGTCCGCCACGGTCTAGCTCGTCTGGGCTAGACTGCTAGCAGTTCGAGTATACCGAGACAGGGTTTGGGTGTGTTGGTCTGACCAGGTCATACCAGACCCAGGCCCATCGGGACCCAGATACACCTTTGCGGCCATATCCTGAGAACCGGATGTCCATTTGATGAACCATCTATGGAAATGGATTTCTCAGATAGAGACGGTCCATTAGGAATACTCCACATAATTTTTGGATATTGTTGGATTATTCCTGGTTTGGATCGATCTAGAATCCAACTGGGCCCCTAGAACGGAAACACTAATAACATGCAGACTAGGCATCCGATTGATGTTTCGTCTATTGCATTGGGTCCCTTATGATGTGACAGACCTATGGGATACATCATCATAGGAATCTGTGGCAGTTTAAGTATCTAATGATGGATTGAGTAGTGGAAACTCCTAGAATCAAGCATGCTTAATTCACGAATCATGTGGTTGACTGTACATGAGGACTCTTCAGATCCTGTCTTGGTCATCTTCAGATCCTGTGTGGGTCAGCGCTTAGCGATCATGTGTGGGTCAGTGCATACTGATCTTGTTTAGGTCATCTGTAGATCCTGTGTGGGTCATTTTAAGATCATGTGAGGTTTATCTTCGATCTTGAGTGGGTTAATAGTAGGGCATCTCGCTGAAGTGAGACGATCTTTCAATACATCTGATTATCTATACTTCCATACATAATTTATACATGTTGTGAGATGGGTACTTTACTTTGTGTCACACTACTATGAGGTGGTAACTTCATGGTATACTTCTATGTGGCATTACATTTGTGGTACATACCATCGTGTTGTTAACTATGTGGTATTTCTACCTTTGTGGTGTTACAATTGTGGTATTCTTCTCTCACGTGTGAAATGAGTATATATATAGATAACATAGGTATATGTATGGAAATATATCAATGTAGTGTTGATGTCTATTGACATTTTTTGATATTGAGGTCTTGTTTAATGGTTTATCCTCCGTGTATTCTAGGAGACCTTCGGGGGTCTTGGGGTCCCCACTGATTATCGTTATACTCACCTTTTTCAGGCAATGCCCGCACCATGCTGTTTATTATGTGGACGACAGACATTGTTGATCGAGGATGAGGGTGCCAGGGCTGGAGGATGCTCAGGGGTAGACCGTAGATGAGGCATACTTTAGAGACGACCTTTAGAGAGTTGTACCAACCTTTTAGGTAGGGACTTTGGCAGGAGTTCACATGATCTATTTTCAGTTTTACATGTATATTCCAGTTGCTCTTTTATTCTAGCCCCTTACTTACTGTACACACCCAGTTTACTTTATAGTTTACAATGTGCTTGTATCTTGTTGTGTGCTTGTTTTGTGTGAGTTTATAGGTTTAAAGATAATACGTTCCAAGTTTTAGGGATATGACTTTCCGGTGCTAGTCGCCAACCCCAAGCATGTGAATGGCAGGCTTGGGGTAGTCACGACACGGGCCTCGTGGGACATGTTGTGAAAAATTGTTATCATAGGCGCAGGTTCTACCGAAGAAGATGGAATCTGATATTTTAATCGACATTAGCACAAAGTGTTATGAGTGTGGTAATTAGTCTGGGGAATCCAGTGTTGGGGTGGCGGTTGACGTATCCATACACCAGGACCCTGACTTTTGATTTCTCAATCAGTGCACAAAAAAAATGATTGCATGTGTGTTTTTGAAAAGTTTTCTTTGTGATATCTTTGAGTCATCTCACCAGGTATAACTTATTGACCATGGAACACCTGTTTTGTTTTCAGGATGCCTCCGCACATACAACTATCCTAGGTTCCAGGTAGAGTATGCGATGAAATCCCACTGTGCGATGAGGCTTCGGTGCAGTTTCCCCTTATAGTGGTTGTACCACCGAGTGGTGTACCAGTAGCACCACTACCCATTGGGAAGCTGATTCCACCAGCTCTAGTAGTAAATGGTGCATGAAACTTGAGAAAATGGCATGAGTTCCAGTGCTAGAGGCCACTGAGGTTCCATGGAAAGACAAATCCCCAGGTGGATGACGAATAGCTAGAGATCGTGGTTTGAGTTTTTCGACTAGTAGGGACAACATCTGATCTCACAATGATCCTTGAAGATAGTCTTGTTTAGGAAACAATGGTAAGATGGTGGAGAATGATTCTTCAGGTTAATAATGAGGTCACTCTCATTTGGGCATACTTCTATATCCTTTTCATGGAAGAGTTCTTCCCAGAGACTCTACGCTCTGTGCTTGTACAGGAGCTTCTCCACCTTTAGCAGGGCAGCATGACCTTGGCTTTGTATTCAATGAAGTTCACTGACCTCTTTTGCTACACCATTGACATGGTGAAGGATCCATTCTTTAGGGCCTAGAAATTTGATAATGGGTTCAGACGAGAGATTAAAGCTTCAATGATTTCCCTAAACATCCTAAAGTAGGTGGGGGTGTTAGAGCGAGAACTATTCGTGGAGATTTTCCTTACTGACCATTCGCTGACAGGAAGACCCACCACCAAATGTCATGTAAGTGAGTCATTTTTAGCTCGCAGTAGATAGATAATGCATAGGTCTAAGAGGACCAGACCTGTATGTGGACGACCGTAGGATATAGGGTCGGTCATGTGGGGTTCTCGAGACAAAGCAGGACAGGTGAAGAGAAATAAGTGTTACTTATACGGGGGACATAGTCACATGGATCACGACTTGCTGACCCTCCATACGGATGACCAGAAGACATACGAAGGGCCTCTAGGGTAGAGGAGAATATTTGATTTATGAGTTCCGCAGGCAGTATGCAGATGTGGCAGAGGAGCTGGCCGTGAAGTAGGCATTGTGCCACAATTCGAGGTTCTACCGCCACCACCTCTAGGTGGCACACCCTGACCACATGGAGCAGGTGGACATGGACATGCTTATCACTAGGCATTTGAGGCCTAAGTCCATAGTGCTCCGGAGATGATACAATGTACTATCTCTATCTACTCCAACTTAGCTATAGTACTTATAGACGAAGGTTCCAGTACCTCTGTTATTACCACGACCCTCGTTTAGAGCTTAGAGATTCCGGTGGATCTGTTGGCTCAATCCTTACACCTAGAGACTTATATGAGAGATGATTTGATGATTAAACACTAGTTATGGTAGTGTGAGATTACTCTAAGAGGTGAGAGTTGTAGCTGGGATCATCTAATAGCAGCCTGGAGGCCTTACGACATCATCTTGGGTATTGATTGGATAGCTACAGTCTATGCTCAGATCGACTATATTAGGCGCAATGTGTGGTGTGTCTGCAAGGATAGGAAAAGTTTTTCCTTTACCAACGAGAAGGGAACCTTGGCAGTACAGGATAATCTTACCCAGAGGAGGGGGCAGTCGATCACACATCAGTTGGCTAGACCTACACTTAAAGTGGTTTTTGTGGTGACTATGATATATAATGTAGTAGTGGACCAGTACAATGATGTTTTCCCTGATGATGTTCTAGGTTTACCTCCTTAGTGGGAGGTGGAATTTTACATTGACTTGTGCCTCGAGATGACACCAATTTCTACACAAGCATATCAGATGGATCTCGTGATGTTTTGAGATATTCTAGTATAGCTGGAGGACTTATAGAGAAAGGTATTCATTAGGCCCATTTCTTCTTGTTGGGGAGCCCTAATTTTGTTTGCCAAGAATGTGGATGGGAGTTTTAGACTCTGTGTGGGATATCGGCACCTAACCTAGGTGACCATATAGAAAAAGTACCCAATCCCTAGGATTGACGATCTCTTTGATCAGTTAAAGGGAGAACACTAGTTTTCAATGATAGATCTTAGATCAAACTATCACCAATTCATTGTACGAGATGAGGATGTGTAGAAGACGACCTACAGATGTTGGTATGGACACTTTGAGTTCCTGGTTATGCCATTTGGTGGCACCAACGCCCCAACGGTGTTCACGGGACTCATGAACATGATCTTCTAGCCATACCTCGATGGATTTGTGGTAGTCTTTATAGATACCATCCTGATATACTTTTCTACCGAGGAGGAGCATGTATATCATCTGCATATAGTTTTAGACACACTCCGAGAGCACCATCATTATGGTAATATCTCAAAGTGCTGGTTCTGGATCTAACAGGTACACATCCTAGGACATGTTTTCTCAGAGGTTGGAGTTGTGGTGGATCATGAAATGATTGAGGTTGCGCTTTCTTGGGAGCTACCTAGGAATGTGATGGTGGTGCATAGTTTTATGGGATTGTCCGGTTACTACCGATGGTTTGTGCCTAAATTTTCCAGAGTTATGGCACACCTATCGGCATTGAAGAAGTAGGAGAAACCCTTCGTGGAGTTGGAGATATTCCATCAATATTTCCAAGAGTTGAGGTAGAGACTGAAGAGTGCCCCCATCTTGATTCTACTGAAGGAAGGTGTTGGGTATGTAGTCTACTGTGACCCATTAGGGACCAGGATTGGATGTGTCCTGAAGCTGGAGCAAGAATTGATAGCATATGGTTCTCTACATCTGAGAAAACATGAGAAAAACTATGCTACCCATGACTTGGGATTAATAGCAGTGGTCTTCACCATGAAGATGTGGTGACATTACTTGATGGGAAAACATTTTACAGTCTACTCTGATCACAATAGTCTCAGGTATATCTACTTTCAAAAGGTCCTGAACATGAGACAATAGTGTTGGATTCAGTTCCTCATGTACTATGACTTAGAGACAGTATATACCCCTTGTAAGGGGAAAGTAGTACAAGATTCACTCAGTAGGAGATCTGGTATACAGTTTCTGAATGAGTCGACATAACATCTAGCTTCCTTGCAGATATCCTACTTGGATCGAGATGGAGAAGCTTATCATCAGTCTCTAATAGTCACTCCCCCACTCCTTCAGCGAGTTAGGGAGACACATCATGGGGACACTGACTGTGAGGCATGACGTGCTCAGATATCCACTGGACAGGAACTTGATGGATTATTTGAAGTTGGGGAGCATGCCATCCTCTTTATAGGGCGTACTATGGTATCAGTGGTTCTATGAGAGGAAGTATTGTGGGTGGTCTATACGTCCTCTCTAGTGGTACATCTACGAGTGGTGAAAATGGACCCGTACCTCCAGAGATATCACTGGTGACCGAGAATGAATAAAGTAGTGGTAGAGTTTGTCCCACGGTGCCTCACTTGTTAGAATGTGAAGGCAAAGCATCATGAATCAGTAGGCTTAGTTCATCTACTAGAGGTTCCAGAGTGGAAGTGGGGTAGAATTTCTATGGACATTGTGACTAGAATTCCACGAACATATAGGGGTCATGAATCTATCTGAGTGATCATTGATAGACTCACCAAGTCGGCTCACATCCTACATATTAGATAGTATGGACTAGTAGAGGGCCTGGGACGCATATACGTGTAAGAGATTGTGCGAAATCATCGGGTTCCATCTACGATTGTCTCTGATCTTGATGGAAATTTTAATTCCAGGTTATGGAAGGGGTTGCAGGAGGTGATCGGGACACAGATTTGGTTGAGAACTACCTTCCATCCTCAGACAGATGGTCAGATAGAGCTGACCATTCAAACCCTTGTGGACATGCAACGTTCTTGTGTCTTAGATTTTGGCCACAACTGAGAGCATCACTTGCCTTTGGTGGAGTTCGTGTACAAATAAATCTATCACTCAGCTATATGGATGGAACCATTTGAGGCATTGTACGAAAAACCTTACAGATCACCTCTGTGCCGGACTAACCCCAGGGAGTTAGCACACATGGGACCAGATATAGTACAGGCTACAATAGATAAGGTGTAGATCATCCAGAAGAGGATGAAGACTACATAGTGTAGGCATAAGGCTTATGCTAATAGGAGATGAAGACCTCATAATTTTTAGGATAGTGACAATAAATTTCGACGGGTCTCACCTCAATGAGGTTTGTAGAGACTTGGCATGGGTAGAAAGTTAGCTCTGAGGTTCATCAGACCTTTTTAGTTTATCATTAGATTTGGCGAGGTGACGTACCACCTTTATCTTCCCTCTCAGTTGTACCAGGTGAATGACATTTTCCATGTATCCCAGTTGAGAACATTTGTTCATTGTCCTTCGAACAACATTTACTGGGGCGATCTAGACATCGACGATGGGTTGATGTTTTCGGTAGTTCCAGTAGAGATTGCAGATCGATAAGAGAGATTCCATCATTAGTGATCGATACCTCTGGTGTGCATACATTGGTAGCACGAAAACCTCCAGGAGATAACATGGGAGTGGGAAGTTCAAATTCATGCTTAGTACTCCCACTTTTCTTTCCTAGTTTGTGATGTGAATTTTGTGGATGAAAAGCCCTGAGGTGGGGAGAATGTAAAGAAATATTGTTTTACCAAGTAATTTTTTTATATAAAATTATTACAAGTTTGAAAAAATTTACGGCGCATGATTTAGTGGCCCGGTGTTCCATGAATGAATATCTGATTTTTTTGGGTAGGTTCATTAAACGTGTGAGTGGTGTTTTGTAACCATTGAACCAGTGCTTGAAATTGAAATCCAAGGACACCATTGAACTCATAGTGACGATATTCACTTAATGAGACCATCCAAATGACCACTGTAGGTCAAGGGTGGAAGTTAGTTGTTCGGGTTTTCGTTGGAGAATTTAAAAATAAAATAAAGGACTTTATTTTATTTGTCTTGAAACTACCATTTTGATTTTTGGTCTTGGGGACCACCAAAACTCCCACATTAATGTGGTGAAACACATGGAATTCCCCCAACTAGTGTTCCCGCATTAATAGAATTAATTAACATAACTTCATTAATATTGTCACCTCATCTCTTTGTGTGGGAATCACTAGAAAAGGTGGAACTTGGGAAGAGACTTAGAAGATCATCCTCCAATGAAGAACATCATCTCAATCATGAATGAGGAACCGTGATGGGAGAGTGTTGTGGGGGTCAAAGACGTCGGTGTCTTCATCATCTTCATCTTTTTCATCACACCACCTGTAATTTGAAAATGAGGTAAGGGGATTATTTTGAGATATGATAATTATCTTTTTGTCGATTAGTTATATTCTCGATTCTCAATGAATATGGCCAAACCAACATGGACATCGAACCACCAAAATACCATGAACTTTCTTATTCATTCTTCACACATTCTTCATGTGTTCCTCAACACCAAATAATTGTGCGTGCTAAAACAACAATGTTTTGTTGAGAATGACATATACACGCGGAGACCATGACCCTAGGATCACAAATATGCGGTCGTCATATTTTTCGGTCTTAGAACGATGTTGCGGTGACCCATGGAAAAGGAGGGAAACTGGAAATCGGATGACCAGGGTTCGAGCAGGCGGCATGGGAGCATGGAAGCGGCATGCCGACCGACCTTGTGGAACCGGGGTAGTGCACTTCTACACAGATGGTAGCGGAGTAGGTCACGGTGCATCAGCCGTAGTGGAGAAGTGGATGGTGGCTGGAATTTCGTCCAACCGTGTAAATGAAGGACGACACGCGTACACACTATAGATAGAGGATAAGGTCATGGATGCTTAGTCGCGGTGGTGAACCAAGAGGGCGGCCGACACCCGGCCGGTCTCAGATGGAAAATAGCGGTGTCATGCTGCTGGAAAGAGGAAGCTGACCGGTCTTCTAGCTAGCCACGTCATGACGCGTGGGTTCCCATAAAGTCCCACATGATAAAAGGCAGTGCTATATGGCACCAGTGGTTTGGACAAACTGAACAGTCCGTTGGACAATTTGAAATACCGGTGACACCTCCCCCATAGGAAGCGACTAGTGCGGGCCTCACCATGGCAGACCACACCAGTTGAGCAGGCCGCACCCAGCACCGACCGAACTGCCCCCTTTGTGGGCCAGGCAGGTCCACGGCCTAGTGGGCTGGGCCCGCTGTGGTCCAACACATCTGGTATAGACCCGGGCCCTTCTGGACCTAGATACGCCTTTTAGACATATCTTGAGAACATGGAGTTTGTTTGATGAACCACCTGTGGCACTAGATTACATGGATCAAGACTGTCCATTTGGAATACTCCACTTGATTTTTGGATAAATTTTTCGTACGAACATGTTGGATCGATCACAGATCCAACCAGGCCCCTGGAACAGAAATGCTAATAACTTATAGATCGGGCGTCTGATTGACGCGACGTTTGTCACATTGGGTCCCTTATGACTGGAAAAACTTTTGGGATTATTCTTAATAGGAATTAATTGAAATTTAATTATTGACTGATGAATTGAGGAGAAGAACGTTTTGTAATCGAGCATGCTAAGCATGGGAACCTTGTGGCTGACTATACAAAAGAAGACTTCAGATCCTGTTTGGGTCTTCTTTGGATCCTGTGTTGGTCAGCGCTCAACGATCCTGTCTGGGTCAGCACATACCAATCCTACGTTGGTCATCTCCAGATCTTGTGTGGGTCATTTTCAGAACTTGTGTGGGTCATCATCAATCCTGAGTGGGTTAATAGTAGAGATTCTCGATGAAGTAAGATGATCAATAAATACAGCTAATCATTCATACTTCTATACTTAAATTATACCTGGTGTGATCTGAGTAATTTCATTTTTGATACACTTCTGTGTGGTGGTACCTTAGAGATATACTTTTGTGTGGTGTTACCTTTGTGGTACTTACCTATGTGGTGTTACCTTTGTGGTACTTCTACCATTGTGGTGTTACCTTTGTGGTATTCTTCCCTTACATGTGAAATGAGTATATATTGATAAAATTGTCATATTTATTGTCATATACCTATAAAGAGTATATGAATATTTCATGGTGATTTTTTATTGAGGTATTGATTTTCGATTTATCCTTTTTGGATTCATGGTGACCTTCAAGGGTATTGGGGTCAACACTGTGTATCGTTATACTCACCCCTACACAGGCTACACCCGCTCTATGATGTGACTTGTGCAGATGATGAACAACGTTGAACGAGGAAAAGGGTTCCAGGGATGAAGTTTTCTCGGGAAAGGGCCTTAGACGAGGCATACTATAGAGATGACCATTCGAAAGTTGTACCTACCCTTTAGGGAGGGTACATGGTGAGTGTTCACATGAGTTGTTTTCATTTTTTCTTGTACTTTCTAGTTGTTCTTGTATTATGGCCCCCTTAGTTACTGTACACACCCTGTTTACTTTATATATTACTTTTTTCTTGTATCTTTCATTGTGTTGTTTTGTGTGAGTTTACAAGTTTAAAGGAAATGCCATCCGGGATTTAAGGATATGCCTTTCCAGTGCTAGTCACCAGCCTCTGGCCTATGGAAGGTGGGATTGGGGTAGTCACAGCACGGGCCCCAGGGGGTAGGTCATGACATGAAATGAGATCAATCATTAAATTTTTAAAAATACTAGTTTCACATCATTTCATATATAGACTAAATAACCCATACTTGAAAATTTTAAGAGATTCGATAACAATGATTTATATATAAATTCAACGATTGAATAACATGAACAAAAAAATTCCATTTATATGGCCAAATAAAATGTATAAACAATATAATGTATTTTGATTTTGTATTATAAGATTCCCAATCAAAAATAAAATTTAATGTCATGTTATCTTCAGTGATTTTATTTTTATATATTTATGAAAAAAGGAGAAATAAAAATATGTTTAAATTTAAACCATGATAATAATAAATTGAGAATAAATTATATGGGAATAAAAAGATAAATATAATAATTTTTTCAAAATGGAAATATAAAAATGATAAATGATTATTAAATGTTAGATTATAATATATACATTAACCTCGTTATTCCTTATATATGAGCATCCTATAAACTGATGAGTTGTAGACATAATTTTTTTTTCATTGATAATAAACATATTATTATTTATATTACTTCATACCAATTACTTATAATATATACATTATATTTATTAAAAATTATTTTTAAATAATAAATATTTAGGTGATTACTATTTCATTTTTTATACTTGTTTCAGTTTGAGGTTTCTAGAATATTCACCATGGTCATTGTTCTAGAATATTATTCATGTAACAAATATAATATTTAATTATTATATAATTATTACAAACCATTTTTATTGGGAAGTGATAGAAAATGAAATACATAACCTCATAGAGGAATTGGTCTGTACTCACACATAGGTTACACTATCATATTTTAGTGGAATAAAGTAAAAGATGTTTTATTATAATTCTCTGTTATGAGGAAAATGTTTTTAAATAAATAATAAATATAACATTAAATCCATATTTTTTTAAAAATTCACAACTATTGGTGAGGGAAAATGATTTACATTTATTCATCGTGGCATATTCCACACATATGAATGACAAAAATATTAATTTTTAATTATAATTAAAGTATGTATATATTGATTTTTCCATAAATATAATAATATTTAATTATACCTGTGAAATTTATTAAATTTATTTTGGATATTTATAGGATATTTTTATTTTTTGTAAGAAGAATAAAACATCCAAATCATGGTAATATTGATTAACTCTTCCTTTGGTATCTTCATTTAGAAATAATCATTATCCATATTGGGTTGATCATTTATTAGACCAAGAAACATTTTACAAGGAACATTTGGAAGTGTTTTTTGTATATCATGGTAAATTTAATGTTCTCAACAGATGAGAAAAAAATATTACATGAGGTCCCCTTCAATAAAATTCATTCATTATTTAGTTTATTTATTTATTGATAATTTTTTCTCTAAATGAGTCTAGGTTCCAAACAAAATAAAGTATTTCATTATATTATTCATAAAAGCTATACCATTTTATGTTATGCTTCTATAGAATACTTTTCGTAACATTAAAATCATTCATTTAAAAACATCATTTTGATTAAATTACTAATTTACAGGAAATGAATCCACTTAAAATATTGAAACATAAAAATAATAAATATCAATTTCTATGTTCTCTAAATAAACAAATATTCATATGTATCATAAAATATTAAATTTATCCATGAGAAAGTATTTAATTTCATATTTTATAGTCAAATTTATTGTGTTAGATAATTTTACAATTAGAACTACTTTTGAGGATAATTATAATATTATTTTCCTAATTATTTTATGATTTTAACAGACTTATTTTTTAATAGTAAACAAAACCATCTTGTATTATATGGGGTACAATCATCAAGGTTAATGGTCTTTGATCCACATATTCTACACAAATTAGTCCCCTTTTATTGGGTGGTGGGTTTCAAAAATATTTTAACTGTGTATGGGTATTGGATATTGTGCAAGATGATTATCTTGTTTTCAAGGAAGAATAGATATTTTAGAGTGGATCTAGAAATTCATAAGGAATATTTTGGGTGGGGTGGACCAAGAATAATGATTCTTTTGGCGAAAAGTATATATATAGAAGTACAGTCATCATATATGATTGGACCATGATTAATATGTAGTATTAAGAGACCGTGTTGGAGCACATATATTTTATAAAAATAAGAATAAATTTTTTTCCAAAATGAAACAAGGTAGTTGGAACATAATAATGCGTATTTTAGGTTATATTTGAGAATTTTGTTGATATAGTAGGATTTTAGCATAATGATCATTGGTCTAAAAAATATTACAAGTATCTATGGGTTCATCCCAATCCTTAAGGGGTGGGATAATTCTTGACCTATCTACAGTTCTATGGGGGTGTTCAAATGTGTGGATTATAATCATATATACCTAACTTATTTTTTTATTATTTTATAACATAGTGAGTGTTAAACTAAAAAATAAATTTGATAAATTTCAATTATACATGGAAATATTTTTGTAATAATAATCATTACATTAGTCAATAACTATAAATAAAAAGATATTCCACATTCCATTTTTTATAGTTTTTCTTAATTATATATATTGAATTTAATAGTAAACATGTATATGGGTGTATAAATTAATTTCTTTTAAGAAATAAGATTCTAATATTTAATATAAATAAGAGATTGGATATATAGGTGGATAAGTATGGTCTTGATCATAGATATTATATTTAATTGAGTTTCAATACAAGATTTAATTTTGATCTATTTTAGGATTTTTTAGGTCTAAATGTTTAGATAACTGGACCAGAAATAATACATTAAAAATAATATGATAAAATGTTGAAACATCCAACAATTAAACAATTCCCAATAAAATATAAGTATCTAAAAATAAAATTATTCAATCCAGGAAACATATTCATAATATTAAAAATGACTTTACCCTTCCCCACAAAAATCCCATGAAAACATTTAAAACCTTGCTATGAGATGAAAATTATCATTATGGGATACCCACGGAATGAAAAAATATCATTACAATAAAAATAAAGAGACTCATATATAATTTTTATTTAACTTTAATGTCCATAGATAATTTGAAATAAAACATTTTCACATGAGAAATACACACAAATGTAGATAAAATAAAACCATTAAGACACATGGCATGAAATAAAAGTATATTTTGGTGATTTACAGCATTATAAACATAAAACCATTTCAAAACACTTTAAATTTGAATTAAAAAAAATATTATGTCATTCTTTACCATTATCAAATGAAACTAAGATCTATAATCTAGATACCCTTTTTATAAGTAATACAAGTCTCCCCAATGATCTATAATGGGATTCGATAATTCATGTAATCTATATTACTGGCACATATGAACTATAATGGTAATAAACCCTTTGTATAAGATATATAATAATCACCGCTTTCATATAAATCTAAATTACCATTTTATCAACCAATCACATTTATATAAAACAATGTTAAAAACTATTTATAACCCATATTACAAAATTGAAAATAAAATACTATTTTCATTTAGAAAACCATTTTCAATAAAAGAATATTTTATTTGAAACCCATTTCTCATGAAGAATATCAAAAGAAATTTAAAGAGGGTTTTATAAATAAGAAAAAGTGTGTAATTGAAAGGGAATTTGTAAATAAATTAATATTAATTGGGGAAGAATATTTGATGTTACCTTGAAAGTTAATGTTGAAACACAATAAAAATGTTCAATGAAAGACACATAAAAATATTCATCTTTGAAAACCATTTAATTAAATTAACAATAGAATAAATGAAGATTAGAATATTTTAACAACAATATAAAAAATATAAAATAATAACATGTATATTGACATGGTGGAAAGGATGTAGAAAATATATTTTCAATCATTCAAAGTTTCATATACCACATTGAAAAATTTGACTAATATTCTCTGTGGAAGAAGAGCATTTTACAAAGCATAAAAACACAAAAATATATTAGTTAAAGATAAAATTTATAATGTGGTTGTATATAATACTAATAAAAGAATTTGGGTGTATAAAATAAAAATATTCCCCAATTAAAGGAGATTTATATTATGTCCCTAACATTGATTCTGACTCGACATATATGTTATTTATCATTCTCTTCCTTAGAAAATTCATTTTCATAGAAAATTCAAACAACTAAGCCTGGTTTTTTACCTAAAATAAGATTTAAATAAATATAATTGGGGTTATATTAAGATGTTTTGGCATATCATCAAAAAAATGTAAATTATGTCTTATTCATTTAGAATAATATGTTACCTTCAATAAGAGAGTCTAGGCACACATTAATAATTTCTAAAAATATTAAAATACAATTACTATATTATAGTGGAAAAGTAAAAAATATTGATGATAAATGATTAGTGGATGAAATTTTATACTATATATTATATTATTTGTACCCATATAATTTGTTTGATATTTCATAATAATTTTGAAAATTATTAAATCAGAAAATACCATTGTTGTAAATTTAATACTTTGCATTACTGTGAATTTAAAAAAAACGTCATATAAAAAAAATTATATTTTCAAATAGAAATTATATAAAAAAAAATTATTCACCTTGTAATGAAAATATATATATTTAATTCATTATTTTTAAAACCAGTTATTTTAATTTTCAATTAATTACTTAATTACTACATCATCACTATGAAAGCCATTAGGTAAATAATTTCTACTATAAAAATTAAAAATAAACTAAGAATATGAATATAAATACATTATCTTTCCCAATACTATTCTTTGTTGAATATATCTTCTGGATGGAACATATTCTTATTGTAATACTTACTAAAAACATCAGTGTGACAAGTTTTACTTTTCTCAGAATAAAATATTATAAGGGGTAAAGTCTTCCCAGTGGCACCAAGAGGGAAGAAATTACTCCCATTGATTATTTTGGTTGCAAAATTCTAATAATATAAAATTAGATGCATTTCCATGGTGATTTGATAATATTTATAATATTACATTAACCCATAATTACATGGTATACCATTAACTGTGGAAATAATACTAATACGTTTAATACTGATATTGTTTAAATTAAAATGTTTCTATTTACTAAATTTGTACATTATTATTAAAAATCTATAATCAATTGTTTTTAAAACTCAAAAAATATTTGTTCCTAAAATTGTTTTCAATTAATTTTGTAGATGGAGGGAGAAAGCATTCTTTTTAATGTGAAAATGTTCATAAGATTGAAATGTTTTTAAATCCAAATTCAATTTGAAAATTAATAAAGATGTCTAAATATGATCAATATTTTTTTTTTCTATTTATAATTTTTAATGAAATTTATAATATTTTTTATCATTATAAATTATTTTAATGAAAATATAGTTTTCTATTTGAAAGAATGCTTTTTCACTATTCACCAAAAAATGTAACATTTTAGAAATATTCAAAATATTAACACGATAATAATTTCGAAATTACTCATTGAAAATGACATTTATGTTTTCAAATATAATTTTTAAAACTAAAAAAAAATTTGTTTTGAAACATGTGTTTCATCAAAGTGTGGTAAACCATGCATTGAAAGAAAAAAAAATTATATGTAAAATTCTATTTGTTTTTACTATATACTTCTAAAACAAATTTTGTTAATATTTTTTTTCAAAATATAATATTTATATTTCAATAATATCTCTCACTAATAGTGATTAAATCTTTTTTGATAAAACTTCATTATAATAATAGAAATGGGTTTTTTCAAAAAATAAACTCGTTTTTTATATTCAATTGGTCTTTATTTTCATATCAATTTAATTTTTATTTAGTCAATTAATTTTATAATCATGATCCAATTATTTTTCAGAATTTCTATAATATTTTTCATACCCACAGTTTTAATTCCTTGTTTATAATGGAATCATTTATGTAATAATATTCAGCTGATCATTTAAAATCAATGTGGTGTATCATGTAAACTATTTAATATAATGTTTCTTTCTCAAAATATAAAGAAGTCACATTATAAACAATTAATAAATTTAATCCTTACAAATTTAACTTTGATTTGTTAATGATTTTTCAACTTTTTAAAATAACTTTATTGAAATCCAACATCAGAACAAGGGTTAATAATACTTGTATTTGAAAAATGGTAATTAAAAGTATAAAATTCACTTGAGATAACACACACTATGGATCAAATAAAAAACATGGATATGGAAGGGAAAGCATACTATTATTTTCTGATATATAGTGATAGAAAACATTTTCATGATAAATTAAAAAAAAAACCTAATTATATGATGGGTGAAAAGTTAATTGAATTTCTTTGAAATAAAACTATGGAGATAAAATTTTTATTTCAATATTATTTTAATTGTTTCGATTTAGTTCATTTAAATATTAAAAAATAATATAAGGATAATGAATTCCATGAAAATTATTTTTTACGCATTAAGAAAATATTATATCCTTAAATGTTATCATATACCTTTATATTTTATCTCAACCCATAATTTTGTTATCTTCATAATTCACGAAGCCTTTAATTTCATCACAATTGACATTAAATATCCCTATTTTTAATGTAAAAATTTTCCAATAAGAAATAAAATCACGCCTTGATCTTGGATTCTACATTATTTTATTATTTTTTTGTTCATGTATATAGAATTCACACACATTGTACGAATTCGTGAGAGCTTCTTCAAATTCTATAGCTTCTTTTTTAAAAATTATCCTTGTACATATTGAATTTTCTTAATGTTGGTAGGGAAATAGTTTTGGAAAATATCCTTTTATGACATATAATTTTGAATCTTATAAAAACATGATTTTGATTAAACATTAATACATTTTTTTTCAAACATCCAGTCAAGGAACATTTTCAAATACTATAAGTATGACCCATAATAATATAAGATAAATCCAATTATTTAATTTATTCATGAGGGTATTTTTTATTAAAAGATATTTTAAAACCTAATGTTCTTCAAATTCATGTTATTTGGCAACATATTTGATAATTCTAGGATAATATTTACATTTTTATAAAACCTAATAAAATTTATTATTTTTTGGATTTGATTAAAAACAAAACCTGAACCATGGTTGTATAGAGGTATATAAGAGGAGTTTGATATTTCATAAAACTATTTTTATGGGATTTGAATGTTAATAATTGGTTCATAATAATAAGAACAGGAAAATTCAATATTTTTTCAAGAATGGCTATTGTAGAATACAAAAATGTTTTTTGAGATCCTTTTCATTCCTTTTGTAACTCAAATTCCTCGATCTGAAATTATTTTCAAATAATGATTTTACTAAATAAATATTATTTTAATTTTAGACAATATTGAACAAAAATTAATAAATCCAACATTTCACTATTAAATATTCTGATATAATATTTAATGGAACATAAATAATAATTTAAAAAACCATATAATACAATGTTTTCACTTTCAATTGGAATAAATTTTTTTCGACCAAATAAATCTTTCTAAAAAAAGAAGTTTTCCTTTCCCAAAAATCATCCTGATTTTCAAATTTCATTCATCCTTCCCCATACCCTTCCTATGAAAAATATTTATAAAAATTGGACGAGAAAAACATTCATAGTGATGGATACAAAAAAAGAATGGTGTTAGTCGAATGAAATCATAAAAAATCATATAAATATTAAAATTATCTTAAAATTAAATTTTGCACATTAAATAAATTTTTTTAGCTCAAAAAAATATTTTTATCAATTAAATTCATTATTACTCATAAAATGTAAAAAAAAAAATTGGGACCAAGATAAATATATAAAAAACCGATTAAAAAACATTAAATTGGAACAACCATATAGCCTAATTCCAAAATTTTCATTACCCAATGCATTATAGATCTATAATGGGGATAATCCTTCATATAATCTATATTGAGGAACACCTTTGAGATATAATGGGTATCGAACCTTTGATTATGTTATATTTTGCTCACCAAATAGTTATTTTAGAGCTCAACCATTCATCTAATCCATTTTAGTATCCCTTTTAAACTATATTTATTAAGTACCATTTCTTTTATAAAAAACGTAATCCACAAATTCTTTGAAATATTCATTTAATCCTATAAAATAAACACTATCAGAAATGGAATAAAATTTTTCTTTTAAAATCCCAATTTCAATACCATAACATTATATTCATTGAAAATTTATTTTCAATAACAAAATATTGAAATTATTGTAATATGTGTTCTTAAATATGAAAATATTTAATATTTAAAGTGAATCATGGAAACAAAAAAAAATTAATGGAGGAAGATGATTCATCTCTTCCGTGTATGTTATGAATTTAAAATGTTTATTTTATTTATTAAAATTTTCCATGTAAGACACACAATATGATTATACATTGAAAACATTTGAATGAAATTAAAAATAGAAAACAATTCCATATGTAATAATTTTATTTAAATAAAAAAAACATATAAAATAATATAATGACTATTGACATAGAGGAATGAATTTTGAAATTACCAGTTTAAACATTCAAAGTGTCCAATACTATATAGATACATTTTAATCATAATCCCCAGGGATTAATATCATTTAAAAAAGCATTAAAATCCATTATAATAAATTAAATAATGATATTATATCACATGTGGTTTTATATACACATAATAAAAGAACGTGGTTATATAACATCAGATTATGCCTTAATGAATAAAGATTTAGTTGAAAACCTTTACCTTGAGTGAGAACCTTCACATATATTCTTTATCTTCCTAGTCCTCGACCAAACACATTTTTCTAACTCCCTTAGACCACATATGATAGTGATATGACTAAATTAAGGCCTTAATAGAGAAGGTTGGGTTTATATGATCTGATTGGAATATATTTTGGTTGATCTAATTATTTTTATGAGTTTGATGTTGATAAAAAGGTGTTCTATTTTATAAGAGATGTGAGGTGCACATTAAGAATTTCAAAGAAATTATATTAAATATAATAAGGATTTTCTAGATCTGATGTCATAAAAATGGAAAATGAATTAATATGGAAGGAAATCTTGAACCATATCTTATCTACATCATTCTTATTGAATAATTTAATTATATTTATATAATTTAATGAAATTTATATTTCGCAAAATATGATTATTTTCATCTATATTACTATTCCTTACTATGAATATAAAAACAACAAATCATCGAGAAATATTCAAATAAAATATATTAGTTAGATATATATTTCATAGATAACCTTGAAAAGATCATGTATAAATATTTTAATGTTTTAATATAACTTATTTCATCTTCTATTAATTTAATAAATATGGATCCATCATTGGGAACATCGTTGAGGTAATTATTAATTCAAAAAAGAAAAAAAATTACCATGTTATAGTTAAATATATTAAATTTTCAGATATTATTTATCACTGAAGATATCTTTTGGATTCCAATATATTAAATAAGTCATACCTATTAAAATCATTAGTGTGATAATTTTGGGTTTTCATAAAAAAAAGATACTGTAAGGAGATTTGATTCATCTCATTGGCACCATGTGGTCATAAATACAACACACTGAAGATTTTTTTCAAAAATTACTCATCAAATAAAAATGGGAAAAGTGTTTTGGTATTTTGATAATATTTATAATATTAATTTTAACCTTAACAACCCTATATTCAAATTATACTGGTAAAATAAATAATATTTTTAGTATTTATATTTTCCAAAAATAAAATATGAAAATTTAATAAAATTGGAACTTATGATTTGAAATAGGGAATCTATTTTTTAAAATACAAATATATGATATATTTAATATTATATTAAAATTAATACATTAGACATGGAATTAAATTGAGTTATTAATGTGAAAAAGTTTAAATTTATGAAATATTTTATTATCAAAATTCAATTAAAAAATTAATCTAATGTCCTGAATTGGATTAATATATGTAAATTAGATTAAATTTTACATTAAATACAATTTAAAATTTGATTTATCATTATTAATTTTTATGATGATTAACCAGTTCTATATTAAAAAGCTATATTTTTCACTATTTAACAAAAAGATAATTTATTAAAAAAATACCCAAAACATCCTGTCATTATTTTGAAGTTACTATTTAAAAACTGAATTTTATTTTGTAAAACAAAAATTCTAAATGGTTTAATAATTAATTTTAAAAAAGTTCACCATCAGAAAACTATAATACTATCTTATTGACAAATACATCATTTTTATGTATAAAATATACTTTTTATTATCTAATATGTATCAAAATTATCGGATGAATGTACAAAAAATATTATATAATATTATAATTTAATTAAAATATCTTAGAAATAGAGATTAATTTAAATTATTAAGATAACACACCATTATTGTTAAAATAATAGACTTTTTAAAAACAAATTATTTATATTAAATTTACCATTATTTTCATTTCTAAATAATTACTAACTAATTAAATAAATTAAAAACCATTTACATAATATATTCATAACTTATTTTATCTTATTCTTAACCGCCACTGTAACAAATAAGTAATAATGGTAACATTTAAATAATGATATTTAGCTGTTTGTTTATCATTGATGTGGTTTATCATGTATTCTATCCAAAACCATGATTCCTTCTTCAAATTGTAATATGTTATATGAGTTTTGTATATATTTATCCCCTATTGAATCATTTAAATATCCTTTTCCAAAAAAACATAATTTTTATAGAGATACAGAAAGAAGGATATAATATTTAAATGATAATTTTTAAAAATAATAATAAAATAATATATATAATATGAATATATTTGTAAAATAGAAAATATATATTTTCTAATTTCATATAGTATGATATATTATATATCGTCACATTTTTTTTAAAAAATATATAATTTTCATCAAAGGGGAATATATTATTATATATATGGATAATAATGAATCCAATGTAATAAAATTTGAAATATATTTGATATTAATAGTGGATCATAAACACATACTAAAAATGTTGAATGATGAATCAGTGTAGTAACAATATACTGAATTATTTTATCTTCAAATTTCAACCATTATTTATATATAAATAGATGCATCGTATCATGATCAATGGATTCCATCAAATCAAAAACAAATTAAAAAAATATGCAATGAAAAATATAAATAGAGCATTATATATGGTATTTTTAAGGTTCAATCATAATGTGTTTATCTACTCCATTCAGTATTTGACTTTACCATGATACTTATATATGAAATATATTATTCAATAGAATTAGAATATGTTATCATAAAAAATTAATTTTTAACTGTCAATAGTTTATTCATATTTAATCCATCTGGGTTTTAGTATCATTACTGGTTCTTTATATTAGAATATTTATGTTTACAATGGTTAATTTTGAGCTTCATGAAGAATAATATCTTCAAAATATTCTTAATGTCACTACATCATAATATAAATAGATTATTCATCAATAAAAAACCTCAAAACCATTAAATATCATTTTACTATGAAAAAATGTATCTTAATGTATCCAGGTGTCTCGTAAATATTCAGAATTTGGATTGACGAAGTTACTAAAAAACATCCAAAACATATTAATCTGGAACTCCCACCAATCCAGTAACATGAATTTTGTAACATTTGTTTTCTAATTATAACATTTTCTTTTTTCAATATTTTTTTGTTTCTAAAATTATAAAAACTTCTCAATAATTCTTTCAAACATATAGTTCCAAATACTAAAAATCATCTACTAAAAAATTATTTTGAACTAGATGGTAGGATAACACTACTCCACACACTGAGTATATATTAACTAATCATCATCGATTTATAATTGACCCATTAAAATTTTAAATTAATCATCAATTATGATTTTCCTATGAAATATATATAAACAACAATATTGTTTTCTTAAATTTGATAAATGTATATTGACCAATAAAACACTTTATTCTTATTATTTTTACAATATTCCACAACCCTTCCATATATATCAACAGAAGTCATAGATTATGACTCATGATTTTTTTCCCTTATTCTATCCATAAGACACTTCATAGGAATTTAATGGTTTTTTAAATTTACCTTTGGAGAATAAAGTCACATTAATAATCCAATAATTTCTATTAAAACATAAAAATATATCTGATATCCCTCTTAAACATCTGATTTTATTTATCCATTTCACAATAATGTCATTCAATACTTTTTAGTTGCATACCCATGTTATAGAACATGATAAAATAAACTTTTATGTTTGATTATCTATAGAATTTAATTTTTCGAATATAATAAATTTACCTTTAACCATACATATTTAGATCAATTTATCATTAACAACTAATTTCTAATCACCTTAGATTTAATTCAACTATACATATCTATAATAATTCCTCTTAAAATATTAAATTTTTTAAATTCATTATTTCTCAACATATAAATAAATATATGATTAACCCATACTATGTCATCCATAAAATTCTATTAATAGGGTTATTTTTTTTAATTTAATACTTTAGTATTAACTTCAATTATCAAAAATCTACTGTATCAAGACTAATAAATAGGTAATAATCACTATGATTCATTTCTATATATAATTATTTTCCAAGTTAACTAGTATGGAAACCATTGGGGAGGATGGACGATGACTTTTTTGATGATATGTTTTTAAAGGAACTCCAAAAATCATGAAACCTCATTATAATATACCAATTTTTGTTTATTATTGAAAATGGATTTATATTAGTTTAATAAATTAATTCAATAAATCAACGAATCAATGTAAAATATTCAAGAACACATGGTATTATTAAAAAAAATTTATAATGATCTACTAATTTTCATGATGGTTATTATCACTATTTAATGACTCTAAAATATAATAAAATAAAATTTTAGATGGGTTGATTTCATCCATCAAATACAATTCAAGTATTGTATGATATTTTGTTTTGGACAAGATAAAATTTTGAATGGGGAATAATATTTTTATATTGTTCTTGGTAAAATTCCTAATTTGATATATATAAGGTGTTTATTGTAATTAAAATACATTAAATGTTTCTTTACGATGGGGTTAAAGGTTCAAGATGTTTCTCTATTGTTTTGTTATGTTTTGAGATCACGTGACTTTGAATTATTGGTTCTGGAAATCCCAAGGTTAACACATAGTTTGTGCGTGATTAGTGCTAACCAAGCCCCTCAACCATGAGGGGACTAGTGGCCACAACATGGTTTGTTATTGCATAGTAAAATGGTCATCTAATGAGACTAAAAATTCTAGAGGTTCTAAAAATGTAGAACACATGAATTTTCTTAGCATTTTATTGCTTTCTGAGGGGAATGACAATATAGGTTGTGAGCTCGCATGGTCGGCACATAGTGTTGAAAATCGGGTCACAGAACCATGTGGCTCATTAAAAGGAAACAAATTTACCAGTTTTTTCAATTCCCCTAAATTATAATATCTACCTGTTTCCTCATATTTTTATACTAATCAGATTGGTCTGAGAAACCTTCTCCTCCCATCTAGAAATTATCGTACTTCCTCTATTTGAACTCAGAATTTGTAATCGTCAGTCGTGATTCATCAACATTGGTTACACTAGGATTCCTCACAATTTCTTTTTCAGTTTTTTCTTGTTGTATTGAATTATATTTCAATATGAGATTATATTCCATATTTTCAAATTATTTATTCCATTATTCTATTTCTACCATCCCAGAATGAATAAAATATCAATAAAGTTGAGTGAACAATCTAATCATGATGTATATTGTCTATTAATTTTTCATAAATTCTACGAAATTTTATAAAATAAATCATTCTACTATATTAAATACAATCCCTGAATCACCTCATAAATGAAAATATATTTATGTAAACATTAATTTCAAAATTTAGATAGATTTTATTTATCTAATTTCTTCTTTTTTTCATTTTTAACCTAGTCCATTTTTATATTAACTTGAACAACCCCTTATGGTGTGTTAATTTATTTTCTTTGGATCATAATCTGTGAGTAAAAAAATAAACTACATATATTCGTGTATTTATTTTCCACATAATTGAATTAATTAGATAGAGTAATTAATCAATGTAAAATATTGTTTATGACTCACAAATAATTTGGTAATTTATTATTAAATGATTAATGGTCATGGAAATAATACCTAAAATGTTTATTTTCTATAGATAAATGGAGAAAATTAATTAAGAGGGACCTATTAATTAATTGTAACTATACTGGATAATGAATTGAAACATGGTGGTTTGTGAATTAGCATGGGTGGTTTCTATGGACTTCATCCTTTTATAAATGAAATTGTTTAGTTGTTTTAATTGGGTTGTGTTGAGTAATGTGTAATTATATGTAACTAAAAATAAATATTAATTGATTCATCACATGAATGATCATGATGAAGAATTTCTATCATGGCCTTAATTACTTCATACAACTTATGTTTTTTATTTTATATTTACTACCTACACTTATATATAAAACCTTGAGAAATTTGTGTATGTCAAAGTAGTAATACCATATATGGGGTTATATTTCAAAGGAATTAAATGACATCTTGAGTGCAACTAGATTATTAATTATTGGATCCCTTGGGTATTGGTTTTCAATGGAAATGGGATTACTTATTTCAAGAAACATTGACATAGACACCCTTATAATTCATCATGCAATGGAATGCATAATTTTATGGTGATGATCCTTGGTCATGTCCTCTATTATTATTCTATGGTACATATGTTCATGGAATCCCTTATTATACATGATCATCATAATAGAGTCCCTTATTATTCATGATCCTTCTTCATGGAATCCCTTATAATTCCTTAATATAGATAGGAATGGAGTCCCTCAAATACATGATACTCTAGATTAGAATCCTTTATTACACATGATCCACATTTATGGTATCTATTACTATTTATGATCTATAAGTATGGTGTCCCATGATAATATTTGTGATAGATGGGTGTGAAAACCCTTATCAGAATATTAGATTCCTATTATTATGTAACAATTATGGAATTACACCTCAGGTCCAGGATTGTTCAATGTATCTATATGTATGCATAGATATTTTAACACATATATAGAATATATATATATATATAGTTATTCTATATTAATATAACTTTAATCATAGTGACAAATATATATATTTATTCTAACCTAAGTTGAATATGGTATTGTTCGATGAGTTTCCTTTTTATAACATAATCCCAAATTGATTATATTTATTTATATACTATTTTTTTTTCAATAATAGAACAACAATGTATCCAATGATCATTGAGTGTATTTCATTAGATACCATTTTTTTATCCTATTGATTTTATCTCAACCCATGTTTTATATTTGTTTCGGTCACCAAATATACATATTGGTCAGTGTTTTTGAACTGGTTGTGATATGAGCTATTTTTCATTATGGATTAGGACAAGACATGGTATCTTGGGAGTGGATACTAATAATATATTTTGGGTTCCATATAGATAGGGTGTATGTTATTTTTTAATTCATTTTTTCAATATAAAACTATATATGCATAAAAAAATGTTTTTCTACTTCATGTATGTTGTAGAATGTACATAAAGGTTAATTAATCAAATTATAATAAGTTGTCGGTTATTATTATATTACACAACACTGATATTGATAAGGTTATTCTTCTATATTTTGTATATACAAAACTATGCCAATTTCATAATTATTATTCATTATCCAAATAATTCTTTCATTAAAACATAAATTATTTTCATAATCCTAAAGCATATGATGAGGTGTGATTGAGGCCATGTTCTAATCCAGATTGAGAACTATTTTAGTATGTCCCTAATTAGCATGATATTGAGTGGTTTCATATATTTCTTTTACTTTGACATACTATTTAGGGATTATATAAAGTAAAATAGGAGTATGTCAACACATAGTAAAAAGTTTCTATCTGGGTACATACAACAAATGTATGAGAGAAAGATCATGTCTGCAGGTGTGGTACTATTGTTAACCATTCTAATTGTTATAGTTGATTATAATCTCAAAAAGTAGGATTATTATACTTTTTATAGTTAATGATTTATTAAATTAGGGATTCAAACCCTTAGGATGATATAAAAATGAAATGTTTTTACATGTTTCACCATATTCATAGAGAGATTCACATGAAATCATAGTTTGTGCCTTGTATGTTATGTATCATGGATAATAGATATTAGATTTAGGATCCTTGTGGGACTATGTTCTACACATATCTCTATATCACGATTTTTTTGATAATCTATAATGATTAAATCTATAAGATGGGTTTTTTATTATGTCTTATTTTTTAGAGACCATTCATGAAAGATGATTATGATTATTATATGTGGTTTTGGATATAATATTTTGGTGATTATTTGCATGATCATCTATATTCCCTTCCTATTTGAAACATTATAATGTTTACTAGTATTAAAAGATATGTGTTAGGAATAATTATTACAACATTGATGTGTGGTTAGTTAAATAATGTTCCAAAGTTATCCTAAATAATATTTTACCTCATAAATTGATGTTGGAATACTAAATAACTATCTAATAGTGACATGATTGAGTCATGGTATATTAGTTTAATAGGATGATACATTAATGGTTATGATTAAATTGGGTTCAAATACAATTTATATATAGTATATTCCATAAAAAAGTTGAAATGATGACATATATAATAAATCTATCAAATATTGATTTTTATATCCTGAGACCGAATGTATAAACTTGGTTGCAGTTACATGAATAATAATTGTATCATATAAAGAACCATAACTTTATATTATTGAAATAGTAATGCATCTAATTGAACAATGTTATATATGAATTTTAGTGTCATTAATTTTACAACTATGGTATGATGAACCGTATGACGAAACCATTAAATGATCAAGTGGACCCCAGTTTGTTAGTTGGTGCATGTTTTTTTTATTAAAAACATTTAAGGGAGTGTTAAATAATAATTAAATAATGGTTGTAGCTTGAATTTTAATTAAATGGAAATTATTATTTCTAGATAATTGAATCAATAACATGGTAATGGTTTCCCATATAGGTATCCCCACGGTGGCATGTTGGGGCCCTTATAGGTTACCTTATATTCTAAAATTTAATATAATGTATCCCCTTTTTGTATTATTTTGTTATATATAATTTTATTTTAAATTTTCTTTAAATTTATATATGTGTATATATATAAACACATATTTCCATATTACATGTCTAGTCCAATTTTTAATTGATAAAATCCTAGTTATCTACATCCAAGCATTTCTATTACAGGGAACCATAAAATGAATCCATAATTATAACAAAAATTTTTTCCTATATAATATGTAATTAACAATTTTTCAAAAAATGTGTGTGATAAACATGATTGAAAATATATTATTGTAAATTATGAAATAATTTACTTAGGGATTCCTTGGCATAGTAAGATAATTTAACGAGTTCAACAGTATAATACATTCTTAAATCTCTATTATAGGAAATTACTTATTAATGATCAAATTATGTGGTTTTATAATAAATATTAATGTATTAATTGACAAATTTAAATCTTTTTGTTATGTTGATAAACAAAGAATCATAAAATAAGGGATACTTATAATTACACATTACGAGATGGTTGACTACGAACATGAGTGTTTCCCATTGGTATATGTTCTAATTTTCAGTTGTTCATTAGTATGAAAGGACTAATAACAGAGCCTTATGACCATTATTCATGAATATTGATTATAAATTTAGGACCAATATTAATATATTTAGTTATATAATATGGTAGGTCCATTGAAAATAGGAAAACATTAGACTTTTGAGATGTGGTTCTAGGAAGAATTAATGTAGTCTGTTTGACCATCTGAGTAAAATAGGATTTTTTTTATTTAATCTGAGTCCCCGAGGGAGATTGGTGGTAGATAAATATTGTAAACTACAAGGGGATATCAATTTATAAAGAGAAATATTGATTTTCATGTCTTTATACATTAACATTTACATTTTCACCCTTTTATGTATATTACGTTTTTTTACCAAATATAGATTACTTATTGAGAGAGAATGTTGATAAGAATAATAGATACCGGGAAATATGTTCTCTTAAATTGGATGTGGTTGTTATCTGAAAGAACTTATGGCTTGGTTGTTAGACCTAATAGCCTTATTTTGAGCTCAATTTATTGCGATATAAGGAATACCTGACACCCATAGTTGTAATTCCAACCCGTGTAGTCCATCCAATGTTTTTTGATGACATCCTATTAGATAATTAAGTTAAAGTTTCATTCTACAAACAATATATTGTCTTGGTTTTATATTTTTTTTATAGATTATTCAGGAGTGGTTCATGTATTTTTCATCATAGGATTGATAATTCCATTGGTATTCTAAAAAATCTTAGTGTGATGAGTATCCAATCTAGATTCTATGAGTATAACTATGTGGGTTCTTGGTCCAGTTCACTAGTCATAATGTGGTTGATGAAATAAATCATGTTGATGGTGTTCATTAAAAAATATTAAAATTGTATGGTGATGAATATTAATGTGGAGTTATATATTAAATTTTTTTGAGGTAGTAACTGATGTACCATGTATCATGGTCAATATGACCTGTTTGAAAAATGATGAATTGAAATATGAGATGGGTTTTGAACCTGGTTGTATGGGACGTGCACCCACTACTTATGGAATCATTAGTTGTATCAATTTTTCATGGGAATTATTTTTATTTCTATATTAGTGGTCCATTGGTTCTGAGTATATGGTTTATGGTTTCAAATGTGGTGAGTAGTATCATGGATACCTAAAAAAAAGAATTATTTAATAGATGATCACTTGAATAAGGCTAATATGGAAATGTAAATTATTAAATGAGATGATTAGCCTATATTTATGAATGGAAACTCATTGTTTGGAGACATGTTGTCCAGGGTTGTTTGAGGAAAATCAAGCATGTTTTTATATGAACACAACTCAAAGGGATATGTATACAACCATTGATGGATTTCTACAAGGTACATCATAATGTAATCCTGGTTCTGAGATGTTAATTTCCAATACATAGAAATCATACAATATACATTCTGAAGAAATTAGTTATCTTCTGAGAAATATAAACTGATAAAAAATAGACCATATTTTGGGTTTGATGTGGGGACTCCTTTGTAGTTCACTCAATGAGTGTCATAATGTAATAATCAAGGATGGGAGTACAACATTGGACTTATGAGGATGGTGAACCTCATTTGGAGTTGAATTTTAGTTAACTTTATGTGAAATTTTCCCATTAATCGGGACCAATTTTCATTACATTACATTAGAATTTTGGAATGAGAACTATCTAATCCATGATAGTTGATAGATTCGAGGAGGGATGAAGCACGATATATGGTAATTAGAACATTTTTTTACTATTATTATAAAATGAATTTGTATATGTAGGGAAGTGAGATATTAATCATAGTTCGTTAACCTCCTGTAAGGATTCTGTAACACCCCATGATTTTACGGTGTTCCTCTTATATATAAATTAAATTTCGATGATACTATACATTGAAGGAAACTTCGAATGTTAATGACCACAATATTTTATTAAATATTATTATCATATAACATTCCATTATGTTGGGAATTGAGAATAGGATAAAATAAATTTTCTTAATATAGTTATACTTGTTTATAAACATTATTCATTATAAATGAGAATAAAAACTATTTAAATATATAAGTCATGATTTCATTAAAAAATTATGATTATTCCCTGAATGGGTTTTCATCATAATAAATTAAATTATTTTATATTAGTGAAACATATCAATGAAATAGATATGTTATATATTAAAATAAATGTTTATGACTTCATTCAATATTGTTTATAAACATAATATTAGAACACAACCAATTTAAAGGATAAACAACTATATTTTTATGAATACATTTTAGGTTACATTTGATTGAGTAGTTGATTAAAATAATGATTATGGAAATTTTATAAATAATATTTTTCCAAATAAACAAATTTTATGAATATAAATTTGAATATTAATATTTATTGAATTTTTCATATTTTAATGAGATGTTTAATGTTTTGATAAATAATGTATAAAATATTACATCATAATTGAGATTGGCTTTTTCAACTAATTAATTTTCTGTGGTAAGTTATATTGATGATTTTTTATAAAGTATAATTAGATCATGTTGTTTTAAGGTAATCTAATAAAGATCATTTCAATGAGTTTCACTTTGAATTTGGATATAAAAACATTTCCATCATTTGAACATGTATACTTTAAAATCATATTTTATCATTCTATAAAAAGGGTTAATTATATGTAAATATTTTCCAATTATGTTTTTTGAAATTTGAAAATTTTATTAAATATTTGGAATCATAATTTCTAAATTTAGTAATTATTTCCATTTTATTTTTGAAAAATAAGAATTTTAACATTAGTATTTTTTTTTTAATTTTGAGATTAAGGGTAAATTTGATAATTGAGTGTAAAAATAATACAATAGGTATAATAAAATTATCATAAAAAATGTTTTAATTTTATATTATGACTAATTTTAATCTAAATACAACAATGGGAATACTTTATTCCCTCTTGGATCCACTTGTATTACATTATTCCTTTTATTGTATTCATTTTTATGGAAGGAAATATGTCATACTCATGTTTTTAATATGTGTGACAATTTTTATATAGATATTCATAATATATTGTCAAATATAAATATTAATTTGAAGGATAATGTTTTTATCTTTATCATGATAATTGGTTTTAATATCTCATGGAGTAAATAATTAAATAAAAATCATAATTGATGATGATGCAAGACCTTTTAAATTAATGGACATATCATATAAATGATATTAAAAATACTAAAGTAAATAGAAATTGATATAATTAGTGGTATACATGAATTTTATAGATTATATAAAAATAATATTAATTTATTAAATGTTTTTTCAATGTTATCATGTTTTTTAGATACTTTTAAAATGTTATGTAATTAATAATGTCCCAATTGACAATAATAATATTTTCAAATAATAAATAATGTTTTAAGTGATATACAATTCATAGAAAACAATAATTAGGAAAATATATTGGGTTATGTTTTCAAATATCATATATAACTCATTTATATTTATTCTTACATTTTATTTTATCTATATTATCATTCAATGAGTTAAAAGATATGTTTTCATGGTTAGAGTAGAAGGGTCTAAATATTGGTTAAAACAAAAGGATAAGGTTAATAATGAGACCTAATTGTGTTAAATAATTATTTATTTAGGGGATTTTGATCAATAATATTCATATATTAAAAATTACTCAATTTGGGGAAATTATGAATTGATAATTAGTTTATATTAATTTAACATTTGGAGAGTTTCTAAATGTACCATCACCACAATTATAAAAGGGAAATTACTCCTTTACTTAATCACACCATTGTGAGACTTCTAGATAGACCAAAACCGGACCATTTCACATCATAAAATACTTATTCATGTTTCATAGGTTATGTCTGTCCAAACATTTATATTCTAGATCCCTTAAGAAAGGATATAAAAGAATTCCATCAAAGAAGAGGCAATTGTTCTACCGGCCCGTACATGTTCATTTCTTCATCTAATCCATCTTCTTTAGTTTTTTATATACTAATCGACAAAAAAAATTATCTCTATGATTAGATTTTTTTATAATTATTTCAATGTCATATTTTATGATTTAACCATCCTATTAAGAATGAAAACATTGAGAATGTGTACATACGACTTACCATCCCCATGACATGGTGTAATCTATTTTACATTTCCACATTGAATGAATGGTTATAATGATAGAAACAATAGATATATATAATTTTTATTACATGATATTGATTCTAAAAAAATTAATATACCACTTACTCATTTACTTTTTCACCATTAAGGTAATGATATCGTCGCTCATCCGTATATATAACCTACTGTATCCACGACACTATGTGATTAATTTTAAATATTTACCATTAAATTATTAATATAAAAAGGTATTTGATGTTAAAATATGATATTTAAAACATTAGTATGATTCTGGAGATGTTTTACACATATCCTACACAAGATAACCAAGACATTCAAGACCAAAACAGAATGAGAAAAAAGGATAATAACATGAGAATCATTAAAATGAATAAAATAATTGTAGTAAACGAGCGGTAAATATTATAAGACATAATATATGTTTTTATAAAAATAATATTGATTTTTATATAATTTAATACTATTTTTAAAACCACTATAATGTATTTTTGGACATCTGTTGAGTTAATAACTCCTAAAGTAAGATATTTTTGTCTCATGTTTATCTCCATAGGACACATAACATATACACTACATATTTCTATTGTCTGTTATATATAATGATGGTTAATTTATTTTAGGAATATTATAGTATTTTCATACTCATAAAAATATATTTCATTCATCTATCATAATATTATACTTATTATTATGTGGTATGGTTTATTTCATAATAGCTTACTATTAGAGACTGTTTATTGTTAATTCTCCATTTGGGACAATTTTTCTTCATTGTCCATGTTTTTTTAAATGTATTCTTGTAATGACCCACCAATTCTCATTGGCTTGACAGTACAATGAGTCATTAATAGGACTTATGAGATATCCCCAACATTCCAAAGGATGGCAACAATTGTCGGTGATTTTCAAATACAAGAGGGGAACGATTTACTCTTTAATATATAAACTAATAAATCAAACAACCATAACCAAACATTCAATATCTTTTTCATGAACAAATGAATGAAAACTCAACATCTTCATGTATCTCAAAACAACATCAAATTATGTAATAGTGGAAGAATAACCATGTATCAATGTAGACAATGGATTAACTACATAAGAATCTCAATAGTCCACAAGAATCGATGCTCCACCATCTATAAGATCCATAGTCTCCAAACATCCCAAACATCATGCTGCAGTGCTAAAAACGTGGGAAACATTAACTTTTCCCCTGTCCTGGAAGATGGCATCTGCCAAAGCACCAAAGTTCCAAATCAAGGGATGAGTATAAAACTCAGTTTGTTTTCCCCCAATTACTTCCCCACTCATGCCACTAGGATAGAAGAGTTTGAAATAATTATATAAAATAGTTTATATTGAACAATTTCTCAAAACAGTTTTTATAAAAATATAAACAAGTTTCTAAAACCATTAACTACGAAATGTATACATGTGGAATTGAATCAAATTTTCCCAGTAAGATATTTTTCTAGAAAAATACCTAGACAAGCATTAAAACCATTTCACAATATTCCTTTTTGGAATACCCAACCCTTCCAAAAACCCATGAAACCTACAATGCATTCTATGTTATGATAGTTCCATACTCTTGAACGGTTTCTTGTCAATCTACCATGTCATCAAAAGGTATTTGTTTCCCATTTTCCAATAACCCTTTGGCACTGAGCACAATGTCATATTTCTACCAAGCCATACATGTGAAATATGAAATTTATATCCTATGTTCCATTTAACCATTGGTGATGAGAAGAATGTCATATTTCAATGAATCTGTAGAAATGCAATATGAAATCAAAAACCAATATTCCCAACGATCATGCCAAAACACCATTTCAATAAAAACACCATTTTTATTGAAACCCAATTCCATTAAGGTCATTTCAATACCAACCCATTTAAAAAATCACCCGTTATTGAAAAAACATTCATCAAACCATTTAACAATTGACGAAAGTCATTAATTTAAATAATCATTTTAAATTCAATATGCTAAATCACTTTTCACAAGAATTTACCAAGATTTCACAATTTCACTAAAACCATAAATCATCACTGAATAAGATTTATTCCATGATTTTAAGAATACATACATATCAAAAAATACAATTTGGAATTAAAAAATCCATTAAAGTAAGATGACATGATATAGAAGCCTCATACATCAAAGGATTTGAAGAAAGTCAACAATAGACAATGAATGCATAAGAAGGTGGGTAAATTCTCCAAGAAAAACCTTAGTTATCTTATACTAGAAAGATCACAACTCAACATTGAATTATTTGGAATCCAAAAATCAATAACTACCCACTATAGGTGAAGATTTGATAAGGAATTGATATTGGAGATCTTTTTAGATCAAAGATGATGTTACAAATTTTGAACGAATAGTGACACACCTCATGAATCAGATTAAAGTTACAAGAAAACAGTATAGGTTTCTTCTGCTATCACTTTAAACATCATATTTAGCCTTTATTGACATTAAATAACTTATATCTAAAAACATGAGGTGTATATCTATGAAAATTAGAAGGAGAGAAGGAAGAGTTTGTAGAAAAAGGAAAAGAACCAAGAAGATCAGCACTTACCCCAAGAATCGAGCCTTTAATCACCAAGGGTAGGCTCTAGGATGGCTCCAAATCATATGGGGAACGTTCTACACACTTCTTAAAAGAGATATCTCGAAATAGGGGCGTTTTTAAACTAAAACGAAATATATAGATAAAAACTTAGTAAGCTTCATGAAAATAGGTTCTTGATTGACCTCTGTGCATGGTTTGACCACACAGTTTGGGCCAAATGTGTATGGATAGTGTGACCTTCCTTTGGGTCCCAATGATCTTTATAAAACCCACAAACCCACTCATACATAACATTTTCCTTTTTTATGAAAACACATATTTTTATGGAATCATACTCCTATATTGTAACACCCCACATTATGGAAACACCCCAGTTTATGGAAAACCCCACTTAATGGAAATGACCCACTTTATGGAAACAACCAATATTATGGAAATACCCAACATTATGGAAACTCTCTATTTAACGGAAAATCTCTATTTTATAGAAACTCTATATTTTAGTGAAACTTTATATATTATGAAAACTCTCTATTTTATGGAAACCCAACAAAGACACACCATTTAAAAAAACATGGTGAAAGGGTTATGTTCCCAAAACCGGGGGTAATAAATTCTCCCCACCATTGGCCTTTCAATCCTTAGAAAGTAGAAAACTCTCATTGTCCAACAAGAGTTCTAGCCATTGCTCTTTCATTTCCATCTCACATTCCCAAGTCTCTTACTAAATATGACAATGTTTCCATAAAAACCACACTAGGCTGATGATTTCCCCATGTAAGAAATTATCATTTCTATCAATGTTCTGTACTAGGATATATTAGAATGATGCATCCGATTCTAGTTCAACGTGATCACATCTGATCACATGGTCAAGATCAGGGTGATACTATTTTAACTATGATACATGGAACACATTATGAACTAATCTAAATCGTGGTGATATTTCCAACTGATATGCCACCTCTCCAACACATTATAATAACTTGAAAGGGCCAATGTATCAAAGATATAAAATTCCCTACTTTGCGAAATGACTATGTCCAAGCGTGGGAGAGATCCTTAAGAAAACATGACACCCACAATGAATGATAATGGTCTTTGATGGGGATTTGCATAATATTTCTAATGTCTCTGAGCTATCTCCATCATCTTTCAAATCAATTAGATCATATCCATTGTTTCATGGACAAGGCCAAGGCTGACTAGTGAAGTTTCACCCGATCCCTCCCAGCATAGCAGAGAATGAGATGGATGCCCATGCAATCATTTAAACAGAGCCATGTGAATCGAGCACAGATAGCAATAATTGTATGATAACTCCAGTAAGGGTATATGATCCTCCCATGAGCCTCCAAAATCCATTACACAAGCCCGAAACATGTCTTCCAATGTTTGTGTCATCCACTCAAATTTATCATCCATCTGAAGATGATAAGTCATGATCATAGTCAACTGAGTCCCATGGGATTGCGGTAGGGATTTCTAGAAATGTGATATGAACATTAGATATCAATATGATATTATTGATACTTGTACACCATGCCTCATTACCACTTCTTGGATTTATATTTTTGAATGATCCTCCACCATAAGAGTTTAATGAATAGGGATGAAATGGGCCGACAAGGTTAGAAAATCCACCCACCATTAGAAAAAGTATTTTCCCCACACATTAATCCCCATGGTTTAGAAATACCCTGGGCATATCTATTTTTTGTTATCTATTAACACGGTTTTTATAAAACTGTGGGAAATCATACCCAATTCCTCGAATACCATCACGCCTCTCCTCCCCCTTCATTGTGATCCTCTTCTATCGGACTCCTCCCTACCCTCGCTTCAATCTCCCTCTTCTTCTTCCTTTCTTCCCTGACTCTCAGCCATCTCCTCCACTCCTTGACCACCGCCTCCTGGCCATATGACCTTTGTCGCTCAGTCCTCTGCTCTCCATGCTGACCTCTGCATCCTGGCCATCTGACCACCGAGTCTCGGCCCTATCCTCCCCTCCCCAGCCTCTGCATCCATTCCGGATATCCCTTCTAGCCTTCGCCTCAGCCTCAATGTCCCAGCCTCCGCCTTCTTTCCCCCAGATCCAGCGACATCCCCCCTCTCGGCACCCTCTCCTCTCATCCCTGGCCTCCATCTCAACTTCCCCCAGCTCTGGAAAAGTCCAGTCCCATCCTCCACCTCCCTTCCCCATGCTCTAGAATCTAGGTATGAAATTTCTTCTTCTTGTTTTTCCAGTGGTTGAAATCTCTTATATTGAATTGGTTTTTTAGATATCATCTCTCAAACTTATCCTGCTTTCAATATAAAGCATATTACAGACATAAAAATATGCTTTTGATCAACAAGTGAACTTAGAGTGAGGTTTGGTGTAAAAAGTTGATGCAAGGGAGAATTAGTCCGCACTCTTTTTCTATTAGATGATTCGATGAAGAGAAATTTGGTGTTGTTTGGTCTCATATCTTTCATGATTTTCATACTCTATATTATTTTCTGATGTGTTGGAATCTGGTGATTCATGCATTGAAATATATTCCTTTTGAATTTTCTTTTTTTGGATCCCTATAATTCAACTCTATTCCTAGAATTTCAGAGTTGGTAAGCCTTTTGGTGATGCATTCATAGTTCTCATATTGGATGTTTAGTTGGAAATGAGAAGGAAACAACTAATTTAGGCTCTATTATGAATTTAACAATACTATATTAACCTCTCCTAGATTTCATGTAGTTTAGTTTTGATTATGGTACTAGTCTTATACCAAATATTATTTATGATGGTATTACTATAAATTTTCATAACATTGACCTTTTGGAGAATCACAAGGATTGATGTCTCTAAATTCATATAGTGGTTTGATATATACTTCCTTTACATTTTTCGATTAATGTTGATGAGCCTATAGAGTTTATTACTAATTCGATGCTTGAATTAGAATTATCTATTATTGTTCTGGTGCAAAGGATGGAGGCTCTACCACAGCTTCGAGAGCTGGGTGGGGGATTTGGCAGGAGAGAAAGGTGTGGAAATGAGCCCCCTCAAATCTGTTTACTAGTGTTGTTGTGAATTCACCAACTAATTATGGTGTAGTGAGTCTAGTATTTTCATTTTGGATTGGGGATCTATTAATCCTCATTCAGATATACTGTAATAGTTAATATAGAAAGTAAATTCGATATTTTTTTGTGAATCCCATGATGGCATGGAGTAATGGAGGATCCTTTAGAAAATACAAGGTTAATTTTGTCCTCACTCAGGGGAAGGATCTTTTGGTAGTAATTCTTTCTCATGGGGTGGGGTGAGGGGAGAGATAATCTCACTATCCTACTCTATAGTTATTTTTTCCTAGTATTATTAATGAAATTAATTTTAGTGGGAGGGGGTCTACATGTAATTCGCAAAATAGGGTAGGTATTTGTTCACGGGTTTCTAGAATTACTATTACAGAGTGACCGATCTATTTATAGGAATCCATTCTAACAGACTCTAAGATAGGTGTAGTAATGCAAGTATTTGAAACATTTAGGGAGGTGTATTGACCTATGTTTTTATCGGATGATACTTAGATGAATTTTATGTTTAAAAAAGTATTACGACATTATTAGGTGTAAAAAGGCAATTTTACTATAGTATGCGACTTCACAGAAAAAATTGAAGGTATCTTTGGATTTATATTGTTATTTTTACCCCATGTATTCTTTTTCATTTAAAATAGAATGTCAAGGATCATTAGAAATAATATAAAAAATTACAATATTATTTTTAGTCGATGCATTTTATATTTTTTAAAGATTCTATATATCTTAAATAGATTCTCATATTTAGAAACCAAGATCAAGACTGAATCTGATATGTGAATTTTACCATATTCATGGCTTAGTAATCATTTTAATTGAGACTCTTGGGTGTATTTGGTCATGATATGATTAATTAAATAATTAAATTTTTTAATTAATTTGTTATTATAATGAGAAACCCATGAATTTATTTACTTAAACCATATTATGAAATCTCCCTAGGGTTAGTTGTTCTAAGTCCACATGAACCTTAGAGGGAGAGGAAGAAGAAAATGGATCAAGGGATTGGTGGTGATGACAAATCAGGGAAGAAATATCAGTTTTTTAGTGATGTCGATAAAAAGTACTTTGGTTGTGAAGTAGAATCAAATAAAAATCATTTCACCATCATGGTAAGGGATTTATATATACAGATTTATCCCCATTTTTCTTTATTTGAACATGGATTAATTTTCTTTATATTGAATTAATATTCAGGTAGCTGATGGCCTTTTTAACTTATGATATTTGGTTGAAATTATGATTTTGGGATAACTACTATTGGGACTAGAAATTACTTCTTTATTTGTTTATTGTATGCCAACGTAGATGATTCATGCTCATACAGGATCATCATTTCCATTATTGTTGTTTCTTCTATTTCTCCAACCGTTCATTACATTTTCATCACTAACTTTAGATTTTAGCTGATGATTCAACTAGTATGACATATTGATTTTATTGGACAATTAAAATAGGTTCCATATAATTACATTGTGTGTTCTCCATTTAGGATTATGGCATGATGATGGATTATAGAATTAGATAAAATAGTATAGTGGAGTCTAGATTTGGGGTTTCATCAAGAATAACAATATGCACATCGACAAGAGTGTGATACGAATCATCAATCAAGGTATCAAAGTATAGAAACCACTTTACATAGGTGGTATTGTCATTTTCAGCAAGGCCAAAGGTAATTCAAGTGATATATGAAGAAAAATAATAGGAAGTAAAAATGAATCTAGTAATAGAGTAATGTTTTGATCTTAGAACCCAACTGCATGGTGTATAGTTCGAAAGAACACACACAGTGTACATTGGTAGGTACAATAGCTAGGTATTATAGGATATGTTAAATACCACACATCATGTGGTTAAATAATTTAATATGATACCCTTATCTATATATTTTTTCGTGCATAGGGAATATTCACCAAGGAATCCTGACTAGCCCCACAAACCATGAGGTTTAATACCACATTCCATTTTTCCTAGATAGAACATGACCTGTGAAGATTGATAACCTTCCAACTATCCCTATGGATCCAACCCACCATGTTCACCTCTCCACACATATTATTGTCCTATTTCTACTTCCCTTTTTTGGGGTTTTTTCATGGGCTATCAATTTCTTAAGGGATATATGATGCTTACCTTTGGAACACATCATATACCTATATCAAGACTATATGGTGACCAAGAATCTTCATTCAGGATTATATTTTTACATATAAACAGTACTTTAAAAGGGACCATACTCATTGGACATGATGGTGGAGCTACTTCTGGAGATAGATATATCATATCAGCATTATAGTAAATAGGCTTATCTATTAATAATTCTTGGTAAATGTAATCCCACCTTGATGATAAAATTACATCATGGAATAATTTCATCTCACAATTCCTAGGAAGGGATAGAAATTTACTCCATGGGTTTGGGGAATAAGATCATCTACATATAGATCAAATGGAGTAGGTATTCCCCCACCATTATGGGGTGTTATATCCTCAATATATGTATTTTTTATTACCCTTGTGTGAAGAATAAATGTAATTTGAATAAAAAAACATCAAATGCTAAAAATGTATAAATAAGGGAAGAAGTTATGGAGGTGTAAGAATTATTATCTATTCCAAATCCTATAGTAGTAATATCAATGGGAACATTTACTAGCATTGAGGGGATGGAGAAAGAATCCCTTGACCCTAGACACCCTATTCTATGTGACGTTCTAATGGAAAATTCATTGTCCTTAGAAGATCAAATATAAACTGAGAATGAAGGGAAAATATATAGGTAGGATAATATATAAGTATACCTAACTCCAATTATACAAGACCATAGCATAGAAATAACATAAACCTAAAATCTTCTCTAAGGGAAAGCATTCTACTATAGTAAACACATTTAAGGGTTTTTAGTTAGACCATAGATAAAAAGATGGAACTGATCCAAAATAATATTCGGATCATATTATGTACTCTAAGGAATAGATAAATACATTAACCATCAATCCTTAAATAGAGGATATTGATTTAATATAAAATCAAATGGTATAATTTGATGCATATGAGGAATAAAAATAGTGGATCAAGAAACAATTTCAATTTTTTTCCTTGAGTATTCAATGAAGGGAATTTTAACATGGAATATTTTATTAAGAACTAGGACAAGAAGGTATATTTCTTTGAGCACCTCATTAAAGATGATCCAAAAAATAGGGAATGTTATATTAAATGTAGATTATATATGGTAAAGACTCCAAAATTTTAATTTTTTTATACAGGTCTAATGATGCCCTATATAATTTAATTTCATGTCTGGATTTATCTTTTTATGTGGGTTAACACCATTAACCATAAATGTGGTCTTCTTAAAAAGAAAATATTTAATATAAGGTTGAATGAAGGGGAATAATAGGAGAAAATAAATATTAGAGAATTAAGAAATTATTTGATTAATAATGTTTTTTTATGAAATTATTATAAAAAATGAGAATTTGAGATTTCAGAGAAGTTTGTAAACTATTATTATTTTATTTAAGATGGTCATTATTTATTAAATTATTTTAGTGTGTTTACCTTGTTAATATTTGAATATAACAAAAGGGTAAAAATTAATTAAATTAATTTGATGACAAATGATATATGATTTTGAATTATTACTTATTAATTATTTGAGTCACTTGAAAAACATTATGTGAAGGTATATATAGAATTATCTCTAAATAACACTCATAATCGAGCCTTTCCATTCTTCCTAATCCATTCTTCTTATCTAAACACATGGAAACATCAATGACATTTAGAACAATGGATGTATTATAACCCATAGCTTACGATGGAGGTATTCCAACCAAATAGATCATGTCTAATCCAATTAACTCATCATTCAAAATTAAATGAGGGTATTCCATAAGAATTAAAAATAGTAATCGATGACATTTGATACACAAGACATTAACTAAATCCCAAGGGATATTCACATAGTCATTTCACTTCAATTTCCATCATTGTCATTTCTTATGATAATGATAATCACAGTGTGTATAAAACATAGTATTCAATATTAATCTAATAACATGTACTTGAAATTTTTAATTGATTTTATCTTCATTTATTTTACTAAAATGTCCTTTTACTTTTTAATATTCCTATTGTGACTTGTTCAAATTTGTATGTAGTATGTATTTATAGGTAATTATTTTATTAAAAAAATTCATGAATGGATTTAGATTATTAAATTAGTCATCTAGTATATTTATAAAAATATTTGATACCCCTGATTGTTTTATATAAATTATTAAAATGATTTTCATTAATTCTTAGCGATGAAGTGGGTTTCTTTAAAAAAAATTCCCTCTTTGAATTATAATTTTACCCATGGAAAATATTAAATTACATGTATATGGGGCTCGTTTAGAATATTTATGATGACAGATAATTTTTTTTTCTCTCCCTTACTTTTTAAATTAAATAAGCAATGTTTAAAGGTTTGTTTTAATGTTAAAATTTGATTTTTTTTATGTTACACCTAAGGGAGGAAATTTTTTTATCTCTCCCTTAGTTTAACTATAATGACACATACTACTCTATCATTGACATGAAAACATTATTGGCCAATTATAGTTTACCTTATTGATCATACCTTTATAGGATAGAAGTTAGAATTTTATCTCTGATACTGAAAGGGTTGAAATTTGTTATAAAAATAAAGGCACATACAATAGAAATGTGAATTATGTATTAAGTTTTAATTTTGTAATAGCTTTTTTCTATAGTACATATCCCTTTTTTAATTATTTTATACATTGTTGATTGTAATATAATTTTTATTTTTCTTGTAATAGAATGCATAGATATGGGATGTATCGTACCGGTAGGATTTCAACCATGTTTCAAAATAATTTGGGGAATTTTTTAGATTTTGCATTTGAAAATGCATCAGATGGAGGTTGTATACAGTGTCCATGCTATTAATGTGTTAGAAGTCCATGGTTATGCTGCAAATAAGTTATCTACTATATAACAAAATTTGGATTTCAAACAAACTATTATGTTTGGTATCACCATGGAGAGACAAGTCAATGTTCTACTGGTCACAATCAAAATAAAAGTAGTGGCATGAAGAATTTGATATTCGATTGGTCTTCATTTGTCCATCATCCTAAGAGAAATAGTATTCCATTGCCAGAAGACAATTTTATAAATACACATGATGAAAATACTAAGGATTAATATGAGAGAGTGAATATTTCTTGAATGATTCCATATCTCCAGTATATCAGGAATGCAATAAAATGACCAAGTTGGAATTTTCATGCGGTTATATCATGGGAATCCCATGTTTGGAATTTCTAGTACCGCTATCGATTACAGTTTACATTTTTGATGAACTTGCATCCAGATGGTGCCGATATTCCCTCAAATCATTACAAGTCATGGTTGGATTTGATACTAATAAATTTCATGCTAGTCCAAAAGAATTCAGTTTATTTTGGAAGGAAACAACTGAACGTAATGATTGTATAAAATGTGGTACATCTCGATGGAAGACAAATGCAGATAAAACACCATCTCTTGTGGAACCGAAAGTCATGTGGCACTTTCCATCGATTCCCAGACATCAAAATCTATTCATGTCTGTTTAAATATTATCCAATATGAGATGGAATGATTCAGAGAGAATTAAAGTTAAGGATGAGTTAGTTCATCCTACAGATAGACTAGCATGGTGTAAATTTGATGGGAAACATCCTGATTTTGCAGCTGAGGTGCGTAATGTTATGTTGGGTCTATCTTTTGATGGTTTTGATCTGTTTGTTCAGATTCATACTTCTCACAGCATGTGGCCTTTTTTTATTCATGTTTATAATCCTTCTCCGTGGATGTGTATGAAAAAACCACTCACTTTCCTGATTATACTGATATCTGGACCTTATGATCCTGGTAATGATATAGATGTATACTTGCATCCTTTAATAAGAGTGTTGAAACGACTTTAGTATTTTGGTGTGTGGACATTCGATGCTTCTTCAAAGAATACTATTCAGATGTGTTCTTCCCTTCTATGGACCATAACTGATTTCACTACTTATGCAATTATGTCTGGGTGGAGCACAATGGAAAAACTATCATGTCTTTTTTGTAGGAAGAATACATGATCGAGAAGGCTTAAATATCGTTGGAGTTTCAGTTTCATGGGGCATCGATGATTCTTGCCAATGGATCATCAATACAGGAGAAATTGTCAGAGGTTTGATAATACCGTTGAGACTGAACAACTACATCAACATATGTCAGGAAGCGATGTCCATAAAGAATTAAAAGATTTCAGTTTTTCAATAGGTAAAGGTCATTTAAAATATAAAAAGAGATAGAATTTTGACATTGAAACCTATAACAATTGAAAAAATAGAAGTCTTTTTTTAAAAAATTTCATATTGGTGTACCAATTTGTTACTTCATTTTTTAGAAAAAATTCATATTGTGAAAAATATGTGTGAAATGTTGCTTGAAATTATTCTGAATGTCAAGTGGAAGACCAAAGATGATTCACGATCTCATCGATACTTTTTGGTTTAGGGTATTCGACTAGAACTGCATCCTGTGTGTATCGATGAAACAAAGGAAAGTTCCTTGTTCTTCTTATGTGATGACACCGTCATAGAAAGATCAATTTCTGTAAGTATTGGAGAAAATCAATGTTCTCAATGGCTATTCCAGCAACATATCTAAACGATTCAATAGTAGATATGTGAAACTAAAATATCAAAAAACTCATGATTATCACATCCTTCTTCATGAATTGATTCCAATAGTAATTCAACATTTTCTTTCCAATAATGTACGGTTGACAATGATTCGCTTGTTCCTTTTTTTAGAGACCTTTGTGCTAAATTTTTATCCAAGTCATTATTGATAAATATGTACTAAGCGGTGTCATTAATTTAATGTGAGATGGAAAAGATTTTTCCTCCATCCTTTTTCACTTGAATTTTCATTTAATGGTTCATATACCAATTGAAACACTTCTTTGGAGACTATTTGCTTTTCAGTGGATGTATCTTACTAAATAGAATATGTGCACAATGAAATCATATGTTCGAAACAATAATTATTCGGAAGGTTTGATTGTGAGGGGTTATTTGGATAAAGAATTTATGGATTTTTGTTCAATGTATTTGTCTTATGTTACCAAAAGACATAATTATCCAATGAGAAAGGAAGATGAATAGTATGGGGAAATTGAGCCCTTGTTTCTATCTCTTCCCCAAACAAGAGGAATTTTTGTGTCTTATACATTGGCTACATTGAGCCCTGAAGAGAAGAAGATGGCACATCACAGAGTCTAGTTTAACTGTGGTTTGTCCAATTACTATATCATGTATGTAATTTGGATATTTATATGTTATCTCATATTATGTAATTTCACATATACCTTACACTTTTATAATCTTTTTATGTAGGGACCATAAAAAAATTATATGTAGAGTTCATTGATCTTTCTCTTTGAGAAGGAGAGAGGCTTTGCATAGCCTAGAGCTTCCAGCTTGGATGAAATAAAAGGTATTACCATTACAAAAATTAGTTCACAAAATAGATATCCATTTAATTGTATTATTTATATATATTTCAGGTGTTGAGTGTACCTATTGACTATATTTCTCAAAAATTGAGAGCTTTGGCTTTTGGCCGTAATTCTTTGGTTCGTGAATGTAAATATTTAATAATCAATGGGTATAATTTGTTTTACAATAGATCAAGTGGTGAAAATGAAAACAAAACATGATGGCGTTATGTTAACCACTACAATGGATTGTTATTCCAGTGTATCAGATATCTAGCATCGATATGATGAGGTGTATTATTATGGGCTAGTTGATAAAATATTGATATTGGATTACGAATCTCAAGGTAGAGTCACTATGATGAAATATAAATGGTTTCATTCAATGAGACGTCATTGTATATTTATTAATGATTGTAGATTCAGATTTATTGATATGTGTTGATGCCTACGTACCGATGATCTATAAATTTTGACATCAATGGCTAATCAAGTGTTTTATGTGAAAGGTCATATGAGACTCGATTATGGTTTCATTAATGATGTAATCCCTAGATATATTTTTCATGATTCTAGTGATGAAATTTACACCATTGAATTCCTCGTTGGTGTTGGCCAAAATATTACATTGGATGATTCAAATTGTCCCATTGTGAGAGTTGATGGTGAACATGAAGTTGTGATTGGTAATATATAAAATCAACCATATATGTTCACTGTTCATTCAGATTATATTGACATGAGTTTCTCAGGTTAGTATTACTATATTTACTTTAATTATGTTTCATTTTGGAATGAAATGTTTTCTTTTTGTATTTTCTGGTGTCGTTTCATTAAATAGGATTTATTTGAATGTACAAAACATTGTTTAAATAATATTTTAAAAAATATATAACATGGTAATGTCGTTTTAAAAAAAGTTTTAGTCATTTCCTTGTAATTATTTGTATAATTAAATGTTGTCGAATTGGTTCCTCTCATGAATTTTTGGTAGATGTAAGTTGTATGCATGATTTGTAAAAACTATTTCTAAACACATTAAATTTCATTCTTGTGTATATTATGACAAATTTAAATAGAATGTCGAAGGAAGTGACTATTTGATCCTGATCAACCGGGGCGTGAGCGTGCGTTGGCATCGTTTCCAATAGCAAGTCATATAATTGGAATGTTTTTTTTTCTGCATTACATATAATTTCATGTTAATATTATTTATCAATTTTTTAGGGACATTCAGTTCCACCATATTTGATTCATAATCCGTTTAGCATGGGTTTGAGTGGGGATGCTTCTAGACTTTGATAGAGCATCCATCATACCTGTTTCCACGCTGACCTACAATCAGACACCCCTTCCACCACACTTTTCTATCCTCTTGAGTCTTTGGGGATGTTTTTATCTGTGCCTCTATCATCATCTCAACTACCCTATTATTCACATTCCCTGACTACGTCGCCTCTGCCTATGTTTCCTCATTTACCATATCCATATCCGATGATGTATCCCCCATCCTACTACCATATGTTGTCGTGTCTACACGACCTCAAATTCCTACCATCCAGCCAGTATCTGATGAGTCTGTTCCATTAGCATCCACTCTAGTGCATGAAGGTCACCCAGAGCATGCACTGGAACAGACACTTCCTGCAGAGGCTTCTGAGTCAAGATAACCAATAGATCCATCACAGTCTATTGAGAAATCTACAGACAGTTTTTTGATTATAACTGTTTCAAATTATATCACTTATTTTGTCATGTTTACCATAAAATAATTCTTATTTCTCTCCTATTTTTCTTATTTAGTGGGATCTTCTGCTAGGTTAAATGGGTGCACTCGGATGAAGGTCGTTTGGAATAGCCTAAAACATCTAATGGTGGATTACAATCAACAAAATCAAATGGTAAGTCCAAATGCAAGGCAGTGTAGAAATATCATGGGACCTTTGGCCAAGTATCATGATATCATTCCAGAGGAACCAGTGGAATCGAGACATATCAGTAAAGGGATTAAGGAAAAAGCATGTGGGGAAATATGGTTATGAAAATTATATAAATTCATATCTATATTATTTTTGTATTTAAATTAAATAACATGTTCCTTGAAGATTCAGTTTAACTTTCCTGATGGAGAAGATGCTAAGACAGCAAGTTTGATGGATGTTGAGGAGTTCTGGCACACATACAAGAATGAGTTGTATGTTGTTTGAAGAGAGGGTTGGTACTGACTTATAGGGGGTACACATATTACTTGACTGTCCAAAAAGTTAATATGAAAAAATGATTTCACTTTAGAAGACTGCTGAGTTTACGGTAATCTCAATGTTTAATGGTTGACATATAAAATTTAACTCATATTACTTATATTGGAATTTTCATAGGATGTGTCAAAGAAAAACCTAAAGAATAAGGATTCAATGAGATATTTTCACACATTGGGGCGCACTACAATGACTGATCATGAAAATAACCACGTACTTTAATCGGGTATTGTGATGTTATACATGATTTTCTACTGAAAATATTATTGAATAGACATAGGTCAGAATTTTGAAATTCAATTATATGGTACTAATCTAGATTTATGCATTTCTAATTTCTAGTAAGCTAAATTTGGAATCTATGGTCCTGTACTTTATGGGAAATTATTTTTTTCTAGTAGAAAGAAAAAGGATGGAAGTGTAGTAAATGCACAAACACAAGATAAAATTGGAATGTTTTTTATTTATATTGTAAATATTTTTATTGAACTAATAATTGAATATGTTTGTGATTTCAGCAGCCTTCCTTAGAGGCCCATGATTGTTTAGAAGATGAAAACATAAGGAAACATGATCATTTAAGTCAGGTATTAGGTGAGGAGAACCCGGGGAGAGTACAATGTCGACCAGGGAAAAACATCGTCCCCTATAAGTATTGGTCGTCATCGGGCACCTCTCAATCCTCCCAGACCTCTGAGATGGAAATCGATAATACTGATGCTGCTGAGGAAATGAAAATAGTTTTAGAGGAGTTTGAAAGAAGTAAGATGATGACCGAACATTTCATGAAAGCTATGGAAGTTTTCAGTCAGTGGCTTCAATAAGAGGTTGTTGCTACTTTGGAATCATATTTGGAATTAATTCTCTCTTTAAATGATGTATAGGGTGGTTCCAATGACGGTCTTAGAGTCAACGAAGGTGGTGGAAATAGAGCTATTGGTGGTAATGATGTTTTTGATGCTACATATGTTGCTGTTAGTGATGAGGTTGCTGACAATGTTATTGATGATGATGATAATGTTTATAATGATTGTTATGGAAATGGGGATGGGAATGTTGTTGATGGGGGGATATTAATACCCACCATTTTTACTAAGTAGGGAGACATATTTATGTACTTTAAGAACCTGAATTAAATATTTTTATGGATGAAAATGGTTAATTTGTTTGGTTCTTTAATGTTCTATATGAAGATTCACATGCTTTTATATAAATATAACATTAGAATACTTAGTCATGCATATTGGTATGTGATGCCCTTACTACCATAGAATTCTTATCTCTAAATGATATCATGTATAGTGACATTGGATTCCATTTAGTATCTCCTTATTATTAAAAAATTATTCAATTGAAAAGTATAAATTAATATAGGTAGACAAGGAATACATTCCTCATTTGTTATTTCTAAAATTATCATTTTTGTGAAATATGAAGTTGATCTATTGATTGAAATGGTGGGGATTTTTGTAACCACGATGCATGGGGGGAGGAGGGATGGGTGCAGGGGGTGGGGATGGGTGTATGGGTTGGGGCTGGGTGCTGGGGGGGCTGGGTCCAGGGGGTGGGGCTGGGTGCTTGGGGGGTTGGGGGGTGGGGCTGGGTCCAGGGGGTGGGGCTGTGTGTAGAGGGGATAAGTGCAGGGGTGGGGATGGGTGCATCAGGAGGGGGGAGGGGGCTGGGTGTAGGAGGATGGCTTAGTTTCATGATGTTATTTGCAGTTGAGTTGTAGGTATTGGATTCCAGGGATCTTTCTTTCCTGACGGTATGTTTCTCTCAGGTTTGTTTTTTACAAGAACTTTCAAAGAATTGTCATGGTTGTTTTCTATCATTAATTGTATTTAGTAAGCTATGTTATTATATTTTTTAAAATAAAATTATTATTACATTCAAACTTCTCCAATAACAATAAAAGAAACACCTTTAAATTTTTATTGAAATGAACTTGTATGCATAATGAACTATACAACCAGTTTAAACTATGAAAATGAATTATTCATACAGTTTAACCACCATTCAATTTTTTTTCAAATCATATTAATTTTATTATCTACATGTGCATGCAATAAGAAGACAAGGGTGTGATGATATGAACATATATGACTATGCCATGCAAGATTTTCATAGAAAAATAAAAGCAGACAATCGATTTAATTTCCACAGAATGATGATGAATGTGGTTATACCCCAGGTAATATTAATTTTAATAATATTATAAAAATTCTCAAAAAACTGAATCAAATTTTAGTGGTGTCAGAGTTCCTTCTGCTTATTCTATCTGTGGGTCCAAAAACTAAATTTTCTTTCGTTTACACCATTGATTGCTACTTACTACAATGAAGGAAGTCTGGATGAGGATCTCATGTATTAATTGGCCTTGAATTCATTTATATATGATACTATTATCAAGCCTGGAATTTCAACTAAGCCATCCCACACTGGTGCTAAAAACATCACTATTTCTTCTGATAAGAAAGTGAATCCCAATAGCAGATCTGATTCGTCAAGCTCTTTTGAAAGTTTTTCCAAAGGAGTGAGAATTAATCAACTCTGAATAGGCATGGTCTATGGTTCTCATATCTTGGTATGCATCTGACAAACCAATACAAATCGGAATTTTTTTTGTTTCATTATTTTTTAATGATTATTAAATTATGTTCTATTTAAGGAGCCTCCTTCTAAAGCTTATCCTACTTTGAATGTGTAGTCTACTCTCAAAACAATTCTTTTTTTCTCCCGCCAAGGTTTCTGAGAGTGATTCTTCTGGTTCATATAAAGTTTTTTTTAGAAATATGTGAGGGTTCTTGTGAATGCTCGTGAATTATATAAATATTTCTAGTGGATTTTAGTTTGATATATTTTATATAATCTTTTCAATTCGGGTCACTAATTGTGCATTTGACGTTTTTGGGTAGGAATCATTACCTAAGAAATCAATTGGAATAGTGATAAAAAGTAAACCATAAAGTCTTCTTGAAACAAAAGAGGAGTCCAATGATGATGAAGATATAGATATCTTTGATGATGATGCTTATAATCCAGTGAGTACGGATGATTTTATCTTTATCTCTACTAATATATCATTTAAATAAATCATTCTCATAATTATTGTGATTGTATGACATGGATGTTTAAGGTGCATTTTTTTCAAAAGAATAAACATTAAGAAGTTATTACCCCTATATTATTTAATATTTGAATTTCTATAACATAAAACATCTAATAATTTTTCCAATCCTATTAGGATGGTTCAGTTATTTTTAGTAGAAGCATTAAGCGCAAGGAGATTGATGATCAATCCCAATAATCCAATATTTAAAACCATAAAAATTAGTTTTGAATACACATTTACATTATTATCACTAGAATAAGACTATAAATGGTTATGTAGAATTTCTTACATTAGCACAAATTCTACTGTAACCATTATATTATGAGTGCTTACACTAGCAGCCCCTACTAACAACAATGTTTACACAGGAAAATTTTACATATTTACACATTTAGCTTTATTAGTAGCAACATTAAACTAGAATTTATTACAGGAGTAGTATTCTCACTATAAATTTTTATACTATCATCATTACAACAGTAGTGATTGAATTATTAGTTCCTCTCATTCAAGAGAAGGTGAAAAAGAACCCATACCACTTCTTCCAACCTGCACCATCCCCCTGCCACCTACATTCCAACATGCACCAGCCACTCCAGACACTCCATCCTATGAAGTAATTTCTTTTAAAGATGCTCTATCAAGGGTCATCTCTGATGAACAGCTCAGAGAAGCATCCAAGCATAGTAAAGATGAATTGAAATATAGTAGATGTGTCTCATCCACTCCATTTGATCCTGGATGAATGATATTTCCCCGCATATGTCGCTGGACCCCAGTCATGCTGCAGAAACACCGTGGCCATGTCGTAGCCCCACCGCGGCTACACCGCCGTCGCACCGCAAGAATTTCGTCATTTGGCCGACTCCAGGACAACACCTTGCAGTGGCTCACAGTCCTGTCGGAATTTGATGTGTGATAGCTAGAAAGAGTTTTAGATACATTACCTACCAATGTTTAATGGGGATAGAGGCCCTCAGGTATCAAATATCTTGATTGAGTCTCTCATGAAAATATTTAGTCACCTGTAGACAACATTGATGATGAGGATGAGACTTGCAACTTGTATTATACAAGGACCATCTATGTGCTCGAGGGACATCATAGTAAATGTTGGATTGTAAGAATACTTGATAATACTTTTATAATGATATTTTTATTTTGAAAAGTGTCATTCAAATTTTGATATTTCTATGACCCCGATGATCGGATGAGTGTTTTGACCCTTGTAGAGAAAATGCTTCAACATTATCTGTTTTTTCTGTGTGAGAACAGTAAAAAACACACAAATCATATAGTGTAGTTGGATCTTTCTACAACAATGGGGAATCTGATGGATGATCAGCTCTGTGATATTATTCCATGAGTTTTGTGATCAATGTAGAGGCTGACTATTCACAATTATTGTCAGCGTGATGAAGACACGAATATAACATATCCTTCTCCCTCTCCCTTCACTCCTGGGTGAAATATTCTACCTCATGGATATCACTGGACAGGGCCAACACGCTGTGGTCACGCTGCGGTCATGCCGCTATCACGCCGCGGTAATTCCGTGATTTGGCCTCCTCCAGGATGACACCCTGCGGTAGTTCTCAGTCTTATCAAAATTCGATGTATAATACCTAGATAGAATTTTATATAAATTATCTACCCATAGTTAATGGGGAGGGAGGACCACAGGTATCAAATCTCTCGATTGAGTCTCTCATGGAAATATTTAGTCACCTGTAGATAACATTGGAGATGAGGGTGAAAGTTGCCACTTGTATTCTATAAGGACCATCTAAGTGCATGAGGGACATCATATAAAATGTTGGACACTAAAGTGATTTGAGAATACTTTTATAAAGATATTTGTATTCAGGAATGTGTCCTTTAGAGTTTGGTATTTTTATGATCCCAATAATCAGATGAGTATTTTTACCCTTGTAGAGAAAATGCTTCATCATTATCTTTTTTTCTATTTGTGAACAAGAAACACCACACACCTCATATAGTGTTGTTGGAGATTTCTATAAAAATAGGGATTCTGATGGATGATCAGCTCTGTGATAGTATTCCATGAGTCTTGTGATCAATGTTGAGACTGACTAATCACAATTTCTGCTGATGGGGTGACGACAAGAATGTTGCCTCGCCTCCTGCTGCTCCCATCACTCCTTGCCAGAAGATGTTGCCCCGCGGATGTCACAAGACCAGGCCAACACACCATGGTCATGTAGCAGCCATGCCACGACCATGCTGTGGCCACCTGCAATCCATCCCACACCTACCACCACACCAGCCACCACACCAGCCCCCACCCCCAGCAACCTCTAAAACACTTATGCCAGCCCTCTGTCACCTGCAAAACAGTTGCAACCACCCATTCCCGCCCACACCAGCCCCTGCCATCCCCCAGCTACTTGCCTTCCCACCTACCCCAGCCACCGCACCGCCCCCAGACTCCTGCATTACTGCCCACACATTCCCCCTACCACCTAAAAAACTACCCCATGCCACCTATTCCAACCTGCACCAGTCCCCTACCACTTGCATTCCAACCCTCACCGACCACGCCATCCAAAACAATTATAGACACCATCCACAATAGCCAAAACCTATTACATTGCACATCACCAACCCACACCAAGATTAAAAACAAAACCACACCCCATCCACTAGAAAACTACTGCCACTACATACATCTAAGACAACTGGCTTGAAAAACCAGTACTCCAGCCCCCATCCAAACCACACCTCCAGTACAAAAAAATAGCAGGCCACTCCTAGAGGAAGCCAGTAAAGGACCTCTCCAAAGAAAGTTTCTATGGGTGGCTTCAATGGATATGACCACTCTCTTGGGTAAAACATAGTGATAACACCAATAATATTGCATAATAAAAAGAACCTATTGAGAAAGATGTAACCGCCCAACATAGGAGAGAGATTTATTAATCTGAACATTAAAACTTCGAACAATTTTCTCTTCCATGACCAGACAATCAGAAGCACTAAGCTTGGAAGTGAAGATGAGATCTCCCAAATAACAAAGAGGAAGAGACCCCTTTCTGACCCCCATAACAGCCTCAATAGAACCAAAAACATCAGGAAAGATACCAACCAAAAACATTAGGGACTTCGATATATTAACATTCAATCCAGACAGGGATGAAAAAAGATCCAAATCATGTGGATGAAGGCATTTTTCACTGGAGTATAATGGTTATACTTTTTCCCTAGGTAGATTACAGATCAGTCATTGTGAGGGGGTTTATAATAATATAAAAAGTTGTATTACTAACTCCCAAAACCACTTTTTGTCCTTTGTTGGAAGAATAATGCTGGTGAACTTCATACTTAGCTCCATTACGATTCATGTGTTATCAGTACTAATGGCTTCAAAAGTGGCGATGGGGAATATTGAAAAGATAATGAATTTTTTAATATTTTATTTTCATGGGGAGGGAAGCATTTCCTAGGGTTGTGTGGATGAGGATTGAAAGACTAGTGTTAGATGAAGGTATCACCTTATGTAGTGTCGAGGGATCAGTGCACATTCTACTAGATATGTTTTCTGGGCCGGTTCTTGAAGGTCGTTCTCTATGGGGAAATTTCATACCTGTCAAACTATTGATCTTCCCTTGAGGATCCAAGTGTAATTTCCTATGGATGTGGAAAGAGTTTCATGGGAACATTCTGGTTCTCAAGAAGCTATCTTGGTGGATTGTGGAATGGGGAAACATAAGCATCTGGTTCGACAACTAGGCAGGTTCCCCTCTTGGCCTTCTAGACTGTCTGACTCCCAACATTTTGATTGATGGGGCATTTTGTTACCCCAATTTTACATAGGTTGTTCTTAACTACCATCAAAATGAATGTTTTGATAACATTATTATAACCCTTTAAATGGAATTTTTAGTTCTCACAATGTCTCCAATGGGGGTTTTCCTGGCCATGATTTATAGGTCTATACCTCAGATTTCAAATGGTATCATAGGTGGTGAAAAGCTATAATTGTGTAATGAAATCCCGATTAAATGTAACTTTTTTGGTTTGGTGGTTCAATAACCATTATATTCCTATGAATGAAACTATTAGGAGAAGGGGTGAGGGTGTAGGTTGGGTGTCTAGGAGAGGATGTCCAGGGGTATCCAAGGTCTGTCCGGTGGGGTTCGGCGGGTCTGTACGGTAGGTGGAAGGGTGCAGGTTGGTGCCTAGGGGGGTTGTCCAAGGGGGTGTCCATGGGATGTCTTAGGTGTCCACAGGGAAGGGGGGAGGGTGTAGGTGGGGTGTCTAGCAGGGGGCGTCCAGGGTCTTTTATGGGGGGGGGGGGTGTCCAGGCGAGGCATGGGGGTGTTCAAGTGGGCTGTCCATAGGGGCTTGGTGGTGCTGGTGGGTTTCCATACCTTCTGAGCATTTAAAAAATAAAACTCCACTTTATTGTATCAAATTCCTTTGAGATGTCAAGATTTAATGAAAGGTTCCTATGTTTATCCTTTCATTTAATGATGTAAACACATTCAGAGCTAGTTCTAAATATTCATAACAGGGATAAAGACAATCATATTTGAAGTGATAAACCCACGAGAAATGGGACCTATCCTCATAGGAATAATATTTCTAATTATTTTTGGAAAGGTATTCCCAATTCCAACAGGTCTGAAATCCTTTACATCCATAGTATTTTCCTTCTTTGGGATTATGGAAATAAAATTGGTGTTTATTCAATAGGACATTGAAGCATGGTTAAATAACTCCCTCACAACATTAAAGAGATCATCACAAACTATGTCCTAGTAGAACATAAAGAATTTATTTTTGAACCCATGTGGACCAGCCACACTCTCAAGATTTAGATAAAAAAGGACACTCATAACATCTTTCACATCAAGGGATGCAACAAGGGAGATTGTTGGATTGGTGTTTCCTGATCTTGTTGACCATACTGTATTGTAGGAAGGCTATATTTTATGTATCCTCTATGAGAATTTTTTGGGCATCAATAAGAGATAAACAATTATGATGCTTTTTCATTAAAAATTTATTGAGGACTTTTCTATTAATAGCATTTTTATTCATTGAACAATTTGGCTAGCTCTAATTATGTTTTAACTTATGAAAACAATCCATTGTGGTTCCATTGTTTTTTCATTCTAGTTTTCATTTTTCACAGTGGATTCATAGGGGGTGGGGGCTTGGTGTAAGGAGGGGTGCTGGGTACAGGGCGGGATGGGGGGGGGGACTGGGTGTAGGTGGTACTGGGAGTGCAGGGGGGTGTCCAGGAGGGGTTAGTGGGGGTGAAGGTGGGGGGGGGGGGGATAGTGGGGTAGTAGTTGGTGGGGGAACTTCGGTGTAGAGGGTAGTGAAAGGAATGGGGGGATGGGTTCTTGGGTGCTTGGGGGATGGGGGGATCGGTGCAGGGCTGGGTGCATGTGGTACTGGGGGTGCATGGCAGTGTCTAGGAGGGGGAAGGGGCAGTGGGGGTGTAGGTGGTGGGGGTGGTGGATAGTGGGTGTGAAGGTGGGGTGGAGGGGGACTTGGGTGTAGGGGGTAGTGGGGGGGGGGTGCAGGGCTTGGTGCATGTGGTACTAGGGGTGAAGGGGGGTTTCCCAGAGGGGGGAGTGGGGGAGCATGTGTGGAGGGGGGGGGGGTGGAATGTGGGGATGTAGGTGGGTGGGAGGGTGACCTGGGTGAAGGGGTTTGGGGGGTTGGGGGATGGGTGTAGGGGTGGATTTGGGGTGTAGGATCGAGGGTGGTGGATTATGGGGGTGCAGGGGTGGAGGGGGACCTGGGTGGAGGGGGTAATGAGGGGGCTGGGGGCTAGGTGTAGGGAGGGGGCGGGGGGATGGGAGGCCGGGTGCAGGGCTGGCTGCATGTGGTACTGGGGGTGTAGGGGGTCTTCCAAGAGGGGGAGCAGCGAGGGTGCAAGTTGGGGGGGGGGGGGTGGACAGTGGGGGATTAAGTGGGGGAGGATGGACAATGGTGGTGTAGGTGGGGGGGAGGGGGATCTGGGTGCATGGGGTAGTGGGGGGACTGGGTGTCGGGGGGGGGGGGGGGGGGGGATGGGGGCTAGGTGCTGGTGGTGCAGGGGGTCTCAGTGGGGATGTCGGGGGGGGGGGGTGTCTGGGTGTAGGTGGTACTGGGGGGCATGGGGGTGCATGCTTGGAGGGCAGTGGGGGTGTAGGCTAGGGGGTCCAGGGGGTGTCCAGGGGTGTTAGGGGGGGTGTGCAAGGTGGTTCAATCCAGAGGGGAGAGTGGGGGTGTGCAAAGGGGAGGCGATGTATTGGGGGTCTATCCAAGGGGGGAGGGAGGGTCTATATGGGTTTCTATCTTGTGGGACAACTGTTATTTCTTCGAAAAGAATTTATACTAACTTTTTGAGAACTGTGGGTAAATATGATGCTTCATAACCCTCTATACCTACAATTTACTTTACTGTGGTTATCCATTAAGTGTTGTAAAACTGTATACCTGTAGTTCTATAAACTGTGGGCATAGATCTATCCCCACGGTTCTGGTGAACCATGGGTAAGTTGAAATTTCAGTGGCATATACCCACGGTTTCTATAAAACCGTGGGTAAAGGGAAATCCCAACGCCTTGGGAGCCCACGGTTCATGAAACCATGGGTATATGGATCTTTTCCTGAAGTGACTATCACCGAAATGGAATTATGTTTCAAAACCATTCATGGATGAGCTATATCAAAATTCATTTCTATCTGAACCCATTTACAAATTGGGATTGTAAAATATTGTAAAATTCTAACTGGTCTCTGATTTTTGGCATTAAATTGCAAAAAAGTTAAGCACTGTGAGATGAATTCAGCCACCTTCTTTTTCATGATGCTCCACCAAATCTATTCCTTAAATACCTTATAAATCTTCATTGTACCTAGATGTATAGACCATCTCAAATGGTGGAAATCATGAAGGAGTGGATCTAGACATGAAATTAGTACCACCATCCGATCTCTTAAACACAACACTGAACCCCCATTATGTTTTCATCACTTAATGGCCTACCCACAGTTGTGTTTTAAACTCACAACCAGACAATCTGAATTATATGTTTGTGCCTCTATGATCATTTTTACTAAATCTAGAACAAGCTTATCTAAAAATAAAACTGCAACATCACCTCGGTCTTCAAATTAGACATGCATTTCGACTAAGACTAACATCGACTGCCATTAATGTAAAGTTTCTTTCTCTAAATGAGGATATGAAATTCTACTCAATGCATATGCCATCGAATTTCCTTTCCCTAGTGTGTGCATCAAGTAAAATTCAACCATTTAGTGATACTAAATCCATCTTTTTTGCTTCAAATTCAAATCTCACAGTGAGAAAATGTGTTTCAAGATTTTGTGATCCATAAAAATAGGAAATTTCTCACCAAAGGGATAATGTCTCTAGGTTTTAAAATCATGAAAGACTGAAACTAACTCAAAATCATGTGTTGTTTGATTATTCTAGTCAATAGAAATCACTCACAAAGCCTCGATAGTAATAAGCAGGACCAATAAAATTTCTTATATCAAATACATTCTTGGGTGGTTTCCACAAGATAAAAGCTCCTATTTTTTAGGACTCTGGGTAATTCCTTTTTCATAAATGATATGTCCTATAAAACATACTTACAGTATCCAAAAATCACAGTTTGATAATTTGGAATACAAATAGTGGTCTCTCGATATTTGTAACACTATTTCCTTATTCTCCTCATGGGCATCCCTCCCCATTGAATAGACCAAACTGTCATCACAAACACCACAACAAATGAATTCAGATATAGTGGAAATATCCAATTCACCAATGCAGTGAAGTCTGCTGGTGCATTTGTTAGACCGACAAGCATGACTACATATTCATAGTGGCCATATCTATTTTTGTATGTTGTCTTTAGAATATCCTCTCTCTGTACTCGCAATTGGTGATATCCATATCGAAAGTCAATCTTGGAGAACCACTGATCTCCCCTTAATTGATCAAATAGGTCATCAATGCACGGACGTGGATATATTTTCTTTATCATAACTTGGATAAGCTTATGATAATCAACATATAGGTGAATATTTCCATCTGCCTTCTCATGAACAAAACTGGTGCTGCCCAACGAGACATATATGGTCGAATGAAACCCTTGAAATCTATATCCTCTAAATACACATTCAATTCCTATAACATTGTCGGTTCCATAATATATGATGGAAGGTAAACAGGTAAGGTCCCCAGAAGGAGATCAATCTTAAACCCCAGTTCCCTAATAGGTGGTAACCCTAAGATGTTCTTGGGAAAGACATCTGAAAATTGATCCAAAACAATGGGATAACTATTTTTCTCAATTTATTCCATTGATACAAAAGTCAAAAATTCCATATAATTAGATATTGTTCCCACCATTGGTTCCAACAAGATATTTACACATCTTTTTACAATTTTATCTCCTCTAAAGACATGCCAGATGTCGTCCTCAATCATGAAACAAACTATTCACCAATAACAGTCGATTTGAGCCTTGAAAGTTGTCAACTAATCCATATCAAGGATTAATTCATAGAAATCCATATCCAACATCGAGAAGTACTGTATCAGCTCCACTCCATCAACTGTTATAGAAAATGCTCTACAAACAATGGCTATCCATTATCCTTCACCGAGATGAGTTAGTAGTTTCAAAATTGAAGGCATCATTTCTAGTTTTAAACATAGAAAGTAATCATCACAAGATGAAATGATGGAATGTGATACACCAATATCATAAAACACTTGCAAAAAGGTAAAATTCAAAATAATTGTACCCCTCAATGTAGATGGTCCATCCTGATCATCAACAAACATCTTCTTAGCTCCATATAATTGATTCATCGCTACACTGTTCAGATTGTTTTCTTGTTGAGGTTTCCCTAGTAGAGGAGTCATGGTATTTCTCGAATCAACATAGCTAGCTCTACTCTGCTGATGAGAATAATTCTGATTTCCTTTTCCCTATATAAGCATACGATGCTTATGATGCTTGAGAAGTTTCTCGAGCACCTAACATTAGATCACTACAACAATAACGATGAATATGTCCCATTTTCATTCAATTATGACATGCTCTAGGTTGATCCATACAATCTCGCATTATGTGGTCATGAGAATAACATTGAAAACAATATTACCTTCTCTGGGGTCATGAAGGAAGGTTTACTGATCTAGTTTTTTGGTTTTGATATCCATTTGATCATTGGAAATAAGTGTCCATTTTCCCCTTGCTCCCAGTAGTGAAGTTCCCACTATTTCTTGTAGGTATCATCATGCCTCCTCCCCATAGATCCCGAGATATCACATTCATCCACAGTCGATCTGTTCACCATCACTTTATAATATGTAATATATATTACTGCAATCTTCATTCGAATATCCATTCGTATCCCTGATTAGAAGATGTGTAATTTCAAAGAGTACCTTGCCACAACATCCAGTGTAAGTTGAACTATAATCATGAACATAGCTGCATACTCCGTGATAGAGAGACTCTCTTGTTTTAGGCTGAAGAAGTCCATTTTTTTATGGATCATGAATGTGTGTGGATAGAAATTTTGTTGAATAATTCCCCAAAATCCTCCAATGTAAGGCCTTCATTCAATTTATCCTACACCGCTAAATCCCACCACTAACGTAAAAGATCGTCGATAATATATGTCGCTAGTTTTTCCTTTAGCTCTACAGGTGTGCTGATGAAGTTGAAGATACAATTCATCCTAAATAGACACACCTTCACCTTCTCAAGTTCAGAATCACCCTATATGTTATCTGGATTTTTCTTCATGAATTGGATTGAATGATCCACATGTCATGGCTCATTCCTCCTGTTCCCTGTGTCCATAGCTTGAAAATCTTAGACAATACTCATAATGAGATCTTGGTTCAGACATGGCTCAGGTGCATCCACATTCTATGCATCTTCTTCGGGTTGGTCTGGACGATGCCTACCATGATCCTTTTTCTAAACTAACAACAAAAATTATTAATCTCACTTTCTAGAAACTGTTGGCACAGTATATTAAATTCTATCACATCAATGATCACAACATGGTTTAACAAAACAAATTTTTTCTCATGTTCAACCATTTTTTAAAACACATCACATACTTTTTAATCATAAACCTTTTTCAAAATACAGTAAGCATTCTCTCTTTCAAAATCATTCATTTGAAAACAAATTCTGTAACTTTTCAAAAATTAAAACATTTTTTTACAACATGAATAGTTCCTCAAAATGATGTATGTACTGATAGTGTGATTTTGATCATATAGAATTCATTTCATGCTCATCTCATTGGCTAAACCCATGAAACGAAAATTTCAAGATCATTGAAGTGTCTATAAACACTTATTTACCCAACTCCCTGGTAACTTGATGTTCAACATAAAGGGTTAGCTATAAACTTTTATGATATACATTTAATGTTTTGACAATCCTACTCCTTTCTAAGATTTCCACCAAAGGAATTGAAAGGAATGTATTTCATCTCAAAAACTAGGAACATCGATAAATACTTGTTAGGTAAGGACCAAACAAGTTGAGGCAATTTGTAATGACCCGCCAATTCCCATTGGGTTGAGAGTAAAAAATTCATTAATAGGCCTTAGGATACATCCCCAAGACACACAAGACTAGAAATAAATGATGAAATGTTTAATATAAAAGTGGGGGACGATATTACATTTAAGAAATAAACCATTAAATAAACCAATCATAGCCAAATATTCACTATGTCATCCATCAAAAAATGAAAGACAACTCAACAACTTCATGTATCTCAAAACCAAATCAAAGTATGTAACAATGGAAGAATAACTATGTATCAATGTACACAGTAGATAAACGACACATGACTCTCAAAATAACACAAGACTCTATTCTCTATAGGCTCTAGGCTCCACAATCTCCATACTTCCAAAAAAGCACAAGGTAGTGCTAAAAATTTGGGAAACATTACTTTTTCCCCTGTCATGGAAGATGGATTCTACAAAAGCACTAAAGATTCCAAGCAGGGGTGAGTGTAAAACATAGTAGGTTTTCCACCAATGACGTCCCTACTCATGCCACCAAAATAGAAGAGTTAGAGACAATTTCATAATACATTTTATATAGAAATATTTATCAAAAATAGTTTCTAAACAAATATAAAAAATTTTCCAAAACCATTCATTAACGAACACATACAAGAACAATTGAATCAAATTATCCCTGAAAGATATTTTTCTCGAAAAATTACAAAACAAGATTTAAAACCATATAAAAATAACCATTTTTGGCATACCGAACACTTTGAAAAAACCCATCAAAACAACCATTCATGCTATGTTAGGAAAATTCCATTCTAATAAGTTGTTTCTCATCAATCATCCAAGTCATCAAAAGGTAATTTTTTACCATGTGACATTAACCCTTTGGCATTGAGCACAAGGTCATATTTCAATCAAGCCTTGTATATGAAATATGAAAATTATATCCCATGTGACATTTAACCTTTAGAACTGAGAAAAAGGTCATATTTCAACCAATCTCCATAAATAAAATATGAACTCACAAACTGATATTCTGAAGGATCATAACAAAAACACTTTTCATTAAAAACACCATTTTTATTGAAACCCAATTCCATCAATGTAATTTCAATACCAAACCATTTAAATAAAACATAATTTTTATTTGAAACCAAATTTTCATCAAACCATTAAGAAATTATAGAGAATAAAAAATTTGAAGTCATCATTTTAAATTCAAGAGGCTAAATCACATAGCACAACAATTAACAAAGATTTCACAATTTCACTAAAACAATAAATCATCATTGAAGAAGATTTATTACATGATTTTAACAAAATATGCAATTAAAATAAAAAAAATTGAAACTATTCCAATCAATACTAGCAATAGGAGTTGAGAGAGAAGCCTCCTACCATGAAGGTGTTGACGAAACTCGACAATAGACGAAGAATGCACAAGAAGGTGGGTCGATTCTCTAAGAACGACCACAATTATCATATCCTCGAAATCTCAAGACAAAAAATTGAATTATTTAGAATCAAAAAACATAGATCTGCACACTATAGGAATATATTTGATAATTAATTGATATCAAAGACATAGATCTAAGCATATCAAAGAAAATGTGACTAATCTGGAAAGAATGGTGACATACCACCTGAACCAGATTATGATTCCATGATATAAGCTTAGATCTCTTCCTATAAAATGAAAAACACCATATGTAGACTTTATTGACGTTAAAAAACATGAATCTACTCACATGAGGAGTAGATCAATAGAAATGAGGAGAGAATGAGGAGTTTGCAGAAAACATAAAAGAACCACGAAGATCGAAACGTACCCAGGGAATTGGGCATGAAATGTAAAGACCTAGATTTTTTTATGTAAATTTTATTATTTATGTGTAAATATTATGAGTTTGTGAAAGTTGAAGGTGTGTGATTATGAGGCCTGGTGTTCCTAGAATGAATTTATGATCTATTTTTCGGGTACTTTCAGTAAATAAGCAAACGGTGTTTTGTAACTTTTCAACCGGTGCTCAGAATTGAAATATGAAGCCACCGTTGAACTCAAAGTGCTGATATTTTCTTAAGGATACCTTCACCTCGACTGTAGTGGGTCGGGGGTGGAATTTAGTTTTCTGGAATTTTGTGAGATATTTAAAAGAATAAAAATAAAATAAAACAATAACTTTTATTTTATTTTATTTTTTTTGAAACCTCCCATTTGAATAATGAAGGTTGGGACCACACGAGGGTGGTCGGGCATTTAATTCTGGGTATTAAAAGCCCGGTTACAAAAAATGTGAAACAAATTTCCTCTTTAATTAATAGGATTCATTAATTATGAATTAATGAATCAACTTGTTAATTAAGATTTATTTTTTATTAACTCTTGGAATCTCCCAATTGATGTTCCAATATTAAATCGTAACATATAAATTTGGAACCACACCTCTCACTGGAAAGATTTATTGGAAAAGTTGTGACTTTGGAGAATCATAATCCATACAAATAACCTCTCTAATGAATAATGTTATCGAGATTGAGAATGAGGAACCGACTTTGGAGCCTATTGCTGGAGCAACGGGCGTCGACGACTTCATCATCTTCAATCTCCTTTCTCACGACGTCTCTAATAAGAAAACAAGGTAGGGGTTTTAATTTGAAGTATGATTAAATATATTTTTTGATTCTTCATATTCATGATTCTCAATGATGATGGCCACACAATCATGGTCATTGTTCCAAACTTATGCGTTGACCCTTTTCTTTCATTCATCATGTGTTTTCTATGTTTTCTTCGATGCCAAATAAATAATGAAGTTGGAAACACAAAGTCTTGTTGATCGCTAAATAAGGAAACGTAGATAACGACCCGAGGATCGTGAAAATGGGAACGTCATAATTTTCAGGCTTGGAACTAAGAGCAAAAGCTTAGAGAGTAAGGTGGTGGTCGACATCTAGTCGGCCATGTGGAAGAATAGAAGAACGCGTCCAAGCCTTCGGAAGAGGAGGCCACGACCCTTTGACCTTAACTGAGTAGGGTGGTGACCGAAATCTAGCCAACCACGTGGAGAAGCTGTGGCACGTGTCCCCATCACCAGAGAAGGAGGCCATGACCACTTGGCCGAGGTGGAAGCCGGAGGGCAGCCGGCTCCCGGCTGGTCGTATGGGGACAGTGGCACGCATCTTCACATCTAGGTGGAGAACCGGCCCACCACTATGGTCGGTTGCATCATACCAAGAAGGTCCGATTCAGCGGTCTTGCATACTAGCGGGGTGATTGAACGATAATTGGGCTATTCAGAATATCGGGGGGGGGGCTCCCCTAGGGTTGCGGTTAGGGAGGACCCCACCACAGCGAGCCACTCAACCGCCGGCTTCACCATAGGCCACCCAGTGGGCTGGTCTAGGCCACTCCCTTCGAAAGCTGGGTTGGACCATGGACCAACAGGTCAGTCCCAATGCGGCCCAGGCCAACCGAGTTGGACCGGAACCAGGCCCATCTGGACCTAGTTTCACCGTTGTTGTCATATCTTGTGAACCGTGCATCCATTTGACGATCTGTCTGCGAAAACTAAATCCTTGGATCTAGAAAGTACTTTTGGTAAAATCCAATTCAGTTTTGGATAATGTTGGAGTATGGCTGGGTTGGATTAATCCCTGAATCCAACCACGTCCTCAGAGCAGAAACACTAATAACCTACAGACCGGGCATCTGATTGACACACCGTCTGTTGTGTTCGGTTCCTTATGACATGATGGCCCCGTGGGATACTTATCCATGGGACTTCATGGAGATTGAGGAATGAACGATATCTCGAGGGAAAGACTCTACTAAACATGAGTGTATTAGGTGTGAGGAATCCCGTGGCTAGAAGTGAGATGGAGGTTGGAGACGGATAATAGGGAGGTTAGTTACCTATCGACTCTGGGTTGGGTATGATCCTATGTGGGTAATTGAGAGGGTTAGTACCTATAGATCCTGTTTAGGTGTGCAATAAGCTATCCTATGTGGGTATGTGCATACTAATCCTGTGTGGGGTACCGCTCAGCGATCCTCTATGGGTTAGTTCTCAACGATCCTGTGTGGGTCAGTGCATACCAAAAATGCGTGGGTCAGATCATGTGTGGGTCCTTGCGGGGGTGAGTACATATTGATCTAGTGTGGGTCAGACTCTGTATAATTAGCAGTAGTTCCTATTAACAGAATAAGATGATCTATCTTCGCGACTAATCATTTTTACTTCTATACATCACATATTCATGTATAAGATGAGTCTTATATCATCATGGGGTACCTATGTGGTACTATATCTTTGTGGTGTTACTTTTTGTGGTATTCCTACCTTAGTGGTGTTACCTATGTGGTACTTCTATCTTCGTGGTGTTACCTTTGTGGTATTCTTCCCTCATCTGTGATATGATTATATCTTGATAACTAGGGTATATGTATGGTAATATACCTAAGTAGGGTTGACTATTGTTTCCATGTTTTTTGGTTTGAGAGACCTTCGAGGGTCTCAGGGTCCCTACTAAATATTGTTATACTCATCCCTTCATGGGCTACGCTCGTACCTGGTTGTCTCTGGGGTAGATGACAGAAAACGCTAACAGAGGACGAGGGTACCTGGACTGGAGGCTGCTCGGAGGTGGTTATTAGACAAGACAATCTATAGAGACGACCATTTGAGAGCTATACCCACCCTTCAATAAGGATCATTGGGTGGTGTCCACATGATATGTTCCCAGTTTTACTTGTACATCTCTGTTTTACTTGTAGTTTTTAGTTGGTCTTGCATTCTGGCCCCTTTACTTCATTTACACACCATTTTTTACTATATAGTCTACTTTATGGTTGTATCTTTATGGGTTCATGTTTTTTGTGAGTTTATAGTTTATAAATGCAATTCCTTCACGTTTTAGGGAATATGCCTTTCGGGGAATGTAACCAGCCCCTGGCCTATGGAATGTAGGCTTGTTGTAGTCACGGGACAGGCCTCGGGGAACGGGTCATGACATGAAATCACCAAATGAAGGCTCGAGGCTGGCTCCAATTCATGTTTGGAGGGTTATCCAGCCTTCGAGGGATAGAAATCTTGAAATAGTGGAGTTTTTAATCCAAAACTAAAGATATAGAGAAACAAAAATTAACCTCTTAGAGTATATGATCTAGATTTACCACTACGCCAGGTTTGACCACACGGTTGGGGCTTACCAGGTATGGATCGTGAGAACTTCTTTTGGGTCCCAAAACTCCTTGTAAAACCCCCAAACACTCTCATCCTTCACCTTTACCCTTTTTAGTGTTACACATTTTTTTATTGAAACAACCTCCTCTTTGGAAACAACCCACGTTACAAAAACACACCACTTTTTGGAAACATCACTCTTTATGGAAACACCCCACTTTATAGATACATGCATCTTTATGGAAACAACCAACTTTATGGAAACACCCCACTTTTTGGAAACATCCCACTTTATGGAAACAACTATCTTTGTGGAAACAAAAAACATTATGGAACCACCCTACATTATAGAAACTCTATATATTATGGAAACTCTCTATTTTATGGAAACTCCATATTTTATGGACACACTCTATTTTATGGAACCTCCCTATTTTATGAATTTCTAATCAAAGACACACCATTTAATAAATGAGGAAAGTGTTAGGTACTTGAAACCTAGGGGTACTATATTTTCATATGTTTTTTTTATTATACTAATAATATTAATGTTTCTGTTATGATTTGTTACTTTTTAGAAAAAAAATATTGAAACAATACTTTTCTCCTTTTCCAATCGAGGTACATTATAAAATTTTCACCAAATATAAGAAAATAATGCTTTTGTACATGTATAAAACATGCATATTTTTCCATAATAATAATAATTTAATGTTTTATTGATTATTTTACATATTTATAAACATCTTTTCAATGATAAAAAATATTTTTTTTTTTAATTTTGAGGCTTTTAAATAAATTTTTTAAAATAAAAAATATATATTTCTCTCAAGAAATTTTTAGTGTTTTTAGTAGTGTTTTTCATTAATGTAAACCTTATTTTGTGGGATCATAAACTAGATTGTGGTTGATCTCTTATTATATAATCTACCATATTTTGTTTAATTGTTTATGATCTTTTAACTATGGATGTACTATTTTAATACCATTCATGTATTATGGTTATGGTATTTACATTTTGTGTGCTACTTTATCAATAAGAGTTCATGTGTTATTTATGATTAACCGTTTTAATATGATGAATTCATTTGACATAGTAATTTATGGGAGGGGCGTGCTATATCTCCTCGATAAATCAATAGGTATCATGATAAAATTGAGTTTTGGTATTTTTCAAGTGATTACCCATTTATGTATGGTGTCCTGACTGACGAATTGAAGGAATATTTAGGGTTTATGGAATTTTTAATTCCCACATTATGTGATTAGTTATTTATATTCCATATTATTATTAAACTATTAGAGTATCCCTAATTATGTTTAATTCTCATGTGATTATTTATATGTAATTACATGATTATATATCATTAATTTCATAGTATTCTATAGTTATTGATTAAATGGAATGTGTTTCAATTGATCACATTTCCAAAATCTATAATGATTGTTTGTGATAAATTTCTCAGTATGTAAAATATTAATCATCATCCCAGCTAACCCCTTTAATATGTTTCATTTTCTCAAGGATTCTAATATGTATATTTTTAATGATATGTAGGGTTACACATAGGTTAAATAATGGAAGAATCAATAAAATTAATTCTGTATTTTATTTATTAAAATGTAATGTGAACTTGAAATATATATCTAGTTTACAAATACTAATAAACAATTAAGAATTTTGGATTTGATTAGTTATATCTTATTCCAATGTAATAATGTAAGGCACTAACTCTGGGATAATGTGGTCAGGGTCGTCATTCCTTGTATTAGAGCATCATTAGTTGATACCATTGGATCAATATGTTTTGGAAAACATATATTAGAGAACCAAACCATATGATAAAATTTGTAATTATATCCAAATAAACAATTCGTATGATCAATAGATTATTTAAACCTAATTTTTCAATTTATATATTGTAAATCCCTATTTATTATAATAAAAAATAGATTTCATAATACTATGATTTAATAATGTTTATCCCATTGTTTAGTAGTTGCACCTAGAAAAAAGGAATGAAAACCATATCAATACATGTAATCCATGTAACGATTTTCCCCATATGAAATTTAAAAATGATGGCGCTGGATATATAATTGGTGCTAAACAACATATAAGCAAATGTGGAAAATTAAAATAGGTTAGGAAATATAATCATACCTATATGGAAAATCCTAAGTCATGATGTGGAGGAACAATGTAAGACTACTTAATGATACAATAACCTCCTTTATTCAATGTGACTACAAATCCATTTTTATCTACGAAATAGATATTTTCTTTATAAATGATATTTATTTCTTTTGGAAGTAAACAAATAGAGAACTTGTTCATGGTTATTTATTATCTCTCCATTTAAATGGATCAATGATATTCACTAATTCAAAACCGAAATGTGGATGATGAAATAAAAAATATTTAATAGATTAATTTTACAGAACATTTCATGAAATAAAATTTCCCACGCGAACCAAGAGAAGAAATTGAGAGACAATACTTGAATCTATGTAAAAATGAGGATGTGAATGGTCCTATATATGAATACAAATTTTCATGGTCAGAAAGGAATACTCTATATAACATATGTAATCCAAAGATAAAGATTGATCGATTCTGTAATGGGCTAAAACCATTCCTTTAAAGATAACATATCTCAAATAATTTCACTTCATATTAAGATATATTCTAATGTGATATCACGAAAGGGATCTAATTGACTATGTAATGTTAATTTAAGGTATAGAAATAGTATAAAATATTATTGTATCACGTGATACATAAATTGAATTAGAAAAAAAGGTTTTCCCACATGTGATAATTGTGGGAAGAAACACCCCATTACTTTCTTGAAGGGAATGAGAGATTATTAAAAGTGTGGAGATAAAATCTACCATGCTCGTGACTATAATGTAAATAAATAATATATAAAAGCGAAATGTTTCAACCATATAGAGATAAGGAAATATGAAACTTATTATCCTTAGAATCAATTAAATATAGTTGAAATGAATAAAAGGAATCATGATCTTTTTTATTTCATTACTTATATCAAAGTGTAATTATTAATTTATTTTATTAATTGATGAATTATATTATAATATTCTTATTAAAAGAGTTGTAAGATATACAAGGATTCTAAAACATTACTTCTTCATTGTAGATTTTTAAGAAATCATGTTTTCAGTATAGTTTTAATATTATTAAGGTTTTAATATATTAGGTATGTGGGATTAAGAGATACATTATATCTAGAGAATCTAATGTTATATGCATTTTGGAAATTTATTGAAATTCATTCAATTCTTTTTCATTGAATGTATAATGTTATGTTTTTTATAGAAGTATTATTAATGGGTCTTATGAATACTACTAAGAGAATTTCTTACTTTGAACTTTGGAAATAATTAATTGTTGTTAAAGTAATATTTGTAATAATGGATGACATGTTCAAACCATTTTGGGTTAAATGAGAAATTAATTGCCAATGGATTTATTGGTGGATCATATGATTCATTAATTTTCATCAGGTATGAATAATTGAACCAGAATATCCATTTCTAGGAGTGAGAGATTATGTTAAAATAGATCGATGCACAACCAAAAGATAAGATCATGAATATAACATGAAATTAAAATATGTGTGATTTTTTTGTCATGTGATTTTTTGGATAGAAAAATAATCCATCAAAAAATGAAAAAGAATATGGAATGTAAACACTATTCGCTTAATTTTCAAACTGAGAAACCAATGTCCACTTTAACCCATCACAAATTTATGATTTTGTGATGGCAATTTGTCTAAATAACATGTTCTATAATAATCTTCATTAGAACATGATGGTTTTATTTTTCTTACATGTATAAATTTTCACATTCCTCTAGTGATAACCTATTTTAAAGCCTAATTTTGTGGTATCCACATCAATTTTCTTTCCCTCTTGTTAAGAGGATGTTTTATTAACCATATTTCCAATGTAGGTTTCCTACAATTTAATTATTATGTAACAACCAATGATATTTGACGTGAAATTTCAAATTGGAAGGACATAATTTTTTTAATGAGGTTATAATGAAACAACCCATGACTTTATGGTATATATCAAATTAAATAAATTCAATTACATTGATATTATACGTTACACACAACACTAAACATAAAAGAGCATAGATATTGTATTAAATATTATTATTTTAACAACAATTTATGTAGGAGCATGTTAATATGATTAAATAAATTACAAAAATATATTTTACACATGTTAATAATATTATTTCACTCGAAATTAAAATATAATCCAATTGAATATATAATATGTGTTTTTTAGAATACCTTTTTTCTGACCAAATTTGTATTTTATCATAATTATATAAATTAGTCACTATTAATGAATGATGTTAATGAAATTTATATTTTTTATATTAAATATTCTTTTAAAAAAATTAATCAAATAATTTAGATTTACATAATAAATTAATAATGAGAATTTTAAACTTAAAAGGATATATTTTTCTAAAGGTAGTTTTAGAACCTTTTGACGGTGTGCTTATATTAAATAATGTTTATGAAAATTTTATAAATTATATTTGAAAGAAATTAAAATAATAATTTAATATATAATAAAAAATTATCTTGGTTTAAAATTTTCATATTTTTCTGAGTTGTTTCATGTTTTGATAAATATCGAAAAAATATTTCATTTTAATTTAAACCACATTTTACATCAAAATAATTTTCAGTGCTATTTTATATTTATATATTTTTTAATGTATAATTAGATAATGTATTGGTTAGTTTATCTATTATATGTCATCAGAATCAATATAATAAGGAGAATTATATAAAATCATTTCAATATATTTAATGTTTTTAATTTAAAAACCTATTTTATTATTCCCTCAATATTATTAATTTTAAATTGATTTTAGATGTGTAATGAATTGTCAAATTATGAAGGTTTTAATAATTATTTATTCAATTTGGATTCCTTAAATATAACTTAGAATGTATTGTAATAAGGTCAAGGATCTATCAAGAGCGTCCATGGCTCATTCAGATTCCATACTCCAAAATGGGACGAAAAAGATATTTCCAAATAATTAGAGAATATCGTGATGCTAAGACAACATTGTTTCCCAGAAACCACTCTGTTGTATAATGTCGTGTATTGTTGGACATACATACTATCTAAAACCATGCGACAAGAGGTGAACATCAGTACTGTGCTGATTGGTTTTCAAGATCATTATTTTTTCACGTTTTTCACATCATCAGATAAATCATGCACCAACATTGTGGGATACCCCTGTATAATAGTGACATGGTTCACAGTTGGAACACAATTTAATAACCCTAAAATGAAATCATGTTACCATATATTTAATGGTTTAATTATATTTTTACCTCCATTTATTCTTAATCTATATTTTATATTTTCAAGTACTTCCTCCAGTGGGTGGAATCCAATATTCTTTACCATGATCTCTAAATCTCATCCACCATGTCTTTGAGAAATCATTACTATATAAAGTATTTTTTATGATTTACCGAAATTATTTGATCCATATCAGTATGTTCATCAATCCTCTACCCTTATATTCATGTTTATTTCCAAATCCATTTCTCTATTAAGGTGAAATTCCCTTTTCCCCAATTTTGCGTGTTGGATAATTTCTTACATTTCATCCAATGATATTTAAAAATGTGGTTGAAATTGATCATGGAGTCAATTTTGGCCTTCAGGTTGGTGGCCACATCATTTTAATTCTACGATTTGATGATTCTTAGTTTTTTCGTTGTGTCTCACGCATATTTTTATGATTGACCCCTTTAAATAGAATTATTCATATCAAATTGATCATCACATCTTGTTATATACATTTTGATAAATGTATAAAAGTTTAGAGGTTGATTACATAGGTTATGGACACCCCTTGGATGTGACACATTGAATTTACCTCTTTGGTTAAATGATTTAAATACTTGGAAACCCAATTTATCTTTCTTCTTGTATTCTAAGAGGAATTTTCCTTGATATATATAGATTTTAATTAACCCAAGGAACCTATAAAGTGATTTTCCCACTTATAAATAGATTTTACTGTGTATATTATTTCCCTAATGCCCATTTTCATTCCAAAATCCCCATTGATCCGTATAAATGAAATTTATTGGCATTAGTGAATTGGATGGATTTCAATTTGATGGGAAGGATTTTATTTACTGGATTTATTTTAATTGTATGAATTGAATAATAAAATTCATGTATTGACTAGAATGGTTTAAAAGGGGAAGTAGGACACTTTGTTATTTAAGAAATTTAAATAGAACATTTTGAATTGTATATAATATTATACCGAGCTTGATATATTTGGCTCAAGGGAGTTAATTCATCATGCCCATGTTGTAAATGTAATTAGTCCTTATTTATATTATGTACTACATTATCCAAATATATAATAGGTATAGACATGTTCTATATGTATTGAAATAATTATGACTATATAATGTTTTTGGGATGATGGTAAGGGTCATGTTCAGAATGATATTATCACTCTACCTTTTATTGGATGTTGAGCATGACATCTCACATCTTTGACAGTAGTTAGACATTGGGCATTACACTACGTGTACCTTCATAGAGTGTGGACATGATGTCTCACTCACCATACCGAGTGTCATGTATGAAGTCTCATTCTATTATTGGGATGTATGGAATTTACATTATTTCATTATCTTGTTGGAATGCAACAAACATTATGGATGTCTGAGTTACGACCCAGTCCATCTACCACATGTACTCATGCAGTATGGACACTTACGTCATCCCGTAAATGGTTCATATATATGGATGAAATATATATATATATAGTTATAAAATATACAAATAATATAATAATTTATATAGTGTATATGATAAGACACACATATCCCAACATTAAGCAGAAGCGGGTAGAGCCTCCATGGTTCCTTTAAGAACCCAATTAGCTTTGTTATTTATTTGTTCTTCATAATTCATTACATATTTATTCCTACACATTTTTTTACTAACACTACATTGAGTATGTGAAGACACCATTGGTGGTGGTCTACATAGATTTTTATATCACATCGTACATGGTCTACAGTAGGTACGCGATAAAATAGTACATTTGTAGTTATTGATATGGAAAATATCACATATACTGTTTTTTGATATGAATACTTATATATAGTGTTTCAGAGAAAATGACTGATCATTCTCTTGAGATAGTAGGGGAGTAGTTTCTATCTTTTTAAAAAATTATATGATGGACCCTTATTGCCATTTTGTTTATAAAAATTCCACGAATTCATGTATTGACATTATCTAGTGTCTTTCTATTATTTTCAAATTATTTTATCTTCCCCTTAATATCTATTTTCCCTATTTGTTTGGAATTCTTCATTTTATTGATTATGTCTATTTATATTATGAATCACATAGGAAATATATATTTTTTATTTATTATTCAACCTTGTTAAGAGGGTATAATATCACCACCATACCACCTTCACATCCTCATTACTATTTTGAAATCTCTAGAATACGGGTAGGCATGCTTGAGGTCATGTGACCCACTGACTAATGGGAACATTTCAAGTGCATCATGATTCAGGACATTACAATGTGGTATAAGAACTTATTTTTTCATACTATTTGGGTATTATATAGAAGACTACACATTAAATAAAAATTTAAATTACCCTTTACCTGTACCTAGTTAACAAATTTATAGGGGAAAACCAAATAACCTAGTATGAAAATTTGATATTATTGATTATTCCATTTATAGTTGATACAAAATCACCATTGGGTGATGTACATGTCTTATTTTTTATGATTATTTATGTTTTTGATATATTGATTTACTTACTACAGGAGATGAAAATAGGGATTTTCATTAGATCGTGTATCAATATTGTGAACACTAGGACGAATATGCCATGTATTTTTTCCTCTCATGTCCATTTTCTTCATGCATTTTCTAGTTTTATATTGATAGTGCCTTGAATATGTATTGAATTATTTTGAAACATCTAGAAGGTATTGGAAAACATAATTGATAATTAATGTGTCAAAATTAAGCTAATAGTGTTATCCTAGATAGGTAATATCAGATACAATAATTAGTCAATTATGGTATGTGGAGTCCTGGAACAATGGTTGTAGATGCTGGAATATGTTATTTTTCAAGTTAAATGAATTCCAGATTATGGTTAATATAGATTATTGGACCTCATAGTCCAAAAATCATAGTCATCCCAATTCATCCATTTTAAGTGATTTAATTATTCTAAGAAGAAAAAATATAACAAAAATATGACCATTAATATGAAGTTAGTTATCTTATAGAAAATAAAACAACCTATACCCAAACCCATCCATAGTATAGAATAATTGTTTATTTACATTGATTTAATATATTTTTGTCGCATTTTTTTTAATTTCTAGATTTGTCTTGTTGAGAAGGAATATAGGAGAGATTGTTTTCGTAGAAAGGCTTTATACCTGTAAAAATTTCTATCATTAAACATATCAACTTCATAAAAAAACACCCTAATATTTTAAATTATTTATTTGTTTACTCATTAGATTGCTTACGAACTTAACATATGAATAAAATAATAATATTTATTTATTTATCATAACTATCAACTTGATGTTAGTAATGGAGTGAATGAATGAGATTAAATAAATAAAGAAAATATAAATGAAATATGTTTATAAAATTAATTAATTTATTTACAATTAATTAGAAATGAAAACAAATTTAATATAAAGGATTTAGTTGAATAGATTATTTTTAATGCCCACTAATACATCTTACATTATTAAATTAAATTTACCCCTATTGGAGAAATTTATTAATTAAATTATTATATAATACATACAATAAGATAAATATACATTCATCCTAAATATTTACAGTGGCATAAGATAATAATAAATCCAATTTTTCACATAAAAGTTATTATTATTTTTGAACACAATATTACCAAATTTTTCTCGGGATAATATTTTAAATCTCAAATTTGACACTATAATAAATTAATTTTGATAGAATAAACTTTATTTATTAATTTATTATATCAAAATTTACCTTAGTTAATTTTTTTTATAATATGTTTCATTTTCTATGAATAGTAATGTGCATGTTGGAATAATAATGTGACCCTTTGGAATATTAACTTATTAAATAGAATAGTTCCATCACCTATGAAAGTATAAATATACTTTTTGTATATTATATAAAATGTTATAAATCTATATCATGGAATAAGTAAATAAATTTTATAATAATGATAATTAATTGTTTGTATTTTAATAAGTTGATAATTTGTATCCAAAATTTCAGTATTAATATAATTTTATAAAAAAATATATTTTCATAAATAGAATTATAAATTAATATATGTTTTCTTATTTTTATAATAAATGTTTATGAGAAAATATTTAGTTTTTCAATGTGTTATATAAGGAGTTTTAATTTTAAAACGGTTATTTTTCGATCAAATGATGGATTATTTTATGAATTAAATTTCTAATATATAGAAAATTATTATAATAAATGGAGTTAATTTTTAAATTATAACTTTTTTTAAAAAACATTAGGTTGAATATTTTATTTTTTTATAAAATAATTGAATTTTTATGAATTTTGGAATACAATAATTTGTAGTATAAGTTAGTACATGAATTATTGTGTCAAGGATGATTTGTGGAGGATATAAGAACATAATAATGAAATATATATATTTATTTAACATATTCAATGATAATTATCAATATATTAATTTCATTGATTAAAAATAATAAAAAAGGAATAAAATATTAAAAACACATGGCTCTTCCATTATAAATACCACCCACCACAACATATTATCCTCACCCCATACATGAATTGAACATAGTACAATTTCTATATAACACTATTCCCAATCTCCTCCCCCATGTCTAGGAACCAGTAGTGTAAAAACAATACCAAAAAAATCCATTATGGATGTTCTCATGGAGGAGACTTCAAGAGGTAAAAATTCATTTTCTTTTATTTTCTTTTCTTTTCAATTGCTATTATTTTCATATCATTCCATCATCTCCCCTATCAATTGTGACATAAAAAATACATTATAATAAAATAATTTAATTATATTATGTAGTTGAAAATACCCCATAAATTATATATTGTTTTTCCATTTATTTTCAAAATGATAATATCACACTTGAGGTGCCAATATACAGAGTTTGGGGACAACATGATTTCATTATTCCATTATTCCTTAAATTATGGTCATAAAAACATTTTATGGTTAAAAGAGATTAATATATATTAATTACATGTTATGTAATTTTCTATAACTATTATATATGTATAGATAATACTATTTAATAAATAAAAATGAATTTTAAATTATCCCAAAATAGAAAAAATAATCTAAATGATTACCCATAACATCTTATCTAATGATTCATCCTCACCTCATATAAAAATATTACTTATAAAAAATTCTTATCATATTGAGGATCAAAAATCACATATAATTTCAATTGGGGATAACTATTCCCCTTTCACAAGATCTTTTGTAAATTTATACAGCTGAACCAATTGTGAAACAAAAGGAAAAGAACACTCTCAATAAAAAAAATTGATTTTTATTAATCTTTGAAAATATCGTAAATGAACTTAATAAAATTATTATAAATAAAATACATGATAAATATGTTCTGTAGATATAAATTATTTATGAATTATATTTTAGAATTTAGTACATTATGTACAATTTAAGAACACTTTCAAACATAAGGTAAGGGTTTTCTCATCAAACGTTTATTTCTGTGAGATATGTGTTTCTCACAACTATATATTATGTGTGGTGTATTTATAACACTAATTGATGTATGATATGATGAATAAATTTATATTTATGTTGTTAAAATTTTTATATGATGATCAGTAATTTTTTTGGAGCATAAGTTTTGTCTATTTTCTAATGGGTAAGGGTTTATTCCCAAACAACAAAATTTCATTCAGGTCACGAATTATCATTCATTACCACAATATAATTCATTATATTTTATATATTTATCCTATATTATATATATATGTTCCATAATAATGTATCCATATTACTTTTTTCCTTGATTTGAATAAATGATTCAATAAGGACCCCTTCTTAATTAAACCTGATAAACAAGCCAAATTAATGGGAGTTTCCATGTTTCTATTACAATTTCAAGTGAAATCCATAATCTATTTTAATCTGTCACTATTTTTATAATATAAACCATGTTATCATAAAAAATAATCATTCTTTATTTCTGGATTTAAAAAATTATTCATTTTTCATTTTATAGACCTTTTATTATTTTTCATTAAACTGGTCAAAAATAGCTCATTTATAATGTTTCATAAATGATCATTTTACATGATTTGAATTTAGATGGAAATAATTCATGCTTCAAATTTGATTTAATTTTCCATCATTTTCATTCGTTTTATATACTTTTTCATAATATTATTTTATGATAAATACAAATTTTTTTCTAAAAGAAATCTTCATACTAAACAAAATTGGTATTTCTTTAAAGAATTTCTCAATGAATTTATTAGAGTTTATTAATCAATTATTACAATTAAAATATTTCAATGTGGCTTACGAAACAATGATTTAACATCATATTTTTATTTTACAGATGAGTAATACATTGGCCTTAGTATGTGATGGTTGAGGCATGCTATATCCCCTCGATGCATCAATAGGTCTCATGACATAAACTAATAAATTTTTTGCGAGGACTTACCTATTTTTGTAGACTTAATGTCTATGGATTTGAGTTTTATTTTTATGATATCTAAAATTATGCATTACCACATTTTGATAGTAGTTATTGAAATTAGATTTGATTATTCAAATAGTAAGATACCCATGATTATCGTTCATTCTCATATGATTTTTTATATTAAATTATTTAATCATCTTTTCATACTTAAATATTATACCTGGGTTTATGTTTTAATGTCATGTGTCATTAATTTTCAATCATATAGTTTTTTTATTATTTATGGTCAATTATTCATTATTTATCACCTTTACTAAGCATATGATCTCACACATATCCTATGTTTAATTTTTTTCCCTAGATGAAATGATGTATATTATAAATTACTTACTATGATAATCTAAACGTTTATGAGTGTTTCCAATGTATTTTATATGTTTTAATTCATTTCATGTTTTACTTCATTATTCATGTATGTAATCTATCTTACATAATAATAAAATTATTGGTGGGTTGGGATTCAATTCATTTATATATTCCAATGTAATAAACTTACACATCGGCTATGGGGTTCAGCGGTTGGGGTATTTACAGTTGGTATTGTAGAATTTTTAGTAGAAACCGTGGAAACTAGATTTAAAAAAATGATTAGGAAAAACGACCCTAAGATGGACTTTTTGTATAAACATAGAATAAAATCCTATAATTTTGTTATGCTATATATTATGTTGGTCTTCCTAGAAATATATCTATATTTATATATTATAAGTGGACATTGTTTTGAAACATATGTACCAACTGGTAACAAACCATATAAGGTGCATCTGTGCTGACTCGACATAAGCTATTATTTGAAAATAGACCTTACTATACATATGGTATGAAACTCTTAGGGGACATGGAATTTATAATTCACGTTTTCATTACAAACTGAAAATAATGATTTAAATGTAAAATTGCGACCAATAAAACCATTTTTACTATTATGAGATCAGCTATGCATAAAATTTCAATTTATCTTTTGTGTTTTTTCAATTTTCATATTATTCATTTTGATTCATAAACTTATTTACTGTGTTTATTTTTTATAAATGGAACAAAATAGATGGAAACAAGAACCACTCCTATTTTCATGATTTAAAGTGTAAGAACGATCATATCATTCCTAGTCTTATGCCAATATTTTGAAGGGAAAAACTCTCTGAAACATTATGATCATAAGTGGATTTACTATCATGTGATATACATATAAGGAAGTAATTATCAATTTTTTTTACATCTTAAGGAATAAAAATAAATAAGGACATGAAATAAAAATATGGATAATGGAAAGGTGAGATATTATTATTTTCCCACATGTGATAATTGTGGAAAAATCACCTTGGAAATTTCATAAATGGAAAGGGATTTTGTAACTAATATGGAGAGAAATAACACAATGATTGTAATTTCAGGAGTAAGAAAAATAATTCCAATGTTAAATTATTCAATTTAAATGATATGGCACTCTATGAGAATAAATATATGAATCATCAAATGACTATATCCCAAAATGGAACAATGGATCATAATCAAGCTTATGCTACTACCACACACGAAAAGGAATGATTATTATGAATTTTTTATTCAAGAATTATGTTATTTGAGTATTTTACCATTAATTTTATTATTATAAGAACCATTCAATATATAAGGATTTCACAATTGTAATGTTTTAAGTATTTTGAAGTATGTGATTATTTGTACAACAAATCAAGAGGGGTGATTTTTTTGTATGTTAGTATTCATGAAAAAAACATGAATTGATAATGATAAAATGAAAAATGTGATTAATTATGAGATAATAACACATATATGTTTATGGGATAGTATTAGGGACGTTATAGGTGGTTACTGATTTGATGGTTTATGTAGTGCTAGAATGTTTAGATGTTTGGGTTTAAGAACATTACTCATAGATTCGTGCATATTTCATAATGTTTTATGAAGATTAAGGTATTTGTATATTTTTTATTTTACAATAAGAGATACATTATTTTTGGGAACTTATTTTAATTTTATTATATAATTTTAATTACATTCAATCTAAATTTGTAGGCTTTGAAATTGGATAGATTTGTTTTTTACGAGTGTTATGATTAACTACTTATGGAATGGATCTAATTAAAAATTTTATGAAATTTTTAAATTATGATATCAGAAAACAATATTGGTTTCATTAAATATTTAATGGTCGAAGGAATTACTTAAGGACCATATTAATGATCAAAACTGCTTCATGTGTAAAATATTCACCTTGAACATTCATTTCCAGGTATAAGTGATAATGAAAAATTATATCAAAGTGAAAAATGATATGATTATTCATATGACATTGAAAAATTAATCAGCTAATTTTATTTTGTCAAGTTGTTATCTAAACAATAAAATAAAACATCAAATATAAGAAAATGATTTTAGAATAAAAACATCATATGTTTACTTTTCCTTTTGAGAAATCTATCGTATTTTAACTGATCTCAACTTTATGATTTTGTCTCGGTATTATTTATTAAAAATATTTCCAATATAAATCCCAATTATAAATATACAATTACAATTTTCTTCAATGTCCATATTTTCACTAATTTTCACCAATTTCAGAATCCATGTTTGGTGGAGACCATTACATTTCTATTCACCTATTCTAGGAGGGTGTTTTAAAAACGTTTTTGAACAATGTGGGGTTTTCAAAAAGTGATTAAATGTACCAAAATAATATTTTATTATGTAAAATTCCAAATTATAATGATGGAATTTTTGAATTTGGGGATAATGTTACACAACAATATTTACAGAAAGTGTTGATTTTTAAAATTGGACTTCTTTGATTTCTAACAATATTAAAAAAAGATTATATATTATTAATTAATTAATATAGTTTTGTAATAAAATTTTCCGATGGTGGGAATGAATGATTGATTAAATTATGAAAGCATATATTACTCATGCCTATAAAATTAAATCATTGGTTACTAATTAATTAAAAATCAAATTAAATTGAATATAAAGATGTATTTTTATAAAAAAATTATTTCTTTTCCCATAATGAAATTTTATATTAATAAATTAAGTTAATCGCTTTTATTGATTGATATTAATAAATTATATATTATCTATTCAAGAAATAATTTTTAAAATCATCCGAAATAATTTTAGAGGCATAATATAAGAATATATGGAATTTTATACCTAAAATTATATGTTTTTTAAATACAATTTTACCTTGTTTTAATTTTAAACTTTTTTTAACTATAAATTTCAACACATTCATCATTTAAATTTGACAAAATGATCATTATTTTTGAATGTGTAATATCAAAATTTTCTTTTGTACATGTTATATTATTTTTATGATGAGTTTTATTTTTTATGAATTGAAATTATATGATTTTAATAAAAATATGTCCCCTAGGAATCGTAAAACTAAAAATAGAATAATAACAACATAATAGAATGTATAAGTAAATTTTTTCTTTCTTATAAAACATATATGATAAATATTTTTTATGGATAAGGAAAAATATTTTTTTAAATGATAAATTAAAAATAGGAAATAAAGGATGATTTTACTAATAAATACCATCAGTTTCATCCTCCCACCTTTTCAAGCAATGGAAGACCTCATTTTTAGAATCTTTCTTTGAATCAATCCTTTATATATTCAAGAATTTGAAAAGGCCTACAATGTGGATCATCATCCTAGCTACATATATGATATGTGATTATTCTAAGTGGTGGTGGGGTGTAATCACCTTGGAATATCAGTATAGAGATATGGCTAGGGTTGATTCTAGATGACCTTCTATGAAAATTTCAATTCAAGACTCAGAGGGATTATAGAGATAGATAATTTTTTATCCCGTAGTGGGGTGTATATCAACTATGGAATTTGATACCCATCTTACTAAGGAACAATTTTTCATTCATATTATGGTGGGTGATGTTATTATGATATATAGGTGATTTTAAGTATGGTTTGGTATACACCATCCAGGCACAGTTCAACATGTTCTGGTTGACAACTACTTCAGAGATTATAATCCAAGACCTTATCACAAAGTGAAATATGAGGGAAACTAGTGGTCCAAGTCAGGAATTTTGGGTACATATAGATACTTGTTGTTCTTCTTGTGAAAGAGACGTTTCAAGTATTATTTTGTCTACAAAAGAAGTCATATCCTACATGTGGATTGTTTCTCGAGCTGTCACTAGTGTGGGATGTCAGGGCATGAAAAACCAAAATTCTTGTGTGGTCCAATATAGTGAATATGTTGTTGTTAGATTATCCATATTTATCATTTAAGAATAAGATTTCATCAACTTTTTAGAGAGTGGTGATATAGTCCAACAAAACATCAGGTGGGGGAGCAACAATATCCTTATAGGAAAGAAGCAAGAATACCATAGACTAATCGGGTAGATGTGGAATTCGAGGTAGAGGATGTTTGAATTATGAATCTCAATTCTAGAAAAGTGGCTTTTCATAGGGATTTCAAGTAGTGACTAGGGACCATGATACATTCCATTTACATGCAGTACAACATATGCCTGACTAAATGAGCACAATACCACCTACAATACTAGGTGCTATTCAAGCCTCATCTACAAAGGGTTATACATTATTTGACTTAGGTACATATCAAAATTTTATATTATTGAGTTTTATAAGATGTTTTCACCTCAATACTAAGATATTATATAGAATATGGAATCTAGATACCTTGTTGGGTATCCATTCAGATGTATTTCACCATTTTAATTCCTAGTCCCGTTATAAAGGTTGTGATCTCATTATATGGAATCATTACGTCTTCTACATGATGGGGTTTTGTGTAATCATTACGAAGGACTCGATTGTTTCCTCACTATACCAAATTGATATCAGTAATTAGAGGAAAATATTTAAATCACTAGAGGGAATTAGAATTCTGTATAAGGGAGAATGGGATTCTAGTGAAACAAAAGAAAGACCTTGGTAGCATTGCCTGGGTAGTGTGACAGCTCAAATCTCAAATCATTACAAGTACAATTTGTGCCAAAGAACCACTCTTTTACCGCATACAATGTGGCCTTTTAGGTATGTATTTTCTGATGAATATTATAGTATATCTCAAGGATATTTATATTTTACTACTTATCTAGAAATAATATAATCATTAGTGACAGTTACTCCTTATAGGATGGAACCTAATGAGATTTTGGAACTCAATATTTATTTAGAGGATCCAAAGGCTAAATGTTTAATACATACCATAACTTATCTATATGGATCAGTAGTCCTTATCACCATGAAGGTCAATGGTTCCCTCAATATCTTTTTAGATTTCAATCACATTAATCTGATTACGGTAAACAATGGATGTCCACATCATATAGTACCTGACCTATTTGATTACATATGAGGAGAACGGGTGTTTCAAATGATATATTTGAGTTTAGGCTACCACCAAGTGTGTGTAAATGCCTCACAAATACCATGTAGAGATTTCAGGTGTAGGTATGGTCTATAATTGTAACTTTTCATGCCATCTGGACTCACAAATGCACATCAAATGTTTACAAAGATTTTGAATTTTTATTTCCACCAGTGATTGTATTCATTCTATGTAGTAATTGATGATGATATCTGGTTTAATTCACACTCTAAGAAGTACAATGATTGTAATATTGGGATCATTTTTAATAAACTTGGATAGAACCAGCTATATTATATTCTAAATAAATGTCACTTTTGGATTGAAAATTTACAATTCATGGGTCACATCATCATGGAGTTAATAGTTTCCGTAGATCCATAGAAAGTGAAAGATATAGTTTCTTGGGAGAATTATAATAATGTATTTGACATTTTTATTTTCATGGTGCTAGTGGGATATTAATTTATCTTCATCAATTATTTCCTTTTTAATACAATTTTTCTTATTGTAATGAGAATGATCGGTGTGAAATTCATACTATTAGAACCTTGTGAAGAAACATTTTAGAGGTTGTTGGGACATTTGAATTCAGCAATGATATAGAATCTTCTAGATATTGGAATGATATATATTGTTTTCTATGAATCCTTGGGTTTTGTTATTGGATAAGTTTTGATATTAGGATGATAGATTAATTTCGAATATTTATCGTTATTTGAGGCATCGTGAGGGGAATTACATGACACATGACCCCAAGCTCACTGTTGTTGCACATGCCTTACCCTATATGGGGATGTATCTTCATGTTCATGTTTTTTTAGTGTATAATGAACATAAAATGATCTAGTTCATCTTTATAAAGTGAGATCTAAATCTCGAATAACTTCAGTGGATGGAGTTCCAACAGTTGTTTGATTTTGATATTTCCAACATTCCTTGGAAGGGGAATACAGTAGTCGATTATTTGAGCTGGAAAACTCATACATATAATGTTAAGGAATCCATTGGAAATTGGAATATTATGGAATTATTATTAAATATGCATAGTGAGTTTTATGATAACCACATTAAGACTTACCACTATGAATTATTAGTTACCTCTAATATTTTGGAGTGATTAAGAATGAGAAAATTATCTGACCTTGAACGCCATCTCCTAAGGGAAATATTTTTAAATAAATAAACATCTTCATGATAGACTATAGATGAGCATGAGACTTTATTATTCCATTGGTGTGTATAGGTCCCAACATACATCATATAAGAGCTGATGTGAGAATTTTATACCTCATAATGGGTGGTTCACCCTACTCTCACTAATATTTAAGAATATCCTAGGGGACAGAATTGGTGGCCTAGAATGAAACATTGGATTTTTATCTTCATCACTTAGTATTCATCTGGTAAGCTGGTGAGGGTGGAACATTAGTGTCTGGTAGGAATATCACTATCATTATATATTCCCAAATTGAATGGGGGAATTTTTTGTATGGACTTCAGTACTAGTTTACATTGATCACCTCATGAAAAAAAATATATTGTGGGTTTTCATTGAACATTAAATGAAGGTTGGACACTTCTTACCTATGAAAGATACCTTAACTATAGAAAATCTAGGAAGGCTATATGTTTGGTTTGTTTTATGTATTCATGGGGTTTCTTGTATTATCATATATAAAATATACATTAAATTTATGTCATGTATATCATAAGTCTTGTATAAGGCCTTGGGAACACAAGTTCATCTGAGCATGACCTATTACCGATAAACCAATTGATAGATGTAGCCGATGATTTAGGTGCTAGAGGAAAATCATCATGCATGTGGAATTGATATTAAATGATCTAGGTATGAACACATTACTCTTATTATGTTAACATATAATAAAATATTTTGGATACCATCGAGATGTGTCCTTATGAATCCCTATATGGTAGTATGTAACATTCAACTATGTTCTTGCTAGAGGTAGGGTGGAAGTTATGTATAAACTATGTCTCATGTAGGATACTACAAAAAATCTCTAGCTGATCAAAAAAGAGATGATGACATATTAGTCTTGAGTATATTCATATGCCAACGTATTCCAATGACCTATTTATTTTGAGGTTGGAGATAGGGTTTTCATGCGAGTGTCTCACAGGATAGGGTATAAACATATTCAAAAGAAAAGAAACCACCCACTATGGTTCGTTGGACACTTCGAGATTATAGAATGTATTGGACTAGTGGATTAATAGTTTGACATACCTTCTTAATATAATTATATTCATGATTTCATTCATGTATATCAGCTCCTATTATATTGTCCATACACATCGCATGCCTCCCAACCTGTTGTGGTTTAGCAGGTTATTAATGCTTCCTTTGAGGTGTATCCTTTTTTATCAGAGCTAGAAGAAACTCTAAGAATGGTGTGTTCCTATTGTACATGTAAAATAGAAGCACAACTAGATACATGATGATATCAGGGACTGGGAAGTAGATATACTGGCACATTTTACCAAACTCTTCACTGATGATACCTCTTTACCCTCAGAAGGCTAAAATAGGGACATTCTGCTTTAAGGGTTGGTGGTTTTAATGACTCATCATTTCCAAATGATATGGATCATTAGGTTTTCAATTTTAATTCCTTAAACAAACAATATTGTGATATCTAATCATTTCAAGGTTGTCCAGACTAGGCTCGAGGCTTGTTCGGAGCTTGGAGCCCTGAAATGAGATTAAAATATTAGGCCACACATTTATAGAAAATTGTGTCACCCATCTTCCAATGTTTCCATGAAACCATGCGATTTCATACAATGGATACACATGATCACGCAGTTTGTTTGAAACCATGCGACCTAAGGATTGTGGCCCAGCATTTCGAGTGGGTTTTGTGAAAGATCCTTTTTTAGAAATTTTTATACATTAAGATAAACCACGACCCTTACACTGAGGGGTTACCATCTATTGCAGTCAACCAGTGCATGTTTAGAATGTTGTTTTCCATCCATGTAGAAAATCCTTTTACCAGTATATTTCATGATTATATTACTTTTTCACATCACTTATTCTCAAACCCTATATCCCCATTTTTGTTTCATTCTCTGGTAAACGATCTCTGATTTTCTTCCAATGACCTGAAAATCTACTACACATAGGCTTTCAAGAAATATTATAATCCAAACCAAATATTATTATTTTTAGAAGTATTAGATATATCCTTGTACATCCTTAAATACTATAACCTTCATCTAATGTCTATTTCTTAATCCATTTCCTTATTTAGTGGTAAGACCATTTCACCTCATTTCTGGTCCTTAGACTATTTCTTATGTATATTCTAACCTGCTTCAAATATGAGGATGATAATGAGTGAGGATTCAACTACAGACATGATTTAGGTGATCATGTCAATTTTCCTTTTATTTTTCATGCTTCACATATGTGTCATTGGGCAACATGACAACCATTTTTTGAGAATCCCCTGTAAATGGTTTTTTTGTCAAATTGATCAATGTACCTTATTATATACCTATTGATCCATATTTGGTAGTATAGAGGTTGATTCCATTACTAATCGATACCCATTTTATTTTACACATTGAGTTTACCTATTTTTTATTTATTTAATTACCCAAAATACCAATTTAGCTTTCGACATGTAGGATATGTTAAATTTACCTGGATATATACAGTTTAGTTGAACATATTGAGTCTCCAAAGTGCTTGTCCCACCTCTACATGGAATTTCCAATGTAGTAAATTTCCTCAATGCAGACAGTATAATCTAAAATACCTATAGATCCTTATAAATTAAATCTTCAATATTTATTTAATTTTATTGGATTGAATATGATGTTATGGTTTTTACATAAAAGTCTTTTTAATTGAAGGGATTGAATAGTGAAATAAATGTATTAAATGTAATGGTTTAAGAGTGGTGGTATGGAAACTTCATTGTTTGCGCCATTTTAATATCACATTGTGATGTGTATGTCTTTATATATTGATCATAAAAAATTAGGTGTATGGTTGGTAATGTATCTTGCCTATGTTGTAAATGTAATTAGGGCTTATTTATATTATTTTCTTAGCGAACATAATACAGGATATTTATAGCATCATGCTATATATATGAAAATGATTATGCATATGTAAAGGATGTGGGATTATGGTAAGTTACCTATTGATAATGAAGGTATAACTATACCTTACATGAGGTATTGATCACAACATCTCAAACTATTGACACTAGTTTGGAATTTTTATTTACATGCAACATCCCCTATTAGACTGTGGCATGAAGACTCACTAACCATTTCGAGTGTCATGCATGATATATCACACTCTTATTGTGATGTAGGGAATATACCTTATTTATATACCTTTAAGGCTTGTTAGTTTAGTTATGGGTCTATGAGTTACGCCACATTTTTTCCAGCACTAGTACTCCAGGTATATGGCCCCTAACGTATAAATGGCCGTGGTTTATATAGGTGGATGATTAATATATAATTATATGATATATATATATATATATTACCATATATGTGGTGTATGATTAGACATACATATCCCAACTATGTGATTATGTAGATTGAACCTGTATGTGTCCTCTAGAAACATTAGTGGCCTTGTCATTTATTTTTTCATTATAGTTAATTACTTATTTACGCCTATACACTACATAGATGTGAGCACTTATTGGATTAAGAGAAGACACTATTGGTTGTATCCTAGTGATATTTCTATCTCACATCCTACTTAGGTGTTCATTGATACATGAGAAGACAATATGTAAACAAGTATTACAAAAGGCAAGGTCCCTTCTACATGTTGTTTCTATGCTGACTTATAGATAGAGAGTACAATCATAGGAGCAAGAATTCAATCTATATGTTAGTGGATCAATTTTTTTTCATTTTTCTAGTTTTATATATACCTATACCCTATTAAATTTTTTATATCTTCATTCAATACATCCATGTATTGACAATACCTACTGGATTTCTATAATTATTCAGTTACTTAATCATCAAATATTTTCTATTCTATCTATTTATTATGCTTCTGTAGTTTATTGATTATGTGTTTTTATCATGTTTCTCCTAATTATCATATCTATTTTATCCACTATACCACTTTGATAGAAGTCATATTGTGTAACACCCCATGTAAATAAAGAATATGAAGTTTTCATATTTATCCATATTTGTAAATAAAATATTAATATGAATTTAAAGGGGATGCTATGCTCGATGGCGTACCCAACACGCAACAACGAGTTTCTTGGGAATCTTACGTTGCACTCTAATAATAAAATAATATTATTTTAAATGTTAGTTAACAAGTAGCTGTTGTACTGGCGGGAATGGATAGAAATAACTAAAATATGATTATATATGTTTTTAAATGTTTTTACATTTACCCAATAAAAGATAAAGTCTTAAAATACGGAAAGAATTCAATTTTAGGCATTTATACCCTAATTTTCACTAAGGGTTCACTTATCACCTTTTAACGGTGAACCGTCATTAAATACCATTTTGATCAATCTTATAAATTCTATTGGACCAAAAATAACTCTTCTTTAGAATCGGGACTTTAAAATTTACTTTGTGTAAATTTTTGGTACCTTTCTGATAAAGTTCATTTTTTAAGGAATAGTGTAAAATGTTGTATTTTAATTCAAAACCTCTTTTTAATCTAATTTATTTATATGAATATATTATCTTTTGTATTATTTTTAAAGTGAAATTAGAAAATATTTTTACCATTAAATCCAATAGTGGTCGTTGGAATTAATTTCACTTTGAAATCGGACTTAAACTAGCGTCAATCTTTTGATACTTATTGTTTCATAAAAACACGCTATTTTCTCTGACAGCGGGAATTAATTATTAATTTACTTAATGCAACTTATATGTTGTGAATTTTGTAAAATGGACTTCATTTTTGAATTCGGAATATCAAATATAGCTTAGGGTGAATTTTTGGTATTTTTCTGGAAAACTTCAATTTTTGATGAATAGTGAAACCACTAAGTTGTACTTATAAAAACTGATTTTCCGTTTAAATGAAATTTTTCCATCATTGTGTTTTGAATTTAAAAAATCCGACATACATGGATTTCATTAAGAAGTAAAATGTGGTTCAATGAGATTAAAATAATTTTTTGGTGAATAGTAACTTATTAAGTTTTTAATCGCGATTAGTGGTAATTAGTGTAGTTTAAGGTAAATGTAATGCTTTAATAAAATGAGATGAGCTTGACACATGTCCTACCCTCATTTTTTGTGTCATGTCCGACCATGAAAAGCCATGGGTAAACTTGGGGACCCCATGGAGCCACTTTGGTTGGGAAATGACATAAATAACTTTTTATTTAATGTTAAAGTAAAAATGACACACACATGAGATGTTTTACTAAAACAATTTTTACATGGGGTTATGAAAGTCAGATTTTTGACTATAAATATTCATTAGAAAGATAAAATTATTTACTACATCATAGTATTTTTTTTAAAAAAAATTAGACATTAAATAAATTAAATTATTTATGACATCATGATGATGCAGCGATGACCTCATTATTTAAATATTTAAATAAAATGGAAATATAATGTAATATCTAAGACCTAAACATGTCCCAAACCTCTTGGATGAGTGTATTTAGAACCCTTATCACCTTATCCTCGAAATACATCAATGTGGGACCTCATAAATCCAAATACCATTTTAAAATAAAGAGACTTTTCTTTACTTTCCAAGAGTGCCCCTCCTCTCCTCTTATAAAAGGCCCCCACCTCTACCTCCATACCCACACTCCCGAAGCCTTTGGATTGGACAAAACCTGCCCATTTTGGCTCCCCAAATCCCTCTATTACTCCTTTAAGCCTCACTTTGTGCAGAAGTCTTCCCAAGGAAGCCTTTGAGCTCAAACCAAAGGGATTTACCCAATTTTAAGGTAATGTCTTCTTTTGAGTACTTTTCTTTTATATTTCTTCTCCAACCCGCTAAACTCTTTTTATTCATTTCTTTTGTAACAACTACAGTATCCTAAATATAATAGGATGTTGTTATAAGAAGGATTCAAGCTGCACTTACACACACATACATCTAATGGTTAAAGAACATACTGTTTCCGTGGATGGCAGATTTCTGCCTCACGAAACGATGATTGTTCAACACTCATATAACACCTTCAAAGGTGGACATTAAGGTGTCACTATATTTATATATGATATATAATATGATTATGTTTTACTTAAGCTTCTGTATTTTTCATTTGTGGCTTACATTTATGGCTTCCATTATGGGTATACGCGATATCATCATTTTAAGATGTGCGGACTACCGCCCCCTCAAAGTGATACGATTCGTTAATGTCATACGTGGGATGTATAAAGGATGTATTTAATGTTATTATATATGATGTTATACTGAATTATAATATACCTCTATATAATTATTATTTCTTTCCATTAAATTATGCGATAGAAATGAAAGTAGCGTTCATGCGTACGTACGGCTTACCGTCTCCATGAACGGTGCATTTCATTTCATATCCCCAAATGTAATGTACTATTAAAAAACATGTATATAATGGATATATATAATGAATGAAACATCTAAATGATGAATATAATTCTGGAATTAAAATATACATACCTCTCATTTAGTTTTAATTCCATTAATATGACAAAGAAATGAAAGTAGCGTTCATGCGTACGTACGGCTTACCGTCTCCATGAACGGTGCATTTGATTTCTTACCTCTAAATGATTATGTAATATTATAAATATATGTATATTCTGGATATATATGATATACATTCTATCCAAATCAGGAATGTCATTTTGGATATAAATAACCTTTGACCACACGAACACCATGTAGTTGTAAGAAGTCCATTTTCGACTTAAGAACCAAATATCGACAAAACAAACATTATTAACATAAATGGTGACATAATGTTTTTAACATGGCAATAAGTGATATAAAAGGTGTTAAGTCAAAAGTCTTCTTTTGGCTTTTACATCATGTTTTGGAAATCACAAATATATTCTATATCATGTTTTGGAAATCTCAAATGTATTCTATCATATGTTTGTAAATAACAAATTGTCTTTTATCATGTTTATCGTATCGTACGATGTTGATCGTATCGACCAAAACGTATCGTACTGACTCTGTCAAACGTATCGTACTGACTCTGTCAATCGTATCGTACTGACTCTGTCAATCGTATCGTACTGACTTTGCTATTCAGATGATCATTATTTGTTTTGGTACTTTGTCAAAAACTCTCTCTGCATATGAATTGTACTCATGTTTTACATTTCTATAGATCTCTTATCCTAACAAAACGATGTCGTTGAGTTAGTTATATACTAATCAAAATGATGTCGTGCTTTCTGTTTCAATATGACCGTTGGAAGCAATATGACCGTTGGAACCCGAGGCCTATAAATAGGAGGTCATTTGAAGCTGAGAACACACTGATGAACGAAGAGAACGAAAGAGACTCTGTGAACTACGAAGATTCTAGAGAGAGACACTGTGACTTCTCTCATCAGCCTTGTGCGTCCGATCATCGTATCGAGGGCTTTCAAGTAATTGAAAGACAGAGGTGCCGATTACCTGCAAAATCGAGGGCTGCCGGGGATAGGCAGACAGACGTGCCGATCATCGTATCGAGGGCTGCCGGGGAAAGGCAGACAGACGTGCCGATCATCGTATCGAGGGCTGCCGGGGATAGGTAGACAGACATGCCGATCATCGTATCGAGGGCTCACCAAGGTGTTGGTGAGATAGACCTTTTATCCTAGGTGAAAGGATAACCCTTCTCTTTGGGTTAAAAGAATTGTATTACTTTTACATTTCCGCTGTTGTATTAGAAAGGGATTTGTATTGTTTCCTTTCTTCTTTACATATTCAATTGTAATTGTTTCAATTACAATCATTCCATTACATATTGTATTGATTGGTTCTATACGCTTTAAGGTAGAATCATTCATATCTGTATTACTCTGATTATTGTGTTCATCTTGAATACAATTGTTTTACTTTACAATAGTATTACAATACATCATACCTTTTACATTCAATACAATTGTGGGTGTTTGTATTTGTATTAGTTTAAGTTCTTTTAAACTAATCTTCTTGTTACTAAAACTCAAAGGTTTTTAAAACCTACAATTCACCCCCCCTCTTGTATTGTTCCATCTAATAGACTTTTATATCGACTATTCGATCCAACAATTGGTATCAGAGGAGGTTTTCCACTGATTTGTTTTATTAGCTTTATTTCTTATTACTATCTTGAATACTTACTACACTAACGTGTGGAGTGGAAAAGATGTTTTTGTTATATTAGATGGAAGTAATGAATATCGGATCAATAGATAATCTAAATCCTTCTAGACCACCAATCTTTGATGGGAATGATTATGAGTATTGGAGAGATCGTATGAAGACTTTCGTCATCAATACTGGTGTAGACAATTTTATTATGCTTACTGGGGGTTACAAAATTCCTGACAAAGATGTTAGTACTTTCACCAACCAAGAGAAGCAAGAATATCAACTGAATTACAAGGTACGCAATACTTTATTATGCTCTATGACCAGGAATATATATAGTCAGATATCTTCATGTGAAGCAGCCAACTGTATTTGGAAGAAATTAGAAGTCACTCATTTTGGTACATCCAAGGTTATAGAAACAAGGAGAGAAATGCTTCGAGCAGAGTATCATGGATTTGTTTTTCCTTATGGAGAGCCAGTATGTAAAGTGCAACAAAGGTTTATGACAATTGTCAACAGCTTACAATCTATGGGAGAAAAAGGTCTTGATGATGAAGCTCTTGTTGATAAGATTATAGATATTATGCCAAATGAATGGGAGTCAAAAAGAACAGCTATTGATGAAAATAGAAAAGTTTCCCAAATTACTCTTGATGAACTCTTTGGAACTCTTCTACAGCACGAGACAAGAATGAAGAGAGATGCTGATTTCAATAAGAAGAAGAATGGGAATGGAAGTGTAGCTTTTGCATCTAAAGCTAAAACACCTGAAAGGGTTACAAGGTCTAAATCCAAGAAAGTTGTTGTTTCTGATTCAAGTGATTGTAATCTTTCAGACAATGAGTTAGCTAATCTTGCTCGGAGGATGAACAAGATTGTGGGAAAGAAATATTTTCAATATAGATTCAAAAAGAAAGACAGGAAAGATAGGAAAGATTCAGAGGTAACTTGTTATGAATTCAAGAAAGCAGGACATATAAGGACTGATTGTCCTTTACTGAAGATGAAAGATAGAAAAGAGAAACACTCTGAAAGAAACAAGAAAAGGTTTTATAAGACAAAGAAAGTCTTGAAAGCAAATGATACATGGAGTGCAAGTGGTAGTGATTCCTCAGATGATTCTTCAGAATATGAGACGTCAGGACAAAAGAATATTGGACTTCTAGCCAGACTACCAATCGAAGATCATTGTCTCATGGCTAAGGTACATAATGCTGAAGCTGTTACAAATGTCTCCTTAAATACAAATTATGTTGATAATAGATATTATGAATCTTCAAATGATGAACCCTCATCATCAGAAGATGATACTTTACCTTCTTTTGAAGAAGTTTCTAGATTTGCTAAGTTACTTGAAAATGAAAATTCTAAACTCAAAAAGAGATTTGAAAAAGCAAATTCTAGAATTTCTATTTTGACTAAAGAAGTATCAGATCTTTCTAAAGATCTTGATGGGAAAACTTCTGATTTTGAAAGTATTTTGAAAACCCTTGAGAAAGTCAAATCTGAAAAGGATAAACTTTCTAAGGATCTTGAAACTGCTATTTCAAAGAAAAATATTTTAGAGTCTAACTCTAGTTCAAATTCAAATGTTTTAGAAAACAAGAATTTGGTTTTAAAACTAAAGTCAGAGATTTTATCCTTGAAAAAGTGTTTGTCAAACTTTACTCATGGAAAAGAAAACTTTGATAGGATGTATTCTCAAATAAGACCTTTGAGAAATCGTTCTGGTCTTGGTTATACTTATTCCAAACCTGTTTTTAGTAATAACTATTTTGTTCCTCAAAAAACCATTTTCTGTTCCAAGTGTAAATGTGGTGGACATTGGAGAAGAGATTGTTCTCTTAACAAAACTCAATCCTTAGGATTTCATAAAGCTCATTTTGCAAAACAAATGTGGATTCCTAAAATTCTTTTATCTAACCCTTCTGGATCCAAACAAGTTTGGATTCCAAAAATCTAATTGTTTCTTTTTCAGGGAAACGAGAAGTGTATCAATAAGAACATTTGGTACATGGATAGTGGTTGTTCTCGACATATGACTGGAAGTTGCTGTGCTCAAGTATTGTGGATGCAGCACACACTCACTGACTATGGTTTGAGTTTCTCCAAAACTCAAATTCTTTGTGATAATACAAGTGCCATAGCTCTTAGTAAAAACCCAACACATCACTCTCGTGAAAAACACATAGATGTTAGGCATCACTTTCTTAGGGATCACACACAAAAAGGAGATATTGTTTTACAATTCATCGGAACGCAAGAACAACTTGCTGATATTTTTACAAAACCTTTACCTTCCGACAGATTTGAATTTATAAAACAAAAGCTAGGAATGATTACATTAAAATAATCATTCATATCTACTTCCTGTTTTACATCTCTCCTAATAGTAAGAAACTCCTCATAGAAAGGGGGAGGACATTTCTTTATGTTTTTATGTTTCTGATCTTTAAATATTTACTCTATTTATATATGTTTCTTTCTGTTTATCGTATTGACAGTTTTATCGTTTCATTTTAAGTTTTCCTGTTTATCGTATTGACCATTTCAGTTTTTCTGTTTATCGTATTGAAATTCTTTTCCATCGTACCATTCAATAGTTTTTGAATCAACCGATGATGGTATTGAAATTCTTTTCCATCGTACCATTCAATAGTTTTTGAATCGACCGATGATGGTATTGAAATTCTTTTCCATCGTACCATTCAATAGTTTTTGAATCGACCGATGATGGTATTGAAATTCTTTTCCATCGTATCATTCAATAATTTTTGTATCGACCGATGATAGTATTCAAATTCTTTTCCATCGTATCATTCAATTTTTTTTGTATCGACCGATGATAGTATTGAGATTGTTTTCCATCGTACTGTCAGTTAATGGTAACAACTATTTTCCATCGTACGGTCTGATCATAGTAATGACTTTGTTTTCCATCGGCTTCATTTTTTTTTCTCCTTACGATTGTGTTTACTTTTGTTTCATACCAAAACCAGCAATCACCTTATGTTCTCCTACAGGTTTCTTTTCATTTTTTTTTAAATTTTTTTTTTGCTTTAATCCTAACCATTGATCTTGGTATTATCTAATCTTGACCGTAGAATATCAACGGTCATCTCTTTATTGCCTATAAATACCCCCCTCCCCTCCCCAAACCCACATTAAAGTTTCAGGTTTTGAGGCGAAGCTCTGCTCCACCAGCTATAAACCATCGTACGATCTTCTCATCGGCAGAACCTTTATGTCTCAATCTTCTGCTAATACTCCTGCCGAAATGTCTTCAAAGACTTTTACATAGAAAGACTTTCACAGAGAAAGGTTAGTATCCCGAGAATTTTTTGATATGTACGATTCTACAATCAAGAGGATTATTTTGTTTCAAGGATGGGAACATCTCTGTGTGGAAAAGCCTGATATTCAAGATCCAGTTCTTTTTGATGAAGTTTGTCAGTTTTACAAAACCGTTTCTTTCGACAAAGATATGACTATAAACTTCGCTGTGTATGATAGAAAGTTATCTATGTCTGTGAAACAAGCGGCACATTTTCTGAATGTTTCTATAGAAGGCGATGCATTCTGTCCATCTCACAAACTACCAGAGGAAGTTGGTACGTTTAATAGAGAAAGTGCTGAAAAAACATTGTTTGTTGTTAATGAGGGAAAGAGGAAAGTTTATCATCTTTCACCGGACAATCGGTTTGTCACTTTATGGATGAAAGGTTTTCTTGTCCCAAGAAAAGGGGATAAAGAAACCCTTAAAGTTTCTGATGTCTTTATGCTCGACTACCTTGTGAATATGAGGAAAGTAAATCTCATGGGATATATTTTTGAAACCATCAAGAATGTCAAGAAAGGAGGGATTAAATCCCAGATAATAATGTATCCAGCCATCCTTACGAAATTCATTCTTGAGAGTATGAAGTTTTGTAACATTCCTTTGAAAGGAGAACCTATGGATTTGTGGCCGTCTTTGATTAATAAGAGTACGATGAAAAAGCTGAATGTTTGTTTTGATTCAAATTCAAAACTTTTTGTCAGAGATGTAGAAGCTGAATTGGCTCAAAATCAATCGGCACCTATGCCAGCCAAGGACAATCAATCAACCGGTGTTACTCGAAAGTCTGATCCTCAAACTAGTTCAAAACCAAAGAAGAAGTCGAGGTACAGTAAGGAAGTTGTAGCCAAATGGAGAAAGGACAAGGAACAGAGAAAGGAAGGTGATCCGAAGTTTGGTCTTGACCCTGCTGAGGCCTTTGCAGAAAGAATAAGGGTAGAAGAAACCCTTCAAGCTGAAAAGAAAAAGAAGACTCTTTTGAAAAGAAAGGCTCAGGACTTTGATATCTCTAAAGTCTTGAAAGCAGTTGAAGATGCTAGTGCTCAACTAACTGTGGAAGTGCATCAAGAGCCCATCGTACAGAGTCTGCCTGAGAAAGAAAAAGGAAAACAAGTGATAGAAGAAGTGGAAGTAGAAGGAGATTTTCTATTAGAATTTCTTCAAAGTTCAAAGAAAAGTAGAGAGGAATCGCTTCAAAAGCTGAGCGAAGGTGTTCAACAAACTCCTCATGCCGATCAGGAAAGATCTCCGGACAGGATGTCATCTCGAGAAAAGAAAGATGCTCAATCTTCTCAGTCTGATAAAGTAGTTGTCATTAGTGACAGAGTGGAATATGAAAGAAAACAGAAAGAAAAAGCAAAAGGGAAACAGCCAGTTGTTGATTCAAGCAGATCGTATGAACTAGCATCGTACGATGAAGATACTGATTCAGAGCATACAATCTCTCTCAAGAAGAGTGATTACATTGTTCATGTTTTGAGAAGGGTGGAGAAAACAATTCCTTATTTCCCGAGGCTGGAAGGGAAGATTGATTTTATTACTGAAAATCAAAGGAAAAAGTTTGGCTCTGTAAAAGAATTGAGGAAGAAAGTTTTTTCTGTAGAAGCCGATCTGAAAGTTCTTTCGGAAAGCTCAGTTGCTCATAAGAAAGCTTGCAATAAGATGACCAAGTGGTCATACAAAACTGAAAGCTCAATCAATGATCATGAATTAGCTATTGAAGATATAAGGAGGTTATCAAATGAGCTAGCAATTGCTTTCAACAAGCTTGATAAAGAAACGGTTGAAAGGCTGAACCTTTTGTCTTCTCAAAGAACCGATGTTCCTTCAGTGAAAGACTTGCAAGATAGGATGAATGCTTTCCAATCTGAATTCTCGAAGGTTTCATCTTTAAAAGATGAAATGGTTTTACTGAAGAATCAAAATTCTGAGCTGTCCAAGGATAACAAGACTCTGCAAATCAGAATTGATACACTTGAAGAAGTAATCAGAGTACAGGAGGAAACCATCAGAAATCAAGATCAGATTTTTGCGGATCAACAGGACCTTCTCAAAACTCAGGGTGAATCAATTTCTGAAGACAAGAAGGAGATCAAGAAGATGAAAGCTGTGCTTCATGAGCTTATAAAGAAAGAGAAGGAAAGAGAAAACAAATGATTGTTGTATTTGTTTCTTTTGGAACTTGTTTGTTTTGTAATAACTCTTATAATCCTTTCTCTTTTATCCATTGTCTTGTATTACTTCACTAACTCTTCCAGACAATTCGAGATTCCTCCTTTATTTTTGTAAATCACAAAGGGGGAGAATATTTACAAAGCAAAGATTGTTTTACAAAGGGGGAGAATGCATTACAATGCTCTTAAGGAAAATCTATGAATACAATCCTTAGGAAAGTCAATACCTAAGGGGGAGTTAGTTGTATTCAATTTCTTATTCAGAAGAGTTTTCAATAACTCAGGGGGAGATAAGTATTTCTTGTTTCATTTACTTTGTGTGTTTGTGCTTTCCAAAAAGGGGGAGATTGTTAAGTCAAAAGTCTTCTTTTGGCTTTTACATCATGTTTTGGAAATCACAAATATATTCTATATCATGTTTTGGAAATCTCAAATGTATTCTATCATATGTTTGTAAATAACAAATTGTCTTTTATCATGTTTATCGTATCGTACGATGTTGATCGTACCGACCAAAACGTATCGTACTGACTCTGTCAAACGTATCGTACTGACTCTGTCAATCGTATCGTACTGACTCTGTCAATCGTATCGTACTTACTTTTCTATTCAGATGATCATTATTTGTTTTGGTACTTTGTCAAAAACTCTCTCTGCATATGAATCGTACTCATGTTTTACATTTCTATATATCTCTTATCCTAACAAAACGATGTCGTTGAGTTAGTTATATACTAATCAAAACGATGTCGTGCTTTCTGTTTCAATATGACCGTTGGAGGCAATATGACCGTTGGAACCCGAGGCCTATAAATAGGAGGTCATTTGAAGCTGAGAACACACTGATGAACGAAGAGAACGAAAGAGACTCTGTGAACTACGAAGATTCTAGAGAGAGAAACTGTGACTTCTCTCATCTCCCTTGTGCGTCCGATCATCGTATCGAGGGCTTTCAAGTAATTGAAAGACAGAGGTGCCGATTACCTGCAAAATCGAGGGCTGCCGGGGATAGGCAGACAGACGTGCCGATCATCGTATCGAGGGCTGCCGGGGAAAGGCAGACAGACGTGCCGATCATCGTATCGAGGGCTGCCGGGGATAGGCAGACAGACGTGCCGATCATCGTATCGAGGGCTCACCAAGGTGTTGGTGAGACAGACCTTTTATCCTAGGTGAAAGGATAACCCTTCTCTTTGGGTTAAAAGAATTGTATTACTTTTACATTTCCGCTGTTGTATTAGAAAGGGATTTGTATTGTTTCCTTTCTTCTTTACATATTCAATTGTAATTGTTTCTATTACAATCATTCCATTACATATTGTATTGATTGGTTCTATACGCTTTAAGGTAGAATCATTCATATCTGTATTACTCTGATTATTGTGTTCATCTTGAATACAATTGTTTTACTTTACAATAGTATTACAATACATCATACCTTTTACATTCAATACAATTTTGGGTGTTTGTATTTGTATTAGTTTAAGATCTTTTAAACTAATCTTCTTGTTACTAAAACTCAAAGGTTTTTAAAACCTACAATTCACCCCCCTCTTGTATTGTTCCATCTAATAGACTTTTATATCGACTATTCGATCCAACAAAAGGAATAATGAACTTTAAAAAGGTTCTTAAGCAATTAGAAATTCACTCAAGATTATTATTCAGGACATTAAAGAACGATCGAGTCAAGTCGGACCCGAGGTAAGGGACTTCGTCTCAATCTCCTTCCATTGAGGCATATTTCGTTTTATACACAACTTTCTTTTATACGGTGTATAAACACCTTCTGACTTTTACTTTTATATAAAAGGAATCTTTTTCTACGAAACGTTTTTCAAAACGACAAGAAGGAATGTTTCTTTTAACGTACACGGTGACAATGACCTTTTCCGCCGCCGCGAGTATTATTTGGCCTTTGGCTTCCTCAACAAGCTATAATGTTTTTAAAATAAAATAAATACCATATACTCTTTTATGTATTTTGGTATTGAAAATGGTTTTGATAAAGGATTCTATTATGTCAATATATTTATGATATATTTTGATTGAAATGTGGAAATGTTATCATTCCTTTATATTGGTTTTATGTTTTATGATTTTTTATTGGTACTTGGACATTTAAAATGGTGGTTACATTATAAACCATATGACGGGTGGTGTCGTGAATACCAGGATGGGTGGTTAGGTTATAACCTCCAATGCATTGGGTAGGGAAGTTGGTCGTATGGCTATTCCATTAAGTATGTATGGAAATTGGTCGTATGGCTATTCCATTAAGTGATATGTGTGGGAGTCGACCATATGGTTATTCCACTTAAGTATGATTATGTCCCAAGATACCTTTATATATGTTATGTGTTCTCTATATGGGTTTTATGGTAATCCTTTGGTTATAAAAATGTAAGTAATGATATTTTATTCAATGAAGAGTTTTTACTACTTCATAATGGTGAAAAGTATTACTTTGATAAAGTATACATGGTTTACTTTTTTGTTTTGATAAACTAACAGTTTTTATTCTTTGTGTATCCCGTACTGAGTTTTTATGCTCATCCGAAGTTTTTGAAATGTTTTTCACATGACTTAGCGTGGAATAGGGTCAAGGATGGGATCCCGGTAAAGTCATTATACCTAAAACATGAAACTAGACATGTTTCTTTTTAAGAGTTTTTATTTTATGAAAATTTAGTAGAAGAGACTACATTGTAATCTTTTGAGATGTAATAGTTATGTCCTAATTCTCTAAAACTCTAAACCTGAAAAGATCATCAATGTGAATTATTCATTTAATTCAATTTTAAGTATGGTTTAAGGCCGAGGAATTATAGTTGGTATCTATCACGAACCAACCCGGGTCGACCCTGAACCGGTCACCCGAGCCGGCCGGCGACATGGCCCGAAGGGCGTTCCCGATCCCCACGGGCTGGCAACTAGTGTCGGGAATCAAAAGTAAACAGGTGGGAACGATTTGGCCCAAATGAAAAATGAACTAAACAACGAAAAAAACAGAACAACAAAATGAATAAAGAAAGAGCAACCAACACCACTACTAACCTGACCACGATCCAAACTCCAGGTGACCCCATGGGTCACTCTCCAATACCACAACCAACATCGCTCAAGGCGAACAACTGAATCTGGAACCTGCAACAAAGCTAAAAACAAGAAAACACTATAGGCGTGAGTATTAAAACTCAGTAGGTAGGCCCGACTAATTCTATTACCAATGCACATACCAATAAATAAAGAATTTATCAATTTCAGGTTTGAACTAAATTATATAAAATAGGTTTTCCACACACTTTCATTTCTAAAACAAGTAACAGTCCATTTCCCTTTTTAATTTAGAACAAGTTTGATGTTGAAAGAACAGGTGCATTGCATTTTCAAAACATTTATGAGCAATTTAGAAATCCAAACTTTACTTGTTAGTCAAAATGAGAATCACACACAACACACACTAAGGGCAATGGTAAATTGGCACACAAGGGTCAGCCACCGAACTCGACCTTTCAATCGTCCGCCACACACAACTAAACACTAAAAGAAACATGGGTTGGACCTAGGAGATCGTGAACAATCCAGAACGTACTATAAATGTGACTCATCCTGAGGCATGCCATAACTCGATGACGTCATAACGCCCATAATACTACCCGGCATAGCCCTGCATGGCCTAACCGAGGGGCCCAATCCCCATAGCAGCAATAACTCAGTATTCCCCTGCTATGGGGCCACTAGCCAGTGCATGGTCTAAACTAGTGCAGCAATCGTTCTCAGAAAATTCACTCAATATGCCAGGTTCCCATGTCATCACAAGCAATAAAAAGGGGGTGCGTCTACAATGTAAACAAATCAGTCACGATGCACAAACATCACGTACAGCTCACGCAAACAACGCACACCAAAGATCACCCCCGAGTGGGATTTCCAAGATAATCCATTTCATTAAAGTGACAAACAGGCCTTCACCAATTTTAAAGTAAAACCTCTTTTCTCAAAAAAACTGAAAACAATTGTTCAGAAGAAATTATTTATCTTTAAAACTAGAATCACATTTGAAGTTCCGTGAATTATGTTTAAAGGCCAAACTGGCATTTTTTCAAAACTGGGTGTCCGCCCGTCAAGAAAATGTCACAAGTGTTCGGTATAAAATAAACGGCTCCTTTCGCACTAAATAAAAATTTAAAGTTTTACTATCTAATATTATTTATAATTCATTAAAAATTTATAAAACAACAATCAATTAATAAATTCTAAATCTAAAGGTAAGTGCAATGGGGAACCTACCTCGAATCGGAACGAAGAACGACACAGCGCAAGACTCCCGTTGCGTAAAGGTCGCAGCGTATTGCACCGTCAAACTGGTCCTAAAACAAAAGACCGTTAAACGGGTTCAACGACATTAATAACATTATAGTAATAACCATAATATAATGTTAATATCATTAATAATATAATAATAATAACATAGTCATGAAAATAACATAATGAGAATAATAATAACAACTTAATAAAAACAATGATAATGATATAATAATAATAATAATATGGCACAATCATAATATCATCATAATCATAATAGCAATTATAATATAATACAATAATAGAAAAATGATAATAAAAATGACAACAACATAATAATGCAATATTAATGATAATAACATCATAACATAATAATACCAATAATATTTTAATAATAGTAATAATATTAGCATATCCACAATATAATTTTAACATCAACAATATATTAATAATAACATAATCATAATGATAATAGTATATTAATAATAATAATAATAATAATAATAATAATGTAATAATAATAATACCACACCATAATAATAATAATATTAATGATATATTATTAATATTAATAATAATAATAATAATAACATAATATAATAATAATAATATAATAATAATAATAATAATAATGTAGTAATAATAATAATAATAATAATAATAATAATAATACCATTAACATAATAATAATAACAATAATCTAATAGTAATAATAACAAAATTATAATAAGAAAAAAAATAATGGCATAATAATAATAACATTAATATTATTGATATGATAATAATAATGTTGAAAGTAAAAAATAAATAAATAAATAAACTAAAATAAAACTTACCACAGGATGAGGGAGGGTGGTGCGGCGCACGTAGGCTGGACGAGAGGGGAGGTCGCCGTGGTGGAAGGGCACCGGAGCGGGAGGGGAGTCAGGCGGCGGCGGCTGGAGGGGAGCACGGCGAAGGAGGGGAGGTCGGGGGTGCCGGATGCGGGCTCGGAGGGGAGTGCGCAGGAGGGGAGGGGTCGGTGGAGGAGAGGCCGGGGCGGACTGGTCGCGCCGGAAGGAGAGGAGGTCGGAGCTGGGCTTGTGCGCCGAAGAGGCAGGGGGAGGTCGCGGCAGCCCAAGGTCGGGGAAGCCGGAACGGGGTGAGGCGGTGCGGCCGGCGAAGGGGAGCTGGGCCGGAACAGGAGCCGGACAAGGGAAGGACCGTTGGAGGGTTCAGGAGGCGCCGGAGACAGGGTCGGAGCGCCGGGCGCTACGGTCGGGTGAGGCGGAGGGGCGCCGCTGGGAGGTTTCCGAGTGGAGGGGGAGCGCGGCGGGGATCCTTGAGGGGGAGGCGCAGCTGGTGCATCCGATCGGGAGGAGGATTGCGGACAGGGGAGGTGCGCTGGGCGGAGTGAGGTTGGCCGGCATGGGTGCGTAGGGCGGAGCGGCTGGCCGGCAGGAGGGGTTCGGCGTCGGCCACGGTGATGGGTAGAGCAGCAAAGAGGGAAAGTCACGCGGAAAGTTGCCGAGGAAGAAGAGGGAAGACAAAGGGGTGGCGGCGCAGCAAGGAGGTGAATGGAAGGGAAAAAAAGGCGTAGGATTAGGGTTAGCAGAAAATAAAATAAAAACAAAAATTAAAAAAAAATTAAAACCAAAACTGATAATTAAATTAAACATTTATCTTTAATAATAACTCATAAAAATAATAAGAATGACTCTAATAAAATAAAATAATGACAAAACAATTCTTTTAATAATAAAATTTCATTAATAAATATAATCATAATTGTGACAATAATAACTATAGTAATAATAATAATAATAATAATAATAATAATTATAATAATAGTAATAATAATAATAACAATAACAATAATAGTAATAAAATTAAAGAGAAATTTCACGACACGGGGTAACTGCGTGGCTACCGCGAACCGTGCGGTGGCCGCGCACGAGTCCAAAACCAACTAAAAACATTAATCTTCAAAAATTGTAAATCGGGACTCAACCCAAACCTCATCACGAGAACCCGAAACTAAGATATATTAAATTGAAAATTACTTCAAAAAGTTGGGGTGCGACAGTATCAATGGGAGGTTTAGATAACTTTAGAGGTTAGGGTATTCTTTAAGAATAAGTGAAATTATCATAATGGTTAGGATTTCAGACAGAGTCCTAGTTTTAGATAAAGTGAATGAGTAAGAATATCTTAGTGTTTATCTTCCTCATTAATACATGATGGTTTTGTTGTTATACTTACACTGACCCTTTTTGGTTTTAGTAAATGGCTGGATCTAGCAGGCACCAAGGTAACGGTGGATGTGAAGGAAACTGTGACAGTTTTCTGAGCGAGCAACTGAATGATATGGGAGCTGTAATGAGAACTCTTGTGTTTATCCTCAACCAACTATCTGGAGTTATGATTGACCACCTAAACCTTGGTGATTTCTATAAGGCATCATATATGCGAGAAACAAATCCCTACGGAACTACAGGTAATAATCATAAAGGTAAGTGTGTTAAAAAACCCATGTGTCAAAGATGTGGAAAGAAACACCTAGGAAAATGTTTCAAAGGGACAGAAATATGCTATAGATGTGGAAATGAAGGTCATAAAGCAAGAACCTACCGTGGAAAAAGGAAGCATCCAGTTGACTCGAGGAAAGGGAAAGAAGTTCTTTCTGGGGGATCAATTGAATGTTTTAAATGTGTATGCATGGTCATTATGAAAACACATGTTCCATGAAGAAGTTTTGTGAATGGGATCACCAAGATCATACAAATACTCGTTTACCAATACCTAATTCCATTCCGATTGAGGATGAAGAAACCGACAATGACCAATCAAATGTATAGATTATTTCTTAACTTTTGTTTTCTATTTTGGGATCCTAGGATATGATTCATGATTTTGTTTGTAGGAAAGAGGTATTTCAGAAAAAGTTGGAAAGGAATGGTTAATGGATCATGAAGAATGTTGAATGAGTAAGATGTCAACATATAAGGGCTTCAAGAGTTATGGTGAAATTCTTAAGATTATTAAGTGTCTTTTGATGATGGGGTACATTAGAAAACTTTTTATAGTATGTGTAACACTGATGTCTAATATATGAAAATTTTATTCAAGGAATAGTTATCTTCTCTTTTGTGGACATAGTTATAAAGAACCATTTGGGTTTATATGATCCTTACTTTTGAGGTAATTATGGGTTACTATATGCTATGATTGAAGTGAAAGGCATGAGATAAAATTGAGGTTAAATTATGTTATGGTTATTTTTGATGATTTTATCCCTTTTTGGGGAATGATTTAAGAATTATATAGTTTTGGAAAAAGGACAAAACACAGACTGTGTGACAACCCGTCGCGTCGGACAAAGTCGCGGGAATCGTACCCACAACCAAAGTGAGACTGGTATTTATCGCCTACCACTGGACTACATGAAGTCCCTGGTTAGTTTGACTGATTCTTTCTAGTTATATGATTTTATTAATTAATAGTAAGTTGATTTTGGGTTATTTATGAAAATGATTAACATATCATGGAGGTTATGTGATTAGGTTAAATACTTTTCAATATGAGACTTTAGGAGAAACAGATGTTGTTTGGAGATAAATGTTACGATTTAACTTGGAAGACTATGTGACTAAATCCTTCAAATATTTGGGTTTCAACCTTAGTTTGGTTTACATTGAAGAATTTTATGGACTAGTTTTTTATCTAATGGTCCTCGTTGAACTTTGGGATTTGTTGGACAAGTTTTGGAGATTAAGCATAGATTTTCCTTTTATAAAGGGTTATCCTTTTCTGGATTATCTGATCTTGGACTGGACTTTTTGGATTTGGTTTTGGTTAAAGTATAAAAACATGGGAATTATATATTTCTCTTTTGTGGATTGGGTGATTCTCTAGAAGTTGATTACAGTACTCTTAATGTGAACAAGTCCTCCTAAATACTCGTCTTTTGGAGAAAATATGAGTTTGTGTAAGGAATCTAATAAAAGTTGAAAGTCAACATGATAAGTGATTATGTTTCCTTATGAATAAATTCCTAAATAAAAAGTAACTTAAAACAAAAATGTTGTCTATTAACTTTTCCTACTGGGGAATCGAATACCGTTTAACCCATCACAAGTTTGTGATTTTCTCGTGGTTAACTTTCTCCTAAACATGTTTTCAATCACTCTCCATCAGAACCTGACCCTTGGTTTTTTCCTCCATGTCCATATTTTCATACTTCGAATCCTAGTATGGGTTAACTCAGGTGACCTTTGTACTTATCTTCCTTTATTTTAAAGTGATTGTTTTACCGACTCTTGTTCCGATGTGGGACTTTCAAGGATGTTACCAAGCTCAATTTTAAAATTGCGAGGACGCAATTACCAAAAGGGGGGAAAGATGTAACACCATAGTTAAATAAGGAATATGAAATTTTCATATTTATCCATATTTGTGAATAAAAAATTAATATGTCTTTAAAGGGGACGCTATGCTCGATGGCGTACCAAACACGCAACAACGAGTTTCTTGGGAATCTTACGTTGCACTCTAATAATAAAATAATATTATTTTAAATTTTTGTTACCAAGTAGCCGTTGTACTGGCGGGAATGGATAGAAATAACTAAAATATGTTTATATATGTTTTTAAATGTTTTTACATTTACCCAATAAAAGATAAAGGCTTAAAATACAGAAAGAATTCAATTTTAAGCATTTATACCCTAATTTTCACTAAGGGTTCACTTATCACCTTTTGACGGCGAACCGTCATTAAATATAGTTTTGATCAATCTTATAAATTTTATTGGACCAAAAATAACTCTTCTTTAGAATCGGGACATCAAAATTTACTTTGTGTAAATTTTTGGTACCTTTCAGATAAAGTTCATTTTTTAATGAATAGTGTAAAATGTTGTATTTTAATTCAAAACCTCTTTTTAGTCTAATTTATTTATATGATTAGATTATCTTTTGGATTTGTTTTAAATTTAAATTAGAAAAAAAATTTACCATTAAATCCAATAGTGGTCGTTGGAATTAACTTCACATTGAAATCGGACTTAAACTAGCGTCAATCTTTTGATACTTATTGTTTCATAAAAACACGCGATTTGCTCTTACAGCGGGAATTAATTATTAAATTAAATAATGCAACTTATATGTTGTGAATTTTTTAAAATGGACTTCATTTTTTAATTAGGAATATCAAATATATCTTAGGGTGAATATTGGTAATTTTCTGGAAAACTTCAATTTTTGATGAATAGTGAAACCACTAAGTGGTACTTATAAAAACTGATTTTCTGTTTAAATGGAATTTTTCCATCATTGTGTTTTGAATTTCAAAAATCCAACATACATGGTTTTCATTAAGAAGTAAAATTTGGTTCAATGAGATTAAAATAATTTTTTGGTGAATAGTAACTTATTATGTTTTTAATCGCGATTAGTGGAAATTAGTGTAGTTTAAGGTAAAAGTAATGCTTTAATAAAATGAGATGAGCTTGGCACATGTCCTACCCTCATTGGTTGTGTCATGGCCGACCAAGAAAAGCCATGGGTCAGCTTGGGGACCCCATGGAGCCACATTGGTTGGGAAATGACATAAATAACTTTTTATTTAATGTTAAATTAAAAATGACACACACATGAGATGTTTTACTAAAACAATTTTTACATGGGGTTATACAAGTCATATTTTTGACTATAAATATTCATTAGAAAGATAAAAAGATTTAATACATCATAGTATATTTTTTATAATATTTAGTCATTAAATAAATTAAATTATTTATGACATCATGATGATGCAGCGATGACCTCATTATTTAAAGATTTAAATAAAACGGAAAGATAATGTAATATCTAAGACCTACACATGTCCCAAACCTATTGGATGAGTGTATTTAAAACCCTTATCACCTTATACTCAAAATACATCAATGTGAGACTTCTTAAATACGAATACCAGTTTAAAATAAAGTGACTTTTCTTTACTTTCCAAGAGTGCCCCTCCTCTCCTCTTATAAAAGGCCCCCACCTCTACCTCCTTACCCACACTCCCAAAGCCTTTGGCTCGGCCCAACCCTGCCCATTTTGTCTCTCCACATCCCTCTATTACTCCTTGAAGCCCCACTTTGGGCATAAGTCTTCCCAAGGAATCCTTTGAGCTCAAACCAAAGGGAGTTACCCGATTTTAAGGTAATGTCTTCTTTTGAGTCCTTTTGTTTTATTTTTCTTCTCCAACCCCCTAAAATCTTTTTATTATTTTCTTTTGTAACAACTCCAGTATCCTAAATATACTAGGATTTTGTTATAAGATGTATTCAAGCTGAACTTACACACACCTACATCTAATGGTTAATGAACATACTGTTTCCGTGGATGGCATATTTCTGCCTCACGAAACGATGATTGTTCAACACTCATATAAAACCTTCAAAGGTGTCCATTAAGGTGTCACTATATTTATATATGATATATAATATGATTATGTTTTACTTAAGCTTCTGTATTTTTCATTTGTGGATTACCTTTATGGCTTCCATTATGGGTATACACGATATCTTCATTTTAGGATGTGCGGACTACCGCCCCCTCAAAGTGATGTGATTCGTTAATGCCATACGTGGGACGTATAAAGGATGGATTTAATGTTATTATAAATGATGTTATACTGGAATTATAATATACCACTATATAATTATTATTTCATTCCATTAAAGTATGAGATAGAAATGAAAGTAGCGTTCATGCGTAGATACGGCTTACCGTCTCTATGAACGGTGCATTTCATTTATTATCCCCAAATGTAATGTACTATTAAAAGTACATGTATATAATGGATATATATAATTAATGATACATATAAATGATGAATATAATTCTGGAATTAAAATATGCATACCTCTCATTTAGTTTTAATTCCATTAATATGACAAAGAAATGAAAGTAGCGTTCATGCGTACGTACGGCTTACCGTCTCCATGAATGGTGCATTTCATTTCTTACCACTAAATGATTATGTAATATTATAAATACATGTATATGCTGGATATATATGATATAAATTCTATCCTAATCAGGAATTTCATTCTGGATATAAAGAACCTTTGACCACATGAACAACATGTAGTTGTAAGAAGTCCATTTTCAACTTAAGAACCAAATATCGACAAAACAAACATTATTAACTTAAATGGTTACATAATGTTTATAACATGGAAATAAGTGATATAAAAGTAATAATTAACTTTAAAAAGGTTCTTAAGCAAGTAGAAATTAACTCAAGTTTATTATTCAGGACATTAAAGAATGATCGAGTCATGTCGGACCCTAGGTAAGGGACTTCGTCTCAATCTCCTTCCATTGAGGCATATTTCATTTTATACACAACTTTCTTTTATACGATGTATAAACCCCTTTTGACTTTTACTTTTATACAAAAGGAATCTTTTTCTACGAAGCGTTTTACAAAACGACAATAAGGAATGTTTCTTTTAACGTACGCGGTGACAATGACCTTTTCCGCCACCGCGAGTATTATTTGGCCTTTGGCTTCCTCAACAAGTCGTAATGTTTTTAAAATAAAATAAATACCATATACTCTTTTATGTATTTTGGTATTGAAAATGGTTTTGATAAAGGATTATTTTATTTCAATATATTTATGATATATTGTGATTGAAATGTGTAAATGTTATCATTCCTTTATATTGGTTTTATGTTTTATGATTTTATATTGGTACTTGGACATTTCAAAGGGTGGTTACGTTATAAACCATATGACGGGTGGTTCCGTGAATACCAGGATGGGTGGTTACGTTATAACCTCCAATGCATTGGGTATGGAAGTTGTCCGTATGGCTATTACATTAAGTATGTATGGAAATTGGCCGTATGGCTATTCTATTAAGTGATATGTGTGGGTGTCGACCGTATGGTTATTCCACTTAAGTATGTTTATGTCCCACGTTACCTTTATATATGTTATGTGTTCTCTATATGGGTTTTATAGTAATCCTTTGGTTACAAAAAGGTAAGTAATGATATTTTATTCAGTGAAGAGTTTTTACTAGTTCATAAAGGTGAAAAGTGTTACTTTGATAAATTATACATGGTTTAATTTTTGTTTTGAGAAACTAACAGTTTTTATTCTTTGTGTATCCCTTACTGATTTTTTGTGCTCATCCCATGTTTTTGAAATGTTTTTCACAGGACTTAGCGTGGAATAGGGTCAAGGATGGGATCAAGGGAAAGTCATGCTACCTAAACCATGAAACTAGACATGTTTCTTTTTAAGAGTTTTTATTTTATGAAAATTTAGTAGAAGAGACTACTTTGTAATCTTTTGAGATGTAATAGTTATGTCCTAATTCTCTAAAACTCTAAACCTAAAAAGATCCTCAATTTGAATTATTCATTTAATTCAATTTTAAGTATGGTTTAAGGTCGTGGCCTTATATATTGTCTCCAATAATTCACATATAAAATATTTATTCCCATCATCATCCTCTAGTGTATGGGGAAGTTTGGTTAAGTCCATGTGACCTAATAGCATGGGTCATAAGATATGTGGATCTTGGGTTGGGATGTTACTTTAAAATATTGTTTTTTTTTATTTCAAAATTTTATTCAATATTTTTAATAATACGTTCTTAATTTAGTAAACATGTCACTTTTATTTTTGTACAATATGATAATAACATTAGTGTTTTTAATTACTATTGTTAAGGGTATATTAGGTAATTAAGGGTACAAATAATATTATAAGTATTATAAAAATACCCTAAATCATGTATTAAATTTAATTTGAGAGTTATTTGAAATTAAAATTATTATTATTCTATCATTATATCCTCTTGGAGAATCATTTGGGACTTTATTAATTTTATAGTATTTTATTATATAGAATGTAACATATTTTATACTCATGTTTTTAATATTTTTTTTATAATTTTTATATGGTTATTTAGAAGAAAAAAATGACTATAAATATACATTTAATATATTAAATGTTTTTCTTCATAAATATAATACTTCCTTAATATATATGGGATAAATTATAAAATTAATGGCTTTCATAAGGATCATTCAATATTTGTTTTATTTAGAGAAATATAAAATATCTGTTATTAAAAATACTAAATTAAATATAATTTGATAAATTTAATATAATAAATTTATTTTCAATATTACTTTAACATATTATGAATTTATTAATTTTTTCATATTTATTATGTTTTTATTATGTATTTAAAAAATCAAGTAATGAATACTGTGAAAATTGATAGTAATGAAATAATAAAATAAATAATATTTATTTCCAGATAGATATTATAAAATATAAATTTTGAAAAATTTATTCGAATAAAAATATAAATGTCTTCACATAATCATTTATGGTACTTGTGTAATTTTATAGTAACGATATTAACTTTGTAAGTGTAAAAACACATGTTTTCATGATAATATTTAATGGGTTCAAACAAGGGTTAATACCAAATGATAAGGGTATGAATAAGACCTAATATTATCTATAAATTTTTGTTTTAATTTTATATCAACACATTATAATTTTGTAATTGATATAAATAAATTTAGTTCCATTTGAGATTGAAAATTATTTAAATAAATCTAATATTTTTTGAGTTTCCAATGTACCCATCACCTCAATCATAAAAGGGAAATTAAACCAAAAATTATTCACAACACATTGAGAATTATAGTTTTACCATACCATTAAAATTTATTATACATTTTGTTTTTCAGTTATTGGAATTCCAGAAATATCAAATCTAGATCCCTTAAAAAGTTATATAAATGAAGTCCACTAAATAAGGGGTCATTGTTTTTCCAACTCATTCATGTTCATTTTTACTTATCCATACACATCATGTGAAGATACAATAGTAAATTATTATTTAGAGTATCATATTTATTCCATTATGTTATTATTATTATGGGAAATAATATTCCAGGATTTATTTATCAAAAATAAAATAAAAACAATGTGTGCACGTACGTTCAGATTACCATTTCCATGTCACAGTATAATATTTTTGTCAACTAAAATTGGTTTTTATAGTTATAATGATCTAAATAATAGATATATATGACGATTATGAAATTATATAGACTTAGGAAAAACTAATATATTATCCAAATATTTAAACTATCACCATTAAAGTAACAAAATAATCGATCGTCCGTGCGTATGACCTACCATATCCATTGCATGATGTGATTGATTTTCCATATTAACCATTAATGAATGAATATAAAAATGTGTTTAATTATAAAATATTATATTTATATATATAATTAACACTATTCATTAGATTTTGGATATATATGTATATATATCATATTCTAGAGAACTAATACATTCCATAAAAACAAGCATGAGAAAATAAGGAAATTATCACTCGAAACATAAAATTAATAAAATATTATTAAAAATTGAGAGATAAATATTAACAGGGGAAAAAATATGTAATTACTAATATAATAATTATTTGAGAATAATTTATATATTTTTTGAAAGTCACTACACATGATTTTTTAACATCATGCAAGGAAAATCAGACCTAAGGTAATAGATATTTATCTCATTTTTTGTGGGAAACATACCTTATAAAATACTTGTTTAATTTGGGTGGTTTATATAATGAACATTAATGTTTTTTACGATGATTGTTGTATTTTAATGAAAATATTATTTTCTTTATTTCATGGGGAATATTGTTGTACGTTTTATGTATTGGTATGAGTTAATTCACAATATCATTATTATTTGATATAGTTTATGTTTAAGACAACAATGGGGATTAATTTTCTACCATGACCATGTTTTATAAAATAATTCAATTATATTTACTATTATCTTACAAATTATTATGGTTTTTTACATTTTTTCATTTTTAACAAAATTTGAATGGACACTTTTTTTATCGAAACAAGGTACATATATCGTTTTCAATAAAAATATTAAAAGATTGTTTAATTAAATTATATGAAATGAGGGTATTCTTATAATGTGATAAAACATTATTTTTTGGATATTCCATTTCAATTATAAATGTTTTTTTAAAGAAATTAGTTTTAATAATTTCATTGTTTTAAATAAATGATTTTAATATTGAAAATGTTATTTATTTCAAGAATTGTTTAATGATTTTTTAGATTATTTCATCTATTTCAACATAAATATTTTATCTTATACATGATTGAGGTTTATGTCATTTGATTCCATTGAAAATATTTGGTTGAATTGTTTGTTATCAGTTTTTCTATGGATGTACTGTTTAATACCATTTATGGTTTATAGTTAAACTATTCGCATTTCATAAGCATGTTTTTTATATGAATTTTTATGATAATTTTGTTTCACCCATTTAATATGAGAAATGAGTTGGACATAGTAATTGATGTCCATGGACCACTATAGACCATCGATGCATTTGTAGGTATCATGAAAACAAATAATTTTGGGTACTGTTTGAGTCTTTACCTATTTGTGTATGGTGTATTGGTAGAAGCCATGATGGTATGTTTACGAGATCCAACATTATTCATTACTTCATTATGATATTAGTTATAAATATTCATGATTATTATTATACTAATATAATATCATTTTTTATGTTTAATTATCACGATATTATTTATATGGAATTATTTGATAATATTTCATTACATCCATATAATGCTTGGGTTGATGATTAAATGGAATGTTTTTCATTGAAAAATCTTTCAATAATCATTTTTGATTGATTATCATAGCATCCATTATATGTAAACCCTTACTGAGAATTTGATCATACCAATTTCGTATATTAAAAAGTTCCCCGATATTTAAAGATGAATATTTTGGTTTATATGTAGGGTTACTAAAATGGGGAATAAGGGACGACCCAAAAAAAATATAATGTATTTTTTGTATTAAAATGATATGTGTATTTAAAATATGTATGTAGTTTATAACTACTAATACAATAATTAGTCATTTTGGTTTATATTCATTAAATCATATGAAAATGTGATAACATAAGGCAACAAGTTCGATCTAATTTTGTCAGGGATTTTATTGAAGGGTTGTTCGATATTAATACCATTAATTGAACGATTGTTCATATTTCTAAACTAACGATGATATTATGAACTGTTAACGTAGATTTATTTTTAAATTATAATTAATGATTATTTTATGATTGATTGTGGACATTCACATGGATATATATTTAGATGTAGACTATCCTGAGTGAAACATGGATTATAGAGTTTCAATGACCTAGATGGACTGACAGGAACAAGTGGATTTTTTATATAACTAGTAGGTGAGATACCAAATTTAGGATCAATCAATGGTTCTAATAATGGTACATCTCATCCAGGTACCTATGATTTACATGTAAATTCTTGAGGGTGAAACACCTTATATGAGCTACATGGACTCTAGTTGATTGAAACAATGGTTATCCCAAAAATATAGTTCATAATATTTATACGGATAGTGATGAACCATATCATTCCTACCCTAGTTTAGTATAGGTGATGTTTAATGGTCATATGTGAATTTTCAAGGATTGTTTTCACAACTAGACTAAGATGGTTTGATAAAAAGTTTACTAATTGGAGAACCTCGAGAAAATAAGGTGGAATCCTAATGTCTCATCGGGTATATCATATAGGCAACCATACCAATATATTTTTAATGGTGATAAGGACATGTTTTAATAGGAAATTCCATTGGTTAGAAGTACCATGATTTTGAGTTGATAGTATAAGTCTAGGAAATATAGGGAAGGATCCATATACAAGTTGAAAAATGAAATCATGAAGTGATATTTTATTGGGTTATATGAGATCACGTGAGCATCGTATTATTTTTTATTTGATGGATACAATCATTTTTTTTCAGTTTTAACAATATGAATGTTGAATATTTTGAAAAATTCTTTGAGGAATTCTGGGAATTTGGAAGGGTAACATACTCATATGAATGAGAAACCAATAACCAGGTATTTAAGGTAGTTGATCCTTATTTCAATGAAGAATAATCATGGATTATTATTTCTAGGATTAAAGGAATATATTATATCATGTTTTTACAGTCTATAAATTTCCAATGTAGTTTGAAAAGTGCGTTTGGTGGATGGTCATATTTTTATTTTTAGCATCAGAAGGAAATTACGATAATTTTTACACAATTGTTTTTATATGGGGATAAAAGCAATATAATCTTATTAGATGAATGATTGAGTTTTGGAAGAATTGGGATTTAAAATACTGGTTGTTAAAAAGACAGAGAGAAGAACATATTTAGAGGATGATTAGTACTAACCATTACCCTAATCCATGTATGGTCTTCGAGCGGACATTATGGATTACCATACCTTATGATCAAGACTACATTCCAAGAGACATCTATTTAAAAAATTGTTGATAGGATCTTTATGGGTCACACATGGTCTGTCTAACCATGCAACACTAGTGTGAGGGGCATACCCACTTGGATAATGAGGATACATAAATGGATAAAAATTTTCCAAACCATATATCCATATTTTATAGCTTATTAAAAGGCATTAGAATTATAATTTTACCCCTTTTATAAAAAATATTATTTTATTCCCCTTCTAGATCATTTTCCTAAGGGACCGAACACAAGTTCACCACTCTCATCTCCAATTGGAATTATGTTATCTCCAAAACCGTGACTTATAAACAAGACTTGATATTCATGTATGAAAAAAATTTTATTTTCAATGATTCCTACTTCATAATTTTCCAATTTAGCCTACTTTATTTCTTAATAATACATTTAGAAAAAATATTCTCTATTATCAAGGGGTTTCTATATTCTCCCATTTTCTCCGAGTCCTTCTGAAATCGATGCTCGATAAGGGATGAGTGGGTAATTGTAATCATGAATTAGGAGTTCTATGGATATTTCATTAATAAAATCAATGGTTTTAAATAATGCAACCTTTATTCATGAAATTATTCTATTACTCCCCACAAAAATGTAAAACTAAATATGAATATTCCTATGGATTAATATATATAGTTTTTGTATATTTAATTTAACTATTTGAGATATTAATCCCCAAAATTATTGATATTGGACTGATCTGAGACTTATGATTTGTTTGATTATAATATATGGCTCACACACTTGGGTATGTAATTGAAAAACCTATATAGGTTTAATGATTTAAATTATTATTAAATTAATTCCATAAAACAATTAATTAATAAAAAATCATTTGGATCACACACACATAATTTGATAATTTATTAATAAATGATTGATAGTCGGTATGGGATTACCTAAATGTTTAAATTGTATTGATATATGGATTCATGACTATTATAATTATATATTAATTTATTTTAATAATGTTTAATAATGAATCCAAAAATTGTGGTTTTTGAATTATATCATGTGCCCCCTTGTACTTATTCTTATCATATATTAAATGTAGTAGTTCCCTTAATTTATTTATATTGTGTAATTTTTACATACATTGTCATATTAATAATTAGTAATTTATCCCAAAACTATTCTATCCCAAAGAATCATGTAAATTTTTTTATTAATTAAATCTTATGGACTACAGTATATTATTTGATGTTAAATTACTACAAATTTATATTAATACCTCATAGAATCATGGATTCCCAAGTATGAATACATTGTGCGAGATAATAGGTAAATTTAATTACTCAAAATGTTAGAAAATAATTTTATCCACTTTAAATTACTCATTGGTTAAGATATCATTGGGAATGTGGGATAACCTTATACAAGATAATCTGGTAAGGAATATCTTAATATTCATGTTACTCATTAATTTAAACCATAGTATACATTATCCTTGTCCAAGTAGTCCCTTATCATACTATACGGTAGATGGGAATGACAACCCCTATTATACATGATATATGGGAATGGAAACTATAGTTGTTTATGATCCTTTTATTGGAATCCATTATTATTCTATGGGATATATGGGCATGGAGTCTAATTTTATACATGATACTTCCCCTATATTTCATTAATAAAGATGATCCTAAGTAAGGATGTCCCTTATTTTTTATTATCCTCAAGTATGAAATCCCTTGTTAACCTATGAGACCGAATGGTGAAATATCCCTTAGTAAATAATGTGTCGCCTATTATTATGCATTAAAAAAGGAGTTCAGGAAGTAATTTGTACTCTATTTATGTCAATAAATTTTATCATGAAAATAGTACATATATATATACATATTATATTTACACATATATAAATGGTGAAATGTATTTAGAGGAATTCCACCTTAGGCTGAACCCTGTATTGTTGGATAAATATCCATTATAGAACATGAGCTCAACCAGGTTATATTTCATTATTCGCTACCATATTTGTTATAGCATCTTACTATTGTATTTTTTTATAAAGGAAAATATGTTATTATAAATCATTATTGGTTTTCTATTGAGTATATATCACACCCTATCAGGGATATTATTTGGTACCTAAAAATACCACTTGGTTCATTGTAAGGATATAGATTGTGTTTTTTGCTATTTTTTGTTATGAACAAGGACTGGACATTAGAGAACAGGATGAGTTACTGAGCATGTACTTGGGATTCCTTGTTTAGGGGGAGTGTTTTATTTATTTATCCAGTTTTTCAGTGTACCTATGTTTATGTAACACCTATTGTATTTCTAAGTATTTTATATTTTTCCATGTTCATGAATGGTTATTTATTCATTTATATTTTATTTTAGTTATTACATTTTTAAAGAGCTATATTGTGTATCTATTTTCTCTATTTTATTGTTTATACATACCAAAGTGGCACTCTAATTATGATGTTATAGTGTTCCCACTATAACGTCATTAGAATCATGCTAATAATTGATAGACTCTAGTGTACGAGGATTTATTCTTAAGGCTATATTGTTAAATGGATTTTTGGAAATTTTTTAGTGGCTCCTATGTTGGGATGTTAGAAGATAGTCATGTAAAATAAAAATTATTTCTTCCCATAGCATGTCAACAAACAAACATTACACTTAAAGAATTAATTCATACCATGTTATCTATGAATTACCTAAAGTACATAGTTTTATAAATATATCATTGCATCTATGCAAGAGTTGTCTTTTTGTATCAACCATTAACGTGAATCACCCATTATATACATGTTTTTTCTGAATCATCATGATTATATATTATTCTTCTCATAATATTATTATTTATTAACAATAACTATTAAATAGATGAACTTATAACTTGGTTATTACTCATATTAGATGTATATACTATAACTGAATATAGTCATCTGTCAATATAACTAAATGTCTCAAATCGCTAATTTCAGAAAAAGAAAATTTCATTGTAGAACCATATTATATTATTAATCTCCATCACTTCAATATAAAAAGATTCATCATCCTCCTCCTCTCAATCCTCATTCATTTTATTGTTCAAGATAGATCTCTCACACTATTTTACGTTTCTTAGTTACTCAATGTGTACTCTTCAACTAACTATGATGGAACCATCATAATCATGTTCTTTATAAAATTATGATGTATCTCAATTGTTTGTGTTCAAGAGTGGATTTATTTAAGATAACTAATTATATTCTACCAAAATTAGATTCCACAATCGATGAATGAGGATGAATATTAATTTTGACTATGAGAGGGTTGTTATTAAATAACAACATTGTTAATAACAACACAATTCCACATTTGTCTAAAAATATATTCATAATGGAATTTGGTTCCACATGGAATTACTCAAGTTCCACTATAAAATTAATCCACTTCATCAACAATTTTAATTGCCTCAGAAAAACTATTATGGATTCTACCTGTATTCATATGATCTAATCTTTTTCAAACTAAACTGGCCTTAAGCACTATATAATTCAACCTACTCCAATGGAATTGAAAATCATGATAATGTAATATTTTATCAACATATATTATGATACATCTATAAAAGAATTGGAAAACCTATTTTCCAATTTTACCTCTATTAATGTTATGTAAATTATATAATTATCTTACATATGTCATAAATATGTCAAAAAAGGTTATATCAAGGTGTTGTAACTCATTTTTGGGTTTTATGTTATGTCAAAACTCTTCTTTTGAATTTTATATCTATTGTTTTTGAAATCAATGATATCTTTATGATCATTTGTAAAATAAATAACTTATTTTGAATTTGGTTTTTATATCTATCATGCTGACTCTGTTAATCATACTAACTCTGTCAATTGTACTGACTATGTCCATCATATTGACTATGTCAATCATACTGACACTGTCTATTGTACATACCTTATTTATTTTACTGACTATGTTAATTGTACTCACACTGTGCATCGTACTCACTTAGTATCAATATCAATTTATTTAATTAAGTAATATTAATCATACTTATGCTTTTATTCTTTTATTAAAACACATGTTTTATATCAATCATACTCATGTTAACATTTTTGTATATATTTTGTTTTAATCAAAATGATATTGTGTTTTCTATTTCAATATGACCGTTACAATGTGAGGTGTCCATGTTCCGTTGATTTTTCCTATGAAATATGACTATTAGAGAAAATATGACCATTGGATCCTGCAATGTATAAATATGAGCTCATTTGAAGAAGAAAAAAGACATTAATGGATCTACTTCAGCTTCTTCCATGTTCATGGGAGAGATTGTGTGACTTCTATCTTCTTCATGGGAAAGCCATAAAATTAAAAAATGTGAATGGATTGTTCTTAGTTTTTATATTCCAATAAGTTCTTTGTTTTTAATTGTACATCCAATAAGTTTATTTTGATAGAGGGCTACCAGGGATAGCCAGACGGAGAAACCAGTCATTGTATCTAGGTCTTTCAAGTGTTTGAAAGACAGAGGTACTGATTACCTATAAAATCGAGGTCTTGTGGGGATAGTAACATAGGCATGCCGATCATCATATCGATGGATTACTGGTGTTGTTGAGATAGTCCTATTATCCTAGGTGAAAGGATACCCTACTCTTTGTGATAAAATAATTGTAATATATTTTACTTTTCTCCTGCATATTGTAATAGAATGATAATCCTTTTATTTATTTTTTATATTTTTATTCCTTTGTAATTCTTTTCATTAAAACATACACATTTGTTATTGATTCTATATGCTATATGGTAGAATAATTTAAATTCTATATTACTCAGATCTTTTTGTTCAATATGAATTCAATTGTTTTCATAACCTATAGTATCATAAAAATATCGCAGTATTGAGAGTCTTATCATATTGAGAGTTAGTACGATCATTGGTTTTATAATTGTATTTGTGAATTGTTTTAGATTATTTTATAGTAAACTAAGAAACTTTCGTAAAGGTTTTAATAGAAATTTTTAAATATAAAATTCACCCCTCTTGTTTTTGTTGCATCTCTTATCCATTTCGATGAAACTATTGGCATCAGAGTTTATTTTTCCTTAATATTGTATATTTTATTGACATTGTTTTGATTTAAATACACTATCCTGTATTTATGCAAAAATAATTTTGTATCATTATGATGGAAGATATGATGAATGTAACTTCAATTGACAAACATAACCATAAGGAACCACCTATATTTGATTGTAATGATTTTGAATATTAGAGATATAAATTGAATACTTTTATCATACACATTTCTGTAAATAACTTTTTTATGCTCACTGGTGAATATAAGATCCCCAAAAAAGAAGTCTGAACTTTTACTACAGAAGAAAAACATGAATATCAGCTAAACTACAAGGTATATAGTACATTGTTTTGTTCTATGACCATGATAATATAAAAAAATATCTTCATGTGAAGCCATAAATATTATATGGAATAAATTTGAGATTACACATTTAGGTACTTCCAATTTTTTTGAAATAAGAGGAGCTATTCTAAGAGTTGACTATCAATCTTTTGAATTTCCTTATAGTGAACCAATAGTTAAAGTAAAACAATGATTTTTTATGATAGTCAATAGTCCCTAATCTATGGGAGAGAAAAATTTATAAGATAAATATTTAGTTGAAAATATTATAAAAATTATGCCAAATTAATAGGAATTCAAGAGGAAAGAGGTTGATGAATCTTGAAAGATTACTAATAATACTATTCATGATCTCTTTGGAACACTATTTCAATATAAAGTAATACTTCATAGATATGCAAATAAGGTGAATAAGTTGATTGGTGGTGTAGCATTCACTGCAACATCAAATCCTACAAAATATCAATATCCTGTGAAAACGAAATCCAGAAAGAGGATGGTTGATGTCTTATCAGATTCTAGTGATACTGAGAAGTCAAAGAATGATCCTGTAAATATTTCTAGAATAATGAATAATTTTTTTGAAAGATGGATTTACAATATATATATATATATATAACACAAAAGGAAACAAGGATAAGAAAGACTCTAATGTCACATGTTATTAATATAAAAGAGCATGACCCATTCGACCATATTGTCCTATGCTAAAAAGAAAGGATAAAAAATAAATACAATTAGAGAAGGATAAAAGGAAATACCGTAAGTCCCAGAGAAAGAATGTCTTGAATGTTAATGACTACTTGATTGCCGGTGTAGGTGATCCTTCAAAAGATTCTTATGATAGTGATATATCAAATCACAATAATATTGGTCTTTTTGTCGAAAATCTGTATCATTAAATAATATACAAGGTACATATTTATAAATCTATTACTAATATGACTTTTAGTAACAATTATCCTGATAAATATTATTCTTATGATGAAGAAACATCCTCATTAGAGAATGATAATTCATTACTATCTTATAAATATGTTTCCAGATTTTCTAATCTTTTAGAAAATGAAAATTGTAATGTTTCTAGAATACTTGAGAAAGAAAATAATAGATTTGATATTTTAAAATTAGAAATTTCAGATCTCTATAATGATCTTGATTATAAAACTATTGAGATTTAATGATTTGCTAAAAATCCTGAGTAAGTTAATTTTGAAAAGAACAAACATTCTAAAGATGTTGATAATATGATTTTTTTTAAATATTTTAGAAGAGATACTAAATTATAAAACTAATTCAAATGAGGATAATAATTTGGTCATCAAACTAATGTTTCAAGCCATTTTATTAATAAAATATTTCCTAATTTTACATCTTTAGGTGAATATTTTGATAAGATTTATTCCCAATTACGACCGCAAAGTAATAGTCAAGGAATTGGTTATTCTCATTCAAAGACCATTTTAAAAATAGTTTTTTTTATCCTAAAAAGTACCCATTCTTCACCAAGTGTCAAAGTGGTGGAAATTGTAATAAATAATATTTTTTAAACCAACCAATATCTTTGGGTTTTCACAAATATCACTTTTCAAAAATTATTTGTATTCCAAATTTTTTTTATTCTAATGTTTCCGGACCGAAAAAATTTTGGATTCCAAAAGATTTTTTTTATTTTAATAAAATAATACAAGAAAAAATAAAAATACATGTTATATGGATATTGGATGTTTTACGAACATGAAGAGAAATAGATACTTCATTGAAAATGTTATCATGATAAAAGAAGGAAAAGTTACCTTTCGAGACAATGCACATGGAAAGATTATAGGTATATGTAATATCGTTTTACTTGGATAATTTATTATTTATAATATTTTGTTTGTTAATGGTCTTAAGCACTACGTCATTATTATAAGACAACTATGTGATAAGGGATGCCTTGTTAATTTTAGGAATGATAAATGTGTATTTCACAATTCCAAGGATGAATTCATTCTATCATCCCAACAGAATAAGAATGTTTTCACGTTAAACTTAGATGACCTTAGGAGCCATGACTTACCTTGTATAATCATAATAGAAGACCAATCATGGTTATGGAATAGAATACTAGAAGACAATAATTTTAGAAATTTTCATAAACTATCGAAGAGAGGACTTGTTATAGATCTTCCAGAGCTTATATTTGACTATTCTAAAGATTTTGATTCTTGTAAATATGTCAAACCACATAAGTCACGCATTAGATAAATCAATAAAGTCACAACTACTGATGAAATAAAGTTAGTGCAAATGGAACTTTTTGGACCAACACAAACTAAAAGTATTGGAGTCATGTACTATGTATTTGTCTTAGTCGATGATTATAGTTTATTTAAATGTTATATTTTATCTGTAAAAAATCAGAATCATTGTGTTTCTGTAAAAATCATTTTGGAAAAGTTCAAAATGATAAAAATTAACCATTGATAACTATCTGATCTGATAATAGTGGGGAGTTTGTGAATTCTTATTTCGAAACATTTTTTAGTAAAAAATATATTACTCACAACCTTTCTCAAAAAATAACACCTCAACAAAATGGTGTTGTTGAGAGAAGATATAGAATCCATCATGAAATTACAAGAACCGTGTCAATAGAATACTCAATTGCAAAACAGTTCTATGTAGAAGCTGTTATTATTTCTTGTTATTGTAACACCCAAAGCTTACATGGTACACTTCTATTTCAATAATGCAATATCTTGCATTGTTCGCAAGTTCAAGATTCTAACACACCGCGACCAATCAAAGTAGCTGTTATGAATAGTAATACCCACCTTTTGAAATTATATAAATTATATATTTCAAAATGGACTTCATTTTTGTATTCATAATATTGAAATTATCCTAACTTTACTTTTTTGTAATTTTCTGAGAACTTCCAATTTTCAATGAACAGTGAAAATACTTAAAAACAACTTTTTTAATAATAATAATAATTTATAGTGATAAATTATTCTATTGAGTGGTTTTAAATTATAATTAGAATATATTTTTACCATTTTATCCAATGGTGGTCATTACAATAAATTTCACTTTTAAATTGCACATAAACATTTGTCAATCCTTTGATATATATTATTTCTTAAAAACACGCTATTTGTTGTGACAACGGGAATTAATTATTAAATTAATTAATTAAAATTATATGTTTTGAATTTTTTAAAATAAACATAATTTTTGAATTAGGAATATCAAATATATCCTAGGGTTAATTTTTGGTATTTTTCTGAAAAACTTCAATTTTGGATGAATAGTGAAACCACAATGTGGTAGTTAAAAAACTAATTTTTCGTTTAAAAAAAACATTACCACATATGTGAATTGAATTTCAAAAATCCGACATACATGGTTGTCATTATAATGTAAAATGTGGTTCAATGGGATTAAAATAATTTTTTGGTGAATAGTAACTTTTAAGGTTTATTAATCGCAATTAAAGGTAATTAGTGAAATTTAAGGTAAAAATGATAATATAAAAATATAAAAATATCTTGAAACTTGTACAAAACTTATTGGATGAGTCATGGACGACCAATAAAATCCATTTGTCAACTTGGGGACCCCATGGAACCACTTGTGTAAGAAAATGACATTAATAACTTTTTATTTAAAGTAAAAATAAAATTGTCGCAAACATGTGTTGTTTTACTAAAACAATTATTACATGGGGTTATATAAGTTAACGTTTTGACTATAAATATTACTTGGAAAGATAAAAAGATTTCATAAATCATGGTAATTGTTTTATAATTTTTAGACATTAAATAAATTAATTTTTTAGGACACCATGATGATGTAGTGATTACCTCATTAATTAATGATTTTAATAAAATGGAAGGATAATGTAAAATATATTACATAAAGTTGTAAATAACCTATTTTATGAGTATATTTCAAACCCTTATCACCTTATCTTAGAAATTTATCATTTTGGGACCTTTAAAATCCTAAAATCATTTCATAATAATGTAACATTTCGTGACATTCCAAGAGTGCCCCTCCTCTCCTCTTATAGAAGCCCCCCACCTCTACCACCTTATTCACACAATCAAAGCCATTTTTCTCGGAAAAAATCTACCCAAATACTCTCTAAAATTTCATATATTACTCATATAAGCCTAACTTTGGGCATAAGTCTTCCCAAGAAAGCCTTTGGCTCAAATCAAAAAGAGTTACCCGATTTTAAGGTAATGTCTTCTCTTATGTTCTTTTGTTTTATTTTGGTTCTCAAACCCCTTAAACTATTTTTATTCGTTAAATTTTTAACAAATCCAGTATGTTCAATATACTAGGATTTTTTTTATGAGAATTATTTTATTTAAAATTACACACACCTTCATCTAATGGTTAAAGAACATACTGTTTCTGTGGGTGGGGAATTACTGCCTCACGAAATGATGATTGATCAATATTCTTTTAACACCTCTCATGGTGGCCATTATGGTGACACTATTTTCATATATGATACATATATTATGTTTATATTTTCCTTATGCTTCTTTATTTCTCATATATGGCATACCATTATGACTTCCATTATGGGTAAACGCGATAATTTTATTTTAAGAAGTGCAGACTACCGCCCCCTCAAAGTGATTTGAATCATTAATGCCATATATGGGACGTATAAAGGATTGAGTAAATGATATTATACTGGAATTATAATACACCTTTATATCATTATGATTTCATTCCATTAAATACTAAATAAAAATGAAAGTAACGTTCATGCGTACGTACGGCTTACCGTCTCCATGAAAGGTGCATTTCATTTCATACCTCTAAATGTTACGTAATATTATGAATGAATGTATATTCTGGACATATATGATATATATGATATCTACATCATGAATATAATTCTTGATATAATGGATATTTTACTACATGAACAACTTGTAATTATAAGAAGTTTATTTTTTACTCAAGTTCCAAAGATCGAAAAAACGACCGTTATTAACATAAATAATTACATAATGTTCATAACATGGTAATAAGTGATATAAAAGGAATAATAAACATGAAAAATTCTCTTAAGAAATTATAAATTAACTGTAGTTTATTATTCAGGAGGTTAATGAACGGACGAGTCAAGTCGGACACGAGGTAAGGACTTCGTCTCAATCTACTTTCATTGAGGCATATTTTGTTTTATACACAAATTTCTTTTATACTGTGTACAAACCCCTATGACTTTTACGTTTATTCAAAAGGAATATTTTTATAAGAAACATTTTACTAAACGACAAAAAAGAATTTTTTTTGTCATACGTATGCGGTGACAATGACTACTCCGCCGCCATGACCATTATTTCAGTTTCGGCTTCCTCTACAAGCCAAAACTTTTTTTAAATGAAAAATAAATACATTGTTTTAATATTATTTTATTTTGGTATTGAAAATGGTTTTCAAAATGTTTTTTATTATATCAATGTGTTGTATTGATATCCTGTGATTGAAATGTGGAAATGTTATTTTTTATTTTTTCATGTTTTATGTTATACGATTATGTAATGGTTTATGATATGTTTAAACCTGTTCATATGAGGAATGCATTGGAATTAATAAGTTATGGGTGGAGCCTGCTATAGCTTGTCGATGCATAGGTAGGTCTCATGAGACAAACTAGTGTCTTGGAACGAGGCCTTGACAAAATCTTATTTGTAGTCTTGGAACGAGGCCTTTGCTATGTGGTTATGATAGTCTGGCATTATGAATTCCATCATTATGAAAGTTTTTATTGATATTCCATGTGATTATTTGACTAGTATAATATCCATGTGAATAAGGAAATGGAATTATTTCATTTTATTTTTTCCATGTTATGCTGATGTTCTAGTTTAAAAGGATTTTGTTTTAGTTATACATTGCCTTAAATGTTTATGTTTATTTATGAATGTTTCTGTTATATTGTTATCCTTATTGAGGATCTGAGCTCACCCCTTTCAATGTTTTAATTTTTTCAGGATGTGATGAAGTATATTATGAATGACCTGTAGGGATAGTATGAGGGGATATGAAAACATGATGTTTTTTTAGTTTTTTTTACATTATGATATAATGTAAGACTTATGAATGTATCTAGTGTTTCCAAGACTACTAAACTAAACGGTCTTTCGAGACTTGATCTTTTGTGATCATGAAAATGTTACGCAATAATGCACTGACTCTGGGTAACTGGGGTCGGGGCGTTACAGTTGGTATCAGAGGCAGTTTATTACTAACCTTGGAATATAGATTTAGATAAACCTTGATTAGTTTACATAGCCCTAATATAGACTTCGAGGATTAGTATAAAATTACATCCTAGAATTTTGGTATTATGGAGATTTTGTGAGTTTTCCAAGAAATAAATCCTTGTCTGGATACGAGTAGGTAGAGGCGGCTCTGGCATAGATGTACCTAGGTGTAAAATCTGAAAACCCAGCTTTGAGCTAGACTTGAACGATAATTGGTGCACGACAACGGGCCTTACTGCACTCTTGGTTATGACACTCCCGGGGGATATGCTTAGGATAATTCTCATTTTCTTTACAAACCATTTTGAAGGGATTATGATTATATACTTCCTCAAAGAAACCATTTTTATGGTAAAGGATTATATCCATAAATAGTTCAATTTATGTCAAGTGTTTTACAAGTATGGAATTATGTATTTTGATTCATAAACTAATCTAGTTTATTCTATTGTTTAAAAAAGGCGCATAGTGGAAGGAATAGAAACTGTATCAATGCACACACTCCATGTAGGGATTTCCCTCCTGCTCAAGATAATTATAGTGGAGCTGGAGATACAACTAGTGCTGATCATCTTATCACCATACTGGGACAACTCACTCAGGTTATGAATAATAACCTTACTCGTATGGATCACCCTGATTCGCAATGTGGAGGATTAATGTTAGACCACTTCATGAGGCAACAATCGCCAACATTTAATGGGGGTACAAATCCATTAGTAACTAAGCAATGGATAAACTCCTTACAGAAAATGTTCCACGCCTTGGGGAGTAGGAAAAGGGAGATGGTTGTCATTGAATTTTACCGCCTCACTGGAGATTCCGATCAATGGTGTTCATTGATTCAAAACAAAAAGGAAGATGATGAACAATCAAATATAGAATGGAGTGAGTTCAAAGATCTTTTCTCAGAAAAATACTTTCCTTGTGACCATCAAGCAGATATGGAAAGGCAATTTCCGAGTCTGAGAAAAAATGAAGATAAGAATGTCGCAAAGTATGAGGCCATCTTTACAAGGTTAGAGATGTATGCTTGAGATTATATACGAAACCCAAGAAGTAAGATTGATAGTTTCTTTGATGGGTTAAAACCATTTCTCTGTCGAGCCTTAGTCTCACAATCTTTCTCATCGTATGAAGGTATTGTCTCATGTGCTATCAAGACAGAAAAGTAATTATCTAAATCTTATGACAATAAAGTAAAGCCAGAGAAGAAGAGATCAGTGGAATAAGAGAAAGATAAATGGAAAAAGGGAAAGAATGATTTTCCATTATGTGATAAATGTGTGAATAATCACCCTGGTACTTGCCTAATAGGAATGGGAGTTTGTTATAAATGTGGATAAAAATGTCACCAGGCTCGAGATTGTAAGGGAAAGAAAGAGGCTATCAATATTTAATGCTATAATTGTAGGGAAATGAGGCATTATGAAAATTAATGTCCTATGTGTCAGGGAAACATACCTCAGAAAAGACCAATGGATTAAGGCCAATCTTAAGATGTTACTATAGTTGAAGTGGAATAATTAATGTATTGGTGCTTTTGGACTCATGGATTATATTATGGTTATAAGAATAATGTGATATATATAAGGATTATACTGCAGTACTTGTTATTTTCATTAAGGTTTTAATATGAGGAAGGTTATCATATTTTTAATATGTGACAATAAGAGAATCTTTACATTGTTTGGGGAATCTGATGTTACAATTGATATAGGAATTTATAGACCTTTCAAAGAAAGTATGGATAGAGATATTTTGGATAACTATAAATGTTGGAATGGATTAAGTTTAACTTTGAGTAGTATTGTTGATGTTTAAAAAATATCTGAAGATTATTTTTGGAATATTATTAGTAAAAAGGACAACCTGCATGTTGGGGGATAACCTGTCGTGTCGGACAAAGCTGTAGGAATCGAACCCACAACCATATTGCGACAGGCCTTTATTACCTACCACTAGCCTACAATAATTCCCTGGTTATTACAAAATAGTTTTCCTAATCTAAATGGTATGTGTTAATATTTGGAACCTTATACGATTAGGATAAATATAATATTTTTGAGTTCTATTATCTTTTTGAGTGAATGATGTGTTTGTGGTAAAAATTTATATAAGAATGAACGTCTACATGAAAGGTATATATATTTTCATACATTCTTAGTAAATATCCTAAATAAATTCCTCAACTGTTTGAAAGGTAACTTTAAACACAAACATTGTCGGTTAAATTTTCCTACTGGGGAATCAATGATCATTTAACCAATCACAAGTTTGTGATTTTCTTGTATTTAACTTTCTCCTAATCCTCTTTTCTACCACACTCCATCAGACTTTGATGGTTTGTTTTTCCTCCATATCCATGTTTTCATAGAATCCGAGTATGGGCTATCTCGGGTGACCATTATACTTCTCTTTCTTTCTTTTAATGTTATATTTTTATTAACCTTATTTCCGATGTGGGTTTTCCACAAATGTATTTTCTATTTTCAAACTTTTATTTTCGAAAAACATTTTCAAATTGTGAGGATGTAATTTATTGAAGGAGGGGATATTGTAACACCCCAAGCTTCCATGGTACGCTTCTCTTTCAATAATGCAATAACTTGCATTGTACGCAAGTTCGAGATTCTAACACACTACGACCAATCAAAGTAGCCGTTATGAATAGTAATACCCACCATTTAAAATTATATAAATTTTATATTTTAAAATGGACTTCATTTTATTATTCATAATATCGAAATTATCCTAAGTGGAATTTTTTGTATTTTTCTGAGAACTTCCAATTTTCAATGAATAGTGAAAAATACTTAAAAAAATCTTTTTTAATCAAAATAATTTATAGTGATAAATTATAAAATTGAGTGGTTTTAATGTATAATTAGAATATATTTTTACCATTTTATCCAATTATGGTAATTAGAATTGTTTTCACTTTGATATTGGACATAAACAATTGTCAATCTTTTGATATATATTATTTCTTAAAAACACGCTATTTGTTGTGACAATGGGAAATAATTATTAAATTAATTAATTCAAATTATATGTGTTGAATATTGGAAAATATACATATTTTTTGAATTAGGAATATCAAATATATCTTAGGGTTAATTTTTGGTATTTTTCTGAAAAACTTCAATTTTTGATGAATAGTGAAACTACTAAGTGGTAGTTAAAAAACTACTTCTTCGTTTAAATGAAACTTTACCACTTTTGTGAATTGAATTTAAAAAATATTACATACATGGTTGTCATTAGGAAGTAAAATGTGGTTGAATGGTTTAAAATAAATTTTTGGTGAATAGTAACTTTTAAGATTTATTAATCGTGATTAAAAGTAATTAGTGAAATTTAATGTAAAAATGATATTATAAAAATATAAAAATATCTTGAAACTTGTCATAAACTTATTGGATGAGTCATGTCGGACCAATAGAATCCATGGGTCAACTTGGGGACCCCATGGAGCCACTTGGGTAAGAAAATGACATTAATAACGTTTTATTTAAAGTAAAAATAAAATTGTCACAAACATGTGTTGTTTTACTAAAACAATTATTACTTGGGGTTATATAAGTTAACAATTTGACTATAAATATTCATTGTAAATATAAAAATATTTCCTACATCATGGTAATTTTTTTATTGTTTTTAGACATTAAAAAAAATTAAATTTTTTAGAACACCATAATGATGCAGTGATTACCTCATTAATTAACGATTTTAATAAAATGGAATGATATTGTAAAATATAATACTTAAACTTGTTAAAAACTATTGTATGAGTAGATTTAGAACCCTTATCACCTTATCCTCTAAATATATCATTTTGGTACCTTTAAAATATGAAAATAATTTCATAATAATGTAACATTTCATGACTTTCCAAGAGTGCCCCTCCTCTCCTCTTATAAAAGGCCCCCACATATACCACCTTAATCACACAATAAAATCCATTTGGCTCAGAAAACCTCTGCCCAAATACTCTCTCAACTTCCCTATATTACTCCTAGAACCTTCACTTTGGGCAGAAGTCTTCCCAAGGAAGCCTTTGGCTCAAATCAAAAAGAGTTACCCGATTTTAAGGTAATGTCTTCTCTTATGTTCTTTTGTTTTATTTTTCTTCTCCAACCACATAAACAATTTTTATTAATTTATTTTTTAATAACACAAGTATATTAAATATAATAGGATGTTTTTTGATAAGGATTTGATTTACAATTACACCCACTTTTGTCTAATGGTTAAAGACGATATTGTTTCTGTGGGTGGAGAATTACTACCTCACGAAACGATGATTGTTCAATATTCTTTTAACACCTCTCATGGTTGCCATTGTGATGAAAATATTTTCATATATTATATATATATATTATGTTTATTTTTTCCTTATGCTTATGTATTTCTCATTTATGTAATACCTTTATGATTTCCAGTATGGGTAAACGCGATAATTTCATTTTAGGAAGTGCGGACTACTGCCCACACAAAGTGATTTGAATAGTTAATGCCATATATGGGACGTATAAAGGATGGAGTAAATGATATTATACATGATATTATAACGTAATTATAATACACCTTTATATATTTATGATTTCATTCCATTAAATACGAAATAGAAATGAAAGTAGCGTTCATGCGTACATATGGCTTACTATCTCCATGAACAGTGAATTTCATTTTTTACCTCTAAATGTTACGTAATATTATGAATGAATGTATATAATAGATATATATGATATATATTATTTATACAACATGAATATAATTCTGAATATAATGGATATTTTACCACATGAACAACTTGTAATTATAATAAGTTTATTTTTGACTCAAGTACCAAAGATCGGAAAAACAACAATTATTAACATAAATAAATACATAATGTTCATAACATGGTAATAAGTTATATAAAAGGAATAATAAACTTGAAAACGGTTCTCAAGCAATTATAAATTAACTCTAGTTTATTATTTGGGAGGTTAAATAACGGTCGAGTAAAGTCGGACACGAGGTAAGGGCTTCGTCTCAATCTCCTTTCATTGAGGCATATTTTTTTATACACAACTTTCATTTATAGAGTGTATAATCCCCTTTGACCTTTAAATTTTTTCAAAATGAATCTTTTTATATGAAGCTTTTTACTAAGCGACAAAAAGGAATGTTTTTTTGTCGTACGTATGTGGCGACAATGAATTCTCCACCGCCGTGACCATTATTTGAGTTTCGGCTTCCTCTACAAGCCATAACTTTTTTTAAATGAAAAATAAATACAATGTTTTAATTTTCTTTTATTTTGGTATTGAAAATGGTTTTGAAAGTTTTTTTAATTATATCAATGTGTTGTATTGATATCTTGTGATTGAAATGTGGAAATGGTATGTTTCCTTTATGCATGTTTTATGTTATACGATTATGTTATGGTTTATGATATGTTTCAACCTGTTCATATGAGGAATGCATTGGACATAATAAGTGAAGGGTGGAGCCCGCTATAGCTCTTCGATGCATCGGTAGGTCTCATGAGACAAAATAGTGTCTTGGCATGGGGCATTGACAAAATCTTTTTTGTAGTCTTGGAACGAGGCCTTGGATACGTGGTTATGATAGTCCGACAATATGCATTCCATCATTATGAAAGTGGTTCTTGATATTTCAAGTGATTATTCGACTAATATAATATCTATGTGAATAAGTAAATAGAATTTTTTCATTTTATTTTTTCCATATTATGCTGATGTTTAAGATTAAAAGTCTTCTGTTTTTGTTATACATTGCCTTAAATGTTTATGTTTATTTATGAAAGTTTCCGCTATATTGTTATCCACACTGAGAATCTGAGCTCACCCCCTTCAATGTTTTTATTTTTCCAGGATGTGATGAAGTATATTTGAATGAACTGTAGGGATAGTATGAGGGGATATGAAGACATGATGTTTTTTTGTTTTGTTTTACTTTATTATGTAATGTAAGACTTATGAATGTATCTAGTTTTTCTAAGACTACTAAACTAATCGGTCTTTCGATACTTGATCTTTTGTGATCATGCCAATTTTACGCAATAATGCACCGACTCTGGGTAACTGGGGTCAGGGTGTTACAGTTATACTATAAATTGAGTTTTAATTTGACCTTGTCATAATAAAACCCCTTATGAGTTAGGGATATGCCGAAAACCAAAAGTTTCATACATCAAAATATTTGGTTGCAAAGTATTTATTTGAAATAAAAAAGAGAAATTATAAATGTTTTCACCTAAATATAATGAAGGAATATTATTAGGTTTTTTCACTACCTCTAAGTATTATACAGTTTTTAATAAAAATGCATGTGTTTTTGATGAAACAATACTTGCTAGGTTTGATGAGTCATATACTTTTTTTAAAAAAAATCATCAAAATATTATATCTGATGTGATTTGTAAAACTGATTATCAACCTATAGAAGATTCATCAAACATTTTAAATAGTCATGAAATTGTTTCTGAGACAATCACAACTGAAGACATTTTATCTTATGTTGATGAGTAGATATTTCAAAATCCAAATATCTTATTACATAGGAATCATCCCAGTGATAACCTCATTGGGGGTGTAAATCAACCAGCAAGGACTACAAAGTACTTTTGATATGAAATAGAACTTCTTTCATTTATATCTCAATATGAACCAAAAACTCCAAGTGATGCCTTTGGAGATTATGATTGGATTAAGGAAATGAAAGATGAAATAAATGAATTTGAATGGAATAATGTTGGGACCTTTGTTGGAAAACCTAATGATAAATCTGTTATGGGAGTAAAATGGTTTTTCATAAACAAATGCAATAAAAATTGTATCATTGTAATAAACAAAGCAATAATTATTGCAAAATTCTATAATCAACATGAATGAATATACTATTAATAATCCTATTCCCCTATAGCAAGACTTGAATCTATAATAATTCTATTGTCCTTTGCAGCATTCTTTAATTTCAAACTCTTTCAAATGGATGTTAAGTGTGTGTTCCATAATGTATATGTATAAGAGGAAGTCCATGTAGAACAACCCCCTGATTTTGAAGATACAAAACATCCTAGATATGTTTACAAGCTTACCAAGGGAATTTATGGATTTAACAATCCCCTATATCTTGGTATAATAGATTAACATGATTTTTGTTACAAAATAATTACATTAAAGGAAGAGATCATCCAAAATTTTATATAAAGAAGGGAAAAATATTATGATTGTTCTAATTTTTTTGGATGACTGCATTTTCAGTTCATATCAAAAGTCATTAACAGACACAATTGTGAATCTAGTTATGTTTGAGTTCAAAATGAGAACAGGGGGTGAGTATACATTCATTCTTGGTTTTAAAATTTCTCAAAACCCAGAAGGTACTTATATATCTCAAAACCATTATATCAAATAATTACTCAAAAACTATGGATATGAAAATAGTAAAAGTATTAATTCTTCTATTGGAACCTCAAATACTCTTGATCTAGATGAGGTTCAACCACCAGGTGATCAAACAACATTTAGAGGTATGATTGTAAGTCTACTAAACTTAATAGATAGTTGTTCAGACATAATGTTTTCAATATGATTATGTTCTATATATCAAGAAATTCCAAAACAATCCAATTTAAAATCTGAAGAAATAATTTTCCTGTATTTAAAAGGAACATTGGATTTAGGACTTTTCAATTCTTCTAGAAATGATTTTGAATTAAATATTTTTTTGGATGTTGACATTGATGGTTGTAGAATGAATAAATATATTTATTCTCAAACATGTCAGTTTCTATGAGATTCATTAGTTTATGGGTCATGCAATAGACAACACTCAATTTCACTCTCCACTGATGAAGCTGAATATATAGCAGATGGACGTTTTTGTTCTCAAGTGTTGTAGATGAAAAATGCACTCATAGACTATGGTATGAGTTTTAATAAAACTCAAATATTGTGTGATAACACAAGTTCCATTTCTCTAAATTAAAACATTCCATATCACTCTGGTTCAAAACACATAGATATTAGGAATCACATTCTTAGATATCATACATAAAAAAGAAAACATTTTTTTACAATTCATCAGAACGCAATAACAATATGTTGTTATTTTTAATAAACCATTACCTTCAGATAGATTTGAATTTTTAAACATAATCTAGGAATTATTACATGAATATAATCATTCACATGTATTTTTTTTAAAAAAATTTCCTTACATTAAATCACTTCTTTTCATAGGGGGAGAACATTTTTTTGTTCTATGATTTATCTATAATTTTTGTTGTTACTATTCATAATTTCATATAATACATTAATAATTGAAGATAATAATTCATTTTGTTTTATATGTTTCATTATTTGTTTTATATTTTTTATGTAATTTGGCTTTATTTTTTTTAATTAGAAGTTTATGCCTTTCAAATTAAAAACCAAGAGTATCGGCTATAGAGTCTGTCCATCGGCTTGAAAACCTATGGTAATGACATTTTTTTCCATCACCATGAAAACATATGAAAATTAATTTGTTTTTACATCATCTTGAAAACCTATGGTACTGAATTTTTTTTCCATCGGCATGATAACCGATGGTAATGACTTTGTTTTCCATCGGCTTGACAACCTTTGGTAATGCCTTTTTTTCCATCATCTTGACAACCTATGGTATTGGCATAGTTTTTGATCGGTCTGACAAGTGATTTTATTAACTTTAGTTTTCTTCAGTTTGATGTTTGATTGTATTCCATTTTTATTATTTCATTTATTTCATTTTTTATTATATTATTTTTTTCACTTTCATAATAATATGAAACCAACATATGGCATGAAATCTCTGAGAGGTTCATTCATTCGTTTTGTATTTATTTTATTTTGTGTAATTGTTTCACTTTTTTTCAACAAAAATCTTCCATTTTTTTAATTTCTCTTTTATTTTCCCTCATTGGATTCTATATATTGTAATCTCAGCCCTAGAATACCAACAGTCATCCAAAATTTACCTATAAATAGAGGGCTCCCCTCTTTGAACTCACATTGGTTCTTCAGATATCTCGGCAAATCTTGGCTCCTCTTTATAAGAGTTGGTATGATAATTTATTTTTCCAAACATCTTTGTGTCTAATTATTATACCAACACTCCTGTAAATATGTATTCAAATACTTTATTTTAAAAGTATTTTTTCATAGAAATGTTAGTTTCTCAAGATAAGTTTGATAGTTGTGACTCAATAATTATGAGGAATATTTTATTCCAAGGATGGGTACATCATTGTGTTGAGAAATCGATATCTCAATATATAATTCTTGTTGAAGAGTCTAGATAATTATACAATACTGTGTCTTTTGATAAGAATACAATGACTAACTTTTTGTGTAGGATAGAAAATTTACAATGTCTGTAAAACAAGCATCACATTTCCTAAATGTTCCTACTAAAGGTGACAATTCTTGTCTTTGTTATAAGGTACCTGAGGATGTTTGTATGTTTAATAATGAAATAGTTAAAAAATTTTATTTCATATAAATGAGAAGAAAAAGAAAATATCCTATCTATATAAAGACAAAAAGTTTGTTGTCCTATGGATGAAAGGTTTTCTAATTCCATGGAAAGGGGGTAGAGAAACTCTTAATGTTTAGGAATTTTTATGCCAGATTATCTTGTAAACATTAGAATGGTAAATCTCATGGGTTAAATTTTCGAAAATATCAAGAATGTGATGCCCGAAGTGATCAAGTCAGATCTTATCATTTATCCTTTTATTCTCTCAATTTTTATTCTTGAATGTTGGATATTTTTGAATATTCATATGATTGTATACTTGAAAGAGCTGAGGCCTTCTTGGATATTAATAATATGTTGCATAAATCATATGTTTTTTTGGTTTATGAATCAAAACTCTTCGTTAATGATGTGTAAGTACAATTGACACCAAATCAATCGACACAAAATCAATCGTCTCCAATTATTATAGAATCAGCTCCATCAATTGTTGCTACTCAAAAATCGGATCCTCAAATCTATGCAATGTCGATGAAGAAAACAAAATAAAGTAAAGATCGTGTTTCCTTGTTGAGAAAGGATAATGAAAAAAATAATAGAAGGTGATCCTCAATTTGGTATTGATGTAATTTAATCCCTAGCCAAGAAGATATAAGTATATGATACTCTATAGGCCGAGAAGAAGAAGAAAATCCTTTTGAAAAGGAAATCATAATATTTTGTATGTTTCTAAAATTATAAAAATTGTAATGTTAGAAATTTCCACACTGATATAATAAGTTCAACAAGAAACAGTCGTTGATACTTTTCTAGATAAGGAAAAACGGAATGAAATAGTGCAAGATGTTATCCTATCGGCCTCACAAAAGAAATGAGATAAAGAGGAAGATGAATTTCTTTCGATGTATCTTCAGAGTTCTATGAAGTCTATAAAACAATATTCATTTCAAAAAATGTGAAATAAATAAAACAGATTCTTCATGTTGATCAAACACCAGTTCAATCCTCGAAAACCCTTTAAGAAATAATTCAATCTGTAGTCAAGAAAGGGGCTCAAATTTCTCATACTGAGAAAATAGTTATCTACAATGGCAATATGGAAGAAGAAAGAGATGAAAAATAAATAGAATGGTTTGAAAAGGAAAAAATAAACGAAAAGGAAAACAACCTGTAGAATACTCAAGCCTATCTAATGAGCCTGGATCATATGATAATGATACATATTCATATCATTTAATTTATTTTATGAAATGGGATTACATTATTCATGTCTTGAGAATGATTTAAATTATTATTCCCTATTTTTACAGAATATAGGGAATGATTCATTTCATTAATGTGAATTAAATCATGATATTTGGTTTATTAATATAGCTCAAAACAAGAGTAATTCCATTAGATGGTGATCTAAAAGTATTGAGAGATAGTTCTGTTGCAGACAGGAAGGCTTGAAATAAGATTCCCAAATGGATATACAAAATTGAAAGCTCAGAGAATCCACATGAGGAATCTACCATATATTTAAGGAGTCTTTCAAATAATATTTCTATTTCTTTTAAAAATCAAAAAAATAATATATCAATAGGTTTAATCACATTTCAAAAACCCATGGTTCCAATATTTCTACAAAAAAATAGATACAAGAAATGATGTATGCTTTCGAGTCATATTTTTCGAAGGTTTAACGTTTTTGAGATGAAATAGTTCTGTTGAAGAAAATAAATTTTGTGTTAAATAAAGAGAATAATAATATATATGATCGAATCGATACTCTTGATGAAGTGATTAGAATTCAAGAAGAGACAATCATAAAATAGGATTAACATTTTGTAGATCAACCAAAGCTTCTCAAAAAATCGGGTGTTTCTATCTCAAAGTACCATAATGATATAAATATGAGGAAAGCCATTGTTTTTGAGTTGATCAAGAAGGATAAAGAAAAAGAAAAAAATGTGTTGTTGTATCTCTCTTTCATTTTTTCTTTTAGAAAATCATGGAACCTTTTTAAATTTCATTAATATGGCTTTCTATTTCCATTTTTTTATTTTTTTTCTATCTAACCTTTTTAAGAAACTAAATATTACCCCATTCATTTTGAAAATCACAAAGGGGGAGAATTTTTTATAAAAGGGGATAATGTTTCAAAAAGGGGGAGAATTGATAATGTTTTAATCAAATTTTTTACATCAAAATCAAGGAAAATCTACCAATAAAATCATTATGAAAGTATATAAATAAGGTGGAGTTAGTTATATTCAATTTCATATTCATAAATGTTTTCATAACTCAAGGGGAGATAAGTATTTTTTTTGTTTTTCTTTGTGTTTTGTGCTTTCCAAAATGGGGGAGATTGTTATGTCAAAAGTCTTTTGTTGAATATTATTTCTTTTTTTAGAAATCATAAATATATTTATACTACTTTCTAAAATAATGGACATTCATTGAATATAGTTTTTATGTATATCGCACTGACTCTGTTAATCGTACTGACTCTATTAATCATAATAACATTGTCCATCGTATTGTATCTTTTTATCGTACTAGCTTTGTCTATCAAAATTACCTTATTTATCGTACTGACTATGTTCATTATACTCAAATTGTGCATCGAAATCACTTTTCATCATATCAATACATTGAAATAAATAATATTTATTATACATAGTCATTTATTAATTTATCAATTCACATTTTTTATATAAATCATACTCATGTTAACATTTTCATATATCTTTTGTTCTAATCAAAACAATCTCCTGTTTTCAATTTCAATATGACCGTTACAATGCCAGGTTTCCAGGTTCCACTGAGTTTTCTGGTGAAATATGACCGTTGGAGATAATATGACCATTAGAACCTAAGTCCCTTAAATAATAGGCCATTTGAAGCATAAAAATGACTAGACTTGATCAATATAATATTCTTTCAGTTTATAGAGATAGACTTTGTGAATTCTCTATACTTTGTGAAAAAGACTTTAAATTAAAAAACATGAAAGGTTCATTCATAGTTTTTGTATTTCAATAAGTGCTTTGTTTTTCTTTGTATATAAGATCTTGTGATTATGATCGAGGGATACCGGGGATAGGCAGACGGTGACACCTATAATCGAATCGAGGGTTTTCAAGTGTTTGAAATTTATAGGAACTGATTACATATAAAATCGAGGTCTTGAGGGGATAGCAAGATGGCCCTACCAATCATCGTATCGAGGGCTTACCGGTGTTGGCGAGACATACCTTTTATGCTTGGACAACGGATACCCAAATCTTTGGGATAAAATAATTATAATACCATTTACTTTTCCACTGCATATTATAATAGAAAAAGAATTCTTTTATTTCTTATTTCTATTTTTAATTCGTTTTAAATGTTTTAATTACAACATAGACTTTTATAATTGGTTGTATATACTATACATTATAATCATTTACATTTTTTATTACTCTAATATTTTTATTCAATCAGAATTAAATTTTTTCATAACATGGGGTTCAATAAAATTTCATTATACTGAGAGTCTCATCTTATTGATATTCTGCCCAATCATTTGTTTTATAAGAGTATTGTGAATTGATTTAGTTTATTTTATAATAAACAAAGAACCATCATTAAATGTTTTAATTGAAATTTTTAAATATAAAATTCACCCCTCTTTTATTTGTTCCATCTCATATCCGTTTCGATCCAATAAGTTAAGGATTATAAGACATCCTTCACTTTTCTTCTAAATCACTCAAATAGATATATATCAATATCCTAAATTCACAATTATTAATTAGTATAGGCTACAATGGACGAAGATTTTTATTATTATTGAAAAATGCAATAAATACATTTTTTGAATCAATTAATACATGTTGGGGTTATCTTTATTCAATATTTCATAAAATAACACTCAGATCGTGGAATGTCTAGTAATCATAGTATTTGAAACTCAAAATAATAGATTCTATATAATCAAAAAAATGATTTTACACTTTAGAAAAAGAATTTAAGATAACTATATAATTTCACACAATATATAATAAAATTTCATTTATATATTTTAAAATATTTTTTTTATTGTACATGGATTTCATGTACATAGGATCATCATATTTTTACTGGAATCCCACTAAAACATAAAATTTTCATACCCTATGATACGTTGTAATCATCTATCTGTAACTAAATTCTGGTATATAGTTAATGAATTTAGAGATATAATCAGATTTTTCCATTCATTTTTATGACACATTAATTAAATATCTTACATATATAACAATGATACATTTCAATATTTAGTTAAAAATATATTCATTCTTGTATAAATTTTCTTAATATAAAATATATTAGAGAATTCACATATATGATCATTCCAATATGCAACTAATATTTACTACATGGATATTTTCTTATGAAAGTATTTTCATATTTTTTATTTAATTATTGTTTCAGTTATACTATAATTTTCTTATGATTTAATTCATGTACCTAGAACATGGGAAAACAATATTCTTTTATTTTTTAACCTTAAATAAAACAAATATAATCTATCTAGTTTTATGCATTCATAAAAACATTCAAATCAATTAGAAATAAATCAAAGGATTTTTATAATTTTTTGAATTATTCCAAACCCTACTTAATACATTTTATAGGAATTTTTATTTGGTATATTTTTAGGACAGTGTATTTAAAAAAATTATTCTTCCATATCATGTGAGAAACAAGTTTTTTATACATGTAGAATCAATAAACAAATCAACATTATTCTAAGAGTTTTAAAACATTGATTACATCAATTAACATAACATGTACATCTTATATGGGTATCATATATTATCTATATTTCCAACAATATTTGAATATAATTTATATTTTTTGTCCATGATAATTTTTTCCATGCTATAGTTTTAGAAGATGAAACCACTATTATATATCATATATTTCATATGTATTATTCTTAGTGAGTACGTATCATAGTAAAAAATTTATTATCTTTTATTCATCTATTTTTTTAGTCTACCAAAAAAATATATCTACAATGGTACTTAATGGAATCCAAGTCATTATAAACAATTACATATTATATAGTGGATAAATCTCATATTTGTTGGATGATGTATATGTAATCCACCACCATGACACATAATCCATAATTCATATAATCAAAAATCCCTATTAACAAAAACATCAATCAAACACTTCGTTAGGGAGCATAAATCTACCCCTTTGTGTTTATTTTCAATTATAGTAAAACCACATATTCTAATATAGATAATGAGATATTTCCTAAATAAATATATAATAAACTTAAAGGGTATGATAATATCCAACATTCAAACAGAGTAGGGTATTCCATGAAAATATTCCCCCCATTAAAATTCAAATATAAATTAATATTTATTAAATATTATATAATTTGGAAGAACATGTAAAATATCCTCTAACTTAAATGATACAATTGTGAGGAAATTAAATAAAAATAAATATATTATAGTTGCAATAGATTTTAGTGGATTAGGAACCAAGTAACATTATATATATGGTTTATTATGTGGGATCTATATCCATAAAATATGTATTTCATTATTTGGGGTGAACCTACCTATTATATTTATTCATTAAGTTCTTAGGTGAATTATTAGTCAAATATTTTGAACCCAAGGTTTAAAGGATTTATATCATATCATAATTCTGATCATATTGTATGTTTATTATATTATTATCCCACTATTGAAACATGTTACGATTTTATAATTTTTCATAATATATATAACCCCTTATATTATACCTTTAATGGATGTCTCTCTATGACTAAAATAATTTTACTACGGTTTGATTATTATGTATCATTATTGCTTTAATTGTTATATCAAGTCATCTCATTTCATTATTATTTCCCCCATTGATGGTTAAATTCATTTATTTCCATATAATGACATATTGTGTCTATAATCGATATCCATCTTCTGAAACATCCACCAACACCAACACATTAAAATTAATATTGATCTATTAATAATCAAAATTTTCATTCCTATTTATCATTTTGAGGGAAATATTTCATAGTAATAATCAAAATATTCTTTTACATAATAGTGGCTAACCCAAATAACTTTCCTTCCACATATGTAATTCATTATATTTCAATCCAATACTCATATAAAATTTTGAATTGGATAAGTTTTATTTTAAGACATAATAAGATTAATTTCACTATGTAAATGAGGTGAATACCTATGCACAAGATCAAACAGTCATTGATGCACTAATATTCTCCATCATTGAGTCAATATTGATATATAATGCTGATTTGGAAAGACATGTTTTTTAAGACTATTGGGTTGTTAATATTTTTTATTTCATCTAGATTCTCTGATGATGTTTCATTTCTGTACATTTAAGGCTAGGAGTGTCCATCCCATCTTCCACTAATATCAACCTAAAATCCAATTAATTTTACAATATTAAAATTTAATTCACATTAACATTCCATGTATACAAATAAATAATTATCCATATTTTTCATCTAATTATATTTAATTTATTGTTGGAATGTATTTGAAATGATGGATACACTGTAAATATTCGCTAAGGAGTGGATTATATCCATCACAATACTTTAAAATCTATCTCATCTTTTTCATATTGGTATTATAGATTTACTAATTAAATTATTTATTTAAAATAACTATAGACTCATATTGGGGAAATAATAACATAGTGAAAGTGTTGAATGAGCTCATCCTCGTTTCAAGTCACATACACAAGAATTGGACTCTTATTAATGATCTAAAATTTCATTCTGATGTCCTTTGATGAATAATAACATATATCACTACATCAATTATATAATTCATCAAATTATTATTAATCATTAAATATATTTATCTAAAAAATCATTTCACTTACCAAAACATATTTTTCTACATTCACTAGAGTAATGAAAAACAAAATATATTTAATAATAATATCTTATAAAACATAAGTTTTTTTTACCTTAAGTGGTTTCCTATTACTTCTTTATTATCTTGATTTTCTTCATGGACTCCTTCTCCATCCCCTTTTGTATTTTCATATATGATACAACATGTTAGGAATTGAATGGGATAAAGATTAACTCTTCCATTAGAGTAACACTTTAAAACATATTATTTCTACAATACATATGTATATTTTTAGTAGAACAATGGGATGAGATGATTGTATGCCTTTAAAGAGAGAGAGCCATTCATCTAAATATGTGGAGATATTCTACATGGTCTAATTTGAGGTTTGTACCTCTGAGGCTAACTATTATAAAAACTAGATGAGTGCAAACAAAAGAGACTCTGGGGGTGGGGGTTAGGAGTTCCTAACATTTAACAACAAATGTGATAGTTAAATAATAAGTTATTTATTTAATCTATGCTTAAGGTTTCTTCATATAGTGCTCTTTTATTTTATCCATGATTCCATCAATCATATTTATGAAAATAAAACAAGATTAAAGTAAAAAAAGATTATTATATGGTGTTGGGAAAATGGAACTATATTATATGATTTTTATTCACAAAAATCATGAATTATCTTCTATAATATAGTATATATTATATTGGGTTTAGTGTGTCCCAAACATATAATTTCAACTAAAAACCAAAAATATTAAATCTTGATTTTGAAAATATATCCACAGCCCTCTCCACACTACATTAAAAATAGTCCATCATGTTGTTAAATCATAACTTATATCTCATATGTTCCATTACGTGAAATAATTATATACAAAATTATAAATAGTTATGTCTCTTTATTTATATAGATAACCTATTATATATAATATCATTTTTTATACATAAGATCAAATATCCATCCATATAAAACAATTAAATAAAATTATAATTCCTATTTTTGATACTTTTCTACATGATAATATCATCTTATCCTTACATTATATATATAATCTAAATCAGCCAATTCTAATCTCTCATTTATCATGTCAATGATTTTATCTTCAACACATAGAGAATATGAAACTATAGAATTGTATCATATTCTACTACTTCTTTGCAATATCATGTATAAACTCCTTCTTAGAGAGAGTGATCATCACATTCTATCATAATGCTCTCTGTTATACAATTTTTAATCATTAACTCTCATTAGTAGCACCATCATACAAATCATCTTTCCTAGTTTTATTGATTTTTTCAATTTTTCAGGTCATGATAATCTTCATTTGTGATATTTTAGTTTACCAAGACAAAAAAACTTTCTAAAATATATAAAAATTATTTCATTTCATTATGAAAACCAAAGGGTTTTCTGGAATTAACCATTGAAAAAATAAGCCCATTTTATACATCTAACAAAATATATATTCATGATAGTATTTGGTTCCCAATGGATTTAACCAACAACCCTCATAGACATCATAGTATTTATTTTCATTTTTATTTTCACAAAATTTAATTTCATTATCCTTTAACTACATGTGGTATCTTATTTTCTTGTCACTAAGGGTGCCTCAATATCTATTTACATTAACATTCTAACGGGGAAAACCCCTGAAAAAATATCATTTCAACTCAATAAATATTTAGATACTTATATATGAGGATCAATTCAAAAGAATTTCCAATTTAATGTACATTAAAATTAAACATATTAAATAGTCACCATCCATATAATAGAAATACAGAGAATCAAATATATCGTTAACATGGAAATCGACAATATTTTATTAGGATTCCAATCCTTCATTCTATTTTCATACCAATCACTTGTGAAACCATGGAAAACAATTATGCATGAAAAATAAAACTATATTTTTGAATTAGATTGTTTTTTAAATGATTTATTCATTATTATGTAACAAGTCCTTTTCTTTATTGAGATAATATTGTAAATTTTTATCTAACATCATTATTATATTGAACATAAATAGATCATGGAAATTTTATAAATAATGACATTCTAAACTATAAATAAAGTCTCATGGTTCATAGAAAAATACATTATTCTATATAATATTAAACTCATAAATTTTAATATCTTACACTGGGTATAAAAAATTACCACAAATGAATCCTTTTCTGGAGTTACCATATTAATATATCTTATAGATGAGTGTATACTCACATTATATCAAATTCCATTAAGTGGACCATATTTTCAGAAATGGATCCATCTATGTAGAACTATACTATATGGAACAATATTCCATTATGGTGATCATGGATTTAGTCATGGTGTAGTGTTTGGATATGAAAAATGAATCCCTTATGTGGGGAATTAATCCATATTGACTAATTTTGACCTTTAGTGATTCATTCATGTATTTGGTCCCATAAACTGTATTACATAATAGAATTTGTATATAAAATAGTTTAACAATACATCTAAACATACATACATGGATCATCACATATGAGAATAATATAAAATAATATATTTGGGAATCATGGATTCTGCAATTAATGAAATTTTATATGGTATAATCCACATATTTGAAACTAAAAATTTACAGACATCGTTATTTTTTAGCAAAAACTCAACTATATCGACTCTAATTTATGTATACTAATTATATACACATTAAAATAATCATTGAAAATTTCCAAATGAGTTTATAATTATTTCACTAATTCCAATTTCAATCAAATTTTTTATGAGGATTTTCTGTATATATTCTACTCTTGTTATAGTATTTTTATAAATTCCTCAACAATATCAGGTATAGATATTCTTAAATCTGTCTAGAGCCATCTAATTTCATACAAGAATTCATGCCCGACTTTGTAAATAATGATTAAATAGACAACACAAATTTCACTCTTTTAATGGGTCTTATTTACTATATATCATTCCAATGTGGGTTGAATTTGGATTTTACTTGTTTTATAGATCAATATAATATTTTTAATCATAGGATTATTGTCTATAAACTCTTCTATTAAACTTAGGAATTAATGTAAATTTTACTTATAGTATTTTTGTTCAATTTAATATAATATCATTCAAATGTTTGATTTCGATGACCTCCCAAATGAATTGATCCATCTACGTAATGTATGGAAGACAACACTTTATAATCAATTACATATAGTCAGTTGAAATCAATATATCTTCATTTACATGGGGATATTTATTCCATAACCTTATACCACAACATTGAATTATCATATTAATGTACTAAATTGACAAAAAATAATATAAAATAATTCCTTTTGGAACTTCAAATTCAAAAAAAATTATATGTACTTATAATTTAATTAATACCAATTGAAAAACATCTATTTTTTTATGTACACTGTTACCAAATAATAAATATCATATATTATTTATATTATATTATTCTCATTCGGAACACTCATGCCTTCCATTTCTTCTACCATTTTCAATTTTTTTATTCAAATTAAAAATATAATCATTATATAAAAAATTTATCTATTATCTATATCATACTGCCTTGAGGTTTTTTTATTATATATCTATTCTATATTTTTATACAGCATGTTTCAAATAAAGAGATCATAAAAATATAAATTTTTTAGCAATTTTATACTACCCATATACTTTCATGATTTTTGTTAATTTTTAATACAACATTAATGACATCTAACTTAACTTAATTCTTCTAGAACAATTTTTTAACATAATTTCTATAACTTATTATTATATAATTTTCATATAACCAATAATTACTCTTTTATAACACATAACACTCAGTGATTTTTCAATTTTACACTCCCTGTATAGAGTTTCAATATATTCCGATTATTTTAATAAAATTCCATTTTGAGATCCTAGGAAATCCAAATATATTAAAAAAATATTTATACCAATATACATTTCGTCCATTTTCAATATTAGCATTAAACACAAGAATTATCAAAATATTTCATATTAATGATATATTAAAAACATAAAGAAAATTCATTATGAAATCAAGTCTTATAACATTAGTATTTTTATAGTTTATTCTATGTCATGTTTTGAATGAACATAATAATCACATCATTATCATATCATAATATATAAAGATTGTAGCAAATGAAGTTTATTTTATCGGATCTTTAATGTGTGAATCGTTATTATATAATGCTTTCAGACATCATCCATAAAAATATATTCATCCTTTGTAATATTTTCTATCTTATGTAATTATAACAATTAGATTGTCTAATTTCTTCACATAGAATGATCCAACGGAACTACTTAAATATAATCAACATTTTATTTTAACGTCACTTTTTGTAAAAGATATATGTTAACAGGAAAATAATAAATATTATAAATTTGATAGTTCTCTTATCAAATATAGAACATTTAATATATTCAAACATATGTTTAGAAATAAAATACTCAAATATAAATCATCAGAAAATATCTATCTTCTCACTTCAGTAACATTACATATTAAGTCAATTTTTTAACATACGTATTAATATTATATAAATTTAATGTACATTAGTGTTAAATTATAGAAGTATATATTAGTTCTCCATGTGTCTTGATGTGTTAAATTTGTAATCACCACCTACTATACATAATATCCAGTTCAATTATTTTTCATTAACATTCCTTACTCAATTTTATTAAAATATATTTAATTCTTATCATCATCTATATGATTATTTTATATCTAACAACAATTAAAATATTCATAATTATTTAATGGGTTATTTGAGGAAAATTCGAAACTAGAAACTAATGTTATGTAATCTTATTTCAAATATTAGTGTTTTCTAGTTAAAAATTAAAAAATATTAAATATTAAATATATAACATATTAAAAAATTATAATAGATTGACTAAAATATATTTATAATCTCCCTATCATGGGTTATGTTTTATCATTTTAATTAATTTTATTTACAAAATATTTTTATGTTTCAATAATTCATGAGAGTTGTTTGACTTGAAATATTATTTTTGATACCATAAAATATTTTCATGATTATTAATATGTTATTCATTATAAAATTGTATCTATGTTAATATTATAAAATTAAATAAGAAATATTATAAATTATTAATAATATTTTGGAATAAATAGAAATATATGGCTGAAATTTAATAGAGGATTTTATGTTGATATTATAAAGGATGAAATTAGTTTTTAACAATGTGTTGATCTATAATGTGTTTTTTCTGTTATTTTTATATTTTTCTATTAAAGAATAATATTTTTTACTAATTATCGTTGATTTACTGATGTTATGAAGATTAAAAATTTTTATTTCCATCATTACTGGTTAAATTTTTTTAAAATAATATAAAATTTTAATTTTTAGAAATAGTTTGTAAATATGATGAAATATTCTGGTGATTAGGTTTTGTATATTATTGAAATTCATATAATTTTTATATTTTATAATTTTTTTACCATTTTTTTGAATGATGTAAATTTATTAAAAAATAAGAAAGGTAAAACCTAAAAATTATTTTCATAAAATGATTTCTTATTGGACTTAAATGGGGGTTTGGAATGAAATGTTGTTTCATTAATAAATATTTGTCATTATATCAACAAGAATGAAGTTAAAGAAACATACATGATTTTGTGAATGAAAATTGATGAGATTGTTCTAGATAACATGTTATTTAATTTTTTATATGTTATGTTGGAAATAATATCCTATTTCGATTTATTTTTAAAACTATTATTATTTTAAATGATGATGGTGTTGTAAAACTATATGGTGACACAAAGTAGTATATGAAATGAGAAAATTTATAATGATAGCCATGTTTTATCAATGTTGATATATAATAATTTGATTTTAAAATGTTTAATGTATTTTTAATAAGGGTTGAATTAAACAATGTGTTTGGAGAGTTCATTTTACACTTGACAAGAGGTATGCTAACATTGGTCGATATAGGTATGTGATTAATGGTTTGGATTTTTTTACACCTTAATCAATATATTTTGGAATTAAATAATATTATTTAATCATTTATCTCTCTACAATTTTTATAAATTATCACATTTAAACTATAATGGTTTCATGTTATTTGCTGTTTTTAATAAATACTTATATTCATTTACTATATAAACACATCACATTCACATATAGAATACAAGGATGATTTTTTTATAATAATAAATTGTCCATTTTAATGATAGGATATTGTCATGAATGGTCATGGGGTATTTTATGCTTTCAATTGGTGTTTTTTGGAAGGGATTTCAGTATGTTTTTTTATTTTCTATTTTTTGAATTACTGTTAAAACTATCATACATGAATATTAATTCAGATTCATTTAAAATGTAAGACATAATAACGAATTTTTGAGCTATTTTATATGATATTGAGTTTTTTATATCAATTCAATACTTATTTGTTTTATCATTTACATTTCTATATTGATGTGATGAAGTATTTGAAAGTGTATATCTCCCCAATATTTATCTTTAATTCTTTAGTTCTAGTTTTCATTCAATAGTGATATGGGTATGCATATTATACCATTTTAAAAGTTGCCTCAATTACATAGTTTTATAATACTGGGATATAATAAAATGAAATCAGAAAGATTTCATTTATGATGTCTTTATGCATGTGATTTTTTCATTTTTAGATATGGAATATTTACATGGAATATAAGATATGTATGTTTATGGATCCAAAAAATAAATGGTATAAATAATTGTTTTTGGATTTCTAGTTTTTTATATTTATTATTTATTATTTATATATTTATTTGATATTATTTTCACTAAATTTAGTGTTATTATTTAGGCACGCTCTCACAATTATGGAATATCATAAATGGACATATTTTCATGAATATATGTTTCTAATTGATTGGTGATATGAATTTGTATTAAATAATTGACTTGTTTACAAACTATTTGACAATTATATAATTCATAATTTAAAATTGTTCAATTCATTTAAATTTAGGAACTAAATTTGATTATGGTCCATAAAATTTTATATATCACTAATTTAATTATGATTGTGAGTATTTTGTTCTATGTTATATTTGTGTTATTTTTGAAAAATATGATATTTACAATTAGTCTGTGTGTTTTTGGAAATATGGAAATGAGTTATAATGTTGATGAACATATTTATAAGGACATTTATTTGTTTAATTATTAATTTTTGTAATATATAGGGTTATGTTCATCATTTTCCATCATTAGGTTATAATGAGTCCTTTGTAGAAAATATTATTTAAATGGGTTTTATAAAATTAAAAATGAATTATAAGAGAGACAACATTATGGTGTAAATATGATGATATTTGTGGTTTGCTATTTTTTTAGAAGAATATCATCCTACCATAAACCGTGAAATTATGACTTAAATATTTCAATAGTCAATGAAATTGATGGGTATGATATTTGAGGATATTTATTTCTATGATATGGAGAAAGTGAAATTTCTTAATTTCATACTGGAAAAAAAACTCAAAAATATTAGGGTATCTCGAAAAGTAAACAATACTTATTATTTTTCCTGATAATATTCTGGAATTATCTTATTTGATCATTTATAATAGAGAAAATTATGTATGGATTGGGGAAAAGAGTTTATGAATATTACTTAAGTAGATACAATTATTCTTGATAATGAATCTGAAGTTCTATACATTATCTAATACGATCCAACCTTGGTAGGGAATAAGACATATATTTTTCTTCGATATATGTGTTCGATGAAGTCATGGATTTTATCAAAATAAAATATATCATGGATAATTATATTCACATAGGGGTTATGGGATGATATTATATATAAATATCTTATTTAATAAAAGGAGTGATTTATTGGGTGAAAGTTGATTTGGGTGTACTGATTGGAGAATGGGATATGATTACTACTTTTATATGGGGTAGATCAAATGTTTTGGTTACGATACTTTCATATCATACATTTAGTGGAAGTTTTTAATTTGCGATTTATAAATGCGGCTAAAAAGGCTATTCTAAACATATTTTTTCAAATGAAATGTAGTATGACTATTATAATAAATAAGATCATCTTAAATTTTATATTAGATATGATCTCAATGTGGATGAGGTTATAATTAAGATTCCATGTACACAAATTATGAATGATTTAAGGATCCATAGTTGAGTTATATTCAAATATAATATGGATTTTTTAGTAATAGATGTGACATAGGATCTAAATAAATAGTTATAATTATGATATATTATATAGGGAAATTATGGGTTCCATAGCTTGGGTTAAAGAGCAAGGTATAATAACCGATATTATTACAAGATATGTTATGATAGTTTTTTTCATTTTTCAATGATTATTATTTTATTCATCTATTTACGCAATATAAAGTGCACACCATGGTCGATCTCTTAAGGAGGCTTCTTCTAGAGATAAATTCTCTATTTTCACCATTTTATTATAACAAAAAAAATTATTTAAAGAAGTGGTTTTAAATGATTGAAATATAAATAGTATATATGTGAATTAAAATTTAATATATAATGATGTTATAAAAAATAAAGGCAAACTTTCATAGGAGGTTCTGGTGATTGAAATAATTGTTCAAATGGGATTTTAATATTTGACTAATGTAGTGATCATGACCTATCACATGACACCCTCTCAATTGAATTTTTATTACCTAGTACTAAGAACTCAATACACAAGGTAATACTCTACTGAATTTCATATATGAGACCTCTTCACTGACCATCACTACCTAAGTCATACTCCACCGTATGCATGACATAGATATATAAATGAGGGATGATTGACCAACCAGAACAAGAATATGGATGATAGAGAAAATAAGAGACCACTCCATGTAATAAATTTAACTATCACCAAAAACTTGTAATTGAATAAGGAGATATAAAATTATTCATAATAAAACTCAATCAAGGCACCATTCCCTCCCTTAATCAAGAATGTAGGTCAGTTATCTATATTTATTAGAATATGGAAGGGAAAACTGTGTTATAACACATTAAATAAATGAAATTGATGAAGTTTTGTATAAATAAGAAGACCAATATATTAAATGAAAAATAATATTAAAAAATATAAACCACTACACAGATATTTAAATGTCCAATAAAGGCTTGAAACATGTATCCACACCTTGAAATGAAGAATATATACATATTTATAGGGATATGGGATGATGTAATTTTCTCAAAAAGTATCCTCAATATGTAACCACGTGAATTCCAAACTATATGGATGATTAGGTACTAGGTTTCTTCATAAAAGATGTTTCATAATGACTACTTCAACCTCCCTAAACTATTGAGTTTTATTGGTCACATGATCTTGATGTTATGAACATTATACTCTGAGAAATTAATTTTGTCCATTTGCCTCATCATATTCAACATATTCACATTCCAATGACATTATGACTATACAACTAATCAATCCATGCATTCCATCCTTAATAAAAGTTGTTACCTAACAACATTATCATCCATATATAATCCTTCATACATTTTAGTAACATCTTTTAGATGGTATGAATTAATTAAAAAATAGAACCATTCCTTCTTGATGAAGTCATTCATATTATACATGTTTGAACCGTTCAAATAATATCTTAATGAGAGGATTTTTACTTGAATCTAATCAAGGAAACCCCTCATTGAAAAAAATTTCTTATGAATATAGAATCAAGGAATTTGGAAATGTTTATCCTAATTTATGCCTCAATTATTGTGGTGTGTCCCACTCTACTGGACAGAACATCATTCTAAAAATAATTATTTATTTGGGCCACCAGATTTGCGAATCATGACTTGGATGAATTGAAAAATATATAAGAAAATTTGTTATTCAAAAAATAATGATTTACTTGATTTGGATAAATATTTAAAACAACATATTCAATATACAAAATTTAATGAAAATAGTTAAACTCTCAGAATTGACCGTTTTTTAGATTCAATCTCAAAATACTACTAAAATCTAAAAAGGTGACAATTAACAATAAAGTTACACTATTGTGTGATTTTAACCATGTAATTACAGAATAAATTATATGAAAATGTTAGCTTCATCATCCCCCATAGTTAATAATTTCACTCCTGGACAGTAATCATATATTCATATCACAATCAACACAATATTAAAAAATGTTAAAACGTCAACTTTATTTTCAAAAACAGAATTATATGACTCATCTTTTATGAAAAATAAATAAATTTCCATTTCCTTCACCACATTTTTGTTTTTTAATCCTTTAAAATCCATCCAGTCCCCAATCATAGCCTACATTTCCATGAAATTTATGTCACTCTTCACTAAAGTCAAATTAAATCTAGAGTTATGATAATCCTTGGAAAAATTATGTATCACCATAGTCTTAGGATTTTTATGGTGAATTGACTGTCATAGAGTTGGTGTGGAAATGACTAAAAAAATTATTTCTATAAACCAGAGGTTTCATTCTTAAGTATAATGCATGAATAATCAAATGAAAACATAGGAAGTACCTCACTGAAATCATGTTGATTTTGTATAACACAACACCACCCCTTTATTATTACAAGGGAAATGATCCAATCATTTATTAAAAAGCATTATATCATCCAAGTTCTCACCTTTTTCAAATTTTCATTTAAATATCATGAAAGAAACTATTTTATTTTCTTTTTCTAATGGTTCATGAGCTTATAATTTAATAAAATGAATGAATCAAAAATAATTAACTTTATTTAAGATACATAAATTAGGAATAATATAATGTACAATGAGGAATTAATGCTCATCTTAACTTTTCATTTTTTTCAATTTTAAGGAGAAGCAGAAAAAACAAATGAAACATGATGAAAAGATTACTCAATCCCAATTATATCATTCATCACTACCCAAAATGATGAAACACACATCAAATTACACAAAAAAGAATCACATTCCAATGAATGTACAGAAATAGAACTTCCCCCTAAATCAAACATGAAATATCCATGAAACAATATGAACAATATGGGTAGGTAAGGGTTCTAATCACATTAAATATGTGTGTATTCAAAAAAGTACCCCAATAATATTACAAACATTCAATTAAATAAAAATCCATAAATGTTAAAAAAATCTGGTTCTCACACAAAATCCAATTTTCTCTCAAGAATGTAAGGGTATTGAGAGAAATATATCATATCAGTTCAGATTGCCTCAAAGGAATGGAAATATATTTTGGTTGAGTCATTCATGGGTACAGGTTACAAAAATTGGTCAAATTAAAAAAAACCTAAGTGAAAATCCAATTAATGGAAAATTTATTCATATCAACAATAATTTAAAATTCATTTTTTTCAAAAATCATTTCTATTCGGTAAAAATTTATACAATTGTAAAATGTGATAAGAAAATTCATCTCAACTGAAGAATAATATATTTATTAAAAAATAAAATATCATGGAAGAAAAAAATAATTTTTTGAAACTCCCCACACATAAATTAACTACCCCTAATTTTATCACAACAATAAATAAATAAGGGAATAAAAAAATAGAAGAAATTATATAACCTAACTTTATTTTCCTAGTAGAAACATTAGGATAAAATCATAGATACTTCCACTAAACCTTAAAAGAAATAAATAAATCAAAACATAATAAAAATAATGAAAAATAAAATTGAAGGGATAATAAAGGGGGTAATTCTTGGTTTGACCACAAAGTGGGTAGTAGGTTTTGAAATCCCCTAGTATGGAAATTTTAGCGGTGCAACCCAAATCTTATGGATGAAGGATTTTTTTTCTTTAGAATCCGCAACATGTTATTTCTCCCAATATACATTAGTAGTTGATAGGAGTGAAAAATAAAAATAAAATAAAAATATATCCAGTCACTAAAATAGATGAAAAAGAATATATAAGGATTATAGGGGAGAGATAAGTTTAAATACCCAACTACAACACCTAGGTTCTACCCATAAAAATTATTTGTTGTTTTTGTATAAAAGAAACATGAAAAAAGACACCTAATTTATTAAATCATAGGACCTTTTCTGGTCTATTTTCTAGAGAACTAGAAAACTACTTACATATATTCAATTGTAGTTTACAAAAATTAACACCTAATATAATTAACATGATTTATCTGTATAATCACCTAAAATATCCTTTGAACATCTATAAATTTATTGAAAATAATTTTAAAAACATGGGATTTGAAAAATTTCTCAGTAAGGGATATAAAAATAGTGAAATGAGTCATTAGTCCATAAATAATTTTAATCATTTTAAATCATCATCACATGCCATAATTCTTATCAATAAATTAATATATAAATAAATTATGAAAATATAGAGAACATAAATAAAACATGTATGTAACATGAGGATTTAATTACATAAAAATGTAACCATAATGGAAACCCTATTATTTATAACCTTCGCATCTATCTTATAACATAACCTTCAAGACTACCTTATAATGTAACCCTCACAACTACCTTATGGTGTAACCATTGCAGTAACACATTGAGTAACCATATGAATGACCTATAACATAATCATACGCAGTTAATTGGATGGAAATATAAGTCCCACCCTTAAGAATAAAGGATGCACAAGAACCAATAAATAATCATAAAAATGAATAATTTTACAACTCATTATTTTTGAATTTTAAAAAAAAATAAAAGAGGAATTTAAAAGAAAATGACCATACTGATATCATATAATTAAAATGTGACTAAATAGTGTGTATGTAAAATTAATATACACTTTAAATAAACATTACTAAATAAAATATTACAAAAATTAATCACCCAAAAAATTTAATAAAAATAAAAAATTAAGTAGAAGGTTGAACCAATGAAAGGAAATTTGGATAACAGTTCCCTTATATCATGTTATTTTAACTTCAATCCTGTTTAAAATTCATGTAAAATGGTTTTAATAGTTTTATTACATAATTAAAAATATATATATATTTTTATAATTCCTTACATAATCCTATTATAAAAGTTTCCACCATTTATTAACAATATTTTTTATTATAATTTTTTCGGGTACATTCTTTTCATGATTTCAAAAGTCTTTTTATTGTAGTATTCATTGTCAAAATGAAATAATGAACTAGAAGTGATTACATATAAATATTTAGGTAATTTTGAACAATTAAATGTGAATTTATCCTTTGTTTTTTGTAAAATGGAAACTAAAAATCATCGTCCACAGAGGTGGTGAATTAACACACCATAGATGGTGATTTCATTATTTTTGAAAAAAGAGTAGATTAGAGATTTCAATATTCATATACCATAAACACAACAATAGTCAAGTATATAAGTAACACTGTATTTTTCATGAAACATTTGAAATGTGATGGGGATAAGTTATAAGTGAAAAAATAAATTTAAAAGAGCAGAAAAAAGAACCATACTTATTGAAAGTTCCTCCAAAATAACCTCTTTATGGATCTTGGAAGTGATCCATTGGTGAAAACAGGAGCACAAGAATGTGTCAAGGGATGAGGAGTATGGAACCTGAAAGAGGATGGATGAACCATAAGGCTTATAGATATAACATTTGTGAAGGAACAAACCTCCTTTTATAAGTGATATGATGGTTAACTTAGAAATTACTAAAATTATAAAAAATTAATAAATATATTATAGTCTTTAGGACACCAAAATGGCCTAAAACTAAAGCGGGTTAATATATTTGATGTAAGAATATCATTTTTGGACTATTTAAATAATGTTTTATTTTATAAAAGATTTAATAAAATATTTTACCCATGGAATATAAATTTTTTTCAAAATAAAAATTATTCACAATTAAGACATTAAACAAATCCAAAAAAAGTTTCCAATTAAAATTAATTTAATGTTAAATCTTCCTAATATTATATTTATCTATAGAAATACTAAATTTCAAAAAAAATATTACATTATATATTTTTAATATTTTTAAAATAATTATTTTTTTTCCTTAATTAAATATTAACTCCATCCATATTCTTGAAGCTGTTAATGTAATTATTTATTACATAAATATTAATAATTAAATTATATGAGAAAGAAAAATGTATTATATTTGAAAAATAAATTATGTACGAAATAATATACTAGAAAAACAAACATTAAAATAACAAACTAATTGAATGTTATTGTGTGAGCAAGTTGTCATTGTTTTTATTAAAATGGTATAAAGGGAATAATGTGATCCATGTGGATCCAAAATATCCCAAATCCAAATAAAAACAAGATAATGGTTGATTTTTTATTATATAAAATTCTTAAACACAATTTAGTTCATTTAATAATTAATATAAGTTTAATAAAAACATTTTACTTATTTTTTTATGCTTTCAGAAGAACTACATCAAGATAGCACATGCATTCATGTGAAATATTTCATATATAAAAACTAAAAATAAATATATATCATTAAACTAAATTGAATAAATTCAAAATAAAATTATATATTCATTCATTATTTATATTCAATCACATATATGTCAAAATAACTTTTTAAATTTTTTATTTTGTATTTTCTTTCCCTATGAAAATGTTTCAGATGCAGTTGGACAAGATAATTTTTATAAAACTATAAATTTATAAATTAATATCCAAAAAACATTAATAGTACATATTAATTAATTAAGTATCCATTAACAAATTATAACTCAATTTTTTTTAAATAACCAAAATTGACATTGCCAATGAAGCGCATGCACTGGGTCGACACTGATAATAATTTTAATACATATCATGAAAATAATTATAACCAAAATCTTATAAACCATTTCTATATATATTTATTCTTATGATATAATATATTAGTAATTCAGTTAAAATAATAGATTTTATAACATTATTATGTCTTTGAGATTTCATAAAACTGTTATCGTATTTTATAAAAAAACAGTAAATTTTAATATTCCTTGAATATTAATGTATTCCATAAAAATCCAAAAAACCAAAATTAAAAATATTTAGACATGTATAATTCAAAAATTAAATCCATTTTTACAAAATTAATTTAAAAAAATGAGAAATTAAATTTTTAAATAAAATTATAATTTATTCAAAAAATAAAAATTATAAAACTGAACTCATTTTATAACACCATGAGAAATTAATAATTTTATAATAATATTATATTATAATCATATTTAATAAAAATAATTATTTATGAATACATTTTCTGAAAATAAATTCTCATTTATTTTATTAAATTAACTATAAATGTGTAATATATACGACTTAAAAAAATACCAACACATAATCAATAAAATATAAAATATTTATTTATTTATATATTGACATAATTTTATCACATTGAAAATTATGAGATGGATAAATTTTATTTATAATTTCTTTGGTGAATTTATTATTAATAATGGTACATTACTATTCATTAGGTTCGTGTAACTAATAATAAGGGTACATTACTATTCATTAGTATCATGTTTCATTTCATAATGGTACATTACTTTTAATAAGTGTAATTTTAATATTAAAAATGGTACATTACTATTAATAAGGTCCTATTACTATTCATATGGGTAGTTTTTTATGCATAAAAAAATATGTTTGTTCTACTAGACTCCAAAAAACATATTGATCGCAACCATGTATGACTTTTTTCGAAATTGAAACAAATTAGTAGAAAATTTTGTTTAATGGTTAGTTTATAAAGGTCAGGTAGTATTTAGATGTTCATTTAAGTACATAAAATTTCCTTTTAATATATCCAGATGTTATATTATCCCTACCTTATATGAATTGATCCTTACCAATTCATTCATTGTACATATAATAATGAATTCACATATTGATAATTAAGAAAAAATAATAATATTATGTGTAATTAATTAAGTATAATTTCAAAATGAAATACTAATGATAAAAGTTTTCTAAGAAAATGGAAATGTCTAATCTCTAATGTTTTCTATACCATTTCCCTGATATAAACAGTAATGACCAGAACCTGAAACCTAGGTTCATGCCTTAAAAATGTTTTATTAATTTTTTAAGAAAATTTTAATAAATAAACATCATTTAATAAAACATATTTCCATTTCCGATATAGGTTCTTGGGAATTTGATAACAACATACACATATTGAATCCAAATTTTCAAAAATTGGCCGCTAATATAATTAACTAGATTCCTCTACATTATCACCTTAAATTTCCTTTGAACTTCTAAGTAATACATTGAAAAACATTTTTAAAAAAATGGGATGCCAAAAGTAGATCAGTAAGGGATAGTAAAATAAAAAAAGGAACAGTTAGTCAACAAAAAATTTTAAACATGTGAAAACATTTTCATAAGAAAAACTTTTTATCCATAAAGTATCACATACGTACTTTTTGAATAAAAAGAAAAATAATTAAAACACTTAGGTATCATGGGGAATTAAATAAATAAAATTTTACCCCTCATGGGTTCCATTTTATTTCTAACCATCAATGTTTCATTACAATGTGACCTTCATGACTACATTACAAAGTAACTGTCACTGCTACCTTAGAGTGTTACCAACGCTGTTACACATGGAGTAACCATATAAACTTCCTCAAAGATATCCACACACAATTAATTGGATGGATATATAGGTACCACAATTCATCATAATAAATCACCAACAACTTGAACAAAATCATACAACATGAATACTTTTTATAAAAGCATTGCTTTTGAATTTTTTAAAACATAATCTAAAGAGTATTTTAAAAAGAAAATCCCGTTACTAATATCATATAATTGAATTAATACATAATCAGTTGTATGGAATTTGAATACAAACTATAAATAAACATAACTGAACATTATATAAAGAGAATTCATTGCACAAAAATTTCTAATACCACGTAAATAATAATGGACAATGTAAACCCAACAAATAGAAATTGGGTTAATAATTCCCTTACATCATGTTCATCTTAAACAAAACTTGATCAAACCTCATGTATAATTGTTTGAATAGTTTTTTTAAATAATTAAAAAACTAAAATCATGTTTATAATACCATACATGCTGTTTTTATAACATTCCCTGCAATTTATTAGCAATATTTTGTTATTACAATTATTTTGGGTGAATTATTTTAATTATTTGAAAAGTTTGTTTATTATAATTATCATTTTAAAAAATAAATAATGGACCAGAAAGGATTAAATATATATAGGTAATTTTAAAAATTAACATGTGATTTTAACCATTCCTTGATTCTGGTAAAATGGAAATGAAAAATCATCATCCATGAAGGTGGTGAATTAACAAACCACGAACTGTGATTTCATTATTTCAGAAAAAATGAGAATATGAAAGATTTTATAATGCATATACCATAAACAAAACAACACTCTAGTATATAAGTAACACTTGATTAATCATGATATATTTTTAATTTGGTGGGGATAAAGTATAAGTGAACAATAAATTATAAAGATAAGAAAAAGGAACCTTACTTGTTGAATGTTCCTCCTTGAAAACCTCTTTAAGGATAACGGAAGTGGTATTTTGGTCAGACCAAGAGCAGAAGAATGTGTCCAGGGATGATTAGGATGGAATTTTTTAGAGGTATTCAGAACAAAATGGATTACATTTATAAAATTTGTGTTAGAAGGAACATCCATTAATAAGTTATGTGAGGTGTATCTTAGAAATCGATAAAATACATAAAATATAATATATATATTATAGTTATTATGAATCCAAAAAGGCCTAAAACTAAAGTGGGATTGCATTTTTGATGTCCTATTATCATATATGTTTTTTTAATAATTTTGGGATTTTCAAATAATTTAATAAAATTATATTATTCATGGAAATTGTTTTTGTCAAAATAAAAAACTATCCACAATAAAGACTTACAAATACACAAAAAAAATTCCGATTCAAATTGAATTTTTCATTATATCTTAAGAATAATATATTTACCTATATAAACAGTAAAATTACTTCAAAATATCAAATTTTAAAAATTTTACTGTTTTTAAAATCATTTATTTGATTTGTTCTTTAATTAAATATTTCTGGCATCAATATTGTTAAATCTATTTATCTAATTGTATTTTACATAAAAATTTAAAATAAAATTATATGAGAAACATAAATGTATAATAATTCAAAAAATTATTTATTTTTTAAGTACTATTCTGGAAAACAATTCCTTAAAATATTAAACTAATTGAATGTGATAGTGTGGACACATTGCCATTCTTTTTAATAAAATCTTATAAGGGGAATAATGTTATTTATGTGGGTCTACGATAACCCAAATCTAAATAAAAACATTATATGGGTCAATATTGGATATTAGACAATGTTTTAACCTCGATTTAGATCATTTAATAAAACATATAATTGTAATTAAAACGTTTTAGTTATTTTTCTTATGTTTGCACAAGCCCTACATCATCATTTCGCATGCATTAACATTCATTATTTCTTATATAAAAATTATAAATAAATTTATATCATCAAAATTTGTTAATTAGTTTCAAAATAAAATATATATTCATATTTTATTTATATTCACTCATATATATGAAAAAATAACTCTTTAAATTTGTTATTTTGTCTTTCCATACCCATCACAAGAGTTGCACATGCATTGTAAAAGATAATAGTTATATTAAAAAAATTAAAAACTAATATCCAAAAAACATTAATAATAGGTAATAATTAATATATGAGTATTTAAATAAATTTTATAAATCAAATATTATTTTTAAATATCTAAAATTTACATTTCTAATGGTGCGTAGGAAGTACGTCGACTCTGATAATAATTTTAATATCTCTCATGAAAATAATTATAAAAAAATAATCCTAATATTTTTTTGTAAAAAATTACTCTTATGAAATCATAACTTAGTTATTCAATAAATTTATTAGAATTTATATCATAATTATGTCTTTGATATTTCTATAAAAATTACAATATTTTATAAAAAACCGTATTTTTTACTATTCGCCAAATATTAAAGTATTAAACGAGAATCCCAAAAAAAATCACCCTATCTATTTCTAGACAGTTAGAATTCAAAAATGAAATCCATTTTATCAAAATAATTTTTTTAAATGAAAAATTTATTTTTAAAGTAAAATAATAATATATTCATAAAATAAAAGTTTTAAAACTATAACTCATTTTATAACAACTTGAAAAATGAATCATCATATCATAAAATTATTTTATAATAATAAGTGATAAAAATAATTCATTATGAATAAATTTTATGAAAATAATTTTTCATTTAAATTATTTAATTAATCAAAAATTTGTAATATATATGACTTATAAAGAACAAACAATTAATCAACAAATTTTAAAATATTTATGAACTTATATTATGACATAATAATATCATATTGACACTTATAAGATGGAAAAAGTTTATTTATAATTTCAGTGGTGAATTTACTATTTGTAAGGCTAAATTACTATTCAAAAGGTTAATGTTACTATTCATAAGGGTACATTATTATTCATTATAGTCAATTAACTATTCATAATGGTACATAACTATTCATAAGGGTAATTTTACTATACATAAGGATATATTATAATTCATAAGGGTATGTTACAATTCATAAAGATATGATACTATACACCAACAATTACATTTTCTCTATTAGACTCAAAAGAACATACAAATCGCAATTGTGTATATCAGTTTTTAGAAATTCAAAACACAGAACTAGTAAAATTATGTTTAATGGGTAGCTTATAAAGGTAACATGGTACTTTGTCATTCATTTATGCACATATTGTTTCCTTTTAATATCTTGGGATGATACAAAACGAATATAGGGTTGCTTCTTATATTATTCCAATAGAGAAGTGGTGTCTACTGGTGGCGATGGTTGTATAATAGGATGTGGATTCTATTCTGATTTAAGAGCATAAAATTATTCCTAATATATTTCTTGTGTTATACCATTATCCTCATTTACAAAAGTTTATATCCCAATTGGTTCCTCTATTCTATCCTCAAAACATTTAACTTCTTCTTGTTTTTCATTAAGAGCCTACATTATTGGAAATGAATCTAAAAAACAATATTCAATGATATTAATATTCAATTCAAAATTAATAATATTTAATAAAAATAAGGCAATAAAATTAAATCCCCCCTTAATCATTTAAGATTCATACTCCCTTTTTTCATGAAGTGCAGTTGGGAATGCATTTGTTGTTGAGGGAAGTGGATCGTCGCATTTTTCTTCCACGTTTGTAATAAATTCAAGAAATTTGGGTAAAAAAAAATTCTCTTTGTCTTCACATTTTTTCCATTCCATAAATAGGCCTTTATCTTCTTCATCTTTGATGTGCATTAATGAAACTAACTTTCTTGATTTTTTAAGAACAATGAATTTATCTTCAACCGTCATGTAATTTTGTTCCATTTTAAACATTGGTATCTCATCTCTATATAAAAATATTGATCTACATAATAATCTATATTCTCCAATGACATGGATGATATTCAATTAAATTATTATTTTTTTGAAATATTTTATTTTGTTCGTTTTTATGAAAAAGAGTCTGCGTAAACATTTGGCCTCCCTAGAAATGGTTCAAAATTGATGATATAGATAATTCTCATTTTATACTATTAAATATTTTAGTCACTAATTATAAAATATAGAGTGCATACCATGGTTGATCTCTCAAGGATGCCTCTAGTGCACATGAATTTTCAATTATATCTTTTAAATTCAAACTAATATAAAACATTATCTAAAGAGGTGGATTTGAAATGATTTAAATATAAATATTATAATATATATATTAATATTCAACAAAAATGAAATTATAAAAATTAATGATTTAATTTTTTAAGAGCTTGTGGTGATTTAAATCATTTTTCTAAAGGGATCTCAATATTTCACTCGATGAATTGATCATGACATGGTACACTACACCCTACCATTGGAATAGTGATTACCTCCTACCTAGACGATTTAAAACAATATAATACTCTTATGAATGTAAAATAATATACCTCTTCATTTACCATCACTACACATGCCATACTCAACTGTATTAAGGACTTAGAAAGTGAGGGGATGAATGATTGATAAACGAGGAAAGAACTTGGATGATAGATAATATGGAGAGACTGCTCAATATAATAATTTTAACAATAACATAAACACTGATAATTGAATAAATATATATATAATTAAGAACAATAAAACACAATCAAAGAATAATTCCCTCCCTTGAACAAGCACTGAGGTTATTTCTCCCTTTTTAATGGATTTGAGAAGGGGATCACAGTGGGAGAACACATAAAATGATAAACATGGAAGAAGTGTGGTATCAAGATGGAGTATAATATATTAAAAGTAAAATAATATCAAAAACATTAAAACAAAATAATGATATAGAAATGTCCCACAAATCATATCCCATTGTTTCAACACATTGAAATGAGAAAGATATATATATTTATAGGGATATGGGTGAAGAAATTATATACAAAATTATCATACTAATGTTTCCATGTTGATATCAAAATATTTGGTTTTATCTATAACATGTGGCTTTAGTAACATTTTTATTTAATGTCTCTTAAATTTACCCTCTAATTTAGATCATTATTTCTAATAGTATGTCGGATTTAAGTCTTATTTTCTATCAGACGTTAATTATATACATGTGTGTTGTCATATTTTAAATAACCGCATTCCCATACCATTATGAACATTCAAATGGTACAATCAATTATTAAATACTCAATGTTAGTAATTACATATTTTAATACTCATCCCTCAACAAGAATTTGTAAATTTTTTACTCATAGTTCAGATGGTATGAATTAATCACATAAAGGAACCATTTCATTCTAATTAGACCTTTCATATTCAACATGTTTCAACCGTTAAAATAATGTCTTAATGGGAATATTTTGACAATAAAATAATAAAGGGCGTGCCTCATTAAATAATGGATTTTATATTTCCATAATAAATTCATTTGGACACATTTATAAAAATTTACAAAACAATTATGATTGCGGGGTCCGCTCAGGTAGAAAAATTAAATTTCTAGAAAGAATGATTTATTTCGGCCAGTAGAACTGCAAATCAAGACAAGGCCTAGTTTTAAAATCTATTCTAAATTAATATGGGTATCCTAAAAATAATTAATCACTAGATTTGGATCAATATTGAAAATGATATTCTCTACATATATGAGTTACTAAAAATAGTTAAAATTCTACAATTGATTTTTTATGCTAAAAACTCCACTAAAACAAGAAAACAAGACAATTACCAATAAAATAACAATATGGTGGTACTATAAATTTTGAATTGCATAATAAATTATATTAATTTTCTATCTTTATTTTTAATTACTATTAGATCTCAATATGTTTCAATATTTGGTTAGAGGTGTACCTAGTTTAGTGTTTTGTTTGATTCTGGTTCTTCTTTGTATTGATTAATTTAATATTCATTCTTTTGATTTAATTTAGGGAGTATTAATTTTGTATAAATAATTTTAATTAATAGGTGAGAATATCGTAATATTACCTTATTTTTTTATTAATAGAATTAAATATTGATATAGTTTTGTAAGATTAATTATAAATATGAAAATTTTACTTGTGATTATTTGGAATGATTTATTGTCACATTTAATTTGTAAATATTGTTTTTCATAGATTGGTGATATTAATTTAATAGTGTGAGGAATATTTTTATTTTAAAATGGAATATGGACAAAATTCCTGTAGGGCTCATTATAATTTTGAAAAACTTGTGGGTATCAAATAACAAGTGTTATGGATAGCGCTTATATATGATTATGGTGTCTCTGGTAATACTTTCAAAGTTATAATTGGTCAATTTCATTTTTCAATTCCTAATTGTTTTATATAATTCCGTATCAAGAGAGATGTCGTGTCTATGATGGATTTGGTACCACATAATGATCCTATCTATATACATCCCTATGAAATGGATTAATCAAATCAATGATTTTAAAGATTCAATTGGATGACCCTGATTTATAAATATTTATATGGAAATTTCAACTTCTATGGGTTTTCATTTTATATCATAACATGAAAATTGTAGAAATATATCCATTATGTGGTACAAATATTTGGTTAAATTTTTATTAAATTAAGAATGAATATCTTTCTATTGGATTTCATGATTTATATAATTAATTTAGATGGTATTTCTATATTTTTATTATTTATATTTATTTGGGTTATCATATGTTTAGATTATTGGACTATTATTCACATAAGATATTTTTTAGATATAGTAATCCCATTTAACATTATAGTTTATCTATTCATGTTGAAAAATAAACCAAATTATTTTATGGAATTTAGGAAATTTGTTTTCATCCTTTTATTGATTCCTTTAGGATTATTTTTATTATTTATATATAGATAAAATTTTGATATTATGAATTTAATGGTGAATAATTTTGAATCATATTGGATAAATCTAGATATTATAGAATTTATACAAAAATATAAATTTTTTATTTTTTGGATATGAAAGGTGAAGCGTCATGTATAATATCTAAGTGTTTTATATTAATGGATATAAATATTGTGGGGGTATTGATGTTAAAGAATTAAGACAATAATTCTTATGAAATCCAATGATTTCTACATCATACATGTTATTGTAATTAATTTATTCAAGTCACCCATAACATAGAAACCTTGATCATGTATTATAATTGTAATAGAATGACCATTAATTGTGACTATAAGTTTTAGGATTTGTATACAATGCTGATTATGATCTTGACATCATGGATTTATTTTTTTTACTATAACCGAGAAATCATCATCTAGTATATTTAAATTCATTCATAGTTACATTTTTATGTGTGTGGATGCCTAATGTATGAGTAATGTCATGAATATCTCATAATCATAGTATTAATATAAATAATTACCCAATGAGTCATCCCATGTTTTTATTGATTTACATGTTCATAAAATTTTGTTATCTCATTTTATTTGTGAGAAGTTTATGATATAAACTAACCATATAATATTTAATTATATATTTTTCATTGGGAATTAAATATATGAATTAGTATATGTTTTATATATCTTTAGTATTTGAGTTTTTATATTATATATACTAATGTATGCTGAATCTATGTTGTTGATTATTTATATAAAAAATCATAAGTGGATCAAATACAATAGTTTAAGAATAAATTTCCTATTAAATAAATATTATTAGAGATTTATATTATTTTATATGTGAAGAAATTATTTTTTTTATATCAAATATAACCATAAAATCAATCATGGAAGAGGTGGTGATGGATGGACAATTAATTTATTTGTTTTGTTTTATAACAATAATTTTTTTATGGAGTGGAACTAATTATTGACTGACCAAATTTTATGAACTCTCTCTTGAGTATGTATGGATTTTTTTATACTACCTGGCTCAATGATCTATGTTTTTAATATATTTTTATATTTCATGTTGGGATTATTACCAAATATTATTTACAATATACTAATCTATTCAATGACATTTGTGTTTTTCAAATAAGAACAAGTCCATTAAATGTTATTTTCATATAATTTTACCTATCTATAGTTGAATAGTTATCATTAATTACATATTTTTAAGATTTTGTAATAAATAAATGATGTATGAATATAGGATGTAGTTATAAAATAATTTTTATGGGATTACTAATAACAAAAAATGGAAGGATTTTGTTTAGGTTAACATTTATTCATTGAGTAATATTGAATATTTTTTCTTATCAAATAGACATGGATTTCATAGGAGAATGGTATGATTTTTGTTAGATAGATTTTTAAAACTCATGGAGTACCCAGTAATATTGTATATTACTATTAAATTATGTCCACATCATAAATTTATAATGCATAATATAATTATTTGGGTTTAAAATTGAAAAAAATGGATTCTCATCGATTGAATTATGACCAATATCGACATAATATAATGACTCATAAGGATTTCCATCATTCATGTATTCATATTTTTTTAGATAAGTGGGGTGATTGACAATAATTTGTAGATTTATTATGAAAATAATCACAAAACTACAGTTAAAATGGATCACTTTGAGCCTCTATATAGAATTCCATGTTGTTAGTCCTAATGTCTAATTGATGTTAACCTATTTTTTCATTGTTAATTATTTTCATTATGAGTCATTTGGTAATGTGCACATGATCAATGATTGGTTTATTATGGGTTACAGTTAATATTTTCATATACTAATCATAGGAATTATCTAATTGTTTTTCATATTGCGGACATTTTATCTCATTGTGTCCCACAGTGGTGGGAAACTGAGAGAATTGGTTTGAATGTTAAGTTGAATCCATCATTTTTAACATTATATGGTATTTTTAAAAAGATAAATGATGTTTTATATCAATTATAATCAAATTCATTGTATATTTTTCTCCATTAATGAGGGTTTATGAAACATACCCAACCAATCTGTTTTAGTGCGATGATGTTCTTTTAGATCCAAAAATTTATATTATTAAAATTTTGATTAATATCATAGTTTATAATAGAAATAGTGTCTAGTGAAAAATATAGAGTCATTAATTTATTTAACTAATATATTGAATTATAGAAAATGATATATTGTATTGTGATGTATAAACTATGACTTACTATATGGTGTTATTCACTAGTAGTTCTTGATGAAACTTATTAGAAATAAGCCCCCCTTTTATGGGATGTTTTTGACAAAATAGGTTTTTAGGTATGTTTTTTAGTATCTTATAGTATTTGGATTTATTTTGACCATTATTTGTCTTGGAAAGAGGGATTTTGGAGTGAATTGGGAAGAAGTATATGGTGTTATGAAGTTCTTTTAACTTGATATACCATGAATGGACCATTTATGTACTTTTTTGTTTTCTAGGAATATAATGGGGAAAATATGGGTTTTAGTAACCTATTGTATCCATTGGGAACTCAGTTCAAATAGATAAATATTCAAATAGAGTGATGGTTAGTTTTTTAATATGAAATTTCTATCATATTTATTTAATGATATTTGAGTCAAAATATGGGTTTCATTGTTCTATTAGATTATTTGACAATATTGTATCCCCCTTACATCTATCATTATACCCCTAGTATTATGTGATTATTTCCATTTTATATCATGTTAAAATATTGATATCCTATAATCATTAACATAAACACAATATAATATACAAGACCACTATCATATTTTGACAATGTTATAGTGATTAATCACATTCAAATTAAAATTATCCCTCTTTATATGTACAAAAATAAATTTCATTATTTCTATTATTGGATTATTTGAGCCTCCTTAACATGTCTGAATTTCTCCATCTATCTAGGGTATGTGACAAAATTCATCTATTTGGTTTTTTGACATATGAATTTATTTTAATTATGGATTGATTTTCTGATTCGTTAATTTAGGAGAGTATTAATACATGAATAATTATTTCTAATATATAAAAATAAATTTCAGGAGTTTTGATGTGATGTAATGATTTTATAAATGGATTTTAATGATAAAATTTAGAAATTAATTTTTTAATGTGACTAATTTTGAATAATACAATGTCATAAAGTGTAATATATAATTCAACATCACTAAAGGATTTAATATCATCTAATTTGATGTTTTAATTATTGTTTTCATATTATTTTCATTTTATAGTTCACTTTAATATAATATAAATTATATTAATAAATTGATTTATGTTTTTCATTATGATATGATTTTTAATGCTATGGATGTTAAAAAAATGTTCTTTCTTTTTATAGTTAATTCATTTTCATGAGAAATATGGACTACTTAATATAATAAATTTGAGAAATAAGTATACTATTTTTGTTAAGTATTAATGGAATTATTTCAAATTTTTATGCATTATGATTTCTATAATTTTTTGTTATGTTATGTGTTCTGATTATAATATTTGAAAATAGATTTTTTATAAGGAATATATTTAAAAGTGTTTTGAGGATAATTTAAAAATAATTTTTGGTGAGGAGTGTTATTTATATAATAACTAATATTTTGTGTATATTTATTTATGTAATGTGTACTGTAATGGGTTTCCCCCTGAAAAATGATGTCATTTTGTTGGATAACTACATAACAGATTTATAATGTGTTTTCATTGTAATGTAATTTTGAAGGTATTTGTCTCTAAATTTTATATTATGAGACTTAAAATGAATTTGGAAACACGAATTGGGCATTATGTAAGGATAAAAATGAATAAAATAGTGATATGGGATGTATGTTTAGATAATCTCCTACTTATGATGTCCATTATACAACATGACATTTTTTTTAAGAATGGAATCATTGGGGAATATGATTATATATTTTTTAAACATGATAAGATGTATATTTGAGATTTCTAATTAAGGTATGAGGTTATATATGTTTCAAAAATATATTTTAATACATTATTAATTTTCATACAATGATATTTAAAAACAATTTAAATAAATACTATATGAGTATGTGAAAACATTAAATAATTAAGGGTTATGCGAGATTTTAATAAGATTTCAATGATGACTTATTCCCAATATATGTATGGAAACACATTTTGTGAATAAATGTTTAATTAATTATGTTATATGTAAAATAATAAAACTGTAGTATCTAGGGGTGAGATCAAGAGATATATTAGAGTAATTATTTTAACTGATGATTTTTGGTTGATGAACTTTCATCATTTTGTTTTATCAATCATCTTTTTCATAATGATGTACTAAGTATTGTTTTAATATAATTTTTAATGAATCAAATACATTGTATTTATTGTGATATTGTATTAACATATTTAGTATTCTTATATTTTTCTTCTAATATTTGATTTTATTGTATAATTTATTTTTATTTTTATTTTGACAAACCAGTAGAGTTTAATGAAATTCAAAAGAGTCATTTGTAAACCATAAACTATAGTGAAAAGTATCTAGATATTAGAATGTGTAATGGTGGAATTGTGACTACTCCCTATATTTGTATTGCTATTCCAGTGATATATGACTATTAGGTGTTTAGGAAATTATTTCAATAAAAAAATGTCATAGGATGTTTGATGATATGATATACATAATTTTTAATAGTGAATAATTTCTCGGTATGAGTATCAAATTTGAGATAAGAATGTAATAAGGACAATCTTCTTTATCCACTACAATGGGTATGATTTTTCACCTTCTTTTGGTGGGACTAAGTTACATTAAAATAGTTTTTTTATTTTTTTAGTATTTTTATGTGTGATTTATAGTTCAATTATGGTAGAGTAATGGATTAGGTTGGGGCGTAGCAGAAATATTATTGATTTCCCCAGCGACTCATTTATATTTACAATACACACATGTAGACTTTGATCTATTTTTTATAATAATATTTATTATCGGGTTATTTATTTCTTCTCTAATATATAATATTCTTAAATGGAGACAATATTACTTTCATATAGATCATTTTAATGGAACATGTGAAAAATGTGGGATCAATGTTAGTATAATAGAACCATTAATGGGTTCTATTGTTAAAATTTTTTGAGTATAAATTTTATATTTATATATATCATTTCATCGATGAAAATTTATAAGGTTCTCTCCTTAGTAGTGTATTATATAGGATCATTATCCTTTTATTCTTATTGATTTTATTTTTTTAAATCCCATTGAAATTTATTTATCATAATTTGTATTATTCATTTTATTTTTATATATTCTATAAATTGGGGGACTATTTAATTATGTTTAATTTTATGAACATCGATGGATATAATTTTATAATATATTCTGTTTTTTTATAATCTCAAACACTAAGACAATATTTTTAGGGAAATTACATTATTTTCTCATATATTGGCATGACTCTTGTAGAGTTGAGTAGTGTTTATGTTCTATCATGTTCTGTTATATCTCGAGTATTTGGATATTGGTGTGAGGGTTATGAATTATTATTCATTGTATTGCTACTTTTGTATAAAAAGGTAAATAAGTTCGCATTCATCTTAGCACATTTGATGTATAATAAACTAGCGATCACTTATGCGTCTACAATGTAGTAATAACGAGAATATATCTGAAAGTACATTGATCAATAACATTTTACAAAAAATAATCACTTTTTTAATATCAATATTCATTTTCATTTTACATCATTTGATTATTTTTTAATAAGATAGTATATTTGGACAACTATAATAAAATTATTTTTAATTAAAATTTTAATAGACAATGAATATTGTAGATGAATAATTTAATAATTTTTATGTCATATATACCCCCTTTGGGGATATGGATAGGATAGATGTTAAGGTTGGGGTTCTTATAGAAGATTAAACACAAAAAATGAACTCATTAATCCTAGAGACATGAATTATTTATGTAATAAGATTAAAGTAGTATAACATTATTCCTTATTATGTATGTGTGATTCGTTATGATTGATTTGATGTCTTATTCAAGGAATATTTATACAACATGTTATGTTTGTGTGGAAAGAATAAGAATTATTTTATTCTTGAAAATAATATAAGACCATTATATAGTGTTCGGAACATTTTTTTTTTGGATAAAAATTATATATAGTTTATAGAGAATTTAATGAAAAATAAATCCATGTTTTGATAGATCTTCAACCATATATTCAATCACAGCTGGGGTACTTCCATTATTTAACTATGTTTATCTGGTACACTGAATATTGTTAGTATATGTGTATTTATTAGATTATTGACTACATAAAAGGTTTGTTAAAACTTTTTAGTAAATTACATTAAATTTATATATCTATAATTTATACGTAAAGGAAAAGTATTCTATGATAGGCATAATTTCCGAATGATCACACGATTATTCTATGGAGGTAAATTTTTTATTGCGAGTGTGCAACTAAGGGGTATGTTAGTATTTTTAAATGATATGGGTTACCATTAAAGTATTACATATTTTTTATGTGGTAATAATAATTGCATAGGTTATTCCTCATATATATGTCATGTGGACCACCGTACAATAAGAAATTGAAAAATATTACTCATCTTTGGTGTGCGAAACTCAAGTAATTTCTAGTAATGCTACTAAATTATACCCACATAGTTTAATGATTCCAAAATAAGTATAATTATAATAAATACTCAAAATAATGGATCCTTAAAATAGTTGTTTGAATCATATAATCAATGTATTATTGAAATTATATTTAACCAATATTAAGTGACTAGAATTTATTACCCAAACACATATGATACTATGAAACGAATATGTTTAGTAATGAAAAATGTGAATGACCATAGAATAATTTAATTTATTACCCACACACATAATATAAATTCAATGGTTACCAATTAACTATTAATTAATATGAAAACTGATTGAATATATTGGAAAATATTGTTATGGTCCTAAAACTATTTTTCCATAACAAACATTATTAATTAAAACAATTGAGTAAAATTAATGTAATAAATATTATATATATCTAATATAATATTTTCTGTTTTCATCTAAAATATTTCATATACATAAGAATAGAAAATACCAAATAGTATGATTAAAAACATATATTTTTATTAAATAATCTTTAACACTTTTAATAGAGAAAACAAGTTAAATAAAATTATATATCTTTTATAAATTTAATTTTTTTCGAAATAAAAATTATATTCAGTAGACAAACATAAAAATTAGGTTACCATAAATTTTAGGTATTTTTATGTATGGTTTCATCTTTTAATAAATAGTTAAAAATATTGGATTTTTATTAAAAATTGTTTTTTCATATTATATGTTATTGAAAGTAAATTAATTTTGAAATAGTTTGATAGATTATTTAGAAAACATTTTTATCAATTAATCCCATTTATGTCACTGCAAAAAATTTAACATTTATATTGGATATAAAAGAATTTAAATCTTTTGGACGCTTTTACGTTAAAACCCCATAGTGTCATCCCATTAGGGATATTAATTTAAAATTAATTTTTAAAAATTATGGGATAACAAATTAGAATAATGGGTTCCATATTTTGAACATGAATAATTTATAATTCCTAATAAGTTCAAAATTTCATTTGACAAAAAATTTTATTTAATGTGATTAAAATTAATTACATCGGTTAAGAGACAAATAAGGTTAATAAAGTACTAAACCAAATATATAAGAAAAAAACTACCTATAAATATTTATAACACTTATTGTATTGAAATAAGTTGTCCATTAAACTTCTATTATTAATTTGGTTTTAGTTTTAATGAAATGTTTAAATAAAAACATTGGTCATAGTATCTTTTCAAAAAAAGATTCCAAGGGCGTCCTTTATCTTCTTTATGAATCACCACCACCTATACCCACTTCCTCACACATCTCAAGGACCATGGATCGTAAAAAATATTCTTAAATATACTCATGAAATTAATCAATTACACAAATAATCCATAAATTTTGATGATGTAATCTCAAGGAAGCATTTTCATTCAACCCAAAAAGAGTTACCAATTAAGAGGTAACATCTTTTCTCAAGCTCATTTAAATTATTTTTCGTCTACAACTTTTACACACTATTTATTCTATTATTGTATAAAAAGGAATTATCCTAAATGTAATATTATTTTTTATGTAAATTTTTATACCTACACTTAGACACACCTACATCTAATGTTTAATCAACATATTATTTCTCTGTATAGAGAACTACTGCCTAACAAAATAAATATTGTTCATTTTTTCCATTAACACCTTCCATGGTGTCCATTATGATGGATAATATGTTTATATATTTAATATATGATATTTATTATTTAATTAATATTATATATTCCGTTTTATAACAAATATAATTTTTACATTTCTTTTTGAGTGAATATGATATTTTTATTTGAGGAAGTGTGGACTATCATCCCCCCAAACTAACAATATTTGTTTCTACACTACATAGATGTATTACGTATGGGTTTAGTTAATATTTAGATATATCTATGATAATATAATAATAATTTAATTATGATATATATATATATACAAATCTATACATATATGTCTTACTTTTTTTCTAACATGATAATAAATACACAAATAGTGTTCCATTGTACGTAGGGATTACCATCTACATTAATGGTGTATTCCAAATAGTACTAATATATTTTATATATTATTTTAATAATAATATAATATATATTAGTTATATTTATATCCTGGTTTATATTATTTAATCGTGTTATATTTATAATGAAAAATGATACTACAAATTAAGACTCATGCAAAAGTCAAAAAAAATATATCCTGAAGTGAAACATTAACATATGAACGTTATGAAATGGGTTACATAGGGGAATAATAATAAATTACATGTTATTATTTATAAGAATATTTTTATCTAAAATATTTATAATAAAATTATATTTATTATTTATTAATCAAGCACATATATGAAGAGACTCAAGACCAATGGTAAGCATATTTCTTCTCACTTTTAAAATCCATGCTATATATGCTATGTTCGCCACTCTTTAGATTTTTGTGGTGATTATATTTAACAGGTCTGTATTTTATGTATATTGTAATGAAATTTATGGGTATTAAAATATCTATTTTATGATCATTCTTTCATGGGGATTATTTTTCAAAATATACCAAATCACTTAAAATGTTGTGTCGCAATTTTCATTCTTTTAGACTCATGTTTTTTTAAACTATTTTTTGAGCTGTACGTATTTAAATTTAACTATTTATATCATGATTATACTTATTTTAATGATATTTCAATATTCATATAATTTTCATTAATTAAATGGAGAGTATGATACCATGTTACCAAGTGATAAAAGTTTGTTGACAAAATCTGAATGATTTTTTAGATTGTTTTTGTTTATGAATCATTAAATTAAATCATATGATCCATCAACCACGATCAATCATTAAATTTACAATCCTTTGGTTAATAATAATATATTAATTTATTTGTATGATTTTTTAATTCCTTGGTACATATTATACTTAGGAATGTTTTTTAAGGTTGTCCGATGTTACCGTCCCTTCAGCAGAAAATATAAGGTCCTTCAAAACCATTTTTTCTAAAAAGGGTTCCCAAGATTATTATTCTAATATCCTATGATCATTAAATGAAAATTTTACCATTATGGTATTTTACCATTTTCTATTTATGAATCCTGTTATCTCATTATAAATGATGAATTTTTGTAAACGTTTCACTCTGAAAATGGAATGTTCATTTCACCTCATATGGCATGTAATGATTCACTCACCATCATTTGATTGAAGATCCATTTAAAAGATTAAAATTTTATTCATTTCAAAATAAAAGTTTCTACAAATATTCTAGATATTTATTATTTTTAATTTGTTTTCAAATAAAATTCTTTTGGAAATTATTTTAAATTTTATAACGTATTCAAAAAATTTTGAAACATAATTTTTATGTTTTCAATGTAATTTAAATAAAATAGTTTTCACATTGTTTTCAAGAATTATTTTTATGTTATTAATTTATTTTCAATGAATTTTTTTTCAAAATAGTTTTAATCTCCCTTTTTATGTTTTCAAAGTATTGTCAAGGATAACAATTTTCAAACTATTATCAAGATTCTTTTATACATTTTCATGTAAAGATTGATTTCAAAACACTTTCAAGATTTGTAAATAAATTTTCAATGTGTTTTTAATGAAAATAGATTTTAATGTTTTGTAACCCTATTTTCTAGGATTTCGAGGAAAAATGATTTCATACGGATTTCAATCAGCACTATAGGAAAATGACCATTTAGCGGTGGTTTTTTCACGGCGGTTTTAAAAACCGCCGCTAAACGTGTTTCAGGGTACGATTTCGCGGCGATTTAAAAACCAGCACGAAATACCTTAAATTTTATTTATTTTTTTAAAAATTTATTTTATTTTATTCAATTTTATTTAATTTTTTTTTTAAATTTTTTTAATTTTTTTTAAATCTTTTGAAGATTAACGGTGTGGTTTTAAAAAACCACCGCGAAATAGTGGCGGTTTGGGTAAAACTGCTGCTAAATGAAAAGAAAAAAATAAAAAAATACGAGAAACCACGAAACCACTAAAATGACCATAACTTTTGATCCGGGCGTCCGTTGGAGTGCCACAAACAATAAAATAAAACCTCATGAAGAGATCTAGGGGCACGTATAATCAAAATGATGAGACAGTCTATGGTGCGTAAGATATTAAATTTATAAAAAAGTTGAAAAAAGTTCTCCAACTTCAAACGGCCATAACTTTCGCTTCGGGTGTCTGTTTAGGATCTACCATATATTAAATCGAAGACAGCAAAGAGATCTATGCACCAGTTTGACACAAGAAATATTTTTTCGTGTTTTTAGACCCCAAAACACCGCTGAAGGCCTCCAAAACCCCATTTATGTCACTAGTGTCCCGTCAAACTTCTCTTCAAACGGACCTAACTTTTGATCCGCGTGTCATTTTGGACTCCTCCACATTCCAGATTGTATCTAATTCCATGGGATTTAGTTTGATTGGTTGCGACACTTAGATGCACTTTTGGATCATATGTTATATCCTTTTAGTGGGTATCGGGTTTGTTATGTTTTTCGATGCCTCATTTCTAGCACATGTTCCCTGTCAGTTTTTTTTAAATGGTCATCACTTTCAATCCGCCTATCCATTCGGACTCTTTGACAAATCAGGTCGAAGATCGTTTTAGGATCTTTCATTTGGCAGGTCGCGGATCTGAAATGGACTCTCGGATCATAAGTTATCTCTATTAATGTGATTCCAATATTTTTGTCACTTTATGACTGTTTTGACAGGTTTTAACAATTGCTCCATTTATTACTGTTTATTTGGGTTTCCATGCCTTGTTATCTTTATCAATGGTTTTTTGGGTTATTATGATGACTATGTTGAATTCTTAAGGGGTTTTCCAGAGTTGTCATGATTTTTCATGCGTTCTCATTTTTTCTAATGCCTCATTCTTCAATCTTTTCTATCCTTTTTCATGCGTTTTCATGATTTTTCATCCCTTATCACGTCTTTTCATACTTTTTCATGTGTTTCATTTTTTATTTTTTATTTTTTATTTATAATATACTTTAATTTATTTATTATCTATTATTTGTTACTTGTTATTTATTATTTATTATTTATTATTTATTATTTATTTATTATTTATTATTTATATTTATTTATTATTTATATTTGTATTTATTTATTATTTATTATTTATATTTATTTATTATTAATTATTAATTATATATTATATATTATATATTATTACTAATAATAAAATATTATTCCTGGAAATCATTTTTTTTTCATTTTCTGAAGCCGGTTTATGGGGTTGCCGGAAATATTATTATTATTAATAATTTTTGTTACTCATTATTATTTATTTATTTATTATTATTTATATTTATTTATTAGTTATTATTTATTATTTATTACTCATTATTTATTATTATTTATTATTTATGATTTAAATTAATTTTTTATGATTTATTATTATTTATTATTTAATATATACATTTATTTTTTATTTTTTATTATTTATTATTTATATTTATTTATTATTTATTATTTATTATTTATTATTTATATTTATTATTTATTATTTAATATTTAATATTTATTATTTATTATTTATTATTTATTATTTATTATTTATTATTTATATTTTTTTATTATTGATTATTTATTATTTATTATTTCTTATTTATTATTTAATATTTATTAATGATAATATTTTATTTATTATGTGTTATTTATTATGAAATATTTTTTTATATCGTATTTATTATTTATTATGATATATTTTATATTATATATTATTTATTATATATTATTTATAATTTATAATTTATTAATTATTGTTTATTGTTTATTGTTCATTATTAATTATTAATTATTAATTATTAATTGTTAATTATTAATTGTTAATTATTAAAAATTTGTTTATTATTATTTATTGTTTATTATTATTTATTATTTATTATTATTTAATATTTAAAATTATTTAATATTTATTATTTAATATTATTTATTATTATTATTTATTATTAATTATTATTTATCAATTATTATTTATTATTTATTATTTATTTTTATTTATTATATATTATATATTATTTAATATTTATTCTTTATTCTTTATTATTTTTTTATAATTATTTATTATTATTTATTATTATTTATTATTTATTATTTATTGTTTATTGTTTACTTTTTATTATTATTTATTTATTATTTATTATTTTTTATTTATTATTTTTTATTTTTTATTTTTTATTTTTTATTTTTTATTTTTTATTTTTTATTTTTTTTATTTTTTTATTATTATTTATTTATGATTTTTTATTTATTATTATCTATTATTTATTATCTATTGTTTATTATTTATTATTTATTATTTATTATTTATTATTTATTATTTATTATTTATTATTTATTATTTATTATTTATTATATATTATATATTATATATTATTTATTATAAATTGGTTATTATTTATTATTTATTATTTATTATTTATTACTTATTATTTATTATTTATTATTTATTATTTATTATTTATTAATTATTAATTATTATTTATTATTTATTGTTTATTATTTATTATTTATTATTTATTATTTATATTTATTTGTTATTTATTATTCATTATTTATTATTTATTAAATATAAATATATATTTATTTATAATCATTAATTATGTGTTATTTATTATTATTATTATTATATATTCTATATTATTGATTTTATATCTATTATTTATGTATTATTTGTTTTGTCAATTAATATATATAAGTAAATTAAATTCTGTTTATTAAACACATGACGAGCTTGCTGAAGTGGTAATGTCTTTGGAAAATATGCTAGTGGTTAGGGGTTCAAATCTCACCAAATGCAGTATTTCATTATATTGCATGGGCATGTGCATGCATGTATAAATAAAGTAAAACTAAATAAATAAATAAAATTAAATAAATAAAATTAATTAATAAATTAATAAATTAAATTAAATAAAATAAAAAAAATAAATATAAATAAATAAATAAATAAAATAAAAAAACCACTGCTAAATCATTTAGAGGTGGTTTAAACCGCCGCAAAACGTTCTACGATGGTTTTGAAAACCGCCGCAAATAGTTTCCTGACGCACTATTTCACGGCGGTTTTTCAAAACCGCTGCCAATCTATTTAGCGGCGGTTTAAACTGCCGCGAAACATAAAACCAAACTGCCGCTAAATGCCTCTTTTCCATAGTGATTAATTTTTATTTTTCAAGGTATAACCTAGGAAAATGATTTTATGTATTAAAAATCATTTTTAAAAGGAGAAGGTATATATTACTCAAGAAATGTTTTTGTAATATTTTTCAAAATAATTTTCCATATACGAAGACATTCCTTGATGTAAATCATGCACATCTAGGAAATGATATAATGGTTCCATTCAAATCCTTTCTATGAATGCGTTATTCTTAATGACATGGACTTTATTAAACTCTATTCACTTTCATGGGTTAGATGTTTATAAAATCTATTTCACTATAATGGGTTATGATTTTGATGAAATGGTTAGGACACCAAAAACTTTTTTCATAAGTTATGGTATGTTTACATGATTATAAAAACCATTTCATTTTACGGGCTATGATATGATTATTTCAAATCATGTTCCATATGTATGTGTGATTTCATTTTGAGAGGGGTGGGACGATATCTCCCCCCCAACAAATTGGGTAATGATATATATCTCATGGGTTATAATAAGATTTTATTGGTAGTAAAAATTTAATTCTAAGATAGTAATGGGTGTGAACCATGACTACCAAGATTGAAGGAGGTGTGAAATCACGCTACTAAGATGGCCATGGGAGTTAACCATGACTACTAATATGGAATGAGGAGTAAAATTGTGCTACTAAGATAGCCATGGGAGTGATCCATGACTACCAATCTGGTCTTGGGAGTGATCTCATAATACCAAGATGGGCATGGTAGAATTGCTTTGGCTAATATGGAAATCATATTATATTTTTTTTTCTATTTTCCACAATTCGATTTTTTATTTCAATGTCATGCTTTCATGAATTATGTTCTTTATTTACATACTTTTCAGCGGTTATGAACATCCAAAATTTATGCGACGATTCATGTTTATTATATTTGAAATTCATGGTATCATCTAATTTTATCATGATAATGTTATCATACCCTTATATGGACAATTATGATTACATGTCCCCCTTTCTTACCATCTAATACATATCATAGAAAAAATCAACCTTCATCACCTAGGGAAGGAAACATGAATCTTGGAAGTGTCATCAATATAAACAGATTAGTATCATACCCTATATGGTGTGGAATAATCTTATGGTGGATAGTTTTTTATCATGAGTTAGCTATCATATTCTTGGTATCCAGTCTGACACGCCATGTTGTACTACATGGGTTATCGAAAAAAGTGTCAATGTAAGTAGGATGTGGCATTGAGTAAATAGACCCATAATTTACTTATAAGTAAATTTCATGTTAAAAAACATGAATAGATAATCCATGTATATGGAATAATACACCCTCTTATTTAGGTGGAGTCAAATACAATATTCCTACTATAATGATATGGATATTTCTCAGAACATCCAACCTATTATATCTATTATACTGGATCACTTATTTGGGAATGACTATATCTCACATTGAGTATAATTTCATATTTTTGCTGATGAAATAAAAAAATTTGGAATCAATGTCACAAAATGAGGTGATATGTTTATATGAATCTTCCATATTCTTGGTTGACGGTTGTGATTTGGTTTCATCTTAACAAAGAAGGATGGGATGGTACTCTCCTAAATCATAAGTTAATATGTTACCCCATATCCCATATATATGTAATTTTCTTACTCCCATACAATACAATGTAAACTTGTCATCTATCTACATAGTTGTACCCCCATTCAAAATTTTCTATGGGGAGTTGGTCCTCCATAAGAGAAAATTGTCCAATAGTTTTGGATCACATTATAGATGATAGGTCCTCAACTATTATTCTTGTGAGGTTGTGTGTGATGTTGCGAATCAAATATATAACCATTGGATATATAGAGAAAATACTTAACATCATAATTTGATCTAAATATTGTGATTTCACTACTTTTTCAAAAGTGGTATCAGTATCATCATTGTTTATTTGGATTTTCGTAACCCTATAATACATATTTGTTGATCATACTATTTTTATTAGTTTGATTCAATATATTTTTCATGTATTACTTATGAGTATTATTAAAATCACAAATGTAAGGGATTTCCCCGTTAATTTTTTTATCATAAAAATTATTGATATATTAACAACAACATTGTTGGACTGTGTATTAGAGGTTAATAGTAGTTTATAGATGAACTAACCATGTATTATGGTTATATGTGTATATTGTGATCTATATACTATTCCCTTTTCCCATTTACTATTTTTTCATGTTCAGGTCTTTTTTCAAATTTATTGTGTTTTATTATACACTATAAATTTTCATTACCCAACTATACAATAATTATTATCATAAAAAATATCAGAAGAATTGATTACCCTATAGTGGATTTAATTATTTTATATTTATTAACTAGTGAATATAGGTATAGGTGTGTGCATGTATAAAGGTATATTATTAAAAGGAATCTAATTTTTTGATATCCATACTCAATTGTTGTCTTTATCCCCTGTAATATTGGAGTTTATATTTTTGTATCACTCTTATCATACTACTAGTCATGGAGGGGCCCCAGTCAGTCGAGTCATGATTTAGTTGTGTCCAATGGTCATTTTTTCATGTATAGTGTATAATGTTATGAATTATGTTAGGGTTCATTTCAGAATATATGTAAATGATGTTTCTGTGTATTGAATTGGAATTGTAGTAAATGTAATAAAGTGATTGTGACATGGTTGATGTATTAATTTAACATGTCTATGACAATGTTCTGGTACAGTCAATATATTGTGGATTCACAAGCAAGAATACCATTGGTATGTGAATCATATTGGATGGTGTATTTGGAATTTAATTTCATAGATGAGATAGATCCCAATAGAGTCCCATGTATACCTATAATGCGTTGTTAATTTTCTTAATTCCTTCATGAAAATTAATAACTTGTATTATTATATAGTGTATTTATGTTGAGCAGTTGAGTAATGAGGCCACAATACATAGAAAAATTCTTGAATTTTGTCTCTAAGAGAGTGTAGAGGATAGATTCCTCCAAATAGAAAGCATGAGAATCTACCTATAGTGGTTTGGATGAATGATTGATTTCTTGGTGATTTGATGATAACTGTAGTATAATAGGGTGAAAATTCATATAGGGGTAGTAAATTAAAAAACTTTCTTATGATATATATTGATAAGGGGTTTTAAGAATAAAAAAAATCAGGAAGTAGAGAATTTGATTTAGTTAGTTTGTTGAGTTTTCAGTATAGTAAAATCATTAATAGAATATATGATTTCACTCATAACAAAACTTATTTATGCATCAATTATGCATGGGGGGATGATATCTCAAACCATTGAACAGATGACAATCTCATGGGTATTATTTTAGTAGTTTTTTATGATGCATATTATCCTTTGAGCAAGAAGCCTATGTGGATATAAGAGTTTCATAAGACACAATAATGTGATATTTCATTTTCAAGTATTCCTCATGGGTCTGAGGCCTTAGGCGCCACACTATTAATATTGTATGAGATGGATAATTCCATTAAGGAAATTTTTTGAAGACCCATTGAAGAGATATACTGATTAATGTGGTAACCTAATTCCTTATATCATCTAATGGAGTTCCAGTGCTCGGCCGGTTGACAAAGAGCTCCATTTCATATCCCCATTAGATACTTGGAGCTCATAGTGGAAATCATGTACGATATTCATCAATAGAAGGTATCCACTATTGACTTTAGGGTTTTGGAATTGGAGGAAAACTCATGCTCAAACTTCAACAGATGTATTTTTAGTACATGGATAATATAATGTTTCTATTGATCTATGATAGGTATTATTCACTATTTAAAAAGGGTGAGGTCACATGTATTTTTAATTTCTGACCTCTGGTACTATCATTAGTGTAAATATAGTGGATGTACTTCTATATTAGTGGTGGAATTATGACTAGGTATCTCCAAGTCATTGTTATGTTGGATCTCAGAGATTTGTTGCTGGTGGTGGTGAATGAAGGGGCCCTGGTGGATGAATTTAAAGTGATATAAACTGTTATGACCTACTCTAACCTCTAAAAAATCATGCCATGCTAGGATCAGAGAATATTTAGTTGAGGTATGGTCAATTATAATATTTAGAGGGATATGTTTTGGCTATTATTGAGTTTATTCTACATATGATCATTGTATTATCTTCTACAAAACCTGTAATATGTGACATTGAATTAATTCACTAATTCATCTTCATATCCATTGAGTTATAACTGGATACTCATTATTATCCATTGAATAATCATCTATGGATATAGGTTCCTATAATTATTTTTTCTACTATATCATATGTCTTTCAGCCGTGCGAGTTGGACCTTAGGGGAAAAGTTTCGCATGTGACCTATTGGTAACTGTGAAGAAAAAATGTATATTAATCTAAGGATTGGAAATGAAATCATCATTTTTTTGAAATATAATTTAACTATAAATGAGTTATATCCCTACTTGCTGATGGGATAATATTGTACTTCATTGTTGATATTGACCATATCTTAGGGAATGTGGGGTTTATAGGTAAAAATATATAATATATTGCCAATTAAAAAGTGAGTTTAGCGTTGGTATATTTTCATTTTAATATATATGGATTCCAACATTAGTAGAGGATTTTAGTGATGTATTATCTAATGACATTAAAATTCTACCTATGTGGTTGGAGTCAACAACAACATTTACTTTCACCCTAGGACTGCAGTTATATTATTTGAAGTAAATTTTATGACGACTAGTATGATTCGGGAGTTGAGAGTGTAGTTATAAGACCTTCATGATAAGGGTCTTATGAGACATATTGTGTCCCCCTTGGTTGATCTATTGTTGTTTTTTTAAAAATGAATATGGGTTTATTATTATTTCTATTTATTATTGTAAGTATAAGTAGGAGAAAATGAGAATAGGTATCCCTCTCTAAATATTGATAACCATAAAACAAGTTTAAATGTGTGATATGGATATTAAATGATGTTCTTAGGCACAAATTCAAAAAAAAATTGGGTTCTGGAGGATTTTATTGCAGTGATATAATTTATAGCCTCTATTGGTATTATGGGTTCCATGTGATGCGATTCTATGTCACAGAATCCCTTGTCGTGTTCATCTAACTTGTAAACCAAATATTAAATACATTCAAGGAAATGTCCACGGATGTATTTATAAATATAATATTGACTAAACATTCATATGAATATAATCATAGAGGAAATTTTATGTTGGTCTATATATACTCTTTATGTACCGACAATATGAAAATATCTTGCAGTGTTAGTTTTTTATCCAAGTTTTTTACTCTCATTCACCTATAACATATAAGAATAGTTTAGTAGTAGACATAAATATGATTTATATATTTTTAAAATGGGAACCAGAAAACTTTGTGATTGTGTATTTTCTATTCCTCATCTTTCTAGGTCATTATCTATGGTTTTTGGAAATCGTTTCCATGTTGTGTTCACTTTGAATTTCTTGATGAATAAAGATCAGATGTTTTCTTTGACGGAATTGTGTTTCGGAGCATTTGAGAAGAAAAAGAAATGGTTTAGTAGTTATTTTTTTTGGCATATCTCTATATGGGATTAAAGAAACAAAAAAAATATTTTAAATTCATTTTATTTGACATAAGCATGAGGTATTTGATTGCTTACCTTACATAGAACCTTAATGTTTGTACAATATGTGTTATAGTAAACCATTATAACCAATCCGTTAATTATTAAAAAATAATACTAATAGAAAATTTTATGAATAATATTTATAATGATTTAATATAGTGATAATGTAATTATTTTTTAAATAAATAATTTCACAATTTTCTCTACAGTGGTTTTATGATATAATTTTTTTTGCATCTAAATGTTTTTATAACATTTATGAACAAAAAAATTGTAAACAATTTTCAACATTTATATTATATGTATTTGAATAAATAAATTTAATTTTTGATATGATCCAGTCAACATAATCATAGGGTTAATTTTTGGTATTTTTGAAGAATGATTGGTTTAGTGAATAGTCAAAATTACTGAATTCTGTAAAAATTATATTTTTTTTGATGTGAAATTACAATTATGTTTTTATTTTAATATTTATGTACCATAAATATGATATAATAGTAAATAATAAAATTAGTAATATATGAATAATCATTACATTGTATTTTTAAATAATTTCCTTTCTAGGAATAAATACATTTTCATAAAAACTATTCTTATTTTAATAATCATTTCTTATGTAATGAAATAAAATAAGTCCCTATTGATTAATGTTTCTAACTAAAATTATAAATATTAATTTCAATATATAATATTAAAAATCCTTCTCAAATTTTTAGAAGGAATGGACACGAATTAAATTTAGAATTATGAACAAAAAATCATTTTTTCAAACAGGTTTTCATTACATGTTGTGAAATTATTTAAAATGATATTTTTCCACTTTTAGATATAAAAAAATTAATAATGGATTAAATAATTTTAATATATATTTCTAATTTAATATAATATGTTCATATTAATTTTTTTCATAGTGAATTGTAAAAACAATAAATTTTTTATCATGATTAATGTTAAAAAGAGTTTACTATGGAAGATATTCCAAGATATTTTATGAAAATGTTAGGGTCGAAGCCTCATTTTATTATTAATGCAAAGAAAAGACCTCTTTTAACTGGGTATATGGAGACCCATTACATATCCTGAAGGCCTAGTGGGCTTGTATCCTATTACATATCCCGTAGGCCCAATTTCTTTGCCCAGTGCCCATTTTGTGAATAGTAACCCGCCTGCTACAGTCCCGCACAGTACCACCACTGCTACAATACCATTCCACAGCTACAGTGCCCACCATTCTATAGTACCGGCACCCATACAGTACCTCTACATTATTGAACCCAATGGTTTTTGAACCCCCATTTTTCATGGAGTATTACGGGGTGATTACTAATAATCCAAACCCCAACTATAGGGAGATATTCCAAGATATAAGGGGTTGGTCACCACAAAAAATTAATAAATATTATTTTATGAATTTATAAAAACCGTATCATGAGATATATTTTATTTATTATCTATTTGGAATTACATTCACATGATTGATAGCAAAGATCAATGAAATATTTTGTGAAATTTCATATCCATCTATCCACTAACTTATAAATTAGAACACATCATAAAACCTTATTGAAATCATTTGGGAATAATATATTATAAAATAACTACATTAAACACATAAAATAATCCTTCTCATCATCCTATATATTATTTTATATTACTAACAGAAATACGTATGGGATTAATGTGTAATCCAAAGGAGGTGTACCAAAGAAGGTGTATACATATTGACAAAACATAATCAATTTTATTTCCTATTAATATTACATTAATCTTGTTGTTTTCAGTAACAAAATAATGAATATAATATCATAATAATTGATAGATATGAATATAGTGATGGATCAACCATTTAATACATCTTCTAAATAAAATGGGATAAGACACGATCATTCATGTATACATGTGGACTAGATCCCCCACATAGCAATAAAAATATTTTTTATTTTTTATTTTGAACTTATAATTAATATTCTAAAATTTTTATTTAATTTTTAACTTTTTTTCCATCCATCAAAAAATTAAAACATAAATTCTATATAAGAACAAACTACATTCTTCACATTGTGATATAATTCATTTTCCATGACTATTAAATATAATGGTTTAATGTTTTTGTATAGTTAATATATATATTATTTATATAAATAATGAAATTATAGAGATGAATATATTATGATCAAATATATAGGGACCAAATCTAACAAACCAAAATTTTCATGAAAAACAAGGTCATTTACTATTTAAATGGTAGTGATAATGAAATATTATTATTTAATTGGTGATAATATTTTAAATGAAAAACAGGAATTTTATAATATACATGATAATGGTTCTGGTATAAAATTATATTAATATATATACATTTTTTTGAAAACAGAGAATGCATACAAGGTTCGATTGACTTTAGGAAAAGTGTTTTTCTCAATTTCTCTTCATTGATACTAGATTTAATGTTACACAAAAATTTCAAATTTATATACAATTTATATATCAGAATAATTTATTTTGGAATAAATTATAATTATTTTAAATATAATAATAGAACCATTTTATTTTCAATCTTTTAATGAATCTTTATTCAAAAATTACTAAATTTACAAGATCTCTTCATATAAATTTTTTTCCATTAAGACATGTTTGATCTTACACAAGTAACATATTTTATAGGGTATATATAATACCCTATTGGTATATTATATCATGAATATTCATATGTTCATTATATTTAAATATTTATTTTTTATTACTTATTTCATTAGGGGCATGATTTAAAAGTTACCACAATTGTAAGGGTTTTATATTACAATATTATTTTTATCTGGATTGTCTAAAGCTGTGATTTTATTGATAGAGATAAATAATATATCTCTCTCAAATATTTTTTTATTATAATAATTTTTTTTATTTATATCACATTTTTTACATTAATTTTAACCCATTTACATAGTCAAGATTCCGAAATAGTCCCCAGAATGTTTATATTATTATACAATGATTATTGAAATTCCTTAATAACTATATTTGAAATTTCATAAAATTATATTTAAGGAAGCCTAATAATTGTTTTCCTAACATGGAACATGAAACTTTTAATACATTTTATAAATGATTTTTAATAAACAATACAAGAATGGATTACAATTCATCATAATTATTTTATCTTTTACAAAATACATTATTGGATTCCATTTTCCTAGAACATGATATTTCTATGTCATAATATGAATAATTTTCGAAAATAACAAATTTATTTCAATGAATATGATATTTTTCTCAAGAAAGTATCTAATTTTCTTTTAAAATGTATTTTTTCTATATAAACATATATTGATTATAATCATAATTTAAGGTGGTTATAATCCAATTTTTACATATTATTACATTCTCTCGATGGTTTATGATAACGATGAATAAATTATTATATAGGATGTCTTCTTTAGATGGGTTGATTTTTCATGATATGATGAATGTTTTATGTTATATTTTCAAACAAACAAATATATATATTTTATTATGCGATTAGTGTGACTGAAATTTTATAGCCCTTAATTTAATTAGGTGATGGATGATATCTCATTGGATAATATATATTACAATTGGTAGTGAACCTCGTTTAGTTAAGGATATTTTTCGACATGATAGACTAGGGAGTGAAACTAGACCACTAAAATGATGGAATGTTGACTGAACCCAACTCACTATGATTATATTATTTGAGATCCCAAACTAATGAAATAACATAAATAGTAATATTATATTAAAAAATTTATGCCATAAGAAAATTATTTTTCCATGGATTATGATTTATTATTGACGATTATGTATGATACAACTTATGTATATTGATTGAGAAATATTTCTTCCAGGTTTTATTGTTATTATACATGAATTGATGCCACAGTTTTCATAATGAAAATATCATGTTCCAATACCATTATTCTTATCTTCTACGAATCAATGATCATTGATTTATGTTTATTATATTCATCTTCATTAATCTTATAATCTCACCCCTAATTATATATCCCTTCCATATATTTGGTGAATGGACATACATATTTTATGTCTAATAATAGTGGGAGTTGTAAATAACTAAATTACAATGGATCGAGATTATTTATTATCTCGTTGATTATGTAAGCATATTTTTAAGTGAACTATTTATTTTTAGATGTAGAAATAGTCATATTGATATATTTTTGATATTTATACTAATAAAATATAGTATTTTTTATCACTAGTAGATACTACTATAGATGATATCATATACATTATTACAAACATTTGGAATATATTATGGGGATAATTTATTGATTTTGAGTAGGATTATAGTTTTTATATGAGAACATCCTACATTTTTCAATAAATGTAATTTTTTACCTAATAATATCCATTACAGTCTATATAAAATAAGATGATGTGGAAGTGGAATAGATTCCTCAATGGGTTATAACCACCAAATCAGATGGTAAAAAATAGTTGGGCCATCATTTTTCTGAATGGTAAATGGACCCTTACTATGTACATGGTTTGAAACTCCTAGGGTATTTATTATGATAATTTTGATTTTAATTATCATCTATTATAAAATATTTTGATTGATATGACCATGTTTAGCGTAGAGTTAACATAATGTTTCTTATTTTGAATAGAAGGTATCCAAATATGGAAATAATATAAAAGTATTTTAATATTATCTTATTTTCTAAATATGAATATTATTTCACAAAATATTTATTTTTTTATTGATTCAGTGTAACATAGAGGAACTATGATAACAATAATTGTAACAGACAATGCAATGGTCTTTAAATTTAGGAATCAAGTGTGATATGATATGAAAGGATAAAAAAAATATTTATACCTAATTATCTATCATGGTATATTTTTAAAAATATAAATGTAAATAAACCTCTTAAAAGGAAAAACATTTGGCAGTTATACATTTAAAGGATTTCATGTAGATATGAACATTAGGGAAATAATTTTCAATTTCATTCCTATCAATAATTTTGGAATAATCACCCTATATAATGTCTCAAAATAATTGGAAGATTATTTGAATATTAAAATTAATTGTATAGATCAACTAATATCCAGAAAATATCAATTATTATAATTGGGGATAAAGGTAATTATCCAATTAAATTACATATTTTAATTCCTAACTCCCAGACCAATTAAGGGACTATACTTTTCATCCTCTAATGCAGATCATGATAGGTGAAAATAACTGATCATCCATCCCCAATGATTGAAATATAAGGATTTTTTTAATAATGTTCCATATAAAATTGTTATTTTACTCTTTTATTTAAAATTCAAGTTATTTTTATCATTTTTGTCTCCAAATATATAATTCCACTACAAATTGAAATAACAATAATACAACTTATATACCCATCAAACATATGATTGCCTATCATTGTTTGGAAAAATTTGAACAACTAATAGATATTACATTGATTTCATGGGTCATTAATCTTATTCATAGTGGGTATATATCTCATAATGTAGTAGATAAAATCAAAATATAAAAAATTAATATTTAATATTATATTTAATATGTCCTTTTATAAGTGCTACCTATTTATCTTCAGAATCATGATTTCTAATTCTCAAAAGGGATCATACCCAATGCTAGATATATTTTGAAGAAACCATAGTTAATTTCCACCATTCATTACAAATAAACTAATAATAAAATTAAATATTTTATAATTAAGGAAATCATTCACCCATGTGTGTATCCATGTGGTTTTTATTATTTTCTAATATGAATGATATATCATTGGGTATCATCATTGTTTACATAGAAAATAATATTACCGTGATCAAGAATTAGTATCATATTTACTTTATTCAATTTTTTTGAACAATTTATTGTTTCTATATATATTTTCATAATTAATATGGTGCTTTCACAACTTTATCAATAGTGTATTTATAATGATCATTGTTTATATAGTTTTTCATAACCATAGTATATTTTTTTGTTGATCATACTATTTTTATTATTTTGATTCCATATTTTAATTATGTAATCATTATGAGTGTGAATAAAATAAAACATGTATGGGATTTCCTCCATTGAGTGTTGTATTATAATACTGATTGATACATTAACAGCCACATTGCTGGACTGGGTATTTTAGGTTCATAGTAATGTATGGTGGAATGAACTATTCTAGATGGTTATACGTGTATATTGTGATCTAGAGACTATTCTCATCTCCCATCTACTACATTATTCCTTTGTAAGGAAATGTTTTCACATTTTTCAAGTGTTATTTTTTACTATACAATTTCATTACCCTACTATAAAATAATTTTTATTATTTAGGATTTCACATGAATTAATTACTCTATAGTGGATTTAGTTTTATATTTAATTTATTGTGAATTTTGGTATGGGTGTGTCCATGTATAAAGGTATATTATTAAAATGAATCTAATTTTAGTGATATCGCTACTCAGTGATTGTCTCCATCCACTGACCTATTGGAGTTGGGATTCTCGGGTCACTATATTCTTACTACTAGTCATGGAGGGGCCCCATTTTGTCATGTCTTGATAGAGTTTTGTGAATTAAACATATTTCAAGGTTTAATTTTTAACAATAAGAATTGTGTGTGGATTTATTCAGGAATATATGGAATTGATGTTGATGTGTCTGAAATTTGGATCATATTACAAGTAATAAAGTGATTGGGATATGGTTTATGTATCAATTTATCTTGTCTATAACTATGTTCTTATTGATTCAATATATTATGGTTTCACTAACAAGAATACCAATGGTATGTGTATCATATTGGATGGTGTCTTTGGAATTTAATTTCCTAATAGAGATAAATCTCAATATAGTCCAATGTATACCTAGAATGACTTGTTAATTTTCATAATTAAATCATGATAAATAAATTCTATAATTTAAATATATGGTATTTATGTTGAGTAGTTGAGTGATGGGGCCACAATATAATGACAGATTCTTCCATTTTTCCTCGAGGAGAGTGTAGAGGATAGATTCCCTATAATAGGATGCATGGTAATATATCTCTAAGGGTTTAGAACAATATTATATTTCTAGATGATTTGATGATAAATCTTGTATAATAGGATGAAAATCCACAGAGGGGTATTAAATTACACAAATTTATATGATAGATATTGATAAGTGTTTTTAAGTATCCAAATGATCAAGAAGTGGAGGATTTTATTAAGCTTATTTGTTGAGTTATCAAGATAGAATATTCAAAAATGGATCATATGGTTTCCCTCAAAATGAATCATATTTATGGATTAGCTAGGCGTGGTGGTGGGGGGGATGATATCTCAAGCCCATGAACATGTGACAATATCATGGGTATTATTTTAGTAGTTTTTCTGTGATGTGTATTGTCTGTTGAGATAGAAGCCTATGTGGATATAAGTGTTTCTTAAGCCTCACTAATTTGATATTTCAATTTATAGTATTACTTATGGTTTATTGGCCTCATGTGCTACACTATAGATATTTTTTGAGTTGGATAATTCTTGTAAGTAAATATCTTAAAGGCCCACTGAATAGATATGATTGTTATTGTTGTCACATAAATCATTCTATCATATGATGGAGTGAAAGGGCTAGGCCTAGTGACATATATATCCCTTACATATCCTCATTCGATACCTGGATCTCATTGTGGAAATCAAGTAGCAGAGTTATCTGTAGATGGTGTCCTCTCTTTACCTTATGGTCTTGGCATTAGAGGAAAACTCATTCTGAAACTCCCACTCAATGATTGTTAGTACAATGATCATATAAAGGGACTATTGATCTATTAGAGGTATGATGCTCTATATATGATTTCTGAGGTCACATGTATTTTTAATTCATAACATATGGTCTAATCAGTAGTGTAAATATAGTGGATGGACATAGATATTAGTGATGTAATTATTACCTAGGATCTCCATGTCATTGTCATGTTGGCTCATAGGAATGTGGTGTTGATGGAGGGGAAGGAAGGGACCATGATGGGGGAATTGCGAGCGATATACAATTTTATTATCTAATCCAACCTCCAAAGTATGGTTACCATTCTAGGATCAGTGGATTGTTAGTGTAGGGAGGGGTCAATAATATTCTATATATGAATATGAATTGGCTATGAATGGGATGATTTGATATATGATCAATGTATTATCTACTACATAACCCGTAATATGAGACCCTGTATTGATTCACTCATTGATCTCTAAATACATTGAATTATAACCGGGGACACATGTAGTTCAACTAAATAATCATTTATGGATTGATGTTCCCACAAGGAGTGTATTGTCTATATCGTACATCTTCTAGTAGTGTGAGTTGGATCTCAGGGGGGAGTGTTTATAATGGGGCCTCTTGGTATCTATGAAGAAACAATATTACTTAATTCAAGGCTTGGACATGATTTCATCATTTTTTGTCAAATATAATTTATCTATAAAAGAGTTATATTCCAAAATGGTGATCAGAGAAGATTTTATTTCATTGTTGAGATTGACCATATTGTAGGGAATTTGGGTTCATAGGTAAAAATATATATTCTATTACAAAACAAATTGTGAGTTTATCACTTGGGATATTTTTAGGTTAATATATATGGATTTAACTGTTAGAAGAGGATTTTGTGGATGTATTATCTATTGATATTTTCATTCTACCTATGTGGTTGTAGATCAACATCAACATTTACTTTCACCCTATGACTGCAAATATATAATCAATGTAAAATGTATGACGACTACTATGATACGAGATTTGAATGTGTAGTTATAAGACATTTGTGATAAGTGTTTTATTAGACCTATTTTACCCCCATTGCTTGATATTTTATGGTTTTCTATAAAAGAATATGGTTTATTTTTTATTTTCACTGATTATAGTCACTATAACTACAAGAAAATTAGAACACGTATCCCTCTATAAGGATTGATAACCTCATAAACATGTTTAAAGGTGGGATTTGGATATTAAATGTTTTTCATAGGCTTGGATACAAAAATTTTAGTATTCAAGAAGGTTATGTATTAATGATATAATTTTAATGGCACTACTTTCATTATGGGTTCCCTATGATGCCTTCAAATTTCATAAATTATCATTTCATGTTCATCGAACTTATAAACAAAATAATCAAGATATTCAAGGACATTTTTATGGTCATGATTATAAATTTAATCTGAATAGTCCCTTTGTATGAATATTATCATGGATAAAATTTTAGATTGATCTATAATATAGTCATTATGTATCGACAATATAATAACATCTTTAAGTGTTACTTTTCTATCCATGTTGTTCAGTCTCTCTGGCCGATAATCTATAAAATGGTTTAGAAGTAGAACTAAATATTATTTATATAGTCCTCAAATGGGAAACACAAAAAGTTTTAATCGTGTATTTTCGATACGTCAATTTTCATGGTCACTATATATTGTTTTGGAAAACCTTTCCAAATTTTGTTATCTTTGACTTCCATGATGAATTAAGATCATCTATTTTTCTAGAATGAATAGTTTTTGACAGTGTTTGAGGAGAAAATGAAATGTTTTACTAGTTATTATATTCTGGGATATCAATATTTTTTATTAAAGTAACAACAAAATAATTTAGATTCATTTCATCTAACATAAATATGAAGTATTTGATAGATTAACTTAAATGGAACCCTGAGTTTGTGTGAGATGTGTTATAGTAAACCACTATAACCAAGCCATTAAATTATTACAAAATAATTGTTTTAGGAAATTTTATTAATATTATTTATAATGAATTTAAATAATGATAATGTAATTATTATTTTTAAATAGGTAATTTCTAATTTTTCTCTAAAGTGGGATTATGTTATTAATTTCTTTCATCTAAATTTGTTTTTATCACATTTTTAGCAATATATTAATAGAGTATTTTCATCATATTTAGTAGTTTTATTTTAATAATAAATTTAATTTTTGATATGGTCGGGAAAACATAATCTTGGGGTTAATTTTTAGTGTTTTAAAAGAATGGGTTTTTAGTGAATAGTGAAAAATACAAACTTCTGTAAAAATAATTTTTTTTTTGATGTGAAATTAAAATAATGTTTTTATTTTAATATTATAGTACCATATATATAAAATAATATTAAATTCAAAATTTAGTTTCATATAAAAAATCATTATATTTTCTATTCCTATAATTTCCTTTTTAGGAATAAAAAAATTTTCTAACAAATTTTTTTATGTAAATAATCATTTTAAATTTAATTATATTAAATTAATAGATATTTATTAATATTTTTAACTAAGATTATAAATATTATATTCAATATATAATATTAAAACCCCTTAAATATTTTTGAAAAAGAATAGACATGGATACAATTTAGTATTATGATTAAAATATCATTTTTTCCAAACAGGTTTTCATTACATGTTGTGAAATTATTTAAAATGAGATTCAGGCACTTTTAGATTTCGAATCATTAAAATGGATTATATATTATTAATATAAATTTATAATTTAATATAATAAGTTAAAATTATTTTCTTCCATAGTTAATTGTAAAAACAAAATTTTTATTAAGATGATTAACGTTAAAAAGGGTTTACTAATGCAGATAAACCATGATATAAGTGGTTGATCACCACAGAAATGTTTAATAAATAGTATTTTTTGAATTTATAAAAATTGTATCATGACATATATAAAATTTATTTTCTTTTTGGATTAACATTCACATGAGTGATAACATAGATCACTAAAATATTTTAGTAAATTTATTATCCAACCATCCTATTAATTATAAATTAGAACCCAAAATCCCACTTTATTTACACCATTTGGGCATTATTTGTTATAAAATAAGTACAATAAACAATAAAATACACTTTCTCATCAAGTTATATATTATTTTATATTATTAACACCTTTACATATGGGATTAATGTGTAATCCAATTGAGGTGTAACAAAGTAGGTGTATACATATTAACCAAACAAAATTAATTTTAGTTCTGGTTAAAATTACATGAATCATGTTGTATTCATTAAAAAATAAGTAATATAATATCATAAAATTTGATAGATATGATTATAGTGATGAATCAACCATTTACTCCCTATTCTAAATCAAATAAGAGATAACAATATCCCTCATGTATACGTGTATACTAACTCCCCCACATAGAAATATAATTAGTTTTTATATATTATTTCTATCTAAAAAATAATATTTTAAAATGTTTAATTAAATTTTACCATTTTTCTTAAATCATTCATAAAATTAAAACATCAATTCTATAGAGGATCAAACTGTATTCTTCACATTGTAATATTATTCATTTTCTATGACTACATTATATAAAGGGTTAATGTTTTTATATATATAATATTTATTGTTTATATAATTATTGGAATTATGGGGACCAATAAATTATGATAAATCTATAGGGAACATATCTAACAAACACATATTTTCTTAAAAAAATGAGGCCATTTAAAATATAAATGATACTGATAATGAAATATTACTATTTAATTAGAGATAATAGTTTATTTGAAAAACATGAATTTTTTTATATGTATGATTCTAGTTCTGGTATAAAATTATAATAATATATTTTTTTTGAGATGAGAGAGAGAGAATTCAAGGTTTGATTTACCTGAGGAAAAGTGCTATTATCAATTTCTCTTTATTGAAACTTGATTTTATGTTACACTCAATTTTCTATTTTCTTTACTATTTCTATTTTAACTAAATTAATTTTGGAATAAATTTAAATTTTATTATATATAATAATATAACCACATTATTTTAAATCTTCCAATGAATCTTGGTTCATAAATTAGTAAATTTATAAGGGATATTCATTTATATTTTGTTCCATTAAGACTCGATTGTTGTTAAACAACTATTTTATTTTATGAGGTACATATACTACCCTATTGGTATGTTCTATCATGAATATACATATGATAATTATCTTTAAATATTCATTATAAATGAACTATTTCTTATGGGAGATAATTAAACACATACCAATATTGTAAGGGTTTTATATTACAAGCATATTTTTACTTGGATTGTCCATAGTTTTTATTTTTTATAATAGAGATAAATAGTATATCTCTCTAAAATTTTATTATTTTATTATAATATAGATATTTACTTGGGTCACATGTTTTCTATTAATTTTCTCCGCTTTAAATTTGTATGATTCTGAAATAACCCCCCCCCCAAATGTTTTTATTATTATACATTGATTATTGAAATTCATTTATTACTATATTTGAATTTCCATAAAATTTAATTAAATAGAACCTTATTATATTTTTCCTAACATGGTACTTAAATTTTTACTTAATGTGAGAAAGTAATTTAAATAATTAAATAAAAGAATGGATTACCATTCATCATAATTACTTCATCATTTAAATAATAAATTATAGGAGTATATTTTGATTTAACATAATATTTGTAAGAAATATTTTGAATATGTTTAGATACTAAAAATTTTATTTCAAATAAAATGATATTTTCCTTATGAAAATTTCAAATGATTTTTAAATGATTTTTTTCTATATAAACATACATTGATGAATATAATAATTTACTAGGGTTATAATCCAATTATAACATATATTTAAATTCTCAATATGGTTTTTGATAATTATGAATAAATGATTATGAAGGAATTTCTTTTTCTACGAGTTAATATTTAATGTTATGATGAATGTTTTATGATATATTTTCACACATATATAAATTTTTTATTATGAGATTCGTGAGCCTCAAATTATATATCTCTTGATTTCCTTACATGAAGAATGATATCTCATTATATAATATATAATACAATTGGTTGTGAACCAATTTAAGTTAATGATATTTTTCAACATGATATACTTGAGAGTAAACCTTAACTATGAAAATGATGGAATGGGGAGTAAACCCAATTCACTATGATTGTATTATTTGGGATCCCTATCTATGGAAATGAGTTTACATGCTTCTATGTGTTTAAATAAATTATTTCATCTACTTATTATTCTTTCTATGTATTATGATTGATTATTGATGATTCTATATGTTACTTATAATGTATATTGATAGAAAAATATTTCAACCATGTTTCATTATTGTTATATATGAATTGTTGGGACAATTTTTTTAATGAAAATATCATGTTCTAGCAACCTCGTTGTTATCTTCTACACATCAATAATCATTAGTTTATATTTATTATATTCATCTTTATTAGGATTATAATCTCACACATAATTATATATGAATTCCATATATTTTGTGAAAGGAAATAAATAGTTTTTGTCTAATAATCGATCCTTTTGTTAATAACTAAATGAGAATGGATCTAGATAGTTTATTAACCAGTTGATTATGTAACCATAGTATTTTGGGATCTATTGCTTTGTAGATCTCGAAATTCTCGTATTGATATATTATAGTTAATTATACTAATTAGATATAATATTTTTTTTATAAAAAGTATAGACTAATATATATGGTACAATATAAATTTTTCACTAAAATTTGGAATATAGGATGGGAAAAATTTACCGAGTACCTCTAGGATTAGAGTTTGTATATGAAAAATTCCTTCATTTTTTAATAATTTTAATTAGTTTTACATAAAAAGACACATTCATGTTTAGAAAAAATAAGTGGATGTGTTAATGGAATAGATGCATCCATAGGGTATAACTACAATATAAGCTGGTCAAACATATATGGGACATCAATAATGTGAATGGTAAAAGGAAACTTACTATCTAGTTGTTTTGACACTCTTGGGGGTATTATTATGATAATTTAAATTGAAATTATCATCAATTATGAACTATTTCGATCAATAATGACGATGTATAACTTAGGATTAAACAATTGTTTCTTTGATTTAATTTATGGTATCCAAATATGGGAATAAAATAATTTTTTTTCAATATTATATGATTTTCAGCTATGATTATTATTTCACATAATATACATTTTTTAGTGATTTAGTATATATTATAGGAATTGTGATAACATTAAATGTAAGAGACAATGAAATGGAAGTCCAATTCAGCAACAAAATGAGATATCTTATGAAAGGATAAAAAAACGTCATTATAAACAATTATATATCATGGTATATTTTTAAAAATATAAACATAACTGAACATACAAACAAGAAAAATATTTGGTGGTTGTATATTTAAATAATTTCAAGTGGAAATGATCATGAAGGAAAAAAATTTCAATTTCGTTCCAATCAAAAATTTGGGAAAACTCTCCCTAAATAATTTCTCAAAAGAATGGGTAGATGCTTTCTAAATTTAAATTAATATTATATATCAATTAATTTCAAGGAAAATTGATTTACTATAAGTGGGAATCATGGTAATTATCTAATTAAATTAAATAATTTAATTACTATCTCCAATAATAATAAAGGGTCTATACATTTTGATTCTCTATTGTTGATCATTGTGGTCAAAAAACACTTATCCTCTACCCCAATTATAGAAATCTAATGTTAATTGTTTTAACAATGTTCCTCATAATATTCTTAATTTTCTTCCTTTATTTAAAATTCATGATATTTTTTTCATTGTTTTATCCCATTATATTATTCCATTAAAAATTGAAATAAAAAAAATTATATACCTAATGATCATATGATTTTCTAACATGAATTGGGAATATTTTAACATCAAATGGTAATTACATTGGTTTTATGGGTAATGAATATTATTTATAGTTGTTAAATATCTAATAATGTAGTATAGAAAATCATTATTGAAAAAAATCATATTTTATATTTTATTTATGATTTTTTTATATGTATAACGTAGTCATCTTCTGAATCAATATGTCCAATTCTCCAAAGAGCTCATACCAAATGCTATAACTATTTTTAAGAAACCATATTTAATTTCATCCATTTATTTTCAATAAATAAATAAGAAACATCCAAATAATATTATTAAGGATATCATTTACCCATGTATGTACCTATGTGATTCACATGTTATTTGATAATAATAATTATAGATCATTGGGGATCATCATTTATTATAAGGAAAATAATATTAACATGATCAGCAATGAGTATCATATATACTTTATTAATTTTTTTGACCAATTTTTTTTTTCTAAATATATTTCGAGAATTAATAATTTATATCCTTATATTATATTTATGGGAAAATGTTAAGAAATGCCTCGTAATTATTTTTATTTTAGGTATATACTCATTGAATTTATATGGATTGAATAGGTACATAATAATTCCCCTAATATAATCATTTATTTAATGTATATATTCTTTTTATATTACCATGATCAGTTTGGGGTGGTCATTATAAATGATATTTTTATATATTCAATGATAAGTTATGTTTAGGAATTTTAGTTAAGATTTGTTCAATAAATAATATGGATCGAGAATTTGAATGAAAAAAGATAAAAATATGAATTTTGATTAAAAAAAAGATTCCTTTTTCGTCAATATAATATCATGAAATGGATTATTTTTATAGGGTAAGGTGAGACATATATTTTTGACATTGTAGATGAAAGTATAAATTCATCAAGAAATAATTAAATATGATATAGAGAATATGGGTGAAGTTTTTAATGACTTTAAAGAGTCTTTAAATTTTCACCATTTCAAGCTAAATTGGGTGGAAGGATCATCTATTTTAAATGATAATTCTCTCCTATCTATGATGAGGGTAAATAATATCTATTATTTATGTATTTGAAAATTTTGGAACTATAAATCCTTATTTAATGGGTGAAAACAAAAATTTATAAAATGATTCTTATATCATCTATATAAATGATCATTAAATAGGGGGATTGTAATAACCCATACCTTCTTTTCAGGTATGTTTTCCTTTTCTAGTTATTTTTGGGAGAAGGAGGAGAATTTGGAAATTATCCAAGTACATGCCATGTGCTTTCTAAGTACACACAGTGTACTTTGTTTTCACGCCAGGCTGTGTGGTGGCCATGTCTAGTCCACACACACGGTGTGTAGTGGTGATGTGGAGGCCTCTTAATGCTGTGATGGAAATGCCTAGTATACGTTGTGTACTCTAAAAGTACACATCGTGTACTTTCTTTTTTTCATTAAACAAACCAGGGCCGTGACTTAACCTCGAATACGTCTTCTTCTCTAGCATCTTTGACCTAGAGTGACTGTACAACCGCAGATCTTCTCTGAGCCACCGATCCATCACCTTCTGTCTGAATCGAATGTCGTCAGTTGCAATATATTCCTAGCGGTGAGTTCTTGGTTCATCTTTGGCCACATTTTCTTATTCTTTATCTTATGAGATTTATCTGAGGTTGAGCGTTTTAGATGTTTTTGCAGATCTACTCCATTATAGACCGATTCACGGGCCGAGGTTCAAGTATATCAATCATCTAGTATTGAGGTAGGTCATTTGATTCCCTACGTTTAATGTCTTTGAGTTTTTGTGCAAAAAGTGTCGGATTCCCATGTATTGGGTATTTCAGGTTAGGGTTTGATCCTATTTTATTATATGCCTGATATTGCATTTATTTTTGAGGTTATTAGATGAATAATGGTTTCTTGTTAGCATGTTTGAGGATTATCCCATGGTTGTTTTTCCTGGTTATGGTTGTTTATCACCGTTTGGCATAGGTTGCCTATGAGGCAGACCTTCTTGCATTGTTTCCTTCCATGATATATTTGATTTCATTTATTTCCTATTGTTTATATGTTTTTTATTCATTGTAGTTATTATCCAAGTAGTTGTTGAACTTACTTAGGGTAACTACCAGTCGATTACATACGATTAAACTGCTCAGGGCTATGTGAACCTGGTGTGGTAGACTAAAGAGGGAATTAACGATTAAGGGCTTCCCTAGAGAGTCTGTTATAAAGTCGTATCATTGGAAGGACCTATGGGAATTGGACTTTGGTGCTAATTCAGAGTTTCCTTAGTTACGTATCTAGACTATAGGGGGAATTATATGTAATTTATTTCTTAGAGAGTCCATAGATTTTATTGCAAGACCACAGGGGAATTGACGATGACTGATTCCCAGAGTTTCTATGCCTTCGTGTGATTACATGACTATAGGGGTCTGCTGGTTTGAGCCACCCAGAGAGTCAGTGTGAATTTTTGGTTGGTTGTGATGATTCCATCAAGCCAACGAACAAGCTTGTGTTTTGTACTACTTATGGTTTAGATAGTCTTCTGAGATACATGTTGTGTGACTTTATTTTCTTTGGGATTAAAGAGATGTTGCTAGATTCCATGGGTGGTAATTAAATGATTGAATTAAATTAATAAATAATTGTAAATTGGGATGTGTGGGATTTTTAACTATTGTGTACTCCTGTCTCTCTACTGCATTTATTTAATTTACTTTTGCGATATTACTCATTCATAGTAGAGCACAGATCTTGTGGTGGATTCCTACTAGCTCTCATACCTTGTTTGGGTCTCATTTTCTCCCCAAACAGGTTATTTGGTTGCAGTTGTGGATAGGGATTGTGTCCCCTCTGCTTTAGGTACTTTATTGTTGGTTGGATATGGAGAGCATAGGACCGATCCTAGGCTTGCGATGCTGCTAGAGTTATTGTTGAATTTTAGGACTTTGTTCTTACTTTTATTTCAGTACGTTGTTGTGTTTGATACTTTCCTTAGATACTTGTACCTGCTGCATCACTTTCTTGATTACTATATATTTATTTCTTCCGCTATTTAGTTTCAGTTATTTTATGATGTTTACTACTTCTCCTATTATTTATGTTTATCCTTCCATTGTATACCTTACCAAATGAGGTCATGGTTTTCCCACGGACTCACCAAGGCCCTCGCTTCTAGTCGGCAGCCTCTGGTGTTTGGAGAAACGTGCTTGAGGTCATGTGGCGAACTGGGTACGGGGCACCAGTTGAGTGGCTCCGGATTCATTTCGTTACAAAGTGTTATCAAAGGAAGTTCTTTTCATTTTATTTTCCATTAACTTACTGTTAATCCACAATAGACAGGGATAGGATAGAATAGGTAAATGGTAAATATTTTTTCCTTGGAGTTCTATACCATGTGTACAGGGAAAAAGCCAGGTTACCTTGAATACTTCAATTTTCGAGTTTTGAAAATGTTACAGTTTACTTGATTTAACCATTGGGTGGTACAGTTGTTTTGTGTTGTTATTGTTTATATTATTGTGGTTCTATTTTTTTGAAACCCAATGAAATGAGGGTGTGTCATCTCATGCATCATATAGGAACGGGTTAGGAAATCACATGTCATGCATTTTTTCAGGCCATCGAGATTTCATTAGAAATTGCATGCAGTTGTGATAGAAATTGTTATAGACAATGCATGCTGTTATGATAGGTGTTGTGATAGAATACCTACTATGTTGATTGGGTATCGTTGTTTAGAGTTTCATTATCTTGGATGACAAAATTTGGTCTTAGAGGTGTTATGGGCCCTCGAGGATCGGAATTTTTTGGATTGTGATTTGTTTTACTATTTACTTGTTATATGCATGGATATGATTCCACACTTTGATTCATGGGGAGTATGGGCGCCCTCAGATCCAAATATGGCACCTTATTTCTTGTTTCTCTGTGTTTTTTGGGCTCAGGTGCAGTTCTGAGGCTACTATCTGGAAAAACCCAGACTACACGGCTTGTACTTCATGAACACATGTCGTGTAGTTTTTAGCCATGTCACTAACATTGTGGGTAGGGACACAGGGCTGTGAAAGTTTTCGGAGGAACACGCCGTTTATTAGATTACACACCCTATAGTATGACTTCAGTACCCGACTGTGTCACGAACAACAAGGGCTGGGGTTTTCCTTCAAGTACACGCCGTGTCTGTCTTGAACACACCATGTAGGTTTGGCCTTGTGTCAGGCCATGTCTCTAACAACACGTGCTAGGTAAGGCATGTATAGTACACGTCGTGTCTACCTTGAACATGCCAGGTAGTTTTTTCTTAGAGGATCCATGTGAACTAGTCATGTAGCAGAATACATGGGTAGGGAAAACCGCAGTGCAACATGTCGTGCACCATGTTGACACACCGTGTACTAGTTGTTTGTGTACCAGTCTGTGTGGCTGACGACACAGACTGGGGAAAGACCATAAGGACACACCGTGTAGTGGACAAACACACTATGTAGTTTCCTGCTGGGACAGTCCATGTTCCTAGCCATGTGGGAGTAGTCAGGCATGAAGAATAAAAGGGGTTAGTACACACTGTGTATTTTGAAAACACACCATGTAGCCAGGTAGTTTACACATCCATGTATGGCCAAGGTACATGTTCATGGTAAAATATCAGGAAACACGCCGTGTAGTGGTACCGCACGCCATGTAGTCATGTTTTTTCCATGTTTTTCAGTTTTATCTCCTATTTTTTACTCTCTTAAGCTCCAAATGTGTTAATTTTAGATAAAGGTGTGCTTATAATCTTACAGACTCATGGGACTAATACGTCCACCCGTTGCATGTTAAGAACCAGGCAGTAACCGTATGCCTACCAGAAGTTCCTACTATCATTACGGATATGACACCTGCAGTTATTCTAGACACTAGTGTCGATGACCAGTTCATAGAGTGTTTCATGAGATTCAGGCTGACCTTCTAGGGAGCTTAGCATCCTACCCCATCTATGGTAGAGCTGACACGGGGTTTTCAGCAGAAGCATCCTCCCACGTTCACTGGGGATAGAGGACCGCATGATGAAGAGTCATGGTTAGAATCCATGATATCCATATATGAGCACCTGGAGATGCCTCTGGAGAGGAGAGTAAATTTGTAAACCTAAATGCTATGAGATTCCACCAAGAGATGGTGGGGTGTGGTTTCGTAGGTATGGCACCAACAGATTATGGCTATAAACGAGTTTTGGTTTACGTTATATTACTACTACCCAACGATGTTGTGGGATAACAGAGCCAGGGATTTCATGAACTTGTAGTCGGGTACTCTCATAGTTATGGCGTATTCCTCTCACTTCACAGAGTTATAGCATTTCACTCCCGTTCTGGGAAATGATGAGCTGTTTTTAGCAAGGAAGTTTGAGGAAGGCCACAGGATAGAAATCCGATTGTAGGTGAACGTCCTTCAGTTGACTTCTATTACTCTGATAGTCAACCAGGCGCATATCACGGAAAGAATTCTGAGGGTAACTGGAGCTGTGGACCAGGGCAGTTCTTCTTCGATGGAATATTCTTTTTAGGTAGACAACAGGAAGCGCCACCAAGAGTCTACAGGAGGCGACTCGAGGAAGTAAGGAATTCTGTCTGGTGGATGAGATCTTCCTTATGGAAACCAGGTGTTGTGCTATGAGTGTGGTAAAAATGGGTATAAGAATCCTCAGTTCCTGAGAGACCCAGTGGAGTGCCGATCTTGCGGCAAGATGGGTAATCTGCAGCATTTCTGTAGGGTTCTTCTACCAGCGGTTAGTGAAGGAGGAACAGTTTCAACTCTTCGCATTGGAGAAGGATTACCAGTTCTGCAGCAGACTGGGGGTTGGAGTTCTTCATGACATTCAGGCCAGGGTTCTGGATGTGGACACAGTGTTCAGGCTCAGGGACGGTTAGATCTGGTATCTCAGGCTATTGCATAGGTCCGCGGTACATGCCAGACTTTTGTGGTAGAGCGGATCCATTAGGAGAAGGATATTGGACCTTCTATAGTTCGAGGTATGATTTTAGTAGCCTTAATTTTATCCTCTTCCATTTTCTATACATGATCTTCTCATAGCTTTATTTCTGTGAATACTATGGAAAGCCATAGACTTACTGTTTATACTTATGAGGATATAATGATGCAATACACTCCTTTGGGAATCAGAACTGTTAGTGTATGTCAGTGCTTAGACTTCCACCCTTGAGGTTGGTGGGTGTCGTTTATCATGGAGTCTCTTTGTTTTGGAGATTACAGGAAATGATGTCATTCTCGGGATGGACTGGATAGTTCCCTTGTAGTCCTTTGTCGATTTCTATCATTGTAGGGTGGGTTTTACATCACCAGAAGGCAGATATTTTCTTCACAAGGGCGAATGGGATGTCCAGGTTAGCAGAGCTGGAACTGAGCATCATGGGTTGGGTGGTGTTATAGCTTATATTTCCAGCTTATATCTGGATGACTAGGGGACTTCTCAGATATATTTTCATCCAGTGGTATGTTTCTTTCTAGATGTCTTTCCAGGAGACTTTTCCAGTTTTCCTCCAGAGCATGAGGTGGACTTTTCTAATGAGCTTTTGCTAGGAGAAGCACCAGTGTCCATTCCTCTTTATAGGATGGATACACCAGAGTTGCAGGAGCTCAATAAGCAGTTGGAGGAGCTGCAAACAAATTGTTTTATCCGACCTAGTACTTCTCCTTGTGGTTTTCCCGTTCTGTTTGAAAAGAAGGTGGATGGTACATTACAGATTTGTGTGGACTATCGTGGGCTAAACCAGATGATGGTCAAGAACTGATAACCATTACCGTGGAGAGATGATATCATTGATTATTTTTAAGGATCCAGAGTGTTCTAGAAGATCAGATTGAGATCCAGCTACCATAAGTTGCATGTCAGAACATCTGATATACCTCTTACAGCCTTCTTGAGAAGGTATGGTCTGTATGAGTATTTGGTTATGTCGTTCGGTCTCACGAACGCACCAGCAGTTTTCATGGAACTGATGAACTGATTTTTCCATCCTTACATGGATTCTTTCATGGTGGTTTTCATAGATGATATCTTGGTGTACTCTCACACTCGACATGACTATGCTACCCATACTGAGATCGTTTTGAGTACACTGAGGGAGCATCAGTTATATGATAATCTCTCAAAATTACAATTTTGGATGGAAAAGATTCACTTTCTGGGTCATGTCATCTCAAAGACATGAGTATTAGTAGATCCAGAGAAGGTGAGAGAAGTAGTTAGCTGGGATAAGCTGAAGAATTTTGTCAAGGTACAAAGTTTCTTAGGGCTGGCTGGTTACTGCAGGTGGTTTATACAGGACTTCTCACGCATAGCAGCGCCGTTAAAGGGCTTTAATAAGAAGGGGGTGAAGTATGTTTGGTGAAAAGCCTTTGATTCAACCTTTCAAGAGTTGATGGGGATATTTACTTCATCACTGATTCTAGTTTTCCCAGAGCCGAGAAGGAGTTGTACGGTTTTCTATGATGCATCTGACATCAGGCTCGGAGAAGTGCTTATGCAAGAGGATCGTGTTGTTGTGTACAGATATCGGAAGTTGAGGCCACATTAGAGGAACTATCCTACGCACGACCTGGAGTTGGTTGCATTCATTCTTGCCTTGTGTTGTTGCAGACATTATCTTCTGAGAGAGAATTTTGTGGTATATACTAACCACAAGAGCATCATGTGTATCTTCACGCAGCATGACTTGAATCTGAGACATTGGAGGTGTGTTTAGTACCTACTGTGTTTTGATTTTGAGCTTGCTTATATGGCTTGGAAAGGAAACGATGTGGGAGACGCACTAAGCAGGAGGACACAGATACATGTAGTATAGGAGACCAGCAGTGAGTGGAAGCTTGTGACTCTATTTTATGAAATGCATTTGGAGGTGCACAATAGATAGGGTCTGATAATTCTTTCATTTTTAGTTGTTATCTCTACCCTTCTTGATTGAGTTTGAATGAGGCAGTTATCAGACTCTGAAGGCCTAGTCCTATGGGAATGCATGTCAGGAGAGGTCCCTCTTCTCGGATGGACGCGTAGGCGAGGATGAGATCTTGCGTTCCAGGGACGTGTATGGGTGCCAGGAAATATAAGTGAGCAGCTGATGCTAGACTTTCATTCCTCAGTTTGGGAAATTTTTCCTGGCTTCACCGAGATGTATCGTGTTCTACACCGCCAGTATTGGTGGTCGGGTATGAAGAGAGATGTTTTTGGTTTTTTCATGAAGTATTCCACCTGTCAACAGGTGAAGGCGTAGCACCAGCGACCAGCAGGGCTTTTATAGAAGCTACCCATTCCCGAGTGGAAGTTGAATGATGTTGTGATGGACTTCGTGACCGGGTTACCGAGATCGCCTCGAGAGAATGACGTGGTATGGTTTGTCATTGACAGACTCACGATGGTTGGTCACTTCATGCCGATTAAGGAGACCTTCGATTTTGATGAGCTTGGACGGTTGAAAATCTGTGAGATTGTACGCTTACATGGAGTTCTGAGTACTATCATTTCTTATAGGGGAACCTTCTTTACATCACATTTCTTGCAAGGGAGACAAAGGGATTTGGGTACACAGGTAATTCTGAGTACAACTTACCATCCCTAGACAGATGGCCAATCAGAGTGCATGATTCTGGTGCTAGAGGACATGCTACAAGCATGCGTCTTTGATTTGGGAGGTTCTTGGGAGATATATATACCTCTAGTGCAGTTTTCCTGCAATAATAGTTTTCAAGAGACTATTCAGATGGAACCATATGAGGCTTTGTACGGTAGGCCATGACGATCACCTTTGTGTTGGCTAGATGCAGGAGAGGCAGCTATGTTGGGACCTCATCTTGTTCAGGAGACCACAGAATAGGTGGAGTTGATTCAGAAGAGGATGGCTACTACATATTCTCGACAGAAATCTTATGCTGATCATCAGAGATGACCTTTGGAGTTCAAGGTTGGAGATCAGGTTTTCTTACATGTTACCCTGAGGATGGGACACAAGACTATCAGGAGATAGGGTAAGCCTTCACTGAGATATGTCAGGTAGTTTGAGATTCTACAGAGAGTCGGGCTGGTTTCTTATTGGTTGGAGTTACCTCAAAGGTACCAGGCTATGAATGACTTCTTCCATGTTTCTCAGCTTCGACGCTCTTTCTCAGACCCATCTCAGGTTTTTTAACCGAGGAGGTTGAGCTGGAGCAAGATGAATCATTATAGGAGCATCCTATGAGGATTATTGATCGTAGTGCAAAGGTACTATGTGGCTGGTCTATTCCTCTGGTACGGGTGTTTTGGTAGCATGGCTGTGTATAGGACGAGAATTGGGAGAGGAAGGCTGATATGCGATTACAGTGGCTAGAGCTGTTCGAGGATTCTTCATCGCCACCCTGTTAGGGAAATTCGGGGATGAATTTCGTTAAGGGGGAATTTTGTATGAATGTAGACCTTATTTTCAGGTATGTTTTCCTTCCCTAGTTGTTTTTGGGAAAAGGAGTATAATCTGAAAATTTTACAAGTACATGCCGTGTACTTTCTAAGTCGACGCCCTGTACTTTTTTTCTGTGACAGGCCGTGTGCTGGCCATGTCTGGTCAACACACACAATGTGTAGGCTTGATGTGGAGGCTGCTTAATGTGGTGTAAGGAAAGGCCTAGTACACAACGTGTACTCTAAAAGTAGGCGGTGTGTAATTTTTTTCATTAAACGGACCAGGGTCGCGAATTAACACTAAATACATCTTCTTCTCAAGTATCTTCAACCGAGAGTGAGGGTATGGCCACAGATCTTCACTGAGCCACCGATCCGTCACCTACTGTCCGAATCGAACGTTTTCAGTTGCAATATAATCGTTGCATTGAGTTCTTGGTTCCTCTTTGGACATGTTTCCTGATTCTTTCTCTTTTGAGAGTTATCTGAGGATGAACGTTTTATATGTTTTTACAGAACTACTCCGTTCTAGACTGACTCATGGGACAAGGTTCAAGAATATCGATCTTCTAGTATCAAGGTAGGTTGTTTGTGGCCCTACGTTGAATTTCATTGAGTGTTTGTGAAAAAAGATCTGGATTCCCATGTATCTGGTATTTGAAGTTAGGGTTTGATCATGTTTTACTATCTGCCATAGATTCCTTGTATGTATGAGGATATTAGATGAATATTGATTTCTTGTTAGCATGTTTGAGGATCACATCATGGGTGTTTTTCCTGGTTTTGGTTGTTTATCACCGTTTGGATTAGGTTTCCTGTGAGGCAGACCTTGTTGCATTGTTGCCTACCTTGATATATTTGATTGCATGTATTGCCTGTTGTTTATATGTTTTTGATGCATTGTAGCTGTTAGCCATGCAGTTTTTGAACTTACATAGGGCTGCTACCAGACAATTACACAAGACTAAACTGCTCGGGGCTATGTGAACCTGGTGCGGTAGACTAAAGAGAGAATTGACGATTAAGGGATTCCCTAGAGAGTCTATTATAATGTAGTATTGTTTGCATGACCTATGGGAATTGGACTTTGGTGCTTCCTCAGAGTGTTCTTAGTTATGTATCAAGGATATAGGGGGAATTAGACGTATGTTCTTCCTCAGAGATTCTATAGCTTTCGTTTCAAGACCACAGGGGAATTGACGGTGAGTGCTTCCCAGAGTGTATGTGCCTTTGTGTGATTACTTGAATATAGGGTTCTTCTAGTTTGAGCCACCCAGAGAGTCAGTGTGAATTTTTGGTTGGTTTTGATGATTCAACAAAGCCAAAGAACAAACATGGGATTTGTACTGCTTGAAATTAGGTAGTCTGCTAAGATACCTGTTTTGTTACTTGTTATGATATGGGATTATAGTGCAGTTGCTAGATTCCTTGGGTGGTAATTAAATGACTGAATTAAATTAATAAATAAATGTGAATGGGGATGGGTGGAATTTTTTTAATTTAGTGTAATCCTCTCTCTCTCTCTCCTACATTTATTTCAATTACATTTTCTATATTTCTCACTGATAGTAGGGCACAGATCTTGTGGTGGTTGCCTACTGGGATTAGTCTCACAAACTATTTTGGCCCAGTTTTCAGCTCAAACAGGTTATATGGTTGCAGGTGTGGATAGGGATCATGTCCCCTCTACTTCAGGTACATGATTTCTGGTTGGAGTTGGAGAGAATAGGATCGAGCCTAGGCTTGCAATGCTGCTGGAGATGTTGTTGACTTTTAGGACATTGTTCTCAGTAGTATTTTAGTGAGTTCTTGTGTTTGTTGGTTTCCTTAGATGCTTGTACCTGCTGCATCACCTTCTTCATAACTATATATCCATTTATTCTGCTGTTTAGTTTCAGTTTTTGTATGTTGTTTACGGCTTCTGCTATTGTTTATGTTTATCCTTCCATTGTATAACTTACCAAATGAGGGCATATTTTCCCTACGGACTCACTAAGTCCCTCGCTGCTAGTTAGCAACCTCTGGAGTTTGGGGAAATGCGCTTGAGGTCAGGTGGCGAACCGCATATGGGGCACCAGTTGAGTTGCATCGGATTCGAGTCGTTACAGGGATGCAGAGGATGAATGGATTCAAAAGATGGTTAGAAATATTCTGAATAAAAAAATCCTATGGATGGGATGATATGGTTCATGAACCATATATGTGTTTCTTAAATATAATATTTAGTGATTAAATTATTATAATAATATCATAGCTCTGAATTCAATTTTCTTTTTTATATATATGAAATATAGTGACCTGAAAGATTATTTTTGGTGGGATAACATGAATCATATCATTGTAAAGTACCCATATCCATGACTTTTTTTCAATAAGTTAATGTTGGGTTATATAAGTCACATGATACGTTTGTATATTTATGCCTAAAAGAATGTAAACTAGAAAACAACACCATGGATTTGATCATCGAAGTCCTCAGAATTATTAATGGTCATAATTCTATTTGGGTAATTTTCGATCACCTAATTTAATTGGAAAAAATAATTTATATCAATGATTATTTAACACTTTATTTTAATACATGGACACACATTATATGGTGGTAATTGTTCGGGGAGTTTTTTATTATTTTATATCAAATTAGGATCCATGTACTACATATAAATATAGAGAATCCTTTAGTTAAATCTATATACAATGATATGTTTTACTACTTCTTCTCCATATTACATATGTTTTTATTTATTGAGGTCTATTCAAATGGCGTGGGATATTCATAGATATAAATCTATAAATTCTAAATGTAGATGCGATCGACAACCCCCCCTAGTTGACTTTTCGTACAATTTATGATTTCACAAGTGTATTCAGAAATATCATCAGTAATCCATAAACACAATAATGTATAGAACTATGAAATTCATTGATTAATGTGTAGATGGAATAATATTGGGACATATGGTTGATATGAAAATCTAGTATAATATTACACGCCTTCAATAACTTATTGAGGAATCTCTGAGTCTAGAGAACAGTTATGATGAAAATAATCTCAACGATCATGAACTTGGCTTTGTTGATAAAGTAATAAAAGATATTTCCACTTGGAAAAACGATAGAATATTTGAAAATATGGGTATTTTTTCCCTGTTAATAATATTTTTGATATTTTGTTTCTAGATGAGTTTGATTTATATCACCTAGTAGCACCACCATACCTCTCCCATGTTAATGATGTGTTCGATGTATCTCTCTCATAGATGAAAAAACATGATCATTTATAGGTATTGAACTATGAGGTTTTATTAAAATAGAATAATATTTCATATAATCCACAACAAGTAAAATATTGTAACAAAACTATAAACGTATAATTAATAAGACTACTCTCATTGTTAAATTTAATTAGTGGATGTGAATATTTTTAAAAGATGCATGGTTACTGGAGGATTTGAAGAATTAGATATATTCTCATTATTTTGTTTCATAGGGAAATAATATTGATGTAAAATTTCATATTATGTTGGTAGAATGGAAAACAATTTATATGTATACCATTTGAAATAAATTTTTTGTGTTCAATATCTTCCATCCATACAAACCCAAGTCAATATAAACGGACATATATTAAATCTCTTTAACCCATAATTAATTTTTTAAGGTAATAAAAATTATAAATACTATATGAAATAATTATTTGACTAATATGGTGAAAATTAATTTTTTTTAATCCATAATTAAAAGTACTCAATTATTCTCATTTGAAAAATATAATATATGTTTTTTTTAAATTTGGTTTTTATATAAATGTTTCAAGAGAAATTTATAAAATAACTTAACCGGTTAATGAAATTTTAATTCATTAAATGAGTATTAGTTTGGAAATCATCATTATGATATTATTATAAGGTGATTTTTTGATATTCCAAAACATGTTTTTTCCCTTGCATAGTGAAAAATAATGATTTTTGTAAAAAAGGATCATTTCTTAACAATTTGAAGTCCTATAATGTCAAACATTGGATATTACTGCAACCTGCATATAAAATTAATATATATAATATAATAAATCTCATTATAATCATCATTATAAATCATTTTTTATAATTTTTTTGGGGAATAAAAACACATTTTTGTGATAACTAGTTTCATGCCCATATTGTGCTTTTATTAAAATAAATTAAATTAATACTTTTATATTAATAGTTTAATTATTTTTATTGGGTAAATATTCCAAATTATTTTTTGGAATTATTTTTTTTGTTTTTATATGGCATATAATCAGTGTAATATATTTTTTCGGCTTAAAGATGCATTTCTATAAACCTGGTTTTAATTGTTAGTAGCATGGTTTTTTGAAATAAAATTCTAACAAATATTATAATTTAATCAGATACATTTTAGTTTATTATTCAAATTAAAATATTTAATATTATCTAGTGTATTATTATAATGTTTTTTCATAGTTAATAGAAATAACAATGAAATATTATTACCACAGTTATGGTTAATAAGGGTTTACTGAGGTGTCATAGAAAGTGATAAATGCATGATTTCCACTAAAAATATATATTTTTTATTGGATTAATTTATTTAATCATTATATTATCCTAATTTATTATATCTATCCATATTTTTACACTTTCATATGAATTTGACCTTATATCGTCAAAATATTTTATGAAATTCTATGTGTGTCTCTCCCCTCACTTAATACATGTCACACATCTTCATCCATTCGATATAACATTTTAGATATATATGTTAAGGGATAAATAATCAAATTCCGTAAACTACTCCTTTTATTAATCATATATATTTTCTCCCTATCTTATAACCAAACCCTCATGGATTATTATTGAAAACAAAGGGGGTCTCTTAAAGAAGATTTATATGTGTGTTAACTATGCTAATTGAATTTATTTTTTCTTGGACATCATATAAACAAACTATATGTAAAACCCCGAGATTTTATGAAAAATATTCTTTTAATTTCATTAATGTCTTGTGCTACAACAAAATTACCTTGCGCTATACGCAACATCGTATTAGCTTGCAGTATACGCAACACTATTCTTGGATCGTGTTACACACAATTTTGATAATAGTTATTCTATGCAACATTGAGTATATATATATATATTCAATGTATAAATGCAATATGGTTGGATTCTGTTATACGAAACAACGAAGGATTCTTTCACAACACGCAACCTTGACTTGGCTTGCATTACACGCAATCGCGACCTTCCTCGATAGCGTGTGTTGTACGCAATACCGAGATTTAATAAACAATGATATATTATTATAATATTGTCATGAACTAGCCGTTATGAATAGTATTAACTAAATTTTTAATTTTATAACATTATTATTCATCTTACACATTTTCTAGAACATGGTATAGGAACAAAATAAATTTTTCGGGTAAAATAAGTATTTTTCAAAAAATGCAGTTTTGCTGCCTTTTGATGGCGCACCCACTTTAAATCTAGTTTTTGAAATTTTTATATGTTCAATTTGACAAAATAAAATTCTTCTTTTGAATCAGGATGTAAAAATTTACATTAGATAATGTTTTGATATTTTTCCGATAACTTTCATATTTTAATGAATAGTAAAAACACGCTATATTTTAATTAAAAACAACTTTTTTCATCATAATATCTTATGTGGTTAAATTATAATATTGAATGGTTTTAAAGTATAAATAGATTATATTTTTACCATTTAATATAATGTATGTCATTAGCATTTATTTTACCTTGAATTCCTAGGTTAAATCAATTCAATCTTTTGCAATGTTTTAAAGAAAAACCTGTTTTCTTTCGACAACGAGATTAATTTTAATTTAATTTATGCAACTTTTTTGTATTGAATTAGGAAAAATGGAATCCATATTTTGAATCAGTGGATCCAAATTATGTTAATAAGATACTTTTTATTTTTGGGAATTATGAATAGTAACTACAGTAAATTTTATTTACCTTAGTTAAAGTTAAATCGGGTAATTAAGGGTAAATATAATATTTTAAAATTACCCTAACAAATGTAAAAAACCTATTGGATGACTAAAAGTAAACCCATATCAACTAAGGGTCGGATTAGATTCATTTTATGGACTTTTGACCATGAAAATAATTTAATTATTATTAAAACCAAAGAAAGTGACAACATGTCACTTTCTTAAATCTTATAAGTATAATAATTTTAACTTAGTGATAAACATCATAAAACTTCGAACATGAATAGTATCCAGAAAGCTAAAAACATTATCTACATCATGATAATTAATTTATAATTGTTTGGAATTAAATAATTATCATTAATTGTGACACAATAGTGATGCAGAAATTATTTATCTAGTGAAAAATCAAGAATATAGTTTTTATTAAACTAATAGTAACCATAAAAGGCACAAAAGCCTGACCAAAAATTATTGGTAATGTAAATTTAAACTATAATCATCCAATGGTCGAATATTTGACCATTTGGAGTCTTATACAAGCAATTATGACACTTATATTATTTTAATTTAAATGATGCCAAAGTTGTCACCTTCAAAATTTAATAAATATAACAATTTAAATATTTTTATTTTAAGATGATAAATTCTAGTAAAAGTATTATAGTGAAAGGTAATATATTTATCTTCATCATAAGATTTTATTTTAAATTTTTATGCAACAAATAAGTATATTAAATAATTATACAAAAATGATGTAGTAATTATTTTATTAAGAGATAAACAAAATAAATGGTTTTAAAAATAATGAAATAAATATTATATGATCTATTTAATGTGATCCACTAATTTTATAGACACATATGACCTTTTATTAATATATTAAAGATTTTAGTTCAAAAATATCTTCTGTATATATTTTATTTAAAATCAAATAAATGAATAGTGTCAAAATTGACACCATTGTTATTTTATAAAAATAGCATATTATAAAATTGTTTAAAAATCACAAAAACATTTAAAAATTATAAATTTAAATTTACATGGTCTATAATGTTATAAAGTAAACAATTAGGGAAAATTCACAACAAATAAAAAAATATTTGTTATAATTTAAAATTTAGAATTTTATTACCACAAATAAACTTAAATAGATTAAATAAGGATAAATCAAAATGATAAGGTTTAAAATAAGATCCAAACATGTCTAAATTTTATTTTTTGATGAGATTAAAACCCTGTCTCATCTAATCTTAGAATATGTGTCATTTTTGTAGGTTTTTAAGTGGGTTTAGATTTATTATAAATTAATATTTTTAAGAATTCCAAATGTGCCCCTCTCCTCCCTTATAAAAGGGAACCTCCTCCCTCTCTTCCTCACACAACTTTGAGCCTTCAATCTCGGCCAAACCCCTGCCAAATTCTCTTCTCCACTTCCCTAGAAACATCCTAGAGGTTCGGCTCTTCCTCAAAGACCAATTTTAGTGCCCTAAGAGGAGGTCTCAAAAAGGCGCTTCAAAGAATAGGTAATTTCCGTTACCGATTATTTCACCTTTATTTGTTCTTCCACTTCTTATTCTTAGGTTGTTTCATTATGAAGTAATAACATCAGTATCACTCATATACCGATATGTTATTATAAGTATGAAACAATCCTAATTCACCATCTATCCATCCTACGGAAAACGAAATCACTGCGCGTGCGTACGTACGGAATACCGTCTCCACGCCGTGGTGTAATCTTTTTTTCCACCAACACCATACATGGATGGGTATTATGGTGTAAAGAATAACTATACATAGTTATTATAACATCATAATGATTCTGATATATTGTATCATCCACTCCAATTCAATTCAATAATTATGGAAATGATATCATCGCTCGTGCGTACGTACGGACTACCGTCTCCACGACGCGATGAGATTCATTCTCCATGTTAACCATTTAAGAATGATTATAAAGTATATATAATCAATAATAATGGAATATATGACATTATAAAGCTACTGGATTTATGTGTATATATATGTATTTCATCTACTTAATTCCACTCAAGTCAATAAGGAAACGAAAACAGCGTTCATTCGTACGTACGACCTACCGTCTCCATGAACGGTGTATTTCATTCCATTTATCGATCCATTATATATATTTATATTCTGAATATATATTATATATAAATCATGTTTTATATTCTATAATTAAGTAAGAAAGATCTAAGTAATCATATGAATAATTACAAGGTAAAAAACGAACGACAAATGAAACGATTTTACCCAAAACGCTTCTTTAACATGGAATTTACAAAAGAACGGGTAATATAAAGTCATAAGTGAACCATATATGATATCATAACAATGAATATGATTCTGTAATAAGTTAATGACATTATTTAAATCATTATACCGGAGGTTCGGATACATACAAAGCATATCGAACATAAGGTAAGGGAAATATCACAATCTCACTTTTATCCGAGATTGTTTTTACATTGGTATTTACTGGGGTGTATTTTATCATCCACATCCATGTTCCCTCAATATGTAATATTATTTCCATCCTTATACAATAGTTTATATCCAATTTTAACCTTCGGTGAGTTTTTTGTAAAAGATATGAAAGGAATATTTTGTCGTTTTTTGTATGAGGTACTTTTTGACTTTTCTGACAAAAGTACGAAGAATGTTTTTTTAACTTATACGGCATGAATGGATTTTTAAAACATTATTTCCAAAAATATTTCTTTAAATGTTTTCAAGTTTATTTTTAATCAACTTCTTTTAGTTTAAAGTTGTATGACATGTTAAGAGAGGAAAAATGTTTTTGAAGAAAATGGATATTTTCCTCAAGAATGGAGTTCATGTGTTTTATCAAAATTATTTTCCATCTAAGATAATAAAGGGTTTTGTTTCTATTCCTATTATTACATTTATTTGACTATGTTGTGATGGAATTATTTTTATGAATTCCTTTATCTTATATGAATGGTTTTATGATGTCATGATGTTTAAGATTCCCATTTGTATTACATGGGTTATGCAATGATGTATGATTTATGATTTTGTGGCACACATAAGAATGGTATCATTACGAGATAGGTGGGACCTATATCTCCCTCCAATGCATTGGGTAACGATTTTATATCTCATGAGATAGACATGGATGGAATGGTAGGTTATACCGGTTCAGTGAAACAGGACTGAATCGAGGGTGACTCGGTTCAGAAAGGGACTTTGTCCACTAAGATAGTCTTGGCAATGAGTCTTGACTAACAAGAAATGATTCTCTATGATTATGTGTGTATGCCACAGTGTTTCATGTTTTATGTTATGATTATTGGGATTTCATTTCACTACTATAATTTATCCCATGTTATGAAATTATTCTCTCTTTTGTAGGTTAAGATTTCCAAAATGTTATGTTCTTATGAATATGATGTGATTGATATTTCTTTTGTTTACCCTTACTGAGCATTTGAGCTCACCCTTTTATTTTTCCTTTTCCCCAGGATATAGAGAAAGTTTTTAGGTAAGAAAAAAAAGGACGATCTTTATGGGAGATGTTGAAGATCTTTCCCCACGATTAGAAGATTATATTCCGAGTTTCCAAAGACACTAAACTATTATGATCCTTGTGTGTGTGTTTTTGTTATGTACTAAGTATTCCGCAAATGTAATGTAATGTCAATGTACGTCATGATTCGGGTCTCTACAGTTGGTATTAGAGGAAAGGTTTAGTCAACCTTTGGAAACTAGGACGCGAAAACATTAGTGAGATCCCTAGAGATATTTCTAAGGCATGTCTAGGGATGTCCCTAAGGATAGGTATACATATAGGATATAGTCCTAGCACTACGATAACGATCTTAGAATTTTACCTAAGATGTTAGATATTGAAGTTACTCCCCCTTTATTATGATTTTTGCATCTCACACTATTCTTTTTGGGTTTTAGAAAATGGCTGGAAACAAGATGATTCACGATAATGGAGGATATGATGGAAAATGGAATGATATTCTTCATAATAAATCAAATGAAATGGGATTTGGAAGTCCAGACATCATTGTTATGCCGAATCGGCAATCTCATAATATGATCAATAAAGTAAAATTTGGTAAGTTTCCTGACTCATCTAATAAGAGAAAGATGGAGTTTCATGATGATCATAGAGGAAAGAAAGTTCAATTTCCCCTATGTAAATCATGTGGGAAGAGGAATCAAGGAGAATGTTTCAAAGGAACTGGAAGATGCTTTGGTTGTGGAAAAGAAGGACATAAAACCAGTAAGTGCAATGGAAGAGTTTCAGTTAACACCATGGATGAGGTTAAAGGTGTTTCTACGACATCAACAATGGTTAAATGTTTTAAATGTGGAATGTACGGGCATTATGCAAACCAATGCCCTAAGGGAATGTATCATGAAGAGAATAGGTATGGTCGTATGGGTAGTATTTTTTTTGATGATGATGAAGAGACTACAAATGATATGTGAGATGAAAGAATTGTTGAATCTCGGTCAATGGTTTAAGAAGGTAGTGGAAGGATTACATGTTTATCAAGTGTAATGTTGTACTATAGAATAAAAAGACATCTAAGGATTGTTACACTGTTGTCTTTCCTTAAGTTTTGAAAGTTTATGATGAATAGTATGAGTAACAATGAAAGGTTATTCAGATATTTTTTTGGAAATTGGATGATATGCGCATAATGAAGTGATAAAGATTAAATGAAATGTTTGACAGTATTCATGAGCTCATGATTGATATAAGGACTAAGTGATATCATGGTTTGAGTATATATAATTTTTGGATTTTGGTATGTGGAAAGAGTTAACTTTTGACAGCATTCATGTTTTCAATAAGGTTTAATTGGTATTCATTTTTCAAGAGAATACATGATTAAGGTATTCACATGATTGGAATGTGACCAACAAGACATATCATATGATATATGTGGATCAACGATGGTATTAAATCTATGGTAATTGTTTTCACTATATTATGAGAGTGGACTGCAGTATTATGGATAAGCCTAAAGATTGGAATGGATTATGTTGGACATAAGATTGTATTGTTTAAGGATAGAAGTTTTTCGATATTATTGATGGGATGCTATAGTAATATAGTTTTAAAAAAAGGACAACCTGTTGGAAGGGCGACAGCCCATCGCGTCGGACAAGGCTATGGGAATCGAACCCACAACCGAAGTGTGACTGGCCTTTATTGCCTACCAATGGCCTACAGGAAGTCCCTGTTTAGTAGAAACTAGTTTTATTTTATTAAGCGGTATGATATATGAAGTATAAGTCCATTTTAGGAACCATATATGGTTAATCTCACTATTGAATGACTTGTGTATATTTAATAACTTTTGTTAACCTTTTGTTTGAAACAAATGGAATGACCCTTCATTCTATCACATGATCTGCTAACACTTCACGAATAACAAATTCAACATCATTTATTTAAGAGATGAAGTAGAAATTGTTCAAGGCACGAACAACAGTGAGATTGTACCAAAATAAAATAAGTATTTATTCTAATTCAAATTATTCAACTTTAGGGAATCAATCTTGAAAACCCAAAATGTTGTCATAGTGCTCTTATATCTGATTAATCAGATGGTACCTTAGATCGTCACAAATTTATTGATTTGTGATTTTTGGCTTTTCCATAGCCATGTTCTCTACCACTCTCCATCAGAACATGAGGGTTAGATTTTTCTTCCATATACATATTTTCACCTATGTGGAAACCCAGTGATTAGTTTATTTGGGTAACCGTTACGTTTCATACTTTTGTTTTTAAAGATTGGTTTTGGTATTCCTTTTTATGATGTGGGTTTCTATTAAAGAAACTTCCGAGTAGTAAACCATTTATTACCCCGACGAATTTCGAGGGCGAACTTCATTTTAAGGGGGGTAGAATGAAACACCCCGAGATTTTATGAAAATTATTTTTTTAATTTCATTAATGTCTTGTGCTACACCAAGATTACCTTGCTCTATACGCAACACCGTATTAGCTTGCAGTATACGCAACACTATTCTTGGATCGTGTTACACACAATTTTGATAATAGTTATTCTATGCAACATTGAGTATATATATATATATATATTCAATGTATAAATGAAATATGTTTGGATTCTATTATATGAAACAACGAAGGAATCTTTCACAACACGCAACCCTGACTTGGCTTGCATTACATGCAATCGCGACCTTCCTCGAGAGTGTGTGTTGTACGCAATATCGGGTTTTAATAAACAATGATATATTATATAATATTGTCATGAACTAGACGTTATGAATAGTATTAACTAAATTTTGAATTTTATAACATTATTATTCATCTTACACATTTTCTAGAACATGGTATAAGAACAAAATAAATTTTTCGGGTAAAATAAGTATTTTTCAAAAAATGCAGTTTTGCCGCCTTTTGATGGAGCACCCACTTTAAATATACTTTTTGACATTTTTATATGTTAAATTTGACAAAATAAAATTCTTCTTTTGAATCAGGATGTAAAAATTTACATTAGATAAAGTTTTGATATTTTTCCGATAACTTTCATATTTTAATGAATAGTAAAAACACGCTATATTTTAATTAAAAACAACTTTTTCATCATAATATCTTATGTGGTTAAATTATAATATTGAATGGTTTTAAAGTATAAATAGAATATATTTTTACCATTTAATATAATGTATGTCATTAGCATTGATTTTACCTGGAATTCGTAGGTTAAATCAATTCAATCTTTTGCAATGTTTTAAAGAAAAACATGTTTTCTTTCGATAACGGGATTAATTTTTATTTAATTTCTGCAACTTTTGTGTATTGAATTTGGAAAAATGGATTCCATATTTGGAATCAGTGGATCCAAATTATGTTAATAAGCTAATTTTTATTTTTGGGAATTATGAATAGTAACTACGGTAAATTTTATTTACCATAGTTAAAGGTAAATCGGGTAATTAAGGTTAAATATAATATTTTAAAATTACCCTAACAAATTTCAAAATCCTATTGGATGACTAAAAGTAAACCCATATCAACTAAGGGTCGGATTAGATTCATTTTATGGACTTTTGACCATGAAAATAATTTAATTATTATTAAAACCAAAGAAAGTGACAACATGTCACTTTCTTAAATCTTATAAGTATAATAATTTTAACATAGTAATAAACATCATAAAACTTAGAACATGAATAGTCTCCATAAATCTAAAAACATTATCTACATCATGAAAATTTATTTAGAATTTTTTGGGATTAAATAATTATCATTAATTGTGACACAATAGTGATGTAGAAATTATTTATGTTGTGAAAAATCAAGAATATAGTTTTTATTAAACTAATAGTGACCATAAAAGGAACAAAACCCTGACCAAAACTTATTTTACATGTAAAGTTAAACTATAATCATCCAATGGACGAATATTAGACCATTTGGAGTCTTATACAAGCAATTATGACACTTATATTATTTTATTTTAAATGATGCCAAAGTTGTCACCTTCATAATTTAATAAATATAACAATTTAAATATTGTGATTTTAAGATGCTAAATTCGCGTAAATGTATTATTATGAAAGGTAATATATTTATATTCATCATAGGATTTTATTTTAAATTTTTATGCAACAAATATGTATATTAAATAATTATACAAAAATGATATAGTAATTATTTTATTAAGAGATAAACCAAATAAATGGGATTAAAAATAATAAAATAAATATTATATGAACTATTTAATGTGATACACTAATTTTATAGATAAATATGACCTCTTATTAATATATTAAAGCTTTTAGTTCGAACATATCTTCTGTATATATTTTATTTAAATTCAAATAAATGAATAGTGTCAAAATTGACACTATTGTTATTTTATAAAAATAACATATTATAAAATTGTTTAAAAATCAAAAAAATATTTAAAAATTATAAATTCAAATTTATATGGTCTATAATGTTACAAAGTAAACAATTATGGAAAATTAACAACAAATAAGTAAATATTTGTTATAATTTAAAATTTAGAATTCTATTACCACAAATAAACTTAAATAGATTAAATAAGGATAAATCAAAATGATAAGGTTTATAATAATATCCAAACATGTCTAAATTTTATTGGTTGGTGAGCTTACAACCCTGTCTCATCTAATCTTCGAATATGAGTCATTTTTGGAGGTTTTTAAGTGGGGTTAGATTTATTATAAATTAATATTTTTTAGAATTCCAAAGGTGCCCCTCTCCTCCCTTATAAAAGGGCACCTCCTCCCTCTCTTCCTCACACAACTTTGAGCCTTCAAGATCGGCCAAACCCCTGCAAAATTCCCTTCTCCACTTCCCTAGAAACATCCTAGAGGTTATGGTATTCCTCAAAGACCAATTTTAGTGCCCTAAGAGGAGGTCTCAAAAAGGCGCTTCAAAGAAGAGGTAATTTCCATTACCGATTCATTCACCTTTATTTCTTCTTCCACTTCTTCTTCTTAGGTTGTTTCATTATGAAGTAATAACATCAGTGTCACTCATTTACCGATATGTTATTATAAGTATGAAACAATCCTAATTCACCATCTATCCATCCTACGGAAAACGAAATCACCGCGCGTGCGTACGTACGGAATACCATCTCCATGCCGTGGTGTAATCTATTTTTCCACCAACACCTTACATGGATGGGTATTATGGTGTAAAGAATAACTATACATAGTTATTATAACATCATAATGATTCTGATATATTGTATCATATACTCCAATTCAATTCAATAATTATTGAAATGATATCATTGCTCGTGCGTACATAAGGACTACCGTCTCCACGACGCGATGAGATTCATTCTCCATGTTAACCATTTAAGAATGATTATAAAGTATATATAAGCAATAATAATGGAATATATGACACTATAAAGCTAATGGATTTATTTTTATGTATATGTATGTCATCTACTTAATTCCACTCAATTCAATAAGGAAACGAAAACAACGTTCATGCGTATGTACGGCCTACCGTCTCCATGAACGGTGTATTTCATTCCATTTATCGATCCATTATATATATTTATATTCCGAATATATATTATATATAAATCATGTTTTATATTCTATAATTATGTAATAATGATATAAGTAATCATATGAATAATTACAAGTTAAAACACGAACGACAAATGAAACGATTTTACCCAAAACGCTTTTTTAACATGGAATTTACAAAAGAACGGGTAATATAAAGTCATAAGTGAACCATATATGATATCATAACAATGAATAAGATTATGTACTAAGTTAATGACATTATTTAAATCATTATACAGGAGGTTCGGATACGTACAAAGCATATCGGACATAAGGTAAGGGAAATATCACAATCTCACTTTTATCCGAGATTGTTTTTACTTTGGTATTTACTGGGGTGTATTTTATCATCCACATCCATGTTCCCTCAATATGTAATATTATTTCCATCCTTCTACAATAGTTTATATCCAATTTTACCCTTCGGTGAGTTTTTTTGTAAAAGATATGAAAGGAATCTTTTGACGTTTTTCGTACGAGGTACTTTTTGACTTTTCCGACAAAAGTACGAAGAATGTTTTTTTAACTTATACGGCATGAATGGATTTTTAAAACACTATTTACAAGAAGATTCCTTTAAAAGTTTTCAAGTTTATTTTTAATCATCTTCTTTTAGTTTAATGTTGTATGACATGTTAAGAAAGGAAAAATGTTTTTGAAGAAGAAAGGATATTTTCCTCAAGAATGGAGTTCATGTGTTTTATCAAAATTATTTTCCATCTAAGATAATAAAGGGTTATGTTTCTGTCCCTATTATTACATTGATTTGACTATGTTGTGATGGAATTATTTTTATGAATTCCTTTATCTTATATGAATTGTTTTATGATTTCATGATGCTTAAGATTCCCATTTGTATTACATGGGTTATGAAATGATGTATGATTTATGATTTTGTGGCACACATAAGAATGGTATCATTACGAGATGGGTGGGACCTATATATCCCTCCAATTCATTGGGTAAAGATTTTATATATCATGAGATAGACATTGCTGGAATGGTAGGTTATACCTGTTCCGTGAAACAGGACTGAAACGAGGGTGACTCTGTTCAGAAAGGGACTTTGTCCACTAAGATAGTCTGGGAAATGAGTCTTGACTAACAAGAAAGGATTCTCTATGATTATGTGTGTATGCCAAAATGTTTCCTGTTTTATGTTATGATTATTGGGATTTCATTTCACTACTATGATTTATCCCATGTTATGAAATTATGCTCTCTTTTGCAGGTTAAGATTTCCAAAATGTGATGTTCTTATGAATATGATGTGATTGATAATTCTTTTTTTTACCCTTACTGAGCATTTGAGCTCACCCTTTTATGTTTTCTTTTCCCCAGGATATAAACAAAGGTTTTAGGTAAGAAAAAAAAGGAAGATCTCTATGGGTGATGTTGAAGATCTTTCCCCACAATTAGAAGATTATATTCCGAGTTTCCAAAGACACTAAACTATTTCGATCCTTGTGTGTGTGTTTTTGTTATGTACTAAGTATTCCGCAAATGTAATGTAATGTCAATGTACGTCAAGCTTCGGGTCTCTATAGTTGGTATCAGAGGAAAGGTTTAGTCAACCTTTTCAAACTAGGGCGCGAAAACGTTAGGGAGATCCCTAGAGATAATTCTATGGTATGTATAGGGATGTCCCTAAGGATAGGTATTCATATAGGATATAGTCCTAGCACTACGATAATGATCTTAGAATTTAACCTAAGATGTTAGATATTGAAGTTACTCCCCCTTTATTATTATTTTTGCATCTCACACTATTCTTTTTGGGTTTTATAAAATGGCTGGAAACAAGATGATTCACGATAATGGAGGATATGATGGACAATGGAATGATATTCTTCATAAGAAATCAAATGAAATGGGATTTGGAAGTCCAAACATCATTATTATTCCAAATCAGCACTCTCATAATATGATCAATAAAGTAAAATTTGGTAAGTTTCCTGACTCGGCTAATAAGAGAAAGATGTAGTTTCATGATGATCATAGAGGAAAGAAAGTTCAATTTCCCCTATGTAAATCATGTGGGAAGGGGCATCAAGGAAAATGTCTCAAAGGAATTGGAAGATGCTTTGGGTGTGGAAAAGAAGGACACAAAGCCAGTAAGTGCAATGGAAAAGTTTCAGTTAACACCATGGATGAGGTTAATGGTGTTGCTACGACATCAACAATGGTTAAAGGTTTTAAATGTGTAATGTACGAGCATTATGCAAACCAATTCCCTAAGGGAATGTCTCATGAAGAGAATCGATATGGTCGTATGGGTAGTATTTTTGTTGATGATGATGAAGAGACTACAAATGATATGTGAGATGAAAGAATTGTTGATGCTCGGTCAATGGTTTAAGAAGGTAGTGGAATGGTTACATGTTTATCAAGTGTAATGTTGTACTATAGAATAAAAAGACATCTAAGGATTGTTACACTGTTGTCTTTCCTTAAGTTTTGAAAGTTTATGATGAATGGTATGAGTAACAATGAAAGGTTATTCAGATATTTTTTTGGAAAGTGGATGATATGCGCATAATGAAGTGATAAAGAGAAAATGAAATGTTTGACAGTATTCATGAGCTCATGATTGATATAAGGACTAAGTGATATCATGGTTTGAGTATATAGAATTTTTGGATTTTGGTATGTGGAAATAGTTAACTTTTGATAGCATTAATGTTTTCACTAAGGTTTAATTGGTATTAATTTTTCAAGAGAATACATGATTAATGTATTCACATGATTGGAATGTGACCAACAAGACATATCTTATGATATATGGGGATCAACGATGGTATTAAATCTCTGGTAATTGTTTTCACTATATTATGAGAGTGGACTGCAGTATTATGGATAATCCTAAAGATTGGAATGGTTTATGTTGGACATAAGATTGTATTGTTTAAGGATAGAAGTTTTTCAATATTATTGATGGGATGTTATAGTAATATAGTTTTAGAAAAAGGACAACCTGCAGGACGGGAGACAGCCCATCGCGTCGGACAAGGCTGTGGGAATCGAACCCACAACCGAAGTGCGACTGGCCTTTATTGCCTACCACTGGCCTACAGGAAGTCCCTGTTTAGTAGAAACTAGTTTTATTTTATTAAGCGGTATGATATATAAAGTATAAGTCCATTTTAGGAACCATATATGATTAATCTCACTATAGAATGACTTAGGTATATTTAATAACTTTTGCTAACCTTTTGTTTGAAACAAATGGAATGACCCTTCATTCTATCACATGATCTGCTAACACTTCACGAATAACAAATTCAACTTCATTTATTTAAGAGATAAAGTGGAAATTGTTCAAGGCACGAACAACAGTGAGAATGTACTAAAATAATGTAAGTATTTATTCTAATTCAAATTCTTCATCTTTAGGGAAACGATCTTGAAAACCCAAAATGTTGTCCTAGTGCTCTTATATCTGATTAATCAGATGGTACCTTAGATCATCATAAATTTATGGATTTGTGATTGTTGGATTTTCCATAGCCATGTTCTCTACCACTCTCCATTAGAACATGATGGTTATATTTTTCTTCCATATCCATATTTTCACCTATGTGGAAACCCAGTGATTAGTTTATTTGGGTAACCGTTACGTTTCATACTTTTGTTTTTAAAGATTGGTTTTGGTATTACTTTTTACAATGTGGGTTTCTATTAAAGAAACTTTCGAGTAATAAACCATTTATAACCCCGACGAATTTCGAGGGCGAAATTCATTTTAAGGGGGGTAGAATGTAACACCCTGAGATTTTATGAAAAATATTTTTTTAATTTCATTAATGTCTTGTGCTACACCAAGATTACCTTGCGCTATACGCAATACCGTAGTATCTTGTAGTATAGGCAACACTATTCTTGGATCATGTTACACACAATTTTGATAATAGTTATTCTATGAAACATTGAGTATATATATATATATATATATATATATATATATATTCAATGTATAAATGAAATATGGTTGGATTCTATTATACGAAACAACGAAGGATTCTTTCACAACACGCAACCCTGACTTGGCTTGCATTACACGCAATCACGGCCTTCCTCGATAGCGTGTGTTGTACGCAATACGGGGTTTTAATAAACAATGATATATTATTATAATATTGTCATGAACTAGCCATTATGAATAGTATTAACTAAATTTTTAATTTTATAACATTATTATTCATCTTACACATTTTCGAGAACATGGTATAAGAACAAAATAAATTTTTCGGGTAAAATAAGTATTTTTAAAAAAATACAGTTTTGCCGCCTTTTGATGGCACACCCACTTTAAATCTAGTTTTTGACATTTTTATATGTTCAATTTGACAAAATAAAATTCTTCTTTTGAATCAGGATGTAAAAATTTACATTAGATAAAGTTTTGATAATTTTCCGATAACTTTCGTATTTTAATGAATAGTAAAAACACGCTATATTTCAAATAAAAACAACTTTTTTCATCATAATATCTTATGTGGTTAAATTATAATATTGGGTGGTTTTAAAGTATAAATAGAATATATTTTTACCATTTAATAAAATGTATGTCATTAGCATTGATTTTACCTTGAATTCGTAGGTTTAATCAATTCAATCTTTTGCAATGTTTTAAAGAAAAACCTATTTTCTTTCGACAACGGGATTAATTTTATTTTAATTTCTGCAAATTTTGTGTATTGTATTTGGAAAAATGGATTCCATATTTGGAATCAGTGGATCAAAATTATGTTAATAAGCTACTTTTTATTTTTGGAAATTATGAATAGTAACTACGATAAATTTTATTTACCATAGTTAAAGGTAAATCGGGTAATTAAGGGTAAATATAATATTTTAAAATTACCCTAACAAATGTAAAAATCCAATTGGATGACTAAAAGTAAACCCATATCAACTAAGGGTCGGATTAGATTCATTTCATGGACTATTGACCACGAAAATAATTTAATTATTATTAAAACCAAAGAAAGTGACAACATGTCACTTTCTTAAATCTTATAAGTATAATAATTTTAACTTAGTGATAAATATCATAAAACATCGAACATGAATAGTCTCCATAAATCTAACAAAATTATCTACATCATGAGAATTTATTTAGAATTTTTTGGGATTAAATATTTATCATTAATTGTGACACAATAGTGATGCAGAAATTATTTATCTAGTGAAAAATCAAGAATATAGTATTTATTAAACTAATAGTGACCATAAAAGGCACAAAACCCTGAACAAAACATATCGGTCATGTAAAGGTAAACTATAATCATCCAATGGTAGAATATTTTACCATTTGGAGTCTTATACAAGAAATTATTACACTTATATTATTTTATTTTAAATGATGCAAAATTTGTCACCTTCATAATTTAATAAATATAACAATTTAAATATTGTGATTTTAAGATGATAAATTCGAGTAAATGTATTATTGTGGAAGTTAATATATTTATCTTAATCATAGTATTTTATTTTAAATTTTTATGCAACAAACAAGTATATTAAATAATTATACAATAATGATGTAGTAATTATTTTATTAAGAGATAAACCAAATAAATGGTTTTAAAAATAATAAAATTTATATTATATGTACTATTTAATAGTATCCACTAATTTTATAGATACATATGACCTTTTATTAATATATTAAAGCTTTTAGTTCGAACATATATTCTTTATATAGTTTATTTAAATTCAAATAAATGAATAGTGTCAAAATTGACACTATTGTTATTTTATAAAAATAACATATTATAAAATTTTGTAAAAATCACATAAATATTTAAGAATTATAAATTTAAATTTATATGGTCTATAATGTTATAAAGTAAACAATTATAGAAAATTCACAACAAATAAGTAAATATTTTTTATAATTTAAAATTTATAATTTTATTACACAAATAAACTTAAATAGATTAAATAAGGATAAATCAAAATGATAAGGTTTAAAATAAGATCCAAACATGTCTAAATTTGATTGGTTGATGAGATTACAACCCTATCTCATATAATCTTAGAATATGAGTAATTTTTGGAGGATTTTAAGTGGGGTTAGATTTATTATAAATTAATATTTTTAAGAATTCCAAAGGTGCCCCTCTCCTCCCTTATAAAAGGGCACCTCCTCCCTCTCTTCCTCACACAACTTTGAGACTTCAAGCTCGGCCAAACCCCTGAAAATGTATCTTATCCACTTCCCTAGAAACATCATAGAGGTTATGGACTTCCTCAAAGACCAATTTTAGTGCCCTAAGAGGAGGTCTCAAAAAGGCGCTTCAAAGAAGAGGTAATTTCCTTTACCGATTCTTTCACCTTTATTTCTTCTTCCACTTCTTCTTCTTAGGTTGTTTCATTATGAAGTAATAACATCAGTATCACTCATATACCGATATGTTATTATAAGTATGAAACAATCATAATTCACCATCTATCTATCCTACGGAAAACGAAATCACCGCGCGTGCGTACGTACGGAATATCGTCTCCACGTCGTGGTGTAATATGTTTTTCCACCAACACCTTACATGGATGGGTATTATGATGTAAAGAATAACTATACATAGTTATTATAACATCATAATGATTCTGATATATTGTATCATCCATTCCAATTCAATTCAATAATTATTGAAATGATATCATCGCTCGTGCGTACGTACGGACTACCGTCTCCACGACGCGATGAGATTCATTCTCCATGTTAACCATTTAAGAATGATTATAAAGTATATATAAGAAATAATAATGGAATATATAAAATTATAAAGCTACTGGATTTATGTGTATATATATGTATGTCATCTACTTAGGACCACTCAATTCAATAAGGAAACAAAAACAGCGTTCATGCGTACATACGGCCTACCGTCTCCATGAACGGTGTATTTCTTTCCATTTATCAATCCATTATATATATTTATATTCTGAATATTTATTATATATAAATCATGTTTTATATTATATAATTAAGTAATAATGATCTAAGTAATCATATGAATAATTACAAGTTAAAACACGAACGACAAATGAAACGATTTTACCCAAAACGCTTCTTTAACATGAAATTTACAAAAGAACGGGTAATATAAAGTCATAAGTGAACCATATATGATATCATAACAATGAATATGATTCTGTAATAAGTTAATGACATTATTTAAATCATTATACATGAGGTTTGGATACGTACAAAGCATATCGGACATAAGGTAAGGGAACTATCACAATCTCACTTTTATCGGAGATTATTTTTACTTTGGTATTTAGTGGGGTGTATTTTATCATCCACATCCATGTTACCTCAATAGGAAATACTATTTCCATCCTTATATAATAGTTTATATCCAATTTTACCCTTCGGTGAGTTTTTTGTAAAAGATATGAAAGGAATCTTTTGTCGTTTTTCGTACGAGGTACTTTTTGACTTTTCTGAAAAAAGTACGAAGAATGTTTTTTTAACTTATACGGCATGAATGGATTTTTAAAACATTATTTCCAAGAAGCTTCATTTAAAAATTTTCAAGTTTATTTTTAATCAACTTATTTTAGTTTAATGTTGTATGACATGTTAAGAAAGGAAAAATGTTTTTGAAGAAGAAAGGATATTTTCCTCAAGAATGGAGTTCATGTGTTTTATCAAAATTATTTTCCATCTAAGATAATAAAGGGTTCTGTTTCTATCCCTATTATTACATTGATTTGACTATGTTGTGATGGAATTATTTTTATGAATTCCTTTATCTTATATGAATTGTTTTATGATGTCATGATGTTTAAGATTCCCATTTGTATTACATGGGTTATGCAATGATGTATGATTTATGATTTTGTGGCACACATAAGAATGGTATCATTACGAGATGGGTGGGACCTATATCTCCCTCCAATTCATTTGGTAAAGATCTTATATCTCATGAGATAGACATCGCTGGAATGGTAGGTTATACTGGTTCAGTGAAACAGGAATGAAACGAGGGTGACTCAGTTCAGAAAGGGACTTTGTCCACCAAGATAGTCTTCACAATGAGTCTTGACTAACAAGAAATGATTCTCTATGATTATGTGTGTATGACACAATGTTTCATGTTTTAAGTTATTATTAATGGGATTTCATTTCACTACTATGATTTATCCCATGTTATGAAATTATGCTCTCTTTTACAGGTTAAGATTTCCAAAATGTTATGTTCTTATGAATATGATGTGATTGATATTTCTTTTGTTTACCCTTACTGAGCATTTGAGCTCACCCTTTTATGTTTTCTTTTCCCCAGGATATAAAGAAAGGGTTTAGGTAAGAAAATAAAAGGAATATCTTTATGGGATATGTTGAAGTTCTTTCACCACGATTAGAAGATTATATTCCGAGTTTCCAAAGACACTAAACTATTACGATCCTTGTGTGTGTTTTTTTTATGTACTAAGTATTCCGTAAATGTAATGTAATGTCAATGTACGTCAAGATTCGGGTCTCTACACTATATTTACAAGAAATGGTGAATATAATATAATATATAAAATGAGTTGTTATTACAATGGTTTAATAATTATTTACCACCTATCAAAAATCAAATTGGAGATGATTTTATTTTTCATGCATAAATATGTGATACTTGTTCCTAATTTCGATGTAACTCATTTCCCACCACCATAAATCATGGATGATTATTAAAATAGATTTAATATTTATATATGATATTTAAATTATATTAATTAATTTTTAGAGGTTAATTATTTTATTAACATTCTTTCATTCAATTATTTATAAAATGGAAACATCACCTTTGTTTATGTATGGACTACCATCACTACATAGTGAGGTTATATGTTTTTAATAACAATGTTATATTATTTTTTCTAATTATTATATGAAGAGTACATTTTATATTTTTATCATTATTAAAACATTTAAATGATTTTTTCATTATTGATGTGCATTGAAAATTACAACTAAATCATAACATACATGAATTATGATGTAGTTAAAACCTAATATAATGATGGAAAAATATATTATAACTGAAATGTTGATAATTTTTTATAATTTTTTATTATAATTTTTGATTATTTATGGTTATATAATATAATAATAATTAAATAAAAATTTATTATAAATTATGATATATTTCTTTTATAAAAAATATATTACCTTAGGGTTTCTTCCTAATTAATATTTATTGATACATGTTTTAATTATATGCATTATTTTCATATTTCTATGGTTTATACAATCCCAAATAATTTTTTTGGAATAATACATAATTTAATTCATGTAATTTAAGTAATAATATTATTTTCTTTCTTCCAATTTATTTTTATTAATAAATTACTAATATTGTATGGGGTTTTAAACATAATTTTGTTTCATTGACAGATGTTTAATATCATACACCTAAAATAATTTTTTGATATATTTCTTCTAACCTAGAAATAATTTTTATTTCTATTATCCAAATGACCAGGGTTTATTATTTTTTATTTTACGTAAGTTATTTAATGGTTTTTTTCCTCAAAATTTACCATATCTGTAATGTATTAATGTTATAATATCATTCTTAATGGGATTACTTCATCTTACGATTTTAGAGTGATAAAAGTTCATGACTTATCTATCAAAATCATTTTTTTATAAATATTTATTTTTTTATATTAATTTTTTTCATTTCATTTTCCTCCATTTATATTCTAATGAAATAAAAATAATGATTTTATTGAAAGATGGATTTTTTTATCTAATGTTGAGAATATCTTCTTAAATGTCCATATATACATTAAATTTTGTTATGTAATTTTTTTTATTTTTCTTAATTAATAGTCAATGAGATCTTCTAATCATTTTAAAAATGTGTTACTTTTTACTTTCTACCGAAAATATGAATGGAATTTTTTAACAAACAAGAAATTAATGTAATCACATTCCATCATGAATGTTTGTTTCATTAAAAATTCATTTATTTATTATCTTATTTTTATTCAAGATAAAATTTATTCCCAAATAATTTTAAAATTTATTTATTCTAAAGAAGTGATTTAAAAAAAATTATTTTTCTCAGAATATGTTCTAGTGATGTTTTAATGGTATATATATCTATTTCAACATCCTTTAATGTTTCATTTGAATTTATTAGGATTTTATAGAATTTCACAATAACTGTTACTTCTCTTGATTTTTTAACATAATAATGATGTAATGATTTTGAAACCCATACCACTTCTTTGAGGTATTATTTGATGATACAATTCATGTTTTATGATGTTGTGTAATAAAATTGTATGCTATTTAGTATGTGGTGAGTGTTAATGTAATTGTTATGCCCTATAATTTATTAGGTTTGAAATTATATCTCATGGTAAAATATTTAATGAAATGGGATAGAACCTTGATCATAGAGGAATGTTTTCTAATAATATATTATTGGGAGTGAAGTTCAGCTATTAAAATTATAGAATTGAGAGTGACCCCTATCCACAATGATAGTCATGGAAATAAGCCTTGAATAAGGAAATTATTTTATATTCTTATGTGTATGTCAAAAATATTTTTTATTCTTATGGTACGTGTTCAATGCTCATGATTGCTTATTAATGATATTATACTCAAATTTATATTTCCACTCTACTGATACATATTTAATCCATGATTCTTTGATATGATATATTAATTGATGGGTATTATTTTATATTTTTGGTAATGTTTTTTCATTATGATATTGTTATATTACTATCACATATGATCATTTATTTTTGTCGATAATGTTTACCCAAACTGAGCATCTGAGAATGTACATTCTTTTGTTACCCATACCTAAGATATGAAGAATTGTGTTATGATTGTTATGAATTTGAAGTGATTTATTGGTGAAAAACTAAATTATAAAATTATGTAGATCATTTATTTAATGAAATTTTATTTATTTATGTTTCAAAAAAAAACATAACCATTGTCATTCTAGTGTGGATCATATTAAAATATAAAGGGTATTTCTAAAAAATTTCTATTTATATATGAAATTTTATAGTTAAATATATCGATTAGATGGTGTTTTTTATAACCCTTTATCTGGTAACATATTCATATTGATGTAGATATAGGGTATGTCTTGACTTATTTGAGACCCCATAAGTATAACTACACAACCCATGACATGGAATTAACATTTGTAATATTCACCATGATGATGTTGATGCATTTTCTCCTGGGAATATTTTCATTGTTTACATAGAGCATCAGAGTTGTAGTAATATATATAAAAAGGGAGATCGAAAAAATAGACAGAGAAACTGGTTGGAGTTCCTAAAATAATATTAAATTGATCTATTATATATTTCATTTTAGGAAAACATTCTGGTTAATTACCTTATCTAGAAATTCCAATCTCACTATTTAGAGGATTCCTCTTAATATATTGCCTTGTTATAGCTGAATATGGTAGAGGATAGAGTTAAATACTAATGTAGTCATTTTTGGTGTTTCGACCCCTTATTCTGCATGTGAGGAAGCCTTAGTTGGGTGATATCGATGATGATATTTTGTTTTACAATATATCCTCAGAAGATGATCCATATGGATTATATAGTGGTGGAAATGATATCATCTTTTTTATTGATAGATTTTTGTTCTAGTTATGTTGTATAATATAATGAAGTATTTTTTGAAAACACCACTAGTGTTACATTATATACTAGAAATGCTTTAAAAAGACCATAGATAAAAGTTTTGGTGGGTTGGCATAATTAAGTGAGTTACTTTGTTTTTCAAGATTCTTCATCTATCTTCCTGTAAAGGATGAACAATATATTCCATCTAGTATGAATCAATTTTATTTAGATAAAAAATAATGTGGGAATTAATAAAATTTTTTAGGGATTCTATGAATTGTAAGTGAAAATGATTCTTCTAGTAGGATTATTAACAGACAGACCAAGTCTAAACAATTCTATCATATTAGGGAGAAGATTTTAGTTGATAGTGTCATGAAAATATTTAGGAATCATATTTTTTTTGAATTAATGATATAACAATGATGATTATATATATACATGATTATCATTTCATGACATGGTTGTGGAGATATTTTAGAAGGATTTATGTGGTAGAGTTACAAATGATAAAAACAATCCAGTCCCAGAAAAATGGCCTTATTATGGGGACCAAACATGTTTTTGAAGATATTCAAAGAATAAATGTATTGGAATATGTTCATAGTTATATGACCTATTTCTGTTGATGGGGTTTTCATATAGAAATAGATAACAATCCAGTATCAAAAAGGATACATTGGGAAAATCTATTGTAGACAATGTGGGTCACCCCACGACTAAACATATATTACAATGACTTCTATTGATGGTCTATAATCGGAGGATGAGACAATAGAAAATGTATAGTTTAACTATCAATGTATGGGGAAATTCAAAATAAAATTGAAATCATAGAAATACAAATATCATTGTTTATTGGTTTTCAGGTGGACAAATAATGTTTTAATATGCTTCATCCCATGATGAGAATTGTGTATATTTTTTTATGGTAGAAATAGTTTTCTAAGGACCCTCATGCCTTTCAAAATATTAAATATGATTAGTGATGTTTCTAACAACATATATTTACCCCCATAGTTGGATTGGGTGTAAGGAATCTTATATGTGTCACAAATGAGAAGGTATTTTCATGACCAAAAATAGCTTATGGAGTTACAAAATATTGGCAAAGATGAGGGATCCACCTAATCAAACGTACCCTATGGAAATCAAGGACAAAAAACAGGGGATCATATGTCAGAAGACCATTAATCTTTTTCAAGTTTATTCCATTCATGTTAATGTACTCATGATCTCAATAGATGTTCATTTAAACATATAGTCTCTGTACGATCGCCTTTTTGGTATCTTTTTCATTTTGGGATGCAAGTGTATAAAGGTGAGGAGAATGAAACTGTAATGTACTGGACTTATGTAGGACATTAAATTGTTAAAATCGATTGTTTAGGGAGTTCTGGGAGGCAACAATAGCTCGTTCCATGAGTTTTCATGTTTTTTATAGTATTTCTATCGGAGAATCAAGGTGTCAGTGTTGATGAGTTAGGGGTGTTGGTGACGGTGAGTCAGGGCTTTGGTTCCATGGCATCGATGCTAGGGAATTAATGCAAGGCCATCAACGTTAGGGTGTTAGTGAGTCATTGTGTCAGTAGCTCAAAATTGCTGAATCATTGTCTATAGGTCACATCAGTATCTCAATTTCAGTAGATCAACCTCAGTAGGTTGCATCAGAAGATCAATTTTAGTTTCTCATAATTAGTAGGTGGATTCAGTTGCTTACCCGTTGGTAGTCTAGAATTGGTGACTCACCCATTGGTTACTCATTTCCTATTTTTCCAGTCTTTTTTTATTTTTCTAGTTTTGTCCCTCTTATATCATATTTGACATAAACTGAGTTTAAATCCTTGTTTGAGCCTTTAAAAGGATATTATGTATATCCTCATTATCCTAAGGTTCCGAGTAATGGATATTGAAATTGTTCTTCCTTTAATATAGGATCCGGCTCTTTAATGACAGGATCTTCCCTTCACAGTGTGTTTTTCATTCCATTTTGGTACGCCTAAAGCCTTCCTCTCTTAAAAATTCGTTCACCTATGATAAAGTCCAATCATAATAATATTTCGTAGAGTTTTTTGTGCCTCACATGATCAATTATTCTTGGCACAAATTGGAGATTTTGTAACATGTTGTCTCATGTAGGTATTATTTTATCTCTCTATATTTTTGTATCATGCATGGTGGGTGTACTAATATTTATTCCTGAAAAATGGATGAATCCTTTTCTTATTATTTAATAAATGAGGGTATGTGAATATTATCAAAAGATAATTGGGTCTATTAAATAACATTATTGGAATCCTTTGATGTAGTTTACCTGTTCTATTTGTTATATTTGATTCTTTTATGGTTTGATGAGGTTGTATGCCTTCTATAAACCATGGTTGTTGGGGGTATCTATATGCACACTGGTGATGTTCTATTTTTTTATTATTATTGATAAATGGTTTTAAAATTAAATATTCTTAATCATGTAAACTTGGTTAATTAAATGGATTCCCCATGATCAAACACGTTCTGTGATCACCCCGTTTATTTAATTTGTAATTACTGTTTCTATAATGGCTAATTATGAATACACATGGCTTAATGGTGTTTCTATGTATTGTGTATTTTATGCGGTCGTAGGCTTGTGTATGTTTTGGGTACATGGCTGGACAAAGGAGTAGGATCTATGATTAGGGAGTGGTATGTGTTTTTAGTGGTTTTTTTGTTAATGGTAGTTATTGTGGGATAGGTTTTTACATCGGTACGGGTGGTGTGTTGGAATTCAAATTTGAATTAATGATTAATTTTTCAATGGATGAACATGCAGGTAGTTTACTTCTTTTTTTTAGTGTTTCGGCCATCAAGAAACGTTGGTAAGTTGGACTACAATGTGCTTTTGGTCTTCTATGCAGCGGGACTACATATAGGGGTTGATTGCGTAGCAGGGTTGCCTTTTTTTGAAAAAGGTAATTTTTTTGTGGTATAAAATTGATGAATGGTAGTTGGTAGTGGTTGAATGAGATTTTAGGGGAAAAGGGGGTGTGTAGTGGAACTTCTTGTGGGGTTTTCTTTTCTTTTTCTATGAATGGTGGTTAAAATGAAAATAATTCACCATGGTATCTATCTTGTGTATTATTGGAATAATCTAAAGTAAGCCACATAAAAAATATATAGAAAGTTGTTGAATGAAATAGGGTTGTGTGTTTTATTTATTTGTGACTATTGTGTGGTTGTTCGTATAGGGGTAGCAACAAATTTGGTTCTTGTTTGGGTTGTTTTTTAATTCTGGGACCCTATAGGTTGGGTTGAGTTTTTTTATATTTATATATATAAACTACAGTTCATCGTGATTCCTATACGCACTCCACCCTCATTCATCACATTACAACGAACACCCCCTATTTCCTTCGGAGGGTGTATTTCCCAACAACCTAGTGGGACGATAGATCTATGGTTATAAACATTCATCCTTACACCCTATCCTAGGTTTTTACAACTCTAGAGTATCTGGTTTGGCTATAATGGTTTGACGCTTATCATAGACAATGATTCCTAAAGAATATTTGTTATCGATTAGGGGACTAGGTGCTTATGAGACATGATTATTTTCCCAAGGGTCATCGAGATGAGTCCCAAGTGTCTTCGAGTGAGAGGTGTGGTTTTTGTGTCCCATGTGTCTATGTGTGAGATGTATGGTGTGTTATAGGCCCATGTGTGTGTGGCCAGGTTGTGGAAATGGGACTGAATTTTGGAAGAGTGGTGGAATCAAGATATTATCTATTATGAATAATGGTCATCCAATAGTAATGTGGTGTAGGGTACCTAAATGTTTATGGGATTATACTACTATTTAACAGGACTTGTTTTATTTAGTAAGTGTGCCTTGGTGATATGAGGATGGTTAGTATTCCATGGTAGGTGCATTGATGTTCTACTATTTTTTCAAGGGGGAATTGGTATGTTCTCCCACTATTTCATAGGAGTATTTTTTTCACATTGGGAATACTTGTATACTCAGCCTATGTCTATTAAACTATTTTCATGTTTTAGGTGTACATTGAGGACTATTCTGGACTTTACAAGCTTAGGCATCGGGGTAGTTTTTGTTCTGTTACTTAGTTTCTTCTTTTGGAACTTTTTTTAGTACAATGGTTGTGCTTTTTTCAGTTTTTCATTTAGTAATTCATGGTTTGGATATTAATTTTCATTATTTAAAACAGTGTTGTTTCTTGGGTTTTTTACTGTCTTATCTCACGATCATGATTTCATTAAAAAGGGTAATGCCTTACATTTTATTCGAGATTTTATACCCTTGGTGCTAGCCACCAATCCGGGTCCTATTGGTGGTGGGACTCGGGGTGTCATTGTCTATTTTTCTTCATGAATAAGGGAGGGTTTCACACTTTTTTGTCCCTTCCCTCATCGGGAGGAAGGCAGGTCCTGATAAAGTTGTATTAGAGGTGGGTTGAGGAATATGATAGAGTTCAGAAATGGGCATACTGGGGATTTCATATGATGGTAGAGAATGTTTTCTATTAATTCTTGGTTGATTATATTGTTCATAGGAAGACCTTCTAAGACATGGGATTTTAGGTTCCTTTGTGATCCGATGCTAGGAATCTAGACCAACTGAACTACCAAGTTAAACTACACTGATTATAGGGCATAGATCGTATGAATGATACATGCATCATAATGAATTTTGTTCTTGTGTGTCTCGAGCATTTTTTTTATTTATTAATATTTAAAATTAAATCTTAAAAGAAAATTTCCATACTACCCCGTCATAGGATATCCTTGTTTACCCCTTTTCAGCTATCCCACCTGGACATCACCCACATGTGGGACGAGCAGTTGAGACCTAGAAGGCTAACCCGATTGATGAACGAACAGATGATTAATAGGAGAAAGATGAATTATGTCAAAATTCCCTTCTTAACATCAAGAGTATTCCTCTATGAATGTATAAGGAAAGACACATGGGCATAGGGAGACATCCCATTCCCTCGGTGTTGACTACACTAGTTGGATGTAAGAACTATTTATTTGATGGTTTACGAGGATGTAAACTAATGTAGGGGCCCCATTTATACTGTGGGGACCTTCTTTTTTTATATATGTAGTCCTAAGATTTCATCGTAGGAATAGATTAATTTTTTTTCTTTTCACGTTGATATTATCTAATTCTTAAGGAGAGTCGGATTGTCAGGTACGCACGACGAGCACATGGTTTCTGTTACTGAGCCAGGAATCCATGTGGGTAGTTGGTATGTGGAGTATCTATTCTCCTTGAAGGGAAATCATTCATAGGGATCAACAAACACATGGATGGTGGAGGTTATAGGTGTTGTCATAGAGTTTCTAGATGTCTTCCCGAAGGAGGATGTGACCTTACTACCTCTATGTGACATTGATATCAGAATATATTTATTATGCGGTCCTCATCGAATTTCGATGGATCCCAATCAGATGGTGCCTTATGAGTTGTAAGAGTTATAGATTTAGGTTGAAAATTGGATGAAAAAGGGTTTTACCCAGCCATGTGTGTCTCCATGTGTTTCTCCTGTTTTTTTTCTAAAAGATGGCTGGTGGTTGTCTAAGGTCGTGCATTGAGAACCGAAGACCGAACCAGGTAACATTCAAGAACTGTTATCACCTTCCATGGATAGACGATCTTTTAGACTAGTTAATGGGAGTATGTTGATTCTGTAAGATCGATCTTGGGTAGGGATATTACTAGTTGAGGTTGAAATAGGTTTACATCCAAAAAACTAATTTCAAGTGATGTTATGGGAACTTCAAGTCTATGGCCATGCATTTCGGCATTATAAATTCTCTAGACATGTTCATGAGCCTCAGGAACTCTTTCTTCTACATGTTTTGGGACCAATTCATCATTATGTTTGACGATGAAATCCGGATCTACAGAATGTAAGAGGAGGAGTACACTGAGTATCTGAGGACTGTCGTGGAGGTCCACTAACACCACAAGATCTATGGGATGTTTTCCAAGTGAAATTTCTGGATACAAGAGGTGAATATCCTTGGACCCATGGTGTCTTTGAAAGGGATATTAGTGGGAACATCAATGGTTGAGTTAGTTGATTCAAGGGTATAAACCCAGAACATGGTAGGTTTTTGAAGCATACATGGTCTAGTAGAATTTTACCAGTTATTCCATCCTAACTTCTCTCGAGTTTTGGCTCCATTGAAGGATTTGTCTAGAAAATACCAGTCTTATGTTTTGTGTAATTAGTGTCAGGCACATTTCAATTACCTGAAGTGAAATCTAGTTAGTTCCACGGTGATTAGGTTTCCATAGGAAGGGGTGATGTTCGAGGTGTTCTACGATGCTTCTGAAATAGGATTGGGATATGTGCATATGTAGAAAAATAGAGTGTAAACATAGAAGTCTAGGTAGTTTTTTTAAAAAATTTATCTATCCTACCAATGATCTGGAGCATGAAACCATTTTGTTCACACTAATTTTGTGTTGAAATTACTTCATTGGGGAGAACATTGTGGTATTCACGAGTCACAAGAGATTTAGGTATATCTTCTCATGTGAGACATAAACATTATGTAGCGAAGGTGGATAATGATTCTCCATGACTAAGAATTTTATATTACATGCACCTCTTAAAAGGGTAATTTGGTGGTCGATGCCTTATGTAGAAGGTTATAGAAGGAAGTAGTTCAAGAATCAAAGAATTTGTGGAAGGCAATGGAATAGTTTTCTACATTACCTTTGGATGTGAGAGTGGTTGATGGAAGAAACTGTTTATTCTAGATGAAAATGAAATATTCCTTAATGCTGTAGGTGGAGGAGTCTCAGTAAGGAGACTCAGTGACTAAAGTGATTCATGATTTCTCTATAGAGGGGGATGCTTTAGTGGGATGGTTGGAGGATAGTTTGAATCATATGTCTTTTTGTGGGAAACAATTTGTCATAGTGGAAATGTATGCATGAGTGAAATGTGAGTTCCATAGATCACCCATGCAGGTGCATCCCAGAGTTTAAAAGATGTACAAAGGCTTAAAGGATCAATTTTGGTGGGTATGTTGAAGTGGAATGTGGTGGAGATAGTGGCAAGGTGCCTAGTTTGTCAGCAGGTGAAGGCTAAAATCCTTGTTCCCAGCGGCCTATTTCATCACATAGACATTCCCGAGTGGATGTGTGATGAAATATCAATGGATTTGTTAATAGAATTACTTAGGAATTATGGTTTATGTGATTCTATTTGGGTAGTGGTGGACCGGTTGATTATGTCAGTTCACTTCTTTTCAATCATTGAGTCGAGGGTAGTGGATGCCTTACCACAAAGTTATATGGATGAGGTAGTGTAACTCCACAGAGTTCCAAGATCCATTTTACTAGACAAGGATACATGTTTTAAATTGAGAGTATAAAGGGGATTGAACAAATCCTCTGGCAATCAGTTACACCACAACACTACATTCCTCCCTCATGGAGATAGGTAGATTGAGAGGACCATCGAGATATTGAGTACATTCTACAAGCATATGTTCTGGTCTTCAGTGTGTCTTGGGTGCGACCTTTACACTCAGTAGGGTTTTCATACAATAATAGATAAAAATATTCCACTGGTATGGATCCATTATAATCACTATATGGGATGTTGTTTCATTCACCATATAATTTGAAATTGGTTGGGGAATCATTTGTTCTTGGTCTAGACATGGTTTAGATTATTACAAAGAGGTTTCAACATGTCTGTGAGATAATAAATATTGTACATGATAGATAGAAGTTGTATGTTGATCATAGGAGGAGGATCATGGAGTTATAGGTTGTAGACTATGTCTTCTTGATGGGATTACATCATCCTAGGAATCATATGATTGGAAGGGGGAGAATGATTCCCCATAGGTTTATCAGACATTTCGAGGTGATGAGATGATTCGGGAAGGTTTTATTCCAACTGCAGTTTCCACTACAGTTGGAGAGGATCAATGATGCCTTCGATGTATCTGATCTCCTTTGGTATCTACATGATGACTCCCATGTAATTGACTTAGGAGAGTTGGATATCGAGGATGGCGTGACATTCGTGGAGTAATGAGTAAGAATTGAAGATCGTGAAGAGAAGGTTCTACATGGATGGACCAATACATTTTTTTCTATGTTATGGAGACATGGAGGCTTATAAGGTAGTTCTTCAGAGTGTGAGGAACATATGTATTCCCACATACCATAGATGTTTTATGGTTTGTTTATGTGGTTTAGTTTTGAGATTATTTTTATGATGTAATGATTGAAATTGTTCAATATCAGATGAGTTGTTTCCATACTCTCAAAATGTATTTGATAATTCATCACTATGGGTAATAGAGAACCTGATCCATAATCAAGTTTCATTAACGTGGATGTGATTAGACCATTGTGGGAAGGTTAGTTCTGCCTAAAGTAGATAGAATATTGACATGGAAAAAAGAGATCTCTAATCCAAGTTCCTAGATGATGCAACATTTTTATGGAGTTGTTTCTTAGGGAGATGGTGGCTTTTTTGTTTCTATAGTTTTTCTGAAGACATATGACAATGAGGTATTCATGGATGTCAGTTTTTTCACTCCATAATTTGAAAATATCAAGGCGGTTCACTCCTAAGATGTATCTTACAGGGTGGTTATTCAGGCCTCTCTTTTTCATAGGATTGGATTTAAATTATATGGGATGAGAATAGTTTGACAGGTACATTATGTAATGAACTAGAATTCCATAGGACATTCATTGTAAAAATGCTTTTGTATGGTGTTTTATAAGGAAATGGTAGCTCGTTTTAGGTGTTTTCCAATTTTTATTTCAGTGAATCAGGATGTCGATGTTAGTAAGTTGGGGGTGTTAGTGTCGGCATGTCCAGGTGTTGGTTCCCAGGTTCCAGTTCCAGCAAATCAGTTCCACAATGTTGGTTCCATTTCATTGGTGATAGGGCATCGATTTTAGGGCGTCAGTGTAAGGGCATCATTTCTAGGGATTCAATGAGTCATTGAATCGGTAGCTCTGTATCAGTGGCTCAATGTCAGTAGCCCATGTTGGTCTATAAATGTTGGTGGCTCAGAATCAGGAGGTTAAATTGGAAGCTCAACATTAGTGGCTCAGCATATGTAGGTCACATTGGTATCTCACCCATCTATGGATCAGCATTGGTGTCTCCCCAATCAGATAATCAATTCAATCTTTTCTAGTTTTTACTAGTTTCTTCCAATTTCATCCCTCTTACATCTTATTTTTCATAAAAAAAATTTAAACGCTTTTATATGAATTTTAAATATAAATTCAAAATAAATTTTTTAAATCATTTTTATCATAAAATTCTGGGGTATTTTAGTTTCCCAATAAGTGTGACCTTGAACACAATTTCATGATAATGGATTTTGAATCCATTCTTAAATTAATTTAGGATTTGGATATTCAAAGATGGAATCTTCCATTCCCAATGTGTTTTTCAATACCTCTTTGTGAACCTAAATCCATCCTCTCTAAATGAGTCAGGTGATTTTTCTAGATCCCCCTTCTACTGATTTTTCTGGATTATTCATGAGGCTCATAAGATACACTATTCTGGGCGCAAAAAGGATCTTTGGTTGCCTATTGTTTCATGTAGGGATTCATCTTCCAATCCCTTTCTATGAATCAATGTAGGAGGTTAGTGATTCTTTGTAAAGAATATATGAATTATTTTCTAAACATGTAATGAATGGTATCACAGGAATATGATCAAAAGAAAATGGGGTCACTGAAATAACGTGATGGGAGTGGTTGGATTTTGATCGCCAATTTTATTTGTTAACATTGATTGTTTTGTAGTTTTTTTTGTTTCCATATTACTTTTTAAAATCATAGCCATTGGTGGTCTATTCTTGAACACAAGCGATGTTCTACTTTTTTATTCATGATAACTAGATGTAACATGAAATCTGTTAATCACATATTCATGGTTAATTATATGGATACCCCAAAATAAAACTTGTTCTGTGATCACCCGGGTTATTTAAAGTGAAATTATATAAACCCTGTTGGATAAATTTTAACATACTTAGCTTGATGGAATTTCCATGTGCAATGTGATTTATGGGGTACCATGCTTTTGTAGGTTGTGCGTACATGGGAGGACAGAGGTGTTGGTTTTGTGAGAAGGCTTTGGTATGTGTGTGCATTGGGGATATGATTCATGGTAGTTGATGTGGACTTGGTGTGTGGGGTGGTACGAGTGGTGTGTTGGAATCCCAATTTGAGATACTGATTTATTGGGGAATGGATATACTTGTAAGATGTGGGAAAAATATTTTTTGTGTAGTGTCCATCTTACAACAATGGGTAGTGATACAACAATGTCGTTATGGGTTTTTTATGAAGTGGGACTGCATCTAGGGTCATTTAGGGATGTGGGAATACATGTTTGGGTGAATGGGAATGCTTTTGTTGTATAAAATTGAATAATGAATGTTGGTATTAGTTGACTATTTTTCTTGGGAAGGGGGTGTTTTTAGTGGAAATGTTGGTTGGTTTGTTTGTTTTCTTGTATGAATGGGTGTTAAAATAGAAATGTATTACCTTGATAAGTTCTCTATGTACATATGGAATAATCTGAAGTAACCAACTTAATTTATAAAAATAAATTGTTTTAATTTAAAAGGGGGTGGGTGTATTCTTTAGTAGTATCTATTTTGCGGTTGTACATATATGGGTATCAAACAATGTGATTTGGTGTGGGTTTTCTATTTGTTTTGGTAAACATAGAATTGGATGAGTGTGCATTTGTTTATATATATATATATATATATAAATTTTTATTCCCCATTATTTATATATACACCCTACCCTTATTGGTCCCCATATTCAAAACACCCCCATTTCATGGGGGTCTCTTTCTCAACATTTCAGTGGGAGGATGGACCGCTGGTTACTAAAATTATTACTTGCACCCCCTTCCAATTTCTTACCACTTGAGATTATCCAGGAGGGTTTTAATGGCTTGAGGATTATCATAGTCCAAGATTCTTCGGGAGGCTTTGTTTTGGATGAGTGGACTAGGTGATTGTGGGCCAAGATTTTTAACCAATGTGTCTTCGAGATGAAGCACAACTGTCTTCGGGAGAGTGGTGTTGTTATTGTGGCCCAGGTGTCTATGGGAGAGATGTGTTATGTGGGTGAGGTCAAGGTGTGTGTGGGTAGGTTGTGGTAGTGATACTATGTTTTGGAAAATTTGTAGAATCATGATGTTAGTTGTTTGGAATATCACTAATCCCGCAAGAAAATAGAGAGGGTACCCAAATTTCGATGTGCATATAATACTTATTTACATGACTTTCATTATTTGGTGAGTGTTTCATGGTGAGGTTGGGCCGGTTTTAATTCCTTGTAAGGTTCATTGATGTTCTACTATTTTCTCATACGGGAATTTGTATGTTCACCCATATGTGAATGGGTGGCTATATTGTTCCTACTGGGTACACTTGAATACTCACCCTATGATTGTAAAATAATTTTTAGGTTTCCAGGTGGTCTTTGAGGACCTCGCATTACCTTACTCACTCAGGAACCATGGTAGTTTCTATTTTACTTCTATGTTATTTATTTTTTCTAGTTTTTTTAGTAATTTTGATGAATTTTTTTATTTTACCTTAATATCTTAAATAGGTTCTATTTTTTTATTTATACAAACCTTTGGTGTTTCTTGGTATTTTTACCATCTTATCACACAGTCATTTTTTTAATTAAAAATGATAATGCCTTCCATTTTGTGAGATATTTTATACCCTTGGTCCTAGTTTCATTTCATATGACTATTGAAGGTTTCACTCTGGGGGTCATTATCTCTCCTTTATCCCAAAAAGGAAGGGTGTGTCCCTTTTATGTCATTTCCCTGATTTCGAGGAGGGATGGTCATGATAGAAACCTATTTGGTTTTCATAGTTTTACCCGTATAATAATTCAACAAGAGTGTATAGAAATCTTAATCATAGAATTTTTTGTGTCTTAGTAGATATAAGAAACAAAAAACATATATTAACAATATTATTAACATTAATGAACTCCCATGAAACAATTCAAAATTATTGGTGTTCCCTTTATTTGGGACCATATATAGAAAATATGATATCATTTTTTTTTAAAAAAATTGTTCGTTACCTATGGTATTATGTTATTTTGTTCACCATATATAATGAAAATAGATATATATTCATTAATATGAAATATTTCTGTTGAGTATAATTTAAATTATACAAAAAACACCAAGGGAATGTATAGGTATAGTGTATTCAGAAACATGTAATCAGAAAAAATTAGTAAATATGTGATCTTTCAAAACTCCCAATTTGATCTTTATAACTAAAAACCTATTTTTTACATATAATAAATAATAAATTTAATCACAAACTAGGTAATGTTTAAACTAATAAAGGATGGTATAAGATTATAAATAATTTAAAAAAATAGAGGCATTAATTATCTCATAAGAAAAACATCAGAATATTTCTATGAAAACATGATCATAAAATTAAAAAACCATAGGTTTCGTATCATATATAATAAACATGAGTTATGGAATAAATATTTTAAGTTCATAAGAGTGAAACATAAAGGTATCAAAGAACATGATATTGTAGAAAACAAATTTTTCCTAAGATATAGAATTATGTCATACACATAATCATAGAAATTTGTTAATGGAAACCCTCAAAGAAAATCATTACTTGTAAGGATAGTGAAAACAATCCATGTATCAAAATTAGGTAGGGGTAATCTCCCAAGTATCATTATATAGGATTGGGATAATGTCACATTTACCCACATTCGAGAATAGGATAACATCCTGTGCACCAACTTTAGATCTTCGAATAACTTCACAAGTAAACTTTTTCCTCATATATCAATAATCATTACCCAAGGCATTGGAGGCAATATATAGGTCACAAGTGTCTTGGTTATAACATAACAACCATCATTTATTACATCATAACAACCATAACATGATGATATTCATAAAATTTTATACCGTAATATCTTAAAACATTCATAATATAATATTCCATGAATGATAATGCATTTAAAAACATCTCATCTTATAATAACCTAAGAAGAAGAAGTAGGTTTATAATCATATAATTATTTCTTCAAAGCATATATTCTGAAAAATTAAATTATTTTCATAATCATGTAATCATGGAATAAACCATGGAAGAGATATGGGTTTCATTGATATCATATCATTATCAACCTAAGCCATACATATAATTAATTAGAGTGGTATCCTTAGATCATAAGTCTAGTCAGGAATATGGTTCATCAAATAACTTCATCATAGATTGAAATTTATATTGAATGATAAAATATAACTTTCCCGAATAAAAATATCCATTACATATTGAAAATTTGTGATTAAAATATGAAAAAAATTCAAAATAATTTTCTTTGGAATTAATATTTTAAAACTATACTTCCAAAAAACATTTTGACGATAGAATTGGAAAATTTTTTGTTTTTAATATGACATAATGATTCCATTTAATTATATTTATAATATTTTGTAATTGACTAATAATTAATTTAAAAAATCATTAATATAATGTAATAAATAATTATTAAAACTATTTTAGAAAACATTCTTTTATAATAAAAAGTTGTTTTCGAATAAATAAGAAAATACATCATATTTTTATTAAAAGGTATTTTAATTTTTAATTTCATAAAAGTTGTATAATTTTGGGGAAAAATATTTTTCTATTAAATTAATAGAGTAAAATGGAATTAAATATTTTATTAAGTGATTGGTCACAATATTTCCATAATAGAATCTTAAACCTAAAAATGATATTAAAAGATGAAATTGGATCCTAGTACCAATTCATATTTAGTAGTATAGATTAGTAATCCCCATGAAATATAGATCATAAAATTTATATGTAAATACCAATAATTTTTATTCAAATCAGAAAAATATAAATTCAATGGTATTATAAACTCAACATTAAATAAATTAGTGGTGATTATGGTGTGTGTCTCACAGAAGTAAAAGGTGAGATAGAAATCCCATTAATTAATTATCGATATCCTTGCTTTATAATATAATCTCCAGTATAATAAATATAAATTATTTTAAATATTTTCTAGAACCATACACATATGTATCATTGCTTGTATTAATTACTTTTTAAAATTTATTGCAATTATTTTTAATAATTCTCTTTCAAAATAACAATTTTTGGATAAGATATTTCTTATGCATATATATTTTGATTTGTTATTTTATATCCATATATCCTAATCATGGTTAAATAATATATATAATGTCAACCATGATATGAATATCCTATTTTTTATAATATATGCATTTATTTACATATATTGATACATAATAAGGAAAATTAAATACAGAGTTCATGGATAGGGTAGTCCATACATATACAAAAAAACTGTTTCCATATTATCAACGGATGAAAAAATGTATGTTAAAAAATATATTAAAATATCATAATATTTTTTATGCAATATATTTTTATTTACACAGATCCTTATTTTATTTTGTATAATGTGTTTGTGAATAATGAATCTCATCACTTCGCAATGTAGTAGGATGTCATATAAATGAAAGAATATTTCTTTTCCCACAGAAAGGAATTCAAGATGGAATATTTTATACAATAATTTTAAAAAACTATTACATGCATAATTAAAATATATAAACAATAAATCTATGTTTATATCTATTTGTGAAAGGTTGTTATGTGAAATTAATAACACATGTTTCTGAGATTGTGTTCCATCGTTCATAGGAGTGATGATTTCATAACCCTTTTATTGGATGTTGATAAGGATTTATGATGTTAAATTATCGAAATAATGCCGAAATATAAGTAAGATATGCATGATAATATATATTATAATTTTATAATAATAATTGAAGGCATTGTAAGAATAAATATAATAAAACACTCGGTTAGGGATGTTGCTTCTAATTCAAAAAAATATCTTTTGGTTTTAACCAAAAATCCTTCATAGATTTGTTTTAAAACAAAAAATATGGCTCACATGATGAGGTGAAATAATTTAAAAAAATTCCCTCTGTATGTATTTAGAAAACCAATGGGTTTTCCAATTTGTGAAGAGGATAGATGGGTGGGATTCCTTTTATAAGTGAGGTGATTGTCACACTATTTTGTTTTAAAATTAAATGTCAACCCACTTTTTCAGTTCCAAAATGCTACGAAATGGTATAATATCGTTATAATAAGAGACAGTATATATATATATATATTAAAGGTGTTTGGTATATATTTTTGGTTGTTTGTATCCCTTATAATTTTATTTTCACCCCATGGTAAATCCATTTTAACTTTAACCATAGTAAATAATTATTATTTTATTACCATTAGTTATGGAAAAAATTTAATTTCAAATTGTTAGAGAATATAAATTTTTCTGATTCCTAATATGGAATCTATTTTTTTGAAATCAATTAAAATTTATTGAAAAAATGGACTTTGAAATGAATTCATAAAAGGTGTCGAGAAAGAGGTGTTCTAATGATGAAATATTGAAAGTTTTTTAAAAAATAAATCCAATTCAATATAAAATTTCTTAAAATGACACAAATTTGATAAATAGACATATTTTTGGAATAAATTAACTTCATTAACAATATTAAAACAATTTGGATATTTTAAAATTTTGTTTATAAATATAAAATTTATAATAAAATATATATTTATTACCATTATATGAAAAAAATAATGAAATTCAATAAAATTAAGTACATGATAAATTAAAATATTGATTTCAAAAAAGATTTTATTTTATAAAACACCATTTAAAAAAGTGGTAAAAATTAATATATTTTTGTAAAACATAATTTAATAAAGGAATTTGTTTGCAGAAAATATTATTTTTCAATCATATAAAGTCACTTATAAAAATGATATACTCTTATATAAATATTTTATATTTTATATGAAAACAATTATCCTTAAAATGGAAAAATTAGATCTTTTTTTTCCAGTTTCTAAAGGTATCTTCCAGGTTATAACAATCCAGAGTAATTTATTTTAATAATATATCATTTTTGTTAAACCTAATTTTTGAATGTAATGAATGATAAATTATTTTTTTACTTAAGTGAAACATGGTATTATCTGTAATGAAAAACAAAAAATGTAAAATTTATTAGACAAAACCACTAAATATTATTTTTTTAAAATATAAACCCCATAAATTTTAAATTTTACACTAAACACATCACTTGGATACCAGAAACGATGGATAAATTTTCCTCAATACATCATCAATTCTGATATTGAATCCTAAATCTAGTTGTTTTTACACAAAAAATTGACCACATGAGTCATTTTTTTGTATGACATTATTTTTTTGATATGGATTATACAACAATTATTCATTATAAAAAATATCATTTAAATAGGGTACCCCATATATTGTCAATATTTGTTATGGACTATTTATGTACATTGGATAAAATCTTGTAACACATCATTATCATGAGAGATGTTTGGTGGATGTTCATGTGATAAGATTCATTCTAGATACAATCAAAAATATCAAAGTGTTTGATATAGCTAGTAATTAGTTTACCCTTATTCCTTCAACAAGTTAAATTCACTGAAACACCTTCTCACAAACATAAAATTCTAGATCACATTAATGATTATAAGAAATGAATTTCTCTAAAAAAATTCTACCATTACATGTTACTGGATAACTCTAATATTTTGTTCTATTTAATATTCAATCTCAGGTATACATACCCTTATTTCTAAAAAATCAATTTAGTGAATTATAGTTATGATATTCTTTCTATAAATGGTATCATAAGGATGAATTTAAATACTTTAGTGAAATATATGTCCATATGAAATTTAAACTACTAGAATGTGTTGATCCCAAGCACCGATAATCTACCTAGAACAAGATTATATCATATCCTCTATTCATTGATATTTTATCATAAACGTAACTTCTATATTAGGATGATACATAGTTCTGAAATTTAAATCATTATATGCGAATTAATAAAAATAACACCAAAATAATGAGGTAACAATCAGATCATTATTAGGTATAATTGAATGTGGGATTCCATTAATCATTAGAACTTCTAAAATGTATATTCTATTAGTAGGATCTAGTGGGATATTGTATATGATATAAATTAATTGTGATGACTTAAAAAGGTGGTCATCTACAACCCATAATTACCTCACCATCAAAGATAAGATAAACTAGAAATGTTACCATTATGATTAATCATATTTACTTAATGTTTACAATAATTTCTCCCAATATATTTTTGTCACCAATCATATACAAAAAAAACAATGTTATATTGGCATAAAGGTTTCATAAATGTTTTTTAATAATTATAAACTACAATAACATGAAACCTCGAAAGGGGAACTAATGAAATATTTTGTATGATCAAACATAAATACATAAACTAATGATGGTATCTACAACTCTTTCATTAATCATACATGGAGACATATAGAAATAAAATATTGAATTCAACCCTTATTTATTATATAAATTATTATCTTATGCAGAAATATTTTCATTGGATTCTTTTGTTTATCCTTCATCTGATATATGAAATTGAAATAAATTGTGAGAATTAATATGTTCATAGGTATTTTTTATACAAAATAAAACAAGAACATCCAAAATAATGAGGGGTGGGGATAAGTTTTTCATAATTATCATGATTCAAAACATTTATTATGATATCCTAATCACTCCCTTTATCATCTATCTTCAGAGGTCACTATGTATTATAATTCATATTAGACCCTAGATTAGGGTATTTATTCAAATAATTAAGAATATCTTTTCACTTAAAATAACGTATTACAGGTGGTGCATTCATATTTTATCTCCCCTAATTAATTTTATTTATTTACCTCTTTACATCATCTGTAAATTATTCTTCTCAATGTATATGATTCCCACTGTTATAAAAACCTATTATTATATTTAGTAATTCACAAAATTACATCCTCCAGCATTTATAACAAATGGGTTAATGGGATTTTATTCCACCATGTGATTTATGTGAGTTTTTATGAGACGTGATCTTCTGTTAAATATAAAAAAATCAGAATTTTTGGAATCTTGAATTTTAATTTCTACATTTACTGAATACAAAATGTATTATACATAGTTATTAATGTCTCCTACATCCAATTTTGTGTATAAGACATTCACATTGAACGAAATAAATAATAAATTTTATTTCAATAATAATGATTAAACCATAAGTATACAATGAAATTCTTATTAAATTTTATATGTTGGTGATAGTAGATTGACCATAATTTTATTTGTGATTTTGAAATTCCACCACCAACATTGTACATAGAATATGAGGTGTGTTATTAATAAAAATATCCTCTTAAATTAAACCATACAATAAAGTAAATTACCTCTTCATGAAATGTATTATTATTATGGTTCAAACATTGATATATTTTTCCTTCTAGATGATAGATATCCAAAATTAATTTTTCATACATAGAGAAAAAAATATAGGAAAAAAATTCATTGTTACTGCTCAATTACAAATTAAAAAGAAAATATGTTGACCCACAAAAGTACAGTGATATTTTCCTATTAAGGACACAATAGATTTCCTTTTCTCCTTTTAATGATTGGATTTTTATTAATATTCATAGAATTAAAATGTTGTATAATTATAGTAACAAGGATTTTCATTTCAACCCCAATATCATTTGGTTTCTCTGGAAGATAATCATCATATATTCCATTGTATTTAGTGTTAACATAGTCTTCATAGGATCCTTCCATTGTCTAAATTTATAATAGATTCACATAGAAACACACATAATTATGGAGAACCACATAATCATGAAAAATTATTTATTGGTTTTCTTAATCAAAAGGTATTGTTTTCAATATATGAAAGATTAGTATTTACCTTATTCGTTAAATTTTCATCATTAAAACCCTTTATGATGGTTCATAAAGATATTTTGAACATAAAAAACATATCCTACAAGAGTGTAAAAAATATTTCTGAGCGAGGACTACTCTCTGACAAGAGGTGAGGATCGAGTCAGGCTTAATGCACCATTCTTGAAGATATTAACACAATTTACATCATTTCTAGTCCAAAACAAACTATAATATATAGAAAGGGATGAAATTTCTTGAAATAAAAACAATATATCCTTTAAAAAAATTACATAACACTTCCCTATATATTAAAAAATCTATATAAATATCCTAAGTGATATCCCTATATATATTCTAATAAATATCCATTGGGATCACTTTTGTATTCTCATACTAGATTCTAAATTATATCTAAACCATTCCTTTGATACCAACTATAACCACCCCAAACATATCATACACAAATAGTACATTATTAAAAGGAATAATTACTATATTATACAAACACATTACTAAGGATTGTATTAGTATAATTCCTTTGGATTCATGGAGGGATAAACAACTGGTATAAAATTGAGCTACGTAATCTCCTACCACAGTCCCAACAAATAGAAACCCTCAAATAAATATCATATATAATACCTTTCTTCGTAACATGGGGAAATAAAACATAACAAAGGGTGATCTTAGATTCTCAGAAAGGTCAAGAAATATAAATATCAATGTAAACATTAAAAATCATGATAATAATGGTATGATAACATGAGATTTAAATTTGAAAAAAATACCTTGTATATCAACATCGTGAACATGAATAAAATCATAAATATTTAATGTTTATAGGAAATGAATCCTAATGGAATCGATGAACATGATCCATGAGAATTTAAAATTTACATATAACATTGATCAATGGAATACACATAAATATATAAAATATTATTAAAATCTTTCCCACCAACAAACTCATAATATGTTATACATAGGCTAGGCACCCATGTACCTACTTTATATTTGGGATAACCACTTGTGTACCCTCATTAGGACTTCAGATAACCTCTCATCGAACCTTATTTAGGTATCATATATCCACATATCTAACATCATTTTCGATTAAGATAAACATTTATTTTTCTTTTGATTTCAAATATCATTAATCATTACCCATTATAATGTTGGGATATATTAGACCCAACTGTCATGGTTAAATATTACCACCATCATTATTTATAATGTGACTACCTTGAAATTATGAAATTAATAAATATGTGTGCCACAATATCATAAAACATTAATCATAACACAACTAATGATAAAATAGATTTCCTAAATATCACAACATAAAATAACTGCTAGAAAAGAAAAAGGTTTCGTAATCATTTCATTATTTCATCTAAGTATAACCAATGGTAAAAAGTGGGTTTTATAAAAAAATTATCACATTATAATCCATGGTAGAGAAATTGGATTTATAAAAATATTTTAACCATACACATAAAACACCCAATGAAATAATAATAATTGTATCATATGATGATATATCTTTTAAATATTGACTAACTTTAAATGATTTAATATTATATGAAAAATATCTTTGAATGTTCCCTTGTAACATTTCATGAGGAAAATGACAAATCAACTTTAAAAAACAAATTTACAAATAAAACATTATAAAAATTATTTTCTATAAAAAGAACATTTATAGAACAAAAAGATCAAGAAATATTGTGAAAATAATTTTATATGAAAATATCCTTTGTGTATTATAACTAAATAATTAAAAACCATTTGAAACAATTCATGTTGAAAATATCATTTCCATATGAAGAAATCATTTAAATATAAAAATTTTAAAAAATATTTCTCAAAATAAATATTGAATACATATAATGGAATATTCATACAAAATAATGGTCATGATTGTGAAAATATCATTAATCATGTGCATGTTAAAATATTATTCTTTTTCAGAATGCCTATAAAAGATAAACATGATATTTTTTGGAAAATAAAATCACAATTACATTAAAAAAACGTTTAAAAAGTTCAAAATTACTAACAATTTCATTAATAAATCATTTATATTTTATTAATAAATTTCATTAATATTTTTATGAAAATGGTTATTGAAGAAAAAGAGGCCTTCAATGTAGAAATAAATAAACAAGGTTTTTCTTAAAAATAGTTTATTGAGCTCATCAGTATGTAATAATTGGAAAATTAGGGGGAAAATGATTTATCATAAAATATCTTTATGATAAAAAATTAATTAGTTTCATGAGAGTTGGTTCACAGTATTTCATCGTCAGAATCATAGACATAAATAAGACAGATAAATAATAAGATTTTATAATAATACCCTTACGACATTAATATCACTAAATATTAATCCCAAAAAAGGAGATATCACAAAATATATATTTAAATTCCAATAACTTTTAGTGGATTTAAAATAACATAAATTCAGTTCTATTTTATAAACAATATGAAATAAATAGTTTTTAATTATGTAGAGATATAATCATCTCCATTTTCGATAGGATTTTTTGTGGGATATTATTTGATTATTCTTTTCTTATCCCTATTTTAATTATCGGTGTATTTGACTATTTCATTATATTTAGTCCCTTCTGGTTTTATAGGGATCCTATAATGTTTTATATGACCCAAATATGGTATTAACCTATATCTATCTAGTATTATGCAGATGATTGAAATATTGGGGTTGATATTTGTGGAACTGGTTTTAGAACAACATGGCATTGTTTGGATGTATTGACAATGATTAGTGGTTGGGCATAGAGACTCTGAGTTAGAATATCATTCATTTTTCCCATACAAGATATAGATATGTAGGGAACTGACTTGTAGATATAAATTTATGTTTAACCTTTATACATTTTTTTACGTTTACTCTTTATTATTTTTACTAATGGATTTTATAGGAATTTATTACGCTTTAGATGTTTTAGTTATTTTAGATATATACACTATTGGATAGAGATGGACGGTTGTGTGTGTTTAGATGTTTATTTTTTAAAATTACTATTTTTTCATTGACATTCCTACTAGGTTTTTTCACTAGCCACTGCCCTATTATAGATGTACTAAGGGTTTCACTCACAGATTATATTCAGGAAAGAAAATTCCTCTAGGGAAAATGATATATCCATTTAAATAATAAGAATTATCTTTTCATAAAGAACCCATTAATGTAGATTTTTTTCATAAAATAAGTAATTAATAAAAATTCACTTTTCAATAGTATAAATAACAAATAGAAATAAAAAAATTAAAAATTATTCCAAATGTTATAAAATATAAATATGAATTAAATTGAAAACCCATAAAATAAGATAAAAAAATTAATTTAGTAAAAATTATAAAATGATTGTGAAATATGAAATATAAATCTTTTGGAGATATTAGTATTTTTCAAGTGTGGACAATGAAAACAAACTCACAAATATAGAATTAATGAATAAAATAATCCTCAATTTATAATTCAAAGTTTTTAGTCAATTTTAAATAATGTCCACTTTAAAAAATATTGTGTTAGAAAAACTCTTCAATTAGGTTTATTTTTTTAAAAAAACATTCCCCATAGTTATAAGAGGGAATATAATTAAAAGTGGGTATCATATTATTCTAGTGGTATTATATGAAATTAATTAGTGATGTAATCATTTAACTCAATGAAAGGATCATAATTTTCAAAGTACCTTATATTTTCTCCCAACATTAATTAAAGTTGTTTAATCTAATTGAGGTTTTAGGATTTACATTTAATATATATAATGAAATAGAGGTCTAGGAATATATTTTATTAATTTATACTCAAGGTAATGTAATAAGATAATATGGAATGAAAAAATGTATGGTTATTAGTGGAAATTGACTTTATATGTTGTCCTGGAAGGGGTGGTGGGAGGAACCTTTTTTAATTGTTCATAATGAAAATTTCATAAATGTTTAAACATAATATAAAATAAGAAAATGTCTTCAATAAAAATAAGATTAAAATTTTCAAAATAATAGGTTATGGGATGAAATAATGTTTAGAATATCCTAACTATTAATTTTGACATAATTTTTAGTCTTTTTTATGTCCATTGGTCGTATAATTGTATCGTACTCCATATATGATTTTATCATGGAAATAAATTCTACCTAAGTAATTTCAGTTTCATCCCTAAAAGTAAAAATTCACTTTATAATAATATATTCATACTGATTTAAATTTTAAATTAATTTCATTATATCATTCTTATACGGGAATAAAAATATAATTTTTACAATAGAGCAAGTAATGCATAAAACGATTTATTATTAAAAGTTTTTTTATTTGAATATAATTTATTTTTTGGATAATATTATCAATTTCATAGATTTCTAGAATATATATTGGTATATTATAGAATAAATATATTTTTATTTAAAATAAATCCAAAATAATAATTATGTAGAATATTATTTAATTATAAGAAATGATCAAGAAAAGGTTTTATTGGAAAAAAAATTAATTAGTCGCTTAAAAATTTAACGAAGGGTTTTCTAATGTATTCAAACTATTTTTTAGAATAAGATATTTTAATATTAAAAAAAATATTTGGTGAATTATTTTTTTACAAACTTTCACATTTTCCTTGCAGTATTTTCTTGTTAGAGTATTGATAAATTAACTATTCACCTAGAAATGGACCATTTATGAAAAATACAAAAACATTATTCTATAAAAAAGTTTTTCTCAAAAAAAAATTTTATTACTCATTTTTTGAAAACAAAAATGAACATTATATATTATTATACTTAAATGGAATATTAAAAATAATAAATAATATTTTTTCGAAAAAATTATTATTTTTAAATATTACATATTGATATAATTATTTATTATACATTTATATTTATATAATATTAATATTTTAATTAATTTATAATAATATAATTAAAGTGGTAAATTTAATTTATTAGGACAAATTATAAAATTGATTCCAAAAAAATATCATAGAAAAAAAATTATAAGCACTTCGCTTTAAGAAAACTCAATTAAAATTATTTATTTACAATGTCAATTTTAATTTTATTAAAATATTGAGTTTAAAATGAGTAATATACCTTTATAAATGAATAATATACTAATTTAATAATATTACTGTAAATATTAATATACAACACATAAATAAATAATAAATAATTTTTTTTAATAGCATTTTTTTATTTCGTTATGAGTTATTATATTCTAAATTTTCATTTAAAAATTGAAAAACTCAGTAAACCAATTTTATAGATGGATATCCATTTACCATATTCTAAATTTTCATATTTTTAATTACTAAATTTGTATTGGGATGATTTCATTCTAATATATATGTGATAAAATCAATATATTCATTACCACTTCTAAATTAAGACATCTTATTTTGATTGTTTTCATTTAGATCTCACAACATTATTTCTCTTTTTATGATGGTATTCCTCTTTAATTCTATCAATTATATATTTTTTACCCTTAAGGGTGAATATGAAACAAGGAATCTCTTAGTGTTGATGATTGGTGATTATTCATTTATTTTCCCATATAATTTTGATTTATTTCTGAAAGATATAATAATCCTAGATGAGTAGTAATACATAGTTTTCAATACCCATGTCCTTTATTAATTTTTTAATTTTTTTATGAATGAATAAAATATTCCCAATTTTATTTTATTAATATTTAACTTAATTACGAATCAATTTCATTTATTTTTTAAAAATAAGAAAAAATATATTAGAATTATAAACATATAGTTTGTAGAATTAATATCATTACTAATAAATCCAGGGTTCTATATTATCCCAAATTAAATTATTTATATCAACATTTTTTTAATTACCAATTACTAGTGAGAAGACATATGGATATACAAGGATTTTATGAAATCTCCATGGGTATCATTAATTCTATCTAGATTACTAAATTTAGAAAATAAAAACATTAATAAAAAACCAAACAAATAGGGTTATATAGGAAGTGTATGTCTGATTTCAATCCCACGTAAATAGTGTTGGAGAAACTATTAATTAAATGAGGCAAAACTAAACAATATTCAATTTTCATAAATATGAATACAAAATATCGAGAATTGGTCAGTGAATTAAGAGGGAGAGGAAAATATAAAAAGGGTGTAAGGATGTAATTAATCTTTATTCATGGGAAGAGAGGGTATAATATCATTTATTATAAATTCTGTTGATTTCATAATTGCATTTATAAAATCCAATCTTCATGTTAAATGCACTCCACACCAAACTCTCCTTTTCATTTGGCTAGGTAAATTGGATTGGAATATATGGGTAACCCTTGACTAAATTTAAAAATAGGGAAAAGAAAACCCAAATGGTCATAGAGAAAATATACACCCTTGAATTCACATTAGACATTGGAATTCCATCAACTCAAGAAATGATCATTCTTAATGAATGAAATAAATTTCACCCATTCCCCAACCCCTCTAACAGTGGTCTAGGATAAAGAATGCAGAAAAAGATAGAAATTAAGAATAAGATGTGAAATCCAAAAAAAATAAATTAAAATATAATATTTCCCATACATTCAATCCCTATTCATCATGCATCTGTCAGTAAAAAAATATAACCCACTCATGCTAACGATGAGTGGGTTTTGAAATGGAATGACAACAAAATCCTTATAAAATGTGGTGATGAACAAGTCCGTAGTTGTGAACTCTCTAAAAAGTGTCTCCTAATAGATATATATATAGAATTATCATCATGGTGCATCCAGGGGTGTATTTATATGGGTTTTTAGACAAATCCATGACTACTACATTTAATGATGTATCATGAATATCATACATTTTTTTTCTATTTCCATACACCTTCACAAAGTTTAACTATATTACACGTCATACAATCATGATATGAGTTCCTCCACATCTTTATTTATATCATTTGAATCTCATTTGTAAATTTGAATATTTGACTTTATTTATGATGTGTATTTAGTACTCACGACTAGAAACTATCTTTCAAAGTGTTTAAACTCATAAAATCATTTCCAATGTAGAAATATTTTTTTGATGAATTCATGATGTGTAATTTTATTACATGATTTGTAATCTTTATGGATTAGTTTTCTTGCAATGCTTCATCCTCAACAATTCATTATCGCACGAAATGTTAATATCACATATCGATTTGTCTTTTAGCTCACATTTCCTTTCATTTTTATTAATTTACCAATTATTTGTTAAATACAACCATAGAAAAAATAATGTTAATGATTTCCAAAATTAAAAAAAATCATCATTAAATTACATAATTAAATAAATAAAACATTTTAAATTGTATGAAAAAAATACACTTATCAAATACCCCCCACACTTGAATTCATCCTTGTCCTCAAGAAGAGAATCCCAACATACTATAATGGACATCCACTATACTATAGTTTAATTTCAATTTTAGTAAAAACAAATTTTAAAATGGAAAATTAAATGCTCAAGGATCACATGTTGATAATACATCAATGAATCATCATTCCAAAAAATAAACCACGAAATTTACTTTTCTACTTTCAAATATACAATCATTTATAGTCATCCATTTCAATTTTTCAATTCATTATTAGTACGCATGTCGGATGAAATTTACCTCACATAAATTTTTATTTTCATCATCATGGTATAAATTAATAGAATTTAAAACATACCTCAAAAACATTTTACTTATCATAGGATTGAAGAGAATCGAAAATATCCATTGTGTAAAGACATAAATCATAATTAATCATGAGGGATGTACTGTTAACGTTCAAATAACACTGAGGATTCTGAGTGGGTAGGTTAATGATGTAAAATGTATGTCTCAAAAAGGAGGTGTGACTGAAAATAATTTTCCATAACACTAATAGATAATATCAACAAATATATCCCTTTACAATTTTCATCTCTCTCATCCCCCAAAAAATCATAATGTTTCCCGTGATACATGAAAGTGAAATGATATAATCGTCGTCACGTGCCCTTTTTTATATTTTTTTTTTCATTTTCCAAATTAATGCCCAACAGAAATATTACTTTTATCACTGGGCCACAAGTGATAAAAAGATCATTGGTCTGGAAAATCTTGATTTTTGATCCTCCCAAAACACATCACATTTTTTCATCTCCCCCTTTTCTATTTTTATTTGGAAAGATAATTGAATATTAATATGCAATGAATGTTTTCGTGGCCTCACCTCATATCACCTTGAAATATCCTGCAGTTAAATATCCATAATTATTTATATCCCGGTACATGCTATAATATTCCTCCACCACACTTATTCTTAGAAATATCATTCAAATAATTTAGAGGAAGTTAGGAATGAAATATATTTTCTTGTAACATGGATTATTTCCTAACACGAATTTCCACGGATTCTATAGTGCTAAAATGGATTAATTCAATGTGGGTACAAGGATACAAGTTATAACAAATAATTCCTCTTTCATCATAAAAGATATTTTATTTGGTCATATCATCGATAAGAATAGATGAATGATATAGTAGCAAATACTCACGAGTTTCTAATGAACTATACTATAGAATGATGGAAAATATTTGCAATGTGGACATCATAAGAATGAGAGAATGGTTCAAGTAAATTCATAAATAAAATTAAATCAATGAATTATAATATCAAAAGTTAAAAACGTGGTAATTTATGAAAATATTATAGTTTACGATGATCTACATGCTCCTAAAATAATGATTTTTGAAATTAAAATCCACATGATTATATCTAATATTTCTTTTCTGAAATTTTTTCATCGAAATTTATTGAGAAATAATGATAAATAAAAGGTATGGTAATTAACTTATTTTTTATGTCTCCTAGATTAGTTGATTAATGAATTAATCATGAAGTCCAATATATTTTCAATTAAAACTCTAATTAAAAGTAAGGAATACAATAACCATAATTATAATATTTAAATTCTTATTCCATAGTAAAATTCACACATAAAAACTCTATTGTAATGTTTTTTTCCAAACCATTTCACAACATGTAATTTTACATCATGTCATTTTATTTTCATGCAAATTTTTTTTATTCTTCTCACCATTAATATACACTTATATCATGTGCCATTTTCTTGGAAATCAGAAAATAATCATGTGAATATGTTGTACCATATAAATATTATCAATAATAATATAGTTATTGAAATTAAATCCTAATATAAAAATAAATACTAAGAATTAAAGAAATCAATATTCCTAGAAAGTGATAAAAATTGGGTTTCTTCCAGAAGTTTCTCTTTCTAAGGATTATTTAGGTCAACCATACATAGGATAGATAATTGTAGATTGGTATAATTATAACCATATTGTTTTAACCCAATTATGAAAATATGATCTACCCAAATCATCATGACTTATACACATTGGAATTTTCATAGACCTCATAGGTGATGACTAGAGTCTGAATAGTAAGAGTATTGCAAGTAGGATCTCGGAATCGGTCCAGATTTGGTAATATTATTCTTATTTAATGGATGTTTATATGGATTGAATTTATTAAATGATCACTTCTTGTTAATCATCCATATCTTTAATTTTTCCTTCTATCACTTCTTCGTTTTGTTCGTCTGCAGATTCAGTGCATAGTGAAACTTAATCAACTTCCCCCACCTCCATTTCTTGTTCTTGTTCTTATTCTTTGTTCCTATTTTTTTCAAAATTATTTTTTATCCCAATCAAGTACTACAATAATTTCAACCTCCTAATAATCATCTAAACCTTAAAATTGGTAATATATGGAATATTCAAACTTATAAAAAATGAAATGAGATAAAAAATTCGTATAATTGTATGTTTTTATAAATTTTCATGTCATCAATGTGATTATTTAATATTAATATAAAATAATCCTAGAGATTTTATGTTTTATATAAAATAATTGAATACCCGAAAATATGAATTGTAGGTTGAATATACCTTTTACACAAATTATAAAAATCCTATATTTGGTAGTAGAGTTTTTCCATTGGCTGTGGTGGTTATTTATCCCTATTTTCTACAGAAGTGTATGGTAAGGGAATAGATTATCATAATTTCAAAACTCATTGGACATAAAAAATTGAAGTGTGGATGCTATATTTGTTGGACTTCTTTTCCTTCCACTATATTGGCTATCAACATTATAAATCATCAATAAACTTGTTCTCGATAGAAAAACCATATAAATTGGAAATATTTTATTCTTCCATTTCGTTATTCCTATATGTTATTATAATAATTTTTTCTTGTATGGTGTTGAATATTGTTTTTTACATCATCATCATCACAAGAACCTCCATTAGTCTCATACATGTCTTTATTTTCATTTTTCAAATTTATTAAATAATTGCAACGTTAATTATTATTATTTTTTTTTTGAATAATAAAAATATTTCATATTGTAGAAAATATCCTATTATGTATCTTATGTCGAATATCTATAAATTAAACATGGAATATATTGATAAATTGGTACATCAAGGATTAGAAATTACAAAAATCCATAGTTTTTGTTGTGACTAATAAATAATTACCATCATAATAAAATTATCAATAATGATAATAGAAAAAACCGACCTCTAGAAGACATAACATTTAAAACACTCGCATTAATGTTCATTTCAACCAATATCACTCACAGTTGAATCTAGGTTTCTTAGGTTGGGTTCTCTAATAATCTTGGATATATTTCCTTTGTATATTAAATACATTAGAATGGATCCTAGTGATTATAAGATATAACATTATATATTCCTTAGGAGTTTCTATGATTTTGTAAAGTATTAGTCCCACTATTAAGGAACTATAGTGATATTTCAGTTGATATTAAAGTATCATTTTTTGGGTGACTATCACTCAATGTATATGTGTCACAATCCCATCCACATTACATTATCTAGTGGGGATGTAATTTCATAAAAAACATCAATATATAAATTAATTTAATTTTATGATATTATCCTATATATAGTCATATGAATTATATTTATCCATATGTAATTATCTATATTTGTTTAATCTATTTACAAAAATAATTAATCTATAATTTGAAACATACTGTTTGAAATAAATCGCACTAAACACACACATATATATAATTAATTTAAATGAAAAATTATACATCACAAATGGTAATGGAAGCAAATGGACAATAGGATTAGTTTCTTTGTGCAAAAGATACATTATTAATTTATTTTTCAATGTCCAAAATAATTTTTTAATATTTACATAAAACAGAACCCTCATTTAACCAACTCACTTGTAATACCAATATTTGAATTAAGTAGAATTACAATCTAATAAATCGGTGAGAAGAAATTCACAATAATAGATAGAAATAAAACAATTTCCATTAAATAAATGTTTATAAAAAAATAATATATGTCCTATTGAACTTGGGGAAAAATCATATCAACATGATAGATATTTATAATGCATAATTGATCATCAAAATTTGTAAAATAAAAACATAAATCCATAATAGACCACCATTGAATCATAATTTAACAAATCCTAGATACATATAAAATAAATATTTAATCTTGATATTATAAGATAGAAATATATAGCATATTTTAAAAAAGAAACAAGTAATGTATATGTAAAATTTATTTCATGATCTAGACCAATAATGGTCACACTTATTAGAAACTAAAATGTATACATGAATACTTTTATCAAAATATATAAACTATTAAATAATGAATTGGAGGCTTACGAAAGAACCCACCCATCATATTCCACACATATAATTGACATTTTTAATAAATTCACTTATCACATCTTAAATAACATAAGGAAATAGATTTGTATTAATAAAATTAAATTAAAATCACGTACTTTTCAGGAATAATGAATGAGAATAATTTTTTTAGAATTATATGTAAAATAAAATAACCGTTAATATCATATTTAAAATTTTGAAAAAAAAATAGATTCATGGAATTTTAAAACTATATAAATAGCATGAATAAAATCATTCGACAGATAAAACATTTCAAATACAAAATAATCACATAAAAAATTTAGTTACACAAGAAAAATAAATCCATTAAAGAGAGATCATTTTAAATTTTTATAGCAAAGTGAAAATTGGATCATTGAATGGGGTTTCATAAAAAATATTTTCTGATAATTTCTGTAAATGTTATAGTTTTATATTATTTCCAAAATTTGTCCAATTTTTATTAAAATATTTGTGAATATGAAATCATTCGAGTAGCTAATTTCAATAATAAATTATTTCTCCCCTTAAATAAATGCGTTAATGTATTTTAATGTGTAAAATCATATATTTTATTGAAAATAGGTGAAATAAGTTTTATTTGAAGTCATACAACTCTGGGGATAATGTTTTAGTTTCCAAATTCCTTACCTTTACTCCTGATTTTCACACTTGAATTTTATCATCACTAATGGCTCAGGATTTAAATGTAACACTTATAAAAAATGGATGTTTTGACCCAATATAATTTGAGCTGAGGCTCTTCGAAATTTATTATGATTTTAGGGGTATAAATACGATTATTTTTTAAAGAGGAAAACTAATTTTAATTGTAAACAAGAAGGGAAGGTGAGAGTCCCTATATATAAGTGTTAATAGTTTTATTTAAAACATATTTCAAATACACATATTGGATCACAAGTTTCAACAGTAAATTAGATTTCAATATAATAAATAATAAGGTATGGGATGACATACTTCCCTACATCTCATAACAATTAATTTTTACACATGCTTTAAACAGTTTTCTTTATTCCAGAAATTTTCATTTTTCATGAATTTTTTGTCACCGTGTAAACTAATATTAGCTAAAAAATTTATTTTTTAAGAATAAAATAATTTACTTTGTTAAATATTTTTTAAATATTTATTAAATATTTAAATTTATTTTTAAAAAATAAAAATATACTTTGTTTTATCATTAGGGAATGTGACATTTGGAAACTATTTTTTGAAAAATATATTTTATTGTTGAAATTTACCTATTAAATACAATTATCAATTTAATTGATTTTAATTTGGGCACATTCTTAATCATAGGTTCTATGTATCATATGTAGGTCATGCTTCATCGCAGTTCTAACCAGCAATGTCTTCTCATCCCTCCCTCAAACACATTATCCTCCATAATTCTCCCCTATAATTCTTATTATTCCTTAAACATTTATGAACATTATGAATCATCACTATGAATGATGTGGTAGTATTCATATGTTAGCAGCCAGAGTGTGTCAATGATCAGAAAATGGATCCTTCTATTTTTGTTGATCCACTATCATCATCAATGATTAAGCGTTCCTATGATTTTTCCACTCCTATGGTGGTGTCAAATCTAATCATAAATTCACCTCATCCCTCTTCCCCCCACTATCTGAAATATCTACATTATTTAAAGACACTTACCCTTCTTCATATATATCATATTCTTATACGAATCCTTTTTGAGATTTGTTTCCTTTTAGGACATGTGTACCATGTTCTCTTATGCCTAGTATTATCATTGTATCTCCAACATTATATGACTATATATAGCTTCATAGAAAGGATTGTTTTCACGAAATATCCTTCAACTCGTATGAAATATTCTTCTACAAATTTTAGGTGTTTCCTCCACCGATGATCTCTATTATCTTTTACATGACTATTATGTTGATCCTTGGGTGTCTATCTCCTCCGATACAAATCCTATTTCATGTTCCCAACTTTATCCTCTAATTCCTATATTTTATTATCATATGTAAAAGATGTAGAATGAAAACCGTCTCCTTCCCATAACATGGTGTCAACTTGTGTGTGTACTAGATAATAGACTAGTATGGGCTCATCATGTCATGCACAATAACCAAAGTTTCGGGATTACCTAGCAACCAAAACCAAGAAAACATCAATAAAAAATTTCTATTTCATCATATTGAATTCCCATGGCCATGGTTCCAATGAGAAAATGGATTTCTTATACATGAACAAAACCTCTATAATTGTTGTTCATGGAACTAACAACATAATCATCTAAGAATAAAATCTTCATTTTAGGATAGTTCTTTGTGATTTCATTCATATAGTACCTTGAAATCATCATTTGTATAATCTTTTGGAATAATTCTAGTTTGTTTAATCCTCAAGCTATTTCTGAACATTATGTCATTATAACGCTTGTTAATGGTGACTCTTATATTTTTCACTATTTATAATAAATAATACATAGAAATAATGGACTAATTGCGTAATGATCCTCAAAATATTTTTCCTAGAAAATATGGCATTTTTGATCGAAGGAGACATTAATGCTATATAGGATAATTCAGAGATAATGGGAGGTAGGGCAATCATTAGAAGGACATGCATTACTTATCATTGTTCATGTATGAGAAAGAACTTCTAAACAATGGAAGGTACATATTTTACCAATGTAATAACTAGAACTGATTTCATCAAATGTGAAGCATGTAGGATTGGTTCTTAGCTAAAAACCATCCCAACATTGAATACCTTCAGAAAATTTTTTCATATATTGTTCTTACTTTGTCTAAATAAAATTCCCTTCGGGTTCACTTGTAACATAAATATGATTGTGTATCAATTTTTTCCATTTTATATGATGTAAAACTAATATTGAATACTATTAAATCATGAATATATCATAGAGTAGGACCATGAATTATCTACCATGGATTGTTTTCCATAAATATATCATGTTTTATAGAAGATTTATAGGAATAGATTATATGATAAACATTGAAATTTCAGTGGTTACATATAATGAAATATGAGATAGAGGAAGCCGATTATAGGCTAGATGAATGTTGGAATTATAATTTATATAATAATATCATAAAAAATAATATAAAATTAATAGTTATATTTCATGAACATCATATAATTTTGTATGATAAAACCCAACTAGATTTGATAATGTTTGGAGAATGAAATACAACATTATATCTTGATTGTATCAATGAAAAGAAATAAATTCTTCCTTTTAAAACAATCCTAGAGTATGGATCTTTCAACATTAACAATGATTTAGTGGGATATATGGTTTAATATAATTTTATTTCCTCACATATAGGTAATAACCCATAGATACAAAAGGTATTTCCGAAAATCCATTCCCCTATTTTGGAAGTTTTCAAAAACGTGTCATCGGTCTCTCTCATCATAGAGTTATATAGAATTAAAAAAGAATGGAGGTTTGGGATGTAATTACCACCCATTATAAATAATTTTCTAAAGGAAATAATTGGATCATGTGATCATTTTATGTGGAATCATGGTAAATGTGTAAGGAATATCATGTAGACATTAATCATGGCTTATTTCACTGGGGGTGGGGGAGCCTATCTTTGTTGTCTTTTTTAACCACTATAATTTCTAATTCCATAGGTGATGTATGCCTCTTCTATAAAAAACTATTGAAAAATAATTCTTTTTGTATTTCCATAAACATTTAATTCTAGTATCATGAATATGAGGATTGTTTCCCCCCATCAATTGCGGATTTTGGAGGATTAATAATTTATTGTAAGAGGGATGTTTATAGTGTAGTAAATAGATAGAGAATTATAAATGAATGTGGACCATAGTAAGAATACATTGGGATCCCCCATTGTGAAAATAATTGATTGGGATAAATTTATGATATAATTTAATGGGATATTATCTTGAATGTTATTATATTCATCGGCTTTGGTAACTGGGTGAAATATTAACTTACTAGGAACTTCTGTTGACCCAGGATCTAGTTTTTATTCACATGAATGAACATAAGATTTTTTAAATTAGTTCAAATTCTTTGACAGGGAGATCCTCTTTTCCCATGTTCCTTCATTTTGGAACAAATCTCTTTTAGAATAATTTTATATAGTTTAATTCTCAATAGATGAATACATAATTCAAGTGCATGAGTCACTTTAATATAATTTGTCAACATATTTTCCATGATGATATTTTTTTGTACATTAGTTGGATATGTTTACAGGTTGTGATCAATGACATTCAAGAATACTATTACTAGATTTTATGGTGCATAAATTATTTGAAAATAAAAATTTACAATTATAAATCATTTTTTAGATCCATGTTGATAATATTTAAACCATGATAAGGATTAACATGAATAATTTTATAATATATTATCTTGGGTCCCGAGCTTTCCCTAGAGGCCTTTTTTCATCACTTTTATTGTTTGATATATTAAATAATAGGGCAGATAAAAAACAAGAAGATATATATCTTAGAGTTTGGGGTTCATATTAAATTAATTTCTTGTGTCCTTATATCTATACCAATTCATGTTATCTTAGTTCTCAATGACCCAAAATAATAAATAAAAAACATTTATAACAATATGGAAACATAGATTTCATATGCCCATAGGGAAGGCCACTATTGTGGTCATCATGGGGTAAGATGGCAAAACTCATGGAAAATTATACCGCTAGCCTTCATAGAAGGGATTATACTATGTATATATTTCTATATAAATTGTTTTGATATGTATAGTAAGTCCCTTAAAAATGGAGAATATTTGTGTTTGGAAGATATATAGAGGTCGTAGGAGAGCCTGAAGGGAATATCTGCAACTTGTGGTAGGTGTGGCAAGGACAACTATAAGAATTGAGAAATAAATCCATGAGGATTATTGGACTAAGTGATATTAGATATTGGAACCACAACATGGTATGTTTTAATAATGATATCCAATACTCACTACTCCTAATATTTTTTATAATCAAGCCAGTACCTTTATAAGGATCATTCATACAATGTTTGACTAAATTAAATTGGATGTTTTTAATATAATCCCTACTTATGTGTATACTAATAATTTCATGCACACTGGTGTTCTTTCAAAGATCTTCTCAGACATTCCACTATGATTCTCTATCAAAGAAATCATTTATGTTGCTCTGATCAAGATTCATTAGTGAAAAATTAGTCAAATTCATTTTAACATCCATGAATAGTGTATATGGAATTGTTCTATTTTGATGAATAAAACGATCAGAGATGGAGGTAAAAATATAGTGTTTAAGTACTAATTCTACTAGGATTCCAAGGTGGAGTCAGTTTATTAGTTATTCGTTGAAGGTGATTTTTAATGGTTGGTTTATAAAACCTTCATTAACCTTGTTGGTATTTCTATGATGGATGAAAAAGTTGAGAATTTTGTTCTTTATTGGATCAATGGTGTGTATTATAATTCTGTAAAGTGGATTGTGAGGGCCATTTTTATTTTGGTCGGCTATTGTACAATCTTGAATGCCAAAAATAAGGAATGGGTGGACTTGACTAAAATATTAATTTTATCTATATAGACTCAATATAGATATATAGAGGGGAATCTTGGAGTTCTCTTCATTTTGAAGAATAATACAAAATTCCTAAGGCTAATTATGAATTTAAGGAGAACCACACCTACATTATGGAGTATGTAAACATATGTGTTATTGTTTTGATGGATCCCTTAGGGAAATGGTTTCAAACTCCACATTTATGGAACATATTGTCTTATTATCATAATTTGGAGAGGTGATGACTATGAAACAAAGGTTAAACAATTATCACGTTCAATATAAACTATGGAAAATGAGATTTCCTTTTTGTGGAGGTTAAGGTGATGAATAATGGGAATTAATTTTTTCCTTCCAAGAATATTACCCACAAAGAAATCAGAACTAAATCCTCATTTATTAGAAAAACATTGCAAAGAAGGATAGAATCTACTAATTCCATGGTTTATATTATCCGAATAATATTAAACTAAATTGTTTGGTAAATTTTTAATCATTATTTGAGTGAGTGAAACTATATTTCAAATTATAGGTCCCCTGGGGGAAACCATAAATATCATATAATTATTTATTTTACCTTGGTTTCCCTACCTTCATAGTGGTTTTATTTGTTTCATGTGGATACTAATTTCCTGCATTATTTCAGGTATCCCTCAATGTCTCTTACATTCTATGTCTCTATATTAAATTATATTTCTCAAATTGAAGATAAATTTTATATCACATAAATATAAGATTTAAATTATTCTAATATATTATTTCATATATAATAATATTATGAAATTCCTCAGTTTCATTAATTGGTATAAAATAAAAAACCATTAATAAATTTTTTCTTGGGAATTTTTTTATTATATATGCTTTGACAAAACAATATTACAAAAAAAATTCTTTTAAATTTTTCATTTTACTAATCCATTGATAAAAAAATATTTATCTGACATTTATAAAAACATTATATAATATATTAATGAAACCAATATTAATATAATTGTATAACAATGATATATATATATATTATGTTAATATAGTTGTTTTATTTATTTATGAGTTATCCTTTCATGTATTCAATTCCATATTTTTGAGTCACACATCATATTTTGAAATTTTTATTTTGAAATCAATTTAAGAATTTTAAATTCATTATTTTCTTAGTAATTATAAGATTTCATTATCTAATTTTGATCCTCAGGGTTGAATATGATACAAGAATCTCATATGGTTGAAGATAATATTATAGGTTCTTAATTAGAATATTTTAATTTCAAAAAATAATTTTCATTAAGAATGAAAGATAAGTAATAATGCATGGTATATAATAATAACTTACATGACATTGTGTTATAAATTTTTATAAATAATAAATATATTTTATGTATATTAACTAATATTTTGAATATATTATATAAAAATAAAAATAAATTATATTAAAATTTTAATAATTGTTAAGAGTGGTAATAATACATTTTATTTATATAGTGATCATCTTAAATCCAACTCAATTAAATGAATGGACTATGGTCAAAATATCTATGTTGTGATGGTGATTAGGAATACAAGTAGGTGACATGTGCGAAGTGATCCTAGGAAGGTATCCTATGTGTGTTAGTGGCTTTTTCATGTGACCAATTGAATGTGACATAAGGGTTTTGGACCTAGGTGAATGATAAAAAATTGAATTGGGGTTCTAGGAAACTGGTCCCTCGCTATAGAAAATGGTAGATTGGGTGGATAATAACCAATGTGCTTTGTTGGAAAAGATCATCGATATCCTAGTGTTTTTCCCCAAAATGGTAGATTTCAAAGTGTTATGGTTAATTTATTTATTCAACCATGTATTTTGAAACTGTTAGGCTTAATACCTATGTTATCTGACACATAGGTAATATCTCCAATTAAAATATTTTCATTGCGGAATTATCTATCTTTTTTTAGTTGGTAGTGATTAACAAGTCATGTAAAGCACTCTATAGAAGAAATTGGCATATAAAACAGATCTTAGTGTGTTTTTTATATATATTTTTAAATAAATTATTGAAATTATATTTTTTGGGGCTATTATTATTTTCAAACATAGGCTTGCATACCTGGTTATTCTTTGTAACCTCTTCACGGGTATAAATAGGGTTTTCAGGGCACAATCTTATGTTTGTGGTTGGAAATTCGTGGCAGAGAAACCAAGAATATGTGTAGGCCATGATTGATGATATATATCTATACATGAGACCTATATATGTCCATTTGAGTTCATGTTATTCTAGGTATTATAACGTATTTTGAGAATACGTCGTCATAAAATTCCATCTTCTAATGACAATATATTTTGATTAAGTATTAAGTTGATTCATTGTGAAATATATATCCTATTATAGAAATACAATCTATTCCTATGTTTATATATCATTATCAATTTTTTTAAATAAATTTTTTTTATGTAGTGGTTTAAAAACAATGGAGAAAACCATTCACTAATAATGGAAAGAATAATTAATCATCCATGAGTGGGGGGTTCAATCCCAAACATCATCAATTTGGGTGAAATATTTTAATGATATCCACCTTAGGTATGTGAGTATTCATATAGAAAATAAAATTCCTATTATTTTCATCTTAATTTGTTGTGAAATTACATCATTTTTTACTCGAGTCACTTACAACGTGACATCTTCATATTCAAATCTTATAGAAAAAATACCACCCTATTTTTTAGTCAAAAAAATGAATAAATGTATATAAAAAATAATATATAAAAGTAATAATTTTGTAAAAATCATGATTTAAAATAGGAAATAAATTCTTTGGGAAAATTGGTTGATCATATATGTTTAAAATAATTTTATATTCCTTAATATATTATTATCATATAGCTAAAAAACATACTATAATTTATGTCCTATCTTAATTTCTTATATCCTATTAATAAGTTAATTATTATAAATTTCATATAACATTATCAAATAAATAATTAATATTTTGGTGACAAAATGAAAAAACAAATTTACATTTTCATAAAAAACTAAACATAGCCTCTGAATTAATTATGTTTAATATATTCATTTGTTAAATAATTAATAAGTAGTTCTGAAAGAATGAATTTCTAAATCACATATTACAACCATCCTTGATATTGAAATGAACCTAAATATATATATTATTAAAAATAGTAAATTGATGAATAATCATCCAAATCAAATTTTATGTAATAAAAAACCTATAAAATAACAACACATTATAACATCTATTCCCTTATTGTATTTCATAAAATATAATTTTAAAAAAAATCAAATCAATAAAAGTTAATTTCACATATAAAATTATAATATATTCTAGAAGAATATATATGTTAGATTTAAATATTTTTGGCTTCACATTTCACATATTTATATCAATTTATATAATTTAATATACAAACTGGTAGATTTTCCCAATGTTTAAGTTGTTCACTCGACCAAAACAGCCACTCCTTTATTAAATTTTTACGAATTATTATATAATGTAATATAATAATATATTAATAAAAAATTATATTGTTTATACTATTGAAATTTATCAATCACTAATCTTCAATGAACCATTCCCTCTAAGTCAAACATCATTTACAATTTCATTAAATAATGAAATAAATTGAAATATTATTACATGTGGTGTTCCACTCTCAAGAACTCACATCCCATTTTATATTTTCTAGAAGGATACCTATATCCCCACTTAATTATTTCACATGACATGGTATAATATGAGTTCCAATAATTTATTATCCTTTTTCATCTATACATGTGTTCAGGGTGTGAATTAAATTTCATCAAGATGAGTATACAGTTTTTAAATTTCCTAGGTATATAAATGGAGTTTTTCCAATAATCACTAAATGAATGTTGGGTGTATTATTTATTTATATATTAGAAATTGGGATCAATGTTACACAACTCCATCAGTATATGGGCTTAGGAAAACAGTAAAAAAGACAATGTTAGTCATTATATGGGTTGAATTAGCATAGTATTGTGACAATAATCCTTTAATTGGATGATATATCATACTAATATGTCTGATGGGGTTGTTAATATTTTGAGTTTTTAAATGAAAACTTCGTTATTGAATTTAATCATAGTTTGAATATGTAATTTAGATATTCTAGTGTGTCTATAAAGTAAAAGGATTTAAAAATGTATTTGGATGGATCATTATGAGTTCATAAATCTTATTCCAACTAAAATTAGTGGATTTATCCTACAGATATATGGGTAACTGTCACTTTTTTGAATATTAATAATATTTTAATTCATATACTAGAATTTTAAACAATTTTAACTCATTAAATGTGATTTAATAAGTAGTTATAGTTCTTCAATATGATATATCAGATATGATGTTAAATTAAATTGAACTATAATGTAAAAGAGTGTATTTATATTAACATCAACGCTATAGATAGATAGATGTATATTGTATTAATATATTTCCATCTCAAACTTGTGGATGTGTAAGGTAAAGATATTTAAAAAAGTATATTTTTTTATATTATTTATTTTAATTAATATATTATGACCTCAAAAGGTTTACAGTATCAAAAAATATCATATTTTACTTATATTACAAAATATATGTTTTAATTTCATAAATGTATAATATATGGGTTTTAGTGGTTAAATAGTTATGATATGATTAATTACTGATCAATAATCATTGATATTGTGTTTTAATGTTTTTATAGGTGAAAAAACACGACACCGCCAAGATTTTAGAATAAATTCTATTTAATAAATTAGATATGCATGATAGAAATTGATTTACAGAACATTATTTATGAGAAATTAATGTATAATTAAATTATAATGACATTATTAGATTATGAAATGAAATAAATTCATTTATAAAAGGTGTAAAATTATGCTAAGAAAGAGTTTGATCTGTTTATTTGAATTTTGTATATTTTGATAACATAAATACAATTGAGTAATGATATATAAAAAATTGATGTTAAAATTAACAAAATCAATTATATATATCCATGAAATGGTTATATAATGGAAAGAATAAAATATTTAATAAATATTGGATAAATTGATGTTATTTACATAAAAAATTTATTAAGTTATAAATAATTAAATTACAAAAAAAATATTATTTATATAATAATATTTATTTATAAATTAATATCTACAAATATATTACAATGAATAATAATTCATATATATGTTACCATTTTATGAAGGATGATAAAATAAATTTATTATAAATGGATATAGTTTTAGAAATGTTTCCTTAACTGGGGGTCAGATTATTATTTAAAATAAATATATAAACAAAAAATAATATATAATATTGATGAAATATATAAAAAATGTATTCAATAATATAAATTAAAAAACATGTTATCATTTTTACAATAAAAGGAATAAAAAATCATATTTAATTTTTCAAAAATATTTTTCCAGACAACTATTTTTTAAACATTTTACACGATGATATTATTATTAACTCATTCCAGTATTAAAACTTTTATTTTATAAAATTATCTTCATTTTTTAATTCAATAATGACAATTTATCGTAGGGTAAATTTTTTGAATATTAAAAATATTGTTTATTTTTAGGGTAATTATAAAGATAGCATTTTAATAAATAAACTAACATTTATTAAATTATAACAATTTTAAAATTATATAAAAATATGATATAATTGGGTCAAAAAATTGATTTTTAGGGAGTAAAATAATTCTTTAAAAACTATCATATTTAATTTATCGTACCATGTATGACTTCTTGGAACAAATGTTATATTTTTTTATAATAAATAATAAATTTAGTTTATTTCCTTTGTCTAAGTATTCAAAATGATATATTTAGTTTTATATTTATTTAAATTTATTAACAGATATTTTTTATCAAAAACTCAATAAATATCATTAATATAATATCTAAATATGATTTTTATGCAAATGTATTTTTAATACAAAAATGAATATTTTTATAGACATTTTTCATGGTTTTATTGTATACTTATATGAAAATCAATATATTCCAACATATAAAATTGAATATGATAAAGTGGATTTCATGTATTTAATTAAAATTATTAATCAAAACAAGAATAATTTCATTATTACTCAGAAATATAAGCTACCATGTTAACATTTTATATTATAATGGTAAAGATTAGATTAGGATAAATTGGGTTAAACTATGAGATAAGGCACTAAATATCACTATATCATATATAAATTTGATTTAATGAGTGTATTTAGAGAATAAAATATTCAGTAATTTAAATTTGAAAAAATTTGATCCATTATACTTCATAAATTCATTTAATATTTTTAAAAAATTTTAATATATTGAATGATATTGCTCCTCTAATTTATAAATGGGATCCTCTTATCTTCAATTATGATTAAAAATTGTTAACATTATTTAACAATTATCTACCAAAATAAATTTCCAATTGTCGTACTTATTTTTTATAGATCACATTCTCAGAAAAATAACAATCGCATAATGATTATTTTGTAATCCAAAGGAAGATATCGAATGAGGGGTATAAGTGACAAAAAAATTCATACTTGTTTAATTCCACTTCAAAATCATTCAAATATTTTATAGCCATGATATTATAATTAAAATTATATAATCAGATATGAATAATGTTATTATATTGAAGGAAATTTATTTTAGACATCCATTCAATTATTTTGTAAATAAAAAAATTTAGGTTGGTATGTGTGGACTCCCACACACCTAAAGTGATGTATTTATATTTTCATCACCTCCTTTCATGGATGGTTATAAGTGTGTAATTAATTAATATATAAGTTATTTATTACATATTTTTATTATTTTAAATATAATTCATTATATATCTTCTTACCTTCCCTTGAGAAAGAAAATGGAAACATTGGTCATGTGTATATGAAAAATAACACGTTCATGAATAACATATTTATTTTTTCATTTACTGTATCACAAGGCCTGTTATAAAATGTATAGAATGAATATATATGGTTTAAAAAATAATAAATTTATATTTTGTTTAATTATTATCAAACATCCATCTTTCAATCCTTTGAAAAATGAAAACATCACTCATTCGTACAAGCCGATTACTTATTTTGTGAAATGATGTAAATAATTTTTCATCACTACCATACATTGAAAATTATTAATGCATATATAATGAATTAGTATACTATTAATGACAACATTATTTTTTTATTTAATATGAAACTATTTGTAACGACCCAGGTATTTATAAAATAATACATTTTCATGTCTTATGATATTTATGAATAAGGTAGTTATTTTATATTAAAGGGTACTCTTTTTCTGATAGCGTACTCAACACAAAACAACAAGTTTCTCTGAAATTGTACGTTACACACAAAATTGAGTTATACCGAACAATTATACCATAATAATATTATTATTTTTAATGGTAGTTAATGAAAACCTATTGGAATGATTGGAATGAACAGCATCAACTGAATTTTGAAATATTTTTTACACATTTTTAAATAATGATTCATTGGTTATCAAATTTTTTAGAAATTGAAATAAAAACAAATTAACTATAAAGGACATATTTTTATGAAATCATTTTTAAAAGAGAATAATAGTGTTTATAATATCTTATCACACTTTATGGATTTTTATTTAAGGAATAATATATTTTCTCTATTCAATGTAATTTTTTAAATTCATATTATATGTTTTATGTATATGATATAAGAACATATTCAATTTTTTAGATAAAAGAAGTATATTTCTAAAAATGTTGTTTTACCACATTTTAATGGATAATCCTTTTAAAATCTAGTTTCATCTCTTTTATAGGTCCTATTCAAAAAAATAATCTTATTCCATAATATCATGTCATAATAATTTACTTTGGATATATTTTTGGTAATTTTCTAACAATGTTAATTTCTTAATTAATAGTGAAAAATACTGCATGTTAATTCAAAACTGCATTTTCATCTAATTTAATTATATATTTATATTGTTATTTTAATTTGGTTTAATGTGTAATTAGATTATGTTTTTAACATTTAATCAAATTATGTTCATTTTATGTAATTTCATTATTAAATTGTATGTAAACACATTTCAATCATTTAATGGTTTTTACTTCTGAAAACCTGGTTTTAGGTTTTGTTAATAGGAATTAATTTTAAAATAATTTCTTCCAATTATGTGTTTTTAATTTGGAGAAATTGATTCCATATTTGGAATCAGGATGTCCATATTTTTTAAATAGGAACCATTTATTTTTCATTATTATGAATAGTAACTTCAATAATTATTTTCATTTACCATGGTTAAATTGTAAATTACGTAAATCAGGGGAAAATATTATTGTAATAATATAAAACTACCTTATCACATGTCATAATACTATTTTATAACATATTTATGAACATGGGCATACTTGTGTCGATTTTGGGACACCATGGATCCATGTGGGAGTGATAATGACGTCTTATAATAATTAATTTAAAGTAAAGAAGAAAATAACATAAACATGTATCTTCTTACTAAATCAATTTTTTTACATGGATATAGAAGAGATATCTTAGAATATAAAAAGTAATTATAAATATCATAAAATATAGTTCATCGTGATATTTTATTTATAATTTTAAAAATTATATAAATAAAATTAATATGACAAAATTATGATACTATGATTGCATTATTAATAAAGGATTCATACAACTTATATTATAAATATTAAAATTAATACTATTTGAAATAATTTATTTCATACTAGAATTTTCATGTTGAATAATACATATTAGGATTTAGTTAATGTTTCTTGTTCGAAGTAATCAGGTTTGTATGAATTTTCAAAAAAAGTCATTTATGAATAGTGTCAAAATTGACATAATTCATAACATAAAATATAAAAGAGTTAATTAAATGATATTAAATTCATATAAATCTATGATTCTTAAAAAACGGTTAAAATATGTCCAAATATTTTATAAATGACTTTTTTGTCGGTATTTTGACAATATATGGCAATTACATTTACCCACAATGTGTAAATAACATGATATCATGGTAAGATAAAAAATTGAAAAATAAGGGTTAAACAAAAATGAGAAGTATTAAAAAATAACAAGTCTAGAAAAAAAATTATTGGAAAGATTTTATAATAACCAAAATCATATTTTATTTTAATGAAATGAGTTTTGGACACTTTTTAATCAAAATTAAATTTATAATAAATTAATATTTCATGATTTCTTAAAGTTCCCCTCATCCCTCTTATAAAAAGACACCAAATCATCCCACATAGTAACAATAATAAAGCCACATGGATCATCAAACTTCTCCTAAAATATTCTCCCAACTTACCTTCCTTCCTCCTTGAAGCCTTACCTTGGAAAGAAGGCAATTCAAGAAATCTTTTTGCCTCAATTCAAAAGAAGTTACCACATTTTGAGGTATTGTTTTCTCTCAAGTTCATTTCCTTTATTTTTCATCTACACTCCCTATGATCTTCTTTATCATTGATTATATAACAAAACTAATATTTAAAATATACTATTGTGTTTCTATGAGATGGATTCAAACTACACTTGCACGCACACCAATTTATTGGATACAAACATATAGTTTCTGTGTACGATGACCAACTCCCTCACGAAACGATGATTATTAAATTTTCCTCTACCTCTTATAATGGTGGAATTATGATGTATCTGTATTCATATATGATATATATTATATTTATGTTTCCTATTTGCTTCTGTAATTTTAATTTATAACAAACCATTATGCTTTCCATGATGTGTAAATATGATAATTTCATTTTAGGAAGTGTGGTCTACTGCCCCCTCAATATTATATGACTCGTTCATTCTCTACATGTAACAAATAATGTATGGGTCTATAAACTCTATGAGACATAAATGAAACAAATATTAGACGTGCATTACAATATAAATTTATATCATTTTATTATTATTCTTTTATTATGACAATGAAATGAAAGTCTCTTTCATTTGTACGTATGGTCTACTATCTCCGTGAATGGTGCATTTTATTTCATATCTCAAAATATTATGAAAATTATAAATACATATATAATCAATATATATGATATTTAAATCATGAATAATATTCTAGAGATGATTTAATTTTGACAACATGGATAATATACATCAAACAAGTTGATTTTCGACTCACGTAACGAATATTAAAAAACCGACTAATATGAACTTAAATATTCATGTAATTTATATAAAATGATGATATATAATAAAAAATGAAAAATAAACATTAAAAAGGTTGAATATAAAATATAAATTAACAAATTTTTATTATTCAGGAAATTAATGAATGGATGAGGGAAGTCAGACTCAAGGTCAGGGATATCGTCTCAATCTCATTACATTGAGGCATTTCTTGTTAATATTAACCTAAATTATTTTATATAAGGTTTCTATAAAAACAAAATGACATTTCATATCCATATTTTATAAATGCAAATGTTATTTATGAATTCATTGATATAATGATTTAAATTTCCAATGTGGAATGTGACACCTCAAATGTTTAATGATTTAATTATCTAATCCTTGACTTCATATAATTAATTTACATATTTACTGATATGGATATAAATGGATTATAAAGGAAATTATATGTATATCTATAAAATCACTTAATATTTTTAAAAGGAAACCTTTAATATAGATTATTAAACCTTATTTAAAAAATGAAGAAAGGAATGTCATTTTTTTAACGTATACGATGATAGCAACTTCTCCGCCACCATAACCGTTATTTGATATTTGGCTTCCTCTATAATCCTTAATATATTTTAAATAAATTTCTTATTCCATTATTTTGGTATCTTCTTATTGAAACTGGGATCTTAAATGAATGTTGTATTTTTATATGGAAATTTATTTCATATGGGATTATATGAGTTGTTCAAAAGGGTTTCTTGATTAACGTGTTTATTAAAAAATGGAACTTTTGCATTATAAGAAACAGGTGAACCTCATATAGCATATAGAAATGGTTGATATCGATTATAGCGAATGGGTGTGATTGATATATCTTATATATGGTTTTATCCCCAATATAGGTCCCAAGAGAGCCCAACACAGCTTATATAAAGGTTTTAGGTGCATTATAGCACACAGGTGAGCCTGATATAACATATATTAAGGGTGATCACCATTATATATCTACAATTTGGAAGTCAACCATATGGTTATTCCAATTGGAATATGTTTGAATGGGTTTTATTTATTTGATGCTCTATGATACCTAAAAGATTTTTAATTTATTACTATTGGTATTAGTGTTTTTCATTGAGAAAAATATATGGGTGTTATTCTTGTTAAATTTCTTTGTTTCAACCAATCAATGAGAATTAAAAAGGTTATCAGAGTTTAACAAGATTAACAGTTTTTCATTATTTGTATATCCCTTACTAATTTTTTTTGATCATCCCAATTTTTAAATTTTTCGGAGGATTTAAGGGAGAATAAACTCATTGATGGTATCAAGGAAAAGTTATGATGATTAAACATAAAAATAAATCAAGTATCATTTGAAAATATTTATTGATATGGTGTAGAAAAACACTATAGGAAAAGTCCACTTTGTATTTCCATGATTGTTATGTAATAGTTATGGAATAATTATCTAAATTACTAATAGTGAAATGATCCACAATGTTTATTCTTATCTTAACTCAATATTATGTAAGGTTTAAGGAATTGGTCCTTATGCTATGACAATAGTTCAGTATTCAAAATATCTAAACATAACCAAATATAGAAATAAAAATAGTTTACCCCCTAATAAAAATTATGTTTTATAATTGCAAACAAATACATAATACAATATTATAATGAAATTATATTTAGTAAGGTCACTGTGAATATTTTTAATTATAATTAAGTATAAATTAATTATATATATATTAGATTGTTCATGCAGTGTGTTATGACTTTAAGTAATGGTTTCTCCTATCAGATTTCATTATTTATGGAATTTACTACTTTAAGAGATTATTTAATATTTTCTTGTGTATTTAGTTTCAACATTAATTTCTTACCACATCGTTAAGAAATTCAAGTGATTAAAAATGCATAACTTTTAATATCTTTTATTTTAATTTGATTCAAGATAATCTATTTTTGTTATGATTTCCCCATCTCCATTTCCATTTGTTTAGATATATATAATATATAACACATTTATTATAATATATGTTTCATATTATAACCATGATATTATTTATAATATTCATGAAAATAATATCTATTTATAAATACATAAAATTTTCTATTTTTTATGAGGTTTTATTTAAATTTTTACCAAATATGAAACTGTTTTTGTAGCAACCGCAGTTTTGTGGGGCTTATTTAGGTTTATATTTCAACTATGTGTAATAATACGATATTTATCATTCAAAACCCATATATATTGTAATCCAATATTTATTTTGAAGGTTTTATATCATTATTTATATTTTCCACCAATTTATACTCAAAAAATATATATTTATTTTAAGAAAAATCATAACTTATAAATTATTATTGGGTGGGAAACCATTTTTCCAAAGAATATGTTCATTAAAATGTTTCTAGAATATTATTATATATACTCTTATAATTTTTTAATTTAATTAAAAACTTTATTTCAATGCATTTTCATGTTTTTTAATAAGTAATACTAATAATATTAACTATACAGGTAATATTTCACACCATAATTTTTTTAGAAATAATATATTCAAATAATTACTTAATAATTAATTTCTCCCACCATCATATCAATACGTTGATACAAATCACAATTTATAGTTTTCAATTTCGTTAAAAAGAGAATCAACATCCCAATTTTAAAGGGATATCGATTTTTTTTTCAAAGAATATTTTTATTGATATTATAATGGTAATTTCTATCTACCTAAACATCGTTAAAAATTAGTACACCTTAATGGAGATATTATTGTTCCATATACTTAATATCATAGGGTGGCCTATTATGAAGATATTTTAATGATGTTTCATGAATCAATTTTGTTTCACATGGATTATTTAAAATAATAACTAATAATGAATCATCTTTGTTTATTGTGGTACATATATGAATTGAATATTATAAAGGGATTTATGGGTTTGTTATATCCATATAAGTATTTTAGTAATGTGTTGTTAATATAAAATGGAACATGTTAGGTTTACCTAATCCTAATATGTTAATTTAGAAAATCCAAATATGGTACATGTGAAATTGATGTAATAAACATTGGGTACACATGTAATATATCAAAACAAAATATTGTAAATATGAAATTATACCAATACATATAGGTTACACAATTAATTATCCACTAAGCATGATGGATCTTGGGTAGTTGTCATGGGATTAAGAAATTATATAGGTGGATTGGGAAATCATTCTATATAATGAATATCATATTGACAATCCTTTTCATATGATTCACATTTGTTTATTTATTCAAAAAATATATGGCTCATTCAAATGATATTCCCTCATGGTTCATGATTGAATATTATTTATTAAAAACACTTATAATGTAAAATCCCTATTATATGATTCGTGTCTTGTGGTTCCTAATATTTATGGAATGATTATTTATGTTATGATTATGTTTTCATAGAATTTTTCATAATTTATTCTTATTTATCAACATCAATTGATATATCCCATTTTATCCATATAGACTTGTTGAGTAGACTAATAATAATGATTGTATTTCTATAAATTATAATGTAATTATTAAAGTGGAATATATCTAACAAGGGTTTTGTGTTAGTAAAATAGTGTTAGATTGGATTAACATCATTTAATAATTATGTTATTTTGTGTTTAATCTCATAGGTTACTAATCCGTTAGAGGTCTCTAGAAATTATTATAAATAGATGAACTGAATAATAATCTAATTTGATTTAATATTTATGTATGTGATTCTTAATCCACCTTAGTCATTATCAAATAATGGTTTGGTTTTTATGTATATTAGGTAATACAATATGAGAGAATATATCCATTGATAACCCATGATAATGAAAACTTTTGTAGTATCAACTTATGGTTTCATGGGAAAATAAGAAATTGTTATTATTTATAATATAATTGGAATGGTTTTCATTAAAATATGATTAGTTACATATATTATTAATAAAAATTAAATTGTTTTTTAAGGATAATGTCTATAACATTGAGTAATAATGTTAATTATAAATTTGATGGGAAATCTGATAATTGTTTATATATGAAACCAAATTGATTGGGACTTGGGATGAAAAATGTTGTTGGATATTCTCAAAAAAGTATCTCAATATATGTAATATAAATTTAATGTTTCTAAAATATCTATTTTAAGATAAATGGAAAAACTCATATTCAATTATTGGATGCAAAAATGACTACCTTCCCTCAATTGGCCCTTTGATACAGCTATTGTTATGTAGTCAATCAATGTTATAGAAAATATATTTTCCATTAACTAATACTCATATCATAATAACTTTTTTTATGTGAATCATTTTGAATGTTGTGTCGATAAATGATATACACATATCAATAATAAGTGGAAAGAGTATAAAATTAACTACATGTCATGGGATGAGTTTAGTAATGTAGTTTTTGATAATTATTTTCATTAATCACATTCAAATTTTAGGGACGTGGATTTTGGGGATATAAATCATATGGATTTTTAATCTATTAGCACCTATAAAGAATTAATTACCGTATTTACATGTTTCATTATCTAATAATCAATGATACCAAAACTGAGAAATGTATTGGCTAATTATTTTCCTAAAACCACCTCTACCAAATGAAATTAACAGAAAACAAATTAATAGAAATAATTAAAGTTTTATTCTTTTATCTAAATCTAGAAATAGATATAGAAATATCTAATTATTCTCATAGATTTGGGGATAGGGTGAAGCATTTTTATTTACATAGGTATTAAAATAACAAAACCATTAATCAAAAAAAATCACATATTGGTGTGCTTAATTTGACGGTAGATGAATGTGGTAATATATCTAGAAGGGAAATTCAAATGTTTCATGTATGTAAGAGATTATCATTGAGTACATGGATACATATGAGATATGGCAGAAATAAAGGGTTAACCAAATGTTACACCAACCCATCAATTTTAAAATTATTAAAAGTATACAGATAATTTTGTGAACTAAACAATTCTAAGGGCTAATGAAAAAATTTAACATTAGTAACCTTCTCAATGAATTTATTAATATATATCTGATATAATAACAAAAATAAATTTGGTGATGGGAACTATGTAGTCAAATGTAATCTTATATTTCACTCGTTAACTATATAATTTCATTTTTATTAATTTACCCACACAATTTTATCAGTAATGATTTATAGGGTCATCCAAATATGAAATATATTATATAATAACTATTTATTTACTAAATATAACTATGTAATAATTATTTCCTCTCAAGAATATAAAAAATTTATAATATATTTTTATGAAAATTTTCTTTCAATAGTTTATAATAATATTCAATGACAAAAAGATAATGAAATTTGTGGAATGTTTTAAATATATCTTTATATCCCTTACCAATTTATGAGTTATGTATGTTACATATAATTTCCCAAATAAATATATGATCACATTTGGTTCATGTCTAAATCTAAAATCTGAATGGAAATTGCATCCCTATATTTGTCATAATACATCATTATATGGCATATTTAGCTTTTTTTTTTTGATAAAAGTAATGTAAGGTACATGTAAATTATTATGTTAAAATGAATTTACTTATCATACCAAAGAAAATTAGGTTTAAATATCATAATCCGTCTTGATCAATAAGGGATACCCTTATCTATATTCTTTAGTAAGTGATAATTAAAATTCTGCGCATGCAATACATTTATATTGGTTGAATGTATATCTATTAGAATTTAGGATGTGTTCTACATAATAAATTTTAGGTGTTTGATAGATTTTTATAAATTCATCATTGATTTTATTTCATTAAGTTAAAATATAATTTAAATACATTATTAAAGAGTTAAATCAAATAAATAAGTTTTTAAAAAATGGTCAAATTAAGTTGACAAAATATTTTTATTTATTTAATTTGAGTTATTATTAATTTTTAAAATTTATTAATTTTGAGGAATGAAATAAATAATCCTGATTTTTTAAATTGAAATAATAATTAATATAAAAAATTTGGAACATCCAAGAAATGGTTATGTATTTATAAAGGAATATTGTTTAATACATGTTGGTTAAATATTAAAGTTTTATTTACAAATTTTTTTTTATTAAATATACATTATATTAAAGTAAATACCTATTATTTAGCGTTCTTATTTCATTGAAAAAGTGATATATTATATATGAAATAAAATTAATAATAATTTATGAATTGATTATCAAATTGATATAAATGAAGATAAAATCATATCATAGTATGTGCCAAAAAATTATTTTTATTTTTTAATTTTTAAATAATAATAATATTAATATAATAAAATAATCACTAAATATATATTATTTTGATCAAATATGTGGATAATATAATCATTCAAAAATTAATAACAATCTAATTATTTAACATATGATAATAATGGGTATAAATTCATTTTATTAAAAAATATATTTATACCCTTCCTATAAATGGATATTATAATTTTTTTAAATTTATACATTTTATTTTGTAAATTTTAATTCACTTTTGACATCAATATGTCAAACCTAAGGTTTAATTCTTTGGAATTTTATAAAATGGTTGAATTTTGGGTGATTAATGATAATTTTCATTTTTATTTCAAATATCATAACTCATATGAAATAACATTAATATAAACATGGAAAAAAATGATTACAACAATTTAATTTAAAAATATATATATTTTTATGTAGTAATAATTTTTTTAAACTATTAAGTTGAATTTGTAAATCCATTCATGACATTTTGGATCCTGTGTTATATTTTATTATATTAAAAAATAACTTGTGTCCTCTTTTATTAATTAAGAATTCACAATGATCTACAATATTTTTGATATTTATTAAATTTTAAAAAATTTATAATTTTCATAATTACATAAATTTTCTGAATAAAAATTATTTACATTTTATTTTTTGAATTAGTTTTTTAAATGACTATTTTCAATAATCTTTTTTATGTTTTGAGTACTTATATCAAATGCAATTTTTATCACCCATAGATGTTACTATAGATAAAATTAATCCCATATGTGAAATAAAATTTTAAAAAAAATCACCTAATATAATTTTGGTTCATAAAATTTAATTTCAATTATAAATGTTATTTTATCATGGTAAAGGTAAAAATGGGTTAAAAGGGGTTAGATAAATAGAAAAGGCTTCATATATCCTTAATTCTAGTGAATATATAATTGGTTGGTTTCAGTTTTATATTTTCTATCCTATATTCACAATTGAACAATAATGAATTCACATACATTCAATAATACATTAATTATATTTAAATTATCTTAATATTTATGAGGGTGTATATTCTCTCTCTAATAAAAGGGAACCATAATTCTCCACTTATAGACACAATTACAGAACACATGAATGGTAATTATTTTAGGAATTAAATTCGAAAATCATCTCCCACTATCCTAGACAAATTTCTCACAAGAATATACCAATAGTACAAGGCCTTAGGTGTAAGCCAAAGAGTGAAATTAAAGGATGAATTATTATACTACCCTGAATACATTTAATCTTATTTATTCTTCAACCTCCAAATATATTGTAACTAAAATAATATAATTAAATATGTGTCATGATAATAATTAAAAGCTATTATGTTGATGAAACAACTACTTTCTACCCCTTTCTATTCTATTATATATGAAAACATCACTCAAGCGTATGTGCAGACAACCACATTAACAAAATGATCCATTTCCAATTTCATAACCCCCTCTCATGATTGGTTATAAATAAAAAAAATATTATATATATTATATTTATGACATAAATATTATTAAAAATATATAATATATTATCTACCTTCTATCATTTCCATCCTTTTGAAAATGATGATTTCAATAAAGCATTTTAGTGGATTTCCGCTTACATGAATGATGCATTATTTTACTTTAATGTATCAAAAAGATATCATATATATGGATTTATTGAATATATATTTTATCTATAATATATTATTTATTATATATATATAAATTATTATTTAACTTCAATTAATTATATCCACTAAATAATGAAAATGCCACCCATGTGTATGTGCAGACCACTGACACCATGAAATGACGTAAGTAATTTTTCATCACCACATTACAAGGATGTTTGTAAAATAATATTTGAAAAAATATATTTTATTTAAAAATATATTAAGATTATTTAAATAAAGAAACAATGACCAAATTTAATGGAAAATAATATAAAAATGAAACATATGTGGAAATTGGAAAAATTAACACCCATGTATAGATATCAATGATGAAGTGTTAATAAATTAGTAATTATAAATAACATGGGAATGATATATATTAAGATAAGTATTAATATTGTAAATATATATATATATACACACAATATATTTTATTTTTTTTAAAATAGGTTATTGGGTTCACAATGAAAGTCAGGACATCATGTAAGGAGTTCTCAGCCCACATTTCCAACAGTGAAACATATATCATATTCACCACTAGATTCTTGATTTTTTAGTTTATAAAAACACCTATTAATGAGTCCACAATAAATTCATAAAATATAGTGGATTTATAAATCAATATAATTTTCTATATTTCATGTGATTTTGATTAAAGAGAGGCTATTGTTTTAATGTTTTCCTCATGTAATATTTTTATTGGGATATATTACATATTTAATAAATTTATTATTTTGTGTTGTGTATAAACCAAAAATTAATGTATTTTTTTAGAATTTAAATTTAAATTTTTATTATATAATAATCCATATTATTTTATCACTATCAGCAATTTTTTTTAAGTTACAAATGTTATAATGGTCTTTATTATGAAATCACATTTTACTATGTCACATTAAGATTCAAAATAAATTGTGAGGAATTTTGTGTTGATTATATCATAAGACCCGCATATCATATCTCTCACCTAGATAATCAATTCCATGCTTCAGTTCAAATCCACTTTCGGTTCATAGGTTTTTCTAGGGTTCTGAGTGTTCCGGGTCAGAACCTTTGGTGTCTCTTGTGTTCTTGATCAAAAAATGTAGTCAATGGGGTCTTGTGCAGTACATGTACTCCTTTGGCTAAATGGTGGCATTATGTTGTTAGGTTTTGGAGTTGGTTTTGGGACACTCCTAGTGGAACCACTTGTGGGGTAAGTTGTTGAAGTGGTTTTTACCCTTTATTTGGTTGAATTTTGGGGTTATGAGGATGGTTTCTTTTGGAACTTTTTATCCCCTATCTTGTTTTTACATTATCCCCTTGGTTTCTCTCTTGCCCCCACTAAAATTGGTGGATAATGGCTTGGTTTTGGGTGTTCATAACAAGTAGCATGGTTAGGCCGTATTGTTTACTAAATCATTTAAGAATATTGTGTCAGGGTGTCTAGGTCATTAAAATATTTTTCAATTTTATATTTTCCCTCTTGGAAATAAATATTTTCCACCCCATTCATCCCTTATTCTACCCCATCTACCATGGTAGTCCTCAAATATCCCTCAAGCTCCAATGGAACTCATTTTTTATGGAATATTTGGTGGGTAATCCTCATGATCATTCAAGTAAGTTAATTACTTCTTGGTTTTATCCATCGTCCATTAGTTTTATTTCTTCTCTCTTTAAGTTCCTATAGTCCATAAGTTAGGGTTATAACATAAGGTTTGATTTTGTGTCTTTATGGTCAAATATTGTGGTCTCAGTGTGGATTTATCATCCTTGTGGTGCGGTAGTGATGCAGTTGATATTTCGTACCTAGATTCGAGGGTTACGACACATTCGGTATGTTGTTCCATGTGTAACAATATTATGATGAGTTATCTTGCTTCGATTATTAATTTAGCATGTCCCTAAATTTTTTTGTGTAGTTTTAAAGGTTTTTAATATGGATTTGGTTAAGCTTTTAATTTTATAGTTTCATTTTAACTTTAAATTGGGTGTTTTTCATCTGTAACTCTTGGGGTATCATTTGGGTGCATTTTATAACATATGAAATTATATTAATAAATCTTTTTCAGGCTTCCAATTCTATTTTTTCAGGACCTGGGGTGCCTTTTTGTTTAAAAGTGGGGTTTTGTATGGATTTTTGGTGCAAAACCGTGTCTTTCTCTTTGAAATTATTTTATGAAAATGGTTGATTTCATAGGTATCTTTCATGGTACTAATAGATGTAATTTTATAACACTTGGGAGTGGTTTAATAAACATTTATAGGGATTCCAATTCTTTTTTCGGTTGGTATTGATATGATTTTTTCCTTTAATGAGGGCATTGAAATTGGTATTGTGTGGGAAGAATAGTTACACCCCTTGAGTTTTTTTATTAAAAATTGTAAAAGTTTTATTTTTTTAAATAAATTGGTCAAAAGGGAGTATATGTACTGATTGTGTGAGTATGTTAACCTACTGTGGGTTTTTGAAAGTTAAGGTGGTGATTTAAAATGACAAACATTTTTAGAATGTTTTATAATGTGATGAAATGTTTTAACAAATGGAGAGTGAGGTGTGAAACATGGTTGATGGCTGTTTTGTGTGATTGTGTTGTGAAAAATGAATTTTTTTGATGAAAGGAGTGTTATGTGATATGTGACTGGTATTTTATGTGATATGGACTATCTTGGAAATGTTTATAAAATTGTTTAAAGGATTTATGGAAGTGTTAAAGAAATGTAAAAAGGGTTGTGGCATATTTTAGTGTGAGTATGATTTCAAAATTCATTTGAATGAAAAAGTGGATTATGTGACCTGTGTGATATACCTGTGGGATTTTTTAGTAAATTTGTAATGTGGAAGTGGTATTTTCATGTGAAATTTTTATTTCTTATCTTGTTTAACTTGTTTGAGAAAAAGATGGAACCCCGAGTGTCCAGGTGTGTGGGCGTGTACTTTTATTCTAGTGATCCCGTAGGGTTTGGCCTCAGTTTCACCTAGAAAGTTTGACTCATACCACACTAACTAAAATATGATGAGGATGAGGGGGGACACTAGGATATGAGTATGTTCCCTACTAGTGGTTTTTCATTAGAAAAAATATTTGTTATGGTAACTTTCTCTAAGATACGAGGTACTTGGGACCCACCATGATCTAGTGCCTGGTGTTTATTTCCGATAGCATGTTCTCATTAGATACTTTGTGCCTACTGTAGTCATACAGTATGGTTGGCGTGAAAATTCAGTTTTGTTACAATTGTTTTTGAAGGTTTTTATTCTTTAAAATTTCCCACTAGAAAACGGTTTTAATATAAAAGCTGCATCTTTTAGAAACTCTAACCAGTATTTCATGTTTTTAAAAACATGAGATCTTTTTTCCATTGTATGTTTATCACATTGAATATATTAGTGGTGGTATAATACATTTAATTAGATCACACCCTACTTACACCTTTGATGAAAGTATACTTGGTTATTTTTGCAGCACGTTTGGTTACAGATTTTGTTCAAACAGTTCAGGTTTTTAGCGGTCCATCTTGATGTAGTGTTGTATAGATGGCTTCAGGGCGATACCTATCACTATGTGGAGGTTCATGGGATATAATTTTTTGTTTTATTCATTTTTTATAGTCTTTTAGAGTTGTTTTTAACCAATTAATTCAGTTCTGAAATTTTTTAAATGCTGGTTTTGTTTGAAAAAACCAGATTGGTTTTATTGGACGTATTTGTCTTTGTATGTTTACAAACATAGGTCAATAATTCCCAATTTTCGTTTTATGATACCCATGAACTAGTTCCTATATGCGGGGATCTGTAACTCCCTTCAGGACCTGTCTGAGACCGTGTCAGGTGCCAGTTTTGATGGTGACCATATTCATTTCTTGACAAAATGGAATCAAAGTAGGTTCGAGATAACTCTTTGGGTAACATTATTTGGGGAAAAGTTGGGATAATCTGGAGTTAGGATTTCCAGAACATGTTATTATGGTTTTTTGTAGTGTTCTTGATCACCACACCTTATGATGGGATTCGAGTCACCATGGGAAGTTGGGATTTATCTGAGTCCAATGGTTTTCTTATTTTGATGATGATTAGGGTGTAACGCCCGAACCCCAGAATCCAAGATCCAGTGCATTATTTAAATACACTATAATAATTTCCATAAATCAAGTCCCAATGGAATTATTAGTTTAGTAGTGTTGGAAACAAGATACATACAGATGTTCAACACTGCAACTTGTAAAGAAAAACAACACTAATTAATTTATATTGAAACATCCATGCTTCCAAGATTATTCCTGCAAGTTACTCCAAACTAACTTCTTCATATCCAGGGAAAATGAATCATGAGAACAGGGTGATATCAAACACTCAGTAAGAGTAATAAATACAGAGTAAGTTAACATAAACATTAGTCAAGGTGAATAATTGAAAACACATAAATTTACAAATAACAAACATGAGCAATTTATGGATGGAATATAAGCTAAGTAAATAATGCCATAATAAAACATAGTCATGGGTATTCTATGAGTCGAATAACCACCTGAAGTATCAATATCGAATATCCTAATTATGGAATGCATAATTCCAGACATCATAACCACATAGTCAAGGGCTTTTGTGAAGACTAAAAATAAGATTTTGTCAAGGACTTCTGCCAAGAAAATAGTTTATCTCATTAGACATATTGATGCATCAAGGTGCTATAGAGGGATTCACTCATCACTTACTAAGTCCAATGCATTCCTAAAATGAAAATCATGAAACATTACATAAATATTCATATTATAACTAGAATATGAAATGTCAATACATTATCCACAAACCATGAATGGTATAATAATAGCACATACACAGTCAAACATAACTCATTCAATACAATATAGAAGATTTTATTGTAACAGATTAACCTCAATCAACAATAACGATGGATATTGACGTAGATTAAAATAATCATCAAAACCATTTGAGTGCAATATCCCCCCTTTTCTTGAAAACATTTAAAATTAACACTATTTGTCAAGAAGCCGTTTAAAAATAGATTTTTGAATCAAGGTGTCCCATACCACATTGAATATTTTAAAAGGAATTTTAATTTTAAAATATAAATGTACATATAAATAAATCCTTAAAACCATTTTTAAAACATTGACATTAATGATAAATATTTGGAAGAATAATTTTTTAAAACATTTGAAATGATATTTTTTTAGAGTTCCTAACCAAATGAAAGATGCTTGAATACAAATAATTGAGGTAATAAAAACATTATAATATCTTTAAAATAAAGGATTTCATTATATTCTATGTCAAAGGATAGTATATTAACCATATAAAAATGAATTGGTTCATAACAACAAATAAGTCTCAAAGTAATGTAAATTGTGATGAAATCCATTATGGAGACAGTATCCTTAGGTAAAGGATAAAAAATGACATAAATTATGTGTGACATATATAAATAAACTCAATATTATTGGATATTCAGTGTAAATCAATCAGAGGAAATTCACACATATTCTTGAAAAAACAATACAAATGACTTGGATGTTTTACTTAACTAATGGAAATTGAGTTAAGATCAAGTTTATATAAATGATTTAGGAAATTATCAATAGAATAATTATGTGTATCAAAAGTATATCCAAAAATTTTGAGTGTAAATTATTATATAAATAATAAATAGTGATTCCACACATAATCTAGGATTAAAATAATCAATGAAGTATGCGTAAAGCCCACTGAGTAGAAATTGAAATTTTAAATCCCCTTACCGATTCGGTAACTTATGAAACATACAACACATGAAATAATGATCATACAATTAAGATTTAAATACCCATAAATTAAATTAACTTACACCAATAATACAATAATGGAAAATAAATATTCTATAGGAAAATAAATAGTGGCTAATATAGCATGAATCTCACGGGAATAAAAAGTTATATGAAAAACCCTTACTCCGTTGTAATCAATCGAGTCGAATGACCAAAAGTTAACAACCACCAAATTAATCACATAAAACTAAGAATATAAATAGGATCATGATAATATATATCAAATGGAAGTACACAATACGCAACCTCATATAAATATGTGGGACACAATGGAAATATCACAGAATTACAAGTTAGATAAGAAACCCCTTACCTCAAGACCGACTTGTGTTGTATGTTACCTATTCTTCCTGAATGATAAAAATAAGTTTGTTTATAATTGATTAAGAAATTTTTTCATGTTAATTATTCCTTTTATATCACTTATTACCTATATATAGTAATTAGTAAATAATTTGAGTTCATATTGGAAATTTTATCGATGTTCGGAATGTGAGTCAAAAATGAACTTGTTATAATTACAATTTTTTCTTGTGGTCAAAAGTCCATTATCTCCATGAATGATATAAATGATTTAGATATCATATATATATTATATATCCAGTATATAAATATATTTTTATAATAGTACATAACATTTGGAGAAAAGAAACTAAATGTACCGTTCATGGAGACGGTAAGCCATACGTATGAATGAATGCTACAATCATTTATATTTCGTATTTTAATGGAATTAAAACATAATGATATATATTTATATTATAATTACAGTATATTATAATATATAATTTCATTAATTCCATCCTTTATACATCCCACTTAAGTCATTAACAAGTCATATCATTTTGAGGGGGTAATAGTATGCACTTCCTCAAATGAAATTATCGTGTTTTACACATATTGGAAACCATAAAAATGATATAAATGGAATTTAAAGAAGTATAAAGAAATACTAAACATAATATATATATCATATATAAATATAGTTCTATATTAATGACCACCATTAGAGGTGGTAGGAGATAATCGAACAATCATCATTTCATGAGGCGTTAGTTTTCCATCCACAGAAGGAGTATGTTATTCACCCATTAGATGGAGGTTTGTGTAAGTATAGTTCGAATTATTCTCACAAAAACATCCCAGTATATTGAGTATACTGTTTTTGTTATAAAATAAAGTAATTAAAACGGTTTAGGGTGTTGGAGAAGTAAAATAAAACAAAATAAAACAAAAGAATTTAAGAGAAATTGTTACCTTTAATTTGGGTAACTTCCTTTGGTTTGAACAAGATGGACTTCTTGAAGTGACTTCGGCCTAAGGACAAGATTCTAGGAGGAAGATTTTGATCTTAAAAGATTATTTTGGTAGGTTTTTGATGAGCCATGGGATTTGAGAGGTGTGTGTAATGGGTTAGAAGTGGTGTCGTTTTATAAGGGGGAGGAGGGGCTCTTTAGGAATGTGTGAAAATTTTATTTTATTATATACTGATATTCAATTTCTAAAGGTCCAAAACTTATTAAAGTTGAAGATAAGATGACTCATGGTGAAATAAAATAATCCAGTAAGAATTGGACAGGTTTTGGATATTATTTTAATATTTATTATTATATTTATTTAAATCATTTTTAATGAGTTAAATACTACATCATTATGGTGTCATAAATAGTTTAATTTATCTTATATCTAAATATTATTAAAAAATTAATATAATTTATGAAATCTTTTTATCATTCCAATGATTATTTATAGTTTGAAATATGACTTATATAACCCCATGTAAAAGTTTTTATACTAAAAGATATTTGATAATGTCATTTTTCCCTTTACTTTATGTTAATAACAATAAAGTGTCATTATCATTCTTAAGTAGCGCCATGGGGTCCCTTAATCGACCCAAGGATTACCATGGTCGGACATGACTCATACAATAAGGTTAGGACTATTGTTATTGTAATTTTTTATTACTATAATATTCTTCTTACCTTCAATTTCCCTATTTGCCTTTAATCGCGGTAACTAAAAGTCAAAAGTTACTATTCACTAAAAATGATTTTCATTTATTGAACCAAATTTTACTTAATAATAATAAACATGTATCTCGGATTTTTGAAATTCAATTCACAGAAGCGGTAAAATTTTATTTAAATGAAATTATCGAATTTTTAACTACTACTTAGTTGTTTCACTATTGATCATAAATTGATATTTTTTCAAAAAAATACCACAAATTCATCCAACGATATATTTGAAATTCTGAATTCAAAATTTTTTTATTTTACCAAATTCAAAACATTGATGTTGGATTAATTAATTTAAAATTATTTTCCATTGTCAAAACAAAATAGCATGTTTTTACGAAACAATAACTATCAAAACATTAATAGTTTTTTATGTATAATTTCAAAGTGAAATTAATTACAATGACCAACATTGGATTAAAGGGTACGAATATAATTTAATTACACATAAAAACAAATGTAAAGTATATTCTAACCATATAAATAAATCAGACTAAAAGGCAGTTTTGACTTAAAATATATTATTTCACACCATTCATAAAAAAATAAATATTATTAAAAAAATACAAAAATTTCAACCAATGTAAATTGTGGTGTCTTTATGCTAAAGAAGAATTTTATTTTTTCAAAATTAATTTGTAAAAGGGTTAAATATTGGATTTATACAAGGTTCTCCATTAAAAGGTGGTAAAATTGGTTTTTTTTAAAATACATTTTTTATCTGAAAATTAGAATCTGTTCTAATAATATGTTTAATAAACACATAATAAATAAGATAATATTATATGAAGTATATAAAATTCAAAATCTGGTTAACATTATTCATAAACACTTTTGAACGGCTTGTTTGGTAAGTAGTGGTGCGCTCGAACACAGTGTTGCGTGTAGTGCAAACTATTGAATTTAATTAAAATAACATGCTATGAAATCTTGGGATGTTATATTCTCCCCTCTATCAATAAATTTCATCTCACAATTGAAAATTTTCCTTCGAAAATAAAAGGTCAAAAATATAAAAATACCACTACTGGAAAACTAACCTTTACCAACGGTTTGGAACCGTTGGTATAGGCCTCCAAACTGTTGGTATAGCCTATACCAACGGTTTGGAGAACCGTAGCCAAGTAAGCTGTTGGGATAGGTCTATACCAACGGTTTTCCAAAAAGCGTTGGTATAGGTAATATGAAATCTATATCAACGGTAATGGAACTATTGGTATATAAATTCCAAAAATAAAACACATGGTAGGATTTGATCCCAGGACCTCTAGTTTATAACTCAAAGACTTAACCACTAACCTAACATGACTTTTGATTACATAATTCCATAAAAATATATATGTATTGTTCTAATTATTTTAAATTTTGATATATATAATGTTCTCCGTAGGATTATTCCAAAAAAAACACTAGAATTTTCCCAACGGTTCTGAAAACTGTTGGGAAAATTCTAGTGTTTTTTTTTGCAAAGTTTGGCCGAAGGTTGAATTATGGAGGCCCTTTTCCAACGGTTTTGGCAAACCGTTGGAATAGGCTACCCTTTCCCAACGGTTTGGCCAAACTGTTGGGAAAGGTGGCCAAAATATGGGCTTTCCCAATGATTTGGCCAAACCGTTGGGAAAGGGTACCTATACCAACGTTTTGACAAACTGTTGGTATAGAAGCGTTGGGAAAAATCATTTTTCTAGTAGTGTACCTTTGTACAAAACCCATATAAGAAATTGGGTTAATAAAATTTAGTATTAATAAAAGGGAAAAGGGAATGAAAAAGTCACCACTAAATTATGATCTCTATTTGGAGATCATTTGTGGAAATTAGAGACACCTAATTGGAGGAAAAGCCTAAAAATATATAGGGAGTGATTGAGGTCATCAATCACAGACAAGTGTAAAGTTGAGGGCCTCAAAGCCATCAATCTATGACAATTTAAAAAGTCATCTGTTCAACAAAACATAAATCATTAGGATAACACATTTTTGGTTTTAATATCCCTTTCCTAAAGATTAATAATTTATTTATTCATAGAATAAGAAAACAAATATATACTTGAAAAGTAGAGATTCATCCTTTATCTAATTCTTAACACAAAATCATCTTTCCCTCCAAATGATGAGTATTAAAAATGTCTTGGTCACACCTGAGGTGCTAGAACCAACTTATAGAGAATAACATAATCCCTTATAGATGAACTATATATTTTCATTTTATTAGAGATTAACCAAAACCATAATGGATGGTAAAAGATCAGATAATATGAAAAAAAGATAATACTTTAGAGAAAGAAATACTAATCTTAATTTCAAAAATTAAACCAACAATACCAAGAGTTAAATAAATAAAATTCAATAAACATTTGTCCATAACATATATTAATATAATCCAAACTAATATTGAATCCAAAAACTCAGAAGAATATTCTTACGTATTTTTTCACGTTAAATTGTATCTCCAAATAATATCAACTACTCTTATAGTAACATACTTAAAAGTAATTAACCTAATCACATGTTCTATATGATAGGTTAATTATTTCCATAAATAACCCAAATCATTATAAGTCCTCAATAAAAACATAGGTAAAAAAACACCTTTACTCTTCAAATGAAATCCCATAGTATCCTATTTTCCTTAGGCATATTGTATTTCCAGTAGAGAAAACGTCTTCCAAAAGAAAATTTCTCACTTCATCACTAAATAATTTTCGTATACTAATTATATACATTTGATAAGACATAAAATCCCAAATCAACTTATTATTCGTCAATAAAATCTTTTAACTATAAAAAATTAGTCTCACTAACCAGTGACATCACGTAGTCCACTGGTAGGTGATAAATCCCAATCGCACTATGGGTGTGGGTTCGATCCCTGCAGCTTTTTCTGATGCGACGGGCTGTCATATGGTCTACATGTTGTCCTTTTTCAAAAAAAATATAAATTTATAATATTCCAAAAAATTAGATAGCTTCCTCAAAATAACTATAACATAATTTCATCACAAATGTTATCTCATACCTCGCATTTTCATTCCAAAATTTAATAACTTGTATTTTCCTCAAACTCAATGATCATATAAAACCACATGATTATTTATAACTATATCCATAAGATAAAAGATAATTATTCCCCATATATCAGTTTCACAGGACAAACTAAAGGGTTACAAATACAAGATATTATTCTTCCAAAGTAATCACATCAACGAAGAGCACTAATACTTTTAAAATATTTCTCCATATATTTATTTCAAAATTGATTCTTCCTTAAACAAGAGGATATCCAATAAAATAGGGCATTCACTCAGGTAATATCCAAGTCTCCTACATTTATGGAAAATTGCTGTAAATGGATTCTTAGGATCGTTTTTATTTTCTTCTATAGTAATCTTCATTTTTCATCAACAACTCTTATATTTATGTCCTTCTTTACCACACATAAAGCATTAATTTGTTCCATTAAGACACCTTCCTAGGTGTCTCCTTCAACATTTACTACATTATGGAAAATGATATTTCATTTATCCATGGTCTTCACTACTAGATATCTTATCATTCACCACATTTATTACCTTGTTGAGTCTGGGAGTTGGTTAATATATATGTTTTTGATCATATTTTTTGAAAACTGATTCTACATGAACATGATATCTTTTACGCCTATCAATATTCCATTTTGTTGCTCATTACCTCCACCATTAAAACTCGGTACATCATTCTCAGAGTTACTACAACTTCCTTGGAATCCATACATTGATTAAAACTAGAGAGCATTGTGTAAGTAATAATTGTCATAAAATCATTTAAAGAATATCATGACACCATATTTTAAATTTAAAACACCTTAGTATAAACCATGGTCATTTATTCTCATCTTATATTAAAATATTTCAAATTGTTTTGTAATGAGAATGTAAATTATCCTAAGAATATCCCCCAGGAGTTTCATAACCAAGAGTACAACAAGGTCTGTTTTCATGTATCAGGATACCCCGGGTCAAGCCCCAAACTCTCTGTCGGAGTCTTCACTCCTACATACATCAGTGCAAGAGCCGCCTCTACCTGCTCATATCCAGACAGTAATTTACTTCTTGAAAAATACACAAAATCTATACATTAACGAGATTCTAGGAGGTTCTTCAATACTATTCATTATAGTCTATCTTAGGGTAATGTTAGGTAATCAAAGTTTATCTAAATCTAGTTTCCAAGGTTGGTATTAAAATTCCTATGATACCAACTATAATTCCCCAACCCTAGAATCCATGAGCTAGTGAATTATTTTAATACATTGTCATGATTACAAGGAATCAAATCTGAAAAACTGTTCAATTTAGTAGTCTTGTAAACATGATACATATATAAGTTCAACACAACATCTTGAAATGAAAAACAACACTAATTTATTCCCTTAGAAACATCCAAGCTTCCAAGATTAATCCTGCAAGACACTCATAACTAACATCTTCATATCCTTGGAAAATGAAACATGAGAAAGGTGTGATCTCAAACGCTCAGTAAGAGTAAGAAATAAAATGGAATATAGCATAAACATTAGGCATGATGAATAATTTACAACTCATGACTTCACAAATAATAAACATGAACACTTAATGGCAGGATAATGAGCTAAGTAAATACTTCCATAATAAAACATAATATTGGGTATTCTACTAGTCAAATATCCACATGAAATATCAATATCTAATCTCATGTTTATGGAATGAATAATGTTAGACATCATAACCACATAGGTAATGCCTTGTAAGAATACTACAAATAAGATTTTGTCAAGGCCTTGTGCAAAGACACTAGTTTGTCCCATGAGACCTACCGATGCATCAGGGAGCTATAGAGGGCTCCACCCGTCACTTACAAAGTCCAATGCATCCCTGATATGAAAATTTTGAAACATAATATAAACAATCATATTAAAACTAGTGTATGAAATGTCAATACTTTATCCACAAACCATGAATGGTATAATAATAGCACAAACACAGTCAAACATAACTTATTCAATAAAATATGAACGATTTTATTGTAACAGATTAACCTCAATAAAGAATAATGAATGATATTGACATAGATGAAAATAATCATCAAAACTATTTGAGAGAAATATCCCCATTTTTCTTGAAAACATTTAAAAGTCATACTATTCATCAACAAGCTGTTTAAAAATAGATTTTTGAATCAATGTGTACCATACCATATTGAATATTTCAAAAGAAATTTTAATTTTAAAATATTATTTTCAATATAAATAAATCATTTAATCCATTTTTAATAAAATTACATTAATGAGAAATATTTAGATGAATAATTTTTTAAAACATTTTAAATGATTTTTTTGTTAGAGTTCCCAAAAAAATTAGAGACGCTTGAATAAAAATAATTGAGGTAATAAAAACATTATAATATGTTGAGAATAAATTATTTCATTATATACTATGTCAAATGATTTATATACAACATATAAAAGTGAATTGGTGCATAACAACAGAGATGTCTCAATGGAATGTAAATTTTGATGAAATCCCCTATAAAGACAGTATCCTTAGGTAAAGGATAAATCAATGACATAAATTATGTGTGAAATATATAAATACACTCAATATGATTAGATATTCATTGTAAATAAATCATAGAAAATCCAAAAATATTCTTGTCAAAACAATACCAATGACTGGGACATTTAACTCAATGAATGGAAATTGAGTTAAGATCTTGTTTATATAAATGACTAGAGAAATTATCAATGTTGTGATAATGTGTATAAAAAGTATATCCACACAAAGTGTTGTTGAAATTACTACATAAATAATAAATAGTGATTGCACATATAATATAGGAGTAAAATAATCTGTGAAGTATGCATAATTCCCATTGAGTGGAAATTGAAATTTGAAATTCGCTTACCAATTTGGTAACATAGAAATATACAAACCATGAAAGAAGGATCATACAATAAAAATGTAAATACATATAAATTAAAGTATATTAAACCAAGAATGCAATCATGTACAGTACATATTCCACACAAAAAGAAATAGTATCCAATATAGCATGAATCTAACGGGAATAAAAAGTGAGATGAAAAACCCTTACTTCGTTGTAATCAAGAGAGTCATATGAAAAAAAGTTAATAACCAACTAATAAAGCACAGAATACAATAAATATAAATATAATCATCAAAATATATATCAAATGTCAGTACAGAATACACCACATCCAATAAATAAGGGCAATCAATGGAAATATCACATAATTAAAAGTGTGATAAGAAACCCCTTACCTCCAGTCCGACTTGTTTTGTATGTTCATTGTTATTCCAGAATAATAAACATAAGTTAATTTATACTTTAATAATAACATTTTTCAAGATTATTATTTCTTTTATATCACTTATTACATTTCTATAACAATTATTTAATTATTTGAGTTCATATTGGAAATTTTATCAATGTTCGGAACTTCAGTAAAAAATGAACTTGTTATAATTACAATTTTTCCATGTGGTAAAAAGTTCATTATCTTCATAATTATATGAATGATTTAAATATCATATATATATATATATCTATTATATATATCTATTTATAATAGTACAAAACATTTGGAGATAAGAACTGAAATTTACCATTCATGTAGATGGTAAGCCGTACGTACACATGAACACTACTTTCATTTAAATTTTGTATTTCAAATGAATAAAAACATAATTATAAAAAGTTATATTGTAATTCCATTATAATATCATATATAATATCATTAAGTATATCATTTATACATCCAACATAAGGCATTAATGAGTCATATCATTTTGTGGGGGCGGTAGTCCGCACGTCCTCAAATGAAATTACCGCGTTTTACCCATAATGGAAATCATAAAACAATGATATAAATGGAAAATTCAGAAGAATAAAGAAAAAATAATCATAATATATATATCATATATAAATACAGTTCCATCTTAATGGCCACCATGAGAGGTGGTAGGAGATAATCGAACAATAATCATTTCATGAGGCTTTAGTTTACAATCCACATAAAGAGTATGTTTTTCACCCATTAGATGAATGTGTGTGTAAGTGCATATCTAATCCTTATCACAACATTATCCTAGTATATTGAAGATACTTATGTTGTTATAATAGAATGTAATAAAAATTGTTTAGGGGTTAGAGAAGTAAAATAAAATAAACTAAAACAAAATAAGAGAAAATGTTACCTTTAATTTGGGTAACTTCTTTTGGATTGAACCAAAAGGAAATCTTGAATTGCCTTCTGCCTAAGGAATGGATTCTGGGAGGAATAGGGGGATATTTATAGATTATTATTTCTAGATTTGGACAAGCTAAGGGGTTTGAGAGGTGTGTGGAATGGGTTAGAAGTGGGGTCATTTTATAAGGGGCGGAGGGGATCTTTAGAAAAGTGTGAAAATATTATTTTATTATATTTTTATATTTGGTTTCGAAAGGTTTAAAATTAGTTAACATTGAAAATAATATGACTCATGGTCGAAATAAAATCATCCAACAAAAATTGGACATGTTTTGGATATTATTTTAATATTAATAATCATATTTATTTAAATCATTTATTAATGAGGTAAATACTACATCATTATTGTGTCATAAATAATTTATTTTATTTTATGTCTATAAATTATAAAAAAATTTACCATAATGTAGTAAATCGTTTTATGTTTGAAATGATTATTTATAGAGGAATATATGACTTTTATAACCCCATGTGATAACTGATATACTCAAAGCTATTTGTTAATGTCATTTTTGTCATTACTTTATTTTAATTAAAATAAATTGTCATTACCATTCTTAAGTGGCTCCATGGGGTCCCCAAATCGACCCATAGATGACTATGGTTGGACATGACTCATCCAATAAGGTTAGGATAAGTTTTAAAGTAATTTTGTATTATTATAATATTCTTTTTACCTTTAATTTCCCTATTTATCTTTATTGGTGATAAATAAATGTCAAAAGTTACTATTCATATAAATTTATTTTAATCTTATTGAACCAAATTTTACTTTCTAATAACAACCATGTTTCTCAGATTTTTGAAATTAAATTCACGAAAGATGTAAATTTTCATTTAAATGAAAAAGTCAGATTTTTAGCTACTATTTAGTGGTTCCACTATTCATCAAAAATTGATGTTATTCAGAAAAATACCAAAAATTCAGCACAAGATATATTTGATATTATGAATTAAAAATGGATATCTATTTTACGAAATTCAAAACATAGATGTTGGATTAATTAATTTAAAATTAATTCTCATTGTCAAAACAAATAGCGTGTTTTTAAGAAACAATAACTATCAAAAGATCGACAGTTGTTATGTATAATTTCAAAGCGAAATTAAATCCAATGACTGAAATTGGAAAAAAGGGTAAAAATATAATCTAATTACACTTGAAAACCAATTTTATGTATAATCTATCCATATAAATAAATTAGAATAAAAGACAGTTTTAAATTAAAATACATTATTCCTCACTATTAATAAAAAAAATGAAAATTATTACAACAATACTAAAATTTCATCCAAAGTATATTTTGATGTCCTGATTCTAAATAAGAATTTTATTTTTTCAAAATGAATATCTAAAAGGGTCCAATATTGTAATTAAAAAGGGATCAACATTAAAAGGTGGTAAAATTGATTTATTTTGAAAAATTCATTTTTTTATCAAAAATATTGACTTTGCTCTTATGATATGTCTAAGAAACACATAATACATACGTTAATATTATATGGAGTATATAAAATTCAAAATCTAGTTAATACAACTCATAAGAACTTTTGAATGGCTAGTTTGGTAAGTCGTGGTGTGCTCGAACTCAGTGTTGCGTGTAGCACAAGCTATTGAATTTAAAGAAAATAACATTCAATGAAATAGTAGGGTGTTACATATGGGAAATGAAAAAAGAGTTTGGTTAATGGTATCAATGAGCTTGTAGGGTCTAGAAACACAAGTGGAGCGGGGGATAGATCCCTATGAAATAGTCTTTGATGGTGAAGTTATTGTAGTATGGCCACAAACAATATGTGTATGTCACCCACCGAAACTAGTTTCCTCTCACATTTTCATGTTTTCTATAGTTTAGAAATAATGGAATTTCGGTTTTAACGAAAAAATATAACATGTATTTTATAAGAATAATGTTTTTGTGAAAATGATTTATAATAAATAAGGTATGGTTAGATTTGTTAAATGGTTGAAATAAATTTTCAAAATTGTTTTCAAATGGAAAATGGTGTGTTTACACCTCTTTTGAAAATAGGAACTATGTTATAGTTGGTTTTGAAAAAATTGTTCCCAATTACGTTTTCAAAACAATTGAAAGGTGTTTTAATGGTATGAGATGTTTTAAAATTGATGTGAATGAAAAGAAAGTGTGTTCTTATCTGAATCGTTGTATCTTTCTGAATATTTTTGTATGTTGTAAACTGGGATTTGATCTAGTGGTTAGAAATCTTGAGAAAAAATGTGTATTGGTTGACTGTTTTGGTTTTGAAAAGTGAAAAGAATTTTTTTAAACTTTGGAATTTCTCTAAGACTCCACATTCATGGGGTTATATGGGATGGTGGATGGATGACGGCATGGAAAGTTGAGTGCTAGGAAGGATGTGAGGAGGGTGCCTAGTGTGGCACAGAAACATGCATGTGTTAGGCCAATGAAGAACCATTGGTGGATAAGCTAACCGTTAAACCATTTGTTTTCAAATAAATGTTTTTCAATGGAATACATTATGTCCTGATGGATGGCTTGGGATAGTTTGTATAATGTGTTTTTGAAAATGTTGATGTTGTGGGCTGTTTTGAATATAATAACCTAACTTGTTTGAACATATTTTATGTTTGTGTTTGGTCGGTAATTTGGGTTGAAGGGCCAGTTTATGGTCTCTTCTAAGAAAAGTTTGGGAACCCTTCACGGGGGTTCCCCTAATCGGTTTGGTTTTGGTTTTTGGCACATTTCGAACAGTCGACTAGCTTGGTTGGGTCCTTGGGTTCTCCCGTTAGATAAGGTACGCAACCATTAAGGGTTAGTGCATGACTAATGTGTAACCAGGATTGTTTCGCCATTGTAAAATCCTCAAGTTGATCAATATAAGGAATCTTTTTCTCAATATTTAGAGGTTGAGTTTCACCATTTTTTTATTTGATTTTTGGATCCTCTTATAGCGGTATATTTATCATGGATGTTTGAAATAAACCATTGTTTCATTAGTTAACTGAGTCGTTGAAGATTTAAGGGGTCAGGGGTTGTTAGTGTGGATGAGTTTCTACATGGTATACAAGAGGGCCTCTAAGTCCTTCATAGTCACTTTGAAGTAGGATTTCACGTTAAACCTCCAATGTTGGAAATCTGGTCATGAGAGGATATTATGGAAACTTCCTATAATTGTGTGTTTTTTAGAGACTTGGCATATTTTCATTTCAATTTATTGTTTCTATCAGTCACAATGGTCATGTTTAGTGACACCTTGTGTTTTCGTGCGATCATTTGACTATAAAGGTGAAATTCATTCAATCCTATGAGAGTCTATATTATGTTGGGAGTATGTCTCCCATAGAAAAAAATAAAACTCCTCTATTTTAAAATAATGTGATTAGATGTGTCTTTAAAATTAATTGTTTCTCACCCAAAGAAACAATGTGTGATGTATGTGATTCTTCTAAGCCCTTGTTTCAGTGAAATGTTGGGTTTGGGTAAGGGTTTTTTGGAATGTGTTTTGTATTTTTAAACGTATTAGGGATTGTGGGTTAGTTTTTTGTACCACCAAAAGAAGAAGTTCTGTTCAGGTGGTTTCCAAATCCTAACTACATGGTCAATGATGCTTCAATTATTTGAGTTCCATCCATTGGTTCTAGAGTGAAGTTGGAACATAGTAAGGGGAAATCATGGGATCGTTCAAACCCTTGTTCAAAGTTCTATCCTCAGTAGGAATGATGTGATTATTTTAAACCTCTTATTTCATTATGGTTGAGCACACTATTTGTGCATAATATATAGAGACCATGTTCTAGGAAGCCATACCAGCAAAATAATCCCTACAATTAGCACACAGTTTTCCAAACTATGTGGACTAACCGTGTGGTCATACCAAATTTTTAAATTAGGGTTCATCCTATGTCATCCCATGATGTTCAGTTAATATAGCTTATTCTTATGGTTGGGAGACCCACTGTGATTCTCATGTTGGTACTTTCATAAATTTCGAATGGAAGTCTACCCCTTGTACCAGTGAGTCCGTTCAGGCCTCCCCTATTAGTGTCCTGATCTTGTCTCAATAAAATTTGAGTTGTCTCTAATAGTGGGGATCCCATTTGTGTCTCCCCATACTAGTAACTAAAATTTGTCCTTGTTCTTGGATATTTAGTACATTGTCTTTTTCAGGACTATCTAACAACAAACATATTCCTTAGGTAAACGTTGGGATTTGAGAATACCCAACAGTTTGGATAAAGGATGGTATGTGTAACCATGTTCTTTGTTGTTGTTCGTTTGGGTGAATTGATGGAATCTTGTTTGCATAGTGTTTTAGATTTTTTCTTTTGGGATAAATTTGGACTGTGATTTATCATTTCAGGAATGTGGTGTAATTTATCGATTGTGATACTATTCATTCCATAATTTACCACTAGAGGTGGTTTGGCCTTTGGGGGAAAAACATGATAAGGGGTTCTATATTGGTTTATCGGTTTGTTATAGTTATTTCATTTTTCCTTGATGTGGCTTTCTGGGGGTGTAAATATTTATTGTGGAGAGAATTGTCACTCCCAGATTTTCGTTTCCATGATTTGGTTCAAATACCCTGTCAGTTCTTATCCCTCTCTTGGGTTTCAGGTGTTCCGGGTTTGAAATTTTGGTGTCTCTTGTGTTCTTGATCTATGAACCTAGAATTGGGGGTATTTTTTGGTTCTTGGACTCCACTTTGTCTAATGGATGTTTTTAGGTTGTTGAGCTTTGGAGCTGGTTTTGTGGCACTCCTATAGGCACAACTTGTGGGGTAAAATGTTGAGGTTGTCTGTACCCTTGAGTTTATTGATTATTTGGATGAAGAGGGTGGTTTCTTTTGGGAATTTGTCTACCCTATAATTGTCATATATTTCCCCCTTCATTTCCACCATGGATCCCCCTGAAACTATAGGAGAATGTGTTAGTTTTGGGGGCCAGAATAGGCCTCACGGTTAGGAGACATGGTTTACTAAACCGTGCAGGAAAACAGTGCAGGGGTGTCCTAGTCATTGTTTTATTTTAATTTCCCATTTTACCTTAAGGAAATAAATATAATCTGTCCCATTCTTCCCCCATCTTACCCCGATAATCATGGGAGGCCTCCAAGCTCCCTCAAGATACTGAGGAACTTATTTCTTTGAGGATTGGTTGGAGATACCACAAGATCATTCAATCCAGTGAAGCACTTCTTGGTTTCTTCAATATTCCTTTGGTTTTATTTCCTCTTTCTTGGAATTCCAAAATTAAAATAAGTTAGGGTTCAAAACTAGGGTTTTATTGGGTTCCTTTTTGGTCAAATATTGTTTTCTAGGGCTAGATTTATCTTCCATGTGGTGCGGCTATGGTGTGGTTAATGTTTTGCACCAAGATTTGAGGGTTTCGACACATTCGGTAGGTGACCCCATGTGTAACCATTTTAAGATGTGTTACCTTGCATGGTTTATTAATTTATAATATTCCTAATTTTTTGGGGGGTTCAAAAACAGTTTATGAATCATTTGGTTAGGAGTATAATTTTATAGTTGCATTTTAGTTTGAAATTTGGTGTTTTTTCTTGTGTAACTCTTGGGGTATTATTTGGGTGTATTTTATAACATATTAAATTGGTTTCATAAATCATGTTTGGGATGAAAGTTCTTCTTTTGTGGTGTCTAAGTGTGATTATGTGTTTAAAAGTGGGTTTTGGAATTGTTTTCAGCTACAAAACGTTGTCTTTCTCTTGGAAAGTATTTTTTGAAAATGTTTGTTTTCATGTGTATATTTTGTGGTACTATTCGAGGAAATTTTATAACACATGGGAGTGGTTTAATAAACATTATAAGGGCTAAAAAGTATATTTTGGGGAGGTATTGGTATTGTTTTATCCTTGAATGAGGGATTTGAAATGGGTTTTGTGTGAGAAGCAATGTTACACCCCTTGGGTTAGTTTTATGAAAATTGTAAATGTTTTATTTGGTAAAAAAAGAAGGAAAAGGGTTGTATATGAAATTTTTGTGTGAGTTTGTTCACCTAATATGGGATTTTTAAATGATAATAGGTGATTTCAGATGTCAAAATTTTTAATAATGTTTTATAAAGTGCTGATATATTTTATCAAATGGAGAGAGAGGTGTGAAACTTGGCTGTGGACTGTTTTGGTTGAGTGTGTTGTGAAAAATGTATTTTGTTGATGAATGTAGTATTATTTGAAATATGAGTGGGATGTAATGTGAGTTGGACTATCTTGGAAATGTTTTATAATTTTTTTAAAATTATTGGTGGAAGTTTTAGAAAAATGTAAAAAGAGTTGTGGGAAATTTTGTTCTGAGTATGATTTCAAAATGAATTTGAATAAAATAGTATATTAGGTGATTTATGTGATATACATGTGGGTTGTTCTATGAATTTGTGATGTGGAAGTGTTATTTTCATTTGAAAATTGTATTTCTTGGCTTGTTGAACTTTTTTGAGAAAAAGAGGGAATCCTATGTATCTAGGTGTGTGGGCGTGTACTAGAATTCTTGTGATCCCTTGGGGTTTGGCCTCAGTTTCACGTAGCAAGTTTGATTCTTACAACAATAACTAAACTGTAATGATGATGATAATGGGGGGACACTAGTTTATGTGTATGTTACCAAATAGTTGATCGTGCATGAGAATATATATTTGTGTTGATTGCATTCACTGAGATATGAGGTACCTGGGACCCCCAACAATTTAGTGCATAGGGGTTACCTCCTATTGCATGTGCTCATTAGATACATTGTGCCTACCATCATCATGTGTTATTTTTGGATAGAAAATTCATTAAAATTTGCATTATTTTTTTATTTTTTGGTTCTTTATAATAGCCCACATGGAAACTGTTTTAATTTTAATGTAGCATCTTTTAGAAATTGTACCTAGAATTTTCTATTTTTGAAAAATGAAAAGCATTTCATCTTCAAATATTTGTCACATGAAATATTTTAGTGGTGGTATCATACTAGAATTTTTATTATATCCTACTTACTTTATTGGGTGTAAGTATAATTATTAATTTTTTCCGTAGGATTGGGTAGAACTTTTTGGTCACCGGTTTGGGTTTTTAGTGGTCCATAATGATGCGGTGTTATGGAGTTAGCTTAAGGGTGATGCCTCTTGCCATGTGGAGGTTCATGGGCTGTCCATTTTGGTTTTATTAATTTTTTATAATCTTTTAGAGTTGTTTTAAACCATGTAATTCAGGTCTATAATTTTTTAAAAGATGGTTTTGATTGATAAATCCACATTTGTTTTATTGTATTTGTTTGTTGTTGTATGATTATAATATCTGGTAAATTGTTCCCAATTTTTGTTATATGATTCCCATGAACTTGTGCCAGCCCATGGAGATTGAGGATTCCCTTCAGGCCTTGTCTTAGATCTTGATGGGTACTTATTTTGATAGAAACAAGATAAGGTTCATGAAATCATACACACTATTTACTTATTTGAATTTAATTTATTATTTATATATTTCCTCTTCTATTACTTAAAATTTCCAAATGATTCTCTTTAATACACACTAAAATTGTTCTTCTTTTTGATGGAGAAACTTTTTCATCCATGACTATGTTGTCTAAACTGCTTTAGGTCTATTTTTTCTATACTATAATAAATTTGTAAACAAATATCCAATTTTATTTTAATTTTTTAATTTTTTTAAAATTTATTCTATATGATGGTTTCCATACATTTTATATTCAGTTTTTACAAAAAATATAAAAGTAATATTTTAATCATTTTATGAATGATGAAATTTTTCCTCAATCATGTATGTTATTTATTATCAGGGTTCCATTAAAATCATCCAAGGTTTTATAAATAAAATATTGATCAATTTTTCGAAGAATAAATTTTTTTATTTGGGAAATTCATATTTCTTATTATTTTTCAAATAATATTTTGAATTATATAGTAAATCTACTATTCATTTATGTTAGTTTCCTTAAAGGAATGTTATACATCACTTGGTTTATTAGATAATGATTTCATCCATCTATATTTTTTCAATTTCTAATGAGGATGATCTTTTGAATATTTTTTGTGAAACTAATTTCATTCACTTGTTGTAAATAAAATATGATGGAATGATGAATATTCTCATTTTATTATCATATATATATGAATGGATAATAATTATGGGATTGGGGGATATTTTATTTTCATTTTATGTGTTTATTATTGTTTAATTATATCATATGTGTACCGAAGGGGTTATACAACTCCCATGAAGCTACTTGGTAAACTATAACATTCCAGTGAGGTTACATATTTAAATTACCAATGAACTAGAGGTTTCAAAAGTAATTTTTTTAAGCTCATGTTGGTATATTGTAAGCTTTATTAATATATATATGGTTAATAGGTGGGTATCATATTCCAAATAGGTTTGACATGTAGTTGTCAATCTAACATGAATGAAGACCTGGGGTTATCCAAATGTTACAATATGATAAATTTCATGATGAGAATCCTTGAAATATGGTTTTTTGGTTATGTATATGCCATGTTTTTATTCAATAATAATATGTATTATAATTATGATATTCTCCAAGGAATCGCAAATTATTATTGAAAATAATACACTATTATTCATATAAATAATTATTTCATGACACATGTTTCATTGTTTATTAATATGTTGTTAAGATATCTGAAGATATGATCACATTCTCACACTCGTACGTTTATCATAGGCTCATTTTTTATAATTGATCGATATACCCCTGTTTAACTATACTGCGAATATATTCTGACATATCATTTTTCTTCAACTCACTCATGTTATGGAGACATTTTTTATATAGGTTATATATAGTAGGTGTATATTGTGAGAATAAAATTTATTGAGATATTTAAGATATTTAAAGATATAAGAATATTATATATCTATAATCTAATGAAACCAATCCATTTTGGTTATCAGGTGTGTATTATTTTAATATATATTAAATCATCAAATACTGTTTTATTATATATATTTAACTAATTCTTAGGTCACCATATAAATGGTGTTATATGTGATTATATAGGCCCACAGAACAAATAAATAATGAATTTAATATTGGAATGTTACTAAATTATGTAGTGTCAATGAAATGAAAGAAAAAAACCACATATGAACCCATTGTGGTTGAAATATAAATTTTCAAAGTAAGATCCATTAATACAATATGATATATATAATAATTGATACTCGTGTCTGATTTTTCCGCTGTTAATAATAGAGTAAAAAAATTCTGGGACTTTTATGAATAATTTTCCTTATTTTGATTTAATATAAGAATATATAATTATATATAATTATATAAATATCATTATATGTTGAATATGATTAAATAATAAATTACATATGTTTTATCAATTTATAATGTTCCCAAATAATACTTCATAGAACATATGTAAGAGTAATTTTTTTATCATAAAAATAATGATTTAAAATTATTGAGTAATGAATATGTATTTAATATTATTGTAAGAAATTGTTTACATATTTATAAATAGAGGGGAATATTTATTTAGTGGTAAATGTAAATATACATTTTAATTAATGAAGTAACTTAATGATGAATCATGAATATTGGTGGAACTATCAAAAAAATTGGGATTTTCTCTGATAATAGTGACATATGAATGAGATTATGAAGACAGATGAGGAGAATGATCCTAATAGATCAGACACAAACTCTCTACATGTAATTATAAGCGTAGGAATCTCATTAAAGGGTACTAATGTATAAATAATGGTGTATTCATTTTTTTATGTTATTTATTAGGTAATTTACATTGTCATTTTCAATATTTGTAGTCCATTATAGTTCAATATGAATTTTTTTATTCACCTTTTATTATTTTTTCATTACGGTGATATTTGACTTCTATTATTATGGATTTTTAACATATGGATTTCTTAAAAGAGTGGTTTTTTAAGTATCTGGATCCCATATTTCTGTAAATATAATTTTGAGCTTCTGTTATGAGAATTCATGAAGTATTGTAAAGAAGAGTATTGTGAGGTTAAATTTGACAATTTTGTTTATTGTTAATCCATTGTAATGAAATTTTTATGTCTTAATTTCTTATTGTATGAATATTCTGAAAATGAAAATATGAATAAAGAAACATGTATCCTCACATTTAAAGGGTGTAAATAGTATATTCTCTTAATTTAGGATTATCTTATTTTCTAACTTATTAAAGAAGTTTAGGAGTGATATTCTTTAAGGTCATAGGGTAAATTATAATTTAATATAAAAAACATATTGATGGATTTTCTTTAATATAATGGTGTATGAAAATTTATTGAAGATGAGATAAATTTCAAAAGATTTTAAAAAATATCATTAGAAAAAATCCTATGAGTATGTTTATTCCCCAAACTCAAAATGAATTTGACAAAAAAAACTATTTATTCAATATTTTAAAATTTTAAAATTAATTAAAAAAATTCCTACACCTATATTTTATTTTTAGTATCCATTGTGAAAAAATGTGACTATTATATGAGTGGATAATATTATATTTCATCAAGAGACAACCTAGGAAATCTTCTAGGGTACACCATAGGATAAATTTTCATAATCCATGTGTTCCTAAAAAACTCAAACTTAACTTTTGTATTGATTTTGGGTAGAAGGAAAAATTTTCAGTTTTTATTCATCATAATTAAAAATTTTAAAAAAATGAAAAAATGAAAATGTTTTCAGCTCACTCCCTAACTCACAGTTCACTCATAGTAATTATTATAATTTCAATAACATATTGGCATGGAATATCAATACTAAAATAAAAAAATTCACTTTATGGTAGAAGAGATCCAAAATGATGAAAATGATCCTGAAAACCATCAACTTTCCAAGATGTTTAGCTAACCTCTAAAAGTGATCATGATGAAACTGGTGAAAATATATGATTCCATATTATAAAATGAATATATAAATATCATGTTTCATTTATATCTTCTTAAACATATAATAACTATTGATAATCCATTTTCTATTTCTAAATTTACCCATTGATGGATTCTTCTAGTGTTTATGGGTGAATGGATTAGGGCCGTATAAGAAGTGTTTTTTATTACAATAGAAGAAGAATGGGTTAAAAGTTTACTCCCCTAGAGCACATGAGAATAATAGTGTAAAATTAATTTGCTTCTGCCTTTTTATGATTAAGTTAATCCAAATTTGTATCCACATACCTTCATTCAGCTTTTATTACTAGTTGACACCACACATCAAGATGAAAAACATGTGCATAAAACCTATTTTTTTCCTACTCCAGAATTCCAAATTAAGACCAATTAGAAGGATTTCAACTACAAGTACACTATTAATAAGGTTCTCTGTATCTAATGAAAAATTAATATCACATGATTATTGTTAATATAGTGGTTCCTTCCACAATAACCTAATTATCCTTTCCATAATAAATGACCCGCACAAACTTTTTGATTATAGAGAAAAAATATAAAATATATGGAATATGACAAATATTGATCATTTTATCTTATATATTATTTTTTTGTAATTTAATCTACATATAATTCTTTTTTCATTGTAGGTATTTACCAATAGTAGTGGGAAGATGATAAAATCCTTACTCAAAATATGACTATAAGAGTAATTATTTTCTCTCTAAACATATCGATTTTTTAAGGTGAAATATATATTATGTTGATTCATTCACATACTCATATTCATTAAATAAAGGTACTAAATGAGGTGTGTAGACTATAAATTAATATATTGTGTCATATTTTTATGTCTATTTATGTTTTTAATTTGGTATTTTTTATTTATTTAAGATGAAATTGATTTCTGAACCCTTTTATCACATTATGGTAATATAATTTTTTTAATTTGTAATTTTCATCATAAAAACCATAATTAATTGAACATATAATTTGGTTTTCACTATTATTGTATTATCAAATTTTAATATATGATTTGGACATAAATAGATATCCAAACAGAAGACGGAAAAAACCAAATTACATATCCTTTCATTAAATGTTTATAAAATTATTTTAGAATATTATTTATATTAACATAAATTTACTAGAAAAAATAATTTTATTTGTGATATCATATAAACTTCGGATTATTATATTTGAAAATATTTAAAGAATACATGAAATATTTTTTAAATTATTCAGGAACATCTTATGTGTTGAAATATTTTCCATGAGATCAACAATTAAATAATATTTTATCCTATAAATAACCATTAATTACTAGGTTTTTTATGTTATATAGTTGACTAGATTATTATTCATGAGCATTTAATCTAAATATTATTCAGTATTTTTGAGAATAATGATTTCATAGGGATTTATTGATTGGTTTATTGTGAGGGTGATATTATAATTTTGAATTTCCAACAAATGGTAATGATTAAGAGTCATTATATTAATAAAATATCTCAATCTCCACAAAAAGACATAAAAATATAGAAACAAATAAATATATAGAAAAATTCATATATATATATATATATATGATGAGAATGAGGATTAAATAATTTGTTATGTTTCATTTGTATAACCCATGACCCACATCAAAATTGAAATGGAATTAAATGGGATTAATTTATAATGGGAAGATGGTGTGTTAATTTAATTTGGGATATTTAAATTTGATCATGAACTATATTAAAAATTACAACTTAATAATTTATAACTATGTTGCTAAACATTTACCCATGAATTCATATAAATAAAACATAAATATGCATAACCTCATGATTGATTAAATTTCTATTCATAACATTTTGTAGACAAATAAAGTGTTTACAATCATATGTTGATAATTAATTTCATTAATTATAGACATAAACACACACACACACACACATATATATATATATTTATATATTCATTTGGGTGAAGGGTTACATGAATTTTCATGTTAGGTAGGTCACAACATAAGAAATAATGAATATATAATATTTTTAGGATCCTATGAGAATTCATTGTTTCTGAAAATAACTTAATAATATGTAATGATAAAAAAATTACTTATTAACATTGAAAGAATCACATATATTAGATATTTGTTATTTGATACTAATGACTGTAAATATTTTTGACCATAGTGAAAAAACTGGATTGCTGGAGTGATAAAAAAACACATGTGTATATATCATTCTTGGTAATACATTGATAAAATCTGTTCATTCTAATAAATATATGGGTAAGTATATCATTTTCAACATAAAGGCATATGTATGAGTGTATTAAAAAAATGGACTGAAATATTTATTTTATTGGATATATGATAATATTAAATTATTTTAGATAAATATTTAAACTTGAAAAAATAATTTTTGATAGTGGAAAATGGTTTTATATATGGGAAAATAAACACAAAATGTAGTAAAAATAAAAACATAAATAATACGTATCGATAATGTATTATGAATGAATTGTATGTATGAAAAAACCATTAATAGACTAGATACATATGGTATTTCAATTTTAATTGAAATAGTTATGATGTTCAATATTTACATGACTAACCTTTTACTCAATAAATTTAAACCAATGTTTATATAAAAATATATTTTATTTTCAATAACGAATTTAATAATATGTTCATCATCATAAAAAATGTATTAAATTCAAATCATTGATGTGGAAATATAAATAAATAAATAATATATATATAATTAAAAAAATAATTAAAAAGGCTATGTTTGGGTAACTACTACCTACAGAAGATTATGTGTAACCAATATAATAGACACTAGGAATTTCTCTATGTATTGAATGTATTTAAAATTACGTTCATATGAAATATCATCAAAAAGGGCTCACATATTTTTTTACAAAATAACAAAAAATGAAAGTAAACTCATAGTTATATAAAAATATAATGCTAAAAGTTTCTTATATTATAACTCATTATTAAAAAACTATATTCTCCTCATTAACATTATAACTAAATTAACATTTCTACCATCAATTATTCTAAGAGAATGTGTACATAATGATTGATAAAGGGGTCAATTTTAGGTGATGGAACCCACTCTTAATAATGTATAATTATAACAGAATGATGCACATTAATGTGGAACTATATATAGTGTGAGCGTGTTCACTATTATCGGGGTTCCTGATTATAGATTATCTTTCATTATTTTTAATATATAAATTTGATGATAATAGAGTTTCTATACATATTTTTCATATTTGTTTTATTATTATTGTTAATTATCTATCTCTAATAAGATTATATATATAAATCGATAGTTTCTATATATAAGCTCAATAAATTTCTTAAGATAGTATTAAATTAAACTATAAATCATGTTCATGCCCTGTGAATTATTCATATTTCATGAATGAGAATTTTTTGAAAGCATAATTCTTTCATGAACTATAACATCTGGCCATACATGTATATTGGTAATCTGAGTTTGAACCCACAACCCCACCATTAATAGGCCAGGGGTTGGAGACCTACAATTATGAGTGATATCAGACAAATTGGTGAGCTTAGAATAAGGTAGCAATATGAACGCAGAAATCTCCAAATACCACAGAATTATTAGTGGTGAATAAATTATTATTCCAATATTCATGAATATATATATATCCCCTAATAAATCATGACACATGTGATAAACTATAATAATGGACAAAGAAAACCCCACAAACTCTATAAAATGAGTCCAACCTACTACGATGGAGGGGGATCATGTAAAATGCAACAACTATTATTATCCAGGATATGTCAATATCATATACTATCTATATGTTAATGGTCTACATAATTGCATATAAATATACATGGAATATTTTTAATACATGATATGTTCTGGAAGAAGTTATACATGGGTGAGTATATATATACCCAATAGTACTCCCTGAAATAAACAAAAAATGAATCAATAGAGTTTTCAACAATGAATTAAAAATTAATATCAATCAATATATGATGGATAATAATTATAAAATAGAAATAATAAATATATAAAACATGTATCAGGGTATTTTAAAACCAATATTTCCAACAAAGGGACATGCTTGAGGTTTTTAGATGACAATATAATTACATAAATCACTCATCAAGTATTCAAAGACTAATAGGGATGATATGATAAGTAATTATTTTTATGAATCACCATGATTATGTACACACTGTAACATACTAGATCATGATACAATGATATGGGATCTATCTTAGGTCCTATGAGTTTTACCTTATCCTTTCTAGACTAAACCACTATGTATGGAATCAAAAACCAATGTATACTGTTCACCCTATTCCTTACCCAACATAGTGATAAATTACATGATATAAGATCATGAATATGGGTAAATAGATGATTTCATGACTCTATATAAATTAAAATTCATAGATTTCCTCACATCATATTATCATGACAAGATTCCTTATTGTACCTTCATTGGGATTGACCATGTGAACACCCCCAACTCTTAATGGTAAAAACTAGAGAGAAATAGGGAATACACCTATCATGGAAAACATTAATTTTAGGAACTATGACTATACAACATGACCATATATACCTAGTTCTACATTTTTTAATTCAGTGTTCAACCTCTCATTCTTATGTACTCTAGTAATGTTCGTGTACACTGGCCATGTTTTTGTAATTTTCATTTTCTGGTTTGGCTTCTCTTGTTTGATTTCATGGTTGAAATAATGTACTCTAACCATAATCATGTACCTATATTTGTCTTTTTTTTTGTATCTCAAGGGTACAAATCAATTCATTAGTCACTAGTCACATGGAATTTTTTCGGACCCATGAATCATGTGATATTTTTTTCGAAACCATAGAAACCCTAAGAAGGGTTTACACAGTGTGTCTTCAACTGATCTACTTCTTGTGTCACCCATTAATTTTTATAAATTCCGAAATTATTTACTCTATTACCCAATTCCTCTATTGCTATAGATTTTTCACTTAATCACACTAGAAAATTCATATTAATGGTTGATCAAAACAAATCAAACAAGGGGGAGCATATTATTTCCACTCAATGTAATCACATTTTGATCCCATTGTGATTATCAATTCAATGAAAAAACCACATATAAATATATTCCAATTAACCTAAATCCTAAATATAATATTCCAAAGCAATAAATCATAGCTCAGTAGTTTTCCATATCCTGAATCTAGAACCACATAAACAATCCATTTCATCTGAGTTCAAATGTGAATTGACCAGTTTCCAGGTATTCATAAAACATATATCCAAAAGAATTCCAATTTTCAACATAATGATATTATTTTCATGAAATCTAAATTAAATCATGAAGATATTTCCTTTCCCATTTTTTGGTTTTCCTGAATCTATTCACAAAAAAATAAACAACATAGTTGAATAAAATAAAATAAATTAATCATAATATCATGGATGAATGTTCATTAACAATAAATAAACATTGGGATATAAAATTTAATTATTATAACGCATGATTAATGATATAATTTAAATAAAAAAATATAGGATTAATCTAGATATTGGAAATTCACTTCCTCCAATTCAGATCAATTATTAATGAAAGCTGGTTTTATTCTTCCATCATTGGTGTGATCTATAAACTCCATTATTTATGAAGAACTCATTGTCACACCAATATTTATTCCATGATCTATAGTCACTATTAATGAGATTTTACTAATTTATCCTCTCAAATCCTTATAGTTAAGTAGATAATAATATGGATTTTCTCAATTAGGGTATAAATAAAGTATTTTAATTTTTTAGGCTATTTAATAAAAAGTAAATAAATAACACTATACATTTATTTATATATATTCCCATTAATACACAAATTTCCGACAACCACCATGATTTAAATATTATTTTGATATAGCATAAAAGTAAGTGTTCATATTTACTAGTAGAATTATATTTCATATTAAGATCATTATTTTGTAGTTCTATTATATCAGAAACACTATTTACATGTAACATAAAATAATTATAATTATTACTGTCACACTTGGATTTTCACTTCCATGTTATGGTTCAAATACTATTTCAGTTCTTATCTTTCTCTTGGTTTTTGGGTGTTTTGGTTTTCAAATTTTGGTGTCCCATGTGTTCTTGATCTATGACCTTGGTCTTAGGGGCATTGGATGATAATTGGCCTCCTCTTTTTTTAATGTAATGGTGGGGGGTTGTGGTGTTTTGGAGTGGGTATTGTGACACTTTTAGAGGCACCACATGGGGGTAAGATGTTGAGGTGGTGATGTTATTAAAATTATCATAACTTATTATATACTCTCCATACAGATTTTATATGAAATGATTATAATTTGTGTAAAATATTAATGTTTAAATTTTAAATATAATTTAGAGCACTATTTGAATTCATCCAGATTCTAGACTCTTTAATGTATCAATTATATCTCTCAACAAATGTAACCAAATTTCATAATTCCTGTTTTCTAGGGTTCCTTACTCACATTCCAACATTTCATTAGAAGGGACATTTGGAAAAATTGTCCACATGGAGGGACATATAGTCCACACAAGAAGACCGAGAGAATCTTTGATGAAACTGGACCAGCCATGATGATTGAGTTACTAGTCTCAATCCTGAATCCCAAATTTAATGAAACTCCACCATATGTTTGTGATTATCCAAAAGAATAATGCAAAAACTTTCAGGTCCAAACTCTAAGAAAAAGGGGCCCAAATGAAGCTTTTATGTCCAGCCAACCATTCTGTCTGGGAAATGCAATCCGTACACCAAAATTTCATCAAATCATGATATTTTAGTGTGAATGAAGAAAAAATAGGCTACTGAAACTATTGAAAAACCTTTCATATTTGACGGCATATTCATATTAATAAATCGATTCACATTTTGGCCATTAAAAAGTCTGGATTGAAATGGACAGATTAATATTTTTTAATAAAACAGTCATACATTTGGCCCCAGAAGTCGAAATTCCTCCACATTTTTAGTGTGGTTGGTAAAAATTATTATCTAAAACATTGAAGAATGATATATCTATAGATTCAGCTATTTGGATGTCAAAATCATCGATCCACATGGAGGGACAGTTTTGGAATGCAAACAGCCCACAACATTGGGCTATAAATACATCTCCCTCCTCTCATTACAATGAGATGGAATTTTAAAAGAGTAGAGAACATAATGACATAAAAAAAGCCTTTCTAAAGGCTTTGGAGGACCTTCAATTCTCCAAGTTTAACTTGAGATACCTTTCATCCTCGCTTTGTTTTCATTTACTTTTGTGTTCTTCATTTTTTGAATATTGTAAGTCTCTTTCATTGTAATTTTGTTTTAATGCAAGTTTCTTCATCAATATCTCTTATTATCATCCACCTTTTATATTTTAATATTAATGTTCATAAATAGTTTTAATACAGTTGAATCCCCTCCCTTGTTTTTCTTTCTCATTCAATCTAATGTTCATTTTTTATTCTTATCATCATTCGTGTGTGTGTGTTCGATGCAAAACTCTTTTCTTATTCCTTCATTTTTCTTATCTTATTCATTTATAATCATAATAATTATAACCATATTACTAATCGTTTCAATGGATGATTAAATCTCTCATTAGGTGAGTTATAATTTAGTTATATTAAGTGATTGAGAGCTTCTTCTAGATGAATATTCTTGAAATTAAAATTTTTTATGTTGAACATAGAATAACATGGATTAATGACTTGTTTTGTTTAAAATATGGATTCCATGGATTATTGGAACCATTAAAACACTACCTTAATCTAGTACTGATTGTGATTATAATCCTAGTTAACTTATGGCTTGGATTAAAGCTTTAACACTTAGGAATTCCATTCAATGTCATATTGTGACATGGGTGTTAATTTAATGAAATATAAAGCAAAGATCAAGGATATCACAATCTTAACTCCCTAAAAATGAACTCACCCCAATCATTATCAATTTTTTAAATCAAACATGATCCATAAATTCTTTCATAATCTCTACAACCAAAACCCACTATCAGAATTCAATTCACTAAAAACAACTACCTATAAAAAAGTATCATCACCGAGGATTCGACCCGAGTGTTTCTATAAACATTAGCAGAGAACTGGATCCTTGACTGGTCGATAGGAGATAATCAGTCCTGCATTCAATTAGCACCGTTTCCGGGGATGGTTCAATTATGTAGTCGTTAGTTTCTAGTTATTCTAATAAACATAAAATAAATTAAAAAAATTGAAACAAATACACAAAGGAAAACCCTCCTTCCTCATAAAAATCATAAAAGGAAAACATAAAAAGAAAAACCCACATTCTCGTATCTTACAAAAGCTATATGAATACCCTGTAGCCTGAAATTTAATCCCTCAGATGTTTTTGACCCTGAAATTGAGCGAACTCTTCACCAACTTAGGAGGAACTTAAGAAATATTTAACTCATTCAAGAACCACTCCTTGTCCAACCACTTGAATTAGATATAGCTAATCCTAGGGGAAAAACATAAAGAACTTTCTGCCACTAATATTAATTACCAACCTCTTGGTATTCAATATCCAAACATAGAGGCTACTTTGAACTCAAATCGTGTTTGATTCATCTTCTTCCTCATTTCCATAGGCTAGCCGGTGAGGATCCACATCTCCACCTTAAAGAGTTCCAAGTAGTGTTCTCCACCATGAATCCTGAAGGGTTTTCTGAGGAACAAATCAAACTCTTAGAATTCCATCTCTCCTAGGCTGACACTGCCAATTCATGGATTTACTACCTCTTGTCTAGTTCCGTAACCACATGTAATGACATGAAGTGACTATTTTTAGTGAAATTCATTCCTTATTCTTTTACTTATTGTATCCGAAAGTAAATAAGTGGTATTCATCAATTCCCAAATGAATCACTCTATGAGTACTGGGAGTGGTTCAAAAATATTTTTGGAAGCATCCCACACCACTAAATCTTTGATCAAATCTTGATCCAATACTTCTATGAGGGGTTATTGGCGATGGAGAGAACTCTCATTGATGCTGCAAGTAGTGTTGCTCTTGTCAATAAAACTCATGTAGCTGCAAGATATCTTTCAAGTAACATTTCAATAAAAACACAATGATTCCATACTCGATAACATGATCAAGTTAAAAAAAACCCATGATAATCAATCAATAGAGCCGAATAGGATGACAGAGTGGATGAGTGAACTTACAGGTATTGTGAGATAACTAGTTTTGGCTACCAAATCCCCAACCTCATCTTCCCTACAATAAATGTTTCCTAGACCTTTCAAAAACTGTGGAATCTGCAACTCAACAACTCATCCAATAGATACATGTCCAAACTTCAAGAGGATCAATCTGATTCATCAGGACCAATGGAGCTCAGTGCTGCATATGCTTAGTGGATCCCCAACCCTCAACAAGCTGGTTAGTTTATTAGAAACTTCAACCAACCTCACTCTAAGCCCTTATATTCTTCCTATTACCAATGCCTGAGTTATGGTAATCCCATTTATCATCCCCCTAAATTCCATCTTCAAGACCCAAACCAGTTTCAATATGGTCATGGTGTTTGTAACTTCCATCAACCTTATCCTTTTGTTCCTCAACAACAAAGGTACAATCATCCTCCTGAATTCCTCTATCCTAGTGATCCTTCTCAATTCCCAAAACAATATAATCAATTTCCCAATAAAAAAAATCAAGGTAATCCAAATTCGGGACATGCCTCTTCTTCCATGAAAACATGGGAAAGTGTAGTTGATGGTCTTGTCTCCTTCACCCATTCTAGCCTCAAAAACATTGAAACCCAAATTTGTCAACATGCAGCCCGCCTAAGCCAGTAAAAATAATCAAAATCTCCCCAACTCCCAACTCAACCATTACCCAACACCAAGGGTAATGTAATTTAAAGAGCACTTCGATCAGGAAAAAAAATTCTATGCCTAATGTTGAGTCCACCAACCCTCCCTTGAATATAGACCTAGAAATAAAAATAAAAATAAATATGAAAAGTAACCCGAATCCATTCCCTCGCCTCATTTCATTCAACATAAGAATCCAATTACATTTCCTTAGGCTATTTTTAAGCCAATGAAGCCCTTTGAACCCGATCCGGAAATTCTCAACATGTTTAGATGTGTTGAAGTAAACATACCCCTCTTTGATGCCATAAAACAAATCCCTATGTGTGAGAAGTTTCTTATGTAATTGTGCACCAAAAAGAGGAAACTTGGGAACTTTGAAAATGTTTCCACCCATTAGTCTATTCCCATAAAGTGCAAGGATCTAGGGAAATTTACGGTTCCATGCCAAATTGGAACTTCCAACATCGATGATGCAATCCTCGACCTAGGATCATCAATTAATGTCATTCCCAAATCTATCTTCTCCAACCTTGGTCTAGGTCCCTTACATATAACCAGTGCTGTCATTCAGTTATTCAATCGAAGCACTTCTAGTACAGAGGGTATAATCGATGATGTCCTTGTTCGTTTCAATGATGCAATCTTACCTGCTGATTTCTTTGTCCGTGACACAGAAGGTGAGACGAACTCATCTCGATCTCCCCAAATTCTAGAAAGAACATTTTTCATGACAGCTAGAACCCAGTTTTATTTCTAATCATGAATCATATCTATGTAATTTGGGGACCAACTGGTCATTTTCAACCATTTCCAAGGCAGTTGATACCCATCAAAGGATCACTCTGCATTCTCAATCCATTATTCTGAGGATACTTTTGGGATTCAATTGAACCCCATTCCATCATGTTCATCATGTTCTAATGAGAACGGATCTTGTGAAATATGCACTATGATTAACCAAGTAATAAATGGTGATATTGATTTTGAATTATCATTCATAGACTCCATCAATCTAGAGGAACTTGAAAACTCTCTTGAATCCCACAAAAATGCTGATCTCTATTGCAACACATTAGAATATATCAAGGAAAATGAATCTGAAGCAACTGATGTCCCTTCCTCCATTCCTGAGTTGTATAACCCACAAATTAAAGGTGATACTAATCTGTAACCTCTTCCTACACACGTGAAATGTGCATTAATTTTCCATGATCACTCATATCCTCTCATTATCTCTACTTCAATTAATAAAATTGTGGAGTCCAAACTTGTTCAAGTGTTAGAGGAAAACAAAAAGGCCCTAGGATGGACCCTAGATGACATACAAGGAATCAACCTAGCACTTTTCATGCATCACATCCATCTTGAGGAATCATCCAAACGAATTATACAACCACAAAGAAGAATCAATCCACTCATACATGAGGTAGTTTGGGAAGAGATCACCAAGCTTCTTCAAGATGGTATTATCTATCCAATTTCTGATAGTGAATGGGTTAGTTTAATTCAATTTGTACCTAATATGGGTGGGATAACTTTTGTCACAAATAAACATGGGGAGGTAGTCACAACTCTAGTGACAAACTAATGGAATGTGTGCATAGAATACCGAAAATTTAATATTGAAACAGTAAAAGATCACTACTCTCTTCTATTACTTGATGAAATGCTAGAACGGTTAGCGGTAAAGGCACACTATTGCTTTCTTGATGGATATACTGGCTATATCCAAATCCCAATCGCACCTCAAGACCGAGAAAAGATCACTTTCACATGCCCCTTCAGAAAATATGCATATAAGAGAATTCCTTTTGTCCTTTTCAATGCTCGTTCAACATTCCAGAGGTGTATGATGAGTATAATTTGTGAATTCATTGAACATTTCATGAAGGACTTCATGGATGACTTTACCATTTATGGTGTATCATTTCAATCTTGCTTGAATTCACTCTCTATAGCCCTTCAAAAGTGTGTCAAGTGTAACCTTGGGTAGAATTTATAAAAATGTCACTTCATGGTTGAAAATTGGATTGTCGTAGGGAATATAGTTTCAAAAGATGGTATTGAAGTTGATCCTACCAAAATTGATGTGATCCAATCACTTCATGAACCCACTTCTATTTGAGACATCTGTTCATTCCTCAGTCATGCTGGTTTCTATCAGCGATTCATCTATAACATTAGTTAAATTTCCCTCCCACATACTCAGTTTATCCAAAATTATGTCACTTTCCATTTTGATGCGGTTTGCAAGAGAGCCTTAATTGAACTCAAAACTGCTCTTACATATACCCCGACAATCCAACCCCCAGAATGGTCCTTACCCTTTGAGTTTATGTGTGATGCTTTTCATAGAGCCGTTGGGGATGTTCTTGGTCAAAGAAGGGAAAATATTCATCATGTCCTCTATTATGCCTCAAAAACATTGGTTGAAACTCAATCTCACTACACTTTCACTTCAAAAAACTTTTAGTAGTTGTTTTTGAATTAGATAAATTCGGTCCCTATCTCTTAGGTGCCAAAATCATTATCTTCACAGACCATTCTTCTATAAAGTTATTACTCAAGAAATGTGATTCCAATCCAAGGCTAATAACATGGATCCTAATGCTCCAAGAGTTTGAACTTGAAGTGAAAGATAGACTAGGAAAAGAAAACTATGTGGCTGATCACTTGAGTAGAATTTCTGATTCTTCTCATTCTGAAATTATCGGTCCTGAATTCCCCACTAAGAACCTTTAATATCACACTACAAATATACCATGGTATTCCCCAATTGTAAATTACATGGCTTCTGGTGTTTTTTGGAAAAAGTATCAAAAAAATGAAGTTGAAATGTGATTAAAAATAATATTTTTGGGAAGAAAATAAACATTGAAAAATTGGGGATAAGATGTTAATAAAGAAATGTGTCGATGAAAATGAACATTATTCTATCTTAGAATTATTATACTCAATGCCTAGTGGTGGACACTTTGGACCAAAAAGGACCTTCCAAAAGGTTTTAGGCTCAGGATTATTTTGGCCTTCACACTTCAAAGACTCAGATGAGGTCTATCAATAATGTCCCACTTTCAAAACATTTGGCACATTTTCAAAGAGAAATGAAATGCACCAAAAGCATTTAATTTTCTTTAAGATCATCGATTATTGGAGAATTGATTTCATGGGACCATTTCCTCCTTCCAATGGATTCTCATACATCATTCTTGCGGTCGATTATGTTTCTAGGTGGGTTGAGGCCAACCCCACTAGAACAGATGATTGACATACTGTTAGCGAGTTCCTAAAAAAACACTTTCCATCGATTTATCACACCACATTCCTTGATCACTGACATAGGAACCCATTTTTGTAATAAAACTATGGAATCTCTTTCGAAAAATAATGGGGTTGAACATAAAACTTTAACTTCATATCACCACCATAAAAATGGCATGGTTGAACTATCTAATAGAAATGTGAAAAGAGTTCTTGAGAGAATTGTAAAACCCACGAGGAAAGACTGGCCTGAAAGACTTAGTGAAGCACTTTCGGCTTATAGTACTGCCTATAAAAACCCCATTGGTATGTCTCCATTTAGGAATGTTTTTTTGTAAAGAATGTCATTTACCAGTTGAAATCCAGCATAAGTCTTTTTGGGTTGTCAGAACCTAAAATTTTGATTTTGAAAAATCTGGTGAAAAAATATTGTTGCATTTGGCTAAACTGGAGGAGCTTCAATGTGATTCCTATGAGGATTTCAATATGTACAATGAAAAGGCTAAGGTACTATATGACAAACACATCTTGAGAAAGGTATTTCATGAAGGAGAAAAGGTTATTCTCTTTAATTCTCGATTTTATCTTCACCTAGGTAAGTTTAATTATTGTTGGGAAGGTCCTTTTATTATTACTAATATTTACCCATTTGGTGCAATGAAAGTCCAAGACCCCTATTCAAATACGACATTCAAAGTTAATGGACATCAGTTAAAGTGTCACCATGATAGGACGCTAAATCCTGGAACCACATCATCTTCCATCGAATCCACAACTTCTACAGTTGACCCACCATCATATAGAGATGACGACCCACCAAATCCATACCAGGGGAACATCTTTCCCTTTAACTCATCTTCTTTCTCTCTCTCTATGTCATTCTCTTTCTTATTCTTCCTCCCTCATTATCATTTTTACCACTTTCCTCATCACATTTTTTTTGTTTTTTTCTCTTTATCTTTTGTGTGGGTGTGTCTTTATTAAAAACAAAAAAAAACCCTAAAAAGATCTTCATAATAGAAAAAACTACAAAACAATCAAGAGTCATGCTTACTCACCATAGAGTTTTGAAATATTGTCTAACCTTTTTGAGGAGTCAATAGACATGTTTTCATCTTTATTTTTCTTATTTTCATCATGACTTTGGATAAACAATTTTTTTTCAAAACCAACAATTTTGAATTCTCAATTTTTGATTGGGAAAATGATTTTCCCCATCCATAAGGAACCCCATTTGATTTCATGTCATGGCCACATATGGACATATATGCAAAATGTTTGTTTTCACCCCCATTTGTGAGTCTTGAGTTTCTGTAACATTGGCCAAATTTTCTACTTTAGTCTGCATTAATATGATAGTGGAATTTTATGAACCACATTAGAATCACAATAGCCAAATAGCCTAACATTTCGCATACATTAATTCCCCTTTTGAAATCCCCTTCGAGCCTATGAAAACCTTTTCTTTGATAGCCACATTACAATCCAAATACCTTTTACCACCCAATATCGACATGGAATTTCATTACATAATTTTTTGAAATTTAAGTGTAAGGGAATGGATATCATTTCAGGTACCCTTTTTTGATTTCATAATATATTCATATACATGAGAGAAAGCATCATTTTCAGTGTGGTGGAGGGGTTTTCCTTTAGTGGGGTTTGGGAATGTATATATTTTTATTCTGTATTATTGAAAATTGTTCAAAAAATTTTAAAAAAAATAAAAACAAATGAAAATAAGAATGGGTTGTGTCTTAGGTGGGTCAAAAATCAATCTTCCTCAATTTTTGATCTTGTTATAACTATTAAAATTAGTGTCTTGAGGAGATCAATCATAGTTTAGGAGATGAATGTGAGATCTAATTCAAGTTCAACTTTCGAAAAATGAAAAAACAACGATGAACACTTATGTCATAGGGAGAATTTTTCTATTTTGTAAATATTCCATCTTATCATTCCTTTAAAATTTTCTTCCACTTTTGTGTCTTGATTTAGAGAATTGTTACCTTCTAAATATGTGTTTCAATTTCGTTCCATGTCTCATTTCAAAAAATATGTGCATTTCTTTTTCCATGTGGGAGTTTTACCCCCTTTTTTCATTCTTTTGGATATCATCTTCCAACCATCCCATAGACACAAAAAAACCCCTAAAAGACCTCTTTATTTTTGAGAAATTTTTTTATAGGTAGTGGAATCTTAGAGCTCTTAAAAACTCTAAGATTTTCCATTTTGTTTGGTGAATGAGTGAAAATCCATAAATTAATTTTATCATATTGAGAGGAGTATGTTTTGTGTGCCACCATCTTCCATTTCTAAATTTGAGCATGAAAAAATGAATTGTTTGGAACATTGTTTTTGTAACAACTTGTGGTGGAATTCAATATGGATGAGTGATATTTTATAAACCTCCCCTGAGTGGGAAAACAAAATTTTATTATTTGTTAGTGAGTAAAAATCATTTTTTCTTGTTTTTATATTTGTTACACATGAGGAAATGCACAAGAATAAATGTGGGGATTGATGATATAATAATTTTCATAACTAATTATATACTCTATTTACTGATTTTATAAGAAATGTGTATTATTTGTGTGAAATATTAATTTTTAACTATTAAATATAATTTTAGATCACTATTTGAATTCATCCAGATTCAAGTCTGTTTAATGTTTTAATTATATCTCTCACACTACATATCCATATTGAATTATTCATATTTCATAGGGTTCCTTACTTACATTCCAACATTTCATTTGAATGGACCTTTGGCCAAATTGTCCACATGGAGGGTCATATAGTCTACACGTGAAGACCCAAAGAATCTGTGAAGAAACTGAACCAGCCATGATGATTGAGTTACTGGTCCAAATCTTGAAGCCCAAATTTTGTGAAACTCGCCTATATGTTCTTGATTATCGAAAATAATCATGGATATATATTTCAGGGCCCAAATAAAAGAAAATTTTTCCCAAATAATGCTTTGAAGTCATTCCCACCATTCTTTCTGGGAAATGCAATCAGCACACCAAAATTTCCTTTTCTCCTCATCTAGTCATCAAATCAAGATGAGACTTTTCAGTGTGAAATAGGAAAAATTGGCGGCTGACGTTTTTGAAGAATCCATTCGGATTTTAAGGCATCTTCATATTAAAAAATCCATTCACATTTAGGCCATTAAAAATTCTCGATTGAAATGGACGTATTAATATTTTTTAATCTAACAGCCATAATTTTGGCCCCATAAGTCCAAATTCTTCAAAAATTTTGTATTAGTTGGTAATAATTATTATCTACAAATATGAAGAAAGACTTATCTCGAGATTTAGCTGTTAGGATGTCCAAATCATCGATCCAAATGGAGGGGAATTTTTGGAAGGAAAACATCCCACAACATTGGGAAATAAATTCATCCCCCTCTTCTCATTGAAAAGAGTTGGCATTTCAGAAGATAATTAAACATATTGGCACAACCAAGGCCTTCAAAAGGGATTTTATGGGACTTCCATACTCATGTTTTTACATGAGATCCCTTTCCTCCTCTCTTTGTTTTCATTTACTTTTGTGTTTTTTATTTTTGTAATTTTATAAGTCTCCTTCATTGTAATTCTATTTTAATGAAAGTTTCTTCCTCCATATCTCTTATTCTCGTCCACCTTCTGTATTTTAATATTAATTTTCTTAAAATAGTTTAAATACAATTTATTATCCTTCCCTTCATTTGATTTCTCATTCAATCTAAAGTTCATTTTTAATTCCCATCATCGTTCGTGTGTGTGTGTTTGAAGCCAAACTCTTTTCTTATCCCTTTCTTTTTCTTATTTTCTTAATTTTTCATCTCAAAAATTATAACCAGATTGCTGATCATTTGAATGGATGAGTAAATCTATCATTGGGGTGAATTATAATTTGGGTATGTTATGTGATTGAGAGCTTTTCCTCAATTAATATTCGTCAAATTAACATTTTGTATGTTGAACATACTATGTCATGGATTAATGACTTGTTTTGGTTAACATATAGATTCCATAGATTATAGGAACCATAAATAAACTACCTCAATCAATTAACGTTTGATATTATAATACTTTTTAAGTTAATTCTTGGATTAAAGCTTTAACACTTAGGAATTCCAATCAACGTCAACTTTTGACATGGGTGTTAATTTAAATCAATATAAAGGAACGATCAAGGATATCACAAGCTTAAAACCTTAAAATGAACTCACCCCAATATTTATCAATTTATTTAATCATACAACATCCAAAAATTATTTCATAAGCTCTGCAAACAAACCTTCCAATCCGAATACAATTAAAAAAAGAACCAACTATAAGAAAGTACCATCGCCGAGGATTCGACTTGAGTGCTGCTATACACATTAGCAGAGCACCAGAACCTTGACCAGTCAATAGGTGAAAATATTCCACACTTTTAAATGGATCTGTTGTTGGTGATGGTGTAATTATATAGTCTTTAGTTTCTAGTTATTGAAAAAAAAACAAAAAAAAATTTTAAAAATGACAAAAACCAAAAGAAAAACCTACCTTCCTCGTAGAAATCATAAATGGGAAAGACAAAAATAAAAACCCACATTCCTCTTTCTTCCAAAAGATATCTGAATTCCTCGTAGCCTCCCAAAGAATCCCTCATATTTTTTTGACCCTAAAATTAAGCGAACTCTTCACCAATATAGGAGGAACTTAAATGACAATCAGCTCATTCAAGAATCAGTCCTTGTCCAACCAGTTGAATTAGTTATGGCTAATCCTAGGGAATGAACACATAAAGAACATGTTTCCCCAGATATGAATTACCAACCTCTTGGTAATAAACATCCAAACATAGAGGCTATCATCGAACTCAAATCAGGTTTGATTCATCTTCTTCCTCATTTCCACGGTCTAGCCGGTGAGGATCCAGATCTCCACCTTAAAGAGTTCCAAGTAGTGTGATTTTCCATGAAACCTCAAGAGGTTTTTGAGGGAAAAATCATACATTGAGGATTCCCTTTATCCCTAGCTAACACTTCCATGTCATGGCCTTACTACCTCCCTCCTGGTTCCATAACCATATGGAGTGAAATGAAGCAACTATTTTTTGAGAAATGCATTCCTCCTTCTCGTACTGCTTCTATTCGAAAGGAAATAAGTGGTATTCGTAAATTCCCAAATGAATCACTCCATTAGTACTGAGAGAGGTTCAAAAAGATTATTGGAACCTGCCCACACCACCAAATCCATGATCAACATACACATTTTGACAACTTCAAGATGGTCAATCTGATTCATCTAGACCAATAGAGCTCAATGCAGCATAATATCAGTGGAACCCCAACCCTCAAAAATCAGGTTAGTTCATTTGAAACTTAAACAAACCACACTCTAAGAACTTATCTTCTTCCTATAACCAAGGCCTGAGGTATGGTAATCCCATCTCTCATCCCCCTTAATTCCCTCCTCAAAACCCAAACCAGTTTCAATGTGGTCAAGTTGTTGGTAACTTCCAACAATCATATCATTTTGTTCCTCAACAACAAAATAACAATCCTCCGATAGGATTACACTATCCTAGTGATCCTTCTCAATTCCCAAACCGATACAATCACTTTCCCAAGAACCAAAATCAAGGAAATCCCAATTCAGAGAGGCCTCTTCTTCCAAGAAACCCTTGGAGAGTGCAGATGAATATCATTCCTCATTCACCCATTCCAGCCTCAAAAGAATTGAAACCCAAATTGGTCAACTTTCATCCCACCTAATCCAGAAACAACAATAAAATTCTTCCCAACTCCTAGCTCAACCATTATCCAACCCCAAGGGTAATGTAAGTGCAATTCCACTTAGATCGGGAAAGAAATTTCTATTCCACTTGTAGAGTCCTCCTACGCTCCTTTGAATGTGGAACTAGAAAATGAAAAGAAAAATAAATATGAAAAGGAACATGAAGTAATTCCCTCACCTCCTTCCATTCCGCTTAAGAATCCAATTCCTTTTCCTCAAGCCATTTCTAAGCCAAATAAGTCCATTGAACCCAATCCTGTAATGCTCGACATGTTCAGATGTGTTGAAGTCAACATACCCCTATTAGATGACATAAAAAATCCGTATGTATGTCATGTTTCTTAAAGAATTGTGCACCCACAAGAGGAAACTTTGGACCATTGAAAATATTTCGTCCTAGCATTATATTCCCATAAAGTGAAAGTATCCAGGGACCATTACGGTTCCATTCCAATTTAGAAGTTACAACATTGGTGATACACTCATAGGCCTAGGATCCCAAACTAATGTCATTCCCAAATATACATTCTCCAAACTTGGTCTAGGTCCCTTAAATCCAATGAGTGTTTTCATTCAGTTATCCAATCGAAGCACTACTAGTCCATAGGTTATAATCGAGGATTTCCTTGTTCATGTCAATGATCTTAACTTCCCAACTGATTTCTATGTACATGACATGGAAGGTGAGACAAACTCTTCTTGATCTACCCTATTTTTAGGAATTCCATTCCTCATGACAGATAAAACCAAAATTGAGGTCTATTTAGGCATATTATCCATGGAATTTTGGGACAAACTGGTCAAGATCAATATTTTCCAAGCCATTCGATACCCATCAGAGGATCACTCTATATTCTCAATACATACTTCGAAGGATACTTATGAGATTCAATTGAACTGCATTCCATCATGTTCATCATGATCTAATGAGAAAGGATATTGTGAAATATCCAACGTTATTAACCACGTTATAAATGGTGAAGTTGATTTTGACCTATCATTCATAAACTTCATCAATCTAGAGGAACATGAAAACTCTCTTGAATCCCACATCGTCTCTGATCTCTATTTCTCCACGCTGGACAATATCAAGGAAAATGAATCAGAACAAACTAAAGTCACTTCCTTCATTCCTCAGTTGCCTAACCCACAAATGAAATATGAGACTGATCTGAAACCTTTTCTGACACTCCTGAAATATGCATTACTTTTCCATGATCACTCATATCCTATCATTATCTCTGATTAACTTACTGAAATTGAGGAGTCTAAACTTGTTCAGGTGTTAGAGGAAAACAAAAAGGCCCTAGGTTGGACCCTAGATGACATACCGTGAATCAACCCTTCTATTTGCATGCATCACATACATCTTGAAGAATCATCCAAACAAATTTGACAACCACAAAGAAGACTCAATCCACTCATACATGAGGTTTTTAGGGATGAGATCACAAAGCTTCTTCAAGCTGGTATTATCTATCCAATTTTCAATAGTGAATGGTTTAGTCCAATTCAGGTTGTACCTAATAAGGGTGGGAAAACTATTGTCACAAACGAAAATTGGGAGGTAGTCACATCTCAAGGGAAAATCAAATGGAATGTGTGCATCAACTACCAAAAATTTGATTGGTGAAACAAGAAAAGATCACTACCCTCTTCCATTCCTAGATCAAATAATGGAATGATTAGCTTGAAGGGCACACTATTTCGTTCTAGATGGATACAATGGATACTTTAAAATCCCAATCGCACCTCAAAACAAATAAAAGTCCAATTTCACATGCCCCTTTGGAACATATGCATATAGGAGAATGCCTTGTGGCCTTTTCAATGATCCTGTGACATTCTAGAGATGTATGATGATTATCATTTCTGAATTCATTGAACATTTCATGGAGGCCTTCATGAATGAATTTATCATTTAGGGTGAGTCATTTGAATCTTGCTTGAATTCACTCTCTCTAGTCCTTCAAAAGTTTTTCAAGTTCAACCTTATCTTAAATTTTTAAAAATGTCACATCATGGTTGCAAATGGAATTTTTCTAGGGAAAATTGTTTCAAAGGATGGAAATGAAGGTGGTCCTGCCAAAATTAATGTTATCCAATCACTTCCTGAACCCACTTCTATTTGATAAATCCATTCGTTCCTCATTCATGAATGTATATATCGGAGATTCATCCATAACATCAGTAAAATTCACCTCCCACTCATTCTATTACTCCAAAATGATGTCACTTTTCATTTTGATGTGATTTGCAATAGATCCTTCGTTGAACTCAAAACTGCTTTTACATCTGCCCCGATAATCCAACCCCCAGATTGGTCCTTACCATTTGAGTTAAGGTGTGATGCTTCTTATAGATCCATTGGTGCTGTTATTTGTCAAAGAACAGAAAAAATCCACATGTCATCAATTATGCCTCAAAAACATTGGATGAATCTCAATCTCACGACACTATCACTAAAAAAGAACATTTATATGTTGTTTTTTACTTAGATAAATTTTGGCCCTATCTCTTAGGTTCCAAAATCATTATCTTCACAGACCATTCTGCAATAAATTTCTTAACCAAGAAAAGTTATTCCAAACCAAGCCTAATAAGGTGGATCATAATGATCTAAGAGTTTGACCTTGAAATCAAATATAGACTAGGAAAAGAAAACCATATGGCTGATCACTTGAGTAGAATTTCAATTTCTTCTCATTTTTAAATCATTGATCTCGAATTACCCACTGAGAACCATTAAGATCTCACTCCAATAATACCATGGTATTCCCCAATTGTAAATTACTTAGTTTCTGGTGTTTTTCATGAAATATTTTCAAAAAAACAAAAAATGAAGTTGAAAAGTGATTCAAAATAATATTTTTGTGAAAAAAATAATCTTTGGAAAACTGGGGCTGACATGGTAATAAAGAGATGTGTCGATGAAAATGATCATTCTTCTATCTTATAATTTTGTCACTCAATGCCTGGTGGGGGCCACTTTGGACCACAAAAGACCTGCCAAAATTTTCTAGACTAAGGATTGTTTTTTACATCACTCTTCAAGGACTCACATGAGTTCTTTCAATCACGTCCCAATTTCCAAACGTTTGGCACAATTTCAAAGATAAATTAAATTCCCCCAATCCTTTAATTTTCTGTGATATCTTCGATGTTTGGGGAATTAATTTCATTGGACTATTTCCTCCTTCCAATGGATTCTTGTAAATCGTTCATGTGGTCAATTTTGTTCATATGTTGGTCAATCCCAAAGCAACCAGAAATGATGATTCACATACTGTTAGTGACTTACTAAAGAAACACATCTTCCATCGATTTGGAAAACCATGTTCTTTGATCAGGGAATTAGGATCAATTTTTTTATAATAAAACCATGGAATCCCTTTTGAAAAATAATGGGGTAGTACATAAACTTAAACTATATATCACCCCCAAAAAAACTTCATGACCGAACTGTCTAATAGAGAAGTGAAACATCTTCATGAGAGAACTTTAAAACCCATATGGGATGACTAGCCTAAAAGACTTGTTGAAGCACTTTGGGGTTATAGAACTGCCTATGAAACACCCATTGATATGTCTCTAATTCGGCTAGTTTTTGGTAAAGCATGTCATTTACCATTATAAATCCAACATAAGTATTTTTGGGCTATCAAAACATGTAATTTTGATTGTGAAAAATCTGGTGAAGAAATATTGTTGAATTTGGATGAACTAGAGGAGCTTCGACTTGATTCATTTGAAAATTCCAATTTTTAAAAAGAAAAGGCTATGGTACTACATGAAAAACGCATCCTGAGAATTTTATTTCAGGAAGATGAAAAGGTAATGCTCTTCAATTCATGATTTTGACTTCACCCAGGTAATCTTAATTCTCATTGGGAAGGTCATTTTGTTATTACTAATGTTTTTCCATTTAGTGTAGGGCATGTCCAACACCCCTATTCAAAAAGTACATTCACAATTGATGGACATCGGTTTTAGTATAACCATAAGAGTACACACAATCCTAGAACCACATCAACTTCCATCAAATCCCCAACTTCTATAGTTGACCCACCACCGGATGGAGATGACGACCCACCAAATCCAAACCATGGGGAACCACTTTTCTTTCATCTCATCCTCCCTCTCTCTCTCTTCTTCCTCCCTCATTATCTTTTTTTACCACTTTCCTCATCACAATGTTTTATTTCTTTTCTACTTTCTATTTAGTGTGGGTGTGTCTTTATTAAAAAGTAAAAAAACCTAAACAAAAAAAGCATCATAATAGAAAAAAATACCAAAACATAAATAGTCATGCTTACTCACCCTCGAAATTTAAAACTTTGTCCGACCATGTTGGGGAGTCACCAAACATGTTTTCATCTCAAAAATTTTGAATTTTTATCATGATTTTGGAAAAGGAATTTTATGTCAAAACCAACAAATTTTCAATTATCAAATTTTTATTTGGATAATGAATTTCCCCAGCAATAAATAACACCATTTTCTTTCATTCTAAGGACACCTATGGACATCTTTTCAAAATGTGTTTTTTTCACCCCCATTTTTTATTTTTGAGTTTTTGGACCTTTGAGCTGAATTTCCTACTTTAGAGTTTACTAATATGATAAAGTCATTTTATGAACCACATGAGAATCACAATAGTAGAATATCACCCCATTTCCCTTACATTAATCCTCCTTTTGAATTCCCATTCATTCCTATGAAAATCATTTCTTTGATAACCACATTAAAATCCCAATAACTTCCCCCACCCAATATCAACATGGATTATTATTGCATAATTTTTTGAAATTTAAGTGTGGGGGGAATGGATTTCATTTTGGGAACCCTTTTTTGATTTCACCATGTTATCATATGCTTGAGGGTAAGAATCCATTTCAGTGGGGGGGGGGGGGGTTGGTTGACCTTTATTGGGGTTTGGTAATGTATATTTTTTTATCATGTAAAATTTAAAAGTGTTTTAAAAAAAAGAAATAAATATAAGAATGGGTTGTGTTTTGGGTGGGTCAAAAATCATTATTCCTCAACTTTTGATCTTGTTATAACTGTTACAATTACTATTGTGAGGAGATCAATCATGGGTTGGGAGATTACTATGAGATCTATTTAATGTTCAACTTTCGAAAAATTAACAAAATTATGAACACATATGTCATTGGGGGAAGTTTTGTGTTTTGTAAATATTCGATCTTATAATTCTCTGAAAATTTACTTGCACTTTTTTTCATGATTTAGACAATTGTTCCCTTGTAAATATGTGTTTCAATTTCTTTACATGTCTCATTTCTAAAAATAATGAACATTTCTTTTTTCCATGTTGGTGTTTACCCCCTTTTTACTATCCTCTGGATATCATCTTCCAATCATCCCATATCCAAAAAAACCACTAAAAATGCCTCTTATTTTTTGAGAACTTTAATATATGGAGTGTAAGCTGAGAGATCTTACAAAATTTAGAATTTTTACTTTTGGTTGGTGAATGAGTGAAGCTCTATAAATTAATTTTATAATATTGAGAAGAGTAAGTTTTGTGTGCCACCATTTTCCATTTCTAAATTTGAGCATGAAAAAATAAATAGTTTTTTGAACATTTTTTCTATATCAACATGTGGTGGAATTTAATATAGATGAGTGAAATTGTTTAAACCTCCCCTTGGAGGGAAAACACAATTTTAATATTTTTTTGTGACTAAAAATGATTTTGTCATGTTTTTATATTTGTTTCACATGAGGACATGCACAAGAATATGTGTGGGTGATTTTATGTTTTTAATATTTTTATATCTTATTATATAATATATTTACTGATTTTATTGGAAATATGTATAATTTTTGTTAAATATTAATGCTTAAATATTAAATATAATTTTAGACCACTATTTGAATTCATCCAAATTCAATTCCATTTTTTTTTCTAACTATATATCTCACCCTACGTATCCAAATTTCATTATTTCTTTTTTTAGAGTACTTTACTCATATTAAAACATTTCATTAGAAGGGACCTTTGGCCAAATCGTCTATTTGGACGGTCAAATGGTCTACAGAGGAAGACCCATGGAATCTAGGAACAAACTGGACCAGCCATGATGAATGAGTTACTGGTCTAAATCCTGAAGAAAAAATTTTATGAAACTACACCATATGTTCTTTATTATCAATTATAATCATGGATAAATATTTAAGGGCATGAATCCAAGAAAAATAGTCCCAACTGAAGATTTGAAGTCTAGCCGACCATTCTGTCTAGGAAATGAAATGAGAACACCAAAATTGACTTTTCTCATCATCTATTAATCAAATAAATATGAGACTTTATAGTGTGAAATAGGACAAATATTCATCCCAGTTTGTTGAAAAAACCATCCGGATTTGAAGGAATATTTATTTTATCAAATCCGTTCACATTTAGGCCATTAAAAAAGTCTAGATTGAAATTGACAGATTAGTATTGTTTAATAAAATGGCAATAACATTGGATCCATAAGTCTAAATGACACAAAAAATTTTGAGTGGTAGGTAAACAATATTACATATAACTTTGAAGAAGGAGATATCTTGAGATTAATTTGTTTGGATGTCCAAACCGTCAATCAATATGGATGGGAATTTTTAGAATGAAACAACCCACAACATTGGGCTATAAATACATCCCCCTCGTCTCTATGAAAAGAGATGGCATTTAAGAATATAGAAGCACATATTTTCATGAAAATATCCTTTCTAAGGGCTTGGTAGGACCTTCCATACTCATGTTTTAACTGGAGAGACCTTTTCTCCTCTCATTGTTTTCATTTACTATTATGTTCATCATTTTTGTAATCTTGTAAGTCTCTTTCATTATAATTCTATTTTAATTCATGTTTCTTATTCAATATCTCTTATTCCCATCATCCTTATGTAGTTTAAAATTTATTTTGTTAAAATAGTTTAAATACTTTTCAATCCCCTTCCCTTCTTTTTATTTCTCATTCACTCTAATGTTCGTTTTCAATTATCATCATCATTCGTGTGTGTGTGTGTGTTAGATGAAAACTCTTTTATTATCCCTTTATTTTTCTAATATTCTTATTTTATCATCATAATAATTATAACCTTATTACTAATCATTTCAAAGGGGGGTTAAATCTCTCATTAGTGTGAGTTATAATTTAGGTATGTTAAGTTATTGAGTGCTTTTTCTTGATGAATATTTTTCAAATTAACATTGTGTTTGTTGAACTTATCATGTTATGGATTAATGACTTGTTTTGTTTAACATATGGATTCCATGGATTATTGGAACCATAAATACACTACCACAGTGAAGTACTGATTGATATTAGAATCCTAGTTAAGTTATGTCTTGGATTAAATATTTAACACTAAAGAATTACAATCAACTTCAACTTGTGATGTGGGTGTTAATTTAATGAAATAAAAAGCAATGCTCAAGGATATCACCAGATTAACTCCCCAAAATTGAACTCACCCCAATCATTAGAAATGTGTTAAATCAAACATCATCCATAAATTATTTTATAATCAATGAAAACAAAACTCCCAATCAGAATACAATTAACTAAAAACAACTGACTATAAAAAAGTAACATCACTGAGGATTTGACCTGAGTGCTATTATACACATTAGGAGAGAACCAAAACCTTGATCGGTTGATAGGAGACAATCGGCTGCGCTTTCAGGTGGTTTGTACCCTTGAGTTGGATGAGCTTTGGGGTTAAAGTAGTGGTTTCTAAATGATCTTTTTATCTCTTATCAATTTCATATCTTTCCTCCTAGTATTCTACGTTGGACACCCTTAAAATTGGAGGCAAGACATTACTTTTTTGGGTGGAAAGAACAGGACGTACGGTTTGGCCGCATGATTTTTCTACATGGTTTGACCACACTGTTTAGTAAAATGTGCGTCCAAACCATGTAGGGTATCTAGAAAATTAATATTTTGAGTGTTTTGAACCTTTTACCTTCTGTAAACAAACAAAATCCACCCCTCCCTTCTCCATTTCATGCCCAACCTCCATGTAAATCATCCAAGGATGCTCCACCTACATTGGACCTCAACTTTAAAGCGAGATTTTATGGGGGAAACATCAAAATCATGCAAGTAAGTTTTTTATTTCATTTATGTCATCCCATTATATATGGTTTAACCAATGGTGTTTTTGGTTGAATCATGTGGTTTAGGGTTGTTTTTCAACCTCTTGTGGTACAGTGGTGGTGCGGTTGAGGTTTCGCATCATGTTTTGAGGGCTTCGACATAAAAAGGAAGTTTTTTCATTTTGTAGGAAATAATTGATGAGTTATCATTCCTGATTTAATGATTTTTATATTCTTCATTGGATTAATGTGGTCCAAAAACTTTTTTTGAAGGATTTGGTTAACTGTTTAATTTTATAGTTGCATTATAGCAATAAATTGTGTGTTTTCATGTGTAACTCATGGGGTAGTATTTGGGTGTATTTTATAACATATTAACGTGGTTTACAATATGCACTTCAAATTATTCTTGTGTATGCTCTTGGAGTGCCTTCTAGTCTGAAATATGGTTTTGAATGGTTTTTATGTGAAAAAACCCTTTTATTCCTCATGAATGGGTTTTATGAATATGTGTTTTTCGATGTGCATATTTTTTCATATTATTTGAGGTGACTTTATAATAATTGAGAGTCATTTAATAAATATTACTATGGCTTAAAATTATGTTTTGGATTGGTATCAGTGTGATTTTGGATTTAAAAGTGGTTTTTGAAATGGGTTTTGTGTGCAGGACATGGTTATAACCCCTGTGTTTGTTTTATGAAAATTGTAAATGTTTAATTGGGTTAAATAAATTGGGAAAAGGATGTGTATGTACTGTTTTTGTGAGTGTGTTCACCAAAAATGGTTTTTATAAAGATAAAGTGGTCAGTTGTGATGGAAAACGTTTTGATAATGATTTGTAACTTGTAGAGGAGATTTATGAAATTTTGATGAGGGTGTGAAACATGTTTGTGGCTGTTTTGTGTTACTATGATGTGAAAAATGGATTTTCTTTTTAAAAAAGGTATTTTGTAACATGTGAATGGGTTGTTATGTGATGTTTAGAATCTTGGGAAGATTTTATAAAATTGTTAATGTATTTGTAAAATTGTGAAAGATATGAAAACTATGTTGTGGTCTATTTTGGTGTGAGTATGATTTCAAGATGAATTTGATTGAAAAAGGGAATTATGTGACTTGTGTGATACAATTGTGGGACTTTTGATGAATGTGTTATGCGTAAGAGGTATTTTCATGTGAAAATTAAAATTCATGGCTTCTTGAACTTGTTTGAGATCAAGAGGGAAAATCATGTATCTAGGTGGGTGGATGTATAATAGTATTCTAGTGATACTGGGAGGTTTTGAGTCAGTTTCAAGAAGCATGTTTGAAGCTTACAAAAATAACTAAACAATTATTATGATGATGATGGGGGGACAATAAGTTATGGGTATGTTCCACACTAGTGGATGATGCCTGAGAACATATATTATGATGGTTACTCTCACTGAGATAGGAGGTACCTTGGACCCCCAACGAGCTAGTTCCTAGTGGTTATTTTCCCATTGATTTTTCTCACTAGTAAATTTTTTCTTACCATTGGAATATATTATGGTTGGCTGGAAAATGTAGTAGTGTTGACATTATTTTTAAAATTTTTGATTATTTAAAATATCCCACATGAAAACTTCCTTTATTTATGCTGCATCTTTTAGAAATTGTTACTGGATTTTCATGTCTTGAAAACATTCATGCTTTTCATCATTGAATGTTTATCACATGGAATCTCTTAGTTGAGGTGTCCTATTATGATTTCGATCACACCCTAAAAACACCTTTTGTTGTAACTATAATTTCTTATTTTAGTTGTCGTAGGTTTGGGTACAGATTTTGTGAAAATGGTCTGGGTTTCTAGTGGTCCAGCGTGATGTGGTGTTGCAGAGATGGATTGAGGGTGGGGCCACTTCCCTTGTGGTGGTCCTTGAGCTATGCATTTTGGTTTTATTAATTTTTTATTGTATGTTATTGTTTATTTAAACCTTGTATTTTAGTTAAATTTTTTCTATAAAATAATGTTCTTTTCGAATAACCCATATTGGTTTTATTGGATTTGTTTGTCACTGTATGTTTATGAATTAGGGTAAGTAGTTCCAAAACAACATTTCATGATACCCAATAATTGTTCCAGCCCTTGGAGATTGGGAATAATATTTGGGCCTTACCATGGGCCGAGACTGGTCCCGGTTTTGATGTTGACGAAATTTGGTCAGGGAAAAAATGGTATCAATGGAGGTTCACTCTTTGGGTCATGTTATTTGGGGAAGAGTCAAGATATTCTGGAGAAAGGATTTTTGGGACATAAAATTTTGTTTATGGGTAGTGTTCTGGGCTAGAACACCTTGTGACAAGATTCATGTCTCCATGGGATGTTGGGTTTTATCTGATTTCAACAGTTCTCATTGTTTGATAATGATTAGGGGAAATGAAAATAGAGTTGGGTAAATTGTCTTAGTGAGATTGCAGGGTTTGGTAAGACATGTGGAATTATTGATATTTCCCTTCTACACTATCCATGATGGTAATGTGATTGGAATACAGCATTCAACCATATTTCCATGTCACCCACCGAAACTAGTTTCCCTTCCTATTTTCCTATGTTATTTAGTATTGAAATATTGGATGTTCGATTTTAAAGAAAAAATGGCATGGTTTTAGGAAGTGTAATGTTTTTATGAAGTTATTTTATAATTAGGAGGGAATGATTTCATTGGTGAAACGGTGGAACTAAATTTTCAGAATTTTTTTGAAATAGAAAATGGTTCGTTTACACGTCTTTTGAATATCGGAACTATGTTAAAGTTGGTTTTGAAAAAGTGTTTCCAATAGAGTTTTCTAAACTATTGAAATGTGTTTTAATGGGATGGTAAGTTTTGAAATTGATGTGAATAGATTTAAATATAGTATTCAATTGAATTATTGTAACTTTCTCAAAATTTTGGTAAGCTTTAAATTCTGGTTGATTTTGTGGTTATAGGTTTTTAGAAAAAAGTAGTATTGGTAAAAAAAATTAGTTTTAAAAAGTGAAAATATTTTTTGATTTAATTTTTTGTATTTCTATGAGCGACCACATGCATGGAGTAATATGTTATGTTGGATGGATTATGGAATCTATGTATGATTGTTGGGATGGATATGAGGAGGGTGCCTTGTGTGGCATAGAAACATGCATGTGTGAGGCCCATGGTGTACCATTGGTTGATATGCTAACCGCTAAACCATTTATTTTCGAAAATATGATTTTAAAGGAAAACATGATGTCCTGATGATTAGTTTTGGATGGTATTTATTATGTTTTTTTGAACATTGATTTTTTGGGTTGTTTTGAGTCCAAGAACACCTCTTGTTTAAATAGTGATTTGGTTTTATGGTTGGATCTGGTTTCGGTATGTCTTGACCAATGGACCAGGTTGGTTGGGTCCTTGAGTTCATGAATTGGATAAGGTAATCCTCCTTTAAGGGTTAATGTATTACTGATGTGTAGCCCATATTTTTTCGCTATTGGAAAATTCTCTAGTTGATCAATATGGGGAAAAGTTTTCTCATGCTTTGGAGATTTATTCTACACCATTTCAATTCATGGTTTTGTGGATCCCCTTGTAGTGAGAGAGTGTGCGTGGAAGGTGTAAAGAGTCCTTAGTTTCTTAAATTACTAGATTCTTTGAAGGAGGAAGTAGTTTGGGGTTGTAAGTACTAGATGGGGTCTAGGAGATCTTTGGGTCCTTCATAGTCACTTCAAAGTAGGGGATAGTGTTAATCCACCAATGTAGTAAATTTCGTCATGAGACTCAATTATGGAAATTTTATGGAATTGTGTGTTGTTTTGGAACTTTCCATAAGGTCCTTTCAATGTATTTCTTCTATTAATCACAATGGTCATGTTCAGTGATGCCTTGTTATGTCATGTCCTTATTTGGATGTAAATGTGAAGGTCGTGCAATCCTATTAAAGTCTATTCCATGTTGGGAGTATGTCTCGCTTGGGAAAACATCAATATCCTCAGTTTTAGAGGAAGTTGTTTATATTTTCCCTTTCCCTATATTGTTTCTCACCTGAAGAAACAAGGAATGACGTGTGTACATCTTCGGAGTCATTTTTTAGTGGAATATTGGGATAAGGTAATGTGAGTTTTGTAGTGTGTTATGTCTTGGTAAACCCATCGGGGTTTACAGTGTAGTTGTTTGTATCACTGGAAGAAGAAGTTCCATTATGGGGGATTCCAAAGCCGAACTGTGAGGACAATGATGCTTCAATAATTGGAGCTCCATCCATAGGTCCCATAGTAATGATGCAGTGTAGTCAGGGGAAATCTCAGGGCCATTTAAAACATTATACAAAGTCATATACTCAGAATGAGAGATAGTATTAGTTAAAACTTTTAGTGTATCATGTTTGAGCACAACCGTTATTAATGATTTGTAGTGACTATATGCAAAGAAGTCATTAAGAAATAATGATTTTCACGGTTAGAACACGACTTCCCAAACTATGCAGACTAAACAAGTGACTGTCCCACATATTTTTGTTTTGGGATCTTTCTGTGCAGACCAATGGAACTCAGTTAAGATGGTTGGTTCTTATTATGGGGAGAAAAACTATCTATATTAGGTAAGTTCTTTTGGAAAGGTATAAAAGAATTAATTCCCTTGTACTAGGGAGTCCGTTCGAACCTCCCCTGTTAGTGTAATGATCTTGTCTTAGGAAAATTAGAGTTTTCTCTTATATTAGGGAACCCATTTGTGTCTCCCCAAACCAGTAATTCATATTTGTCCTTGGTATTTTCTTGGTGGTTAGTATTCTTGTTTAGAGCCATATCATTAACTACATGTTCCTTGGGTAAACATTTGTTTTGGAGAATGCACAAAAATTTTGTTAAATCAAGGTAAACGTCACATTGTTCGTTGTTGTCGTTTGTTTGGGTAAATTGTTGGAATCTTGTTCAGATGGTGTTTGAGGAGTTTTCGTTGGTATAATGTCTTAATGTGATAGATATTTTTGGGTATGTGGTTTATTTTTTGGTTTCTGGTAGTATTCATTCCTAAATTGATCATTGCAGGTGTTTTGGAAGTTAGGGGTGAATCATGGCAAGGGAGTGAATCATGGTTTATCGGCCAGGTTTTGTTTTCTTTTGGCCATACTGTGGATTTCTTGTGGTAGAAGGATTTTTGGTGGGGGAGAATTGTCACAACTAGATAATCAAATTCGTTCTTTGGTTCAAATACTCTTTTTATTGATAGCTTTCTCCTGGTTTCCGTGTATTTCGGGATTTAAATATTGTTGCCTCTAGGGTTCTTGATCTATGACCTTAGTCTTGGGGGTATTGGATGGTAATTTAATACTCATTTTTCAAATGGATGGTGTCTTGTTGTAGTGCTCTAGAGTTGGTTTTGTAACACTCCTAGAGGAACCACTGGTGGGGTAAGTTGTTGAGGTGGGTTTTATAATTTAGTTGGATGAGTATTGGGGTTAAAAGGATGGTTTCAATTAGAAATATTTCTCCCCTATCATTGGACTATCATTTCCCCAATGTTTCCCCTTGGGACCCCCTAAAATTAGATGCATGATAATACTATTTGTGTATCCATAATAGGACACACGGTTTACTAAATCATGCCTCCAAACCATGAAAGGTGTTTAGCACATTAAAAGTATGAGTGTTTGGACACATTTTCCCTTCATGAAATAAAACAAATATACCACTCCCTTCTATATTTCTCACCCTACATCCATGTACAGCCTCCATGTTTTTCTCCCCCTCCCTTGGACCTCTACATTGAAGGGAGTTTTTATGGGGGAAACATCAAAATCATACTTGTAAATGTTTCATTCCTCGATTTCTTTCCTTTCCTTAGGGTTTCGTTAACCCATTATTGATGATCTAATGTCTCCAGAAGCTAGGGTTCTTATGTATATTTTAAACAATCATCTTTTAGGTGAAATATTGTTGTTTAATGTTGGTTTTTGCCACCTTGTGGTGTGGTGGTGGTGTGGTTTATGTTTCACACCATTTTTTAGGGCTTCGACACGAATAGGTAGGACATTCCTTGTGTAAGCAATAATTGATGAGTTAGACTAACTCATTTATTAAATTTCATGTTCCTCCTATGCTATATGTTCTATGAAAATAGTTTTTGACGAATTTGGTTATGCATTTAATTTTATATATGCATTTTAGGTTTTAATTGGGTGTCTTTCACGTGCAACTGTTGGGGTAGTATTCAGGTGTATTTATAACATATTAAAGTTGTTTAATAAATGTTTTCTAGGCTTCAAATTCTGCTTGTATAGGGTCTTGGTGTCCCTTTGTGTTTGAAATATGGGTTTTGAATGTGATTTATGTGTAAAACCATGTTATGCCTCTTGATAGTGTTTTATGAAAATGTGTGTTTTTCATGTGCATATTTTGTGGTATTATTTGAGGTGATTTTATAATACTTGATAGTGGGTTAATAGAGATTTATAGGGCTACGGATTCTATTTTTGATTGGTATTGCTGTGATTTTGGATTTGAATGACGGTTTTGAAGTTGGTTATTTGTGCAAGACATTGTTATACCCCTTGGGGTTGTTTTATGAAAATTGAAAATTTTGTATTGGGTTAAAGAAAGTGGGAAAAGGATCTGTATATACTATTTTGGAGAGTGTGTTCCACTAATTTGGGTTTTTAATGATAAATTGGTCAGTTGTGATGTCAAACATTTTGATAATGTTTTTTAACATGTCGAGGTGATTTATGAAATTGTGATGTGGGTGTGAAACAAGATTGTGGGATGTTTTGTGTGAGTATTATGTAAAAAAGGAATTTTGACTTTAAAAAGGGTATTATGTAACATGTGAGTGGGTTGTTATATTATTTTTAGCATCTTGGGAATGATTTTATTGAAATTTTAATGGATTCTTTTAATTTTGAAAGATGTGAAAATTTTATTGTGGGATGTTTTGGTGTGAGTATGATTTCAAAATTAATATCAATGAAAATGGGGATTATGTGACTTGTGTGATATAAATGTTTTCTCTATGGTGAATATGTAATGTGGAGTTGGTATTTTCACATGAAAATTATATTTCATGTCTTCTTTAACATGTTTGAACACAAGAGGAAAACCCAGGTATCTAGGTGGGTGGATGTGTACTAGATTGATAGAGACCCTATGGGGTTTGGCCTTAGTTTCATGTAGAATGTTTGAGTCTTAAAACACTAACTAAATTATGATGATGATGATAGGGGATGACTAGGTTATGGGTATGTTCTTTACTAGTGTCCCATACACTTGAACAGATATTGTGAAGGTCACTCTCACTAAGAAATGAGGTACCAGGGATCCCTACGAGGTAGTTCCTAGGGGTTATTTTCCCATTGCTTGTGCTTATAGTTGGCATACAATATGTTTGGATAAGAAATTTATTAGCACTGAAATTATTTTTAAAAGTGTTGATTCTTTAAAATACACCCATGAAAACTTCTTTTATTTAAGCGCCATCTTTTAGAAATTGTTACTAGAATTTCATATCTTGAAAACTTGTATGCTTTTCATATTTTAATGTTTATCCCATGGAATCTCACAGTGGTGTTGACCTACTGGGCTTTGTCTCACACCCTACATACACCATTTGGTGTAAGTAGACTTTCTTATTTTGTTTTCACTAGTTTTCAAACACCTTTTGTTCCAATGGATTGGGTTTTTAGAGGTCAATCATGATGTAGTGCAATGGAGTTGGCTTGAGGACGGTACCTATTTCCATGTAGAGTTTCTTGTTATGTCCTTTTTGGTTTTATTAAATTTTAATAGTGTTTTTGAGTTGTTTTAAACCATGTAATTAAGTTATGAAATTTTGTTAAAGTAGTTTTTTAATCTAGATTTGTTTTTATGGATTTTTTTCATCATTGTATGTTCATAAACTTAGGTAAATAATTCCCAATTTTCATTTCATGAAACCCAGGAACTTGTGCCAGCCCGTGGGGATCGTGAACACCCTTCAGGACTTTCTACGGGCCGGGTAGGTTTCCTATTTTGATGGTTAACAGATTTGGTTCGTGACAATTACAATAATAATACTCTGCCTAACAAGTCCATAGAATTCCAAAATTACTTAGAAAGAAACCAGAAAATTATTCTTATAATATTTTAAATTTTTAAATGAATAAAAACAGACATTATATTCTCCATATGATTTATTTTAATCCCAAAAGGAAAATACCTAATAAAATAAGCATGCTTAACAATCTCACATGATGTTCTCCCAATCCCAGGGTCTCTCTTAATGATTTCCATGATGTTAATAGAAAATAACTAAGGTGGTCACCGTCCATGATGGATCTTCTCCTACAGTTCATTGATCACTATTATGTAATATATGAAGGTACTTCTATCTATGATGTCTTTCTAGAACTAGTCAATAACATGGTTTGGTTAATGAATATTCCACCAAAGATGTAACTTATGGAGGATATAATATATCCAGTCTAATAGAATTTATAGGGATATGTGTTATACCAACTAAATATCCCTATATAATATATAGAAAAAACCCGTGAATGTCTATGAAATCATGATGTCATGACAAAATATCGGTAATACTCATTCATGTTACATTTTCAAGAACCCATGGTATCACCCATTTATATAGAAATTCATCCTTAATCAGTTCTCATAATATTTATTATGGCTATGGGAAGTCTACATCCACTCTTTGATTATCGTCTCCTTTTTATTTTAACAGAAACTGATTCTTGGAAAATATGTTATCACCCTTTTAGATAAATCTAGATGTGGGCAATGAATGGGGTCTAATACAAAATAAATAGAATGGTTCTATATCAAATATGTAGTGATATTAATAATTATACACCATCTCCACCAATTCTATATGATCATCAAAAATATGGCCAATGTCAAACATCAATACATGGAACATATACACTCAAATACAAATCAATCACTCCATCTAGTGTGATGCCTCTTTGTGAAAATTGATGATTTAATCAAATTATGTTTCAAAAATACATCTAACATTCTCTCCAAAATAATTTTGTGATGATAGAATCATGATATGAAATGATAATTATGTGAAATCTATAATTATGAACTATCTCTAAAAAGTTAAGTAATTACATTCTCCCTTCTCAACTATACTCTCTAAAATCATGGAAGTTGTTCAATGTGGTGGGTAAGTTTTTAATTACTTGGATAATATATTATCCCATATAAGATAATGGAATTCAAATAAAAAATACATATGGATATCATCCCAAATTCTCTTTGAAGGCCTAAGGGGTTGAGGAACCCTAAAAAACCAAATTCTCATCCTTCAAATGTTGACATGTAGGATGTTGAACGAAAAATCTAAAATCAATTTATACATACCAAGAAATCATAACACAGCCTAATGGTCTGGGTACAAATTATCCACACATTTATATTCCAATATGTGTGATATATGAAAAAAAAATTACTTTATCTAACACCATAACAAGTACCATCATGAAACTTTATAAAAGGAATACATACATAATTATTTCATAAAATATGTCAGGGGCACATCAAACTGATATAAAATCACACAAGGACTCATGGATAGTATATCTATAATGATCCACCCTAACAAATAGTAGATGAAATTGGTTACTATCCAATTACTAGAGGTTTGATGAACCATATTCATCACCTAAGGATAACTATAATGTGAAAAACTAATCTGTCAACTCACCTAATAATGATAAACAATGTCTCCTTCTTATAGAATCTTCAATTGTGATTCCATTCCTAGGAGTATGGAATATTATGTAGTCATAGTCAATAATTATATATATAAATCACCTCTATGTATGGTTGAGATCATTCTAATAATGGATTAACATTATAATATTTTGGACATAATAGATGCAAGTAACTGACCCATAAAGTTGTGATGTCACATCTTCAAGGATAAAACCTTGTCCCTAAGTATTTTTTCATGTGTTTTTTGTTTTTTATAATATTACCTTATCTTTCGTGCCTATGGGTTATCATCACCAACCTATACATAAAATCACATCCAACTTAGTATCATAGGAATCATAGAACAAAACATACATAATGAACTTTCTTAGAAGTCTCATGATAGGAGTGCTCTTCATCCTCTTCTACAACCCTAAAAAATCATGGTGGAACCATTTCAGGTGTGTAAAATTATTCCCCTTCTTGGTTAATGTATCAAAGGGTTCATCTATCCTAGAAAATTCCATCATGAATAATTTATAGTATCCTTCCAACCAATGGAATATTTATGCCTTAAACACACTCTTATGTAAATCCCAAGATAACATTTACACATATTGGTTTGGTCCCCAACTACTCCCACATATTTAATAAAATTTTCCTATAATAGGAACATTAAAATCTAGATATGTTCCTTTGTTGTATTCCCATAATTATGATTCTCTCAATTTAATTGTATAACCATGATGAATTGTATAATTTTCTCCTACATGGAAATTTTGTAAACTACGATGTCATCATTAATGACTAAAAATAATTTTCCAATGAAATGATAAAATATATTTTTCACAATTACTATAAACACTAATAAAGAATTATTTACACTAAGAGCTATTCTTATTTATTCATAGTGAGTATAATATCATCAGAATTCATCTTTGAATATCCATATGTATAACATAAAGAAGGAGATATCCCTAGCTGAGATGGATTTTTGAGAATAACCTCAATTCCATTGAATAGTTGGAGAGATAAATATATATTTAAATATAATTAATATTCTATAGAGTTAACTAATTATTTTTATTTAAAGACATACAAAACATCTGGAACCTGTCTTGATTCTTGAGAGTAAAACTGGGGTCACCTAAGTCCTCACAACGGGCCTGACAAATAAAATCTTATACATATAATAAAAATATGCCATCGATTCTCAATTCTCTGGAAGATCCATGTGATATTATGGAATAGATATCAGGTTAACCCCAAGTTGTTTGTATATATATATCTATTTTATCTTTATGATGGGAATTAATCACAACACATCTTCAGGTTGGAGATCCTCATACTCTTCCACCAATATAAGACTCCAAAAAATGAAAATATCTATATCTCCAAGGGTAATATTATCTTGCTATGGAGTAATTTGATATATCCTCCACCACATGAGCACATCCTACAGTACCTTGGTATCCATATCGCAAACTATAGAATTACTCATCACATATTTGAATCCACACTGCATCCTCCTCATAAATTTTTTTATTTTTGGTATAAAGTGTGTATAGATAATACATACCTATTTTTTCATTATAATGTGTCATTTAACTTTTTAAAATTTACAAAAGGAAACTTGATCCACTAAGTGATATTTCACACTATAAATAGAAATGTGTTATCAACGAATCTCATCCAGGATGAGTCTATAATCCGAATGGTTAACTGAATAGATCAACTATAATATCTAGATCTTGGGAAATTGATATGGAATGAAAATATTGGATTCAATATATGACAATTAAAGTGGTAGATAAAGTACAGAGGTCAAAAATTTGTCCTATTATCCTCCATGAGGCCTCTTGGTCATAATCCTCTAATGGATGATTATTTCCTCACCCAGAACCCCTTTAGATTGATCCTAACATATACAACCATGGGATGGTGGTGGAAATAGAGAAAATAATCAACCTCATACCATTGCTATACTAAAACATCTACCGCATTCAATTCCATGTCTAACTCCGTACTCATGATACCCTCGCTTTATAGTTTGTTTATTGACCATATATCTGATAGCCATATGTAAATTTAGACAATCCTTTGTGATATATCCTCTCACATATCATATTATATATCTCTGAAACCTTAGTAAAATTCATATTTCCTAAAATTATTTCACCATATAACTTATATCCCAAGACTGAATCTAGAGACACCTGTCTCACCAAGATCCCCATCACTGATGCACACTACCAATTGCTCATGTCTCAAATCCATAGATCTGACTAATTGCAACAACTATCAGTGAAAAATTAACCTTTAATAACTATAAAACCAATGTGTAACACCCCAAGATTTCACGGTACACTTCTCTTTAAATAATACAGTAGCGTGTGTTGTACGCAACCTCGAGTTCTAACACACCACAACCAATCAAATTAGCAGTTATGAATAGTAATACCCACTTTTTAAAATTTTATAAATTTTGTCTTTCGAAATGAACTTTATTTTTGGATTCGGAATATCAAAATTAGCTTAGGATTAATTTTTGGTACTTTTAGAAAACTTTCATATTATGATGAATATTGAAAATTACTAAATTTTAATTTAATACAACATTTTTAATTAAAATAATTAATAGTGATAAATTCAGAATTTGAGTGATTTTAAAGTATAATTAGATTATATTATTACCATTTAATCTATTTTTAGTCATTGGATATAATTTCACATGTATTCTTGACATAATAAAGTGCCAATATTTTGATAGTTATTATTTCTTAAAAACACGCTTTTTGTTTTGACAACGGGAATTAATATTAAATTAATTTCTTCCAATTATTTGTTGTTAATTTAGAAAAATGGATTCAATATTTAGAATCATGAGGTCCAAATTGTGTAAATATGTAACTTTTATTTTTATACATTTTGAATAATTTCTTCGGTATATATTTTATTTACCATGGTTAAAGGGTAAATCCGGTAAATAAGGGTAAAAAATTAATATCATAATAATATTAGATTACCCTAAAACCTGTCCTATCTCTATTGGTTGGTACATGTCCGACCATGGGTATCGTTGGGTCTATTTTGGGTCCCCAGGGAGCCGCTTGTAAGTAATAATGACACTTTATATTAATTATGTTAAAGTAAATACAAAAATAACATAAGAATACATCTTTTAGAAAAACAATTTTTACATATGGTTATATATGTTATATTTTCAACTATAAATATTCATTATAAATATAAAATGATTTACTACATAATGGTATTTTAGTAATAATTTTAGACTTTGAATAATTAAATTTACTTATGATACAATAATGATACAGTATTTTTCTTATTAGTGAAAGAATCAAGTAATAATTATTATAAATGTTAAAATTAATATAATTTTAATGTTTTGATGACATACAAGAATTTTATTGGTTAATATGAAATGTTATTATTTCATAAATTAATCTAGTTATAATTAATAAAGTTGTTAAGACTTTAACAAAAATCAATAATTAAATAGTGTCAAAATTGACATAAAGGGGTCTTTAAAAGAAATATTATATTATAAATTAATATTTTATTCCTAAAAATCTAAGGTTAGGCCAAGATACTTATATAATGATAGGTGTATCATTTATGAACCACTTGGGGTTCACTTGTAATTTTATAGTAAGTTTATTAACCATATAATATAAAAATACAAAGAGAGATGGTAAATGTCAAACTAATTAACTAAGAGTTAAAAATAAATGATAAGGTTAATAAAGTGACCCAAACCTGTATAAAACATATTTGATGAGTTTTTTTTTGACCCATACCCACCTTATCATCCTAATGATTTTTTTTGATCCATTAGAAACTAAATATGAATTTATTATAAAATAATATTTCTATCTTTTCCTAAGGTGCCCCTCACCGCTCTTATAAAAGGGCACTCCCTATTCTCTGTAATTCACACCTTCAAAGCCATTTGGATCGAACAAAACCTGCCCAGATATCCTCCCAATTTTTATCACTTCAACCTAGATGCATTATTTTAATCATAAATCCAACTTAAGAATCCATTCTGATCAAATCAAAAGGAAGAACCCAAAGAAGTGGTAATGATTTCAACACCCTCTTTTAAGTTCCGTTCTTCTTCCACTTCTTCTTTCCTTGATATTTCCATTATAAAATAATAAATCCAGTATCTTCTATATACTGTGATGTTATTAAAAATATGGTACAACCAAATTTAGTATTTTATTCGTCCTTTGAATGACATGTCACCATGCGTGCGTACGTACGGCCTACCGTCTCCACGTCATGGTGTAATTGTTATTCAATACATTATTTTTTGGATGGGTATGATAATGATGTGTAATTGATGTAAATAATAAATATAACATGATAATTATTCTTTATATATGACATACCATCCAATTATATATTATTTTAATACCAAAAGATTGATATTGTTGCTTGTGCATACGTACGGACTACTATCTCCACGAACGCGATGAGATTCATTCCCATCATATCCATTCAAGAATAATTCTCATTTTATGATTAAAAATAATGTTTAAGGACTTTATTTCATTATGTATATGAATAGGATACAACCTACCCATAAAAACACGTCTTATGTAAAAAAACATATAAAATAAAACAAGTAAGTTAACACCCGAAATGACGATAATACTAAGATATTACTAAAAAATCAATGTTAAAAGATCATATATGATAACATGTTAATGTATATAATTCTTGTATAATTTAATAACAATTATTTTACCATTATACAGGAGGTTTCCCTACCATCGACCAAGGAAAAGTACAAGATAAGGGTTAATTTCACAATCTATTTATTATCCGAGGTTGTTTTAACGTAAGTATCCACTGGGACATATTTATTATCCATGTCCCTGTTTCATAAAATAGATTTCAAAAGGATTATTTTAGGGGTATTTTTACTAAAACATCATTCTAAATGTAATAAAGATTTATTCTTCTAAACTATTCTCATTAATTTCCATGTTTTAAAAATGGTTTTATGGATTTATTTAAATAGACATTAATGTTTTAAAAATGTTAATTCCTTTCAAACATTTCAAAGTGGAATGGGAAAAGTTGATTCAAAAATGTATTTAAATTTATTCCTTTCTAAATTGTGTGACTTTTAAATGTTTTTATGAAAAATGGTTATTTCTCTCAAAGAGATTTACAAATCATTTTCATCTATGTCAAAATCCTTTAATGGATTTTAAACTTGCTTGATATTGATTTATTATGATACTAGTCTTCCATATTGTATTTAAGGTTTTGTGATATGTGTTACTGTGGATGTGTTATTTTTATACCATTCATGGTTTATGGGTATAGTATTGACATTTCGTATGCCAGTTTTAATATGAATGTTTATGTCATGTTTAATCCTTTTCATATGAGGAATGCATTGGACATAGTAAGTGATGGGTGGAGCCCGCTATAGATCTCGATTCATTAGTATGTCTCATGATACAAACTAGTTTCTTGGCATAAGGCCTTGACAAAATCATATTTGTAGTCTTGGCACCAGGCCTTGACTATGTGGTTATGATAGTCTGGCATTATGCATTCCATCATTATGAAAGTGGTTATTGATATTGTATGTAATTATTCGACTAGTATAATATCCATGTGAATAAGTAAATGGAATTATTTCAATTTATTTCTACTATATTATGCTGAAGTACAATTTTAGAAGGCTTTTCTTTTAGTTATACATTGCCTTAAATGTTTATGCTTATTTATTAATTTTTCTACTATATTGTTATCCTTCCTGGGCATCTGAGCTCACCCCTTTGTTTGTTTTATTTTTCCCAGGATGTGAAAAAGTATTTTATGAATGACCTGTAGGGATAGAATGATGGGATATGAGTGTGGCCTATGGATGTTGTTGTAGTTTTTCACTTTATGATGTAATGTAAACATTATGAATGTATCTAGTGATTCCAAGGCTACTAAACTAATCAGTCATTCGAGACATGATCTTTTGTGATCATGCTATTATTATATAATAATGCACCGACTATGGGAATCTGGGTTTGGGGTGTTACAGTTGGTATCATAGAAAGTTTAGTACAAACCATGGATTCTAGATTTAGATAAACTCTGATTAGAGCACATAGACATAAGACAGACTTTGATGATTAGTATAAAAGAACTTTCTAGAATTTTAGTACTGTATAGATTTTGTGAGTTTTCTAAGAAACACATCCCTATCTTGACATGAGTAGGTAGAGGCGGCTCTGGCATAGATGTACCTAGGGGTAAAAACCCAAAAACACTACTTTGTGAAAAACTCGAATGGGAACTAGTGCACGACAACAGGCCTTTCTGCACTCTTGGTTACGACACTCCTGGAGGATATGATCTGGGTAATTCTCATTTTCATTACAAACCATTATTAATGGTTTATGAGTATATACATCCACAATTAAAACATTTTTTATTATGGATTATATCCATAATCTGTTCAATTCATGTCAAGTGTTTTGCAAGTTTGGATTTATGTATTGCGATTCATAAAATAATCTATTATATGCCATTTTTTAGAAATGGAACCTAGTGGAAGAAATGTAAATGGAATCAATGCACACAATCCATGTAGGGATTTCCCTCCTGCTCAAGATAATTATAGTGGAGTTGTTGATGCAACTGGTGCTGATAAGCTAATCACCATACTGGGACAACTCACTCAGGTTATGAATAATAACCTTAACCGTATGGAGAACCCCGATCCACATCGTGGAGGATCAATGTTAGATCACTTGAAGAGGAAACAACCACCAACATTCAATGGGAGTACAAATCCATTGGTAGCTGATAAATGTATAAGTTCTTTAGATGAAATTTTCCATGCCTTGGGGAGTAGCGAAAGGGAAAAAGTTGTCATGGTAGTTTACCGCCTCACTGAATATGATGATCAATGGTGGCCATTCATTCAAAACACAAAGGAATATGATGAAGTATCAAATATGGAATAGAGGAAGTTAAAAGAGCTTTTCTTAGAAAAATACTTTCCTCGTGACCATCGAGAAAATATGGAATGGAAATTTCTGAATCTAAGACAAAAGGAGGATGAGAATGTCATAATGTACAAGGAAAACTTTACAAGGTTAGTGAGGCATGAAACAGATTATATATGTAACCCAAGGAGTAATTTTGATTGTTTTATTAATGGGTTAAACCCATTTCTCTGTCGAGCATTAGTCTCACAATCCTTCTCGTCATATGAAGATATTGTCTCATGTGCTCTCAAGACAGAATTGGAATTCACTAAGTCTTATGACTTTAATGAAAAGAAAGAGAAGAAGAGATCAATTGATCACTCTGGGAATAGAAATATGGTGATGAAGGGAAAATTTGAACATCCATCCTGCAGTAAATGTGGGAATAAACACCCTGATACTTTCGTGAAGGGAATGAAAGTCTGTTACAAGTGTGATGAAAAATGCCACCAAGGTCATGAATGCAAGGGGAAGAAAGAAGCTACGGATGATCAATGCTACAATTTCATGGAGATGGGACATTATGAAAATGAATGTCCTAAGCGTCAGGGGAACATTCCTCATAAAAGGCCAAGGTACCAATTCCAAGCTGATGTTATCACTACTGATGAGGTAGAAGCTCTGAAAGACGTAGTGGAAGGTAATTTAATGGTTTCCCCATGCTTAAGAAATGCTTTATTTGATTCTGAATCATTGAATTGTTTCATATCTTCCCAATTTTCTAGGAAAATTATATATTTCCAAATTGGTTTAACAAGGGATTTGTCAGTCAATAACTCCTAAGGGAAGTATCATTGCAACAATGCTTTTTGAATCAGTCCCCATTAGATCATATAAATGTTATTTATCTACTAATATCATCATCATACCCACGATTGAATTTGATATTATCCTTGTTATGGATTGGCTTTCAGTCCATGATGCGAAGATTTATTGTAAGAAGAAGGAGTTTACGATTTTTGATGATGATGATAAATGACACCTTATCTTTAGAGCATAATCGTCACCACCTGATTCTTATCTATATCCACCCCCAATAGCTCAACTAAATTCAATTATCGGGGAGGAAGAGAATTAAATAACTGTGGGTGAGGAAAGGAATGATCAAATAGAGGATGTACCTGTTGTGAAAGAATATGTAGATTTGTTTCCGGATTATTTACCTTGACATCCTTCAGAACGAGAAATTATGTTTTCCAGTGATTTAATTCATGGATCAAGACCTATATCAAAGACCCCATATAGAATGGAAACTATGGAATTAGTGGAACTAAAGAATCAAATACATGATTTGAGTAATAAGGGATTTATTCTCCCTAGTATTTCTCCTTGGGGATCCCCTGTCCTTTCTGTTAAGTAGAAAGATGGATCTATGAAGTTATGTATCGACTATAAGGAAATCAATGCTATAATAATAAAGAACATGTATCACATACCTCACATTGATGATTTATTTGACCAACTTCATGGATCTCAATACTTTTCAAAGATTGAACTTCGATCTGGATACCATCAGTTGTCTGTAAAGAAGGATGGCATTCTGAAGACAGCATTTTGAACCAGGTACGAGCATTATGAGTTTACAGTAATTCCTTTTGGGCTGACTAACGCACCCTCTGTTATCATGGATCAACTGAACAGAGTTTTAAAGGAATATCTTGATGATTTTTGGTGGTATTTATTGATGATATCTTGGTATATTCCAAAATCTATGAAGATCATGAAAATCACTTGTGCATTATCCTCAAGTCTCTTAGAAGACATGAATTATATAGGAAGTTTAGCAAGTGAGAATTCTTGCATCAAGATATTTATTTTCATGGCCATATTTTCTCTAAGGATAGAATTTCCATTGATCCTTCTAAGACCAAGGGAACCAAAGAATGGCCAGAACCAACGAGTATAACAGAGGTACGCAGTTTTATTGGTTTAGTAGGTTATTATCGGAATTTCGTCCAGAATTTTGCCTGATTGGCTAACACATTAACGAAGCTCACACGTAAAGGGGTTATATTTGTTTGGAAAAAAGAGTTTGAAAAATGTTTTGAAGAACTGAATTGAATATTAGTCAATACTCATATGTTGACTCTACCATCGGGGAATGATGGGTTTGTTATTTAGAGTGATGCATCGAAGAAATGACATGGTTGTATCCTTAAGAATAATTATATGGTTATTGCTTATAAATCACGACTACTGAAAATTCATAATAAAAACTATCCTACTCATGATCTTGAGTTAGTAGCTGTAATATTTTCTTTGAATATATGGAGACATTATCTCTATGGTGAAAAATGTGTGATATATACTGATCATAAGAGTTTGAAGCATATTTTCTCACCGAAATAACTCATCATGAGGCAAAGAAGATGGCTTGAACTACACAAGGAATATGATTTCACGATACACTACCACCCAGGGAATGAAAATAAGGTGGAAAATTATTTAAGAAGAAACGATTATGGAGTTTTCAACAAAATGAGAGTTAAAAGGGATCCAATTTTCATAGATCTAGTAATGTTGGATATGGGAATAACCATGGTCGGTGAAACATTAATACTTTTTCAAATGGATTCCAAACCATCTTTACTAGAAAGGATAAAGAGTTCTCAGACCGATGATGATGAGTTTAAAGAGAATATTAATGCTGTGAATGATGGGAGATTTATTGACTTTGTGTGTGAAGATGAAATTTTGTAATTTGGGAAGAGACATTGTGTTCCCAATATACATGATCTAAAAAGGGAATTTGTTGGATGATTCTCATAGTTCCAATTTCTCTATACACCCTAGGATCAAAAAAATTATAGAGATTTTAAGGAACATTTTTTGTGGTACAACATGAAGAGAGAGACTACTGATTTTGTGTCAAGATGTATGGTTTGTCATCAAGGGATAGCTGGAAGGAAACAACCTGTAGGAGTCATGAAACCTCTTCCCATACCTATGTCGAAATGGGATAATATTATGATGGAAATTATCATGGGACTACCAAAGACTTGTAGAATGAACGATACAAATTTGGTCATTGTTGATCGTCTTACCAAGTCATCATATTTTCTTGCTATAAGGGAGGATTTACCACTTGAATGTCAAGAAATACTATATATTAATGAAGTTGTGAGACTTTATGGAGTACCCATATCAATTTTTTTCAGATTGTGATCCACTTTTTACATCCAAATTTTGTAAATGTCTTCAGAAATCCCTGGATACTGAACTTCATTTGAGCATTGCCTACCACCCCCAAACTACTGGACAATCAGAACGAACTATTCAAACCATATAATACATGTTGATATCTTTCTCACATGACTTTTAGGGTATGTCGGATCAATATTTACTTCTGGTGGAACTTTCCTATAACAATAGCTTCCATTCAAATATTCGGATAGCCCCATATGAAGCATTATACAGAATAAGATATCGCACACCAACCTGTTAGGATGTTGTTGGTGAATGAAAATGTGTAGGCCAAAAACATGTTGAGGAAACAATGGAAAAGGTGAAAGTAATCCGAACCCACATCAAAGAAGCTCAAATAGGCAGAAGAGCTATACTGATAACCGAAGGAAGGATTTAGAATTTCAGGTATGAGATCATGTTTTCTTGAAGGTATCTCTATGGAAAGGTGTTATACGTTTTGGAAAGAAAGGTAAATTGAGTCCTAGGTACATAGGACCTTTCGAAATTCTAGAACGAATTGGGGTTGTAGCTAACCATTTGGAAGTACCACCAAGTCTCTCCAAAGTTCATGATGTGTTCCACATATCACTGTTGAGAAAATACATGCTTGTCCCAACACATGTACTCACTTATGAGGGAGTAGAACTAGAACTTGATCTTTCTTATTATGAAGAGCACGTCAGGATTCGTGAAAACCAGAGAACATGTGCTGAGAAACCGGATGACTCGTCTAGTAAAAGATGTATCGTGAAACCATAAGATGGTAGAGGCAACATGGGAACCCGAAAAACTTATGATGGAGAACCACCTGAGTCTTTTCACACGGTAGTATTCTAGAAATTTCATGGATGAAATTGTTTGAAAGAAGGGAGAATGTAACACCCCAAACTTCCACGATATGCTTCTCTTTGAATAATACAGTAGCGTGTGTTGTATGCAACTTCGAGTTCTAACACACCACAACCAATTAAAATAGCCGTTATGAATAGTAATACCAACTATTTGAAATTTAATAAATTTTATCATACAAAATGGACATCATATTTGAATTTGGAATATGAAAATTATCTTAGGGAGAATTTTTGGTACTTTTCTGATAACTATCATATTTTGATGAATAATGAAAATTACTAAATTTTAATTAAAAACAAATTTTTTAATCGAAATAATTAATAATTATAAATTATGAATTTTAGAAGTTTTAAAGTATAATTTGATTATATTTTTACCATTTAATCCAATGTTGGTCCTTGGACTTAATTTCACATTTAAACTGGTCATAAGCAAGTGTCAATCTTTTTATAGTTATTATTTCTTAAGAACACCCTTTTTGTATTGACAACAGAAATTAATTTTTAAATTAATTTCTGCCACTTATGGGTTTCCAATTTAGAATAATGGATTAAATATTTAGAATCAAGAGGTACAAATTGTGTAAATAGGTAACTTTTATTTTTAGACATTTTGAATAATTAATTCGGTATATATTTTATTTACCATGGTTAAAGGATAAATCCGGTAAATATGGGTAAATAAATAATATTATAATAATATTAAATTACACTAAAATGTGTCCTAACCATATTGGTTGATAAATTTCTGACCATAGGCATCTTTGGTCGATTTTTGGTCCCCATGGAACGACTTTTATGTGATAATGACACTTTATATTAATTATGTTAAAGTAAATACACAAATGACAAAAGCATACATCATTTAGAAAAAAATATTTACATAGGGTTATATATGTTATATTTTTTACTATAAATATTCATTAGAAAGAGAAAACTATTTCCTAAATAATGGTATTTTATTTATAATTTTTAGACTTTGAATAATTATATTTATCTATTACACAATATTGATGCATTATTTTCCTTATTAATGAAAGAATCAAATAATTGGTATTATAAATGTTACAATAAATATAATTTGAAATTTTTGATAACATACACGACTTTTAATGGTTAATATAAAATGTTAGGTTTTCTTAAATGAATCTGGTTTGAATTAATAATGTTGTTAAGACTTTTAAAAAATCAATTATTAAATACTATCAAAATTGACATATATGAGTTTTCAAAACAAATATTATGTTATAAATTAATATTCTATTCCTAGAAATATAATATTTGGCCAGGAGACTTATATAATGACAAGTGTATCATTAATGAACCAGTTTATGTTCTCTTGTATGTTTATAGTAAGTTAATTAACCATATAATATAAAAATACAAAGTGACATGGTAAATGTCAAACTAATTAAATAAGAGTTAAAAGTCAAAGATAAGGTTAATAAAGTGACCAAAACCTATCTAAAACCTATTGGATGAGTTTTTTTCGACCCATACACACCTTATACTCTGAATAAATCAGTTTGGAGACATTTGAAACTGAATATGAATTTTTATAAAATAATATTTCAATCTTTTCCTAAGGTCCCCCTCACCCTTTTTATAAAAGGGAACTCACCCTTCTCTATAATTCACACCTTGAAAGCCATTTTTCTCGGCCAAACCCTACCCCAATATCCTCCCAACATCCCTCACTTAAACTTAGAGGCCTTAGTTTGATCATAAAACCATCCTATGGAGCCATTTTTATCATATCAAAAGGAAGAACCCAAAGAAGAGGTAATGATTTCACCACCATCTTTCATGTTCCTTTCTTCATCAACTTCTTCTTTCCTTGTTATTTCAATTATAAAATAATAACTCCAGTATCTTCTATATATTTTTATTTTATTAAAAATATGTTACAACCATATTCAGTATTCTATCCATCCATTGAATTACATGTCACCATGCGTGCGTACGTATGGCCTACCGTCTCCACGTCGTGGTGTAATTGTTATTCAATACATTATTATTTGGATGGGTATTATAATAATGTGTAATTGATGTAAATAATAAATATAACATTATAATGATTCCCTATATACGATATACCATCCAATTATAAATTATTTTAATATCAAAAAATGATATTGTCGCTCGTGCATATGTATGGACTACCGTCTCCACGAATGCGATGAGATTCATTCCCCCTCATTTCCATTCAAGAATAATTCTCATTTTATGATTAAAAATAACGTTTAAGGACTTGATATAATTATTTATATGAATAAGATACAACCTATCTATAACAAACATGACATATGCAGCAAAACATATAAAAGAAAACAAGTAAGTTAACACACAAAATGACGATAATACTAAGATATTATTAACAAATCAACGTTAAAAGATCATATATGATAACATGTTAATGTATATGATTCTTGTATAATTTAATAAAAATTATTTCACCATTATACCGGAGGTTACCCTACCCTCTACCAAGTAAAAGTAAATGGTATGGGTTAATTTCACAATCTCTTTATTATCTGATGTTTTTTTCATAAGTATCTACTGGGACATATTTATTATCCATGTCCATGTTTCATAAAATAGATTTCAGAAGGATTATTTTAAAGGACTTTTTACTAAAACATCATTTTAAATTTTTTAAATATTTATTCTTCTAAACCATTCTCATTAATGTCCAGGTTTTCAAAATGGTTTTAAGGATTTATTTAAATCGACATTAATGTTTTAAAAATGTTAATTCTTTTCAAATGTTTCAAAGTGGAATGGGACACTTTGATTAAAAAATGTATTTAAATTTATTATTTTCTAAATTGTGTGAATTTCAAATGTTTTCATGAAAAAGGGATATTTCTCTCAAAGAGTTTTACAAATCATTTTCATCTATGTCAAAATCCTTTATTGGATTTTAAAGTTGTTTGAAGTTGATTTATATTGATACGATCGATCGCTATTTTATTGAAGGTTTTGTGATATGTTTGACTGTGGATGTGTTATTTTTTATACCATTCATGGTTTATGGGTATATTATCGACATTTCGTATGCCATTTTTAATACGAATGTTTATGTTATGTTTAATGCTATTCATATGAGAAATGAATTGTACTTAGTAAGTGACAGGTGGAGCCTGCTATAGCTCCTCGATGCATTGGTAGGTCTCCCGAGACAAACTAGTGTCTAGGAAAAAGGCCTTAAAAACATCTTATTTGTAGTCTTGGCACAAGGCCTTGACTATGTGGTTATGATAGTATGGAATTATGTATTATATCATTATCAAGGTGATTATTGATATTGCATGTGATTATTTGACTAGTAGAATATCCACGTGAATAAGTAAATGGAATTAATTCATTTTATTTTGTCCATATTATGCTGAAGTTCATGTTTAAAATGATTTTGTTTTAGTTATACATTTCTTTAATTGTTTATGGTTATTTATAAAATTTTCCGCTATATTTTTATCCTTACTGGGCATCTGAGCTCACCCATTTCTATGTTTTATTTTTCCCAGGATGTGAAGAAGTATTTTATGAATGACCTTCAGGGATAGTATGAGGTGATATGAGTGTGGTCTATGGATACAAGATGTTGTTGTAGTTTTTCAATTAATCATGTAATGTTAACTTTATGAATGTATCTATTGATTCCAAGGCTACTAAAATAATCTGTCTTTCGAGACTTGATATTTTGTGATCATGCAAATGTTATGTAATAATGCACCGACTCTGGGAAACTGGGGTCGGGGCATTAGGAATGAAATATCAAGATCTATAGTATACATAAGAATTTAAGGACAATTGAAACGAGTCCTAATATTATAAATATTTACATGATCAAATATTTTTCTCATAATAATGAATCTCAAAATATATATATATGTGGAGTATCATGTGATGTTAGTAAACCTAGATTCATACACTACCACTACCATGGTATCCTAATGATTCCCTACATGATCATATAAGAATACTACTAATAGTGAAACTAGATATTCCTCTTCTTTTAAGTGATATTCTAAATACATATAAGATAAGTCTTCCTCATCATATGTATGAGTCACGATGCTACACATTCAAAAATTTATAACCCTGTAGATGGATCACTATTATGACCAACATCTAATCTCTTTAATCTAAGACTAGCCTAAAATCTCACCCAACTACATCATGTCAGACCTCAACTTCATTGGGGTATATCATTCATGAATCTTATGGGGTAAAAATAATTAAAAATCATGATTTATGTTTAGATTTTTCATATCATCTATCGGTTATCCAAGTGAAACCTTATTTTTTATAGGTTTTGGTATGCCTGTAACTCCCCCCACCCCACAGGAACCACATCTTAGACAAGTCCATGAACTAAACCCTCCTCGCAAGGGAGATCATGATGTTTATCCTAGCATATAATCCAATATTGTTTTCACTATAGAGGCATCATGAATTTTCAACTCATACCACTATTAATGACTACATCTACAAAAATTACATAAAAAGGTTATGGAATCAAAAAGTCATTCCTATATGATGAATCATCCATTGGATTCCCAATAGAATGGCCATACAAGCACTAAGTCAGCAAGATTGATATATGAGTACTGATGAATAGATATATAGGTTACAATAGACAAATTGTGTTTTATTTTCTGATAACCAAACTAGAGAAACATTAACACCATTATTATAGTTCCAATTACAACAATCAAGGATATATGATCCCTAAATACTAGTACTAAGATTGCAATCTCTAATAACACTCAATCATGAACTGACCCACATAATCTGAGATTATCTTATTTAATACGAATATGAATCATTATTTTTTTTATCAAATTGAATTGTAGGTAGTGCACTTTTCTATGTTGGAATATCACAAACATGGCATGGATTAACCTATGGTACTTATAGACATGATCACATCTCAAAATACCCACATAATACTGATAGGAAAAATAAAATTTATATCATAAAGAAAAAAAGAATCAATATCACTAATCATTTTATAAAAAACGTCATATAAATATATAAGAGACATAAAAAACCCCACAAATCATATAAAAATATTACATCACGAAGGAATCAGGACACTATTGTCAAATGTTTCCCATGTTATGAACCAGGATCTATCTACTGCAACTATTTTCCACCTACTTTTAGTTGACCTAGGACTTGATCTAATAGAATTTTCTCTACATAACATATGAAATGACTTGGAAGAGTCCATCCATGGTTGATTATATAAATACCTAGTAGGGAACCAATAAATTACTATACATAAAGTAGTAAGAGTGTATTCTCCTTGTAGTAACAATGACATGTTAATCCAAATATGATGCTGAACAATAATTAGATAGATAAAATTATGATAGAATAAAAAGTTTCAAGAAAAATATACAACTATATTTCTATTATAGGATCCTACTTCATGATTCAATGTAACACACATATGGGAGATCTCACTCATTGAGTCTGCTAACATTGATAGACCTCATATAAGTAGACATTCTAGTGAGGACTCCCCATGTAAATATAAAAATTATATCATATAAGATCAATATACATAAATAGGGGGATATAATTTACTTCAACTGGGGTATACCTAATCTAATATGGAATAAAGTTATATATAGTGTATTGAACATCTAGGTTTTTTGGTCACATGATTCCTAACCCTACCAAGGAATGATGTAAATAAAGTAGAATCACACCTTGGGATATAATGAGAGATTACTGAATCTATATGAAAATATTATTATATATGGAATCAGATACTAAAATATAATTTGATGCTTTATAGTACCCTAATAAATATGGACCAGGGAAACATACCCTAGAACAATTCTTTCATTATGAATAGAAGGACGCTTCAACCTAATATGGATAATGTACAAAACGTGTAATAAGAGAACATGAAATTTCCAACTATTTCTATAAAATATCGTTCATATTCTCTTGTACAATGGCATGTGTATGTGTACTTTAGTAGTACCCATGTACACAGGTAGTCATTGTGTATGTGGACATGTTCGAGTATCATGTCAATGTTTGGGTACATTATCATACCCATTTACTTTAGTCATTCCCATCAACCAAGACACGTATATACCTAGACACCTCGGGGGTAAACACTAATTTACAAGTGATAGATTACATAGAATGTTTTAAGTCCCACATGACATGTGGTATTTCTTTTGAAACCCTAAATGTAGTTTCAAGGGACTATATGTTATCTGTTCATATGATCTACAGACTATGTTAATCATGATATTCCAAAAAGTCTTGAATTATTCATAATCCCCTCTTGATCCATCTTCACTGTCGATTAATCCATTAATCATACTGTTGAACGAATATATGTTATTGACATCACCCAATCCCACACCTTTTGATAAATTACATCCACCTGATCTATTCATGGTCTAATTTTTTCACACTAGTCTTCCAAATGAAAAAATGCATTATTGAAATTCACATTATCAACTTCTGATCCCTCAATGATATACTATCACTCCCTTTTTCATATCAACCATACTCTCTTTAGGAATACAAAATGTTAGAAATTATTTTTTGTGATAATGATTGAAAGTACACATATCAATTTCTAGTAATTAACAAAATTTTCAAAAAATGCAATACCAATGAAAAATAATGGATGAAAACTGGGTGAAAATAAAAAAACATGGGCAACAATACACAACCATTTTTTATCCTCAAACTATTATTTTCAAAATTACAAATGAATATGATTAAAAAAATGACAACAAAATTATAATTTCATAGATAATGATTTATCAACATGAATTCATGATTCGTACTATAAATCATTTTTTAGAATGATTAACTCATGATCAACATGGGATAAACTAAAATGGGATTAAAAATAAATAATGAAGTTATTTATTTTTTATTGATCATTGATTATGAATGGTACTACACTGCTTACATTGGTGAGATCCACAAAATCCTTTATTAACGATGAACTTCATGACATGAAGATCTTCACTGCAGAACCTATTGTGGTTCATTAAGGGTTCCCTCTAGTGATTCATCTGAAATCCATTGGATTACAAAGATAAATATAATTATTTTACATAATAGTGTCAAAAAATAGGATATTATTTTTTCATTTAATAAATAATATAAAAATTATTTTAATTTTTATATTAATTATTCCAAAACTGATTGTGCTCAATACAAGAAATAGATGTTCATAAAGGTTATTTCATACCTAGGTAAAAACATTCTTCCCAAATTTTATATTAATACAAGATATCACAATGAGGTATATATTTGGTATTTTTACATTTATTTCAAAAAACCAACAAGAAGGTGATAATATATTTTATTTCATGATTAGTTCAATACCATAACTCCAAAATCTATAGAATTATATTCTTATATAACACCAATCCTTGAAAATATACTATAAAATATTTCCATGTTTTATAGGGAAAAAAATATATTCATCACAGTTCCATTTTTTATTTATCTTATTTATTCTACCATTTTACAAACATTTTCCTTTTTTTATTCTTCAAAAATGGATATAATGGAACTACGTGAATGAATGAAGAATTATGTGTCATCACATTCTAGAGGTAAATGATTGATAATTTTTTAATTGAGCACCATAATCTATATCACACAAAAAATGACGATGAGTAATATAATTTAGGATCATTGGGTATAATATAAATTTACATATTCAAAATCATTTTGAGTGATGTGAAGGGATATTATAGAGTATGAACATTACATGCAGATGAGAAAACTTTTATGCAACAATTAAAGAGTTCATTATTAATAAAATAATGATTAATGTTATTCATTCTAACATCATTAAATTTCAATCGAAATACATTTCTTATTTTTCATTTTATTCATTTATTGGTAATAATACATGCTTAAGAAAAATGTTTCAGATCGATCTAAATTTTTATATATAGAAATATGTAACAGATTATCATTACGTAATAGTGTGACTCTTATTTAGATAACATATGTCTTCCACTATGGCACACATTATGATTAAACTATACATTCTGGTATTTTATGAAAATCAATTTATCTGAATATTCAGAGTCTAATATATTTCTCCAAGCTGTGTAGGTTTAAATATTTTTAAACATCTTATCACGATTGAATCAATTTGGGTTTTAATCATATAATGATGTAGGATTCTCGGTTGGTCATTTTGGGATATAATAACATACATGGAAGTTTATTATCATAAAAAAGGTTTAACACTAGTTGTTATTTTTAAATTTATTAATCAAATGACTGAAAATAGTGTGGATGGATTTAAACTAGGTTCAAAATAGTTGTGGATATAGGAAAAATGGAAAACAATATGGATTTAAGGATATATATATAATCTTCTATTTTTTTGGTATGATATATTTTCTGGCGAGGTTGAAACTATATCCCAATATATGAAACAAAAAAATTTAATCTTATTATTTAGAAGTTAATGAATCACAAAAAAAAATTATAGTAGGAACAAAAAATTGAACACGATATTGAAATAGGAAAAACTAAACAAAGTTGAATTCGTATCCCTCTAAAAAATAGAGTATTTAGAAACTAGATTCAACATGAAATTCACCACTCATTATAGTTTATAAATTATAACATTATAATGAATTGAAAACATAGGAGGACTAAATACTTTTATAAACATGATTAGGTTTTGATATAGTGGGTGAGTGATGATTATCTACACACATTGCCATGCCTAAATGCTATCTAAATTTTCAATGATACTCAATTCCTTAAATAATCCTTCTCATATTTCATCAAGAGGAAAAATTAAACCCTTCCAATGAAATATAATTAAATAAAAAGATATATTAATTTCAATTAATATAGTATTTAAATGATATATTTTCATTATAAATTTATTTTATATGCTCAGTAATAACATGAATTACTAAAAATATAATTTCATTAGAATAATAAAAATTACTAATATTTTTCATAGTTATATTATATATTTTTCAATTGTATTGTATGTTTCATTAAAAACATAAAAATAATAAATAAATTGAATATTATATAATATTAAATCAATCATAAAAGTTTTCCAAACAAATTACTTCCATAGAAAATTATTTTTGAAAAACTCATCTTTGAATGAACAATCTAAAAACAACATTTCCATTTTTTAAAAAAATAATTCGAATAAATCATCGAAAAATTTATCATTAAGAAACTAATATCACATAAATATATGTTAAAAAACATATATAATTTTTGGGGAAACTTTACCATTGCATGATGATATCGGTTTGGATTCTTGTCCTATTTGTGTCAAAATTTAGTTAATGGATGGAAAATAATCTTATAGGGGATCTTATTTTATAGTTTAAAGCTCTATCATAGTTTTATTTCATATTCAAGATATCATACCTAGTACTAATACATGATACTTTTATTATAGTGGCATATGAAAAGTAGTTTATTTAAATGAACACTTTATCTTGGAAATTATTGTTTTCATATATGATAGTTATCATAAATTATAATTTCATTTAATGCAATATTAGAAGTAACTATTTATTTTTTCACCATCCAGGAAATTTTTGGATGAATGGATGTATATGGTATCACATGGGATTGATACGGCCTAATGGGGGCTTACTACATAACATAAAATGAGGGAAAATCCCAAGTTATTCTTTGATAGTGTTTAAAACCAAAAAAATAATGTATAAAATCCATTTTACTATATAACAATATTGGAATCAAATTTTAATAGGTCGTGAAATATATACTGATAAATAATAATTTTGATAGTGTTTTGTAACGAACCAACCTTGGTCAACCCTGAACCGGTCACCTGAGTCGTTCCGTGACATGTCCTGAAAGGCGTTACAGATCCTCCTGGGCTGGAAACAAGCACCAAAGAATCAACATAGGAAGTGGGAATGATTTCATGCAATATAAATAAATAATGAAATATAAATAATACAGAGCAACGGAGAATAAATATTCCAGGTAAAGCGACTGAACGAGAACAAATGAAAATAAAACTGACCAAACACGATGTCCGAACTAACGTTGTGTGACCATTAATGGTCATATGATAATGACCAACATTGTTACTTATATGTTTAAAAATACAGACCTCTAACATGTTATTTAAGGTAATTAATTCCTAACCAATTATATTAATTCTATGTTCATGATTCCAATATCATTATTTCTTGTTCATTATGGTAGTATCATAACAAAAACTGAGTTATAGATTCATAGAATGGGTTTTATTGTGGAACATAATCACGTAAAGACATGATATTTCATTCAAAAAGATTAATTATTTGAAGATACAATGGTAAATAAGTAAATTACACATTGAATATTACTTGAGATAAACTAATTTCTTGGGTAATTGAATTGGGTGTAGTATATCTATAAAATCCCAAAGGTTCACATTGGTGAAAATTGGCTGCTTTTCATAAGTAGGTGAATATGGATAGGGTTGTGCTTAATGAATTAAATGAGGTTTGGTAACAATATATAAAAATAAGAGAATATTGGAATTAAATAAAAAATTATGTACTTATATAAAATCTGTGATATAATGTTTATTTCACGTTGTATTAAATTAAATACATGGGAAATGTTTCCCTATATGAAGGAAAATGGTGAGGGAACATCAGATTACTCAAATAAACCACTAATCCTTTAGTTTAAGATCTATAATTAAACTCTAAGAGTTTAAAGAGCATATAAAATTCAAATTTTTGGTTCTTTCCACAATACATGTACACTCATTCCTCTTTTTAAAATTTTGGGTTTGAATGTTCAATTTAGAATAAACACTACATCACAAACCTATCAATAATGAAAATACATATCAAATTTAATCATAAAAAATGTATCATATTTATTTCCCTTTCACATGATAAGGGATAAGCATGGTCCCTTAGAGAGGGTGAATGTAATGCTTCCTTGAAAATGGTATATAGTGTGGTGACTGTTGAATTTGTATGGGAAACCAAAATTTTTTCATAATGTTGGTTAATTTATATCCTTTTTTTAATAGGTACACACTACCATGGGCACAAGTATAGGTGTGCGACCTTGACTACATTGTGTGGTTACCACACATGAGTCGCTCACCATGGTTTACATCATTCTCGTAGATGGGTTTTAACAAATTCATAATATTTTCCACATATAAATTATAACATTTATCCTGGGATAGTTTTTTAGTTCCCAAACTATTGAAATAAATTATAAGAATATGATTTACCCCATCGATAGTATGTATAATTATTTAATAATTTTTTACTATATAAATAAATCAAAAAAATTAAAATGATTCCATTGATTGATGATTAATTTCCTACATTAATGTTTGAAATATATATACCAACACTAAGAGGATGTTATCACCCATACTTAATAATATTTGGAGAGGTTTTTGAAAAATATTTTTTCATAAAATATTAAAAACTCAAATAACACATGGAGTTATATTTTATGTATTTCAAATGTATTGAGGAACTATTTGTTGAAGATCATTGGGTATTATGATTATTTGTTTTCTATTAAAATGATGGATATATATGTATATTTATTTATGAAGATGATCCCAAAGAATAGATAATTTAAAAATATAAATTATTGAGGAGCAAAAAAGTGAAAATGGTGGAAAATAAAAGATATCATTAATGATATATGAGATTAATTTTTAATATCCTATGATAATTCAAGGTGATTCCATAAATTATAAATTATATTTAGTATCTATTCATATAGTAAAATTATATTTAAACAAGATATAATTTGCTTCCAATAAATAGATGACAATTGGTTATTAGGTTTTTTATAGTTCATTGTATGTAGATATAATATATATGGGGTGTTACTTTATGAATAATAGACTTTTGGAATGTAGAAAAATAAGCATAACGCACAATCTACAAAAAACAATTATGTAGACTAAGGATCTGGTTGAATTGGATAAGAGTCAATCTCTTGGATGTTATTGTGTAACATTATATCTATTATCTATAAATAAAACTTTGACAAATTCTTTTTAATATTAACATATAATTATTTGAAATGAATAATTTATTTAGTATTGATTAATTTTTAATTTATATTTACCATTTTAGTTCTATGAGATTAAAACCGTATATTTTCGAATTGAAAACCACTCTTAAAGAGGGTGAAGATTAATTTTTTCTTTTTAATATATATAAAATAACAATATTATTTTTTAATGAATAATATAATATTATTTTTAATGGATATCATAGTGGAATACGGAAGAGGATTATTTATTATATGTATACAGTTCAATCAAGAATATATTGAATGAATTTAGTGTGTTGTCAAATGATGTGATGATGGTATTAATCCATAACATATTACAAAGTTTCGGATTCTTGTTTTTATAGTTATTCATTAATATTATTATTTTTATGTGTGATAATGTTATATTTATTGAGATAAATTTAATTTTATAACATGTTCATGGATAAACTCTTACCATTGTATCAATCATGATGATTATAATGGATCATTTGATCATAGGTTCTCAATATCATGCTAAGGATATATCCATTGATTTTAAATTTCCAGCCTTATAAATCATAATGTTCCTAATGGTCTAATATGTTTTTTGTTTAATATTATAAATTAAATGTTTTTAAAACATTGAAATTGATTATTTAATTATGGATAATTTATATTATATTGTTTTTCATCCATCCTAATATATTATGAGGACGTTTTATTTTGAATGTGGTTTTTTAAAAATCTATATTATTAATAGGCCACCCCTAATTACAAATCCATGGGTAACATATAAAATTTTCAATCAAACATTAAATAATTCATATAATATCAGGGTTATAGTTTTATTTTAGATTCATTGAAGCTGCTATTATTTTTTTAATGATGTATTTACCTATAAAATTTTATATTAATAATGATTTATACTATTTTTAAAAATTTATGTATTTTTATAAAATAAAATATAATTATATGTAATATCTAAAATTATATGACTATATTTTATATTTTTTCATTATTCATGGATGTGAATGAAGTTGCTGCAATTGAGTATGTCCATCTGGTGGACAATATCATGATTTTGTAATTTGATGTGTGTGATATTGAACATTATGGTCAAATATGAAATGAAGTAAGGAAATTTAGTCAAATTAAGAAATAATGTATATTCACTAGGAATAAGGGATAAAAGGGAATTTGAGATTTATTGGAAAATTTCATGGAAAGTGGTTTCAATGTTATTGGATACAAATTTCTTATTTATTCTGAAACATTTTATGATGTTTATAATTTTTAAGGCAATACTATTGATTAATCCATTATAATGATCAATTATAAGATTAATTTTATTAATTTATTTATAAAAATTCTTAAGTATACAATGTATTTTAGGATGTTTGATCATATTTGTATTGTTATATTATTTGTTAGGTGATCAGAGATTGAGAACCATGACATTAAAAATAAAATTTTTCATATATATAGTTTTAATTATGTATGAGATAATGGTATATGTTTCATTAAATATTATATTATTTTGTAAAAATAAAATATCATTTATGTAAATAATGGATGGGATGATTGAAATACATGGTATGATAGAAGATTAAATCAAAAAATATTTTGAAAGTTTTGTGATAAAATTTGAACAGATTATTTTTTATCCCATTATGTTTTATAAATGAAAAATTATAATTATATTGAAAGTGAGGATAAAAAAGAAAATAATGTGTATATATATTTGGAATCATTTTAAATTATTATTTCATACAGTTAATAATAAAACAATCCACAATAACTATTTTTTAGTGTCATTAGAGAAAGGATTCATAATTATATATTTTTCAATAATTCATAATAAATTTTCATTTAATATTTTATACACATTAATTTTTTTAGATATATCACATATGGTACACTCTATTATATCATATAGAAATTAAACATAAGAATCGATGTGCTAAGATTCTTAGTATGGTATAAAAAAAGACATAGCAATCCAAAATCATAAGAGACAGAAATATCAATATGTGGATTTGAGTAAATAATCAAGGAATATATATATATAACATAATTAAATAAAATAAATAAATTACATATCCCAAATCATTAATCAAGAAACAAATATTTGGGTAGAACATCATACATGAGTATTGGAGCGTAGAACGATGAGTATTTATCTTGAGATGTGAGAATACGAAATAGTTACATTAAATAACATATAAATGTTTTATAAACATAATAACATAAATTACAAAATCTTCTAGAGTACGCCAAAAATAAATTTATATTATAATTGAACTGGAAAACATTGTACATGTTATATTTTATACTTGGGATAAACACCCACATTATATAAAATTTTCGAATTTGGATAAAAACCCATGTCCCATCAGGAATTCATGATATATAAAAAATTGTCATATGAATTTCATGGATATACCAAACCCACAAATAATCAAATGATATATATATATATATATGTTATACACAAAAATATGAAAATAATTAATATTAAATAACAGAATAATTTACTCAGTCAAATGAAACCATTTTCATAATTATTTTATCAAGACAAGATCGAAATTCAATATAATAAAGAAGGGGTATTATATCATTAATCATATACCTCATGATTAAAATAATTACATTTTTTAAGTGATTAAAAAATATTATTAGATAATTAGATAATTACATTGACAAGTAAAAAAGAAAGGACATATACATTATAAAAACTCATTAATAGAAATGAAATCATATTTAAAATAATTATATAATAATTTAGAAAAATGTGAAATAATATAAAAAAGTATGCATAAGTTATATATGATTAAATGTTGAGAAAATGTTTTCATGTATAATATTTTTAGAAAATTTCAATTCACACATATTTTATTAAATTCAAAGGTTACTAAAAATAAAATAGTGTGAAAGCATTAAAATGATATTGAAATAATTTATTTTTAAATAAACTCAAGGGATATTGTAATTTACCTTATTAAATCTCAAATGTAAATATAATTACATTTACGTAACAAAATAATAAATTTTTTGATGTAGAATAATTATTCTTGACTAAAAATAATATATAATATTTTCACTATTTTATAATAACCCTTTTTGAAGAATTGTGATCCAAAAATATTTGAATTCATAATAATACATGTAAAAAATCAACAAAACTACAGGAGAAATAAATTAGTAGTAATTAAGAGAGGCATTTCATTTAATTTTTCCCTATTTTAATGTAGTCATATAAACTCTTTATTTCAACATGATATTGGAATGAGGCACTTATATATATGGAAAATTTTTAAACAAAACCCATGAGTGAAAAAATAATAGACATTTATGAAAATCAATTGAATGTTAGTTTATGTATTATAAAATGCATTCATGGTTATTATATAAAGAAAAAAAATAAGTGGTTAAAATTGAACATGTATCAATGAAGTTAAATTGGGATAAAAAACCCCTCACCTTACTTAATGATTTCCATAAAGGAATATAAAATAAATTTAAAAGATATATTCTAAAATTAATAAACTATTTGATAATATTATTCATAACTATTACCCTTTTCAATAATCTATTATTATAATATATTAATCAAAATATTGTTTGTTTTTATTTATTTTCATCAACCAATGGTAGTGATTTTTATTGCATAATACATGTTTCTTAGTAGATATATTTTTCACATTATTTGATACTATGTAAATTATTAAAATAAATTTAATTTTATTGAAAAAATTATACTTTTATTTTTTTTTATAACAATTTCATTTGATTTAAGTAATTGGTATGTTTTTTTGTTCAAAATGAATGATAATCCATTTTTGTTAAATTTACTGAAAATAACATGTTACTTAATGATGAGAATTAGTTTTTGTTTCAACATTCTATTACAATACTGAAACCATGTGTTACTTCTAAAAATATATATTACTAATATTAACTTCATGATTCTTTTTTGTCATTGAAATGATGATATTGGCGTGGGATCATTTAGGTAGGTATCTAAATATTCCAAAACACAAATATGTTATTGTATTGAATCAAAGTAGTTTAATATAATATATATGAAATATAATATTCAACATTGAATAATTATTTTAATATAATTAACAAATACTATAGAATAATAATTTTTTATATTTTTAATTGTATGGTTATATAAATGTGTGGTCATGAACTAGATACTTACATTGATGGATTCATAATCTCTCACAACATGTTTATTAAGAACGATAGAGTCATGAATCATTGGAAAGCGATTCAAACCAACATAAATGAATGATTTATCAGAGGAAATGTTACAAGATAATCATGAGAATCCAAAAAGTAATGAGTGGTATTTAAAGGGTTGTATGTATTACCTTTTATAGATTTTTTTTTCAAACATTAGTAATTCGAAATTAATAACAAGTTAATGGAATGTAATTTATATGCAAAACATGGAAATATAATTTGAAAAAAATTATTTCCTTAGAATCCAACCATTATAAAATATTATTTGGTTTTTAAAATAAAATATATGTGAAAAATATTTTATAAATTATCATTTTTATAGTTTACTAATTTTCAGAAATATTCCTCCCACGAAATTATGTTTTTGAAAAAAATGATATTTTACATTGAAAAAATTTCAATATGTTTATTAAATATTTAAAATACATTTAATGTAATTCAATTTCAAAATATTTGAAAATAATTTTATAAAAAAAATTATCCTATATAGAGTTCCTTTTTTTATAGAAAAAAGTCATATTTTTAATTTTTTTCATCTTAATATTATTATATATAAATTACTAATTATATAATATTAATTATCATTTTTCATAAATTTTGAAATTGTAGTTTTTTTAAAATCATCCATTAAATTTAATAAATTTATTTTATTAGTATAAAAATTATTAAAACAGTGAAAAATATTATTTGATAAATATTTCATTATTATCCATAAATAATTAAAATCATAAACCAATAAAACCATTTGTCTTAATATCATAAAATTTAATCAACAAATTTGTATGATGATCGTTATTTAATTTTATATACTAGACAATCATTTATAGTTAAAATAATAATAATATGTAATAAGAAATACATGTTTTTAATATGAAATTTTTTATTATTTTATCTATTTGTGATATTTTTCTTATTTTTTAATTATATTATTCTAAAAAAATTACTAAAATGTAATAAACCAAAATTTACATATTAGATTCCTATATATTAAATTAAAATTTCTCCAATGGTTATACATCCATTGAAAAAATATCCAACAACCATATATATGACTATCATATTACATTCATATATATTGTGTTACAAATATCTGTTGAATCATTCATTGTTTTCAATTTCCTCATTATAAATATAGATTTTCTATTTTCAATGATTTCTATCATTACATAGTTATAATTATTGGTATGATTTTCAATGACAACCACATGGAACAATATTTCATGTTTATATTCCTTTTAATTTATTTTTATCACATTTTTTGTATTTTTAATGACTATTCATAATACACCATAATAATTAATTAATATATTTATTGGACAATAATATTTTATCAGAGTAAAATATATTCTGGTTAATATTAGTTCAGTTTGTGTTTATTTTATTTTATTGAATATAAAATATTTATTTAGAGGAAAATTAAATTTGCAATGTCATGGTGTTAGAATATAAACACCATATAATAATTTTACCCTAGATGTTATATTATAAAGATAAAAAAATGTGGGAACTTATACCTCAATACATATTTGTTTTTGTAGATTGTATCCTCAAAATTAGCATTCCTCTCGAGAAAATTAGATAGGAATTTATTATTTTTGAAGAACATTATCTTTATTATCCAATATTTTTATTGATTTAGAATATTTATAGGGATCATGGTCAACATATACAACATGTTATTTTAGAAAAATGATGTGTTTGGAATATAAATCATCAAATGTGATACATGGACCATATCTAGATCTTGATAGAAATGTAACACCACGAGTATTGTTTGATATTTTAATCATTAATTTCTTTTATATATTATATTAACTATATTATTTGACAACAGTATGATAAATTTCATTCAATTATTGATCTTTTTATTGTTTTATTAAAGTTATCTATAATTCAAAATAAATATAAATTCTTTTATATATTAAAATAATTTTGAATTTTATTTAATAATCATGCCAATTTGTTATCAGAGATTTAGAATGATATTCTAAGAGTAGGAATTTTCAGGAATTTATTTTTGATATGTGAAATGATCATTGGTAGTTTTCATGGGTGCATTGTGTTTCTCTAGAGTATAAGTTCAAATTATTGATGTTATGGTTGATTTTTTCGAAGGAGAATTTTTTTAGTATCCCAGTATAATATTAACCATTTAGAATTGTAAAAATTAGTAATGTTGAGTTCATTTTACAAGGATTAATATTCTTATATCTATTTAGAAACTAGTAAATAAAAAAATTATAGTGGAAACCATTTGGAGTTAAAATAGTTGTTTAATGAAATTCCATTATATTGGAAGCACGGTAATGTAGAAATGAAACCATAATGATCAAGGTGGTTGTCTTGTAGGTAGATCAATCTACATGGCTGGATTATGGTATGTCGAACCATGGGGCCAAATTGGAATCATATTAATTGGTTTGAAATAGACTATTCACCACTTTAATATTTAGATGGGGAATATTCATTCTCCAATTCAATTATATCACGTGCCTATGGGAGTTTCCCCCTCCCACTCCTCTTAAATAGTTTTCATGTGGAGATACAATAAAGGGATTTTATGTCTAATTCATTATATGTCATGAAATATTTTGGAATAATCCTAATCCCCTTCATTATAATTCTATAATTTTATGATTTATCATTCAATTGATTCTTATAATTATGATCCTTGGAATTGATTAAATTTTATTGGACTTGTGGTGAACTTACCTAAATGGTGACCCAAGATACCATCTATACCAAATTATAACGAAATTATTGAAGGTTTGACATCATTATGAATTTTCTTGTGTTTTTTCGAAATTATAAATTAAATTATAAATGGTTTTGGTGTTTTTTGTGGATTTTTTTAACTTGGGATTAGGGGAATTTTGGGTGGGGTTGACACCCCATTGCCTATCAATTTGTGGGAGACAAAGGCTCTATCATTTATATGGGATTTATCAGTGCATAAAATGAATTAACAATTTAATTATAAATGATATAATTATTTAAAATAGATATCTACATTAGTATAGGGACCATGTCACAAATATGAAATTCTTTTATAATCAATGCGGTTTTTCAGGACATAGATGGTTTTTTAAATTTAGATATAAAACTAGAAATTGCATCAATGAGGTATGTGGTCTGCATACATTTCTAATATAATTTACAACTTGTTTGTTAGGAATGGGATGTGTGGTCATAGATTTTGTGTTTTCTATGAGGTTAATATATTTATTTAATTTAATAATAAATTCATTGTTTTGTAATCAACATGTGATAATTTTCCTAAAACCGTTGTTCTAGATTATTTTCTAGACAACAGATGGGGAGACCATATTATGAGATTTCCCAACATATAAAAGAACCACCAACATGGGGTATGTCCTTCAAGTGAATTTTTTTAAACCATTTCCTTGAGGCTATTTTTAAGGAGTCCGATAAATCCCCCACCATATTGAATAGATAAATTTGTATTTTTCCCTTACATGACATAGGTATCTCCATAAAATCATAGGGTAGTTGGGATAAAAAAACATTCCTACATCGAGTGTTACTCCCCAAATTAATGTGACTACTTATATTTCTATATACTATTAGAAACCATTATTGATTTTAGATATGGAAAAAGATACATTTAAAAAATTGGCAATCGATATAGGTAATAGTCTATATTGTGATTATTACAAAGAGGTATAACCAATATTATAGAAATGTAGAATTAGCTATAAAATGGTTTCAATATATTGAGTTTTATCTGGGCATTTGGTATTGACCTTTTGGTATTATTAGAGACTCGGAAACAAGGCTTGATGGTGCATAATCTATTCATCAATTCGGACCCACGTGGTACCCATTTGATGGGAAAATCATGACAGTGGGATTCTGATATTCGTGTATCATGATTATGATGTCACTCTAAAAGGTTAACATAAATGATATAGTAAAGGGGATAACATGAGTATAAAGTACATTATGATTCCTATTGACCTTTTTTAATGTTAATTTTGATTTATATTTATGAATTATGACACATGACTTCCCAGGACTCCTAGGAACCGATCGTCGAGATTATAACCAATTTAATCACCTGAGAATCCATAAAATCACCAATTAATATGGGTTATACCATTGGATTCCTTATTAAATTGGATATATTTTCATTAATTATTAGGGACAGGTACCTTGTGTGACTGGAATCCAATGAGAATGTTGTTATCAAACTGATGGATGCTTATATTTGGTTCCTTTGATATAGTAAAAGAGTCAGTAATAGTGTGTGTATATGAATTATCAACATTCCATATTTAATTTCAATACTGGGAGACTATTTTTATTTCCATGTTCATTGGGATACGAATGAAAATTACATTAGAACATTGAATTCTTAAGGCCCAATGGATTGAAATGGAACTAGATTGTTTCGTGAAAGCCTTTATCCCCAATAATAAATTATTATTATCCAAATAGTGACTCTTAGTTACCCTTGATCAATCCCAAGGATACCCTATATGATTTGGTGGAAATATATGTATTTTTTTGGAAAAAGTAGACATAATTAATTGAAATAATTGATACATATCATGGTATATATATGGATATTCCATTTGATTTCATAGATTTCCTAGGAATCAAACATTCTTGGTTGTATAATATTTCTGTGTTCATCACCACCCAATGAATCTGATAAATTACTAACATTGTGAATTACCATATTATACAATGTATTAATCATGAGTGCTTGATGATGTGGTATCCATACTAGTTCCCTAGGATCTGATACTCATCATGATGGAGCCATGGGAATAGTACCACTACTGGGTGATCAAATGTAACATTTTGGGGATACACATTCTTTGATACACTATATTTCTAGATGTAGTATGTATGGTAAAATGGGGGCACATACCTAAGGAAAAATGACAATTTTTTATCATGACTCATGTAATATATATACACCAATGGGGTGGAAATTATACTATGGAGGTTCCATTATTGTGACGTTCTTATAGAGATTATAGATCTATGACTATATATGTATATATGATTGTTTATTTATTTTTTATGTTTGGAAATTTATTTTTTGATAACGAGTAGTGCCTACCTTAAACATATATCCAAGCATATGTATATATGGTTGTTTATTTATTAGTTATGTGTAGAAATTTATGTTCACCATGGTTTTGTTAGATAGGTAAATTTGACCCAAAGTATTAATGTTTAGTGTGGCTTGGAGTTAGAGAAATTTTTTTGTCCTTTTTTATATTCATTTATTTTGTTCATGTGATTAATATATTAGGTGAGTGGACGCTATTTATTTAATATACAATGATAGTTCATGTTTTATATTGAATTTTATTTTTTTGTAGTAAATAAGGTTTACATATTGTCATATGTACTCCATTATATATGTTTTTTAGTGACTTACATATGTTCATACTTTGAAAAATAGGAAATGGAATCCTAATAATTACTCTATAGATCCTCTCTTTATAAAATAATACTCTTCAAATCCAGGATGTAGAATGATGTTACAAGAAAAAATATCCTATTAATATTTATAGAGTGATATATGTTTTGTCATTACAATGTGATTTCTCAAAAAAATTATTATTTCCAAAATGTTTCATTATTTAATAGAAAATAGATATTAATATGATTCATATATTTTCATGGATCCAAAACTATTTTTTCATATACATATTTTTATGTTAGAGTATAGATTATCATGGGTATGATATTGATGTTCATGGCATAAAAATATATACTTTATGTATTTTGAACTAGTTTGATAAACATGGTTGTTTGATAATTATAATTTCTAATATAATATATATTGGATTTTATCTCGTTATAAATAGTACGTTTAGTGGATTTTTACTCTTATACAATAGATACATGAATCTTATCATACAAAATGACATGTGCTTAAGCTTATTTTGATATGGGAATTTTAGTGTGAATACGTTATCAAAAAAATATATGGAATACCTAGATACTATGTCACAAGATTGTAATATAATTTTTTATCATATATGGAAATTGTTGAATTTTACTCAATTATGCTAATTTTTATATGTATTTCCTTCTAATGGCTGGCCATTTAGAACCTATGGGATATGCCCCTAAAGGATGATATTGTCTTGGTACCTCAATTATAGGGACATGAACTAGACCTAGTGGGTAACTATGTCATTGGACTCCAAACAATGAACCCATTTTCTATTTTTTTAATTGGTATTAAATTATTAGAATTCAATTAACAACCAATTTTTTTATTTCCAAAGCATCGGGAAATGGAATTCAAAAAAGTGTAATTTGATATCAATGGTTCCATAAAATAGGTCATATAGTATTATATCAGAAACATATATATGTTCAGTGATTATATGGCAATTCATTAGGTTTTATCTTCATGGGATCATTTTAATTCAGTTCTAGGACCCTTAATGGTGGAAAGTTTCATCATTTTATTTAATTAATATTTTGAATCCTAATAAATGGGTTATTTAGAGTGTTAATATCTTTTGTTTAGACAATAATTTTTATTATTTTTTAGGATATGTTACCATAGCATAAGGTGGGAATTTAGGGTGAGGTGGTTATACCTATTGAGCCTGATGTGTGACATGACTGTTTGGGTTAGGTTAGAGGGCCAGGAGTGACTTTGGAATATGTCTTAGTGTATAGTGATTCTTTTATTTTTTTTATATGTGAGATAAATCAATGAGAGTGGGTGGTCAGGTTAATGGGTTCCTCTGAATAGTGAAGAATGTGTTGGTTACATTAGGTTGTTTGATCAATACATGCAAGATAAATTTAATATATCAATTTTGGATTGTGACCTATTAAATTTATAGAGGAATTAAATTTTAGTTCCAGTTCATTGAACACATTTCTGAGTATATTGGGAGTTATGGTATAGTCCCATTACATAGAATGTCGTCAGATAGAAGAAAATATTATCATTACCCTTGTCATGGGTGGAATTTTCGAAAATTGAATAAGAACATATATGATTAAAGTATGTTTAAGAGTTTACATTCCAAAGGGAATGCTCACCCAAATTAATGAAGTATTAATCCTTTTAAAATTATTTATTTAATGGATTATGTGAGATTACATGGTTGATCCAAGGGGTTTCCCACACAAGTGCTTCTTAGGATGAACATAGCATGATTTAGTAGGGGTGCCATGTCAATGTTTATAGAACCCACTAAGGAGTCACTCATGGAATGGTATATAATAAGATATATCATAAGGAGTGAACATTTAGATGATTGAGTGTGTGGACCTCACTATGTTCTAAATATATTCAGATACCATGGAATCCATTCTTAAAAAGAGTGAACTGGGGAAAACTATTTTTCATATTGGTTATCATAAAAGTGTGTTTCATAAATTCTCACTAATCACATTAGGCAATGTATGAAAAATAGGATGTGATTTTTGGGATTTTATTATTTGAATATTGGTAAAAGAGCAATCTTGTTTTGTGTTGTCTGATTTCATTCATGAGTGATACAAATCCTTGTAGATGGGATCATGTTATTATAAACATATTGATTTTTTAAAAAAATTGAACCATTACACACGCATGGGGCTTGGAAACCAATTAAATATTTTTTAAGGGATAACTACACATATGGATATAGAAGTGATGATGGATTTTAGATGGAGTGATCTTTTTGTTACATGAAAATTACATATTTTATTAGATATACAACATCATTGTGATAAAATCCATAATTAAATGTTTTGTATCTTGAAAAAAATAACCGCATTAATCGCTTTTATATCATAAAACATATCTATTTTTAGGTTCTTATTATTTATCCCCATAAAACCTGTCACTTTTTATTAGAAACGCATAATAACTTGATGATATTTATTAATGAATGGGGAGATAAAAATTGTCATTAGGGGACAGATGACAAAGAAAAAATAACATCCATAAATCTATAGTGCATGGGGATGAAAAATAATAACCATTAGTACATAATAATGGGATCACCATAAAAGGAATTAGGTAAATATTTGATAATTTTATAGAATGTTTCATATGCATAATAATCAATCATCTTAACATTAGGGTCAAATACCACACATAGTTGGGAACTATGAATGAATAATTTTACCACATAAAATTGATAATAAAAGAAGATATATCACTTTCACAATGCATTGGACAGATTTACTATTCTTCAACCAACACACATCATAAAATGCTCATAATATTTCATTCTATATAGAAGAAGAAATCTAATAGTCAGATTCCTAAAATAAACCCATAGAAATTGGTGAGTTTTATAACGGTTTCATAAAACCGACACTATGGGATAAAAAATTTAGTTACCAAAGGAATAAGGGATAAAATATTTTTTCCTAATTGTTCATTTTTATTTCAATGAGAAACACCCAAATTGAAGCCAAAGAGATGTTTTCAAAAATGAGAACCTTTTATAAATATCATTATACATGTCTTAGATCCATCCATCCAAAATGTCATTTTTATTTTTCAAAACAGTTTTAAGGGGGAAAGTGAGAACCCTTAAAACCCTTTTTTCATCATGAATAATCATAATATATTTATTTAAATATGGAAATTTAACTAAATTTAGTTTATTTTTTTCACTTTTTAAAACATATGAAAATTGGATTATTGTTTAAGGTGAAACATATTGATGTTTTATATTCCATAAAATATCCAAATTTATTTTGATTTAATGATCTGTAATTAATTGTAATTATATATAAATATAATTAAATCCAAAATCAAAAAAAATAATACATAATTATATTATAAATAATTTATTATGAAAAACCAAAAAAATGGTAAGAATAAATTTATTGGAAATATCTCTGTTTTTTGTTAGGTGACCAATAACAGTCCCTTTGAAAAATATGTTGAAATATAATTATACAATATATATATATATATATATATCATAAAATAATAATTATTATAGGTTAGCTTTATTATTTCTGATTTGCATTAAAACCAATTAATATTTTCATATTTGGGATTAAAAAGAATACATAAAAAAGGGATCAATAGAATAAAATATGATGTGATTTATACAAAAACATATCATTTTTTTAGCATGGATTCATTTATAGGGAACTAAAATTCATGAGTGATTGGAGTTAAGTGGATCTAGAATGTCCTTATGGTTTCTTTGTAGATTATGAAAAATATATTTTATGATCCTTAAATACTATAAATTTTTCTAAAATTTATTTCCAAGGGATAGTAGAGGGGTAATTTCTAAACACGGAGGGGTATTATTGATTTATGAAATTATAAAAGATATTATATCCAATGAAAATAATTTAATAGTAATATTTTTAATATTATGAATTTTATCTGAATTAAGAGAAAATATTTTTTTGACATTAAATCACTTTTAGAACTGAGTTTGATTTCAGAATCAAAAGCAATGGGGAAAAATTTCAAAAATACTATTTTAATGGAATACTTAAAACATTAGAAAATGGAAAAAATGTTGTTTAGATAAATATATTATTTAATTCAAAACTATCATTCCTAAAAATAAATATTCTATTTTCCGAGACAATGTTTCCTTAATATATTAATTCATACTTTCTTAATTATAAATATCATAAAAAATATATGGTTTATAAAAATATAGTATATTTATTATATACATAACAATTATTATATATAAGGAATATATTAAAAAATAACATTTTTAGAACACCAATGTTATTATTCTAAAATTGAAATCATTATATCAAAATTACTTTCAATCATATCCAATTATAATTTTTATCATATAAATTATAATTTTCATAAATGAAATGACAATATAGTTTAGTAAAACAATAAATATTTTTATATTTTTTGTCGTATTTTCATTTATTTTATGATTTTATAATATTTATATTTTCCTAAATTACCAAATATAAATATTATTTATGTTAAATTTAAATAATTTTAGGAAAAATTACTATTCCACATGTTTGGAAACATTATCCAATGTTCAAGGAGTTATTCCAAATGGTTTTTTTGATATTCATATCTTCACATTACTGCTTGAAAATAAATATTAATTTCCTTATACATTATTATGTAAAATTCCAACAAATGTTATATATTTTATATTTCTAATGTATGGTTTGGTTTAATAATATTTTATTTTTTTAATAATTTTTTTGAGGATATATATTTCTAGGGGACTAGAATGATCGTTGTTTTTCTATTTTAATTTTCATATTTGATATTAATTCCCTGTGTAATATTTAGAATTTTCATTGAATAAGATTAAGACTAATGTAATTATATCTATTAATTAAATAATGTATTATTAATTTCCCTATGATTTTTATGCATATAATGATATAAATATAATAAAAAGTTATTTTGGAAAAATATCATTTATGAATTCTAGGTCCTGATAATCTTAAAACCATTAAAAAAATTATTATTGAAATTTAAACTCGTCTTCTTGGTAAATAATAGAAGGAGATAATAATTTTTCAATATTTCCTCTAGTTTCTAGATGTACTCTCTATATTTATAGTTTTAGAATAAAAATATGACAATGTGAGTTGTTTTTTCTCTAGAACATTATATATATGATCCAAGATCAACGATGGTTATTTAGAATAAGTGAGAATTTGTACTTATTGACCCACATATTGATTCAGTACAAGTTAGTGATATGCTAATTAACTCCTTAGAAGTTATTTGTGGAATAAACTATAAACATGAAGAATTGTTTTTTTAGATTTTCTATCTCATTGGACACTACTCTTACAAAATCAATGATCTCAAAGGGTCTAATATAACTAATTAAAATATTCTTATTTTTCACATATCATAATACACTCATCCATATAGATACTAAAAGGAAGTATTTTTATCCCACATTTAACTCTACATCCCTTCAATTGTTATTTACAAAGCTCTTCTTCTAATATATGAAAATAACTATATGGTGATTGATTGATTTAATATTCCTTGTAATATCTTTCACAAGATAAGAACCATATAACATTATTTCAAAACCATTTTCGCAACAAGTATGAGTTTTATATCATATAACATATAATGATTCATATGGATCTATTTGAATATTATGTGGAATCTGTTGTTTTTTGAAAACAAAAAATTATGATATGTTGACCCCATCCACCCTTAAATTATATTGTGTAAACCCTCACCCTATAATTTTTGTAATGATGGGTTCCCTATACCAATATTATGAGTAATTTTGAATACTATACCATGTATTTAACGAGTTATGCATGTTGTACACATATGATTACAGTGTAGATATATCTATTTACACTATTTAAATGGAAATATATGAAAAAAAATTAGTTTCAAAGGGTTATAGTGGTACAATTATATAATTAGAACCTTGAGATACTATGACAATAATCCTTAACACGTGTTATATATTTTATATTCATCATAAATAATTGAAAAAGTTGATATTTGATAATTTTTTATTGGGGGATCATATGCATTGAGATATCTTCTCATAAATTTAACACTTTATGATCTCATGTAAGTTAGATCATGTATATATACATGCCAATAGAAACACCAAATTTTGTGAGTCATTTTTTTTCTTATCTATATTTATGTTTATTGGTCTCATGAATATTGATCATTATCAGTGATTTCAATTTGATATTGTACATTTATGAAATCATAAAACAATAAAATTCATGTCGTTCCTAGGTAACTTTTGATGGGTGTGTCATTAGTGGTCTGTCATTGGTTGAATGGTGGAAAAAATCTCTCTAGATTTTCAGAAGTGATATATTGGGTCTTGTTAATCAAGATGTTAGTACCATAAAAATCCATGGACATAGTCATCAAAGGTACTTCTAAACAGTTATTTTTAAAAATTGAAAACATGGAAGGATGTTGAAAAAATTTTGAATCCTAAATTATGGGTTATCATATGACACAATAATTATATTACACAATACATGATTGATATATGATTATTGTTTCCGTGTCTATTTCATTTCCACTCATGGATTTTAATTATATTCACTAATATCGAGATAAGGTCCTAATGGGTCACACATATTAGTGAACTCAACAATCATCACTTTTCTATTCAATATGTAAATATTACATGGTTGGAACCAACAGAGGTTCTGAGAGTTGGGAAAGAATTATCAATCATCGATAACTAAATGAATACATTATTATTATATTATACAATAAATGTATTTAAATTTTTGGTTAAATTTTTTATATGTGATTGGGAAAATATAATGAATAGTACTATTTGAATGAATATTATTTAAATACTCAATGTTCGTTTAATATTAATGGGAATTATGGGTTGATTTAATGACTATCATTTATCACAAAAATACTTTTCATATATTTTACTTATATGTGATTAAATATAAATAATATTTTTCACATAGTTATTTAGTAATATTAATTTACTTATTAATTATTTGGTGGATGTTTAATATATTAAGGCCTAGAATCCCTTAATACATTTTCAAGACACCAACTGTATGAGGTGAAGATATAATCATTCCATAGAGTGTTCAAAATTCAAAATTGTGTTATTATCTCTCTAATGAAACACTGTGTGAGAAATTACCTAATCAATTTAAATATCCCAAAATGCTTGTGTGGATCAATGGCCTGGAATGATAGTGATTATTGGCTCTTGGTCTTACTGTTAGTCATGGACAATCTGACTATAACTATCTAGAGAATGAATATAATTATTAACCTATATTAAATTGAAAAAGATCTACATTGGTGGATTTAATGTTTTTATTGACCAATTTCATAGTACATATTTTAAAAATGTATAAAAATTTACATGTTTTAAAATTTTTAGAGAGAATTAGTAGGAATATCACATTGAAAAAATCTATCCATGAAGTCATATAAATGAAATTAGTTAATATTAATATGGTAAGTTTATTTCTATACACTATTTTATATATAAATAAGGTATTCCTTGATATGTATAATATTTAATATTTCTACAAAATATTATTATAGTAAAATATCAGGTATATCTAAAAGAATTGTAATGGACCATATCAAAACTATCAGATTGTACATAAGAGACTTCAAAAGTTATATACTGGGGATGTGGAGAGGCTATTATAATATCTATAAGGGGGAAGAAATTAATCATTATATATAGTTAATATTATTATATATCATAAGTTGAATGAAGAAATGAGAAAAAAATCATTGAAAACATCAGTATCCATGTCTAAAAATACTGATAATTTTTCATCTTTGGAGGTATCTAAGAGGCAGTTTAAAATTTAAAAGGATTTTTCCCATTATTGAAATTTCACATAGTAATTAATTTATTATCATAATGTTTATTATAATAATTATTCCACCCAGACATAAAAATATTTTCTTTTTTATAGAAAAAAAATTAATATGGTGATTAGACTCACTCAATAAATATATGTCCCACATATAACTATAGACACATAGTAGAATCATGGATGACCCAACATATAAAGCCTTTAAAAAATAAAATATTTATAATTATAATGTGATATAGGATAGAAATTTTTATCAAGTTATCTATAAATCATGTGGGAGTGTTATAAAAGGGGTCTATAAAAACACAACCTTATTTCTACATTTTAATACCATACCATTTCTATACTGATTTATTCAGGACCCAAATGTACAAGTATAGTGTAGATATTTTTTATCCAACTATTTAGTTTTTGAATTTATATATTTTATTTTTAATATCATTAATTTATCATGTTTTATTTGATATAATGAGATCCTTGGTATATTATGACCTTTATCATGAACATATTTTGTACAGTCTAGACACAATATACTGACTATACATAGTTGATGTTTTAATATCAAGAGTTGGAGACTTAGATTTTACAGAATTATTCTCATGATGGTCTCACATTGTGATCTCTCGCATGTGGGATAATGACAACAAACCCCACAATAAAAATACAACATATTTTAGGTGCTATTAGTAGTTCCTATCGACAAATATGTGAATTTGTCTCCCGAATTCATATCATTTTCTATATGTTTCATTTGATTAGATATATTCATTTAAGGGGAAAATGTGAAATTAAATTCATGGATATTTTTCTAGTGTTGGGTTCTTCATTAGTGGTATTAAATTGGTTGAATGATAAATATAAAATTTATTACTTCCATGTTGAGGAAGTGAAATTGTGGGCCTAGTTTATCAAGATGGTAATACATTCCTAAATTGATGGAGATGGTCATCAATGGTAGCTTAGTCTAGTTAGATAAATAAATAATAAGAATTGAATGAAGAAAAAACAAGTATGTTCCATTTATTAATAGATATATTATGATAAATATAAGATATTATAAAGTGTGTATTAGAAGAATGAATGTAATTTCTAGGACTCTTCCATATTTCCTTAGGGAACTTGATGAGTTTCTATAATCTACTCTAGGTTTGTGAATTATAGTCACTTATATCTAGATAAGGGACTATAGGTTCACATACAATATAATATTCAATAATTATCAATATTCTATTTAATATGTATACAAGAAATTATGGACCCACTCTACGGGTCCAGAGTTTTACAAACAATTATCCATAAATTATAAAAAATTCATTATTACTCCAGTATTGATCTATTGGGTTGAATTTTTTTATTTAATGTATTTAAAAGTGTTTAATTAAATATAGGGAATAATATAATATGAAAATTTAGTATTTTAATATCTAAAGCTTGTTTAATATTTTATGGAATTAAGAGATGAAAAAGTTTCTTTCAATTGTCACTTAATATATTTAATATATATAACAAGTATGTGATAAAATATAAATATTATTTATAAAGAAATTAGTTTTTCAAATCTATTTATTTGTAACTTAATTAGTTGATGTTAAATAAAACTGGTTTAGTGAACCCTAATCAAGAATTTCATTAATCCACTCTCTAATTTTAGTATAGGATAATTCCATGCGTTATTCATTAGATTGAATTGTGATCATTTGATTCCTCCCAAATTCTAGGGAGATAAAATCTCTAACCGAGTGACTGATCCTAGACTTGTTTCACATATTAAAGGCATGGGACCTTACAGATCTTCTTACAGTTAAATATACCCTCAAAAGAATATTCTAGAATGTCAAATTTCATGAACGACATACACATAGAACATTAAATCTTGTTATGATGATTTAAAGTTTTTTGGCCTCATATTATTCAAGGAATGTTCAAAGTTGGTGTGTAATATAATAGTGTTCTTTTATTTGAATAGGTTACACATTATATTATATTTTATATTTTTAAATTATTCCTCCCATATCCATGGACTATTCCGGGGCTCAGATATCCTAATATAACATGGTTCATCGATCTGTTAATGAAAAATTAAATGTCCCCATCCCACTATATTTCACTATATGCCCGAACACCTATAATCCTTGTGATTATAAATATTAATTTTAGATTATCCATTATTTTCAAGTTTATATGTCATATTTAATTTCAATTTGGTGTTCATAAGATTTTAAAGGCTTTAGTATAATTTAGAAATAAATGTTAGATCATGACTAGAGACAGTGGACAAAGGTTAACCATGTATTCTAACCACTTCCATTACATAGATCTAATAATGGATTCAATGTGATAAATAATACCGAGTATCAATTATGTGGGATGTTTTGGTGGTCCAATATAATGCACCTCATATCATGTTTCATCCTTTGGATGTCATTACTAAACTAATGAAAAATAAAATGGTTATGTTCTGTGATTAAAATATGGTAATGGTTGATATATGAATCACACCTTTTACATATGTCACTATACATTAACATGATTACATACTAGGAATATTGAGTGGTAATCAGTGATATCACTCTTTATGATATGCGAAAATACGTTCTCTTGATGATACAAATACATCATGGTACTTATAGGATGGATAAAGAGTGATGAGTTAAATGATTTATGAAATATATCCTTCATTATCACATATGATGATGGAGAATAATGTCTAATTATAAACATATAAGGAACTTATTCATTGATGTTTAATTCCAGATTCTCCCATTCCATTCTTCATCCAACATCATTTAGAGTTCCAGATCCTCCCTTTTGGACTCCATGATAATATCCTATAATGGTGGTTTTAAAATAACATAATCAATGTATGATTTATTCCCTTTAATTATGTTATCTAGGTGAATTATTTTCATATAAATGAAAATTGGTACATTCTTATTATTCATCATGGATATAGTGGAAGGTTGTTTGCAAATATGTGCATCGGCAACCTTGTATTTTTATAGGATATTATTGTATCAATCAATAGAATTTCTTGATCTACTGTAACCATCATTAGATATTCATGTTTTAATATTTCATTGAAATATTCACTTTCGGAACAAGTTATATATATGTCACACTTCTCACAATAGATGTAGCACCTTCAAATCATAAAGATTAGTATCACTAGTGATAATCCTAGATTATTAAATTCTTATTCCAATATATGGAACTTCAATTACCATACATATATTCTAATAACATTGATATTTTTCATCAGTAAACAACCCAAGATTTCTATAAAGCATAAATTAATATCATATATCATTATCCACATGATAGTTGTGTATGTACATGCTTAGTGATTAAGACCTCATTAAACTCGATAATGGTTCCCTCATAACCATTCATCCATAAATAGATTACTAATTTTGGTGTTAAAATATTTATGTTGTATTAAAATATTAATAAATTTGTCAAAAAAGATCAATAGTCACTAACTATGAAAATAAAACCATGAATTTCTATAACATGTGACGGTATAGTCCATTCTTAAATATACTTTTTCATTGAAATATATTTAGAACATACAAGAATTTTGATCACATATAACATGGTAACCTGGTCTCGTGAACCAATTGATTTTGAATCAAAATGGTATGATAGTTATGACTCATCATGTCAGTTTGATTAAGACTTTTGATGCAACTTTGTTGTTTTTGCATGAGGGAATAATTTCTTGTATAACCCCATCCATATTTATTAATTTTTATTTTCATTATTGTTTTATAAAAAGGGCTCTATTGTGGCCTATTAAAAAAACTATATTCATAAAATATATGAAGATTCCATGGCAATTAGTAATTAAGAATAATATCATTATGAACTCATATAGTCCATAAAATGAACAAACAGTTCTGTTCCGAATGTACTCCATTATCTTCCATTGGTGATATTCATTATTTTTTCCACCTATATTAATTATTAATCACCTCTTAGTTGATCGGCCAAGTAATCAATCCCTGAAAGGGGTTCTTTTTCTATTTAGTGATCCTGTTGAGATCACAATAATTGATATTGAACTACATTGATCAATCATTTCTGTAAAAAAATTGAACTGAATGAACCAAATTAAGTTCAGTAGGGTCTACAAACCATATTTATAAATTATACTTGGGCTACATATTTAACAAATATAGTTAAATTTTTGATACTCAATAGGGTTATGTGATGATAATAGTAGTTTTAAGTATAACAACTACTAATAACTCTAGATCATGATCTAGGGGAAGGTTGAGTAATTTCTCAAGAAATACATTGGTATAGTCCATTACAAATGAATTACCTCATGTTTGAAACAATCCAATGACTCAACCATTTGGGAATAATATTCTTCTTCATTGGGTATCAATACCCTCACCATTGATGGATTTTACAACTCAGATTCATGAATACGCGTCCATTTATATTGCATCATGTGACAGATTATAATATAGAATGATATTTATTTTCCTCGATAGTTAATGTGAAATATATATATTGATATATAATACTTCTATAGTATTTCATCAAATTCCTTAAAGTTAATCATTATGAGAATTAGTAGAAGAATATTCTATGAGATTCTAATTGTAGAGGTGTATAACACGTCGGTTTCATAGACCACAAAAAAAATATGTTTTTCAAAATATCACTTATAAAATATATAATTATTATGATTAAAAACATATAGAAAACATATAGGATATGTGTATGGTAAGTAAGATTAATCATATAATTATTTTCCCATTTCTTTGAATAAGATGTTACTTTGGACGACTTCGTTTTCTTATTCCACCATATGGGATGTGATGTAAATACTTTTTCAAAACCTAAATTGTATTGAATATATTTATCCATTCTAATCTTTTCATGTAAACTAATACAGAATCTATCTGATTTATAGTAAATTTTTATAACTAATCCCATGTAATATATTCCATCAATTTTGAAACATTCCACATAATTTAGGGAAGACTCACTCTCCATTTATTAATTTAATGAATATTCTATGTAATATTTTTAAACGATTTCATGGGAAATACATGGTATGAAATAACTTATTAATGTCTTATTACTCAATTTATTATTTTTTTCTTTAAAATTATTATTTTCATGAAATACAACCATTGGAAATCCACCCTATCAAAATAATATATTTATTTAATAACATTGTACTTATAGAAAAATGGTGAACAATTAATATGTCATATATTCTATTAACAAAATATATCATTATAAGATTATTGAATTATCCAATAAACATTAGTATCTATATGCACATAATGGGATAGATGGATATAATATACATATTAGGGGAAGGTGGACTCTCAACATGGTTTTGGTTATTTTTTATAAATTGAGATAGCTAGGAAAGTATCTCAATTAATTGTTTACTCTACCTCTAATTTAATTAGTAATGTTATTCATACAATAACTGCATTGTACCTCAAAATGTTTGTTATTATGGTTCTTCTGGTTTACCTCCATTTTCTAAAATAAATATATTTTCATGAGACAAATGTCAACAAATATTGAATAAATAATTTACCATTCTGTATAAGTTAATTTGGATGTCAAATATTATGGGATACCTTGGTTTAACATTTTTTATGCTTATTCATCTCATATCATATAACTTACTATTTTTATATCAATCATAGAATGAATTAAATTAGTTATATGTATTTCATATATGTTTTTATAAATCGTATTTTTAAAAGATGATATCCACCAGATGTGTTAAACCTTGAGTATAATAATTCCTCATAGTCATGCATTGGGTGTTGATCGACGTGATAACCTATCCAATTTTTTTAGTGTTATTACATCAATGTATATATGTGCCAGATCCATTTCATGTCATAGTTCATATATATAAATTTTATTTCCCATAAACCATGAATACGTACACATTGTCTAAAAAATGATGAGTACATATACTTATAATTAATATTATGGTTTCCACAATCATTTCATAATCATAATTTGGAAATTAATTAAACTATTATATAATACCATCTATTGCGACCCTACATATTATTACATGAAATTTACAACATTTTTAATTAAAAATCAAATTTGTGATACCATCGAGGATAAAATGGTTTAGAATATTTAGAGTATTACTTTGATACATCACTTGAATATAAAAAAACATAAAAATTATTTGGATCATTCTTCTTTATCCTAATAAATGATATAATGTTCTCCTAGGTATATTTAAAAACTTGAGAATAATATTTAGGGAAATGAGAAATCTTAAATTATAATATATGGAGGGATAAAATATAAATAATATGATATGTTTTTCTATAGTACCTGGGTGACCATTATCATCATCATCATTTCATAATCATAGCATTATTATTGTAAGCCTGAGGGAAGAATCCAATAAATGCGTGGAATGTTTCATATGAATAATAGTGGAACATCATAATAGTGTGGTAAAAAACACATAGTTATGAACAAAGACAACATAATTTTCAAGAAATATACACATATTATCATTTTATATATCATATTACTAATTTTATTTTATTGATATATTATTCTAGACTCATCAATCATATCAAAAAGCTCACTTCATCATGCTTTACATAGAGAACGATAAGTTATAATTATCATAGTCATGAAATAAACCCATAAAATGAAATAGGTACCATAATTTTATCATTATTCATAAATTTAGGATAATTTTTTTAGATTAAAAATTACCATGATAAATCATATTTCTGAAAAAAATATTATTCTTCATTAATGAAGATACAATTTCAAATCATTTAAAGAGATGTTTTCAAAACTAATATCCTAGTCAAAATATTTTGGAAAATGTTTAAGGTGTCCTTTTGGTATGGTACAAAACCTTGCATAAGGATTGAAATGGAATGAATTGTGATGGGAAAAATTATGTATAATATTTGAACATCCACACTGTGAATAATATGACATAGAAGATATCCATACATAGTGAATTTTTTTAAGGATCTTGATAACTAAAATCCCACTCTATTTCATCAATTTTAATGATCTTGAATAAAATAAATAGTTTTTTTATAAAATTGATCCATGGGTGAATTATGTTAATTCATTAAAGTCTTTATCTAGTATAATCATTAGATTCAATTTCGTAGTTCCATTGTTTAAAGGTGAATCATTTTGATATAATCATTTTCATAAAATTTATCATCCGAATTTGATATGACGATATCCTATTATGTCTATATTTAGATTAAAAGGATTAAATCCATAAGAATATAAATATTTATAATCATAAATTTTAATATTATAAATTTTTTTTATAAGATTCGATTACAGATATGATAATAAAATAATTAGACACGTACATGTTAATAGTTAACCAACTCATAATAGGACATTTTTTAAAGAATAAAGAAGATAAGTATAAAACCTAAATACATTGTATATATTATAATTATAGTAAGTTAACATCAACAATTCAATGTTAAAATATTGTAAAAAAACTATTATATTATTTTAGATTGAATGTAATATAAAAAATGTATACTAGGAGGGGAAATGAGAAGAGATTTATATGATAACACACCCTCCTATAGATGTTACTTCTTTTATACAACACTAAACACATTAGGGGGTTATAATTGAGTGTCCCCGTAATAAAAAAAGGATTTTAAGGGGATTATATGGTGTCATTTGAATAGAGATATGGAATTGTTATTTGGAAGTGTTGTGGAATCCCAACTGAGGTGTGAGGGGTTATTTATACTTGAGAAGAGTGGTATTCTAGAATTATAATCATGGATAGAATACTATATACAAGGTAATCCTATCAATAATAAAATTTTTAACATTATAAAATATATTTTAGTTAAATAAATTTCATTAATTCATCTAAAAAAATTTATCATAATTTATTAGATTATTTGGAAAGAATGATAGATAATGGAAAAATATTGTTTAAATGGAATATTAAAGACTATTAATATTAGAAAAAAATTATTTTTGAATAAATGTTTATTGTAATTAAATAACTCATTTATATTATTAAATTTGTTTTTGGAAAAGGTGAAATTACTTGAATTTATTAATCCATTTTAACGTGTTGAATAATGTAATTATAAACAAATAAGTTATGAAAAAACTATATTTTATAAATTCACATGAAAAATGATGTATCATAGAAAATTAACAAACAGAACCCTTTAAAAATAATAACATTACAATTATTTAAATGAAATTATTTTTATTAAAATTATTTTAATAAAATTATTTTATTAATTTTTAACCATGAAATTAATTTTTTAATGACACTAAAATATATTATATTAAATGTGTTTGTAATTTAATTTATTTTTGTGAATATTTTAAATTTTATGGTGTTAAAAGATTTATAATTTAATAAACACCTCTTTATAAATATAATTTATATTACATTTTAATATTTTTTGACAATTTATAATTCCAATTGAAATTTTTCTAATCGAAATAGTAAAATTAAAATTTAAAATGTTTCAGTTACAATATTAATTGTCATAATACCTCCAATAGTTACATTTTCATTCATTATTAAATTTCTCAATAAATTTCCTATAACAGTTCAATATTTTTTATATAATATTTATTATTTTACCTATATTATATATTATTCTATAGTTTTGTGTTTTGGATGAAAATTCTTACATATTATAATGATATATGTTTTCCTATTATATATTCTCATTTTAATATGTTTTGACCATTTATTTTTTGTAATATTCATGGATTTATTGTCTTACTAATATAATAAAATCCATTAATTTAATAATGTGTGTTCAAGTTCGATGTGAGTTGTATGTATATGATTATATATAATATAACCCATATTTATTTAGGAATAAAATATCATTTACATAGTATGTGTCTTTATATAATGGTTCCAAGAACCATAATTGTGAATGTGGTAATTTTGAAATGTATGAATAATTATTAAGGTAGAAATGATCAATGCTCTTAATAAAGAATGATAGAAATTTATTTGAATGAATATTCAACCAAGGAATCATATAGGGTGTTGAGTATTGATATTGGAGTGGGTTATTATAATATCACTAGATACATCATGGATTTTGGGTTTCATGATTGAATATATTGATAATGCATTAGTGTTTTTATTTGACATTTTTTAGGAATTATGTCCATTGGATTTCTAACTACTTTATTAACATATAATGGGATTTGTTTATACTAAAACCACAATATTCATGTATTTTCGATGCGACTGGTCCATTACATGAATCAAATATAGATTTTTAGGTTATAGGGATTTGATTCTAGATACATGTGGAAGAAAGTTATAGCTTCATGTCATTTTGGTTTTGAAAATGAGAACTACTACAGACACAGAATAATGTACAAGTGTTTGATCGGGTATTGTAACACCATGAGATTTTATGAAAAATATTCATTCAATTTCATTTATGTGTTGTGTTATAGGCTACACCAAGATTACCTTGCTCTATACGCAACACCGTATTAGCTTGCAGTATACGCAACACTATTCTTGGATCATGTTACACACAATTTTGATAGTAGTTATTCTACTCAACATTGAGTGTGTATATAAATATGTATATATATATATATATATTCAATGTATAAATAAAATATTGTTTGATTCTGTTATACGAAACAACTAAAGAGTCTTGCATCAAACACAACACTGACTTGGCTTGCATTACACACAATTGTGACCTTCCTCAATAGCGTGTGTAGTAAGCAATACCGGGTTTCACTAAACAATGATATAATGTTATAATATTAGTATGAACTAGCCGTTATGTATAGTATTAACTAAATTTTGAATTTTATAACATTATTATTCATCTTACATATTTTCTAGAACATGGTATGAGAACAAAATAAATTTTTCAGGTAAAATAAGTATTTTTTAAAAAATGTAGTTTTGTCACCTTTTGATGGTGCACCAACTTTAAATATGTTTTTTGACATGTTTATATGTTCAATTTTACAAAATAAAATTCTTCCTTCGAATAAGTATAAATAAATTTGATTTGTAAAATTTTTCATATTATTCTAATAACATTCATATTTTGATGAATAGTAAAAACCTGCTATATTTTTATTAAAAACAACTTTTTTCATCGCAACAATTTATATAGATATATTATCTTTTTAATTTGTTTTAAAGTTTAATTATAATATATTTTTACCATTTAATCCAATGTTGGTCATTAGAATTAATTTCACTTTGAAATTGGACATGAACAAGTGATGATCTTTTGATAGTTATTGTTTCTTAAAAACACGCTAGTTGTTTTGATAATGTGAATTACTTTTAAAATTAATTAATGCCACTTCTATGTTTTGAATATGAAAAAATAGACATCATTTTTTAGTTTGGAATATCAAATGTATCTTAGGCTGAATTTTTGGTATTTTTCTGAAAAACTTCAATTTTTGATGAATAGTGAAAACACTGAGTTTTTGGTTAAACTGACTTTTTATTTAAATAATAATTTATTTGATTTAAATTTATTTTAGGTAAAAATAGATACATTATACTTAAATAAGTTTAATTAAATTCATTGGAGTAATTTTATAATCATTTTAGATTTATAAATATTGTATTGAACTTTTCACCGTCTTTTACCCACCTCCTAGGAGATTTTGCAATTGTTCATAAAACATAATTTTACCACTTCTGTGAGTTGAATTTTGAAAATCCTAGAGAAACAGTTAATATCAAGGAGTATAATATGCTTCTATTAGATAAAACTAATTTTTTTTTTGAATAGTAACTTTTTGCTTTTATTTACCACGGTTAAAAGTAAATAGGGTAATTCAATGTTAAAATAATATTATAATAATTCAAAATTAACTGAACACTTGTCCAAATATTATTGGATGAGTAATGGACGACCATGTGAATCCTTGGTGTGATTTTGGGACCCCATGGAGCCACTTATGGAAGACAATGACACATTCGATTAATTAATATATTGTAAAGACAAAATTGGCATTAACAAAAATCTTCTAGTAATTAATTTTTATAAGGGGATATATAAATTATGTTTTCGACTATAAATATTCATTGGAAATATAATTATATTTCCTACTTGTAGATATTTTTTTATAATTTTTATACATCAAATAAATTAAATTATTTATGAAACAATAATTATACAGTATTTACCTCATTAATAAATGATTTAAATAAATAAGATTATAAAGATTAAAATATTATCCAAAACCTGTTCAATTCTTATAGGATGATTTTTTTTATAATATGATGCATCTTATATTTGAAATTAATGTGTTTTGGACCTCTTGAAACTGATGATAAGTTTATAATAAAATAATGTTTTCACACTTTTTTAAAGAGCCCCTCCTCTCCCTTATAAAAGGATACCACTTCTATGCAATTCCTCACACCTCTCAATCCTTTTGGCTCGACCACAATCTGCCCAAATAATCTCCCAACATCCCTCTCCTCCACCAATAATCCTTACATTAGTAATAATGCACTTCAAGAAGTCTTTTTGGTTCAAAATAAAGGAAGTTACCCAAATTAATGGTAATAGTTTCTCTTAAGTTGTTTTCTTTTATTCTACTTCTCCAACACCTAAAATCATTTTAATAATTTATTTTATAACACAAAAATTATCCTAAAAATACTATGTTGTTTTTATGAGAAGTATTAGAACTACACTTACACACACCTCCATCTAATGGATGAAGAACATAATGTTTCTGTGATGGAAAACTAACCCCTCACGAAACGATGATTGTTCGATTTTCTCCTACCGCCTCTCGTGGTGGCCATTATGATGGCTATGTATTTATATATGATATATATTATGTTTATTATTTTCCATATAATTCTTTACTTCCATATTATATCAAGCCTTTATGGTTTCCATAATGGGTAAATACGATGATCTTATTTGAGGAAATGCGGACTACCGCCCCCTCAAAGTGATATGATTCGTTAATGCCATATGTGGGATGTATAAAGGATGGAGTTAATGATATTATATATGATATTATACTGTAATTATAATATAACTATTCCATTAAAATTATATATAGAAATAAAAGTAGCGTTCATGCGTACGTACGGCTTACCGTCTCCATCAACGGTGCATTTCATTTCTTACCTCCATATGCATGTACTATTATAAATACATGTATATGCTGGATATATAATGAATATATGTGATATATAAATAATTATTTACATTCTGGAAGTAATTAAATCATGATATAAGTAATAATAACATCAAGAACAACAAGTCCAAACATGTATGATAAATAAGATGATTTTACCCAAAATGTTGCTTTACCATGGGATTTAAAAAAGAACGGGTAATATAAAGTCATAAGTGAACTATATATGATATCATAACAATGAATAGGATTCTGTAATAAGTCAATGACATTATTTAAATCATTATACAGGAGGTTCAGATATGTACGAAGCATATCGGACCTAAGGTAAGGGATAACTTTTCCAATCTCGTTTTAATCCAAGATTGTTTATTCGTAAGTATTTACTAGGGTTATTGTTATCATCCATGTCCATATTTTCTAGAAATGTTTTCATGTATGTTTAAAGTCCTTTTTTCTAATTTTTGACTTTTACTACATGGTATGTAAGGAATCTTTCTTTTTTTTACGTTATGAGGTACTTTTTGACTTTTCCAGCAAAAGAATGAGATGAATGTTTTTCTAAACATATATGACCTTAAAGGATTTTTACGGTTTTATAAATCCTTATTTTCATGAATATTCCTCCAAAATATTTCATGAACGTTTTCAAAAAATCACTTTTTTTTAAATTGCATGACATTTTTTGACAAGAAATTGATTTTGAAGAAGAAAGGAAATTTTCCTCAATAATTCATTTCAAGTGCTTTATCAAAACCATTTCCCATCTAAGATGAAATTATTTAATATGTGTATTTTTTAAGTATAATGTCTCTATGATTTACATGGTTTCAATTTTCTTATGATGAAATGATATCCATTTTTTATATGGGTTATGTTATGATGGGATTATGTTTATGAGAACCATTTTTATTCTTTGGGTTATGATGAATGATTTAGGTTTATGTTGTGGCACAAGTAAGAATTATTTCATTATGAGATGGGTGGGACCTATATCTCCCTCCAATGCATTGGGTAAAGATTTATATCTCATGAGATAGACATGACTGGAACAGCAAGTAAATCTGGTTCAGTAATACAGGGATGGAACGGAAAATAGACCCAGTTTAGTAATGGACTTTGTCCACTAAGATGGTCTTGGCAGCAATGCCTTGGCCACTATGGAAATCATATCATGTGCTTAATGTTTTGACACAATTCCATGTTTTATTCCCATTCTATTTTATCATTATTAATGCTTCTTTATGATCTATTCCTTATGTACAGCCATGTTTTATGTCATTGCTCAAGATTTTGATGTTTAAACATTATGTTCATGTTTTTAAGTTCAAATGTATATGATTTGTTTTATTTTATCCATAGCTACCCTTACTGAGCATTTGAGCTCACCCTTTATATGTTTTATTTTCCCCAAGATTTAAATAAAGGTTTTAGGTAAGAAAAAAGAGGAAGATCTTTATGGGAGATGATGAAGATCTTTCACCACGATTAGAAGATTATTTTCCGTGTTTCCGAAGACAGTAAACTATTACGGTCCTTGTGTGTCTGTTTTTTGTTATGTATTAAGTATTCCGAAAAAGTAATGTAATGTCCATGTACGTCAAGCTTCGGGCCACTTCAGTTGTTATCAGAGGAATGTTTTAGTTAACCATTGGAAAATAGGATGCAAGAATATTAGTGAGATCCCTAGAGATATTTATAAGGTATGTCTAAGGATGTCCCTAAGGTTTATTCAAACTATAGGTTACAATCCATGAATTATGTTGACGATCATGAATAACCTCGGGTGAACATAAGGTGTCATGGATTAAAGAATTTTTGATAAGTTAGACATCCCATAAGTTACTTTTTATGATTATGTGGTTCCTCATTATTTTAACTGTTTCTTACACTATTGTTTCTGGTCTTAGTCAATGGAGGGAATGAGAGGGAATTCAATTAACATTGATTCCAATGGAAAAATTGGTGACTATGATCAATGAAATTATGTAACTCCTGGAGATGATGATATTGTGATTATGCCGAATCAATCATCTCGATATATGATTAACAAGGTGAACGTTAGTATTATTCCTAAGTTATCAAATAAGAGGAAGATGGAATTTTATGAATGTTCGCATGGTGAGTTGCATAGAGAAAGGAAGATTGAGATTTCTAAAGATGGGAAGAAGATCCTTGAACAATACCACAAATGGATGGGAAGATGTTATCTATGTGGTGAAAAGGGTCATAGAGTGACAGACTGTTATGGAGTCCAATGTCTTATCTTCGGAGAACATGGGAATTACCCAACTCAATGCCCTGACCTAATAAGTTACTTCTAAATTGAGGAAGGACCTATTCCAAGCCAATCATTGAAGAGGGTGGATTGAATGTCTTAAGTATTAGAATTCAATAATATTTTTTTTGAGGTACTTTTATAGTATATTTAAATATCTGTGTGTTGGTCCATTGTGGTTTTCTATAATAATATGGTACCGGTAACCATGAAAAGTGATTCAAATATTTTGAAAAGCAGATGATATGCACATAATGAAGGGATAAAGAGAAAATTAAATGTTTGATAGTATTCATGAGATCATGACTAATATAAGGACAAAGTTATATCATGGTTTGAGTATATAGAATTTTTGGATTTTGGTATGTGGAAAGAGTTAACTTTTGATAGCATTCATTTATTCACTATGGTTCAATGGGTATTCTTTTTTCAAGAGAATACATGATTAAGGTGTTCACATGATTGGAATGTGACCAACAACAAGATATATCTTAGGATATATGGGGGGAAAATGAATGAATTCACATTCTCGGTAGATGAAATTTCTATTAATCGGACAAAATTATTTTCGATAAGCCTAAAGATTGTAATGGATTATGTTGGACACAAGTTAGTATTGTTTAAGTCAAGAAATTTTTTTCGATATTATTGATGGAATGTCATAATGATGTAATTTGAGTAAAAGGACAACCTGCAAGATGGGCGACAACCCATCGCGTCGGACAAGGTTGCGGGAATCGAACCCACAACCGAAATGCGACAGGCCTTCATCGCCTACCACCAGCCTACAGGAAGTCCCTAGTCAGTATAAATTAGTTTTATTTTATTAAACAGTATGATAGTTGAAGTATATTTCCATTATTGAAATCATATACGATTAACCTCACCAAATATGAACTTATGTATATTTGGTAACTTTTGCTAACCTTTTGTTTGGGACATATAGAATGGCCCATCATTTTATCACATTATCTGCTAACACTTCAAGAATGAAAAATTAAACTTCATTTCTTTAAGTGATGAAGTGGAAATTGTTCAAGGCATGAACAATGGTGAGATTGTACCAAAATCAAGTAAGAATTTCTTTTACTTCAAACACACTTCAACATTAGGAAAATGATCTTGAAAACAAAAAAATTTGTCCTAGTGATCTTATATCCGATGAATCATATGGTGCCTTAGATCATCTCAAATTTATGGATTTGTGATTATTGGCTTTTTCATAGCCATGTTTTCTACCACACTCCATCAGAACTTGATGGATATATTTTTCTTCCATATCCATATTTTCACCTATGTTATCTTATATGGAAACCCAGTGATGAGTTACTTTGTGTAATCATTACATTTCATACTTATTTTTTAAAATCATGTTTTAGTATTCCTTTTTACGATGTGGGTTTATATGAATAGTAAACGATTTATAACCCTGAAGAATTTTGAGGGAGAAATTAATTTTAAGGGGGGTAGAATGTAACACCCCCAAGATTTTATGAAAAACATTCTTTCAATTTCTTTGATGTCTTGTGTTGTACGCTACACCAAGATTACCTTGCGCTATACGCAACACCGTATTAGCTTGCAGTATACACAATAATATTATTGGATCATGTTACACAAAATATTGATAGTAGTTATTCTATGAAACATTGAGTCTTTATATATATATATATATTCAATGCATAAATGAAATATGGTTGGATTCTGTTATACGAAACAACGAAGGAGTCTTGCATCACACGCAACCCTAACTTGGCTTGCATTACATGCAATCGCAACCTTCCTCAATAGCGTGCGTAGTACGCAATACTGGGTTTTACTAAACAACAATATATTGTTATAATATTATTATGAACAAGACGTTATGAAAAGTATTAACTAAATTTTGAATTTTATAACATTATTATTCATCTTACATATTTTATAGAACATGTTATGAGAACAAAATAAATTTTTCGAGTAAAATAAGTATTTTTCAAAAAATTCAGTTTTGCCGCCTTTTGATGGAGCACCCCCGTTAAATCTAGTTTTTGACATGTTTATAAGTTCAATTTTAAAAAATAAAATTCTTCCTTGGAATCAGGATATATAAATTTAATTTGGATAAATTTTTCATATCATTCTAATAACTTTCCTATTTTGATGAATAGTAAAAAAACGCTATATTTTAATTAAAAACAACCTTTTTCATCGCAATAATTTATATGGATATATTATCTTTATAATTTGTTTTAAAGTGTAACTATAATATAATTTACCATTTAATCCAATGTTGGTCATTGGAATTAATTTCACTTTGAAATAGGACATGAACAAATGATGATCTTTTGATAGTTATTGTTTCTTAAAAACACGCTATTCGTTTTGATATTGGGAATTACTTTTAACATTAATTAATGAAACTTCTGTGTTTTGAATTTGGAAAAATAGACATAATTTTTTAATTCTGAATATAAAATATATCTTTGGCTGAATTTTTGGTATTTTTCGGAAAAACTTCAATTTTTATGAATAGTGGAAACACTGAGTTTTTGGTTTAAACCGACTTTTTATTTTAATAATAATTTATTTGATATAAATTTATTTTAGGTCAAAATAGATACGCAATACTTATATAAGTTCATTGAAATTAATTAGAGTCATTTTATAATAATTTTAGATTTATAAAAATTGTATTGAACTTTTCACCGTCTTTTACCCACCCCCTGGGATCTTTTTCAATTGTTCATAAAACATAATTTTACTGCTTCTGGGAGTTGAATTTCGAAAATCTGAGAGACACAGTTAATATCAAGGAGTAAAATATGGTTCAATTAGATAAATATAATTTTTGTTGAATAGTAACTTTTTACTTCTATTTACCATGGTTAAAAGTAAATAGTGTAATTCAAGGTTAAAAGAATATTATAATAATTGAAAATTACCTTGAAACTTGTCCAAAACTTATTGGATGAGTAATGGCTGACCATGGAAATCCATGGGTTGATATTTAGACCCCATGGAGCCACTTATGAAATAAAATGACACATTAGATTAATTAATTTAATGTACAGACAAAATTGGTATTAACAAAAATTGATTAGTAATTAATTTTTATAAGGGGCTATATAAATTATATTTTGGACTATAAATATTCATTGGAAATCCAAAATTATTTCCTACATTTTGGTATGTTTTATATAATTTTTATACATCATATAAATTAAATTATTTATGATACAATAATGATTTAATATTTACATCATTAATAAATGATTTAAATAAATAAGATTATAATGATTAAAATATTATCTGAAACCTGTAAAATTCATATTGTATGATTTTATTTAGAATAGTAGTCATCTTATCTTCTACATTAATGTGTTTTGGACCTCTTTAAACCGAAGAAATGTTTATAATAAAATAATGTTTTCACACTTTCCTAAAGATCCCCTCCTCTCCCTTATAAAAGGAGACCACTTCTATGAAATTCCTCACACCTCTAAAGCATTTTGGCTCATCCAAACTCTGCTCAAATAAGCTTCCAGCATACCTATCCTCTCCCTAGAAGCCTCAAATTAGGTAAAAGGAACTTTAAGAAGTACTTTTGGTTCAAACCAAAGGAAGTTACCAAAATTAAAGGTAATCGTTTCTCTTAAGTTGTTTTCATTCATTCTACTTCTCCAACCCCTAAACTCTTTTTAATCCATTATTTTGTAACAACACCAGTGTCCTAAAAATACTAGGATTTTGTTATGAGAAGTATTATAACTACACTTACACACACCTCCATCTAATGGATGAAGAACATAATGTTTCTGTGATGACAGACTAAGGCCTCACTAAACGATGATTGTTCGATTTTCTTCTACCGCCTCTCATGGTGGCCATTATGATGGAAATATATTTATATATGATATATATTATGTTTATTATTTCCTTATTCTTATTTAATTCCCAATTATATCAAGCCATTATGGTTTCCATAGTGGGTAAATACGATTATCTCATTTGAAGAAGTGCGGACTACCGCCCCCTTAAAGTGATGTGATTTGTTAATGACTTATGTGGGATGTATAAAGGATGGAGTTAATGATATTATATATGATATTATACTTGAATTATAATATACCTATTCCATTAAAATAATAAATGGAAATTAATTTAGTGTTCATTCGTACGTACGACTTACCGTCTCCATGAACAGTGCATTTCATTTCTTACCTCCATATGTTATGTACTATTATAAATACATGTATATGATAGATATGTAATGAATATATATGATATATAAATCATTATTAACATTCATGAAGTAATTAAATCATTATAGAAGTAATAATAACATCAATAACAACAAGTCCAAACACGTACGATTAATAAGATGATTTTACCCAAAATGTTGCTTTAACATGGGATTTTCAAAATAACGGGTAATATATAGTCATAAGTGAACCATATATGATATAATAACAATGAATATGATTCTGTAATAATTCAATGACATTATTTAAATCATTATACAGGAATTTAGGATACGTACAAAGCATATCGGACCTAAGGTAAGGGATAACTTTTTCAATCTCGTTTTTATCCGAGATTGTTTATTCATATGTATTTACTGTGGTTATTGTTATCATCCATATTTATATTTTCTATAAATTTTTTCATGTATGTTTAAAGTAATTTTTACCCATTTTTTACTTTTACTACATGGTATGTAAGGAATCTTTCTTTTGTTTTCGTTTCGAGGTACATTTCGAATTTTCTGGCAAAAGTTCGAGAAGAATGTTTTTTTTAATTTATACGGCATGAAAGGATTTTTACAGTTTTATAAAGCCTTATTTTCATGAAACTTCCTCAAAAATATTACATTAATATTTTCAAAAAAATATCTTTCTTTTAAAATTTCATGATGTTTTATGAAAAGAAATTTATTTTTAAGAAGAAAGGATATTTTCATCAAGAATTCGTTTTCAGTGCTTTATCAAAACCATTTCCCATCTAATTTGACATTATTTCATATGTGTATGTTTCAAGTATAATGTCTCTATGATTTACATGGTTTCACTTTTCTTATGATGAAATGATATCCATTTGTTTTATATGGATTATGTTATGATGGGATTATGTTTATGAGACCCATTCTTATTCTTTGGGTTATGATGAATGATTTATGTTTATGTTGTGGCACAAGTAAGAATGATTCCATTATGAGATGGGTGGGACCTATATATCCCTCCAATGCATTGGGTAATGATTTATATCTCATGAGATAGACATGGATGGAATGGATAGTAAATCTGGTTCAGTAATACAGGGCTGGAATGGTAGGTAAACCCGGTTCAGTAAGGGACTTTGTCCACTAAGATGGTCTTGGCAGCAATGCCTGGGATACTATGGAAATCATATCATGTGCTTAATGTTTTTCCTCAATTACATGTTTTATTCCCAGGTTATTTTTTCATGATTAATGTTTCTTTATGATCTATGACTTATGTACTTCCATGTTTTATGTCATTGCTCATGATTTTTATGTTTAAACATTATGTTCATGTTTTTAAGTTCAAATGTATATGATATGTTTTATTTTATCCATGCTTACCCATACTGAGCATTTGAGCTTACCCTTTATATGTTTTATTTTCCTTGGGATTTAAAGAAAGGTTTTTGGTAAGAAAACAAAAGGGTAAGATCTTTATGGGAGATGTTAAAGATATTTCACCATGATTAGAAGATTATATTCTGAGTTTCCAAAGACACTAAACTATTACAGTCATTGTGTTTCTGTTTTTATTATGTATTAAGTATTATGCAAATGGAATGTAATGTCCATGTACTTCAGGCTTTGGTCCTCTACAGTTACACTCTGGTGGTGACATTATTGAGCATGTTAATAAACCAAAAATATTTATTAATAATGTGATTTTCTATTAATATACATAAAAAGTATTTTGATATTTAAAATTTTATGTTAACAATTATCGTGTGTTGACACATGTGTTATGTAATAAATTATGAAGTGATGTGATTTATTTAATTAGGTGGAAGAGATTTGGTGTGACACCTATCGATGTTTTTTAATTAATACGAGTGTTTCTAATGTAATAATTACTTTGTTACCAATATTTTAGAGGAAGAATAAATTGATGGATTTGATTTTTTGGAAGAACACATCCATTTCTATTAGAATTTATCACCTCGATAGAATGATAGATTTAGAAAAATAACCATTATGTCATCTTTGATATGATAATTATTATAGTGGGGAGTTTTTAATGCTATATATATGTGGAGGAATCTATAATTCATGATATTATGATTTTTTTTTGTATGGAGGAAATTTTATTTTGAGATTTGGAATTGAATTTCTATACTTGTAACATCTTAAAGTAATATTTTCATATGTGTAATGAGGCTCATCTATATGACATGTGCTTAGGTAGTCTTTATTTGGTCTATATATTATTTGTGACTTGTTAGAGTATTGTTCAAAGGGATAATTGTTTGGGGTGAACTATTTAGAATTGTGAACCTCAAGTAGAATTTACTTAACACCCATATAGTTTGACAATTAATTTATATTTTTTATATGTTTTAATCATGTTTTGGGGAATTATTTAATCATGTTTTTTATATATTAATTACCAAACTCAAACATACACTACATATAGAAATAAAATGGATTTCACTACACAAAACATATATTTTGGATTTATCTATAATGTACACCAAATATATCTTACCTTACATGAAATAATTGATTTCCTTGATGGATTGCATAACACGCAAGACAATGATTTATAGAACAAAATTATATTATTATATAACATAATACGATACAACCAATAAGATAAATTAAAAGAATTGAATATTGTAACCTAACTTATGAAAATTTATGGTTCACACAAATATAAGATGAATTCATCGGTTACCAATTAATTAGAAATGAAAACATAAGAAACAAATGAATATAAAGGATATATTTTTATTTTTATGATCCCAAAGGAGTTATGTCTTAATATATATAATTAATTACAAATATTTTGTGATAATAATGTAATGTATGTATTAAAAATATTTAATAAAATATTTTTTATGTTCATATATTATATATGAAATACATAAGATAATAACAATATTAAATTCATGCTTAAATGTAAATATTTTTATAATGGCTGTTTTACCACCTTTTAATAAAATCCCATTTTTAATATAATTTCCAGAACATTTATATATTTTTACCTCAAAACCCCAATGTTTTGTTTCTTAAGAAGGATTCAATTTAGATTAATTTTTTCCATTTAAGTGATAGGAATTTTTATTAATTTCTTCTATATGTGGATTCATAAAAATATATAATGTATAATAATTTCATATTATTTTTTGACCAATAATATAAGAGAAACTAATTAAAAATATTTAAAATTATTAATGATAAATTGAGCATATCAATGGAGTAAACATTAAACTTTAGGGCCAAAATTACTTAGATTTTTGTCCAAAAATAAATGGATGGAAAAAATATATCCATCTAGATTTCATTATTGTGTTTTATTGTTTTGGATGATATTTTTAGGTAAAAAATTGGTACACCTCACTTGTTTTCATAAAAACCAACTTAGTCATTTCTCTCCAAAAAAAGGCGACCACCTATCCAACCAACTCACACATATAAAACCACATAAATTCTTTCAAGATCTCCCAAATATACATACCAACATCCTTATATTAATTAGTAAAGTATAACATTGGGCATAAATTATTCCATGTAATCCCTTTGGTGAAAACCAAAAGGACTTACCCGATTAAGAGGAAAAACCCTCCCACAAGATCATTTCTCTAATTTACATTCACTTTTCCCCAAAACCTTGATATAACATGAATTTATATAAAATAATATTTAATATAGTAGTTAGTTTTTTCATCTAATTCTTATACCAACACAAACACAAACATTTTTTCTAATGGGTAATGAATATACTGTTTACATGTGAAATGAACTACCACCTCATGAAATAATTATTGTTCACTATTATTTTACTGCCTCTCATGTTGGAAATTAAGAATAGAATTTTTTTCTATATGATATATATTCTATTTATAATTTTTTTATTCATTATTAATTTTTATTTATAAGATACTGTTATTCTTTTATCTTATGTAAATGTGATAATTTCAATTGACAATGTGTGAACTACTGCGCCCTCAAAGTGATGTGATTCATTCAGACCCAACATGGAATGTACTAAGGATATATTTTTTGAAAATATAAGATATAAATTAAAAAATAATAATTATTTAATTTTATTATATTAACATATAAATATACATATATTTCACATAATTTCGTTTTTCAATACGTAAATAAAATGTAAGCAATGTTCATGCGTACGTATGACCTGCCATCTCAATGAACAGTGAATTACATTTCATACCAATATATTATTTTGATTATTATAATACAAATATAATGAATATTAATGATATTTATTTAATTTTTTACATTCTTTAAATCATGATATAATTATAAGGACCCGTCTTATAACAAATTAAGACACATTTGAAAAACAAATAAATATTAGCGGAAGCGTAACCATAACATAAAAATGATAACAAGAGAGTAATATAAAGTCATAATAAAACCATATTTTGAATTAGATAGAAGAATATGGTTATTTAAATTATTTATAATAAACAATTATTTATTATAATAAATAGTAATAGGAGTACAAAGACTTTCAAGACAAAATGAAATGGAATTTCATCTCACATTTTTATATCATTGAGTTACATGCCATGTTCACCACTTTTCTCTTTTTTTTGTTTGTATAAATCACATGAATTAATTATATAAAACATATAATTAAAATTATATGTATTTAAAGGTTTATTTTATTATATTTCGTCCCTGGGTTTTAGGTTTTAAAAGATACCAAATTGTTTAAATAATTTTTTCCCAATTGGCCATATTTTTCCATGAGGTGTATATAATAACTTTTAAATGTTATATCATGAATATAAATCATTTTATTTTAATCAATTTTTCATTTTATTTAATTTTCTTACATATATTGTATGGTTCAATGTCACCAAGTCATAATATTTTGTTTAAACAATGTCATCACATCTGATGGTTTTTTCTATTTATGATTTAATTGATAAAATATTATGATCCATATCATAATAAATCTCTTGAATTTTCATATATTCTTTTTAAGGAATATTTATTCTTGTATTAGTACCATTTTATACTCATTGGAACATAATATTGTTATGAATGTGTTTTTAAGTAAGCCCGGTTATACCCTCTGTTTTGTAAAAAATATGTGTTCCCTAAAATACATGTTTTTTAAACGGTTTTACCATAATATTCTAATATTATCCTATATTCCTTAAAATAATTTTTGTTTCTTTTTTTGTATGCATCAAATATTTTCATAGGAATATTATAATCAGTTTCTAATGAAGGAATTTTTCAAACCTTTTTAACACAGAAAAGGAATATTATTTATACATCATGAATCATATATGGATTTACCTACCAACATGTCATTGAGGCATCCTTTTCATGTTTAAATTTTAAATTTCTATGACAATTTTCTGAAAATAAATTTATATAAAATAGTTTTCAAAATGGTTTAAATATTTCTCTATAGGTTTTCAATGTAATAATCAACGAAAGTGTTTTTCAAAAGGTTATTTTAGATTCATTTATAAATTTAAAAACATAATTCTCAAATTTTTTTCATGATTAAATTATCTAATTATAGGAAAAAAGTTTTCAATTTGATTTTAAGTGTTATTTATATGTTTTCCATGAATTTTAAAAGAAAATGGGATTCTAAAGGGTTTATTTTTTGAAATTCCATTTCAATAATGAATGGATATTTTCCTCAAGATGTTTATTGAAAAATCATTTTGATGTTATGTACCATATAGTATCAAAAAATTTATGTTACTCATGCCCTTCAAAAATATTCCATTTATATTCTTTCTTTATTGGTTCATATTTTTATAAAAAAAATTAATGATTCCTGTTTGTATTCCATGAGTTATATGCTTTTGAAATCCACTTCTTTTCAAGGGTTTTGATTTGATGAAATTATTATGAAACCTATCTCTTTACATATTTTGAGGTGTTATTAAATATTAATGACACCCATTTCATTTCATTGGTTACGATTTGATGTGTATGGAACGTATATCTTTTCACGGGTCCTAATATGATAAATTTTTTGGTACACATGCATAAATGATTTTATTATGGGATATATAAGAACTATACATCCCTTCAATGCATTTGGTAATTTTTTATGAATCTTGAGTTTTTATTTTCTTCCTGATCATTATTTCATGTTACTAATTTTATGTAAGGACCAGGCTTCATATCTATTAATTTATTTGTGAAACTGATTAAATGTTCATAATGTTATGAGTGAAGCTTATTATATGTTTGTTTTTTTATGTGTGAATCACATTACATGTTCACAATGTTATTCATAGACCCGGTTTCACATTCATAATTTTATGTGTGTACTGGACATTATGTTCACAATGTTATTTGTAAACTGAATTGCATCTTCATAGTATTATTCATAGACCAGTTTTCATGTCCATAACTCAATGAGAGGTCATAATTTAATTTTCTTAAATTAATGCGTAAACCAATTTCATCATTTTCATGATCACTATTTTATTTGTTGATTTCTATTCCAAAATTTCATTTCGTATTCCTATGTTATGATTTCATGGATTAGGATCTTTATTTCCTTATGATTCTTGTCTTATGAACTTCATTTCCTTATTCCGTGATTCGTGTGTATGATCTATAATATTCTAATGATCACGATCACATTCTTATACCCTTAGGTTTTTTATATTCATACCCAATTCCATTATTTAGGATTACATAGAATTTGAGCTCACCCATTTCAAATTATTCCTTTTCCAAGTATGTAAATAATTCTTTTAAGAAGAATTACTAAGGGGGATGAAATGTTTGGGAATCATTGAAGATCATTCACTAGTATTGATGATTTTTTCTCTGTGTTTCCAAAGGCACTAACCTAATACAATCACTGGGTGAATGTTTTTATAATTTCTTATGCATTCCATAAAATTGATTTAAAGTCTATGTATGTTAATAATGGGTCATTATAGTTGGTATCATAGTGAAGGTTTATTCTGCCATTTGAATCTAGTATGAGAAAGGATTAGTTATATCCCACTTAATATTTAGAAGGATATGTCCAGGGATTTCTCTAAGGATAAGTATATACAAAAACCCTGGCAATTATTTCATATATAAATATGATTTATTACATAAAATTGAACACAATACAACCTATATGATTTACTGGTCTAGTGTCTTGGTAAATTAGGAACATAACGTAATAACATAAAACATGAAATACAAAATTTGTATTAAAAATGTGAATTACATTATCCAAACATTCTTTGTACTTATCCCTATATGGGTAACCTGAGAATAAACATAAGAAAATGCCTATTATGGGAATAAACATGGCTTAATATGAGGAAGAAAAAACATTGTAGTCAACAAGAATATTAATGGGGATAAAAGAAACATGAACATACAGGGATGACTTTGCGTGATAATTATAAATGGAAATGTGGAAACAAAATAAAACATGATATTAACATGATTCAAGGATCATTGAACTTGTATTACATTTAGTAAAACCTCATTGAACATGAATTATCATGTTTATTTCCTCGTTTCACATGACATATCTTGATATTAATCATTACCCAATGCATTGAAGTGATTTCAAGGAACACCCTTAACAGATATTTAATTTCATGCATATGTGTGCGACATAGATCATATAAAATATATAAATTCAACATAATATGTGTCAGGACCCATACCTCGGGGCCAGTGCCATGACAATCCCAAGCCCCCCTTCCATAGGGCAGGGGCTGTCGACTAGCACCGGACAGGCGTATCACTAAAATGGGAAGGCATGGCCTTTAAACCTATATAAACACACAGAGAAGAAAGAAACAAGATTCAACCATTAAGTAACTATTGTAGTAAATGAGTACTGAATGTAAGAAAAAAAATACAAGTCTAACTGGAAAGGTACAAGGACAAGTGAAAAGTACAAAACATCTAAAAAGTGAAAAGAAGCTCCTGGAAAGTCCACCACGGATCCTACCAGAAGGGTAAGAACAATTCAGGATCAGTAGTCCCTATGTCTCGTCATGCCAAATGGTCCACCTCTGATCACCTTCCAGTCCTAGCTCCCTCAACCTCGATCAATGTAGTACATCTCCTGCAATGACACAACCAGGTACCGGAGGATCCCATGTAGGGGTGAGTATAAAAATACTTAGTAGGGACCCTGAGACCCCTTAGGTATTTTAATGTTCTACGAATGAAAAAACACAATGAAACCTATATCTATTTCTCAGTGGTTCCTCGACTATCAACTGGTCATCTGTACGGCAGGTCGGGAAATAACAAGCCATGTGGTCGAGCCTGCCGAACGTGTAGCACTGCATGTACCTTGTCTATCCTCTTCTACCTTGCGAGCCCCGCACCTCTGACCCTGTGTCCCAGGACCATCCACCAGAAGGTCTGGTCTTCTTGGGCCTCTATGTCATCTACCTAATACCTTCCGCAAATGACTCTGTAACGTGCCACCCAGTGGAGGATCTCGCTGTCTGTGGCTATTCACCAAGGAGTCTCTCAACCAAAAGTGCTCGCTCAAGAACCCCATCCTGTGTCGATATACTGAGAGATATCATCGATGCTCTGATCTCCCTTCATATACCCTGTTCAAATGTCTGGGACCTCAAGAAGGGGTCTCGCACCTTGTCAGTGGAGTAGCATGAGAGATCATTGAACCTCACCATGTACTGGTCCATAATCATGCTACCCTGTGATAGGTGTAGCAGCTCATGTATAAGAACAGAGTGTATGGTTGCTAGGATGAACTCTGCACTAAAAAGGGTCTCAATGTCCGCCAAGATGAGGGTCGTGTCGTCTTGTTTCTGGAGCATCAAGTGCTGCCATCTCCCTACTTCTTCTTGGAAGAGAATGGCTACTAGGATCACCATAAGGTCAGTTGGTGTCCTAACCAAGCCAAAAACTCTGACCATAGCCTCTATCCAGTCCTTAGCCACATGCAGGTCTATCTCTCCTCAGAACATCGGAGGCCACTGCCACTAAAACTCGTGCAACGTGCTCAGTCAGCGTGCACCCTATACTGGTGGGGTTAGTGGAAATGGCCCCCAAATGGTGGTGGTGCTTCTTGGACACCACCTAAAGCTGATAACGCTATAAGATAACCTTGTACCAAGGCCTCATCACTCGGTGGGCTGTCATCACGTACTCTCTCAAGAATCTTGGTTGGCTATCTATGTGGCATCATCCTGAAAGAATAATAATGTGCCACAATCAATAAGTTACACCTAGTGAGTTGACACAATGAAATCACAAGAAAAAAATCATTAAAAACCCACACACTCAGTGATTCTGTGTACTAATTCTTAAATCAGAATTTAGGGTCCTAATGTATTGATACATTGGCCGACGCCCCAACGCTAGATTCCCCAAACTGAAAACCACACTCATAACACTTAACACTATTTCCGCACTGAAATGATCAGATTCCTAGATCATAGGTAGAACCAACTCTTCCAATTCCACTTTTTCACGACCTGTACCTCAGGGCCCGTGTCGTGACTACCCCAAGAACTCCTTCTAGAGTTCAGGGGCTAGTGACTAACATTAAAAACGAGTATCCATAAATAGAGAAGGAATTTCCTTTAAACCTCTACAAACACACAGAGAAGAATGCAAGAAGATGAAACCACAATGTAACTGTTTTATTAAAAGTGAGATGAAATTAAGGGGCCAAAATACAAGCCCAACGGAAAAGGTACAAGTACAACTGAAAAGTAAAAAATAGATGAAAAGTGAAAATCAGCTCATGGATCGTCCAACACGGATCATACCTAAAGGGTAGGTACAACTCACGATCATTAGTACCAACGTCTCTTCATGCCAAATGGTCTACCTCCAACAACCGTCTAGTTATGGATCCCTCAACATCGATCAATGTTGTACGTCATATGAAAAAAAACACAACCAGGTGCTGGCGATGCCCATCCAGGGGTGAGTATTACGATACTTTATAGGGACCCTGAGACCGCGTTGGTCTCCTAAAGTTCCAGGATGAAAAAACCACAAATAAATACATCAACCCTACTTATGTATATACCCATACATATTCCTAAGTTAAAATTATATACTCATCTCATACATGATGGATAATTACCATAAAGGTAACACCACGATGACAGGAAGTACCACACATGTAAAAGACTTAGTTCAAACAAAGTCTCAACTTAAACCAAGTATTAGAGAAGTAAATAATTACAGATGATTATTATCAAAGCTAGATCATCTCATTATTTCAAGAGGCACTACTTCTGACCATACAATGTATGTCCCACACAAGATCGATAGGTAACTGACCCCCGCTGACCTTCACAGGATGTGACCCACACAGGATCGATAGGTATCTAACCCCCACAATGAACCAAAAAAAATCTAACCCCCATGGGATCTTTGAGAGATTAACCACATAAGATTTGACCCACACAGGATCGGTGCTGGCCCACATATGATTTCGTTGTACTAACCTCTATATGATCTATCTTCAACCTCTGCTGGCAGCCACTAGATTCGCTGCACCCGGTGTGCTTGGGTTCCGTAGAATATTCCATCAAGGTATCAGTCATACATATACTAGAAAAAATATCCACAATGTAGTTACCCGAAGTACCTCTATGTCTTCAGGTTTCTAACATGATAGACGGTGCGTCAATCGAATGCTCGGTCCGTGAGTTATAAGTGTTTTTGTTCTGGGGGCTCGGTTGGATTCTGGTTCGATCAAACCTTAAATTACTCCAAATGTATACAAAACTCAATAAGAGTATACCAAAATTAACTTCTTGACCCATAGATCCTAATTCCGTAGACGGATCATCAAACAGATGTCCGGTTCATATGATATGGCCCTTTAAGTGTTCATGGTCCCTGTCTGACACGGCCCAACCCGGTCTGGGCTGCGCCGCGGCGAGCTTGGGCTACATTTCTGAGTTCTAGCCTAGCCACAAGGGAAGTCCTCACATAGGGCATCCCACAAGGGCATCCCATCCCGTAGAGGGTGGCCCGCAATGGGCATCCCGCAAAAAGGGCGGGCCCCAAAGGGGTAGCCCGCAAAAAGGGAAGCCTCTAAAGGGGCGGCCTGAAATTAGTAGCCTGACCGCGTGAGGAACGGACCACATAGGGTAGGCCTGGACTTACAGGGCATGTCCCTTGAGGGGGCTTCCTGGCCGTGTAGGGCATGGTCTGCGAGGGGAGAGTCTTGGCCGCGTAGGGTGCAGCTCCCGAGACACTGGCCTGGCCGCTATCCGCCTGAGCAGGAAAGGGGGAAAGAATTCCCACCCAGTATCCCAAACTCCCAAATGGCCTAGAGGATAATCATTTTTCCAAGTGTCAGTGCCATGGGGGCACCGCCCGGTCGCCACAAAACCCACCGGAGGCATGGGTTCTGCCTCCACTGTAGCTTCGGTCGTGGCTTCTTCTCACCGGTGATGCACTGGTCGTGCCCCCTCCCCTCTCACCAGTGTAATGCTGGTCGCGCTACCTCTCCTCTTATATATGGAGTATGTGTCTTCCTCCTCCTCCATCCATTGAGGCTGATGATATGCGGCCCTCTACTCATCGGCGGCATGTGACAGTGTGTCACAAGTCCTCCATGGTAGGTCAGTGCAGGTCGTTCTGATGACTACTACGGATTTGTGCCATGGCCCCCTCTTATGGTGCGTTTCATTGCACCACCTCCTTTCTAGCTGGATGGTTTAATTGTGCCAATGGTCTTCCATAGAGTCGCAACGATATAAAGATAGTGGAGGGTTTAGTTTCAGTTCTTTATGCCTGCGCCTTCCGCGTTAGCTCGTAACAAGATACAGGATAAAGTTGTTCAACAAAATTCACTTGAATTAAATAGAAATTAAAACCTCTACCACATAAATCCATTGTAAAATGTCCACGCTTGACAGTAGATCATGTATTTTTTTCTTTCAATAGGTTCCCAATTACATCGCTCATTCATCGTCCTTCGGTTTGTGGTTTGGTGTCACCCATCACCTCCCACAGGGATCGGCTCAGTCCTCTAAGGGTTCATCATCATGACACTCCTTCAGAACTTCGTTTCTTGGTGAAACTATCTGAAACCTCTATACAAGTTCCATATAAATAAAATTGAGTGGGGGGGGGTATGTAACGACGTGGCTAATTAATGGGGGCTCATTAATTAGGAACCTTTTAAATTCCCCAATGATGTTGTTACTTTAGATAGACAAGTCAAGAAATTTATTGGCTTGAAACATCACAGGACCCACACACTACCTTTCTGTTGGTGGAGAAGAAAGAAAATAAAATAATAAGAAATATTATTTCATTTCTCTTAAAAAGTCACAAAACATAACTTTTTCTCAAAACCTACTTCGATCAAAGTAAATTATCCCAAAAGTGAATCTCGACGCTGCGGATTCAACGGTCCCTCAAATTTTTAATCTGGGCACCGGTTCAAAAGACATAAAACACCACTCATGAGTTTACTCAACGTACCTTATAAAATGTTCATAAATTCATTCTGGGCATGCTGGGCCACAAAATCAGGCACCGTCAAATCTCACAGACTCGTAATAATTACATATAATTAAAAAAAATACAATGAAAATCTGGGTCATTATAATATTTTATTCCACAATTAAGGAATGTGGAATACATAAATGTAATTTCCCAACAAATAAGTATATGAGAATAAAGGTGTATCCCCTTGGTAGAGAAATGGGTTTGGTATTCACTACATGATGGAATATCATAGTGAAATTTCATCAGCATAACGACGTCAAGTATAATGTCCTAAAACTGGTTGAAGAAAAAAATTGCATCTCTAATCATTTATACATGATGTGGATAGTAATGATATCATTGAACATTATTCCTCCCAAAATCAAAATTGAATTTAACTGCATAATAAAAAAAATTTGAATGGGATTGAGGACAGAGAAATCTCGTATGGAATTTCCTCATGGTAACAGGTGCATATAAAGGATAATGAATGGATTAATGAGAATGGAAGGATGATATCATTATTTTTAAATGAAATGGTTAGTAATGGGAGTGTGTACCAATCTATCCCATTATTTGAAAGATGAAATAAGAAGTCATATCACAAAAGGAGTTCTTGATAAAAGATGAGAGTGGAAGATCACTTACCTTGATGTGCGATTCAAATGTCTTTGGAGATTCTTCATGGGATATTTTGGGAGCCTTGGGAGGACTCTAGGGAGCAGGTGGAAGGGGGTGGCCAAGATTAAATGATTTCGACTGAATAGAAATGGGATCTTGGTTATTTTTATATTGGAAATGAGGGGGGGTTTATTTATTAATATAGTTTTGGATTTAACACACTAAAATATTCAAAACCACAAAACAACCCATGGAGTTTTCTAATGGTTTATGGAAAAAGGGAGTGGTATAAATTATTTTATATGGATATGGTATGATTATATTAAAATATTTCCATTTCTTATGTTGAGCTGAGTCATACTTTCAAGGATATTATTTTAAAATCCTAAAATATATTATCCATTTTGGAGGATTCAGTTTGGCCTTAAAAATTAAATCAAATAAACATAAAATAATATTATTTTTAAGTAAAGTCAATATTATTCCATGATTACCATTTTTAGTATTTAGTACATCATTAATGGTCCATTATGATGTCATAAAACACAACATATATTTATATTGAATTTTATTTGTACAGAAAAAATAAGACTATATCAGAAAATTATGAAAAAATTCTAATTGGATAATTTAGAAATCATGATTAAAAAATTAATATTCATTTTATCTAAATAATTTTCTATATATTGCAATTTTTATTTTTATAATAAAATCCAACTGTTATTTAAATTTTACAAGTTTTATCAAAAATAATTTTTAATCATTAATTAAAGTTAAATTTGACTTCAAAATAATTATATGATCAATTATATACAATAAAATTAACTTAATAATAGTATTTTATTAGAATGTTAGTTAATTCTAAAATACATTAATTATCTAAATTATATTTCATATTTTAATTTAAATATTAACAAAAAATACTATATGTTCATTAAAAATCATTAACAATGTAACAATAACATAATGAAAGTATATTCATTATTCTATACAAAGCTAATGTACATAATTATAATACCATGTTCGTCTTAAATATCCCTTTTTTATAATAGAATATGTTCAAATAGTAAGGTGTGTGATGGTTGGGCTTTCATGGGGTCGTTCATTGAACAAATATTGGGATATGATCTCAATAATCATGAGCTTCCCCAGTAAATGGTTTCTCTCATACTTAAGTTATTGGATATGAACATGGTATTGGTCTAGGGAAAATAACCAAAATTCTATCTCCCTTATAAGCTCCAATAAATTTCATTCATTTGGTAAGATCCTCCTAGTTGAGGCTATCAATTCTTCTGTCTATGTCGTAATGATTTGTTAAAACCCTATATTTATACTAGTCATGTGATCACTATTCAACGACTATTAATAAATGGTGGTGATATGTAATAGTCATTTAAAAGTAGTCCATGTGTTTTCTATATCAATAACGAATTTAATTAAATCAAAATAAATTTAATTCTATTCTTAAATGATTGGTTTGTCACAACATTCCCCCATAAGAAAATTCTCCGTCAAAATTTCCATTTCCCACACTAAAACAAATGAGGGTAACACTTCTTGATCACCTCCTATAGTTCCCAAAAATCATCTTCAAACTTGTAATTTCTCCACAACCCCATGACGAGGGGAATTTTCTAATTTAGTTGAACATTTTTCCTTTGATCTAATATCTAGATTAGATGCTCCTAATAGGATAGGTAATTCTCCAATGATACCAAAAGTGGGATGAGTACATGTGAGGTGTTTAGGATGTACATCCTTTAAATGGATTCATTCAATAAATAATGAACAAGGGATTTTTTTGGGAGTTCTAGTTGGTAGTTCACTACACCGATGTGATCAAGGTTCTCAAATGGGACAATATACATTGGACTAATCTTTACCTTCTTCCCAAATCACATGATACTCTTACATAAAGATATCTGGAGGCAATCCATGAATCCTAAATCGAACTCTAGGTTTCATCGATGTTTTTCTTCATAGATCTTTTTGTTGACTTTGAGAATCATTGACGTGGTTCTGGATGGTCATAACCTTCTCCACCATTTCATTGACCATTTCTGGGCCTAGAAGTTTTGGTTCCCCAACTGTATCCCAACATTCCACTGTTCTATAACTCTTCCCATTGAGATATTCAAAAATATCAATTTGGATTATCCAATGAAATCTATTTTTGAAGAATAACTCCACCATAGGAATGTGTCGGTCCCATATGACTTTGAATTCCATTGAGAAATATCTCAATATATCATTATGTGTTCGGATAGTCTGAATAGATTGACCATCATATTGAGGGTTATAAGTTGTACTAATGTTTATATCTGAGTCTATATCTTTCTATATACTTTTCAAAATCATAATGGTGAATATTAGATCTCATTTGGACATATTCGATACTGGTAAACCATGCATCCTTACCACTTCTCTAATGTGTAGATGCGGTGGTTGATCTACAGAGAAATCCTCCAAAACCAAAATGATGTGTTCATTCTTTCTAAGAAAATCCAGATTATCCTAGATTGAATTGGTTCCTCATGGATGTCTTCAGAAGTCCGGTATATGACAACCTTTCTTTTATTACAAACTTAAAAATGATTTATTACATAAAACATCCCTTGATACAACAAATAATATCGAGAGGTTTAGTGTCTTTGGGGATTAGGATCATTACATAAAATCTTAAAACATGAAATAGAACATCTTTATTGAAAACTTCCTTTACATGACCACTACATTCCTTCGTACTTATCATTGCATGGGATAACCTAAGGACATGCATAAGAAAAGGGTGAGCTATAAAGCCGAGTAAGGGAGTAAACATGGAATAAAATGAGGAGTAAAATACAAGTTACACAATAGTCATATCAATAGAGCATAAGAAAAACATGAATATAAAGGAATGATAAAGAATTATAATCATAACATGCAAATGTGGAAACAACACATAACATGGAATTAGCACGATCCAAGGCTCATTGCACATAGAGCATGAGTAAATCGTCATTGCACATAATGCACGAGTAAACCCTCATTTCACTTTAATTAGCATGAGTCAACCCTCATTGCACATGACGTATCATGATACTATACATTACCCAATGCATTGGAGTGCTATAAGGGTGCACCCTTCCTAAACATTTCATTTCATGCATAAGTGTGCCACATGGATCATAAAACATGGATTCATAAAACATAATAATTTATTCCACGATAAAGGAATGTGGAATTCATAGATGAAACATTATAATCAATATGTAAATGTGTATAAAGGTGAATACCCTTGTTGTAGAAATGGGCATGGTATTCAAAACACAATGACATTGGCTTAGAAAATCGGTGCGATTTCGCCAGTGTAACGACATGACATAAGAATTCATAAAAACGGTTGATGAGAGAGAAAAGAGTTCCTCAACATATTTAAATGTAATTAACAGTAAGAAGGTCATATATATACATGTCCCAACAATTTTAATGGAATTTATATTCATGATACAAAAGTATTACTTGAATGTAAATGGGGAGAGAGAAGTTCCTTTCAGAATTTCAGCATAGTAACAGGAGTACATGGGAGGAATTTAATGAGAGAGAAAGGATCTCCCAACATTAAAATATAAATAGGGCAGTATGAGGGAGGATTGAAACCATACCCCAACATTCATAATTGAAATTAAAAGGTAAAAAAAACTTAAGGAAAATTGGACAAAAATGAGAAAGGAAGAAAAACCCTTACTTGGAAGTGTGCTTCCAAAGGCTAGAGAGAGACTTGTGAGAGGCTTCTTGGGAGCTTGGGGAAACTTGGGAGTATTCTAGATAGAGTACTACAGAGGTTTGTAGAACTCCAAAGGCTTTGAGTGAGGAGGGAGTGGATTCTTGGGTGGGTTTATATAGGAAAGTTGAGGGAATTCTTTATTATTTAGGTTTGGGACCCCTTATATTAAATTAATCCAAACCACAAACCATCCCATGGTTTGTGCCCATGGTATATTCCAAATGTAAGAAGAAAATATTATTTTATAAGGACAAAGTCCTAAATTCTAAAAATATTAGGGTTGCTTATGTGGAGGTGATTCACACTCCCATGGAAATTAATTTAAAAGGACATGGTGTTTAATCAGCCTTGAGGGGTCCATTAATGCTTTGAATAGTAATCCAAACAAACCAAAAATCACATTATTTTAATGGTAAAACATATATTGGCCGAACATAAAGATTATATTATTTTATTACATCACTATTGAGTCATTATGATGTCATAAAACACATTTTATATTTAAACGGTATTTAATTTTTACTCAAAAATTTGACTGTCTCAGAAAATTATGAAAAATTCACTATTGGATAATTTTGACGTCCTGATTCCAAAAATTACATATATTTTATCTAAATAATTTCTTAAATATGTTAATTTTCACTTTTAAAATAAAAAACGACATTTATCGAAAATTCACAGGTTTTGACAAAAATGGCTTTGAAACCTTAATAATAATTATAATTTCATTCATACAATTATATGATCATTTATATATAATAAAATTAATCTAATAATAATAATAATAATAATAATATTTTATTAAAATAATATTTAATTAAAAAATCCCTTAATTTAATAAAATAGATTTCTTAATTAAATAATTACTAAAAACACCATTCGTACTTTAAAAACTATTTACAATGTATCAATAATGACAAGAAATTATAATCATTATTATATAAAAAAATAATGTACATGAACATAGTACTATCTATTAGTTACATAACCCCTTAAAACAGCCGCATAAGACCTAAGGGTAAGGTGTGCGATGGTGAGAGACTCTTGGGGTGGCTTGGATAACATCACTCGAGTGGTAATTTCTATCAACTTCCACTTCTCCCATAGACGGTCCCGATCGAGCTTGACATGGTGAAGATCAGCATGGGCTTGGTCAAGAGCGAAGCCCAAGGATGCCACCTCTTTTCCGAGCTCTGATAAATGGGCTTCGTATGGGTCAATTCTACTGGATGAGGCCATCGATTCCTTTGTCTAATTAAAATTGGATGTGTTAAAGCCCTATATTTATACTAATCATGTGATCACTATTCAACGACTACAAAAGTAAGGGTCAAAATTTGTATCATAAAACCAATGAAGATGACATTTTATAAAAACATTTTATATAAAGAGACATTTAATAAGATCAAGAGGAATTTTCCATTAATGAAACTTTGCGTCGTTATAATATTCCCCCCTTAAGAAATTTCACCCTCGAAATTTTCCTTTTCCCACACTAAAATAGATGTGGGTAACTCACCTTCATCATTTCCTCCAATTGAAATGTTGCTTCTTCAAACTTGTGGTTTCTCCACAATACTTTGACGAGGGGCATTGTCTTATTTCATAGAACTTTTTCTCTATGATCTAATATCTTCACTAGTTCCTCTTCATAAGAAAGATCTTCTTCCAATTGTACCACCTCAGAAGATAGTACATGTGAAGGGTTCGATATATACTTCCTTAAGAGGGATACATGAAAGCCATCATGTACTTTGGCCATTGTAGGTGGAAGTTCTAGTCGATAGGCCACAGCCCCAACACGATCAAGAATATCAAAGGGGTCGATGTACCATGGACTTAACTTCCCTTTCTTTCCAAACCTCATGACCTTCTTCCATGGAGATATACGTATAAAAACCATGTCTCAAACATTAAACTCAAGGTCGCAACGACGATTATCTCCATAACTATTTTGTCGACTCTGGGCTGCCTTGATATGATGCTGAATAGTTTTTACCTTCTCCACCATTTTCTCGACCATTTCTAGTCCAAGCATCTTACATTCACCGACCTCATCCCAACATGTCGGTGTTCTGCACCTTTTCCCATATAGGGATTCATATGGTGCCATTTGGATGATCGAATGGAAATTGTTATTATAAGAGAAATCAACCAGAGGAAGATGTTGATCCCATCCTCCTTTAATGTCCATTGAGCATGCTCTCAACATATCTTCAAGTGTTTGGATAGTCCGCTCGGATTGGCCATCAGTTTGAGGATGATGGGCTGTACTGATGTTTAGTTCAGTATTTAGAGCATCTTGAAGACTCTTCCAAAACATAGAGGTGAATCTTGGATCTCGGTCAGACACAATAGATAGTGGCACTCCATGAAACCTTACCACTTCCCTGATATATATCCGTGCTAGTTGATCCAATGAGAAATCCTCCCAAATATCAATGAAGTGTGCAGTCTTTGTAAGACGATCCACAAGAACTCATATTGCATTGTTTCCTTTGGATGTCCTTGGAAGTCCGGTGACAAATTCCATGGTGATGTTCTCCCATTTCCATTCTGGTATGGGAAATGGTTGCATCATCCCCTTAGACTTCTGCCTCTCTGCCTTCACTTGCTGACACACCAGGAACTTTTATGTATATTCAGAGATCTCCTTATTTATATTATCCTACCAAACGTTTTCTCACAGATCCCGATACATCATTGTGCTCCCTGGGTGAATAGAGAAATTTGAACAATGTACATCATCCAAAAGTTCCTTCATCATCTCTAGACTTGATGGAACACATATTCTTTTCCCAAAAAACACTATTTCTTCTTCATTAAAATTAATCTCCGAGGATTTCCCTTTTTCGAAAGCTTCCACTTTTTCTTGAATTCCTACATCAACCTTTTGAGCATCCTTTAACCTTTCCAAATGAGACGGTTGAGAAATCATTTGTGAAATGATTGATGATGTTCCCTTCTATATGATTACAATGTCCATTTTCATCAAGTCTAAGAAGGTTGGATCCTTCTCAATTCTCATCATTGATAGAATCACTGGATGTTTTCTACTTAGGGCATCTTCCACCTTGTTCTCATTCCTAGGGTGGTAATGGATTGAACAGTCATAATCCATGATGATCTCTATCCATCATCATTGGCGCATATTAAGCTCTTTCTGTGTGAATATATATTTAAGACTCTTGTGGTCAGTATATATCTCACATTTCTCCACATATAGATAATGCCGCCAGATTTTCAAGGCAAAGATCACCGCTGTCAACTCCATATCATGCGTTGGATAGTTTCTCTCAAGGTTTTTCAACTGACTTGAGGCATAGGATATCACATTTTCATTTTTCATCAGTACAGAGCCTAAGCCCTTCTTTGAAGCATCACTGAATACCACAAAAAGTTCCCCACTTGTGGGTAATCTGAGCACGGGTGCAGTGATAAGCCTCATTTTCAACTCCTTGAAGCTTTCTTCGCATTCATAACTCCAAGAAAACTTTAATCTCTTTAAATTTAGCTTGGTAATATGGTTGGACAATCGTGAGAAATTTCTCACAAATCGTCAATAATATCCAGCTAACCCCAAGAAGTTATGGATATCTGTCATCGATGTTGGCCTTGTCCATCCCTCAATTACATCTGTTTTGGAGGGATCCACAGATATCCCATTGTTTGTGATGATATGGCCTAAGAATGAGACCTCCTTCAAACAGAACTCACACTTGATGTAATTTGCATAGAGCTTCTCCTTGCGCAAAGTCTCCTGTACAGTTCTTAAATTTTCCTCATGATCCTCCTTGGTTTTAGAGTATATTAGAATATCATATATAAAGACTACCACAAATTTGACTACGTAATCTCCAAAGACTCTATTCTTTAAGTCCATGAATATTTCTGGATCATTAGTGAGTCCAAAAGGTGTTACTATGAATTCATAGTTCCTGTATCTTGTGCAAAAAGCAGTCTTGGGGATATCTTCCTTCTTCACCGTTACTTGATAATATCCCGACCGCAAGTCCACCTTGGAGAAGTATTGTGCTCCATGCATCTGATCAAAGAAGTCATAAATTATTGGTAGAGGATACTTGTTCTTTATCGGGATTTTTTTATGTTCACGATAATCGATACAAAGCCGCATTGACCCATCCTTCTTCTTGATGAAGATGACCGGTGCACCCCATGGTGAAGCACTTGGGCGTATAAACACTTTATCCAGATTCACCTATAGTTGTTTCTTCATCTCTTAATGCTCTATAATATCCATTCTATATGGATTCATGGATATTGGTAAAGCCCCAGGTATAAGTTCAATTAAGAATTCGTCATCTCTTCTAGGAGGAAGACCAGACAGTTCCTCAGGAAACACTTCAGCGAATTCCCTCACAATAGACATTTCTTGAAGGATTGTTTCTTCCTTCGACTCAATTATCTAAGCCAGATACGCGTGCTCATAAGGCAGTAATATCCATGCTTGGGATGATGGAGCTAAAGTAGATTCATCTTCCTCCTTACATTTGTAAAGAAACGGGGGTCGATTCTCCATATGGAGTGTGATTTCCCTCTCCTGACACTTTATATTGGCTATATATAAGGAAAGCCAATCCATGCCAAAAATTGCATCAAATTCCACCCTAGGGAGTATGACGAGGTTCTCTGGGAAATTAAATCCACATATTATAATAGGGGAGGACTTATATTCATGGGATCCAATGATTGCCCCATTTTCCGTACTCACCGACATCTTCAAATCCATGATTTGTGGTGGTGCTGGGATTTTTCCATTAAACATTCGAGATATAAAAGAATGCATAGAACCTGAATCAAAAAGTACATTATCTATTTCTGAATGAATAACTAGCGTACCTATCACCACTTCATTGTCGGGGTTCACTTCAGCAGAAGTGATGGAAAAAGCTCTTCCTTGCTGCCATGGAGGTTGTTGGTTGCCTCCGAAAACCCTTGGATTAGGGCACTGATTTTCAAAATGACCCGGTTCTTTGCATTTGTAGCATTAAACAATGCGTTGAGGTTCAAACAGAGCATTACTCTCCTCTGTCGCAGCCCTGGGTCTTTCTTGTCGATAGTTAACAGCTAGGTGCCCTTCCCATCCACTCCTGAAGCATTTCCTCATCCCCTTATGGAAATTTCTAGGGTGCTTCTTTCCGCCCTTTTGGCAAGTGGGGTGTTGGATCTTCATAGCACCGTTGGATTTATCCATCAGCCCACCAGCATTGAAGTGAAACTTATACTTCTTATCCTATTGATACCCATGTGATTCTCTGATCTCCATTTCAACCTTGAGGGTACATCGGAAAATTTCTCCATAGTTGTCAAAGTTACGGATCGCCAATGCTTTCCACAGGCTAGGCTTAAGCCCACCAAAGAAGCGGTCAACTTTTCATTCTGGGATAACGATACAGCCGGAAGTGTATCGTGCAAGCCTTGTGAAGTTTTCCTCCTACGCTCCAACAGATTCTTCATCTTTTTTCTTGAGGGAAAGGAAGTCCCTTTCCATCTTAAGCTAGAGGGTGCGCGTAAAATATTTATCAAAAAACATCTTCCGGAAATCCTTCAATTCAAACACCTCGATCTCCTCCTCCGGCTTCATATTTTTTATCAACATCCACCATTGATCAGCTTCGCCCTCTATACGTTAAGCCTCTAGGAGAACCTTCTCTTGTTCAGAACATTGAAGGATGGAGAAGATCTTTTCAATGGAGTTGATCCACTGTTCAGCGATCGTGGGATCAGATGATCCACTAAAAGTAGGAGGCCTTTGTCTCATGAAGCACTCGATAGTGACTTGTTCTTTCTTAGGGGGGTTTTGACGCTCTTCGTGACCCGTGTTTATATTAAATTCTTTATTTAGCTGAGAGAGAAGCATGAAAAAGTTCACAATTCCCGCTCCAATTGGATTGGGCATCTCATTAGTATAGTCATCACACTGATCTTCACATCGGTTGTTAGCCCGAGTCCTCCTATTACCGGCCATTGGCTGGAATAAAAGAAATGTTAGGGGGTAACACAAAAAGGATAATCCAAAGACAAATGTTTATGACTTAGAAATAAACATTCATTTCCTTAACTCATGAGTTTATAGGCTTCAATCTAGGCTTTTCATGATCTATTATCTAACATATATTCTTAGGGGAATTTTTTTTAATTCCCTTAATAAAGGTTCATACTAAGATTGTGAATTTATCAAAACAAATCCCCTGGGAGTGTCGTAACCAAGAGTGAAGCAAGGCCCATTGTCGTCCACCAGTTCTCGTTCGAGTCTATCTCAAAGTGGTGTTTTCAGGTTTTACCCCTAGGATATATCTGTGCCTGAGTCGCCTCTACCTGCTCGTATCCAGATAGGGATGTATTTGTTTGATAATTCACTTTCTCAGTACTTACCAAAACTAAGGGATGTATTTATTATACATAGTCTTGCCTCTAAGGCAATACTAGGGTTTTCTAATCCTAATCCCAAAAATAACTAAACCTATCCTCTGATACGAACTATGACAACACTGCTTTTATCAAAAACATAAACATGACTTATTACATAAAACTTCACTTGATACAACAAAGAAGATCAATAGGTTTAGTGTCTTTGGGTCTTAGGATCATTACATAAAAACATGAAATACAACATCCTTATTGAAAACTTCCTTTACATGGACACTACATTCCTTCGTACTTAGCATTGCATTGGCTAACCTGGGGACATGAATAAAAAAAGGGTGAGCTATAAAACCCAGTAATGGAGTACACATGGAATAACATGAGGAGTACAATACCTGTTAGTCAATAGGCTTATCAATAGAGCATAAGAAAAACGTGAACATAAAGGCATGATAAAGCATGATAATCATAACATGGAAATGTGGCAACAACACTTAACATGGAATTAGCATGAGCCAAGGCTCATTGCACATGGAGCATGAGTAAATCCTCATTTCACATAAAGAACGAGTAAACCCTCATTGCACTTGAATTAGCATGAGTCAACACTCATTTCACATGACGTATCATGATACTATACATTACCCAATGCATTGGAGCGCTATAAGGGCACACCCTTCTTAAATATTTCATTTCATGCATAAGTGTGCCACATGGATCATAAAACATGGATTCATAAAACATAATCATTTATTCAACGATAAAGGAATGTGGAATTCATACATGAAACTTTATAATCAATATGTAAATGTGTATAAAGATGAATACCCTTGATGGAGAAATGGGTATGGTATTCACTACACAATGGAATTGGATTAGAAAATCGGCGCGATTTCGGCAGCGTAACGACGTGACATAAGAATTCATAAAAACGGTTGATGAGAGAGAAAGGTGTTCCTCATCATATTTACATGTAATGGATAGTAATGAGGTCATATAGATACATGTCCCAATAATTGTAATGGAATTTAGATTCATGATACAAAAGTATTACATGAATGTAAATGAGGAAAGAGAAGTTCCTTTCACAATTTCAGCATAGTAACGGGTGTACATGGGAGAAATTTAATGAGAGAGAAAGGGTCTACCATCATTCAAACATAAATAGGGATGTATGAGGTAGGTGTGAAACAATACCCCAACATTAATAATTGAAATTAAAAAGGGAAAAACAACTTAACCAAAATTGGACAAAAATGAGAAAGGAAGAAAAACCCTTACTTGGAAGTGTGCTTCCAAAGGCTAGAGAGAGGCTTGTGAGAGGCTTGCTTGGGAGCTTGGGGCACATTGGAAGGATTCTAGAGAGATTAGGTCCGAGGTTGGACGAACTCAAAAGGCTTTCAGTGAGGAGGGAGTGGAAACATGTGTGGGTTTATGTAGGAAAGGTGAGGTAATTCTTTATTATTTAGGTTTGGGACCCCTTATATTAAATTAATCCAAACCACAAACCATCCCATAGTTTTTTCCCACGGGTTTTGGAAAAGGGAAGAGGAAAACATTATTTTATATGTTCAAAGTCCAAACTTATTAAAATATTAGGGTTTTTTATGTGGAGGTGAGTCACACTCCCAGGGAAATTAATTTAAACAGACAATGTGTTTAATAAGTCTTGAGGGGTCCATTAATGCTTTGAAAAGTAATCCAAACAAACCCAAAATCACATTATATTAATGGTAAAACATATATTGGCCAAACATAAAGATTATAGTATATCATTACATAACTATTGGGTCATTATGATGTCATAAAACACATTATATATTTAAACGGTATTTAATTTTGACTCAAAAATTTGACTGCCTCAGAAAATTATGAAAAATTCACTCCTGGATAATTTAGACATCCTGATTCCAAAAATAACATTTAGATTATCTAAATAATTTTCAAAATATGTTAATTTTCACTTTTAAAATAAAAACCGACATTTGTCGAAAATTCACGGGGATTTACAAAAATGGAATTCAAACCTTAATAAAAATTATAATTGTATTCATAAAATTATATGATCATTTATATATAATATAATTAATCTAATAAAATATATTTCTTAATTAAATAATAATAAAATAGCATTTGTACTTTAAAAACTATTTGCAATGTATTAATAATAACAAAAAATTATATTCATTATTATATACAAAAATAATGTACATGAACATAGTACTATCGATTAGTTACATAACCCCTTAAAACTGCCGCATAAGACCTAAGGATAAGGTGTGCGATGTTGACAGACTATTGGGGTGCCTCAGATAACATCGCTCGAGTGGTAATTTCTATCAACTTCCACTTCTCCTGTAGACACACTACGGGAAAAATGGGTATTTGCGACGGGCTATTTGTGACGGGAATAAATCCCGTCGTAAATAAGTAGTTTTTTGCGGCGGGTTAGCTTTCCCCGTCGCAAAAGAATGGGCGCGCTTTGCGCGCCAAATCGCGGGAAACGTATTTGCGACGGGCGGTTGTTGCCCGTCGCAAATACCGGTGGCGGTAAAAGGTATTTGCGACGGGAATATGCTCCCGTCGCAAATAGTATGTCGGCAGGTTGTTATTTGCGACGGGACCCGTCGTAAATAACTATTTAACCGTTCACCGTAATAAATGATGGTTAAGGTATTTGCGACGGGTACCGTCGCAACTAATCTAACCTATAAATACCCCCATCCGTTTTTTTCAATTCATTCTCAAACTCCATCTTCTCCTTCTCTCAAAATTCTATTTCTAGAGTTCAGTGTTTCTTAAGTTTAATTTTTTTCTCCGGAGTTGATATTGAAGTTTTCAAGAACGATCAGAGATCAAGCTCAGATCAATTTTAAAGGTATTTATTTTCATTTTAATTTAATATTTATTTAATTTTTTTTATTAGTTTCAATTATTCTTAATTAGTTGTAATTTAATTATGTTTACATTGTTTTGTTACTTAATAAATTTAAATTATTAGTATTGTTCATAGTTAATGGTAATTAGGAATAATTAGTAATAATTAGTAATAATTAAGAATAAATGCTAATAATTAGTAATAAATACCAATAATTAGGAATAATTACATTATTACATTATTAGTATATTTTATTATCAATATTAAAATAATATAATTTTTTATATTATATACAATTCTCCTTTCATCTGTGTGTTTGGTGTCTCCACATGTAATATTTGTATGTGGAGACAGAAAACACACAGATGAAAGGAGAATTGTATATAATATAGAAAATTATATTATTTTAATATTAATAATAAAATATACTAATAATGTTATTATTCCTAATTATTAGTAATTATTCCGAATTATTGGTAATTATATTAATAATTACCAATAATTACCAATAATTAGGAATAATTAATAATAATTAGTAATAATTACAAATAATTAGTAATAATTACCAATAATTAGTAATAATTAGTAATAATTATCAATAATTATCAATAATTAGTAATAATTAGTAATAATTAGTAATAATTAGTAATAATTACTAATAAGTACCACTAATTAGTAATAATTGGTAATAATTAGTAATAATTAGGAATAATTACCAATAATTAGTAATAATTAGTAATAATTTGTAATAATTAGGAATAATTAGTAATAATTACCAATAATTAGTAATAATTACCAATGATTAGTAATAATTAACAATAATTAGTAATAATTACCAATAATTATAAATAATTACCAATAATTACCAATAATTACCGATAATTACCAATAATTAGGAAAAATTACCAATAATTAGGAAAAATTACCAATAATTAGGAATAATTACCAATAATTAGTAATAATTACAAATAATTAGGAATAATTACCAATAATTACCAATAATTAGTAATAATTACCAATAATTAGTAATAATTACCAACAATTCGTAATAATTACCAATAAGTCGTAATAATTAATAATAATTAGTAATAATTACCAATAATTAGTAATTATTAGTAATAATTAGTAATAATTGCCGATAATTAGTAATAATTACCAATAATTAGCAATAATTACCAATAATTAGTAATAATTACCAATAATTAGGAATAATTACCAATAATTAGTAATAATTACCAATAATTAGGAATAATTACCAATAATTAGTAATAATTACCAATAATTAGTAATAATTAGTAATAATTAGGAATAATTACCAATAATTAGTAATAATTAGTAAGAATTACCATTAATTAGTAATAATTACCAATAATTAGTAATAATTACCAATAATTAGTAATAATTAGTAATAATTACCAATAATTACCAATAATTACCGATAATTACCAATAATTAGAAATAATTACCAATAATAAGGAATAATTACCAATAATTAGGAATAATTACCAATAATTAGGAATAATTAACTATAATTAGTAATAAATAGGATTAATTACCAATAATTAGTAATAATTAGGAATAATTACCAATAATTTGTAATAATTAGTAATAATTATCAATAATTAACAATAATTAGTAATAATTAGTAATAATTAGTAATAATTTGTAATAATTAGTAATAATTACTAATAATTACCACTAATTAGTAATAATTTGTAATAATTATGAATAATTACCAATAATTAGTAATAATTAGTAATAATTAGGAAAAAATAGTAATAATTACCAATAATTAGTAATAATTACAAATAATTAGTAATAATTACAAATAATTATCAATAATTACCCTTAATTACCAATAATTAGGAATAATTACCAATAATTAGTAATAATTACCAATAATTAGGAATAATTACCAATAATTAGGAATAATTACCAATAATTAGGAATAATTACCAATAATTAGGAATAATTACCAATAATTAGTAATAATTAGTAATAATTAGGAATAATTACCAATAATTAGTAATAATTAGTAATAATTACCAATAATTATTAATAATTAGTAATAATTAGTAATAATTACCAATAATTCGTAATAATTACCAATAATTCATAATAATTAATAATAATTAGTAATAATTACTAATAATTAGTAATAATTAGTAATAATTACTAATAATTAGTAATAATTAGTAATAATTAGTAATAATTACCAATAATTAGTAATAATTACCAATAATTAGTAATAATTACCAATAATTAGTAATAATTACCAATAATTAGGAATAAATACCAATAATTAGTAATAATTACCAATAATTAAGAATAATTACCAATAATTAGTAATAATTACCCATAATAGTAATAATTAGTAATAATTAGGAATAATTACCAATAATTAGTAATAATTAGTAATAATTTCCAATAATTAGTAATAATTACCAGTAATTAGTAATAATTACCAATAATTAGTAATATTTAGTAATAATTTGTAATAATTACCAATAATTACCAATAATTACCGATAATTACCAATAATTAGGAATAATTACCAATAATAAGTAATAATTAGTAATAATTACCGATAATTACCAATAATTACCAATAATTACCAATAATTACCGATAATTAGTAATAATTAGGAATAATTATCAATAATTAGTAATAATTAGTAATAATTACCAATAATTAGTAATAATTAGTAATAATTACCAATAATTACCAATAATTACCAATAATTACCGATAATTACCGATAATTACCGATAATTACCAATAATTACCAATAATTACCAATAATTAGGAATTATTACCAATAATTAGGAATAATTACCAATAATTACCAATAATCAGTAATAATTACCAATAATTACCAATAATTACCAATAATTAGTAATAATTACCGATAGGTAGGAATAATTACCAATAATTAGTAATAATTAATAATAATTACCAATAATTAGTAATAATTACCAATAATTAGTAATAATTACCAATAATTACCAATAATTACCGATAATTACCAATAATTAGGAATAATTACCAATAATTAGGAATAATTACCAATAATTAGGAATAATTACCAATAATTAGGAATAATTACCAATAATTTGGAATAATTACCAATAATTAGTAACAATTAGTAATAATTAGGAATAATTACCAATAATTTGTAATAATTTGGAATAATTACCAATAATTAGTAATAATTACCAATAATTACCAATAATTAGTAATAATTAGTAATAATTAAAAATTATTAGTAATAATTAGTAATAATTAGTAATAATTACCAATAATTACTAATAATTACCAATAATTAGTAATAATTTGTAATAATTAGTAATAATTACCAATATTTAGTAATAATTACCAATAATTAGGAATAATTACCAATAATTATGAATAATTAAAAAAAATTAGTAATAATTAGTAATAATTAGGAATACTTACCAATAATTAGTCATAAATAGTAATAATTACCAATAATTAATAATAATTACCAATAATTAGTAATAATTAGTAATAATTACTAATAAATAACAATAATTACCAATAACTACCGATAATTACCAATAATTAGGAATAATTACCAATAATTAGTAATAATTAGTAATAATTGCCAATAATTAGTAATAATTACCAATAATTACCAATAATTACCAATAATTAAAAATAATTACCGATAATTTGTAATAATTAGGAATAATTATCAATAATTAGTAATAATTAGTAATAATTACCAATAATTAGTAATAATTAGTAATAATTACCAATAATTACCAATAATTGCCAATAATTACAGATAATTACCAATAATTAGGAATAATTATTAATAATTAGGAATAATTACCAATAATTACCAATAATTAGTAATAATTACCAATAATTAGTAATAATTACCAATAATTACCAATAATTACCGATAATTAGTAATAATTACCGATAATTAGGAATAATTACCAATAATTAGTAATAATTAGTAATAATTACCAATAATTAGTAAACTCTATAATTATCCTTTCTTGAGTGTTTTTTCTAACAAATTATTCAAAAACAGTAATGCTTTTATATTTTATAGAAAAATATGGAACAACGAGGTCATCAACAATCATTATTAGGTGATCGCATATGGATAAATCAATGTAGAAATCCAAACGGTTCTAGTTTAAATCCAGTAAATGTAGAGGGTGTGGAGACTTTTTTATCATTTGCGGCATCAAATCCAGAATTTGTTTCAAAAGGCAAAATAAAATGCCCTTGTAGAAAATGTGCATTGAGAACGTTTGACATGTTTGACAAAGTGGGGGGACATCTCTTGCGTTTTGGTTTTCAACCAGATTATGTTTTTTGGTATCAACACGGTGAACGCAGTTCCAGAGCAGGAGATACCAACTTGATTCCGGATCCATCTCGTTTTCAAGATTTAGTACATGATGTTGCAGGTTCATCTGTTCAACATACAGAAACTCCGGCTGATATAGCTTCAAATCCTGAGTTGGCACCGTCTGAATTTTATGAGTTGTTGAGGTCTGCTGAGGATTCATTATATCCTGGCTGCAAGATGAGAAAATTAGAAGCAGTTGCAAAATTTATGGCTATCAAATCAGATAACGGAATGTTAAACACCTATTTTGACCAGATATTTTCTTTTCTTAAAACACTGTTACCCGAAGGAAATGTTTTTCGTGCAAATTACTATGAGAGTAAGAGGCTGGTTCGAAATTTGGGACTTACTTGTCAGAAGATTCATGCATGTTCAAATGACTACATTTTGTATTCTGGGGAAAATGAGTCGTTGGATAGTTGTCCCACATGTGGGAAACTGAGATATAAAGAAAGACAACATGGGAAGTTTGGTTTGATTCCTGTAAAACAGTTGAGATATTTTCCTCTTACATCCATACTTCAACATTTATTCATGTCTAAGAATACAACGACAATGATGTCATGGAATAAAGAGAATATTTCAACAGATAAAAGATTGAATTATCCAACCGATGGTGATTCGTGGACAAATTTTGATAGAGTGCATCAATCCTTTGCTTTAGAAGCTGTAAATGTTCGACTGGGCCTTTCCACTGATGGTTTCTGTCCGTTCGGATCTTATGGTAGTCAATATTAATGTTGGCCTGTTTTTTTAACTCCGTACAATTTACCTCCATGGATGTTGATGAAGGAGCCATATATGTTTTTGACTTTACTAATTCCAAGACATCCGAAGAAAAATATTGATGTTTATTTGAAACCATTGATTGATGAATTAAGTTTATTATGGAGTACTGGTGTCAATACATATGATGATGCAACCAAACAGAATTTCATACTGAGAGCAGCATTGATGTGAACAATTAGTGACTTCCCGGCTTATGGGATGTTATCTGGCTGGAGTACACATGGTCAGAAATCATGTCCTTACTGTATGGGAGAGAACAAAGCATTTATGCTCATTCATGGAAAGAAACCTTGTTATTTTGACTGTCATCACAAATTTCTTCCAGCTGATCATCCTTTTCGCAGAAACAGATCTCATTTTAGAAGTGGAACAGTTGAAAGGGATGGACCTCCAAAAATGCTTTCAGGTTCGGAGTTAAAAACAGTTTTATTTTCATTACCTCCCATCACTTTTGGTCCCATAATAAACCAACAGAAAATTTCTGGTTTTGGGAAAAACACAATTGGATTAAACGTAGCATATTTCAGGATTTCCCATATTGGTCTGATTTGTTGGTCCGACACATGTTAGATGTCATGCACATTGAGAAGAACTGTTTTGATAATTTGTTTCATACAGTTTTGGATACGCCAGGAAAGAGAAAAGACAATGTAAATGCACGTTTAGATCTTGCCCAAATCTGCAGGCGTCCAGAACTGGAACTGTTTGAGAATGTCAGAACAGAAAGGTTACTGAAACCAAAAGCAGCTTATACACTGTCTAAAGAAAACCATTTATTATTTTGTCAGTGGATTGTAGATTTGAGACTTCCAGATGGTTGTGCTTCCAATTTGGGTATATGTGTAAAGAATGGTCATATAACTGGATTAAAAAGTCATGATTGTCATGTTATAATGGAAAGAATTCAATCCATTGGATTAAGAGGTCTGTGTAATTCTATGATTTGGGATTCCATAACAGACAGGTCTCATTTTTTTCGGGAAATTTATGCGGCTACAGCAGATTATGATGCTCCAGGAAAACTTGAAGAAGATGTTGTTGTAATTATATGTAAACTGGAAAAAATATTTCCGCCATCTTTCTTCGACTCAATGGAACATTTGATGTTACATTTTCCATATAAATCCAAATGTGGTGGTCCAGTACAGTTTTGATGGATGTACCCATTTGAAAGAGGCATGATAAAATTGAAAATAAAAGTACGTAATAAAGCATCAGTTGAAGGATCTATTACAGAAGATTATTTGCAAGAGGAAATATCATTTTTTTGCTCCCATTATTTTGAATCTGAGTATCCTTCAAAACACAACCGAATGGGATAGAACCAGAGGAATATTGATGAAATCGACAATCAATTATCTGTTTTCAACCAGCCAGAGCTTGGCTTTGGTGGAGTTTATGAACGCTGGCTTTCGGATGATGAACATCCCAGAGCTCATAGGTATGTTCTGCTCAACTGTGAAGAGATGACATCAGTTGTACTGTAAGTGTTTATATCACTTATTCTATCATTTATGTTACAGTAAATAACTTTGGTTTTTGTAGGTTGTATGATAATCATATCAAGAAACAAATTCCACAAATTACAGTAGCTACTCTCGAAGAACACCGACTGAAAAATTTCTCTCAGTGGTTTCAAAAACTGGTAACATAAATTTTTTATCTTTTAGCAACTCATTCAATGTATAGTTTACTGTATTGATAATTATTTCACAACTTTTCAGGTGTCTCAACATGCTGATAAAATTGGCAAACGGCTCTGTATATTGAGTAACCCACCTTCCAAATTTGTTAAAACTTATAATGCATATGTGGTGAATGGATTTTGATTTCACACACATGCATATGGGGAATCGAAAAAAACAATGAACAGTTGAGTTACCTTGAGAGGATCTCATCATCGAGAAAATGAAGTTGACTTTTATGGAATACTTGATGAAATCCATGAACTCTATTATCTTGGACAACATTACATAACCATGTTCAAATGTCGGTGGTTGGATACAGAGAGAGCCGTGGACCACATGGGAGCAGATTCCCATTGATGTGCAGCAGGCCATGTTCGGCCATTGGTTGGTACGTACGTAAATAAATAATTTTTATTTTGAAAATTATTTCATTTCTAACATGATATTTTGATTTATTTGTAGGTTTTATGGTATCCGATCGGGGATACCATGCGTGACGCAAACCACAAGGCATGGGAGGTGGCCACGCATGATCGCTTGTGTCAATTTTTGCACAATTTAAGAAAAGCTGCAATGAAGAAAGCAGGAGTGTCATATTTTGACGAGTCATGTAGAGCACACCGACCAGAGTACATTTCATCCCATGTATTGGATGGATTATGTGCGCACTGGTTGAGTGGTGCCTTTCAGAGGAGATCATTGGTGGGGAGGCAGAATCGGGGGAGACAGGAGGTGACTCATCGAGCTGGGAGTCGTTCTTTCCGTACTCATAGACAACATCTGGTACGTACATTATTTATAAATATTTTATATAACTATAAATATTAACAGTTTATTTTTTATTCTTACAGGCTGTCGAGCACCCCGACATTACGGAGTACGACGTATATCAGAGGATGTATAGTGATCCTGCTACTGGGGAGCTCATAGGTGATAGTCAGCATCACATCGTGTTCAGTATTATTTGTTTTCAAGTTTAAAAATTAACTACATATAATATATTCACAATTTTAATTTTAAATTGCAACTATAGGAGTCATATGAGGCCGTAGCGTCACAGAACCGGCCTGAGAGTCAGGCCGAGTCATCACATCAGACCACTGGCCATCAGTTTGATGAGGCGACATGGATGCTGGCCACCCAGTATGCCTTCGAGAAGGGTCGGGTAGTTGGTATTAGCTCTCGACTGACTCCCGGAGATTATTATGGCAGTGCTGCGATGTCGGCGTCCAGCTCGAGAGGAGCTCGTGCATCTTCTTCTGCTACACAGTATGAGGATTAGTTGTGATCTCAGACTGCATTGATAGAGAGTCTCCGACAGGAGCTTGAGCAGATGCGTCAGCAGCAGCAGCAGCATGAGGAAGAGCATCGACGCCAGCAGCAGTTGTACGAGGAGCAGATGAGTCGGTGGCAGCAGCAGCATTAGGAGCAGATCGAGTACATGCGCCGACCCACTCATGATTTAGGGATGAAGTTTCCTCCACCCGCATCTGCAGATCCCCCCTCCCCCCTCCTTCAGATTATAGTTTGTTTTTATGTTATAAAGTTTGTTAAATCAAAATATGAATTTTTTTCTATTTGTAGTTTCTGTCTCATTATAAAATATTAATAATATTATATTTTGAAATAACAATATTAATATGAATAATAATATTATTTATATTATATAATATTAAATTTTATATATACATTAAAATTTTATAATATTATAATTTAATTATAGATTTTTTGTTATATTTGAATTATTTAAATATTTGAATGTAAAATAATTCTATTATTTTTATATTAATTAAAATAACTTATTAATATTTTTTTTATTTATGAATTATAATTCTAATATTATTATATTAATTAAATCATTTATTAATATTCTATTATTTTTTATTTTTGAATTATAATTCTATTATTATTATATAAATTAAAATAATTTATTAATAATTTATTATTTTTATTTGTGAATTATAATTCTATTATTATATTAATTAAAATCATTTATTAATATTTTATTATTTTTTATTTTTGAATTATAAATAGATTATTATTATATTAAATAAAATAATTTATTAATAATTATTTTTATTTTTTTTAAAGTATTTGCGACGGGATACTATGCCTGTCGCAAATAGTATTATTATTATATCCATTAAAATAATTTAATAATAGTTTTTTTTTCTTTTAAAAAGGCAATTGCGATGGGGCCCGTCACAATTTCTATTTACGACGGGCCCATCACAAATAATTGTTTCGACGGGCCCCGTCGCAATTAATTTTTTTAAAAGTTTTTACAAATATACGAAGTATTATTTGCAGTGGGAAGGATCCCCATCGCAAATAATAGCTTCAGCGACGGGCCTGTCGCAAATAATTGTTGTTGCGACGGCATTTTCCGCAACGGGCGATTTGCGATGGGCCCCCGTCGCAAAAGGCCATTAGCGACGGGATCCCGTCGCAAATACCCATTTTTCCCGTAGTGACTGTCCCGTTCGATCTTGACATGGTGAAGATTAGCTTGGGCTTGGTCAAGAGTGAAGCCCAAGGATTCCACCTCTTTTATGAGCTCCGATAAATGGGCTTCGTATGGGGAAATTCTACTAGAAGAGGCCATCTCTTCCTTTATCTATGTAAAATTGGATGTTTTAAAGCCCCATATTTATACTAATCATGTGATCACTGTTCAACAACTATAAAAGTAATGGTCAAAATTCTTATAATAAAACCAATGAAGTTGACATTTATAAAAACATTTTATATGATGAGACATTAAATAAGATCAAGGGGGATTTTCCATTAAGGAAACTTTGGGTAGTTACATGGTAATAAATTTCCATGGTGATGCCTTCCCATTTCCATGTTGGTATGGGTAATAGTTTCATCATCCCGTTAGACATCTTCATATCAACCACCTTGTTCTAACATACAAAACACATTGATATATATTAAGTAATATCCTTTTTCATGTTATACCATCAATAGTTATCAAGGTGATCTTGTTGAATCTTTGTGTATCTTGGGTGAATGGATAAATTTGAACATTGTACATCATGTAAAATTTCATTCTTTAACTCAGGATTTTTTTGGAACAAATAGTTTTGATACAAATCTCACAATTCATTATTCATTAACAATGAACTACAAGGACTACCCTTTTTAGTTCTAACATTCTTTTAAATTCCCTCCTCATATTTCCGAGCATCCTTTATGTAACACCCCAAGATTTAATAGTAATTTATTTTCTTTAAATTTAATAGCTTGTGAAACAAGAAACACTAAGTTTTAGCACACCACGACTTACAAAACTAGCCATTCAACAGAAGTTATGAATCTTATTAACTAGATTTTCAATTTTATATTCTCCATATAATAATAAATTATGTATTATGTGTTTCTTAGACATATTATAAGAACAAATTCAATTTTTCAAAAGTAAAATGTTTTTTAAAAAAAATTGAATTTTAGGACCTTTTAATGGTGAACCCTTTTTAATTCCAATATTTGAACCTTATACATATTCATTTTGAAAAAATATAAATCTTATTTAGAATCGGGAGATCAAAATTTACTTTGGAATAATTTTTGGTATTTTTCTAATAATATTCATTTTTTATGAATAGCGAGAAATAATGTATTTTATTTCAAAACTAAATTTTAATCTAATTCATTTATATGGGTATATTATATTTTAAATTGGTTTTTAAGTTTAATTAGATTATATTTTTAACCTTTAATCCAATGTTTCTCATTGGAATTAATTTCACTTCAAAATTATACATAAACAAGTGTCAATCTTTTGATAGTTATTGTTTCTTAAAATCACACTATTTTTTGACAACAGGAAATAATTTTACATTAATTAATCCAAATTTAATGGTTTGAATTTGGTAAAATAGACATCATTTTTTAATTCAGAATATCAAATATAGCTTAGGATTAATTTTTGGTATTTTTCTGAAAAACGTCAATTTTGATGAATAGTGAAACCACTAAGTAGTAGTTAAAAATCAAAATTTTCATTTAAATGAAATTTTACCACTACTGTGATTTGAATTTAAAAATTCTGAGATACATGGTTGTTATTAGTAAGTAAAATATTGTTCAATAAGATGAATGTTATTTTTGGTGAATAATAACTTTTTACTTTTATTTTCTACGATTAAAGGAAAATAGGGTAACTCAAGGTAAAAAGAATATTATAATAATAATAAACTACCTTAACACTTGTTCTAACATTATTTTATGCTTCATGGAAGACCATGGGAATCCTTGGGTCAATTTTTGGACCCCATAGAGCCACATAAGAATGATAATGACACTTTATTTTAATTAACTTAAAGACAAAAATGACATTAACAAATATCTTTTAGTATATCAATTTTTTACATGGGGTAATATAAGTCACCCTTTTGAATATAAATAATCAATTTAAATCTAATAATATTTCGTAAATTAAGGTAATTTTATTATAATTTTTAAACATCTAATAAATTAAATTAGTTATGACACAATAATGATGTAGTATGTAATTCATTAATAAATAAGTTAAATAAATATGATTATTAATGCTAAAATAATATCCAAAACCTTTACAATTCTTATTGTATGATTATATTTCTTCCATGAGTCATCTTATCTTCTACCTTAGTTAGTTTTGGACCTTTAGAAACCGAATATCACTATATAATAAAATAGTATTTTCACATATTCCTAAAGAGCCCCTACGCCCCTTATAAAAGGACACCACTTCTTACCCATTCCACACACCTCTCAAGCCCCTTGGCTCATCCAAACACTGAAAATATAATCTCTCAAGATAACCCTCTTCCTCATAGAATCATTACCTTAGGAAAAAGGCACATCAAGTAGTCATTTTGGTTCAAACCAATGGAAGCTACCCAAATCAAAGGTAACGCTTTCTCTTAAATTCATTGGTTTAATTTTGTTTCATTTTACTTCTACAACCCCCTAGAAACTTGTATTACATTAATTTTGAACAAAATAAGAATCCTCAATATACTAGTTTGTTTTTATGAGAACTATTTGAAATAAACTTACACAATCCGCCATCTAATGGGTGAAGAACTTTTATTTATGTGGATGGGAAACTAATGTCTCACAAAACGATGATTGTTTGATTATCTCCTGATTCCTCTCATGGTGGCCAGTAAGATGGAACTATATTTATATATAATATCTATATTATGTTTATTTTTTCTTTATTCTTTTGTATTTTCCATTTATATCATTATTTTATGGTTTCCATTATGGGTAAAACACGATAATTTCATTTGAGGAAGTGCAGACTACCGGCCCCTCAAAATGATATAACTTGTTAGCCTTATGTGGAGTGAATAATGGATGGAAATAATGATATTTTATATGATATTATATTGGAATTATAATATACCTATGTATCATTATGTTTTAATTCCATTCAAATACAAAAATAGAAATGAATGTAGCATTCATGCGTACGTACGACTTACCGTCTCCATGAACGGTACATTTCATTTCTTATATACAAATGTTATGTACTATTATAAATAGAAATATGTAGTGGATATATAATATATATATGATATCTAAATAATTTATATCATTTTGGAGATAATGGAATTTTTACCACATGGTCGAATTGTAATTACAACATGTTCGTTTTTTACTCATGTTCAAAACATCGATAAAATATGCAATATGAACTCAAATAATTAACTAATTGTTATAGCAAGGTAATAAGTGATATGAAAGTAATAATAAACTCTTAAATTGTTCTTAATCATGTATAAATTAACTTATCTTTATTATTCAGGAATAACAAGGATCAAATAAGACAAGTCAGACTTGAGGTAAGGGGTTTCTTATCTCATATTTAATTTTGTGAGATTTCTTTTTGTTCGCCACCTATTTATCACATGTGGTGTATTTTATTCTACCACTTGATAAATATTATCATGATTATATTTAAATTCATGGTATTTTTTGATTCATTTGGTTATTATTAACTTTTTTTCAAATGAATCTATTGATTAAAACGTGAAAAGTGTTTTTCATCTCACTTTTTATTCCCATGAGATTCCTGATATATTAGCCACTATTTCCTATTGTGTGGTTTATGTACTACCCATTATTTTATATTTTGTGTAATATAATTTAATTTATCAGTATTTAAATCTTAATTTTATGATCCATATTTCATAGGGTGTATGTTTTGTGAGTTACCAAATCGGTAAGGGAATTTCCAATTTCAATTTCCACACATTGGGCTTTAGGCATGCTTCATTGATTATTTTTTCTCCAAGATTATGTGTTGATTCACTATTTATTATTTATGTTGTAATTTACACTCCCCTTTTTGTGTTTATACTTTTGATAAAAATAATCACTCCATTGATCAATTCTCATGTATTAAATATGAACTTTATAAGAGTAATTTTAACTCAATTTTCATTCATTGAGTTAAACATCCATGTCATTGGTGTTGTTGTTACAAGAATATGTGCGAATGTCCTATAATTTTTTTACATTGAATATCCAATCATAATCAGTTTATTTATATTTTTCACACATACTTATGTCATTGATTTATTCTTTACCTAAGGATACAGTCTTTATAAGGGATTTCTTCTCAAATTATATTCCTTTGAGAGTTCTTTGTTTTTAAGCACCGATTCACTTTTATCTCGTGTATATAATTTCTTTTGACATAGTATATAATGAAATCATTTATTATCAATATATTATAATGTTTTTATTACCTAAATTATTTGTATTCAAGCGTCTCTCATTTGGTTAATAACTCTAAATAAAAATCATTTTAATTGTTTTAAAAATTTATTCTTCTCAATATTTCTCACTTATTTCCATGTTTTAAAAATGGTTTTAAGGATTAATTTATAAGTACATTAATGTTTTTAAATTAAAATTAATTTTAAATGTTTCAAAGTGGTATGGGACACCTCAATTCAAAAATCTATTTTTATACGGCTTCTTGACAAATAGAGTGACTTTTAAATGTTTTCAAGAAAAAGGGGTATATTTCTCTCAAATTGTTTTGATGATTATTTTCATCTATGTCAATATCCTTCATTGTTCTCGATTGAGGTTAATATATTACAATACAATCTTCCATATTGCATTTTATGAATTATTTTTGACTGTGGATGTGCTATTTTTATACCATTCATGGTTTATGGATAAAGTATTAACATTTCGTATGCTAGTTTTAATACGAATGTTTATGTTATGTTTCAAACATTTCATATGAGGAATAAATTGGACTCAATAAGTGACAAGTGGATCCTGCTATAGCTCCTCTATGCATTGGTAGGTCTCATGAGATAAACTAGTGTCTTATCACAAGGCCCTGAAAAAATCTAATATGTAGTCTTAGCCCACGGCCTTGACTATGTGGTTATGATGTCCAAAATTATACATTCCAACATTATGAGATTAGATATTGATATTTCCTGTGGTTATTCGACTAGTAGATTACCCATGGCTATGTTTTTTTATGACATTATTTACTCAGATCATATTCCTTCCATAAAGTGTTAATATTTATTATTTTTAAAGTTAGGTGTTTTAAATTATTCACCATGCCTAGTGTTTATGTTATCTTCCAATGTGTTTCTTACTCTTACTGAGCATCTGAGCTCACCCCTTTATCCTGTTTTGTTTTCCCAGGATATGAAGAAGTTTGTTATGAGTGACTTGCAGAATAATCTGGGTAGATTGGATGTTTCTAAAGGAATAAATTAGTGTTGATTTTCTTTTCATGTTGTAGTGTTGAACATATGTATGTATCTTGTTTCCAAGAATACTAAATTGATTATTCCTTTATGAATTTATTCTTTGTAATCATGGAAATGTATAAAAATAATGTATTGGCTCTTGGATTCTGTGGTCGGGTCATTATAGTTGGTATCAGTGAAAGTTTATTACAAATCTTGGAAACAATATTTAGATAAAATCTGATTAAAGCACATTACCCTAAGATAGACTTCGAGGATTAGAATAAACCATATTCCTAGAATATTGGTAATATATAGATCTTTTTTATTTTCCAAGAATTAAATCCCCGTCTGGATAGGAGTAGGTAGAGGCGGCTCTAGCACAAATGTACCTAGGAGTAAAAACTCCAACAAGGAGTTTCAGGCCAAACTCGGGGTATCCTGTTACATGATAACAGGGCATACTGCACTCTTGGTTATGACACACTCGGTGGATATGAATAGGATCATTTATATTCTCCTTACAAAACTATTTGAAGGATATTAATATAAGATGAGAATAAATGACCTTGTTTAATCCTATGGTTTTTTAAATTGAAATAAAGGTGTCATGATATTATCTAAATGATTTTATGACTATTATTACTCACACAATGATTTCTGGTTTTTGTCAATGGATGGATTCCATGGAAGTCATAATAACATTGAGCATGATGTACAAGGTTTGAACTCTGGTAGAAATGAGCAACAAAATGGAATATTGATAGGTGTAAAGGATATTGTGTTCATGTCGAAACAGTTTTCAAAAAATATGATCAATAACATATATATTAACCAACTACTGAACAAAACAAGGAAGAGAAATGTGGTGAATGATAAGAGCTCTAGTAGTGAATACCATGGAGAAAATAATGTTCATTATACATCACGCAAGAAATTTGGAAGGAGACACCAAGGAAGGTGTATTAATAGAAAAAAGAAATTCTTTATGTGTGGGAAAGAATATCATAATGTAAATGATTTCTGAGGAAAATGAGGAGATCTATGGATGAAAAAATGGTCCTAAGAACCCATTTACATTCATTTCTCATAAATGTAGGGGACCTGGAAATTACTCAAGTGAATGACCTATTTTATAGGATATCCTGTTGGTCAAGGAAGATGATATGTTGAAATAAATGGATGGATAAATGTTTAAAAATTATTATTTGTCTTTGTTGAAGTATTACTTTGGAAGACTTTTCTCTTGTATTTGTAACCCTGTAGTTTGTCATGTGAAAATGATATTTGAGGAGGAATTATCTTTTCTCTTGTGGATATAGTTATAGAGAACCACTTCGTTTTATATGATCATTTAGTTTGAGGAACATACATGTTATTAAATTTTGGAATGAAAATTTGAGGTATGAGATAACATTTATGATGAAATTACATTATAGTTATTTTGAGGAATCTATTTCTTTTTTGGGAATATTATAAAATTATATAGTTTTTGAAAAAGGTCAACACATAGACCATGTGACAATCCATCATGTCGGACAAAGATATGTGAATCGAACCCACAACCATTGTGTGATTGGGATTTATCGCCTACCACTTGACTACGTGAAGACCCAGGTTAGTGTGACTAATTATTTTTCGTTAAATTATTTGATTGATCAATAATAAGTTTATTTAGGATCTTATGTCTTATCAAATGGATATCCTTACTATATGAAATTGATTTGGTGAATAAGTGATAAATGTTATTTTGGAAGACATTCACTCTTTTGGTAAAACTATATTCCTAAGGAATATAGAACACTATGGGATTTAATTTGAAGAGTAAAGGTGTTTTTTACCTATGTTTTATTATGGATATATTGATATTTGTGTTATTTATGGAAATAATTAATCTATCATAGAGAATATGTGATTAGGTCAATTAATTTTAAGTATGTGACTTTAAGAGTATTCGATATTATTTGGAGATACAATTTAACGTTGAAAACTACGTAAGAAAATTCTTCTAAGTTTTGGGTTTCAATATTTTTTCGGATTATATTAAAAGTTTTAATGGAAATTTTTTTATTGATTGGTATTTATTGAACATTGGGTATTTTTTGTTTAATTTTTGAAGTTAATATTTGTATTTCTTTCTCTAAACTATTATCCTTTTTGCAGATCATCTGATCTTTTTCTAAGCATTTTGGTTTTGGTTAATAAATAATGAAAAGGGAAATATATAGTTCATCCACTGTGGATTTTGTGATTCTATATAAGTTGATTCTAGCACTTCTGGTGTGACCTAGTCACCTTTAATACTAATCATTTGGAGTGAAAGATGAGTTTGTGGTCAAAATTATATAAAGGATAAAACTCTACTTGTCATGTATATTTTTGTTTTCTTATTCTACGAATAAATTAATTATTAAACTTTAAGGAAGGGATCATAAAACCAAAAATGTGTTATCCTAATGCTTTATGTTTTATTGAACCGATGATATTTTAAATCATTTTAGATTTATGGCTTTGAGGCCCTCAATTTTATAGTTATTTTTGATTGATGAGCTCAATCACTCCCTATAAATATTTACATTTTACCTCCAATTATGTGTATCCAATTTCCACCAATGTTCTCTTGATCGAGATCATAATTTATTGGTGAAATTTTAATCCCCTTTTCCCTTTTATTAAGACTAAATACTATTAACCCAATTACAGATGTTGGTTTTCCTCAAAAGTATTTTTCTATTTATAAAAATTTATTTTCCAAGAACAATTTAAATTGACGAGGATGCAATTTATCGAAGTAGGGGAGAATGTAACACCCCAAGATTTCATAGTAAGTTATTTTCTTTAAATTCAATAGCTTGTGCTACATGGAACACCGAGTTCGAGTGCACCACGACTTACAAAACTATCCATTCAAACGCAGTTATGAATAGTATTAACTGGATTTTGAATTTTATATACTGCAAATACTTTTAACTTATGTATTATGAGTTTCTTAGACATATTATAAGAACAAATTCAATTTTTCAGATAAAAAAATTATTTTTCAAAAAAAATCAATTTTACAACATTTTAATGGAGAACCCTTTTTAAATCCAATATTTTCCCTTTAACATATTCATTTTAACAAAATCAAATTGTTCTTTTTGAATCGGGACATCAAAAATTAATTTGGATGAAATTTTGGAACTTTTCAAATAATATTCATTTTTTTGAATAGTGAGAAATAATGTATTTAAATTATAAAAAACCTTTTAATATAATTTATTTATATGAATATATTATGATTTAAATTTATTTTGAAGTGAAATTATATTATATTTTTACCCTTTAATCCAATTTTGGTCATTGAAATTAATTTCACAATGAAATTATACATAAACAAGTCTCAATATTTTGATAGCTATTGTTTCTTAAAAACACGCTATTTGTTTTGAAAACCGGAATTAATTATAAATTAATTAATCCAACATCTATGTTTTGAATTTGGTAAAATAGACATCATTTTTGAATTCGGAATATTAAATATATCTTAGGCTGATTTTTTGGTATTTTTTTGAAAAAAATCAATGTATGATGAATAGTGAAACCACTATCTAGTAGTTAAAAATCCAGCTTTTTCCTTTATATTAAATTCTACCACTCCTGTGATTTGAATTTCAAAAATACAAGATACATAGTTGTTTTTAGAAAGTAAAATTTGGTACAACAAGATGAAAATTATTTTTGGTGAATAGTATGTTTTGACTTTTATTTACCACGGTTAAAGTTAAAGAGGGTAATTCAAGGTAAAAAGAATATTATAATAGTACAAAATTATAATTACACTTGTCCTAACCTTATTAGATGAGGCATGGCTAACCATTTCCATCCTCGAGTCAATTTTGGAACTCCATGGAGCCACTTAAGAATGATAATAAAACATTATTTTAATTAACTTAAAGTAATGAAAAAAATTGAATAAAAAAATATCTTTTAGACTATAAATTTTTATATTGGGTTATATAAGTCATATTTTCCACAATAAATAATCAATGGAAATCTATAAAAATTTCCGACATTATTGTAATTTTTTTTATATTTTTTAGACATCAAATTAATTAAATTAATTCTGACACGATAATGATGTGGTACTTACCTCATTAATAAATGATTAAAATAAATATGATTATTAATATTAAAATAATATCCCAAACATGTAAAATTTTTATTGGATGATTTTATTTCAACCACGAGTCATCTTATCTTGGATGTTCATTAGTTTTAAACTTTTAGAAACTGAATATCACTATATAATAAAATAATATTTTCACACTTTCCTAAAGAGCCCCTTCTCCCCCTCATAAAAGGAAACCACTTATAACCCATTCCACACACCTCTGAAGCCCCTTGGCTTGTCCAAACCAAGCCAAAATAATCTCTCAAGATCTCCCTATTCCTACTAGAATCCTTACCTTAGGCATAAGGCACTTCAAGAAGTCCTTTTGGTTAAATCCAATGGATGTTACCCAAATTAAAGGTATCACTTTCTCTTAAATTATTTTGTTTCATTTTGCTTTATTTAGTTTTATTTTACTTATCGAACCCACTAAACACTTCTTATTACTTTATTTTACAACAACACAAGTATCCTCAATATACTAGGATGTAGTAATGATAAGGATTAGATCTACATTTACACACACATTCATCTAATGGGTGAATACCATTCTCTTTTTGTGGATTTCAACCTAACGCCTCATGAAACGATTATTGTTCGATTCTCTCCTTCCACCTCTCATGGTGTCCATGAAGATAGAAGTGTTTTTGCTTATGATATATATATATATATATATATATATATATATATATATTATGTTTATGTTTTCTTTATGCTTCTTTATTTTCCATTTATATCATTGTTTTATGGTATCAATTATGGGTAAAACGCGATAATTTCATTTGAGGAAGTGCGGACTACCGTACCCTAAAAATGATATGACTCATTAATACCTTATGTGGGAAGTATAAATGATGGAATTAATGATATTATATATGGTATTATATTGGAATTATAATATAACTATGTATCATTATGTTTTAATTACATTAAAATACAAAATAGAAATTAAAGTAGTATTCATGTGTACGTATGGCTTACCGTCTCCATGAACGGTACATTTCATTTCTTATCTCCAAATGTTATATGTAGTTATAAACAGATAAATATATACAGGAAACATAAAATATATATGATATGTAAATCATGTATATCATTTCGGTGATAATGAACGTTTGACCACAAGGAAAAATTGTAATTATAACAAGTTCATTTTTTACTCAAGTTCCGAACATCGATAAAATATCCAATTTGAACTCAAATAATTAACTAATTTTTTTAGAAATGTAATAAGTGATATAATACAAATAATAAAATTGAAAAATGTTCTTAATCAAGTATAAATTAACTTATGTTTATTATTTTGGAATAACAAGGAACATACAAGATAATTCAGACTTGAGGTAAGGGATTTCTTATCTCACTTTTAATTCTGTGAGATTTCCATTCCTCACCACTTATTTATTGGAATTGGTGTATTTTGTACATCCATTTGATATATTTTATCATTATTTTATTTATATTCATAGTATTTTCTGATTCATTTGGTGTTTATTAACTTTTGGGCATACGACTCGATTGATTACAACGAAGTAAGGGGGTTTCATCTCACTTTCTATTCCTGTGAGATTCATTCTATATTGGACACTATTTCTTTTTGTGTGGTGTACATACTATACATGATTGTATTATTGGTGTAATATAATTTGATTTATGGGTATTTACATTTTCATTGTATGATCCTTCTTTCATGGTTTGTGTGTTTCAGAATTTATTAAATCGGTACGAGAATTTCAAATTTCAATTTCCACTCAGTGGGATTTACGCATACTTCATTGATTATTTTACTCCTATATTTTATTTGGAATCAGTATTTATTATTTACGTAGTAATTTAAACTCCCCTTTTTTTGGATATACTTTTTATACACATAATCACTCCATTTATAATTTCATTAGTCATTTATACAAACAAGATCTTAACTCAATTTTCATTCATTGAGTTAAACATCTATGTCGTTGGTATCGTTTTTACAAGAATATGTGTGAATTTCCTATAATTTATTTACACTGAATATCCATTCATATTTAGTTTATTTATATTTTCCACAGATAATTTATTTCATTGATTTATCCTTTACCTAAGGATTCTGTCTTTATAAGTGATTTCATCTCAATTTACATTCCTTTGAGACTTCTATGTTGTTATGCACCAATTCACTTTTATATGGTGTATATACTATCATTTGAAATAGTATATAATTAATTCCATTATTCTTATGATTTTATAATGTTTTTATTACCTAAATTATTTCTATTCAATCATCTCTCATTTAGTTAGGAACTCTAACAAAAATATCATTTTAAATGTTTTTAAAAAATAATTCTGCTAAATAATTCTAATTGATTTCCTTGTTTTAAAAAAGGTTTAAAAGATTTATTTATACGGACATTAATATTTTAAAATTAAAATTCCCCTTAAAAAGTTTCAAAGTGTTATGTGACACTTTGATTCAAAAATCTATTTTTAAAGTGATTCTTGACAAATAGTGTGGCTTTTAAATGTTTTCAAGAAAAAGGGGGATATTTCTCTCAAATAGTTTTGATGATTATTTTCATCTATGGAAATATCCTTTATTGTTCTTGATTGAGTTTAATATATTACAATAAAATCATACATATTTTATTGAATGAGTTATGTTTGACTGTGGATGTGCTATTTTAATACCATTCAATGTTTGTGGATAAAGTATTAAAATTTCATATGCTAGTTTTAATAAGAATGTTTATGTTATGTTTCAAACTTTTCATATGAGGAATGAATTGGACTTAGTATGTGAAGGGTGGAGGCCTTTATAGCTCCTCAATGCATCACTATGTATCATGATACAAACTAGTGTCTTAGCACAAGGCCTTGACAAAATATTATTTTTAGTCTTGGAACAAGGACTTGACTATGTGGTTATGACGTCCAGAATTGAGCATTCCATCATTATGAGATTATATATTCATATTTCATGTGGTTATTCGACTAGTATAATACCAATGATGATGTTTTATTATGGCATTATTTACTCAACTCATTGTTTCCCTCAGATTCCAGGGATGACCTCCTTTTGATGGGAGGTTCAAACATTCTGATCAGTTTCTAACGGGTTTGTTCGTAGAACCAGAAACATCAAATGATTCCACATCCATTCAGAACTACTTTCCAAAGGTAGGAGCTTATTAGTTTTTGGACTTATGAGGCTTATGAATTTGCATTGGTCGAGATGATGGGAGGTCGGACTCATCAAACCTTTTTTAGGGGAATTATTGTCTACTCTGGGACTCTTTTTATATATTTAAGGTATGTTTGTGAATCCTTATTACATTACCAAGTATAAAATGAGTTTTCCTTTAGATATGACAATCAATGATCGATATTTAGGAAATTTAGAGAATCTTTTATATGTATTCGAGGTTCTTCATCGATAGGGAATCAGCTGTATTTATTAAAAATTCTTGGTCAATGGTACCCTTCGACACATTTATATAGATGTATCCTGGTCATTATGATGACCATGCTGGTTTTAAAGCCACTCAGTGGGGCACTTGAAGTTTATTGTCATTCAGAAGGACATGGATTATTTCAGAGTTGGGATCGAACCCACAGATGGGCTACCAGCGTATCCTTTGTTTAGAAAGGGAATCAGAACCCACGTAGTTCGAGTATGTGAATATGATGTTTATTATTGATGGCTCAAAGAAGGATGTCATAATTACTTTTACACTCTAAGCTCACGTGAGTCATGCTCGATGTGAGAAACAAGAGGAATTGGTAAAAATTAGACAACTGTGTCATGAAAGATGCAATCATAAGAAAAAATGTGGGGCTTATGTATGTATGACTGCCCAGATAAATGAAGGTTAGGATTTACATTAGGGAAGAAATCCAGGAGCAGGGTCCATAAAGGTATATGTGCTTCATGGAGATTTTGAATACTCTATCTTTGGGATTACACCTTAAAAGGAGGCCCAAATTAGGAGAAGACTTATGATTGGGTTTTACTCTTGAAAAGGAATCCCAGATGAAAATTAGGACTTGTTAAGAGAAATTTAGACTGGGGCTTACTCCTAAGGAGGATGCCCAGATTTCAGAACATTAAGAATTGAGGATTACTTCTAATGAGGATTCCCAAATTAAGAATTATGACTGGGACTTACTATTGAAAAGGAGGCCCAGGTCGATTGAGTTCTCTAATCTTATTTGATGAGGTTGAATGAATGAAATCTCAATCTTTAATGACATAAAGATGTGTAAATCACTAGGTTTTGAGAGATATTCTGCAGAGTTCCTTTCAGATAAGGAATCAAAAATCAAGAAATCATTCCATAAATGGATTCGAAGAGTGTCTTGAAGATTTAATCTTGAATAGGAGAGGTGAAATGTCTTAAGAGGTGTGAAATGGGAAGAAAGGGCACCCAAAAAGGCAGGGGCGCGCAAGTCCTGGCTGGCGCGAAGGTACTGCGTGGGCGTGCAAGTCCTGGTCGCGGAAGTATGCCTGCGCGACACATGGTGTACTTGTGCGACGGTTAACCAGCAGGGTAATAGTTGAGCAACTCTTGATTAAAGCCTTTATAATCCTCTTCAGGTTCTTCCAGAAAAGGGGCGCACAAGTTCTATTGAAGGAGTAAGGCGGCGTGCAAGTGTGTCCTTTTCCCTTAAGGGTTGGCCACTCAGGCGCGCAAGTGTTGATGAGTTTCAAAACATAGGCCTTCCTCCCCCTCTTTAGATCTTCCGTTCTAGGTAATAAATTACCTTAGAAGTGTTTCAGAATCTTGGAGAAGAGACTAGGGCACCGAGAGATCAAATCTAAGTTTCTTGAAAAAATCTTTTTTGAATGGGGGGCCCACAGGGTCTATTTATAGGCAGGAAAAGACCCGGGGAAGTTATCACTTTGGTCGCGCAAGTCACTTGCACGACCATCAGGCGTCACACAAGTGGACTTTCACGACTATGAGGTAACTTGCGTGACCTATGGGCAATGTTCTCCTTGTTCATCCCTTTGTCAAATTTTGATATTTTCTTCAAAGGATGAATCAATTTGTGCTAATATATTCCCCTTTTCCAATCATTATATTCTGTGATGAAAGCAGTGTCAACAAAAGTCCCCCCTCAGAGTTGGATCCAGAGAGAATAGAGGATTTGACTCTGAGGAAATCGATAATCACAAGGAAATTGCGGCGCGCACGGTAGGGCATGCAAATGGGCTTTGGGCGTGCAAGGCCTGACGTGTAGGGATATGGCCCTTGATCGCATAGGGTACGACACGCAGGGTCCCGACCATGTCTATAAATAGAGGGCCTCACTTTCGTAAAAGCATATGGATTTTCGGATTTCAAACTTTTGATCTCTCACCACACAGGTCACCTTAGCCGCGTAGGTTGCTCTGTTTTCCGATGATTCTTTGTTGTCGTGCTACTGTATAGGTATTTGTACTTGCACGGTTTATACTTGCGCATCAAAAACTAGTGCGGCACATGAACACTTGCACGTGAAGTTTATACTTGCACGCCTTAATGACTTAGCCAAATTTTTTCGAATTATTTCACAAATTTAATGACAAATAAACCCATTTAAGAGTTAGTTTATTCAAATTTGGTGCAGATTCAATGGCTCCCAAGGGAATTAAAACGGCTGATGAAGAAATATCATCTTAATTTCCCATAGAGAATCTAACTGCCTCTATATGGTCATGGTCATCTGCAAGGAGTCAATGTTCCAGATGCAAAGAACTATACACCTGAAATGCAGCTGCACTGCTACTTCTCCATTTTGGTTATGCTGTGCATTAAGAGAAACAACAATGGTGTGAACTTTCAAATTCTTCCTCCTTGTCATTTCCTTGAAGATATGAAAATGGTAAACCCATGGGCTGAAATGTTTTCCACTGCCAGTTGGTGGAGAGAAGACAAACATGGTATTAGAGCAATATCTGAAAAGAGTACTCTCTCCAAATGTCTCTTTACTTCCAATGCTCCATTCTCAAATCCATGTATCCATCTTCCAAGTCTCTTGGACAGAAATAGATTCACTATTTGATCAGCAGAAAATTTTCTCAAACTGCACTCAAGAACATCCTTTTACAATTGGTCCAAGAAGAGCTAGTATCACTGAATCTCTTATTGTATCCAGTTGAATGAATGAATTCTAGGTGGTTGCTGATGAAGCTCGGGATGTCGTAAATCAAATGAAGAGTTATGTTGAAATCCTCTTGTAATTCTTGAATGGAAAAAAAGAGAAGAGACTCCAGTCTGTGGATGTCCTTCTATCTCCAATGTATCAATGAAAAACACTTTCACCTTCACTCATTTGTACCTTCATTCTCTTTTTCTACATGCTTTAGATTTTACCTAAGGCAATGGGCCTAGTAAGCCTAGTTTAATTCTTACTAGGATTAATGTAAATAACCCTACAAACTTCTATCCTTTTAATTTCTCAATGTTACCTAAATCATACAAAAGGTATTTTTAGTGAGCTGGGAACGTGAATTTTATTCAGAGTTCCCTTGTCTTTTGTGGGCTGTTTAAAGTCATGCACGTCGGGCATAAAAAGTCTAATGTTTAAGGTCGAAATAGCTTTGACCAAAATGGATTAGAATTGACTCAATTCATTGAAAATTCATCTAAAAACATATTACCATACTCAACTATGAGGGAAAATATGTAAGCTTTGACTTAAGAATATTTGAATCTGAGGAATGATATGAAAAAGAGGTAAAAGGCATTAGAAGAATTAGTTTCCAAGAATGAAGTTACCACTATATAACAAACCCGTTAGGGGGTTGAATTATGCAGGGCCACCTAAGGGCATTGGCTGCATAGTTAAATAAAATAGTATCTTTTGGATAACATGCCTATTATGTAGACTGTTTATGCAAGGCCGCGTCTGGGCACATACTGCATAGTCAGGCAAAAGAACTCACAGAAATTTACTTTCCTAGTGCTAAACTCCATTGAACGTTTATGGAGATTCAAATCTTCTAAAGTATAGAGTTTTCTGTATGGAAAGAGGTACTTGAATAAGTAGAAGATATTTCCAAACAATATTATCGAAGAACTGTATGAATATCACTCCTACGAAGGTCTGACCCAAACGTAGGGAAGAAGAATATAAACCATAGACTTGAATACTTTCAGATCATGAAAAATGATATGGGAAAAATATGTTAAGGATGGATATTTTTTTGCGGATCCCTACATACTGTCATTTAAGACAAATAAGGACAAAAGAGGCATTCATCCCAAGAATGAAGTGACCACTATCAGAAAAACCTGTTATGGTGTTGAATTATGCAGGGCCACCTAAGGGCATTGGCTGCATAGTCAAATAATAGTATCTTTTGGCTAACAAGTCTGTTATGTAGACTGTTTATGCAAGGCCGCCTATGGGAACATGCTGCATAGTCAGGAAAAAGAACTCTCAGAAGTTTGACATTTTTGTGACTAGAAGTCATAAAAAGGGTTATGAGGATCTTAAAATATTTAAGGTTATAATTATGACACATAAAGATGGGTATTCTTAAATGTATACAGAGATACACAGATCAATGCTAACCATAATCATGTTGTGGCTGGGTCCTGAATTGAAATGTTGGACTTCACTACGTATCCCATAAGGATGAGAATCAAGCCATACGTAGTTCATAAACTGTAGTTTAATGTCGTGTGGGACAAAAGGATTAGAGATCTTAGTTTAGGGTCATAGACCACGAACCATTGTAAGAAATACACAATGTGTGTTTTCATGGGGACTTTTTAGCCAAGGGGCTGAAAGTGGAATTTGGGGTTAGTCCCAAAGACTTGGGGCTGGATTCAAGGGACACTTGAAAGTTCCTATGTATCCCATAAGGATAGGAATCAAGCCCACGTAGTTCTAGAAATACCCTTTGTACAAATTTGGTTCGTAGATATGAAGGGTGAAAGGGGACTTTAGTATAATGATGGTTTAACCCAAGATAAAGGGTTTGGACATTTCCATGTATGCACGTAGTCTTTGAAATGAAACATGATTAAAAAAATCAATGTAAATAATTGTTCCCTCTCAGGTGAGGGTATCAAAGAATATTGTAGTTTATTGTCATACTGGACAAAATTGTTGTATAGTTTGACGTCTTATAACAAGGATGAAAGTGAAACAATGTAAAGATATTGATTCTAGGGGCGGTTTCACGAATCAACATCGTATGATATAAAGATGAACCAATGTGAAGAGATTGTTTTTGGGCTTGAACCGTGGGAGGTTGCCTACATACCCAGCCTGAAAGGCAAGGATCAAAGTCTGCGTAGTTAAATTAAAGATGAATTAATGATCAAGTTGTTTTTGGGGAAAAATACCTAAAAATGATGTTGGGACTTACACATGGTTAGCGGCCCAGAGAGAGTGTTATGGTTTAGGTTTTCTCTAAGCTCACGTGAGTCATACTCGGTGTGAGAAACAAGAGGTAACAACAACCTTAACGATTCATAGTTTAATGTCCTGTAGGACATATAAAGGGACTATGAAGTTTAATGTCTTGCAGTTAGGACTATTGGTGCTGCACAGTTTAGTGTCATGTAGCAGGGAAAAAATATAGTTTAATGTCATGTAGGACGTATCATGGACTTTCTGTACAGTATAGTGTCATTTAGTTTGGACGATGTGGACAATAGAGTTTAACGTCATGTTGGACGAAAGGGGGACTATGTAGTTTAATGTCATGCAGGGTGGACAAAAGTGTACACCATTTAATGTCATGTTGGACGCATTGGGGATTTTTTCCACAGTTTAGCGTCATGTTGGACGAAAGTGTGAGTAGTTTAAGGCCATACATGACCTTTGATGATTATGTAGTTTAACGTCTTTCCGGACGTAAGGGACTTTTATACAGTTTAGCATCATGTAGTTAGGACGTCACATTTTAACATCTTGCTAGACGTAAGGGACTTGCAAATAGTTTATGGTCATATGCATGGACCGTTGATGATGCAGTTTAAGGTCATACAGGACCTTGTTGCAGTTTAAGGTCATACTGGACCATTTTGGAGACACATTTTAACGTCATGTTGGACAAAGTTGCAGTTTAAGGTCATACTGGACTATTGCTGTATAGTTTAACGTCATATAGAGAGGACAAGAAAGGTACTTTGCAGTTTATACAAAATACTTCTTCAAAAATCTTGCATTGGTTGGAGTAGTGATGAGTTCTCCATCCATTGAGATTAATGAATAATCTCCATTGGAGTAGACCCTATGTATTGAATAAGATCCTTCCCATTTTGGATCAACCTTGAGAGGTTTCTTTCCTGGTATCATTGGAGTTCTGAGAACCAATACCAATTCTCCCTGAGTAAATGAACGAAGACGATCTTTTTTTAAAAGCGCGTGCTATTCGATTCTGATAGACTTCTAAGTGGTGTGAAGTGCACAATCTTTTCTCATCTAACCATTCCAATTCATTCAATCGCTTTTAAGATTGTTCATCTGTAGATGATTGATCACAAATGGAAAATCTGGGCGAGGGTAGTTGAACTTAAATGGGAAAGACGGCTTCCGTTCCATATACCAATGAATATAGAGTTCAATGAGTTGCAATGAGGGTGGTAGTCCGATAATCCCATAAAGCATGAAAGAGTTTATCAGGCCCTGACCTCGTATCTTTATCTACCATTTTTGCAGTATATTTGAAAGAGTCTTCTTAAAGGCTTCTATCTAGCCGTTTGCTGGTGCATGATACCGATATTAATGGTTGGATTTGATGTTGTATTCTTGATACAACTTCTTCACCTCGGATGAACAGAAATTGGTGCCATTGTCTATCAATACGGTATGAGGGAAACCAAATCTGGTAATGATGTTAGACTTGATGAAGCTAACAACGCATTTATAACTGACTTCCTTGAGAGGTATTGCCTCTTCCCATTTGGAAAAGAAGTCAGTAGCAGTAATAATGTACTTAAACTACTTGGTCATAGCCGATGGGTAAGGTTCCACCATATCCATTCCCCATGTGGAATATGGCCATGAGTATTTAGCTGTATGAAGCAACTATGGAGGTTGATGAATGAAGTTGGCGTGTACTTGGTATGAATCACACTTCTTTGTGAAATCGACACAATATCGTATCATTGAAGGCCAAAATTATCCAAGCCTTCGAATCTGATCAGACAAACTATGTCCAGACTGGTGGGCACCACAGACTCCTACATGCACTTCTTTCATGACAACCATTATCTCTTCACCATCAATGCATCTTAAGAGAACTCCATCAAAACCACGTTTGTAGAGAATTTTCTCTAGGTGATCTGGGATATCATAAAGAGTAAAATTAAGCACACGTCGCCGAATTTGTATTTTCTCAGCTCTATCAGGTGGAAGTTTTCCATTTTGAAGGTATTCCTTGATAGGTGACATCCATCCTTTAGTATGACCATACAGTTCAAGAATGGGACAAATTTCATTAATTTCCTCTATTCTGATTAAAACATAAGGTAAAATTGCACGACGGTGGGAAATACTGATGGTTGTCTTGTCCCGATTTGGATCTTCTAGAGTTGTGGCTATATTAGCCAATGCATCAGCTTGAGCATTTTGTGATCTTGGGACATAATAAAATGTCGGTTCCAAAGGAAATTCCGCCATTAACTCTTTGATGTAATCATACAAAGGGATTAGTTCTTCTTTTTGATGGCATAATCCCCGTTGACTTGTTTTATTACCAGGTCTGAATCACCTTTCACCTTTAAGTGATTCACTTGTGCTTGAAGTTCTAATTCCAATCCTACGATGAGAGCTTGGTATTCTTCTTCATTATTGGTACCATCTTCCCACAATAAGAAGGAATAAGGTAACACTGCCTTTTCTGGAGATATGAGCACAATTCCTAATCCAACTTTGTTGAATTTAGTATTTTCCATTTTCCTCCCTGTTGGACATCTAGAAGAACCATCAAAATACATTTCCCATTCCTGAGGACTTTCTTTAATAGAGAAGACTTCCTCATCAGGGAGTTCAATATCTGAAGATGTGTCTTCCAATAAAGGGTGTTCAGCTAGGAAATCAGCCAGAGCTTGGCCCTTTATCGCCTTTTGAGACACATACTGAATGTCGAATTGCTGCAAAATAACTGCCCACCTTTCCAGACGTCCTGTAAGCATTGGATGACTTAGGATAAATTTGAGCGGGTTATTGCGGGATACCAATTGGACCTCGTGATGTTGCAGGTAGTGTCTCATCTTTTAAACTCCAAATATTAATGCCAGGAAGCACTTCTCAATACTTGAATACCATGTTTCTCCTTCAATCAGTGTTCCACAGAGATAGTAGAGACTGTTTTCATTCCCGTCATCATTATATTGAGCAAGAAAGGCACCCAATGATCGCTCTAGAGCTATCACATAGATGATAAGTGGTCTTCCTTCAATAGGTGGCATGAGTACCGGTGGACTCAAGAGGTATTTATTTAGAATATCGAATGCTTCTTGACATTCTTCAGTCCACTGGTAAGTGACTCCCTTCTTCATCAATTTGGTGAAGGGTAAACGTTTTCCTGCTAAATTGGCGATAAAACACCGAATATTGGCTAAGTGTCCTTGAATTCCTCTTAATTATTTTAAATTTTTATGAGGTGACATACCAAGGATTGACTTGGTATTCTCAGGATCGACTTCAATACCACGATTGCGTACAAAAAAAGCCGAGAAATATTCCTGAGGTTACCCCAAAATCAAATTTTAAGGGGTTCATCTTCAAATTATGTTGTCGAAGCTTGAAAAATATGACTTCCAAATCACCCAACTGATTAGAACGTTGTTTGGATTTAACTACCAAATCGTCTATATAGCATTCAACAAACTTCCCTAAGAAGGGTTTGAAGATATGATGCATGGAACGCTAATAAGTTGCACCTATATTCTTTAAGCCGAAGGGCATTTCCCGGTAGAAAAACACACCCAGAGGGGCTCTGAAGGATGTAGATTCCTTGTCTTCTGGGGGAATTCGGATCTGATTATATCCGGAATATCCTTCCATGAAGGAAAGTGCTTCATAGCTAGTTGTTGCATCAATTAGAAGTTCTGTAATCGGAACTGGGAAATCATCCTTAGGACAATGCTGATTAAGATCTCTGAAATCGATGAAAACTCGAATTTGTCCGTTATTTTTCTTTACATGGACAATATTATCCAACCATTTGGGATATTGAACTTCTCTGACGAAGTTAGATTTGATAACCTTATCCACTTCTGCATCAATTTTGGAAGCATAAGCTGGGTGTGTTCTTCTCGCAGCTTGCTTAAATCCGCAATGTTATTCTGGTAAACCCAAATGATGAGTAGGAACATCAGGATTAAGCCTGGGAATTTCTGTATAGTTCCATGCAAATATATCTCTATTTTGGTTTAGAAAAGAAATATATATCTCTTTCTATTCAAGAGTCATGACCGCACTGATTAAAGTGGGGCGTGGATCTCCTTTTGTACCTATATTTATTTGTCTGAGTTCATCCAGAGTGGTAGAGATACCCTCTTCAAATGCAGGAGGAGCATCTCTGAGATCTTCCTCTTCTTCTTCTTCATGTGTTATTTCTTCCATTTTTACTTGCATAGTATATGATAAAGTAGAATTCTCATGATCCGAAGAGATGTCAAAATATGCATATCTTGAAGATGAATCTTCCATTTCCGACCCGATTGATGATGAAGGGTCTTCTTTGGGTAATAAAGAGGAGATGATGGATTGAGAATCGACATCATTGTTCACCTCCGATGTTGCTATAACTTCTTCTGGCCTAATTGGAGAAGCATAGACTTGTTGGATTTCAGTAGATGAAATGAAGACGTCACCATTTGTGCTTTCATCACTGCTTGGTAGATTACCAATTTCTCCCATGTTGTCTGGCTCGATTGTCGTAATTGACATTATGGATCTTTCCATAAGAGTATTTTGATTTTGCTCTATCTTGTCAATTTGACTGATAGGAAACACATAATATGTAATCACATGTGTAAATGGATTTACTGGAATTTATTCCAAAACAGATGGAGCATTAACTTTGGTAATCTCCTTTGTTATGGATTTCTCCCTTTGCTTCATGTGATAGAATTCCGCCTCAATGAATTGAGACTCACATGTCTTGAACGGGGCCTTAACACCATACAATGTCCCAACATGACCATCAAAACAATATTTGAGACATTGATGGTATGATGAAGGGATAGCCAGATGTTGATGTAGCCAGTGTCTTCCAAGAATGATGTTGAAGGCTGAGTCTTGATCAACAACCATGAAATCTGAATTGGATACAAGATCTCCAAACTGAGTTCTGAGTGTAACTTCACCCAGTGGTTCTTGTTTATTTTTATTATATCCCTGTATCATCATGGTGGAAGTAGATAAATCATATTCCGTGAGGCCCAATCGACGAATTGTACGAATGGGCATGAGGTTGACTCCTAAACCATTGTCAATGAAAGCTCTTTGAACATCCATGTCATTGACCTTGCCAGACAAGTAAAATGGTCTAATATGTCCATGCACAACATCATCTTCATCAATAAAGGATATTATTTCATGAAATTCTACAGGATTATTCTCTATGTGATAGACTTCAGCTGCAGAAATTTCGGTTTCAAACTCCTGAGGACTTGACAAAGCCTCGACGAGTGCTTCCCGAAGATCTTTTGACAGATTCAAAGCATCCAGAATTGATAACATGGCTGGTACTTGGGCCAAGTGTTTCAATATATCATACTTTTGATCTAGAGATCTGCGTTTCCCAATAAGAATATGTGGTTTACCAGGTACCTTGGAATCAGATTCATTGGAGGTTGATGCATCTTGTATTGGGATAGGAGTTGGCAATATTCCTAGTTTTGGAAGATTAGACCAATTAGATCCATTTAATTTCTGAGAGGAAGAAGATGGAACCTTCAACCGGTCTTCCAAAATAAATGTTCCAGGACTGAATTTGCTATTAGTAGAAGAACTTGCTTGTTCTTGCTGAGCTCACTGAAGTGTTCTACCATGAGTTTCTTCTGCGTACATAGTTCTAGACGGGGTAGAATTGGAATAGTGGATTCTGAACGATCCACGTCTTCCCCTGTATCCTGAGCCCCAGGAACATCCTCTGATTCCTCTGTTTGATACAGGGAATTAAGGCTCATTGAAATCGAAACTTCGACTGGCATATGGATCTGTTAATTGAATCATATTAACAGAACCAATGATTAACTCTTGGTCTCATGAGGACTCTTCCTAATTAGCCTGTTTAGGCTGTGCCATTTGGTGGGGCGGTGCCCGTAGCATTGAAGTAGATGGCATGAAGTCCACCAAAGTCAAAGATAAGTTAGGCTTTGACACATACTCATCTTCTTCTGATTCTTTTTCTTTCTTTGAATCATGCCGTTTCTTTGAGGACTTTCCCTCTAACGAAGAGGGTTTTTCCGCAACATTCATGGTAGAAGACACAATTGGTTTCTTTAATTTTGTTCACAAAATAGAATGAGTTCGATTTATTGTCTTTCTGATCATCCAATCATCATACTTCTGTGCATTTTTTCTTTTGACTTCTTTCCATTCACCTTCCTCCTCTGGAACTATAGCAGTGACACATGCTACCTTGGATGAGGAGACTTTCAATGTGACTTGTCCTGAGTCGACCATATTTTGCAGGAGGTATTTAAAGACAAAACACTCCTGGATGGGATGCCCCAACATTTGATGAAAAGGGAAATAATTAGGATGGTCTTCATCTCCTTCTTGTTTGGCCTCTTGGGTATTGGAAATTGAAAAAAATTGTTTTCTAGAGTCGAAATGAAATAACCCGGAAGTTGTTCATTTCGGAAGAGAATGTTTCTCTCTTTAGATCCTCAATTCTTTTTCTTCTTTGATCTTTTTGATCGTCTGGATGAAATGGACTTTGTCATTGGCACTCAGAAGGTGGAGCCCTTCAAGAAGATGAAGGTTTTGAGGTAGAAACAGGTACAGGTACTTGTTTAAGCATAACTGTAGCAGTTTCTGCTTTACCCATTCTCCTTCCTGGAGCTGATGGAATTACATGAGATTTAGCCTTAGCATGTATAAGGGAATCATCAATCTGCTGAGCTATTAAAGTAAGGTCTCGAAACCTTCCTATGTATTTCATTGGGATTAGCGACGTGCGTAATTCGTCACACAAACTTGCCACACAGATTGTCAACAATTCTTCTTGAGGGAGTGCTAAACTCAAGGAATATGTTAATCCCTTCCATCGAGAAATGAAATCAGAGACCCTTTCATTCTCCCTTTGCTTACAGTTTGTAAGATCGAAAACTGTTTTCTTTGGAAAAGTTGAGCTGAACTGAAGGAGGAATTTTTGGTGAAGATCCTCCCATCTGGTAATTGACCGGGATTGAAAGTTTGTATACCAAACCAAAGCTGGTCCTTGCAAGTTTTGCATGAAGAATCTGATTTTCACTGCTTCTTGCTACTCCGGAGTTCCCATCATAGGATCGCAACAAGACACGTAATGTGTCAAATGTTGTTCAGGATCGCCTGATCCGTTGAATATAGGGAATATTGGGATCCCAAAACTAGATGGAGGAGAAATTGAATCTAACCATTCAAGGTAAACTTTCTTTTCTGGTTGAATGTGTGCACATTTCCCTTCCATAGTTTCTAACCGAGCTATTAATGACTCAATATTAGTTATTAACTTTTGAGAAACATCCAGTTGAACATGGACTTGGGTAGGTGCAATGACTGGACCTTGGACAGATGTGGTGATTGGTGCAGCTACTGATGGTAGCACTGCCAAATTTTGTTGCACTTGAACCGTAGGATTAGACCTGTGAGGGTGTACTGAGAGAGGAGGATATTCTTGATCCATCTCAGTAGATGTAACAAATTCATTTGGCTGACTGAATCTAGCATTCTTAAGAAGAAGACTACTCTGAAATAGTTCTGCATTCAACCTTCTTAATTCCTTCATTTCTTCTTCCTATTATGCAAACCTTTGCTTTAGTGAGAGTAATTTACCTTCTCCAGAGGAAGGATATGTAACATGGTTCTTTCCCTTACCTTTGTTGGATCCTTTTCTGAGAGGGGGAAGTGGGTTACTCGAAGGATTACCTACGTTCTAAGTAATCCTTTGACATTGTGTACGCACACCTTCTTCATTTTTGTCGACACATACATCTTCTTTAGCAGGAACCTCTTCATATGAATCCCCTGAGTGAGCCTCATTTGGTGGATCAACAACAATGAAATTGATGACATTGATTGATGCATAACTCATCGCATCCCTTCTATCATCATTTCAGTGATATTGTCTTCTTCCATGTATTTGATTAGACATTTCCTTTTGTTGATTCGATCCCTCGGGAACTTCTTGACGAATCGTAATTTGGAGGGAATCTCTTGATAATTTGGATCATCGTTCCTCTTTATATTTCTTCCCCAATCGAGAAAAGACTGTCTTTCTCTAAGGAGGGGATTGATGATTTGAAAAAGTCCCCAGTCCAGTGGACTGAGGATGTTCATGCTATTCTCGCTCAACTCCCAAATCCTTTTTGTTGATTCTGAGGGTTGGTTTAAAAGAGTCCCCGGTCTGGCGAGCTGGGGTGGTTCTTGACATGCAATGTCTAAGACTTTCTTGAAAGTCTTCCTGATCTTGGAAACCATAGTTCGGAAATTAGCTGGACGAATTAACCTGTATCTTGTTTTATCACTCGATTCAAAAGACCGTTGGATGATTTCTGTCACTTTTGTCACTTGGTGACGTGCTTGCTCCATACGAGATGCCGGTTTAATATTCTCATTTTCTTGATGCAAGAGTAATTCAACAACTTGTTATTTGTATTACTGATTTTAAGAGGAACTAGTTGAATTCTGTTCTTGGGAAAGCTTTTGATTACAAACAAAGCCCATTGACTGTGGCCGACCATGGGCAATAACATTACATGAGACCATTTTCGGCAGGCTTTGCTGACTAGAGAGCACCATGAAATTCAGTTCTCCATGAACACCCCATCCTCTAACACGAATACCAGATGGGGAATTGGAAATTAACTGACGAAATATTCTTAGTGCGCCAAGGAATGAACATTGAAGGTCTCTCTGCTAATTTTCAGCCTTCAGATATCGAGATACTGATAGAGACGCCAAATCAATCTGACGTTGTAACCCTTCTATTATATTAAGATGATTTTCATATTCATCATAAGATAATAATTTCTTTTTTATCTGACAAATAGTTTTCCATATGTTGAGACGAATATCATGAATTTCATCTTCTGTCAACGTTTCTGGAATATTATACTGAGAGTCAACCAGAGGCCAAAACATGACTGGTACATCACCTTTATCCAGTTGTTTTCTCATGTTCATCATTTCCTATTTATCATTTGATGATTATTATTCTACCTGATTTGACCAGAGTTGGTGTTTCATGGTTGGTTCATAGGATTCAACAGGATTGGTAGAAAAATCATTTTTTCAAACTAGAAGATGCATGACTTAGGGGTGGTTCGGAGAATGACCTACACCCTGGGCTATCTTCTGATTGAGAAAGTATTTCACCTGCTAGCGATGAAGCTCCAAACATGACTAGTTTCACATTTTCATGTACCTCAAGATAAGAGGGCTTTCTCGGCACTACATTGTCCACTGGAGCATTTTCCGGGCAATGTGCATCACTTCTGCAGAGAGGACATTCGCAGAAAAATTCATCATCATGGGGAGGACCACCATAATGGGTCACAACAAAAGATGAGATCTCTTACCCCTTGGTATTCTGACCACACAGAGGGTTGCTGTGGCTCTCATCTGAAGATGAAACTTCGAGATCGACCGAATTGTCATGAAGCAATCCTTCATGAGGAAGTGTCTGTTGAAGACCTTCAGAATTAATGTTCCCACTATTGGGAAATGAGGGAGTAGAATCTTGAATTTCAACATATAATTGTCTGAGGGCTTCATGAACTCCAGCATCAAGTAAGGCCTTGTTACAGATTGGATCTTGATCTCCTGACTGTGTTGGGTGGGTCTTTTTCTTAGACGCCTTCTTACTCACCTTGGAAACCACTTGTTGATGAATGTGGTTGCTCTGAGTAGGTTTATATGCCTGATCAGGAAAGATGGCCAGGTTAGGCTGACGATATCTACTCAAATAAGGTGTATGTTCCTGACTTGGTTGTCTATATGATATGGGGGAGTATGCCCCACAACCCTCTTGGACTGGAATAGATGTGTGTGTCTGTTCCGGAGTGAATTGTTGATGTGTTACTCCACTGGTAGGGATAGATTTATGTGTACTTCCCTGACATGTCCTTGAATTTGTTATAATATCCTGGCAGGCATCTAGAATATGAGCAGTGATTTTCTTCTGCTCTTTCACCATTGATAGAATATTCTTGGTGACTTTAGATGCCGGAACGGGAATATACGTATATTCCGGGCTTGGACCAGATGTATGTGCCTACTCCTATCCTCCTTTTCCTGTTAGTGAATCCTGACAGAACTCATGTGTGGGGGCAGAGAGTTGAGTCTGCCTCCTATTTGTTGTCGGGGCTTTCCGACTAACTTCTCTGAATGCTACCAAGCGAGACTGTTGATAGGCTTGATAAATACTAGCAGGTGTATGTGCCTACTGATTGCACTTTTCCAAACGTGGTTGACGAGATCCATCATATGTAGTCAGACAAGCCTGCTAACTAGCTGATGATGTATAAACATGTGTATGTTCCTACCTATAGTACTCTATCGGAACATCCTGGAGGGATTGGCGTGATGCTGCCAGACGAGTCTGCTGGACATCGGAATTAAAACGGGCAGGTGTATGTGCCTGCTCGTTGCTTGCCCCCAAGTTAGGTTGGTGGACTTCTCCAGAGATGGAAGATATGAGAAACTGCTCACTGTTGACCGGATTCCTCCTCTGGTGGTTCGTCTTGCTTGCTCAGGTTCGAGGAACCTGAGCCGAACTCTTGGAGTCAGTACCCTCATTATGTTGAGGGCGCACTGCCGCACGAGTCGGGCGGCGATTGTTGGTGGAATCCCTCAGGAAGGACTTCTGTCTATTTGAATTAAGGCCCTGAGGGACCTACTCATTCACCTCCCCAGAATAAGGGAGTGAATGGTGATTGTGTTCCGGGGATAACGACCCGAAACGGTTGGAGACGGAATTCAGCACCGCCTGCTTCTTGATCACAGGTCGTCGTTGTTCGGACGACCGATGTGAGTTGTTTACTTGGATAGCATGTCGGGCAGCCTCCAGAGTTGGGATGGTACTGTGTTGACGATTCTCCTTAACCAGTGTGTTTGATACCCAGCATTGAAGACGCTGAGTAAGTGATATCTTCCTTAGAGCGGACGACGATCCAGCAGGAGTAGCAGTAGTGGCATTTGCATCAGCAGTATTCACAGGTGTGAACTTGAGGGCATCCATTCTAGAAATGCAGAAGATCTTGGAAAAGAGTGAATGATTGATATAACAGACGAAATCAAGATAAATTCAGCCACTACATCTTTTGGATGATAACATATGTCAATGATTGTGTTTTCTGGCCCTCTCAGTGAGTTTTAAATAGGGGCCTAATAAAATAGGTAAAAAATCAATTTAACTTGGTTAAGGATTCATGTCGGGTTCACAATTTTTATTTCCCTTGGATTCCGGGGATGACCTCCTTTTGATGGGAGGATCAAACTTTCTGATCGGTTTCTAATGGGTTTGTTCGTAGAACCGGAAACATCCAATGATTCCACATCCATTCAGACCTACATTCCAATGGTAGTCGCTTATTAGTTTGTGGACAGATGAGGCTTAAACATTTGCATTGGTCAAGAGGATGGGAAGTCGGAATCATCACACCTTTTTAGGGGAATTATTATCTACTTCGGGACTCTCTTTATAGATTTATGTTATGTCCGTGAATCCTTATTACATTACCAAGTATAAAATGAGTTTTCCTTTATATGTGACAATCAATGATCGATATGTAGGAAATTTAGAGAATCTTTTATATTTATTTAAGGTTCATCATTGATAGAGAATCATCTGTATTTATTAGAGATTCTTGGTCAATGGTACCCATCGACACATTTATATAGAAGTATCTTGGTCATTATGATGACCATGATAGTTTTAAAGCCACTCAGTGGGGCACCTGAAGTATATTTTCATTCAGAAGGACATGGATTATTTCAGAGTTGGGATCGAAACTGCAGACGGGCTAACTACATATCCTTTGTTTAGGAAAGGATTCAGAACCCACATAGTTCAAGTAAAGGAATATGATGTTTATGATTGATCGCTCAAAGAAGGATGTCAAAATTACTTTTACACTCTAAGCCCACGTGAGTCATGCTCGATGTGAGAAACAAGAGGTATTGGTAAAAATTAAGCAACTGTTCCATGAAAGATGCAATCATAAGAAATAATGTGGGGCTTATGTATGTATGACTGCCCAGATAAATGAAGGTTAGGATTTACTTTAGGGAAAAAATCCAAGAGCAGGGTCCATAAAGGTATATGTGCTTCATGGAGATTTTGAATACTCTAACATGGGGCTTACTCTTGAAAAGGAGGCCCAAATTAGGAGACGACTTATGATTGGGTTTTACTCCTGAAAAGGAATCCCAGATCAAAATTAGTACTGGTTAAGAGAAATTAATACTGGGGATTACTCCTAAGGAGGATGTCCAAATTTGAGAACTTTAAAAATTAGGGCTTACTTCTAAGGAGGATGCCCATGTTAAGAATTATGACTAGGACTTACTCCTAAAAAGGAGGCCTATGTTGATTGAGTTCTATCATCTTAAAGGATGAGGTTGAATGAATGAAATCTCAATCTTTAGTGACATAAAGATGTGTAAATCACTAGGTTTTGAGAGATATTCTACATATTTCCTTTCAGATAAGGAATCAAAAATCATGAAACCAAGCCATAAATGGCTTTGAAGAGTGTCTTGAATATTGAATCTTGAATAGGAGAGGTGAAATGGATTAAGAGGGGTGAAATAGGCAAGAAGGGCACCCAAAAAGTCAGGGCGCGCAAGTCATGGCAGGCGCGCAGGTACTGCGTGGGCGCGTAGGTCCTGGTCACGCAGGTATGCCTGTGCGACACATGGTGTACTTGCGCGATGGATAACCAGCAGGGTAATACATGAGTGACTCTTGATTAAATCCTTTTTAATCCTCTTGAGGTTATTCTAGAAAAGGGACGTGAAAGTTCTATTGAAGGAGTAAGGCGCCGTGAAAGTGTGGGATTTTCCCTTAAGGGCTGGCCACTCAGGCACACAAGTGTTGGGGAGTTTCAACACTTAGGCCTTCCTCCCCCTCTTTAGATCTGCCATTCTAAGTAAGAAATTAACATATAAGTGTTTCAGAAGCTTTGAGAAGAGACTAGGGCACCGAGATCTCAAATATGAGTTTCTAGAAAAAAATCCTTTTTGAATAGGGGGCCCACAGGGTCTATTTATAGGCAGGAGAAGACCCTGGGCGGTTATCACTTAGGTCGCGCAAGTCACTTGCGCGACCATCATGCGTCGCGCAAGTGGACTTGCGCGACTATGAGGGAACTTTCACGACCTATGGGAAATTTTCTCCTTGTTCATCACTTGGTCGATTTATGATATTTTCTTCAAATGATGAATAAATTTGTGCTACGATATTCCCCTTTTCCGATCTTTAGATTTTGTGACAAAAGGAGCGTCAACACTCATATTCCAGCCATAAAGTTTTAATGTTTATTATTTGTAAAGTCGTGTGTTTTCATTTATCCACTATGACTAATTTTTGAGTTATCCTCCACTTTATTGCTTACTCTTACTGATCATTTGAACCCACCCCTTTCTCTTGTTTCATTTTCCCATGATATGAAGAAGATAGTTATGAGTGACTTGTAGGAATAATCATGGATGATTGGATGTTTCTAATAGAATAAATTAGTGTTGTTTTTATTTTAAAGTTTTAATGTTAAACTTATGTATGTATCTTGTTTCCAAGACTACTAAATGGATTGTTCCTTTGGGAATTTATTCCTTGTAATCATTCCAATTTACTAAAATAATGCACCAGCTCCTGGATTCTGGGGTCGGGGCGTTACACTTTAACCATACAAAAAGATGTGGTTGAGTAATCATTTGTTAAATGATTTATGTTATTCCATTCTTTATTATTTCCATTTAAATATTCATAAAATATGAGAATATTGGATACTTTTCAGTTCTCATCAATGATAGAATTTATGGGTAATTTCTAATTATATAATACACCTCCTTATTCTCTTTCCCTAGACATTAGTGGATTGAGCAGTCATAATAATTGATGGGCTCTAACCATCTTTTTGGAGCATATTCATCTATTTCTATGGGAATATATATATATATATATTTGAGACTTTTTTCGATCCATCTATATTTTACACTTCTCCCCAAATAGAATATTCCACCATATTTTTAATACAATGATCCTAGCTTCCAAATCCAGATCGTGTGTGGGATAGTTTATCTCATTAATTTTCAACTACCATGAGTCATAGAAAATGACTTTTTTATATTTCACTAACACACATATCAATCCCTTCCTTTATTCCTCACTAAATATTATGAAAAATACCCACTTCTGGGTATTCTGATCATTGGGGTAGAGATAAGCCTCATTTTCATCCCCATGAAGCTTTCTGCAAATTCATCATTCTAATAAAACACTAAACTGTTCTGAGTTAGCTTGGAATGAGGGGTCGATAATCATATGATATTTCTCAAAAATCAAGGATAATATAAAGATAATCCATAGAAGCAACATATATCCATCACAAATGTTGGCCTTAACAATCCCTAAATTACCGTTATCTTGAAAGGATATATAGATATCTCATTTCTTGTGATGATATGCCCCATTAATGAGACATCATTCCCCTAGAACTAACACTTGATGAACTTTTCTTTGAGAATCCTCTTTTATAGACTTTAACACAGTGATTTGATTCTCCCAATTCTCCTCCCTGGTTTTTGAGTATATAAAAACAATGTCTATAACGACTAGCACAAATATTTTAAGGTAATTCATAAAGACTCAATTAATTAAATCCATGAAGATAGCTGAACCATTAGTGATTCTAATTGGAATCACTGTGATGTCATAATACCCATAACTTTTACAAAAAGAAATCTTGGGGATATACTCCTTCTTCACCCTAACTTGGTAATATCCCAAACGCAGATCCACCTTGAAGAATTATTGTTCACCATATATCAGGTCAAAAAATTAATCAACTCATGGGAAAGGATATTTTTTCTTTATTGTGATTTTTATGAGCTCATAGTAATCAATTAAAATATGCATTTACCCATCCTTCTACATGATTAAGTGGACTGGTTCACCACAAGGTAATCCAACTGGGCATATAAACCCATTATCAATATTCTCATATAGTTATTTCTTTAATTCCTCATGTTCCACAATTGTTATTATAAATGGATTCTTGGATATATTCAACACCCATTTTATAAGATCAATCAATAATTCAACATCTCTTCATAGTGGAAGATCGGTCATTTCTTCAGGAAACACATCATTCAATTCCATCATGATATGAATGTATATGTGGATGGTTACTTTATTAGACACAATCATATAAGAAAGATATGTGTGCTCATGGAAAATTAATATCCATTCATGGGATGATGGTGTTGAAGAATATTCACCATAATCCATGCACTTGTATATAATCGGGGGTCGATTCTATATATGAAGTATGATTTCGCTCTCATGGAACTTTTTTTGGCTTCATATAGGAAATTCTAATCCATTCATATAATTGAATAAAATTACACCATGGAAAATTTTAAATGATTATTAGGTATGTTCAATACCCAAATTTTGAAAGGGGTAGTTATATTCATTTGATCAAATACTTTCCCCATTTTCCTTTTTCACTGACATTAGTACTTCTATTCATTGTGGTGGATTATGTATTATCTGTTAAAATATTTGTATATAAAAGAGTTCATAGATCCATAATAAAATGAATGGCCCACATTCTTGAAATAATAAATATTATACCTTTCACAATTAATTTTCTGGATTCACATTGGTTTTGGTGATGGAAAAATCTATCACTCACTACCTTGGAGGTTTTTAGTTGCCTTTGAAAAACATAGTCTTAGGGAAATGGTTGTAAATGTTCCTTGATCATCGATCTGTAGAAATGAACAATGTATTGAGGGTAAAATAGGTCATTCCATTCCTCTATCATGTTGATGTGATTATCCTATCTGTAATTATTATCCAGGTTCCCTTCTCTCCCGCATCTAAATCATTTCATTGATCCCCAAAGGCAATTTTTTGGGTTCTTCTTTTTGCACCTTTGACAAGTGGGGTGCTATAATTTCATAGCATCATTGGATTTATTCATCAGACCACAAGAATTAAAGTTCACTTTCTCCTCTTTATCCCACGATACCCCCTTAGATTCACTAATCTCCCCCTTTAAATTGAGGCCACATTAGAAAAATTCTTTTTATCTTTCAAGGTAATGTTTTTCCATGGATTTTCGAAGGCTAGAATTTAGACCACCAATGAAAAAGTCAACCTTTCATTTAGGGGTAACAATAAAAATGTTGGTGTATCATTAAAATCTGGTGATGTTTTCCTCATATGCCCCAACAGATTCATCTTCCTTTTTCTTGTGTGCAAGATATCTCTTTCCATCATAATAAGGTGGGCTCAGGGAAAATATTTATAAAAAATATTTTTCTAGAATGCCTTCCACTCCATTGTCTCAATATCATACTCATGCTTTATATTCTTGATCTATGTATACAACTGATCAGATTCTCCCTCTCTATAATAACCATCCAAAAGAACATATATTGCATGGAACATTGATGGATATCACTGAATATTTCGATGGAAATGATTTATTACCCCGCGTTTAAGGGATCAAATAATCCATGGAATGTATGAGGCCTTTGTTGTATGAGATTCTCAACTATGGGATTATCTGTATTTGGGGGGGGGGGGGGGGTTATGAGATTCTATTGATCCTATATTTTATTTAGAACATTATTTAACTGAGAGAATATTATAACAATATTTTTTATTTCTACTCCCCTAGGATTGGGCTTCTTATATGGGAAAACGTCACAATTCCCTTTTCATCAATTATTAACATGACTCCTCCTACTATAAAACATTTTATTTAATAAAAAAACGATTAGGGATGAGTATCTTAAAATATTAAACATATAATTTGTATCCATAAATGTTGAAGGGATGACATATAAATTACTTTTAGCTCCAAAACATATGAGATTACATGCTTTAGTCTATGTCATCCATGATCTACTACCTATCATATAATTTTAAGGGAATTGATTTGTGTTACATCAATAATTGATTATAATTAGAATATGAATTTACTAATTCATATCCCCAAGATAGTCAAACTGGAAGTTCATCAAGGCATGTTTTTGTACATTAGTTCCACTTCAATTATATTTCTATGTGGGTTTTTCAGGTTTTCCCCTAATATACAACTATGCTAGATCCAGAACCACTTGTTTGTATCCATACAGAGATTTATTTTCTTGATAAACATAAAAATTTGTACTCAACAAAATATAGGTTTATTTTCCTTAAATATTTTCATATCCATATGGGGTTTCAAATGGGGGTTTTAACACTATTCCCCAAAATAACAAAGCCAACCCTTCGATAAAAACTGTTACAAACATGTTATTTTTTTCATATTTAAACATGATTTATTACATAAAATTGAACTTAATACAACTCACCTGATTGAGAGTTCTAGTGTATTGGAAATTTATCAAAATTACATAGTAACTTATAACATGAAATAAAACATATTTATCGAAAACATATTTTACAGGACCATAACAATCAATCATACATAACACTGCAAGGGATAACCAAAGGACAAACATAAGAGAAGGTTGAAGTATAAAGACTATTAAGGGAATAAAAAAGGAATACAATGAGTAATAAAATACATGTAAGTCAATAGGCATCCCAATGGAGCACAAAATAAACATGAACATAAATTCATGACATATTATGATAATCATAACATGGATATGTGTCAATAACATAGAACATTATATTAGCTTGATTCAAGGTTCATTACACATAGATTAGCATTATTAAACCCCAATTGGAAAAACATTGACATGATAGGAACTCATTGAACAAAAATTATCTTTATTAAACCCTCATTGAACATGAATTACCATCATAGTAAACAATACCCAATGCATTGGAGCACTATCATGGAATACCCATCACAAATATTTCATTTCATGCATAAGTGTGCCACATAGATAATGCAACATGGAATCATTCAACATAATAAGTTGTTACATGATCAAGAAAAGTGGAATAAATAAATTTATTTCCCTAATCAATATGTATATGAATATAAATTTGGATACCCTTGGTAGAGAAACAGGTTTGGTATTCAGTACATAGTGGAAAATCATAGTGTAATTTCGACAGCAAAATGACATCCAATAGAATGTCATAAAATTTGGTGAAGAGAAATAAATGGGTTTATCATCCTTTATAAATGAAATCAACATTATGTTTATCATGTAACATTATTCCCCAACACATTATATGGATTTTAAAAGGCATAATATAAAAGAATATCATGAATGGAAAGGAGGAGAGAGAAATCCCCTACATAATTTTGGCATGATAAAGGGTATATATAAATGATCATGAATGGTTTAATTAGAGTGGAAGGAAGATATCATAAATTATCAATCAAATTGACAGTATGGAGCGTATTTACTAACTTATTCCAACATATGAATATTGAAATTAAAAGGAATATCACAATAGGAGTATTTGATAAAATAAAAGAGTTGAAGATCCATTACCTAGATGTGTGACTCTAGAGGATTAGGAGAGGCTTCTTATGTGATTTGGGGTCTCTTGGGATGACTCTAGGAGAAAAAGGATAGAGGTTTTTCAATCTTAAATGAAGAACTGTGAAGAGAAATGGGAGAGTTGGTGGGTTTATACTGGACAGGAGGGGGATCTCGTAATTTTTTATGTTTTAGACACTACACAATAAAATATTCAAAACCAAAAACCAACCCATGGGTTTTAACCAAGGATTCAGAAAACATGATGTGGTATACATTATATAATAATTCAATTGGAAGAGGATATTAATATATTTCCCTTTCATATGTGCATGTGATTTATAATTTCAATAAAATTATATTAAAATATTAGAAAATAATATATGTTTTGGTGGATTCACTATGAATTTATAAATTAAATAAAATACACCTAAAACAATTTAATTTTATAGAAAAGAACATATATTTTACTGATCAAATCTTTTAATGTATTTATTATATCATTATGGGGCCATTATGATGTCATAAAACACAATGTATATCTATACGATATTTAATTTCTATCCAAAATTCAACTATGTCAAAAATATTATAATGTTTTATTTTGGATAATTTTGATTTCATAATTCCTAAAATAATATTTATTTTATCTAAATAGTTATATAAATATTTGACATCTCACTTTTAGAAAAAAACACCAAAATTTAGTGAAGATTAACAGGTTTCGATAAAAAATGTTTTTAATGCTTAATATAAATATCATTTGACTAAATAAAAATTATACGAGAATTTATATTTAATACATTTAATTTAATAATAATATTATATTAGAATATTAATTATATCAAAATCCCATTAATTCTACAAAATTGATTTTGAATATTGACCAAAAATAATATTTGTGATCTAAAAATCACTTACAATGTACCAATAATAAAATGAATGTAAATTATTTATTTTTTACAAAAATTATTTACATAATCAAAATTATAATGTTTTGGTACATATCTATTTGTTACACTAGAATATTATTTAAGAGTAAGGTGCGTGATGGGGCGACCTTCATGGGGAGTTCAATGAATGTTGTTTGGGTCGTGATCTCGATGAGCTTGAACATATCCTATAAATTGTATCAATCATGCTTACATTGTTGGATCTATAATTGGTATTGTTATAGGAAATTTTCCAGAAAATAAATCTCCCCCAGAAAATTTGATAAATGAATATCATAGGGTACAATCCTACTACTTGAGGACACCACTTCATTTGTTTATATGAAAAGGATTTATTAAAACAATATATTTTTGCTAGTCATGTGATCAGTGTACAAATGATATATTATCAATGTTAATGATACATAATGTTATTTTAAAATGACTTTATGTGCTTTCTATATCCCTAATACATTTAGTTAAATAAAATTAATTGAAACTTTATTTATAACTTACAAAGTCATTACTATAGAAGGATGTGTTAACATTTAAGAAAATTTTCTGGATTTTGATAAAGGATAGAGTTACTGGTTTACTAGAAATACATCTAGTTTTGGATACAACAAGTGGATGTGGAACTCAAAAATATATACCTTAGATTAATAAATATTAAAATAAGTTTTCTATTAATATTATAAGATGTACCTAGGGTATCATGTATCAAATATGTTTTAATATTTTAGAAATCCTATAACAAAGTTTTCATGATTAAGGAATTCTACCCTATTATAATTGTTACATACTCTATAATTTTTTTGTTTTAGTCAATGGTTAGAACATGAATGAACTGTCTTAATGGTGTCTGTGATGGAAAATGAATAGATTAATCTCCTAGAGATCTGTATTCGATGGGTGATGGAATAAAAAACCTAATTCTTATACTCTCATAGATTACATAAGATATCAATAATGTTGAGAATCCAAACAAGAAAATGAGGGAATAAAGTTTGGTTGAGTCATTCAAGAGGCCTCGTCCACCTTAATTTAGTGGGTTTTCTAATTCACATATTTTTGAACTCTGCATCAGAAAATCTAAAAAAAAACTACATTCTCTAGTGGTCATATCCTCAGAAACTCATTCTTATTATTTATTATTTATATGGTGAAGCATACCCGTGGTGGACTCTAATAAAGAATAATTGGTATCAATATGAAATTCAATCCATATACTAGGTAAATTTCATGAAATTATTCTTCAATTAAAAAACTCCTTTTGTTCTTCACACAAGGACAGAAAATGATTTCCTTAAGATGAAGTACAAGGATGATGTATTTGTTGGTAACTAAGAGGGTAATTTAACAAGACATGTGAGGTATGGTTCTAGTATTATAATTAATCCTGAATGTAACATATATTTTTCTATAATGTCTTAAAAAAGTATCCAAATTGTGTTTTCCATAATAGACTTTAGAACCAATGAATAGATTTTGTACTGTTCTGTCAACGTTCTAATGAAGGTTCAAATTATATATCAGTCTTATGTTTATACAAAAATGTATGAAATGGGGTTCAAAGGGAAATATAAAACCCGTGGGAATAAGAAAATGCTTTAAATTCCCTCTATAAAAAAATACGAGAAGGAACATTTATGAGAATAAATGAAAGGAACTAGGTGGTGTTTTAAATGTGGGAATCATGATCACTATGAAAAAATAATGTCAAAGTGATGATAAGAGGAGATTCAATGAAATTAGTGGATAGAAATATCAATAGAATGAACCACTCATAGTTTAGTGATTAGGGCACATATAGGGTGGTAATTATTTGAATCAATTCCCCAAGACAAGGGATAAATGGATGATAAGACACAAAAACCTCTGAGTAAAAAGGACAAAGGGAGAGATTATGCAATCCCAATATAAGAAGTGGTTGATGAATATTAGGGGAAAACTTATCCCTTATCCACTTATATGGGAATTTCATGTTTAATTTTGTTTGAATAAGACTAGTGATAACCTTTATGTTCACCATTTAGTGATGTTTAATGTTATTATATCCTTATACATGGATTTTGGAATAATAAAAACACATATAATGTTCTATAGGTGCAAGGATTAACCCATGTATGAAATATGATTTTTTTAATATGATAAGAACGTATTTATGGAATAATGGGTGAATTATATTTTTAAAAGGTTATAAGGAAAACCATTTATATAATGTTTATGTATGAAATCTAATATGGTTTCTTAGATTACTATATTTCTTCACCACATGAGTAATCGTGCATATTGGATTAACTGTTTATGATGATGGTAATTAAAGATTGATTGGATGAATTATCACCGATCTCATGATATGATAGTACTTCATACATGAAAAAAATCTCATTAATTACATATGTTAAGAGGGGAAGTGTAAATACATTAAGTCACAATGAAAGGGTGAGTTTGTGTACATCAAAAGGGAATAAAATATAGAAAGTATAACTTCCTTGAAAATTATTCAACTCTAGGGAAAGAAATGAGAAAATAAAAAAGAATATCTTATATATTATTTTATGATGAATAAAATGGTCTCTTAAATAATACTATATTTATGGATTTCTTACTATTATATTTCTCTGGAAAATTAAATTTATTACACTCCTTGAGAACTTGGTAGTTATATTTCTCTTCAATGCATATTTGTTTGACATTCTACCTATGTTCTCTAATGTAGAAAAATATTTACATGTTATAACAACCATTCAATTTATTACAAATTAATACATGATTTAATTACATAGTATTTTAATTAATTAAATGTAAAACATCAAAAAGTCTAGTGAATTTTATAATTATGTACATTTTATTATAACATTAAACATTAATTACAATGTCATTATTGATAACATATGTAATGTCATGTTTCTTAAAACTACATTAGATAACATAAAGGAATACATAAGAAATTGATGATCCATAAAGACCAGTAATGGTATAACTATGTAATTACATGAAGATAATAATACATTTTAGAAAATTCAAATCAATTAGTCATAAAGGAACATGAATAATAACGAATTATATAGCCTGATAATAATTACTTGAGAAATTTAGAAACAACTTAAAACACTACATCATAAAAATATGAATAGGATAAACGAACAAGACTTCATGGGGGAAAATGTCCCATAATATAATGAAGAACACCCCTATCCCAAATTTTTTTATAATGACTCTAAATATTACCCAATGAATTGGAGCTCAATATAATTTTGGGTTCACCAATCAATTTCATTTTATTCTCATACTCAAGGGTGCAACATAGTTCATAAAACAAGGATTCACTGATCGTCATAATTAATTAACTATCCATGTAATGTGGAATATATAATTTTACGTCCCTAATAAAAATGATTATGTTAATAAAAGTGAACACACGTAATAGGAAAATTGGGATGACATTCACAAGAAAATTGTATTGTATGGAAAATCGGTGTGAAAATTCCGTAGTATAACAGTGTGACTTAAAATTAATCAAATGGTTTCACGAGATTTAAATGGTTCTATAGTCCATTTTACAATAATTATATAGTAATTGGTATATTTAAGGATATTTCCACAAATATATAATTATAAATTAATGTATACATTAATACATAATCATGAATAAAAAGGGAATGAAAATAATTCTTAACCAATTTTGACATGGTGATGGGTGTAAGTGGGAGGGATTAATGGAAGAGAAAGTGGTATCCCATAATTTATAAATGATATGGGTAATATAGGATAGGTTCTAAATGATAACTGATAATTATTAAGTGCAAATAAAATTTCATAAAAATATAAATATTCTTGGACATAGGAGAGAATGGAAAGATCCCTTACTTGAGTATATGGTTACAAAAGCAGAAAAATGGATTATTGAGAGCTTGTGGAACATTTAAGGGTTTATAGAGATGGTAGAAAAGAGTATGTATGTGATTTATGGATAATTATTGAAGATAGATTGGGACATTGGTGGGTTTATATAGAAAATGAGAAGTGGATTCAGTAATATTTCCCAAACATAGGTTTTGGAAACTATAAAATAAAATATTCAAAACCACAAAACAACCCATTGTATTTTACAATGGTTTTTAAATATTATGGTAGGTTTTCTTATTTTTATTAGATAATGGTCTAAATGTATTAAAATATAAACCTTTTTCATGTGGAGGTGAGACATACTTTTAAAGAAATGAATTTAATGTCCTTAAATATTTCATATATTTTGTAGAATTCATAACCAAATATTAAAATTAATAAAATAAACATAAAATCACATTATTTAAGGTAAAAAACATTTATTTTATCTAGGAAACACATTATTGTACTTATTATATCATTTTTGGTTCATTATGATGTCATAAAACAAACCATATATTTATATGGTATGTTATTTTTACCCAAAAGTTTGAATGTCTCATATAATTAAGAAACATTTCCCATTAGATAAATTAAATGTTATGATTTCAAAATAAATATTTATCTTATATAAAATTTTTCCTAAATATGTTCATTTTAACTTTTAAAAGTAATAGCCAATATTTATTGAAAATTATGGGTTTTGGAAATAACATCTTTTGAACACTACTAAAACATTAAATTTGACTTCATAAAAAGTATATGATCATTTTTATTTAATAAAAATAATTTAATAATAAGATTTAAATAAAATATTTTTAATTTTAAAAACATTTTGATTCCTCAAATTGTTTACTTAACTAAAATTAGTAACACACATAAATTACATTCATGTTTTATAGTATCAAAATAAAAAATAATTATTATTAGTTATAAAATAATGTACATAATCAATTTTTTAGGGTTTTGATACATATCCCTTAGTATACAAACATAATCCCTATGATTATGATTCAAAACAATGATGATGTTGTGGGTTCATTCATCAAATATGGTCTGGACCATGATCTTAATGATCTTTAACTTCTACTATAATCTTATACGCTCATGATTAAGTTATTTGATCTCATCATGGTATTGGTCAGGATAAAATACTATAGATTTAATTTCCCTCATAATATTCTATATAAGGGATTCATTGAGCATGATTCTATTGGATGAGGCCATAACATCCTATTTTTGTATCAATTAGATTTCATAAATCCATATATTTATAATTATAATGTGATAACTATTTAATGGCTATATTATTAATGTTAAAAATTATTAATGAAAATTTTAATCTTATTGGAGATAACCATGTAAGTTCATGTGTTTTCTATAACCATATTACATATTGAGACATTTAGGAAAATCAAAAAGGGAAACATTATTTATAAAATTTTGGTTTGTTACAATCTTTCATTCTTGGGAAATTTCACCCTTTAAATTTTCATTTCATTCTATAAAAAAGATGAGGGTAATTATTCCCCATCAATTACTTATGTTCTCATTTTTCTTCATCAATTTTTTTATTTCTCGACATCACTTAAATGATCATCATTGTCCTATTTTTTAAAACATCGACTCTACAATCTATAATCTTCATTGGCTACTTCTCATAGGAAATATAATTAACCAATAGAACCACCTCAGTAATTGGGACATGTGAGGGGTAAGGTATTTAATTACTCAAGAGTGATACACAGAATACATCATGAACTTGAGATGTGTTAGGATGGAGTTCAAGTCGACAGGACACCACTATAATGTGATTAATGATCTCAAATGGCTCGATGTATCTTGGACTAAGCATTACCTTTATCCCAAATCACATCACCTTCATCCCTGGAGATGAGTGCAGGAATAATGTCCTTATAATATAAAACTCCATGTCTTATAAAATATTATTAGTATATATATTTTTTCTATTATGATAAAACCTGATTTGTTTTTGTTGAATTGACTTCACCATTTCCGCTATTTCATTTAAAATTTTAGCACCTAGAAGTTATTGTTCCCAAACTTCATCCCAGTATAATGGTGTTCTACACATATTCCCATAATGGGATTAATAAAGATCCATTTGGATGATTGAGTTTAATGGGTTATTGTATGTAAACTCAACCAAAGGATGATTTAGACCCTATCCTCCTTTGAAGACAATTTAGCATGCACTGAACTTGTCCTCATGTGTTTGGATGGTATTCTATGACAGGAAATACATTTTAATTTGATATTCCATGATTAATATAAAATTATTATTTAGAGAATACAAAATTATTTATTTATAACATGGAGATGAATCATGGATCTTAATAAGATAAAATTGATTTGTTGTACTACATGCAACCAGAAGACTTCTTTTATGTATATCATTATAAGTATATGCTCTAAAAATTATTCTCATATCCCAATGAATTGTGTAGTATTTATAAGATGCTCCACCATATCCTATATATAATTATTCCATCTTGATGTGTTTGGAAGGTCAGTGAAAAAGTATATGTTGATGTTGTGTTATTTCAATTTCGGCATGGGTAATGGTTTCATCATACCATTGGATTTTTTCCTTTCCTCTTTCACTTTTTGACATACAACACATCATAATGTTTATTATGTGTTATACTTCTTAATATTGTCCAAAACATAGTGTTCTAGTAGATCTATACACATCATTGTGTTTTTTGGGTGGATAGAGAAGGTTGAGATGTGTGCATCTTCAAAAATCACCTTCTTTAACTCAGGATTTTATGGTAGACATAGTATTTACCCAAATCTAAAAAGACTTTCATCATTAACATTGATCTATGAGTATTTTTAATTCCATATTGCATCCACTATCATATAAATTACAATATAAAATCTTTTAAAATCCTTTAAACTTTCCAAAAGAGATGGTTGAGAAATCATTTGTGAAAGGATTGATGATGTTACTTACATTATGACTTCCATGTCCATCCTTTCTAAATCTACGAAGATTTGATCCCTCTCAATTACCATTAATGATAGTATTTATGGATCATTTATTCTCAATCATCATACACTTTATTTTATTACCAATATTGTAGTGGACTGAGCAATTATATTCTTTGATCGGCTATAACCATATTTATTGTTGTATAGTAATATATTTTTGATTGAATATATATTTGAGGAATTTATGAACCACATATATTTCATACTTCTCACCAAAAGAGATAATGATACAAAATATTCAAAGAGAATATCATAGCTTCCAAATTCAGATCATGTTTTTGGTAGTTCAGTTGATGAACAATCAACATCCTTGATGCATATGCAATGAATTTGTCAATTTTCTTCAACACGTAGTTTATTCCCTTTTTTGAATCATTTATTAATTTCCTAAAAAGCTCAACACTCGTTAGATATGTCAGAACATGCATAGTGTTAATCCCCCTTTTCAACTCCTTAATTCATTCATCAAATTTATGATTCTAGGAAAACCTTACTCCGTTCAAATTTATCTATGTATGTGGGTTTGGTAATCATAGTAAATTTCTCACTAATCAGCGATAATACCCAGCTAGCCCAAGGATACCATCGATATAGGGAACATAATGTCGTCCTCAACCATCCATAAATTTATTATATTTTTTTGGGTCCTATGAAATCCCATTCATGTGGAGATATAACATAGTAAAGAGAATTACATTAACTAGAACTCACATTTTTTGTACATGGAATAACACTTCTCCTTTCACAAGGTATTTTTTAATGTACTGAAATTCTCCACATGATCCTCCTTACTTATGGTGTATACTAGAATAACATCTATAAAGAGTAAAAAATATTTTTCAAGGTAATACCTAAGGAGTCTATTTATCATGTTCATGAAGATTGTTGGATCATTTGTGAGTCTGAAAGAAATCACTCTGTCCTCATAGTTCCCATACATTGTACAAAAAGTGTCCTAGGGGATATCCACCTTCCCAACACTAAACTTTTAATAGGGTAATCAAGGATCCATGTTACAGAAAAATTATTCTATACATATCAAGTATAAAAAGTCATCAATATGAGTTAGAGGATACTTTTTATTTATTATTACTTTTTGAGAACACAATAATGAATTCAAACACACGTTGACCAATATTTATTGATGAAGAACATGACTGGTGTACCCCATGGTGAAGATGTTTGGCCTATGAATCAACAAAATTATCTTATAGTTTTTTCAATAAATCCCCATGTTACAAAAAAACCATTCAATATGGATTACTGGATTTTAGTAATGCCCGAGGTATAATCATGATTGAAAACTAATCCTCTTATCTTAGAGGTGGACCTAGAAATTCATCAGGAAACACATCAGTGTATTCCCTCACAATAGGAATGTCTCCAATAATAATACTTATTTATACTAATTCATTTGAGCTAGAGTGTCATTATCATAGGGAAATAATATCCATGATTGATAAGATGGTTATAAAGAGGATTTATTATTCTCCTTACATTTTTACAGAATCGGTGGATGATTTGAAGAATGGAGAGTGAATTCCTTCTCATCAAAATTTATATTTTCTATATTCAAGGAAATACAATCCATGGTAAGAATTACATAAAATTCTGATAAAAATAAATATGAAAAGGTTCTCTGGTAAATTTTCCCCACACATATTTCAATTGGAGTAGTTATATATAAGGGATACAATAATTTCCCCACTATCTGTTTTCACTAACATCTATACTTCCATGATTTGGGATGGGTTTTTAACTATCCTTCTAATCATTCTTGATAAAAATAATGTGTTGAACTAGAATAAAAAAGTATATTCTCTATTCATTAATGAATAACTAGTGTTTCTATCACTACATCACTTTTATGATTCATATTGTCAGTAGTGATGGAAAAATAACTCCATCGCTACCATGTAGGTTTTCTTTGCCTCTAAAAACTATTATCTTAGTACATTGTTTTGAAAATTTCGCTGGTCTATTCCAGTTATGGTAATAAACAATATACTGAGGACATATAGATAATTTCATTCCTCTATCAAATTAGAGTGTTTCAGTATCAGTAATTATATAATACATTCTCCCGCTTCCCTCACCTGGAGAATTTTCTCATCCCCTTTAGGCTATTATCGGGGTGTTTCATTCTACACATTTGACAGGTTGGGTGTTCGGAATTCATAGCATCATAATATACTTATACGGATCATCAATAATTAATCTCCACTATGTAATTCTTGTCCCCATGATACCCTTGATATTCCCTGATATATATTTCAAATTTGAGGGAACATCAGACAATTTTTTCATTGCTATAAAAGTTATTGATCACCAAGGGTTTTCATAGATTAATTATTTCCCAAAAATTTAGCCATCAAACTTGTATTTAGTGGTAAAGAAAATTCCAGCGTAATATCAGGAAAGTATTGTGATCTTTTCCATATATTCCCTAAAATATCCGTCCTATGTTTTCTAGAGGTAAAATAATTCCCTTTCTATTTTAGGATATAGAGTGGGAGTAAATAATTTATGAAAAAAAATTCCATAAATCCTTACAGCCCATTGCATCAATATATTACATGGGGTTTTTATTTTTTATCAATGAACACCACTGATATGATTCACATTACATATGATAAACACCTCGACGAACCTTCTCTTACATAGAGAATTGAATTATGCAGGGATCTTTTCAATAGAGTTGATCCCCTGTCACCTAATTATGGGATCAGATGATCCCTAGAAAGTAATTGGCCATTAATCCATGAATACCTTGATTGTGGATTTTTCTCTCATATGGGGGTTTGAAAATCCTCCAAATATAGGTTTCTATTTATAACCTGAGTGATCTGAGAGATTATCATTATGAAATGTGTGATACATACTCCCAGTGAGGTTTTTATCTCATTAGGGAAGTCATAAAATTTCTCTTCACATTGATTGCATACCAAATTCCTCATAATTCCAGCCATTTTTAGGAATAAAAGCACAATTACTGATGAATATATAATATTTTTAAACAAATAATTAGAAATACAATGAAGTTAAATATATACCTTATTACTTTCATAACATAGGGATTTCCGGCAACAATATTGTTTATCCATGATATACTTCATAACATATAAAATTATAGGAATTTTTTACACCATTAATAATTTTTCATAATTAACATTTGAATTAACAAGGAATTTCCCTTGGGGGTGTCAAACCAAGTGCATAGTAAGGCCCATTGTTCCATACCAGGTAACCACATGTCAGTCCCAGAACAACTTATCAGAGTTGTTACTTCGGGGAACATTTATACAATAACCAAAAACAATTGAAATATATATAAAGGGGTGTCTTTTCTTGATAAAAAATTAATCCATAGTAAACTAAATTTAGTAATTGTTTCCTATACGTAGTGTTATCCCTATGTGTATCACTAGACTTATCAAATTTGTATCCTAAAAATAAGAAATCTTTCCTTGAATACCAATTATAACAAACCTCTACTTTATTGCACATTAATACATGGCCCTATTACATAAATATATACTTAATAAAAACCATTTGTTGATTAGTATACCGTCTTTACGTATTAGGTACATTTCAATAAAACATTATACATAAATTACAAAATATTTATTGAAAAATTCTATAACATGCTTGTGCTAAAAATTGAATTAGAGAAAATGAGGAAATACATAAGAAAGGGGTGAACAATAAATAACTATAAGGGGATAAAAATGGAATATAATTAAGGTAATAATATAATATAGAAAATTCTCATCAATGAATAATAATGTAACATTAATAATAAGGCATTATATAACATAATAATCATAACATGTGAAATGTGGAAACAACTTAATACACTACATCATAAAAATTTGATAAGTTTAAACCATCAAGAAATCATGGTGCAACATTTACAATAATGTAAAAGAAAAACCATTTTCCCATCATGATGTATCATGATAAAAAACACTAACAATAATTCTGGGTTCACCTATCACTTTCATTTCATTCTCATTATCATTTATGTCACCTATATAATTAAAAAAAGGATTCATTCAATATCATAATTTATCCCATGTTCAAGGAGTTTGGAATATGTATATTTATTTTCTCAATAAAATGGTATCTATTCATAAATGTGAAGACCCTTTATATTAAACTAGTTTGGTATTCAATACCCAATTGGTTTGGCTTGAAATTTTGTAGTGACAATTCAACAACATAGAGGCGTCACATAAAAATTCATAAAATTGGTTGATAAGCATTAAATAGATATATAATAATTTTTAAATGATTTTCCTATTAATAAGGAAATTTAAATACATTTCTATATATACATAATTTGAAAAAATATGTCATACAATAATAAATATTCATGAATTAAAAGATAAAGGGAATTTTTTTTATGAGAATTCATCCGGGTAACAGGTCTACATGGGAGGTGTTAATGAGAGAGGACTGGGCCTCTCATCATTTAGACATAATAATAAAGGTATGGGGGAGGTTAAAAGACATACTCCACAATTTATAATTAATAATATATGGGAATCACAAAGTAATGAAACATGGATAATTATTATAAAGGAAAGAACCCTTACATGAGTGTGTCGCTCCAAAACTAAGAAAATGGGATTACTGAGATCATGGGGCACCTAGAGAGGATTCTAGAGCGGAAAAGATAGTGTAAAGATGTTATCCAAGGATATGGAGTAAATATAAGTTAGATCTTGGGTGGGGTTATACAGAAAAGGTTTGGGGAATTCTTTAATATTTCACAATCATAGGTTTTAGACTATAAAATAAAATATTCTAAACAAAAAACCTTCCCATGGGTTTTAAAATAGTTTTTTTCCAATTTTGGGAGGTTTTAATTGTTTTATAATATAGAGGTAATAACATTAAAAAAATATCACCCTCTCTTATGTGGAGTTGAGTTACACTTTTAATGTAATGAATTTAAAATCATAATATATAGTATATATTATAGAGGATACATAAAAGAATAATAAAATTAAAACAATTAACATAAAATCACATTATTTTGAGTGAAAACATTAATTTATAATATTATACCCATTATAGTATGTATTACATCATTTGCGGGTCATTATGATCTTATACATTACACTGTATATTTATACGATATTTAATTTTTACCCAAAAAATTAATTGTCTCCAAAAATTTTGAAAAATTCACTGATTGATAATTTAAATGCTGTTATTAAAAAACTAATATTCATTTAATCTAAATAGTTTTCTAATTATTCTGATTTTTCATTTTAAAAATAATAACCATCATTTACTGAACATGATTGGTTTTTAGAAATAACATTTTTTGTAGAGTAATAAAACATTACAATTGACGTCATAAAAATTTATATTATCACTTATATTTAATAATAATTATTTAATAATAATTTTTAATTAAAATAATATTTATTTCAATAATAAATTAATTAATCATAATGATTTCCCTAGTTTAATTGAATAATACAAAGAATTTCAATTCATGTTTTATTGTTTCAAAATAAAAATATATTCTATATTCTTTAATACATATTTTAAATAATAAATTTTCTAGGGTATTGATACATATACATTTAATAAAAATGTTTATTAAATAATTGTATGGATCAAGATAGTGTGACCTTCATGGGTTCTTTTACAAAACATTGTTTTGGTTATGATCTCAATGAGATTGAACTTCCTTTGTAAACAATTTCTCTCATGCTTAAGATATGGGATCTCAGCTTGGTCTTAGTTGAGGGGAAATCCCAGAGATTCAATCACTCTCATAATCATTGATCAATGGGATTCATAGGTTAATATTATATTGTTTTAGGCCATCATTTGTGTGATCTGATTGGTTATGTTAAAGCCCTATATGTATACTAATCTAGTGATCACTATTTAATAGTTATATTATCACCGATAAAGATTCCTGATAGACTTTTGAATAAAAGTTTATATTAAAAATTATGTTCATCTATTTTATATATCGTATACGTAATAATAAATTTAGTTAAATCAAATTTTAAACACCATTTACAACATTTCGGGTCGTTACACATGTTACTTTGGGTAACCATTATGTTTCCATCATTCCTTTTTTAAAGAAATGTTCAGTAATTATTTTTATGATGTGGGTTTATTTTAAATGAATATTAAATTATTTACCATTTGATAACCCAAATGAAATTTGAGGGTGAAATTTCTTTTAAGGGGGGTAGAATTTGACACCATGAGATAATTTGATTTTTTTAAATTGATTTATCATTTTCATATTTAGCATTCCACACAACAGTAAAAATAGTTATAAATATATATATTAAATAACTATGTCAAACAACCCCTACACACGGCGCCAACTTGTATTTCACTACGTGCTTCCAAAAATGTATTTATTTATGCACGGAACATTAGGGATATCTTGGGTTACATACAACAATGTCTTTCCTCGATGTCTTGCGTAACAGGAAAGAAAATTATTTATAGAACAATAATGTATAAAAATTTAATATAATAAAATATAACTTCGAAATTTAATTTTTGGTTATGAATAATATTAGGTAGCATATTGTTATATATGATTTACAGAAATATAATATGAATAGAAAACATTTATTAATATTTTTATGCTCCCACAGGTGTGTTGTCCTAAAAAAATAAGTTAATTTCCATTAGTGAGTTATATTATATTATTTTATATATTATAAATATAAAAAAAATATTTTTATATTCATCAAATAGATTCGATAGACAAAATATAATAACATACCATATTTTATGCTAAGAACCCTATATTTTTATAGAGGTGGTTTTACATCCTTTTTAGGGAAAGTCGATTATATATATAAATTTTAGAAATTCTACTAATTTAATGATTCAAAATATACTTCAAATTTGAAAAAAATAAAAATTAGCTATGGAATTTTTTTCAATATGGTTAAATTTTTAAATGAATGGTTAAAATTACCAAATTTTAAGTCGTAAATTATTTTTCACCTAATATAATAATATAGATATTTTATTATTTTCTTTTATAGATTAATTATATCAAATATACACAAATTAATCAAATTTAGTTCATGAGAACCCATTTTACATTGAAATTGAATTGCAAACATAACAATCATTTGATCTCTATTTCATTAAAAACCTTCATTGTCAACCCATTAGGGGGATTATATTTAAATTAATTTCAAACACTTCGATGATTTTAAATTGGAAAAACATATACATATTAGGAATTGGAATAATTTATAATGTCAATTTAGTTTAGATTAGTTTTTGATGAAAAATATTAGTGAAAGTAATTAAAATTAATTTCATTGATTAAAATTAAATTAAGCTTAAGAAAGGAATAAACATTATGAATTAGGGACAAAATTACATAGTCACTTTTCAAAATCCCATTATCATGAAATTAATCAGCCAAAAACCTTCAATTAAATATGTTTGTTGGTTTTGGTTGGCTTTTATAGGTATAAATGTGGGTACACCTAAATTGTTTTCAAAAATTCATTGTGAGTCCTTTCTCTCCCTTATAAATGTCCAAAAAATCTCCCACATCCTCATGCCTATCAAAAAATTAGAATCATCAATGATCAACCTAATATAGTTTCCAACATCTATATCTTCCTCCTGAAATCCTCCCTTTTAACGAATGACTTCCAACGAATCCTTTTTCTGTAAAAAATGATATTACACGATTAAGATTTTACATCATTCCTCATGATCATTCCTTTTATTTCCAATATCCTCTCCCTCAAAAGTTCTTATTCCCATAACATTATTAAAAAAACTATCCAATATTCATTTGTATTTTTTATGATGATGGTTTTACCTATACTTACAGACACTTCTATCAAATCTGTAAAAAATGCATTGTTTACATGAACAGAGAACTACCTTCTCATGAAATGATGATTATTCATTTTTACATTAGCACCAATCACTGTGGAAATTATTATGGAAATTTTATTTATATATGATATTTATTATATTTATGATTTATTTATTGTTCTATAATTTTTATTTAGAACATACCATTAACATTTCAATAATGTTTATATACCCTATTTTCGTTTGAGGACATGTTTACTACCAACCCCTCAAAGTGATGTAATTTGTTAAAAAACATCACGGAATGTATTAATAATATGTTTAGGAAACCTATATAATATATATTATACAAATATTCTAATAAAATGATATTATATTCATATATTAATATACATATATGTCATTTAATTACCTTCATTCAAAATGTCAATAAAATGGAAGCCGCGTTTATCCGTATGTACGTTCTGTCATCTAATTGAACATTTTATTCTATTTGAAAATTACATATTAAATATGTAATAAACATAAAAATATAATTAGTATATATTATATGTATATATAATTTATTAAATTATTTAAATAAGGATATATATAAATATATATATACAGACCAGTGATATAAAAAATAAGTTAAATGAAAAAAAAGTGACTATTACCTGAATCCTGAATTGTTAACAAGTGTGTAATATAAATTCATAATTATAATATATATGGAATTAGATAGAAAAAAATATTTCATTAAATTATTTATAATAACTATTATTTATTATAGAAGTGTTTATTATGAGTACGAATAGAGTCAATATATAAGGTATGGGATTTTCATCTCACTTTTGTATATCTATGCAATATATTCCATGTTAAATAAAATTTATTTTGTTTCATTTTTATACATACATTTAATGAATTATATTAATATTATTCGTAAATTTATGGGTATTTACATATCCATTTCATGATCATTCTTTCATGTAGATTATGTATCAAAAGTTACCATATTGATAATGTAATTATTTCTCAATTGTTTTTCATTGAGACACATGTCATGTTATGAACTTGTATTATTCCATGAGTTATATATACTTTCATTGAAATATTAATTCCTGAATCTGAATATTTTAATGATATTTTATGCATCATGTAATTTCAATTTCTTACATGGGTAGTATGGTACAATATTTCCATTGGGCTATAGTTTATTGAAACAATCACTTCCCTTTTCGAGATTTTTTATATTTAATCATCATTAAATTGAATATTAAGATCCATATGTTATGAAATATCATGATTTGTATTATCATCTGGTTATTAATGATATATTCTTTAATTGATAAAGTTTTTCAGTCTTGGGTAAATATGATAGTTAATAATGTATTTTTAATAAATACCTACATTACTGTCCCTTCATTTAGAAATATTTTTTCCTTAAAAACCATATTTTTTTAAAATTATTTTCATGAAAATTGTACAGTGATAATGTATTATTTAAATGAATTTGTTACACTTTTCCTTTTTTTCAATGTTTTCCTAGGAATTTTTTTTTCACATTCCAAACAAGTCATTTTTTATCCTTTTTAATGACCAAAAATATTTTTTTTACATCTTAAAATATTTGTGGATTTACCAACCATAATTATTTTAATATTAATAATAATTTTTAAAGGATAATTTTTAATAATGTATTTTAATATTTTTTTTTCAAATATTTTTTTTCAAAATGTTTTTAGGAGTTCATGATTTGATTTCGATATATTTTTCCAAGAAACTGTTCATTCAATGGTTTTTTAGATTATTTAATAAATTTATAAGAAAACTAAATTTCAAAATGTTATAAAGTTTCTATTATATGTTTTCATGGGAAATTGTTTTAATAATTATTTCAAGTCATATTTATATTTTTAAATGTATTTTTAAATGAAATGGTTTTCTAAGGGGTTTATGTTTTAAAAATTCTTATAAAAGAATAAAATATATCTTTCAAAATAACTATATTCAAAATATCTTTCCATGTTATTTTTCATATAATATAAAATCTTTTGATGTAACTCATTAACTTATAGGAATTAATTCGCTACTTTAATTCATATTCCTTCATGAATGTTTCATGATTTGATTGAATGATTATTATGACACATATTTATCAACCATGAGTTGTATGATTTTGAAACCCACTTATTTTAAGGGGTTATAGTTTGATGAAATAATTATAGAAGCTATATATTTCCATAGGTTATGATGTGATGAAATTGTAATGATACCCATTTTTATTTCCTGGGTTATTTTTGATGTTTATAGAACTCATCTTTTTAAGGGGTCATGATATAATGAATTTTTTTGGAACATTCATGTAAGATTTATTTATGTGATGGTTGGGACCTATATCTCCCTTGATTAAATTGGGTAACAATTGATGACACATTTGTATAACGGTTTTGTGAAAACCAATTACGTGTTAACAATGTAATGCATGGACATGGTTGTAAGTCTATAAGTTAATGTGTTAACCTCATTACATGTACACAATGTTATGAGTAAACCTTATTATATGCTCATAATATTTTTAATAACCCTGATTACAAGTTCTCTATTTTTTTTTGAAATATGTATCATGACCATAAGTTTATGTGTGAACCTGAATACATGATTTATATGTTATGCATGAACCTGATTGCATGTTCACAACATGAATCATTTACATGTTTTCTGGTCCATAAATTTATGATATGTTCTAATTTTATTTCAATAACTTGATATGAAAACCTATATAAATTTATAAAGGTGCACTATGTAATACAATTAAATATATTCCATATTTTCATGTTTAATTATTATGTTATGCTTTCATGGATTATGGTTTTGATTTCCTTAAGATTCATTTCATTGGAACTAAAAATCATTATTCCATTAAAATATTTTATGATATATTATTTGAATTTTATAATATTTTAGTTATCATGATCACTGTTTTATTCTCTTATGTTAATGATATGCATACACATTTCCTTTATTTTCCCTCACTTGTCATTTGAGCTCACACTGTTTTTATATTTCATTTTCCTATGATCTAAGGAAATGTGTTTATGTAAAATTACTTCGGGATACCATTTTAGGAATAATTTTAGATAATTAATTTATATATATGATTTTCTATGTTTCCAAAATAAAAAAACTAATAAATTTCATGGGAATTCTTTTTTTTTATTGATTTTAGTGTTCAAAAAACATGACGTATTGTCATTGTACATTATGTCTGGGTCATTATATTTTCTTTCATTTTATATGGAGTATTTTTTCCATTCATGGATAGGAAAAATTGAATGTACAACCATGAGACCATGTGAAATTTTTATATGGAAATAGATTTGTCCTACACACTTTGTCACAATGTATAGTAGTCGTGTGAGAAAACCACAAATAGAGAATGGCTTGGATGAAGATATACCTACATGATTGGTGGATGTTTGGCCAATAATTTTTACATACCATGAAGACAATTGAAAAAGGTAAAACTAATAACTTCCCTCATCAAATTTTAATAGGTGGAAGGTCCATTTTCTGTTTAAAATTTCTTTTGTGGCTTTGGGCCTTCTCCCCCTCCCTGTCTTTTTCGATCTCTACCAAGGGGATTGTTACAAAAGTTTTTTACAATTAGAACATTTATCCCATCAAATATTAAAGACTCTACTTCTATTATCAACATCCAATATAACTATACATTTATCAAATTGAGGTTTCTTGTTGTAAATTCTAAAGTATCATAGTCTAATGACCTTATGGATAAGGTTATTTTCAACATATTAACAAGAGGGGGTCTTGAGACACCATATGAACCAATGTATTCTATTATTCAATAATGTATTCTATGATTTTGGTTGTTCTTATCTTTTATGAAATTTTTAATTAAATTTTTAATTATTATTGTTCCAAATGATGGGAATTTTAATTTTATTGGTATTAGTAATGGGTTATGAGTGTTTGGAACCAAGTTTTATGATAATCATATAATATAATATGGTCTGATGAGTTGTAATGAATTAATAAATTCTAAATTTAAATTAATAATTAATTATAAATGAAAAAATTAATTAGTTACTGATGACTAGAATGTGTTAGGATATCTATTTTTTGAGATAATCATGGATGGTCATGGATGTGGATGGGTAAATATTGGAAGAGATATCTACCTTTGGTAAAAAAAAATTAAACCCTCCTCATTGAGGTGGGTTGTTTGAAAACATACTATTGGGAATTATCCATTATTTATGATTACTAGGTTGTGTGATCATACCACATTAGGAAGATATGTGTTTCATTTAATTAGTTAATTTAAAATGATATTATCATTTATGATAAAGAAAATTCAAATGCCATGATTGATCATGGTAACAGATAGTTTTCCTCCGTTGTTGATGGCCATTTTCATGAATTGGGAGTTTCCCAGAAATGCGTGTATACTAACTGATGAGTGTGGAATGTGTGATATGATTGGTTTGAACCATGATTTTTGTCATTTATTTGCTTCCATGGATACCCTAAAATTATTTTATAGAAACTATTATTTTCTATGACTTTATGAGGCTTATATATCTTCAAAAGTTCCATAACACTTAACTAATCATAATATAAAGTAGGTAATGGTGGGCCACCCACTTTTCATGTGATGATGTAAAAGTGGAAAACCCATTATTATTCCATGATATAGTGGGGTGGAAGGACTAACATGGTATGAAATATAGAACAAATTGTATTAGTGGTCTATCAGATGATTATTTCACTAAGGCAAAACATATTTTCTAAAAAGGGTAAACATCCATGAAAATAATTTCAATACACATAGTATCCTTTATATATTGGGTTCTTACCAATGCATATTATTTCTGATTGGGGATTGAACTCATATTCTTATGGTTTTATTGAATGAGGAGACCCCAGTGGTGTCCCAATAGCCATAATCAACTTGAGTGGGTCATTACATGATGAGTAAATATTGTTTTAGGAGACACCAATCCACCTAATATGGTGGTAGGAAAATAGGGTTGTGATGATGCTTAAAGGAAATAAAATTTATAAAAAACCTATTTTATGATTAGGTTGATTTAAATTTAACACTAATGACATATGATTTCCTAGAATCCTTTGGAATTAACCGTTGGATATGGAACTTTTTTGTTTTCATATGATTTCTTTTTTTAATGCTCTATCGTGTGATAGAATGTAGTGAATGAGTTATGTTCCCCACAATTCCACTTTACAAAGGAGAGTAACTTGAATAACTAGAATCGATTATGTCATATCCTTGATCTAAATGGGATGACATGATTTTTGTTCCTCTATTCTTGGATTCCTCCACTGGTTTCATCACTTTCTCTAGGGCTCCATCAAAGATTTATATCATTTTTGGGGAACTTATTCTATGTTCCATCTCACAGGGGGTGCTAGTTTATTAAAATAATTTTATCTCGACCAAGTAGAAACTTTTAGTATTTATTGGTTATAACATTGGGGAAATTTGGAACGATTATACATTATGTAGGTTGTGAGCCTATATGTATTTTTATTTTTTAGGTAAACTTAGGTGTGAGGTATCTAATGTTTGGTAGCCATGTAATCCATTTTCAGTAACTATGTAGATCACTCCAAATGTATAATGAATCTAATTTTTCCCTTTAGCACCCAACTTTTATTGTATGTGGTAGGAATTTTTGATGAAGTCACAAGTTTAACAGCTTATTGATATGGTTGAACACATGATTAAAGTATTGTATGGATATGTTAGAAATTTGTTTAACATATTGTGTTGTTGGTTTTTGGTTATGGGGTTTCTCATGAGGGATGATTTTAGACATGGATTTGATGGAATGTTTCCCCCAATGTGGATGATTTCACACTTAGATTTTTCCAAGATTGTACCACATGGGGGAATTTTACATAAAATATTTTTAGATAGGGATAAAAACATATGTAGTTTGATAGATTAATTTAAGATCATGTGATAGGACAATCTCATCACATTTTTCGTCATGCATTAAGGATGGTCATGGTGTGGAAGGACTGTTTATGGGGTGTGTTTTATGGATTACACATTGATGTTTCCCTAGGTGCTTGAGGAATGATAACATCTCACTAAGGAAGACCCATGGGGTTTAGATGTATAGTAACATCCCATAGAGTGGCTGGGGATGATCATATATGGGGAATATTTTGTTCATCACACATTTTATGACAACAGTTAAACATCATATGTTAGGGTTTTTTTTGGGAAGTTTAATGTTCTATGACAAGGTTTGGGAGATCATAGGTTTTACATCAGACAAATCGAATATGGATGGGGATTACATCGTAATGGGAATCACATCTTGGAGAGCGGGTGATTTGTTAGGACTCTATAAAAATATATTTATATTGTTACCATAGTTAAGACACCCTTTACAATTATGATTCCACTACTCCTAAACCATTGGGCATAGATTGGATTAATAAATTCTAATGAGTAGTGGTAATATGGAGGCCCAATGTTACTACTCTAATTACTTTGAGTACAATGTATTGGGGTTCATTTTCATTTAAGAAATAAAAAGGGTGAAGGCCCCATACACAAATAAATAATAGTTTATGGACACATAGATATGTTATACATTTCACATATGAACATGTGTTGTGGATATATGGATCCAAGATTGGTATGGGGTACCTGGGAACTCAACATTTTCAAAATGGAATGGATGAATGGTGGAACCAGGGAGGGGCCCAGAGGAGGGGATTCATGAATTTTCGGAATACAAAAATGTTTGTTATTTTTGATGTCCATGTGTTTCATTGAGGTTATGGGAATTTTGGTAGAATTTTTTTCATTTGATATAGTAACCCAACCTTAGATTATTGTATTGGTTTCCATGGGTTTGGTTTCACAATGGTAACTTATCTCATAAAATCCCAAGATCCTCGATTTGATTTCTTCTTATGTAATGTCAATCCACCTTCATAATTTTTCCCCACCATGGGTTGAGGTTCTAAAAAATACATGGGTATAGTATTTATTAAATATGGATATATTTTATGTTTCATATATTATTTATCTCATGAATGTATTGAGGATTGTGAATCTATAACATTTATCATAATCGGAAAGGGAACATCACAATGAAATTCTGGGATAGTGGTATTTACATCCCAACCATGCTTAGAGAATTCGAATCATAAAAGATATATTATTTTATGAACAATTATGTGATTCATGACATTATGGTGTTTTGATATGTAAATAATGTTTTTTGAAGTTTATCGTGAATGATATGCACTATCTACAACAACCTTTAATGGGTGAACTCTGTATTGGAAATACATTTCACATTCGTTACCAATAATTATTTATGTGGTTGGGGAATTCAATGATATTCTCCTATTTGAAATGGTGTATACCTTTATGAATCTAGTATATTAAGGGTGTTTTAGTCTATTTTGGTTTGAATTATCTTTGAACTATGAAAATTTAATGTTGAATTTTTTTGAGATATCTATATCAATGAATCATCAAATGAACACCCCCCACACAAAATCGGATCTAGTTAGTGAAATGAGGGTTTGAATATGGGTAACAAATACTATTTATTCTGAATACCTTTTCGAGAAACATTTTCTGACTATATTTCAATATATAGGGGTTGAGTTTCATTAAGAGACCATGATATTTTCATAATATATGTGCTAATTATATACATATATATATATGAAAAACTGAAGAACATCATAATGGTTTTGTGTTTTTTATCCCAAATGTCATTAAAAATCACCAATTCTATGAAATGATATTTTTCCAATAAACAATAGTGAACACGATCCCTCTAATATAATCTGGAAAACATGACCTTAAATAGAAAACCTATGTGAAATGACCTTCATATACTAGATTCTAAAAAAATAGATTCTTATTAAAAATACATTGAGGGTTTTGAATCCTTAGTTTTCTAATGAAAGGAGATGGTTGAAATTATAATGACCATAGATAGATTCTGGTGTTAGTCAAGTCAAGCCCCACTCACCATAATACTGATGGATGATCAATAAGAATACCAATTGGAAAGAGGATTCCAATGAACAGATTCAATATAAGGGGTTATGTGGTCATCCCTAGTGCTAATCAAGAGGATCATGCCAACTGGTTTGGGATAACTCCAAGATATTTCCAGTGGAATAGATATGTCATTGGCCACATAATATATGAACATTCATATCTCACTGAGAACACAATATGGAACATTTTGACCAATGTCAATGGGGAGCCATTGGAGATGGAGGTGTCTCCACCTTAGCATTAGATGATTCTCAAGGTAGAACATGGAAACCCACACAAGGGTTTTAAATAAGTATAGGACACACTATAGGGTGTAAATTTTATGGATTAATGTCTATGGGGGTAGAAAACATTCATGTATTTCAATTAATGTTAGGTGGAGATAACGTTGGATTGTTATTATGAGGTAACCTGATCCTTAATATATCACATACACCATCACCTTGAAATTATGGTAATGTTCTTGAGATATTGGTATTTAGAAAGAAAAACATTTCATATGAACCATGGGGAGGTTGAAAATAGTTGGTGGATACATGCTATTTTTTTTACCCAGATCCAAGGGTCCATGTAAAAAAAGTTTCACCCTATAGCGAATGTCTTGGTTGACCAGATTAAAAATCTGGTTATAGAAATTCTATTGTTGTACATGGTATATGGGAAAAGAGAACAAAAACTAGGGAATATGTACTTATAGGTAATTAATTGGTTCATTTACATTTTGAAGGAAGAAGAAAGTAGTTTTCCATGGAGTCGAGGAAAATTCCCAATGGCATTACAAAGAGGCATGGAGAAATCATATTGGTTGATTCTCAAGGGATGTGAGAGGGAATTTAGTGGATCCTAAGGATAAACAATTCAGGAATGTGGGATTCATCAATGAATTGTTTTCTGGGTGGATTTATTATGTGTTGGATACACAGATGACTGTGCAACCCATCAATTTTAATATGTAGGTTTTGCTGGAAATCGTCTCCACATAATTCATGATGTATAGGTATAGGAAAATTTGAATAATTTGTTTTTCCACATAATACAGTGGATGTACCTTTTCATTGTATATGGTACATTCTATTTCATATATGGTTGTGTAGCTACACACATGAGGGGTTAGGAATCTTTGAAGCCAATCTCCCCTCTAAAAAAACTGACCATAAATTCTGAACATGACCAGATATATACCTCTCAATATAGGCTCATTGGATGTTCTTGAGATTAACAGGATGGTAGAGTGGTTCATCTTCTACCTAAACCCTACCCGTGAGGAGGATAACTAATTATTGAAGGTGGTCTATTTAGTAACAGTAATATTAACTGGCCTATCACGGAGGTGTCCTAGTGATGAGTGTGTATTAAAATATGATCAATGATCTATAGACCCTATAATGACTCATATGTTAGATCCAATTCATCTTGTGGTAATAGTAGTGGGTGTTCATAGGAGTATGAAAAATGCATCAACCTAATATCCTCTTCACGATAAAGATAATTATTTCATGTGACGATGGGAGTGTCAGGAATGAATTACCGAAATTCACTGAATCATTTGGTAACACCAAATATTATTGGGTATGATAGTACATAACATATCATATGGATATACTTAAGTGGATAACTACTCGAGCCAATAACTAATTAGATGACAATGACATTTTCGAGGACCAGCAGTAGGTGGTGCATACGATTGTAGTATGGTTAATCTCATTGGTAGAGTGGTTTCTATAGATTTGGAAAATCAAGGAATGTACTAGTGGTTTTTATAGGGAGGTGATAAGATACATGATTGATGCTCCCTGGTATGTGTCCACTGGAGGAATGATATACCTTAGGAGTGGTATTGAGGTCACACATTCAAGGTCTATAGAATTTATCTTGTTTATAATATTTCCAAAATGATTATATAATTACCAATGCCTAGGAGAGATAGGGAATCGATAGGAATAATTTTATGCTCCATGAGATGTGGTTCAATCTAGACATAGATGAGGTATTTTTCACTAGGTCAGTTCATATAAAGGATTTATTACATTCTTCGGATCCATGATAATAAAATATATAAAGGAGATAAAAGAATATGTCCACTATCAAGGAATTTATTATCCATTGGCTAGTAGAGTGAAGGTGACTCTATGAATGACCTATTATCCAGATCCTTAGGAAATTGAGTTTTATAGGGTTTCACCTCTGATAGAGGGGTCAGAGGATGAGTCCCAAGGTAGAGAGTCTTTTTGAGAATGTCTTTGGAACTATGTTCCCTCCATTGATTAGGTATTTCTTATGATCTTCTTCAACATGAATATAACCCCACCTATGTAATTATTGCATAATTTTTTTTCACTTGTATAAGAATCGATAAGCATGGAGGACGGGGAGGTTCATGACGGACATATAAACATGATAAATGGACTCTTGATCATTGAAGGGGTGATGGGAGATAATATATCTAACGTTCAGGTCAAATTAGGCTAACCATATGATTATGATATTCTTATAACTTAGCAAAAAAAACTAACTATGGAACCCCCTCACTTGCCAGATGTCCTTTGAATCTATATCTTCTCCTCACCAGGATGAACTATTCAAATCCCACAATTAATGAACTAATAAACCTATTGTTCAAATATTAGTTTAAATTTTTTTTGGATCTAATCTAATAATTATGACATTCAATCCAAGGGATGTAGAGGAAAATGATTCCATGCCTTCAAAAGAGGTTGTTTAAGAGGATATGGTAGATAAACATGCAATTGAATTTCTATAGGGGTTACTTCTGGAGTTGAAGACATAATGGAGGTGGTGGATATGAAGCTTTAAATTTAGGTAATTAGAGAATTTGTGTTCTTACACATATCCTTGATGTTTTTTCAGTGATGGAATCTATAGATGAGTCATTAATAAAGTTGGTTGACATTGTGTCATTGGTGGATGTGGTTGGGGAGGATTAAATGGTTGATCCTCCCTGGTATGTTTCGTATAAGGTATCTAAGGCTCTCGATTCTAATAAGGGTTCTGGAGAGGATGTGTTTCCACTAGACATGGGGATCTACCCCCACAATGATCTACTTAGATATGAAATGTCTACATAAATTCTATAGTTCTTCCTTCCCTACCCGCCTATGTTGCATGATGAATTTGATACACTTTCCTCATATGATTCCAAGTATTACTTTGTAATTTGAGAAAAGAAATGGATGAGTTTGAGTAGATCAAAAATCAAAACCCCACATGTTGATTTACTACAATCGGTGGGATGTCTTTTATGTTGGATTTTTGTCCAATGAAATGGTGGAGTGGACTCTAGAATCCACCATTAACAAGATATGAACATATTTTTAATGTAAACTTTCTATGTGTAAATAGATTTCTATTTCCTATAATAATTATAATGAATATGGAATAAATTATTTCCAGGTGTCTTAGGGGGAGAACTATCACCTATACGGAGGGGTATAAAATTATCATCACTACTCTAGAAGAGATCATCATCCAACTTAGGGATATATTATAGGTGTATGTGGAAAATTAATAATTGATTGCATCTCTAGTGGTTGATTTTGAAGATGAGTGGGGTCATGTGATAATCATATCCAAGGAATTTCAACTTCTTAAAGTTGAGTAAGTGTATAATCTGGAGGAGGGACATTAGACTCATGAGTATACATAGTATAATTCATCAAATGTTCTATGCTCTATCCCTAGTGCTAAACCTTAGGGAAATTTTACCTTTTCCTATATTAAAGGATATGATCCAACTTTTGGATGACCATCCTATATATTGTATGTATTTTTATAGTAATTATATTATTCAATGTGTTTTGTTTCTTGCTATATCTAAATCACAATTACATGAATAACAATAATGAATCCCTAATCCCACATCAGAAATTATCATCGTGAGAATCACAGCAAAAATAATAGGTTTATAATTTATAGAAGAGTACTAGATAAGATTCTAACACTCCGGTTCTGAAATTATTTATAGAACACCATGAGTTTAATGATTGACATCATTCATGCTAGATCATGAGAGTCTCAAAATAGGAAATATAATTTATCAATGCATGCAAGTGCATGAATGGGGTCATTCCATACATGTTGAATTCTACAAAATAAATTGTGGATGGAAAAGTTTTAATCAATTCACCTAGTATTTTGAACACAATTGGGTTGGAAAGATAGTGAATAATAACTTATGACCCTATTTGAAACCCAGAATCCATTATATAATTATCATGGATTGGGATAGAAAAGTGAGGGTTGACTACTGACCATGTTTAGAACATGACACCTATATCAAGAAAAAAATAGAAGCCATTCAGCGAATGATCCTAGAATTGTAGGTGTGCCAATTTTGGCCTCACATTAAACCATCAACGTGGTTATTTCAAACCTAATGGTTAAGGGGAAGATAAATAAAGGAAGAAAAAATCTTTTAGTTGAACAAATGAAAATATTTAATTGAGTTAAACACTCTTGATATAACACAAAAATATTTATCAATCACATTTACATGGAGTATTTGTTTGAAAAAATCCCAAACACACCTTCTCTGGGAAGAAAATTCTTGGATTTATAGTGATGATCAATGATTTTTGGGATAGGAACTAGAGAGGGAAATAATATTATTGGTAATTTATATCAATATTATTAAATTTTAAACTTCATTCAATGGGGATGATAGATACCTCATTTATTTTCATAAATTGAAGGTGATGTATTTGTAGTTTAACATATTTCGGTGAGGAAAATATATCACAATTCATAACTACATGTGATTGGGATATTCAAAAAAATTATATTCAAGTGACCAAGACATGTGAATCAATGGGAATAACACCCTCATATACTTGGTTGAATGGTCGTGAGAGGGTAATATAATATGGGTACCTCATTGTGGTGATCATAATTGATGTTAATCATAATATTTGGTTCTATAATTTTACTGAACATTAGGGTTCATTTTGAATTGTAATAAATATTTTAAGATCCAATAATGGTTTGTGTTCTCATTCAACCTCTTCATTTGTTTCCCCATAATTTTTCTTAAGTTGTATCATAATCCTAAATATTGGAGTGTGACTCTTTATCAATATTCCCTTGCGATCATTCAAAAAGAAAAACATTTTTTCCTATTACATTTGGTCATTAATGGTGTTACCATTCACACTGAGAAGTTACTACATTTTTACAATTAAAGTTCAATAATCACATATCCTATATTAATACCATATAGATTTTACCATTTTATAGATGTTTTAATGTGATGATTATAGGACCAAAGATAATCCCCTCCTAGAATGTTTCTCATGGACATCAAGTATTCATTACCAATGCAATGGATGTCCCTATGAAGTACTACACCAAAAAAAGATAATATGGAGAGGTTCTCATAATGTATTCTCATGATTCTTGCACTATAAGGTTGTGTGTCTCACATGGGATTTATATATAATAGTTCAGAGGAAAAAATAAGTAATTGGAGTGATAGGGTGGTTCATATCCACATGACACATTCCCTATAAATCTATCACATAGTTTAATGTCATGATTGTGGGACTCAGGTTCCTAGTTTAATATCATTGATTATTAACTAAATGAAATTAGTTTATGGTATCAATTCCCAGGCCATAGTTAAGAATTTTCTAATGTAGTATGTGTTGAACATAAGATATTGACCAAATGAAAATCTTTCTCTATAGAGTCCCCAAACATCATCAAACATAATGATTATGACTTTTACAATGTTTAATTCCATGATTATTGGGTTTGGACTTAGACACTGACTTTATGGTCATATAGTTTGGAACTGTATGGTAGGTACCCAACGAAACGTTACAATTTATAAGGAATACACAATTACATCTCCTAATCCTACATAGAACATGTTTCATATAAAAAATGGAGAGTTATGGGTTTCCATTTGGTTACTAGAGAACACAATATGGGAGAAAAGTGAACATACCAATTTTTTAGGGAAGATCATGAAATCCATGACCCTAATAGAAGTAGGGGAAGGAAATAAAATCATGGAAAAACTATAGATTAATTTTGAAACATAGCTTATAAACCCACGAAAGTAAAATATGGGGTGAAAAAATATATGAGCATCCATTGTTAGTGATTGAAACATGGTATCTACAATCAATTTACAAGGATACTTAGCGGAGTGATCATGGGATGGTAGGTGATGTTGTCTATCAAGGAACCATTTCCATTAGAGATACACTTAATATCGGGATGATAATGGCTATACAAATCAATGAAATATTATACCACATAAGTGGAATCAGTGAAATTCATAGAGGGAATATTATGTTTATTTAGAGTTCATTCATCATATTATTTGATAATCTAGATAAAAATATCTATATAGAAGGATGATTCTGGGAATATATGTGAATGAAATAAAAATTATTTAATAATAGTGTTGGTCCTTGGATGAAATATATGGGAATCACTATGTACCACATGAGGGTGGGAATCAATCCACATTTAGTTTTTTACTGTAGATTTGTAGAATTAAAACACTTATATGGGATTTTCCCCTTGAGTTGGGGCCTTGATTCATCTCTTATTATGAGGAATACTACATTCATAATGTAGGGTTCCACTATATTTCAACATCATTCACTGATGACTATTGATTTTTTCATCACATACTTGTTATATGATGTACCATAGTATTATATGGGGTAACTCTATAGTTTAGAATCATGTGATGAAGGCATTTGTTTGGTTCATCCCTTATTTTTCAAATGAGGAATCATTTTATTATATGTGGTAGGGAAACTATGTTACATTTTTTTGTAAAAAATTATAATTTTCTTTATATCATCCGTCTCATTGGTGGAATCATTGTTTTATAGAAGATAATGATATAGTTTAATGTTATATTCATGAGGACATTTTATCTGGATCATCCCATACATTTCGTATGAGGAATACCAATTTTCTATGATCAAAGGCTTTATGATAATGTGGTGCACTACTACTGTTAGTTCAGTTTATATCATATTTTTCACATGAGATATCCTAGATTAACATGGGGTATGCTTATAGATTGATGTCATGTGTTGAGGAAATTGTTTTGATTCATCTTGTGTTAATCATATGAGGAATCATAGTTTTATATGTTGCAAGTCTATAGATTAATATCATATTTTTGGAACATGGTTTAGTTAATATAATATTTATCATTTGGGGAATCCCAGTTTAATACTTGGTTATTACATTGTTTAATGTACTCTGGTGAGGATGTTTTGATTTTTTAGTTTAAATTCATACAACTCGGATAATGGATTCTACTAGATTATGGTCATATAGCTCAGACCAGAGGGTATGTAATCGATTTGGATTATTAATATTGGACCATAGGGTGTGGGTGTATTATGGAGGATTTTAGCAAATAAAATGGATTTAACATAATTTAAAATGAGTTAAAAAGAGATCGTCTTCCACAAAAAACATCAAAATATGCACCAAACCTGATGTCAAGCTGTTGGGGGATGAATGATATTATAATGATTTGATAAAGTGGGTAGTCACATTAAAGAAGTTATAGGTGTAACAAAATATAACATTGGATTGCCAATCTATCAACCATTATTTTTGAATCATTGTGTGGTATGATACCAACACCATAGGTGCTATCATCTCATCCTTGGATGCTGCAAAAAAGAAAAGGTTTATTTAATTATTGAAACAATAGGATGAAGAAAAAAATGTGATTGTGGGGATGAGGGGGGAAAATGTACATAATATAAGGTCATAATTATTTTACAATGACTCCAAGATTATTTTCATGGTCTTAGAACATGGGTAGGTACATTGAGGATGTTCAGGTGGCATAAAAAAAGAAAGAAATCCTGACATGAAGGTGGCCATAATGGATCTGTACAACATGTAGAGATTCCAAAGTCAGTAACACATAGTTTAAGGTCCTAATACACAGAAAATGTGAAATCCATGAGGTAGGAAGGTGATAATGATTTTCATGATGATAATAGGTCTATGGATTACTACATATGTGACACCCCGAGCTTCCACGATACGCTTCTCTTTCAATAATGCAATAGCTTGCATTTTACGCAAGTTCGAGATTCTAACACACCGCAACCAATCAAAATAGCCATTATGAATAGTAATACCCACCTTTTGAAATTATATATATATTATATTTCAAAATGGACTTCTTTTTTGGATTCAAAATATCAAAATTAGCTTATGTTGAATTTTTGGTATTTTTCTAAGAACATCCAATTTTTTATAAATAGTGAAAAATACCTAAAAACAAGTTTTTTAATCAAAATAATTTATAGTGATAAATTATACTGTTGAGTGGTTTTAAAGTATAATTAGATTATATTTTTACCATTTTATCTAATGGTGTTCATTATAATTAATTTCACTTTGAAATTGGACATAAACAATTGTCAATCTTTTGATATATATTGTTTCTTAAAAACACGCTATTTGTTGTGACATCGGGAATTAGTTATAAAATTAATTAATGTAAATTATATGTTTGGAATTTTGTAAAATAGAAATCATTTTTGAATTCCGAATATCAATTATAGCTTAGTGTGAAATTTTGGCATTGTTCTGAAAAACTTCAATTTTTGATGAATAGTGATACCACTGAGTGGTGGTTAAAAAACTGATTTTTTGTTTAAATGAAATATTACCACTTCTGTGATTTGATTTTCAAAAATCCGACATACATGGTTTTCATTAGGAATTAAAATTTGGTTTAATGGGATTAAAATAAATTTTGGTGAATAGTAACTTTTATGTTTAACTAATCGCGATTAAAGGTAATTAGTGAAATTTAAGGTTAAAATGATATTATAAAAATATGAAAATACCTTTACACTTGTCCTACCCCTATTGGATGAGTCATGGACGACCAAGAAAATCCATGGGTCAACTTGGGGACCCCATGGAGCCACTTTGGTAGGAAAATGACATTAATTTTTTATTATTTAAAGTTAAAATAAAAATGTCACAAACATGAGTTGTTTTACTAAAACATTTATTACATGGGGTTATATAAGTTAAAGTTTCTAATAAAAATATTAATTGGAAATCCAAATAGATTTCCTACATCATGATATTTTTTTTATAATTTTTAGACATTAAATAAATTAAATTATTTATGACACCATGATGATGCAGCGATTACCTCGTTAATTAACGATTTTAATAAAATGGAAGGATAATGTAAAATCTAAGAATTAAACTTGTCCAAAGCCTATTGTATGAGTATACTTCTAAACCTTATCACCTTATCCTCAAAATATATAATTATGGGACCTTTAAAACCCGAAACTCACTATATAATAAAGTAACATATCATGAATTTCCAAGAGTGCCCCTTCTATCCTCTTATAAAAGGCCCCCACCACTCCCACCTTATTCACACCATCAAAGCCATTTGGCTCGGCCAAACTCTGCCCAAATACTCTCCCAACGTCCCTCTATTACTCCTAGAAGCCTCAATTTGGGCAGAACTCTTTCCAAGGAAGCCTTTGGCTCAAATCAAAACGAGTTACCCGATTTTAAGGTAATGTCTTCTCTTATGTTATTTTGTTTTATTTTTCTTCACCAACCCCTTAAACTATTGTTATTCATTTATTTTGTAACAACACAAGTATCTTCAATATACTATGATGTTGTTATGATATGTATTTTATTTATACTTACACACACCTTCGTCTAATGGTTAAAGAACATACTGTTTCTGTGGGTGGCGAAGTACTGCCTCACGAAACGATGATTGTTCAATATTATTTTAACACCTCTAATGGTGGCCATTTTGATGAAACTATTTTCATATATGATATATATATTATGTTTATGTTTTCCTTATTCTTCTTTATTTTTCATTTATGGCATACTTTATGATTTCCATTATGGGTAAACGCGATAATTTCATTTTAGGAAGAGCGGACTACCACCCCTCAAAGTGATTTGAATCGTTAATGACATATGTGGGATGTATAAAGGATGGAATAAATGGTATTATACATTATATTATACTGGAATTATATTATAACTTTATATAATTATAACTTCAATCCATTAAATACGAAATAAAAATGAAAGTAGCATTCATGCGTACGTACGGCTTACCGTCTCCATGAACGGTGCATTTCATTTCATACCTCTAAATGTTATGTGATATTATAAATGAATGTATATTCTGGATATATATTATTTATATGATTTCTACATCATGAATATAATTATGGACATAATGGATATTTTACTACATGAACAATGTGAAATTATAAGAAGTTTATTTTTGACTCAAGTACCTAAGATCGACAAAATGACCGTTATTAACTTAAATAATTACATAATGTTCATGAAATAGTAATAAGTGATATAAAAGGAATAATGAACTTGAAAAAGGTTCTTAAAAAGGTAGATATTAACTCTAGTTTATTATACAGGAAGTTAAAGAGCGGTCGAGTCAAGTCGGATAGGAGGTAAGGGAACTTCTTAACCCAATTTCCATTCTTTGGGTTAATCTCCTACTTTAAAATTATGTCATTATATTATTATGTACTATCTTGAATTTGTACTTTCTTTATGTGTTCCTATAGTGAATAATCATAATAGATCTATTTTATTTAAAAAAATGATCTTTTAAAGGGAACTTCTTAACCCAATTTCCATTCTTTGGGTTAATCTCCTACTTTAAAATTATGTCATTGTATTATTATGTCCTATCTTGTATTTTTAGTCTCTTTATGTGTACCTTTAGTGAATACACATAATAAATATATTTTATTTAAAAAAAATGATCTTTGTAAGGGAACTTCTTAACCCAATTTCTATTCTTTGGGTTAATATCCTACTTTCAAATTATGTAATGATATTATTATGTCATATGTCATATTTGTACTTTCTTTATGTGTACTTATAGTGAATACACATAATAGATATATTTTGTTTAAAAATTATCGTTTTAAGGGACTTCGTCTCAATCTACATTCATTGAGGCATATTTTGTTTTATACACAAATTTCTTTTATAGGGTGTATAAACCCCTTGAACTTTTACATTTATTCAAATGGAATCATTTTATATGAAGCGTTTTACTAAACGACAAAAAGGAATGTTTTTCTTGTCATACGTATGCGGCGACAATGACTTCTCCACCTCCATGACCATTATTTGAGTTTCGGCTTCCCCTACAAGCCATAACGTTTTTTAAATGAAAAATAAAATCCAATTTTTAACATTCATTTATTTTTGTATCGAAAATGGTTTTGATAATGTTTTAATATATCAATGTGTTGTATTGATATCTTGTGATTGAAATGTGGAAATGTTATGTTTACATTATTCATGTTTTATGTGATACGATTATGTTATGGTTTATGATATGTTTAAACTTGTTCATATGAGGAATGCATTGGACTTAATAAGTGACGGGTGGAGCCCGCTATAGCTTCTCGATGCATCGGCAGGTCTCATGAGACAAACTAGTGTCTTGGCATGAGGCCTTGACAAAATCTTTTTTGTAGTCTTAGCACGAGGCCTTGGCTACGTGGTTATGATAGTCTGGCATTATGAATTCCATCATTATGAAAGTGGTTATTGATATTGCATGTGATTATTCGACCAGTAGAATATCCATCTGAATTAGTAAATGGAATTATCTCATTTTACTTTTTCCATATTATGTTGAAGTTCATGTTTAAAAGGATTTTATTTTAGTCATACATTGCCTTAAATGTTTATGTTTATTTATGAAAGCTTCCGCTATATTGTTATCCTTTCTGAGCATCTAATCTCACCCCTTTCAATGTTTTAATATTTTCCAAGATGTGAAGAAGTGTTTTATAAATGACCCGCATGGATAGTCAGAAAGGGATATGAGTGTGGAAAATGGAGACTATGTTATTGTAGTTTTTTACTTTATTATGTAATGTAACATTTATGAATGTATATAGTGTTTCCAAGGTTACTAAACTAATCGGACTTTCAAGACATGATCTTTTGTGATCTTGCCAATGTTACGCAATAATGCACCATCTCTGGGTAACTGGGGTCGGGGAATTACAGTTGGTATCAGTGGAAGTTTAGTACTAACCTTGGAAGCTAGATTTAGATAAACTCTTATTAGAGCACAAACCCAAAAAATAGACTTTGGGGATTAATATATAAGAACTTCCTAGAATTTTGGTATTATAGAGATTTTTGTGAGTTTCCGAGCAATACATCCCTGTCTAGATACGAGCAGGTAGAGGCGTCTCTGGTGCAGATGTACCTAGGGGTAAAACCTGAAAACACCGCTTTGATCTAGACTCTAACGGGAGATGGTGCACGACAACAAGCCTTGCTGCACTCTTGGTTACGATACCTCTAGGGAAATGCTTAGGATAATTATAATTTTCATTGCAAACCATTATGAAGGGTTTATGAGTATATACTTCCTCAAAGAAAACATTTCTTTTTATGATTATGGATTATATCCATAAACTATTCAATTTATGTTAAATGTTTTACAAGTAGGGAATTATGTATTTCAATTCATAAACTAATCTAGTTTACGCCATTGTATAGAAATGGTTCATAGTGGGAGGAATGGAAACTGTATCAATGCATGCACTCCATGTAGGGATTTCCCTTCTGTTCAAGATAAATATAGTGGATCTGGAGATACAACTGGTTCTGATCAACTTATCACCATACTGGGACAACTCACTCAGGTTATGAATAATAACCTTACTCGTATGGAGCACCCGGATCGGCAACGTGGAGGATCAATGTTAGACTGCTTCATGAGGAAACAGCTGCCAACATTTAATTGGGGTATAAATCCATTAGAAGCTGAGCAATGGATAAACTCCTTAGAGAAAATATTTCACGCCTTGGGGAGTAGCGAAACGGAGAAGGTTGTCATGGCAGTTTATCGCCTCACTGGAGATGCTGATCAGTGGTGGTAATTGATTCAAAACACAAAGGAAGATGATGAGGTATCAAATATGGAATGGAGGGAGTTCAAAGAGATTTTCCTTGAAAAATACTATCCTCGTGACCATCGAGCAAATATGGAAAGAAAATTTCTAAGTCTGAGGAAAAAGGAGGATGAGAATTTCGCAATGTATGAGGCCAACTTTACAAGGTTAGCAAGGAATGCTGCAGATTATATATGTAACCCAAGAAGTAAGATTGATCATTACTTTTATGGGTTAAAACCATTTCTTCGTCGAGCATTAGTCTCACAAACCTTCTCATCATACGAAGACATTGTCTCATGTGCTATCATGACAGAAATGGAATTCTCTAAATCTTATGACAATAAAGTAAAGCAAGAGAAGAAGAGAACAGTGGAACAAGAGACGGATAAAGGGAAAAAGGGAAAGAAGGATTTTCCAATATGTGATAATTGTGGTAAGAATCACCCTGGTACTTGCCTAAAAGGAATGGGAGTTTGTTATAAATGTGGAGAAAATGTCACCAGGCGCGTGATTGCAAGGGAAAGAAAGAGGCTATCAATGTGGAATGCTACAATTGTAGGGAAATGGGGCATTATGAAAATGAATGTCCTAAGCGTCAGGGAAACATACCTCAGAAAAGGCCAAGGGATCAAGGCCAATCATATGATGTGACTACAGTTGAAGCAGAATAATGATTGTATTGGTTCTTTTGGACTCAATGATTATATTCTGGTTATAAGAATAATGTGATATATATAAGGATTGTACTGCAGTACTTGTTGTTTTCATTAAGGTTTTAATATGATGAAGGTAATCATATTTTAAGTATGTGACAATATTAGAAACTTTACTTTGTTTGGGGAATCTGATGTTACAATTGATTTTGGAATTTAGAGACCTTTTAGAGAAAGTCTGGACATAAGTATTTTGGATAACTATAATGGTTGGAATGGATTATGTTGAACCTTGGATAGTATTGTTTAAGATTAAAACATTTATGAAGATTATTTTTGTAATATTATAATACTATATCTTTAGGAAAAGGACAACCTGCAGGTTGGGGGATAACCCGTCGCATCAGACAAAGCTGTAGGAATCGAACACACAACCATAGTGTGGCATGCCTTTAATACCTACCACTATCCTAAAGGAAGTCCCTAGTTATTACAAAAAAGTTATCCTAATCTAAATGGTATGTGTTAATATTTGTAACCTTATACAATTAGGATAAATAGAATATTTTTGAGTTCTATTACCTTTTGGAGCGAATGATGGGTTTGTGGAAAAAATTTATTAAAGAATGAAAGTCTACATGACAAGTAAGTATATTTCCTTACATTCTTAGTAAATCTCCTAAATAAATTCCTCAACTTTATAAAATGTAACTTAAAACAAAAACGTTGCCGGTTAACTTTTCCAACTGGGGATTCAATGACCGTTTAACCAATCACAAGTTTATGAATTTCTCGTGGTTAAATTTCTCCTAATCCTATTTTCTACAACTCTCCATCAGACTTTGATGGTTTTTTTCCTTCCATATCCATATTTTCATATAATCCTAGCATGGGATATCTCGGGTGACCTTTGTAGTTATCTTTCTTTATTTTAAAGTTATATTTTTATTGACCTTATTTCCGATGTGGGTTTTCCACAAAGGTATTTTATATTTTCAACCTTTTACTTTCAAAGAAAATTTCAAATTGCGAGGACACAATTTATTGGAGGGGAGAATGTAACACCCCGAGCTTCCATGATACGCTTCTCTTTCAATAATGTAATAGCTTGCATTGTACGCATGTTCGAGATTCTAACACACCGCGACAAATCAAAATAGCCATTATGAATAGTAATAACCAATTTTTGAAATTATTTATATTTTATATTTCAAAATGCACTTCATTTTTGGATTTAGAATATCGAAATTAGCCTATGATGAATTTTTGGTGTTTTTCTGAGAACTTCCAATTTGTTATTAATAGCGAAAAATACTAAAAAACAACCTTTTTAATAAAAACAATTTATAGTGATAAATTATACTATTGAGTGGATTTAAATTATTATTAGAATATATTTTTACCATTTTATCCAATGGTGTTCAATAGAATTAATTTCACTTTTAAATTGGACATAAACAATTGTCAATCTTTTGATATATATTGTTTCTTAAAAACACGCTATTTGTTGTGACAGCGGGAATTAGTTATAAAATTAATAAATGCAACTTATATGTTTGAATTTTTTAAAATAGATATCATTTTTGAATTCAGAATTTCAATTTTATCTTAGTGTGAAATTTTGGCACAGTTCTGAAAAACATCAATTTTTGATGAATAGTGAAACCACTGAGTGGTAGTTCAAAAAACTGATTTTTCGTTTAAATGAAACATTACCACTTCTGTGATTTGATTTTAAAAAATCAAAAATACATGGTTGTCATTAGGAAGTAAAATGTGGTTCAATGGGATTAAAATAATTTTTTGTTGAATAGTAACTTTTAAGTTTAATTAATCGCGATTAAAGTTAATTAGTGAAATTTAAGGTAAAAATTATATTATAAAAATATGAAAAAACCTTTAAAAATTTCCTAATCCTATTGGATAGGTCATGGAAGACCAGGAAAATCCATGGGTCAACTTGGGGACCCCATGGAGTCACATTGGTAAGAAAATGATATTAAAAAGTTTTTATTTAAAGTTAAAATAAAAATGTCACAAACATGAGTTGTTTTACTAAAAAATTATTACATGGGGTTATATAGGGTAACTATTCTACTAAAAAATATTCATTGGAAATAAAAAAATATTTCCTACATCATGATATTTTTTTTATAATTGTTAGACATTAAATAAATTAAATTATTTATGACACCATTATGATGCAGCGATTACCTCATAAATTAACGATTTTAATAAAATGGAAGGATAATGTAAAATCCAAGAATTACACTAGTCCAAAGCCTATTGGATGAGTAGATTTAGAACCCTTATCACCTTAGACTCGAAATATATAAGTTTAGGACCTTTAAAATCCGAAACTCATTATATATAAAGTAACATATCATGACCTTCCAAGAGTGCCCCTTCTCTCCTCTTATAAAAGGCCCCCACCACTACCACCTTATTTTCACCATCAAAGCCATTTGGCTCGGCCAAACTCTACCCAAATACTCTCGCAACTTCCCTATATTACTCCTAGAAGCCTCACTTTGGGCAGAACGTTTCCCAAGGAAGCCTTCGGCTCAAATCAAAAAGAGTTACCCGATTTTAAGGTAATGTCTTCTCTTATGTTATTTTGTTTTATTTTGCTTCTCCGAGCCCATAAACACTGGTTATTACTTTCTTTTATAACATAAACAGTATCATAAATATACTAGGATGTTGTTATGATAGGTATTTGATTTACACTTACACACACCTTCGTCTAATGGTTAAAGAACATACTGTTTATGTGGGTGGCGAAATACTGCCTCACGAAGCGATGATTGTTCAATATTCTTTTAACACCTCTAATGGTGGCCATTTTGATTACACTATTTTTATATATGATATATATATTATTTTTATGTTTCACTTATGCTTATTTATTTATCATTTATGGAATAATTTATGATTTCCATTATGGTTAACGCGATAATTTCATTTTAGGAAGTGCGGACTACAGCCCCCTCAAAGTGATTTGAATCGTTAATGACATATGTGGGATGTATAAAGGATGGAGTAAATGGTATTATATATTATATTATACTGGAATTATATTATACCTTTATATGTTGTTTTTTATCATTACCTTGACTATATTTTTCCCTAAAGTGCATATTTCCAAAAAATCATATAATATATATGTTTAATCCTTCCTCATTAATAGAAATGAAATTTTGAATTATTTTTATAAGATTTAATTAATTAATAATTCATAATTTCATCCATTTTTTGAGTAACAACGGTTCATCTTACTTTGAGGTGTGTTTTTTAATAAAATTTTATCAACCATCACAACCATTTTTATTATGTTATTTCCCATCATTTTTTTCTTCCAATTTTTAAAAATAATTATTTTAGGTAAAACTACCAAATTATCATTTAGATCAAAATTTTCACCTCTACTTTAACAATATCGCACAAATTCTGGTTTCCCAATGTCATATATAGAGTATTTATCCATTCATGATCTTATATCCTTCCTTGTAAGACAATAATTTATACTTCAATTTCATCAGTCCATTTTAGTATTTCATAAAATATACTATTTATTATATTTTTGAATCAAAAATGCATATCAAATTCTATTTTTTGTTCAACCGATTTCACAAGATTTTTTAAATTTATATATTTGAGATATTCTATTTCAAACTTTAACCAATAATTATCTTCTTATTTTTAAAATATATTTTTTAAATACCATGAACATCACTATTAGAAATCTATTTTTCACTAAAACATTAGTTTCTCTAATTGATACTGCAACCTCTAATTTGAGGTTCAGTCTTTGATAAATGTTAATGTTTTAACTTTCAATATCATAGAATTGTGGTTTCTATATGATATCTCTATGGAAATCCATTTTGAGTTCATGAATCCATCAATTAATTTACACCCAGATATCATAATATAGTTTCCTCTTAATGAATTATTTTTTAATCATAAAACAATTTTAATCTAAACACATCCTTCTCTTAACAATGTTTTTGATTTATTCATCTAGTGTGATTTTTTTATTGTTAAATAAGAAACATCTCGAAAAAATTTCAATGAGGTCCCCAAAAAGTATACATTAAAATAACGTTTGAGGAATCATTCATTAAAATTTATGTTTTCGATTTTTAGTTTATAGGAAATGAATTATATAACCACACCATCTTACCAATATTAGAAACCAACTTCCAATTTGAGTTTCTTCATTTCATGGAGTGTATCTTCATGAGGGATCCACTTCTCTATGTTCTCGTTATCATTGTTCATTAACTCATATGGAATTAGAGTTACCTAAACACTATCCAATATAACATATTCAAATTCTTATTTTCAACCACCAATACACTAATATTTAATTATGGGTTATATATTTTAAATATGATTTTCTTTTTTTATATAATTATTATTTTATATTATTCATTGCATCTCTTTCATTGCTACACTCACTGAATTAAAAAATTCATTATCAAATTCATTAAGTTTAATAATTAATTAATCATTCATATTATAAAGAACATTCAATTTATGTTAAAAAACATTGTAATATACATTATATTTGTATAGAATGGTTCTCCATGTAGATTGTGAGGACATGTAAGACATTAACTGTAACATCCCTAACCAGCACTCCCATACTCTATTATAAATACATAATAATTATATACTATATTTGTTACCAACTATGGAAACCCAAAAATAATCACTAATAATTACATTTCAGTTAATGATATTTTATCACTATCATAACAAATAATGTTTTGACAGTGTTAATATAGATTTATAAAAATACATTCCCCTAAAAATACAATGTATTTTCATGTACATAAATATTATTCCCACTAAAAAAATAATGTATTATCTGATAATATGTATTCGATAATTTTGATAAAATTCTCCACAAATGATACACTTAAATATAATTCATTCATAATACAAATATTGTTTACCTAATAAATAGATACATAAGAAAGGGGGGGCTCAAATACTAAAAAATGGGTAGTATTCACCAGAAGTTAACATAAATAAATAATGAAGATATAATATTTCTGAAATAATTGATAATCAGATAATTAAATATATCTAATTAAATGATTATAAAATTTATTCATGGGTTACATAAAAATTTAAATAATTACATAGACTCTAATAAGTAATTTCATATTTATGGAATGAATTCGGTCAGGAATGATAATCTTATCATCAATTCCTCATACAAAGTTCTCATATATAAATTGATATGGAATATTCCAAATACCATACATTATTTATCTCTTTAGATGTAGAAATTCAACAAGTTTAAATATAATTACATGCCCTTCCAAACTCTAAATGATCATAAATAAATCATCAAATCCTTGAACAAGATATTATAAATATTTGTGTATTCATATAGTCCATAAAAAATTATTTTCTCATTATTCATATGAATTCATTGATGGGTCATAAATTATGAATCCCCACCCATAACTAAATAACAAAAACTAATTTATCAATTGAATAAAACAATTAAAACATATAATCAACATGACTTGGTAATAACTAAATATCCATATTAATATAAAATGTATGTAGTATGTCAATTATTTTCTAGCTAATTTTTTTTGAATATTCTATGATATCATTTATAATAATATATAAGTTCTAAGGGCCAAACATGTGTGTGTAACATCAATATAAAAACATCCAAACTCTGTAATTATTGTACCCATGCTAAAATCATTAGTTTTTTTCATGATTTACTAAAAATATGATCACATACAATCTAGTTAAAGACGTTATATGGTATTATTATGTAATAGACCTTGTGATTCATATTAAAAATGATGATGAAATTAATGAAAATTAATTTTAAAAGAAAATTAAAATTTATATTAAATACCCATATCGTTAAATCTTGTGGAGATTAAGATAAATTTAAAAACATTTCATAGAAGGTTTTTAGAGGTAAAATGGTAATTTATCCAAGGATATGATATTGGAATATTTTTTGACCATTTATTTTGTGTGGAAAAATATTATTAACCATGGGTTATAATTTAGTATAATTACAAGCTGATAATATTTTTACTGGATGACTAATATTTACAACATTAATTAGATGAAATTGTGATATTTCATAAATAAAAATAAAGATAAAAATTTCAATCTTCATGGTTTTATAAGTAGTGGTTATTTTTATCATTTAATATTGTAATAATTCTTTGAGTTATGTGGATTGGGTCAAGCACATTGTTTTATATTCATTATTATTTAATTTAATTTTTTATTTTAACATTTTCATTACTATTCGGTGTGGATTCCGACTTACTTATGAAATGATAAAAGTGATATACCCTCATCATAAAAATATTACAAAGAGAGATATGAATGTAGGGGTAGTGAGGAGAAATAATGGTGGGGTCTTATTAGACCAAGATACAGGGATCCAAGATTGATGCTTTATAGAATTGAACAAAAAGTAAGCTATTTATTTAGTTCCTCACCAATATTTTTTTAGATAATATATTTTATTTTTAAAAAATTATTACTAGATTCTAAGAGAAACAAGAGGGATGTTTTTTGGGGTGTTTAGGGGGCTTGTGGTTTTCTTGATCCCAAGGGATTTTTATATGGGAAACTCAAAAAACGTGATAGTAATTTCAATAAATAATGATGTTTTATTCATCATTAATGTGTTAGGGAATAGGAATCAGAATATATGATTTTTGTGCTTAATTCAAACTAAATTTGTAACCTCATGGTGTTTCTATGTACTTTTTCTAACACACCATGAAGAGGAATATAGCTATGTTAAATAATCGACAAGACCATGTGCAAGGTACATGGATAGAGGGTGTGTGTAGTACATTTCTCAGCCTTGTGTGAGGAACATAGATATGTACCACATGTGGGTTGCACACTATGTAAAAGGGAGACAAACTATTTAATTGTTTAGTGAAAGAAAGAGGTTTTTGTGGTAAAAACCTGACAGGTTTACTGTGCTTATGTTCCATGGACATGATATAGATATAGAGTTCATCCGATTTTATAAGGGATTCAATAGTGTTTTTGACCTATAGTTGAAATTTTACTTTTGATCAATCCATTCTGAGTTAATTATTTTATTGTATGAGATGGGGAAATATTTTTATTAATAGATGATTTTAGTGTGATGGCCTGGTTTATCTGATGTTTAATGGTGGGTTTCCCATGAGGTATTAGTACAAGATGTCCCTAGAGGTAGGTGTAGTTGGAGAACCATATTAAGGATATTATCTTGTTAGATAACATAGACTATGAATTATAAGGGATTTAGTTTTCTATTTTTTAAATAGATTACTAATTGAAATATAGATTAGTAATTTAGATGAGTATATGACTTTAACATGATGTTTTCTGATTTTAGGGACCAATTTCTAGTTGTTTTGGTATATCATCTTATACATTTGATGATTGATGAATAATACCATTAAATCCTTTAGGTTTTTTTGACATTTTGGGGAGTTTTTTATGAATGGATTATCCTTCGTAGATGGTGATATGGTTTTGAGGGACCCTTGATGATAATATTGTGGTATATGTAATGAATAAAGTTTTATATATGACTGAGGTACGTAGTGTGTAATATTATTTATATTTATTTCAAAGGAATTTAATGTGTGACCCCATGTTCTGTTTACCCTAGAGGGGGCCTATGATTAGATTCATTACATTTTTCTTATAATATCACATTAAAACCCATAGGATGGAAGTGTTATCTTGTTGTGGTTATTTTTTTGATTACAAGATTTTTTTCATAGAACCTTTTTTATTTAATGGTATATAATCTGGATGTTTGAGGATTTTATTAAATGGGTATTAGAGGAAAAATGATATATATCGATGTATTGGGATTAGTTGTTGGCATGGAAATTCTTAGAATCTTTACACTACTACAAGTGGTTAGATGTATCCAATTGTTGCAATGGAATAACTATAAGATTTAACCCCTATAATTAGTATAACACAATATATAGGGCTATGTTACTCATGGATGAAGAAGCTACCGGAAGGTTAAATTTTTCTAACATATGTTTTTTCACATCCTAATGATGGATTGTGAATGATGTTTTTTATATGACAACAGGTATGTGGATATGTTATATTTTAATCCAATCATAGTTCTTGCTTATAGTTTAGATCATTCTAGTGAAGTATTATAATAACATTCAGGTTTTATTCATTGAATTCAATGCATATAGTGTTATATTAGGACAGACAAATAAATGCCTAGTATTTTGTTAGATGACATGGATATCCCATTTGGAATGGTGGATGCACATGATATTACATGGCTTGGTGAGTGATGTGTTTAGAGGAATTATTTTCTATTCAAATAATGATTGGTTAAAATTGGGAGGTATTATAAAATAAGGACTTTTGGTGGATTATTTATTTAATTGTTTGTTTATTTTTTCCATCTATAATTATTTAAATAGTTTTTTTATATCATGTCTTAAATAACTAATTATGATTGCAGATGCATGTTTCCAACATTGGGGAAGCCTATAATGAAATAATTTCTCTCCCCAATATATGAAAAATGGTTCATGATATTACTATATGTATCTTTTTATTTTGACATAAGTTGTATGGTGGATAGTTAGAGGCATAATGTTTCATTGTGGAGTACAATCACTACAATGATGTTTGAGGATCAGGTGAGAGAATCTCGATTCAGGTTTGAGTCTTGATTGATTTATTCATTGGGGATAACAGTGGATCATTTTTTATAATCTATTTTTATATATGTTTTTCCAAGTGGATGATCACCTTTTATGTCTTATCATATCCATGATTGTTTGTAATGCATTCCATTTATTATTGAATCACAAAATTTTCTTATATAATGTAATGAATTTTTTCATTTGTTTTTTTATTTTACATTTGTAATTCATATTGAAATCCGGGTTATGTATCCCCACAGAAAATATTTATCCCATATCCACTAGTTAGAAACATGTATCATAAATAAAGTCATGCTTAGAGAATTATTATGTGACTAATTCATTAACATATTAAGTTGAAGTAGGTTGGATCCTGATAAAATGCTATCAGGAAATAATTTTCATCATCTTATTATTTTGTGATACAGTAGATAGGATGTCGATGAATGTTTTAGATCTTTTAATGAACCACATACTATTTTATCACGATCACATTTCATGAAATAACATCTAGGATACATAGGATATGGGATTTTCTATCTTTGTTTTCAATATTATATTCCAATTTTTTCACCTCAGTATACACAATAAGGTTTTTGGTATTTATGATTTATGGTTGTTTTTTTATCATATCCCACTTGTAATTGGTCAGCATTCATGTATTATATTATGATGGCATGATTTCCATGAAATTCACCTATTCATTATTTTCTTGATCATGAAGTTTCAATTATTTAATTTTTCTTAAAAACCAATATGGTTTTATTCAATATAGATTCTTAGTGTAATTATACTAATCTAAATCATGTTTTTTTGATCATATGTTATGTGGATATTAATGTGAAATTTTCTCTAATGATTTCAATAGATAATTTTTATTGTGGTATATATACAGACACTTGTTAGTTAGTGCAAGCATTATGTGACCATGAGATAGATTAATGATGGGTATGATGTCGGCTATGATCTAGAATTGGGCTCATATTATCTAAATGATGTGGGTTCTGAGAATGGTTTTGTGTACATACATGTGGAAGAATTGTGATTTTGACATAGATAAATGGGATTACATATAGAATTAATGTTTTTTGAGAGAGTAGTTTTATTTGAATTACTAGATATATTGGTTAGAGATTTCATTCAAGTGTAATAATGAAATCATGGGTTTATTTTAAAGACTCTAAATTCCCATGTAATTTTTTTTAAATAAATTAGAATTTTACGAGTCCGCAAAAATTTACGGTGTGTGATTCCAAGGCCCGATGTGCCCGGAATCAATTTTTGAAGTTTTATTGAAGTACGTTCAGTAAACGTATGAGTGTATTTTTTCTATCTTTTGAACTGGTTCTCGGAATTGAAATCCAAGGGAACCATTGAACTCACAGTTCCAGTATTCTCTTAATAAGACTTTCACCTCGATGACAGTTGGTAAAGGGTGGAAGATAGTTTTTCAGTTTTCTGTGGAAATAATAAAATAAAATAAATTCATGTTTTTTTATTTTATCTATTTTAACCACCCAAGTGGATGTTGGAGGTGGGGACCACCACACCTTAACCTCCCATGAGAGGTTATGCTGGTGGGGCCCACCTGAACCTAACCTCCCATGAGAGGTTATGATATGGGGACCACCCGGGACTAAACCCCCTAATAATGGTGGGAGAGGAAAATCTCTAAACCCCCCTAATTAACAAGGGAGAGTCTCTCAACACCCCTCCTTTAATGGTGTCAACCCTTCCCCTCTTCTAATTGTTCCAACATCAGGAATTAATTAAGTGGATTCAACTTAATTAATTCACCCAATTTGAATTTTCTATCCAACTACTTAATAGATTTCATAATCTATTATTTTTGGCTACCTATTCTATTATTGGAAAATGATGAAGGTGATTTTGAGAGAAAAGTTCTATCCAAAGGAGAACTAGTTTCACCAATGATGAACGAAGAATGTGTTATTCCAACAAAGAATGCAGGTAGGTTGAGTCTTCAACTTCTTCCTTGGAAGCACCTTGTGTAAGCGACCAACATGGGACATATTCATCTATGAGTAGACGGTGCACAAACCGATGATCGAGGAAAACGTCAATGACATCGACGTCTATCTTTTCCTAATGATCTGCCTTCTTCCCCACGACCCCATCAATGAACAACGAACATGTAGGGGTTTATTTTAATTTAAGTATGATATAATTCCGTTGTTTATTTTCTTCCAAAATATAGAACGCATACCAAATTATTATCAAGTTGATCCGCAGATGTTTTTCCTTACTAGTTGTGAATATATTGTTAATGAGGGATTATGGGAATTGATGTTTTAATATATATTCCAGGCTCGTTCTTTGATTCATTCTTGTGAGGAAATTTCTATAACCCTAAACGCGGAGGGTGCCGACTAAAATGACGTGGTCTAACCCCTCTTCTGATCTCCTGTGTGGGTTAGCACTGTGCGATCCTATGTGGGTCAGCACGTAGTGATCCTGTGTGGGTCAGCACCTTGCGATCCTATGTGGGTCAGCACGTAGCGATCCTGTGTGGGTCAGCACCAAGTGATCATGTGTGCGTCAGTACCTAGCAATCCTGTGTGGCTCAACACCGAGCGATCCTGTGTGGGTCAGCACCAAGATATTTTGTGTTGGTTTGCCTTTTAATAGATTTAGATTGTTGAGTAGTTACATTTAATCATCTCTACTACTGTACTTATGTTATACCTGGTGTGAGATGAGTTCATACCTGAGCGATACTTTCCATTGTGGTAATACCTTGGTGGTGTTTTTTATGTGTGGCATACCTGCATGGTACTTACCTTCACAGTATTCCATCCTTTGGGGAATAGATGAGAATTGGGATTTTGAGTCGGACTCTGTGTCTCCACATGATTGAGATGGGTATACATGATAACTTAGGTATATGTATGGGCATATACCAAATTTGGGTTGTCAGTGGATTTCATGCTCTGTGGTTTATCCTTTGTGGATTTTGTGAGACCTTGAGGGTCTTGGGGACCCTACTGAGTATCGTTATACTCACCCCTACACGGGCTATGCCCGTACCTCATTGTGTTTGGTGTAGACGACAGACAAAACTGACTGAGGATGAGAGTTCTAGGATTGGACGGTTCCCGAAGGTGGACCATATGGTGTGTCGTTACGTAGAAGAGATGGGTGGATGTGGAGTGATGAGGAGGTGATCTTTACTTACCCTTTAGGTAGGAAACTTGAAGTATAACCCAATAGTTGTCTTTCTCTTTCTTTAGTTTAATTTTATTTTAGTTGTACTTGTATCTTTAGATTTGGTCTTGTATTTCGGCCCCTTTTTACTTTCATCACTCTTTCTGCTATACAGTTTACTTGTGATCATATCTTGTTGTGTGATTGATCACGTGTGTTAATAGGTTATAAAGTCAATGCCTTCCCAATTTAGGGAATATGCATTTGGTGCTAGTCGCTAGCCCCTGGCCTATGGAAGGTGGACATGGGGTAGTCACGGAACGTGCCCTGGGGTACGGGTCGTGACAAATTGGTAAAAGAGGAGACGGTTCTACCTTAGAACATCGGACTCTGATCTTTATTTTCTATGCAGGAAAAATGTTATGATTAGTGAGTGTGTTTCTCAGCTCAGGGATTTAAGTGTTGGTGCAGCAGCGATGTATCTATACACCAGGACCTTGACATCTGATTTCCAACTCAGTACATGGAAACACTGATTGCCTGTCTGTTTTCAAAAATTTTATTTAAAGTCAGATCAACCAGGTCAGCTTACTAGGTATAATATTTTGACTGTGTCGTATCTATTTGTTTAGGGATGCCTCCCCACAGACGACCAGCTAGAGTCTCGAGAGTTGAACACATAGATATCCCACTAAGCGATGAGGCCTTAGTGCAGGGCCCTTTTCCAGCAGAGGCAACAGCCATACCACTCCCCATTACACCACTGATGCCACCAGCCCCAGCAGCAGATGGTGTACGCCGCTTGAACATGTTGCATGAGTTCTAATACCAGAGGACACCTAGGTTCTAGTGAGAGACATACCCATAGGCGGCAGAGGATTTGATGGAGGCCGTGGGGAGAGATTTCTGACTGTTAGGGACACCGGATGACTTCATGGTGATATCTACTGCTATCATTATAAAAAAATTAGCAGGAAGATGGTGGATCTTGATGCTCCAGTTTCATGAAGATATGACACATCTTTGGGCCGACTTCGAGAGCTTGTTTCAGGAAGAGTTTGTCCTAGTGACTCATCACGCATTATACATATAGGATCTACTTCATCTATAGTAGGGAAGCATGACTGTATCTCAGTACTCAGCGAGGTTCACATACCTCTCATGATACTCCACTGATATGGTACGAGACCCATTCCTCGGGGTCCGGACCTTCGAGAAGGGACTCAAACGAGAGATCAGAGCTATGTTGATCTCACTCAGCATCCCAACACAAAAAGCGGTGTTATAGAGATCCCCCCTAGTGGAGAGTTTCATTGATGAGAAGCCTCAATTAACGAGATCCACCACCATTCGACACATAGTGGAGTATTATATAGCTGGAACTAGATAGATGTCGCAGAGATCTAAGAGGACCATACCTATAGGTGGACGACCGCATGACACAGGATAGGTTGTGTGCGGAACTCAGAGTGGAGATAGACCTTCCATGAGCGGGTAGTGTTTCTCATGCAGTGGGCAGGGTCACATGAAACATGACTTTCCAACCTAGAATTCAGATGATCAGCAGACGGTCGAAGGAACGCTCAGAAAAAGATGGATATTCGATCGAGGTGGTCCATAGAGAGAAGATGGATGTGGCATATGAGCTAGTCGTGCAGTAGGCGTTGGATGATGATTTGAGGTGTTACCACCACCACCATTATTATATCCACCCTGACCATAGGGAGCAGGTTGATAGGGGAGATCTTAGCTCCAGGAATTTGAGTCCTACGATCATGGTGCTTTGGAGATGATATGAGGTACAATCTATGTCTACTCCACCATTGTTGTAATACTTATAGTCACATGTTCCATTCACTCATTCACTGCCACTGCCCTCATTCAAAGATCAGATATTTCAATGGACTCATTGGCTCAATCCTTATGGCTACATAATCCTACATGAGTAGACTCAACGATTTTTCCCTGGTGTCGGTAGTGTGATCTTACTATAGGAGGCAAGAGCTTTTGATGGGATCTATAAGTAGTGGCCTCGAGGCATTATGACATCATCTTGGGTATAGACTGGTTATATACAGTCCATGCTCAGATTGACTTTATTTGGTGCAAATTGTGGTGTTTCCCCATGGATGGGACCAAGTTTACCTTCATCAATGAGAAGGGATCCTTTGCAGCACATGATGGACTTACTCGGAGGAGAGTGCAGCCAATCACTCATCAGTTGGATAGAATTACCATAGGAGCAGTTGATATGGAGAGTCTGAGCTATCCTATTGTGGTGGACCAGTATGAGTATGACTTTTCTGATGATGTTCTAGGTCTACCCCCTTGTAGTTAGGTAGACTTTTACATTTACTTGTAACCCGGGATGGAACCGATATCTACTCCAGCGTATCGGATGGCTCCAGCAGAGATTCGCGAGCTGCGGGTACAGTTAGAGGACTTACAAGGGAAGGGATTCATCTGGCCCAGTGTTTCTCCCAGGGATCCCCAATTCTGTTTTCCATGAAGGAGGATGGGAGGTTGATTCTTTGTTTTGACTATTGGTGCCTAAACCAAGTGACATTGAAGAACAAGTACCCACTCCTGATGATTGACGACCTCTTTGATCAGTTGAAGGGAGCACAGTGGTTCTCAAAGATAGGCCTCAGATTAGGCTATCACCAGCTCAGAGTTCAAGATCAGGTTGTGTAGAAGACAGCCTTCAGATTTTAGTAAAACCACTACAAGTTCTTGGTTATTCCATTTGGCATAACCAATTATCCAGTAGTGTTCATGGGACTCATGAATAGGATCTTTCATCCATTCCTCGATCGCTTTGTTTTAATCTTCATCTATAACATTCTAATCTACTCATGTACTAAGGAGGATCATTCCTATCACTTGATGGTAGTACATGACACACTCCGAGGGCACTAGATTTATGGTAATCTCTCAAAGTGCTAGTTCTGGATCTGAGAGGTTCACTTTCTTGGAAATGTCATCTCGGAGGATGGAGTTGTAGTAGATCCAATGAAAATTGAGGCAGTACTTGCTTGTGAGCCACCCAAGAGTGTGACAGAGGTGAATAGTTTTCCTAGTTTTGGCCAGTTATTACTTAAGGTTTGTACCAGAATTCTCTAGAGTAGTAGCACCACTATCGTCCTTGACAAAAAAGGGGCAACCCTTTGTGTGTTCGATGTGATTCCAGCAGAGCTTTCAGGAGATGAGGCAGGGACTGACTAGTTCCCCCATCTTGAGACTTCTAGAGGAAGTTGTAGGGTACATAGTCTACTGAGATGCATTAGGGACCAAGATCGGTTGTGTCCTAATGAAGGAGTGAGTGGTGAACGCTTATGGTTCTCGGTAGCTAAGACAGAATGAGCATAACTATGCTACCCATGACCTGGAGTTAGCAGTAGTGGTCTTCAACTTAAAGATGTGGTGACACTATCTGATGGGAAAGCATTTTATCATGTACTATGATCACAAGAGTCTCAGGTATATCTTCTCTAAGAAGGACCTCAAACTAAGATAGTGACTTTAGCTTGAGTTACTCCAGGACAATGAATTGGTGATAGATTATAGTCCTGGGAAGGGGAACGTTGTTACAGATGCACTCAGAAGGAGATCTGGTATACAGCTGCTAGGAGAGGCGACGAAGCAGCTGGCTTCTTTACAGATATCATTTCTGGATAGAGGTAGAGAAGCCTCACTTCATTCTCTTATAGTCGCTCCCCCACTTCTTCAGTGAGTCAGATAGGCACAACATTGGGACACTGACTGCGAGACAAGACATGCTCGTATATCCATAGGGCATGCACCTGATGGATTTTCTGAAGATCAGGATCATGTCATCCTCTTCAGAGGACGTACTATGGTACCAGTGTAAGTTCAGAAGGAAGTGTTGAGGGAGATCCACACATCCCATCTAGCAGTTCATTCAGGAGTGGCGAAGATGTTCTAGGATCTACGACGACATCACTGTTGTCTAAGGATGAAGAAAGTTGTTGCATATATTGTCCCTCAATGCCTCACTAATCAAAATGTAAAGGCAGAGCACCAGGTACCAGCTGGCTTGGTTCAAACTTTAGAGGTCCCAGAGAGGAAGTGGGATGGGATATCCATGGATTTAGTGACAGGAATTCCATGTACATCCAAAGGTCATGACTCGGTCTATGTGATCATCAACAGACTCACCATGTCAGCCCACTTCCTACCAATAAGAGACCAGGGTTTAGTAAAGATATTGGGACACCCCTATGTGTATGAGATGGTGTAGTTACATGGAGTATCTTCATTTATTTTCTCTGATTGGGATTCACATTTTATTCCAAGATATGAAACGGGTTGGAGGAATCTTTCACGACACAGATTCTTCTGAGCACTGTCTTTCGTCCTCAGACGGATGGCCAGACCAAGCAAACCATTCAGACCCTTGAGGACATGATGTGTGAATAAGTCCTCGACATCGGTTTCATCTTGGAGGATCACATACCATTGGTGGAGTTTTCATACAAACAAAACTATCACTATACCATAGGGATGGAACCTTTTGAAGCATTGTACGAGTGACCTTGCAGATCACCTTTATGTTGGACTGGCCCAGTGGATTCAGCACTTATGGGACCAAAGATGGTACGGGCAACCATGGAAAAGGTGTAGATCATCCAGGAGCAGATAAAGACTTCACAGATTAGGAAAAAGTCATATGATGATAGGAGACAGATACCTCTAGAGTTTGAGGATGGTGACTACGTCTTTCTACGACTCTCACCCCGATGATATCTACAGAGATTTGGTCGAGTAGACAAGTTATATCTGAGATTTATCGGACCTTTTTAGCTCCTCAGTAGATTTGGAGAAGTGGGTTACCCCTTATCTCTTCCACCTCAGTTGCACTGGGTGTACGATGTCTTCCACGTATCCCTGCTGAGGAGATACGTCCACTACCCTTCCCATATCATCGACCATGGAGAGATGGACGTTGATGATGGGGTGACTTTTATAGAGGTTCTAGCAAAGATTGAGGATCGATAGGAGTGGGTCCTTGGGGGATGATTGATACCTCTAGTACACATTCAATGGAATCACGAGAACCTCTATGAGAGAACATGGGAGCGGGAGGCTTAGATGCGTGCTCAGTACCCCCACGTGTTCCCTTAGTTAGGAGTTGTAGCTTACGGGGACAGAAATCATGAGGTGGGGAGAATGTAAAGACCCAGAATTCCCATGTGATTTTTTTAATAATTGGGAATTTTACAGGTCCGTTAAAAATGACGGTGCATGATTCCGAGTTCTAGTGTGCTCGAAATCAATTTCTGAAATTTTGTTCGGGTACTTTTATTAAATGTATGAGTGGGTTTTTATATATTTTGAACAGGTTCATTGAATTTCAATCTGAGGGAACCATTGAACTCACAGTGCCTGTATTCACTTAAGAATACATTCACCTCGACATCAGTTGGTCGAGGGGGGAAGATAGTTTTTGGATTTTTTCATGGAAATAATAAAATAAAATAAACGCATGTTTTATTTTATTTTATCTATTTCAACCACCAAAGTGGAAGTTGGAGATGCGTTACACCACACTTTAACCTCCCATTAGAGGTAATTCTAGTGGGGCCCACACAAACCAAACCTCCCACAAGAGGTTACGATATGGGGAACACCCATGATTGAACCCCATAATAATAGTTTGAGAGGAAAACCTCTCAACTCCCTTCATTAATTACAGAGAGTCTCTCAACCCCACTCCTTTAATGGTGTCAACCCTTCCCCTCTATTAATTGTACCAAACTCATGAATTAATTAAGTAGAGACAACATAAAAAATTCACACAATTTTAATTTTTTATGGCAACAACTTAATATAATTCATTAGGTATAATTTTTAGATACATTTTCTGTTGTTCTCATAATACGAATGATTTTTTGAGAGAAACGTTCTCACCAACGATGAAATAGTTTCTCCAACGAATAATGAAGAACACGTTCGTCCAACAAAGAACACCCAAAAGGATCGTCTTCGACCTCTTCCACAAAAGCACCTTGCAGAGGCGACACCCATGGGACGTCTTCAACTACAATGATTCGGCACACAAACCGACGATCGAGGAAAACACCAACAACACGGACGCCCATCTTTTCCAAAAGATCATTCTTCTTCCCCGTGAGTCTGTCAATGAACAATGAACAATTAGGGGTTTATTTTAATTTAATTATGATATTATTCCCTTGTTTCATTTCTTACAAAACAAAGAACATGGGCCAAATTATTAACAAGTTGATCTGCAGATGTTTTTCCTTGTGGTTTGGGAATATATTGTTATTGAGGGATTATGAGAATTGATATTTTTAAAATATATTCCATGCTTGTTTTTTCTTCATTATTGTGATCCAATTTGTATCACCATCAACGTGGAGGGTGTAGACCAAACCAACGGGGCCTGACCCATCCGCTGATCTCCTGTGTGGGTCAGCACCTTGCGATCTTATGTGGGTTAGCACTTAGCGATCCTGTGTGGTTCAGGACCTTACGATCATGTGTGGGTCAGCACTTAGTGATCCTATATGGGTCACCACCTAGTGATCTGGTGTGGGTCATCACCAAGCCATCCTGTGTGGGTCATCACCGAGCGATCCTATGTGGGTCTTCCCTTAAACAGAGTACGATGATTCAGTAGTTACACCTAATCATCTCTACTACTGTACATATGTTATACCCGGTGCGAGATGAGTTAGTACCTGAGTGGTGCTTTCCTTTGTGGTAATACCTTGGTGGTATTCTTCTATGTGGCATAACTGTGTGGTACTTACCTTCATGGTATTACTTTCTTTGTGTAACAGTTGAGCATTGAGATTTCTAGTAGGACACTTTGTTTCCTCATGATTGAGATGGGTATACTTGATAACATAGGTATATTTATGGGAATATACCTATATTGGGTTTTCAGTTGATTTAATTCTCTGTTGTTTATCCTTTGTGGATTTTGTGAGACCTTGAGGGTCTCAGGGACCCTAAGGAGTATCATTATACTCACCCATGCATGGTCAATGCCTGCACCTCATTGTGTATGGTGCAGATAATGGACAACACTGACTGAGGATGAGAGTACCAGGACTGGATGGCGACCAGAGGTGGACAGTACAACGTGTCAGTATGCAGAGGAGATGGGTGGACATGGAGTGTCGAGGAGGCAATTTGTACCTACCCTTTAGGTAGGAACCTCGGAGAATGTCCCATTAATTTTATTTCTCTTTCTTCAGCTGAATTGTATTTTAGTTGTACTTGTATCTTTATAGTTGAGATTTTATTTTGGCCACTTTTTAATTTTAGCACTCTTTCTGCTATAAAGTTGACTTGTGTTCATATCTTTTTGTGTTCTTGATTTCATGGGTTTAAATGTTATAAAGGAAACGCCTGCTAGTTTAGGGAATATTCTTTTGGTGCTAGTCACCAGCCCCTGGCCTATGTAAGGCAGGCTTGGGGTAGTCACGGCACGAGCCCCGGGGGATGGGTCATGAAATTGATGCTTATATTTTCGATCTAACCTATGATTGGATTATGGAAATTTATTTATGTACATTAGAATTAAATTTATGGGTTTTGTATCATGTATTCATGATTCTGGTTTTGAAATGGTGGTGTGTAAGAGCATTTGACCATTTAGATCAGTTGATAATATGTTAGATATTCTTTGAGAGCCTATATGTGCTTCTTGTAGAGTTATTATATCATGGGGTTTAGAGAAGATATTCTTATGTCTTTTTTGTAAATAATTCTATGAATGAGGTAATGTTAATGTTAGTTAGTAATAATGAAAATTGGATGATGGATTAGTCCGGTGGACCATGTTTGGGTCCATTGAGAATTATTATAGAATTCTGGGAAACTGAGTGGTGTTGCTCTAGAGGACCCATAATAACACAATAGAATTATAAAAGTACGAACATTGTATTCGATAACATGTTTGACATAAAACAACTAACAGATAATGGAAAATATTATCATAATACAATGTAATATATTTACAATTTTTAATCAAATTAATACTTGATATATATATCAATATACAAGATGCTATGTTATAATGATTCTCAGGAAACAATTATTATCATTAAGAACCTGCATTACACGCATATTCTATGTTTTAACAGAAAGCATCATGTTATTAATATTTTATTATTCAATATATAAATTCTTAACCAAGGATATAAATTATTAGATATGAATATATTAAATAACTTGTCAAAATATATGGTATACTGTAATATAAAAAGAATTATGTTTTAGCAATTTAATTATAGACGGAAATTTAATCTAATTGAATATAAAAGAAATATTTTTTTATTCTCACAATAGTGTTTTATCCTAATAAATAATATAAAATACAATTAAATAACAATATTAATGAAATAAATATCATATAAATTAAAAAATATTTTTTTTACATTTATCCAATTTATTTTATAGGCATAAGATAATAACAAACCAAATTTTACACACTAAAACCTATTTTTTTTAAAGATATTTTTTCCAATATTTAATTGAGAAACTATTTTATATCCCAATTTTTTAAATTTAATAAAAATAAAATGATAGAGTAAACATAATTTTTGAAATAAATACATAAAAATTAGGTTAGGGTGAATTCTTTGTATTTTTTGCGAGGTTTCATTCTTTCATGAAAAGTGTAGGATACATAATTTTAATTCAATAATTTTTGTTCATATAATTTAATTATAAGAAAATTTTTTCATTTTTATTTATTTTAAATTTCAATTATATAAATTAAAAGTCAATTAATTCAATGTAGGTATTTGAAATAAATTTCTCTTTGAAATTAGATATAAAAACATATAACATATTCGAACATTTTTCTTTAAAAAGCATCTTTGTTGTCTCGTCAACCTGATTAAATTTATATTAATTCATTCCTCTTAATTGAGAAGAATTTTTAAAAATGATTAATTTATTTTGAATAAATGTGATTTATTATTTATAATAAGGTAAAAATAGTTTTTTTCTTCAAATATAATTGGTTTAGAAGAAAATTAATTACCGAGATTAAGAGAAAAACTTGCTTAACAATAGAGTATACCTTAATCTTAAGGGAAAAATAACCAATAAATTCTCATAAATGAGGCTATATTTCCATATTTATTCCATATATTCCATTTTATCTATTTTGGAATATTATATGATTCAATATAAATAGGAAAAATGTGGTTTGAATCCATTTTTAAAAAATTACATGATTTACACTCCTCTCCCAATTTAAATAGGCACTCACCACTCCCACATATTCAAACAAATCAAGCCCCTTGTCTCATAAAAAAATGTTCTAAAATAATATTAAAACATACCTCTCTTAAACATATAAGTATCACCTTTGTTATAAATCCAAATGGGAAGTCTTCATTTATAAACCAAAAAGAGTTTCCCAAAAAACCTATAATTTTCAATGATAAATTTCATTTTATTTCATTATCAACCACATAAAATATTATAATTAATTATTATATTATTATATTTTTATCATAAATTTATATATATGTTTTAATTATTAGGGTTCTACCTACAATTATACACACTTCATTCTACAGGGAAACAAACATACCGTTCTTGTACGGTGATGTATGGCCACAATAAATGATGATCGTTTCCCTTCAAAAAATATCATCATTTGGAATTATGATAGAAAAATTATTGTATATGATATACAAGATTTTTATAATGAATTTATTGTTATATAATATATTAATAATATATAACTTTATTGATTAGATTTTGTTTGAATATGATAACATTGTTTGTGGATGTGTGGACTACCTTCTCCTCAATGCATTGTGATTCCTTCTCTCTATATATGGACTATATAAAGGATGGTTTTAATAAAACAATGTAACATATATAAAATATATATGATAATTTTTGTATAATATGCATCATTTTATTTTCATCCATTTAAATATTGAAAGAAAATCAATGTAGTTTTCATGGTTATGTACGAACTACTATCTCCACGAAAGTGGAATTTCATTTCATATTTCCATATTAAATGTATTATTATACATAAATTTATACTGTATATATATTATATTAATATCATATTTTAAAATATTGATATTATTAAATCATTATCTTATTGAAAAGAACAATAAGTAACATGTCAAAACAACCTCGAAACACTAGTAAATTGACAAAAAATAGTGAGGAGAATAAAATATTATTAACACACATGTAATAAGATATTTCCAAAAAAGTAGTATAATGTATTATAAATATTATTATACAATTTTTATATGATAGAAACATGTATAAACCTTTATATAAGAGTTTAAAAACATTCAACCCAATGGAAACATAGGGTGGTGGAATTTTGTCAAACTTTAGATTCCCTCAGTCATATACAATTATCACCAAATATTTCTATTTTCTGGTGTATCTATTTCCCCTTTTGATATATTATATCATGATATTTTTTATAATAATGTTATTTTTATCATCAATTTTAATTATTTCTTTTAATGGGGGATTATTTAAAAGTTTCTAACTGGTAATGAATTTTATATCCCAACTACATTTCATCGACTTATATTACTTTTTTTCTTATTATTCTAGGAATTTATAAGTAATAATGTTTTAGAATATTTTTTTATTTGATATATTTTATATGGAGAAAACCATTTCACACATAATCTATTAATTTAATTTTTTTCACATCAATGTTATGGTCTTTTCAATGGTTTTTATCTCAAACTAATTTTTTATGAGAATTTATAGTTGAAGTTATATTAGAGGATGTTTTTTGATCATAGTATACAAGCTATTTAATTTTCATCTACTTTATTTATTTATAAATAATTTCAATTAATATTACCATTTTCCACTCTTTGGTACTTAATTGTTTTAGGAAAACCCAACTCCATTTCTCACTTTGCTCATATAACCTATTTTCTTATAATACCCTTGTCTTGTAAAAATGATTTTAGAAATTTTATACCATTTAAAAATGATTTCTTTAAGAATTTCTATCTATTTATCATTTAATGTTTTTTAAAATAATCATTTTGTGGCCTTCTAAACAAGGATCTTATCTAAAATATTTTCCATGAAAAATATATGTTTTTACTGTGTTTGACATGTATGTATTTTCTCACAACCATTCCTTTAATGTATCCATAGATGGTTTATAAGGTCATATTTCAGAGAAACTGTTTTTTTAAAAGTTATCTTAAATGATATGGATTAAAATAGATATATTTTCCTCAAGAATTATTTTAATGGTCTTCTTCTATTACGTGAATTAGAACAACCATTATTCTTAATCCAATGGGTATATGTAATATTGATACCATGTTTTTTGTGTTCTTAATGTTTTTTTTGGATTGATTTGGAACATGATAGTACTAACACTCGATTCCTAGATTCCTTTGATAGTCCCCATAACGTTTTAAATTTACAGTGATCATCCAAAATTATGTTACCTATAAATATCGAAATCCTTTCATAGGAATAGGATTATTTCATGATCTATATACCATTTTTACATATGGTGTTAACAGGACTATTATTTGATTACCTTATGAAATTTTCATAAATAAATATCATATACTGCATAAGGATATTTTATATGGAATATTATTAAATTTATAATTCAATAAATAATGAATTATTTGGACAGGTACGACAGGGTTAGGACTTGTTAATATATATCCCCTCGTTGCATCAGTAGTCTCCTAAGACAGGTCAGTTGGCTAGCCTTAGATGATATTTTACCTATTATGCTAACCTATATTACAATATTTATGAGTGGTAAAGGTAAAATTTTCATAGGAAATATGGCATATAATGATTAATAATTTATATCCTTTATAACTAGTTAATATTTATAAATTTCATTTTTCGTCGACATTTGAATGGGTTAATTTAATTTCTAGTTTATTTATTAAATGGAATGCATTTTCCAATTTTTACCTTAACATATAAATTATTCATTATAAAATTATTTTAAATGTATTTTTTGTTTTTACCTTAACAAATTTTTTACCCACATCCTTATATATTTATTTACTATTTTCCATGTGAATTTAACTATATAACATTATATACTGATATTCTCATTCACTCATTATTTATTTCGATATACTTTACCCTTATATGGAATTTATCTCGCACTTATTATAATTCTATTTCCTTATGATTCCCTTAAGTTTACTAAGAAATATATTCAAGGAAATACTAGGTGGAATAAATTTTTAATATTTGAATGAAAAAAATAATGTTTTAATTAGTGTATTCATTTCTAAAACTACAATCCTAAATGTATATAGTTTTCCAAGACTATTAAAATCATTGGGTATTTTGGACGTGATTTATTTGTGTCTTATGCCAATGTAATGGTAGCACAACACTAGATCTCAGATTTCTGGGGTGGGGTTGCTATAGTTGGTATCAAAGGAAGATTAGTATCTATAATGGGAACTAATTTTTGGAACACAAATTTTAGGGAAAATAACCCTAAAGTAGAAATTGAGGATAAATATACAGGAACATAATATAATCTTTATAAGGTATAAATATTGTGTTTTTCAGTGAAATGAATCTAGGTTTGGACAATAAAATTGTACAAGGATTTGGAAGATATGTACCTAGGGGTAACATCTATGAAATAGTGTGTAAGGCCGAACTCTAGAAAATCCTTGTACGTGACAAAAGGCCTTACTATACACCATGTTTCACACTAAAGATGGGTATTGTTATGATAATTCATATTATATTGACAAACTATTGGGAATAATTTGAATAAATAATGAAAATTAATTACCTAGGATAATCCTTATACTAAGGAATGACTCTTGGTAAAATAAAATGGTTGAAATATTTTCTTGGATTCTAGAATTATGTTATAGATGTATTTTATCCAATATTTTTTTGGTTATATAAATACAAAAACATATAAAAGTTTTTTAAAATTTTATATTGATATATTTATTAATTAAATTAAATGTGTTGAATATATTCATGGGATTATGAGATTAAGTTTGACCATAAGTCCAATGTATTAAACATCTATTTATGTTTTATGTAATTTAGTAAATATTAGGGAAATTTGTTGAACGTATACATTTTAGAGGAAAAATTATATTAGGAATAAGTCATTCACATTTTATAGGAATAACAATAATTTTATTGATAAACATTAGTAAGGATAAATAAATTATATTTTTAGACTATGTAAAAAATATATTTTTTTGAAAACCCAATGAAAAAATATTTAATGAAAACTTTGATTCAAGGATACCAATTTCCTAGAGTAAGGGATGAATTATAATATGATATATACACAACCAAAGTATGAAATTTCTCATATGAAATTGTAACCTAATAGGTTTTTAAATTTCTTTAAATTTATAGGAAAAATAATAATTAATCAACATAAGGAAAATTATTAAAATGTATATTGTTCTATTACCTTAATTTTCATTGAACCAATAGTTTCCTAAATCATGATAGATATTTTAAGTTTACACAATCATAATTCTATTTAGAATTAAAAATTTTGTGATTAATGACCTAAGTAACTACCTATAAATATTTATTCATTCTACCATGTTTATTTCTATGATTTCCAATAATGTTATACTACTTAGAGGCTTAGGTATATACTTGTCTATGTGATCATTGTACATCCCATTATAAATTTTTAGATGATTTTTTACAATAAATTTTCTTGATATAGGATTTAATCATAACAATTATCAACAACATATTACCAAGACCAGGTTTAAATTGATATAAAATAATTCATCTAAGGTTGGAATAATGTAACTCCCTGAAATTTTGAAATAAGAACATTCAATTCGATAACATTGATGACACACAACACAAATAATGTAACGGGATATAATATCCCAAACTATTATAATATATTAAAGATTTTATGTAAAATTAATCCATGATATATCTTTCAAAACATGTGATAATGAATTAGCACGCATTTCATGCAAGAACGTGTTTCTTCAGTGGCATACGTTACACATAAGATTGGTTTTTTTCCAAAAAAAATTATTAAAAAAATAATTCAATATAATATGACATATCATATATGTTAAATTATTTGTTATTAATTTTTTTAAATACCATAAGAAAACATATGGTTTATTAAAATGTGATATGAAATAACTGGTTTACAAATAATTTGAAACAAAAATATAATCTTATTTAATATAATTGATTTTTTTAATTATCTTGATCAGAAATGTGTTTGATTGTAATTCGTTAATGTAATAACTATTACTTAATTATATTAATGAAACCTATAATATTTATATTTTATCATATACTTTTTACATTATTTTAATACATTTGATTGGATGAAGATAATAAAAAATTCCAATTTCATGCAGAAAACCTTATATTATTCTAAAAATAGTTTTATAGCCATTTAATATAAATAATATTGTAAACAAACTTTTTAAAAATATATAAATTAAATATTTCAAATTAAACATTATTTATTTTTTATAAAAAAAAATTACAGTGATTCTTTGGTATTATTCTTTGAGGTTTTATTTTTTTGATGAATTTTCTACAATACTAAATTTTAATTCAAAAATTCATTTTCCTATAATTTATTTATATGATGAAATTATATTTTTGATTATTTTTAACGTTCAATTAGATGAATAATACATCTAATAATACAAAATATATAATTTTAATAAATTTTACTATGAAAATTTATATCAAAACCAACCAAATATTTGAATATTTTATTTCAAAAATATTTTTTGTCGTCCTGTATATGAGACTAAATTTAAATTAATTCATCGACTTATGGTGGTTGAATTTTATAAAATTGATCCTATATTTGGAATCATATTAAAATATAATTTATAATAATTCTATCTTAGTTTTAAACAAAATTTTTATTGAATGTGAATAAAATTAATTATGACAATTAAGAAATGAAATTAGCATAATAATGGACTAAACAAAAATAAAAAGGGAAACTGACCTATAAAAATTCCCGAAATCCATTTGATGAATTAATATAGACCCTATAAAATCATTTTTATAATTAGATATATTATTTGATCCACATTTCATTTAAAATCATGGGTGATATTCTATTTTCGAAAAATTATGAGAATGACACTCCACCACCATAATAAAATGCATTCACCCCTAGAACTCATTGAAAATAATAAATACATTTTTCTCTTCAAATAAATTCTCATATAATCTCCTAAAATCATTAAACTAGACTTATAATCATCACATTGTGAAAAAATATAATCATGGATGTCTTTTCTTATAAACCAAAATAAGTTACCTGGAAATGAGGTAACAGTTCTCAACGATCACTTTATTTTTGTTTCCTTATCCACCTCTAAAGTCTTATTAATCCATTATTATTTAAAGAAACAAAATAAAAAAATTAATTATTCATTTATTATAACTATTTTCCTAAACATAGACACATGTTCATCTAATGGATAACGAAAATACCTTTAGTGTATTGAAAAGTAACATATAGCGAAATGATGATTACTCATTTATCATTTTCCACCTCTCATGGTTAGGAAATTTTATGGTAATATAGTTTATATATTATATATATAATAATTATATTGGCCTTATTCTTCTATAATTTCTATATTTCAAATATCTTTTTTCTTTCCATTTTGTGGGAATACGACAACATCAATTGGGAAGTATGGACAACTACCTCCTCAAAGTGTTGGGATTCATTAATGCTATACACGAAATGTTAAAAGATGATTTTAATAAACCTATGTAATATATAATAAAATATCTATGATCGAATAATTATAATATTAAAAAATTACTTTTTAATATTTTAAATACGGAAATGAATTGAAAGTAACGTTCATGTGTCCATTCGACCTACTATCTCCATGAATAGGGAATTTCATTTCATATCACTAAATTTTATGGATTATTATAAATATATATGTAAAGAAAATATATGATATTTACATCATGTTTTACAATCTATATATTATTATGTCATGATACAATTATAAATAAAAATAAGTAACTTTTCAAAACATTCCCTACAAACTATGCAATTAACACCCACAGTATTGAAGAAAATAAAATATTGCTAACAAATAGGGAATAAGATATGAAATTATTTTAATATATGTTATTATATATATTAATATGATTTCTTTATATGTTATTAACATATTTAAAACCCTTATATATGGGTTTAAAATATTTTCACACAAAATGAAATCCAATATAAGTGATTCATATCTCACCTTTCTTTCTATTAGCCATATTCCATTATTGTAACATCACAGGTAAATGAAGAATAAGAAATTTTCATATTTATTTATATTTTGGAATTAAATATTATTTTTTACTTTAAAGGGTTTTCTATGTTCGATAGCGTACCTGATACGCAACAACGGGTTTCATTGAAATATTACGTTTCACACTAATAATATAATTATATTATTTCAAATGGTAGTTAACTCCTAGCCGTTGTATTGGCGGGAATGAACAAAAATAACTACAATATGATTATACATATTTTTTAACTGTATTTAAATTTATCAAATAAATGTTAGAGGCTTAAAATTTGAATGAATCTAATTTTTAGCATCATTTACATTTAATGGCCAATTTACTGCCTTTTAACGGAGAACCCTCATTAAATCGGGTTTTGGTTACCTTAATATATTCTATATAACAAAATATAATCTTTCTTTAGAATGGGAACATCAAATTTTACTTTGGGTAATTTTTTTTGTATTTTTCTGATGATGATCATTTTTAATTAATAGTGAGCAATATTGTATTTTAATTCAAAATTTCATTTTAATCTAATTTATTTATATGGTTATATTATAATTTTAATTGGTTTAAAAGTTAAATTAAAATATATTTTTACCATTTAATATAATGTTGTTAATTTTAATTAATTACACTTTGGAATTGGACATAAACAAGTATCAATCTTCTGATAGTTATTGTTTCTTAAAAACAAGCTATTTGTTTTGATAACGGTAATTGATTTTAAAATTAATTAATCCCACTTCTATGTATTTAATTTGTAAAAATAGACATCATTTTTGAATTTGGAATATCAAATATATCTTAGGCTGAAATTTTGGTAATTTTCTAAAACACTTCATTTTTTAATGAATAGTAAAACCATTTAGTGGTAGTTAAAAAACTAACTTTTTCGTTTAAATGAAATTTTACCACTACTTTGAATTTAATTTCAAACATCCAACATACATGGTTTTTATCAAGAAGTAAAATGTGGTTCATTAAGATGAAAATAATTTTTCAGTAAATAGTAACTTTTAACTTTTATTTACCGCGGTTAAAGGTAAATAGGGTAATTCAAGGTAAAAAGAATATTATAATAATTCAAAATTACCTTAAAACTTGTCTAACCCTTATTGTTTCAGTAATTAACAAACATGGGCATCTTTGGGTCGATTTTGGGACCCCATTGAGCCACTTGGGAGTGATAATGACAATTTAGATTAATTAACTTAAAGTAAAGGCAAAAATCACAAAAGAAAATATCTATTAGTAAATTAATTTTTCGAAGGGGTAATATAAATTATCATTTTGTATATATATGTTCATTGAAAATATAAAAACATTTACTACATGTTATTATTATTTTATAATTTTTATACATCGAATAAAATAAATTATTAATGACACAATAATGATGCAGTATTTACCTCATTAATAAATCATTTATATAAATAAGATTATAATGATTAAAATATTATCCGAAACCTGTAAAATTCCTATTGGATGATTTTATTTCCAACATTAGTCATATTATATTCTAATATAATGATTTTTGGACCATTAGAAACCCAATATCATTATATTATACAATAATATTTTCACACTTTCCTAAAGAGCCCATCCTCTCCCTTATAAAAGGAGACCACTTCTAACCGATTCCTCAAACCCCTCAAGCCATTTGGCACATCAAAACTCTTCAAAATTAAGTTCCTTACATTCATATCCTCCTCCAAGAATCCTTAACATAGGAAGAAGGCACTACAAGAAGTCCTTTGGTTCAAATCAAAGGGAGTTACCCAAATTAAATGTAACAGTTTATCTTATATTGTTTTCTTTTATTTTACTTATACAACCCCTAAACTATTTTTATTCCTCTCTTTTGTAATAAAACAAGTATCCTAAATATACTAGGATGTTTTTATGAGATGTATTCGAACTACACTTACACACACCTCCATCTAATGGATGAAGAGGATAATGTTTTTGTGGATGACAAACTAATGCCTCACGAAACGATGATTGTTCAATTTCATCTTACCGCCTATCATGGTTGAAATTATGATGGAAATGTATTTATATATGATATATATTATGTTTTTTTCATTAATATTCTATAATTTTCTTTTATAGAATGACTTTATGGTTTCCATTATTGGTAAACGCGATTATCTCATTAGAGAAATTGCGGAATACAACCCCCTCAAAGAGATATGAATCATTCATAACATATGTGGTATGTATAAAGGATAGATTTAATAATATTATATATGATACCATACAGGAATTATAAAACAAATATGTTTCATTATGTTATAATTCCATTAAAAATGAAATATAAATGGAAGTAGCGTTCATGTGTACGTACGACTTACCGTCTCCATGAACAGTGCATTTCATTTCTTACCTCTAAATATTATGTTCTATTATAAGTAAATGTATATACAAGATATATATGATAACTATGATATCTAAATAATGAATGTCATTCTGTATATAATGAACTATTGACTCCATAAACAACATGTAATTATAAGAAGTCCATTTTTGACTCAAGTACCAAATATCGACAAAACGAACATTATTAACTTAAATGATTACGTGATGTTTATAACATGGTAATAAGTGATATGAAATGAATAATAAATTTGAAAAGGTTCTAAATCAAGTATAAATTAACTTTAGTTTATTATTCTGGATATTAAAAAATGATCGAGTCAAGTCGGACACGAGGTAAGGGACTTCGTCTCAATCTCCTTTCATTGAGGCATATTTTGTTGTAATACACGACTTTCTTTTATACGCTGTATAAACACCCTTTCCTTTTCAAAGTGAATATTTTTCTACGAAGCATTTTAATAAACAAAAAAAAGTATGTTTGTTTTTAACGTAAGCGGTGACAATGACCTTTTCCGCCACCGCGAGTATTATTTTATCTTTTCCTTCCTCAAGAAGCCGTAATGTTTTTAAAAGAAATTAATAACATTATACTATTTTATGTATTTTTTTAATTAAAAATGGTTTTTAAAATGGATTTGTTGTGTCAATATATTTAAGTTATATATTGTGATTGAAATGTGGAGGTGTTTCCTTTCCTTCATATTAGTTGTATGATAAATGATTTTATATTGGTACATGGACATTTGATGGGTGGTTACATGATAAACCAAATAACGGTTGTTGTTGTGAATACCAGGATGGGTTGTTATATTATAACCTCTAATTTATTGGGTATGGAAGTCAGCCGTATGGCTATTCCATTTAGTTATATGTGTGGAAGTCGACCGTATAGTTATTCCATTTAAGTATGTTTATGTCCCAAGTTACCTTTATATGTTATGTGTTCTTTATATGGGTTTTATGGTAATATTTTGGTTACAAAAGGGTATTTAATGATATTTTATTTAGTGGAGAGTATTTAAAACTTTATAAAGTTGAAAAGTATTACTTATGTTAAAGTATTAACGGTTTACTTGTTTATTTGAAAAACTAACAGTTTTCCTTCTTTGTGTATCCCTTACTGAGCTTTTTATGCTCATCCCAGGTTTTTGAAATGTTTTTCAGAGACATAATGTGGAATAGGGTCATGGATGCGATCAAGGAAAAGTCATGCTGTCTAAAACATGGAACTATACATGAATCATTTTTTCAAGAGTTTTTATTTTATGAAAAAAATGGATACTAGGTAGAATTGTCTACTTTGTAATCTTTTGACATGTAATATCTATGTCCTAATTTTCTAAAAATCTAAACCTTAAAATATCCTCAATGTGAATTATTAAATTAATTCAATATTACATATGTTTTAAGGAGGGTCCTTATAATTGGTATCATAGGTCGGTTTATATATTGAAATCATATAGCATGATTTGGCATCAGAGGTCGGTTTCGATAACTTTAGGAGTTAGGGTATTGTTAAATTAGTATTCATAAAATAATTTATGTTAATATTGAAATCATATAGAATTTACAAATTACCATGTGTCTTTGATTAAGATATATATGTGTTAAGAATGGTTTTTTGCAGGGGAAAAAAGTTTCTTTTCTAGGAAGGCATACATAGGAATATTCCCTTCCAAATTATCATCCTGAGATGGTCAGAATCAGAATTGAACAGTTTTTTACAGTGATGGCTAATTTGAATTAGGTGATAAATGGTGGTTGTGTTTATTTATGATATTTTGGTATATTAAAAATGTAAGGAGGAACATGAAAGTCATTTAAGGGTTGTCTTGCAAACCATAAAAGAAAATAAGCTTTATGGGAAATTCAGAAAGTGTGAGTTTTGGTTACAACAAATTTCTTTCCTTGGTCACATTGTTTCAAAAAATGGCATAATTGTTTATCCTACTAAAACAAAATTTGTTGAAGAATGGGAAGACCCACAATTATAACCGAGATCCATAGTTTTCTTGGATGGGTAGATTATTACCGGAGGTTTGTTGAAACATTTTCATAGTTATCTAGTTCAGTCACTAAGTTAACTCAAAAAGGTGTTATGTTCATCTGCACAAAATAATGTGATGATTGTTTTCGGGATTTGAAAAGGAGATTGGTAAATGCTCCAGTTTTGGCACTGCCATCCAGAAATGGTGAGTTTGTTATCTATTGTGATGCTTTGTTGAAAGGAATTGGATCTGTCCTTATGAAAAATGATCAGGTAATTTCTTATGCTTCATGTTAGTTGAAACCTCATGAGTTAAATTACCCTACACGTGATTTAGAATTAGCTACTGTGGTTTTTTGCTTTAAAAATTTGGAGGCATCATCTATATGGAGTGATGTTTGAAACGTATATTGATCACAAAAGTTTTAACTGTATATTCACTTAGAAAAAATTGAACATGAGATAGAGGCGATGTCTATAATTAATCAAGTATTATGATTGCACGATCCTTTACCATCTGGAAAAAGAAAATAAAGTGGGTGATTCTTTGAGTCGAAAAAGTAATACTTCATTAACCATGTTACGTTTGTAATGAGATCCTTTGGTTTTTGATTTGATGATACTTGGCATAGAAGTTGTTGTTGTAGGAAATTCATGTATTTTGTCTTAGGTGTCCGTGAGATGATCTCTATCAGACAGAAGAAAGCAAGCACGGAAAGAAGATAGTGAGTTGTAGAAAAAGGTAGAATTGGTTCAGAAGGGTAATTTTCCTGATTTTAACGTTGATAATGATTGTGTTTTGAGGTTTTGGAAGAGATTATTTTTGCCTTGTGGTTCACAGTTGAAGAACAAGTTGTTATGTGAAGCTCATAGTTCTCCATTTTTAGTTCATCCTGGAAGTACTAAGACGTATAGAGATCTTTAGGAGTATTACTACTGGGATGGAATGAAAAGAGATATTGATGATTTTACTATGAATTGTTTGACTTGTCAGCAGGTTAATGCAGAGCGATAGTTACAGAAATGAATGCTTCAGCATTTACTGGTGCCAGAGTAGAAATGGAAAAATATTTCCATAGACTTCATTGCAGGATTACCAAAGATATCTCGAGGTAATAATGAAATCTGGGTTATAGTGGACCGATTGACTAAATCTGCTCATTTCCTTCCTATTAGAGATATTTTCTCTCTAGATAAACTTTTTCAGTTGTATGTTAAATAGATAGTCAGGTTGCATGGAGTTCCCCTCTCTATTGTATCTGATCGTGATCCCAGGTTAACTTCTAACTTTTAGAAAGGACTTCAGATGTCATTGGTTACTGAATCAAATTTTAGTACATATTTTCATCCTCAATAAGATGGGAAATCATAATGAACAATTCAGACATTGGAGGATATGTTACGTTCTTTCTCAATGTATTATCAGGGAAGTTGGGACCAACACCTTTCTTTAGTTGAATTTTCATATGATAACAGTTTTCATCCCATTATACATATGGATCCATTTGAGGAATTATATGGAAAGCATTGTCGAACTCCAACTTTTTGGGATAAAGTAGGTGAATGGAAACTGATGGGACCAGAATTGGTAGAAGGGATGGCAGAGAAAGATTGGTTGATTCAGAAACACATGAGAACAGCTCAGAGTAGACAGAAAAGTTAAGCAGATAATCGGAGGAAGGATCTTTATTTTGAGGTAGGTGATCTTGTCTTTCTTAAAGTTTCTCCATGGAAAAGTGTGATGCATTTTGATAAGAAGGGAAATTTTAGTCTGAGGTTCATTGGACATTATGAAATTCCGGAGAAAGTTGGATCAATTGCATACAGAGTGGATTTACCTACAATTTTATCCCAGGTACACAATGTTTTTCATGTTTCGATGTTGAGAAAGTATATTCCAGATCCATCTCATGTTTTGATCCCAGAGGTAGTTCATTTGGAATAAAGTTTCTCTTATTAAGAACAACATGTCCAGAATCTTGATCGTAGAGAGAAAGTGTTGCGGAATAAGGTAATTCACCAGGTAATGGTTTTCTGGGAAAACCATATGGTGGAAGAGGCAACGTGGGAATCTGAAAATTCTAGGAGGGATAAATACCCCCACTTATTTTGATATGTGAATAAAAATTACGAGGAGGAAATTTACAAAATGGGGGAGGATGTAACATCCCAGATAAATGAAGAAAAAGATATTTTCATATTTATTTATATTTTTGAATTAAATATCAATTTTAATTCAAAGGGGTTTCTATGTTTGATAGCGTACCCAATACGCAACAACGGGTTTCATTGAAATCTTACATTGCACACTAAAAATATAATATTATTATTTTAAATGGTAGTTAACTCTTTGTCATTGTATTGGCAGAAATGAACATATCTAACTAAAATATGATTATACATGTTGGTTAAATATAATTACATTTATCTAATAAATTTTAGAGGCTTAAAATGTCAATGACTCTAATTTTAAGCATAATTAAAATTTAAAGGATGATTTACCCCCTTTTATTGGTGAACCCTCTATAAAGTTCATTTTTAATGAATAGTGAAAAATATTATATTTTAATTCAAAAGTGCCTTTAAATATAATTTATTTATATGGTTATATTACCTTTTTAATTATTTTTAAAGTGAAATTAAAATATATTTTTACAATTTAATCCAATGTGGGTCATTTGAATTAATTACACTTTGAAATTGTACATAAACACGTATCAATATTTTGTTAGTTATTGTTTCTTAAAAACACGCTATTTGTTTTGAAAATAGAAATTAATTATAAAATTAATTAATTCCACTTATATGTTTTGAATTTGTAAAAATAGAAATCATTTTTGAATTCGTAATATCAAATATAGATGAGGCTGAATTTTGGGCATTTTTCTGAAAAACATCAATTTTTGATGAATAGTGAAACCACTTAGTTGTAGATAAAAAAATTGACTTTTTCATTTAAATTAAAATTTACCACTTCTATGAATTGAATTTAGAAAATCTTCCATACATGGTTGTTATCAAGAAGTAAAATGTGGTTCATTAAGATGAAAATAATTTTTTGGCGAATAGTAACTTTTGACTTTTATTTACCACGATTAAAGGTAAATAGGGTTATTCAAGGTAAAAACAATATTATAATAATTCCAAATTACCTTAACACTTTTACAAACCTTATTGGTTGAGTTATTAATTACCATGGGAATCTTTGGGTTGATTTTGACACCCCATTGAGCCACTTGGGAGTGATAATGACAATTTAGATTAATTAACTTAATGTAAAGGAAAAAATGACAAAAGCAAATACCTGTTAGTAAATTACTTTTTAGAAGGGGTTATAAAAATTATCTTTTTTTCTATATTTATTCATTGTAAATATAAAATGATTAACTACAAGATATTATTTTTTCATAATTTTTAGACATCGAATAAATTAAATTATTCATGACACAATAATGATGTAGTATTTACCTCATTAATAAATCATTTAAATGAATAAGATTATAATGATTAAAGTATTGTCGAAAACCTATCTGATTCCTATTTTATGATTTTATTTCGACCATGAGTCATATTATCTTCTACTATAATGAATTTATGACCCTTAGAAACCAAATATCATTATATTATAAAATAATATTTTCACACATTCATAAAGATCCCCTCCTCTCCCTTATAAAAGGGGGACACTTCTAACCAATTCCTCACACCTCTCAAGCCATTTGGATCGTCCAAACTCTTCCCAATTAAGATCCCTACATCCCCTCCTCCGCCTAGAAGACTTAAATTAAGTAGAATTCTCTTCAATAAGTCCATTGGTTCAAACTAAAGAGAGTTACCCAAATTAAAGGTAATTGTTTCTCTTAAATTGTTTTCTTTTATTTTACTTCTCTAGCCCCTAAAATATTTGTATTCCTTTATTTTGTAACAACACCAGTATCATAAATATACTAGGATGTTTTTATGAGAAGTATTAGAACTACACTGACACACACCTCCATCTAATGGATGAAGAACATAATGTTTCTGTGGATGGAAAATTAACGCCTCATGAAACAATGATTTTTCAATTACATCATACCGCATCTCATGGTGGCCATTATGATTGAAATTTATTCATATATGATATATATTATGTTTATGTTTTCTTTAATCTTATTTAATTTCCTTATATAGAAGGCCTTTATGGACTCCATTATGTGTAAATGCGATAATCTCATTAGAGGAAGTGGGGACTACCATCCCCTCAAAGTGATATTACTCGTTCATACTAAATGTGGTACATATAAAGGATATATTTAATGATATTATATATGATACCATACTGAAATTATAATACAACTATGTATAATTATGTTTTAATTCCATTAAATATGAAATAGAAATGGAAGTAGCATTCATGCATACGTACGACTTACCATCTCCATGAACGGTGCATTTCATTTCATACCTTGAAATGTTATATACTATTATAAGTACTATTATATACTGGATATATATGGTATATATGATATCTAAATAATGAATTTCATTTTGGATATAATGTTCTATTGACCGCATGAACAACATGTAATTATAAGAAGTCTATTTTTTACTCAAGTACCAAATATAAAAAAAACAAACATTATTAACATAAATGATTACATAATGTTTATAACAAGGTAATAAGTGATATAAAAATAAAAATAAACTTAAAAAAGGTTCTTATGCAAGTAAAAATTAACTTTAGTTTATTATTCAAGAGATTAAAGAATGATAGAGTCAAGTCAGACATGAGGGAAGGGACTTTGTCTCGATCTCCTTTATTTGATGCATATTTTGTTTTAATACACGAATTTCTTTTATACGCTGTATAAACACCCTTGACCATTGAAAGGGAATCTTTTTCTAAAAAGATTTTTACTAAAAGACAAAAAATATATGTTTCTTTTTAATGTAAGCGGTAAAAATGACCTTTTCTACCGCCATGAGAATTATTTGATCTTTGGATTCCTCAACAAGCAGTAATGTTTTTAAAAGAAAATAAATACCTTACACACTTTTATGTATTTTTTGGTATTGAAAATGGTTTTGAAAATGGATTTGTTATGTCAATATATTTGAGTGATATATTGGGATTGAAATGTGGAGATATTTCATTTCCTTTATATTAGTTGTATGTGATATGATTTTATAATGGTACATGGAAATTGAACGAGTGGTTGCGTGATAAACCAAATGACGGGTGGTGCCATGAATACCCAGATGGGTGGTTATGTTATAACCTCCAATGCATTGGGTATGGAAGTTGGCCATATAGCTATTGCATTTAGTGATATGTGTGGATGTCGGTCGTATGGTTTTTCCATTTAAGTATGTTTATGTCACAAGTCACCTTTATATGTTATGTGTTCTTTATATGGGTTTTATGTTAATACTTTGGATACAAAAAAGGGTAAGTAATGATCTTTTATTCAGTGAAAAGTATTTACTACATTATAAATGTTAAAAGTATTTCTTATGTAAAAGTATTCATGGTTTACTTGTTGATTTGAAAAACTAACAATTTTCCTTCTTTGTGTATCCCTTACTGAGCATTTTATACCCATTCAATGTTTTTGAAATTTTTTTCACATGACATAATGTGGAATAGGGTCAAGGATGGGATCATGGAAAAGTAATGCTTTCAAAAACATGGAACTAGACATGACTATTTTTCAAGAGTTTTTATTTTATGAAAAAAATGGATACTAGGTAGAAGTGTCTACTTTGTAATCTTTTGATATGTAATAGTTATGTCCTAATTCTCTAAAAATCTAAATCTAAAAAGATCATCAATGTGAGTTATTAACTTAATTCAATATTACGTATGTTTTAAGGCCAGGTCCTTATAATTATCACTACTTATTTATTTCTTTCTCGGTTTATACATCCAATTTTGATATATTTTATCATGATTTATTTCATATGAATTATATTTTGACATTCAATTTATAATATTTTTTATATGGGTATTTGAGTTAAAATTTACTACATGGGAAAATTTTCATAACGTGATTCCTTTTCACTAGAATATATTAATCTATCTTTGTCATTAATATTATTAGAATATATGAATAATTAATTTCTAATAAAAAAAATTCAACTTATTTAAATTTTATTTACAATTTAAACACATAATACATTCATTTATGTATTATCATGTTGCTGTTATGGTATTTTCATGGGTTATCTTCACAATCTCAGGTTTTTGGGATTATTTACACTTTTATTTCCATTAAAGGAAATTATTTTATCATAGTCTGATAAACCCATTCAGTTTAATATAATATATTTATTCGTGAAAATTATAAGGTAATATTACTATTTTTCTCTATTTGTTACTTTAAATTATTTAGAAAAAATATTTTAAAAAAAGAGACTTCATTTCTCTCTTTGGTCGGAGAACATGGTTTTTTTTCTAAAAACCAATTTTTCAAAAAATGTTTTGAATTTTTTATTACACATAAAAAAATATATCTTAAAATAAATGTTAACCCTTATTCATTTACAATTTGTATCAATGGAATTTTCTTATAACTTTCTGAACATTGAACATTTCTTAAAAAATTACCACGAAAAAATAATGTTCTTTTTACCATGTAAAAAATGTATGGAATTAGCCACCCCTAATCTATTAAGTATTAATTTTCATGTTTAAATGTTAAAATATTAATTATAATGGTGTTTCTAGAATTTATTTTCAAATAATGTTTTTTTCAAAATATTTTTGAAAATAAAAGGATATTTTCATCAAGAATGCTTTTAATGTTATTCTTATATTTCATCCATGAAAATAACCCTTACTCATAAACAAATGGATATATGTCCAAATGATTCCATACATATTCTTCCTATATATAGTTTTATATTGATTTTTCTAAGGATATTATTGAATCAAACTTCCTTGATTCCTTTGTTATTCCCCTTAAAATATTTAATTTCTAATGATCATTGAACACTATGTTTTCTAAAAATAACCATAGCATTTATCATGGATATGATTTTTTCCTAAAACATAAACCACTTATACATATGTTGTGTATGTTATAGTTATGAAATTAACTGGTGGAATATTGATATGTATTTTTCTTGTAATCCGTGTGGATATTTGATAACACACATTGTTAAATCAATTCTTAAATATATAGGGAATTCTCTGGACTAGTACAACATGTGTGTGACCCTATTATATATTTCCACTCGATGCATCTTTAGTATCATGCATTGAGTTTTTTGGATAGACATAGATGGGATTATACTCGATATTCTAAAACATCTTGTGAAATGTCTAGATGGTAAATATATTAGGTACCTAGGAATCTTGTCATCCAACTGTTAACCATTTCCATCATTCAGACCCAATTATTATTTATCTATTATATTTTGATTTTTCATATCTATGAATGGATTTAATTATTACTTCCATTATTTAATGAAATGTTTTTTTAGTTTATTACCTCTCTATATTGATTATTCATTATCCAATTATTTAAATGGAATGTGTCTTATGTTATTTAAATTTAAATTTTATTTTTCCAGTTCCCTATAAATTTATTGATTACATGTCTTGTGTGATAATTATATACCAGTTCATAATAATTATTGATATTTAATAATTATTGATTCCACTATAATATAACATACTAACAATTTGGGATGACCCATGTTATTTTCCCACACCCCCAAGATTCTATGAAGTGTACCACGAATGATATTCTAGGATATGATATATGAAATAATGTTATTATGTTTGAATGGAAAAATTAGGTTGTAATTACTATATTAATTTTTTTGACAAGACTGATGTACATATCTAGTTTACAAGGATATAAAAAAAATTATTCCATTGGGAAGTGATTTACTTGTCCCCTGTTCTAACAATAATAGTTTCATGACATAGGCTTTGGGATTTCTAGTGTCATGATACTACACCTATTGAGGTCGATAATATAGTATATGCTTAGGATTAATATTTATGGAGTGAACCATAATTCTTTAGAGGGGGTGAATATTAGAATAAGATAGATATTGATTATTAAGGATGTCAATCCTAGTGAGGTGAGAATATTCAATAGTCATTTTTCAGTTATTCCACATGGGCGGGAGTGATTCAGCCACCTCCAGGCACTAGGTTCACTAGTGGATAGAGCATGGGTTATGGAGATTAAAATTTATGTTTTGGGGAAATTATTGGAATTATTGTTTTTTAGGGAGACTCTTATCTATTACATATTAATAATACTTATGTTGGAAGGGTCATTAGTGCAGTAAGATCCATTGAGGTATGATTGATTTAGCATTGTATTCTTGTGAACATGTAAATTCTATGTGTACCTAGTTTTGAGGTATGTACAAAATTATATATATTGATTAATATGCCTGATTTTTTTTGGTATTATGGAGGAATTTGGAGAATGATATGGAAAATGAGGGTTGTTTGGACTAGATATATGCTAGTGCTAATGATGAAATATTATTAGATAGTTGGCCACCACGGCTTCACATGTGTGAGAAGAATTATAGTTGGTAGATTTTAACAACAAATTTTTTCACATTGTAGATATTGTTAGAAACATAAATTTAAATATATAGTTGATTATGGGGAAAAAAGATGAATTTCCTTTTAGAAATGATATCTGAAAAAAATTGACTATACTATTCATCTTGGAATCAAGTGTTTCTATTAGGGATAGACTTGGGTGAAAATTCGATTTTGTCTTATTTTTTAAAAATTTATAATATTTAATTAACTCATATAAAATTTTTTTACATATGAATATAGTTATTTCATCTTAATGAACTAACATATTTAAATTCTATCATTAAAACTGTTTTAGGAAAGGGTGGTTTACCCATGTTAGGTGTAAACTCACATTTGGTTATGAGGATCTATTAGAGAATTTAATTTTATTTTCAATCAAAATTTTTAATTCTCTCCTTTTCTCCCCCCATTTTATTATTGTTTAATTGTGATGATGGAGATGAATTATACACTTTTCTATAGGATATCTAGTTGATATATGGAAGGAGGGAGATGGAGGAGGTGCGTCGAATTGGTCTGAATAGTCATGGATCAAGGTGTGGTGGCTATGTGACATGGATCTAGAATTACAGATTCAATCATTTCACCCAGATCTAGGAAATTTATTTTTTCCATCAATATCCCTATATATTAGCTATAGTGTGTTTATATAATTATTTGTACGTTTTTAGCGTCATTTGATAGTTTTTGAGAATTTCTTTTTCCAGAAAATTGGTGTTATAATCGGATTGAAATGGATTTCCATTTAAAAAACCTATATATAGGTTGTGTTGTTTCTATAAATTTTTTTTTCATGAATCCTATTTCATGGTAGATTAAGATGAGTGTATGGAAAGTTTTATTGTGGAACATGTACAGAGATACACAATGATTTTTTGAATACACACCTAGAAAACCTATGTGGGGGAATTTTGCTATGTAATATAGAAGACAAGACCATGTATATGTTAAACAACTGAGGACAATGTGGAGTACATGAACTGAACCATTATGAGGTATATAGTCCATGTAACCAATGTGGTTTACACACCATGAACATTATAAATACACAACTAGATGACTAGAGGTACATGGACTGGGTGTATTTTTAGGGGAACATATCCTAGACATCACTTTTGAATTTTTAAAGGAACTTTCTTGGGTGATCTCAAATATTTTTTGGTTTTTGGGAATTTAGGAGCTGTATTGTGGCTAGAAATAGTCTCCTCTCAAATATAAAATAAAAAAAAGGAGTTATTAAATTTATAATAAAATTAAATATTAAATTAATACAAAATATAGTATATTGGGGTTTTTAAGGTTTATAAATAAAGAAGAATTATATAGGAATGTGATTGTAGTTTTTCCTTTTTTAGAGTATGATAATACATAATGAGATATTTATTTGTTTTATAAAATATTTATAAAAGGATTAATTGAAAAAACTCTACATATTTAGTGAATTTTTAATCATTATATTTCAAATTAAAATAAACACAATTATGATCCACTTATTTTCTAACCATAGAACCCTCAGAGAATTAATATAACCACAATGATGAGGTGAATTAAAACCAAGGTTATATTAAGGACATGAATCATAACAACCTAGATTAATTTATGTTAAAATGATATATTATTAATGTTAAACTATGCCACATATCGACTATGTTAATGAATATTATTTGAGCTTAGGGAATATATCTCAATTCTAAAAACTTATCTAATATTGTTTTTCAATTAAGATCATGCCCTCCCAATTTTCACATTACTCAAACTATTGTGTTTTTATGTGAATTTTAATATCTATTGATTTGATTATTTTCACATAAAATAAATTAAAAATCCATATTATATTAATTATAATATTGTATTTATCCAAAAAATAGAAAACGTTATAGGTAGATCAAATATTAAGAAATGATACTCTTACATGGGTGGTGTAGTCATTATATAAACATTTTCAAGAAGATCACTGTATGATAATTGATGAATAGAATTAAATAAGAAAATAAAATATATTAAATACTAAGAAGGTTATTATGAAAATAAAAATGTTATGACAAGAAGAAGAATAAGAATGATTTTGTGAAGGTATCTTTCCACCAAGAGCTGACCCTCTTGGAATGATTGGAGAATCTGAGTGGAACCACATTTCCTCTTCCCAAAAATTCTTTATGCACATACCAACACAATCAAAATGATAAAATAAATGTATATATTATAGGAAAGGCTTTGTTTAGAAGATGATACATGTGATAATGATAAAATTTAGAAAAATATTTTAATATAATATTATATACCTTATTATCCACCAAAAAATCACAAACCATTTATCCTTAAATAATAATTATTTATCAGTCATTACATATCTATCTGCATTCTAAATGTTAGCCTGATCCAAGACCACATGAAGAAGATATTGGCCAAATACTGATGTGGGTCCAATTAGTGGATTTTACTCCATCTTTGACTTCATGGATCATTTAAACCAACACAATGCACGACACATATCAGATGGTATGGATGAAATTTCGTTACCATTGAGTTAGAATCACTAGTATAACATTTTATATTCAAATAGGTCATACGAAAATTTGTATTGTTGAAATACTACAGTTACATTAAATGGCCGAAACTATAATTTCCTTCAAATTTACAAAGAAATATCTTATTCGAAATATTCAATAAATAAAAATGATTAATATAATATGAGGAAATTATCTCTTTATTATCAGTAATATAATCAATATAAATATGTACATTTAACTATATTAGCTATAGTGAAAATTCATATGTCATGTTTTCTAGAAAATTGTGACAATATTTTCAGGGTCATATTTTACAATATATAGTGTAAATACTGAATAACTTTGAATCTCATGACTAGTAAATCTCAAAAAAAAAATGATTGTAATTGTATAATTTTTTTTATTAAAACAAAACTAAATGGTATTAATGACTCTATTCCAATAGGTACAAGTTATAGAAATAATGTTCCATTAATTATCTATTTGTGTGTGTTATCCATTTCTAGCTCATACCTTGACACTTTATTCACTATACCCACGTCCAATAGTAAAATTATTCATAACTATTTTCATTCCAATAAACATGTTCTACATTACATTTCAATAAAATTTCAAACCCCAATTCCATAATAATTCTTGATTGACAATCCTTAAACTCTTCACTAAGATATCCCCATTTTTTGTACATTTCATCATTCCCCAATTTATTATGATGATAAAATTTATTGTGGATTTTTATATAATTTTTTTTGAAATAAAATTGTTATATATCATCAACACAAACATGGTTGAATTAGGAATAGTAGTTAAAATTATTAAAATATGATCGATCATATAGACGAACCATTTATATAAGATTAATTTCTTACCTAACATATCTTTTCTATTAATTGAGTAGTAAAAATTTATCAATTAATTTTATTATGATAAGTTGTTTGGATAAATATATAAAATAATTTACGATGAAAAATATCATAATGAATGGTGTCAAAATAAAAAAGTTTTTGAAATGACTCAATAAATCATATAGTCAAATACTTCTTTTTTTGTATAAAACCCTTTAGGATGAAATCATAATCATTGTTATGATGCTAGAAAATGAATAATAAAAATAGTCATTTCCAATATGTTCCAGATACATATTGTCATGTTACATAATTTATTATTCCCACCCAAATTTATGTTTTTATGTTTCATTTTTTATGTTTCAAATAAAAAAACAAAACACACATAAAACATAGTAGAAAAAATCATCAATAGATATCAAAAAATGTCATCCCATCCCTCAAACATAAAATATTTCATTATACTCAATGTGAAATTACGAGATGATATCTATACAAGATATTTTTAATTTTAAATATTATAAATAACAATAACGTGAAATGGTTTCGGTTAAGAGGATATTATCATGTGATGGTGGGGTCATGTATTGTGATGAAATTTGGTAAATGGATAGGAAGTCTGTCAATAAATTTCATCAAGCATTAACCATTAAATGTAAATATCCATCATGTGTCCCCTTTTGTAATATTCACTTCACCAAATTTAAAAACATTAAATACAAAGTAAGGACCTAACCATATAGAACACAACATAAAATCCACCATCTTCAATTGTGAACTATAAAAAATTACTTTCTCTCCTTCATGATACTCTATTTTTAGGATCATTTCTTGATGATAAACTTTTTTCCTTTTTTATGGATCCTTAACTCACATATGATGAAAATATAATTTCAAATAGATCATAAATCAATTTCGTCCATTAAATTGCATCTTTGGAGAAATATATATTTTATATCTTTATTTCCCAAAAAAAATCCATGCTCATCCTCTACAATGAGATACATTGTTTTCTTAAAAAATGATCTGGTAAGTGGATATAGTAATGTGTGTCTTATATGTTATCCTTTAATCCAAAAGCACTTCATCCATGTGCTTCATTAAAACCATTCTATTCATCTGCATGGTTTTCTCAAAATTTTAGTTCAACCCCCAATTTCCAACCATATACATAAAATGTGTTTTATGTTAGTGTGGAGTAGTTTTTTAATGATCCAAATCATAAAATATAAGGAGGTGTTCAAAATTATTGTTGAAACAGTTTTTCCCAAGGTTAATGATGATGTAATTTCATACTCAAAAACCAAAAAATATCTTAGACTTCAAAAATTAATCTACAATATAATAATCATCAGTCAAATTGGACTTTTCCTCCACCAATTAGCTAACATAGTAAAATAATGAAAATATACGAGAAAAAAAATTGAACATTGAAAAAGGCCTAAAAATTCAATTCCCATAACATAATAAATCTCTCATCATAATATGGATTATTAAAAAATATCATGACTAATAAAAATTCTTCAGTGTATTGGGAACTTGAGGATTACTTACAATAATCATAAGAATCATGTAACAAGACACATAAATATAATCAATCGAGTAAGACATTACTAGCTAGTTGTTTGTGTCTAAAGTGTCTACTGTAATCAGATTTTTGAAAAAAATGAAAAACCCGATCAAACTACTTATTGGGGTGAAATATTATAATAACAATGTCAGTAAAAATATTTCGTAGGATGTGATCATTCTAAAAATAAACCCTTGTTTATGTATTCAATTTTAAGAAATGATTTTTCATTAAATTAACCGGAATTTCAGTGGAAATTGAATTTAACTAACCATCTATAATTCACATGTGATGTTTCTATGAACCATTATTATCAAGTATATTAATTTAAAACTATTTAGATAAGACTATAAAAATAATATGTTTTGGCATTTCATATGAAGTTTCTAATGATACCTCAAAGCTATTCTTTTAGAGAAAAAAACCACCTTTGATCCCAATAAAAAAAGAAAATTACTTTTCTAAAAAACATCCACCATAAGAAACTATTTTTTATTATTGTGTAATTTTAGTGGGTATAATAAATAGTTATTTAATAGAAAATTAATCACATGAGATCACCCTTCCACCTGTGAGATAATACTGTTACAATTGTGTAGTGTAAAGCATCACATATAAGACCAAATGGGAGGTCCATCCAGGGGGTTTGTATGATCTGTAGAGTAGTTATAATCCTCCTAACATTATCATATGATATCCTTCACAAATAATAAAAAATAAGTAAATCACTTTTTTAATAAATTTAGATAAGGTCTTATCGATCATACTGAAATCCTTAATAAAGCGTCAATAAAAAATTACATGTCTCAGGAATGTTCAAAATCATGAACACATATAGATAATTTAAAGGATGAAATAATATATTCTATAGATTTACTAACATCAATTAAATGTTGTGAAACAATATTATTTAATAATATTACATTATATACCATGAAATGACAATTTTCAATTTTTAAAAACAAATTTTCGGTATGCGTTTATGAAACACATTACTCAAACTCAACAGAAACTAAAAAAATGTGGAATCATACGTAGAAAAATAATACATAACTACCTCCATGAATGAATCATGTAAACTATATAATATACATATCATGCATCTATGGAAGTGAAATGAGCTATTAGAACGTACAAAGGGAATACTTCAGTAAATAAATGTACTGAATGCGTAGGTGAATGTCATCTTCTTGTAGTCCGCTTCAATAATGGAAACCTAAATATATCTAGATAAATCATCCATGAATAAATAGTGTATCATATATGAAGGTATCTAAAGAACTTTGCAACAAATAAAAGTGGTAACTACTCATTTCCAATAGATTGATTGAATATCAAATAATTTATGCACACTTTCCAACTATTTTGTACTCCCATAGGAACTAACTCATAATTTTCATTTATTATAATAATGAATCTAGTTTTCATTTTATACAACATGGACTGGTATTTCCCACTGAGATTCATAAATTGGGTAACATACACCTTCATTAATAAATTTTACACCTCTTTAATAAAAAAATTCATATACTGTGTAAAAATGTCACCATTATGGTCACTGAACTAATTTGGCTCCATCCTCTATAAGAATCCTATGTATAACAAAAGAAGGGATCATAACTTGGTTTTATGCTATGGTCCACACATTTTCCATAATATTTTACCATAAATTATTTAAAAGTTTTAGTTTTTGTTGAGGAATGTGATTATTAGCAATTAACACTAGTAATTTTTCATTATTCATTTGGTATGAATATGATCGCTTGGTTGGAAACAGATTGAGTTCCAGTTTGGATGGTTTCTATATTTATGGGAGTTTTGGGGGAAATGGTATATGTTCAAAAAGAAAGATGGGGTATAAATATTAATCCTAAAAATTAGAGAATATATTATCAAATTCATGGGAATAATCAACATAAATGTCATAATGAGAATGTATATACCAATAATTAGTATAAGAATCCACAAAAATACTATTATTGATTGTGGTTTGATTATAAATAATAGGTGTGATATTATATGGTAACATGAAATATGAACTATTCGTCCTTATATATCAAAGCATCTAATGATCCCAATTGAGAAAAGATGAAAATGAAAATTTTGAGATTTATTACATTATGGGTCAGAATGGGAGATGAATAATGAATAATTGTCCTCATAGGGGTACTTCGTTGAGTCTAAAATATTATATCAAATGATATAATCACCATGATCAATATAGATATTTCCCTCATAGACAGTGATGATTTTATTGGTTGTTTTCAATATGGTTCGTCCAATAATGATTGTATTATGAGAACATACCAAATTATCCGTTGTATTTATCATGTATTAATCTAAAATAACGGCCCAGTCACTTACCCATACAAGGAAATCTACAACAACTCCCAATAGCTTTGATGTGGCCCTATTCACATGTTCCACCAACATGCATTTCTAATTTAGTTCTATGACCTATTTGGAAGTAAGATCAGTGTGAGGAATTATGTTTATGGAGGAACCCAAATAACATAAATCATTCGATAAATGATACACCCCTATAGTTTATGGAATGTATCCAAAAAAATTCATCACCACGTTATAAATATTATTTCTTTCTTAAAAGTTTTTCGGAAATAGGTTATAAGAGTTTTAATATCATCAATATTATAGATATTTAGGTCACTTTTCCTTTAGATGTTTATTATTTGTATGTAAATGGGGATTCTCTATGTTTGAGGTGAATTTTTGTTAAATGATCTATGAAATTGTATCATTTGATTTATTCCCACATATTAATGTGATGGAACTAAAATTTCTATTGGGATTTCGTGTATCTTGAGATAAAATAATTCAAGAGTTCTTACATACTTGTTCATATAGGATGGTGGATATATTTCTCATTTATATCTTCAAATCCCCTAACATTGAACCTCATCTCTTCAAAACATTATATAGATTATGAAAACATTTATTCCTTAGGACATTAGAATTAGGATCTACCTTTTTTTGAGAATTTAATTATTTTTTGAAATGATTAATCTTTCGGTTAAAATTATATTTGGGTCTTTTTAAATCCCTTGTTGAAAGTTTGATGCTAATATAAGATTTTAGGAATGTTGGACTTTGTTTTTTTCAATTCCCATAACTCAGGTTAGATTGAACATCCCATGAATGGTTATATGTAGGTACAGAGTAATCATGCATATTTTGGGGATTTTTTTGTATTGATGATATGTTCTCGAAGTGAATATAGTTCCACAATCCTATAACTCCTATAATTGGGAGAAATTTTTAGTTGGAAGGGCTATTTTAATGAAAATTCCATATGTCTTTGCAGCTGTTGGTTGGAATTCATTTTATGCCAGTGAACTTAGTCTCACAATAATGGTTAATCTATGAATATTATTTTCTATTATATTATTTTCAAGAGCTATAGGACTTATGTAATGTACCCATATAACATGTTGTGTACCTTGATGAAAAAATTGATGGGTATATTATATAATTGTGTTGATCAATTCACATGAAGTTGTTGGTGTTTCGTCAACCAATGTCCCACCAACTGCAAAATCCAGTATTCTCATTAATCTATGTGTGAATATTTAACATAGGTATTTTATGAGTATTTTATCACTAATTGGTGATGTGGGCATATTGAACACAACTTCTTGAATATATCCCATTACATATACAATGACACCCATTTATCTTATTCTATCCATGATAATGGAAATATAGTTCCATGAATAAATGATTCAAATCATTCTAGAAATATAAATAATCTTGTTCTTGATAAAACATCAAATATTTCTAATTCCAATCAATTGATATGTGTAATTATATTAGATTTATCTAAACATCAAAAAAATTCATCGTTTTAATATTTAGAAAATCAAATTAAATTATTTTAGATACTTTTTGGGATCCTCTCTAGAGTGGAAATGAATGTTTATCTAATTGTCTATTAATCTATATTTTAATTCAATGTCTAATTAATGGTTTAGATATGAAACAACAATTTTTATAGATATTTTCTTATTAAACCAATGCGTAAATTTTTCTATTATGTTTTTTCTTTTTTATTTGTAGACATTGGTTATGTTATTATGTTTTATCCATATATGAATCATAACTAAAGTTTCCAAGAATAGAGTAATTCTACAACTTGGTGAATATTGAATCGACCCATAAACTGAGACCATTTTATTCAATCCATAAGGATAAATTCACTTTATGGTTCATGATCAAATATATCCTCATGATTATTTCATTTCATAAATAAATTATATATAAATTATTAAAAACGTGACAAAATAAATAGACAATATAGTTTATATAATGGACTAAAAAAGATAAAAAAATAAATATGAAAAAATGATAAAAAATTAAGGAATATAATAATTGTATGAAATATTTATTAGATAAAATATATTTCATATAACTATTTTAAATAAGTACGTACCTATGTGGAAGTGGTTCCAATTTGAAAGGATCTGTCTTGGGATCCCTCAAATGAAGTTTGGGTTTTGGTTGTGTTGGTGCATAAGAGTGGATTACCAAGTTGTTCTCTCAAAGAGGTTGTAATTAAAAAATGTTTAATGATATGTTGAAAATAAAGAAAAAATAAATACACAACATATAATTAAGTGGGGTTGAGGTTTGTAAATAAATAATATGCAAGATAGGCCTCATATACACTCTTTATATTAAGATGAATATATTTTATGATTATAATTTTTCTCTACAATTTGATCACATTTTGGTTTGTTTTACATGTTATTATATCACCCTCACAATTCACACATTACTCAACCTCAGTTGAGTTGAGTAATCTATTCAGATTTTTCCATTGTTTATATCATGTTAAAAAACAAAATCAATAGATCATATAATTTTAATTTAAATATTTCATTTACTAAAAAAAATTAGTGAAAATATTTATGGTAGATTTACTAATAAAAAGATATTCTTCCATGGGTGGTGTTGTCAATATTAAAACATTTTTTATTTGTAAGGATCTAAGAAATTGTATAACCCAATAACCATTCAAATCTATATTTCTAGTACAACTCCAATGATTATTGAAAAATATAATTGGAAAAAGAAATGAAATATTAGAGATACTGTTAATATATTATACAAATAACAATATTAATACTAGAATAAGAGGAATAAGAAGTATTATGTGACTAGAACCTTGAGTCAAGTGATACCCATCTTGGAAATCATGGAGATTTAGAGTGTAACCACATGTCCTTTTACCTAAATGTACTAATCCACTTCCCACGACACATAAAATTATAAAACCTTACATTTATATTGTATATTTTTGGATAGGGATTGAACATGATAAAAATGTGAATTTGGAAATTCGGATAAACTTGAGACTCATTATTGACCTTTAAAAATCATGAACCCACATTCAATTAAAAGGGAATAATTTTTTGTAATTGGTTCCTGTGTATGCTATACAAATTTTACCATTATATAGTGGTTATATTAAATATATTTACCAAATATTGAATTGGTTTCCAATCTAGTGAGTCATGTATAGATTTTAATTCATGGTATATTTACCCCAATTAAATACATGATCCACCACAAGTAGTCTAAATGATGTTTTTACGAAATTTATTGAGAAACACTACTATAAATTATTATGATCAAATAATCCATATAAAATAATATATGTTAGTATTAATAAATTTCACTTTAAACGGTAAAAAATTGAATTTTTTACTTATCTTCTAAATGAATGATATAATTAAATTAATTTCATCAATTAACAAATATATCATAATTTTATTAAATTATGTCATGTATCCTCAATAATATATTCAATAAATTTGTTTTATGAACTCCCCCAGCCATAATATTTTTCACTCATAGGTGTAGGAACACATATTTTATTCCACTAATTATTTAAAACATATTAATAGTCATATTTCTTCATCCATAGATGAAATATATGCAATATAATAATATAATAAAAATCTCGTCATAATAAGTTTTAAATTAATATTTTCATAAATTGTATAAAAACGAAATCCAATGAGATTAGTGATAGTAATCATATAGAAACATGTTATGGGTCTACATGAAATTAATTCTAGACATTTTTTCCACAAATCATTTCAATCTCATATCTCCAACCATTATTCAGTATATTCTTGCTAATTACAACAATTCTTCATAATAGTTTTAATTCACCAAACTTGTTCTACGTTATTTTGTTGTCAAATTTCAATACCAACTCACATAAAAATCCCCAAAAGAAAAAACATAACCTCATAACCATGATTTCCCCAATTTTTTTTTCATAACTCCCCATATTATAATGAAATTATAATTTTCCAATTATTTTTCATGATATCTTTTTTTGGGGGTGTGAAAATTTCGAATATCTGGTACACTGGAATAATTTATTTAGGTACAGTGTAACACCCCGACACCATTTAACTAGATTTGGTGCATTATTTTAATACATTCATATGATTACAAGGAATCATGTCCCGAACGACCGATCAGTTTTGCAGTCTTGGAAAATAGATTACATATATGAAAGTTACATTACACATTATAACATACAACACATAAAAAATAATCCTTTGATAATGCCATTTTCACATTAGCTTAACCTGACATATCAAACATAAAACAATTCTTGGGATCCTGGAAAAATAAAACATAACAAAGGGGTCAGCTCCAATGCTCAGTAAGGGTATGTAATTTTGCGGAAGCTCTAAACTCTTTAGGCAAGATGTGTAATAAAACAACATCCCTTTAAACATAAACATGAACATAATATGGAAAAAATAAATCAAATAATTCCATTTTTCTTTTCACATTGATATTTTAATAGTATAATAACCACATGTAAAAACTAATTTCATAATGAGGGAATTTATATCACCAGACGATAATTTCTGTGTCAAGGCCTCATTCCAGGACCTAGGGGCTAATTGTAATTGGAACCCAACATAGAGAGCCTCTGTAACCAAACACCAACTCAAAGAACCTCTGTTACTAGACTCCAACCCGAAGAGCCTCTTTTACCGGACTCTAAATCGGAGAGTCTGCTGTGACCGGACCCCAACTCAGAGAGCTTACTTTTACCTGTTCCCAACACAAAACGTACTAGTCCAATACATTCATCTTAAGAAAAGGATGAAATATAAAATAAACATTCATATTTAAACTAGCATATAAAAGGACAATACTTTAACCATAAACCATGAATGGTATAAAAATAACACATCCACATTCGAACATATCACAAAACATTCAATACAATATGGAAGTTTTTATTAATAATAAATTAACTTCAAATAATCTTAAAATCCATCAAAATATGTTGACATAGATGAAATCAAAACCTTTTTTATAGAAATATCTCTTTCTATATAGAAATAATTTTAAATTCATATAATTATAAAAGAAAACATTTATTTTATAAATATTATTATAATCATGTAAGGTAAGATTTGATGATTTTATACGATGGAAAATAGTTTCACCCTTCGTATAAGTTAAAAAAACTTTCTAACATTAATTTTGTCGAAAAGGTCATATGGTACCTAGTTTGGAAAACAACAGAGACATTCCTTTGTACCCATTTTATAAAAAGTAAAACAAGGGTATAAAGGAATTTAACCCAGAGTCTAGTAAATAGTAAATATGTTTTAGAATACATTTTTAGGAATCATTCATGTGGATGATAAAGAGGCCCCAGTAGATACTTTTGTAAAAACAACCTTGGATAATAATAAGATTGTGAAATTAACCCTAACCAATTTGGTAACATATGAAACATACACCCCTAAAATAAATAACATACAATTAAGAAGTAAATACACATGTATTAAAGTGTATTACACAAATACTACAATTATGGGTAGTACATGCACCACAGAAAAGGAAATAGTGGCAATATAGCATGAATCTCACTGGAATAAGGAGTGAGATGAAGACCCTTTACCATATTCATTTACATGGTTGAGGGTTGGTTAACCTCCTTTATAATGGTAAAATAATTGTTATTAAATTATAAATGAACCATATACATTAATATTATATCATATATGATCTTCTAATATTTCTTTGTTAATGATATTTCAGTAGTATCATCATTTCGGGTGTTAACTAATTCGTTTTCCTTTATATGAATTGTTACGTAAGTGTTTTATTTTGTGGATATGATGTATCTTATTCAGATTCAGAATGATATTAAGTCTTTAAACATTATTTTTAATCATTAAATGAAAATTAGTCTTCAATGGATATGATGGGGAATTAATCTCATCACGTTCGTGTATACGGTAATCTGTACGTACGCACGAGTGACAAAATCATTCTTTTGAAATTAAAATAATTTATAATTTTATGATATATCATATATAAAGAATCATTATCATGTAATATTTATTATTCAAATCCATTATACATCATTATTATACCCATCCAAATGATAATGTATTGAATAACAACTACACCACGATGTAGAGACAATAAGCCGTACCTACACACGTACGGTTACATGTCCTTGAAATGATGGATAAAATAATGAATATGGTTGTAACATATTTATAATAACCTCATAGTATATATAATATACAAGATTTATTATTTTAGAATGGAAACAGCATAGAAATAAGAAGTGGAAGAAGAAAACAACATCAAAGAGGTGATGAAATACTTACCTCTTCTTTGGGTTATTCATTTTGATTTGATCAAAAGGGCTCCATACGTTGGATTTATGTTTAATAGAAGGTCTCTAGGATTAAGGTAAGATACTAGAAAGGATATTTGCGCAGGGTTTTCCAAGTTAAAAGGCTGGGAAGGTGTAAATTTGAGAGAAGGGAGAGTGACATTTTATAAGAGGGGTGAGGGGAACATTATGAAAGATTGAAATATTATTTTATAATAAACTCATTTTCTATTTCTAATGGATAAAAAATGATTTATTTCTAGGATTAGGTAGGTTTGGGTTGAAAAACACTCATTCAATAGATTTTAGATAGGTTTTGTCACTATATTAACCTTATCTTTCTTTATTTAACTCTTAGATAATTAGTTTGACATTTACCATGTCTCTTTGTATTTTTATATTATATGGTTAATAAACATGCTATAAACATCCATGCGAACCTCATGTGGTTCAATAATGAGATATATAATATTATTTAAGACCTTTGTATAATCCTTATATTTTCAGGAATATAATATCAATTAATAATATAATATGTCATTTAATACTATTTATTGTCAATTTGGACACTATTTGCTATTTTGTTATTGTTAAATTCCTAACAGCGTTATTACTTAAAAAAAATTCATTTAATAAATACTAACATGTCACGTTAACCATTAAAATTCGTGGGTGGCATCAAAACTTTCAAATAATATTTATTTTAACATCAATAATACCATTTAATTGATTCATTCATTTATAAGGAAAATATTGCATCATCATAGTGTCAAAAATAAATTTAGTTATTCAATGTCTAAATATTATAAATAAAATAACATTATGGAGGAAATCGTTTTATCTTTATAATGAATATTTATAGTCTAAGAGATAACATATATAACCTTATATAGAAATTGTTGAACTAAATATATATGCTTATGTCATTTTTGTATTTAATTTAACTTAATTACTATAAAGTGTCATTATCACTTACAAGTGGCTCCACGGGGTCACAAAATTGACACAAGGATGTCCATGGTCATACATGTATCATCCAATAGGGTTAGAAAACGTGTTAGGTTAGTTAAATATTATTATTATATAATTTTTTTACCCTTATTTATCGAATTTACCCTTTAACTATGGTAAATAAAATTTTTACCAAAGTAACTATTCAAAATGTCTAAAAATAAAAGTTACTTATTTACACAATTTGGATTGATTGATTCTGAATATTGATTCCATTTTTATAAATTCAAAACACCAAAGTGGCAGAAATAAATTTGAAATTAATTCCCTTTGTCAAAACAAAAGGCGTGTTTTTAAGAAATAATAACTATAAAAATATTGACACTTACTTATGTCTAGTTTAAATAAGAAATTACGTACAATGACCAAAATTAGATTAAATGGTAAAAATATAATCTATTTATAATTCTAAACCTTTAAAATGTATAATTTAACACTCTAAATTATTTTTATTAAAAAATTTCTTTTCACATAAAATATAGTATTTTTCATTATTCACCCAAATATGAAAGTTATCAGAAAAACACCAAAAAAATTTTGAAACTAAATTATTATGTCCCGATTCTAAAGAAGAAGTTTATTTTGTCAAATTTAAAATATAAATGTTCTATAAATTGTATTTAAATAGGGTTCTCCATTAAAAGGTGTCAAAATTCCATTTTTTTAAAATACTTCTTTTTTTTGAAAAAAAAATTAAATTTGTACTTACATTGTGTCTAAGAAACTCACAACATGGATTCTAAAATTATATGGATTATATAAAGTTCAAAATTTAGTTAATAATATTCATAACCACTTTTTAACGGCTTGTTTGGTAAGTCTTGGTGTACTTGAACTCGGTGTTGCGTGTAGTGCAAGTTATTGAATGACACTAAAGAAACAACATACTATGAAATTTTGGGGTGTTTCATTCTTCCCTCCTTCAATAAACTGCATCTTCTCAATTTTAAATTGTTCTTCGAAAATAAATGGTTGAAAATAGAAAATAAATTTGTGGGAAAACCCACATCAGAAATTGGGTTAATAAAATTAAGTCTTAATAAGAAATAATGGGAAATGAAAGGGTCACCAATAACTTATGATCTCAATAAGGATAACATTGGTGTAAAATTATAGAAACACAATTGGAGGGAAAATGTAAATATTTATAGGGAGTGATTGAGTTCATTAATCACAAACAAGTTAGATATTGATCGCATCAAATCCATCAATCTATGATGATTTAAAATACAACTGGTTCCACAAAACATAAGGTATTATGATAACACTAACTAAAAATTATTATTATTTATTATATCATAAACCCCTTTTAAGAATGAAGTGGAACATAACATTAATTAAATGACTTAATACATTAAATATTTCCCCAAAAGGGTCAAAATCCATAAAACCAAATCAAAACAACATGGGAAATCCCTCCGTAGCATAAAACAAGGTAGTATGATAACACATTTTTGGTTTTATGATCCATTCACTAATGTTTAATAATTAATTTACTCAGAGAATAGGATGGAAAAATTATATATATATATATATATACAAATATATATATATATATATTCTTGATAAGTAGAGTTTCATTTTTCAACTAATTCCTACCACAAACTCATCTTTCACTACAAACAATTTCAAAACATATATCCTATTAATCCTTATCATATAGGGTTCAAAAAAATGACTTTAAAATTCACTTATAAGACCCTTTAACAAAAGAAACTACATTATACAATCCAAGGACTTCATGTAGTCTAGTTTTAGGCAATATATCCCAATCGCACTATGGTTGTGGGTTCGATTCCCACAGCTTTGTCTGACTCGACGTGTTGTCACAAGGTCAACATGTTGTACTTTTTATAACAATCGAAAAATAACCTTAACAACATTATGAAATTTCAATTTTAATCCATTACAAACATTAAAATTATCCAAAATACTTTTATCCAAACTCACAGTCCAAAATTTATAAGGAAGTTAATCCCAAAAAAGATCCTTTTTTACACGTAAAAACCTGTGAACACCATCATCGTGTATTATTTTAAAAAATAGTAACACCCTGAATTACCATAAAACCTTATTGATTACATTAATGCTACCTTATCGTCTACATAATACTAGATATGTTCGTTATAACCAAAAATTTTGAATATCCCTATTATGATGAAATAAACAAACTATTAATCAGTTCCAAGGAAGTCAAGAATATCCAATACAATTTATCCAAATCAATCATATAATATTCCAAAAACACTACCTCATTATTAGGACCATATTAAATATTATCATTCCTTCAACCATGTACTTTTCCAAAAAGTGTAGCTTACTATTCAGTCACTTTTCGTAGAACCATATAATCTCAAATCCTCAATAAAATAGTACTACAGTACAATCCATATTTTTGTTCATAATTCATAAAACCAATGTATTGTTGATACATCACTCAAATGAAATAATTATATAATAACAACATAAGAACAATAGTCATTCCTATTCCTCTAAGGTAGTATCATAACTTGATTATTATCCAATAGCATCATTTGCAGTATACTTTGATGACTGGGACATTGATTCGCGCATTGTCCCAATGCCTTGCAGATGAAGCATTTTACATTTGAAACCTTTCGCATACCCTTGAAATCATGTACTTGGTGTACTTTTTCCTTACACTTATAACAAACTCCCATTCCCTAAAGAATTTCCCATGGTGATTATTTCCACATTTATCACATATGGGAAAATCCTTCTTTCCCCACATCCCTTAATCTATCTTTCTCTATACCACCCTTTTCTTCTCTTACATCCCATCAAAGCCATAGGACTCAGAGACTTATTTACTTATCTAATTAACACGTGATATTATATCTTCATATGTTGAGAATACATGGGAGACTATTTCCCTTCTAAATGTTTTCTTAATACCATGAATGATATGATCCTTCTTACTCTTTGGATCATACATATTATGGGAGTTCTCATTCCTTCTACTAGGTTCCATTTCTATGAAATGACATAAACTATGTCGGTTTATGAATTGAAATGAATAATTCAAAACTTACAATATTCCTAACGTAAGCTGAACAGTTTATGGATGTAATCTGTAATCATAAAAAAAAATTCATTAAGAATGTATATACTCATAAATCCTTCATAATAATTTGTAATGAAAATGATATTTATCCTAATCATATCCCCCGGGAGTGTGGTAACCAAGAGCGCAGTAAGGCCCGTTGTCATGCATCAATTCCCATTTGAGTCTAGATCAAAGCGGTGTTTTCAGGTTTTACCCCTAGGCACCTTTGTGCTAGATCAGCCTCTACCTTCTCGTATCTAGACAAGGATGTATTTTCTTAGAAAACTCACAAAATCTCTACATTACTAAAATTCTAGGATGTTCTTATATTCTAATCCACAAATTATATATTAGAGTAATGTTCTCTAATCAATGTTTATCTAAATAGAGTTTTCATGGTTATTGTGAAACTTCCTCTGATACCAACTATAACACCCCGACCCTAGTTACCCAGAGTCGGGGCATTATTTTAATAAATTTTCGTGATTACAAGGAATCAAGTCCCAAAATATCGTTCATTTAAGATGTATTTGAAAATAGATTACATACATGAATGTTACATTACACTTTCCAACATACAACAAAAAAAATAATCCTTTGAGAATGCCATTTTTCCCTTATCTTAACCCTGCATATCAAACATAAAACAGTTCATGGGATCTTGGGAAACTAAAACATAAGAGTGATGTGAGCTCTGATGCTCTGTAAGGGTAAATAATTTAGCAGAATCTATAAACTCTTAAGGCAAGATGTGTAATAAAAACAATATCCTTTAAACATAAACTTGAACATAATATGGAAAAAATAAATCAAATAATGACATTTCACTTTTTACTTGGTTATTCTACTAGTAAAATATTCACATGTTATAAATAATTTCATAATGAAGGAATGTATAGTACCATATATTAATTTATATGTCATGGCCTTGTGCCAGGACCTTGGTGAAAACTGTAACCAGACCCCAACCCGGAGAGCCTCTGTAACTGGACTCCAACTCAGAGAGCCTCTGTAACCAGACTCCAACCCGGAGAGCCTATGTTACTGGACTCCAACCAAAAGAGACTATTGTGACCAGACCCCAACCCGGAGAGCTTAATTTTCCCAACCTGGAACATACTAGTCAAATACATTCATCTTAAGAAAAGGATGAAATATAACATAAACATTCGTATTAAAACTATCATACAAAATGTCAATACTTTAACCATAAACCATGAATGGCATAAAAGTAACACATCTACAGTCAAACAAATCACAAAACCTTCAATAAAATATTGATGTTTTGTATCATAATAAATCAACATCAAATAATCTTAAAATCCATCAAAGGATGTTTACATAGATGAAATCAAAACCTTTTTTAGAGAAATATCTCTTTCCATTTTGAAATCGATTAAAATTCATATAATTATAAAAGAAAACATTTATTTTGGAAATATTATTATAAGATTGTAAGGGAATCTTTTATGATGTTATAATAGATGAAAATATCCTCACCTGCCATACATGTTAAAAAAACATTCTTACCTTAATTTTGTAGAAAAGGTCTTAAGGTACCTTATTTGGAAAACTACAGAATAATTACATTCAAACCATTTAATAAAAATTCAAGAAAGGGTATAAAGGAAATTAAACCATAGTCTAGTAAATAGTAAAAAAGTTTTGTAATACATTTTTAGGAAACATGTATGTGGACAATAAATAGGTCCCATTAGATACTTACATAAAAACAACCTCGAATAACAAAGAGATTGTAAAATTAACCGCTACCAATTTGGTAACATAAAAAAAATACAGCCCCTAAAAGAAGTATCATAAAATGAAGATGTAAATAAACTTAAATTAAAGTTTATTATAGAAAAAATACAATTGTGGGTAGTACATACACCACAAAAAAGAAAATAGTGGCAATATTGCATGAATCTCACTAGAATAGGGAGTTAGATAAAACCCCCTTAGCTTGTTCTTTTCCTTAGGGTTAGTTAAACACCTATATAATAGTTAAAAAATTGTTATTAAATTATTCAATAACCATATACACTAATATGATATCATATATGATCTTCTAATATTGCTTTGTTAATCATATTTCTATAGTATCATCATTTTGGGTGTTAAGGAATTCGTTTTCCATTATATGATTTGTTACATAAGTAATGATTCTTGTGGATACGATGTATATTATTCATAATCATAATGATGTTAAGTCTTTAAACATAATTTTTAATCATTAAATTAAAATAATTCTCGAATGGGTACGATGGGGAATGAATCTCATCGCGTTCATAGAGACGGTAATCTGTACCTACGCACGAGCGACAATATCATTATTTTTCTATTAAAATAATTTATAATTGGATGGTACAACATATATATAGAATAATTATCATGTTATATTTATTATTTACATCAATTATAAATCATTATTATACCCATCCAAATTAAAATGTATTGAATAACAACTACACCATGACTTGGAGACGGTAAGTCGTATGTATGCATGTATGGTGACATGTCAATCAAAGGATGGATAGAAAACTGAAAATGGTCGTACCATATTTATAATAACACTATATTATATGTAAGATACTGGAGTTATTATTTTTTAATAGAAACAACAAATAATGAATAAGTTGAAGAAGAAATGAACTTTAAAGAGGCGATGAAATATTTACTTCTTCTTCGGGTTCTTCCTTTTGATTTGATCAAAAGATATCATTAGGATGCCTTTATGGCTAAATGAAGGCCTCTAGGATGAATATAGTAAAGTTGAGATGATATTTGGGAAGGGTTTGGTTGAGCCAAATGTCTTTTAATGTGTGAATTTTAGAGAAGGGGTGACCTTTTATAATAGGGGTGAGGGGAACCTTAGGAAAAGATTGAAATATTATTTTATAATAAAATAATTTTCGGTTTCTAATGGATAAAAAATGATTTATCTCAATCCTAAGGTTGATATTAGTCAATAAAAAATCAACCAATAGGTTTTAGTTTGGTTTGGGTCACTATATTAAACTTATCTTCTAGATTTAACTCTTAGATAATTAGTTTGACATTTACCATGTCTCCTTGTATTTTTATATTATATGGTTAATACTATTACTATAAACTTCCAAGAGAACCTCAAGTGGTTAATGAATGAAATAAATAATAATATTTACGAATTTATGACTAACCATATATTTTTAGGAATATAATATCAATTAATAATATAATATTTGTTTTAAAAACTCTTTTATGTCAATTTCGACACTATTTTTTATTTTGTTTTTGTTAAATTCCTAAAAAAATTATTACTCAGAAAAAAATAATTTAATAATTCCTAACATGTCACATTATCCTATAAAATTCGTTTATGGCATCAAACCTTTTAAATTATATTTTTTTTAACATCTATAATACAATTTAATTGATTCATTAATTAATAAGTAAAACACTGCATCATCATTGTGTCAAAAATAAATTTAATTATTCAATGTCTAAAAATTGTAAATAAAATACCATTATATAGGAACTTGTTTTATCTTTATAATTAATATTTATAGTCGAAGAGATAACATATATAACCCTATGTTAAAATTGTTTTACAAAAATATCTATGCTTATGTCATTTTTGTATTTATTTTAACATAATTAATATAAAGTGTCATTATCACTTAAAAGTTTCTCCATGGGGTCCCCAAATAGACCCAAGGATGCCCATGGCTGGAAATGTATCATCCAATAGATTTATAAGACGTGTTAGGGTAATTTAATATTATTATAATATTATTTGTTTTACCCTTATTTACCAGATTTAACCGTTAACCATAGTAAATAAAATATTTACCGAAGTAATTATTCAAAATGTCTAAAAATAAAAGTTGACTATTTACCCATTTTTGACCTCCTGATTCTAAATATGGAATCCATTTTTCTAAATTCAAAGCAAACAAGTGGCAGAAATTAATTTAAAATTAATTTTCATTTTCAAAACAAAAAGCGTCTTTTACAGAAATAATAACTATCAAAAGATTCACAATTACATATTTCCAGTTTAAATTTGAAATTACATACAATGTCCAAAATTGTATTAAATCCTAAAAATATAATCAATTTATACTTCCCAACCATTAAAATGGATAATTTATCAATATATATTATTTTTATTAAAAAGGTTTTTTTCAGTTAAAATACAATATTTGTCACCATTCACCCAAATATGAATGTTATCAGAAAAACACCAATCATTTACTGAAACTAAATTCATATGTCCTGATTCAATTAAGAATTTTTTTTTCCAAATTTAATATATAAAATTTCTAAATATTGGATTTAAATAAGGTTCTCCATTAAAAGGTGGTAAATTTTCATTTTTTGAAAAATACTTCTTTATCAGAAAAAAATGAATTTGTTCTTACATTATGTATATGAATCTGTATTCAAAAATAATAAGGATTATATAAAGTCCAAAATTCAGTAAATACAATTCATAACCTCTTTTGAACGGCTAGTTTGGTAAGTCGCGGTGTGCTTGAACTCGGTGTTGCGTGTACTGCAAGTTATCAAATTACATTGAAGAAATAACGTAATATTAAATCTTGGGGTGTCACATACAGTATTGAAATTAATGTTAATATAAATTAATGAATGGATCATCCATCAATATAATATGTTTTTAGGTAACATGGATATACATTAAATTGATTATAAAAAATTTCAGAAGTCTTAGTCCCATGAAAGTTTTTGGCGAGATATCTTTGAAAAAAATTAAGAATATAAAATATCAAACAAAATGATGTTAGAACCTAAAATTATTTATAATGAAACAACCAATCATATATTGCATATATCAATTTTCATATAAATAAATCCAATATTATGAATTGTTTCCCCTTATATGGTTAGCAGTGAATATTTAAAACATGAGTTTTCATATGTTTCACATGTAAATGATCATGTTACCTAGTGTATTTTTTATCTTTCTCTGTAGTCTATTTTTGTTTATGACATTTCTTCTTGAAAATGTAATATAAAAACTATTAGAAAACAAAAAAATAGACAAATCAAAATGCTAAATATCTATCTCAAAATAAATTACCCTACCCCACACATGAAATATTGCATTGTCTTCAATGTAAACCAATGAGATGATACATGAAGATGAAATGAAAATTTTAAAAATGAAAAATATTATAAAAGTGATATGGTTCGGGATGACCTGGTATTATCTTTTTATGATAGGGTTCATTCATTTTGATGAAATTAAATTTATGGGATGTGAATCCCTCAATATAATTAATCAATAATTTCAAATTTATAGCAAATTTCCATCTTCTGTCCTCTTGTTTGATTTATATTTCATCATATAGAAGAACATTGGAGACAACATAAATACCTAACCCTATGGTAGACAATATACTAGGATTCCACATTATTTATGAACTATAGATATGGAATTTATCTCATATATGAAATTTATTTTTGGATAATAATACAATGATATTATTTTGATCATTCATTTTAGATCCATGAGTTACCTTATGATGAAAATAAAATCACTATAGGGTAAAGAATTTCCAACATCCTTGGGATTCCATCATTGTTGTAATCTATGTTTTATTTTATAATTTCTTAATACTTTCAACTATTAGGCTCCAAAAAAATATAAATTCCCCCTTAAAAATTTTATAGTATGAGGAATAATAATGGGAGTCATACATGTTGCCTTGTAATCCCAATGATATTCATCTAAATGTTGTCTCCAATCCTTCATATTCAGATGAAATATTTTTTGAAAACAATTTTTGAACTCCTAATTTTAAACCTTTTCATAGGAATATGTTTTGGAGGGGTATGTAGTAGATTTTTCATGTATCCCCAAATGAATTAAAATAGGTAAGTCAAATTTTGGTTGATAAGTTTTGTCTCGTGGTCATTGATGATGGCCTTTGGTGATCTAAACGTGTAAAAAATATGATACATGAAAAAATTCAATGCAATTTAAGAATCATTTGTATTTGTGGCCTTATAATAAACTGATTTTATAACATCATCAATAGAAATAGATCTATGGAGAAAAATTGATAAACTGGAAATTTTTAACATAAAATTAATTTTCGATTCATCCAAAATATCCCAAAATAATATGGGTTCTTATGGATTTTGGTTTCTCGTAAAAAGAATCTAGTTTTTTGAAAACATGTAAATGAATTATAAAACACATGTTCAACATGTAAAAAACTTGGATAATGTAATTCAGAGTCTAGGAAATTCTTATATATCCATTGGTGTATATTTTTCCCCAAAAATAATGTGTCTTCCAAAAATACAAATTACATTCTATCACATTATTAGGCACACATATCATAATGGGGTGGTCACTAAATATTATCCAAATGATGTGATCATCCAAAAAATGAATCCTAAAAACATAATTTATATTTATGACTTCATATTTATTTAAATTTGAAGGAATTTTATAGGCAAAAAGGTAGTAAACTAAATCAGAATACCAGGGTTTTGTACCTGAGAGTGTGTAATGATTATCATCGAGAAAAGTTTCCAAATGTTTTACCTGATTTGTGGTATCATGGTATAACATGTTATTGATTATTTTAATGTGATTAGATACCATTTCTTCAGAACCATTTATATATATTTTCTCAATTCCAATCTATTAAATAATTTTCACTTAATTAATAATTCATGGATGTGCATTTATCTTCTTTAGGAGGTGACACAAATCTCTAGAATCATAGAAAACAACCCATTTTGATCCAAATTAATAGGAGAGGAATTTTTAAAAAGAAAAAACAATCGAAAGAAAAACAATTCCATTATAGTTTAATTCTATTGGGTTGAATCCAATTCCATTGATCCATAAAAATTACAAGGAACCACCCTTCTACTATATGAGATAATACTGCTCTAATTATGAAGTTTATATCATTATTCATAAGTACAAATGGGAAGTCCCAAATTAGGATTTTTATATTTTATGTGGGTTTTATACTCTTCTTTATGTCAAGGAAGGATACATGACATGAATAATCACAAAATAATTTAACATCTTCTTGAATAAATTGAGAAAACTATAGAGTCATTATTCTGAAATCCCTGATGAAGCATCGATAAAACAAGCATGTCCCATTAATGATATAACATCTCTAACTCATATATAATAAGGAAAGGAATACAAAATATTTTCCTTATATTAATCAAAATTAATTCTATGCTATCTAAGTACATGACCATGGATCATTCCCTTATCTACTATGAAAATAAAATATTCAATGTTGAAAACCAAATTGTTCTCTATGTAGTAATCAAACACATTACCCAAACTCCAGAGACACTCATCAAATGAGGAACCTTACATTGTAAAATCATCTACAAATACATATATTAAAGAGACAAGTAAATACTAAAATAAAATTACAAATCAAGCCATTAATAAACATGGGAACTAAAAATCCAAAATGGAATCCTTTGGTATAAACATGTACTGAATGACCAAGTGAATGTTCTCTTATCCTAGTCCTATGATATAATGTTAACTATAATGAATGCATATAATCTATCAAATAAAAATTTGTATGTGTAATATATATTTCTATCATGAATTTAGTCCATAACTATAGGGGTTAACTTTTCATTGTGAGTATATTGATTCATTTTTTTCTGTAATATATTCACATTCACCGACTATTTTGTAATCTATCAATGAGTAATACAAAACATTCAATCATTATAATAATTAATATAATTTTCATCTTTATAAATCATATTGGGATAAAACATTGAGAGTCAATAATGGAAACATGATAATTTACTATCGAAACCATTCCATGTATTTTTTTACAACATCATACAATGTGGTTATAAGTATCCTTTGTAGTCTCAATAATTGTTATTATTAATCACCCAAAATAATAATGTGCATATATATATTGATTCTATAATACTCATTATTTCTACTAATTTCCACCCAATTTCTGTAATATTAACTCTTAAAGTATTTAAAATTTTCATTTCTAGTTCATGTAAGAGATTTATATGAATTTTTAGTTGAAATTTTTCATTTTTTAATAGGAATTCATATATTATGTTTCGTGAAAAAAAATTCAGTTCCAGTTTGGGTGGGATCTATACTGATGGGAATGATGAGGGAACTAAAATCTGTGAAAATATAATGTTTTTTAATACACATCATCATCATTTGTGAATAATAAATTACATACATCTTAAAAATCAATATCAATGTCATAATCAGAAATTATATTCCTAGAATCAGATTTACAATCCATATTAAAATGTTAAAGGAGTTTGTTTTGACCAAGAAGAATACATCTGACTGTTTTTTGTGACATCAAACTAGAACCAATCACCGTGATTTTTAAAATCAAGAAATTATTACAATTTTAAATAGATAGTAAATTAAAAATTAAATATTCAATAAAATAAATGTTAGAATGGGTGAAGAAGAATGAAGAATGGCCCTCATATGGGTATTTCATGCAGTATAAGATATTAAATCAAAAGCTTCCAATTAAAATAAATCGAGAAAATGTTTTCCCATATGGTAAATAATTATTTATATGTATGTTTGGTGGAATTTTATTCCAAGTATTTTGGGAACATGATAAATTACATGATCATCCTCTATATTCTCAAAATATAAATCTGAAGGAAAGATCATGTAACTTACCCAAAAAAGAAAATCTTTGATGAGACCCGTTAGGTATATTTTGGCCCTATTATCCAATTGAAAAACAACCATTATTTTCTTAATGTAATTACCCAACATATAATACATAATAGTGTGAGTCATGAACTTAATGGATTCACGAAAACACAAAATGAATTTGAGAAATGAAGCTCCCCTATGGTGCATGGAATGATGAATTTACTAGGGTCCATTCACCTTATTGTAATTTCCAAGGATAGTGTGATGAGTGTAGAAACATTACTCATATATTTCATCAACACATTTCCTTTTATTTATTTTATATTTCTTTATTGTTCTTTAAAAATGTTGTATACCTTGTAATTTTCTTGAATTGTTCAAGTAATGGGATGTTGATATAAAAATTTTAGAATCTATCCAAACCCACATTTCTGCATAACCTATTCATCCATTTTCATGGGTTTTATGGATTTATATAGAAATAGAAAATATTTTTGAGGTTTGTAATCAATAGTTTTCATACGATTAACTTCTCATTTGGTTGTTCATCATTTGGTCTTGAATGGGCCATCTTTGCGGTTCAGGTGAATATCAATATAATGATAAGTGTAGATGTATCTATATTTTTCATCCAACTTTTATTTTTTATGTTTCTACAATCCCCCAGGGACATGAAGTAGTTTTTGTAGGAATAAATTTAGGGTTTTTACATACTTGTTCATGGAGGGTGGTAGAAATATTGCACATTTTTTCTTCAACACCTTCAACTATGAACCTTAAATTATCTACTCATTTTGTTGATTAAGAACAAATTTTCATAAAAAATGTCAATATTAGAATCCTATTTGTCTAATAATTATCATGTTATTTGTTGACTTACCTATTCATGGGATTCAAATCTCTATTTTCATTATTGAAATCATTTTTGGAATAGTGAGGAATTCTAGAAGTTTTCTTGGAAATGGGACCATTATTAATGTATGGAGAAATAAATCATGTATATTTCTTCTTCCCTTCTTTTTTTTTATATTTTTAGAAAGGAATAATTTTTATGATGATATGGTCTAATAGGGAATACTAATGTACAATACATTGCCTCATGTAATTAGGTGAAACCATCAGTTTGGGGTAATTTTTATTGGATATTTAACAATCCATTATATGTGTGGGTTGGGATTTCTTCTTCAAAAAAATGAATATGTATTATATTAATGTTTAATTCATCCATCATAGTTTTAATTTAATTATTTTCAGTTTAATAATGACCTATCTAATGTACCTCAATTGAAGAATTGTTGGTATTTTGTTTTCATCTTGTCAAAAAATTTATATTCATCTTTTGGTGTTTTTGAGGAATTCATAGATGTCCTGGATGAGTTTTTTATTAGTAATTTTTTGATGTAGATAACATTATTGTTACTTCTTAAATCACTACGATTATTGATAAATTGACTCCCCTTGTTCCTTCCTGATCCCTAAATTCTCATTATGAATTAATGCGGTCTTTGACACTTTAAATATATCTGTAGGAAAAGAAGATTCAAATAATACAAGAAAGTTACACCTCTAGTTTATAAATAATACATCCAATAATGTTCATTTTCATTATTTGATAGTATCAATGGTCTTACTTGGATTTAATGTTCTGATAAATTTCCTGGTTTTAGGTCATAAGAATAAACATTATATTCTTTTATATTATTGGTTGGTCCTTATAAGAGAGCCAGTGAAATTTTGGTAGAAGCTATACCATTCTATATTTTTGTTGAATGTTTGATTCATAGTTTTTGTAAATAATACAATTAGGTTTATATGTATTATATTTTGAAAACAATTCATTGATTGTTATATTATGTTCATTGTTATTATTTTCTGAAATTTTATGTCCTTTTGTTTTCTATTCATATGTTCTTCAAATTTCAATATACTTAGGATAGAATAATTTCCCAAATAGGGGAATATTGATACTTTACATAGACTGAGGATATCATATTTGAGCCATAATTATACATTAAATATATTTTTTAGGTTCTAATTGATCCTATTGATTTTTTCATGTTATAAATCCGTGTTAAAATGATGATAAGTGGACCATTATAAAAAAATATGACTTTGATTCAAGGTCCAAAATGAGATGAAATAGAAGAAAATGAGAATTATGAAAGGGTAGAAATGATGAAATATGCCAAGAATAATATAAAATGAAAAAATATAAAATAAAACACAAATAATTGGATGAAATATGTACTTTCATTCTCTAAATAGGTTCCAATTTGAATGTCCATCTCCAGCTTCATCTTAAATGATGGGCGGTTTTTTGGCACATTGGGGTAGCATAGTGGTCGTGATGTGTTTTCTCAAAAAGAGGAAATAGTTAAATCAACATATTAATAGTATCATGATAATAAAAAATAAAACACCTTATAATTATGGGGGTTTATTATGTTATATAATTCAAGATGAATTATGATATAAGAATATTTTTTACTTTTAAAAATTTAAAAAAGGATACCAAATAGTTGATTTTTAGAAATTATTTCTTAAAAGGTCTAACTGATCAAACTCTACTTATTCACTTATTTATAAATCATTATGTTTCAAATTAATGGAAACATACTTATGATCAATTTATTTTTTAACCCTCATTCATTAACAGAATTAATGTAACAGATATAATTAAATGAATTAAAACCTATGTTGAATTTGGAACATGCAATTGTATCAGTATACTGTGATTGATGTTATAAGGATAGAATACAATCGGAGGAAAATTTTTTAACATATCGTTAATGAACCAATTTTTTATCAATATAAATTCTACTCTTATTATTATAGTATATTCACCAAATATTACTTTTAGAACACAATAAAAACCTTATAAATGAAGAATGGGTGAAACAAAAGGCATCTCTAGATGTCAAGGAATTTATACCGATGAAATACTAGCTTGACCTTTGGAATAGTAATGTGACCATTATGAATTGTAAACTAGACACTGTAATAGTAACCCCACCAATGAAAGTATAAATAAAATTTATCAATCATATATGATACACAATGATACAATTATACCCTAGTATAAGTAAATAAATGTTTTTAAAAAATTATTAATAAACTCTTCGTATATTTATAAACCTAGTGTATTTTATTACAATTATTGAATTAATGTAACAATATAAATGAATTTTTTTTTCATAACATGAATTAATAAATTATTTTTTTAATTTATATGATCATAAGATAATTTTATGATACGTTAATTAGTTTTAAAATTGTTAGAATATCAGTTTTATTTTTAAAATATATATATTTGATGTAATTTATGATTTTAAATCAAAATAAAATGTAACAATTGTAGAAAATAATTTTCATAACATGGAATTACATTTTAAATTTTCCATGTCCAAAAATTAATGTGGTGAATATTTAGGGATTTTTATAAAATACATTTTTTTTACATATAGTCAAATGCAATAATTTATGATTAATGTGAAAAACTGAATTTCAGCATCATGCATGACTCATGGATGTTGTAATTGGAAATTGGAGTAAACTCACATGATCAATTTACAAAAAAATTTCACATGAATAAAACTATTAATAGACTTTGTGAAAACATATTAACGTAATGATTAAAATAATGGGAAACCCCTCGTCTCCTCAAAATAAATACCACCCCAATTTACCTATTTTTCACATTTCTTATATTGTGTTCCTAGTCCAATTTTTTATAAACACTCTCCCAAAATCCCCTCTCCGATGTCCAAAATCTCGTGGTATTTTCAAAATTCCAATTCCACTATACTAAATGGGCTCTCAATGAATATATTTTCAACTGTTAAATTGTGCTTTTCATTTCATTAATTCTTTTGAAAGTTCATTTCATTCATTTTTATTCCTCGCCTCCTTTCATCAAAATGTTAAGAAAACTCTAGTACCGTACATGTAATTTAATTTTTTATGATATTTTAAAAAATCTTAGTAATCACTTTTTCCCCACCTTTTATACTAGAAATGAAAACACCATCAAAGCTGTTTTAATTTATCACATTTAAGGACAACCGTTTTTTAATTTCTAATATCGTCATCAATTATGGTCATAAAACCATGTTTATGGTTGAAACAAAAAACAATATACATATTATTTATAATTTAATGTTATGTAATATTATTTAAACATGATATTAATTTATAAAGAAAAAAGTGTTTGATGTGATGAAAAACTAACAATTAACCAAAATGGTTATCATTAGAGTTTTATATAAGAAATAAACTTCTATAATAATATTCAAATAAATTTTATAACCATTTAATGTTCTATACGTTCACTAATAAAATTAAACTAGAATTCTTGAAAACCAATATCATATTACATGATTATCCTTACATGGGTGCAAGTAAACCAATCATGAAAACCATGGAATCAAACACTCCAAAAAATGAAATTGAACATCTTATCCCATCAAAAAGGACATGAATGAACCTAATAATGTTATATTTATTAAATTATTCAAATATTTGGTTCTAAAAATTTTAATTAATGAATTTAACTATGTTATTTAGTAAATTAAGATCATGTGAAGGACACCATCAGACATAGGGTAAGAGATTCTACCCGAACCTCCATTACTCTTTTGGGTTCCTCTACCATTCCTCCAAATAATTTTTTTAAAACATTCATAAATCCACTTTTAGGGTCAGTGGTCACCTTCACATCATCACATTGAATTCAACATAACATTGTGGTAATATATAAAATCCAAACAAAAAATATCAAAATTCAAGCTGTCAGAATATCAACTCAACGAGATCATCATGAATCCTATCATCAATTCCAGTAACACCAAATTAGGCCACTCCACTACATGGAAAAATGCCTGACATTCCCGGACACAAAATGTCAACATCACCACTCCATCACCTCATCCTAGTGCCATCATCACATCCCTTCTCCATCACCATCTCTGTCATCACATCCCATTATTTTTATGTACTTAATATAAATTCATATTACATGCTATAAACTCATGTATCAAGGTGGAGTCATCATTATAATTTGGGGATATACATGTTTTTAGGTTTTTCCTTCCTCGATACTTCCTGAAAAGAAAACAATTTCAAAGGAACATCCCGGATTCCTTCAGAATTTCAAGTTCAAACTATCATCTATTTTTATCCCCAACTATTTTTATAAAAACAGTATTTTTTATTGAAAATATTCTTGGATCACATATGGTTTTACATAAAAAAATTACTTTTTTATTTTAAATTCTAATTTTTATTTTTCTTTAAACTATAACTATAATGTTTTAATGCTAATATTTCATAAACACTTTTCAAACAAGTTTTCACTCCTATTTAACATAACCTACCTTGATATATGTTTATTTTAACTTATGATTTTTCATTTATGTTTTAATTCCATTTTTTCATGGACACTTGTATGATATTCCCAATTATTTTTCATTATGACATTATTAGGACAATCTTTCAATTCCATGGGTAACCTTATGATTACTTATGATTAATTATGTATGATTCCTTATGTGAAAAGAATATTCATTAAAATGTTATAATGGTTGTGAAGAAATATCACTTCAATGCATAGAGTAATTTTGAGTCCAATGAGACATTATGTGAAATAGTCTTTGTAGTTAGCCATGACTCATTCTATAATGTGCAGTGGTCTTGGTGGTTAACCTTGACTTGTGATCCTCTATGTGTAAAGATCCTTGAATCATTCTAGAGTCATGATTTGTAATGATTTCACATTATAATGACTCCAAATTTATATCATAACATGTTTATATGTTATGATTCAATATTATACATTCCTTTTTATATCATGATGTTATGATTTCTACCCCATTTTATAAAGATTTATTCTTTTGCTTAATCCCTTACTGGCATTTTTAGCTCTTCTATTTTTTCATATTACCCTTAGGTTATCCTATGAATATGTATGATAAAATGGAATTTAGGAGATTATTGTGAATATTAAATAATTAAATTATTTATTTAATACCTTATTTTAAGTTTTATGTACTTAGTTTTCCAAGACACTAGATTTTACAATCATTGGCTTGTAATTTAGAGTATAACTAAGATTAAAATCATGAAATTATATGTGTGAAATACTAGTGTCACTAAAGTTGGTATCAGTGGATGGTCTTGTTTTTTTGGTTAAAATTACTATAGAACATTTGTAAGAACCATAAGAATGATACTAAATATAAGAAAACATCCCAAATTTTGACAAGTATATAGTATTTTCTTTATCAAGAAAATACATCCTTGTATGGATATGAAAAGGTGGATGAGGATCTGGAATATATCTATATACATGAAAACCTCAAAAAAACACTAATTGGAGGATGACTCGAAGTGGAACTGCTGAATGATAGCATGCCATAATACAATCCTACTTTGACACTCTCGAGTGATAGGATTTGATAAATTTTTAAGCCAAATGAGAAACATTATTATGGTAATTAAAAAAATATCCCATATGAATATAAGATAAGAAAAAAATTGAGGATAACCTATATATTATCAAACAGAATAAAAAGATTGGATATACTAGGCCATAATGATTATATCCCTTTATGTTTAATGTTTCCACTTATATGATTATTAGATAGGAATTCATGCCACTTAATTAAACATAAATTTATTAGATAATGGTGTAAAATAGAAGAATTATTTCAAACAATCATTGTGATAGGAAATGTGATAATATCCCTAGGGATATATTGGATATAATGGCAGTAGGTTTTCGAAACATTATGAAATCAAACGCACTACTGGCCTAAGTTAAGAATAATTACATGAATCTTGTGGAAGGCCCCCTCCTCCAAGTAAAGAGAATGATTATATTGAATCCTTAATTATGAAAATTCCTCCCATGTTTAGGGGATCTTCTGATTCCCACCCCATTTAATAGTGGAATAACTCCATTAAAAATATATTATGTGTAATACAACACTCTAAAGAAGATAAAGTCATACTGGTTGTCTGCTGTTTTTATGGGGAAGTTGATCAGTGGTGGACACTAATCAAGAATATTAATTCCAAGGAAGAAATTGATTCCAACGATTATGAGGAATTCATGAAAATGTTTTTCAGCAAATATTTTCCCTAACCCTCTTCCTCAAGACGTAAACAGAGTTCCATAGACTCATGAAAAATGAAGATGAGTCTATCTGGGAGTGTGAAGAAAACATCCCAAGGCTTGAAGATATGACTCTGACTTTTTCATGAACACTAGAAGAATGTTTAATCACATATTAATCATACTAATGATGAGTCTATGAAAATTATTAGAGATTTGAGACTTCGATAGTTATGAGGAGATTCTATTTTGGTCCATAAATGTTTAAACTGAAAATGAATATTCTCAATTTCCTCGTGTGCTCGGTGAAAAAAAAAAGTAAAAAAATGGATCCTAATATGGTTGGGTTAGAAATAAATCCCACAATGTAAATAATATCAATCATCCAAAATGTAAAAATACTGCGAAGAAGCATCATTGGAACAATCTAAAGGGAAACAATGATTTCTTAAAATTGGAAATAATGGGGGATTTTGGCTAAAAACTGCCAAAGGGATATCAAGAATTCCACTAACATGGAATAATAAAGGATGTTTTTGATCAACACTCAGCCTATAATGTAGTGTTACACCTACAAGTAACATGGGTGTTATGTGAACAACTTCCCTATGCCAAGATTTGTCAGAGGAAATCGGAAACAACCTCCAAATAAATATGGAAGAGATTATGCTATCACAAGTACTCAGGTGGATCTGGATATTGATGTAGTGACACATACAAAATTTATTCATTCATTAATAATTATCATACTATTAAATTTTGGTTCTCTACATTCATTCATATCTTTCATATTTAGTATAACTTTTCAAACACCACCTCAAATTTTGGTGGATGAGTTATCTCTGAGAATAGTGAATGAGGAAATTATTGCGTATGTGGTTGATAACTCCACCAAGGTAATTATTATGGACATAACCTCCTAAAAAATATTTTCCTACATAATTTAGAGGATTTCAATGTTATCTTGGGAATGAATTGGGTATCATTATACATAACTGACATCAACTATTATGAAAGGGATATCACTCTTCACATCCAAAAGAATCCACCAATTTGTATATGTTTAAAGAGGAAGATTAACATCCTTTATATTCATTTTCTCATGTGTGGATATTATTTCATTATGATTTTTAATATACAGAATAAATTTTTGAGATAAATGAGATAATCAAACTCGCTGAAATCCCCATTGTAAGGGGCTTCACCGATTTCTTTCCCAAAAAATATTTTTGCCTTCCTCCTGATCTAGAGGTCGAGTCCTTGATTAAACATGTTCCTCAATATCTACCTATATTAAATACAACATATAAAATGTCCATTTTAGAGTTATAAGAGCTATAAAATCTGTTAAAGGAGAATCTATACGAGGGTTTTATATGACCAAGTGCTTCATTATGGGGGTGAACCGGTCATATTTGTTAAGAAGAAGGATGGTTCAATGCGCCCCTGTATTGATTATCTTGAGCTTAATAAAATCATGGTAAAAACATGTACACCCTGGCTCATATATATAACTTTTTCAATCATATTATTGGGTCTAATTATTTTTTTATGGTGGTCCTTTTTTCAAGATATCACCAATTAATGGTGAAAACGGATGATATTCCGAAAACTTGTTTTAGAATGATGTATGGAATCTATGAGTTCATAGTGATGACCTTCAGACTCACTAATGCTCAATAAAAATTCATATATTTATTGAATATAATCTTTATAGGTTACCTTGAAAAAAATGTTTTTGTCTTTATTGATGAAATTGGATTTAACTATAAGATAAATAATAAACATTATGAGAATTTTATTACATTGATGATGACTTTTTGAAGGGAGAATAATTTAGCAATGTAAAGTATAGGGGTGTTATGTATAGATGAAGTATCATAGTTTTGTAATTATATCACTAGAAAATAATATATGTGGACCCTTCCACTCAAAATCCAATTGAAGAGTGGCCCAAGACAACATATGTAGTGGAGATCCGTTGCTTTTTTGGTATAGTTGGGTTTTATCAACGATTTGTGAATAACATGTCACACGTTTCAAACCCAATGACCAAGATGATACTATAGTGAGTGATGTTATTATAAACTTGATAATGTGAGTAAATTTTTATGGAGTTAAAAAATAGGATTATCAATTCACAAGTACTCACACTCCCTACAAGTGTAACACTCTTTTTGGTTTACAACATTTCTTCAATGAAAGGATTAGGTTATGTACTGATGAAAAATGAGAAGGTGCTATCCTATGAATCAGGGAAACTGAATATACATGACAAAAACTATACCATCAATGATATAGAGTCAGATACAATGATCTTTGCATTAAAAATATGGTGAAAATATCAATATGGAGTGTAGTGTGAGGTATATACTGATAACAAGAATATCAAATATATATTCTTACATAATGTGCTTAATATGCACCAGTGAAGATTGTTAGAGCTCATAAATGATTAGGACTTCTCAATCCACTACCATCCTTGTATAGAAAATAAGTGGGTAGATTATCGATACATAAATGATTATACATAATTATCAATGATGATTTTTTATAAAGATACAATATTCTTATGTTTGTAGAGGATGGATAAGGGAATTTTTTTCGGAGGAACATCATCAATACATTATCAAATGATTTCTCAACCATCCCTCATGGAGAGAATAAAGGATAGTCAAAGAAAAGATATGGAAGTTATGAAAACAGTGGATGTTATTATAAATGGGAAATCATATGAGTTCATGATTGATTTGTAAGTTATTTTATTAATTGGGCCAATATTATGTGCACCATCTGATCCCAAGTTAAAGAATTATCTTTGGAATGAGGCACATAGCTCAACCTTCACTATTCACCCAAGGTGCATAAGTAGGAATTCAGATATCTGAGAGAACCTTTTTTAGGGACAATATGAACAAGGATATTTCTAAATATACATCCAAGATCACGATATGAGAATAACTGAAAAATAAAATAGAAACATATAAGGAGATCATGAAACAAATATCCCAAACAACATTAATATTGGATAAAATTACCATGGAAAATATCATTGGGCTTCCATGAGTATCCCGAAGAAAAAATGCTATATGGGTCATTATAAAGTATATTACCAACAAAACTCACTTTATCAAAAATTGAGATGAATTATCATTGGATAAACATGAAAATATATATATCAAAGTGGTGGTTCACTTTCATGGAGTACCACTGTCTATTGTATTCAATTGTGATTTTGGATTCATCTCAATGTTCTAAAAAAGCCTCTCTCATACACTAAGCACTGAACTGAACTTCAATACGGCCTATCATCTTTAAACTGATGGTTGATCTAAGTGATCTATTTAGAAACTATATGATATGTTGACAGTGTGTTATATGGACTTCAATGGATGGTGGTATCAACATAATCCATTGGTCAAAATGTCTTACAATAATATTTTCCACTCCATCATTGGAATGGAACCATATGAAGCCCATTATGATAAAATGCATAGAAAACCAGCATGTTGGGATGTATTCAATGAGTGTAAGATTCTATGACCTAAAATGTATTATAAAATGGTGGAGAAGGTGAAAACCATTCAAAAACACATCAAGGTATCCTAATGTCCACAGAATTATTTTGCAAACAATTTTCGATGAGACCTTGAGTTGAAATTTGGTGACATGGTATTTCTTCACATATCTCTATTGAAGAAGTTCATGAGATTTGGGAAAAAAATTAAAGTTATGTCCTATTTACATCAATTCATTCTTGATTCATGATCATGTCATAGTTGAATCCTTTCGAAGAGAACATCCACCTACCATGTCTAATATACGCGATGTCTTCCATATGTCCCTATTATGGAAGTAAATTCTAGATCCTTCACATGTATTTCCTTTAGAGGTTGTATAATTGGTTAATGATCTCTACTATGAGGAGAAGCCAGAGAAGATCATGGGTTGTAGAGGTAATGTTATCCGCATCAATAGTACTCACCTAGTAAATGTACTTTGGTGGAAACATATGTATAAAGAGGAAACATGGGAACTGGAGGAGGTAATGAAGGAAATAACCCACTCCTATTTATGTCATAGAAGATAAAATGAAATTTCAAATGAGAAATATCATAAGGGGGAATAATTTAATGACTTAATGTTTTATCAATAAAAAATATCTTCTAATAATTATATTATAATCACATAATAATACTTATAGAACACAAAAAAATCTTTATAAATGTTGAATGAGTGAAACAAAAGGAATCTCTAAAAGTTATGGAACATATACTAATAAAATGTTTTCTGGAAATTTGGAAAAGTAATGTTATCCTTATAAATAGCAAACCATCCAATGTAATAATAACCCCAATATTGAATTTAAACACCATTATCCATCTTATTTTTGAAACTATAATAGAATTATATAATAGTATAAGTAAATAATTTTTCAAAATTATTAATAAAGTCTTCGTATTTTTTATAGTATTTTATATTTTGTTAATATTTTATAATTAATTTAATTAAATATAATATAATTTATTTTCATTAAATTAATTCCTAAAATATTATATTTATGTATTATAATCATATGAAAATTTTATAAGAACTTAATAAATTTTTCAAAGTGTTTGAAAAGCAGATTTAATTTAAAAATATTAATTTATTAGGTAAATTATGATTCCAATAAAAAAATTAAATTTCACATATGGAGAAAATTATTTTCAAAAAATGGAGTTCATTTTAAAAATATAAACTTCTATTAATGTATGGGGTGGGTTTTGGGGGTTTTTTCAGAAGTACTTGAATTTCTGATGTGTACTAAAATATGATAATTTACGATAATTTCTAATACCTGAATTTCTGTATGATGATTGAGTCATGGATGATGTAAATGGAAATTATATCTAACACACATTAACTATTTACTATTTTGTCCACAATAATCAAGACTATTCATTTTCATGATAAAAAATATTAAACTATATATTAAAATAAAGTGAAACCCCTCATATCCTCAGTTATTAATACCACCCATCTTTACCACTTCTCTTCACCTATCTCATGCCCTGTTACTAGTCCTAATTCTTATCAAATATCTCCCTAATCTTATTCCCCATTTCCATATTCCGTTAGTATCTTCAAAATACCGAATATTATCCCCTAAAGAGGCCCTCAAGGAATTTATATTCAAGAGTTAAATTCATCTTTTCATTTCTTTTAAATTCTTTCAACTTCATTTCTTTTTTTTTTACATTCCATAACTTCTTTCATCCAAATATGATAACTACATTACATTAAATTTACTATAAATTTTTTATTATAATGGAATAATTCATCATATTGTATTCTTTCCCCTACTTTTATATTATATATGAAAACACCATCTGAGATTTTTTGATTTATCACATTTGAGGATAACGTGTTTTTAATTTCTATTACCATCATCAATTGTGAAAATGAAACCATTTTTATGGTTGAAAAAAAACAATAATATATGTATAATTTATAATATAACCTTATTTAATATTTTTTACTCAATATATTAATTTATTAAATAAAATGACTTTGACATGATCAAAAACGGTCAATAAACAAAAACAGTTATCATTAATGTTTTTTATAATGATTCATCTTCACTAAAAATATCCAAAATAATTTTATAACCATTTAATGTTTTAGATGATCAATAATATCATAAAACATAAATTCTGGACAACCACTCTCGTCTTACATGTTTATCATCGAATGTATATAAGTAAAATAATCTTGAATACAAAGGAAAAAAATGCTACGAAACAACGAAATTGACACTATTAACCCATCAAAATGGACATGAAGGAACGTAATAAGGTTATAATAAATAAATTACATGAAGAATAGGTTTTTAAATTTTTAATTAATGAATTTCAAATGTTTATCTTGGAAATTAAGATCAAGTGATGTACACCACCAAAACTATGGCAAGGGATTCTACCCGAACCTTCATTATTCATTCGGGTTCCTCAATATTTCTTTTTATCCAAATGAAGTAATCTATTAAATTTTATTTAAATCATAAAATTTCTATTCACATTCTTCAAACTCGTGTATCAAGGTCCATTCATTATTCTCTTTTAGGTATATACGTGTTTCTATGTAGTTCCCTCTTATATACTTCATGATAATAATACCATTTTAAGGGAAGTTCGAAGATTCTTTCACCATTTCAAGTGCACTATATCATATTTTTTAAGTCAAAACTATTTTAATAAAACCATTATTTATATTATGAAAACCCACCATGTTAATTTATATATTTATAAAAAATATTATTCACTTTTTTATTATAAATAATATTTAGTATTTTTCTTTACAACTTCTTTAAAATGTTTTAATGCCAAAAAAATTTAAATACACTTCTTAAAAGTTGTCATTTCTATTTCAAATAACATACCAATTTATATTCCTATTATACCTTACAAATTTACATGTCTTTTTAAATCATATCTTTCATGGAATCTTGTATGATACACCCATTTTTTATGCTTTATGACATGATAGTGAAACCCTTTTCATTTCATGGGTAAACTTATGCTTATGTGTGTTTGATTATGTATGATTTATTATATGTAATGTGTATTCATTAAACTACTATTATGTATTTTCATAGATATTTCTCCAATTAATTGGTTAATGTTGAGTCTAATGATTGTTTTTGTGCAATATTCTTGGCAGTTTTCCTTTACTTATGCTACCTTGTGCAACGGTCTTGGTGGATAACCTTAACTTGTGCTCATCTATGTGAAATGGTACTTGACTCATACTATGGTCATGTTCTATGTTTATCCCACATTACTATTAATCCATTTTTATATTATCCCATGTTTATATTTTTGTGATTTCATATGTTCAATAAATTTATTTATCTTTATGTAATGCCTTCTAACCCATGTGCTAAAGCAATATTCTTATGTTTAATCTCTTACTATGTTTTAGAGCTCATCCAAATGTTCATGTTATCCCCAAGTTATACTAGGAATAATTTTGAGAAAAAATTAATTTATGTTCTATTTATGAATATTAAAAAAATAAATGTTTTATTTAGTCCCATTTTTCTGTTTTATGTATCTTGTCTTTCAAGAAAAATGATTATTCAATACATGGACTGAAAATTAATGATTAATAATGATTAAAATCATGTAATTATATGTGTAAAATTATACAGTCACTATAATATCCATTATATATGTGATGATTAATTTATATTAGAGATTATATTTAAACCCAAAAAATTGATCTCATGTTCTTTTGTTTCACTAATTAAGATCACACTTTCACAATGAAGACATTAATTGACCACACGTGTTTATGTGAATTATTAAATTTCATCATTAATTTATATTAATATATAAACTCAATGAATATATCTTAATATGGGAATTAAAATAGTTGCTTTTTTCAAAACAAATAGGTTAATAAGGTATGAGGTAGTTAAACTACTAAGAAAAACTACTCCATCAAGGGTGGTATAGTCATCATTGAAACTTCTTTCACACGAAAATGTCATATAAAGTGTCTAACCAAATACATATTATACACATGGTATAAAACATTAATATTATGATTTTATAAGAGTGTAGATTAATAAAAAATTAATAAATATAGTTTTAACTAATAATTTTATTATGAAAATATAATCATTATTATCTGAAGAATATGTAGTAGGCTTTGGTGAAGGCATCCATTAATAATGATCTACACCTCATGATAAGATTGGAAAATTGTAATATACCACTTATCATCATTAATCATCTTATTAATTCATGTATGAACAAACTAAATTTGTTAAAAGCACATATTTATTGATTTTAGGGGAGGATGGGTTTATAATAGTTTTCAAATGTGAATGTGGGAATTCATAAAAATATTTTACTCCTAATTGTTCAAAATTTTTTACCTCAAAAACAATTTTACCATATATCAATAGGAAATTCATAATTGTGTGAAATTCACTCGTATATATATTGTATAAATATGATACCAAATGATGCCCTTATATAGAAGATATGGCACAGATTATGATGTTGTGTCCAATTTGGGGAGTCCAGTCCATCTTGGCCTTAATGGCCCATTTTATCCAATAAATTTCAAAACCCGCCTCATATGTTCAAAATGAAATTTTAATTCCATTAGGAGAGGATAATATTTTAAAAAATATACTTTCAATAAATTTACAAAAAAATAGTTATTATCAATATACTATCGTACACTTTAAAGGGTGAAAACTATAATTTTAATAAAATTTACAAATGAATGACATTATTCAAGTCATTACATAAGTAATCATATTTAATACAATTTTATGGAATGATTTAATTTAAAATCAATAACAAATTCATGAATTATTTTAATGTTAATTCATTTCTTTTTCATACCCAAGAGTAAGAAATAATCTTTAGAGTAGTATATTATATGTTTCCTTCAATAACGTAAGTGTTGGTGTGGATCATGGTTTGTTTAGATGTTGTTAGTGAGATGGAATGGGTTGGGAGATGATTAGACATAGTTTTGACAAAATGTTTTTTTGAGTTTTATATATATGGATGTGTGTTACTAGACATATGGGAGGGTCATGATCTTTATATATTGTTTGTATTAGTAATTAAAAGGGGATATATTGGGTTTTTTAGACGATTCCAAAAAATGAGACCAAATAGTTATTTGGATGAGTTAATGGGTTTATATGGATGTATGTTGTATGTTTGAACAATTTTTCAGAGTCTTGATCAAAATCTTTTAAAAATTTAGATTAGGTTTAGTTTAGTTAGATCTTTTCAACCTGTTTGGAATTGTGGGGTGTCACGAATAGATTAGTCATATAGGTTTGAGATTAGGATTTGTGTGTGGGATATTTTACAATACCACAGTGATAATGGTGATAATAAATTATTGATATGTCATTAAAGATCAATATATGGAATTATTTTAATGTAATTTTGAGGGTTTATTGTGAGTTAATCAAAGTTATCATGACCCAATTGAGGGTCAGTGTTGAGATTCAACATTGGAAGCATTGAGCTTCACCTTAGAAATAGAAGTATGGAAATGTGAACCAGATTTGTTTTTGTTGAGATAATGGGTTGTGATTCTAGTCAAACCATTATATTTATGGATATTGGGATTTGATGTTTATTTTTATGGATATTATTATATTTTTATCTAGTGTTGGAGGAAATATCAGTATATTATGGTATAAGGAACTGTCCACCATATTCTTGGGTAAAATCCTCCATTGGATGGGTTAAGAAAATCTTGTGGAGCTAATGAATGATTTACATGATTAAGCCCCTCTAGTAAGGATAATTATGTTTTCATAGGTTTTCTTATCATCAATGTTAGACCTTCAATAGGATGATATGTTCCATGGTTATTTCATATCAGTTATCCATGATAGATTATTAACAGTGAGTTCTACAGAACATATTAAATGTGGATAAGATCCATCATTATCAATCAAAATTTCATATTACCATGTCATATTTTGATTGTAGAGTCATAGAATGAGGTAGTGGTGTTTGAAATTATATTGGAGAACTATTCTAATAACACATGATCTAAAATTTATACATTCTCCAGTATAATATGCCTTGGATTCTCTATTAGGTCATGAATACATGCTAGATGTTGTTTGGTTTGAAAATCCATATGTTCAGAGGCTTGTTTTTCTATATATATCATATTTGATGAAACATGGGCGTTATTGTAACACAAGGATTAATGACCATTTTTTATTTTTTTGGTTGATTTATTTATTTATTTATTTATTCACTAGTAATTATTAATCTTAATTAGGAATATCATTTATGCTTGAAATTTTTATGAAATCATATGTTAGGTACCATAATAGGGTCGGAGCACTTGGAATTACATTATAACCCTATAAATAAAAACATTAGTTTTTGTGAAAATCATATTCAAAATTTCATGTAATGTAAGGGTCATATATTGGTCAGGTGGTTTCCTAATGTAACATGATCTAATGGGGTCATTCATAAGGTGTTTGAGTATAGAGATGGAGTGGCTAAAAAGATCTTACAGACCATGTAGAGGTATAACTCATGGAAAGATGTTTTTCATCCTATATTTTTTATATTTTTTATTTTTAATTAACCCATAAGATGAAAACCTGATTTGTATTATAATTATAATAAAATTAAATGATTCAATCCTATTATAATAGAATGATTTTGATTTATTTTTCTAGTGTACTCATATTTTAATAGAATTGTATTTGTTTGGTTGTGGTTACTGTTATTACACTATGGTATGAGAGTATTGTCTCCAATTAGTATCTCATCAGGCCTTATCCACTAGTGATTATCTTATAGAATATGTGGAGGAAGGATATATTTTTTATACAGATTCAGATTAGGTGATGTTTAAATAAGGCCCTTTTCATTTTATAATATTAATATTGAGATACAGAAAAGAAAAATGCTTTTATTTTTTAATCTTTTAAATAAAAAATTCATTTAAAATTTAGAAATGAATTAAATATTAAATAACATGAAAATTATTTAACATATAAATCATTATGAATAATTTTCATTATGGATAAATATTATGTTTACATCGGAAACATTTAAAAATAACCAATTTCGCATTTAAAAAAATTGAAAAAATGGCCTATGTGGATGATGATAAGAATGTTCATCATAATATTTTACAAAGAAAAACCAAAAAAATTAAATTAACATATGAAATTATTATTTCTTAAAATGGAACATTTATAAAACTATATAATTAATATTCAAATGGGGGAAAATATATTTGACCAAACAAATAGATAATTTTGACATCTACTTATAGGAAACCATTCAGTTGAGTTGTGAAGCCGAGGGGGAAGTGATGTTTTAATAATAAAATTCAATCCAAGATATATATATATATATATATATATATATATATGAGAAAAAATTGATTATATTTAATATAGAATTAATATTAAATTTCCTCAACAAGGAATTTGGGGATAAAAATACCAAATTCCTAATGATATTTGAAGAGAAACCCTTACAAATTTTATAGTGTTGGAAACATAACCCCTTTAATGGATAACCATTTATGAAATTTCAAATAAAATAAATTCTATTAAAATATTGATAAAAATAGATCCATTATTTCTATATACATCACACAATATTTTATTAATATTTATAATTTCATAAATATTATAAATCGAGATGATAATTTCAATTCCTTAGATTCTTATTTAATTAGATGTGATCTGTCATTATATATAATAAAATTTGTGTCCTAGACTATATATCTTAGAACCATATTCATATTCATTACATTTCTTATTAGTATTTCACATCCATATATTAAATTGTTAATACTTATTTTTAGTAAAAATGTATCATAAATTGTTATTAGTATTAATCATTCCTATTTTTGGTATAATGGTTTTAAATATCATTCAATGTTTATTAATTAATCATCCCCGAAATATTTATGGTACAAAATTTTAATCTCCATAATGATTTATTTTGTTATATATTCATTCTATGGTAGTATAGGTTATATATATCCATTATGAAATATATAACAGAAATGACTTGGCATGTTTTTTAGGATTATATTGTAACATACTTAAAATGAATTAAATCATAAAATTACAATTATATAACAAACAATAACCCTTATTTACACAAAAATAACATATATTACCATTAATTATGATTAAATAACCATAAATAGTAAAAATATATAGGTTCTTTCATATAGATGTATAATCATATCCAAACAAGTACATTCTAAAATAAAGGATGATTATGATTTTGAAATTAATTTATTATAATATCATAATTTAAGAAGCATAATGGAATTACATTGATGTTAATAATGTGATACATTAAAATTTATATGAGGTTAATGAAATATATAACCGGAAAATAATGCCATGAAGTTTGAAATGATAAATATGCAATCATATATCACATTGGAATCTAATTTTGATTGGAAAAATTTGGAAAAAATTTAGGTACCATAAGATGTGAAACATAGAATTGGGTTACAAGAGAATTAAATATGGGTGGGGAATTGTAATTTAGTTAATGATTTGAATGGGTGGGGATGGGGGATTAATAAATTCCCCATACACTAAGTCAATGCTAAATATTTATGATATTTTAGATTATTCCACATTTATTTGAGAATTTTATCTTATTATTGATTATATTTAAATTGATAAATCTTACATGGGTATCTTAGTTTTATACCTATAAATAAATTTGATTTTATTACTAATTTTTAACATGTTAAATACAGATATTAAATCACTATAATTTTATTCAATTTTAAAACTTGATAAAAAAATTATTATAACTATTGAGGAAAAAATATTCCTTTTGAAAAAATCATTTTTATGAGACAAAATAAATTAATAATTATTTATTGAATAGATTATACATTACCAGGTTGTAAAAAAAATTCTGATTAAAAAAGATAGGGTTCATTTTCTTTCCAACCATATTCCAAATAATTACACATATTAAGATGGATGTCAATTTGTTAATATTATGATTTTAAATTTTAACCATCATTTTAGAATTTATTCTACTCACATTGTCAATAGATATAATTCCTAATTATATAATAAATGCTTTCAATATTTATAAAAAATATTTTGATGTTCATATCATGTAATTTCTAAAATGAACATATGAAAATAAATATGAATTATAGGAACAAAAGAGAGAAGGGTTTTACATTTTTGACCCACATATAGTGATTTTCAGACATGTTCGACAAGATCATACAATCCAATGAATATTATGTCGCCTAACTAGGATCATTGAATTGTTTAGGTACACAATTATAATCTAGGTTGCCGAATTTTATATTATATATAGTTATATTCATTTGGGGACTCCTTGTTACGGTAAATGGATTAATTATCCATTAATATACATTAAACATCATATGAGAAGGATGATAATACCTTATTTTTATAGGTATTTATATTAGTATAAAAATGTATACATATTAAACATTTTTTCTTGTAATTACTCTAAAGTGGTTATAATTATATCATATTGTAGAACTAAAATCCTCACAATCTAATTTTCACATATTAATATTGTGTGAAAACTTTTTTTATTATCATATCAATCAGAATAAAATGTATCGTTAAAATATATAGTGTGTACTATAATCTATTAAATTCTTGAATATTTTTTTTACTAATTTTGAATGAATATGTTTTTGGAAAATTACATACGAAATTGGATATTTATACGTGTTTATAATTTCCAATGTTTTACTCTAATACATGACTCAACGAACTCTCTTTATTTCCACATCAGTATCACACATAATGATTTCCCTTAATGAATGATTATTCCTAGTTCAATTGTATTCATCATAGGAATTAATTATTCTTCTCTATAATATTTTATTTTATTTATATTTTTATATAGGTAGATTACATTGAAACATTATAAAAACAATCTAGTTTGTTACATACATTGATCTTATCTTTGATACATAACATATTCATGTCTACATAACTATTGTTTCCACAGGTCTATTTCAATAAAGGACCCTAAATGGTCTAATTCATAGTTATATATGGGTTTATACAAAAAAGTGATAAAAACCATAAAATACATAGTTTATATTTACCATATGGTAATAATATTTTAAACATGATTACTAAATTTTATATATACCTTGAAATTGATATTTATCATTCTATTATTATAGGTCATCTCTTTTTTTATTTTGATGTGATATTGACACGATTGGATTATTTTTATCTTAATTTATATATGATTATATAATTAAATTTTTATATATATGTCCATGATATAATCATATCAATATCTATGATACATTTTTATGATTTCCATTTAACATTTCAACGAATTTCATAGTCCTAAAAATTCTTTTACCTCTATCACGAAATTTATATATTATAATAATTGGATATGTTATTATATTCCATATATATCACTAGATGAAATTTATTAAATATATATCTGAAATATTATAATTCCTTATATTATTCTATCTTAAAAAAATTCCTAGTGACCTAATAAACATTAACACCAAATTTTTTTATGTTTTATATCTCTCTATTTAAGTTATCCCAATCAAAATTTTCCATTAAGATTCAAAAACTAATTTCCAACATCGTGGAAGAATTTTCATCCACTATTACTAGTTTCATTTGATTTTATGTAAAAATGTATGACATCTGTATTGGTTTGTGGTACATCATATAACTGGATAAAAATAATCTTTTATATTTTCTCACTTATGAATTATGGAACAAAACATATATCAAAAATTGAAAAACCATACTATCAACCATTCATATTTCCATGATAAATTTTTTTTAAAGGAACATCTCTGAATTTTATATCCTTTAAATTATTGATATAATATCAATCATATACTTTGATATACTCATGTAGTAATAAATGTTAATTGCAGTACTTGTTATAACCATATTACATTTATAGAGTATATTTGTTAACTTGAAATAAATTGTTACATATATATATATATGTTAGTTCGATTGAAAAAAAAAATTCATAAATAATCATATTATATAGAGATTAATATTCATATTTCATCCATTGATACATCCACATGATGTTTTAATATTTATTACAAATTCTCAAAATTTATCTAAATTTAGCATTGTTTACCTGGGTTTTTAAGTGTTTGAAAAAGTGTATGATTTTTTTATAATATTAGATGAAAAATGTATAATAATGTCTATTTATAAAACCTCTATTAATTAGTAGTGTTTTTTTATATTTATAGATCGGTTAAATTATAATACATTTGTTTTTTGGATACGGGATGTCTTATTTATCTCTAGAATTCTAATATTGGTATGGGTGAATTTAAATGGATTAACATGTGTTTGTGTCTGGGGGGGGCACGTATTTCATAATTCAGGAAACAATTCATCCTAATCATGTTTTATTTTTTGACACATATTGGCAAATACATGGTTATACACATAGCTTGACTATGTAAAAAACTAGCCATGTAAAATAATTTTAAGAAATATATTATAATATATGGGTAGATAGATGGTTTGTATAAACATTTATACTAACCATGTGTTATGAAAGATATTATTTTAGAGTAATAATTTGGCAAATGATCCATCTGTGCGATGCCTCCTTATGGGCAATTCACAAATTGTAATGGAGAAAAATATTCCCTTATGATATATATGTTGGAATTTATAGATTATGTATGGGTTGTGTCATGTATCAATTGAGTATTTTTATTTTTTCAAATTAATTGATTATACATGGGTTTTGTCATGTATCAATTTATGATTAGTTTTTATATTATCGAATTGAATAGACATGAAGACATTCAATATGCATGGTAATAAGTTATTGGGTTTTTATCTGGTAGGTCTATTGGAAGTTTTTTTCTCATTTTGTAATGACTACTTATTTAATGGGATATTTATTTTTATAAAATGAATAAATGGGTTTTAAAATTATTGATTAATCCTTATTGAATTTTTTTTTCTGTTTTCTTGGGTCATTATGGCAGTGTTTATTTTGGATTTTAGATTATTATTTGGTTGTATTGATTTTAAATTATATATTTTGATACCCTAGTTGGCCCATCCATTTTGGGATGGTGTTTTGTTACCTGGTTAATCATTGATTTTATTTAGGGTTTTATATTAATAATATTAGTTTTTGTTATTTGGAGTGTAAAGAGTTAATAATTTTACTCTTTGTTTAGGGATTACAAGAATGTGTGCATTTGTTTCAATATTTCTTTTAATATATATATATATATATATTTATGTTTATAATTATGTGTTCTTTCACGATTTCACATGTATGGGGATTAATGTAAAGTAGATTGTACATCCTATTGAGGGATTATACTCAACCACTTAAACTAGGCTCTTATCTTCATACATAATTCTTCATATTATGTTAATAGTTTTTATGTGAAATGGAATATGGATGGTCTATGGATCTATGAGTGGATAATAGATGGTAATTGATATTAGAAGGTCAATATTCAATATCTAATTTTAATTTTATTGATATTCAGAATCATATTGTTTTCATGGAATTATAGATTCATTTTATTTTATCATAATATCTATAAACCACTCCATGAGTTTTAGTTTTACATATTTTCATGGTCTCTATGTTCGATATAAATTATTTCCACAATTATTTTTTAACTCATTAGCTTTATTTCAGAGGAATTTATGGTTGAGGGATTTAACCATGGAAAATTTGACATTACATCTTTACTAGGATGTAAATTTTATACAATTAGTATGGGTTGGAACAATACAAATGGATATTATTTTGTTTGTTAGGGTCAATGTGTAACATCTTGGACTAGATATCTCCATAATAAACTGATTGGAGAATTATGGGGGACCTCTAGAGCAGCTAAAATTATTCCCTATTACAAAGACAATTGTTGAGGGTATATGGTATTATGATGGCAAGATTATAACCTCATATTAGATTTCAATAAATATTGAAAAAAATATAAATATCATATTCTAGTGAATAGTGATACCAGAATATATGACTAGATCCAACAACTACATACTAATCTCTTTGTATGATTTTTTTAATGTAAATTTCTTTTAAATCATAAATATAAAATAATTGTACATAGTATGTAGAACACATATAACATTATCAGAATTTTACCAAAGGAAAAAAAATATGAAAACTCGCTAAGAATTTGGTCCATGCCTAGTCCCACCCACCATAATACACACTATCCAATAATAATCCATTGGTCATAGGTCACACTACCTTATCCTCTAATAAAAATATGTAGTTTGGATAGTTTTTAATAACTTCCAAATAAATATGTGAGTATGAAAATGTATTCCACCATAAAAAATATTCTATAAACATGTCCAATTTCATTAATAGGTATCTATGATGTGTATAATCAATAATATGAATCATAATAAATAATAACCTTTAGTCCCTAGGTTATATGGTGAAACAAGAGATCAATAATACATGCTTTGTCTAGTGTTATATGTCTATGAATATGATATGTTTATTGAACTAAACGCTGAATTTATTAATGGGATTTAAAGATATTTTTGTATCATGATACATTCAAATAATATCATGTGATCCTGGGAATTATATATTATTAGAAGACCATAAAATACTAAGAGGAAATCCTATTAATTTCATGTGTTATAATATAAAAGAATAGTTATAAGTGATCCTCAAAATTTCATGTATCATGCTACCACAGAATCCTAAAATGAGGTCATATAAATACGATTTATTAGCATACTATCAAATCTATTGGCCTATAAAAGATTTTGGGCAAACCTCTCTAGTTTTAGTAATCATAAATCATGTAAAATATTATTACTCAGGTCTTATAATTTCAATAATATTTATTTATGTTTCAATATGTGTTTTTATTATTATCTATGATAACGTATATGTTTAAAAAATTATGATAATAATTATTTTGTCAAACAATCCAAACAAAAATATTTACTACGTATGAGAAGATGACACAAACAGAAAATTGAGTCAATGATACCGAGAGCACAGAGGAATTCCCAATACCAATAGACAGAATGCCTCACTGATAGTTCAAAAGAGTCATTGTCTATTTAATTGTCTTACAAATAGAAGGACTGACCTATAGATGCAACGACATACCGACACAATGACGTACTGATTCAAGGACATAATGACGTTAGGACTTACCGATGAAAGGACCTACCGACACAAGGACATATCGAAGCATGGAATTACCAATGCATAGACATACCATCATAATGAGGCACTGATACCGATAGTGGGACTCACCAATTGAATGAGTCACTGACGTATTGCACACTGACAAAGGATTTAGTGATAAACTATTTAAATTTCATTTTATTTAATACTATTTCTAATGGTCATATTTTTGAGTGTTTTAATGAAAAGTATTAATTTAATTATTTTTGAATATATCTTTAATGAGGATGTCAGAAATATGAGGTGCAATACCTACCTCAAACATGCACATTATCGGGATGTAAGAATATAAAATAAAAGGACCTGAGATGATTGAGATATATATATAGTAGTGAATGGTAGATACACAAAGAATATACTCCTATAAAAAGTATTAGAACCACGTGAGAAACATACATAATGGAAAACACATGAGGAAATATTCATTATTTCTTTCTATGAACAATAGAACAACATTCCATAAAATTTCCAACAGTTGTGCATCATTCATATGAACCTAAATAGAAGAACATCTCATCTTCATGGAAGACAGACCATAGTTCTCCATGACACTCAGTTTTTAGTGTTTTATTTCAAATGAGGACTCTAGCTTCATCTCTGATACATCAAATAGTCCAGATCTGATCTATATAACACATATATCCTTCTAAATCATATATTATTTTTATAGATATCTTATGTGTCTTTTTATTATATTTTAGATTAGTTTGTGGTTCTTTCTGAAAAACACATATTTTGTCATACAATGAACTATAGGAATCTATATTTCATATAACTATTATATTTATATTTTTTATCCCACTTAGAACTATGGTAGTGGTCATGTGTGACCTAGTTGTATTTTGTTCCCACATAGAACTATGGTAGAGGTAAAGTGACTAGGAGAGTTGTAAACTATTGTGTAAACCCTAATCCAAGGTGTGGATCAAAAGATAAATCTATATATATTTACAAGTGGAAGGTGATCACCAAGTGGAGAGGACTATGTCATTTCATGATACTAAATCTCTTATTTTATATCAGCAATGTTTTTAAAAATTATTTTTCTTTTTTTACTTGTATTTTAGAAACCTGAATTTCACATTGATAGTTAGTATTTTATGGGGTTTATAACATTTTTGGATTTCTAAATTAGTTTAAAATAGTTGTATTAATATCCTATATTGTTATAACAGATAAATAATCAATTTTTTATGAAATTAGTTGAACAGATATACTATTATATATCCATTTGTTTTACTAACTGTCCTGTTATATTTTTATATTATGGGAATCATTTTAATAAACATTTTAATAGAAATTTTTATAGGAACTGAATTCCCCCCCTTCTTCTGTGTCCTAATATGGCGAACATTTTGTGTCAATAGTTCGTTAAAATATTTTTATAATATTTTCTACTATCATTCGGTTTTGTTTTAAATATATCAAAATTCCTATTACTTAAAAATTTTATCTCTTTAATAATATTTTATTTAGTATGGATAATAGATTGGATGGTGTATTTACAAACACACCTCCCTACTTTAATGGAACAAGATATTCCCATAGGAAGATTAAGATCAAAATAAAATTTAGAATGTATGGTATTTGATATTTGAATAGTTATTGAAGAAAAGTAAGATATACTAAATACTACTAGGAATATATGGTGTGATTCCACAATGAATTCTTATAATAATATGTGTAATACCATGAATGCTATGTTTTGTGCACTATGAGATGGAGAATTTAATAGATTTCATACTTATACATTTGCCTCAAAAATTTGGGACACTTTAGCTATTTCACATGAAGGAACATTAATTGTTAATGACATGTGACTTCACACATACACTATTAAGTATGATAATTTTTTATGAATCTTGATGAGAATATTTCTAACATGTATCTCACATTTAATGAAATTGTGAATACTATGATATCTCTGGGAAGAGTTCTTACAGCTAATGAGAAAATCATGAGAATACTCAGATTCATACGACATTGATGGAGAATGATGTTTGTATCAATAAAAGAGTCATGTGACCTCAACACATTATCAGTATAGGATCTAATATTAATGTTGATATTTTATGAGGAAGAATTAAAAGTAATAAACTATTAGGTTAAATAACCCCAAAAAAATCTATTACCTCCAAATATACTACATCAAAATAGAAGGAAAAAACTCAATATCAAATGGAATATTCATGTGATGATCAGTAATCATTAGAAAATGATGTGTATATGGCTCAAATAGCCACAAGGTTTAACAAATTCTATAGGGTATAGAAATTCTTCAGAAATACCAACTACAAAAAAACTATAATCATAAGGGCCTTTGGAAAAAGGATTGGAAAATAAGTGACACTTTAAAAGAAATTCTCAATTATGAATGAAAAATAATGGGACTTGTAAAGGATAATAATCTAAAAATATTTATTATAAGAATTATAATAATAATAATAGAATGTACAAAATTTGCAAGAAGGAAACATGGAGTTCTTCTGAGAACAGTTCAATTGACTCAAAATCATCTCATGATGAATAGGATAATATGGAAAAAAAATTTATTTTGAAGAAAGTTATGGTAACACTAATGTCTCATTAACATAATTCTTACTATTATTTATATGATTGTGATTATGAAAATATGAAAAATGATAAATTTTTTGGATTTTGAAAAATGGTTGAGGACAATAATCCTCAATGAGTGATGAAGGAATTTTGGTATGTTATTATATTTCAATAAAATCTTATAGTGTCTTAAATAAGAGAACAAAATGTGTCGAAGAATCTGTACTTGTCATTTTGAATGAGACTAATCCCCTTGACTCAAAAACCAATCTAGAAAATCAAGAGGATGATTGTAAAATATGGACGTCAATAGTTAATATTCTAACCCTCCTGTTAAAACTTCTAGTTCTATAAATTCTCCATACTCTAGTCATGATGAAACTGAATCTATAGAAGAAACTAAACTTACTAGATATTCGTTTTTTAGTCATTTTAAAACACTCAAGAACCATCCTTTAGATTCTATTGATCCAGATCTAGACATTAAAATTTAAACTAGACCATCTCATAGAAATCAGGATGAACATCAATATTTCTTGTCACAGATTGAACCTAAGAACATCAATGATCGTATAAATGATAATTTTGGGGTGATGGATAAACAATAATAGATAAATCACATTGAAATAAAAAATTTATAGAAACTTATAGATAGACCCAATTACACATTTACTATAGGAACTAAATGGGTGTTTTGGAATTATGTAGATGAATCTTGTAGCATAGTTAGAAATAAAGAATGATTGCTTGCACAAGGTTATAGTCAAGAATAAGGCATTAAATATGAATAATCTTTTGCTCTAGTATCTATACTTGAGGCCCTTATAATCATGCATCTCTATACAGCATGTGTAGTTTTTCAAATCTATCAAATGAATATGAATACATAATTCATAAATGGTTATATAACTAAGGTAGTTTTATTAACAACCCCTTGGATTTAAAAATACCCACTTTAAAAATTATGTTTTTAATTAACTAAAGCATTATATGGTTCAAATAACACTCCGAGAGAATGGTATGATTGTCTTGGAACTTTTTTTATTTATAATGATTTTACAAAAGTTATTGATGATCCTTCCATTTTTATAAAATGCTCTTCTATGAATGTTTTAGTGGTACAATTCCATGGAGATGAAATTTCTTTTGGATCCTCTAAAAATTATGTATGTGTTGATTTTTCAAAAATGTTGCAAAGAAAATATGACATGAGATTGACGGGGGAACAAAAATTATTTCTTGGATTTAAAATATTTAAAAATAAAGAATGAATTATTTTGAATCAAAGTAATTATACTATGAATATTTTAAAAAGATTGGTCTTTTAAATAACTAATTATAGTGACACTCGAATGAGAACCACTTGTATGTTGAACCTTGATGAAGATGGTAAATCTATTTACCAAACCACATACAAAGGAATGATTTAATGTTTACTCTACTTAACTGATTATAGGCTAGATATTATGTTTAGTGTGTACATGTGTGCACATTTTCAAGGAATTCCAAAAGAATAACATTTAAATGATATGTAAATGATTTTCAAATACCTCAAATATACAGCCTATTTGGGACTGTTCTATCATAGGGGACAAACTTTTGATTTGGTGAGTCATTCAGATGATGACATTGGTGGTCGTAATTTAGATATAAAGAGAACCTATTGAACATGTAACTTTTTGGTAAAGTCTGTAGTTTAAAGATGTAGTAAGAAACAAAATTTTGTTTCATTATCTACTACTGAATCAGACTACATATCAGCTAGTAGTTTTTGTGCATAAATATTGTGGATGAAGCACACATTACTAGACTATGGATATCAATTCGAACATGTCCCTATAAGATGTGATAACACAAGCTATATTAATATTTCTATGAATATTTTTTTCACATTCTTGGAAAAATAACATTGATGTAACACTTCACTTTTTTAGAGACCATTATCAAAATGAGATATAACTTTTGAGATCATTCTGACTAATCATTATTTTTCTGACATTTTCACAAATCCATTGTACACTAAAATAATGAATTACATAATACATGAGTTAGTAATGACAAAAATATAGTACATTATGTTTTTATTCCTTTGATAATTTAATTTATGTTATCATACGGATAATTTCAAAGTCAAATATATAGTTATCTTGCCGAAAATATCACTATTAAGATGCCAATGTCATGATGAACCCAATGTTATGTCATGATGACACTAATGTAATGTTTCCATTAATTATATGTCATGACATCAATGTTGTAATCCAAAAACCAATTACATTCCATGCCAACATTTTTAGGGTTATGAAAAACATCTATAACAACAATGATGACTCACTTTTTTATCTATATTTTGTTTTTAACAACAACAATACTATTGTATTTATTTTTTTGAATGTGGATCACGACTTTGTGATCTCAAAATCCAGAAATGATATAAATTTAACTCGATCCACTCTACTCCATTTCCCTACACTCAGTTAGTCATTTATATCCCTCTCTACAGATGACCATTCACCTACCATCCATTTAAATTAACTATTGGAATGGAATATATGAAGAATTTCATGAAGGTATTATAGGGAAAGATTCTCAGGTAGCTAAGAAATAGAAAGCAGAATCAAGAAAATATTCTGGACAGATGAATCTGGCACTGGTGAACCATGTAGTGACTCCAAAAAATAGGTTATTATAGAATGGCAGTTTGAAATTAGGTCTTTTCTGATCATGGGTGTTACAAGATCAGGGATATCTTGAGTGGGTTTCAGAAAATGAAATACCATTCAACCCAAAGTTAGTTCATCAATTTTATATGAATTTTGAGTTTATACTTGAAGGAAGTGATGTATCATTGAATTTTTCCATGGTGAATGGAAAGAGAATTTATTTTTCATTAGGAAAGTGAAAACATGTTTTAAGGTACCCCATGAGGGTGTGTTTGAAGAATTTAAATGTAATTATCCACTAGGGAGTGATATTTTCTACTTTGATAAATCTCTAAATGAGCTTACTGATAATGGAAACCATAAGATTAATATTGTTACAGAACTAGATGGGAGTGTAGAATTATTTTCCAGTTCATTTAGCATCAAATCTATCCCCGGAAATGGGACTTTTCATCTATAATTTACAAAGATTTATATTATATTTTTTCTTATGAGAAAATGGATTATTCTAAATCTATGTAGATACCTTTTTGTTCACTAAAATTAAATGATCAAGCCTTTTGAAAAACCAATTCACTATTTTATCCTAGATTATTCTCATCATTGTTAAAAGAGAAATTTTGTGTTACTAAAGAAGATGAAATTGTTTCTAACCGTTGTGGGATCATCCTAAAAAAATGGATCATTAAATTGATGAAGATCAATTGGAACGCTTGGGTGATATAATCGGTTGTTGATAAAGATAAAATAAATGATAAGTTCAATCAAGTGAACCATCCAACTAGGCCAAGAGATATGGATGATCATGGTATGGGACTAGATAATGATGTTTTTTACTATTCCGATGAAGAAGAATAGACTTCCACACCAATAATATATCAAGGGTCACATATCAATGATAAGATTGATCCTGAAAACACATAATCTAACAATGGTTTTTCCCTTAGACCTCCATGTGCACCACTTGACTTTCCCTTAGATGAACCCACTCTTAGAACTAATGGATACAAGGAGATAGAAGTATTAGGAAGTGTATAATATGATATCCAATCTAGTATATTTAAAAATGAATATGATTGAGAATAAAAATAATCTATAAGTGATGAAATTCTCGATGGAAGTGAAAGTAAATAGGCAGAAACTGAAGAAAATTCAGATTTAAATTCAAGTGAAGAGCATGCCTCTTGACACGATGATGCTGATGATGCAAATAGTATAAAATTAATTGAATGTGATGGTGAACATCATAAGGATGATCAATGTATATATGAATATTGGGTTGATTATTTGGTTAGTAATGTTGTTGTAGAGCCATCTATAGGTATTGATGAATAATGAAGATTATTTGAAACTCAATGGAAGGTGGATGATGAAGTGTTCCTTGCACCTCAGTTAGTCTATAAAATAATGATACCTCATGTTGAGGGTAAGAAACTAGTGCAGAGAGCACATATTTTGGGGTAGATTTAGGATATAATTTCTCATGTTTGGGTGGATCCTCAAGATGGAAGAGTGAGACATGACGCTATCAACTCTTTAGATGATGATGTTTTGTCTAAATGTGCATAGAATCATGGATATGTAGCACATGTCTTGGACTATGAAGACTTAGATAATGATGTGTTTGTACATGATTCTAGAAAATTATTGGTTGAGACCCTTCCTAGTGACTCTGTCACTAAAGTAGACTTTTAAAGGATTAGTGTGGAAATTTGATTAGCTGTGATTGTATCAGTTAAATATTATAGGGTCCATGATATTCAACAAGCTATAATAGATAAAATTCAACTGAGTAATAAATTATACTCTCTCAAATATTCAATATATGATATGATGCAGTCTATACATGATTCTCCTATTCATGTTCAAATAGTTGGTGTGCATGATGGCAATTCAATTAATGTTTCAAAAAACGTTACTGTTAAAATAAAACCAAACGTAATCATAACGGCTAAAACAATTGTTTCCAACACCACCATGATGAGAAAACAAATGAGTGGGATTTTATATATAATAAATAATCTGACCTAATAGTATAACGTCTATGTAAAGATATTTCATAATTCTTTGAAGACTCATACCTCACCACCTACTGATCCTTCTACCTTTGTTCAGACACCTCAGTCTTTAGAAATTGAGGCAACAACAAATGTTGTTAAGGAAGATATTTAGACTCTATTTGGTTCTTATGAATTGGAAATTTTTTAAAACATTTTGAATAATAATGACCATGTTCATGATATTGTCCAACTCTATTCTATGAGTGATGAGTCATCCAATACTAATATCAAAACAAAGGTGGATTATTATTTAACGAATATTATTACACTGCATCATTTGACCGGGATTTTAAATATTTGGCATAAATTTTAACATTTCCACCAGGTACCAGATCCGTTAAAGACCAAGTAAATAAATTGAAGGTTTTTGCCCCTCTTATTGAATAATTCATGGAGAATAAAGATGATCTTGAGAAATGTATGAAGTACGGTGGTCAAGTCATCATGGATTTTATTAAGATGATGAAGCCATACCTTCATACATAGAGTGGAAATATTTCGGTGCCTACTTCTAGATCAGTGCCTCTACATAAGATGATAGTTTCTTAAGATTTTAGTCAAATTTAGCCAGTTATCATTGAAAACCCTCATCCTCATGTTTTTTCAAACCACAAACCCAGCCTTGCACTAACTGTTCCAAAAGGAGTGATCCCACCTGCTCTAAAAATTAATTCAGACCCTCTTATCTCTCATCCTCTATCTTTTGATGGACAGTCAATTGATTCCTATGAGAGAGTTAAGGATCCTCTTAATCCTTATAAGTGTAGTTGATGATTTATTTAATTTTTTGGATAAGTATTTTGTATTATACATTCGTTGTCTTTCACTGACTATTGTAATACATTGTACTTCACTGCTTAAAAGAATCCATTTATATTGATTTTCATCTATTTGTGTTGTATTTACTACTCCTTGATTCATCTTATTCCATTTCTAAATATTTCGTTCTTGATTATTCCTTTAATTCGATTTCATTATTTACTTTAGTATTTGAAACCCTTTCAATTTTTAGTAATTCCAAAAGGGAGAAAATGTTTTGTAATTGTCTTTAATTATATTACCCTTGATATCACTCTTATATATTTTATTTTACATACCTCTGATTACATATGGGATGATAATGAATTAGTCATTGATTCGATTATATTTTTTTCCTTTGATACCTATAATATTTATATTACCTATTAACCTTATTGAGAAAATTCATCAATAATGGGAGATGAAACATAGAATGATTATATTACACATAAAATGGGTGTACATTATAATGACATGATTTCCGATCATCAAATGTGTGGATATTGTAGTCCCATAAGATATTTTTGTCCACCCTCTCGTGTTTTAATAATCACAAATCATGTCAAATCTTATTAATCATTTATAAATATTTCAATAATATTTATTTTAGTTTCAATACATGTAGTAATGATAATCAATGATCACATATAATTTTAACACATTTTGATAATATTTATTTCCTAATACAATACAACATAAATATTTCTTAAGTATGAGAATCTTACACTGACAGACAATCGAGCCGCCAATGTTGACAACACAAAGGACTCACCAATACTAACAGAAAGAATGTATCATAGATTGTTCAATGAAGTCACAGATAGTTCAATTGTCTCACTAATAGAAGGACTGGCCTACCGATGCATGAAATTACCAATGAAAGGACTTACCAACACAATGAACTACCACCGTAAGGACTTAATGAAACAATGAGCATATGACACAAAGATTTATCAACACAAGGACATACCAACACATAGACATAATGATAGGATGAGACATTGATATGAATATAATTAATCATTGTTGGAATGATCCACAGATGTATTACTCACTGAAAAAAGGGGTCCTTGATAGACTATTTAAATTTCATTTTTTATAATACTATTTCTAATGTTTGTATTTTGATATTTTTAATGTGAGTAATTAATTTAATTCTTTTTGCAGACAAATTTAAAGAGGATATCATAAATGTGAGGTACAATACCTAACTAAAAAAGGAATACTGTCAGGATTCAAAAATATAAAAGAAAATTACTCAAGATGAATGATATATATACAATATCATGCATAATAGAGACATAAAGATGATACTTGATGATATAGTAGAAAAACCACACGATAAATATACAGAAATTTTAAACACAAGAGTAAATATTCATTACTGATTATTGTCAACCATAGAATTGTTTTATATATATTTTCCAAAATCTATACATCATTCAACTGATCCAATAGATAAGAAAATATCATTATCTAGAATGACAGAACATAGTGCTCCATGACACTCTTTTTTCTATGTCTACTTGGAGAAAAGGACTTAATCTTTAACTCTGATACATCAAAGAATCCATAAGTGAATTTAATAACAAAACGATCCTTTTAAACCCTATATAATATTTATTTATCTCTTTTATAACTATTTATTACACTTTTGAGAAGTGTGTTCATCTATCTGAAAAACAAAAATTGTCTCTTGAACTGAACTGGATGATTCATGATATCATCAAACAACTATCTTTTTATACTCGACTATCCCACATAGAACTATAGTAGAGGTCATATGTGACCTGGTTGTATTTTGTTCCCAAGTTGAACTATGTTAGAGGTCATATTACATAGATAGTGGTAATATATTATGTACACCCCAATCCACGGTGGGGATCAAAACCATTATCTTTATGGATTTCTTCTTATATGTCATCACTATATGGAGTGGAGTACTTCTTGTCATGAGATTAAAACTCTTGTTCTATATTCAATTTTTATTTCAAATAAATGTTTCACTATTTTTACACATATTTAGGACAACTAAATTTAACTTTGATAGTTAGTCTTGGCTATTTTTTATAACTATTTTCAATTTTAGGTTAGTTTTATAAGTTTTATTAATATCTCATATTGTTATAACTAAGAACTAATAATTCTTCTAAAAAATTAGATAAATAGTCATACTATTATAAACTAACTACATTGATAATATATACTGTTACATTTTTAAATAAGAGGAATCTTTTAAATAATCTTTTGAACCAAATGTTTTGTAGGAAATCAATTCAACCCCCTCTTAAGTGTCCTACTCTGACCAAGAAAATCCTTCAAGGTAATCTATGGTATTCAATGTATTAGGATACCATTGAATAATAAAAGGTGATCCATGTCATTACATTTATCAATTTAATAAATATAATTAATATCAAAAGTCATGTATATGTAATATTGATTGTATTCATTTAATATAATTACCGAATTTAAGGATTTACATAGATGGTATATATAGTACATCCTAGGATGTCTCCTAGGAACCAAGAATAATTTACTAATGAAACAAAATAATTTATAGAAAAACATTTTTCCTTTATTTAATTTAGATATAAAATTCATGATTATTTCATCCTCATTTATTAGACAATGTCATGACCTGTACCTTCTAATAGACTACTCATGACTTGTAAGATGTTTTAATCTTTACTGAAAGGAAGAGAATCTTTTTATTTTTTATTTCTAGTCAAGAAAATATTATATCAATATGCCCAAAAATGATAAGCATTATAAAAAGGATAATATTTTAAGGGATTAAATTATTTAAATAAACATTATTCTCATTTGAGTTTACTCAATAAATATTGTAACCTGATTTGAGATCAAATAGTAAGAATCACAAAAAATGATGAAAACCAAGGAATATAGAAAAAAAATTATTCATAAAATTATACTATAAATTCTAATATGAAATTTATAAAGGGTGGATTTATAATGATATATTTACCATAATATTATCAATGAGAATATAGATCTTGAATCTATTGAAAATGAGAGATATTTCATTGTGATATTTTGGGTAGAACAAGATAGATTATTTATCAATGCTACATTCACTATGATGAACCTGAACTAAAAATCCATTATCTTAATTTTTCAACTTAAATATCCATTTTTATTGTTTGGAGGGAAAAGATAATTTTTCGATGTATTTGAAATAAAATCCAACTCTTACATTATGGGGGGTCTATGTATATATGCAACATATGGTTACCCTTACAGATGGTTTTAGCTATCCATACAATAAGAAATTCATTGTGGTATTCACCTATTTACCCTTAAACATGCTTTTCTATAATTGTAAACTTTTTATTACCCTTAATCAATTAGGTTTTGTAATTATTAATTCTTATATACCATAATAATGTGTGTTTTAACCATATTTTTTTAGTTATCATAATGGTGAAAATATTCATGGGGAAAGACACCAAGTTACCTTAAGAAAAACATAAAACCACCAAAATGTATCATATACCTTCATTTAACCATATAAAACACTCCATATCCAAATAATCAATAGGCTTCATTTGAAATATACTCCAACAACATAATTTATAATAAAATAAAAAATATATTTTTCCACAAATACATTAAACTATTTGGATGGAAAAAACACCAGTGAAATCATCTGTAAATAGCCCCAAAAAACATATAGACTCTATAAAATAAAATTAATTCACTAAACATTCCTTATATTATAGTAAATATTTTCTTAAAACCTGTTCTCCAGGAATGGTCATCCCCAATCCGAATACATTAAACACCTCAATTGGGCCTCATTAATTTTTTATAGCTATGGTTTGGCTACAAGTATCTCACATGGATGTGAAAACTGTAAATAACATTAAATGTTAAAATAAAGTATTTAAAAAATTTCAGAGTCAAAAAAATATTTTATATTGAAAATAAAATTCAAATTGGTTTCATTAACCAACATTCCTGATACCACAACTATGCCCTTAAATATATGGGAAACCAATATTTTTTTTAGAAATATAATTGCTTCCACAACTAGTCACACATTCATTCCTTAAAATTATTTTTAAAATCAATTTAAAAATGAAATTATAGATTTAATAGAAAAAAAATAATATATGGTGTTTTATCAAAAATTTAAACAAGTTCTTCCAAAAACATAGTGTGAAAAACATTAAATGGTAGGGTGTTATAGCCTCTCCACCATATAACTTATTATCCTCAACGCACACCCATGCACATCATGTAACATCCCAATTAAGTAAATAATTATGGATTTTCATATCTATCTCTATTTATAAATTATATAGTTTTTAGAGGTTTAAAATGAGAATAAATCCAATCTTAATCATTGAATTCTCTAATATTTTTAAAAGATTGTTTAACCGCCTTTTGATGGAGAGCCATTTTTAAATATAAATTTTGGGAATTTTTTAAGCTCTATTTGTCAAAATAAACTTATTCTTTAGTATTGGGACATTAAAATATACTTTGGATAAATTTTTGGTATTTTCTGACAATGTTCATTTTTTAATAAATAGTGAAAAACACTGCATTTTACTTCAAAACTGCATTTTCATCTAATTTAATTATATGGATATATTAAATTTTTAATTAATTTTAAAGTGTAAATAGAATATATTTTTACCATTTAATACAATCTGGGTCATTGGAATTAATTTCACTTTGAAATTGGATATAAAAATTTGTCAAACTTTTGATAGTTATTGTTTCTAAAAAAACCGCTATTTGTTTCGCCAACGATAATTATTTTTAAATTAATTACTACAATTTTTGTGTTTGTAATTTGGTAAAATTGATTACATATTTGGAATCATAAGTTCCAAATTATATAATTAAGACTCTTTTGTTTTTGGACATTATGAATAGTAACGACGGTAATTATATTTAATTATCGTGATTAATTAGTAATTGGCTAGTTAAGGGTAATAAAATAATATCATAATAACAAAAAATGACCCCAAAATGTGTCCTAATTATACTGGTTGTGTCATGGAAAACCATTTTATGCCTTTCTCCAACTAAGGTATCCCATGTAATCACTTTTGGGTGATAGTGACACTTTATCATTTTATTTTTAAAGAAAGGAGAATATCACAAAAGTATGTGACACCTAAGTAAGAAAATTTTATGTTTGTCAACATAAATGATCTCTTAGATTATAAAGAGTAATTAGAAATAAAATATAATTTACTACATCATATTATTTTTTTATAATTTTTAGACATTATATAAATTAATTTATTTGTGACACCATGATGATGCAGCAATTACCTCATTAGTGAATGATTTAAAAAAAAGAAAAGATAATATAAAATTTAAGACATGGACTTGTCAAAGACCTATTGGATGGGTGGATTTAGAACCCTTATAACCTTATCCTAGAAATATATAATTGTGGGTCATTCAAAATCTGAACATCATTATATAATAATGTAACATTTCTTGACATTCAAAGAGTGGCCCTCCTCCCTCTTATAAAAGGCCCCCACCTCTACCACCTTACCAACACCTATCAAGCCATTTTCTCGGCCAAGATCTACTAATTATATCTCTCCACATCCCTATATTCATCTTATAAGCCTTAGCTAAAGCATACATCTCTTCAAGAAACCCTTTTGGTTCAAACCAAGGGGAGTTACCTGATTTAAATGTAATGTATTCTCTAATGTTATTTTGTTTTATTTTTCTTCTCCGACCCCCTAAAATATTTTTATTATTTTATTTTATAACAAAACAAGTATATATAATATACTAGGATGTTTTTATGAGAATTATTTTATTTACACTTACACACACTCCCATCTAATGGTTAAAGAACATACTGTTTCTATGGATGACGAATTTCTACCTCTCGAAATGATGATTGTTCAATCTTCTTTTAACACCTTTAATGGTGGCCATTAAGATGTCACTCTATTTATATATGATATATATTGTGTCTATGTTTTCCTTATGATTCTTTATTTTTCATTTATGGCATACCTTATGGTTTCCATTATGGGTAAATGTGATATCTTCATTTTAGGAAGTGCGGACTACCGCCCCCTCAAAGTGATTTGATTCATTAATGCCATATGTGTGATGTATAAATGATGGAGTTAATGGAATTAGATATGATATCATACTGTAATTCTAATATATCTTTATATAATTATGATTTCATTCCATTAAATATGAAATAGAAATGAAAGTAGTGTTCATGCGTATGTATGGCTTACCGTCTCCATGAACGGTGCACTTCATTTCTTACCTCTAAATGTTATGTAATATTATAAATAAATGTATATACATGGTATATATGATATATATGATATCTAGATCATTATTATAATTCTGTATATAATGTATATTTTACCACATGAACAACTTTTAATTATAATAAGTTTATTTTTGACTCCAGTACCAAAGATTGACAAAAGGACCGTTATTAACTTAAATAATTACATAATGTTAGTAACATGGTAATAAGTGATATAAGAGGAATAATGAACATTAAGAATGTTCTTAATCAAGTAGAAATTAACTCTAGTTTATTATTCAGGAGATTAATGAACGATCGAGTCAAGTTGGACACGAGGTATGAGACTTTGTCTCAATCTCCTATTATTGAGGCAAATTTTGTTTTATACACAACTTTCTTTTATACGGTTTGTAAACCCCTTTGAATTTTACTTTTATTCAAAAGAAATATTTTTATATGAAGATTTTTACTAAATGATAAAAGGGAATGTTTTGTCCTACATATGCAGCGACAATGACTTCTCCGCCGTCGTGACCATTATTTGAGTTTCGGCTTCCTCAACAAGCCATTACTTATTATTAAATGAAAAATAAATACCATGTTTTAATTTTCTTCTATTTTGGTATTGAAAATGGTTTTGATAATGTTTTTATTATATCAATGTTTTGTATTGATATCTTGTGATTGAAATGAGGAAATGTTATGTTTTCATTATGCTTGGTTATGTGATACAATTATGTAATTGTTCTTGAGAATTGTATATAAAGACGGGTGGTTCCATGATAAACTAAAGTTGGGTGAGCCCGATATAGCTCTCAAATGCATTGGGTAACGTGAAGGAGTTAAACACTAAGGTTTTTCCGAAGAGATTTAAGGAATATACTATGATGGTTATTCCAAACATAACCATGAGGGTTACTCCCTACGTAAGAATGTTATGAATGCCTCAAGTTACCTTCATGTCTTATGTTTTCTGTGAGTTATTCATAAACCTTATGATTTCATGAGATATGGTTAGGAGCTTACGTTTATGAGTAAAGTATGTTTTCAATGATTCTTATTTATACATGGACTAAGGTTTTATTTCCGTATTTTTATATCCCTTACTAATATTTTTATGCTCATCCCATGTTTTTGAAATGTTTTTCACAGGTCAAGGGAAAGGTACATGATGTGATGATAGTGTCGAGGAAGTGTCAAGAAAGAATCTAGGTTTTATTTTAAATATGTCTCCTTTTATGGGAAAAAAGAATACTATCTTTTATGTAACCACCTTGATGAAATGTGGAATGTAATGCATGATTTATGATCTAATTCTATAAAACTCTAAACCTTAATAGTTCCTCAATGTGTATTCTTGGAATAACTCGTGATTAAGTAATGTTTAAGGCTGGGGCCTTATAGTTGGTATCAAAGTTTGGTTTAGATAACTTTAGGAGTTATAATTATATTAAATTATTATACAAAAATATTTTTTTATGCTAAAATTGAAATGATTTAGTATTTGAGGATTACCTAGTTTCTTCATCTAATACATGTTTGTTGAGAATGATTTTCCGCAGAGGAAATAAGGAAGCAGTGCTAGGAAGGAATACAGAAGGAAATGACCTTACGAATTAGCATCCTAAGATGGTTAGAATTGGAACTGAACAGTTTGTTGCAGTAATGGCGCAATTGACTCAAGTGATAAATGGTGGTGGTATCCATGAACGAGATAATCTGGGTCAACTGCATAGGAACATGTCAGTGGTGGAACATTTCATGAGGTAATATCCCCCATTATTCAGAGGATCATCTGACCCAGTTCTAGCTGAAGGGTGGATTAAAGAACCGGAGAAGATTTTCGATGTCATGTGGTGTTCATACTATCAAAAGGTTAGTCTTACTGTTAACCATTTGGAGGGTAAAGCTGATCAGTGGTGGTCAAGGGTTAAAAATATAAGGGGCGCTGATGAGATTAATGCTTTTGACTGGGATGAATTCCAAGGTATGTTTCTTGAGAAATATTTTCCTAAGGTTTTTCAACTTAGGATGGAAAAAACAATTCGTGGAATTGAGGCAGGAGGACAACTCAGTGGCTTCTTATGAAGAAAGGTCCACTCGATTGGCAAGGTATGCTCAAAATTTTATCCGAGACCTTGATAGTAAAATAAATCATTTTTACCCCTTAATAAAGATAAATTATTAAAGGGATCTAGCTTCTCGTGAGTTCAAATGTTATGAAAAGCTTTTTTGATGTGCTGAGAAGGTGGAAATGGAGTTTTTCGATGATCAAGTGTTCTATAACAACCAACAGAAGAAGAGACCGAGGTGGCTGGAGAAAGGGATGAATCCTTCAAAAAGATCTGATGGTAAGAAAACTAAGTTTTCAGTTTGTGATAAATGTTGTAAAAAAGCATGCTGAGTAATTTATTTTGAATTCTGGAAAGTGCTACCAATGTGGTAAGATGGGACATAAGGCTCGTGATTGCACTGAAAAAGATCAGGGTGATGGAAACACCAAATTTGATTTACAGTTATTCAAATGTTTCAAGTTCAATGACATGGGTCATTATGAAAACGAGTGTTTGAAAAAGAGCTAAAATGATGGGAAGAAGTCAGACTACAAGAAGAAAGGTATGGTGAAATCCTTTGCAATTACTTCAGTAGATGTTGGGCAATCAAATGAAGTGGTATCGGGTACTTTGTTTGTTTTTTGAGATTATTCCAATTTGTTGTTTTATTTGGGGTCTACACATTCTTTCATCTCTAAAAACTTTTCTAGTAAATTGGGAATTCCATCTCAAGAAATTACTCCTGAACCTGTGGTAAAAACACATGGGGGAAATATTGAGGCAAAATGAATTTACAAGAATCTTCATATCCTTATCTGTGGAAAGAACCTACATGAAAACCTTATTTTTTTTACCTCTTGTAGAGTTTGATGTTATCCTGGGAATGGATTGGCTCTCGGTTTACCATGATAAATTGATTTTAAGGGTAAATAGGTTTCTTTTTAGAAAGACTTTCAGTTTTTTACAATAATGAACCCTTACTGTTGATAACATATGAGGACGCTAAGAAACTTGTTAAAGATGTAAATTAATGTTACCTTGCTCATATTGTTGAAAACAAAGGAATCGTTCAAATTAATGATGTGCCAATGGTAAATGAGAATCCTGATGTTTTTTCTAATGAGTTTTCTGGAATAATACTAGATCGAGAAGTTGAATTTACTGTTGACTTAGTTCCTGATGTTAATCCAATTTCAAAACCCCCTTATCAAATGGATCAAATTGAACTTTTAGAGTTGAAGGAGAAATTGTAAGATTTATTAGAGAAAGGTTTCATTCGACCTAGCACATCACAATGGGGTGCTCCTATATTATTTGTTAAAAAGATAGATGGTTCTATGAGACTTTTCATTGATTATAGATCCTTGAATAACATCACTGTTAAGAAAAAATATCCTTTGCCTCATATCGATGATTTATTTGACCAGCTCCAGGGAGCTCAGTATTTTTTAAAGATTGACCTGAGATTGTGGTACCATCAGTTGAAGGTAAAAGAAGTATATGTTCCGAAGACTATGTTTCGTACAAGATATGGCCATTATAAATTTGTAGTAATTCCTTTTGAGTTAACCAATTCACCTGTTGTATTCATGGACCTTATGAATAGAATTTTCCTTGAGTTCTTGGATAAGTTTGTTGTTGTTTTCATTGATGTTATTTGGGTGTTTTCTAAAATTAATTTGGAGCATGAAAGTTATTTAAGGGTTATTTTGAAAACCATAAAAGAAAAGAAATTGTATGGAAAATTCATAAAGTGTGAGTTTTGGTTACAATAAATTTATTTCCTTGGTCACATTGTTTCTAAAGATGGAATAATTGTTGATCTTGAAAAAACAAAGGTTGTTGAAGAATGTCTAAGACCCAAAAATGTAACTGAGATTCTTAGTTTTCATGGGTTGGCAAGCTATTACCGAAGGTTTGTTAAAAACATTTCATGGTTATCTGGTCCAATGACTAAGATAAATTAGAAGGGTGTTATGTTCATTTGGACAAAAGAATGCGATGATTGTTTTCAGGAGTTGAATAGAAGATTGGTTAATGACCCAGTTTTGGTACTACCTTCCAGGAATGGTGAGTTTGTTATCTACAATGATTCTTTGTTTAAAGGACTTGGTTTCTTCCAAATATAGAATGATCAGGTAATTTATTATGCTTCACGTCAGTTGAAAACTCATGAGTTAAATTACCCTACACATGACTTGAAATTAGCTGTTGTTGTTTTCACTTTAAAAATTTGGAGGCATCATGTGTATGGTGTAAAGTGTGAAATATATACTGATCACAAAAGTTTAAAGTATATATTCACTAAAAAATAATTGAACATGATACAGAGGAGATAGCTAGAATTAATCAAGGATTATGATTGTAAAATTCATTACCATTCGGGAAAAGAAAATAAAGTGGCTAATGCTTTGAGTCAAAAAAGTAATTCTTCATTAACTATGTTACATTTGGAATGTGATCCTTTGGTTATGGATTTGATAAACATTGGCATAGAAGTTTTTGGTTCAGGATGTTCTTCCGTTTTGTTTCAAGTATCCGTGAAATCTTCTCTAACAGGAAGAATTAAGAAAGCTCAGAATCAAGACTGTGAGTTGTAGGAAAAGGTAGAGCTGGTTCAGAAGGGTAAGTTGCCTGAATTCAACATTGATAATGACCGTGTTTTGAGATTTGGGAAGTGATTGTGTGTGCCGTGTGATTCAAAGTTGAAGAGAGTGTTTTTATGTGAAGCTCATAGTTCTCCGTTTTCAGTTCATCCAGGCAATACTAAGATGTATAGAGATCTTCGAGAGTACTACTGATGGGATGGAATGAAAAGAGATATTGCTGATTTTACTGTGAAGTGTTTGACTTGTCAATAGGTTAAAGCAGAGTGGTAGTTACCGAAAGTGATGCTTCAGCATTTACCAGTTCTAGAGTGGAAATGGGAGATTATATCCATGGACTTCATTGTGGGGTTTCCGAAGAAACCTCGAGGTAATAATGCAATCTAGGTTATTGTTGATCGCTTGACTAAATCTTCTCATTTCCTTGCTATACGAGATAATTTTCCACTGGATCAAATTTCTTGTTTGTATCATAAAGAGATAGTCAGGTTACATGGAGATACCCTCTCCATTGTATCTTATCATGATCCCAGGTTTACTTCTAACATCTGGAAAGGTCTTCAGAAGTCGTTGGGTACTGACTTAAATTTGAGTACATCTTTTCATCCTCAATCAGATGGGAAGTCAGAATAAACAATTCAGACTTTAGAGGATTTGCTACATTCTTGTTTGATGGATTATCAGGGATTTTGGGACCAACATCTTTCTTTTGTTGAGTTTTCTTATAATAACAGTTTTCATTCCAGTATACAGATGACACCATTTGAGGCATTATATTGGAAGCGGTGTCGAACTCCATCTTTTTGGGATGAAGTGAGTGAAAGGAAGTTTATGGGACCATAATTGGTAGAATAGATGGCAAATAAAGTTCATCATATACAGAAACACATGATAACAGCTCAGTGTAGGCAGAAAATTTATGCAGACAAGAGGAGGAACTCTTTTTTGAGGTATGTGATCATATCTTCCTCAAAGTTTCACCATGGAAATATGTGATGTGATTTGGTAAGAAAGGAAAGATGAGTCTAAGGTTTATTGGACCATATTAGATTCTTGATAGAGTTGGATCAGTTGCATACGGAGTGTCTTTACCTCTGAGTTTATCTCAGGTACACATTGTTTTTCATGTTTCAATGTTAAGGATGTACATGCAAGATCCATCTCATGTTTTGAGTTCAGAGGTAGTTCAGCTGGAAGAGAAACTATCTTATAAGGAACAACCGGTCCAGATTCTTCACCACAGGGATCAAGTGTTATAGAATAAGGTGATTCATCATGTAAAGGTTTTTTGGAAAAACAATATGATTGAAGAGGCAACATGGAAATCTAATAATACAATTATGGATAAATATCCTCACTTATTCGATAAGCAAATAAATTGCGGGGACGCAATTTTTTAAAGGGGGGAAGGATGTAACATACCATGTAAGTAAAGAATTATTTATTTTCATATCTATATCTATTTAGAAATTAGATAGTTTTTAGAGGCTTAAAATGAGAATAAATCCAATCTTAAGCATTGAATTCTCTAATATTTTTAAAAGATTGTTTTACCTCCATTTAATGGAGAACCATGTTTAAATATATCTTTTGATAATATTATAAGCACTATTTGTCAAAATAATCTTATTATTTAGTATTGGGACATTGAAATTTACTTTGGATAAATTTTTGTTATTTTTCTGACAATGTTCATTTTTTAATGAATAGTGAAAATACTGCATTTTACTTCAAAATTGATTTTTCATCTAATTTAATTATATATATAGATTATCTTTTTAATTGTTTTTAAAGATTAATATAATATATTTTTACCATTTAATCTAATGGTGGTCATTGAATTAATTTCACTTTGAAATTGGACATAAAAAATTGTCAATCTTTTGAGAGATATTGTTTCTAAAAAACCCGCTATTTGTTTTGACAATAGGAATTATTTTTAAATTAATTTCTAAAATTTCTGTGTTTGGAATTTGGTAAAATGGATTCCATATTTGGAATCAGAAGTTCCAAATTTTTTAATTAAGAATCTCTTGTTTTTTGACATTATGAATAGTAACGACGGTAATTATCCTTAATTATCGTGATTAATTAGTAATCGTGTAGTTAAGGATAATAAAATAATATCCTCATAATAAAAAATGATCCCAAAATGTTTCCTAATGCTACTGGTTGTATCATGGCTGACCATGGGATGCCTTGTGCCAACTTAGGGACCCCATGGAATCGCTTTTGGGTGATAGTGACACTTTATCATTTTATTTTTAAAGGAGAATATCACAAAAGTATGTAACACCTAAGTAAAACAATTTTAAATTTGTCTACATAAATGATCTATTAGAATATAAATATTAATTTTAAATCTAAAAATATTTCCTACATCATAGTATTTTTGTTATGATTTTTAGACATTAAATAAATTAATTTATTTGCGACACCATGATGATGCAGTAATTACATCATTAATGAACGATTTAAATAAAATTAAAAGATAATGTAAAATCTAATACATAGACTTGTCAAAGAACAATTTTATAGGTTTATTTCTAACCCTTTTCACCTTTTCCTCTAAATATATAATTTTGTAACCTTTACATTCTGAAACTCATTATAAAATAAAGTAACATTTCTTGACTTTCAAAGACTGTCCCTCATCCCTCTTATAAAAGTCCCCCACCTCTACCACCATAACCACACCTCTCAAGACATTGGATCGGCCTATACCTACTAATTTTATCTCTCCACATCCCTCTCTTAATCCTAGAAGCATTACTTTAGGCAAAAAGCTCCTCAAGAAAACCTTTTGGTTCAAACCAAGGGGAGTTACATGATTTAATGGTAATGTCTTCTCTAATGTTATTTTGTTTTATTTTTCTCCTCCAACCCCATAAACTCTTTTTATAATTTTATTTTTTAACAACACCAGTATATCCAATATACTAGAATTTTTTTGTGATAAGGATTTTATTTACACATACACACACTCCCATCTAATGGTTAAAGAAAATACTATTTCTGTGGATGACGAATTTCTACCTCACGAAACGATGATTGTTCAATCTTCTTTTAACACCATTCATGGTGGCCATTAAGATGAAATTTTATTTATATATGATTTATATTATGTCTATGTTTTCCTAATGATTCTGTATTTTTCATTTATTTAATACCTTCTGGTTTCCATTATGGGTAAACGTGATATCTTCATTTTAGGAAGTGCAGACTACCACCCCCTCAAAGTGATTTGATTCGTTAATGCCATATGTGGAACATATAAAGGATGGAGTTAATGGTATTACATATGATATAGTAAAAGAATTTTAATATACCTTTATATAAATATGATTTTATTCCATTAAATACGAAATAGAAATTAAAGTAGCGTTCATGCGGACGTACGGCTTACCGTCTCCAAGAACGGTGCATTTCATTTCATACCTATAAATGTTATGTAATATTATAAATGAATGTATATACTGGAAATATATGATATATATGATATCTAAATCATTAATATAATTCTATATATAATGGATATTTTACAACATGAACAACTTGTAATTATAAGAATTTTATTTTTGACTCAAGTACCAAAGATCGATAAAATGACCGTTATTAACTTAAATAATTACATAATGTTCGTAACATGGTAATAAGTGATATAAAAGGAATAATGAACTTTAAAAAAGGTTCTTAATCAAGTATAAATTAACTCTAGTTTATTATTCAGGAGATTAAAGAACGATCGAGTCAAGTCGGACATGAGGTAAGGGACTTCGTCTCAATCTCCTTTCATTGAGGCAAATTTTGTTTTATACAAAACTTTCTTTTATACGGTGTATAAAACCCTATGAATTTTACTTTTATTCAAAAGGAATCGTTTTATATGAAGTGTTTTACTAAACAAAAAAAACAGAATGTTTTGTCTTACGTATGCGGCGATAACGACTTCTCCTCCGCCGTTACCATTATTTGAGTTTCGTCTCCCTCTACAAGCCATAACTTTTTTTAAATTGAAAAATAAATACCTTGTTTTAATTTTATTTTTTTGGGTTTTGAAAATTGTTTTGATAATGTTTTTATTATATCAATGTGTATTATTGGTATCTTGTGATTAAAATTTTTAAATGTTATGTTTCCTTTATGCATGTTTTATGAGATACCATTATGTAATGCTTCTTGGGCATTGTATTGAAGATGAGTGGTTCCGTTATAAACTAATGGCGCGTGAGCCCAATATAGATCTCCAATGCATTGGGTAACGCGAAGGAGTTAAACTCTAAGGTTTCTCCGAAGAGATTTAGGGAATATACTGTGATGGGTATTCCAAACGTAACCATCAGGGTTACTCCCTACGTAAGAATGTTATGAATTCCTCAAGTTACCTTTATGTCATATGTTTTTTATGAGTTTTTCAAAAACCTTATGATTTCATGAGGTATGTTTATGATCTTATGTTTATGAGTAAATTATGTTTTCAATGATTCTTATGTATATATGGACTAAGGATTTCTTTTAATATTTTTATATCCCTTAGAGAGCTTTTTATGCTCATCCCATATTTTTGAAATGTTTTTCACAGGTCAAGGGAAAGGTACATGATGTGATGATAATGTCGAGGAAGTGTCAAGAAAGAATCCATGTTTTATTTTAAATATGTATCCTTTGATGGGAAAAAATAATTCTGTATTTTATGTAACCACCTTTTTGAAATGTGGAATGTAATGCATCATTTATGACCTAATTCTCTAAAACTCTAAACTTGAAAAGATCATCAATGTGTGTTCTTGAAATAACTCAAGATTAAGTAATGTTTAAGGATGGGGCCTTATACATCACCGAGACTCATAAATGAAGAAATCATACTATTTTTTCATATATTTGGTCTCCGAGCTTAATATTGCAACATGGATATGACAATGTTTCAACAAGAACAGTTCTAGGAGAAATGTATTTCAACTGAGACTATTCACACATTTATACCATAATATGTGTATTCCCAAAAATGATATATTCATTTATGGTTATTTTTTATTGGTATGAATGATACCACAAATAATATGATATATAAGTCACATATCCCTTTAAATTATAACACAATATAAGAGATAAATGGTATGACACTATGAAAAATTACTATATAATCTGAATCAGCCTTATGTTAATGGGGCGTAATCTACCAAATATAGCTACATGATGATGTCCTTACCTCAGTGAATCATATAACAATACTTGATCAATCACCTAAACATTTAGTTAATGTTTTCAATGGTCAGATTTTGTCCGTTTTCTTCTTTGGGTGGTCCTCCAGCACTTCTAGATCAATTATATATACTATAAAGTCTATTATATATGCCTCAAAAAAATCATCAAAGATTCACCAGCTATTACATAAAATATGAGTGGAAAAAATGGAAAATAATATAATGATTTAAATATATATATCTGAATAATAGTGTGATATGTTTAATTATTCATTGGCTATATTTTGAAAAGTTTCTTCTCAAATGAACCACTAATGACAAGTATGCATGATTTCAACATATCCTATGAGATTCAAATTTTATGGTACGACAATCAATTAGTCTATAGATGAAAGGAAGTTCTTATTTTCACATAAATTTTGATAACCTTCAATAATAACTTCTAGAAACAAGATGTATAGGACGAATTTCTATATAAAACAATATTTCATGGGATCATAATTAACAACACTATATATCAAACATATATCATACCCTACTCATCGACTAAAAATTCCTCTCATATTGAGAGAAAATGATTCATGTTAGTTAGTCAACCCACAATCAGACACACTACATCAATACCCCAGGGTGACATTAAAATCCCAATCCTAAAATCCATTATTAAATTAACCCATTTCCACTTGGGAATATGTTGTAACTATTGGAAACGAATGGGATACTAGTTCTTTTACATCACATATGAATAGGTAGATCATTATGTGACAAAAACACACATGTTCATCTTCATTCGTAGATACTATCATTTCATCCCTATGTAATTATGAATCTTAGTAGAACCATGGTATACCATCAATCAGATGATTTGTGAATACCTCATAAACTAAACACCTATAATAATGGAAGCCATGACATGAACTCAAACATGGAGGATATCATCTGTGTGATAGATCTAATATAGTAGTGGATCCCATAATGATCTAACATTTCTCAAAAGTATTCCCCATTTATTTTTCATTTGGATTCTTATTTTTATCTTGGTAACCATGAACTATGGACGAAGGAGGTTACAAGAGTGTTTAGGGCTTGATCTGAGTTTGGAGCTCAATGATTTGTGAAAATATAGTGTGATTCATGGTTACCACACTGTAAGAACTAATAATAAGGGTAACCATGTAGGGAAATTAGTGGTCATTAGGAGGCCAAATTATGTTACATGAACCATTCAATCATATTTTCATGCCTGTGCGTGTTTTATATGGGTTAGAGATATCGAAATTAACATGGATTGAACATTGTTAGAAAATTTGTTCACATAATGATTTTTTGGAACATCCTTGCAATGTGAGGTGTAAACGATTGGAACATGGTTCAGACAACCGTAGAGTCAAACTGTGAGACCCATAATTTTCTATATAAAAATTATATTTTTCCATTAGTTGATTTATAACCTATACCCTCTTATTTCTCATCACAATTATAGTGGATGAACACATCCACCTCCACCCATGAGTTCTCTCCTCCCCCAATGGTTAGGGTTTGATGTTGTTTTCTCCTGAAGACACCAAATTAAACACTATCAATAATTATAGATCTATATTAGAGTGAAATTTAATCCCCTTGATTCCTTTGGTATTTTATCCTCATATCTACTACACTGTTTAGGTGAGAGCTCACATGCCCAATTTTAAGGTTGTTGGTCCATTTTTCATTTTAATTCAGATCTAATTAAAATATGATGTTTTTATTGACAAATGAGTCATCTAATTACCTATTGTAGGTGGTATCATTATTTTACATTGATATTGAGTTGTTTTAATCGCTTCATCATTATGACTTGCACCTGTCGTTGCCTCATTTTTCCAAAAATTGTGATATTAATTTTTAAATAATTATATCCATTTTTTATTCTCTTTTAGACCCTTATTGTGTGTTTAGATTATGTATACCTAAAAAATAGCCACCCTTTGGGTTTGAGTAATGAATTAGCCTCTTTATATTAAATTTCATAAATAAATAAACACAATGTATTTGTTCTTATTATATTTGAAATGGATTTTACAACAATCGTATAATATTCCAATCAGTTGGAACAGCTTCATGAATTTTTGAATGAACATGAATTGAATTTCATTTCGTAAATAATTAAAAGGGTATAATTAGATGGATGATTATTAATTTCCATGACTTTTTAAATTTATTGTATTATTCAAATGAAATGGATTCAGGTGGTAAGGCTACAGAAAGTGATTCGTGAATTTATATTAATATTTTATTGACTATGAAAAACTTGGTTATATGGGGCTTGGGGAATTCAAATTAATATTAGGTGATCCATCAGTTATTATTATTATGAGTACAACATTGGTACAGAAATTTGAACGATGGTTAAGGTACTTTTTGAGCATAATACTTCAATCCATATTACTTCAGATGTTGAGAATAAAATATCCCACTATTATAATTGTTTCTGGATGATGGGAAATGGAACTCCATGTTCCATTGTATTGGGTTTTGGTGAGGAAATATCACCCAACCTATCCCATGTTTTTACCATGACATCTCACATTTGTTATGGGAATTAAGGCATGTACACATTGCTTGATCCTATACCTTATTAGAAAAGTTATGGATGATGTATTTTTACCCTAGGTCTATCCAAAACCTATTATTCATTTATATGCCTACATACGTCCTCACATACATATTATATATGGGATGACCTTAAGTATAACAATACAATATATTACTACTATATATATATATGGATACTAATTATACTATTAGACTGACCTATAATGAATCCTGTGGAGACTTCCATGTTTCCCATAGGAAGATAAGTCAGCTAGTATTTATTTATTAAATGTTTTTATAATTATTTAAACATTAACAATACTACTTCTATGTTATCATAATTGATTATTACCAGACACTATTGGTGGTGGCCTATTGAGATTATATCTTACATCATCATTGGGATTCCATTGGTACAAGTGTGGATTAATTTTCGGGATGTGTGGATAAAGGAAATCAAACAACATTAGATTTTAATTATTTTTTACTTATAGTAGGGATCATGGGTGAAGAAGATTCAACATATTCTAAATATGATAGTTTAGAAGACTTTGGTTATATTTTGTTTTTTGTATTGAATGTTTTTGGTTTCGGTTCTATGTATCCCATGTTTCCCATTATGTATTTTATTATTCAATGAAATTATCATATATATGACTCATCCTATTTTATTTTGATGTTATTACTATTACATAGTTATTTACTCTTCCATTATTCTTAGTGTATTTGTTATGTTCTTCGTCCACTATGTTGTGTTGATGGTCCTATCAATGTAATGTGTTTTTCTACATTCTAATATATAATAATTTTCTTCTACTATGGTAGACATATTTTCATTATCAATTGTACCACACTTATAAAATGGTATAATATCTCTACTATACTATCATAGACCCTAATTTCTAGTTTTAAACCACTGACATTATGGGTGGCGTGCCTATGGACATGTGAGACACCAACATGGGGAATAAGTTAGGTGGATACCCTGTTCAGACCTTAAAAAGTGACATCATATGATCTTCATTTAATTGGTCTTACTGTTTAGGTTATAGAAAGAAGACTATGATGGGATTTAATTTGGTATTGAGCATGTTATAAGGAAATGGATAACCATGTGCAAGAGAACCACAAATTACATGGGATATGTGATTTTTATCATTTTAAAGCCTCTTAATGCTGATATGACATGATTATTGGTTGAAAAAAATGTCCTAAGATGTTATTAGTGTTTTTATTATTAAAATGTGTTTTGTATTCTATGCTCAATGAAATATGGGTGTTCCATATCCATCATCATTATAGGCTCAATAAAATTAATATTCCACGCATTTTTTCATTCCATGTCTACTTCATTTAGGTATTTTTCTATTTCATATAGTTTTTTCCTAATTATTATATACCAAAATGTGCTGATATTTCTGACATGGTTAATATTATTGGATTAATTAAAGTTCTTACATTAATATAAATTTCATTTTTTTTACCATAGATTGGTGATGAAACCTTAATTATCCAATAAAACCATGTTGAGAGTACTAGACATACTGAATCTTCACTGTGATATTAATATATATTATAATAGGGATTATATATTCAAACTATTTTAAGTCATTATATGTGAAAACATTAATGATGAATGGGATTTAAATTTAAATTTAAAGGGTGTTCTACTATATAACTTGTAATTGAGACACCATATAATAGATATTCTGTTATCTGATATGATATATAGACTTGAAAATGACCTTATTAGTAGATAATTTTCAGGAATGTTTAAGTTATTATTTCATGTTATATTCTGTTACATCCTTCTTTTTTATTATATAACATTTCTTTACATTATACAAGTATAAGATCTTTAAAGCTATGTGTCTTGCATATAATGTATATAATACATGAAGAAATAAGTCATTATACTAATCAACATGTAATTATTCATCATTGCTTCATCTTATGTACAATTACAATATCTCAAAACCTGGGGTCATTCATCAAAGTAAAGGGTTATCAGAAGCCCTTGTAAGTGTAAACAAGGGAAATAATTTAATTTTGATATTAATAAGAACTTGATGAAATACCTAAAGACCATTAAAATTGAAAAAATATTAATAACTAATAAAAAACATTAATAATAACTTCAAAATGTGGCTACAACTTTTATTTTATAAATTTATTAGCATATCACCAAGGTCAATCCTCAAATTGTTACAAACATTAACAAGGTTATTCACTAATGTACTTTAAAACATGTCATCTTGTTAGATTGATTTCCTTACAAAACATATTGGAGTGATATAAGAGCACACCCTTAATATGTCTATATATTAATGTGATCCACATAGATCATAATAAAATATTTATTAAATAACCGATGGTGAATAAAAGAAATGTGTTTCATATGAAAACTGTGGCGTATTAAAATGTTCATAAAAACATGATCATATATCAGTTATAACCCTCATAAAGGTAATGAGGGTATTATATATATGAATTACCAAATGAAATAAATATTTTTTATGTATTTATTAATAACCCTATAAACTAAATAGGTTTTGGTATTAATATAAATAAAACAAGGTAGTTTTTTACAAAAAATAGAGTGATTTTGAGAAAAAAATTTGGCAGAATAATGGCTATGCAACATGGTTTTAGAAAACATTAAAAATAGAGTGTATAGTAGTAAACCATTCATGAAAGATGAATAATAGAGTATAGGGACATAATACAATAGTAATAAGAACATGTTATGGAAACATTAATGACCTACAACATAAAAGAGAACTAGAAAAGAATAGAGAAGTCGAGAATTCCCTTACCTTGATGACTAACTTATAGAACTCTATGTTTGTGACATTGGATGATTTATGACACCTTGGGAGGCCTCCATGGGAGATATAACTATTATAAAATCATGGATTATGATTTTTTTATTAATCTAAATTAAGGACTGGGTGGGTATTTATAGCATAAGTGGGGGAATATTTTATTAATTTCAAAGGACACCTCATTAGTGGTATTTGTAAAATCATGGGATTTCCCAAGGTATTTAACATTGGTATTAGATACATGGGACACATAATATAATATTTTAATTCATAATATGAGAACAGAATTATTACAACCTGATTACATCATTTTTACATAGATATGATGTCATTAAACTTACCGAATTCCAAGACTGTATTTTTATTATTCACTGAAAAAAATGTATTTTATAAAAATAACATAAATTCACCATAACCATATATCGACATTCTAAATCCCAAAATTACATTTATTTTATCTTACTAAATATATACATATGAAAATTTTAACTTTTATCTTTAAAAATTATTTATTATTTAAAATAATAGTGGACATAAAATGTATAGTGACATGCATTGTAAATTTTTCTCCAAATGAAAAAAAATTATTTTTTCATTTGAAAATAACAAAAATGTGTTTTTAACACTATTTAATTAATAAAAATATTATTAATAAATACACATTTTAATATAGTAATAAAAGTGAAATTATTAAATGTAAAATAAATTGATCAGATTTGACTCAATTAAAAATATATCTTATAATGAATAACTATTCATCTAATAGAAATTATGAAGAAAAAAATTTATTCATAAAATGGAATTAAAAATAGTAAATAAGGCCGCATTACATAGCCAATTATAACAACTTCATATAACCTAAGAAAAAGGTGTGTAACAGTGAAAGAATCTTATGGCAGATCAGACGACATTGCCCGAGTGGTGATTTCAATCAACATTAACATCTCTCATTTTCAATTTAATTCAAGAATAAAACGTATATTTTTGGCTTCGACTTGGTCTATTATAGTTCCAGATAATGCTACCTCCTTCCCAAGACCTAACAAATCGTCTTTATATAGCATGATTGTACTTGTATAGGCCATCAACCCTTCTTTCATTATTAATAATCCATTATCATTTCTATTTATAAACAATAATTATAATGAAAAAATTAGTATTCTTTCCAATGGTCATATTATCCCACGATCATATTAACCAATGTTCATATAAAAGTCAAACTCTATGGTTATATTTTCATTTAACTTATATATTTTTATTTATTATAAAACATTAAAACATACATTTTAATAAAACTATTTTTATTCAAAAATTTTGGGTCTTTACATTTTTCCCCTCATAAAAATTTATGCCCTGAAATTTAAACTTGTTCTATCAGTTGTTAAATGGTGGGGGTAGTTATGTATGACAACCGGGTCCCATTTACAGCACAAACACCCCGCCTTAACATGGCTATTGGTTCCTGGCCTACCAGGTACCACCAATTTCCCCACAAACATGTGGGGCCCACCCCAGGGTCCACCCATATGCCTGAACGGGTCGTCTGACTAATGACTGTCCCCACAGACCAAAACATGTCCTTTATAGTGTGCTTTGTCCCCACTCACACACACCCTAGGAAACTTCCCAGAACGTCACCCATCCTGATCACTACTCCATGCCAAGCACGCTTAACTGTGGAGTTCTAATCAGACATGCTCCTCAAAAAGAAGGTGCACCTTGTTGTGTTGGGTGCAGATGACTGAAAGCACTGATCGTGGTTGAGGCTTGTAGAACTGGACGGTACCCGGAGGTGGACTTCAGGACGAGACGGTACCTGGAGGTGGACTTCACGAAGAGACGGTACCTAGAGGTGGACTTCACGACGAGACGGTACCCGGAGGTGGACTTCATGACGAGACGGTACCCGGAGGTGACAGACGAACAAGGAGAGCTGTGGTGGCCATTTTTGTAACAGCCCGAGATTTTATGAAAAATATTCTTTTTAATTTCATTAACGTCTTGTGTTGTACGCAGCACCAAAAGGAGCTTGCACAACATTCATCCTTGACTTGCCTTGTATTACACGCAATCACAACCTTCCTCGATAGCGTGTGTAGTACGCAATACTGAGTTTCACGAAACAACGATATGCTATTAAAATATTATTAAAACTAGCCGTTATGAATAGTAATAACCACTTTTTGAAATCTTGTAAATTTTATTTTTCAAAATGGAATTCAGTTTCAGATTCAGAGTATCGAATTTAGCCTAAGGTGAAATTTTGGTACTTTTCGGATAACTTTCATATTCTGATGAATAGTGAAAATTACTAAATTATAATTAAAAACAACTTTTTTAATCAAAATAATTAATAGTGATAAATTATTAATTTGAGTGGTTTTAAAGTATATTTAGAATATATTTTTACAATTTAATACAATGTTGTTCATTGGTTGTAATTTCACATTTAAACCAGACATAATCAAGTGTCAATCTTTTGATAGATATTGTTTCTTAAAAACACCATATTTGTTTTAACAGTGGGATTTAATTATAAAATTAATTAATGCAACTTCTATGTTATGAATTTGGTAAAATAGACTTCATTTTTGAATTCGGAATATGAAATATAGCATAGGATGAAATTTTGGCATTGTTCTGAAAACATCAATTTTTGATGAGTTGTGAAACTACTAAGTTGTAGTTAAAAAACTGAATTTTTCATAAAACATAATTTTACCGCTTCTGTGAATGGAATTTCAAAAATCCTAAAGACACGGTTGATGTCAGTAAGTAAAATGTGGTTCAATGAGATGAAAATAATTTTTGGTGAATAGTAACTTTTTACTTTTTTACCGCGGTTAATAGTAAATAGGGTAACTAAGGGTAAATATGATATTACTATTACCCTAACACATGTCCTAATTCTATTGGATAAGTGTAATTCAACCAAAAACAACTTATGAATATAATATGACCATTTAGGTCCACTTGGATTAGATTATGACTTTTAATATTATTTTATTTAATGAATAGTTAAAATAGTTAAAATCAAAGTTTAATAAGTAAATCATTTTTAATATAGGGTTGTACATAAGATAAATTCTATTTTAAATATTCATTATAAATCTAAAAATATTTCCTACATAATGTTATTTTATTTTTAATTTTTAGACATCAAATAATTTAATTTATTTATGACACAAAGATGATGCAGTATTTATCTTATTAATGAAATATTGACATAATTGATATTATGAATACCAAAATAAATGTAATTTAAGACTTTTTATGAATTAAACTAATTTTCTAGGTTACTATGATATATTAGTATTTATTTAATCAAATTGTTTAGAACATATAATTCTGTTATGACTTTCACAAAAATCATATATCAAATAGTCTCAAAATTGACACAAAATAGTTTTTAAATCAAATATTATATTATTAATTGTTATTTTATTCCTAAAAATCTAAGGTTCGGCCAAATGACTTAGATAAGGATATATATATATTAATAATAAACAATTTGGGGTTCGTTTGGCATGATATAGTAAGTGTATTAAGCATATAGTGTAAGAAAACAAAAAGACACGGTAAAAGTTAAATTATTTAACTTAGAGTTAAATCTAATTGATAAGGTTAAAATAATAATCTAAACTTGTCTAAATCCTATTGGTTGATAGGATTTCGACCCATCCCCACTTTAGCTTCGAAATAAGACCCTTTGGAACCATTATAAACCGATTTTGACTTTAATATAAAATAATATTTTGAGATATTCCTAAGGTGCCCCTCTCCTCCCTTATAAAAGGACACCTCCTCCCCCTCCTCCTCACACAAATTTTAGCACTCAAGCTCGGCCAACCCCTGAAAAAATCTCTTCTCCACTTCCCTAAAATAATCCTAGAGGTCCTTCTCTTCTTCAAAGACCAATCTTAGATCCCTATGTGGAGGATTCAAAGAGGTGTTCCAAAGAAGAGGTAATATCCATTACCGATCTTTTCAATTTCTTTCTTCTTCAACTTATTCTTCTTTAGTTGTTTCATGATAAAGTAATAACATCAGTATTTCTTATATACTGATATGTTATTATAAATATGAAACAACTCTAATTAACCTTCTATCCATCCTACGGAGAAAGGAAATCACCGCGCGTGCGTAAGTACGGAATACCGTCTCCACGCCGTGGTGTAATGTATTTTCCGTCACCACATTAATTGGATGGGTATAATGATGTAATGAGTAACTATACATGATTATTATAAATTTATATTGATACTGAAATAGTATACATACACTTAAACACAATTCCACGACCATGGGAACGATATCATCGCTTGTGCGTACGTACGGACTACCGTCTCCATGACGCGATGAGATTCATTCTCCATGTTAACCATTTAAGAATGATTACAAAGTTTATATAAGAAATAATAATTAAATACATGACATTATAAAGCTACTGGATTTATGTATATATATATATGTATGTCATCTACTTACTTCAATTCAAGACAATAAGGAAAGGAAAACAACGTTCATGCGTACGTACGGACTACCGTCTCCATGAACAGTGTTTTTCATTTCATTTATCTATCTATTATATATATATATATACTGAATATATATGATATATAAATAATATTTTATATTATGGAAGTAAGTAAATCATGATATAAGTAATAATAATGTCAAGAACAACAAGTCAAAACACCTATGATAAATGATACGATTTTACCCAAAACGCTTCTTTAACATGGAATTTACAAAAGAACGGGTAATATAAAGTCATTAGTGAACCATATATGATATCATAACAATTAATATGATTATTTAATAAGTCAATGACATTATTTAAATCATTATACAGGAGGTTTTGACACATACAAAACAAATCGGACCTAAGGTAAGGGAAATATCACAATCTCATTTTTATCCGAGATTGTTTATATTTAGTATTTAATGGGGTGTATTTTATCATCCACATCCATGTTCCCTCAATATGTAATCCTTCTACAATAGTTTATATCCAATTTTACCCTTCGGAAAGTTTTTTTGTAAAAGATATGAAGGGAATCTTTTGTCATTTTTCATACGAGGTACTTTTTGACTTTTCCGAAAAAAGTACGAAGAATGTTTAATTTAACTTATACGGAATGAATGAATTTTTAAAACATTATTTCCAAGAATATTACTTTAAATGTTTTCAAGTTTAATTTTAATCAACTTCTTTTAGTTTATAATTGTATGACATATTAATAAAGGAAAAGTGTTTTTGAAGAAGAAATGATATTTTCCTCAAGAATTCATTTCAAGTGTTTTATCAAAATTATTTTCCATCTAAGATAATATAGGGTTCTGTTTTTATCCCTATTATTACATTGATTTGATTATGTTGTGATGGAAGTATTTTTATGAATTCCTTTATCTTATATGAATTGTTTTATGATGTCATGTTGTTTAAGAATCCCATTTTTATTACATGGGTTATGAAATGATGTATGGTTTATGATTTTGTGGCACACATAAGAATGGTATCATTGTGAGATGGGTGGAACCTATATATCCCTCCAATGCATTGGGTAAAGATTTTATATCTCATGAGATAGGCATGGCTGGAATGGTAGGTTATACCGGTTCAGTGAAACAGGACTGAAACGAGGGTGACTCGGTTCAGAAAGGGACTTTGTCCACTAAGATAGTCTTGGCAATGAGTCTTGACTAACAAGAAATTATTCTCTATGATTATGTGTGTATTCCACAAAGTTTCATGTTTTAAGTTATGATTATTGGGATTTCATTTCACTACTATGATTTATCCCATGTTATGAAATTATGCTCTCTTTTGCAGGTTAAGATTTCCAAAAGTTATGTTCTTATGAATATGATGTGATTGATTTCTCTTTTGTTTACCCTTACTGAGCCTTTGAGCTCACCCTTTTATGTTTTCGTTTCCCCAGGATATAAAGAAAGGTTTTAGGTAAAAAAAAGGAAGATCTTTATGGGAGATATTGATGATCTTTCACCACGATTAGAAGATTACGTTCCGAGTTTTCAAAGACACTAAACTATTACGATCCTTGTGTGTGTGTTTTTGTTATGTACTAAGTATTCCGAAAATGTAATGTAAAGTTCATGTACGTCAGGCTTTGGGTCTCTACAGTTGGTATCAGAGCAAAGGTTTAGTCAACCTTTGGAAACTAGGATGTGAAAACATTAGTGAGATCCCTAGAGATATTTCTAAGGTATGTCAAGGGATGTCCCTAAGGTTAAGTATACGTATAGGATATAGTACTAGAATTACGCTAACGATCATAGAATTAAACCTAAGATGTTAGTTATTGAAGGTACTGCCCCTTTATTATGTTGTTTTCCCATATCATGATTTTTTCCTCTCACACTATTCTTTTTGGGTTTTAGAAAATGGCTGGAAACAAGATGATTCAAGATAATGGAGAATATGATGGACAATGGAATGATATTCTTCATAATGAAATGGGATTTGGAAGTCCAAACATCATTATTATGCCGAATCAGAAATCTCATAATATGATCAATAAAGTAAAATTTGGTAATTTTCCTGACTCGGCTAATAAGAGAAAGATGGAGTTTCATGATGATCATAGAGGAAAGAAAGTTCAATTTCCCCTATGTAAATCATGTGGGAAGAGGCATCAAGGAGAATGTTTCAAAGGAACTGGAAGATTCTTTGGGTGTGGAAAAGAAGGACACAAAGCAAGTAAGTGCAAAGGAAAAGGTTCAGTTAACACCATGGATGAGGATAATGGTATTTCTACGACATCAACAATGGTTAAATGTTTTAAATGTGGAATGTACGGGCATTATGCAAACCAATGCCCTAAGGGAAAGTCTCATGAAGATAATCAGTATGGTCGTATGGGAAGTATTTATGTTGATGATGATGAAGAGACTACAAATGATATGTGAGATGAAAGAATTGTTGAATCTCGGTCAATGGTTTAAGAATGTAGTGGAATGATTACATGTTTATCATGTGTAATGTTGTATAAGAAATCTCATGGTACTATGGAATAAAGAGACATCTAAGGATTGTTACACTGTTGTCTTTCCTTGAGTTATGAAAGTGTATGATTAGTGGTACCACTATCCATGAAATGTTATTCAGATATTTTTGGAATTTAGATGATATGCGCATAATGAAGGGATAAGGAGAAAATTAAATGTTTAACAGTATTCATGAGCTCATGATTGATAAAAGGACTAAGTGATATCATGGTTTGAGTATATAGAATTTTTGGGTTTTGGTATGTGGAAAGAGTTAACTTTTAACTGCATTCATGTTTTCACTAAGGTTCAATGGGTATTCAAGAGAATACATGATTAAGGCCTTTGAATGTTTAGAATGTGACCAACAAGACATATCTTATGATATATGGGGATCAACGATGGTATTAAATCTCTGGTAATTGTTTTCACTATATTATGAGAGTGGACTGAAGTATTATAGATAAGCCTAAATATTGTTGGACATAAGTTAGTATTGTTTAAGGATAGAGGTTTTTTCGATATTATTGATAGGATGTTATAGTAATATAGTTTTAGAAAAAAGACAACCTGCTGGACGAGCGACAGCCCATCACGTCGGACAAGGCTGTTTGAATCGAACCCACAACCGAAGTGTGACTGGCCTTTATCGCCTACCACTGGCCTACAGGAAGTCCCTGTTTAGTAGAAACTAGTTTTTATTATATTAAGAAGTATGATATATGAAGTATAAGTTCATTTTAGGAACCATATATCATTAATCTCACTATAGATGGACTTATGTATTTTTTTTGATAACTTTTCTAACCTTTTGAGACAGATGGAATGACCCATCATTCTATCACATGATCTACTAACACATCACGAATGAAAAATTCAACTTCATTTCATTAAGATATAGAGTAGAAATTGTCCAAAGAACGACAAACAGTGAGACTATACCAAAATCACGAAAGTATTTCTTATAATTCCAATTTCATCAACTTTAGGGAAATGATCTTGAAAACCAAAAATGTTGTCCTAGTGATCTTGTATCTGATTAATCAGATGGTACCTTAGATCGTCACAAATTTATGGATTTGTGATTACTAGCATTTCCATAGCCATGTTCTCTACCACTCTCCATCAGAACATGATGGTTAGATTTATCTTCCATATCCATATTTTCACCTATGTGGAAACCCAGTGATTAGTTTATTTGGGTTACTGTTACGTTTCATACCTTTTTTTTAAAGATTGGTTTTGGTATTCCTTTTTACGATGTGGGTTTCAATTAAAGAAACTTTCTAATAGTAAACCATTTATAACCCCGACGAATTTCGAGGGAGAAATTCATTTTAAGGGGGGTAGAATGTAACAGCCCGAGATTTTATAAAAAATATTCTTTTTAATTTCATTAATGTCTTGTGTTGTACGCTACACCAAAAGGATCTTGCACAACATGCATCCTTGACTTGCCTTGCATTACACGCAATCGCAACCCTCCTCGATAGCATGTGTAGTACGCAATACTAAGTTTCACGAAACAACGATATGCTATTAAAATATTATTAAAACTAGCCATTATGAATAGTAATAACCACTTTTTTAAATTTTGTAAATTTTATTTTTCAAAATGGAATTCATTTGTAGATTTGGAGTATCGAATTTAGCCTAAGGTGAAATTTTGGTACTTTTTGGATAACTTTCATATTCTGATGAATAGTGAAAATTACTAAATTATAATTAAAAACAACTTTTTTAATCAAAATAATTAATAGTGATAAATTATTAATTTGAGTGGTTTTAAAGTATATTTAGAATATATTTTTACAATTTAATACAATGTTGGTCATTGGTTGTAATTTTACATTTAAACCAGACATAATCAAGTGTCAATCTTTTGATAGATATTGTTTCTTAAAAACACGCTATTTGTTTTAACAGTGGGATTTAATTATAAAATTAATTAATGAAACTTCTATGTTATGAATTTGGTAAAATAGACTTCATTTTTGAATTCGGAATATGAAATATAGCTTAGGATGAAATTTTGGCATTGTTCTGAAAAACATCAATTTTTAATGAATAGTGAAACTACTAAGTGGTAGTTAAAAAACTGAATTGTTCATAAAACTTAATTTTACCGCTTCTGTGAATGGAATTTCAAAAATTCGAGAGACACGGTTGATGTCAGAAAATAAATGTGGTTCAATGAGATGAAAATAATTTTTGGTGAATAGTAACTTTTTACTTTTTTACCGCGGTTAATAGTAAATAGGGTAACTAAGGGTAAATATGATATTACTATTACCCTAACACATGTCTTAAATTCTATTGGATAAGTGTAATTAGACCAAAAACAACCTTATGAATATAATATGACCATTTAGGTCCACTTGGATTAGATTATGACATTTAATATTATTTTATTTAATGAATAGTTAAAATAGTTAAAATCGAAGTTTAATAAGTAATTCATTGTTAATATAGTGTTTTACATAATATATATTCGATTTTAAATATTAATTAGAAATCTATAAAGATTTCCTACATAATGGTATTTTATTTGTAATTTTTAGACTTCAAATAATTTAATTTATTTATGACACAAAGATGATGCAGTAATTATCTTATTAATGAAATATTGACATAATTGATATTATAAATACCAAAATAAATGTAATTTAAGACTTTTTAGGAATTACACTAATTTTCTAGGTTACTATGATATATTAGTATTTATTTTATCAACTTTTTTATAACATATAATTCTGTTATGACTTTCACAAAAATCATATATCAAATAGTGTCAAAATTGATACAAAATATTTTTTAAATAAAATATTATATTATTAATTGTTATTTTATTCCTAAAAAACTAAGGTTCGGCCAAACGACTTAGATAAGGATATATATATTAATAATAAACAATTTGGGGTTCGTTTGGCATGATATAGTAAGTGTATTAACCATATTGTGTAAGAAAACAAAAAGACACGGTAAAAGTTAAATTATTTAACTTAGAGTTAAATCTAATTGATAAGGTTAAAATAATAACCTAAACTTGTCTAAATCCTATTGGTTGATAGGATTTCGACCCATCCCCACTTTAGCTTCGAAATAAGACCCTTTGGAACCATTATAAACCGATTTTGTCTTTAATATAAAATAATATTTTGAGATATTCCTAAGGTGTCCCTCTCCTCCCTTATAAAAGGACACCTCCTCCCCCTCCTCCTCACACCAATTTGAGAACTCAAGCTCGGCCAACCCCTGAAAAAATACCTTCTCCACTTCCCTAGAATAATCCTAGAGGTCCTTCTCTTCTTCAAAGACCAATCTTAGTTCCCTAAGTGGAGGATTCAAAGAGGTGTTCCAAAGAAGAGGTAATATCCATTACCGATCTTTTCAATTTCTTTCTTCTTCAACTTCTTCTTCTTTACATGTTTCATGATAAATTAATAACATCAGTATTTATTATATACTGATATGTTATTATAAATATGAAACAACTCTAATTAACCTTCTATCCATCCTACAGAGAAAGGAAATCACCGCGCGTGCGTACGTACGGAATATCGTCTCCACGTCGTGGTGTAATCTATTTTCCGTCACCACCTTAATTGGATGGGTATAATGATGTAATGAGTAAATATACATGATTATTATAAAGTTATATTGATACTGAAATGGTATACATACACTTCAACACAATTCCACGACCACGGGAACGATATCATCGCTCGTGCGTACGTACGGACTACCGTCTCCACGACGCGATGAGATTCATTCTCCATGTTAACCATTTAAGAATGATTACAAAGTATATATAAGAAATAATAATGAAATATATGACATTATAAGGCTACTGGATTTATGTATATATATATGTATGTCATCTACTTACTTCCATTCAAGACAATAAGGAAAGGAAAACAGCGTTCATGCGTACGTACGGACTACCGTCTCTATGAACGGTGTTTTTCATTTCATTTATCTATTTATTATATATATATATACTGAATATATATGATATATAAATAATATTTTATATTCTGGAAGTAAGTAAGTCATGATATAAGTAATAATAATGTCAAGAACATCAAGTCAAAACACCTATGATAAATGAAATGATTTTACCCAAAACGCTTCTTTAACATTGAATTTACAAAAGAACGGGTAATATAAAGTCATAAGTGAACCATATATGATATCATAACAATGAATATGATTCTGTAATAAGTCAATGACATTATTTAAATCATTATACAGGAGGTTCGGACACATACGAAGCAAATTGGACCTAAGGTAAGGGAAATATCACAATCTCATTTTTATCCGAGATTGTTTATATTTAGTATTTAATGGGTTGTATTTTATCATCCAAATCCATGTTTCCTAAATATGTAATCCTTCTAAAATAGTTTATATCCAATTTAACCCTTCGGTAAGTTTTTTGTAAAAGATATGAAAGGAATCTTTTGTCGTTTTTCGTATGAGGTACTTTTTGACTTTTCCGACAAAAGTACGAAGAATGTTTAATTTAACTTATACGGCATGAATGGATTTTTAAAACATTATTTCCAAGAATCTTACTTTAAAATTTTTCAAGTTTATTTTTAATCAACTTCTTTTAGTTTATAATTGTATGACATATTAAGAAAGGAAAACTGTTTTTGAAGAAGAAATGATATTTTCCTCAAGATTTCATTTCAAGTGTTTTATCAAAATTATTTTCCATCTAAGATAATATAGGGTTCTGTTTTTTTCCATATTATTACATTGATTTTATTATGTTGTGATGGAAGTATTTTTATGAATTCCTTGATCTTATATGAATTGTTTTATGATGTCATGTTGTTTAAGAATCCCATTTTTATTACATGGGTTATGAAATGATGTATGGTTTATGATTTTGTGGCACACATAAGAATGGTATCATTATGAGATGGGTGGGACCTATATATCCCTCCAATGCATTGGGTAATGATTTTATATCTCATGAGATAGGCATGACTGGAATGGTAGGTTATACCGGTTCAGTGAAACAGGACTGAAACGAGGGTGACTCGGTTCAGAAAGGGACTTTGTCCACTAAGATAGTCTTGGCAATGAGTCTTGACTAACAAGAAATGATTCTCTATGATTATGTGTGTATGCCACAATGTTTCATGTTTTATGTTATGATTATTGGGATTTCATTTCACTACTATGATTTATCCCATGTTATGAAATTATGATCTCTTTTGCAGGTTAAGATTTCCAAAAGTTATGTTCTTATGAATATGATGTGATTGATTTCTCTTTTGTTTACCCTTACTGAGCATTTGAGCTCACCCTTTTATGTTTTCTTTTCCCCGGGATATAAAGAAAGGTTTTATGTAAAAAAAGGGAAGATCTTTATGGGAGATATTGAAGATCTTTCACCACGATTAGAATATTATGTTCCGAGTTTCAAAAGACACTGAACTATTACGATCCTTGTGTGTGTGTTTTTGTTATGTACTAAGTATTCCGCAAAAGTAATGTAAAGTTCATGTACGTCAGGATTTGGGTCTCTACAATTTTTACCTACCCGTAAATTTCAAGGGAATTTTTTTCTTAAATTATTTGTATTTTTTTTAGTACGCAGTTTCTGACGGTACCTGATTCTGAGGCCTTCTGTGCCCGGATTTTTTATCTGAATTTTTGTTAATCTTAAATTAATACGCGTATGCAGTTTTCCTGATAAACTGGAATAACTCTTAAACGGTTACTCGGATCAGAAATCTGAGGACATGATTGTGCTCAGGATGGCGGTTTTACCCTAGGTGTGACTTAAATTTAGTCGGCACATGCCTCCTATGAGAAAACCCAAAAATGGCATAACTGTAAATAAAATAATTAAATAAAGTTATTTTATTTTTCAAATTCTTATAACTCACAAACGGTAACTCGGATTAAAAATCCATGACCACTAATGAACTCGTGAGGGTATGCTTCCTTTAAGCAGATACTAACTTTGGCCGGTGCGAGCCACTTGAGAAAGTTAGTTTTTGGCCATAAATAAAATAATTAAGTGACAATTATTTTATTTTAAATTTCATAACGTCAAAATGGTAACTCGAATTGAAAATACAAGGGTACCATTGAGTTCTTTGGGGCGTGTTTCTCTTAGGCAGAGCCTAATATTGACTGTAGTGGGTCGAGGTTGACTGATAAAAATTTTCTGAACTTTTTTTCGGGTACGTTCAGTAAACGTATGAGCGGCGTTTTATAACTTTTAAACCGGTGCACGGAATCGAATTCCAATGGCATCGTTGAACTCGAAGTGCCGATGTTCACTTAAGAATACTTTCACCTCAACAGCGTATGATCGGGTATGAAAGTTAGTTTTTGGGGTTTTACGTGGGTTAATAAAATAAAATAATTTAATAATTTATTTTATTTTGTTAAACAAATGAAGTGCGGATAAAGTGGTTAGAAGCTCCACTTGGGAGTTGGTGGCGCAACCGCCACACCCTAACCTCCCATTTAATGGGGAGGGAGAGAAAACCTCTCAACTCCCCCCCATCAATTAATTTTATATGTCGACGTAAAAATAATTGCAGTCAATTAATTTTATGGGTCAACGTAAAATCAATTGTTGTCAGTTAATTTTATATGTCGATGTAAAATTAATTTCTCTCAATCAATTTTATGAGTTGACGTAAAATTAGTTTTTCTCAGTTAATTTTATGGGTCGACGTAAAAATTAATTGTTGTGAGTTAATTTTATGTGTCGACATGAAATTAATTTCTACCAATTAATTTTATGTTTCAACATAAAATTAATTCATGTCATATGTTTTGACACAGGCTATGTGGGAGAAACTTCTTGGCATCCTCCACTCTTAAGTTGTGCCAACGCACCTCTTAAATTGTGCCAATGCAATTTAATTCTCCCTTTCCTCTTTTTAAATTATGTAACCGCATCGTTGGAATTTAGGAAGGTTCCTAATAAATGAACCGTCATAAATTCCATGATGGTTACATAACTCTCCCCCTCTCCTATATATAGGGAGTTTGGGAGATGGTTTTGGGATGGCTTCACCAAATGACAGAGCGCTGGTAAAGTATTATGATGCCCAACACTTGGGGAAATCATATCCTCTCTAACGAAGAACGTGAAGAATGCCAACGACGGTCTTCCACGCGATTCTTCTTCGACCTTCCTTCCACAGAAACCTATCCTCCGCAACATTGTCAATGAACCAACACAGCTTGGAATTCGGGATGTGTGGCGGACGCGACGAACGACGGTCTTCATCATCTTCCTTCCGCGAATCCTCTAATGAGCGACGAGCAAGAGGTAGGGGTTTTATTTTTATATAATGTATGAATCTTTCCCATGTTCTTCCTTTCTCTCAAAATGAAGAATGATTGTTGTTGTACTTCATACTTGCAGGAACCTATTGGTACCACCCTAAAAACATCGACGACGGGACGACCTTATTAGAGGTTCTGTTGGAGATCAAGGATCGACAGGAGCGGGTCCATTATGGACGGTCGGTTCCTCTAGTGCGAATTCGCTGGTAGCACGAGAACCTCCAGGAGAGCACTTGGGAGCAGGAGGCTCAGATGCATGCTCGGTACCTCTTTTAGTTTCCCTAGTTTGTGTTATAGCTTTACGGGGATGTAAAGCCCTATGGTCGGAGTACTGTAAAGACACGTAAATTTCAAGGAATTTTTTTATTAAATTCTTTATAATTTTTCGAGTACGCATTTTCTGACGGCACCTGATTCTAAGTCCAGGTGTGCCCGGATTTTTTTTTCTGAAGTTTTGTTAAGCATAAATTAACGCGCGTAAGCATTTTTCTTGAAAAAGTGGAATAAATCTTAAACGGTTACTCGGATCAGAAATCTGAGGACACCATTGTGCTTAGGATGGCTGGTTTACCCTATGTGTGACATAAGATTAGTCGGCGCAGGCCTCCTATGAGAAAACATGAAAATGCCATAACTGTAATTAAAATAATTAAATAAAGTTATTTTATTTTTCAATTTCTTATAACTCACAAATGGTAACTTGGATTAAAACTTTGAGACCACCGCTGAACTCGTGAGGGTATACTTCCTTTAAGCAGATACAAACTTTGGCCGGCACGAGCCACCTAAGAAATTTAGTTTTTTGCCGTAAATAAAATAATTAAATGACAATTATTTTATTGTAAATTTCATTACTTCTAAAAGGTAACTCGAATTGAAAATCCTAGAGTACTGTTGAGTTCGTTGGGGAATTTTTCTCCTAAGCAGAGCCTAAACTTGACCGCAGTGTGTTGATGGTGACTGATAATAATTTTCCAAACTTTTTTTCAGGTACGTTTAGTAAACGTACGATCGGCGTTTTATATCTTTTTAACCGGTGCTCAAAATCAAATTACGAGGGTACCGTTGAACTCGCAGCGCCGATATTCTCTTAAGAAGACTTTCACCTCAACGGTGGATGATCGGGTATGAAAGTTAGTTTTTGGGGTTTTACATGGGTTAATAAAATAAAATAAGTGAATAATTTATTTTATTTTAATAAACACAAGCAGTGCAGATAATGTGGTTAGAAGCTCCACTTGGGAGTTGGTGGTGGAATCGCCACACCCAAACCTCCCATTTAATGGGGAGGGAGAGGAAACCCCTCAACCCCCCCTATCAATTAATTTTATATGTCGACATAAAATTAATTGCACTCAATTAATTTTACGGGTCGACGTAAAATTAATTGTTGTCAGTAAATTTTTTATGTCGATGTAAAATTAATTGCTCTCAATTAATTTTATGAGTTGACGTAAAATTAATTGTTGTCAGTTAATTTTATGGGTCGACGTAAAAATTAATTCTTGTGAGTTAATTTTATGTGTCGACGTGAAATTATTTTCTATAAATTAATTTTAGGTGTCAACATAAAATTAATTCGTTTCATATGTTTTGAAGAAGGATATGTGGGGGAAACTTCTTGGCATCCTCCACTCTTATATTGTGCCAACGCACCTCTTAAATTGTGTCAATGCAATTTAATTCTCCCGACCCCCTTTTAAAATTAAGTAACCACATCGTAGGAATTTATAAAGGTTCCAAATAAATTAACCATCATAAATTCCATGATGGTTACATACCTCTCCCCCTCTCCTATATATAGGGAGTTTGAGAGAAGGTTTTGGGACGGCTTCACCAAACGACGAAGCGCTGGTAATGTATTGCAACACCCAACACTTGGGGAAATCATATCCTCTCCAATGAAGAATGTGAAGAACGCCAACAACAATCTTCCACACGATTCTTCTTTGACCTTCCTTCCCTAGAAACCTATCTTCTGTAACATCGTCAATGAACCGACACAGCTCGGAATTGGGGATGTGTGGCGGACACAACGAACGACAGTCTTTATCGTCTTCCTTCCACGACTCCGCTAATGAGCGACGAGCAAGAGGTAGGGGTTTTATTTTTATTTAATGTATGAACCTTTCCCATGTTCTTCCTTTCACTCAAAATGAAGAACAGTGGTTGTTGAGCTTTATACTTGCGAGAACCTATTGCTACCACCCTAAACGCGGAGGGTTCGGGCCAAACCAACATGGCCCGACCCCTTCGTTGGTCTTTTTGTAATGACTCCATGACATCAAGGCAATGAGTCGATGATGACGAAGGTGGAGAACAAAGGCCACGCTACCCACAACCTCCGTGAACTACGCCGCCCCAACGGCCCCCTGGCGCACACCCGGTGCCCCGCGCCCCTGCTGGCGCGCTGCCGGCCCACCCGCGGTGCCCTGACAGCTCACCCCATTATCACGACCCATCCTCGGGGCCCGTTCCGTGACTACCCCAACCTTCCTTCCATAGTCCAGGGGCTAGCGACTAGCACCAAAGGCGTAAATCCTGATAAAAAGGGAAGGCATTGCCTTTATGAAATGAAAACAAACACACAACCAGAGTACAAGCTGAAGAAAACACTAAGTAAAGTAATAAGACAAGTGTGATGAAAGTACAAATGGGGCTGGAAATACCAGCTCAACAGTAAAGTAAAAGAAAAAGAAAAAATAGCAGGAAGGTTTCAAGATGCTCATGGATCATACTCTGGAGTTCCTACCTGAAAGGTAGGTACATATGGCCACCTCAACTCCCCACATCCGTCTGTCACCTCCGGGTACCGTCTCATCATGAAGTCCACCTCCGGGTACCGTCTCATCGTGAAGTCCACCTCCGGGTACCGTCTTGTCGTGAAGTCCACCTCTGGGTACCGTCCAGTTCTACAAGACTCAACCACGATCAGTGTTGTCCGGCATCTGCATCCAACACAACAAGGTGCGGGTATAGCCCGTGCAGGGGTGAGTATAACGATACGTAGTAGGGACCCCAAGACCCTCAAGGTCTCACTAAATCCAAAAAGGATTAACCACAACGGAAAATCTAAACAGATAACCATTACTTAGGTATATTACCAAACATATACCTAAGTTATCAAAAAACCCATATCAATCACGAGGAAAACACAAAGGTCATTGACTCAGCTCAAACCAGGATTTTTATTCATGATGATGAAAAACACGGCTATCGGAGAACTCCTCCTCTGTCGAGTGCAGTAGTACTATCATGACTCTGAGGTGTCACTCACTAACCTTAGACTACTGAGGTACTCCTCCTATCAAGTACCGCGGGTCTGCCACCTCACAAATTATTTCTCCTCCGCCACAGGTCTTCCACCTCACACAGTAGTGCTCCCCCTCATAGACTACAGAGGTACTCCTCCTATCGAGTACCATGGGTTTTCCACCTCACAATGTAGTGATCCTCCGCCATGGGTCTGCCACCTCACAAAGTAGTGCTCCCCACTAGGCTATGCAAGTCACTCCGAATCAAATCGAACGACCAGTCATCAGGTCTCAGCCAGCTACAAGGTCACCGTACTTCGTATTCTCGCCTCCGGGAGGATCCTCTCCACGAGCCACTAGTCGATACTCCAAGTATCATAATGTCCGAAGAAGAAGTATCACAAGGACTGCCTCTCACAGGGGTCTTAATGCAATAGACGGTGCTTCAATCAGATGTCCGGTTTGTGAGATATTAGCCTCTTTGTTCTGGGGGCCTGGTTGGTTTCGTATACGAACCAACCCGGTCGTATCTCAACTATACCCCAAACTTCAATGGGGTATACTCAAAGGGATGGTTATGCTCTAAGAGTAGCGGTTCCACTGACGGTTCATCAAACGGACGTCTGGTGCCAAAGATATGTCTCCAGAAGGTAATGGGATCGTAATGAGCTTAGGTCCGGTTCGACTTGGTCAGACCAACTCAACCTAACCCAAACTGGGCTGACCTGGTCTGGGTTGACCCGGTCAGACTCACTTGGTCTGACCCGACCCATTGGGTGAGTCAGCCCGCTATGTTTTGACCCGGTCCACTAGGCCTGGCCCAGCGGACCGTGAGGGCGGTTCAACCTGATAGTCGCCACGTAGGCGGCTCAGTAACTCGTCTCGGGAGACCGGGCTTGTTCGACCAGCGACCTCGCTGGGGATTCACGAGCCGGTTCAGCTGGCCTGTGATCGGGAGGCCAGTGGGCAGACCGCGCCGGCCACGGGCGGGCCGGCTGGGCTCTGGCTGGCCGAGGGTACACAAGGTAGGGCGTGGGTGTGCCAGGAAGGGTGCCGAATGCCAGGCAGTGCGTGGGGGCATGTCGGGTAGCGTGACAGGGCACTGCGGGGGCACCGGGTTGCGCCGGGCACGCCGCTGGCAGGGGCACCGGGCAGGACGCCGGCTCGGGCACGGGGCACTGGGCCTGCAGTGTAGCACACCGGGGGCATCGGGCTGGTCCAAAAGGGCACCGGGGGCCCAGTGGGGAGCACTTCTTTGTGAGGTGGAAGACTCATGGCGGAGGAGCACTACTTTGTGCGGTGGAAGACCCATGGCGGAGGAGCACTACTTTGTGAGGTGGAAAACCCGCGGTACTCAATAGGAGGAGTACCTCAGTAGTGTAAGGTTAGTGAGTGACACCTCAAAGTCATGAAAGGACCACTACACTCGATAGAGGAGGAGTTTTCCAACAGCCGTGTTTTTCATCATCGTGAATAAAAATCCTGGTTTGATCTGATTCAATGACCTTTGTGTTTTCCTCATGATTGAGATGAGTTACTTGATAACTTAGGTATATGTATGGGCATATACCTAAGTAAAGGTTATCTGTTGAGATCTTTCTTTGTGGTTAATCCTTGTGGGATTTAGTGAGACCTTGAGGGTCTCGAGGTCCCTACTGAGTATCATTATACTCACCCCTGCACGGGCTATGCCCACACCTTGTTTTGTTGGATGCAGACAATGGACATCACTGATCATGGTGGAGGCTTGTAGAACTGGACGATACCCAGAGGTTGACTTCATGATGAGACGGGACCTAGAGGTGGACTTCACGACGAGACGGTACCCGGAGGTGGAATTCATGACAAGATGGTACCCGGACGTGACAGACGGACGTGGAGAGTTAAGGTGGCCATCTGTACTTACCTTTCAGGTAGGAACTCCAGAGGACGATCCAGGAGCAGCTTGACACCTTCCTGCTATTTTGTCTTTTCCTTTACTTTACTGTTGGGCTTGTATTTCCGACCCCCTTTGTACCTTCATCACACTTGTCTTATTGATTTACTAAGTGTTTTCTTCCACTTACTCTTGTTGTGTGTTTGTTTGCGTTTAATAAAGGCAATTCCTTCTCTTTTTATCGGGTTTTACGCTTTTGGTGTTAGTCGCCATCCCCTGGCCTATGGAAGGCAGGCTTGGGGTAGTCGCGGCACGGGCCTCGAGGATGGGTCGTGACATTATGATTTATAGTATCCTCTAGTTCGCAGGTGGCTTCTTCATATTTTTTGTTCCTCCACAATACTTTAGCATGGTTTGTGGTCTTGTAGCGTAGAACCATTTCTATACGATCCAAGATATCCACCTGTTTCTCCTCATAAGAGAGGTCATGTTCTAGTTACACTACCTCATGATTCAGTACATGTCATGGGTCATTTATATACATCCTCAAGAGGGATACATGTAATAAATGATGAACTTGATCTAGATTTGGAGTATGTGAATTTAGAAAGGCCACTGCTACTATCCGATTATGGTTTTCATAGGGGTAAATGTACTTGGGTTTGAGCTTCCCATTATTTCCAAACTGCATGAATCTGTTCCATGGAGATATTCAAAGTAATGACTTGTCACCAACATCAAACTCCATGTAAATTAGATGGTTATCAACAAATCAATCCGACCAACTCTAAGAAGCCTTAATGTTCTGTTGGATGGGATGAACGTTTTATGACATATCATACACAAGATCATGCCCATGAAACTTTCTCTCACTAGCTCCATCCCAACAAGTTGGATTTCTACATCTCATCCCATATAAAGCTTTATAGGGATCCATTATAATGATATAGAAAAAGTTATTTTTTACGAGATCTCAACTATTTGGATATGTTGATCTAATCCACCTTTATATTCCATTAAGCAAGTTTATAGCATGTCCATGAGTGTTTAAGTTGTAAATTTGTATTGCCTATCAGTTTAGGGGTGATAAATTGTACTGAAATTCAATTTGGTACATAGATCATGATGAATACTTCTCTATAAATTTAATGGGAACCTTGGGTCATGATAAGATATGATAGATACTTTTTCCCCCACGTTGCCTTACCACTTCGATTACGTAAATCCTGGAAAGTTAATCAGGAGGGATATCTTCCCAAGTATAGATAAAATTGGAAGTCTGGGTGAGATGGTCCACTCTAACCCATATCTCATTGTTTCCTTAGGATTTTTAGGATACCATTGAAAATTAACATAGTGAAATTGTCCCACTTACATGCTGTCATGGGTAGTGGTTTTAATACCCCATAACAAAGTTTTTTCTCTTCCTTCACATGCTGACACACCAAGAACCTTGTCGCGTAGTCGGTAATCTCTATTTTCATGTTACCCCCCAAATAATGATGTAATGAACCAGGTATTAATAGAATAATATTTTTTTATTTCTATTAATATTTATGAATAAGACATTAATTTTATGTTAATGGGGACACTTTTTCTGATATCGTAATCGACATGCAACAATGGGTTTCTCTAAAATATTATGATGCACACAACATTGATTTATACCGAAATATAATACAATAATTGTAATATTATTTTAAATGGTAGATAATGCCTAGATATTGGAATGGAAGGAATGAATAGTATAAACTGAATTATAAAAATATGGTTTTCAGTTGATTAAATAATTATTCACTGGTTACCAATTTTTTTATAAATGGAAACAGAAACCAATTTATTATAAATGATGTGTTTTAATGAAGTTTTATTTAAAAAAGAAAATAATTGTTTTTATAATATCATGTTACTATTTATGTAAATTATTTAATGAAAAATATATGTTATATATTCCATGAAATGTTTTAAATTCATATTATATGTTTTATAGATATGATATAATAAAAAATTCAATTTTTTAGATAAAAGAATTATTTTTCTAAAAATGCAGTTTTACCACCTTTTGATGGAAAACTCTTTTTAAATTTTATTTTTGACACCTTTATATGTACTATTTGACAAAATAAACGTCTGATTTTGAATTATAACATCAATATTTACTTTTTACATTTTTGATATTTTTCTAATAACTATCATGTTTTGATAATTAGTAAAAATATGATAAATTTTAATTAAAAACATCTTTTTTGTATTGAGATAATTTATATGGTTAAATCATTTTATTTATTAGTTTTAAAGTATAAATGGAATATATTTTTATCATTTAATAAAATTTTGGTCATTTTAGGTAATTTATAATCAAAATTGGACATAAACACATGTCAATCATTTGATACAAAATATTTCTTTAAAAACCTTTTTTCATTTTGACTACGAGAATTATTTTGAAATTAATTTCTGAAACATATGTGTCTCGAATTAGGAAAAATGGATTCCATATTTTCAATCAGATGTTCCATATTTTTCAAATGGGTGCCTTTTAGTTATGGACATTATTAATTGTATATTCAGTAATTATTTTATTTACCATGGTTAAAGGGTAAATATGGTAAATAACGGTAAAAATATTATTATAATAATATTAAACTACCTGAAGAAAATTCATAATACTATTTTATGTGATATGTAATACCATGTTCATCCTTGGTTAGATTTGGAGACCTCATGGAGCCACATGGATATTAAAATTACATTTTATATGATGCAATTTAATGTAAAAAGAAATAGGACATAAACTTGTATCTTTTACTAAAAAAATTAATGTGGGGATATGTAACTGATATCTTTGAATAAAAATATCCATCAGAAGGAAAACATATTTTTTTATCATGGTATTTTATTTATAATTTTTATATTTTCAATAAACAATTTTAATTATTACACAGTGATGATGTAATGATATCATCTTTAACGAAGGATTAAAATAAATGATATTATAAATATTAAAATAAATTTAATTTGAATATTTTTATTTCATCAATAAATTTTCTGGATTATGTTTACATATTAAATTTGAGTTAATTATTTTTTCAAAGGAATCATGTTTTTATGAATTATTAAATAGTCAAATATTTATTTGTGTCCAAAATTGACATAATTCATAATTTAAAATATAAAATAGTTTATTATATTAAATTCCAAAAAAATATAAGATTTCGCCAAATGGTTAAGATAAGTCCTAATATTTCATTAATGTATTTTTGGTTCTTTTTACATGATTTGGTAATATTATTAACCCAAAATGTGTAAATAACATGATGTCACTATAAGAATTCAAAGTGTAAAAAGGGTTAAACCCAAAAGATAAAGAAAAAAATATTAAAAACTTGTTTAAAAATTATTGGATGATTTTTATTTGAACCAAAATCATATGATCTTCAAATTAAATTAATTTTTGGACCATTTTTATTCAAAAATGATTTATAATAAATTAATTTTTCTAGACTTTCCTAATGTGCCCCTCCTCCCTCTTAAAAAAGGCTACCACCTCTACCCACAAAACACACCCCTATCAAGCCCCTTTTATTATCCAAATTATTCCCATATAAGCTCCAAAATTAGTTCCCTTCCTTATATAATACATACCTTGGGATGAAAAAAATACAAGAAAGCCTTTTGTATCAAATAAAAAAACGATACATGATTTAGAGGTAACGTATTCACTCAAGTTATTTTATTTCATTTTACTTATCCAATACCTATTATCCTCTTATTCTTTTATTACATAAAAAATTCTTATCTTAAATATAATATTATTTCATTATGAGATTTATTCAAACTACACTTCCAAACACCTCCATCTATGGGATATGAAAATATTATTTCTGTGTAACGCGAACTACCAGCTCAAAAAATGATTATTGTTCAATTTTCCCCTACCACCAGTAATGGTGGCCATTATTATGGAACTATTTTGATATATGATATATAGTATATATATATATTTTCTCTATTGTTATTTTATTTATTTACAATATACCTTTATGCTTTTCATAATATGCATGTTCGATAATTTGATTTGAGGAAGTGTGGACTACCGCCCCCACAAAGTGGTATGACTCATTAATCCATACACGGAATTCATAAACCATGGAATTAATTAAATCATGTAAAAAAATAACATATATATTTTAATTTAATTATAATATACCTATGTATCATTTTTTATTACAATTAATTGAAGGCCGCATTTATGCGTTCATACAGCCTACCGTCTCCTCGAACAGTGAATTTCATTTCTTAACATAAAATTCCATGTACTATTATAAATAAATATATTATAGATATGTATGATATTTATATCATTATTAATATTCGGGAGATAATGGTATTTTCACCACATTGAAAAAATTTAATTATAACAAGTTCGTTTTTGACTCAAGTATCGAACATAGACAAAATGACGGATATGAACGTCAGCAATTATATAATTATTATAAAAAATTCATAACTGATATGAATGGTTTTATAATAATGAAAATGGTTCTAAAGAAAGTATACATTTATCTCATTTTATTATTTATGAATATAAATAATGAACAAGATAAGTGAGACTCATGGTAAGGGACTTCATCTCAATCTCCTTTCATTAAGGTATATTTTTGTTTATACATGACCTCCTCTTATACAATGTATAATTATAATATTTTTCTTTTAATTCAATTCAATGGTTTTCAAAATGATTCTTTTTTTATTAAGGATTTTACTAGACAATAAAAATAATGTTTCATTTTAACGTTGGTAGTGACAACTACCTTTTCTACCTCTGCAACCATTATTTGATATTTAGTTTCCTCTAAAAGATGTAATGTTTTTAAAATGAAAAGTAAATACCATATTCCTTTTTATTTAATTTGCTATTGAAATTTTTTACTGAAGTAAATGATTATATTAATATCTTGAAATGATATATTGTGATTAAATTGTTGAAATGTTATCTTTATTTTATTCTTTTTTTCTATATTATGAATATTTTATGGTTATAGGGGGTTGTTTATGTATAAAAGAGGTTTCATGATAAACCAAGGGTGGATGAGCCGGATATAGCACTCCAATGCATTGGATAATGTGAAAGATGTAAAAATTAATGTTTATCCTAAGAGATTTAGGGAATATACTTTGATGGGTATTCTAAATGTAACTTTTTATGTAGATGTGAAAGATACAATGTAATTATGTTATCGATGCCACAAGATACCTTTATGATTTTTGATTTCTATGAGTTATTCATAAATCTTATTATTTCATTTGGAATATTAAATAGCCTATTTTTTGTGAGTAAAATGTTTGATTTCATTAATTTGTATGTATTCATGGACTAATGCTTTCTTTCCTTATTTTATATCCCTTACTGTGATTTTTTTCACATCCAATGTTTTTGGAACATTTTTTGCAGGGTATAAGTAAGGGTAAGATAATGGATGAATTATATAATATTTTTATCAAAAAAAATAATTCTTTTTTTATTTACATATATTTATTATTGTGAAAAAAATTGATAGAGTAAAAGATTCTAATTTGTAATATTTTAGATGTAAATTAATAGTTATGGCCAAATTATCAAAAAAAAAAACTAAACCTGAAAATACCCTCAATAATAATTCTAGACTAAAATCAAGAATATTTAATGTTTAAGGCTATGTCCTAAGAGTTGGTAACATAGGTCGGTTTACATACCTTTAGAGGTTATTGTGTTTTTTAAGCATAAGTGACATGACCATAATGGTTGGCATATTTGAAAGTGTCATAGTTATTTTAGATAAATTGATTTAGTATAAGATAACATGAAAAATTATATCATTGTGTTTACCCCACTCTTAAGATAGTATATGATGATTTTTCTAATATAATCACACTTTCCTTTTTGGTTTTAGTAAATGGATATATCTTGGAGGAACCAGCGTAACAATCGATGGGAAGGAAAATGTGGTGGTTTATGACTAAGAAACTGAATGAAATGGGAGATGAAATGATAACACTTGTAGTTATTCTTAACTTCTATTTAGAGTCAAAAATTACCACCTTAACCAGGGTGATTTTTCTATGTGATCATGTATGTGAGAGATGAAACCCTATGGATGTTCAGGTAATAATCCTAAAGGTATGTATATTCAAAAACCAATGTGTTGTGGATGTGGAAAGAAACACCTAGGAAAATACATCAAATGGATGGTAAGATGTTATTTATGCACTTATAAGAGTAATAATTCAATAACATTCCATGGAAAAATGACGTGTTATGTTTACTCCATGAAAGGGAATGATATTCCTTCCGAGGGATCAATTGAATTTTTCCAAAGTGGTGTGATTTTTCATTATGAAAATTGATGTGATACGAAAAAGGTTTAGGAATGGGATCTGCAGTACCATACAAACATATGTTCACCAATACCTAATGTCATTCCAATTAAAGATGAGGAAATTGAAAATGTCCTAGGAAAGGTATGGATTATTTCTTAGCTCATGTTATGACATTGTTGAATCATAGGACATTATGCATGATTTTTTTGTTGGAAATATGTATAAAAGAATAAGATGGAAAAAACAAGGATAAAGGATCATTAAAAATGTTTGATGAATAATATTTCTACATTTTATGAATTGAGGAGTTATGTCATATTTATGGATGGGGATATGTTGAAATGTATTATTGATGGGATTAATTGGAAGACTTCTATTAATTTTTACGCTTAAATATTTTTATAAAAATGATAATCGAGGAAGAGTTGTTGTAACGCCCCGACCCCAGCTACCCAGAGTCGGTGCATTAATTACATAACATTGGCATGATCACTAGAAAGATCAAATCTCGAAAGACCGATTGGTTTAGTAGCCTTGGAAACACTAGATATATTCATAAGTTTTACATTACATAATAAAATGAAAAACTACTACAACAACAAAATGTTTCCACAGTCCACACTATAATCCCCTCATAATATCCCTGCAGGTCATTCATAACTTACATCTTCACTTCCTGGGAAAAATAAAACATAGAAAAGGGGTGAGCTCAAATGCCCAGTAAGGATAACAATATAGCGGAAACTTTCATCAATAAGAATAAACATTTAAGGCAATGTATAACTAAAACAAAAGCCTTTTAAACATGAACTTTCAACATGGTATGGCATAAATAAAATGAAATAATGCCATTTACTTATTCACATGGATATTCTACTAATCGAATAATCACATGCAAAAATCAATAACCACTTTCATAATGTTGGAATGCATAATGCCAGACTATCATAACCACATAGCCAAGGCCTCGTGCCAAGACTACAAATAAGATTTTGTCAAGGCCTTGTGCCAAGACACTAGTTTGTCTCATGAGACCTACCGATGCATCGAGGAGCTATAGCGGGCTCCACCCGTCACTTATTAAGTCCAATGCATTCCTATATGAAAAGGTTTAAACATAACATAAACATTCGTATTAAAACTAGTATACGAAATGTCAATAATTTCACCATAAACTATGAATGGTATAAAAATAGCACATCCATAGTCAAACATATCACAAAACCTTCAATACAATATAGAAGTTTTGTATCATAATAAATCAACTTCAAATAATCTTAAAATCCATCAAAGGATGTTGACATAGATGAAATCAAAATTCTTTTTAAAGAAACATCTCCTTTTATTTTGAAATCATTTAAGATCCATATAAAATAAAACATTTTCTTTGAAAATATTCTTATAAGCTTGTATGGAAAGCTTTGAAGATTTTATAACGGCGTAAAATAACCGCACCCGCCGTATAAGTTAAAAAAACATTCTTACCTCAATTCTGTCGAAAAGGTTAAAAAGGACCTTGTTTTGAAAACGACGGAAAGATTCCTTTATAAACCTCTTATAAAAAGTCAAACAAGGTTATAAATAGTAAAAATGTTTTGAAATACATTTCGAAGAAACATGGATGTGGATGATAAAGAGATCCCAGTAGATTATTACGTATAATACAACCTCGGATAATGAAGAGATTGTGAAATAACCCTTACCTTGTACTTTTCCTTGGTTGGGGTAGGTTAACCTCCTGTATAATGGTGAAATAATTGTTATTAAATTATACAAGAATCATATATATTAATATGATATCATATATGATCTTTTAACATTGATTTATTAATAATATCTTAGAATTATCATCGTTTCGGGTGTTAACTTACTCATTTTCTTTTATATGTTTTTTTACATAAGCCATGTTTGTTGTATCTTATTCATATCCAGAATGATATCAAGTCCTTAAACATCATTTTTAAATCATAAAATGATAATTATTCTTGAATGGATACGATGGAGAATGAATCTCATCGCGTTCGTGGAGACGGTAGTCCGTACGTACGCACGAGCGACAATATCATTCTTTTGATATTAAAATAATATATAAATGAATGGTATATCATATATACAGAATCATTAACATGTTATATTTATTATTTACATGAGTTACACATCATTATTATACCCATCCAAATAATATTATATTAAATAACAATTACACCACGACGTGGAGACGGTAAGCCGTACGTACGCACGTATGGTGACATGTTATTCAAAGGGTGGATAGAATACTGAATATGGTTGTACCATACTTATAATAACATCACAGTATATGTGAGATACTGGAGTTATTATTTTAGAATGGTAAGAACAAAGGAAGAAGAAGTGGAAGAAGAAATGAACTTAGAAAAGGGTGGTGAAATCATTACCTCTTCTTCGGGTTCTTCCTTTTGATTTGATCAAAAGGGCTCCTTAGGTTGGCTTTCTGATCAAACTAAGGCCTCTAGGTTGTATTGAGGGATGTTGGGAGAGTATTTGGGCAGAGTTTGGCCGAACCAAAAGACTTTGAAGGTGTGAAGAAATGAGAAGGAGGAGTGCCCTTTTATAAGAGGGGTGAGGGGCACCTTTGGAAAAGCTAGAAATATTAATTTATAATAAATTCATATTCGGTTTCTAATGGCTCCAAAGTTGACTATTCAAAGGATGAGGTGGGGATAGGTCGAAAACAACTCATCCAATAGAATTTAGACAGGTTTGGGTACTTATATTAACCTTATCTTTAATTATTAACTCTAAGTTAATTAGTTTCACTTTTACAATGTCTCTTTGTATTTTTATATAATATGGTTAATAAACTTACTATATACATCCAAGCGACCCCCAAGTGGTCCATTAATGATTAACCTATCATAATATAAGTCTCTTGGCCGAACCTTAGATTTTTAGGAATTTAATATCAATTAATAATATAATATTTGTTTTAAGAACTCTTTTATGTCAATTTTGACACTATTCAATAGTTGATTTTTTTGAAACTCATAACAGATTGATTACTTCGAACAAAGTCCATTAAATCAATCCTAATATATCATATTATCCTAGAAAATTAGTTTAATTCATTAAAAGTTTCATATTATATTTATTTGGGTATTTATAATATCAATTATTTTAATTTTTCACTATTATAGTAATTACTACATCATCATTGTGTCATAAATAAAATAAATTATTTAATGTCTAAAAATTATAAATAAAATATCATTATGTAGGAAATCTTTTTATATTTCTAATGAATATTTATAATCGACAATCCAACATGTATAACCCTATGTAAAAATTGTTCTTCTAAACGATGTAAGCTTATGCCATTTTTATTTTTATTTAAGTTTTATTAATATAATGTGTCATTATCACTTACAAGTGGATCCATGGGGTCCCAAAATAGACCCAAAGATTCCCATGGTCGACCATGTATCAACCAATAGGGTTAAGACACGTTTTAGGGTAATTTAATATTATTATAATATTATTTTTTAACCCTTATTTACCGGATTTACCCTTAACCATGGTAAATAAAATATTTACCGCAGTAATTATTCAAAATGTCTAAAAATAAAAGTTACCTATTTACACAATTTTAACATCCTGATTCCAAATATGGAATCCATTTTTCTAAATTCAAAACAAAGAAGTGGCAGAAATTAATTTAAAATTAATTCCCGCTGTCAAAACAAAAAGCGTGTTTTTAAGAGATAATAACTATCAAAAGATTGACACTTGTTTATGTTTTGTTTAATTGTAAAATTATGTCCAATTACCAACATTATATTAAATGGTAAAAATATATTCTAAATATACTTTAAAACCACTCAAATTCACAATTTATCACTATTAATTGTTTTGATTAAAAAAGTTGTTTTTAATTAAAATTTAGTAATTTTCACTATTCATCAAAATATGAAAGTTATCCGAAATGTACCAAAATTTCACCCTAGGCTAATTTTGATATTCCGAATCCAAAAATGAAGTCCATTTTGAAATATAGAATATATATGATTTCAAAAAGTAGGTATTACTATTCACAACGGCTAGTTTAATTAGTTGTGGTGTGTGTTAGAACTCGAGGTTGCGTACAACAAACGCTATCGCATTATTCGAAGGGAAACGTATCATAGAATCTTGGGGTGTTACATTCTCCCCTCCTTCAAATAATTGCGTCCTCGCAATTTCTAGGGTATTACTGCATAAAAAGACTCGGGTGTTTCTTCATCATAAGTTCCTCGGGTTCCCACGTTGCCTCTTCCATCTTATGATTTCTCCACAAAACTTTTACCAGACGCGTCGTCCGGTTTCTCAGCACTTGTTCTCTCGTATCAAGAATCTTGACGGGCTCTTCGCAATAAGACAGATCAGGTTCCAGTTCTAATTCCTCATAGGTGAGTACATGCGTTGGATCAGGCATGTATTTCCTCAACAGAGATACGTGGAACACATCGTGAACTTTGGAGAGACTTGGCGGCATTGCCAATCGGTAAGCTACAACCCCAATTCGTTCTAGAATTTCGAAAGGTCCGATGTACCTGGGACTCAATTTACCTTTCTTACCAAAACGTATGACTCCCTTCCATGGAGATACCTTCAGGAAAACATGATCACCAACTTGAAATTCCAAATCCTTCCTTCGATTATCGGCATAGCTCTTCTGCCTACTTTGAGCTGCTTTGATGTGATTTTGGATTACTTTCACCTTTTCCACCGTTTCCTCCACCAGTTCTGGGCCTACAAGTTTTCTTTCACCAACGTCATCCCAACAGGTTGGTGTAAGACATCTCTTTCCGTATAACGCTTCATATGGTGTCATCTGAAAACTCGAATGGAAGCTATTGTTATAGGAAAATTCTACCAGAGGTAAATATTGATCCCACATACCCTGAAAGTCAAGTGAGCAAGATCTCAACATGTCTTCTAAGGTCTGAATAGTCCGTTCTGATTGTCCGTCTGTCTGAGGGTGGTAAGCAGTGCTCAAATGAAGTTCAGTATCCAGGGATTTCTGAAGACTTTTCCAAAATCTTGAAGTAAAACGGGGATCACGATCAGAAACAATCGATAGGGGTACTCCATGAAGTCTCACAACTTCATTAATATATAGTCTTGCTAGACGTTCCAGGGGTAGATCTTCTCTTATAGCAAGAAAATGTGCTGACTTGGTAAGACGATCAACAATCACCCATATTGCATCATTCCTTCTAGGAGTCTTTGGTAGCCCCATGACAAAGTCCATCGTAATATTGTCCCATTTCCACTCCGGTATGGGAAGCGGTTGCATGACTCCTCCAGGCTGTTGCCTTACAGCTTTCACTTGTTGACAAACCATACATCTTGACACAAAATCAGCAATCTCCCTCTTCATGTTGTCCCACCAAAAATGTTCCTTCAAATCTCTATACATATTGGTGCTCCCAGGGTGTATAGAGAAATTGGAACTATGAGCATCATCCAGCAATTCCCTTTTTAGATCAGGTATATTGGGAACACAAAGTCTCTTCCCGAATTTCAAAAGTCCATCTTCATACACAAAGTCTCTCAATCTCCCATCATTCACAGCTTTAATCTTCTTTTGGAATTCTTCATCATCAGTCTGAGAACTCTTAATCCTTTCTAGTAAAGATGGTTTGGCAATCATTTGAAAAAGCATTGATGTTTCACCTTCCCTGGTTATTCCCATGTCCATCTTCACTAGCTCCATGAAAATTGGATCCCTTTCAATTCTCATATTGTTCAAAACTCCATGGTCTTTTCTACTCAAATCATCTGCCACCTTGTTTGCCTTCCCTGGGTGGTAGTGTATCGTACAATCATAATCCTTGAGTAATTAAAGCCATCTCCTTTGCCTCATGTTGAGTTCTTTTTGTGAGAAAATATACTTCAAACTCTTGTGATCAGTATAAATCTCACATTTTTCACCATAGAGGTAGTGCCTCCATATTTTCAAAGCAAAGATCACTGCTGCTAACTCGAGATCATGAGTAGGATAGTTTTGTTCATGAATTTTCAACTGTCGTGATGCATAGGCAATAACTGTATCATTCTGCATAAGGACACAGCCAAGTCCTTTCTTTGATGCATCACTATAAATAACGAACCCATCATTCCCCGATGGTAGAGTCAATATAGGAGCATTGACTAATCTTCTCTTCAGTTCTTCGAAACATTCTTCACACTCTTTTGTCCAAACAAATTTAACCCCTTTACGTGTGAGCTTCGTTAATGGGTTAGCCAATCGGGCAAAATTCTGGATGAAACGTCGATAATAACCTGCCAAGCCAATAAAACTACGTACCTCAGTTATACTCGTAGGTGCTGGCCATTCTTGGATTGCCTTGGTCTTAGAAGGATCAACAGAGATTCCATCTTTAGAGACAATATGGCCAAGAAAAGAAATCTCCTGAAGCCAGAATTCACACTTGCTAAACTTTCCATATAATTCATGCCTCCTCAGAGTCTTCAAGATAATGCGCAAGTGATTTTCATGATCTTTGTAGGTTTTGGAGTATACCAAGATATCATCAATAAATACCACCACAAATTCATCGAGATACTCCTTGAAAACTCTATTTATCAGATCCATGAATACAGAGGGTGCATTAGTCAATCCAAACGGCATTACAGTAAACTCGTAATGCCCGTACCTGGTTCGAAATGCTGTTTTCGGAATGTCTTCCTTCTTTACACACAACTGATGGTATCCAGATCGAAGGTCAATCTTTGAAAAGTATTGAGCTCCATGCAGTTGGTCAAATAAATCATCAATACGAGGTAGGGGATACTTGTTCTTTATCGTTATAGCATTGATCTCCCTGTAGTCGATACATAACCTCATAGATCCATCTTTCTTTTTAACAAAAAGAACAGGGGCTCCCCATGGAGAAACACTAGGGCGAATAAATCCCTTATTACTCAATTCCTCTAGTTGTTTCTTTAGTTCGACTAACTCTACAGTGTCCATTCTATAAGGGGTCTTCGATATAGGCCTTGATCCAGGAATCAAATCAATAGAAAACTCAACTTCTCGTTCTGAAGGATGTCCAGGTAAATCTTCCGGAAATACATCTACAAATTCTTTCACAATAGGTACATCCTCTATTTGAACATTCCTTTCCTCACCGACAGTTATTTCATTCTCTTCCTCCCCGATAATTGAATTAAGTTGAGCTACAGGGGGTGGATCTAAATAAGAATTAGGTGGTGACGATTCTGCTCTAAAAATAAGGTGTTCCTTATCATTATCATCAAGAATCGTAACCTCTTTCTTCTTACAATAAATCTTCGCATCATAGTCCGAAAGCCAGTCCATACCGAGGATTATATCAAACTCAATCATAGGTATGACGATGAAATCAGCAGATAAAGAAAATTTATGTGCTCTAATGGGGACTGATTCACAAAACTTTGTTGCAACGATACTTCCCTTAGGAGTTTTAACTGACAACTCCCTTATTAAATCAAATTGGAAATATCTAATTTTCTTAGCAAACTGGGAAGATATGAAACAATGCGATGATCCAGAATCAAATAATGCATTTGCTAAACTTGAGGAAACCATTAAATTACCTGCCACCACGTCTTTCGGAGCTTCTACCTCAGTAGTAGTGATAGCATAAGCCTGGCCTTGATCCCTTGGCCTTTTCTGAGGTAAGTTCTCCTGACGCTTAGGACATGCATTTGCATAATGCCCCATCTCCCTGCAATTGTAGCACTGAACGTTGGTAGCTTCCTTCTTCCCCTTGCAATCATGAGCTTGGTGGCCTTTTTCACCACACTTGTAACAGACTCCCATTCCCTTCAAGCAAGTACCAGGATATTTCTTCCCGCATTTACCACAAGATGGATATTCAACCTTTCCCTTCTTCCCCTTATTTCCATTCCCAGATTGATCAGCAGGTCTCTTCTTTTCTTGCTTTGCTTTAAAGTCATAAGACTTAGAGAATTCCTTTTCGGTCTTTATAGCACATGAGACAATGTCTTCGTACGATGAAAAGGATTGTGAGACTAATGCTCGACGGAGAAATGGTTTTAACCCATCAAAGAAACGATCAATCTTACTTCTTGGGTTGCGAATATAATCTCCAGCATACCTCGCTAACCTTGTAAAGTTAGCCTCATACTTTGTGACATTCTCATCCTCCTTTTGTCTCAAACTCAGAAATTGTCTTTCCATATCTGCTCGATGGTCGCGAGGAAAGTATTTTTCTAAAAACAGATCTTTGAATTCCCTCCATTCCATATTTGATACTTCATCATCTTCCTTCGTATTTTGAATCAATGACCACCATTGATCAGCATCTCCAGTGAGGCGGTAAACTGCCATGGTAACTTTTTCCCTTTCACTACTCCCCAAAGCCTGAAATATTTTCTCTAGGGAAAATATCCATTGCTCAGCTACTAAGGGATTTGTATTCCCATTGAACGTTGGTGGTTGTTGCCTCATGAATCGATCTAACATTGATCCTCCACGCTGCGGATCAGGGTGCTCCATACGGGTAAGGTTATTATTCATAACCTGAGTAAGTTGTCCCAGTATGGTGAATAGCTGATCAGCACCAGTTGCATCACCAGCCCCAATATAATTATCTTGAGCAGGAGGGCAATCCCTACATGGAGTGCGTGCATTGATACGGTTTCCATTTCTTCCACTAGGCGCCATTTCTAAACAATGGCATAAACTAGATCAGTTTATGAATCAAAATACATAATCCCATACTTATAAAACACTTAACATAAATTGAACAATTTATGGATATAATCCATAATCATAATAATGTTTTCTTTGAGGAAGTATATACTCATAAACCCTTCATAATGATTTGTAAATATAGTGAGAGTTATCCTAAGCATATCCCCCGGGAGTGTCGTAACCAAGAGTGCAGCAAGGCCCGTTGTCGTGCACCAGTTCCCGTTCGAGTCTAGCTCAAAGCGGTGTTTTCGGGTTTTACCCCTAGGTACATCTGTGCCAGAGCCGCCTCTACCTGCTCGTATCCAGACAGGGATATATTGCTTGGAAAACTCACAAAGTCTCTACAATACCAAAATTCTAGGAAGTTCTTCTATACTAATCCTCAAAGTTCATCTTAGGTCTATGTGCTCTAATCAGAGTTTATCTAAATCCAGCTTCCAAGGTTTGTACTAAACTTCCTCTGATACCAACTGTAACGCCCCGACCCCAGCTACCCAGAGTCGGTGCATTAATTACATAACATTGGCATGATCACTAGAAAGATCAAATCTCGAAAGACCGATTGGTTTAGTAGCCTTGGAAACACTAGATATATTCATAAGTTTTACATTACATAATAAAATGAAAAACTACTACAACAACAAAATGTTTCCACTGTCCACACTATAATCCCCTCATAATATCCCTGCAGGTCATTCATAACTTACATCTTCACTTCCTGGGAAAAATAAAACATAGAAAAGGGGTGAGCTCAAATGCCCAGTAAGGATAACAATATAGCGGAAACGTTCATCAATAAGAATAAACATTTAAGGCAATGTATAACTAAAATAAAAGCCTTTTAAACATGAACTTTCAACATGGTATGGCATAAATAAAATGAAATAATTCCATTTACTTATTCACATGGATATTCTACTAATCGAATAATCACATGCAAAAATCAATAACCACTTTCATAATGTTGGAATGCATAATGCCAGACTATCATAACCACATAGCCAAGGCCTCGTGCCAAGACTACAAATAAGATTTTGTCAAGGCCTTGTGCCAAGACACTAGTTTGTCTCATGAGACCTACCGATGCATCGAGGAGCTATAGCGGGCTCCACCCGTCACTTATTAAGTCCAATGCATTCCCATATGAAAAGGTTTAAACATAACATAAACATTCATATTAAAACTAGTATACGAAATGTCAATAATTTCACCATAAACTATGAATGGTATAAAAATAGCACATCCATAGTCAAACATATCACAAAACCTTCAATACAATATAGAAGTTTTGTATCATAATAAATCAACTTCAAATAATCTTAAAATCCATCAAAGGATGTTGACATAGATGAAATCAAAATTCTTTTTAAAGAAACATCTCCTTTTATTTTGAAATCATTTAAGATCCATATAAAATAACACATTTTCTTTGAAAATATTCTTATAAGCTTGTATGGAAAGCTTTGAAGATTTTATAACGGCGTAAAATAACCGCACCCGCCGTATAAGTTAAAAAAAACATTCTTACCTCAATTCTGTCGAAAAGGTTAAAAAGGACCTTGTTTTGAAAACGACGGAAAGATTCCTTTATAAACCTCTTATAAAAAGTCAAACAAGGTTATAAATAGTAAAAATGTTTTGAAATACATTTCGAAGAAACATGGATGTGGATGATAAAGAGATCCCAGTAGATTATTACGTATAATACAACCTCGGATAATGAAGAGATTGTGAAATAACCCTTACCTTGTACTTTTCCTTGGTTGGGGTAGGTTAACCTCCTGTATAATGGTGAAATAATTGTTATTAAATTATACAAGAATCATATATATTAATATGATATCATATATGATCTTTTAACATTGATTTATTAATAATATCTTAGAATTATCATCGTTTCGGGTGTTAACTTACTCATTTTCTTTTATATGTTTTGTTACATAAGCCATGTTTGTTGTATCTTATTCATATCCAGAATTATATCAAGTCCTTAAACATCATTTTTAAATCATAAAATGATAATTATACTTGAATGGATACGATGGATAATGAATCTCATCGCGTTCGTGGAGACGGTAGTCCGTACGTACGCACGAGCGACAATATCATTCTTTTGATATTAAAATAATATATAAATGAATGGTATATCATATATACAGAATCATTAACATGTTATATTTATTATTTACATGAGTTACACATCATTATTATACCCATCCAAATAATATTATATTGAATAACAATTACACCACGACGTGGAGACGGTAAGCCGTACGTACGCACGTATGGTGACATGTTATTCAAAGGGTGGATAGAATACTGAATATGGTTGTACCATACTTATAATAACATCACAGTATATGTGAGATACTGGAGTTATTATTTTAGAATGGTAAGAACAAAGGAAGAAGAAGTGGAAGAAGAAATGAACTTAGAAAAGGGTGGTGAAATCATTACCTCTTCTTCGGGTTCTTCCTTTTGATTTGATCAAAAGGGCTCCTTAGGTTGGCTTTATGATCAAACTAAGGCCTCTAGGTTGTAGTGAGGGATGTTGGGAGAGTATTTGGGCAGAGTTTGGCCGAACCAAAAGGCTTTGAAGGTGTGAAGAAATGAGAAGGAGGAGTGCCCTTTTATAAGAGGGGTGAGGGGCACCTTTGGAAAAGCTAGAAATATTAATTTATAATAAATTCATATTCGGTTTCTAATGGCTCCAAAGTTGACTATTCAAAGGATGAGGTGGGGATAGGTCGAAAAAAACTCATCCAATAGAATTTAGACAGGTTTGGGTATTATATTAACCTTATCTTTAATTATTAACTCTAAGTTAATTAGTTTCACTTTTACAATGTCTCTTTGTATTTTTATATAATATGGTTAATAAACTTACTATATACATCCAAGAGACCCCCAAGTGATCCATGAATGATTAACCTATCATAATATAAGTCTCTTGGCCGATCCTTAGATTTTTAGGAATTTAATATCAATTAATAATATAATATTTGTTTTAAGAACTCTTTTATGTCAATTTTGACACTATTCAATAGTTGATTTTTGTGAAACTCATAACAGATTGATTACTTCGAACAAAGTACATTAAATCAATCCTAATATATCATATTAGCCTAGAAAATTAGTTTAATTCATTAAAAGTTTCATATTATATTTATTTGGGTATTTATAATATCAATTATTTTAATTTTTCACTATTATAGTAATTACTGCATCATCATTGTGTCATAAATAAAATAAATTATTTAATGTCTAAAAATTATAAATAAAATATCATTATGTAGGAAATCTTTTTATCTTTCTAATGAATATTTATAATCGAAAATCCAACATGTATAACCCTATGTAAAAATTGTTCTTCTAAACGATGTAAGCTTATGCCATTTTTATTTTTATTTAAGTTTTATTAATATAATGTGTCATTATCACTTACAAGTGGATCCATGGGGTCCCAAAATAGACCCAAAGATTCCCATGGTCGACCATGTATCAACCAATAGGGTTAAGACACGTTTTAGGGTAATTTAGTATTATTATAATATTATTTTTGAACCCTTATTTACCGGATTTACCCTTAACCATGGTAAATAAAATATTTACCGCAGTAATTATTCAAAATGTCTAAAAATAAAAGTTACCTATTTACACAATTTGAACATCCTGATTCCAAATATGGAATCCATTTTTCTAAATTCAAAACACAGAAGTGGCAGAAATTAATTTAAAATTAATTCCCGCTGTCAAAACAAAAAGCGTGTTTTTAAGAGATAATAACTATCAAAAGATTGACACTTGTTTATGTTTGGTTTAATTGTAAAATTATGTCCAATGACCAACATTATATTAAATGGTAAAAATATATTCTAAATATACTTTAAAACCACTCAAATTCACAATTTATCACTATTAATTGTTTTGATTAAAAAAGTTGTTTTTAATTAAAATTTAGTAATTTTCACTATTCATCAAAATATGAAAGTTATCCGAAATGTACCAAAATTTCACCCTAGGCTAATTTTGATATTCCGAATCCAAAAATGAAGTCCATTTTGAAATATAGAATATATATGATTTCAAAAAGTAGGTATTACTATTCACAACAGCTAGTTTAATTAGTTGTGGTGTGTGTTAGAACTCGAGGTTGCGTACAACACACGCTATCGCATTATTCGAAGGGAAACGTATCATAGAAGCTTGGGGTGTTACAGTTGTATTTTATTTTATGGATATTTTTATAAATATTCATTAGGTTTTATATGATCCTTAAATTTGGGACAATTACAGATTATTATTTTTTGGATGTAAAATTCAACGTATGGGATAACCTTTGAGGTTAAAATAGGTACCGGTTATTTTTTATAATATTATCTTATTTTTAGGAATATAATAACATTGATTTTGTTTTTGAAAATGTACAAATCACATGATAGGTGCCAATCTGCCATGTCCGACAAGGCCCTGGGAATTGAACCACCACCCTAAGGGTGGCACAGGCGCATTGCCTACATCTGGCCTATGTGAAGTCTCTATTTAGTATGAATTATTCTTTTTAGTTAAATTATTTTTTAGATCAAGAAGAATTTGATTTTGGGTACATATTTTTAATCAAAGGAATATACTTAGTATAGTAAAATGAATTAGTGATTAACTGATATATTTTATTTTGTAAGATTTTCTCTCTTTTTGGAACACTATATGCTTAAGAAAAATAGTATTCTATGGGATTTTATTTTAGGGGTAACCGTTCAATTTTATCTTTTTATTTTAGACATATATAGATTTGGGTTATTTATGGAAATGAAAATCCAATTTTGGAGAATATGTGAATAGGTAAATTACATTCAAGTAGGAAACTCTGTGAATTGTCAACGTAATTTGGGGATAAATGTTATGTTTTAATATTATGTGATCAAATCCTTCAAAATTTATATTTCAATATTATTTTGGATTATTTTAAATATTTTAATGAACAATTATGTATTGAATGGTCTTTGTTGAACATTGGGTATTTTTTTCAATGTTGGTGATTAAGAGTAGTATTTCATTTTATAAATGGTTATACATTTTGGGAATTATCTAATATTGTTCTAATCATTTTGGTTTTGGATAGTGTCTATAGATAAGGGAAATATATAGTTCAAAGTATTTGGATTGTGTGATTCTCTATAATTCTATTCTAAAATATTAGCTGTGACCAAGTAATCTTGAATACTCATCATTTGGATAAAATATTAGTTTATGGTAGAAATTGATTAAAGGATGAAACTATACATAAAAAGTAATTATATTTCCTTATGTTCCTATTCAATATCATAACTAAATTCCTCAAATTTCTGAAAAGGAAATTAAGACAGCATAACAATGTCCATATATTTTTCATACGGGGGAATGAAATACTGTTTAACCAATCACATGTTTATTGATTTATGTTAGATTAGTTTCTCCTGATCATTTTTTCTATCACTCTCCATCAGAACATGATGGTTTGTTTTTCTTTTATATCCATGTTTTCCTATAAGTAAACCAAGTTTTTGTTTTCTCAAGTGAGCTTTTAGCTTATCATTATTTATTTTAATGTGATAGGTTTATTGACTCTTTTTCCAATTTTTTATTTTCGATGAACTTTTTGAGCCAAATTATAAAATTCCAAGGTCCCAATTTCCAAAAGGGGGGAATGAAGTAATGAAACGGGTATTTATAGAATAATACCTTTTATTTTCTATTAATATTTGCGAAATATATATTAAATTTATGTTGAAGGGGAATATTTTCATAATTGCATACTCATCACGCAACCACAGGTTTCCCCAAAATCTTATGTTGGACACATCATTGAGTTATACTGTAATATAATACAATAATTATATTATTATTTTAAATAGTATTTAATGTGTAGCCACTAGAATTGTGGGAATGAATAGTAGAAACTAAATTATAAAAATATGGTTTACATATGTTTAAATTATTATTCATTGGTTACAAAAAAATTTATAAATGGAATTAAAAACACATTGAATATAAACGGTGTGTTTTTATATAGAACTATATAAAAAGAGAATAATTTTGTTTATAAAATAATATAACTCTTTATGGATTTTTATTTAATGAAAAATATATTTTATATATTTTAATAAATTTCTTAAATTCATTTTATCTTTTTTCTTGATATGATATATGTCCAAATTCATTTTTTCATATAAATGATGTATTTTTCTAAAAATTTAATTTTACACCCTTTTGATATAGAACCCTGTTTAAATTTAGTTTTGTACACCATTATATATTCTATTTGATAAAATATTCTTTTTATTTAGATGATGGACATCAATAATTACTTTATAAATATTTCTAATATGTTTATAATAACTATCATGTTTTGATGAATAGGAAAATATACTAAATTTTAATTGAAATGTTATATTAACCTTCAAGATAATTTATATGGTAAAATAATATTATTTAATTTTTTTAAATTATAAATGAAATATATTTTTAAATTTTAATAGAATTTTTTTCAATGGATGTAATTTCTCAAAGAAATTGGACATAAATATATATCAATATTTTGGTAGTTGTTTCTTCTTAAAAATCTGTTTTTTGGTTTTTACAGCGAAAATTAATTTTAAATTAATTACTGAAACTTCTATTTTTTTAATTTTGAGAAATGGATTCCATATTCTCAATAATAATGTCCAAATTCTATAAATATGTACCTTTTATTTTTTGACATTGTGTATAGTAACTTCAGTAATTATTTTATTTTCCATGGATAAAGGTTAAATATGGAAAATATGGGTCAAAATAATGTTATAACAATATTAAACTACCCCAACACATATCTCAATCCAATTGGATGATATATTTATAACAATGGGAATCCTTGGGTCGATTTTGGGTCCCTATTGAGCCACATGTATTTGAAAATGACATTTTATAAGAATTAATTTAATGTAAAGTGAAATATGACATAAAAATGTAACTTTTACTTAAAAAAATTTAATATAGGGATATATAACTTATTTCATTGACTATAATTTTCATTATAAAGATAAAAATATTTCCTTTATCATGATATATTGTTTATAATATTTAGACATTAAAAAATAATTTTAATTATGACACAATGATAATGAAGTGATTGCTTCATTAATTAAAGGTTCAAATAAATGACATTACCAATATTAAAATATATATAATTTCAATATTTTGATTTATTACAATAATTTTATGGATTATATTGATATATTATCTTCGATTTAATGTCTTTTTTATGTTATAAAATTGATATGATTTTTTTAAAATTTCATGTATGAATAATGTCCAAAATTTACATAATTAATAACTTAAAATATAATATATTTTATTAAATTTAATTCATAAATATATAATATTCAGCCAATTGTTAAGATAGAACCAAAAATTTAATTAGTTACTTTTTTGGTTCTTTTTATATGATATGATAATCACCTTAACCCATAATGTGTAAATAACATGAAATCACTATACAATTAAAAAGGGAAAAATTACAGTTAAACCAAAAAGGTAAGGATAAAAAAATATTCATAACTTCTCTAAACTTTTTTGAATGATATTTATTCTATCCAAAGTCATATTATATTAAAATTAAATTATTTTTGGACCATTTTTAATCTTAATTGAATTTATAATAAATTATTATTTCTAGATGTTCCTAAAGTACCCATCCTCCCTCTTATAAAAGGTCACTACCTCTACCCACATAACTCACACCTCTTAATCCCCTTGGATAAAATAAATTCTTCCAAAATATGCTCTAAAAATATCTCCCTTATTTATATTATCCTAACCTTGGGAAGAAGAAAATTAAAGAAATCCTTTTGGATGAAATCAAAAGAAGTTACCCAATTTAGAGGTAACGTCTTCTCTGAGGTTATTTTCTTTTATTTTCATTTTCCATAAGCTATGATATTTTTATTAATTTATTACAAAACAACAACATTGTACTAAATATACTAGGATATCTTTTTGAGTAGTATTTGAACTACACTTACACACACCTCCATCTAGTGGATTTGAACATATTGTTTCTATGTACAAGAACCATTGGCTAATGAAATGATGATTGTTAAATTTTTTCATAACACCTACAATGGTGACCACAATGATGGAACTGTATTTAAATATGATATATATTATATTTATATTGTATGTATGCTTCAATATTATTTATATACAATGTAGCTTTATACTTTCCATAATGTATAAATATAATAATTATTTTTGAGGAAGTACTGACTACCATCACCTAAAAGTTATATTACTCGTTAATTCCATATATGGAACATATAAAGAATGTAATTAATGACCTTATGTAACATATATAACATATTTCTTATACTATAATTATAATATACCTATTTATCAGTTTGTATTATGATTAAAAGAATGTATTGTTCATGCATATGTATGACTTACCGTCTCTATGAAAAGTGCATTTTATTTCATATCTCCAAATGATATGTACTATTATAAATACATATATATACTAGATATATAAGATATATAAATAATGAATAATATTATGGAGATAATTAATTTTCAACACATGGTCAATTTGTAATTATATCAAATTCATTTTGGACTCAAGTGCCGAACATCGTGAAAACGACCGATACTGACATGAATATTTATAAAATTGTTAAAAAAATTAAAAATGATATAAAAGGATTCAAAAAACAGAACATGTTCTGAAGAAATTAGAAAGTAACCTATGTTTATTATTTAGGGTGGTAAAGAATGAAAAAGACAATTCGGACTCCAGGTAAGGGACTTCATCTAAATCTGCTTTCATTGAGACATATTTTGGATTATACACGACCTTATATTTTATAGTATGTAATTTTACCATTTATATTTTATTTTAATTCAATGTTTTTAAAAAGGAATCAATTTCTACAATGCGTTTTACTAAACGAAAAAATGAATGTTTCTTTTTAATGTATGTGGCGACAATGATATTTTCTTTTGTCGCAAGAAATATTTTATTTTTGGCTTCCTCTACAAGCCTTAATAGTATTAAAAAGAAAAGTAAATTCCAATATCATTTTTAGATATTTTAGTATTGAAAATGGTTTTGAGAAAGAATTGATTATTTCAATATCTTGAAATTATATATTGTAATCTCAATGTGGAAATTTTATCATTCCTTTATTATAGTTTTATATGTTTTAAATTTTTTACAGTTCTTGGTAATATTTTACATATAGGGTTGGTCATGTTGTATACTAAGGTCGGGTGACCCCAAGATAGCTCTCTAATGCATTGGGTAACATGACTGAGGTAAATATTAATGTTTCTCCAAAAAGATTTTGGGAACATACTGTGATGGGTATTCCAAATGTACCTCATTATGTAGATGTCAATGCTATAATGTAATTATGTTATGGATGGAACAAGTTACCTTTATGATTAATTATTTCTATGAGTTATTCACAAATGTTATGATTTAAGGAGGTATATTAAATGGCTTATGTTTTACGAGTAAAGAAGTTTGATTTTATTTATTTTATGTATTCATAGAAAAATGTTTTCTTTCATTATTTTATATCCCTTACTAAACATTTTATGCTCATCCCATGTTTTTTGAATAATTTTTCACAAGGTATAATAAAGGTTATGAGAATGGAAGAAGTCAGGAAGATTTTTATCAAGAAAAGAATTCTTTTTTATTAAAGGAGTATTATTATTGTGAAAAAATTAGATAAAGTAGGAGTGTATACACTATAATATTTGTCATTTAATGTAATATTTATTCCCTTATTCTCTAAAACTATATTCCTAAAAATATCATCAATGTTAATTCTTGACTTAACTCATTATTATGTAATGTTTCAGGTTGGGGACTTATAAATGATCAAAAATGTCCCTATACATTTATATGATTCCAGGATGTATATAGAATGTAGAGCTATGAGCTTCATCGATCAACTAACTCTTTATTTCTAGAATATATGGAACACATATTTTTGTATGAAATTTATTGACACCTTCTTGATCAATATTTAACTTAGGAAACTTATAATCCTTCATATACTCAAATGTCTTTTGTAACGAAGGATCTTCATTCTAATATTTCACGATCTCCTCTAGTAATGATGGTTCAGAAATAATTTCTGACAGGATTAATAATTTCATTTCCCTATCGATACCCATGTCCAGTTGTACTAGGTCAATAATCAAAGTATCTCTTTGAATCCTCATAATTTCCAACAGAACATGGTATTTCTTAAATAATGAATTGATGACTTTTTTTATATTCCAAGTTGATATTGAACTGAACTATCAGAGTCCTTATTATGTTCCACCCATAACATATATCTAATTTTCAATTCATTTTCCATGAAAATATACTTCAATCATTGATGGTATATGTATATTTCTCATTTTTACATAAAGATAGTTCCTCCAAATCTTCTGAGAAAAAACAATTTCAACTAGCTCCAAATCATGTGTAGGATAATTCATGATAATTAGGTAGTAGCTGTCGAGATTCATGAGAAATCACCTTGTCACATTACATGAGGATGCACCCATTCCCTTTTATATATGAATCAATAAATATAATTAATCCCTCTCTGGTTGAGGGAAGATTTTATAAGGGTGAATTAACCAATATCTTCATCAGCTCTTGGAAACATTCCCCACACTCCATTTTTAAGAAAAACTATGCCCCTTTTCGAGTTAACCTAGTTAATGGATTATAATTTCATGAAATGTTTTTCACAATCCTCCTATAATATCTTACTAAACCATGGAAACTATGAATCACTATTATTTTTGTAAGATGATTTCACTCCTCTACAACCATTGTCTTTTTAGGGTCACCTAATAATCCTTCACTGGTGATAATGTACCATAAAAAAGCAACATGTTTTAACAAAAATTCAAATTTTATGAACATTAAAAAAATTCTATCCTTCAATAGAGTTTCCAAAATAACCATTAGATGATTCTCATGATCCTCTGGACATTCGAAATATACAAGAACATTGCCAATAAAAACTACCACAATGTTATCATGATAGTCCTTAAAGACTCTATTCGTAAAATCCATAAAAATATGAGGATCATTAGTCAATATGAACAGCATAACAAAAAAGTCAAAATGCCAATATCTTGATGTGGAGGTATTTTTGGGAATTTTATTTCTATTCACTCTCAAATTATGATAACTAGATCAATGATCAATGATGGAGATGAATTGAGCCCCATGAATCTGGCCAAACAATTCATCAATTCTTTGATGATGGTATTTTTTCCTGATTTTTATCTCATTAAGTTCTCTATAATCAATGTATAATAGCATTGATCCATCCTTCTTCTTCACAAACAGAACATTCACTCCCCAAGGAGACAAACTTGGTCAGATATACCCCTTATCCCAAATGTCTAAGAGTTGTTTCTTTAGTTTATCCTGCTCTACATTTTCTATTCTATATAGGTTCATTGAAATCATCTATGAACCAGGCATGATTTCAATAGATAACACATCCTCTATTTTTTTGGGTGGCCCAAGAAACTCTTCAAGAAATATGTTAATGTATTCCGGAACTATGGGGACATTCTCTATCCTTATACTCTCATTTACTTATTCTTTTTCACCGATAAAATCCTTAATGAAGTCTATAAGAGATTCTTATTGACAAAGATCAAGTCGAGACATCACTCCTTGGAATATAACTATAGTTTTTCTATTTAAGACTACTAGGATTTCATTTCTTATAGATTTTATCCTCACTTTATACTTTTAGAGATAGGTCATCCCTATTATAATGTCAAATTACATCTTGGAAATGACTAGTGGATTTGTGGTATGATTGTGGTCATTAATGTAAATACTGGTGTTTGAAAATATTGTTGTTGATTAGATAATCCTCCTGGGAGTATTGACTGATAAAACTAATTTGACCTATTCCAGGGTTGATTTATTATTCTTTATAAACATGAAGGATATAAATGATTATGTAGAACTAGAATCCAACATTGTACTTTCTCGCTTTGAGAGAAAGAAAGTGTACCTTCCACCACATCATTTTGAGATTCAACTATAACTACAGTGATAGAAAAATAATGACCTTTCACCCATGGCCTTTTTTGAGGCTGATGGGAATTCCCCTTCTTTTCCATTATATCAGGACAGTGATTGGAAGAGTGATCCAGTTATCCATAATTGAATCATTGGACTTCAGATAGGGAATGTACTATCTTCGCTTTTTCATTAGTGTTGGGAAGATGAGGCTTCACCTCACTACAACAATTCTGAGTGATATAACCATCTATTCCAAACATATAAAAATTCCCTCTCCCATGTAGTCTGTTCCCTGAATTCTTCTTACCAAGTTTATTACATAAAATAGAATATAAATGGAAAAGAGAAGTGGAGAATTCCCTTACCATGAAGACTATCTTTTGTAACTCTATGATCAGAACTATGGGGGATTGAGGACACCTAAAGAGGACTCCATGGGAGGAAGAAATAGAAGAAAATAATGGAGAATGATTTTTATTTAATTAAAATGATGTAGTTGGTGGTTATTTATAGCAACATTGGGGGATATTTTATTAATTTCGAAGGACAACTTATTAGTGGTATTTGATAAAATATGGAAATTCCTATTGTATTTACCAATGGTATTGGACACATGGGACACGTCATATCATATTCTTTTCGTTAATACTATACCATAATTATTATATAATGATTACATAATTATTACATAGCTATGATGTCATTAAACAAACCAGAACTCAAAACAGTATTTTTACTATTCACTGAAAAACAATAAAAATTATAAAAATCTCAATAATTCCGCATAACCTAATATAGATTATCTGAATTCAAAAAAATGAAATTTATTTTCACTTAATAAATCTCTACATATGATAAATTTAACATTTAACTATAAAAATAGTTTATTATTAAAATAATAGCGAACAGAAAATCAATAGTCACATGTATAATAAAATTTTCGACGCATGAACATGATAAAAGAATTTTGTCATTAGTAAAGAATAAATTACTGTTTTAATAACTATATTTCATTATAAAACATTATTAATAAATATATATGTTAATATAGTAATAAAATAACAATTATTAACTTTAACATCAATTTATCAAATTTGTCTCAATTGAAAATATATCTTATTAAGAAAAACTATTCCTCAAATTGAAATGATGAAATAAATATTTTTATATAAATATGGATAACTAAATGTTACTAAGGACTTGTTAAATAACCATTATAACACTTCTGTAGGACATATGAGTAAGTTATCGAATGGTGATACAATCTTGCGGCAACTCAAAAAACATTTCTCGAGTGGTGATTTCTATCTACTTGAACATATCCCATATGCAATTTCGTTAAATCTAAACATGTTGAAGCTTGGTTTGGGCTTGGTCCAGATAATATCCAATTAACGGTACCTCCTTACCATGCACTAATAAATGGGCTTTGTAGGGAATAATTCTAGGGATAGAGGCCAATGACTCTACTTTCTGTATTAATTATCCCTTATATTTTCTATTTATAAACAAAAATTATAATGTTAAAATTATTATGGTTTCCAACAGTCATATAAACCAACTGTCATATTAATCAATGATTATATAATAGTAAAAACTCTATGGTTGCATTTTAATTATGGTTATATATTTATATTCATTATAACATTATAATCCTTACATTGTTAGGAAACTATTATTGTTTAAATATTTCGGGTCGTTACATGATCATTGTTTAAATTGTTGTATGAGGCTTGTGATTGAAATTTTATTATCATGATGTTATGACAACCTCGTGTCGTATTCCCATAAGGTAGCGATGAACACGCACTTATGGTGGTGGGACCTAAGCCTCCATTTATTCCTCCTATAGTTCCACCTATGGTACTAAAACATATTACAGATATGGGCACTGAATTCCAATTCCATGATGGTTACTATCTCATGACGCAGAAATATGGATGGTGTCACTTGACCTACCTCAACTACAACAAAATCAACTCAAAAGATGTTTTATCTGTATCGTCCCTCGTTTTTTGGAGATAGTTGACCTCATGTTGTTGAGTCTTAGAATGAAGACACGCTTACAATCTGTCAGCATATGGTGATGGATCCATAATGGATGTTCAAACTCTCTTATTAATTACAACCAAATTATATCATGTGATTATGGGATGTTATTACCCAGGTAGAATAACCTTACAATATGATCTTAGCAGACATCCATAATATATTCTATTACTACTTTTTTCTAAATACACTAAGGAATGACTATAACAAAGATTTTCTGAACCTATAGAAGGGAACCATTCATTTCATGGAATATTATTCTCTCTTCACTATGATGTCGTGGATTACACTGACTCTGTCTACTGATCAAATTATGACCGTAAAGTGATTCATCAATGGGATTGTATATTATATCTAATCACATGTCAATGTTTTTTGGGTAATGACAATTTCTAAAATAGTTTACCAGGACCATTTTACTAAGTGAAATATAATTGAATATTATGGTAGGAATTGTGGAAATTAAACACCTAGATCTATAAGTGTTTGTTCTAGTGGTATAAATCATCGTTTCAAGTCTTCTATTGGGTTAGTATAAATCAGGAAGCTCGATTGGACTGATTTATTATATGTTAAAAGTGTGGGAAAATGGTACAATATGATCTTAGTTTTTATAAGATCTAGTGGAATGCAGAGGCTGTAATTGGATGAGGAATATCTAAATCTTATGTGGGACTTTTCCATTTCCATCTATTGATAGGGGATATATATTTACCCCATCTTCTAGAGAAGTACCAGTATTCCCACTTCATTTAGCAATCTAGAATACCACTAGGCCCTCTTTCGGAGGCATTCTCCGAGGCAGATTGAAATCGAATAAGGATTCTATGCTCTAGAATAATAGGCTTGCCCAGTTGAGTCAGGTTGTGAAACGAGGCTACATGAAATGCTAATTACATTAAGTGAATTATATGTCAGAGGAGCAGAGCTCTAGACCGTCTATTGATAGAGGTAACATTCTATTAGAATTCACATTATAGTCTTATTTATTTGAAAAAGTCTCATCACATTCCATTATATCATAGTTAATTTTTGATATTTGTGCCCAGAGATAGAACACTTTTGTGGTGTGGTGATTCCTGATACCCCATTAGCTATCCGATATGGGACCATTATCCAATTTAGGTATTATCCATTTGATATTGGAATATATCTCCTCTAATGAAATATATTTTTCATTGACCTGAAAGGTTTTGATATTTCCATCGAGATTAATTGGTTAGCTCCCTAGTAGGAGCATATTAATTACTATATGCAAATGGTTATGTTTATATCACTATATGATAGTATATATCTGAACAAGGGTTAATGGGTAGTTAATGTGAGTCGAGTGGGAACTGAGTAGTAGATACAAGGAAGAGTGATAGATTATATTTATATTATTTTTATGGATGACTTGGCATTATGATCCAATGTCTTCCCTCATTTCATGGATCATTTTAGGGATTTCTTCCCTGATTACATTTTCTAGACTACCACCATTAAAATATGAAGAATTTACCATTGAGGTAGTTTCAAGAACTATGTCAGAGTCTATTCCTACTAATAGATTGGGACCTACAGAGATTTTGGATCTCAGGAAATTTTTTGATGATTTATATGCTAAAGGATTCATATCCCCAATACTTCTACATGGGTTTCACCATTAATTTTTTCCAAAAAGTTTGATGGTGCCTTTTAATTTTCATGGATTACCAATAGAAAAATTATAATACGATTAAGAATTTGTATCAAATTCATCGATTAGATGACTTATTTGATCATATATAAGGATCGAGGTTTTTATCAAATATATATCTGAGGTTGGGAAATAACTAGATGAATTTCAAGCGATCATAAAAACCTCTCACAGTTTTTAAGAGTTTTTATAGTGTATATGAGTAACTGGTCATTATGTTCAATATCACAAATTACCTTATATTTTTTAGGGATATGATGAATCTATTTTATCACCCATATCCAAATTATATAAAGTTGGTATTTCTAGAAGTTATGTCAGTGTATTCATGATAATGATAACAACATTCCAACTGTCATATGATAATACCGAATACACTGATAGATAAACATTATTTTCTTATGCTTATAAAAATCCACTTCTAGATCGATCAACATTACTTCATGGGTGTTATCATCTCATAGTCATAACTATCTTTAGACCCCTAGAATGTGATAATTGGGGTTTCCTAGGAGATGACACTAAATTTCATTGATATCTGGAAATTTGTTTTGTTAGCCTGCTATTATTGATGACTCGTCTAGGATTTATAAAGCCGAGTAGTTACTCTTATAGGATTGACTAAAATGGTTTTCAAATATATATTTTATGAAACATTTGAATAATCTTCTATGGAGTTGAAGGGATGACTGACATCAACATGAATCATGTTTTTTTCAGTACCAGGAAAAATCAACATTTATAATTATGACACACAATGTATTGTGTTTTGAATTATTAAAATTTAGGAAGGTCGAATCATATAATACAAGACACATAAATTGAATCCTCATAAGAGGAACAACCTAACATATGACCTAGATCTATTTTTATTTGATAATGCCTAATGCTATTTGATACACTATTTACACGGATAGAAATATTCCATATTCATTTATCAAAATATCCTTAACTTATTCATTAAAATAAGTGATATAAATATCAGGAAGTGTTGATGTTTTTAGTACCTAAAATATTATGAATTTTAGGAATCCCTATACTCCTATAAAAGGAAATATAGTAGCCGATGATATGATTCATAAGACTCAAAAATGGGATGTTTCAGATTCCAAAGGAGAATGGTAGTTCAAAGTCATTTTCATAGAGACTTGTGTTGAGGTTTGGGATGCCAATTTTAAAAATATACACTCATCCTTAGTAGTGGTCTATATACTTATATAGTGGATGATCAGGAGAAAATTATCTGATCATGATAGGCTCTTCTTAATAGAAATTATCTTAGATGATGATTAATATTCTATTTAGACCCTAAATGAGGATTATACCATGGTCTTTCAAGGGGGCATTTAGGTCCCTATAGAAATCAAATAGAATATTGTGTGGGAATTTCATGGCTTATCATGGGAATTAAATCCTTGTGTCACCAAGATATATAGATAATTACACCACAAGTTTTCTTCTCTTTCTTTGAAATGGGTGATTTGTAGCTTTATCGCTAAGTGTTCCACATTTTAGTCAGTGAAGATGGAACAATAGTGACATGAATGAAATTTAAAGACATTTTATATTACCAATTTGAAACGGGATGATTTTTATTAGGTTCTCATGATTGGTTTATCGAAAACAAATTAGGGAAATGATAATGATTATGTAGTCATTTATCATTTGACAATGCTATCACACTTCTTAAGTATGAAATAGACCATATTGGTAGACTATATGTGGAGGATCTATGTTAAAGATCTCATATGAATTCATGGAGATCCATGATCTATAATATATAATAGGAATGATCCCTTCATGTGACTATTCTAGAAGGGGTTGTTGAGGGCCTCTGGTACATAGGATTATCTGAGAGTGGCGGATCGTACACATAATTATTGAAAGACAGAGCGAATGATTCATGGGTTTAAGGAATTTTTGGATGCATGTGTTGATGACATTGGGGGTTATAGGGTGAAAAAAATACCCCATATTGAGTTCACATATAATAAAAAGAAATAAAGATAACATTCAGATGGCTTTTTATAATGCCTTATATGGTAGGAATTTCCAATCACCAATATGCAAGATAGAGGCTGGGGAGGAATATTTTCATAGATCATATCTCATGTATGAGACTTCATATTTGTTTTAGTTAATCATAATGTGATTTATGATAGATAAATCCATATAGTAGTCATGTTCCAATTGGTTATGATGAACTATTATTTTTAGGGTGGAGATTTGGTATTCATGCGAGTCTCACCTTAGCAGGGACATCGACTTATTGTGAATCATGGGAATATTTCTCCTCAATTTGTTGGACACATTGATTCCAAGAAACAGATTAGAGTGTTTTAATCCTACATTTAACATCCTCAAAAATATTGGTATTTTCATGATTTTTTTCAGATATCATAGCTTTGTTGGTATTATCTAGGGAAGATGCATGTTTCCCAAAATGATGAGGTTTAGTTTGTGGAGGATAATTCCTTTGTGGATTACCCCATGCATACTTTTGATCGGAGTATGAGGACACTTTGAGGAATGTTAGTACCATTAGTAAAAGTGTTACGTAAATAGAATTTATTTTAGGAAGATACATAATAGTGGAAGGATGATATAAAATCCCAGTGGACATAAATTTTCTCAAAAGATACCTTTTTATCCATAGATGGAATTCATGGGGAAAGTTCATGTTTGAAGAGGAGGTTGTAATGAGATGACTTTTCTCAAAGGTTCAACACAATTTTTACAAATAAAATAATTTTTTTCACTTGGTGAATATAACAAATGTCCCATGGAAGATTTTAGGAGAATATAGGGGTTAATCATATCCAATATCTTGAGATTTGGGCAATACTAAAGGGGATCAGGGTTACCACATATATATTACATACAATGAAGGGTAACCATGAGAGGAACTCAATGGGATTCAAGAGGTTAGACATCCTGTCTGCATTCATAAAATACATAGATCATGCCTATGCAGGATTTATCTAGGTTTGGGACAGTGAGTATCACAAGGATTGTGTAATGTTATGAAAATTTGGAGAATAATGTTTGTGGTGACCCTCCTTAGATAGAAAGGTGATTAATTTTGTCATACGGTTTTTGGAAACCATGAATTCAAACCGTGCAAAATATATTTTCCTCCATAAAAATCTATTTTCCTCTAATGAAACATAATTATAAACCATTCTATTTCCCTTATTTTCTTTGGTGGATTAACACATCTACCTCTTCCTAGGAGATCTCTCCTCGATCCATGGTTATGATTTCATGTTTTTCTTGAAACAAACGTAAAATATAACAGTTTTTATCACATTGGATCTACATCGGCAATCCATTAAATCCATTTTGTTCAATTCACCTGTTCTATTCATATATGTTGTATTATTTTAACGCATCATCATGTGAACATTTATCAGTAAATTGGAATATAGTTTATTTTTCTTCTGATCTACAGCAAATCTGGAGCTGATATTTGATGAGGAGTCATATATGGCCCTATTTAAGTTGTTCTAATTTCTTTCCCTAAATAATGAATTGTTTTCCTGGAATCCTCATTATCACTCAGGTTGGCTATTATTGTGCATCAGCTTGAAATTTGTTCATCCTTCCAGCATAACTATACACATGTTGTTTTACTCCTTCAGACACTTAATGTGTGTTCTGTAGATGTCAACCAAATCCATAACAACCACATGGTTGTAATGAATGCGTTTTCCACTTTATATTAAATATTTTAACTAAAAAACAATTCCTCAGTGATTGTATTTTCATGAAAATGGATTTTTCACAAATTTTATAGTTGTTCAATGGATCTAAACGCCTTCTAGGTGTTCAAGTTTATTGAGAATTATATTTCATTAATAAATTAATTAATTGGTCCCACTCTGATGAAAAATTGTGAATTTACATGACTTGTTAAATTAAATGGACTATTTAAAGTAAATGTAATTGTTTTCAAGGCCATACAAAGTGATCTAGGATTTTATATTTATATTATCTAATCCTTGACTCCCTAGGTTATGTAAGGATTGATGAATATAATTATTAGGAGTAGATCTGACTATTTATATTATTAATTTGTTTACACTATTTTTACTAGATTTTGAATGATGGTTATGGTATTAGATGAGGATAACATTTCACTATCCCTTACATCAGATGTTTTTCATGATATCTATCATTATTAGGCTTTTATATGGAAGACGAGCATATAAATCTAGGTTACCTTGTTTCAGTTGTTGGTAATGGTGTCTCAGTCCACCTATATTGAGTGTTGATCACAACACCTCACATTAATTATTAGATTTTGGGCATGTACACTATTTTGAGCTTATAGCTCATTAGATTGCTTATGGATGGTTGAGTTACACCCCATGTCAAACCAACACCAAGTATCCTCTAATATTCCTAATTATATCCTCATATACATAATGCATAGAGGTGGATATATTTTATAAGGATACAATGTAAATTATTATTATTTTTATTATATGTACGGTTAATGATCAAACTCTTACACCAGCCTATTCTGAAGTAGGTAGGGCCATCTGGGTGTCCCATAAAAAGCTCATCCGGATAGTTTTTATTTAGTTATTAGTATTTATTATTATTTATACCTTCAAATAGTTGTTTCTATGTGTATGGGATGGGTTATTAATAGACATATTTGGTGGTGTCCTACTAGGATGTTATCTCACACCCAACTCATTCCACATTTTGTACCTAAGTAGATTAATTTTATCTAGTCATGGATAATAGAAACCCCCTTCATATATTTGATTACCATTACATATAGTATGGATCATGGGATCAGAATATGAATATTATATATCATATTCTAAAATAGGTATATTTTTCCTTTTTTAATTTTTCTATAGCATGTTTTATATGTATGTACCCTATCTAACATGCTACGCTTTTTGTATATGTTTCTACCATGACATCATCATGTATATGACTCATCCTATTAGATTTTGATGTTATTACTCTTAATATTATATTTATTTATGTTTATTTTATACTATATCTGGTAAATATATGTTCTATAAGGGTAGGTTATTGGCCATTTCATTATAGTGTCTCTATTCATTATGTTATTCATTATAAATATTTTTCTGTTATTGTTTATCTATTTAAATTATCCATTATGACACTATAATATGTGTGTATACTATCCCGATTGTAAAATCGTAGATACAAACAGCTATTTAGAATCCTTTGGGGGGGTATTTGAGGTGCTCTTGAGGCCATGTGACCCGCCGAATTTGGGAATGTGTTAAGTGGATCTCAGGTCGTGACATTACAAATCCCCATAATATATACAGTTTATCATAACCAGATAATATAAATCAAATTTTTACATCTCACCCTACTACAATGCGAATAATTTATTGATAATTTTGAAATGGTAACATCATTTGGTACTCCTGAATTTTTAATGCATCTCTATAAAGAGGACCATGAACTAGCACTCATGTCTCGACTATTATACTATATAATCCCAATCCTTCTTGATCGATTATTATATTAATAAATTTCATTTTATAAGGAAATTCAAACTATAATTAATAAAATTCATAATAAATGGTCCACCTCAAATATATATTTTTTAGGTTCTATATTTAGGAAATATACCATAAATTATTATGGTTGGTATACACAATGAACCTCTCATCCAAAAGGGAATGAAAATAATATCTGAAGTCAAGTAACCATGAATCAAACACTATTTCATGAATTATATAGTTCCAATAGTGTAGAATATGCTTTATGGATACAATATCAAGTACATTACTCTATGACATATACTCTAATATGTTCTCAACATGAGATTTATCAAAGTTCAAAGAATAATCCTTAAATATCTTAGGTAAGTTCATGATAAGTATTATACTCATTATCCACATTAAATCATAAAATGATATATTATAATATTAATACTATGTAAAAATAATCCCTTTCTTGATCATCTTTTCCTTGATATTTCCAAATATAAAAAGTCTAAAATATTCATGTGGTAAAAACAGAACAATAACAGACAACTATATATGTCAGATACAGGCATGGGCCACTTCTAAAAATATTACTCTAAAAATCAGATGATATATTAACACAATATACTTAGTGAAAATTTTCCACATTAAGATAAAAAATTCAATCCAAAAGTGACCTTTTGTGATCCTCTAATATATTTGATTCCTTTACAGTGTACCGAAAACAATTTATAATGTGCTGTGAGACTCTACATCCACTGACTGAACAAATGAATATTAAAAAAAATTATAAAAAAAATCATATAAATATTTTAAAATTTGATTCATTTTGTACATTAATACTTTGAAATTGTTCATTATTGTGGAATCCTTCCTTTTTATTAAATAACTTTTTATTTCATTTTACAAATAGTGGTTCTTTAAATTCTAGTGTCTTGGAAAAAGTGCACATAATACATGAAAAAATAAAAAATTATTTTAATATATAGAATAATATTCTTGATAATTTCATCATATGTAAATGTACTGCATATCATATCCTAGAGACATACATTAAAGGAATGGGTGAGCAGAAGGCCCAGTAAGGAAAACAAGTGAAATAGTTTACATATGAACTTGAGCTATAACTATATGAACATGGGGATAAAGAGACTTATCATAATAATAAAATGAATCCTAACATGAAAATACTGCCACAAAATTTAATTTAGACATTAATAAGAATATCACTAAGGTCCAAGCCCAAGGTGTCATAAAAATTACCAAGGTTATACACCATGGTATCATAAAACATGTCATATTTAGAGATTAATTCATTACACAATGCATTGTAGTGATATCAGAGAACACCCTTAATATGTATTTATTTTCATGTGAGACACATTGATAAATAAAAAATTTCATAAATAACCAAAACTGAATTAAATAAAGGTCTTTGATATCAAAATAGTTATGTTTTAAAAAGTACTTAAAAATATTATCATTATGTCATTTATAACCCATGGAAAGGGAATGTGGCTTTTATGTATTTCACATACAGAATAAAATAAATAATTTTTATCAATTTATGAATACCCATGGAAATAAAATTTTTTTGGGTATTCACATAAATAAAATAAGATAATTTCTTCAGAAAAAATAGAGAGATTTTGAGACAAAGATTCTGCATCATAACAACTATATATCCCAGTTTCAGAAAACATTAAAAAGAGAGGAGAAATGGTTGTTCCATCCATAAATGAATCATATTAAATTAGGGGGAAAGAATAAAATTCAATTAATAACATGGTATGAATATTTTAATAATAAACCACATGAAATAGAAACTTCAAATAAAAGAGATGATGCAATTTCTTTTATGAAAATTTGGCAGCGTAACGGCGTCACATTAAAAATTAGAAAGTGAATTGATGAGAGAAAAAAGGTAATATAATCTTATTAAAATTGAAAGGAAATTAATAGGGATATATAATATCATACTCCAATATATGAAAATGGAAATTCAAATACGTAATATAAAAAAATATTTGACTAAAAAAGAGGGTGTACATTTCCCATACCTTGTATGTATCATCAAACAAACGAAGGTTCGGACCTTGGGGGGCTGATGATAAACTTGGGAGGACTCCTATGGAGGTAAAATTACCTAATAATTATTGAGGAGGAATATGGAATCAATTAAATTATGTAATGGTTTGGTATTTATATAACAATTGAGGGAATATTTTATTAATTTCTAAGGTACACATAATTTGTGGTGTTTGCAAAGTCCTGGGATCTCCCATGGTATTTACCCTTATTCTAGCCACTTGAAACAAATCCTAACATATTTTACTGTACACAAGCTGACCAGAATTATTACATCATTATTACATCATTAATGATGTCATTAAACACATAGAGAATCGAAATTGTATTTTTTACTATTCACCGAATAACAAAACATTTTATAAAAATAACATAAATTTAAACGAACCTAATATTGATGATATTAATTAAAAAATTAAATCATTTTTATGAAAATAATTTTAAAATTATGATATATTTAATTTTTATATAAAAAATTATTTAATAGAAAGAAAATACTAATACATTACTAATAATTTCTAAAATAGTTATTTACTTATGCTATTATATCACCTTACTAATCAAGATGCCAAAATTATATTTATACATTCTTAAGAGAAATTACTATTCCATTATTCACATTACTATTCATGAGGTTAATATTATTATTCTTAATTTAGTATTCCCCAAAAATTATGTTTATCTTGTTACAATCTAAATTTCATACTGATCACAACTATAGAAGACCATTTTTTGAAAATCATTTCACATTACAAAATATTTAAGGTATAAAAATATATTTTATAATAACTTTTTTTTCAAATATTCATCAATAATATTGATCTTCTAAATATTCATCATATATTTATCTAGATATTTTAAATTCAAAAATTTAACCATAATATGAAATTAAAATTTTATTTATAAAAAATGGATTACACAAATAAACTAAGGGCTCATTATATATCCCCTTATAACAACGGCATAGGACCTAAGAGTAAGGTATGGTTTGGTGATAGTATATTGGGGTTGTTCAGACAACATTTCTTGAGTAGTGATTTCTACCAGCTTGACTTCTCTAGCAATCAATTTCTTTCAATAATAACATGTTGAAGTTTTTCTTCAATTTTTTCTAGAGAAAATCCATGTGATGTCACCTCCTTCCCAAGCTCTGAAAGATGGGATTCATACGACCTGGGTTTACTAGATTAGGGCATCAAATCTTGTTTATGTATTAATTAACCATGATCATTTGTATTTATAAATATTAATCATAACATTAAGAGTATTATTTCAAATAGTTATATTGACCAACGTTTGAAGAACAGTCGAAACCCGGTGGTCCTATTTCAATTATACTCACATATTTAATAAACGAGTATAGTTTTTTAGTAAAAAAATAAAAAAACAAAAATTCAGTAAACAAATATTAATCAAATTTTTTGGTCGTTAAATTGTTCCCCCTTAATAAGTTTTTCCCTAAAATTTGAACTCATACCATATGAAGAGGAAAGGTGTGGGTACTTCTGCCACATAGACACTTATGTTTTCAATGCAGATTCATCACATTTTTGGTTTCCCCAAAACACCAAATCAAGGTGGGTAGTCTTGTTGCTTAGAACTTTGTCTCTACGATCTTGGATATCCATCGTTTGTTCTTCATAAGAGATTTCATGTTCCATTTGTACCACTTGTGAATTTAGTACATGTTAAGGGTAATGTATGTAATTCCTCAAGATGGGTATATGGATGACATCATAAACTTATAATAGATCATGATGATGTGGATGTTTATTGGACACTACTCCTATACGATCAAGGATTTCATAGGGAACAATGTACCTAAGGATGACCTCCCCTTTCATCCCAAACCTAATGAATGTCTTTCAAGGTGACATTCAAAGATATAAAATATCACCAACATCAAAATCCACGTCCCTTTAACATATTTCAGTATAGAAATTTTTATGACTCAGAGTATTCTTAATGTGTTGTTGTATGAAATGAACATTTCTATCATCTCTTGCACAAGATCATCCCCAAGAAGCTTTCTCTCACCAGATTCATCCCAACAAGTAGGAGTTCTACAATGCTTCTAATATAGAGTATCATAGGGTCACATTATTTCAAAAAAATTGTTTATTTCCTAAATAATGCATTATCGTATTTTTTCTCTCATCTAGGATTATAATGAATTGATTAATAATAGTCTTTAAGAAGTTCCAACCATCTCCTATGTCTCATGTTCAATTCCATTTTGGTGAAAATATACTTCAAACATTTATGGTCAATGTATATAACACATTTCTCCCCATAAAGATAGATCCTCCATGTAATTAGAGAAAAAAACAATTGTATCCTACTCAAGATCATGCGTAGAAGATTTATACTCATGAATAATAAACTATCAAGATGCATAACCAATCACATTTTCAATTTTCATGAGGACGCACCGAATCCCATTTAGAGATGAATCACTAAAAATAATGAATCCATCTCCACATAAGGGTAGAGATAACATAGGTGCAGTAACCAATATCTTCTTCAGCTATTTGAATCCTTCATCAGACTACAATTTCTAGATGAACTTGACCCCTTTTCGAGTTAACATGGTTAAATGATTATAATTTCATGAAAATTACTTGACAAACCTCATCTAATATCATGTTAGTCCATGACAACTATGAATCTCTATTATTGTAGAAGGAATATGCCACTACTCTATAACCATTACCATTACAAGGTCTTCAGTAATTGAATCATTGGGTACAATGTGACCCAATAAAGCTACTTGTTGTAACAAAAAATCACATTTTCTAAATGTTCCAAAAATCCTCTACTTCTGTAGAGTTTGCAAAATAACCCTTAGATGATTCTCATGCTACTCGCAACTTTTGGAATATATCATAATATAATCCATAAATACTAGAAAAAATTATCAAGGTAGTCCTTCGAAACTCTATTCATCAAATTCATAAAAATTAAATGTGAATTAGTTAGCCTGAAGGGCATAATAGGAAACATATAATTCCCATATCTTGATTGAAATTTTGGTTTTTGGAATATATTCATTCTTAATACTCAATTGATGATAACATTATCGAAGATTGGTGTTGGAGAAGAATTGATCCCCATGAATATTTTCAAATAAGTCATCAATTCATGGAAGATGTTAATTTTTATTTAGAGTGATCTTGTTTAGTTATCGATAATAAATATATAGTTGTATCCATTAATCCATCATCTTTAAAAAGAGATCAGGTTCTCCCCAAGGAGACACACTCATTCGAATAAACCCCTTCTCCAAATGATCATAGTGTTTCTTCTGTATTTCCTCCATCTCAACATTTTCCATCCTATACATGGTCATTGATATCATATGAGATCCATGTACAATTTCAATGGTGCACTCAACCTCTCTTTCTAGTGTAGGTCTAGGTAACTCCTCAAGAAATTTGTCGATGTATTACTAGGATGTGGTGAAATATTCTATCCTTATACTATCATTTCCCAATTTTTCATCACTGATCAACTCAATATTGAATTATATAGGAGGTTTTAATAGTAAATATCTGTGTGAGATAACACTCTTTATAAGCTAACTATAGGTTTTCTATTCAGGACAATTGAGATTTACATTCTTTTGCATTGGATCGTAACATTATACATTGAGTTCCAGTCTATCCCTAATATAATATCGAATTCCAACATTGGAATCACTACTGTATTTGAGATAAGATTATGCTCACTAAAGTAAATACTAGATTTTCTAAACACTGATGATTAATGGATAATCCCTCCCGGAGTCATGAATGATAACTATACTATTATAAATTTAGGGGTTGATTATAAATTCCATGAAAACTAGGAGGAAATAAAGAAATGAGTAGAACTAGAATAAAAAATATTATATTCTAGGTTTTATAGATCAACAACAGTACCTACCCCCATATCATTTGGATACTCAACATTAGCCATCGTGATAGAGAAAGCACAACCTTTCTCCATTGGACATTGTTGGGGCTGACTGTGGTTCCCCTCCACTGCCATGGGATTTGGATAGTGATTGAAAAAGTTCCCAAGTTGTCCACACATATTTCATTGGAAGTCATGTAGGACCAGAAACTTATTCCCCTTATCTTTAGTGTTGGGAAGTTGAGTCTTCACCTCAATATGAAATTCCGAGTGATATTGTCATCTCTTCCACACTTCCAGCACTTCCCGCCCCCAAATAGGTATTTCCCCAAATGCTTCGTCCATCATATATTACACATGGGACACTTCACTTGATTGCATCCTATTACATGATCAAATTTCCTCCACAATATTGGCTCCATTGATCTCTACTTTTCATTGGATTTATGAGACCACTAAATCTCACCGAACTCCAATTCTACTATCATCGAACTCTACATGATCTCCTAATAGCTATCACAAGCCTGACATGATAGATTCTTCCTCATATGAGGTATTGGTCCAAAATATAATCCATCAACCTTCTCATTAGGATGTATGAAAATGGTTGTGGTGTAATGGGAATGTCTTGTGAAGTTAATCTCGTAATTTCCAAAAGATTAATTCTCATTCTACTTCTGTTAAAGAAAAACCTTCTATATTTTTTCCATAGAACAAGGGAAATAATTATTGAAAAAGATCTCTATGAACTCTTCCCACTTCATAGATTCAACCACCACTCATGGCCTCATGTTTTTAACTAGTTCCCACCACTGATCAACATCTCCCTCTAAGAAGTAAATTGTTAGGGTGACCTTCTCTTGTTCTAAATAGTGTATCAAAGAAAATATCTTCCCAATAGATATGATCAAATGTTCAGCAATCAATTGGTTAGTAGATCCACTGAAGGTTGGTGTTTGTTGAAACATAAAGGATTTAACATAATTGTGTTCCCTTTATGGTGAAATCAGTCTCTCACCCTGATTTATGTTATTTCCCAGACATGAGTCATTTGGTTTATCATTCTCTTGACTTTTTCTATTCCGGCATCCATCGGAGGTCCGTTAGTGTATGGTGTATAGAATTCACCATTTTCTGGGATCCTCCTATTTTCTTCCATTTCATAAAATAATAAAACCTTGGTGAGAAGATTATTTCCTTCATGAATATTTTAACTATAAAAGATTTTTATGTTTTAAAAAATCGTGCTTAAACATATTACTCTTTAACAATAATTACATTTCTCTATAAATCCTTCATAATTATTAATAAAAATCATATGATTTACCAAACATATCCCTAGAGATAGTGAAAATAGGAGTGCAGTAAGGCCAGTTTTTGTGTACCAGGATATCTCAGGACATTCCCAAAAGTCCTTGTTGCAGATTTCACTCCAATGTACATCTACACAAGAGCCATATCCATTTGTCTGTATGCAAACAATGATTTATTTTCTTATAAACCATTTAGATAATATTTCACCAAAATAAAATAATTCATTACTATATTTATACATTTCTATAGGTTTCTTCCTAATTTTTTCATGTCCTAATGTTCACAAATAACTAAACCACCCTTTATACAAACTATGTAATCCTATCTTTTTATTACATAACTATTCATTTAATTTTACAAACATTGGATCTTTAAAGTCTATTGTCTTGAAAAAATTTGAAGATAATACATTAAAAAATAAAAAATTAATTTAATACACTTCAAAATATACATTAAATGTTCATTCTAGGTACAATTACTGCATCTCATATCTTGGAGACATACATCAATGGAAATCGTGAGCAGAAGACCCAGTAAAGAAAACAAGTGAAATAGTTTACATGTGAACGTGATAGATAACAATAAGATCATGGGGATAATGAGGAATATCATAATAATAACATGAATAATAACTTGAAAATGTGGCTACATCATTTAATGATGACATGTATAATAATATCACCAATGTCCATCCCCAAGGTTTCATAAAAATTACCATGATTATTCCCCATGGTATCGTAAAACATGTCATCTCTAGAGATTAATTATTTAAAAAATTCACTTGAGATATTTTATTATTAAACACTTAATATATATTTATTATAATTTTATCCATGTATATAATAATAAAACATTTCATAAATATCCCAAAAATAATAAAATAAATGTGTTTCATATCAAAATCGAGACATTTTAAAAACTGCTTAAAAACAAGATCATTCTGTCATTTATAACCCATGGAAAGGGAATGAGTGTTTTATGTATGTAAATTATAGAATAAAATATTTAATTTTTATTTTATGATGAATACACATGTATGTGAAAATGATTGGGTATTAACGTAAATAATATTAGAAAATTTCTTGAGAAAAAGAGAGATTTTGAAATGAAAATTCTGCAGCATAACGAATATATAACTCGGTTTTAGAAAACATTAAAATGACATGGGAAAAGCATATCCCATAAATAAATGACTCATATTACAGTATAAGGATATAATAAAATAAAAATAAGAACATGTTATTGATATTATAATGACATACCACATGAAAGGGAAACATGAACAAAAATAGAAGATGATATTTCTCTTTTGAAAACTCAACAGCGTAATAGAGTCACTAAAAAAGTAAGAAAATGAAACAACGAGTGTTATATGGGAATATAATCATATGTAAATGAAAATGAATATAATGGGGATATATAATATCATACCCAATATTGTAATATGAATATTCAAATAAATAACATAAAAGAAGTGTTGACTAAAAAAGGAGGGTGGAAGGTTCCCAAACCTTGAAGAGTAACTTTAATAAACTCAAAACATGGGACCTTGGGGTGATTGAGGGAACCTTGGGAGGACTCCTTAGGAGGAATAAATAGACGATATTTGTTGTGGATAAATTAGTAATGAATTAAATTATGTAATGGGATTGTATTTATAAAAAACGTTAGGGTGTATTTCTGTAATTTCCAAGGGACACCTCATTATACGTATTTGTAAAACCATGGGCTTACCCATGGTATTTAATAATCATTTGGCCACATGGGACACTAGATAACATATTTAACTGTGAAAAAGTAAACCATCATTATTATATTAGTACTACAGTATTAATGAAGTCATTAAACACACCGACACTCAAAACTGTATTTTTAAAATTCACCGAAAATCAAAACATTTTATAAAAATATAAAAAATTCTCCCCAACCTAATATAGATGCTCAGAATTCAAAATTAAGCACCATTTTATTAAAATATTTTTCTAATTATGAGATATTTCATTTTTATGCAAAAATTATATTTATGAGAAAAAATACTATTACATGACTAATTATTTTTGAAACAGTTATTTACTTATGCTATTATATCACATTACCAATCATGATGCCTAAAATATATTTATACTTCACTAAGTGAGGTTACTATTCCCTTGGTCACATTACTATTCATAAGGGTAATATTACTATTCATAATGTATTATTCACCAAAAAATATGTTGATCTTATTAGAATCTAAATATCTTAATAATAAAAACTGTAGAATACATTTTTTTGAAAATAATTATACATTATTAAATATTTAAAGTATAAAAAAAGTATTTTAAAATTACTTTTTTTGCAATATTCATCCATAATATGGAACTTCCAAAAAAAATTTCCTATATTTATCTTGATGTTTGAAATTCAAAAAAATAGAATAATAAGATATAATAATTGTATTTATACAAAATGATTATAGAAATAAACTAAGGCCTCATTACATATCCTATTATAACACATGTATAAGACATGTGACAAATTTGTAAAATAGTGATAGAATCTTGGGGTGGCTCGGACAACATTTCCCGAGTGGTGATTTCTATTAGGTTGATCTTCTCTTGTAAATGATTCAGTTCAACATTAACGTGTTGGAGTTAGGCTTGGGATTGGTCCAGAGAAAAGCCCAGTGATGCTACCTCCTTCCCTAGCTATGATAGATGGTATTTATACGACACGAGTCTACTGGATGAGCCCATAAAATCATCATTCTGTATTAATTTACCATGATAATTAGTATATATAAAAAAGAAATATAATTTTAAGATTATAGTTTCCAATGGTCATATTGACCAATGTCCATATAATAGTCAAAAACATGTGGTATTATTTTAATTATATTCACTTATTTAATAAAAGGATATTGTTTTGTTGAGCACAAAATAGAATAACACAAAAAAATTTGAATCACTAATATTCTAAAGTTTGGTTCGTTATATTCTTCCCCCCTTAAGAAATTACTTCATCCCTTAAGAAATTACTTCCCGATATTTCATCTCATAAACTCTGAAGAGAAAAGGTGTGGGTACTTCAGCCTCATCGACCCCTCTGGTTCCCTCGTGGCTTCTTCACTTTTTTTGTATCTCCAAAACAGCTTAACAAGGTGGGTATTCTTGATGCACAAAACCTTGTCTCTATGATCCATGATCTCCACCAGCTTCTCCTCATAGAGTATTTCATTTCCCTGTTATACTACCTCTGTATTTAGTACATGTGAAGGGTATGGTGTGTAATTCCCCAAGAAGGATACATAGAAGACATACTGAACTTCTGATAGATTTGTAGGAAGTTCAAGATGATATAACACTACTATTATGCTATCAAGGATTTCATTGGGGCAATGTACATAGGGATGATCTTCCCATTCTTCCTGAACCTCCCCACTCTCTTCTTTGGTGAGATTCTAAGAAAGAATTTTTCACCAACATCAAACTCGAAGTCCATTTAACAGTTGTCGGTATAGCTCTTTTGACGAAAATAATCATCCATAATGTGTTTTTGGATGGAATGAACCTTTTTTTCATATCTTTCACAAGATCATGCCCAAGAAGAATTCTCTCACCAGATTCATCCCAACAGGATGGAGTTATACATCGCTTCCCATATAGATCTTAAGAGGGTTCCATTTGATTGCTCGAATGGAAACTATTATTTTAAGAGAACTCAAATAATGGTAGATGTTGTTCCCATACACCATTAAATTCCATTAAGCAAGTTCTTATCATGTTCTCAAGTGTTTGAATATTCCTTTCATATTGGACATTAGTTTGGGGTGATAGGATATATTGAAATTTAATATGGTTCGTAGATCATGTTGAAGACTTCTCCAGAATTTTAATGTGAACCTAGGATCTCGATAAGATATGATAGAAAGTGTAACTCCATGCACCATTACCAATTATTTCATGTAAATCCATGAAATTTGATCAAGAGTGAAATCTTCATGAATATAGATAAAATGGATAGTCTCGGTGAGATGGTCCATAATAACGCATACTTCATTATTTCCATTTGATGTTCTCGGTAGACCACTGATAAATTCCATAGTGATATTTTCCCATTTCCATGCTAGTATGGTTAGTGGTTATAATAACCCTTTAGGATGTTGTCTCTCTTCCTTCTCCTACTAACATAATAGTCACCTTTTAGTGTAGTCACTATTCTCCCTTTTCATATTATCCCACCAATAATCATCACAACGTTCCTTATACTTTTTTTTGCTTCCATGATGTATATAAATCGAAGAGCTATGAGCTTCATACAACTGTTGCTTCACTATTTTTAGAATAGATAGAACACATAGTCTTGTATGGAATTTCAGTACACCTTCTTTATCAATATTGAACTCAAAAAACATCCCATCCTTCACATCTTAAAACATATTCTCTAACAAATGATCATATTTATAAGCCTTCTTGATCATATCCTGTAATGACAGTTGATAATTAATTTGGGATAGGGTTGATGATGCCCCTTCCCTTATAATTCCGTTATCAATTTTCACTAGGTCTTGAATTGAGAGATATCTTTTAATCATGATCATGGAAATCACAACTGGGTCTTTCCTACTTAATGACTTAGTGAATTTGTTTTCTCTTCTAGGATGATAATGAATTTAACAATCACAATATTTATGAAGTTCCAACCATATCCTATTTATCATGTCCAATTTTTTTGTGTGAAAATATACTTCAAACTTTGATGAGGTGTGTATATATCACATTTCTCCCCATAATGACAGTACCACCATATCATCATTGAAAAAGATAATCATATCCATCTCAACATCTTGTGTAGGATAGTTCTCTCATGAGACATCAATTATCAAGATGCATAAGAAACTACCTTATCATTTTTCATGAGGGCGTACCCATTCCATTTTAGTAATGCACCACTAAACACAAAGAATCTATCTCCACTTGAGGGAATAGTTAGGTGAAGTTACAAATCTCTTCTTAAGACCATGGAAACATTCCTACACTCCTTGGTTCAGATGAACATGACAGCATTTTTGTAAGGACCCGCACTTATTTCATACATAATCTTGAATTTATTCCAGAAAACACTTCATTTTACATTGAGGATCTTTTCAAGTTTAGAGCTTTAGAGAATTAAGACAAAATATTCATAACATTACACATTGTTACATAGTGGATACCATAAAATCAGTTTCCATTCTCCTCAGAATATAAAACATTAAAACATAAAACAAGACTCCTTGACAATTCTTCAACATTTAACATGTCTTCCTTCCTTGTATTATTCATCCATTAACCTGTGAAAAATCATTTAAAAACTTGGGATGAGCACAAAAGCTCAATAAGGTATGAAAAAGAAGGAAAAAATCACATTAGTCCATGAATACACAAGACATATGAAAACATTTTCAAAATACATGATTTACACCCATAAAATCTTACTTTGTGTAACATGAGATTTAAAAAAGATCCATACAAACATAATTATAATCATAAAGGTATATTGGGGCATTACTTACATAATCTTGTAACCATCTTGGCTACCTTAAAATTTGTAACCCTCACGGCTACCTTACATTGTGTAACCATCACAGTTACACTTGGAGTAACCATACGGCCGACCTCCAACTTACTCATACCCAATGCATTGGAGGGAAATATAGGTCCCACCCTTCATCATAAACAATGCCCAATAGCCAAAACATAATCATTCAACATAAATAATAGCATAAAAACATTGCCTTTGAATCTTATAAAACAGAATTTTAAAAGAGGATTTTAGAAGAAAAGTCCCTTATAAACTTCATATACTTGAAGTGAGACTTAATTGAGTGGATGGAATATGTATATAATCTGTAAATACACATAATTAAACATAATATAAACAGAACCCATCACACAAACAATTTAAATAGCACACAAATTATAAAGTAGAAGGTTAACCCAAAGAATGGAAATCGGGTTAAGAATTCCCTTACCTTGGGCTTGTCCTACTTCAAAATTGTTTGAACCTCCTGTATAATGGTTAAAGGAGTGTTAATAAGATTTTAAAGAAACGTGTTCATGTTTATAACATCTTATATGGTCATTTCATAACCTCATTTCACCCCTTATTTGTTAGTATTTTGTTCCTTGCATTATTTTGGGTGAGGTCTTTTGGGATTTTCACGATCGGTTCATGATGAATCGTTCTTGTTGATTGGAAGTGAAACTCCAGAATTGGAATGGAGTATTAGTTACATAACTCCAGTACCATAAATTATACCATTCATCACTTTGGTGCCTTATATGATGATGATTTATAAGTTAAAACATTAATTATGTTCGTTTAGATAATTTAAGTGGTTCTTTGATAATTACAATTTCATTTAGTCTTATAAGTTTGAATCATGAGTACAAAAGAATTACAGAACCTTATATGATTCATAAAACATATATTATAACCTGGTTCAACCATATAAATGGTTTCATGACCAGACTTGAAATAATTAATGGAAATTGAAAATACATCGTCCACGATATCGGTAATTCGACACAAATGGACAATGTTTTTTGATTCTTTAAATAAGTGAAAGAGGAGAGGAATAATGATTTGTAATTTTCCATAAACATGAAAACATCCAGAATATACATGATTCTGGAGATTTCATGCCTCTTGGATAAGAGGGGGTGAAGAAAGAAGTGGAAGGAATCATGAAATAAAGAAAACATGAGAAATTTCTTACAAAAAATTCGGCAGCCTAACGGCACCTCTAAAAATTTCATAAAAACAAGATTGATGAGAGGAATGGAATATCTCATCAATCATACAAAATTTGGACTGTAAGGGAAAATATTTAATGAAATATCCCAACAAAAGACAAAGGGAAAGGAAGAGAATAACATAAAATGGATGGAAAGAATGAAAATGAAAGAGGATGTTTACCTCTTGATCTCTTCTCCTTGAGATCCTTCTTAAGGGCTTTGATTTTGGTCTTTTGGTGAGACCAGCAGCTCTAGGACGTGGGGAAGAAGATTGAGGAGGGAATTTGGCAGAAATTAGACAATGCTCAAGGCTTGAGAGGTGTGGGAGGAAGAGGGGAGTGAGGGTGGTATTTATAGTGGAGGAGGGGAGGTATTTTAGATTATTTTAATTATTATTATAATATTTTTATCAAGACTATGAATAATCTCAAATCAAGTGGCCTTAATTAGTGAAAATATCATGTGATTTCGAAGCAAGTGGCCTTGCATCACTTATGATGTCATAAATAGTGCATTTTTACTGATAAATTGATTATACGGTATTTTACCGTATTTCACTATTCACCGAAAATTCAAGAGTTTCAGAAAAATACCAAAAATTTACCCCAACCATTTTTCGACGTGTAGAATTCAAAAATGAACTCCATTTTTCAAAAATAATTTTCTAAATATTATTAATTTAATTTTAAAATAAGGTCACAGTTAATTCGAAAAATAACAAAATTGAAGTGCAATTAGTTTTATGTGACATTGGAAAATTAATTAAGATCCCATTATCCTATTTCCATGGGAAAATAAAATAATAATATTATTTACTATTCATGAGGTCATATTACTATTCATATTACTATTCATATTACTATTCATAAGGGCATGTTACTATTCACCAAAAAAACAAGTTTGTTCCATCAGACTCGAAATAACATACTGAACACAATTGTAGATGATAGTTTCTTGAAATTCAAAACATAGAAGAAATAAAATTATGTTTAAAGGATACTTATAAATATATACCTTAAACAAAATTTCAAGCATTTTCAATTTATTTTTAGAAAACCTTGGGATGTTACATTATCCCCACCTTCTTGAAATTGCGTCCTCGCAATTTTATTTACTTATTAAACAACTGAGGGTATTTTTCCCTCATAGCATTTTCAGACTCCCATGTTGCTTCTTCAACCATGTGGTTTCTCCACAAAACCTTTACCTGGTGGATTACCTTATTCCGCAATACCTGTTCTCTTCGATCAAGAATCTGAACCGATTTTTCTTCATAAGAAAGGTTCTCTGCTAGCTGAACTTCTTCCGGCCTCAAGGCATGTGATGAATCTGGAACATACTTTCTCAACATCGAAACATGAAAAACATTGTGTACCTGAAACAAGCTCGGAGGCATAGCTACGCGGTACGCAACTGTTCCAACTTTATCCAAGATTTCAAAAGGACCTATGAACCGTGGACTTAGTTTCCCTTTCTTACCGAAACGCATCACACTTTTCCAAGGAGATATTTTAAGGAAAACATGGTCACCTACCTTGAAAGAGAAGTCTTTCCTTCTGTTATCTGCATAACTTGTCTGCCTGCTTTGAGCTATCCTTATGTGTTGCTGGATCATCCTCACTTTCTCAGCCACTTCTTCTACTAATTCTGGCCCCATCAACTTTCTTTCACCGACTTCATCCCAAAACGCAGGAGTCCGACACCGCTTTCCATACAAGGCCTCAAAAGGTGCCATCTGAATACTGGAATGGAAACTGTTATTATAAGAAAACTCAACTAATGAAAGATGCTGATCCCAACTTCCCTGATAGTCCATTGAACAAGCTCGAAGCATATCCTCCAAAGTTTGAATCGTTCGCTCTGACTGCCCATCTGATTGAGGATGAAAAGCTGTACTGAAATTCAACTCTGTGCCCAAAGACTTCTGAAGTCCCTTCCAAAATTTAGAAGTGAACCTGGGATCTCGGTCAGACACAATGGAAAGAGGAACTCCATGTAACCTGACAATCTCTTTGAGGTACAATCGAGAAAGCTGATCTAATGTCATTGTATCTCGAATAGAAAGAAAATGAGCAGACTTTGTTAGCCGATCAACAATAACCCATATCGCATTGTTACCTCGAGAAGTCTTTGGTAGTCCCACCACAAAATCCATGGATATATTCTCCCATTTCCATTCTGGCACCGGCAAAGGCTGAAGCATCCCCTTCGGTAACTGTCACTCTGCTTTAACCTGCTGACATGTCAAACATTTCATTGTAAAATCAGCAATATCTCTTTTCATCCCATTCCACCAGTAATACTCTCGAAGGTCTCTGTACATCTTAGTACTTCCAGGATGAACAGAAAATGGAGAACTATGAGCTTCACACAACAATTCTTTCTTCAGCTGGGAATCACAAGGCACACACAACCTTTTTCCAAACCTTAAAACACAATCTTTATCAAGATTAAATTCTGGAAACTTACCCATTTTAACCAATTCTACCTTTTTCTGTAGCTCACGGTCTTCCCTATGCGCTTTCATAATTCTATCTGACAACGAAGACTGCACTGAAACCTGAAACAAAACAGATATATTCCCTGCACCAACAACTTCCAAGCCAAAATTTATCAAATCATTAATCAAGGGATCACGTTCCAAACGTAGCATGGTTAATGATGCATGATTTTTCCGACTTAAGGCATCCGCTACTTTGTTTGCTTTTCCAGGATGGTAATTAATCGTGCAGTCATAATCCTTTATCAGTTCTAGCCATCTTCTCTGCCTCATGTTTAATTCCTTCTGAGTGAATATATACTTAAGACTTTTATGGTCAGTATATATTTGGCATTTGGTTCCGTATAGATGATGCCTCCATATTTTCAAAGCAAAAACCACAGCTGCCAATTCCAAATCATGTGTGGGATAATTCATCTCATGAGGTTTAAGTTGTCTCGAAGCATAGGCAATTACCTGACCATTCTGCATCAAAACACAACCAAGTCCCTTCAAAGAAGCATCACTATAGATGACAAACTCACCATTCTGGGAAGGTAAGGCCAAAACTGGAGCATTCACCAATCTCTTCTTTAGTTCCTGAAAACAAACATCACATTCCTCTGTCCAAAAAAAATTAACCCCTTTCCGTGTTAACTTAGTTATTGGGCTAGATAACCGTGCAAAGTTCTCAACAAAGCGTCGGTAATAACTTGCTAAGCCCAGAAAACTACGAATCTCTGTAACATTTGTGGGTCTTGGCCATTCATCAACTACTTTTGTTTTGGCAGGATCAACTGTTATTCCATCCTTATTTACAATGTGCCCAAGAAAAGAAATCTGTTGCAACCAAAAATCACACTTGCTGAATTTTCCATATAGTTTCTTTTCTTTTAAAGTTTGTAAAACAACCCTTAGATGTTTTTCATGCTCCTCTTTATTTTTAGAAAAAACCAGAATGTCATCAATAAATACCACCACAAACTTATCCAAAAACTCATGAAATACTCTATTCATAAGATTCATGAATACAACAGGTGCATTAGTTAACCCAAATGGCATAACAACAAATTCATAATGCCCATATCTAGTACGAAAGGCTGTTTTTGGGATGTCATCCTCCTTCACCTTCAGCTGATGGTATCCGGATCTCAAGTCAATCTTGGAAAAGTACTGAGCTCCCTGGAGCTGATCAAACAAGTCATCAATATGAGGCAAAGGATACATGTTTTTAACAGTGATGTTATTCAAAGCTCTATAATCAATGCAAAGTCTCATGGAACCATATTTCTTTTTAACAAACAAAACAGGGGATCCCCATGGTGAAGTACTGGGACGAATGAAACCTTTGACAAGCAAATCCTGCAACTGATTTTTCAATTCAAGAAGTTCTATTGGAGCCATACAATATGGGGGTTTTGAAATTGGATTAGCATCAGGGACTAAGTCAATTGTGAATTCAACTTCTCGTTTAGGTATGACACTGGGTAACTCCTCAGGAAAAACATCAAGGTATTCATTTACCACTGGCACATCATTGATTTGAATAGTTCCCTTGTTTTCAACAATATGAGCCAGATAACATTCATTTCCATCTTTCAGTAGTTTCTCAGCTTCTTGATATGTTATCAATTGTATGGGTTCATTCTTGTATACAAACTGAAATTCTTTCTGAAAAACAACTTCTTTAGCTCTACAGTCCATCTTAGCATGATAACCAGAAAGCCAGTCCATCCCCAGAATAACTTCAAACTCGACTAAGGGTAAAACAATAAGGTTTGCAGGTAAAGTCTTTCCACATACCACAATAGAAATATTCTTATAATTCCTCATTGCTATAACATTTCCCCCTGGTGTTTTAACAACAAGTTCGGGTATCATTTGTTGAGGTGATATTTCCAATTTACTAGAAAATTTCTCAGAGATGAAGGAATGTGTAGACCCCGTATCAAACAAAACTTTAGCAAAATATGAGTGAACAAACAAAGTACCTGATACAACTTCATTGGATGGCCCAACATCTGCTGACGTAGTCGCAAAGGATCTCACTACACCTTTCTGCTTGTAGTCTGGCTTCTTTGCATCATTTGGATCCCTCTTTGGACAGGCATTTGCATAGTGACCCATCTCACCACATTTAAAACACTTTATAGTTTGCTTATCAGGATTAGTCTTTGGATCATTTTCATTGCAATCTCGGGCCATATGTCCAAACTTACCACATTTAAAACACTTCCCAGTTTTGATAAGACATTCCCCAGGGTGCTTCTTGCCACACTTTTCACAAACTGGAAACTGTATTTTCTTACCATCAGATTTCATTGGTTGATTCTTACCCATTGCTTTCCAATTTGACCTCTTCTTCTCTTTGTTTCCAAATTGCATGTGATCGTCAGCAAACTCCATCTCTACCCTCTCAGCACATCGGACAAGTTTCTCGTAACTTTTGAATTCACGGGAGGCCAACGCCCTACGATACCTTGGCTTCAATCCTGAGTAAAAGCGGTTGATTTTGCTATCGAGATCCAGAATAAGATTCGGAGCATACCTCGCCAGTCGGGTGAAGTTCGCCTCATACATAGCCACTGAATCTTCCTCCTTTTGTTTCAGTTCAAGGAATTGTTTCTCCATTCTAAGTCGCACCACCTTAGGAAAATATTTTTCAAGAAAAAGACTTTTAAATTTATCCCATACTAAGGCATCAAAATCCTCTCTACCCCTGATATTCCTTTCCATTGACCACCACTGATCAGCTTCCCCTTCAAAACGATAAATGGCAAGACTTACCTTTTGATTGTCTGAACATCCCATAACATCAAATATCTTTTCAAGGGCCTTAATCCATCCTTATGCTGCCACTGGGTCAGAAGATCCACTGAATGCAGGAGGATGCTATCTCATAAAATGTTCCACCACTGTCATGTTCCGTTGGGGTACATCTATTTGTCCTCTTGCATGGATGCCACCACCATTTATTGCCTGTGTTAGCTGAGCCATTACCGTCACAAACTGCTCGGTTCCAATCCCTACCATTCCGGGCTGTTGATCAGGAAGGATGTCATTCGGTCGGTGCCTATCCTCTTCAGCATCCATGTTCCTTCTGCGGACAACCATTCTAAACAAACATTTCTTAGATGAAGCAACATGGTAATCTTTAAATGCTATAACAAATTAAACATAGGGTGAGAATTATTTATGGTATTCTATTAGCATCACCTTAACCCCTAAAGTTATCTAAACCATCCTCTGATACCAACTGTAAGGACCCGCACTTATTTCATACATAATCTTGAATTTATTCCAGAAAACACTTCATTTTACATTGAGGATCTTTTCAAGTTTAGAGCTTTAGAGAATTAAGACAAAATATTCATAACATTACACATTGTTACATAGTGGATACCTTAAAATCAGTTTCCATTGTCCTCAGAATATAAAACATTAAAACATAAAACAAGACTCCTTGACAATTCTTCAACATTTAACATGTCTTCCTTCCTTGTATTATTCATCCATTAACCTGTGAAAAATCATTTAAAAACTTGGGATGAGCACAAAAGCTCAGTAAGGTATGAAAAAGAAGGAAAAAATCACATTAGTCCATGAATACACAAGACATATGAAAACATTTTCAAAATACATGATTTACACCCATAAAATCTTACTTTGTGTAACATGAGATTTACACAAGATCCATAAAAACATAATTATAATCATAAAGGTATATTGGGGCATTACTTACATAATCTTGTAACCATCTTGGCTACCTTAAAATTTGTAACCCTCGCGGCTACCTTACTTTGTGTAACCATCACAGTTACACTTGGAGTAACCATACGGCCGACCTCCAACTTACTCATACCCAATGCATTGGAGGGAAATATAGGTCCCACCCTTCATCATAAACAATGCCCAATAGCCAAAACATAATCATTCAACATAAATAATAGCATAAAAACATTGCCTTTGAATCTTATAAAACAGAATTTTAAAAGAGGATTTTAGAAGAAAAGTCCCTTATAAACATCATATACTTGAAGTGAGACTTAATTGAGTGGATGGAATATGTATATACTCTGTAAATACACATAATTAAATATAATATAAACAGAACCCATCACACAAACAATTTAAATAGCACACAAATTATAAAGTAGAAGGTTAACCCAAAGAATGGAAATCGGGTTAAGAATTCCCTTACCTTGTGCTTGTCCTACTTCAAAATTGTTTGAATCTCCTATATAATGGTTAAAGGAGTGTTAATAGGATTTTAAAGAAACGTGTTCATGTTTATAACATCTTATATGGTCATTTCATAACCTCATTTCACCCCTTATTTGTTAGTATTTTGTTCCTTGCATTATTTTGGGTGAGGTCTTTTGTGATTTTCACGATCGGTTCATGATGAATCGTTCTTGTTGATTGGAAGTGAAACTCCAGAATTGTAATGGAGTATTAGTTACATAACTCCAGTACCATAAATTATACCATTCATCACTTTGGTGCCTTATATGATGATGATTTATACGTTAAAACATTAATTATGTTCGTTTAGATAATTTAAGTGGTTCTTTGATAATTACAATTTCATTTAGTCTTATAAGTTTGAATCATGAGTACAAAAGAATTACAGAACCTTATATGATTCATAAAACATATATTATAACCTGGTTCAACCATATAAATGGTTTCATGACCAGACTTGAAATAATTAATGGAAATTGAAAATACATCGTCCACGATATCGGTAATTCGACACAAATGGACAATGTTTTTTGATTCTTTAAATAAGTGAAAGAGGAGAGGAATAATGATTTTTAATTTTCCATAAACATGAAAACATCCAGAATATACATGATTCTGGAGATTTCATGCCTCTTGGATAAGAGGGGGTGAAGAAAGAAGTGGAAGGAATCATGAAATAAAGAAAACATGAGAAATTTCTTACAAAAAAATCGGCAGCCTAACGGCGCCTCTAAAAATTTCATAAAAACAAGATTGATGAGAGGAATGGAATATATCATCAATCATACAAAATTTGGACTGTAAGGGAAAATATTTAATGAAATATCCCAACAAAAGACAAAGGGAAAGGAAGAGAATAACATAAAATGGATGGAAAGAATGAAAATGAAAGAGGATGTTTACCTCTTGATCTCTTCTCCTTGAGATCCTTCTTAAGGGCTTTGATTTTGATCTTTTGGTGAGACCAGCAGCTCTAGGACGTGGGGAAGAAGATTGAGGAGGGAATTTGGCAGAAATTAGACAATGCTCAAGGCTTGAGAGGTGTGGGAGGAAGAGGGGAGTGAGGGTGGTATTTATAGTGGAGGAGGGGAGGTATTTTAGATTATTTTAATTATTATTATAATATTTTTATCAAGACTATGAATAATCTCAAATAAAGTGGCCTTAATTAGTGAAAATATCATGTGATTTCGAAGCAAGTGGCCTTGCATCACTTATGATGTCATAAATAGTGCATTTTTACTGATAAATTGATTATACGGTATTTTACCGTATTTCACTATTCACCGAAAATTCAAGAGTTTCAGAAAAATACCAAAAATTTACCCCAACCATTTTTCGACGTGTAGAATTCAAAAATGAACTCCATTTTTCAAAAATAATTTTCTAAATATTATTAATTTAATTTTAAAATAAGGTCACAGTTAATTCGAAAAATAACAAAATTGAAGTGCAATTAGTTTTATGTGACATTGGAAAATTAATTAAGATCCCATTATCCTATTTCCATGGGAAAATAAAATAATAATATTATTTACTATTCATGAGGTCATATTACTATTCATATTACTATTCATATTACTATTCATAAGGGCATGTTACTATTCACCAAAAAAACAAGTTTGTTCCATCAGACTCGAAATAACATACTGAACACAATTGTAGATGATAGTTTCTTGAAATTCAAAACATAGAAGAAATAAAATTATGTTTAAAGGATACTTATAAATATATACCTTAAACAAAATTTCAAGCATTTTCAATTTATTTTTAGAAAACCTTGGGATGTTACAATTTTGAGTTAATAAGGTTAATGGATTAGAATGTTGTGAAAAGTTTTTCACAACCCTCCTATAATATCCTGCTAAACCATGGAAACTATGAATCTTAGTTATTATTGTTGGTTGAGGCCACACCTATAAAACCTCTTCCTTTATGGTTTAACTTTGATTCCTTCATTGTTTATAATGTTCCTCAAGAAAGATACTTTTTGTAACCAAAATTCACATTTTTTGAATATTCCAAAATGTATATCCTTCCAAGGAGTTTGTAAAATAATTGTCATGTGATCCTCATTCTCCTCACAAGATTTATAATATAAATGCATATCTTAAATAAAACTACAACAAAGTTATTAAGATAGTCCTTCAAAAATCTATTCATCAAATCCAAAAAAAATATTAGGTTTATTAGTCACTTTGAATGGCATAACAACAAACTAATAAGGCCCATGTTTTGATCGAAAGGCAATTTTTGGAATATATTATTTCTTTAACCTAAATTGATGATAACCAGGTCGATGTATAATCTTGGATATGTATTGATACCCATGATGTTGGTTAAAGAGTTCAACAATTCTTAGAAGAGGGTATTTATTCTTTACTATGACTCTGTTCAGATCTCTATAACCAATGTGTAGCTTCATTGATCTGTAATTCTTCTTCACAAATATAAAAAGTTCTCCCACAAGGATACACACTCAGTCATGTAAGCCCCTTCACCCAAAGATCTTGGATATGATTTTTTAATTCCTCTTGGTAAAAATTTTCCAACCTATATGGGGTCTTTGATATCAGATGAGATCCATGTATGAGTACAATGAAGAACTAAAACTCTCTTTCTGGGGGAGGTCAGGTTAACTCCACAGAAAATTCCACAATATATTCAAAGACCATGGGGGAATATTACATACTTATACTATCATTTCCTTATTTTTCATCATTGATTAACTCCATAAAGAAATATATAGGATATTCTTCTATAGAGATATTGGGATGAGATATCTCTCATTGGAAGATAACTATAGGGTTTCCATTCATGACTACATAGATTTCCTTGCTTAATTATCTTATCTTAGCAATAAAAAAATATCACTAGTTCATCCCATGTATAATGTTTAATTCCACCATTGGACTGACTAATATATTTTCAATAAGATTGTGTTCACTATAGTAAATACTAGTGTTTCTAGACACTGATGATTCTTGTATAATCCCTCTAGGAGTCTTGACTGATAACTCTACCTTTAGAAATTCAAGGGTTAATTTTAAATTCATTAAAAACATAGTGTAAATAATGTAATTCATAGAACCTGAATCAAATAATGTATTTTCTTTATCTAGGAGAAAAATAAGAGTAAATTCCATAACATTATTTGGAGCTTCAACATCAACTGTCGTGATAGCCAAAGGACGACCTTGCTCCCATGGTCGTTGCAGAGGCCGATGGAAGTTCACCGTCACTGCCCTTAGATTTGGACAGAGATTGTAAAAGTTCCCAAGTTTTAAATAGATATAGAATTGGACATTAGGTAGGGACTGCAACATCCTCCCCCTATTATTAGTGTTGGGAAGTTGAGGCTTCACCTCACTATGATTATTCCATCGGATACGACCATCTCTTCCACCCTTGTAGCACTTCCCACGCACGAGCATGTATCTCCCAGAATTCTTATTCCCATAATTATTACACATGGGATGTTGCACTTTCTTACCTCCTCTTCCTTGAGAAAAGTTCCTCCCTAATCATGGATCCATCAATTTATTCTTTTTATTGGATTAATGAGACCAATGTGTCTCACCGAACTCCAGTTAGATTATAATTTCACTAAGCATGATCTATTCATAGCTATCATAATCTCAATTGGATTGATTCATCCATATATGTGGTATTAGTCTACCAAAAACTTTACCAAGATTCCCATTAGGATCCATGAAAAATCATGAGGTGTAAATAGATAGGCTCATCAAGATCATCAAATAGCTTCCAAAATATTCCTTCTACTTTTTCTCGGCATTAGAAACTTCTTCTCTATTTGAGTTCTCATATAATGAGAGAAATACTTATTAAAAATATCCCTCTAAACAATTCCTTCTCAATAGCTTCAACCTCAACTATTGGCCACTTTTTTATCACCAGTTCCCACCATTGATCATCTTATCCATCTAAGCAGTAAAAAGCCATGTTGACCTTCTCTTGTTATGAATAGGAGAAAACATAAATGATCTTCTCGATAGAGCTATCCCGCTATTACGAAATCAATGGGTCGGTAGATCCACAAAATTTTTGTGATCTTGGAAACATAAATTACACAGCATAATGTTGTTCCATTTGCGGTGAAATTGGTCTCTCAGCATGATTCATGTTTTTTTCCCATAACTTGAGTTAGATGGTTCATCATTCTCATGAATATCTCAATTATGGATCTCATAGGAGGTCCGACAGTGCATGGTCTATTGTGGTAACCATATTCATTGTTCCTTATATTTACCTCCATTTTATAAATAAATAAACCCAAAGTGTGAAGCTTATTTCATTTATGAATATTTTAACTATAAATATTTTTTATTTTATAAAACATCATTCTTAAAAATTTTATTCATTATCAACAATTACATTTCTCTATAAATACTTTATAAGGACTCAAAAAACTATTATTATTAACCAAACATATCCCTTGGTAGTTTCAATCCTGATGTGTGGAAAGGCCCATTGTCGTGTACCAGGATACCCCGGGTCAATCCTGAAACTCAATGTAAGTGTTTTTACTCATAGGTAATTTTGTGCCAGAGCCATATCTACTTTTTCATATCCGTACAATGATTTATTTTTATGGAAACCACTTCATTAATATTTAAACAAAATATGACTAAGTTTTACAATATTTAAAATTTATATAGGGTTATTTCTGAGGTTTTCATGTCCCAACTTCCATAAATAACTAAACATCCCTTTGATATCAACTATGGAATCCCACCTTTTTATTAAATAACTTTTCATTTCATTTTATAATCATAGGATCTTTAAAGTCTTAGTGTCAAGGAAAAAAGGGCTCATAATAACATAAAACATAAAATAGTATCCATATACACTTGAAAAGATTCTTGAAAAGTTCATACTAATTATAATTATGACATGTCATAACCTAGAGACAAGAATAAATGGAAGGGGTGAGAAAAAGTCCTAGTAAAGAAAATAAGTGAAACATCTTACATGGAACTTGAGAAATAATAATATAAACATGGGAATACAGGGTCATATCATAATAATAACCTAAAACATAAAATGAAAATGTGGGTAAAAAATTTAATTGAGACATTAATAAGAATATCATTATGCTCCATCTCCAAGGTGTTATAAAAATTACAAGGGTTATTCACCAAGGTAACATAAAACTTGACATAAATAAAGAATAATTCTTTACCCAATTATTGGAGTGATATTATAGAAAACCCTTAATATTCATTTTATTCCATGTTATCCACGTTGATACTAATTAAAATTTTCATAAATAACTCAAAGATAGTAATGGAGATGTGTTTCATATCAAAATTGTGATGTTTTAAAAAGTGCTTAAAAATAAGACCATTATGTCATTTAAATACCATGGAAAGGGAATGAGTGCTTTACATATGTGAATTCAAGAATAAAATATATAATTTTTATGGCATTTTTAATACCCATGTAAATGAAATAGGTTTGGGTATTCACATAAATAAAATAATATAATCCCTTGATTAAAAGTGAGTGATTTTTAGATAAAAAATTTACAGCATAATGGCTATATAACCCGGTTTTATAAAACATTAAAAAGAGAGGGTAATAGGGTCTACCATCCATAAATGACCAGTATTATAAAATAGGGATGGAATAAAATGGAAATAATAACATATAATGTATATTTTAATGACATACCACATGAAAGGGAAACTTTATAGAATAGAGGAGATGTGATTTATTTTATGAAAATTCGGCAGCCTTAGGGCGTCACTTAAATATTATGAAAATGATTTCAGGTAAGAAAAAATGAAAAACCATCATATAGAAATAAAAAATAAAGTAATATGTATATATAATATCATACAACAACCGATGAAAATGTAAATTCAAAGACATAACATAAAAGAAGTGTTGACTTAAAAAAGTGGGTGAAAGGGTCCCTTACTTGGAAGATTAACTTCAAAAAAACTCAATGTTTAGGACCTTGGGGGATTGTGGAAACCTTTATAGGACTCCATGTGAGGTAAAAAGACCCTATATTTGTTGAGGAGGAATTTTAAGCGAATGGAATTAAGGAATGGGTTATTATTTATAGCAAAAGTGTGGAAATATTTTATTACTTTACCAGGGACACCTTATTAGTGGTATTTTCAAAACCATGGGATTCCCCCATTGTATTTATTAATGGTTAAGCCACTTGGGAAATATCATAACATATTTTACTTTAAACAAGTATACCATAATTATTAAAAAATTATTACATCATTAATGATGTCATTAAACACATAGAAACTCAAAACTGTATTTTTACTAATCGCTGAAAAACAAAAACATTTATAAGAGTCTCAAAAAACACACTCTATCCTAATATTGATGATGTGAATTCAAAAATTAACTACATTTAATGAAAATATTATTTTCATTATGAGATATTTAATTTTTATGTAAATACACAATTTACCAAAAAAAATATTATTACTTATCTAATAATTGTTGAAACAAGTATTTACTTTTGCTATTATATCACATTACCAATTAAGTTGTATAAATTATAATTTTACATTCTTAAAGTAGGATACTATTACCTAGGTCACATTACATTTCATAAGGGTAATATTAGTATTTTAAATTTACTATTCACTAAAAAATAAGTTATTTTTATTAGAATTTATATTTATTTTTGATAACAATTATCGAAGACCATTTTTTGGAAAATAATTTCACATTATTAAATATTTAATGTATAAAATATATTTGAAAATAAAAATTTTCCAATTTTCATGAATAATTAGAAACTTTAATAAATTCATCCTCTATTTATCTTGATATTTGAAAATCCAAAATTTAACTATAATAAGAAATAACAATTTTATTTATACAAAAGGATTGAACAAAGAAACTATGGCCTCATTACACATCCCCTTATAACACATGCATAGTACCTAAGGATAAGGTGTGAAATGGTGATAGAATCTTATAGCATCTTAGAAAAAAATTTCCCTCGTGGTGATTTCTTTTATCTTGAACTTCTCCCCTAATCAATTCTTTTCAAGCTTAATGTGTTGGATTTTGTCATGGGATTGGTTCAGATTGATGCCCAATGATACTACATTCTTCCCATGCTCCGATATATAGTCTTCGTATATCCCAAGTCTACTGGATGTGCCCATCGACTCTTCATTCTATATTAATTGACCATGACCATTTATAATTATAACCAATAATCCTAAAATTATGAGTATAATTTACAAAGGTCATATTGACCAATGGACATATAATAGTAAAAACCGAGTGGTCTTATTTTAAGTATACTCACTTCTTTAATAAAATGACATAGTTTTGTCGAGTACAAGATAAAATAACACAAAAATTCATGAAACAAAAATTCTTCAAATTTTTGTGTCATTACAATTATGAAATAAAATAACTATGTACTCATAAAGACCATAAATTCTCCAAAAGGTATTGTGAGTTATGTCATTATATTTAACCTATATAGGGATACAAACTTCTCTAATGTAATTATCATAGAAAAACTTATGTTCCGTAACATTATCATATAAATATTTACAACAAGAATGTGCATATTGATTATTCACCATCAAATAATTTAGATCCAGATAGTCCACACAAATCCTCAGGGAGAAATAATCCTTATTAGTGAATAGGACTTGTGGACCCCAAAGATTCTAATAGTTTGTAGAAATCCATTATCCATAATATCCTCTAACATATTCTCTAGCTATCAAAGCTGTATATGATATGTTGGATATGTTATAATGAACATTATACATGTTCATGGCATGATATTGCTAGTAAAAACACACTCCCTCATAGGTGTAAACCCTATGAAATTTTCAAATAATACATACATAAATCAATCAACCATAAATTGATAAATATATTTTATGTAAACTACAATCGTCGAATTTAAGCACAGTAATGTGATATGAAATACCACAAAACTTGGATAGCCACATACTTCATGGCCCTACTATATGTTTTTCTTAATTATATATATATAAATACCACCATATTGGGATATATATGGTACCCATTAATGGTAGAAGATGATAATGGCTCAATATGGTATTAACCAGTAAATTAAAATAATCAAGACGAAATGGATCGTCTCAACAACAAACAGATTTCCGAGGAAACAATGTTGACCAATAAAATTGGACCATTTTCATACATTGGTGAATAACATATGTTTCAACCCCTAATTTTTTAAAAATTTTCATTACCACGTATAATTAATATCTACATAATTTTTGACTATCAACAAGATAATAATATATGAATGAATTAGATTATTCTATGATGAAAAATGAAATTTTTTTGGATGGACCCCCACAAATTATACATCTAATTTTAGATATTATAATATCAATGTTTGTGGGGTTAAGGTCAATGGTATATAGATTGATTGATCCATGTAGCTAAGATACTTCATGATCCCTCTAAGAATCACCCAAATAATGGACCAAATTCCCTTACATGTAGGATCCATATCCATTACCATATCCCAAAATTCTAGTCAAACTCTAGCTAACCATATTCCATAGAATAGTTGATCCATATCCAGAACCCAACATCAATATAGATCCCTTATCACTCAAGAGCCACTGACCACTCCTAAAAAAACTATTGGTCAACCATATCCCACTTTATTTTCCCTCAAATGGTTGTTGGTCACATAATAGACAAACAATGAAAAAAACCACACTAATAGATTCCCATAGAATTTTCTCAGAATGTTGACTAAGAGGATCTATCACATTCAATGCTTCTCTCACAGCCACTATATAATAAAAAACATATGGAAATATCAATGAGCATAATGACCTTCCACTGGTCCTCCAATTGAATTTCTCCTACATATAGGTTATATTATTTCCTAGGTTACTCTTAGTAATAATAACCTAGTTATCATTATATTAGAATGACTGAAGTAAAAATACATTCAACCTCATTTATACAATACGCCATCTAACCACACTCAAACAATCTTACTTTTTACAAATTATCCCTTGTAGAATAGGGTTAGAATGATGCATGTTTGTGATTAGATCATTGTAATCCATCACTCGCATACTTGACTATGGGAGATTTATAAACTCCCCATCCATGTTTTATTTCATGGACTCTAGAAATAAATGGGTTAATAATATATTCTCATAATTTTTTTGATTATAGTACTATGTGAGGGTCTATCTATATCAATAAATACCATATTTAATTCATTTATCCTCATAACATATATATATATATGGATTCACCATGTTTTCTAGGGGGTTTTCCAATGACCAATGTTCATCTAAATAGAATCAATCAAAAAATTAGACTACCTAGGGACCATTAAACATATTTAAAAAATTAGGATACTTCTTCTTAAACACTTTGGTAATATTTCTCTTTATGGTTATCTCTCATGGATTATATATCCTCATCTTATTCATGATTTACAATATATTTCCTTAGTGATAAACATATATTTCCTTTCCTAGAACTACATGAGGATTCAAACCTACTACTAATGGTGTAAGATTAGACATTCCCATATAGAACTCCTACAGTTGTCTCTATATTCAAATAACACAACAATTACAATTTTACACCTGAGAGAAAATTACAATAATGATTCTTAATACCATGGGTTAGGAAAATTCATATGCAAAATACCAACCCACAATTATTTAGACCACATATCAAAAAATGTACCAAAACTAAATCCCCCATTATCTTACCAATATTCCCATACTCATGGTCAAAATCACAAAATATTTTATTTTCATTATACCCCATATTCCCTCCATTTTACTTTAATATAAAATTTCATAACATTGTATCCATTAAATTAAATATAAATTACAATTTATAGGGGGGAAATCTATAAGATTCATCTTGAATTTTATTTAACTGTCACTATATATTAACTATAAGAATTTTTCATAACTAAAATTTTGAACCGTTTTAATATTATGTTATCAAATATTCCTCATCATGGAAAATAGGAAAACAACTTATATGTTTAAATAAAAACCCTAAATAACTGAACCAGTTTCTCTTTACACAAAACAACCACAAGTAGTCCTGATAATTATATGTGAATATTTTTTTCCAAATATGATGAATGAATTCATTCCCACCTTCCATTTAGATTAACAAATAAAATAAAATTAATCGTAAATTAAAACAACATTTATTACACTAGGTGAAATAAATTTTCTATAATGATGAATAACTAATGATATCATCTGTGTTAACTCATCCATCAATCTTGTGTGGGATAACTACACCCAAAAATATTAAATACCAAGTTTTAATGATTTAAAATTTCATTTATATCATTAAAACAATAAAATGAAAAGAGGTAATATTCTCTATTTCAACATTACAATGTCATTCATCCAGTTCACTTCATAATAACTAAATCATTCTGTAACATGGGGTTACAAGAAGGCATCCCTATATATGTAATGTTGTTAAATTTTATTAGGGATCTATAGTGGAACAATTATTATGAAATACCCTTTTATCAAAGTGAAATAACAATTTAAATAATAATAATATAATTCATTATATAAATAGAGATAAAAGAAAACCCAAAAACACAAAAATACTATACACATATGATGATATAGGAAATTAGTGTTGTAAAGGTCTTGAAATAAATACATTGAAAATAATTATCCCTATTATGTTTCTAAAAAACGCCAATATTTAAAAAAATCCAATGATAAAGACTATGATAAATTCAAAAAAATGATCGTAAGGTCTATCCCTATCCCACCACCTATGTTCTACACTATCTACCATCAACATTTGGTCATATGATAATTTCACAAGTCAAATCCTATAACTATGAAGCATTATAATGTAAAAGTTATGGACTATGAATGAAATGTGCATGAATCAATAGTCCTACACTAATGACATCTATAAATATATTTATTCTTAGAAATAGTGAATTTTTCAATGAATAATCAATAAATTTAAATATAATAAAAATAAAAATATTTTTCCTCCACTGTCACCCATGATAGATCATGGTCCTCTTCCCAATGTCAAATGTCTCTAAAAATAATACATCATCAGGAATAAATTATAAATCCAATGCAGTGATACTATGAATTCTATGTATTATGATACCAATAAATATTAATAGGTTTTCCTATACATTTCAAAGTATCCAGAATCATTGAAATAACGAGAGGAGATCCTAAGAATTCCATCTATCATTATACCCCTAAATCATAGGAATTGATATGAGGAATTAAAATAATCATACTTCCATAAAATCATAGGAGGAAATTATAGGAACTTCAGGTATCCATCTAGTTCCCAATTTTATAATCTAATCCTAGGTATACCATATATCAGGATTCTACCAAATCCTATGAAGTAATCCTAGGAATTCCATGAATTTTTTTTTCTAATTCATCTCAGGATCTATGATAGAGTCATGTTGATATTATATATTTTCATTTATTAATTCATTTAAATATAAAGTTATATTATATAATTAGATGAACATATGGTGTACCCTAGGAACCCTTGAACAATTAAACTGTCACCACATTAATTTAATGAAGCCCAATTTTCACCAATTTATTTAATATTTTAACCCAATGGATTCACAAATATTTTTTTTGTGGATATTATTTAATTATAAAATTTCCATGTGGATAAAAATCACATAGGGAAAGGTCTAAGAACAAGAAAATTGTTAAACTTTTATTTTCATTTCTTGTCAAGAATATATTATGTCGATGTCGCTACAAATCAAAGATTCTGATAAAAAATATGAAATTGTTGGATAGATATATTTATACCAATATTATTGTATGAAAAATATACACATTATATATTTGAAAAAAATTCATGCTCAAATTAATAGAATAATATATTAGTTTAAAACCTAAATTGGATAGAAAATTTCATACATAGTTTAATATGATGAAATAGAACTTAAAATTGAAAGTGTTTGGATTTATAGTATAAACTATACCTTAAACATCATAAAATATAAAACGGTGATTATGTTCATTGAAAACTAGGGAGATGTGACTTTAACAAGGTGAAAAAAATGAGAATGATTTTAGTTCAATGCATAATATATTGGTTTAAGTATTCTTATAATATATTATCTATATATTATTCCAATTTATTAACCCTTATTACTATTTTTTAGAAAATAAAAAAATTTAATTTTTTTCAAAATATAAGAAACACCCCTTACCCTTACATTAGGGGTGTTTTCCTTGTATAATCGTAACAAATGGTTACCCTGATGTATGTTATTAACTACAGTTATATTTTTCAAAACATATTGGTGGTCACTTAAAATCTCTTAAACAAAAATTTATCTATGTTTAAAATTATGTTAACCCTTATTCATAATGTCACATACATGTAATATGTCACGAACCAACCTGGATCGACCCTGAACCAGTCACCTGAGCTAGTCAGCGACATGGCCCGAAGGGCGTTCCCAATCCCCCGGGATGGCAACCAGTGTCCGGCATCAAAGTATACATGAGGGAACTATTTAAGCCCAAGAGATAAAACCAGGAACGGATAAATAAATTGAACAAATAGAGAATGCAGCAGAACAACAACTAAAATTTAAATAAACAAAGAACCGATCCAGATACAAAGTATCACTAAAAAGAAAAAAACTGGAAACAAGACCCCGCTACAATGATCTCCGTGTGACCCCTTGTTCACCTCCAACCAAAATCCCAAAACTACTTTCACATGAGCATCCACTAAGAAAAATCCTAAACAACAGCTAAACCTGCAACTGAAATGGTAAAGGATAGGCGTGGGCAAAAAAATGCTCAGTAGGGACGCCAAAAGTAAACCATATAATCCAAGTGTTTTCTAACCCAAAGTTGTCCGATAACACAATTTTGGAAATACAATTATAAAAATAATGTTTTCCCATTTAAACAAAATAACACATCTTTCCCACTATGAGAACTAACCCATGCCATATATTATTTCAAAACAGTTTATCATTTTATAAATAAAACCAAACAAGTGATATCAGGGTTATACAAAAAAGAGATAGGTAAATAATACATGCTGAAAATAAGTCAGTGTAGGAGAGAAATAAATAAGCAATACAAGATGAAAATAAACCAGTGTAATATAAAATAAGCAAGAAATACGGGATATATCCATGGGAGATCCTGAACATCCCTAGACATCCCCTGGATGCACTCGGTTTGGAACCACCTATCGGCGTATGGTGAAGCCCCATAGTCTACAACCCACTGATTTCCCTCGCGACAAAATCAGAGGAAAATCCCACCTAGCCTGTCTATCTACCAGGGGGAACCAATCTGTCTAATCAAGGCTAGTGAGAAATCGTCACTCGATAATCTATAAGATGCTCAGGAACCTGTGGTGGTTATAATAATACTGTGTAGGTAGGAAGGCCCTCGCACGTGTAACTCATCTCACTGCACTTACCTTCCTCAAACACGGACACTTCCTATACATTCACTCATATAGGGTTACACTAGACAAGAGCGCCTCATATATGTGTTCAATCATTCACATTAAACAAAGTGCCAAACGGGCCATCACATCATGTTCATATCGAAACAATTTTCTAAAATAAAAACCATTTATGGTTTCCAACCAGGAACACACATTTATTCAAAATATATTTCAAACACCACTCTTACATTTACAATTTAAAATGCTCTCTCAAGTTCAAAACACACATTCAAACACTTTAAAAATTATCAAACATGATTTTACCCTTTTCTGACCCACACCAAAACAAGTTTCAAACTGAATGACCAAATCTTAAAGAACACATTATAAACCATTATTTCCAAAACACATAAAGAAACACTTTGAAATCCCATATTTAAAATACTCTTTAGAAACCAATCAAGGGGTACATATTTCTTTGAAAACTAAAATCCATTTAGATAACAAAACTTCCAAGAAAACACCAATTTCTTTAAAACCCTAACTAGCCACCTACATTATATATAGAACATAAAACAATCCATAAAAAACATTAAATCTTTTCCAACACATTTTAACATGATTAGAGTGTTATACCAATATGAAACCATACACACCCGAAATCCCCTTTTGAAATTAAACGCACACCATGAAAAAATTTTAATGTATTTCTTCAAAAACCACCTCTTACCCATATTATTTTAAAGAAACTCCAAATAAAACATTGAATTCATTAAACCTTTACAAAAGTGTTTTAACATAATAACTAAGTCATTACACAACCAAGCCAAGTTCATTAACAAACAAATGTCGTTGCAACATAATAATGGTGATACATTTCATAAGGGATTAATTCCTTCTTAAATAAACGCAAGCAATTCAAACAAGGTTTCCAGATATGATAAATCTATGCAATTTACACTAAAACCTATTTAAAACCTATTTTTAACAAATCAAATAAATTCCAAATTGCTATAATAATTTAATTAAGCATGCCATAGATATACAAAACTATTTTATAAATTTATTTGAAATGGAAAGCATCAAAGGAAAGACTTTAAGAAAGAAATCCTTGGAAACACATACCGAAACCTCAGGCAATTGGAATAAAAATCCAACGGAAGGAAGAATGACGCCCCATAGACAAAACAAACACCCTAAATAAAAAGGAATCCCAAGATACATATTAACACTAACATTTAGGGTTTGACCGACAATAAACCCCACATGAAAACCCAAATAAATGAGTGAGGAGAGGAGAGAAAGGGGAATAGAACTCACCGGAAGGAATCACCAGAGGGAGGAGCGGGTGCCGGAAGGAGGAGGAGCCGCCGGAAGGCGCGCCAGAAGGGAGGGAGGTGTTCTTGAGAGGGTAAGGGGAAGAGGTCTTCTTGAGGGAAAAAAGGACAGATGAGCGTAATGGGTTATAGGGAGGGGTGAGAATGATTGGTAAAATGAAGGATGGAATAAAAGGTGGGAGAGAGTGGTGCATGGAGAGTGGTGTGAGGGAATTAAATATAAAAAATAAAAAAATTAGTAATAGGAAGAGAGAGGGAAGGGGGTGGCATGATGGATAAAAAGGAGCGGAGAGGCGTGTATGATAAAATAGGGAAGGGAGAAATTTGATTGGAGAGAGGGGTGAAAAAATAATAAAAAAAATAATTAAATGGGATAGAAAGGGGGATGCATGGGGGATAATAAGGGGGAGATGGGTTAGTGGAGAGAGGTAGGTGCATGATTGGTAAAATAATGAGGAAGAGAGTGATTGGAGAGAGATAATAAATCCAATTAATTAATAGTGGGAAGAGGGGGTAAAGGAGAGAGGTAGCGCATAAGATATAAAAAATTGGGGGGGGGGCATGAGAGAAGGGGAATGGGGTGTGCGTGGGGGGGTTTATGGGGATAGTGGTGTGAGTGTGATTGATAAAAAAGGGGATTATTAAAACCCATAAAAAATAAAATCAAAAAAAAATTATAAAAAAGAAGATGCTAATAATAATAATTATTATAATAATAATGATAATAATTATAACAATTTAAATAGCAATAATAAAAAAATTAATCACAATATTTTTAATAATTTTTTAAAAAATTTATCTAATCATAACGCCATTAATTTTCTTAATGATAATAATAACAATAACAAAAAAATAATCATAATGATAATCACAATTTTATTCATTTTATTTTAAATAATTAAAAAATGAATAACAATGAAATAATAATTATATTTACAACCATTTTAATGATAATAACATCTTTACCAGTTTTAATTAAAAAAACATTTTTATCTACCCAATAATGTAGTGATTATTTTATCTTAAACATTAAATTTATTTCATTCTAATAAAGTATTATTATATTAAGTAATTGGTAACTTCAGGGGAATCTAGGCTGACCGAACGGTTACCACCAACCGTATGGTGCTCGTGCACCGATCTGAAACTCACAAAAAACATCAAATGTCAAAAAATAATTAAACATGCACTCAACCAGAACCTTGACGAGACAAATCGAAACCAAGAATTAATAAAATAAAATAATTAAAATGTCGGGGTGTGACAATTCTCCCCACCAAAAAACATTCTTCCCCCAAAATTTCACACAGCTGAAATACAACCAAAACTCATGTCAAAGACCAACCAAAATCTTTAGGAAAAAAATGCCTCATGCTGACTGTTCACTCTACGTTTTACTCCTGACCGACTCAAAGAGAAAACACCGAACAAATCAAGGGGAGAACATGAGAGAGTTCTCACCACCACAATAATTCCCCTAAAATAAGAATTTGAACTTAAATAAACCGCCCCGGTGGGGAAATGCGGGAACTCCCAACCAAACCTAACAAATTCTCCACATGAGTTGAACATGACCGCTAAGACTTAAACTGAAAACCACTACAAGGCCACCCAACATACCAGGCACCGAAATAAGGAATTACCTATAACACCACTACTGGATCTATGAATTACCCACACCGATCTAAAAATATCCAACACCTCGCATCTCTAAACAATCACTAATAAAACCAGGACCAACCCACACAAGGTCCAAAAACACTGAAAATAATAATGATTCCAGATGTCACAATCAAAAGAATGCAACTTCAATGATAACGAAAGGATAAGTTCATTGCACTATCACAACACAAAAAATGAACTTACAATAGCAGGAAAACAAGAACAAGGGAACCGATAATTTCCCTATTCCAAGACGAACGATAAAGAACCAAGTAAATGTATCACATGCCTTTGACATGTTGACTGTGCGCGAACTTCACCCCGACAACTGAGGCTGGGGCTCTGATGACTGAATCATATTGTGCCTCACAGTCAGACACTATAATACCCTAATCATAACTCCTTCCTCAAACAAAACATCCCACAGAACATCCCCCGGTGACCTTAATGACCACAACGATGATAGGACTTATGAGGGATGCGGTGTGATGGCTTGGAATGCCCGAACTAGCCATACTGATGGCACATCCATAAGTATCCTAACGAAATAGGTGTCAAGATCAACGAAGAGAACCTCTTAGGGAACATTCCTCATACACACACTCTTTTCTAGATAGGGAACCTTAAAAAACAATCACCAGCTACTCCCCAAACTCCAACGATGATAAGACAACCAACCTCCACTAGTCCCAATCATAACCCTTAAACAAACCTGAAACGACACGAACATTAACAACCTAGGGAGTTCCAAAACAATAAAAGACACACTCCACTTCCCTAAAGTCATTTCACCACCTCTACCAGACCTCCAACACCTTAAAGGGCGATGACACTTAAAAGAACCGAATCCTGGACATGACTTATCGGTGAAACTGGGGACCTTTCTGTGTGGCATACTCTGAACAACACAAGAGACACAAAACAAAAACATTACTCAACACAATAAAAAAGAACACCCCAAGCCAAGAAAACTGGCCCAGAATCCAATCAAATATAAACACAACCCAAACCCTCTAAAAAAGTAACCATTTTTATTTAAATTTTAGAACTGTCTTATCCCACGATCATTTTTCAAATTTCAAAACAACATTTCACAAGCCAAAAATCCACTCGAGGAAATCAAAATTCCAAAACCTTTATGTATATTAAAATGCATGCAAGGAATCCTATGGACCATCACATGTGTGTTCATCCATTTCCATCCACATCATCCATAAACAAGTTCCACCACACACTTTCCGTACACACCCACACACATGTAATCTTCCATAAAGAGTACCAAGGACAACATCCTTTCCTCATCAAAACCAAGAATTTACTAAAACGATTCCAATTTTAAAACTCCCTTTACCAATTTAAAATCATTTTAGAGAAAATATTATCATTTAAAAAAATCCATTTCCATTTCCAAAAGAACGCTTTAACCAACCAGAACCAAATAGAGTACAACTTACAAAGAACCACTGGAATGAGGAACTAGAAGTTACACCTAACCCAGTGAGATGGTAGTGAGCCATGACACATGTAAGTGTCAAAAACTAGTAGGAACTTAATCCATGTTCTCTAACTCCACATGGGTCACTAATCCATTTGAAATCATGAGGTAACAACAGTTTGCCTCCGTTGTAATCCCTCAATCAAAAACGAAGGCAAAAAGACTCAAGTCTCAGACTACCCCTGGTAAATCGAGGTTCGAAACGAGAAAGGGTTCATGATGCCCTTCTCGTACCTATCTATCGAGTCCTGACAGTCCTAATCTCAAACTACCAGACACCCCAAATAACAAGAACCTCCTCTGATACTATTTTCTCACAAACCAACCCGTATCGACCCTGAACCGGTCACCCGAGATGGTCAGCGACATGGGCTGAATGGCGTTCCCGATCCCCCTAGGATGGCAACCAGTGTCGGGCATCAAAGTATACATGAGGGAATGATTTAATACCAAGAGATAAAACCAGGAACAGATAAATAAATAGAACAAACAGAGTATGTAGTAGAACTACAACTAAAACTTAAATAAAAAAGAACCGATCCAGATACAAAGTATCACTAAAAAGAACAAAACTGAAAATAAGACCCCGCTACAACGACCTCCGTGTGACCCCTTGGTCCCCTCCAAAAAAAGCCCAAAAATACTCCCACATGAGCATCCACTAAGAAAAAGCTTGAACAACAGCTGAACCTACAACTGAAATGTTAATGGATAAGCGTGAGCACAAAAATGCTCAGTAGGGATGCCAAAAGTAAACCACTGAATCCATGTGTTCTCTAACACAAATTTGTCCAATGAAACAAGTTTAGAAATATAATTATAAAAATAATGTTTTCCCATTTCAACAAAATAACACATCTTTCCCACTATGAGAACTAACCCACGCCATATATTATTTCAAAAAAAAATTATCATTTTATAAATAAAACCAAACAAGTGATATCACGGTTGTACAAAAAGGAGATAGGTAAATAATACATACTGAAAATAAGTCAGCATAGATGATAAATATACAAGAAATACAATCTTAAAATAAACCAGTGTAATAGAAAATAAGAAAACAATACATGATGTATCCATGGGAGATCCTGAACAACCCTAGACAACCCCTAGATGCACTTGGTTCGAACCCACCTGCCGGCGTATGGTGAATCCCCATAGTATATAACCCACTGATCGCCCTTGCGAAAAAATCAGCGGAAAATCCCACTTGGAATCTCTATCTACTAGGGGGAACCAACCCGTCTAATCCGGGCTGGTCAGCAATAGTCACTCGATAATCTATAAGACGCCCAAGAACCGATGGTGGTTATAATAATACTGTGTAGGTAGGAAAGCCCTCGCACGCGTGACTCATCTGGCCACACTTACCTTCCTCAAACACGGACGCATCCTATACATTCACCCATAAAGGGTTACACTAGGCAGGAGCACCTCATATATTTGTTCAATCATTCACATTAAACAAAGTGAAAAACGGGCCGTCACATCATGTTCATATCGAAGCAATTTTCTAAAAATACCATTTAAGGTTTCCAAACAGGCACCCACATTTAATCAAAATATATTACAAACACCACTCTTACATTTACAATTCTAAACGGGATCTCAATTTCTAAACACACATTCAAACACTTTACAATTATCAAACTTGATTTTACCCTTTTCTAACCCACACCAAAACATGATTCAAACCGAATGACCAAATATTAAACAACACATTATAAACTATGCTTTCCAAAACACTTAAAAAAACACTTTGTTAACCCGAATTTAAAATACTCTTTAGAAACCACTCAATGGGGACATCTTTCTTTGAGAACTAAAATCCATTTAGAAAACTAAACTTCCAAGAAAACACCAATTACCTTAAAACCCTAACTGGCCACCTACTTTATTTATAGAACATAAAACAATCCATAAAAAAACATTAAACCTTTTCCAACACATTTTAACATTCTTAGTATGCTATACCAATATGAAACCTTACACACCCAAAACCCTCTTTTGAAATTAAACTCACACCAATAAAACATTTTAATGTATTTCCTCAAAAACCCCCACTTACCCACATTATTTTAAAGTAACTCCAAAAAAAACATTGAATTCATTAAACCTTTACAAATGTGTTTTAACAAAATAACAAAGTCATAACAAAACCAAGCCAAATTCATTAATAAAAAAAATGTCGTAGCATCATAATAATGGTGATACATTTCATAAGGGATCAATTCCTTCTCAAATAAACATACGCAATTCAAACAAGGATTATAGATATCCTAAAGCTATGAAATTTACACTAAATCCCATTTAAAACCTATTTTTAACAAATCAAATAAATTAAAAATTGGAATAATAATTTAATTAAGAATGCCATAGAGCTGAGAAACTATTTTATAAATTTAATTAAAATGTCAAGCATCAAAGGAAAGACTTTAAGAAAGAAAACCTTGGAAACACCTACCGAAACCTTGTGCGATTAGAATAAAAAATTCAACGGGAGGAAGAACGACGCCCCGCGAATGAAACGCACACCCTAAATCAACAGGAATCCCAAGATACATATTAAACCTAACATTTAGGGTTCGGACAACTATAAACCCCACATGAAACCCCAAAAAATGAATGGGGGGAGCACAAAAAGGGGAATAGAACTCACCGGAAGGAATCACCGGAGGGAGGAGTGGGTGCTGGAAGGATCGTCGAAGGGGAGGGAGGCGTTCTTGAGAGGGTAGGGGGAAGTGGGCCGTGTGGGGGAAAAAAGGAGAGATGAGTGTGATGGGTTATATGGAGGGGTGAGCATGATTGGTAAAAAGAAAGAGGGAATAAATGGGGGGAGAGAGTCGTGCGTGGAGAGTAGTTTGAGGGAATAAAATAAAAAAACAATAAAAAACATTTAGTAATAGGAAGAGAGAGGGAAGGGGTGGCGTGATGGATAAAAGGGAGGGGATAGGCGTGGATGATAAAAGAGGGAAGGGAGAAATTTTATTGGAGAGAGGGGTGAAAAATAATAATAAAAGAATTAAATGGGATAGAAAAGGGGGATGTGTGGGGGATAATTAGGGGGATATTGGTGAGCTGAGAGAGGTCAGTGCGTGATTGGTAAAATAATGAGGAGGGGAGTGATTGGAGAGAGAGAATAAAAAAATGAATCAATGGTGGAAAGAGGGGGGAAAGGAGAGAGGTAGCGCATAAGATATAAAAAAATGGGGGGCGTGATAGAAGTGGAATGGGGTGTGCATGGGGGGTTTATGGTGATATTGGTGTGAGTGTGATTGATAAAAAAGGGTTGATTAAAACCCATAAAAAAATAAAATTAATAAAAATAAAATATAAAAAAGAGGATGTTAATAATAATAATTATTATTTTAATAATAATGATAATAATTATAACTATTTAAATAGAAATAATAATAATAAACATTAATGACAATATTTATAGTAATTTTTTTAAAAAAATATCTAATCATAACACCATTAATTTTCTTAATGATAATAATAATAATAATGAAAATAATCATAATAATAATCATAATTTTATTCATTTTATTCATTTTATTTTAAATAATAACAAAATTAATAACAACAAAATAATAATTATATTTACAACCATTTTAATGATAATAAGATCATTACCAATTTTAATTAAAAAAACATTTTTATCTACACAAAAATGTTGTGATTATTTTATCTTAAACATTAAATTTATTTCATTATAATAATGTATTATTATATTAAGTAATTGGTAACCGTAGGGGCATCTGGGCCGACCGCACGGTTACCACCAATCGTTGGGTGCCCCGTACACCGATCCGAAACTCACCAAAAACATCAAATGTCAAAAAAAATAAAACTTGCTCTCAGCCCGCACCTTGACGAGACTAACCAAAACCAATAAATAATAAAATAAAATAATTAAAATGTCGGGCTGTGAAATAATATATTAGTTATGATTACGTAGTGGTGTTCAGTAACGGTAATAACTTAGTTATTGTGATGCCAAATATTTGTATGAGGGTGGCCACTTACATTCCTTATAAAACCACATAAAAAATAATAAAATTTCAATAAAGTATCCCTTTAGTATTATAATAGACTAATAATCCTATAAAAATATAGAAATAAATTAAAAGAAAAACTATAAATATTATTTATTAAAACTAAAACAAATATTTAGAAAAATAATCCCGTAAATTCACATTAAACAATACTTAAAAAAAATTCATCTAAAAAAATCCCCAAACAAATGCAGCATCATGTAGCACCCTTCAAGACCATTCCTAATGTCCTTAATGATGAAAAATTATCTTTAAACATATCCTTTTATCTTCGTCAACAATGAAACATATCTCTGATCAAATATCATGAAATCCAAAACATCCATGAAGCTCAATTACACATGGTTGATGAAAGGGTTATCTTCAATTATCACACCCATACATTAAATCATGATGAAAAATGATCAATACAAAATGTATTGAATCAAAATTCATATTTCATATTCAGAAAAATAATCCATATTTAAATGAAAATTCCAATATATAGAATGTTCTAAAAGTCGAGAAAATAACACTCGGCCTCTCTATTTATGATAATACCCATTTTTACACAAAAAAATTATCCTATAGAGCCTGATAATATACATAAACATTACAAAAATTAAAAACACTCTTAAAAAATAAAATTTTAGGTTCAATGTAAAAATAAAAATAACTATACGCTTTTCAAAAAATTGAAATATTTTTACCAAAAAAATGGTTTCACAAAATAGTAAAGGTAAGGTAATTACTTTAAAGGCATGGTGATAAGATATTTAGGGCTCAATAGATAATTCATACAAATGCATGATCAATATCATTATATAAATTCTTATTTTTTAGTGTTGTTTCAAATATGTGAGTTTTTGTTGACCAAAAATGGTTTGGTTTCCTTTTATTTTCCCTTCGATATATGAAAAAAAATGGTGTAGTTATCTGATATTTGGATTCCATGTATCATTTAGTATAACATTATGAATATTATGAAATATAATTGGATAATTATTCTTTTCAATACTGTATTTTCAGATATTCTTTCAATTTTATAACCTAATAGTTATAAATTCTTTTATATGATTGATTACTAATTATTACTAACACAATATTTTTCCTAGGAAAATATTTATTATTACAATTTGGAATAATTATCCACTATTAGAGTTATATAAATTAGTGGTACAACCATATCTTTTTAAAATAATCAAATGATCATATACTTATATCTAATTGGTTCCTCTGGATTTGAAATATTTAGATTGGTGATTTTATATCCCCACTTGAATTAGTGGGATAATTATTCTAAAAATATGACAACTTGAATCTCTTGAATCATATTTTATATGTATCTTTTTTGGAAAATAATTTAATGAGGATTTAGTTTTATAATATCTATTGGTGGAAAATTTCAGCAGATTAAGTTGATTTTTTTGGATATGAAATGTGTTATCAATGAAAACATGTTATTCACTCGAGAAAATTAGATTTTATGTTAATGTAATATTTTGGATCAAATAATGTAATTCAATTTTCTTTTAGTAATAAATGTTTTATCATTCCTAAAATCACTTTGTTTAAAATTAAATAATTTAGATTTTAAATTGAATTATGGATGTGGATTTAACATTTTTAAAAAAAGAAAGTATAATTTTTATAAAACAACTTCATTATTAATTTGATTTTAAATCCCAATAGAATTATAATTTTTATTTGTGCGTATTTTACAATGATTTAGTAAGTTGATTTCCAAATAATAATTTATTTTTGAATATTTGGTATAATTTAATATAAAATTAATGGATCAAATATAAATTTATAGGTAACATTGCGATATATTTGTAAAAGATAATAAATTTTGGCTCATTTTTCTCTTTTTTTTTCTTAAAAACCCATTTATAAATTAAATTTTATTATTTTGGATGTTATTTATATAATAGGGAAGCTATAATTTGAATAAATATTATCTTGTATGAATCATCATATAATATATAAATGGTGGTATGTAATTTAATATTTGGAAAAGTTTATTATTTAATAATTAATATAATGATTTTAGGATAAATTTTTAGTTTTAATATATTTTTTCTATATATTTTTTTTAAATAGAGTTTTCAATGAGTATTTGATAATAGTGTCAATTTTTTGGAAAAAATAATTGTTCATAAAATAGTCTCAATATAGTAATTTCACTTTTATGAAAGTATTCTGTTGTAAGTAAATATATTAAAAATAAATATGATTTGATTTCAAACATGTAATACTTTTTTAAAATAAATTTCAGAAAGTATTTTTTTTAATATTAAAAATCCTTAAAACATAATGATTCTAGGAAAAACACAAAGAATATTTTCATTTATTCATAAAATAATTTAATGAACAAATTTGGTTTTGTAATAGAAAATTTAAATTTTTAGAAACTCAATAGAGAATTTGTACATATTATCATTGATATAATTTTTTATTCTTGTGAAATAACTTCTTGTTAGTAAAATTAATATTTTAATAATTTATATATTTAGAAATATAATTTTTTAAGTAGATTAAAACATTTGAAAAATGGTTTAATGTTTCACCCAAGTATAGTATAGTGGGTATTATTCATAAGATATAATTCAATGTAATTTAAGAGGATAATGGTTATGAGAGGATCATTGGTGGAATTTGGTATAATGTCAAATATTTTATCTTAGTGTAATTTAATAAAATAATTTTCAAATTCGAAACTCCTATATAATTTCCACCTCAATATGATTAAGTTCATTGGATAATTTGTTTTAGTTCTGCTTAAATTTTGATGTGTTTGATCTTTTAACATTCCTCTAGGGAATTTTTCTAATTTTTTTATAAAGGTATTTATTTATAATATTTTTATAATTTATAAATATTCATTGAATGCATTTTGGATAAACCAAAAATCGGATCCTTATTTTTATGTTCTTCTTTACCATATTATGTTACTGATAAATAATTTTATATGGTTTAGGTATGTATTTTGACAATAAATAAACTATATATAATATAAAATATAAAAGCTAAATATATATTGGTTTAATATTGTGATTGTGGAATTAAATAAAAAACTATAATAAAAAATTATTCTTAGTGAAAAAATATAACATTTCATATATATATATATATATATATTTATTTAAAAATATGGGAATATGTATATTTCATATTTTATAGGTCGGATATAAAAACATTAATGGTTAAAAAAATTAGGATCAACCTTATCCATTCAAACAGGTCCATGGAGAAAGCCTCGTAGTGTAAGGAAATATAGCCTTAGTAAAATATCGATCGACAAAATGTGAAATTTTTTATTGAAATGTTGAGTCCCATGATAAGGGAGTAAATATTTGGATTGAATCAGTTTTATTGAGTGTAGTTATGTGGTGGTCGATCAATTAGTAACACCTATACACAAAACATATTCTAAAAACATTCTTTAAAAATATCAATTCATATGTGATAGAAAATACAAACCACTCCCTATTGAAAAGTTGACTTTGGAAAATGGTGAATTCCACAATAATACTAAAACTATGGATTTTTCATATTATTCATGTTTGACCCAAAAAACACTATACACAATACATAGATTTAACATGATCTATATATTCAAATACAATTTTCAAACAACTAAAAATCCTATAAAATCATATTCTTGAAACATATAATCGTCAATGACCAATAAAACCTCAACATCCCAATGTATCATTATTCCTAACCATAAAAATTATCCACATGAAATGTAATTTCATCCACCTAGTGGAATTTCTATAATCTAGTAAAATACTCTAAATTTATACCATGTAATTTCAAGAATCCTATATAGATAACAACTCACTTGTAAAATTTATAAGATTAATAGAGTGACGTGATATTTCAATGAAACTACTTGATGATCATATCTGGTCATTGAATAGTTTACATGAACACATGGTAGACACACAACTAATTTTGTGAAAAGAAAATATTTTTTTAGTTTTCTATATAGAAAAACTTAGGGGATGGTAAAATATGATTTTTATTTAAAATCATCCCAAAAATAAAGAAAATAATGGATCATATGGGAAATTATTTATTCAGATGAAAACTAATGAAGTCATTTATATAAAGGTATCCCCTAATTAGAGAAAACATTTTAATTGAATCTAATTAGTAAATAATTTTATACCCATATATATAAAATGAGATGAAGACCTATTATGTTAGGGTTCCAATTAATTTACATCTTTATACTGTAAAGGTTTTTTATGTTTAAAAATATTAATTTTACATTTATTTTATGTTGTGGACTTTTCCATTATAATAGGTTGTTCTAACTTCATCTTCTACCATTACTATATTGTGTCCTGTTGTACCTATCATTACCTATTTAAAACAACATGATGTTTGATTTCTAATAGGAGGAAAGGTTTTGGAGGATTTATTCATTATTCATTGATATCCCCAATCTTTGATTATGTCATATTTTGATTGGTTTGTGACGGTTCAATTTTTCTGTTGAGGGTAAATATAGAAATAAAAAAATTACCATTAGTTATTCAATTGGTTTAATTACATCATCAAATTAGGATTTCACGGTATTACGCAGAGTTATTGCATATATTATGGAATTATATGTGTCAAAACTTAAATGATGTTTAATAGGATCATGTGGCGAGTAGTGATATTCCTACATCCATGACAAATTTTTCATATAACACTATAGAGTATGTGAGACATGGTGGAACTAAAATATATCTAAATATTCTCAAAGTAATTCAATCATAGTGGAAGGTGGTGATCCTGGAATGATATTGATTGGACCACGAATAAAATAATATTGAAATCATTGGATAATGAAAGAATTATGATTTATAAACACGGAATGATCTCTTTCTATCTATGTCTTATATGCTATTGATTACATATAATTCACTTTGATTCACACTTATTTCCCATAATTTTATAAATCATAAAATAAATAACGCAATAATGAGTGATGGATTATTTGTTAAAACATGGGTCCCTTTATTAGAATATGGAGAGACATTGTGTTTAACTATGATTAATATAAATGGTTTTTACATGGGAATAAAAAATCCTTTAACAAAATTGGACTAGTTTCTATGTATTTTAATTGACTCTACCATTTTTCTTATTGTTATATAAATATAAATATATATAATTTCTAATTATTAAAATAAACTATACAATATAAAAATAAGTAATATTTTTTCATCTCATCAATGTAATTTGTCATATTTTGAATCTACTTATAAGGATATTTAATGATTTATAGAATTTAAATTATGTGTTGAGGGTGTGATGATAACATATTTATGATATTAAGGATGAAATTAAGTAACTGGAAATACATGAAGGTAAGGAGGAACTTAAAGCACATAAATTTCCACTCAAATCCATCTTCACGATAGTGGATGTTCAAAAGGAAAATGATCTCCTAGAATAATAAATAAATATATCATAACATGCCTTATATTTCATTTTATTTAATTACTTATTATTTTATCTACATTGAAACACCCTTAGTGTCTTTTTTATATTTAGTCCATATATTCAATGAGTTCGATGAAAATAAATTAACAGTAGACAACTTAATGAAATAATGAAGTTGTAATGTTCGAGATTAATTACCCTATACTAAAGTAGTTACTTCATAAGAAAATTATAATACCACCTAGTTGTTGAAAACAGAATATATGTAAAGGATAACTTCTACCTTTTCTTCTATATCTATCCTCATTTTTATGCATATTATGCACAATGGGATTCTTTATATTTATCACGTTGGTTTTTATCCCCCGTTTTTACATAAATACATTTAAAATAATATAATGTGTTGGATCACATCAAATAAAACACATATCTCGTAATTTTGTGGCTTGTTAATAAGAATCATGGTGGTAATAATTATAATCAGAATACTGTTTGGGGAGTTACACTGAAATATATTTTTAACCCTTTCTCATTTTTAATTTTTTTACATTAAATAAATATCAATTTATCTTTTCATTTCATAATAATTAGTAGATAATCATCTTAAGGGAACATAAATCAAGACACCTAACATAATTACATGGTCATACCTCTATATAAAAATTCATATTAATTCACTAATATTTTTATATTTTATCATTTTAATATTTAACAGTTAAATATATGTGTTTTTATGTGGGGATATGATATATTTAGTTATTTTTGTTTTTATTATTTTTTTACTCATTCATTATTTTCCATTGTATAAAAGGTGTGTTTTATTTTTCCTCATATGAGTGTATTTTCTTTGAGCTATCCATCAAGTATGATTCAATAAAGAAAATATGTATTCTCATGTTTAAATATTTGAAAAAATATACTAATTTATAATGGTTTTAAATAGAAAAAAAATTATATATATGCATTAAATTACAAAAAATTATTTTTCATTAATAATTTTAAAAAATATTTATAAAAAAAACTAATTACTAACCATCAAATTATTGAAATTCATTTAAAGTAGAGTGTATTTTGATTTGGTATTATAAATAATGTAATGAATATTTACAAGGTACAATGTTTGAGTCTATATGAAAAATAATAAAATCGAAAATTAATATATGTAAAAATACGAGAACTGGTTTTCCAGACATTATTTTCATTCATTTTTTCTCAATTGTGGAATAAAAATATGTTAATAATTTATTGTGTATGGAGTGATATGAACTTTAATATGAATACTATACTTAAATGATCAATTGGAAAAAAGATTTTTAAGTGTAACTAAATAATGAGGATTTAATGTTTTGAGAATATGAAATGAGACGAGTATATTTAATATTATTAAAGTATATAGTTGATTTCATATAAAAATATATATTTAATTAAATCTATTATAATTTTCAATTTATTGAAAAAACCTAATGAAGATAATATATTCCATTATGAAAAGGAATAATCCAACGTAGTTAGAGGGATTCTTATATATTTTTTATATATTTTCTATAAATATAAACTATAAATAAATCCAAAATAATGTTAAAAAATGGAATATTGTTTTAATTTTTATTGTTTTATTTTTCATCATGAAGATAAAATGGACATAAAAATTATTTTTAGTGATAAAATATTATTTTAATATTTTTAGAGATGAATTAAAAAATATGGGAATATAAATAATTAATGGTATGTTGGATATACATGAAAAAAATAAATAACATGAATAAAATTATGATTATCCCAATTTATTCATCCTAATATATAGGGTCGTAATCAAAGGGTAATATAAACCAGCCCGAGGAGAATCCCATGTGATAAAACTGTAACTATACCCTATGAATAGTGAGGCTCATGATAAGGGAATAGTGGGTGTACCCAAATATGGATTTCATAATTATGTAATGAAACACCAACCCCTAGAGTAACACCCATAAATTAATTATTAGAGATTAATTAGAAACTATGGGAATATAAATAACTAATGGTTTGTAGGATATAGGTGAAAAAAATAAGGAACCTGAATAAAATAAATATTATCCCTATGTATTGAACCTAATATATAGAGTCATAATCAAAGGGTAAGTCAAAAATGACCGAAGAGAATCCCATGTGATAAAAATGTAATAATCCCTTAAGAATGATGAGGTTCATGATAAGGGAATAGAGGGTGTACGAAAATATGGATTTCATAATTATGTATTGAGACACCAATCCCAATAGTAACACTCATAAAATTGTTTTTGAAGAAATTGTTTTGAGTCATGGATAATAAAAGAGTAACAACTCCTCTTTTAATAGTGATGTTTGACATGGGTGATTTACTTTATAACATTAAATTTTTTTTGTTGTGATTAATTTAATATTTCTCCAAAAATAACTATTGCATTTCCATAATTTATTTAATTGTAGTCTCATCCTTAACAAATGATTTGTAGCCTATAAAATATCCATTAAAATATTCCAGAAAAACTATGATCTTCTAATACACCATAATTCCAATCCATCAGATCCACAGTATAACATCGTAATATTAATACTCAACATAGCTCATGTCCAATAAAAACATACTATTAAACCATTCATGGTTTATACTATATATTTTAATTTTCTCATATTATCTAACACAATTTCGGAGATCCCATGAATGTAAAAATTTGGATGATACCTTCATAAGATGACAAGACTCATAGGATAATTCTCCGAACCTTTAAAAATGTCAGTTTTTACCATTTAATTAATATATTTATCACATGTAATATTTATAATAAATTTTATACAAATAAAATTTTATTTAATTTATTTCATTTGTGAGATTAAATAATTGATGAAAATTATTTCCACATTCATGTATGCTAGTAAAACATAAACCAATATATCAGGGTTTGAATGAAATATCAAGAGGAAGAATCAAAATTTATCATACATTGAAGGATTTTTCACAGTTAAAACATACTGGTTATATCCCATTAATTTATTCTTTATTTCACTTATGTACAAAAATATAATAAATAATACATATTTGGGATCAAAATTTTTCTTATTAATATTTTAAAATCAGTTTTGTAAAAATTTATTATAATTGTTAATTGGTAATATACAATGATTGTATATTCATTAATAAAGACTATTATTTCTTATTATTCTCCGAATTATAATTCAATTTTCATATCATCCCCGAAATTATCTCTTATACTCTCTATGTTGATTATGTTATTACATGATTCTAGGTCTCATGTGTGTTATTTATAGTTCTCCCAAGTATAAACTATTTAATTCATTTAGGGTTTGTATTTTTGTCATGCTATAGGTGTGTAGATGGTTAGCGTTGAAATATTCCATTATCCATAGGTTTTTTCAATCATATCTTTCCATAAACATAACAATTTTTATATGATGAATCATCTAAAATACGATGGAATGTGGTGGTAAGGTACATGAATAACACACAATGGGATCCAATTGATAGTTGTTCAATGGTTATTATCTTAAAATATGCATTGCATAACACCATGGAGGATGTCAGACTTATACTTCCTTGGATTTCATTTAACATAGAATAATCCGTCAAATTATAGTTTAGGGTTGTGATCCATGATAATATTTATTTGATCATGAAACAAATTTCCTGAAACCATCTTGATAATATTGGGCATATGAATTTAAAATCATAGAACCATCATTTTCCATTATAGAAGTTATTATTTTTAATTCATTCATTTCATTTTGTTTTGTGACACATCACAATATATAAAATATTTTTCCTATTTCTGAAAATCATAAAAAAATAAATGAAACTAAATTTTTGTATAAATATTTCTTTTGAGAAATAATAGGTCATCTATTGTGCTTCATTAGGTGTACTATGACTTTTATTTATTATTCTATATAAAAGGGATTTAATAAACATATATGAGTCTTATGAGATTGAAATTTTTTGTAACATATATGTTTATATATATATTAAAAATGAGGTATTATTAAATAATTATAAGACCATATGAAATTATTTTCCTGCACTTTGGGGTTAAAATGATTAATTTTCGAACCCATAATTGACTTCATTCCATGTGTGAAACTCATTCCTGTTGAAGGTAAAGTACCATAGTATTCTGACATGGCAATAATTAATTTTTCATATTTAATAAAACTAATCACTAGTAAATATAATATATTAATATTCAATATTCAATAATATTTTTCAGTATTTGAGTTTCCATGTGTATGGAGTATCTATAGAAGAAAAATGATTAGAATATATTATCCTTAAATTAATGTACAATATCTGTAAAACATTCTGAACATTATCTAGGTTTGGAATCATCTAATTCCAAAATAATTATATAAAATATATAGAATCAATATTTTATTTGAAAAATCTTATTAATTATTCGAATGATTTCATTAAATGGGACCAATAATTCCCATTTATTGGAAATATCTTAAAGAGATATTAAATAAATCAATGACCATTGAAATTTTATGTAATTTTTTATATATAGGGAATGTGCATTATATGTCCATTTATCATGTATTTTTTTTGTATTTATATGTTATTATTATTGCTAATTATGTATCAAAATTGGTTGAAGCTACAGTAAAAAAATAGATATGCTTGATCTAATGTTTGTTATTTTGTAAGAGTTGACACCGTATTAATATTTACAATACCCCTTTGAATGAATAAAATGAAGAAAATTGGATCATAATATTAGGAAATCATATGAAATATGGTAGAAGCAAAAAAATAAAAAAAATAAGTCAGGGATAACAACCTATACAATTTTACATGGTGGAAAAAATCGCATAATGGAATAAGTTTACCCCCAAATCCCATACATAACATATCATTAAACTAAAGCATTACCTAATGATTCAGTGCTCAATATGGGTGCATTGATCATAACATATTCGTTAATATGTGTGTCATAAATGGAAATCAGTCATAAGAAATAATCATAATAATTAACCAAGGAATTAAATGGGTTGTATAATCTTTCATCATGTCATAATCAAAGGAAATTTCAAAAAGGAGGCATTTAAGGAACAAACATAACAAAATGTATTACCCTATAAAATGAGGGGAGAATAAGAATGTTACATATGTTAGAGTGATATATATTATAATATACAAAGTCCTTATGATATGATTTTATTTTAAATTAATTCAATCTCATTGATACCTTATGTTGCATGTAACACCAGTTTTAAATGAATCAATTTAAAAAAATAAACATATTATTACATATACATAGTAACTATACCATTTTTTGGAAAAATTATTTTTTGTTTCTTCTGAAAACAATTATTCTTCTTAAATACGGTTTCTTCATAAATTAAAAACATAAAATTAATATAATTAATTATAATTTTAGAGAATTTATTTTATAAAAAGTATTAATTTTTGAAAATCATTATATTAAAACAACTAGAAGTTGATTTTTTTTATTTTTCTAAAAAGTATCCTTCTTTGATGAAAAGTAAACAGTATTTATTTTTATAAAAAAATCTTTTTATTATTAGGAATATGAAATAATCATAAAATTTTAATGTGTTTTTAAATGTAAAATTAGTACAATTATATATAAATTAATCAAAATTAGGTCATTGGAATAATTTTTTTATATAATTTTTATATAAAAATACTTTTCATCTTTTGATATTATTTCATTTTGAAAATTATTTTTTCTATATGTATGTGGTATTTATCATAAATTGGTTATTTCATATAAATGAGTGTAGTTTTTAAAAATGGGTTAATTTTTTGGAATCACCTGAATTTATATTATCTAATAAAGTCAAATAAGTTTTTGACCATAATAAATTGTGAAAATAGTAAAATCTATTTATCATGGATAAATTAAAAGCAGAATTATCGAGTGGTTGAACTAAATAAAAATGTTTTAAAATTAAACAAAAAATTTATAATTCCAATTTTATAATGTTATTTTCTTCTTGTAACTTTTTTTGTAATGTTTTACATTATGGATCATTTTTTCATGGCACAAATATGGGTATAATTATTTTTCCAAAATTCTAATTGGGTCATATCCCCCATTTTTAAATTGAAAACCCTATCTTCTCAATCAAAAAATCTCATACCTCGTCATATTGACCAAACCCTACCCAAAAAACCTATATACTTACATAAAATCATCATATCCTTAATTTATTGGCAAGATAGACAATCTATGATGTCATTTGGAGAAAACCAGAAGATATTTTTGTAACAACCCAATGTTTTTCCAAAGAAATTCCATTCTTATAAATATTTCATTAAATCACAAAATAATGAATTATTATTTGATATGTAACCTTTAAACATAACTTTTTCACTTTTGTGTTTGTAATTTTGAAAATCTGACATATACTGTTGCAATTAGTAAGTTATTTGGAGTCTGGTAATAAAAACATAATTTTTTTGGGAATATTAACCTACCCTTGTGAATAGTAATATAACCTTATAAATATTAACATACCCTTTTGAATATTGATATAGCCTAATGAATTGTATCCTTAACTATAATAATATATAAATAATATTCAAGTTTAAAGTATGATATATCATTGTTTTAGAATAAGTAAATGAATGGTTTTTGATACTAAATAATGATTTTAATTAAATATTAAAATAATCATATTTATAAAATTATTGTTGAAAAATAGACTTCAATTATGGATTCTACACATTGAAAAATGGTAAGGGTGAATTTTTTATACTTTTAGGAAGTACTTGAATTTTTTGTGAATACTAAAATACATTAATTTTCCATATAAATACACTATAGTGAAAATCCACTATTCCTCACATCACAAGTGATGTTTGCACCAAAATATATAACTCACATGCATTTATTACTAGTATTTGTCATGGAATACTTAATATTCCTTTTCATGTAATGAAATAATAAATTAATGATTATAATATTATGAAAACCCTCCTCCTCTCCACTATAAATATCACCAATTCTTACCTCTTCTCTTCACTACTCTCAAGCCTTTTACATTGCCAATATTATACCAAAATCTATCCCCATGATACTCTCTAATGTCTAAAATCTCCCAACCTCTTTAAAATACCAAAACCTCTCCCCTTAAGAGGTTCTCAAAGGAGGAATTCTCAAGATGTAAATTCCTCTTTCCAATTCCTTCATTTCTTTTAAGTTTTTTTATTTTTTTTATTTCCTCACCTACCTTCACTCAAAGAGTATGATAACTCTAGTAACATAAATTTATTGGAATTTTTTTATGATAATGGGATATTTCATTATCTTCCCTCCTTTCCCCACTATTTATTTGAAAGAAATTAAAGCTCTGTTTGAGATTTGTTAATTTAGCAGATTCAAGGACAACGATTTTACAATTTCTAATATCGTCTTTAATTATTGTCATGAAACCATTTGTGTTATCATTGAACCAGATTATTATATGAGTAATATATCATATTTTGGTTCTGTAATCCTTTTTTACAAAATGGTATTAATTTAAAAACCAAAAACATGTTCTTTGTAATCAAACCCACTGATTGACAAAAAATGGTTATCACTATGGTTTTATATAATAAATAGACATCACTCTAAGAAACCAAATTAAATTTAAAACCATATAATCTCATGTATTTTCACTAATATAATATAAATTCAATTAAAAATAACCATATTCATCAAAAATATTTATCCAAACATTAATATAAGTGAACCGGTCATTAAAACAGAGTAAACAAATGAGCCCGAACAATGAAATTGAATCTCATAATCAATAAAAATGGTTATAAATTACCATAAAATTATTATACTAATTCAAATAAATATAGAAGATGTTCCGGAATTATTAATATATAATCCTAACTTGTTTATATAGTCCTATAATAACCAGTGGAGAACACCAACTGATTTTAAGTAAGGGATCCTATTTATTTCACTCTTAATCAAGATTATCCACTATGATATTCCATTTTATGTGTAATAGAAAATAATGGGGTACGTTTTTGAACCTCCCCCACACTTCCTTTGTGATTTATAAGTGATTAGAACCCTCTTTTCGCTCACATAAATCCCTCTTAGGTACACCCGACACCATGCCAATAAACTGTAACGAATTCTACCCGAACCCTTTTTGTTTATTTAGGTTTCCATATTGTTCTTTATATAAAAGTAAATTTATCTTATATTTTTATGTAAAAATTATAGATTCTGTTTAGTTTTATGATATTTATCTATGATGACCCATTCATCACTCTCTTCCGGGGATATACATGTTTTTAAAATATTCCCTCCTTAGAACTTTGTGATATGAAATCTTCTTTTATGGGAACCTCCCAAATTTTAACCCATTTTCAAGTGAACTATATCCGCTCTTTTAAGTGACTATTATCTTTATAAAATAATTATTTTATTATAAAAACCTTCTTGGTTGAATTCTAGTTTTATATAAAAGATTTCCATCTATTTTATTTTAAAAGCTCTGTACCATTTTCCTTCAAATTGCACAAAAAATATTTTAATGCAAATATTAATCAAATACATTTCAAATATGTTGTCCCTTATGTTAGAAACCAATTACCATTTAATATTCCTATTTTACCATATTAATGTCCTTGTATGTTCTAATACTTTTCTTTCATGGACACTTTCATGATACTCCCATTGGTTATGGTTTATTTCTTGTTTGTGGTACCTGATTATTTCCATGGGTACCCTTATGTTTATATATGGTTTATTCTGTTTGATTATTTATATGGAAATAATATTTATGTGGTAAGAATATTCATGAAAAGTTTGAGATGGGTGTCCCTAGATAGCTCTCCAATGCATTGGGTAATGTTATGAATCATGAGATGCGGTGTGAAATGGGATTGGCAATTAGCCTTGAACCATACTTAAATGAGGAACGGGATTGGCAGTTAACCATGACCCATACTAAAAAAATGTTTTATGAGTATACCACATTTATATGATCCCATGTTTATAGTATCCCATGATTATATGATATGATTTCATATGTTCGATTCTTTGTATATCCTTCTGTCATGCCTCCTAACTGTTATGCTTAAGATGTATCCTTATGTTCATTCTTTTAATGTGATTTTTAGCTCATCCCATTGTTCATGTGTTCCCCGGGGTACCCTATGAATATATAAGGGATCAAAGGAAGTTTGGAGCTCTTTAAGGAGATTAAATAAATAAGTGTTTTTTAGCCCCTTGTTTTATGATTTATGTACCTATTCTTCAACAACACTAGACATAATGATCCTGGGCTTGTACTCCGATGTATAATTATGCTCAAAATTGTCTAATGCTTTACGTAAAAGGATTGGGTTCCTATTGTTAGTATCAGATGATGGACTAGTTATATTTGGAAATTAATAATAGATCCCCTTAGTGAGAACATTAAGGATGAGACTATGTATAATAAAATTGTTGTAAATTTTTATGAGTATTGAGTAAGTGGTTTATCAAGGAAATGCATCTCTGTCTGGATATGAGCAGGTATAGGCCACTCTAGTACAAATTTACCCAGGAGTGAAAACTCCAACAAGGAGTTTCGGGCTGGACCTGCGGTATCCTTGTACATGACAACTGGACTTGCTTCACTCTTGGTTATGACACTCCCAAGGGATATTCTTTTCTAGATTCACAGGCTTAGTACAAACCATTATTAAGGGAAAAAAGGCCCATATGAATATGTGTTAAGAAATAGATTGGGAATACCCACGATTTAAAACTAAGGAATCAAAAATTAGGATATACTTATTCTTTATAGCTTTATCCTTTTATTTTTAGAGTTTCCTTTTTAAACTCAATAGATAACTATTAGATTCCTCTAACTATATTTTCTTTTTCTTAGTTAATGGAGGGAAATAGAATAACATGATTCAACAACCAATGTGACAAGAAATGTGAAGATTTCCATAATGATATGCCCGATATGACCGGAACGGGTTCTCAAAACATCATGACAGTACTTGCTCAGCTGGCTCGAGTTATTAATAATAACTTGAATTTGGCAGAATTCCCTCCTCCTCCAAGGAAAGAGCATGTTGTCGTAGAATCCTTCTTGCAGCAAAGGCCTCCCATGTTTAGCAGATATTCTGATCCCCTCCACACAGAACAATTGATTAAATATATTGGAAAGATATTCTTTATCCTCCAGTGATCAGAAGAAGATAATAATACTGGCGGTCTATCATTGTGATGGTGAAGCTGATTAGTGGAGGACACTGATCCAGAATAAAAAGTCCGAAGTGGAAATTGATTCCATAGATTGGGATTAATTCAAGATAATGTTTTTAAACAAACATTTTACTTGAACCCTCTATCTCAAGAAGGAAAGAGTGTTACTTGGACTCAATAATAAGTAAGTTGAGTTCATCAGGGCTTATGTATCCATCTTTACAAGGCTTGCAAGGTATGCATCAAGCATTGTCATGAATACCAAAATCTAGGTGGATTGATTCTTTAACGGACTAAAGCCAAGTCTACAAAAATCATTGTAGATTCGAGACATCGACAGTTATGATGATATTGTCTATTGTTCCCTAAATGATGAAATAGATATTGGAGACTCTCAGTGGTCTCATGGGACTAGTGACAAGAAGTAGAAAATGGAAAACACATGGGTGGTTCATCAATGAAATCCCATGATTGAAAGAATCCTGACTTTTACCCATGTAAAAGTTGTGGGAAGAATCATCCTGTTAACTGTATGAAGGGAGCAAATAATTACTTCAAATTTTGAAAGTTTGGTTATTTGGCCAAAAACTACTGAAGGGATATGAAAAATCCTGCTAATGTTGAAGAATAAATGAAGGTTCAGATAAAAACTCAACATATAGTGCAGTGTTACAAATGCAAGGATCATGGGAATTATGCGAGCAATTTCCCTAAGATGAGGGTTGTCGAATGAAATAAACAACTACCTTTAAGGAAAAAAGTATGGGCTTATGCTACCACTACTGCTGAGGTGGAGTCGGACAACGATGTGGGGACAGGTATGCTAGTTATTCATTCAAGAATAGAAAATGTACTATTTGATTCTAGATCTATGCATTTTTTTATGTCTTAAATGTTTATCAAAACTATTCATAAACCTCCTCAAAAAAATTTAGAAAAATTTATCTATGAGAATATCAAATGGGGAAATTATTGTGCTTATGGTTTATAACTCCTCCCCGGTTAATGTTTGTGGAGTGAACCTCCCAGAAAATCTCATCATACTTCCTTTAGTGGAGTTCGAATCTATCTTGGGAAAAATTGACTATTATTATACAAATCTAACATCAAATATCAGTAAAGGGAGATCACTCTTCACATCCCAAATCATCCTCCAATTCATTATATGTGTTAGGAGCAAGATGAATCTCATTTAGAATCATCATCTCAAGTGTGGATATTACAGCCTTGTGAGCGGGCATATCTAGCTCAAATGATTGAGACAAAGGATAGAATCATGCTTGAAGACATGCCAATCACGAGGGATTACACTGATGTATTCCCCAAAGTGTTGATTGGTCTTCCTCCTAACCGAGAGGTTGAGTTATCAATTGGATATATTCCTAGATCTCTTCCTATCTCAAAGAATCCTTACAGAATGGTCATCGTAGAGTTGGAATAGGTGAAGAAGCAGTTACAAGAGAATATGGAGAATGGTTTTATATGCCTGAGTGCTTCACCTTTGGGTGCGTCAGTCCTCTTCATCAAAAAGAAGGACAGATCAATAAACCTCTTCATTTGTTATCTTGATCTCAATAAAATCACGATAAATAAAATGTATCCCCTACAACAGATACATGATTTGTTCGATCGGCTTCGTGGGGCCAGTTATTTCTCTAATGTGGACCTTCGATAATGATATCACAAATTAATTTTTAAAAAAGGAAGATATTCCCCTAAATTCCTTTCGAACGAGGTAGGAAACTATGAGATCATAGTGATTCCCTTCGAACTGACTAATTCTCCATCAATTTTCATGTATTTAAAGAATAAATTTTTTATATAATACCTCGACATGTTTTTGGTAGTCATTATTGACGATATTCTGATATACTCCAAGAGAAGGGAGGAACATGAGGAGCATTTTAATACTATGTTAAAGACATTGTGGTGGGAGAATTTTTATGCAAATAATAGTAAATGTGAGTTCTAGATGGGGGAAGTATCATTCTTGGGGAATTTTATCACCAACAAAGGGATATTTGTGGACCCTTCCAAGACAAAGGAAATTTAAGTGTGGCCTAGGCCAACATCTGTAATAGAGATCCATAGTTTTTTGGGTCTAGCTAGGTATTATTGAAGACTTTTGAAGAACTTCTCACAATTGTCAAACCAATGAACTAGCTGCCATAGAAGGGAGTAATGTTTGTTTGGACATAGGATGTGAATACTGTTACAAGGAGATGAAAAGGAGGTTTATCACTATTCCATTACTCACACTACCTATAATGGAATAACTCTTTGTGGTGTATAGTGATTCTTATTAGAATGAATTATTTCGTTTTTTAATGAAAAATGATAAATTGATAGCCTATGCCTCTCAGTACCATAAAAGCCATAAGAAAAGTGATCCCACGCATGATTTGGAGTTGGCAGTGGTGATCTTTGCGTTGAAAATATGGCATCATTATTTCTATGGGTAGAAATGTGAGATATATACTGACCACAAGAGTCTAAAATATATATTCACATTGAAATATCTTAATATGTGCCAGTGAAGATTGATAGATCCCATCAAGGATTATGACTGCCCAATCCACTACCATCCTGGAATGGCAAACAAGGTGGCAGATGCTCTAATTAGAAAGGATCATGTATATTCATCAATGATGAGAGTTGAAAAGGATCTGGTCTTTTTAGATTTTCAAATGATGGATATGGGAATCATTAAGGGAGGAACATCATCAATCCTTTCTCAAATGATTGCTCAACCATCCCTCTTAGAGTGAATAAAGAATTCTCATAGAATGGGTGTAGAACTTCTGCAAACGGTGGAAGTTCTTAAAAAATAAAAATCCACTGATATCAAAATTGATGATATAGGAGTTGTAATATTTGGTTCATGATTATGTGTACCATAGGATCCAGAGATAAAGAAAGAGTTTCTCAGTGATGAACATTGCTCAACCTTCTCTATCCACCCATGGAGCACAAGGATGTATCAAGATCTCTGAGAAAAATTTTTATGGGACAATATAAAAAAGAGAGATTGTTGAATATTCATCAAAGTGCCGGTTATGTACGCAAGTGATGGATGAGAGCCAAAATTATAAGGGGATGATTCAGCCACTACCCATACTAGCATGGAAGTGGGTGAACATTACCATTGACTTTGTCACTAGACATAAAAGGACTTCAAGAGGAAATAATTCTATACGGGTTAGTGTGGATCGTCTTACAAAGACCACTCACATTATCATGGTTTGAGAGGACTTAACATTGGATCAAATTTCATAGATTTAATTCAATGAAGTTGTAAGGATGCATGGAGTACCACTATCTATTGTATCCAATTGTGATCCGATATTCACTTCGATGTTCTAGAAAAGTCTCCATCGTTCTCTAAGAACTAATGTAAACTTCATCACGACCTATCATCCTCAAACTAAGGGCCAATCTAAGTGAACTATTTAGACACTATAAGTCATGTGTAGAGCATGTTCTATGGAATTAAATGGAGGATGGGACCAATATCTTCACCTGGTTGAATTCTCTTACAACAATAGATTCCACTCTAGCATCTAAATGGCACCATATGAATACCTTTATGGGAAAAGGTGAAAACCACCGGCGTGTTGGGATGAATTTAGTGAGCATAAGCTGAGTACCTGAAATGGTCATAGAAATGGCGGAGAAGGTGAAAACCATTCGGCAGCATATCAAGGTAGCCCAAAGTTGACAAAAGAGTAATGTAGATAAACGTTGATGAGACCTTTAGTTTAAAGTGGGAGACAAGGTATTTTTACGCATATCTCAATGAAATATGGTCTTGAGGATTAGAAATAAAGGGAAGTTAATTCCCAGGTACATCGGCCCCTTTGAGATCCTTGATCGAGTTAGAGATTTGGATTATCAATTGGCACTTCCACTGACCATGTCCAAAGTACATGATTTATTTCATTATCTCTCTTAAGGAAGTACTTACGAGACCCTTCACATGTACACTCTTCAGAGGTGGTATAGTTGTAGGGTGATCTTTCCTATGAGGACATCCAGGGAAGATCTTGGATCGTAGAGACAAAGTTCTACGCAACAAGACTACTAATCTGGTCAAGGTACTATGGTGAAACCATAAGTACGAAGAGGAAACATGGGAATTTGAGGATGAAATGAAGGAAAAGTACCCAGAATTGTTTTTCTCCTAGAATGTAAAATGAAATTTCGAGGGTGAAATTTTTTATGGGGGGGAAAATGTAACGACCCAATGTTTTCCCATGGAAATTTATTTCTTATAAATATGTCATTAAATCACTACATAATTAAATATTAAGTGCTAAGTAACATTTAAACATAAGTTTTTCACTTCAGTGTTTGTAATTTTGAAAATCTGACATACACGGTTTTAATCAGTAAGTTATTTGGAGTCCGATATGAAAACTTATTTTTTTGGTGAATAGTAACCTACCCTTATGAATAGTATCATACCCTTATGAATAGTGATATAACCAAATGAATAGTATCCTTACCTGTGATAACATATAAATAATATTCAAGTTGGATGTATGATATACCGATTTTTTAGAATTAGTAAATGAATGGTTTGTGATAATAAATTATGATTTTAATTAAATATTAAAATAATAATATATAGAAAATTATTTTAGAAAAATAGAATTCATTTTTTGATTCTACACGTCGAAAATTGGTTAGGGTGAATTTTTTAGATTTTTCTAAAATACTTGAATTTTTAGTGAATAATAAAATACATTAATTTGCCATATAAATACACAATAGTGAAAATCCACTATTCCTGACATCACAAGTGATGTAAGATTCAAAATCTTAAACTCACATGCATTTATTCCTATTCATTGGAATGGAATACTTACTATTCCTTATCGTGTGATGAAATAATAATTTAAGGATTATAATATTATGAAAACACTCCTCCCCTCCAGTATAAATACCACCTATTCTTACCTCTTCTATTCATTACTCTAAAACCTTGTACCTTTCCAATATTATACCAAATTATCTCCCCAACTCCTCCCCAACATCCAAAATATCTCAGCCTTTTCAAAAAAACCAAAACCTCTCCCCGTAAGAGGTTCACAAAGGAGGAATTCTCAAGAGGAAAATTCCTCTTTCTAATTCCTTCATTTATTTTATGTTCATTTATTTTTATTTCATTCCTCACCTCCCATCACCCAAATAGTATGATAACTCCAGTTACATAAATTTACTAGATTATTTTCATGCTAATGGGAAATTTCATTATCTTTTCTCCTTTCCCTGCCTTTTATTTGAAGGAAATGAAAGCACTATTCGAGATGTGTTAATTTTGCACATTCAAAGTCAACAGTTTATCCATTTCTATTATCATAATTAATTATTGTCATGAAACCATTTTTTTTATAGTTTAACAAAATTATTATATAGGTAATATATCCTCTTTTTGGTTATGTAATCCTTTTTACAAATGGTTTTAATTTATAAAGAAAAAACAAGTTCTTTTTATGGTTCTATATAATAATTTGACTTCACTATAAGTAAAAAAATTTAATTTAAACCCATGTATTATCCTGGATGTTTACTAATATCAAATAACTTCAATTCTCGACAACCACTTTCATATTACATGTTTATCCAAACATGAATATAAGTGAAGCGATCATTAAAACCGAGTAAACAAACGAGCCCGAACAAAGAAATTGAATCTCATAACCAATAAAAATGGTTATAAATGAACATAAAATGATTATACTAAACCAATTAAATATAAAATACTTTCTGGAATTATTAATTTATAAACCTAATTTGTTTTTTCAGGTCTTCAATAACAAGTGGAGGACACCAATGGATTAATGGCAAGGGATCCACCTAATTTCACTCTTAATCAATATTGTCCTCTATGATATGAATTTTTATGTGTAATATTAAATGATGGGGTATGTTTTATTATCACCTCATACTTCAATTATTATTTTAAGGTGATTAGAAACCCTTTTTCTCTCTCATCAAGCCCTCTTAGGTACACCTGAAACCATGCCAAAAATCCCTAACGAAATCTACCTGAACCGTTTTTGTTCATTCGGGTTTCTATATCATTATTTATATCATAGTGGATTTATCTTATTTGATTATGTAAATATTATAAATTATTTATTGTTTTAAACAATTCATCTATGATTACCCTTTCATCAATCTCTTCCAGTGATATACATGTTTTTAAAAAATTCCCTCCTTAGAACTTTCTGATAAGCAAACCTCTTTTAAGGTAACATCCCAAATTTTTACCCAATATAAAGTGAAATATATCCTCTATTTTAAGCCAAAATTATCTTTATAAAATCGGCCTTTTTATTATGGAAACATCCTTGGTTCAATTTTGGTTTTATATAAAATATTTTCCTTTGTTCAAATTTAAAATCTCAATAGCATTTTTCGTAAATCCGCACAAAAATGTTTTAATTTTAAGGTTTCTCAAATACATTTCATATATTGTGTCATTATGTTTGACACTAATTACCATTATATATTCATGTTTTACCCTATGAACATATATGTAAGATTTAATCCTTTTTTTCACAAACACTTTCATGATATGCCCCTTGGTTATGATTTATGTCATGGTTGTGGTACCCAATTCATTACAGGGGTACCCTTATGTTTATGTATGGTTGATTATGTATGATTATATATGTGGAAATAATATTTATGTGGTAATAATATTAATGGGGAAATAATATTCATGAAAATTTTGAGATGGGTGTTCCCAAATAGTGCTCCAATGCATTGGGTAATGTTAAGTCTCATTAGATGCGATGTGAAATGGGATTGGAAGTTAGCCTTGACCCATACTAAAATGGGAAAACTAGTTATCAGTTATATTTGACCCATACTAAAGTAATTATTTATGATTCTACCACTATTATATGATTCCTTGTTTATAGTATCCCATTCTTATACAATATTATTTCATATGTTTCATGATTTGGATATCATTATGTCATTACTCTTAACTCTTGTGCTTAATATTTATCCTTATGTCCATTCTTTTACTGGGATTATTATCTCATCGCTTTGTTCATGTGTTCCCCAGGGTACTCTAGGCTGATTTAAGGGCTCAGTGGAATTTAGGAGCTCTTTAAAGAGATTAAATGACGAAATGTTTTTTATCCCCTTGTTTTATGTTTTACATATCTAGTTTTCAAAGACACTAGAGTTAACAATCCTTGGAATGTACTCTAATGTATAATTATTCTTAAATCATGTAATGTTTTATGTAAATGGCTTGGGTCACTATAGTTTTACCAAAAAGTTGTAACTTCCTTCAATATGTGTTTATATTAATTCTTATTATACCACTATAAAATATTAATAAACCTTGACAATTTTAAAAAAGAGTATATTACATGTAATTATATTTTTTATATCATGGTAATTACCTAAAACCCTCTATTTCTAAGATAAATATGTAAAACAATACTATTGTTCCTGTGTAAGTTAGACAAAAACCCTTCAAGCCTGCATAATTTTTTTATCACATCTTCTATGGTTATATATAATTATTTAAAAATTGTTTTAAATGAAACTTTTAATATAATTATTCTTATTTATTGAAATATTATATTTACCATATTACATTATATTTCATAGGGAATAAGTTAATGTCACACGTTTTATAGTGAACTATCATCTTGTGAAGCATTGTGATTCATTATTTAAATATTATTTACATGAGTGTTAATAAAGATTAATTTATTCTTATATGTGATATTGATGAAATATTAAAAATTATGGAAAATAAATATATAATATAATTTCATACATTATCATTCATCAAATAAACGAAACATGTTAATGAGTACGAAAGACAACCAACACGTGAAACAATTTGATTTGTCTTTATTACTCAATAAAATTACTTGTAACTGAAGGGATATTTTAATAAACAATTAGGTATTTCAAAAATTATAATATTATAAAATAAAATAAAACTTAATTTATTTCCATCACGATATTTGAAAAATTGACCCATTAACCATTTTTATGTAAGACCAACCATCTCCATGATTGTAACATAGTTCATTTTTAATAAAAAAATTCCATGTATGGTTTAAAAGTATTATTTTTGTATTAAAATTATTACTTTCTATTTTTAACCATTCTGGATATGACGCGTGAATATTTTATTTTAAAATATTCAACTAACCAATGTGATTTTGGACTTATGGTCTATTTATTGTTAAAACATATAATGTGAAATTAATTGGTTTAATAATTGAAATTGAAATTCTAATAATTAAAATAAAATGAATAAATATTAAGAAAGAGGTTTCTAAAGATGTCTATAATTTACTTATGGTTATCATTCATATAGATAAATAATGGATGCGACAAATCTGGATTGAGGTAAAAGATCTTTGTAAACATCCATGTCATTATATTATGACCATTCACTATCAAATTCATCTTATCTCTATTTAATTTTAAGGAATGTTTCTGTATTTTTTATATATGTCCGTCACATGTATACTAAATTTATTTTTCATTCCATTTACATTTTAATACATTTGTTATTACGAACACTCAAATTAATTCTTTATTTAATCTATTTTCATTATGTAATGATTGAATATTATAAAAATAATTTCTTTCCAATGGAAGTAATTATGTTTATACCCTGTGATTAATATTATCGGTTGAAAAAATTAGAATGTATATTAAGTTATTTCTAGGACAAAGTGTAGAATTATATAACTCTCTAATGCATTTTTTAATGTATTAGTCTAATGATAAATCATTTATATGATTTTTGAGGTAACCTAATCAATAATGGGACTAGAACCACCATGTGATGTATTCTTGTTAGTTGGACGTGATTTTTTTAATTTCATGTATTGAATCATTGAATCTTCCCATGATTCCATTATTTTCTGATACCATTATCATTATATTATAATGTCACTATATATATCTTGTACCTCCTATTTCATGTTATCATTTTATTCCATTGAATCACATGTTATGATTCATTTTCATGTGTATTCCCATACATGGAATATTAGCTCACCCATTTATTGTTTTATTCACAATGTTCTCCCATGATGTTTTAGTAGATATAATGTAATTTTTTATATCAATATTCAGAATATATTAAGGATTTCATGTTTTGTTTTATTATAATTTATTATGAACCTAGTCTCCCAAAAAAACTAGGATTTTACGATCCTTATGTAGTAAGTATTAGATATTTATGTTTGTCTATAATCAGAAAATATGTAAAAATTAATTATGTCACTATAATTGGTAATATAGAGAGGACTATGATATTATTTGGAATCTAGGACAATAATAATTCCATGAAACCCTAGGGATATGTTCAAGGATACATTTAAGGATAATCCTAAGTATTGGAAAATATATTGGAGGTTTTGTGATGTAAGGAGTTAGTGGTTTCTAAAAAATTAATGGACCTCTGTAGATACTAAAAGTTGAAGTGGTTCAATCCAATATACACCTATGGTAAATTAATCTAGATAACTTTGGTTAGGGTTAACTTTATTGTTACCTTCTACACAATAGTGGGTCTTATTACTCACTTTGACTGACACCCTCAAGGGAAATATTTTGGAAATTAAAAATCCAGTCTCAAATAAATAAGAATTTAAAGAATCAACATAATATTTTATATTAATAAATATATCATGGATAACGCAGGTTAAAGAAAATAAATTAAAAAGAAAAATAATGTATTCCATTTAAGAGTTATCAAATTAATGTTAACAATTTCCCTTGTATGTGTTTAATTGTTTAAAAGTAGCCATCGATTCATAACATGTTATTTCAATAAAATAGATTGAAATATGAGAAAACATATTAAAATATATTTAGACAGGAAATGTGAAAACTACATAAATTATATTCCCAACATGATAAAAGAAGGATTTATGAAAATTATGAAGATAATTTTATATCTAACTCAAGATTTCAACATAAAAATGAATCCAAAGGATTTTCTAAATAATCCAAATAAAACTAAAGTTATGAGTGAATCATATATAGTATTTAGGCCTCATACATTATGTTGATCATCTAATCCTGAAATTTCAGTACAATGTATCAAATTCATTGGGAAAATGTTTTGTATCCTTCAATGCACTGAGTATAAGAAGTTTTTGATGGATGTTTTTTCATATGGTGGGATAATTTGATAAATGCTTGATGTTGATAAAAATTACAATACCTAATAATGATATCACCGAGATGGAGTGGAAGGAGTTCTAGAAAAATGTTTGAAAATATATTCTCTCACTCTCCAACTTATAATGGAGACATATTTCTATATCCTCATGAAAAGTATGATGAATCCATTATGGTGTATGAGGATAACCTAAAAATACATTCCCATCCATCCTTTAGAATTTTCACCTCCCATATATGTAAACTTGACCACTTATTTGGTGGGATGGTGACATGTGTTGAAAAATATTAGAAAATTCAAGACACTGACATATATGAATAAATTTTCTAATGTTACCTCAATTCTAAGAAGTATATCAGTAAATCTGATAGATCTCATGGCTGTAAGTACTAATATTTTTATAAATATGGTTGTATGATAGATAAATATAACAATGGAATGATTTAATAACATCATATTAGTCAAATGTGTAGTAAGATACATCCAAGATATTATCTAAAGGGGACTAAGAAACAATTTTAGGGAAAGGAATATAGAAAATGATTTCCATTGCATTAAACCCACAAATTTAGTTGAAGAAATTAATTCTCTTACCAACCCTCATTCTATTATATAATGTTACAATAGAAAGTAACATGGACTCTATAAAAAGTAATGAACTATTCTTGGGTTTTTGATGAAAAATAACAAAAACAACTTCCAATTCCTTGAGATAAAGGGAGATATTATTCCATCTCAACTATATAGGTGGATCCCAATAATGAAGTTGTGAAATGTGCGATATTTATTCATTAATGAATTCCAATCATAGTTTTTAATTATAGGTTTACATATTCATTCATATCATGAATGTTTAGTGGAACTTTTAATTAATCACTAAATACACTGATGTTTCTTTATGAGTGAAGATATAAAATGGTTCAATTATTACATCAAAAGAATATACATCATCTCATATACATATGTTTGGGATAAAATTCACAAAAACCCATGTGATAACTACTTTAGTGGAATGTTATTCAATTCTAGTTATAAATTTCCATTTGTTATAGTGAACGAACATAAAATTAAAAGAGAAGTAAATCACTTTTCAAATCATAAATCTACATGAGATCTTATACAAGCTCATAGAGGATGAAGATTTACCTTTTCAATCATCACATAAAGAATATATTTTTTTCCTTCAGAAAAGTGTAACTTTTTAATTAATTAAGACTATGTAAATGGTCATTCTTAAAGAAATTACCATTTTGTGGGATTATATTAATTAATTTACCCACAAGTATCATACTCTTCCTCTTATAAGAGAGCTTGATTTTTCAATTATGCTTATGCCTTAGTAATTTCCAATATCCAAGAATCCATATATAATGTCCATAATTGAGTTAGAATAAATTAACAAGTAGTTACAATATTAAATTAAATGGGTTTTATATTATTGTGCTCTTCAGTATGGGGTGTGGCACTCCCCTTTATCATGTCCAAGGATAGGTAAATTCACCTCTATTTTGATTACTATGTACTAAAAAAATCCTGACAAAAAACAAGCATCCCCTACCATGAATAGATGAATTTTACAATCAACTACATGGAACATTTTATTTCTATAATATGTATCGTTGGTTAGTATATCTAACATTACAGGTGTATAATGAATTTAATCCCAAAAAAACGTTTAAAAAAGGTATTGATGCTATGAGTTTATAGTGATTCTTTGAAGACTAAATAATTCACCAAAAAAATTATGGTACTAATAATTAGTCATTAGGGATTATTCTGATAATGTGTGGTAATATTTATTGATGATATTTTGATATTATCCAATAGTAAGAAGTAGCATGATGATTATTTAAATAATTTTATAAAGGCATTGATAAAGTATAATAATTAATCCACGTAATATAAACCTGAGTTCTAGATGATGGAATTATAATTATTGTTGAATATTGTCATGAGTAAACTGATATCTATGAAACGCCAAAATATAAATGAAATCGATAAATTTTAAATAAAACATATGTAATAGAGACCCATAATTTACTTTGGTATCAATGTATTACTGATGAATTTAAAAAAAATTGATTGTTAAATCCACTAACAACGATAAAATGGAATGGAATAATGTTTTTTGGATGATTGAATGTGAAGGGTTTTTTATGGGGTTGAAATATTGTATTATCCATACACCAAAACATACACTTCTATCATGTGGGGATTTTTTTGTTATATATACCAATGGATCAAGATATTGTTTTCACTATATACTAATATAGAATTATAAAGTCATAGCCCATTCCTAATTGAAGTTGATTATTCATGAGTGAAACCATCAAAAACGTTATACGATGTTGGATGTAGTATTATTTTCCTTATATATTTGGAAGCATTATCTTTATGGAGAGAAGTATCAAATATAGATGGATGATAATAGAATCAAACTTATATCACATAGAATGATCTTAAAATAAGAATGATAAGATGGTTTGAACAGATAAAAAAATCTAATTGCTCAATCCTTTAAAATCATGGGAAGGAAAATATTATATAACAAGATCTATCAAGAAAGAGTCTGGAGATTTTATTGATGAGGTGTACAAATACAGATCTAATTGTAATGACATGGAATTCTATCATTGAAATTTCTCATAGTATAATAATTTATTATAAATCACATAAAATCACTCAAAGAACATAATAATAACTTAATAAATGAACAATTAACGAAACAAAAGGTATTTAATGATGTTAATGATCCTTTACCGATGAAATAGTAACATGAACATAGAAATAGTAACAAGACAAATATAAATAGTAAAATACCCAAATGAATAGTAACCTCATCCATATATGTATAAGTAAAATTTAGTCATCATATAAATGGATTAATGTATGATATAATTACATTATAGTATTTTTAAATGAATATTTTATAAATGATTCAATAAGTGTTTGTATTTTTTTATGTCATAAATATTTAATTTAAATTTAAAAATAAATAAAATGATTTAAATGAAAATATATTTCAATAAAATGTGTTCATAAATTATTATTTTGTTTTGTTATGATTTTTAGAAAAATTTTTGATACCTTACATAATTTTCTAGAGTGTTACAAATTCAGTTAAATATTTAAAATATAAATTTTTTCAAGTAATTGATGATTTAAATTAAAAATTAAACATATCATATTTATAAAATTATACTAATAAAATAATGTTAATTTTTTTTCTACATATATAAAATGTGTTACGCTGAATTTTTGGGATTTTTCTAAAATATTTGAACTTTTGGGAATAGTAAAATACAATATTTTATGATAAATGTTAAATACATGAATTATTGAGTCATAGGTGATATATGGATGATGTTAGCCCATGATATCAAAATATAAATCATTAATGTTAATATATTGGTTTATTATTCACAAAATATTCATATTATTGAACCAAAATAATTAACAAATGAATAAAATATACCAACCAAGACTCCTCTCCTCCAATAATAATTCCACCCTTCAACACCCCATCTCCCCACACCTTGAAAAAATTATCATTATAAAATTGCATCCCAATCGAATCCCCCAATTAAAATAACCTTTGTCCTCAACAAAATACAAAAACCAATACCTTTAAGGATGTTCTCAAGTATGGTAATTCAAGAGGTAAAAATCTTTTTTATTTTCTATTATTTTCTTTTAAATTTATTTAATTTTCATATACTTTCCTCACCTCAATAAAAAGATAAAATATAATTCAATTATCAAATATATACTGTTAGTTTATCATTTTAATGTATGATCCATCATCAAACTCCTTTCTCACTATCTATTATTCTATAAATGAAAATGTTCCATGTTATGTGTGAATTTACCATTATCATGGATGATACATCTTCATTTTCCATTAACCCCTTAATAGATGATCTTAAAACCATTTTTATGGTTAAAAAATTATAATATATTTATTACATCATATGTACTATTCTTGAACAGTTATATACACATGAGTTTAATTAATAAAAATACTAGTTTGTGATGATCGAGAATCTGCCAAAGTAATCTAAAAAATTATCACTAAAGACTTTTCCAATGATTCATCCTCACAAAAAATAGAAAATTACTTATATAAAAATTTAATCTAATGTATTTCCATTAATAAAAAATTAAGTACATTATATATATCTTTTACTATTTTATTTGAACTTCCCTAATCTTTTAAAAGTAAAACGATAATGAAAACTAAGGAAACGAATGCTCATGAATGATAAAATTATAAATTAAAACTCATAACATGAAAAATAAGTGAACTATATAAAATTATATAAAATTAAATACATGTATAAAAGGTTATTAATTAATTAATTAAATTATTTAATTTGATAATATAGGAATGTATGGTCATGTGTGCTGCACTTTCAGTAATTCGGTAAGGGTTTCTTCCAGAAGGTCCATTTTTCATTCAGGTAACACAATATCCCTCTTACCCCAATGATAACTCTTTATTATTTTTATAGAAATATAATAAATTCAATTTAAATGTTACAAAAATTTCTATTGAGATCATTTAACCTTTATATTATGGTAAAATACATGTTTGATAAGGTACCCTTATCAATTGTTCATGATAAGCAAGCCCGATTTAAGGAAACTTCACAGTTTCTAACCCATTATCAAGTACCACACATTTATTTTTTAATAAAACATTAATTTTATTAAATCCAAAATTTTCTCAATACAAAATATATTTTACTCATTTTTTCGTTTAGACAACTAATTATGACAAATTCAATTGACATTTCCAAAAAATTATTCCTTATAAAGTAAAAGGGGTATTTCACTCAAAAATACCACATTGAATTTATAAGAGTATTTTCATCTATTTCAAAACCATTGATGAATTTTTTATTTATTGAGATTTATATATTATTATTATTATCTACCATATCTTATTAAATGAATTATCATTAGTGTTATTTTAGATTGTCTATCTTGACACCATTCAATATACTACTGAAAATGGTTAATGATTATGTTTAAAAATTTAGGTATGTTACTTACATTTCATAAGGATATGATTTTCATATTTAAATCCATTTATATGAGGAATTAATTGAATACTGAAATTGATCTGTGGGGACTTCTATATCCCCTCGATGCATTAGTAGTTTTCTTGAGACAAAATAATAAGTGATTTTGGTCAAGGGATTACCCATTTATTTTTATATTTCTTCCCTAAGGCCTTTATTATATGACTCATATGTACGTAATTATTCCTCCACTAATTATGATATATTGAATAGAAAAATAATGGGATTTTTTTAATAATATAATATCCATGGTTATGTTTCATGTGATTATTTATATGGAATTATTTATTCTGGTTCTATTCCTACCATATTATGATCAAGATTTTGTTTTAATGAAATTGGTTGTTTTAGTTATTCACCAATCCTTATTATTTGTACTTTCACTATATAACCTACCCTTATTAAGAATATAACATCACACATTTCTTATCTTTTATGTTTCCCTAGGATGTAAAGATTTATATAATTGAATGACATAAATGAATGATCTTGTATTTTATGGGTTTTTCCAAAGGAGTTGCTATGTTTCTTTTCCATTCAAGTTGTAATGTAATGTCCATGTATGTAATTTTGATTCAAAAATTTCTAAAATGATTTAACATGATGGATTCACATATTGTATCTATTTAATTATAATAAATTAAAAAACTAGCTATATGATAGTAAAGTCATAATATCTATAGTTGATATCAGATCAATTTTAGTATAATTCGTGGAAAATACATTTAGAGTACATATGTTAGGGAAAAAACCCTAATATGGACATTGAAAATGATCATATATTAACATTATAATATTTTTTAAGGTATTGATTATTTATGTTTTTGTAGAAATATATCCCTATCTGGATACTATATGTTGAGGTGGTTCTGGAATAAATGTATGTAAGAGTAAAAAATCTAGCATGGTGTCCTAGGCCTGACTCGGGGTAACCTAGTACAAGAAAATGATCCTGAATGTGCACCTAGTTTTAATATCATAGGTAGATTTATTATGATAGTAAAAAAGTTATTTATAAAAAATTATTTAGGATTTAATAGTCAATAAGTCCTAAATGAACCGATGTTTATGATTTTGAGATTTCCTATGCATAAAATTTAGGTTTATGTCATATGTTTCTCTAGTTATAAATTATAGATTATCATTTATAACATAATTTAATATATTCAATTATTTTTAAAAAGTACCTGGAGGAATTAATGAAAACATTATCAATATGTTTGTCATATTTAGTTATTTTTATCCAATGAAAGATAATGAATTTGGTACTGGAGCAGCAATGACTACTGAGAAACTTATAACTATACTTGGAGAGTTGACTTAGAATGTGAACAATAATAGTACCCATATGGAGAATCCTAATCCATAATGTGGAGAAGAAATATTATACCTATTTTGGAGACAATATTCTCCATCATTAAATGGCACTACAAGCCCCTTCGTAGTGGAAAAGTGGATAAGTTCCTTAGAAAATATATTTATCACATTGGGATGTAATGAAAGTGAGAATGTTAACATGTCATATTATAATAACTCATGAGTTACAGAACAATGGTGGTAGTCAATTAAATAAAAAAGGAGGTGTATTAAATTGAAAATATGGAAGGGAGGTATTTTAAAGAAATTTTACTTGAAAAATATTTTCCTCTGAAATAGTTGGGAGATATGGGTAAGGAGATCCTGAGTATAAAAAATGAAGATGAAAAAATTGTAATTTATTATGCCAAATTTAAAATTATTCTATCATATTCCACAATATTTATATGTAATCATTGTTCTAGTATTGATCGATTATTTTATGGTTTTAAACCATTCCTCTGAATGCCAATGGTCTCCCAAAATTAATCATTATTCAAATATATAATATCATGTTCTATTAAGAAAGAGAAATAATTTTGTTACTCTTATGGAATTAAGATAAAAATGATAATAATATGGTGGATTAAGAAACAATTAATAAAGGGAAGAACAAAAAAGGGAACTTTCAATCCTTTGATAATTGTGGGATGAAAATTCTTGGTACATTCATGAAGGGAGTGGGAGTTTGTTACATGTGTTAAAAAAATGCCACCATTCATATGATTTAATGGTAAATAAAGAATATACCGAAGTTCAATGCTACATTTTTAAAGATATGGGAAATTAAAAAATTGAATATCCTATGTGTTAAGGAGAAAATCCATAAAAATACCAATTGGGCACTACCGATCTTATGTTATCATAATTGATGAGGTCGAATATCTTAATGATGTTATGGAAGGTATTTTAATCATTTACATAAACACATCCAATGATTTATTTTATTATGTATCAACACATGATTTTATACCTACCTAGTTTTCCCTAAAAATTACTGATTTCACTTTTAATTAATAAATTTTTTGTTATTCAAAACACTAAATGTATGTATCATTACACAAAATGTGGGTCGATAAGTACCCTTTATAACATGTAAATGGTCTTTATCTGATTCCTTATCATCATGATTATTATTGAATATTATATAATGCTTGGAATGGAATGGATTTCTTCATATGATGAAAAACATTATTACAAAAAGAATGAAATTTTGATTGGTTAGAAATATATATAATCCCTTATATTTAGAGTAGGAACCTCAATGTAAGATCCATATATTGATCCACATCTAATTTCTCTTATAAAAGAAATTCTTTAAGAGGAATAAAAAACATCACCTTCATATGAGGAAAGATATCATCAAATTGAAGATGTGAATTTTATGAAATAATATATTATTGTATTTCTAGAGGATTTACCTAGACTTCCTCCCAAGATTAATGTTGAGTTATCAATTGATTACATTTATCAAGAAAGACCTATATTCAATACTCCTTAAAGAATGGACAATGTTTAATTAGTAGGGCTCAAGAAATAACTAGAGGAATAATGTGATAATGGGATTATTCACCATATTTCTTCTCCATGGTATCCCTTGTTTTCACTTTCAAGAATAAATAAGGATCCATGAGGTTTTTCATTGAATATAATGAAATCAATACTATTATAATAAAGAAAAATTATCCCCTCTCTCACATTGATGGTTTATTTGATAAAAATCAGGTACCTCAAAAAAATTCAAATACTGACCTTTGATCATGATAACATAAATCTCAAGTGACTACGGTATATATTCCAAAGGATTAATTTATAACCCTGTATAGAAAATTCATGTTTACAGTAATTCCATTTGTACTGACTAATGCATTGTTAATTTTGAGGGATCCAATGAACAGAGTTTTTAAAGAATATAATGATGAATTTACTATTTTACTTATTTATGATATATTGATATATTCCAAAACCTATAGGTAACATGATAAATACGCATTAGTTGATATGGATACCCTAATAAGAAAAAGGATATATTGGATGTTTATAGAGTATGAATTATGGCTTCTAAATGATTCTCTTCTCAGCCATATTGCCTCTATGGGTTGAACATCAGTTGATCATATGAAGACACTGGTGGTTTAATAATGGCCTATGCCAATAATGATAACCTAAGTTAATAGATTTATTTTTTTAGAAGTTCATTATTTATGATTCATTCATAACATTTCTTGATTTTCATAACTGTTTTACAAGAATACTATTAAAGGGGTTCTGTTTATTTGGACTAAGGGATTTGAATAATTCTGTGAAAATTCAAGAATATATTATTTAGTTCTCATATGTTTACTCTAACTTTGTAAAATGGTGTGTTAGTGGTTTATAATAATTCATCAAAGAATATAGATGTATGTATCCTTACAGGGAATGATAGGGATACTGCCTACGAATAAAGGAAACTAAATACTCATGAATAGAAATATCCAAATCATTATCTGGAGTTAGAAACCACAGTCCTTTCTCTAAAGATATGGAGACACCATCTCTATAGAAAATGAAATGAGTTTATAGAGATCCCATGAACGTGAAATATATCTTCTCATTGAATGAAATCAACATGTGGTAAAGGAAATGGCTCCATCTACTCAATAATTATGATATTTCAATACACTACCTCAGAGTAAAGGAGAATATTATAGTATATTCATTAATCAGGAAGTATCATGGATTCCTAAAAAATGGGTATTTAAAAGGATTATGTGTACATGGATCTATCAAAGTTGGATATTGGAGTAATAAATAAAGGGGAATCACTATAAATTATTTAATTGGTTCCCCAACCATCATTACTAGAGAGGATTAAATGTTCCCAATCATCTAATGAGTATTTTCAAAAAAAATCAAATTATAAATGAATGAAAGTTGGAAGACCTCATGTATAATGATGAAATTATGAAATTTTGGAGGAGGATATGTGGTCCCTCTATAACCATGATAAAAAAGGAAGTTATTTGATGATTACCATACCCCAAATTTATATATACACTAGGTCATCAATAAGATATATATATACTTGATGCAACATTTATGGTGGGATAAAACGAAGAATGACATTTATGATTATGTATCAAGATGTTTAGTATGTCATCAGGTAAAGGCTGAAAGACAAAAACCTAAAGTATTCATGAAACCTCCTCTTATTCATTCCTTTAAATGGGATGATATCCTTATTATTTTTTCACTATATTTCCAAAAATCAAAGAAAGAATGATGCAATATGGGTAATTGTTGTTCAACTTACTATAACTACATATTTACTCTCTATTAGGGAAGATTGTTTGTGGGATCTCCTTGCACAACTATATTTTAATTATTTTGAAAAAATTAATTGATAACCTATTTAAATTTCATCTGACCCAAATCCACAATTTACATAGAAATTCTAGAAAACTAACCAAAACGATTTGGATGCTAAGCTTTATTTGAGTACATCTTATCACACTAAAACTTACATGTAGTCGAAAATAAAAACACCAACATTTTAATACATGTTGACATAAGGAACAATTCACTTTCAAAGAATATGGGATTAGAGGTGACCATAATTAGAGTTTTCCTAAAAATTTAGTTTCAATTCATGTATTCAAATGGGAAAACATGATGTATTGTATGGAAAGAGATGTCATAATCCAAATTTTTCGATGATGCTAGATAAAGGAAACTTTCAGGCCTAGAGATTGTAGACGAATCACCAAAAAAGGTGAACACTATTCAAATCCATTTCAAATGAGCATAAAGTAACAAAAATATCTATACAAATAATTGAATAAAGGATTTTTAATTTCTAGTGTGAGATTAGGTTTTATTGAATGTATCTCTATGGAAGGGTGTTATAATAATTGGGAAAAAGGGAAACCGAGCCACAAGTACGATGGATCTTTTGAAATCATGTAGCTTGTTTGAAATATGGATTATTTGTTTGGTGATTTTTCCTATCTTCTTTAAGTACATTAGGTGTTCCAAATAAATTTTCTAAGGATGTAAATGTTAAACCAAACACATTCCCTCACCTCTAAAAGAAAATATGTTGGACCTAACTTATCTTACTATGAATACCCTATCCAGATCCTAGACACGAAAGAACATCTGTTGAGGAATCAGATGACTCAAAAGGTAATGGTACTTTTGAAAAATAATAACATTGAAGAGGTGATGTTTGATCCTATAGAACATATGAAGAAGAACTACAGAAATCATTTAATGAGGTCAAATTCTCAGAAATCCTAGGATGACATTTTTTTGGAGTGGAGAATATAACGACCTAGAATTCTATCATATAAATTTCAGTTATTATTCTTATTTAATATAAATAAAATATAAATAAGTAGAGAAAATAATAAAAACATTATAAATGAATAATTAATGATTGAAAATGCATTTCTAGATATTAAATATCCTATACCAATGAAATAGTTACATAACCATAGGAATATTAGTATGGACCTTATGAATAGTAACCTTTCCAAATGAATAATAACCTCACCATTGAATGTATAAATAATATTTAGGAATCTTATAAATGAATGTATGATATAATTATATCATATTATAAGAAAATAAATAATTAAAAAAATATGTATTATGTGGGAATATATTTTTGTAGGTCAAAAATATCTAATTAAAATTTTATAATTAATAAATGGATTTAAAAGAAATTTTATTTTCATAAAATTATTTCATAATGTAATATTTTGTATTCTTATAGTTTTTGTTAATTTTGTGATAGTAGATTTAATTTTTATGAGTTTCATTACATAAGTTATAAATTTAAAATCTTTATTATTCGAGTTAGTATTGTATTTAATTAATAATAAATTTTCTAAATATTTAGAAAATTATTTTAAAAATAATGTGTTATTTTATTAATTCTAATTGATCAAAAATTGTTATGGTTTATTTTTATGATATTTATAAAATGTTGGAATTATTTTTTGAATACTAACTATGATAATTTATAGAAAATGTTAAATATATGAATTATTGATTCACTGTTAATGTGCGAATAATGTAATACCATATTCTCACACTCTCTATAATTACATTAATATATTTTTTGATATTTCCCACACTATTCAATCTATTCAGCAAAAATATTTATAAATGAATAAAATATTAAAAAACAATACTCTCCTCTTCTCTAAATACCACCCCACTAACCCTACTCCTCACACCATCCAATCATTGATCCTTGTCATGTTTCTTCTTAGTCATCCTCCAAAAGACCTCCCCCACCTTCGAGAACTTTTTTTCTCAACAAAAAACCAAAACCAATACCATTGTGGAGGTTCTCACGCAATAGATTTCAAGTGGTTAAAATACTCATTCATTTATTTTATTTTTATTTCATTTTCATTTTCATTTATTTTCTAATAATGATATCACATCCCCTATAAAAATTCACATGATTACTCTAGTATCATTTATATATTGGAATTCTATCATGTTAATTGAATATCCACCATCAATATCATTTCTCTCTCTATTATTCTAAAAATGAAAACATTGATCATAATTTATCAATTTACCAACACCATGGAGGATGCATCTTCATTTCCCATTAATTCCTTCATGTATGGTCACTAAAACATTTTTATGGTGATTAAAATTATAATAAAATTATTATATCTAATGATTGATCATTAATAATTATACACACATGATATTAATTACAAAAAAATAGTTTGTTGTGATCAAAAAACCACCAAAATAATCTAAACGATTATCACTAATATCTTATCTAATGATTCTTATTCATCTCCAAAAATCAAAGGTCATATATAACCAATTAATCCTTATATGTTCATTAATAACCTATAACATGAATTCTAGATATCGGTTCCATTTTTACATGATCTTCCACACTCATATACAAGTATCATGATCATGAAAATGAAGGAAACGAATGACCAAAAACGTTAAAATCATATCTTATAAATCATAAAAAAAAAGAAAATAAATGAACATAATAAAATTTTGTTAAATAATATACATTAAGAAACGTTTCTTTATTTAATACTTATTTAATTTAATTTTATTATATGTAATATTAGGGTCTAATGCTGAACACTTTTGGGCATAAGGTAAGGGTTTCTTCCCAAACCTCCATTTTTGATTTGTGTTATGATATCTCTCTCTTTATGTGTTTTGTGTCTTTTTAATTTTATTTTTATTTTTTAATTTTTACACTCAACCATGCAAATAATAAATCTAGAAATATGGAACTCTGATTTTTTCAAGGGTTACCTTTACGAGTTTTCTACATGGAGGGAATTGAGCCCATTTTTGTGGGTAGTTTAGATTCTTGAAATATAGAAAAATGAAACTTATGTTTTAGATTAATCATCTTTGATCATTAATTACTAGTACAAATCCTCGATAGTACATAATGTAAAATATTGCCTCAATATTTTTTAGACCTGAATGATGTGTTTTTAATAACCATGGTTCCTTGACATCTGATTCAAAGACATGATCTGGGGAAATGTGTTAGTTGTAATTGTAAAAAATGTTTCATATTAAATGTATCTTTTGTTCATGGAGGTGAAAAAAGACTAATATGGGAATAAATTTTTTTTGTTTGACAAGAATTTTTTGTGGGAAACTTATGTCGAGAATTCTGGGAAATATTGTGAATATTAAATGAATGGTTTAATTAGGAAATTGGTCTCCAATTCTGATGGACATGTAAATTTATGAAACTTTAAATTTCTTAATACCAATAATGGTTCATTTTATAGGTAATGATGTTTGAAAATTATAGTGGAATATATATCCACATTTTCCATGAATGTGAACCCAATTTAAAATATAATTATCTTGTTTAAAGTAGGGTTAGGGAATTTTGTAGTTTCATTTCATTCAACAAGGACGTGGACCAACTAGGTTAACACCTCAAAACTAGCACATTCGATGAATATGATTTAAGGTCACAATTATTTGACATTGGGATAAGTAATTCACCCATTTTATGTTAACATTTCCATGAATTTTATACCATCTTTATAAATGAATAGGGGAGGTTGTAAACTGAATCATAGTGGTTTTTGAATCCGAGAAGTGATGTAGTTTGTAAACGTCATTAATGTATAGAGAGATAGGAAAGGCCTATATAGGGGAAGAATTTTTATTTGGTTGAAATGATTTTTTTGTGGAAGTTTTATGTAGATCCTTATAGGGAATATTGTTCGTAGTCAAACAAATGTCTACTCAAGACATTATCACTCCATTTTTGATTGTCGGTGAGGATTATGGGAATTTTGACCTTTCTGAAAATACAGTCTTGTATCTAAAATAAGATTTTTTGAACATGATATGGGCATTAAAAGATGAATTTTTATAGAAATAATTATATATGACTTTATTATTTAGGTATGGAAACATTGAGGAATTTTTTTATACAGATATGTTAGAGTCATGAGGTCCAGATGTCACTATATATCTCCTCGGAATAAGAATCGGGTCGTATATTGTTAAAGTCAAGGAAAATTCTTGTGCATGGCTGTTTGATACACATGAAAAATGGAGTAATTTAACCTAATTCCTGGATTTATTATTTTTGGATCTAGCTACATTATGTACCCAAGGATTACTAGAATCAATCCATATGATGTTTTTGCAATGTCCTGATTGTACTCTTGAATGGGTTGAATGGGTATTTTCACATGAATCTGATCACACGAATGGGGTGTGGAACATATAGAACACATCTCAGTTTATATATATTTTTCTCATATATAGGATTGTGTGGGATTTTTTTGTGAGGATAAACCATGATATAAAATTTCAGTGTCTCTACATATCCCCTCTTCGGGTTAATCAGTCCCAAAATAGCACTTATAGGATTTTTCATGCTGGTCTGGCCCATGAAAAGGGAAGGGTAATTAGAAAGGTATTTTATGGTTGGGATTTTCCATTTTACACACACACACACATATATATATATATATATATATCATGAGAGACTTGATTAATTTTTTTCATTATAGATGAACTAGGATAAAAAATTTGTGAGTCACTATATATCTCGTTATCATGAGAATGAGTACATATGTAGTTATTGGGTTGTAAATATCTTGTGCAAGGATTACCCATACATAGGATAATGATGAGGCATTTTAACTCATGTATGTGTTCATCATTTGAGGGTTTAGGTCTCATTATGTATCAAATAATAACTATAACAAACCCATATGTAGTTCATGAATAGTTTCACTCCCATGCCTTTATCAAACTATTTCACTGGGAAAGACGGTTTTTTTTATGATTATCAAAACATGAATAGGTAGAGGCACATATTGAACCCCCCCCCCCCCCACATTTTAAATATTTCTATATCATACATAGTATAGTGTTAGATTTATGGTTTTTGTAAATGAACCAACATGTAAAATCCTGGTGTCACTACATATCCCATCTAAGTGGTAATAAGTACCTTCATAATGATTTTATGGTTCCTAAATTATATTCTCACCCATGAAAAGGAAAGGGTAATTTGAAACTTTTTATAATACTAGACCCAATATTGAACATTCGAGTTTCAGTATGTTTCATTCAATTGTTGGAATTAAGGAACACATAATTCTTAAGAACATTCAGTTTAGTGTATCATGATGAGGACATCAGCAATACAGTTTAATATCTTGCTATGAAGATGACATTGGTACCTATAGTTTTTTGTCAAATGACTAGAAAAATTTTTCATATGAATATTGTGTAATGAGAGGCTAAACATTATGGTATGTTATGATATGCATTGGATATTATGGGTAATGAATGTGTAATCTATGATTACAGAGATTCTCTGATCAGAAGAAATTGTATGGGCTAAAACTATCATTGGGGTATAAATAAATTAAAAAACTTCTCTTGGGGATGAATTTACCATTATTTTATTGGAATTTTTTGTGGATAAATAATGAATATCCAATTGGGGAATATTTTTCACAGTCAAACAAATATGTCTGAAAGAAACTAAACCTCCATTTTTATGGACATATGAAGATTGTAAACATTCAAACATACATGGGGAATAGTCTATAATGACTGTAGGGGATGTGTTTGGGTATATATTAAATATTCATAACATAATTTTCCATGGAGTGTAGAATAATTTTCATAGATCTGACTTCTATGTAGGGGTTGTTACTTTAATTTCCCTGATAGTTCCCTCACCGAGAAACCTAGTCCTAAGATCATCTACAATGATCATTGTTTTTATAAGGATTTAGGTAGATTGTTTTAATTCATTCACCCATGGTTTGGAATAAGAGACATGTCCCACAAGTCACTAATTATCTAATAGAATTAGATTACTATTATAGGTACTTCATGAGGTACCTTACTGTTTAGCGACATGTGGTAAAATCTTTCTCTATATAGTTTAACATATAATGGCAAGGACATTATTTATAATTATTAATGACTTACAGTAAGTATATCGGCCAAGTGACATTATTGAAAATGACTTTCAATGATCTATGAAATTTAATATCGTCATGTAAAGATGTTTTTCTTTTAGTTTACCATCATATGGTAAGAACCAATGGTGTTCCTTTAATGGTCTTACTACCAAGACCATGGAAACCGAGATGTGGATTGATATACCTTTTTCATTTGGAGAATCCCCTGCAAAAACAGTTATGCCAACGTGATCTATTCTTGGTGGGAGAAATAAGGGGTGGAAAGGGTTTGTCCCACAACCTAGAGGTGGTAAAATGAATTATATAGTCAATTTTGATTTTCTATTGGCTAAACCATGATGTGAAATCTTGGTGTTACTTTTTATCATTTCAAAATAAGAATAAATCCATTCATAGTTTTTACAATGGGATCCTAATGAACATTTGACTCATACATAAGGATGAGGGAATTTTTATACATTTTTGTGGTCAGACTCAGCATTGGAGATTTGGGTATAACTATGTATCTTATATGGGAAAAATCATTCCCTACATAGTTTTGGGACCCTATATAGTTTAATTGTAACACCCCAAGATTCTACGGTATGTTTCCCTTTATATAATGTAATACCGTGTGTTGTACGCAACATCGAGTTCTAACACACACCACAACCGATCAAACTAGCCGTAATGAATAGTAATACCTACGTTTTGAAATTATATATATTTTATATTTCAAAATGGACTTCATTTTTGGATTTAGAATATCGAAATTATCCTAAGTTGAATTTTTGGTATTTTTCTAAGAACTTCCAATTTTTATGAATAGTGAAAATACCTAAAAAATTTTTTTTAATAAAAATAATTTATAGTGATAAATTATATTATGTAGTGGTTTTAAAGTATAATTAGATTATATTTTTACCATTTTATCCAATTGCGTTCATTAGAATTAATTTCACTTTGAAATTTGACATAAACTATTGTCAGTATTTTGATATATATTGTTTCTTAAAGACACTCTATTTCTCAAATACTCTCTCAACTTTTCTCACTTCATCCTAGAGGCCTTCCTTTAGTAAGAAAGCCAACCTAAGAGCCCTTTTTATCAAATCAGAAGGAAGAACCCGAAGAAGAGGTAATGATTTTACCACCTTTTTCCAAGTTCCTTTCTTCTTCCACTACTTACTTCTTCTTTTTTACCACTATAAAATAATAACTCCAGTATCTTATATATAATGTTATGTTATTATAAATATGGTACAACTATATTCAGTATTCTATCCAACCTTTGAATAATATGTCACCATGCATGCGTACATACGGCTTACCGTCTCCACGTCGTGGTGTAATTGTTATTCAATAAATTATTATTTGCATGGGTATAATAATGATGTGTAACTCATGTAAATAATAAATATAACATGATAATGATTTTGTATATATGTTATACCATCCATTTCTATATAATTTTAATATCAAAAGAATAATATTGTCGCTCGTGCATACGTACGGACTACCGTCTCCATGAACGCGATGAGATTCATTCTCCATCGTATCCATTCAAGTATAATTATCTTTTGATGATTTAAAAATAATGTTTAAGGACTTGATATCATTCTGGATATGAATAAGATACATCTTATCCATAACAAACATGGCTTACATAACAAAACATATCAAATAAAACGAGTAAGTTAACACCCAAAACGATGATAATACTATGATATTATTAAAAAATCAATGTTAAAAGATCATATATGATATCATATTCTTGTATAATTTAATAACAATTATTTCACCATTATACAGGATTTTAACCTACCCCAACCAAGGAAAATTACAAGTTAAGTGTTTATTTCCCAATCTCTTCATTATCCGAGGTTGTTTACACGTAATAATCTACTGGGATCGCTTTATCATCCACATCCTTGTTTCTTAAAAATGTATTTCAATACATTTTTAGTATTTACAAGAATATGGTTTAAAGTCATTTATACCCTTGTTTGAACTTTTATAAGTGGTTTATAAAGGAATCTTTCTGTCGTTTTCCAAACAAGGTGCTTTTTTAACCATTTCGATAGAATTAAGGTAATAATGTTTCTTTTAACTTATACGGAGGGTGTGGCTATTTTCCGCCGTTATAAAATCTTCGAAGCTTCCCATACAATCTTAAAAGAATATTTTCAAAGAAAATGTTTTATTTTAGAAATATATGACTCTTAAATGATTTCAAAATAAAAGAAATATTTCTCTAAAAAGAGTTTTGATTTCATCTATGTCAACATAATTTGATGGATTTTACACTTATTTGAATTTGATTTATTATGAAGCAAAACTTCTATCATGTATTGAAGGTTTGGGGATATGTTTGACTGTGGATGTGTTATATCATTCATGGTTTATGGATGAAGTATTTACATTTCGTAAGCTAGTTTTAATACGAATGTTTATGTTATGTTTAAACCTTTTCATATGGTAATGAATCAGACTTAATATGTGACGGGTGGAGCCCGCTATAGCTCCTCGATGCATCGGTAGGTCTCATGAGACAAACTAGTGTCTTGGAACAAGGCCTTGCAAAAATCTTATTTGTAGTCTTGGCACGATGCCTTGGCTATGTGGTTATGATAGTCTGGCATTATGCATTCCATCATTATGAAAGTGGTTATTGATATTGAATGTGATTATTTGATTAGTAGAATATCCATGTGAATAAGTATATGGCATTATTTCATTTTATTTTTCCATACTATGTTGAAGTTAATGTTTAAAAGGCTTTTGTTTCAGTTATACACTACCTTAAATATTTATTCTTATTTATGAATGTTTATGCTATATTGTTATCCTTACTAGGTATTTGAGCTCACCCCTTTTCTATGTTTTATTTTTCCCAGGATGTCAAGAAGTAAATTATGAATGACCTGCAGGGATATTGTGAGGGGATAATTGTGTGGACTATGGAGACAATATGTTGTTGTAGTAGTTTTTTACTTTATGATGATATGTAAAACTTTATGAATATATCTAGTGTTTCCAAGGATACTAAACCAATCGGTCTTTCGAGATTTGATATTTCTTGTGATCATGCCAATGTTATGTAATAATGCACCGACTCTGGGTAACTGGGGTCGGGGCGTTATAGTTGGAATCATAGGAAGTTTAGTACAAACCTTGGAAGCTAAAATTAGATAAACTCTGATTAGAGAACATAGACCTAAGATGGAATTTGAGGATTAGTATAGAAGAACATCCTAGAATTTTGGTATTGTAAATATTTTGTGAGTTTTCCGAGAAATAAATCCCTGTCTGGATATGAGGAGGTAGAGGCGGCTCTGGCACATATGTACCTAGCGGTAAAACGCAAAAACACCGCTTTGATCTAGACTCGAATGGGAACTGGTTCACGACAACGGGTCTTGCTGCACTCTTGGTTACTACACTCCTGGGGGGATATGCTTTGGATAAATCTCATTTTCATTAAAAATCATTATGAAAGGTTTATGAGTATATACTTCCTCAAAGAAGACATTTTTTATGATTATGTTTTATATCCATAAATAGTTCAATTTATGTTAAGTGTTTTATAAGTATGGGATAACGTATTTTGATTTATAAACTGATCTAGTTTATGCCATTATTTAGAAATGGCGCCTAGTGGAAGAAATGGAAACCGTTTCAATACACGCACTCCATGTAGTGATTTCCCTCCTTCTCAAGATAATTATAGTGGAGCTGGTGATGCAATTGGTGCCGATCAGCTAATCACCATACTGGGACAACTCACTCAGGTTATGAATAATAACCTTACCCGAATGGAGCACCCTGATCCACAGCGTGCAGGATCAATGTTAGATCGCTTTATGATTCAACAACCACCAACGTTCAATGGGATTGCAAATATCTTAGTAGCTGAGAAATGGATAAATTCTCTAGAGAAAATATTTCAGGCTTTGGGGAGTAGTGAAAGGGAAAAAGTTTTCATGGCAGTTTACCACCTAACCGGAGATGCTGATCAATGGTGGTCATTGATTCAAAACATGAAGGAAGATGATGAAGAATCAAATATGGAATGGAGAGACTTCAAAGATCTGTTTTTTGAAAAATAATTTCTTCGTGACCATCGAGTAGATATGGAAAGGATATTTCTGAGTCTGATACAAAAGGAGGATGATAGTGTTTCAAGGTATAATGTTAACTTTACAAGGTTAGAAAGGTATGTTGGAGATTATATATGTCACCCAAGAAGTAAGATTGATCGTTTCTTTGATGGGTTAAAACCATTTCTCTGTCGAGATTTAGTCTCACAATCCTTCTCATCGTACGAAGACATTGTCTCATGTGCTATCAAAACAGAAAAGGGATTCTCTAAGTCTTATGACTTTAAAGAAAAGAAAGAGAATAAGAGATCTTCTGATCAATCTGGGAATAGAAATAAGGGTAATAAGGGAAAGGTTGAATATCCATCTTGTGGTAAATGTGGGAATAAACACCCCAGTACTTGCTTGAAGGGAATTGGTGTCTGTTACAAGTGTGGTGAAAAAGGCCACCAAGCTCGTGAATGCAAAGGGAAGAAGGAAGCTACCAATGTTCAATGCTATAATTGCAGGAAGATGGGACATTATGAAAATTAATTTCCTAATCATCAGGGGAACTTACCTCAGAAAAGGCCAAGGGATCAAGGCCAAGCTTATGATATCACTACTGCAGAGGTAGAAGCTCCAAAAGACGTTGTGGCAGGTAATTTAATGGTTTCCTCAAGTTTAGCAAATGCATTATTTGATTCTGGATCATCGCATTGTTTCATATCTTCCTAGTTTGCTATGAAAATTAGATATTTCCAATTTGACTTAACAAGGGAGTTGTCAGTTAAAACTCCTAAGGGAAGTATCATTGCAACAAAGTTTTGTGAATCAGTCCCCATTAGAGCACATAAATGCTCTTTATCTGCTGATCTCAACGTCATACCTATGATTGAGCTTGATATAATCCTCAATGTGGATTGTATTTTTTGACTATGATGCGAAGATTTATTGTAAGAAGAAAGAGGTTAGGATTCTTGATGATGATGATAAGGAACACCTTATCTTTAGAGCAGAATCATCACCACCAAATTCTTATCTAGATTCACCCCCAATAGATCAACTAAATTCAATTATTGAGGAGGAAGAGAATTAAATTACTATGGGTGAGGAAAGGAATGTTCAAATAGATGATGTACCTATTGTGAAAGAATATGTAGATGTGTTTCTGGAAGATTTACCTGGACATCCTCCAGAATAAGAAGTTGAGTTTTCCATTGATTTAATTCCTGGATCAAGGCCTATATCGAAGACCCATTATAGAATGGCCACTGTAGAATTAGTTGAACTAAAGAAACAACTAGAGGAATTGAGTAATAAAGGATTTATTCGCCCTAGTGTTTCTCCATGGGGAGACCCTATTCTTTTTGATAAAAAAACGATGGGTCTATGAGGTTATGTATCGACTATAGGGAGATTAATGCCATAACAATAAAGAACAAGTATCCCCTAACTCGCATTGATGATTTATTTGAACAACTGCATGGATCTCAAAACTTTTCAAATATTGACCTTTGATCTAGATACCATCAGTTGTGTTTAATGAAGGAAGACATTACGAAGACAGCATTTCGAACTAGGTATGGGCATTACGAGTTTACTGTAATGCCCTTTGGATTGACTAATGCACTCTCTATATTCATGGATCTGATGAATAGAGTTTTCAAGGAATATCTTGATGAATTTGTGGTGGTATTTATTGTTGATATCTTGGTATACTCTAAAAGCTACGAGGACCATGAAAGTCACTTGCGCATTATCCTGAAGACTCTGAGAAGACATGAATTATATGGGAAGTTTAGCAAGTGTGAATTCTGGCTTCATGAAATTTCTTTTCTTGGCCATATTGTCTCTAAAGATAGAATATCTGTTGATCCTTCTAAGACCAAGGAAATCCAAGAATGGCCAGCACCTACTATTATAACTAAGGTACGCAGTTTTATTGGTTTGGTAGGTTATTATTGACGTTTCGTCCAGAATTTTCCCCATTTGGAAAACCCATTAACGAAGCTCACACGTAAAGGGGTTAAATTTGTTTGGACAAAAGAGTGTGAAGAATGTTTCAAAGAACTGAAGAGAATATTATCCAATGCTCCTATATTGACTCTACCATCGGGGAATGATGGGTTTGTTATTTATAGTGATGCATCCAAGAAAGGACTTGGTTGTGTCCTTATGCAGAATGATAACATTATTGCCTATGCATCACGATAGTTGAAAATTCATGAGAAAAACTATCCTACTCATGATCTTGAGTTAGAAGTTGTGATCTTTTCTTTAAAGATATGGAGGCACTACCTCTATGGTAAAAAATGTGAGATTTATACTGATCACAAGAGTTGGAAGTATATTTTCTCACAAAAAGAACTCAACATGAGGCGAAGGAGATGGCTTTAATTACTCAAGGATTATGATTGTACGATACACTACCACCCGGGGAAAGCAAATAAGGTGGCATATGCTTTGAGCAGAAAATATCATGGAGTTTTGAACAATATGAGAATTGAAAGGGATCCAATTTTCATGGATCTAGTGAAGATGGACATGGGAATTACCAGGGAAGGAGAAACATCAATTCTTTTTCAAATGGTTATCAAACCATCTTTACTAGAAAGGATTAAGAGTTCTCAGACCGATGATGAAGAAATTCAAAAGAAGATTAATGCTGTGAATGATGGGAGATTGAGAGACTTTGTGTATAAAGAAGGAATTTTGAAATTCGGGAAGAGGATTTTTGTTCCTGATATACCTGATCTAAAAAGGGAATTGTTGGATGATGCACATAGTTCCAATTTCTCTATACACACTGGGATCACCAAAATGTATAGAGATTTGAAGGAACATTTTTGGTGGGACAACATGAAAAGGGAGATTGCTGATTTTGTGTCAAGATGTATGGTTTTTCAACAAGTGAGAGCTGGAAGGCAATAGCCTGGTGGAGTATTTCAACCTCTTACCATACCGGATTGGAAATGGGACAACATTACGATGGACTTTGTCATGGGGCTACCAAAGACTCCTAGAAGAAATGATACAATATCGGTCATTATTGATCATCTTACCAAGTCAGCACATTTTCTTGCTATAAGAGAAGATCTACCACTAGAACGTCTAGCAAGACTATATATTAATGAAGTTGTGAGACTTCATAGAGTACCCCTATCGATTGTTTCTGATCGTGATCTCCGTTTTACTTCAAGATTCTGGAAAAGTCTTCAGAAATCCTTGGATACTGAACTTTATTTGAGCACTGCCTACCACTCTCAAACAGATGGACAATCAGAATGAACTATTAAAAACTTAGAATACATGTTGAGATCCTGCTCTTTTGACTTTCAGGGTATGTGGGATCAATATTTACCTCTGGTAGAATTTTCCTATAACAATATCTTCCATTCGAGTATTCAGATGGCCCCAAATGAAGCATTATACGGAAAGAGATGTCGTACACCAACCTATTGGGATGACGTTGGTGAAAGAAAACTTGTAGGCCCAGAACTGGTGAAGGAAATGATGGAAAAGGTGAAGGTAATCCAAAATCACATCAAAGAAGCTCAAAGTAGCCAGAAGAGCTATGATGATAATTGAAGGAAGGATTTGGAATTTCAAGTCGGTGATCATGTTTTCTTGAAGGTATCTCAATGGAAGGGAGTCATACGTTTTGGTAAGAAAGGTAAATTGAGTCCCAGGTACATCGGACCTTTCGAAATTCTAGAACGAATTGGGGCTGTAGCTTACCGATTGGCAATGCCGCCAAGTCTCTCCAAAGTTCACGATGTGTTCCACGTATCTCTATTGAGGAAATACATGCCTGAACCAACGCATGTACTCACCTATGAGGAATTAGAACTGGAACCTGATCTGTCTTATTATGAAGAGCCCGTCAGGATTCTTGATATGAGAGAACAAGTACTGAGAAACCGGATGACTCATCTGGTAAAAGTATTGTGGAGAAACCATAAGATGGAAGATGCAACATGGGAACCTGAGGAACTTATGATGAATAACCACCCGAGTGTTTTCATGCGGTAGTATTCTAGAAATTTCGGGGACAAAATTATTTGATGGAGGGGAGAATGTAACCCCCCAAGCTTCTACGGTACGTTTCTCTTTGAATAATTTAATAGCAAGTGTTGTACACAACATCAAGTTCTAACACACACCACAACCGATCAAACTAGCAATCATGAATAGTAATACCTACTTTTTGAAATTATATATACATTTTATTTCAAAATGGACTTCATTTTTCGATTCCGAATATCGAAATTATCCTAAGTAGAATTTTTGGTATTTTTCTGAGAACTTCCAATTTTGTGAATAGTGAACATACCTAAAAACAACTTTTTTAATCAAAATAATTTATAGTAATAAATTTTATTATTATGTGGTTTTAATGTATAATTAGAATATATTTTTACCGTTTTATCCAATGGTGTTAATTAGAATTAATTTCACTTTAAATTGGACATAAACAATTGTCAATCTTTTGATATATATTGTTTCTTAAAAACACACTATTTGTTGTAACATCGGGAATTAATTATAAAATTAATTAATGAAAATTATATGTTTGTAATTTTGTAAAATAGACATCATATTTGAATCCGGAATATCAATTATAGCTTAGGGTGAAATTTTGGCATTGTTCAGAAAAACTTCAATTTTTGATGAATAGTGAAACCACTAAGTGGTAGTGAAAAAACTGAATTTTTCATAAAACTTAATTTTACCACTTCTATGATTAGAATTTCGAAAATCTGAGAGACACGGTTAATATTAAGGAGTAAAATGTGGATCAATGAGATGAAAATAATCTTTGGTGAAAAGTAACTTTTTTCTTTCATTTACCACAGTTAAAAGTAAATAGGGTAATTAAGGGTAAAAATTATATTAATATTAGCCTAACACATGTCCTAATTCTATTGGACAAGTGTATCTCGACCGAAAGCAACCTTAGAAATAATATATTATCATTTAGGTCCACTTGGATTAGATTAGGACATTTATTATTATTTAATTCAAGGAAGAGTTAAAAGAGTTAAAATCAATGTTTATTTACTAAAACATATTTAATATAGGGTTATACATATGATAAACTTGATTGTAAATATTCATTAGAAAGATAAAAATATTTCCTACATAATTATATTTTATTTATAATTTTTAGATATTATATATTTTATTTTATTTATGACACAATGACGATGCATTAATTACCACAATAGTGAACAATTAAAATAATTGATATTATAAATACCCAAATAAATATAATTTGAGACTTTTAATGAATTAAAATAATTTTTTAGGATTATATGACATATTAGGATTTATTTAATTTACTTTTTTCTAAGTAATCATTCTGTTAAGATTTTCACAAAAATCAATTATTGAATATTGTCAAAATTGACAGAAAAGAGTGTTTAAAACAAATATTATATTATTAATTGATATTAAATTACTAAAAATCTAAGGTTCGTCCAAGAGACTTATATCATGATAGATGTCTCATTAATGGACCACTTGGGGGGTCTATTAGATGTATATAGTAAGTTTATTAACCATATAATATAAACATACAAAGAGACATTGTAAAAGTGAATCAAATTAACTAAGATTTAATACTTAATGATAAGGTTAATATAGTAACCAAAACCTATATAAATTATATTGGTTGAGTGTTTTTCGACCTATCCCCACCTTAAACTTTAAATAATCCACATTGGAGCCATTATAAACCGAATATGAATTTATTATAAAATAATATTTCTAGCTTTTCCAAAGGTGCCCCTCACCCCTCTAATAAAAGGGCACTCTCCCTTCTCATTAACTCACACCTTGAAAGCCTTTTGGTTCGTCCAACCTCTACCCAAATACTCTCTCAACTTCCCTCACTTCCGCCTAGAGGCCTTCCTTTAGTCATAAAGCCAACCTAAGATCCCTTTTGATCAAATCAAAAGGAAGAACCCGAAGAAGAGGAAATGATTTAACCACCCTTTTCCAAGTTACTTTCTTCTTCCACTTCATCCTTCTTTGTTATTACCATTCTAAAATAATAACTATGGTATCTTATATATACTGAGATTATATTATAAATATGGTACAACCATATTCAGTCTTCTATCCGTCCTTTGAATAACATGTCACCATACGTGCGTACGTACAGCTTACCGTCTCCATGTCGTGGTGTAATTGTTATTCAATAAATTATTATTTAGATGGGTATAATAAAGATGTGTAACTCATGTAAATAATAAATATAACATGATAATGACTCTGTATATATGTTATACCATCCATTTATATATTATTTTAATATCAAAATAATGATATTGTCGCTCGTGCGTACGTACGGACTACCGTCTCCATGAACGCGATGAGATTCATTCTCCATCGTATCCATTCAAGTATAATTATCATTTGATGATTTAAAACTAATTTTTAAGGACTTTATATCATTAAGGATATGAATAAGATACATCCTATCCATAACAAACATGTCTTATGTAACAAAACATATCAAAGAAAATGAGTAAGTTAACACCCGAAATGAAGATAATACTAAGATATTATTAACAAATCAATGTTAAAAGATCATATATGATTTCATATTATTGTATAAATTAATAACAATTATTTCACCGTTATACAAGATTTTAACCTACCCCAACCAATGAAAATTACAAGGTAAGGGTTTATTTCGCAATCTCTTCATTATTCGAGGTTGTTTATACGTAATAATCTATAGGGATCTCTTTATCATCCAAATCCATGTATCTTAAAAATGTATTTCAAAACATTTTTACTATTTACAAGAATATTGGTTAAAGTCATTTATACCCTTGTTTGACTTTTTATAAGTGGTTTATAAAGGAATATTTCTGTCGTTTTCCAAACAAGGTGTTTTTTTAACCATTTCGACAGAATTAAGGTAAGAATGTTTTTTTAACTTATACGGCGGGTGTGGCTATTTTCCAATGTTATAAAATCGTCGAAACTTCCCTTAAAATCATATAATAATATTTTCAAAGAAAATGTTGTATTTTAGAAATATATGACTCTTAGATGATTTCAAAATAAAATAGATATTTCTCTAAAAAGAGTTATGATTTCATCTATGTCAACATCCTTTGATGGATTTTACGCTTATTTGAAGTTGATTTATTATGAAACAAAACATCTATATTGTATTGAAGGTTTTGTGATATGTTTGACTGTACATGTGTTATACCATTAATGGTTTACGGAAGAAGTATTTACATTTATTATGCTAGTTTTAATATGAATGTCTATGTTATGTTTAATCCTTTTCATATGGGAATGCATTGGACATAATATGTGATGGGTGGAGCCCGCTATAGCTTCTCGATGCATCGGTAGGTATCATGAGACAAACTACTGTCTTGGCACAAGGACTTGGAAAAATCTTATTTGTAGTCTTGGCACGAGGCCTTGGCTATGTGGTTATGATAGTCTGGCATTATGCATTCCATCATTATGAAAGTGGTTATTGATATTTAATGTGATTATTCGATTAGTAAAATATCCATGTGAATAAGTAAATGGCATTATTTCATTTTATTTTGCCATACTATGATAAAGTTCAAGTTTAAAAGGCTTTTGTTTTAGTTATACAATACCTTAAATGTTTATTCTTATTTATGAAAGTTTCTGCTATATTGTTATCCTTACTGGGCATTTGAGCTCACCCCTTTTCTATGTTTTATTTTTCCTAGGATGTGAAGAAGTAAATTATTAATGACCTGCAGGGATATTATGAGGGGATAATAGTGTCGACTATGGAGACAATATGTTTTTGTAGTAGGTTTTCACATTATGATGTAATGTAAAACTTTATGAATATATCTAGTGTTTCGAAGACTACTAAACCAATCGGTCTTTCGAGATTTGATCTTTCTTGTGATCATGCCAATGTTATGTAATAATGAACTGACTCTGGGTAACTAGGGTCGGGGCGTTACATTAATATAATGTGGTGACGATAAGATAACACAATGTGAAAGAGGTTCCATGTTGTGGATCGGTTTAGGAGGGGAAATCTAGGTGTCTCTATGTATCATTCATGGACACAAATCATGCCACACATATTCTCTGTGGGAACTATCTACATAGGTCTAATCCATACACATGGTGAATTTTACTATGTATTATGATTGGGCCAAAGAAATCATGTCTAGATGTCACCATGTATCCCATGGTATGGATATTAAGCCACTTGTAGTTATAAATGTGCTTTCGTATATGGATCAATCTCTTTTATATGTAGATGGAATTTTTTATATAATCGTCTCATAAATAGAAAATGATTTTGAGACCATAATTATGATTTATTATTTATGCATGGGAGGGGATATTTCTTATTTTCTATTTTGTTCCCAATACACGATGTCTATGAACCACAATGAATCCAATATAATGATAATCAAGCATTATGTAGTGATTGATGGAAATCTCCCTACATATGTTCATCCCTTACATAAGGAGGGGCATTTGGTTTTTGTGTGCCTGGACCATTAGGTAAAATACTAGTATCTCTACATATCATTAAAGATCATTAATAAATCCATAATAAGTTATTAAGAAATAGACTCCCAATATGGAAATGCATCTTACATAGTGGATAAGAGAATTTTGTCTCTCTATTCCATAGATATATCTCATGTGTGGTTAATCATCGATTGATAAAATGATAACCATGTAGTTTATCATCATGTCGTGAGGATTTTAACTTCTAGTTTAGGGTTGTGGAATTATAAACAAGTAAATTGGGATTCCAAAAGATGTATTGAGATATCAGAGAGATCTATTATAAATATATGATCCAAAATGGGAGAATTGAATATACATCAAAGTTCCTGGTATGTTAGAAAGTGAAGTTATGAAGGAAAATTTATATGTAGATAATATAAATATTATACACACTAATATTGAAATTCGAAAAAATCACAATGTAATTTGTCACCAAGCATCCAAATACATACTGAGGAAAAAATGTTATATGGATTTTTGTGGATAATCATGAAAATATTGTACAATTTATTACAAATCGAAGGGAATTATCATTGGATCAGCTTGAATGGACATACATCAGAGAACTATTAAGGATTCATGGATTACCACTATCAATTTTTCCATAATGAGATCTAATATTTACTTATATGTTTTGGAAAATTATCTAACAAAATTTAAACATTGAGGCGATATTTATAGTAGATTATCATCCTCAAATTGATTTACAATCTAAGTGAACAGTTTATACATTGGAAGAAATTTTGAGATCTTATTTTATATAAATCAAGGGAGTATGGGACCAACATCTATATCTCATTGAGTTCTCACACAAAATTAGTTTCCACTCAAGCATCAATATAGATAAATATGATTCACTTTATAAAAAAACATATAGAACACTAAAATGATGGGATGAAGGCATTGAATGTAATATTCTAGGACATTAAATGGTTGAATTAGTGGTTGAAAAGGTAAAACCCATTAAGCATCACATCCATACAGCCCAAAGTTGATATAACAGATATGTAGCCAATTATCTATGAGACTTGGATTTTATGGTTAGAGACATCTTAGTTTTTCACATATCTCCATGGAAGAGGATCATGAGATTTTGGAAGAAATGAAAGTTGAGTCTGAGGTATATCGAACCCTTCGAGATTATTGATCATGATAGATTTGTGGCCTATTGAATAAAATTACATCAAAAGTTTAACTAGTATATGATGTATTCCATGTATCCCTATTGAAGATTCATATACCATATCTCTCACAATTACTGATTTCATTGGTGGTTTATATGGGAAATGATATCTCTTATATAGAATATCCAGTGAAGATCTTGGACAATAGAGATAAAGTTATATGAAAATATAATACTCACCTGGTCAAAGTACTATGGTGGGACCTTATGTAGGAATAGGAATCATGGGAACTGGAAGAATCAATGAAGTAAAATTACCCACCCCTATATTCTGATTTTTAGTAAAATAAAAATTTTTCTGTGAAATTTCATTAGGGTTAAGAATGTTATGACCCAGAATTCAATCAATGAAATTTTCCTTCATCTAATTATGTCATATGACATAATTCACATAAATCCACATAGATAAAACAATAAAAAATATTCAAAACTAAATAGTTAAGTAATTAATAGTCATTTCATGAAATTAATGAACCAATAAAAATGGAATAGTATTTTTAACATTAGAAAACTAATGTTACACATAGTAATAGTAAATTGGCCAATAGAATAGTAACATCACATGTGAACTTTTAAATTAAACTTAGGACTTCAGTAAATGATGATATGATACATTATATCATGGAATATGTATATAAATGTTGTAAAATTGAAAAAATAAGTTTTGTTATTATTTTGAAACATAAGATGTTATTTCAAAATTTCTATTAAATATAATGATTTAAAATAAAATTTATTTTTATAACATAGATTAATAAATTATTATATTGTTTTATTATGATTTTAATCTAATTTAATGTTTCCTTAATTAATTGATTATGTTTTTATAAAATAATTCATCATTTATATATTGATATTTTAGAATAATTCATAGTTTTAATTGAAAAATAAAATTTATCATATTTTGAAAATAAATTTCATACAATAGATTCAATTTTTTAATTCTGCACATCGACAAATTTTCGTTGTGAATGTTTTGGATTGTTCTAAAATATTTGAATTTTTTGCGTAGAGTGAAATAAAATAATTTATAGTATAAGAAAAATACATGAGTTTCTAAGTCATGGATTATGGGTGGATGATTTAATCATTCTTCCATAGAACTAACATGAAATAGTTACTATATTTTGTAACATGAAACATCACTATTAATAGTCTTGATATAAAATAGTAAATGCTAAATAAAATAACCAAAGAGCACCCATATCATCCCCAATAAATACCACCCCTCACCACATCTTCTCATCACACCTAAAAATAGATGAAGATTTTCCAAATTCTTCCCAATCCACCAATAATATAAGGACCCGGCCTTAAAAAATTACTTAATCTTAAATTATATTTAATAATTCACATTGAGGAACTTCTTAGGTTTAGTGTTTTAGTGAATTAGGACATAACTATTACATCTCAAAGATTAAAAAGTAGACACATCTACTCAGTTTCCATTTTTTCACACAATAAAACCTCTTGAACAAAAGCATCATGTCTAGTTCTTGTTTTAGACAACATGAAATTTCCTTGATCCCATCCTTGACCATATTCCACCTTAAGTCTTGTAGAAAACATTTCAAAAACAATGGATGAGCATAAAAATCTCAGAAAGGGTTATAACAATACGGAAAGAAAACATTAGTCCATGTATACTTATGAATCAATTAAATCATACATTACTCACAAAACATAAGCACTTTAATATACCTCATTAAATCATAAGATTTAGGAATAACTCATAGAAATCATAAGACATAAATGTAACTTGAGGCATTCATAACATTCTTATGTACGGAGTAACCCTCATGGTAACGTTTGGAATAACTATCACATTATATTCACTAAATCTCTTCAGATAAACCTTAGCGTTTAACTACTTCATGTTACCCAATGAATTGGAGAGCTATCATGGGATCACCGGCCCTTAGTTTGTCACGGAACCACCCGATTTCATAATCATTTCCCAAGAACCATAACATAACCATAACACTTAAAACATGCATAAAATAAACATAAAATTTCCACATTTCAATGAAAAGAGATCACATAATTATATTATCATAAATAAAAACATCTAATAAAATCATTTAAACTCTATGAGAGAAATATCCCTTTATACTTTGAAAATATTAAAAGAAGACATTTAAAATAGATTTTAGAATCAAAGTGTCCCATTCCAATTCGAAACTTTTGAAAGGGTTTTAAAACATTCATGTCCATATGAATTAATCCTTAAAACAATTTTTAAAACATGGACATGGATGATAAATTTTTATAAGAATAAATCTTTAAAACCATTTAAAACAAAGTTTTAATAAAAGAGTCTCTTTCCATTTTGAACATTTAAATTATAAGCCACATGAAATTAGACCATTTTCAAAACTTTTAAATGACTTTAGTATATACATAATATGGATATGGAAGGTCAAAGGGGCTATATATACACTTTATAAAAGAATAAAAGTGAATAACATTATGAAATGTCTCAATGAGATGAAATTGAGATGTAATCTCAATCAAGGATCATGCCATTAGAGCAAGGATAAAGAAATGACATAATTATGTGTGAAAAATATTAATACACCAAATATAAGTGGATAATCAGTGTAAAACAATCAGATGTCATCCATACATATTTATAGCACGACATAATTAACAAGTAGAGGTTTAACCCAATGAATTGAAATTGGGTTAAGAAGTTCCCGTACAAAAATTCGACAGCCTAACGACATCACATTAAAATTCAGAAAATGAGTTGAGGAGAGATAAAATGGTATCTCATCAAATGGACATAAAATTTACATCAATAAGGATATATAAGAACATATCCTAACATAATAAGATGTATATTAAAAGTCATAATAGAAAAATTCTTTTGAAAATAGGAGGGTGAAAGGTTCCCTTACCGAATTGGGTAACTTTCGAAACATTCACCCCATGAATGAAGGACCGTACAACGTTGATGTAAATACCAATAAGATAAATTATATTACACAAAGAGTTGAATAATGGGCAGTACATACACCACTCAAAGGAAATATTGTCAAATTTTGCATAAATCTCATGGGAATAAAAGTGAGATGAAAAATCCCTTATGAAAACTTGGCAGCCTAATGGCGCCACATAAAACTTCCAAAAAATGGATTGATGATATAAAATATGGTCTCTCATCGTATGAACATAGAAATTACAGTAAGGGGAATATAAAATATCATCCTCCAACATAAGAAATAGGAGCTTAGAAGAAGTGACATAAAATAGAGTACTTAAATAGAAAGAGAGAGGTTGGATCCCTTACCTCAAGTCCGACATGTCTTGTTCGTTTCTTTATAATCCTGAATAATAAACTTTGGTCAATTTATAATTGATTAAGGATCTCCATTAAATATTATTATTCAGTTCATATCACATATTATAATGTTATAATAATTGGCTAATAATGTGAGTTCAAATCAGATGTTTTGTCGATGTTTGGTACATGAGTGAAAAATGAACTTGTTTGAAAATGACTCCCCATGTAGTTATAATTAAATCATCTCCAGAATAGTATTAACGATTTAAATATCATATATATCCAGTAAATATTCATTTTATACTATTCCATAACATTTGGAGATAAAATGAAATGAAATGCACAGTTCATGGAGACGGTAGGCCGTACGTACGCATGAACGCTACTTTCATTTCTTGGTCATATTAATGGAATTAAAAATAAATGAGAGATATATATATTATAATTCCATTATAATATATATGTTATATAGGTAACATATTTCCATTAATCTCATTATTTATACATTCCATGTATTGCATGAACGAGTCACATCACTTGAGGGGGCGGTAGTCCACACTTCCTCGTATGAAATTATCGCATTTGCACAACATGAAAAGCATAAAGAAGTGTTTTAAATATAAAATACAGAAGCATAGAGAGGAAATAAATATAATATATATCATATAAAAATATTTCCATCATAATGGCCACCATGAGAGGTGGTAGGAGAAGATAGAACAATCATCATTTCGTGAGACAGTAATTCGCCATCCATAGAAACAGTATGTTCTTTAACCATTAGACGGAGGTGTGTATAAGTGTAGCTCGAATCATTCTTATAACAACATACAAGTATATTTAAGATACTTTTTATGTTACAAAACAGAGATATAAAAATATTTTAGGGGGTTGGAGGAGGAAAATAAAACAAAAGAACATTAGAGAAGACTTTACCTTTAAATCGGGTAACTCCCCTTGGTTTGAACCAAAAGGGTTTCTTGAAGAGATTTCTGCCAAAAGTAAGGCTTCTATGATTAATATAGGGATGTGGAGGGATAAAATGAGCATATTTTGGCCGATACAATGGTTTTTGAGGTGTGGGTAATGTGGTAGAGGTGGGGGCCTTTTATATGAGGGAGGAGGGGCACTCTGGGAAAGTAAAGAAATGTTACTTTATATTAAAATGAGTTTCGAATTCTAAAGGTCCTGCATCGATATATTTATGGGATAAGGTAGTAAGGGTTATAAATATACTCATCCAATAGGTTTTATACAAGTGTAAGTCTTATATTTTACATTATCTTTTTATTTTATTTAAATCATTCATTAATGAGATAATCGTTGCATCATCATGGTGTCATAAATAAATTCATTTATTTAATGTCTAAAAATTATAAAAAAATACTATAATGTAGGAAATATTTTAGATTTAAAATTAATACTTCTATTTCAAGATATCATTTACACAAACAAAACTAAAATTGTTTTACTTGGGTGATACATACTTTTGTTATACTTTCCTTTTAAAAACATAAAATTAAAAAGTGTCACTATCACCCTAAAAGTGATTCCATGGGGTCCCAAAGTTTGTCACAGGGCATCCCATGGTCAGCCATGAAAAAACCAGTAGAATTAGGACACATTTTGGGGTCATTTTTTATTATTGTGATATCATTATATTACCCTTAACTACCCGATTACTAATTATTCACGATAATTAAAGATAATTACCGTCCTTACTATTCACAGTGTCCAAAAACAAAAGTCTTAATTACATAATTTGGACCTTATGATTCCAAATATGGAATCCATTTTATCAAATTAAATACACAGAAATTTTAGTAATTAATTTAAAACAAAATCCCGTAGTCAAAACAAAAGACGGGTTTTTAAGAAGTAAAATTTATCAAAAGATTGACTTGTTTTTACATCCAATTGAAAAGTGGAATTACTTCCAATGAACAGAATTGTATTAAGTGATAAAAAAATAAATCAATTATACTTTAAAAAAATTCAAATTACAATCCAAATATATAAATAAATTGGATGAAAAGGCAATTTTGAATTAAAAAGCTGTATTTTCACTATTCATTAAAAAAAGACATTATCAGAAAAATACCAAAAATTATCCCTAAGATATATTTGATATTCCAAATTCAGAAATGATGTCCATTTTAAAAAAATCAAAACATAGATGTTTAATTAATAAATAATATAGTTAATTCCCTCTGTCAAAACAAATAGCATGTTTTTAAGAAACAATATCTATCAAGAAATTGACACTTGTTTATGTCCATTTTCGAAGTGAAATTAATTCTAATGACCACCATTGAATTAAATGGTAAAAAATTATTACAATTACACTTGAAAAAAATTAAAAAATAATAATATATCCATATAATTAAATTAGATGAAAAGGCAGTTTTGAAGTAAAATGTAGTATTTATCACTATTCATTAAAAAATCAACATTTTTCAGAAATATACCAAAAATTTATCCAATGTAAATTTCAATATCCCAATTATAAAGAATAAGTTTATTTTAAAAAATAGATCATATAAAATTGTCAAAAAGTTGGATTTAAAAAGGTTCTCCATCAAAAGGTGATAAATCGACCTTTTAGTGAATATTAAAGTAATTATGCTTCAGATTGAATTCTTTTCTTATTTTAAGCCTTTATATTTTATTGGATAAATGTAAAAACATTTAACAAACATAAATAATCATATTTTAGTTATTTCTATTCATTCCGGCCAATACAACGGCTACGTGTAAACTACCATTTAAAATAATATTATTATATTATTAGTGTGCAACGTAAGATTTCAAAGAAACTCATTATTGCGTATTGGGTACGACATCGAGCATAGTGTTCCCTTTAAAGTAATATTAATATTTTATTCACAAATATTAATAAATATAAAAAATTAATATTTTTTATTTACCTTTGATGTTACATCCTTCCCCCCTTTTTGGGAATTGCATCCTCGCAATTTTAAAATTGGGCTCGGAAACTTCATTAAAAGTCCCACATCGGAACAAGAGTCGGTAAAACTATCACTTTAATAGAAAGAAAGAAAAGTACAGAGGTCATCCGAGTTAATCCATACTATGATTCCATGTAGGAAAACATGGATATGGAAGAATAAAATCAAAGGGTCATGTTCTGAGAGAGAGTGATAGAAAACATGTTTAGGAGAAAGTTAACCACCAGAAAATCACAAACTTGTGATGGGTTAAACGGTATTTAATTCCCCAGTAGGAAAAATTAATAGAAAATATTTTTTTTTAGTTACTTTTCATTGAGGAATTTATTTATGAGCTTAACTGAAACTTAAGGAAACAAACTTACTTTTCATGTTGACTATCAACTTTTGTTAGATTTCTTACACAAACTCATATTTTCTCTAAAAGATGAGTATTTAGGATAACTTGTTCACATTAAGAGAACTATAATCAACTTCTATAGAATCACATAATCCACAAAAGAGAACTATATACTTCCCATGTCTTTAGAACTTAACCAAAACCAAAACCAAAAAGGTTAGTACAAGATCAGATAATACCCAAAAAGGATAATCCTTTATAAAAAAAATCTATTCTTAATCTCCAAAATTTTCCAAACAATACCCAAAGTTCAACAAGTACCATTCAATAAAAATCTACCAATAAAATTCTTCAACATAATAAAAACTAATATTGAAACCCAAAACACTAAATGATTTAGTCACATAGTCTTCCAAGATAACCCTTAACATTTATCTCCAAATAACATCAGTTACTCTTAAAGTATCATACTAAAAAGTAATTAACATAATAATACATTCTCTATGATAGGTCAATATATTCCTAGATAACCCAAAATCAACTTACTCTTGATTCATAAAATTATATAACTAAAAAGGATTTGTTATACTAACCAGGGACTTCATGTAGTCCCATGATAGGCGATGCGCCCTTTTCGCCCTTCAGTTATGGGTTTGATTCCTGTGGCCTTACCAGATGTGAAGGGTTGTCACCCATCCTATGGGTTGTCCTTTTTATAAAACTCCAAAAATAACCCTAATATGTATTAACCTAAATTTTACCTCATGCCTTTCATATTCCATCATATCATGTAGTAACCCATAATTACCTCAAAAGTAACTATCATATAAACCCTAATGTATACCGTTATAATTATTACCTGAAATTACACATCGATTTTGTTCTCTCGTACATGATTCAGTAGAGAAATCACCAAGGTTCAAGTAGTTGATCATGACTCCTGATATTTGGTTGAGAAAAACCACATGATTTCTCATTGCATCTCCCATATCGTTCAGTTGTTCCTTTAGAAAACCCTCACAGTTTTCTTCACATCCATTGTCACTTTGGTTCCTGCTAGATCCAGCCATTTACTAAAACCAAAAATTTCAGTGTGATTATATCATTAGAATAATCATATAATACTATGATATAATTATTCATTTTATCATAAACTCATTCACTTTATCTAAAACTATAACTCTTTCTAAATTCCTAACCATTATTGTATTGTCACTTATACATAAAGAATACCCTAACCTTTAAAGTTATCTAAACCGACCTCTCATACCAACTATAAGGGCCCGACCATAAAACATTACTTAATCTTGAATTAAATAGAATATTTCACATTGAGGATCTTTTCAGGTTTAGAGATTTAGAGAATTAGGACATAACTATTACATATCCAAGATTACAATGTAGACACATCTACTCTGTTTCCATTTATTCAAAAAATAAAACCTCTTTAACAAAAGAGTCATGTCTAGTTCTTGTGTTATACAACATGAAATTTCCTTGATCCCATCCTTGACTGTATTCCACTTTAAGTCCTATTGAAAACATTTCAAAAACATTGGATGAGCATAAAAAGCACAGTAAGGGTTATAAAAATACGGAAAGAAAACATTAGTCCATGTATACATACGAATCAATGAAATCATACATTACTCATAAAACATTATCACTTTAAAATACCTCATTAAATCATAATATATATGAATAACTCATAGAAATCATAAGACATAAAGGTAACTTGAGTAATTCATAACATTCTTACGTAGGGAGTAACCCTCATGGTTACGTTTGGAATACCCATCACAGTATATTCCCTAAATCTATTCGGAGAAACCATAGAGTTTAACTCCTTCACATTACCCAATGCATTGGAGAGCTATCATGGGCTCACCTGCCCTCAGTTTATCACAGAACCACTCGATTTCATAAAAATTGCCCAAGAACCATAACATAATCATAAAACATAAAACATGAATAAAAGAAATATAAAATTTCCACATTTCAATCACAAGATATCACATCATGATATTATCATAAATAAAAACATCTAATAAAATCATTAAAACTCTATGAGAGAAATATCCCTTTATACTTTGAAAATATTAAAAGAAGACATTTAAAAGAGATTTTAGAATCCATGTGTCCCATACCACTTTGAAACTTTTGAAAGGGTTTTAAAACATTCATGTCCATATAAATAAATCTTTAAAACCATTTTTCAAACACGGACATGGATGATAAATGTTTATAAGAATAAATCTTTAAAATCATTTAAAACAATGTTTTAATAAAAGAGTCCTTTCCATTTTGAACATTTAAATTATAAGCCACATGAAAGTAGACCATTTTCAAAACATTGAAATGACTTTAGTATAGACATAATATGGATATGGAACGTCAAAGGGTCTATATATAAACTTTATAAAAGAATAAAAGTGCATATAATTAAGAAATGTCTCAATGAGAATAAATTGAGATGTAATCTCAATCAAGGATCATGCCATTAGAGGAAGGATAAAGAAATGACATAATTATGTGTGACAAATATAAATACACCAAATATATGTATATAATCAGTGTAAAACAATCGGTTTTCATCCACACATATTTATAGCATGACATAATTAACAAGTATAGGTTTAACCCAAAGAATTGAAATTGGGTTAAGAAGTTCCCTTATAAAAATTTGACAGCCTAACGGCATCACTTTAAAATTCAGAAAATTAGTTGATGAGAGAGAAAATGGTATCTCAGCAATTAGACATAAAATTTACATAAAAAAGGATATATAAGAATATATCCCAACATAATAAGATTTAAATTAAATTTCATAATTAAATAAGTCTTTTAAAAAGAGGAGGGTGAAAGGTTCCCTTACCGATTTGGGTAACTTTCGAAACGTTAACCCATGAAAGAAGGACCGTACAACATTGATTTAAATACCCATAAGAGAAATTATATTACAAAAAGAGTATAATAATGGGCAGTACGTACCCAAATCAAAGGCAATAGTGGCAAATGTTTCATAAATCTCACGGGAATAAAAGTGAGATGAAAAATCCCTTACGAAAACTTGGCAACCTAACGGCGCCACTTAAAACTTCCAAAAAATGGATTGATGAAATAAAATAGGGTCTATAATCATATGAACATATAAATTACAGTAAAAGTAATAGAAAAAAAATACCCCAACATAATAAAGATGAGATTAGAAGAATTGACATAAAAGAGAGTACTTAAAAAGAAAGAGAGAGGTTGGATCCCTTACCTCAAGTCCGATATGTCATGTTCATTTCTTTATATTACTGAATAAAAAACATTGGTCAATTTATAATTGATTAAGTAAATCCTTTAAATATTAGTATTCAGTTCATATCACATATAATAATGTTATAATAATTGGGTAATAATGTGATTTCATATCAGACGTTTTTGTCGATGTTTGGTACATGAGTCAAAAATGAACTTTTTGGAAAATGATTGTCCATGTAGTTATAAGTAAATCATATCCAGAATAGTATTAATGATTTAAATATCATATATATCTAGTACATATTCATTTGATACTATTCCATAACATTTTGAGATAGAATGAAATGAAATGCGTCGTTCATGGAGACGGTAGGTCATACGTACGCATTAACTCTACTTTCATTTCTTTGTCATATTAATGGAATTAAAAATAAATGAGAGATATATATATTATAATTCCAGTATAATATATATGTTATATAGTTCTCATATGTCCATTAATCTAATTATTTATACATTCCATGTATTGGATGAACGAGTCGCATCACTTGAGGGGGCGGTAGTCCACAATTCCTCATACGTATGACTTACCGTCTCTATGAACAGTGCATTTTATTTCATATCTCCAAATGATATGTAATATTATAAATACATATATATACTGGATATATAAGATATATAAATCATGAATACTATTATGGAGATAATTAATTTTGAACACATGGTCAATTTGTAATTATAACAAATTCATTTTGGACTCAAGTACCAAACATCGACAAAACGACCGATGTTAACATGAATATTTATAAAATTGTTAAAAAAAATTAAAAATGATATAAAAGAATTCATAACACTAAACATGTTCTGAAGAAATTAGAATGTAACCTATGTTTATTATTTAGGGTGATAAAGAAAGAAAAAGACAATTCTGACTCCAGGTAAGGGACTTCATCTAAATATGCTTTCATTGAGGCATATTTTGGATTATACATGGCCTTATATTATAAAGTCTGTAATTTTACCATTTATATTTTATTTTATTTCAATGTTTTTCAAAAGGAATCAATTTTTACAATGCATTTTACTAAGTGAAAAAATGAATGTTTCTTTTTAATGTATGCAATGACAATGATATTTTCTATTGTCACAAGAATTATTTGATTTTTTCTTCCTCTACAAGCCTTAATAGTATTAAAAAAAAGTATATTACAATATCATTTTTAGGTATTTTATTATTGAAAATGGTTTTGGGGAAGAATTGATTAATTTAATATCTTGAAATTATATATCGTAATCTCAATGTGGAAATTTTATCTTTCCATTATTATAGTTTTATGTGTTATGAATTTGTTACGGATCTTGGTAATATTTTACATCTAGGGTTGGTCATGTTGTATACTAAGGTCGGGTGAGCCCAAGAGAGCTCTCTAATGCATTGGGTAACGTGACTGAGGTAAATATTAATGTTTCTCCAAAGAGATTTTGGGGACATACTCTGATGGGTATTCCAAACATACCACCTTATGTAGATGTCAATGCTATAATGTAATTATGTTATGGATGGAACAAGTTACCTTTATGATTAATTATTTCTATGAGTTATTCACAAATGTTATGATTTCAGGAGGTATATTAAATGGATTATGTTTTACGAGTAAAGAAGTTTGATTTTATTTATTTTATGTATTCATAGACGAATGTTTTATTTCATTATTTTATATCCCTTACTAAACATTTTATGCTCATCCCATGTTTTTTGAATAATTTTTCACAAGGTATAATGAAGGGTATGAGAATGGAAGAAGTCATAAAGATTTTTATCAAGAAAATAATTCTTTTTTTATTAAAGGAGTATTATTATTGTGAAAAAATTGGATAAAGTAGGAGTGTATACACTGTAATATTTTTGATGTGATGTAATAGTTATGTCCTAATTCTCTAAAACTATAATCATAAAAAGATCCTCAATGTTAATTCTTGACTTAACTCATTATTATGTAATGTTTCAGTTTGTGGACTTATAAATGATCAAAAATGTCCCTATACATTTCTATGCTTCCAGGATGTATATAGAATGTAGAGCTTTGAGCTTCATCCATAAACTAATTCTTTATTTCTATAATATATGGAACACATATTCTTGTATGAAATTTATTGACACCTTCTTGATCAATATTTAACTTAGGAAACTTCTCGTCCTTCATATCCTCAAACGTCTTTTGTAACCAAGGATCTTCATTCTAATATTTCATGATCTCCACTAGTAATGATGGTCCAGAAATACTTTCTGATAGGATTAATAATTTCCCTTCCCTATCGATACCCATGTCCAGTTGTACTAGTTCATTAATCAAAGTATCTCTTTGAATCCTCATAATTTCCAACAGAACATGGTATTTCTTACATAATGAATTAATGATTTTTTTTTATTCCAAGATGATATTGAACTGAACTATCATAGTCCTTATTAAGTTCCACCCATAACATACATCTAATTTTCAATTCATTTTCCATGAAAATATACTTCAATCATTGATGGTATCTGTATAAATCTCATTTTTTACATAAAGATAGTGCCTCCAAATCTTCTGAGAAAAAACAATTGAGACTAGCTCCAAATCATGTGTAGGATAATTCATGATAATGAGGTAGTAGGTGTTGAGATTCATGAGAAATCACCTAGTCACATTTCATGAGGATGCACCCATTCCCTTTTATAGATGCATCAATAAATATAATTAAACCTGCTCTAGTTGAGGGGAGAGTTTATAAGGGTGAATTAACCAATATCTTCTTCGGATCTTGGAAACATTCCTCACACTCCATTTTTAAGATAAACTAGGCCCCTTTTCAAGTTATCCTAGTTAATGGATTATAATTTCATGAAATGTTTTTCATTATCCTCCTATAATATCTTACTAGACCATGGAAACTATGAATCTCTATTATTTTTGTAAGATGATGTCACTCCTCTACAACTATTGTCTTTTTAGGGTCACCTGATATTCCTTCACTGGTGATAATGTACCATAAAAAAGCAACATGTTTTAACAAAAATTCAAATTTTATGATCATTAAAAAAAGTCTCTCCTTCAATAGAGTTTCCAAAATAACCATTAGATGATCAACATGATCCATTGTACTTTTGAAATATACCAGAACATTGCCAATAAAAACTACCACAATGTTATCATGGAAGTCCTTAAAGACTCTATTCATAAAATCCATAAAAATAGGAGGATCATTAGTCAATATGAACAGCATAACAAAAAATTCAAAATGACAATATCTTGATCTGGAGGTATTTTTGGGAATTTTATCTTTATTCACTCTTAATTTATGATAACTAGATCAATTATCAATCATGGAGATGAACTGAGCCCCATGAATTTGGCCAAACAATGCATCAATTATTTGATGATGGTATTTTTTCCTGATTTTGATCTCATTCAGTTCTCTATAATCAATGTATAACAGCATTGATCCATCCATCTTCTTCACAAACAGAACAGGCACTCCCCAAGGAGACAAACATGATCAGATATACCCCTTCTCAAAAATTTCTAAGAGTTGTTTCTTTAGTTCATCCTACTCTACATTTTCTATTCTATATAGGTTCATTGAAATCATCTATGAACCTGGCATGATTTCAATAGATAACACATCCTCTCTTTTTTTGGGTGGCCCAGGAAACTCCTCAGGAAATATGTTAATGTATTCCAGAACTATGGGAATATTCTCTATCCTTATACTCTCATTTACTTATTCTTTTTCACCGATAAAATCCATAATGAAGTCTATAAGAGATTCTTATTGACAAAGATCAAGTCGAGACATCACTCCTTGGAATATAACTATAATTTTTCTATTTAAGACTGCTAGGATATCATTTCTTATAGATTTGATCATCACTTTATACTTTTAGTGATAGCCCATCCCCATTATAATGTCAAATTACATCTTGGAAATGACTAGTGGATTTGTGATGTGATTGTGGTCACTAATGTAAATACTAGTGTTTGAAAATACTGTTGTTGATTAGATAATCCTCCTGGGAGTATTGACTGATAAAAATAATTTGAGCTATTCCAAGGTTGATTCATTATACTTTATAAACATGGAGGATATAAATGATTATGTAGAACTAGAATCAAACACTGTACTTTCTCACTTTGAGAGAAAGAAAGTGTACCTTCCACCACATAATTTTGAGATTCAACTATAACTACAGTGATAGAAAAATAATGACCTTTTACCCATGGCCTTTTTTGAGGCTGATGGCCATTCCCCTTCATTTCCATTATATCGGGACAGTGATTAGAAGAGTGATCCAGTTATCCACAATTGAATCATTGGACTTCAGATAAGGAATGTACTATCTTCCCTTTTTCGTTAGTGTTGGGAAGATGAGGCTTCACCTCACTACAACAATTCAGAGTGTTATAACCATCTATTCCAAACATATAACAATTACATCTCCCATGTAGTGAGTCCCCTGAATTCTTCTTCCCACGTTTATTACATAAAATAGAATATGAAGGGAAAAGAGAAGTGGAGAATTCCCTTACCATGAAGACTATGTTTTGTAACTCTATGATCAGAACTGTGGGGGATTGAGGACAAATAAGGAGGACTCCATGGGAGGAATAAATAGAAGAAAATAATGGAGAATGATTTTTATTTAATTAAAATGATGTAATTGTTGGTTATTTATTGCAACATTGGGGGGTATTTTATTAATTTCGAAGTACAACTTATTAGTGGTATTTGATAAAATATAAAAATTCCTATTGTATTTACCAATGGTATTGGACACATGGGACACGTCATATCATATTTTTTTCCCTTAATACTATAAGATAATTATTATATAATTATTACATAATTATTACATATCTATGATGTCATTAAACAAACCAAAACTCAAAACAGTATTTTTACTATTCACTGAAAAACAATAAAAATTATAAGAATCTCATTAATTCCGCATAACCTAATATCGATTATCTGAATTCAAAAAAATGAAATTTATTTTCACTTAATAAATCTCTACATATGATAAATTTAACATTTAACTATAAAAATAGTTTATTATTAAAATAATAGCGAACAGAATATCCATAGTCACATGTATAATAAAATTTTCGACACATGAACATGATAAAAGAATTGTATCATTAGTAAAGAATAAATTTCTATTTTAATAACTATATTTCATTATAAAACATTATTAATAAATATATAGGTTAATATAGTACTAAAATAACAATTATTAACTGTAACATCAATTTATCAAATTTGACTTAATTGAAAATATATCTTATTAAGAAAAACTATTCCTCAAATTGAAATAATGAAATAAATATTTTTATATAAAAATGGATTACTAAATGTTACTAAGTCCTCATTAAATAACCTTTATAAAACTTTTGTAGGACATATGAGTAAGTTATGGAATGGTGATACAATCTTGCAGCGACTCGAACAACATTTCTCGAGTGGTGATTTCTATCTACTTGAACATATCCCATATGCAATTTCGTTAAATCTAAACATGTTGAAGCTTGGTTTGGGCTTGGTCCAGATAATATCCAATTAACAGTACCTCCTTACCATGCACTAACAAATGGGCTTTGTAGGGAACAATTCTAGGGATAGAGGCCAATGACTCTAGTTTCTGCATTAATTATCCCTTATATTTTCTATTTATAAACAAAAATTATAATGTTAAAATTATTAAGGTTTCCAAAAGTCATATAAACCAACTATTATCTTAATCAATGATTATATAATAGTAAAAACTCTATGGTTTCATTTTAATTATAGTTATATAGTATTATTGATTATAACATTATAATCCTTACTTGTTTAGAAAACTATTATTGTTTAAATATTTCGGGTCGTTACATGATCATTGTTTAAATTCTCGTATGAGGCTTGTGATTGGTATTTTAGTATCATGATGTTATGAAAACCTCATGTCGTATGCCTATAAGGTAGCGATGAACACGCACTTAAGTTGGTGGGACCTAAGCCTCCATTTATTCCTCTTATATTTCCACCTATGGTACTAAAAAATATTATAGATATGGGCACTGAATTCCAATTCCATGATGATTATTGTCTCATGATGTAGAAATATGGAAGGTGTCACTTGACCTACCTCAACTACAACAAAATCAACTTAAAAGATCTTTTATCTGTATCCACCCTCATTTTTTGTAGATAGTTTACCTCATGTTGTTGAGTCTTATAATGAATACACGCTTACTATCTGTCAGCATCTGCTGATGGATCCATAATGGATGTTCAAACTCTCTCGTTAATTACTACCAAATTATATCATGTGATTATGGGATGTTATTACCTAGGTAGGCTAACATCACAATATGGTCATAGCATACATCCATAAGATATTCCAATACTACTTTTTTCTAAATACACTGAGGAATGACTATAACAATGATTTTATGAACCTATAGAAGGGAACCATTCATTTCATGGAATATTATTCCCTCTTCACTATGATGTCGTGGATTACACTGACTTTGTCTACTGATCAAATTATAACCGTAAAGTGATTCATCAATGGGCTTGTATATTCTATCTAATAACATGTCAATGTTCATTGGATAATGAAAATTTCTAAAATAGTTAACCAGGACCATTTTACTAAGTGAAATATAATTGAATATTATGGTAGGAATTGTGGAAATTTAACACCTAGATCTACAAGTGTTTGTTCTAGTGGTATAAATCGTCGTTTCAAGTCTTCTCTTGGGGTAGTATAAATCAGGAAGCTCGATTGTATTGATTTATTATATGTTAAAAGTGTTGGAAAATGGTACATAATGATCTTAGTATTTATAAGATCTAGTGGAATGCAGAGGCTATGATTGGATGAGGAATATCTAGATCTTATGTGGGACTTTTCCATTTCCATCTATTGATAGGGGATCTATATTTACCCCATCTTCTAGAGAAGTACCAGTATTCCCACTTCATTTAGAAATCTAGAATACCACTAGGCCCTCTTCGGGAGGCGGTCGCCGAGGAATATGTAAATCGACTAAGGATTCTATGCTCTAGAATAATAGGCTTGCTCAGTTGAGTCAGGTTGTGACACGAGACTACATGAAATTATAATTACATGAAGTGCATTATATGTCAGAGGATCATATCTCCAGAAATTCTATTGATAGAGGTAATATTCTATTAGAATTCACATTATAGTCTTATTTATTTGAAAAATTCTCATCACATTCCATTATATCATAGTCAATTTTTGATATTTGAGCCCGGAGATAGAACACTTTGGTGGTGTGGTGATTCCTGATACCCAATTAGCTATCCGATATGGGACCATTATCCAATTTAGGTATTCTCTATTTGATATAATAATATATCTCCTCTAATGAAATATATTTTTCATTGACATGATAGGTTTTGATGTTGCAATCGAGATTAATTGGTTAGCTCCCCAGTAGGAGCATATTGATTATTATATGAAAATGGTTATGTTTATATCACTATATGATAGTATAGATGTGAACAATGGTGAATGGGTAGTTAATGTGATCGAGTGGGGACTGAGTAGTATATACAAGGAAGAGTGATAGATCATATTTATATTATTTTTATGGATGACAAGGCATTATGATCGAATTTCTTCCCTTATTTCATGGATCATTTTAGGGATTTCATCCCTGATTACATTTTCTAGACTACCACCATTAAAATAAGAAGAATTTACCATTGAGGTAGTTTCAAGAACTATGTCAGAGTCCATTCCTCCTAATAGGTTGGAACCTACATATATTTTGGATCTCAGGAAATTTTTGGATGATTTATATGCTAAAGGATTCATATCCCCAATACTTCTACATGGGGTTCACTATTAATTTTTCCAAAAATTTCAAAGGTGCCTTTGAATTTTCATGGATTACCGAAAGATAAATTATAATACGATTAAGAATTGGTATTAAATTCATCTATTAGATGACTTATTTGGTCATATATAAGGATCGAGGTTTTTATCAAATATATAATTGAGGTTGGGCAATAACTAGATGAATTTCAATCGATCATAAAAACCTCTCAATGTTTTTAAGAGTTTTTATAGTTTATATGAGTAAAAGGTCATTATGTTTAGTATCACGAATTCCATTATATTATTTAGGGATATGATGAATCTATTTTATCACCCATATACCAGTTATATAATGGTAGTATTTCTGGAAGTTATGTCAGTGTATTCATGATAATGATAATAACATTCCAACTATCATATGATCATACCGAATACACTGACAGATAAACATTATTTTCTTATGCTTATAAAAATTCACTTCTAGATCGATCAACATTACTTCATGGGTGTTATCATCTCATAGTCATAACTATCTTTAGACCCCTAGAAAGTGATAATTGGGGTTTCCTAGGAGACGACACTAAATTTCATTGATATCTGGAAATTCTTTTTGTTAGCCTGTTATTATTGATGACTCGTCTAGGATTTATAAAGCCCTGTAGTTCCTCTTATAAGATTGACTAAAATGGTTTTCAAATTTATATGTTATGAAACATTTGAATAATCTTTCATGGAGTTGAATGGATGACTGACATCAACATGAATCATGTTTTTTTCAGTACCAGGAGGAATCAACATTGTTAATTATGACACAAAATGTATTTTGTTTTGAGCTATTACAATTTAGGAAGGTCGAATCATATAATACAAGACACATCAATTGAATCCTCATAAGAGGAAAAACCTAACATATGACCTAGATCAATTTTTTTCGATAATTCCTAATGCTATTTGATACACTATTTACACGGATAGAATTATTTCATATTCATTTATCAAAATATCCTTAACTTATTCATTAAAATATGTGATATAAATATCAGGAAGTTCCAATGTTTTTAGTCCATAAAATATTATGAATTTTAGGAATCCCTATACTCTTATAAAAGGAAATATAGTATCCGATGATATAATCCATAAGACTCAAAAATGGGATGTTTCAGATTCCAAAGGAGAATGGTAGTTCATAGTCATTTTCAAAGAGACATGTGTTGAGGTTTGGGATGCCAATTTTCAAAATATACACTCATCCTTAGCATTTGTCTATATACTTATATATTGGATGATCATGAGAAAATTATCTGATCATGATAGGCTCTTCTTAATAGAAATTATCTTAGATAATGATTAATATTATATTTAGACCCTGAATGAGGATTATACCATGGTCTTTCATGGGGGAATTTAGGTCCCTATAGAAATCAAATAGAAGATTGTGTGGAAATTTCATAGATTATCTTAGGAATTAAATCCTTGTGTCAGCAAGATGTAAAGATAATTACACCACAAGTTTTCTTGTATTTCTATGAAATGGGTGATTTGTATCTTTATCGCTATGTGTTCCACATTTTAGTCAGTGAAGATGGAACAATAGAAACTTGAATGAAATTTAAAGCCATTTTATATTCCCAATTTGAAACGGGATTATTTTTATTAGGTTCTCATGATTGGTTTACCGAGAACACATCAGGTAAATGATAATGATTGTGTAGTCATTTATCATTTGACAATGCTATCACACTTCTTAAGTATGAAATAGACCATATTGGTAGACTATATGTGGAGGATATATGTTAAGGATGTCATATGTATTCATGGATATCCATGATATATCATATATAATAGGTATGATACCTTCATGTCACTATTATAGAAGGGGTTGTTGAGGGCCTCTGCTACATAGGTTTATCTGAGAGTGGCCTATCGCACAAATAATTATTGAAAGACAGAGCGAATGATTCATGGGTTTAAGGAATTTGTGGATGCATGTGTCGATGAAATTGGGGGTTATAGAGTGAAAAAAATAACCCATATTGAGTTCACATATAATAAAAAGAAATAAAGATAACATTCAGATGGCTTTTTATAATGCCTTATATGGTAGGAATTTCCAATCACCAATATTCTAGATAGAGGCTGGGGAGGCATATTTTCATATATCCTATCTCATGTATGAGACTTCTTATTTTTTTAGTTAATCATAATGTGATTTATGATAGATAAATCCATATAGTAGTCATATTGCAATTGGTTATGATGAACTATTATTTTTAGGGTGGAGATTTTGTATTTGTGCGAGTCTCACCTTGGCAGGGCCATCGACTTATTGTGTGTCATGGGAATATTTCTCCTCGATTTGTTAGACACATTGATTCCATGAAACAGATTATAATGTTTTAATACTAGATAGAACATCATCAAAAATATTGGTCTTTTCATGATTTCTTTTAGATATCATAGCTTTGCTAGTATTATCTAGGGCAGATGCATGTTTCCCAAACTGATGAGGTTTAGTTTGTGGAGGATAATTCCTTTCTGGATTACCCCATGCATACTTTTGATCGGAGTATGAGGACACTGTGAGGAATGTTAGTACCTTTAGTAAAAGTGTTACGTAAATAGAATTTATTTTAGGAAGATACATAATAGTGGAAGGATGATATAAAATCCCAGTGGACATAAATTTTCTCAAAAGATGCCTCTTTATCCATAGATGGAATACATGGGGAAAGTTCATGTTTGAAGAGGAGGTTGTAATGATCTAACTTTTCTCAAAGGTTCAACACAATTTTTACAAATAAAAAAAAAATTCACTTGTTGAATATAAAAATTGTCTCATGGAATATTTTAGGAGAATATAGGGGTTAATCATATCTAATATCTTGAGATTTGGGCAATCCTAAAGGGTATCAGGGTTACCACATATATATTAAATACAATGAATGGTAACCATGAGAGGCACTCAATGGGATTCAAGAGGTTAGACATCCTGTCTACATTCATTAAATACATAGATCATGCCTATGCGGGATTTATCTAGGTTTGGGACAGTGAGCATCATAAGGATTGTGTAATGTTATGAAAATTGGGAGAATAATGTATGTGGTGACCCTCCTCAGATATAAAGGTGATTAATTTTGGCATACAGTTTTGGAAACCATAAATTCAAACCACGAAAAAGATATTTTTCTCCATAAAAATATATTTTCCTCTAATGAAAAATAATTATAAACCATTCGATTTCCCTTATTTTCTTCGGTGGATTAACACATCTCCCTCTTCCTAGGAGATCTCTCCTTGATCCATGGTTATAATTTCATGTTTTTCTGGAAACAGACATAAAATCTAACAGTTTTTATCACATTGGATCTATATCAGTAATCCATTTTGTTCAATTCACCTGTGCTATTCATATATGTTCTGTTATTTTCATGCATCATCATGTGAACATTTATCAGTAGATTGGTATATAGTTTATTTTTCGTCTGATCTACAGAAAATATGGAGCTGATATTTGATGAGGAGTCATATATGGAACTATTTAAGGTAGTCTAGTTTCTTTCCCTTAATATAGAATTGCTTTCCTAGAATCCTCATTATCACTCAGGTTGGCTATTATTGTGCATCATATTGAAATTTGTTCATCCTTCCAACATAACTATACACATGTTGTTTTACTCCTTCAAACACTTAATGTGTGTTCAGTAGATGTCAACCAAATCCATAACAACCACATGGTTGTAATGAATGTGTTTTCCACTTTTTATTAAATATGTTAACTAAAAAACAATTCCCCAATGTTTGTATTTTCATGAAAATGGATTTTAACATATTTTATAGTTGTTAAATGGATCTAAACGCCTTCTAGGTGTTCAGGTTTACCGAGAATTATATTTCATTAATAAATTAATTAAATGTTCCCACTCTGATGAATAATTATGAATTTACATGAATTGTGAAATTAAATGTACTATTTCAAGTAAATGTAATTGTTTTCATGGCCATACAAATTGATCTAGGATTTTATATTTATATTATCTAATCCTTGACTCCGTGGGTTATGTTGGGATTGATGAATATAATTATTAGGAGTAGATCTGACTGTTTATATTATTAATTTGTTTACACTATTTTTACTAGATTTTTAGTGATGGTTATGGTATTAGATGAGGATAACATTTCACTCTCCCTAACATCGGATGTTTTTCATGATATCTATCATTATTAGACTTTTATATGGAAGAAGAGCATATAAATCTAGGTTACCTTGTTTCAGTTGTTGGGAATGGTGTCTCAGTCCACCTATATTGAGTGTTGATCACAACACCTCACATTAATTATTAGATTTTGGGCATGTACACTATTTTGAGCTTATAGCTCATTAGATTGGTTATGGACGGTTGAGTTACACCCCATGTCAAGCCAACACCAAGTATCCTATAATATTCATAATTATATCCTCATATATATAATGCATATAGGTGGATATAGTGTATAAGGATACTATGTATATTATTATTATTATTATTATATGTACGGTTAATGATCAAACTCTTACACCAGCCTATGCTGAAGTAGGTAGAGCCATCTGGGTGTCCCATAAAAAGTCATCCGAATGGTTTTTATTTAGATATTCGTATTGTTTATTATTTATAACATCAAATACTTGTTTCTATGTGGATGAGATGGGTTATTAATAGACATATTTGGTGGTGGCCTACTAGGATGTTATCTCACACCCAACTCATTCCACATTTGGTACCTAAGTAGATTAATTTTATCTAGTCATGGATAATGGAAACCCCCTTCATATATTTGATTACCATTACATATAGTATGGATCATGAGATCAGAATATGAATATTATACATCATATTCTAAAATAGGTATATTTTTCCTTTTTTAATTTCCCTATAGCATGTTTTATATGTATGTACCCTATCTAACATGCTACGCTTTTTGAATATGTTGCTTCCATGATATCATCATGTATATGACTCATCCTATTAGATTTTAATGTTATTACTCTGAATATTATATTTATTTATGTTTATTTTATACTATATCTGGTAAATATAGGTTCTATAAGGGTAGGTTATTGGCCATGTCATTATAGTGTCTCTATTCATTGTGTTATTCATTATACATATTTGTCTGCTATTGTTTATCTATTTAAATTATCCATTATGAGACTATAATATGTGTGTATACTATCTCGATTTTAAAATCGTAGATACAAACAGCTATTTAGAATCCTTTGGGGTATCTGAGGTGCTCTTGAGGCCATGTGACCCACCGAATTTGGGAATGTGTTAAGTGGATCTCAGGTCGGGACAGTACAAATCCCCATAATATATACAGTTTATCATAACCAGATAATATAAATCAAATATTTACATCTCACCCTACTATAGTGTGAATAATTTATTGATAATGTTGAAATGGTAACATCGTTTGGTACTCCTAAATTTTGAATGCATCTCTATAAAGAAGACCATGAACTAGCACTCATATCTCGACAATTATACTATATAATCCCAATCCTTCTTGATCAATTATTATTTTAATAAATTTCCTTTTATAAGGAAAATTCAAACTAGAATTAAAAAATATTCATAATAAATGGCCCACCTCAAATATATATTTTTTAGGTGCTATATTTAGAAAATATACCATAGGTTATTATGGTTGGTATACACAATGACCCTCTCATCCAAAAGGGAATGAAAATAATATCTCAAGTCATGTAACCATGAAACAAACACTGTGTCATGAATTATATAGTTCCAATCATGTAGAATATTCTTTATGGATACAATATCAAGTATATTACTCTATGAAATATACTCTAATATGTTCTCAACATGAGATTTATCAAAGTTCAAGGAATAATCCTTAAATAACTTAGGTAATTTCATGATAAGTATTATACTCATTATCCACATTAAATCATAAAATGATCTATTATAATATTAATACTATGTAAAAATAATCCCTTTCTTGATCATCTTGTCCTTGATATTTCCAAATATAAAAATTCTAAAATATTCATGTGGTAAAAACAGAACAATAACAGACAACTATATATATCAGAGACATGCATGGGCCACTTCTAAAAAAATTACTGTAAAAATCATAGGATATATTAACACAATATACTTAGAGAAAATTTTCCACATTAAGTTAAAAAATTCAATAAAAAAGTGACCTTTTGTGATCCTTTAATATTGTTGATTCCTTTACAGTTTACCGAAAACAATTTATAATGTGCTGTGAGACTCTACATCCACTTACTCAACAAACGAATATTATAAATAGATTATAAAAAAAATTCATATAAATATTTTAAAATTTGATTCATTTGGTACGTGAATACTTTGTAATTGTTCATTATTATGGAATCCATCCTTTTTATTATATAAATTTTTATTTCATTTTACAAATAGAGGATCTTTAAATTCTAGTGTCTTGGAAAAAAGTGCACATAATACATGAAAAAATAAAAAAAATTATTTTAATATATAGAAAAATATTCTTGATAATTTCATCATATGTAAATATACTGCATATCATATCATAGAGACATACATTAAAGGAATGGGTGAGCAGAAGGCCCAGTAAGGAAAATAAGTGAAATAGTTTACATATGAACTTGAGCTATAACTATATGAACATGGGGATAAAGGGACATATCATAATAATAAAATGAATCATAACTTGAAAATACTGCCAAAAAAATTAATTTAGACATTCATAAGAATATCACTAAGGTCCAAGCCCAAGGTGTCAAAAAAATACCAAGGTTATACACCAAGGTATCATAAAACATGTCATCTTTAGAGATTAATTCATTACACAATGCATTGGAGTGATATTAGACAACACCCTTAATATGTATTTATTTTCATGTAAGACACATTGATAAATAAAAAATTTCATAAATAACCAAAAGTGAATTAAAGAAAGGGGTTTGATATCAAAATAGTTATGTTTTAAAAAGTACTTAAAAATAATATCATTATGTCATTTATAACCCATGGAAAGGGAATGTGGGTTTTATGTATTTCACATACAGAATAAAATTAATAATTTTTATCAATTTATGAATACCCATGGAAATAAAATATTTTTGGGTATTCACATAAATAAAATAATATAATTTCTTCAGAAAAAATAGAGAGATTTTGAGACAAAAATTCTGCAACATAACAACTATATATCCCAGTTTCAGAAACCATTAAAAAGAGAGGAGAAAAGGTTTTTCCATCCATAAATGAATAATATTAAATTAGGGGGACAGAATAAAATTGAATTAAGAACATGGTATGAATATTTTAATTATATACCACATGAAATAGAAACTTGAAATAAAACAGATGATGCAATTTCTTTTATGAAAATGCTGCAGCCTAACAGCGTCACATAAAAAATCAGAAAGTGAATTGATGAGAGAAAAAAGGTAATATAATCATCTTAAATCGGAAGGAAATTAATAGGGATATATAATATCATACTCCAATATATGAAAATGGAAATTAAAATACGTTATATAAAATAATATTTGACTAAAAAGGAGGGTGTACATTTCCCATACCTTGAAGAGTATCATAAAAAAAACAAAGTTTCGGACCTTGGGGGGCTCAAGGTAACCTTGGGAGGACTCCTAGGAAGGTATAATTACCTGAGAATTATTGAGGAGGAATATGGAATCAATTAAATTATGGAATGGTTTGGTATTTATATAACAATTGAGGGAATATTTTATTAATTTTTAAGGTATGCATAATTTGTGGTGTTTGCAAAGCCTTGGGAGTTCCCATGTTATTTACCCTTATTCTAGCCACGTGAAAAAAATCCTAACATATTTTAATGTACACAAGCTTACCAGAATTATGACATCATTATTACATCATTAATGATGTCATTAAACACATAGAGAATCAAAATTGTATTTTTTTTTACTATTCACCAAATAAAAAAACATTTTATAAAAACCACATAAATTTACACTAACCTAATATTGATGATATTAATTAAAAAATTAAATTTTTTTATGGAAATAATTTTAAAATTATGAGATATTTAATTTTTATATAAAAAAATTATTTACTAGAAAGAAAATACTAACTATTACTAATAATTTCTAAAATATTTATTTACTTATTCTATTATATCACCTTACTAATCAAGATTCCAAAATTATATTTATACATTCTTAAGAGAAATTACTATTCCATTATTCACATTACTATTCATGAGGTTAATATTATTATTCATAATTTAGTATTACCCAAAAATTATGTTTATCTTTCTACAATCTAAATTTCATACTGATCACAACTATATAAGACCATTTTTTTAAAATCATTTCACATTAGAAATTATTTAAATTATAAAAATATATTTTATAATAACTTTTTTTCAAATATTCATCAATAATATTGGTCTTCTAAAAATTCATCTTATATTTTTCTAGATATTTGAAATTCAAAAATTTAACCATAATTTGAAATTAAATTTTTTTTTATAAAAAAAGGATTACACAAATAAACTAAGGCCTCATTATATATCCCCTTATAACAACTGCATAGGACCTAAGAGTAAGGTATGGTATGTTGATAGTATATTGGGGCTGTTCAGACAACATTTCTTGAGTAGTGATTTCTACCAGCTTGAACTTCTCCAGCAATCAATTTCGGTCAGTAATAACATTTTGAAGTTTGTCTTCAATTTGTTCCATAGAAAATCCATGTGATGTCACCTCCTTCCCAAGCTCTGAAAGATGGGATTCATATGACCTGGGTTTACTAGATTAGGGTATCAAATCTTGTTTATGTATTAATTAACCGTGATAATTTTTATTTATAAATATTAAGCATAATGTTAAGAGTATTGTTTCAAATAGTCATGTTGACCAACGTTCAAATAACATTAGAAACCCGGTGTTCATATTTCAATTATACTCACATATTTAATAAATGACTTTAGTTTTTTTAGTACAAAATAAAAAAACAAAAATTTAGGAAACAAATATTAATCCAATTTTTTGGTCGTTAAACTGTTCCCCCTTAAGAAGTTTTTCCCTGAAATTTGAACTCATACCATATGAAGAGAAAAGGTGTGGGTACTTCTGCCTCATAGACTCTTATGTTTTCAATGTAGATTCATAACATTTTTGGTTTCCCCAAAACACCAAATCAAGGTGGGTAGTCTTGTTGCTTAGAACTTTGTCACTACGATCTTGGATATCCATCGGTTATTCCTCATAAGAGATTTCATGTTCCATTTGTACCACTTTTGGAATTAGTACATGTTAAGGTTAATGTAAGTAATTCCTCATGAGGGGTATATGGATGAAATCATAAACTTTTAATAGATCATGATGATGTGAATGTGTATTGGACACTACTCCTATATGATCAAGGATTTCATAGGGAGCAATGTACCTAAGGATGACCTCCCCTTTCTTCTGAAACCTAATGAATGTCTTTCAAGGTGACATTCGAAGAAAGAAAATATCACCAACATCAAAATCCACATCCCATTAACATATTTCAGCATAGAAATTTTTATGACTCAGAGTATCCTTAATGTGTTGTTGTATGAAATGAACATTTTTATCATCTCTTGCACAAGATCAGCCCCAAGAATCTTACTCTCAGCAGATTCATCCCAACAAGTAGGAGTTCTACAATGATTCCAATATAGAGTATCATAGGGTCACATTATTTCAAAAAAAATTCTTTCCCAAATAATGCATTATCATATTTTTTTCTCTCATCTGGGATTATAATGAATTGATTAATAATAGTCTTTAAGAAGTTCCAACCTTCTCCTATGTCTCATGTTCAATTCCATTTTGTTGAAGATATACTTCAAACATTTATGGTCAATGTTTATATCACATTTCTCTCCATAAAGATAGATCCTCCATGTAATTAGAGAAAAAACAATTGTATCCTTCTCAAGATCATGCGTAGAATATTTCTACTCATGAATAATAAACTATCAAGATGCATAACCAATCTCCTTTTCAATTTTCATGTGGACGCATCCAATCCCAGTTAGAGATGAATCACTAAAAATAATGAATCCTTCTCCACATAAGGGTAGAGATAACATAGGTGCAGTAACCAATATCTTCTTCAGCTATTTTAATCCTTCCTCAAACTACATTTTCATGATGAACTTGACTCCTTTTCGAGTTAACATGGTTAAATGATTATAATTTCATGAAAATTATTTCACAAACCTCCTCTAATATCATGTTAATCCACGACAACTATGAATCTCTATTATTGTAGAAGGAATATTCCACTACTCTATAACCTTTATCATTACAAGGTCTATATTAATTCAATCATTGGGTACAATGTGACCCAATAAAGCTACTTGTTGTAACAAAAAATCACAATTTCTAAACGTTCCAAAAATCCTCTCCTTCTCTAGAGTTTGCAAAATAACCCTTAGATGATCCTCATGCTTCTCGCAACTTTTGGAATATATCATAATATAATCAATAAATACAAAAAAAATTATCAAGGTAGTCCTTAGAAACTCTATACATAAAATTCATAAAAATTTAATGTGAATTAGTTAGCCTGAAGGGCATAACAGGAAACATATAATTCCCATATCTTGATTGAAATTTTGGTTTTTGGAATATATTCTTTCTTAATACTCAATTGATAATAACATGATCGAAGATCAGTGTTGGAGAAGAATTGAGCCCCATGAATATTTTCAAATAAGTCACCAATTCTTGGAAGAGGATAATTTTTATTTACGGTGATCTTGTTTAGTTCTCTATAATAAATATATAGTTGTATCCATTAATCCATCATCTTTAAAAAGAGAGCAGGTTCTCCCCAAGGAGACACACTCATTCGAATAAACACCTTCTCCAAATGATCATAGTGTTTCTTCTGTAATTCCTCCATCTCCACATTTTCCATCCTATACATGGTCATTGATATCATATGAGATCCAGGTACAATTTCAATGGTGAACTCAACCTCTCTTTCTAGTGTAGGTCTAGGTAACTCATCAAGAAATATGACGATGTATTACTAGGATGTGGTGAAATCTTATATCCTTATACTATCATTTCCCACTTTTTCATCACTGATAAAATCAATAGTGAATTATATAGGAGGTTTTTATAGATAAATATCTAGTTGAGATAACTCTCCTTAGAAGCTATCTATAGGTTTTCTATTCAGGACTATTGAGATTTACATTCTTCTGCATTGGATCCTAATATTATACCTTGAGTGCCAGTCTGTCCCTAATATAATATCGAATTCCAGCATTGGAATCACAACTGTATTTGAGATAAGATTATGCTCACTAAAGTAAATACTAGAGTTTCTAAACACTGATGATTAATGGATAATCCCTCCAGGAGTCATGAATGATAACTATACTTTTAGCAATTCATGGGTTGATTATAAATTCCATGAAAACTGGGATGAAATAAAGAAATGAGTAGAACTAGAATAAAACATAGTATTTTCTAGGTTTTATAGATCAACAATAGTACCTACCCCTATATCATTTGGATACTCAACATTAGCCATCGTGATAGAGAAAGCAAATCCTTTCTCCATTGGACATTGTTGAGGCTGACTGTGGCTCCCCTCTACTACCATGGGATTTGGATAGTGATTGTATAACGACCCATACTTTACATACATTGTTAATACTTCAAAATTTAAGCATACTTATTACAACATATAACAAATCCGCGAAAGGACTGTATAGGTATAGTGTCTTTAGAAACTGGGAAACATAAACAACTGGTTCATAAAGCATCAACTTTGCCTCCCACTTATTTAATCATATCTAGAGTCCCTTTTTGGCATATCCTAATTAATAACCTTCTTCCTGACCTGGGGAATGAAAACATACAAAAGGGTGAGCTCAAATGCTCAGTAAGGGAAAACAAAAGAAATATCAATCTCATCGTATACACAAGCACATAACTTTTGGAAATCATATCATGCAAAAGAGATCATAATTTCATAACATGGGATAAATCATGGGAGTGAAATATAACCACAATAATCATAACATAAAACATGAAACTTTGTGGCATACACACATAATCATAGAGAATCATTTCATGTTAGTCAAGACTCATTTCCAATACTATCTTAGTGGACGAAGTCTCTTTCTGAACCGGGTCACCCTCGTTTCAGTCCTGTTTCACTAAACAGGTATAACCTACCGTTCCAGCCATGTCTATCTCATGAGATATAAAATCTTTACCCAATGCATTGGAGGGAGATATAGGTCCCACCCATCTCGTAATGATACCATTCTTATGTGTGCCACAAAATCATAAATCATACATCATTGCATAACCCATGTAATACAAATGGGAATCTTAAACATCATGACATCATAAAACAATTCATATAAGATAAAGGAATTCATAAAAATAATTCCATCACAACATAGTCAAATAAATGTAATAATAGGGATAGAAACAGAACCCTTTATTATCATAGATGTAAAAAAATTTTGATAAAACACATGAACTCCATTCTTGAGGAAAATATCCTTTCTTCTTCAAAAACATTTTTCCTTTCTTAACATGTCATACAACTTTTAACTAAAAGAAGTGGATTAAAAATAAACTTGAAAACTTTTAAAGGAAGCTTCTTGGAAATAATGTTTTAAAAATCCATTCATGCCGTATAAGTTAAAAAAACATTCTTCGTACTTTTTTTGGAAAAGTCAAAAAGCACCTCGTACGAAAAACGACAAAAGATTCCTTTCATATCTTTTACAAAAAACTCAGCGAAGGGTAAAATTGGATATAAACTATTGTAGAAGGATGGAAATAATATTACATATTGAGGTAACATGGATGTGGATGATAAAATATACCCCAGTAAATACCAAAGTAAAAAAACAATCTCGGATAAAATTGAGATTGTGATATTTCCCTTACCATAGGTCCAACTTGCTTTGTAAGCGTCCGAACCTCCTCTTCTTTGAAGTGATTCTTGGAGATCTTCTTTTAGGGCACTAAAATTGGTCTTCAAGGAAGACCAGAACCTCTAGTATGTCTCTAGGGAAGTGGATTGGAGAAATTGGCAGGGTTTGGCCAAGCATGAAGGCTCAATGTGGTTTGAGGAAGAGGGGGAGGAGGTGCCCTTTTATAAGGGAGGAGAGGGGCACCGTTGGGAAAACTAAAAATATTATTTTATTATAAAGTCACGTTCGGTTTTAAATAGCTCCAAATTGATATATTTTGAAGCTAAGGTGGGGATGGGTCGAAATACTCTCATCCAATATAATTTAGACAAGTTTAGGTTCCTATTATAAACTTATCACTTAGATTTAACATTAAGTTAAATAATTTTACTTTTACCGTGTCTTCTTGTGTTCTTATACTATAAGGTTAATAAACTTACTATAAGCAGCCAAAAGGACCCCAAGTTGTTTATTATTAATATATATAACCTTATCTAAGTCCTTTGGACGAACCTTATATTTTTAGTAATAAAATAACAATTAATAATATAATATTTGTTCGAAAAACTATTTTAGGTCAATTTTGACACTATTTAGTAATTCATTTTTGTGGAAATCATAACAGAATTATTAGTTCTAAAAAAATTAATTAAATCAATACTAACATGTCATATTAACCTAGAAAATTAGTGTAATTCATAAAAAGTCTCAAATTACATTTATTTTGGTGTTTATAACATCAATTATGTCAATATTTCATTAATAAGATAATTACTGCATCATCATTGTGTCATAACTAAATTAAATTATTTAATGTCTAAAAATTACAAATAAAATACCATTATGTAGTAAATCTTTTTAGCTTTCTAATGATTATTTATAGTCGAATTTATCTTATGTATAACCCCATATTAAAAATTATTTACTTATTAAACTTTGATTTTAACTATTTTAACCCTTCATTAAATAAATTAATAATAAATGTCCTAATCTAATCCAAGTGGGCCTAAATGGTCATATTTTATTCCTAAGTTTGTTTTTGGTCGAATGTCACTTATCCAATAGAATTAGGACTTGTGTTAGGGTAATAATAATATCATCTTTACCATTAATTACCCTATTTACTTTTTACCGTGGTAAAAAAAAGTAAAAAGTTACTATTCACCAAAAATTATTTTCATCTCATTGAACCACATTTTAATCCTTGATATTTACCGTGTCTCTCAGATTTTCTAAATTCCACTCACAGAAGCGGTAAAATTATGTTTTATGAAAAATTCAGTTTTTTAGCTACCACTTAGTGGTTTCACTATTCATCAAAAATTGAAAGTTTTCAGAAAAATACCAAAATTTCACCGTTGGCTAATTTCGATATTCCGAATCAAAAAATGAAGTCCATTTTGAAAAATAAAATTTATAAAATTTCAAAAAGTGGTTATTACTATTCATAAAGGCTAGTTTTAATAATATTTTAATAGCATATCGTTGTTTAGTGAAACTCGGTATTGCGTACGACGCAAGCTATCGAGGAAGGTCACGATTTCGTGTAAAGAAAGCCAAGAAAGTGTTGTGTAGAAAAGGATTCCTTTGATGATTTATATAACATAAAAGTCTCGGGTGTTACATTCTACCCCCCTTAAAATAAAATTCTCCCTCGAAATTCATCACTTTGTAACAAACAGATGAGGATACCTCTCCCTCATCATATCCTCAAGCTCCCATGTAGCTTCATCTAATTGGTGGTTCCTCCATTAAATTTTCACCAATCGAGTGGTCTTGTTTTGTAGGACTTTTTCCCTACGATCCAGAATCTCTATTGGTTGTTCTTCATAAGAATGATCTTGCTCCAAAGGTACAACTTCTGAGTTGAGTACATGTGAAGGATCAGGTATGTGCTTTCTCAAGAGAGATACATGGAACACATCGTGAACTTGAGAGAGATTCGGTGGAAGCGCCAATCGGTAAGCTACCTTCCCAACACGATCCAGTATTTCGAAAGGACCGATGTATCTAGGGCTCAACTTCCCCTTCTTTCCAAATCTCATAAACCTCTTCCAGGGAGATATTCGTAAGAACACTTTATCACCCACTTCAAACTCTAGGTCTTTTCTTCGGCTGTCAGCATAACTTTTCTGTCGACTCTGAGCTGCTCTTATGTGTTGTTGAATAGATATGACCTTTTCTGCCATTTCATCAATGAGATCAGGTCCTAATAGCTTTCTTTCCCCAACTTCATCCCAGCAAGTTGGAGTCCTTCATTTCTTTCCAGAGAGAGCTTCATAAGGAGCCATCTGAATACTGGAGTGAAAGCTATTATTATAAGAAAATTCCACCAAAGGTAGGTGTTGATCCCAACCACCTTTGAAATCCATAGAGAAAGCTCTCAACATATCTTCTAGGGTTTGAATTGTTCTTTCAGACTAACCGTCTGTCCGAGGATGATAAGCAGTGCTAAAACTAAACTCTGTATCCAGAGTATGCTGAACACTTCTCCAGAACTTCGAGGTAAATCTCGGATCCCGATCAGATATAATAGAAAGTGGTACTCCATGCAATCTTACCACTTCCTTTACATATATCATGGAAAGCTGATCCAGAGAGAAATCCTCTCTAATAACAATGAAGTGTGCAGACTTTGTAAGACGATCAACTGTGACCCAGATAGCATTATTTCCTTTGGATGTTTTAGGAAGTCCTGTGACAAAGTCCATAGTAATGTTTTCCCATTTCCATTTGGGTATGGGTAGTGGTTGTAACATCCCCTTAGACTTCTGTCTCTCAGCTTTAACTTGTTGACAAACCAAGCATCGAGAGACATTTTCAGCAACATCTCTTTTCATTCCATCCCACCAGAAGTACTCTTTCAGGTCCCTATACATCTTCGTGCTTCCAGGATGAATAGAGAATGAAGAACTATGAGCCTCATCTAGCATCTCCTTCTTTAATTCGGGGATGGGAGGAACACAAACCCGATTCATGAACTTTATTATCCCATCACAATCAAGGTTGAACTCAGGAACATTTCTCACCTTCTTTTGTAACTCGACATCTTCATTCTGTGCCTCTTTAATCTTCACATGTATTGATGGTTGAAAATTCATTTGAGAAAGATAATATTTTTCCCCTTCCATTATAATTCCAAGATCCATCCTTTGTAAAACAATAAATATTGGATCTTTTTTGATCCTCATCATTGATAAACTGGCATGGTCTTGTCGACTTAATACATCTGCCACCTTGTTTGATTACCCAGGGTGGTAATGGATTGATCAGTCATAATCCTTAATCAGCTCCAACCATCTTCTTTGGCGCATATTCAGCTCCTTTTGTGTGAAAATATACTTTAAACTTTTATGATCAGTATAAATATCACACCTTTCACCATAAAGGTAATGCCTCCAAATATTTAATGCAAAGATTACCGCAGCTAACTCCAAATCATGTGTTGGGTAATTTTTCTCATGGATTTTCAACTGTCGTGAGGAATAAGATATCACCATATCATTTTTCATAAGAACACACCCTAATCCCTTCTTGGATGCATCACTATAGATCACAAACCATTCTCCACTACAAGGCAGTGTGAGCACAGGTGCACTGGATAACCTTCTTTTCAATTCCTTGAAATTCTCTTCACATTCTTCCGTCCAGACAAACTTAACTCCTTTCCGAGTCAACTTGGTGAGTGGATTAGATAATAGTGTAAAATCTTTCACAAAACGTCGATAATTTCCAGCCAAACCAAGAAAACGTCGGATCTCAGTTACTGTTGTTGGTCTCGACCATCTTTCGATAACCTCTGTTTTTGCTGGATCCACAGATATCCCCTCTTTTGAGATTATGTGACCCAAAAATACAACTTTTTTAAGCCAAAATTCACACTTGGTAAATTTGGAATAAAGCTTCTCCTTTCTCAGGGTCTTCAATATAATTTTCAAGTGATATTCATGTTCTTCATTGCTCTTTTAATAGACAAGAATATCGTCTATAAAGACTACCACAAATTGATCAAGATAGTCTCTAAAGACTCTATTCATTAGATCCATGAAGATAGCTAGGGCATTAGTAAGACCAAATGGCATCACTATAAATTCATAGTGTCCATACCTTGTATGGAAAGCCGTCTTTTGTATATCCTCCCTTTTGACCCTTAATTGATGATACCCTGAATGAAGATCAATCTTGGAAAAGTATTGAGCTCCGCGTAGTTGGTCAAATAGGTCATCAATGCGCGGGAGAGGATATTTGTTCTTGATAGTGATCTTGTTAAGTTCTCGATAATCAATGCAGAGTCTCATTGATCCATCTTTATTCTTAAGAAATAGAACAAGTGCTCCCCAAGGTGACGCAATAGGGCGTATGAATCCTTTATCAAGATTCTCTTGGAGTTACTTCTTCAATTCCTGCAAGTCAATTGGGGCCATTCTATAAGGTGTCTTTGAAATAGGCAAAGCACCTGGTACGAGTTCTATTGAGAACTCAACTTCACGATTTGGTGGAAGTCCTGGTAATTCCTCCGGAAAGACATCATCAAACTCCCGTACGATGGGCATATTATTAATCGTGAGTTTCTCACCAACCATTTGAGATAAATAACCTTCATTTAGTGGAATCAATAACCATAAAATGGACGAAATTTCCACTGGAAGTTTATGTTCATCCTTGCATTGATAGACGATCATAGATTGATCTGGAATATGAAATGTGACTTCCCTTCTTTGGCAATTGATATAAGCTCCATATAAAAAAATCCAATCCATGCCAAGAATCACATCAAATTCCACTATAGGAAGGATCACAAGATTTTCAGGAAGCACTTTCCCACAAACTTCGATCGGAGATGAATTATAAACTTTTGATGCGACTGTTTTTCCATTAGGTGTTGTCACACCTGACTCAACATCTAATTGTTGAGGTAATACGGTGATACCCTTAGAAAATTCTTTAGAAATAAAAGAGTGGGTGGATCCAAAATCAATTAAAACATTTGCTACTTTAGAGTGGATGGTAAGTGTACCTTTCACCACATCGTTATCATACTCCATATCGCTGATAGAAATTGCATGTGAATTTTCTTTTTCTTTAGCCTTGAGAGTTTGTTGACGTCTACCATCATCATCAGCCCTTGGATTAGGGCATTTATTGGCATAATTCCCCATCTCCTTTCACTTGAAACATTGAAGTGTAGTAGGTTCATTCTGTGTATCCCTTCCTTTGTTTGCATCATTAGACATCTTCTTCCCATTACGGCGGCATTCAAATTCCCGATGACCTTCCTTTCCACATTTGAAACATTTACTTGTCCCTTTAAGACAACTCCCTCCATGTTTCTTTCCACACTTTGAGCATAAGGGAAAGCTCATCTTCTTTTCAGTGTGCTCTTTAGATTTTCCTTTGAATTCCATTTTCCTCTTATTATCAAACCCATATGACTGATGGGTTACTCCAATCTCCATCTCGACTTTGAGAGCACATCGAACGATTTCCTCATAGCTATTGAAGTCCCTTATGGCTAACGCCCTTCAAAGACTTGGTTTTAAGCCACTAAAGAATCGATCGATCTTACTCTCAGGTTGGATAATAATACCAGAAGCGTACCTTGCAAGTCTTGTAAATTTTTTTTCATAGGTACCAATAGATTCATCATCCTTTTTCTTTAGTTCAAGAAACTCTTTCTCCATCTTTGTTCGGAGAATATGAGGGAAGTACTTATTGAAAAATAAGTTCTTGAACTCGTCCAATTCCATGGAATCAATTTCATCCCTTTGCCTCGTATTCTTAGTAAGATTCCACCATTGATCTGCATCACCTTCCAAACGATACACTACTAAGATGACTTTATCATGCTCAGAACATTGATGAACTGAAAATATCTTTTCAGTAGTACTAATCTATTGTTCAGCAACAAATGGATCAGTAGACCCACTGAAAGAAGGTGGACGCTGCCTCATGAAGGATTCAACAGAATGTTGCTCCTTCCTTTGCTCGTTTGGAAGTCATGCATGATTCATAGCTTGAGAAAGTTGTGTGAGCATGGCTATATGATTTTTCATTCTAGCTCCCATAACGTTTGGTTGCTCAGGGGGAAAATCATTGCATTGCTCGTCGCATTCCGCATTAACACGATTCCTTCGGGTTCTAGCCATTGACTAAAACCAAGAAGAATAGTGTGAGCAACACTAATTATAATAGGAAAACCACATAATCAAGAATAAAATTTCACACTTAAGGTCTTATCCTAGGTTATTCATGGCCATTTCTAAAACACTAAGACTGTGTTCTATGCTTAGGCTTATCCTTAGGGTTCTTACTAAGGCTTTCACATCCTAGTTTCCAAAGGTTGACTATACCTTTCCTCTGATACCAACTATAATGACCCATACTTTACATACATTGTTAATACTTCAAAATTTAAGCATACTTATTACAACATATAACGAAACCATGAAAGGACCGTATAGGTATAGTGTCTTTAGAAACTGGGAAACATAAACAACTGGTTCATAAAGCATCAACTTTGCCTCCAACTTATTTAATCATATCTAGAGTCCCTTTTTGGCATATCCTACTTAATAACCTTCTTCCTGGCCTGGGGAAAGAAAACATACAAAAGGGTGAGCTCAAATGCTCAGTAATGGTAAAAAAAAGAAATATCAATCACATCGTATACACAAGCACATAACTTTTGGAAATCTTATCCTGCAAAAGAGATCATAATTTCATAACATGGGATAAATCATGGCAGTGAAATGTAACCACAATAATCATAACATAAAACATGAAACTTTGTGGCATACACACATAATCATAGAGAATCATTTCTTGTTAGTCAACACTCATTTCCAAGACTATCTTAGTGGACAAAGTCCCTTTCTGAACCGAGTCACCCTCGTTTCAGTCCTGTTTCACTGAACCGGTATAACCTACCGTTCCAGCCATGTCTATCTCATGAGATATAAAATCTTTACCCAATGCATTGGATGGAGATATAGGTCCCACCCATCTCGTAATGATACCATTCTTATGTGTGCCACAAAATCATAAATCATACATCATTGCATAACCCATGTAATACAAATGGGAATCTTAAACATCATGACATCATAAAACAATTCATATAAGATAAAGGAATTCATAAAAATAATTCCATCACAACATAGTCAAATCAATGTAATAATAGGGACAGAAACAGAACCCTTTATTATCTTAGATGGAAAATAATTTTGATAAAACACATGAACTCCATTCTCGAATAAAATATCCTTTCTTCTTCAAAAACATTTTTCCTTTCTTAACATGTCATACATCTTTAAACTAAAAGAAGTTGATTAAAAATAAACTTGAAAACTTTTAAAGGAAGCTTCTTGGAAATAATTTTTTAAAAATCCATTCATGCCGTATAAGTTAAAAAAACATTCTTCGTACTTTTGTCGAAAAATTCAAAAAGTACCTCGTACGAAAAATGACAAAAGATTCCTTTCATATCTTTTACAAAAAACTCACCGAAGGGTAAAATTGGATATAAACTATTTTAGAAGGATGGAAATAATATTACATATTGAGGGAACATGGATGTGGATGATAAAATAAACCCCATTAAATACCAAAGTAAAAAAAATCTTGGATAAAAGTGATATTGTGATATTTCCCTTACCTTAGGTCCAACTTGCTGTGTAAGTGTCCGAACCTCCTCTTCTTTGAAGTGCTTCTTTGAGACCTTCTTTTAGGGCACTAAAATTGGTATTTGAGGAAGACCAGAACCTCTAGGATGTCTCTGGGGAAGTGGAGAGGAGAAAGTGGCATGGGTTGGCTGAGCTTGAAGGCTCAATGTGGTGTGACGTAGAGGGGGAGGAGGTGCCCTTTTATAAGGGAGGAGAGGGGCACCTTTGGGAAAACTAAAAATTTTATTTTATTATAAAGTCACGTTTGGTTTTAAATAGTATCAAATTGATATATTTAGAAGCTAAGGTGGGGATGGGTCGAAATCCTCTCATACAATAGAATTTAGACAAGTTTAGGTTCCTATTATAACCTTATCATTTAGATTTAACATTAAGTTAAATAATTTTACTTTTACCGTGTCTTCTTGTGTTCTTATACTATAAGGTTAATAAACTTACAATAAGTAGCCAAACCGACCCCAAGTTGTTTATTATTAATATATATAACCTTGTCTAAGTCATTTGGCCGAACCATAAATTTTTAGGAATAAAATAACAATTAATAATATAATATTTGTTTTAAAAACTATTTTATGTCAATTTTGAAACTATTTAGTAATTCATTTTTTTGAAACTCATAATAGAATTATTAGTTCGAAAAAAGTTAATTAAATCAATACTAACATGTCATATTAACCTAGAAAATTAGTGGGATTCATAAAAAGTCTCAAATTACATTTATTTTGGTGTTTATAACATCAATTATGTCAATATTTCATTAATAAGATAATTACTACATCATCATTGTGTCATAAATAAATTAAATTATTTAATGTCTAAAAATTACAAATAAAATACCATTATATAGGAAATCTTTTTAGCTTTCTAATTAATATTTATAGTCGAATTTATCTTATGTATAACCCCATATTAAAAATTATTTACTTATAAAACATTGATTTTAATTATTTTAACCCTTCTTTAAATAAATTAATAATAAATGTCCTAATCTAATCCAAGTGGGCCTAAATGGTCATATTTTATTCCTAAGTTTGTTTTTGGTCGAATTTCACTTATCCAATAGAATTAGGACATGTGTTAGGGTAATAATAATATCATCTTTACCATTAATTACCCTATTTACTTTTTACCGTGGTTAAAAAAAGTAAAAAGTTACTATTCACCAAAAATTATTTTCATCTCATTGAACCACTTTTTAGTCCTTGATATTAACCGTGTCTCTCGGATTTTCTAAATTCCACTCACAGAAGCGGTAAAATTAAGTTTTATGAAAAATTCAGTTTTTTAGCTACCACTTAGTGGTTTCACTGTTCATCAAAAATTGAAAGTTTTCAGAAAAATACCAAAATTTCACCGTAGGCTAATTTCGATATTCCGAATCCAAAAATGAAATCCATTTTGGAAAATAAAATTTATAAAATTTCAAAAAGTGGTTATTACTATTCATAACGGCTAGTTTTAATAACATTTTAATAGCATATCGTTGTTTAGTGAAACTCGGTATTGCGTACGATGCAAGCTATCGAGGAAGGTCACGATTTCGTGTAAAGAAAGACAAGCAAGTGTTGTGTAGAAAAATATTACATTGATGATTTATATAACATAAAAGTCTCGGGTGTTACAGATTGAAAAATTGCACAAGTTGTCCACACATATTTCATTAGAAGTCATGTAGGACCAGAAACACCTTCCCCTTATCTTTAGTGTTGGAATGTTGAGGCTTCACCTCACTATGAAATTCCGAGTGATATTTTCATCTCTTCCACACTTCTAGCACTTCCTTCCCCCAAATAGTTGTTTCCCCAAATGCTTTTTCCATCATTTATTACACATGGGACACTTCACTTGATTGCATCCTATTCCATGATCAAATTTCCTCCCCAATATTGGCTCCATTGATCTCTACTTTTCATTGGATTTATGAGACCACTACATCTCACCGAACTCCAATTCTATTATCATCGAACTCTACATGATCTCCTAATAGCTATCATAGGCCAGACATGATAGATTCTACCACATATGAGGTATTAGTCCAAAATATAATCTATGAACCTTCTCATTAGGATGTATGACAATGGTTGTGGTGTAATGGGAATGTCTTGTGATGTTCATCTTGTAATTTCTAAAAGATTAATTCTCATTCTGCTTCTTCTAAAGAAAAACCTTCTATATTTTTTTCCATAGAACGAGGGAAATAATTATTGAAAAAGATCTCTATGAACTCTTCCCACTTCATAGATTCACCCACCACTCTAGGCCTCATGTTTTTAACTAGTTCCCACCACTGATCAACTTCTCTCTCTAAGAAGTAAATAGCTAGGGTGTCCTTCTCTTGTTCTAAATAGTGTATCAAAGAATATATCTTCCCAATAGATATGATCAAATGTTCAGCGATCAATTGGTCGGTAGATCCACTGAAGGTTGGTGTTTGTTGAAACATAAAGGATTTAACATAATTGTGTTCCCTTCATGGTGAAATCAGTCTCTCATCCTGATTTATGTTATTTCCCATACATGAGTCATTTGGTTTATCTTTCTCTTGACTTTCTCTATTCCGGCATCCATCGGAGGTCCGTTAGTGTATGGTCTATAGAATTCACCATTTTCATGGTTCCTCATATTTTCTTCCATTTCATAAAAGAATAAAACCTTGGTGAGAAGATTATTTCATTTATGAATATTTTAACTATAAAAGATTTTTATGTTTTCAAAAATTGTGCTTAAACATATTACTCTTTAACAATAATTACATTTCTCTATAAATCCTTCATAATTATTAATAAAAATCATATGATTTACCAAACATATCCCTCAAGATAGTGAAAATAGGAGTGCCGCAAGGCCAGTTTTTGTGTACCAGGATACCTCAGGACATTCCCAAAAGTCCTTGTTGGAGATTTCACTCCAATGTACATATACACAAGATCCATATCCATTTTTCTGTATCCAAACAATGATTTATTTTCTTGTAAACCACTTAGATAATATTTCACCAAAATAAAAGAATTCATTACTATATTTATACATTTCTATAGGGTTATTCCTAATTTTTTCATGTCCTAATTTTCACAAATAACTAAACCTCTATACAAACTATGTAATCCTATCTTTTTATTATATAACTATTCATTTAATTTTACAAACATTGGATCTTTAAAGTCTATTGTCTTGAAAAAATTTGAACATAGTACATTAAAAAATAAAAAATTCATTTAATACACTTCAAAATATACTTTAAATGTTCATTATAGGTACAATTACTACATCTCATAACCTGGAGACATACATCAATGGAAATCGTGAGCAGAAGACCCAGTAAGGAAAATAAGTGAAATAGTTTACATGTGAATGTGATAGATAACAATAAGATCATTGGGATAAGGAGGAATATCATAATAATAACATGAAACATAACTTGAAAATGTGGCTACATCATTTAATGATGACATGTATAATAATATCACCAATGTCCATCCCCAAGGTTTCATAAAAATTACCATGATTATTCCCCATGGTATCGTAAAACATGTCATCTCTAGAGATTAATTATTTACAAAATTCAATTGAGATATTTTATTATTAACCACTTAATATATATTTATTATAATTTTATCCATGTCTATAATAATAAAAAATTTCATAAATATCCCAAAAATAATAAAATAAATGTGTTTCATATCAAAATCGATACATTTTAAAAACTGCTTAAAAACAAGATCATTATGTCATGTATAACCCATGGAAAGGGAATGAGAGTTTTATGTATGTAAATTGTAGAATAAAATATTTAATTTTTATTTAATGATGAATACCCATGTATGTGAAAATGATTGGGTATTAACGTAAATAATATTTGGGAATTTCTTGAGAAAAAGAGAGATTTTGAAATGAAAATTCTGCAGCATAACGAATATATAACCCGGTTTTAGAAAACATTAAAATGACATGAGAAAAGTGTATCCCATAAATAAATGACTCATATTATAGTATAGGGATATAATAAAATAAAAATAAGAACATGTTTTTGATATTTTAATGACATACCACATGAAAGGGAAACATGAACAAAAATAGAAGATGATATTTCTTTTTTGAAAACTCAACAGTGTAATAGAGTCACTAAAAAAGTACGAAAATGAAACAAAAAGTGTTATAAGGGAATCTAACCATATGTAAATTAAAAGGAATGTAATGGGGACACATAATATCATACCCAATAGGTTAATATGGATATTCAAATAAATAACATAAAAGAAGTGTTGACTAAAAAAGGAGGGTGGAAGGTTCCCAATCCATGAAGATTAACTTTAAAAAACTCAAAACATGGGACCTTGGGGTGATTGTGGGAACCTTGGGAGGACTCCTTAGGAGGAATAAATAGAAGATATTTGTTGTGGAGATATTAGTAATGAATTAAATTAAGTAATGGGACTGTATTTATAGCAAACGTTAGGGTGTATTTCTGTAATTTCCAAGGGACACCTCATTATAGGTATTTGTAAAACCATGGGCTTACCCATGGTATTTGATAATGGTCTGGCCACATGGGACACTAGATAACATATTTAACTGTGAAAAAGTAAACCATCATTATTCTATTAGTACTACAGTATTAATGAAGTCATTAAACACACCGACACTCAAAACTGTATTTTTAAAATTCACTAAAAATAAAAACATTTTATAAAAATATAAAAAATTCTCCCTAACCTAATATAGATGCTTAGAATTGAAAACTAAACACCATTTTATTAAAAGAGTTTTCTAATTATGTGATATTTATTTTTTATGCAAAAATTTTATTTGTGAGAAAAAATTCTATTACATGACTAATTATTTTTGAAAGAGTTATTTACTTATGCTATTTTATCACATTACCAATCATGATGCCTAAATTATATTTATACTTCTTTAAGTGAGGTTACTATTCCATTGGTCACATTACTATTCATAAGGGTAATATTACTATTCATAATGTATTATTCACAAAAAAATATGTTGATCTTATTAGAATCTAAATATATTACTAATAAAAATTGTAGAAGACATTTTTTTGAAAATAATTATACATTATTAAATATTTAAAGTATAAAAAAATATTTTAAAATTACTTTTTTTGCAATATTCATCCATAATATGGAACTTCCAATCTTTTATCCTATATTTATCTTGATGTTTGAAATTCAAAAAAATATAATAATAAGATATAATAATTGTATTTATACAAAATGATTACAGAAAGAAACTAAGGGCTCATTACATATCCCATTATAACACATGTATAAGACATGTGACAAATGTGTGAAATAGTGATAGAATCTTGGGGTGGCTCGGACAACATTGCCTGAGTGGTGATTTATATTAGGTTGATCTTCTGTTGTAAATGATTCCGTTCAAGATTAACGTGCTGGAGTTAGGCTTGGGATTGGTCTAGGGAAAATCCCAGTGATGCTACCTCCTTCCCCAGCTCTAATAGATGGTATTTGTACGACCCGGGTCTACTGGATGAGCCCATAAAATCATCATTCTGTATTAATTTACCATGATAAATAGTATATATAAAAAATAAATATAATTTTAAGATTATAGTTTCTAATGGTCATATTGACCAATGGCCATATAATAGTCAAAAACATGTGATATTATTTTAATTATATTCACTTATTTAATAAAAGGATATAGTTTTGTTGAGAAAAAAATAGAATAACACAAAAAATTTGGAATCACTAATATTCTAACGTTTGGTTCGTTATATTCTTCCCCCCTTAAGAAATTCCTTCCAGATATTTCATCTCATAAACTCTGAACAGAAAAGGTGTGGTACTTTAGCCTCATAGACCCCTCTGGTTCCCACATGGCTTCTTCACTTTTTTTTCTCCACAACAGCTTAATAAGGTGGGTATTCTTGATGCACAGAACCATGAATCTACGATCCATGATCTCCACCAGCTTCTCCTCATAACGTATTTCATTTCTTTGTTGTACTACCTCTGGATTTAGTACATGTGAAGGGTATGGTATGTAATTCCCCAAAAGGGATACATAGAAGACATACTGAACTTCTGATATATTTGGAGGAAGTTCAAGATGATAGAACACTGCTCTTATGCGATCAAGGATTTCATTGGGGACAATGTATATAGGGATGAGCTTCCCATTCTTCCTGAACCTCCCCACTCTCTTCTTTAGTGAGATTCTATTAAATAATTTTTCACCAACATCAAACTTGAAGTCCCTTTAACAGTTGTCAACATAGCTAATTTGATGACACTAATCATCCATAATGTGTTTTTGGATGGAATGAGCCTTTTTTTCATCTCTTTCATGAGATCTGGCCCAAGAAGAATTGTCTCACCAGATTCATCCCAACAGGATGGTGTTATACATTTCTTCCCATATAGATCTTAAGAGGGTTCCATTTGAATGCTCGAATGGAAACTATTATTATAATAGAAATAAAATAATGGTAGATTTTGTTCCCATACACCTTTAAATTCCATTAAGAAAGTTCTTATCATGTTCTCAAGTGTTTGAATAGTCCTTTCAGATTGGACATTAGTTTAGGGGTGATAGGATGTACTGAAATTTAATATGTTTCTTAGAGCATGTTGAAGACTTCTCCATAATTTTAATGTGAACCTAGGAACTCAATTAGATATGATAGAAAGTGGAACTCCATGCACCATTACCAATTATTTCATGTCAATCCATGAAATTTGATCAAGAGGGAAATCTTAATGAATATAGATAAAATGGACAGTCTGGGTGAGACGGTCCATAATAACGCATATTTCATTATTTCTATTGGATGTTCTTGGTAGACCAGTGATAAATTCCATAGTGATATTTTCCCATTTCCATGTTAGTATGGTTAGTGGTTATAATAACCCTTTAGGATGTTGTCTCTCTTCCTTAACCTACTAACATAATAGTCACCTTTTAGTGTAGTCACTATTCTCCCTTTTCATATAATCCCACCAATAATCAACACAAAATTCCTTATTCATTTTTGTGCTTCCAAGATGTATATAAATCGAAGAGCTATGAGTTTCATACAACTATTGCTTCACTATTTCTAGAATAGATAGAACACATAGTCTTGTATTTAATTTCAGTACACCTTCTTTATCAATATTGAACTCAACAAACTTCCCATCCTTCACATCCTAAAACATATTCTCTAAAAAATGATCATATTTATAAGCCTTCTTGATCATATCCAGTAATGACGGTTGATAATTCATTTGGGATAGGGTTAATGATGTCCCTTCCCTTATAATTCCCATATCAATTTTTACTAGGTCTTCAATTAAGAGATGTCTTTTAATCATGATCATAGGAAATCACAACTGGGTCTTTCCTACTCAGTGCCTCAGTGATTTTTTTTCTCTTCTAGGATGATAATGAATTTAACAATCACAATATTTATGAAGTTCCAACCATATCCTCTTTATCATGTCAAAATTTCACTACTGGAAATTCGGGCTATAGCCACGGTTCTAAACCGTGGCTATAGGCCCTCAAACCGTGGCTATAGGTAATAGACACGGTTTTGGCGAACCATGGCTAAGTTTGGCGTGGCTATAGGCCTAAACCTAAAGCCACGGTTTGGAACCGTGGCTTTAACTCTATAGCCACGGTCCAAACCGTGGCTATAGGTTTAGAGCCACGGTTCAAAACCGTGGAAATAAATCAAAAGCCACGGTTTAAAACCGTGGCTGTATACCTAATGCCACGGTTTCAACCGTGGCTATACTAAAGGCTGGACAAAATCTATAGCCACGGTTTTAAACCGTGGCATTATGTCTATAGCCACGGTTTAAAACCGTGGAAATAAATCAATAGCCACGGTTTAAAAACCGTGGCTATAGGGTGTCCAAATCCATAAAAACAATACCCCCTGGACACACCCTGGACACCCCCCCTTGCCACCCCCGGCCAGTCCCCCCTGCCAGTCCCCCCTGCCAATCCCCTCTGCCACCCTCCTGCTAGTCCCCCACTACCAGCCCTCCCCCCCACCCCTGCCACTGCTTGTCCCCCTGCCAGCCCCCCCCCCCCCTGCCCCCTTCTTGTCCCCCTGCCAGCCCCCCCTGCCCCCTGCTAGTCCCCCCCGCCAGCCCCCCCCCTGCCCCCTGCCAGTCCCCCCTACCTGGACACCCTCCCCCCCCTGCCTGGACACCCCTCCCCCCCTGCCTGGACACCCCTCCCCCCCTGCTTGTCCCCCTTGCACCCCCCCTTCCTAGACACCCCTCCCCCTGCCTGGACACTCCTCCCCCTGCTTGTCCCCCTTGCCACCCCCTTCCAGTCCCCCCTGCCCCCTGACACCCCCCCTTCTAGTCCCCCCTGCCCCCTGCTAATCCCCCCCTGCCACCCCCTGCTTGTCCCCCTGCCAGCCCCCCTGCCCCTGCCAGCCCCCCCTTCCCCCCTGCTTTCCCCCCTGCCAGCCCCCCCCCCCCCCTTCCCCCTGCTTGTCCCCCTGCCAGCCCCCGCCCCCCCTGCCCCTGCCAGCCCCCCCTGCCCCCTGCTTGCCCCCCTGCCAGTCCCCCCCTTCCCCCTGCTTGTCCCCCTGCCAGCCCCCCTGCTTGTCCCCCTGCAGCCCCCCTGCTTGTCCCCCTGCCAGCCCCCCCTGCTTGTCCCCCTGCCAGCCCCCCCCTTCTTGTCCCCCTGCTAGCCCCCCCCTGCCCCCTGCTTGTCCCCCTGCCAGCCCCCCCCCCTTTCCCTTGCTTGTCCCCCTGCCAGCCCCCCCTGCTTGTCCCCCTGCCAGCCCCCGCCCCCCTGCCCCTGCCAGCCCCCCCTGCCCCCTGCTTGCCCCCTGCCAGCCCCCCCCCTTCCCCCTGCTTCCCCCTGCCAGCCCCCCCCCCCCTTCCCCCTGCTTGCCCCCCTGCCAGCCCCCCCCCCCCCCTTCCCCCTGCTTGTCCCCCTGCCAGCCCCCCCTGCTTATCCCCCTGCCAGCCCCCCCTGCCCCTGCCAGCCCCCCGCCATGCCCCTGCCAGCCCCCCCCCCCCCCCCCCCCCCCTGCCCCCTGCTTTCCCCCTACCCCCTGCTTGTCCCCCTGCCAGCCCCCCCCCCCCCCCTGCCCCCTGCCAGCCCCCCCCTGCCCCCTGCCAGCCCCCCCCCCACCCTGCCCCCCCCCTGCCCCCTGCTTGTCCCCCTGCCAGCCCCCCCCCCCCTGCCCCCTGCTAGGCCCCATGTCAGTCCCCTTCTAGGCCCCCTGTCAGTCCCCTGCTAGTCCCCCTGATCTAATAACCAAGTTTAATCTGATATGATAACCCCAACATCTTCTAGCACTGCCAGATTCAGGTTTAACAGGTACCAATTCACCAATTCTGACATGTTTTAGCAGCATGAGATAAGACAGGAACAGACTAAACTACATCAGATTTACAGACCATGTTTAGCACCCCTCCCCCCTGCTGGACACCCCCCTACTGGACACCCCCTCCCTCTGCTGGACAACCCCCCCTGCTTGTCCCCCTGCCAGCCCCCCCCCCTGCCCCCTGCTTGTCCCCCTGCCAGCCCCCCCCCCCCCCCCCTGCTAGGCCCCCTGTCAGTCCCCTGCTAAGCCCCCTGTCAGTCCCCTGCTAGTCCCCCTGATCTGATAACCAAGTTTATCTGATCTGAAAACCACAACATCTTCAGCACTGCCAGATTCAGGTTTAACAGGTACCAATTCACCAATTCTGACATGTTTAGCAGCATGAGATAAGACAGGAACAGACTGAACTACATCAGATTTACAGACCATGTTTAGCTCCCCTCCCCCCTGCTGGACACCCCCCCTGCTGGACACCCCCTCCCTCTGCTGGACAAACCCCCCTGCTTGTCCCCCTGCCAGCCCCCCCCCCCCCCCCCCTTCCCCCTGCCAGCCCCCTGGCCCCTGGCCCACCTGCCCCCCCCCCCCCCCACCCTGCCCCCCCGGCCCCCTGCTTGTCCCCCTGCCAGCCCCCCCCCCCCTGCCCCTTGCTTGTCCCCCTGCCAGCCCCCCCCCCCCCCCTGCCCCCTGCTAGGCCCCCTGTCAGTCCCCTGCTAGGCCCCCCTGTCAGTCCCCTGCTAGTCCCCCTGATCTGATAACCAAGTTTATCTGATCTGATAACCACAACATCTTCAGCACTGTCAGATTCAGGTTTAACAGGTACCAATTCACCAATTTTGACATGTTTAGCAGCATGAGATAAGACAGGAACAGACTGAACTACATCAGATTTACAGACCATGTTTAGCACCCCTCCCCCCTACTGGACACCCCCCTACTGGACACCCCCTCCCTCTGCTGGACAACCCCCCCTGCTGGACACCCCCCCTGTCAGTCAGCATTGCTACAGTGTTTCCCCCTGCAACCCCCAACGAGCTCACCGTGGAGCTCGACCCGCGATAGTTGCGGGCCACAAGCATTCGACCCAACCGGATCGGGCAACACAAATCCAACAAAATCCTCATCCGCGACAGTTGCAGGCTACAAGCATTCAGTAGGGATTAATGGAAGAAATCAACATGAATACAACGAAAAATATGTTCCTTTGAGGAACAGATCTAATGAAAGGGGCTTCTTCCCGATAGGTTCAAAATGTGCCTGCATTAGCGTGGGGGTCTTGTAGAGGTTGTGCTTCCTTTTGTATGTTTTATAGGTTCCAGTGTCAAGGTACCTTGTTTATCAATGTTAGTGTGTTTTGTTTGTGCCTTAGCCTAAGAGACTTTAGACTAATATGAGGATTCCTACTTTTTATAGGACAACCAGTGGTATGAATGACGTTTAGATTAGTGGAGAGTTTTCTGGTTTTTTATAGCAGTGCCAGTGGCATCCAGAGTTTTAGAGTCATAGGTGTAGTGAGGAGAGAAAAAGAACCTAAACCATTTGTCTGATTGTTTGACTCATTTATTATCTCTTGGTTTGGTGTGAAATTAAGTCAAAAGCAGACATTGAATTTTCATCACAACAGGCTGATCCGGTTCAGACGACATGTGCAGAGGATGAGGATGATCTGGTTCGGACAACATGTGAAGAGGATGAGGAAAAAGAAGAATTACCAAACAAATATTATGTGATACATGTACAATAAAATGTGTCAAACAATTCCAAACCAATGTTTTCAGTTGAATTGAGCCTTTGAACCACCTTCTATGCACGTTTTGTGGAAAGATGGATGAGGCAGCGCTGAGAGGAGATATAGTTTAGGAATGAGGAAATACGAAAAATTAGAGCTAACCATTCAATGTTTCTCTAAGGAGGAGTAACCGCCCCCAGGGTGTCGTCCTGGAGCAGGGCCAAATCACGGCGTGACCGCGGCGTGACCGCGGCGTGACCGCGGCGTGACCGCGGCGTGACCGCGGCGTGACCGCGGCTTGACCGCGCTTGACCGCGGCTTGACCGCGGCGTGACCGCAGCGTGACCGCAGCGTGACCACAACGTGTTGGCCCGGTCCAGCGAAATCCGCGGGGCAACATCTTCCACTTAGTTTCAAATAGGATGATATGGGTATGTGTAGACTACCAGTCCCCTCCCCCATGTCTGGACCCCCCCCCTGTCTGGACAACCCCCTGTCTGGTCAGATTCTCACTTGCACCTTTACTATTGATGGTACTCGTATTTACTACTCCTTTGTTTATGCTAAGAATAAATACCAAGAATGAATAATTCTATGGAATGACTTCTCTTATTTAGGAACTAACACGAATGCCCCCTGGTTTCTTATGGGAGACTTTATGTTATTCTTAATTCTAGTGAAAAAATTGGCCCATCTCACGCCACTATCTCCACGAGAGAATTTAAAGCCTCGATCAAGGGAAACAATCTTATTGAAATTAATATCACTGGTGCGAAATACACCTGGTATAGAAGACATCACAATAAAGTGGTTGCTTCCAAATTGGACAGAGCCTTTACGAATGTTCTGGATCTAGATAAATAGGACATTATCTCTAGAATCGATATAAAGTAACTAATGGGTCCCTAACCAAACTAACCCTGCTAGTCCCCCCCCCCTGCCCCCTGCTAGTCCCCCCTTCCACCCCCCCCCTGCCCCCTGCTAGTCCTCATCCATAGGTGTAGCCTGTGAGTTTATACTCTCCAAGCCCCCTAAAGATATAAGTTCCAGATCACTAAAACATAATTCTCAACCATGAAGACAAGAAATAAAATACATGCTGAAATATATATTTTTTTTGCTACAATAAAAGTATTAGTGTTCAAGGATTAATTGGAATTTGATGCAAGCCAGAAAAGAGAAGAATAATAAAAAAAAGTGAAGCGTCATAAGGCAGTGGAATTAATTGAAAAATATATAGTTTTTTAATACCGAAAACACTGTATCCTATTAGCTTGACACGCTCACCCTATTCCAAATATAAATACAACTCAAAGATGAATAGATTGATCATAGATAACTCAATATGACTTGAAAGAAAAATATAGATAAAAAAACACAACAAACCGCAATAGAGATAAATGATATAGAATTCTTGACAGAGTTAACAAGTAAATTATAGAGAACTGAGTATTTCACCTAAGACACTAAGAGTGATGATACAAAAATCTTGACAGGGTTAATAAATATAGAAATTATAGAGGATGAAGTATTTACCTAAATCAATAGAAATGCAAATTATAGAGAACTGATTAACAATTTTGTGCTGGAAGTTCCTCTACACATTTCCTAGTTGTGGCTATGCTACATCCACTGTTCCTACTTCTCTAAGTTCCTCTACTTGTTCCAAGAGGATCTTGATTTTTTCTATAGCACATATTTCTGGAGAGAGGTGCTTTCCCTGTTTTTCCTCCTACAAAGCTAAAACTATAGTCCACAAATCAGTCCAGAAGTTGTTGAATTGCAATGAACAAATGACAAATGTAAAAAAAACTGTACATGAGTATCATTTTATTGCCACAAAAATAGTGAAACAGATAAGTGATTGTCTTGAATTTGCATATTGACATCAGTCACATCCATGCAAATTTTAGTTAAAATATGTTAAAATTACAGCTTTTGTGATAGATAATAATGAAAAGTAGATAAAAATATGTTAAAAAATCAGATCATGTATCATAAATTATAATGAAAATGAATGAAAATGGAAAAACATGATGTAAAAAGATACAAAAAGGATAAAATTCTGTACATTCATTTATCAGTGGAAAGGGTAGATTGATGGCTTATACATGTGTTGTGACATGGCTGCCACCCCCTGCCAGCCCCCCCCCCCCTGGCCCCTCCCACCCCCCTGCTTTTCCCCCTGCCAGCCCCCCCTACCCCATGCTAGTCCCCCCCCTGCCCACCTGCACCTGTCCCCCCTCCCCAGCCCACCAGCACCAGCCCCTCCCCCACTGGACCCCCCCATGACAGACCCTCCCCCCAAAACCCATACCCCAAAGGACAGACCCCTCCCACCCCCTACTACCCCCAGCCCCCCCTGCCAGCCCCCCCCTGCCCCCTGCTTGTCCCCTGCCAGCCCCCCCCCTGCCCCCTGCTTGTCCCCCCCCCAACCCCCACCCCCCTGCCCCCCCCCCCCAACCCCCTACCAGCCCCCCCCCTGCCCCCTGCTTATCCCCCTGCCAGCCCCCCCCCCCCCCCTGCCCCCTGCTTCTGCCACCCCCTGCTTTTCCCCCTGCCCCCTGCTAGTCCCCCCCTGCCCACCTGCACCTGTCCCCCCTCCCCAGCCCACCAGCACCAGCCCCCCCCCCACTGGACCCCCTAGACCCCCCATGGACAGACCCCTCCCCCCAAACCCAGACCCCCCAGACAGACCCCCCCTTCCAGCCCCCCCCCCCCCCCCCTGCCCCCTGCTTGTCCCCCTGCCAGCCCCCCCCTACACCCCTGACACCAACACCCCTTCACGCCAGCCTCCCCCTGCACCCCTGCACTGGTCCCTCTCCCCCCTTCACACCAGATCCGGCCTCCCTCTCTCTTTGCACTGCACTACACCCCTGCACACTAGCCTCCCCTACATCCCTACACGAGCCCGCACACCTTCCCCAGACCAGACCCACCCAACACTGAACACACAAATCATTATTTACTTTTACTTCAAAATTATTACATGTATCCACACACACATATCTCTGACGAAAAATAGCATCTAATTGGGACAAAATGCCAATAAGGAATGCTTAAAATAAGGATTCAGTGCAATAGTTTGAGCAGGAGTATATAAAGGGGGAACTTATATATGTATATGCCTACCTATGCATACACATGTAAGAGGGGAGACCGAACATGTGCTTCCAAAGGAGGTCTCCAATCAATGATAACATCCTCAATCACTTTGCATGAATGAGACCATCAGAGAGAGAAAGAGAATTTCTTCAGAGATTCTAAATTTAAATACGATTTGTTCTTTCATAATGATGGATCTCAAAAGTGAACTAATTGCTTGGCCTCCTCTAACTCACTACAAATTATCATCAAAATCGAAGATTACTTAAAAATGGATTTTAATAGATAGTGATAATAATGTGTCGAGGCTGGACAGCCCCCCCTCCCTCCCCCCTGGACACTGGACTCCCCCTGCATATTTACCCCTGATGGACACTGGACCCCTGCTGGACACTGGACCCATACTCTCCCCCCACCCCCTACCAGCCCCCTTGTACCCCTGCTGGACACTGGACTCCCCCTTGGAAACTAGTTCTTGGGATGCCCAAATCATATTTACCCCTACTGGAAACTAGACTCCCCCCTGGACACTGGACTCCCCCTGCATATTTACCCCTGCTGGACATCATTAATATAGAAAAATGGAACTATTGTTAAAAAATACAATGATATTGTCAATTGAAAAGACAAACTAAAAATAGAAAGCTTGTTCTGTTTTAATTAATTCAACTGAAACAATCAAAAATAACACCCAATCAAACAAAACCTAACAATGTATGTATAAACAGTGAAAAGAAACCTCTGGGGTAGAATAAAAAATGATCAGCATCATCCAATGTACAGAACTCTGGTGGGTACGATCAATCATAGAACGTCTCATGGTGGAAGAGAAATACCTTAGACGCTGTGGGCCGTCTATCACCTTTCCTCGATTCTACTGATTCACACATCAGTATACAGAGATGGAAAACTTCAATGGCGTGCATATGCCCCGTTTGGTCAGTAGAATAGTGTAATCTCCATTCCATCAACCCATATTCCAAAAACCAAACAGGGTCTGAAAGTTTAAACCTTTTAGTGGTAGCAGAGCTGATGTCAACAACAATGTGATTTACCTACCCTGATGCACTAGCTGGAATAGTACATATCGACACGTTTTGGCTTGCTGCATCTTTTGATGGAAGGGTAAGGAACCCCCTGAAACATTAAATGGAGAAGAGAGAATTTAGGAAGCATTTTAAACCCCATAAAAATAGTGTAATCAAACATAACAAACCGTTTGATGCTATCATTAGTGACATTGCACGCATCAGTTTAAACTAGAAGTGATAATTTTGAACATGACACAACATAACACAAGCTAAACATGTTTAGGTCAAACATAAATGGGTTGAGGTTGTAATCGGGTTGAGTAATCTGACCCAAATGGTATTCATATTGGGTTCTGGTTGACCAATCCTGAACCGTCTAACCAGATTAAAAATATAATAATAATATAAAATATTAAAAATAAAATAATAATTAATTTTATAATATATTTTATTCGTATAATCAACTTAATTTGACATAATTCAACATATTTATATAAAACATTATTTATTTTAAATTGTTTAAGAAGATCGATTAGTCATGATCCAATTTATTTTTTATATTAAAAGCTAAAAAAGTTGGCAGGTCAGGTTAGGCTTGACCCCTTTATAAATGGATTGAGTTGGGTCAACCCGTTTAATTAAATGGATCAGGTTACTATTGAGTTTAATGGGTTCATGGGATTGCCAACCTCGATACGGACCTGACACATGAACCCAACTGCCACCTCTAACTTGCTGCATTATAAGAAAAGCCTAAGACTGTGTATGACGATACTTGGTGAAAAGTACTTCTAGTGCTTGTACAAGTACTCAAGTTACCATGTCAATTCTATAGTTGGTTTTCCCTATGAATTCAAGTGCAACTGATTGTTCAAATACAAAACATTATCAAAACTGTAAATACTTAGCTTATGTTAGTTCTCAATTCACACAAGATTATGACCATCATGCATTTCCTTTGATCCACTAAAGAGCCTTCCAAATGGAAATGAAAATCCATTTCATACACTGAAATGCCATGACTTCGAAACCATGTTTAATTTTGTAAACACTTTAAAAGATCATAACAAGCAAATCATTAGATTAAGCACAGATCCATTAAAGTTCAAATTTATTCGGTCATGTTCATAAATATTTCACGTCATAAGCCAAGTTGTGGCTGCCACAATATCGTCAAGTCATTAGAAAGTTTTTTTTACCCTTAACTTTGTCACACAGTAATATGATTTCTCTGATTCCCATATTCGACGACCAATAATGTATTCTCTGTCACTCCAAAAACATGAAAACTACATCATCACACAGTACAGCATACGATAGGCCAGGGGATTCAGTATTCTAAATAAAACCTAGTGTCTAAAGGAAGAGTCTCCTCACCTTCCTTACCCATTGCACAACCATGGATCCTGTGGAGGGGCATTCTTCTATAATTGCAGAATGGACGAGAGTGTCATCCCATTTGGAACAAAATTCGTCTTCCCAAAAAAAATCCCTCACCAACTCAGGTGTAGCATCCTCAAAGATAGTTCTAGTTTGGTATTGAGGAGGACCCATCTAAACTCATCAAAGGTAAAGCACAATCAAAAACACAAGAGACAAAGAAAGTGATTAAGGAGATTTCATGTTCAGATATTTTAGAAAACAGTGTGCTCGGCCAACCGGAACTATTACTAGAAGGTTTGATAACTGATCAAATCAGAGACGACTTGTATAACGGGGAAACAGTCAAATAAAGTGAACTCATCACTCGATATCAATCAAGTGTGATTATTTCTCAGCAACAACTTGTTGAGCAGGATGCCACTGGTGATCAAGCTCACAGCCAACTTAATTCAGTTGGCAGCAAGAACACTTGATCAGTCTAAAACAATAATTCAAAAAACTGAAATCTAGGGAATATCCACCTCAGGATTTCTCTGCCATGCCTGGTAATCCATATTGAGGGTTGATCTATCCATCATCTTTATCCAAATAGGGCTTCCATCCTTTGACTCGACAAGCTGGTACAAACGCTTCAACTCGATTTCTGGCATGACAAAGGCCTACTCCTTGATGATCCGTGACACTCTGAACATGAAAAAACAATCAGTGAGATGTGTTCAGCTCTAGAAAGGAAATCGATTGATTTCTGCATTTTAACAATGACAACAAAAAAAAAACATAAAAAAACATAAAAAAACCTTAACCCAAGTGGAGTCAACTAAGTAAAATAGAAACATGGATCTTATGCAATCAAGAAAAGGATTGCATGAGTGGTCTGGAAAATGAAGGATAAAACAAGAACCTGCATTCAAGTAAGGCAGTTTACAATGAATTTTTTATTCAAGAACATGTGAACATTGGGACTACAAAACAATGAGATATGGATCAGGTAAAGTAACATGATGCCCATCTATAATGTGGATGGAATGATTCACATGGCATTGACAGTAAAAAACCCAAGAGACATAAGTCCATGTGCTGTAATTGCAGCAAACTGAAACTGACAATTAGACAAATAGAAAGTGTAAGAAATAGAAGGTGCAAATGAGGCATAAAAAATGCAGATAACCAGCACTCGGGAGAGAAAAAAATAGAGGGCGATGGGGGTGTCGACCTCGAGGAGTCGACGAGGAGGGCGCGGCGAGGAAGGCGACGGTGAGGAGGGCGTCGGCGAGGAGGGCGCGGGGAGGATGATGCGGGGAGGATGACGCGGCGAGGAGTGTCGCAGCGAGGAGGGCGTCGGCGAGGAGAGCGCCGGCGAGGAGAGCGCGGCGAGGAGGGCGTCGGCGAGGAGGGCGTCGGCGAGGAGGGCGTCGGTGAGGAGGGCGTCAGCGAGGAGGATGGCGCGGCATTGATGCGTCGTGGAGGAGGAGGTTGTGGCGAGGATGAGGCCGCGGGGAGGAGAAATGGCAAGGGCGAGGAGATGGAGCCCGACGCTTGGGGGCGAGGGCGAGGATGGAGCCCGACGGAATGGGGGAGAAAAAAACTGGGCGAGGGGATATAGCCACGAGTAGAAAAAAAACTGTGGCTGTATAAAACCTAGAGCCACGGTTCTATAAAACCGTGGCTATAGGTCCGTGGCTATAGCTCAGATTTCCAGTAGTGTTTTTTTGTGTGAAAATATACTTCAAGCTTTGATGATGTGTGTATATATCACATTTCTCCCCTTAATGATAGTACCACCAAATCATCATTGAAAAGGATAATCGCATCCATATCAATATCTTATGTAGCATAGTTCTCTCATGAAACATCAATTATCAAGATGCATAAGCAATCACCTTATCATTTTTCATGAGGGCGCACCCCTGCCATTTTAGTAATGCACCACTAAACACAAAGAATCTATCTCCACTTGAGGGAATAGTTAACATAGGTGAAGTTACAAATATCTTTTTAAGACCATGTAAACATTCCTATACTCCTTGGTTCAGATGAAGATGATACCTTTTCGAGTTAACATGGTTAATGGATAAGAATGTTGTGAAAACTTTTACACAACCCTCCGATAATATCCCGCTAAACCCTGGAAACTATGAATCATAGTTATTGTTGTTGGTTGAGGAAACCCCTCTAAAACCTATTTCATTATGGTTCAACTGTGAATCCTTCATTTGTTATAATGTTCCTCAAGAAAGATACTTGTTGTAACCAAAATTCACATTTGTTGAATATTCCAAAATGACTATCCTTCCAAAGAGTTTGTAAAATAACTGTCATGTGATCCTCATTATCCTCACAACATTTAGAATATAAATGAATATCTAAAATAAAACTACCAAAAAGTTATTAAGTAAGTCCTTCCAAACTCTATTCATCAAATCCAAAAAAATATTAGTTGTATTAGTCACTCTGAATGGCATAACAACAAACTAATAAGTCCCAAGTTTTGATCGAAAGGAAATTTTTGGAATATATACTTTCTTCAACCTAAATTGATGATAACCATAACGATGTATAATCTTGGATATGTATTGATACCCATGATGTTGGTTAAATAGTTCAACAATTCTTAGAAGAGGGTATTTATTCATTACTATGACTCTGTTTAGATCTCTATGACCAATGCATAGCTTCATTGATCTGTAATTCTTCTTCACAAATATAAAAAGTTCTCCCACAAGGATACACACTCAGTCTTGTAAACCCCTTCACCCAATGATCTTGGATATGCATTTTTAATTCCTCTTGATAAAAAATTTCCAGCCTATATGGGGTCTTTGATATCAGATGAGATCCATGTATGAGTACAATGAAGAACTAAAACTCTCTTTCTGGGGGAGGTCCGGTTAACTCCTCAGAAAATTCCACAATATATTCAAAGACAATGTGGGAATCTTCCACACTTATACTATCATTTCCTCATTTTTCATCATTTATCAAGTCCATAAATAAATATATAGGATATTCTTCTATAGAGAGATTGGGATGAGATATCTCTCATTCAAATATAACTATAGGGTTTCCATTCATGACTACATATATTTCCTTGCTTCATTATCTTATCTTAGAAATAAACATATATCACAAGTTCATCCGATGTATAATGTTGAATTATACCATTGGAATGAATAATATATTTGCAATAAGATTGTGTTCACTATAGTAAATAATAATGTTTCTAAACACTAATTATTCTTGTATAATCCCTCTAGGAGTCTTGACTGATAACTCTACCTTTAGAAATTCAAGGGTTCATTTTAAATTCATTGAAAACATAGTGTAAATAATGTAATTCATAGAACCTGAATCAAATAATGTATTTTGTTTATCCAGGTGAAAAATAAGAGTAAATTCTATCACATTATTTGGAGCTTCAACATCAACTGTCGTGATAGCCAAAGGACGACCTTGCTCCCATGGTCGTTGTGGAGGCCGATGGCAGTTCACCTTCACTGCCCTCATATTTGGACAGAGATTGTTAAAGTTCCCAAGTTTTCCATAGATATAGAATTGGACATTAGGTAGGGACTGCAACATCCTCCCCATATTATTAGTTTTGGGAAGTTGAGGCTTCACCTCACTATGACTATTCCATGGGATACGGCCATCTCTTCTACCCTTGTAGCACTTCCCACGCACGAGCATGTATCTCTCAGAATTCTTCTTCCCATATTTATTACAGATGGGATGTTTAACTTTCTTACCTCCTCTTCCCTGAAAAAAGGTCCTCCCTAATCATAGATCCATCAATCTATTCTTTTTATTGGATTAATGAGACCAATGTGTCTCACTGAACAACAGTTCGATTTTAATTGCACTCAGCATGATCTATTCATAGCTATCATAGTCTCAATTGGATAGATTCATCCATATATGAGGTATTAGTCTACCAAAAACTCTATCAAGATTCCCATTAGGATCCATGAAAAATCATGAGGTGTAAAAGGATAGTCTCATCAAGTTCATCAAATAGCTTCCAAAATATTCATTCGACTTTTTCTCGGCATTAGAAACTCCTTCTCCATTTGAGTTCTCATATAATGAGAGAAATACTTATTAAAAAATATCCCTCTAAACAATTCCCTCTCAATAGCTTCAACCTCAACTATTTTCCTCATTTTTATCACCAGTTCCCACCACTGATCATCTTATCCATCTAAGTAGTAAACATCCATGTTGACCTTCTCTTGTTCTGAATAAGAGAAAACATAAATGATCTTCTCAATAGAGCTATCCCGCTATTATGAAATCAATGGTTCGGTAGATCCACTATATTTTTGTGATCTTGTAAACATAAATTACACAACATAATGTTGTTCCATTTGCGGTGAAATCGGTCTCTCAGCATGATTCAAGTTTTTTCCCATAACTTGAGTGCGTTGGTTCATCATTCTCATGAATTTTTCCATTATGGATCTCATAGGAGGTCCGTCAATGCATGGTCTATTGTGGTAACCATATTCATTGTTCCTTCTATTTACCTCCATTTTAAAAATTAATAAACCCATAGTACGAAGATTATTTCATTTATGAATATTAACTATAAATATTTTTTATTTCATAAAACATCATTCTTAAAAATTTTATTCTTTATCAACAACTACATTTCTCTATAAATCCTTTATAAGGATTCAAAAAACTATTATTATTAACCAATAATATCCCTTGTTAGTTTCAAACCTGGGGTGTGGAAAGGCCCATTGTCATGTACCAGGATACCCCAGGTCAATCCTAAACTCAATGTAAGTGTTTTTACTCATAGGTAATTTTGTGCCAGGGCCATATCTACTTTTTCATATCCGTACAATGATTCATTTTTATGGAATCCACATAATTAATATTTAAACAAAATATGATTAAGTTTTACAATATTTAAAATCTCTATAGTTTTATTTATGAGGTTTTCATGTCCCAATTTCCATAAATAACTAAACAAACCTTTGATACCAACTATAGAATCCCACCTTTTTATTGAAAAACTTTTCATTTAATTTTACAATCATAGGATCTTTAAAGTCTTAGTGTCAATGAAAAAAGGGTTCAGAATTAAATAAAACATATAACAGTATCTATATACACTTGAAAAGATTCTTGAAAAGTTCATACTCATTATAATTATCACATGTCATAACCTAGAGACATGAATAAATGGAAGGGGTGAGAAAAAGTCCTAGTAAGGAAAATAAGTGAAACATCTTTCATGGAACTTGAGCAATAATAATATAAACATAGCAATACAGGGTCATATCATAATAATAACCTAAAACATAACATGAAAATGTGGGTAAAAAATTTAATTGATAAATTAATAAGAATATCACTATGATCCATCTCCAAGGTGTTATAAAATTTACAAGGGTTATTCACCAAGGTATCATAAAAGTTGACATCAATAAAGAATAATTCATTACCCAATTATTGGAGTGATATTATAGAAAACCCTTAATATTCATTTTTTTTCCATTTTATCCACGTTGATCCTACTCAAAAATTTCTTAAATATCTCAAAGATAATAATGGAGATGTGTTTCATATTAAAATTGTGACGTTTAAAAAGTGCTTGAAAATAAGACCATTATGTCATTTATATACCATGGAAAGGTAATGAGTGTTTTACATATGTGAATTCAAGAATAAAATATATAATTTTTATGTAATTATTAATACCCATGTAAATGAAATATGTTTGGGTATTCACATAAATAAAATAATATAATCCCTTGAGTAAAAGTGACTGATATTTAGATAAAAAATCTACAGCATAACGGCTATATAACCCGGTTTTATAAAACATTAAAAAGAGAGGGTAATAGGGTCTACCATCCATAAATGACCAGTATTATAAAATAGGGATGGAATGAAATGGAAATAATGACATATAATGGATATTTTAATGACATACCACATGAACGAGAAACTTTATAGAATAGAGGAGATGTGATTTCTTTTATGAAAATTCGGCAGCCTTAGGGCGTCACATAAAAATTATGAAAATGATTTCAGGTAAGAAAAAATGGAAAACCATCATATAGAAATAAAAAATAAAGTAATATGTATATATAATATCATACAACAACCTATGAAAATGGAAATTCAAAGACATAACATAAAAGAAGTGTTGACTTAAAAAAGTGGGTGAAACAGTCCCTTACCTAGAAGATTAACTTCAAAAAAACTCAATGTATAGGACCTTTGGGGATTGTGGAATCCTTTAGAGGACTCCATGTGAGGTAAAAAGACACTATATTTGTTGAGGAGAAATTTTAAGTGAATGGAATTAAGGAATGGGTTGTTATTTATAGCAAAAGTGTGGAAATATTTTATTACTTTACCAGGGACACCTTATTAGTGGTATTTTCAAAACCATGGGCTTCCTTATTGTATTTATTAATGGTTAAGGAACTTGGGAAATATCATAACATATTTTACTATAAACAAGTCTACCTGAATTATTACAAAATTATTACATCATTAATGATGTCATTAAACACATAGAAACTCAAAACAGTATTTTTACTAATCACTGAAAAACAAAAACATTTATAACAGTCTAAAAAAATACACCCAATCCTAATATCGATGATGTGAATTCAAAAATTGAATACATTTAATGAAAATATTGTTTTCATTAAGAGATATTTAATTTTTATGTAAATACACAATTTACCAAAAAAAATACTATTACTTATCCAATAATTGTTGAAACAACTATTTACTTATGCTATTATATCACATTACCAATTAAGATGCATAAATTATATTTATACTTTCTTAAAGGTGGATACTATTACATAGGTCACATTACATTTCATAAGGGTAATATTAGTATTTAAAATTTAATATTCACTAAAATATAAGTTATTTTTATTAGAATTTATATTTATTTCTGATAACAATTATAGAAGACCATTTTAGGAAAATAATTTCACATTATTAAATATTTAAGGCATAAAAAATATTTGAAAATAAAAATTTTCCAATTTTCATGAATAATTAGAAAATTTAATAAATTCATCCTCTATTTATCTTGATATTTAAAAATCCCAAATTTAACTATAATAAGAAATAACAATTTTATTTATATAGAAGGATTGAACAAAGAAACTATGGCCTCATTACACCTCCCCTTAAAACACATGCATGGTACCTAAGGATAATGTGTGAAATGGTGATAGAATCTTATGGCGTCTCAGAAAACAATTTCCCTTGTGGTGATTTCTTTTAGCTTGAACTTCTCCCATAATCAATTCTTTTCAAGCATAATGTGTTTTATTTTTTCATGGGCTTGGTTCATAGTGATTCCAAATGATGCTACATTCTTCCCATCCTTCGACAGATAGTCTTCGTACATCCCAAGTCTACTGGATGTGCCCATCGACTCTTCATTCTATATTAATTAACCATGAACATTTATAATTATAACCAATAATCCTAAAATTATTAGTATAATTTACAATGGTCATGTTAACCAATGGACATATAATAGTAAAAACCGAGTGATCTTATTTTATGTATACTCACTTCTTTAATAAAATGACATAGTTTTGTTGAGTACAAGATAAAATAACACACAAATTCATGAAAAAAAATTGTTCAAAAGTTTGTGTCATTACAATTATGAAATAAAATAACTATGTACTCATAAAGACCATAAATTCTCCAAAAGGTATTGTGATTTATGTCATTAGATTTAACCTATATAGGGATACAAACTTCTCTAAAGTAATTATCATAGAAAAACTTATGTTCCGTAACATTATAATATAAATATTTACAACATGAAAGTGGATATTGATTCTTCACCATCAAATAATTTAGATCCAGATAGTCCACACAAATCCTCAGGGAGAAATAATCCTTATTAGTGAATAGGACTTGTGGACCCCAAAGATTGTAATAGTTTGTAAAAATCCATTATCCATAATATCCTCTAACATATTCTATAGCTATCAAAGCTGTATATGATCTTTTCGATATGTTATAATGAAAATAATACATGTTCATCGAATGATATTAGTAGTAAACACACACTCCCTCGTAGGTGTAAACCCTATGAAATATTCAAATAATACATACATAAATCAATCAACCATAAATTGATAAATATATTTTATGTAAACTACAATCATCGAATTTAAGCACAGTAATGTAAGATGAAATACCACAAAACGTGGATAGCCACATACTTCATAGCCCTCCTATATGTTTTTCTTAATTATATATATATATAAATACCACCATATTGGGATATATAGGACACCCATTAATGGTAGAAGATGATAACGGCTCAATATGGTATTAACCAGTAAATTAAAATAATCAAGATGAAATGGATCGTCTCAACAACAAACATATTTCTGATGAAACAATGTTGACCAATAAAATTGAACCATTTTCATACATTGGTGAATAACATATGTTTCAACCCCTAATTTTATTAAAATTATCATTACCACATATAATTAATATCTAAATAATTTTAGACTATCAAAAAGATAATAATATATGAATGAATTAGTTTATTCTATGGTGAAAAATGAAATTGTTTTGGATGGACCCCCCCAAATTATACATCTAATTTTAGATATTACAATATCATTGTTTGTGGGGGTAAGGTCAATGGTATATAGATGGATTGATCCATGTAGCTAGGATACTTCATGATCCCTCTATGAATCACCCAAATAATGGACCAAATTCCCTTACATGTAGGATCTATATCCATTACCATCTCCCAAAATTCTAGTCAAACACCAGCTAACCATCTAGCATAGAATAGTTGATCCATATCCAGAACCCAACATCAATCTAGATCCCTTATCACTCAAGAGCCACTGACCACTCCTAAAAAAACTATTGGTTAACCATGTCCCACTTTATTTTCCCTCAAATGGTTTTTGGTCACACAATGGACAAACAAAGAAAAAAACCACACTAATAGATTCCCATAGAATTTTCTCAGAATGTTGACTAAGAGGATCTATCACATTCAATTCTTCTCTCACAGCCACTATATAATAAAAACCATATGGAAACATCAATGTGCATAATGACCTTCCACTGGTCCTCCAATTGAATTTCTCCTACATATAGGTTATATTATTTCCTAGGTTACTCTTAGTAATAAGAACCTAGTTAACATAATATTCGAATGACTGAAGTAAAAATACATTCAACATCATTTGTACCATACGCCATCTAACCAAACTCAAAAAATCTTACTTTTTACAAATTATAACTTGTATAATAGGGTGATAATGATGCATGTTTGTGATTAGATCAGTGTAATCCATCACTCGCATACTTTACTATGTGAGATTTATAAACTCCCCATCCTTGATTTATTTCATGGAATCTAGAAATAAATGGATTAATAATATATTCTCACAATTTTTTGATTATAATACTGTGTGATGGTCTATCTATATCAATAAATACCATATTTAATTCATTTATCCTCATTACATATATATATATATATATATGGATTAACCATGATTTCTAGGGGGTTTTCCAATGAACAATGTTCATCTAAATAGAATCAATCAAAAAATTAGACTACATAGGGACTGTTATTCATATTTAAAAAATTAGGATACTTCTTCTTAAACACTTTGATAATATTATTCTTTATGGTTATCTCTCATGGATTATATATCCTTATCTTATTCATGATTTACAATATATTTCCTTAGTGATGAACATAATTTCCTTTCCTAGAACTAGATGAGGATTCAAACCTACTACTAATGGTGTAAGTTTAAACATTCCCCTATGGAACTCCGACATTTGTCTCTATATTCAAATAACACTACAATTACAATTTTACACCTCAGAGAAAATTACAATAATGTTTCTTAATACCATGGGTTAGGAAAATTCATATGCAAAATACCAACCCACTATTATTTAGACCACATATCAAAAAATGTATCAAAACCGAGTCCCCCATTATCTTACCAATATTCCCATACTCATGGACAAAATCCAAAATATTTTATTTTCATTATACCCCATATTCCCTCTATTTTACTTTAACCTAAAATTTCATAACATTGTATCCATTAAATTAAATATAAATTAAAATTTATAGGGGGGAATCTATAAGATTCATCTTGAACTTTATTTAACTATCACTATATAGTAACTATAAGAATTTTTCATAATTAAAATTTTAAACCATGTAAATATTAAGTTATCAAATATTCCTCATCATGGAAAATAGGAAAACAACTTATATGTTTAAATAAAAACCCTAAATAATTGAACCAGTTTCTCTTTACACAAAAAAAACCACAATTAGTCCGGATAATGATATGTGAATATTTTTTTTCCAACTATGATGAATGAATTCATTCCCACCTTCCATTTAATTTAACAAATAAAATAAAATTAATCGTAAATTAAAACAAAATTTATTACAATATGTGAAATAACATGTCTATAATGATGAATAACTAATGATACCTTCTGTGTTAAGTCATCCATCCATCTTATGTGGGATAAATACACCCAAAAAATATTAAATACCATGTTTTAATGATTTAAAATTTCATTTATATCATTAAAACAATAAAATGAAAAGAGGTAAAGTTCTCTATTTCAACATTACAATGTAATTGATCCAGTTCAGTTCATAATAACTGAATCATTGTGTAATAGGGTGTTACAAGAAGGCATCCTTATATATTTAATGTTGTTAAATTTTATTAGGGATCTATAGTGGAACTATTATTATGAAATACCCTTTTGTTAAAGTGAAATAACAATTTAAATAATAATAATATAATTCATTATATGAATAGAGATAACAGAAAACCCACAAACACAAAAATCATATACACATATAATGATATAGAAAATTATTGTTTTAAAGGTCTTGAAATTAATACATTTAAAATAATTATCCCTATTATGTTTCTAAAAACACAAATATTTAAAAAAATCCAATGATAAAGACTATGATAAATTCAAAAAAATGATCGTAAGGTCTATCCCTATCCCACCACATATGTTCTACACTATCTACCATCAACATTTGGTCATATGATAATTTCACAAGTCATATCCTATAACTATGAAGCATTATAATGTAAAAGTTATGGACTATGAAGGAAATTTGTCTGAATCAATATTCCTCCACTAATGACATCTATAAATATATTTATTCTCAGAAATAGTGAATTTTTAAATAAATAATCAATAAATGTACATATAATAAATAGAAAAATATTGTTCCTCCAGTGTCACCCATGATAGATCATGGTCCTCTTACCAGTGTCAAATGTCTCTAAAAATAATATATCATCAGCAATAAATTATAAATCCAATTCAGTGATACTATGAATTTTATATATTATGATACCAATAAATATTAAGAGGTTTTCCTAAACATTTCAAAGTATCTGGAATCATTGAAATAACGAGAGGAGATCCTAAGAATTCCATCTATCATTATACCCCTAAATCATAGGAATTGATATGAGGAATTAAAATAATCATGCTACCATAAAATCATAGGAGGAAATTATAGGAACTTCAGGTATCCATCTAGTTCCCAATTTTATAATGTAATCCTAGGTATACCATATATCAGGATTCTACCAAATCCTATGAAGTAATCTTAGCAATTCCATTAATTTTTTTCCTAATTCATCTCAGGATCTATGATAGAGTCATGTTGATATTATATATTTTCATTTATTAATTAATTTAAATATGAAGATATATTATATAATTAGATGATCATATGGTGTACCCTATGAACCCTTGAACAGTTAAACTGTCACCACATTAATTTATTGAAGCCCTATTGTCACCAATTTATTTAATATTTTAACCCAATGGATTCACAAATATTATTTTGTGGATATTATTTAATTATAAAATTTCCATATGGATAAAAATCACATAGGGAAAGGTCTAAGTACAAGAAAATTGTTAAAATTTTATTTTCATTTTTTGTCAAGAATATATTATGTCGATGTCACTACAAATCAAATATTCTAATAAAAAATATGAAATTGTTGGATAGATTAATTTATACCAATATTATTATTTGAAAAATATACACATTATATATTTGAAAAAAATTCATGCTCAAATTAATAGAATAATATTTTAGTTTAAAACCGAAATTGGATAGAAAAGTTCATACATAGTTCAATATGATGAAATAGAACTAAAAATTGAAAGTTGTTGGATTCATAGTATAAACTATACCTTAAACATCGTAAAATATAAAATGGTGCTTATGTCCATTGAAAACTAGGGAGATGTGACCTTAACAAGGTGAAAAAAATGAGAATGATTTTAGTTCAATGCATAATATATTGGTTTAAGTATTCATATAATCTATTATCTATATATTATTCCAATTTATTAACCCTTATTACTATTTTTTAGAAAATAAAAAAATTTAAATATTTTTTGAAAATATAAGAAACACTCATTACCCTTACATTAGGGGTGTTTTCCTTGTATAATCGTAACAAATGGTTACCCTGATGTATGTTATTGACTACAATTATATTTTTCAAAACATATGGGTGGTCACATAAAATATCTTAAACATGAATTTATCTATGTTTAAAATTATGTTCACCCTTATTCATAATGTCACATAAATGTAATATGTCACGAACCAACCCGGATCGACCCTGAACCAGTCACCCAAGCTAGTCAGCGACATGGCCCAAAGGGCGTTCCCAATCACCTCGGGATGGCAACTAGTGTCGGGCATCAAAGTATACATGAGGGAATGATTTAAGCCCAAGAGAAAAAACCAAGAACGGATAAATAAGTAGAACAAACAGAGCATGCAGCAGAACAACAACTAAAAATTAAATAAAAAAAGAACCGATACAGATACAAAGTATCACTAAAAAGAAAAAAACTGGAAACAAGACCCTGCTACAATGATCTCCGTGGGACCCGTTGTTCACCTCCAACCAAAAGCCCAAAACTGCTACCACATGAGCAACCACTAAGAAAAAACCTGAACAACAGCTGAACCTGCAACTGAAATGGTAAAGGATAAGAGTGAGGACAAAAATGCTCAGTAGGGATGCCAAAAGTAAACCACAGAATCCAAGTGTTTTCTAACTTAACGTTGTCTGATGACACAAGTTTGGAAATACAATTATTAAAATAATGTTTTTCCATTTAAACAAAATAACACATATTTCCCACTATGAGAACTAACCCACACCATATATTATTTCAAAAACAGTTTATCATTTGATAAATAAAACCAAACAAGTGATATCAGGGTTATACAAAAAAGAGATAGGTAAATAATAAATGCTGAAAATAAGTCAGTGTAGGAGAGAAATAAACAAGCAATACAAGCTGAAAATAAACTAGTGTAATAGAAAATAAACAAGAAATACAGGATATAGCCATGGGAGATCCTAAACATCCCTAGACAACCCCTGGATGAAATCGGTTTGGAACCACCAACCGGCGTATGGTGAAGCCCCATAGTCTATAACCCACTGATCGCCCTCGCGAAAAAATCAGTGGAAAATCCAACCTGGCCTCTCTATCTACCAGGGGGAACTAGCCCCTCTAATCAAGGCTAGTGAGCAACCTTCACTCGATAATCTATAAGATGCACAGGATCCCATGGTGGTTATAATAATACTGTGTAGGTAGGAAGGCCCTTGTTCGCATGACTCATCTCACCGCACTTACCTTCCTCAAACACGGGCACTTCCTATACATTCACCCATAAAGGGTTACACTAGACAAAAGCACCTCATATATGTGTTCAATCATTCACATTAAACAAAGTGCTAAACGGGCCATCACATCATGTTCATATCGAAACCATTTTCTAAAATAAAAACCATTTAAGGTTTCCAACTAGGCACACACATTTATTCAAAATATATTTCGAACACCACTCTTACATTTACAATTCTAAATGAACTCTCAATTTCAAAACATACATTCAAACACTTTAAAAATTATCAAACATGATTTTACCCTTTTTTGACCCACACCAAAACATGTTTCAAACCGAATGACCAAATCTTAAAGAACACATTATAAACCATGATTTCTAAAACACATACAGAAACACTTTGCCAGCCCACATTTAAAATACTCTTTAGAAACCACTCAAGGGGGATATCTTTCTTTGAAAACTAAAATCCATTTAGATAACTAAACTTCCATGAAAACACCAATTTCCTTAAAACCCTAACTGGCCACCTACTTTATTTATAGAACATAAAAAAAATCCATAAAAAACATTAAACCTTTTCCAACACATTTTAACATGATTAGTGTGCTATACCAATATGAAACCATACACACCTGAAATCCTCTTTTGAAGATAAACGCACACCAAGAAAACATTTTAATGTATTTCCTCAAAAACCACCACTTACCCATATTATTTTAAAGGAACTCCAAATAAAAAATTGAATTCATTAAACCTTGAAAAAAGTGTTTTAACATAATATCTAAGTCATAACACAACCAATCCAAGGTCATTAATAAAAATAATCCGTTGCAACATAATAATGGTGATACATTTCATAAGGGATTAATTCCTTCTTAAATAAACACACGAAATTCAAACAAGGTTTCCAGATATCGTAAAGCTATGCAATTTACACTAAAACCCATTTAAAACCTATTTTTAACAAATCAAATAAATTCCAAATTGCTATAATATTTTAATTAAGCATGCCATAGAGCTACGAAACTATTTTATAAATTTATTTAAAATGGAAAGCATCAAAGGAAAGACTTTAAGAAAGAAAACCTTGGAAACACATACCGAAACCTTGTGCGATTGGAATAAAAATTCAACGGAAGGAAGAATGACGCCCTATAGACAAAACAGACACACTAAATAAAAAGGAAACCCAACATACATATTAACCCAAACATTTAGGGTTCGACCAACAATAAACCCCACATGAAAACCCAAAAAAAATGAGTGAGGAGAGGAGAGAAAGGGGAATAGAACTCACCGGAAGGAATCACCAGAGGGAGGAGCAGGTGCCGGAAGGAGGAGGAGCTTCCAGAAGGCGCGCCGGAGGGGAGGGAGGCGTTCTTGAGAGGGTAAGGGGAAGAGGTCCATTTGAGGGAAAAAAAGAGAGATGAGGATGATGGGTTATAGGGAGGGTGAGAATGATTGGTAAAAAGAAAGAGGGAATAAATGGGGGGAGAGAGTGGTGCATGGAGAGTGGTGTGAGGGAATATAATAAAAAAACATTAAAGAAAATTAGTAATAGGAAGAGAGAGGGAAGGGGGTGGCATGATGGGTAAAAAGGAGGGGAGAGGCGTGGATGGTAAAAGAGGGAAGGGAGAAATTTGATTGGAGAGGGGGGTGAAAAAATAATAATAAAAGAATTAAATGGGATAGAAAGGGGGGATGCGTGGGGGATAATAAGGTGGATATGGGTTAGTGGAGAGAGGTAGGTGCGTGATTTGTAAAATAATGAGGAGGAGAGTGATTGGAGGGAGAGAATAAAAAACAGTGAATTAATAGTGGAAAGAGAGGGTAAAGGAGAGAGGTAGCGCATAAGATATAAAAAAATTAGGGAGGCCTGAGGGAAGGGGAATGGGGTGTGCATGGGGGGTTTATGGGGATAGTGGTGTGAGTGTGATTGATAAAAAAGGGGATGATTAAAACCCATAAAAATTAAAATTAAAAAAACATATAAAAATGAAGATGTTAATAATTATTATTATTATAATAATAACGATAATAATTATAACAATTTAAATATAAATAATAAAAAAAATTAATCCCAATATTTATAATAATTTTGTAAAAAAAATTATTTAATCATAACACCATTAATTTTCTTAATGATAATAATAACAACAACAATAAAAATAATCATAATGATAATCATAATTTTATTCATTTTATTTTAAATAATTATAAATATAATAAAAATGAATTAATAATTATATTTACAACCATTTTAATGATAATAAGATCGTTACCAATTTTAATTAAAAAAACATTTTTATCTACTCAATAATGTTGTGATTATTTTATCTTAAACATTAAATTTATTTCATTCTACTAAAGTATTATTATATTTAGTAATTGGTAACCGCAGGGGAATCTGGGCTGACCGCACAGTTACCACCAACCGTGTGGTGCCTGTGCACCGATCCGAAACTCACCAAAAACATCAAATGTCAAAAAATAATTAAACATGCACTCAACCTGCACATTGACGAGACAAACCGAAACCAAGAAATAAAAAAATAAAATAATTAAAATGTTGGGGTTTGACAATTCTCCCCACCACAAAACTTTCTTCCCCCAGAAAGTCACACAGCTGAAATACAACCAAAACTAATGTCAAAGACCAACAAAAATCTTTAGGAAAAAATGGCTCAATCTGACTATTCACTCTACGTTTTACTCCTGACCGACTCAAAGAGAAACCACCTAACAAATCAAGGGGATAACACAAGAGAGTTCTCCCCACCACAAGAATTCCCCTAACATAAGAATTGGAACTTAAACACATCGCCCCGGGGCGGGCAATGCGAGAACTTCCAACCAAACCTAACAAATTCTCCACATGAGTTGAACAGGACTACTGAGACTTAAACTGAAAACAACTACAAGGCCACCCGACATACCGGGCACCGAAATAAGGAATTACCTATAACACCACCATTGGAACTATGAATTACCCACACCGATCTAAAACTATCCAACACCTTGCATCTCTAAAAAATCACTAATAAAACCAGGACCAACCCACACAAGGTCCAAAAACACTAAAAAAACTAATGATTATAGATGTCACATTTAGAAGAATGAAAATACATTGATAACGAAAGGATAAGTTCATTGCACTATCACAACACAAAAAATGAACTTACAATAGCAGGAAAACAAGAACAAGGGAACCGATAATTTCCCTATTCCAAGACGAAATATAAAGAACCAAGTAAATGTATCACATCCCTTGGACATGTTGACTGTGCGCGAGCTTCACCCTGACACCTGAGGCTGGGGCTCTGATGACTGAAGCATCTTGTGCCTCACAGTCAGACACTATAATCCCCCAATCATAAATCCTTCCTCAAACAAAACATCCCACATAACATCCCCCGGTGACCCGAATTACCACAACAATGATAGGACTTAGGAGGGATGCGGTCTGATGGTTTGGAATTCCCAAACTAGCCATACTGATGGCACATCCACAAGCATCCTAACGAACTAGGTGTCAAGATCAACGAAGAGATCCTCTTAGGGAAGATTCCTCATACACACACTCTTTTCTAGATAGGGAACCTTAACAAAACAATCACCAGCTAATCCCCAAACTCCAACGATGATAAGACAACCAACCTCCACTAGTCCCAATCATAACCCTTAAACAAAACTGAAACTACGTGAACCATAACAACCTAGGGAGTTCCCAAAAACTCAAAGACACACTCCACTTCCCTCAATTCATTTCACCACCTCTACCAGTCCTTCAACACCTAAAAGGGAGATGAAACTTAAAATAACCGAATCCTGGACATGACTTATCGATGACACTGGGGACCTTTCTGTGTGGAATACTCTGAACAACACAAGAGACACAAAACCAAAACATTCCTCAACACAATAAAAAAGAACACCCCAAGCCAAGAAAAATGTCCCAGAATCCAATCAAATATAAACACAACCAAAAACCTCTTCCAAAATAACAATTTTTATTTAAATCTTAGAACTGTCTTATCCCACGATCATTTTTCAAATTTCAAAACAAATTTTCACAAGACAAAAATCCACTCAAGGAAATCAAATTTCCAAAACCTTTATATATATTAAAACGATCGCAAGGCATCCTATGGACAATAACATGTGTGTCCATCCATTTCCATACACATCATCCACAAACAAGTTCCACCACACACTTACCGTACACACCCACACACATGTAATCTTCCATAAAGAGTACCAAGGACAACATCCTTTCCTCATCAAAACCAAGCATTTACTAAAATGCTTCCCATTTCAAAACTCTCTTTACCAATTTAAAATCATTTTAGAGATAACATTATCATTTAAAAAAATCCATTTCCATTTCCAAAAGCACGCTTTCACCAACCAGAACCAAATAGAGTAAAACTTACAAAGAACCATCAGAATGAGGAACTAGAAGTTACACCTAACCCGACGACATGGTAGTGATCCATGCCACAAGTAAGTGTCAAAAATAATGAGGAACTTAATCCATGTACTCGGACTCCACATGGGTCACTACTCCATGTGAAATCATGTTGTAACAACAATTTTCCTCTGTTGTCATCCCTCAATCCAAAACGAAGGCAAAAAGACTCACGTCTCAGACTACCCCTGGTAAATCGAGGTTTGAAACGAGCAAGGGTCCGTGACGCCCTTCCCGTACCTATCTATTGATTCCCGAAAGTCCTAATCTCCAACTAACAGACACCCCAAATAACAAGAACCTCCTCTGATACCATTTTGTCACAAACCAAACTGGATCAACCCTGAACCGGTCACCCGAGATGGTCAGCAACATGGGCCGAAGGGCGTTCCCGATCCCCCTAGGATGGCAACCATTGTTGGGAATCGAAGTATACATGAGGGGACGATTTAATCCTAAGAGATAAAACCAAGAACAGATAAATAAATAGAACAAACAGAGCATGCAGTAGAACTACAACTAAAACTTAAATAAAAAATAACCAATCCAGATACAAAGTATCACTAAAAAGAAAAAAACCGAAAATAACACCCCACTACAATGATCATTGTGTGACCCCTTGGTCACCTCCAACAAAAGCCCAAAACTGCTCCCACATGAGCAGCCACTAAGAAAAAGCTTGAACAACAGCTGAACCTACAACTGAAATGGTAATGGATAAGCATGAGCAAAAAAATGCTCAGTAGGGATGCCAAAAGTAAACCACTAAATCCAAGTTTTTTCTAACACAAAGTTGTCCAATAAAACAAGTTTAGAAATACAATTATAAAAATAAGGTTTTCCCATTTAAACAAAATAACACATCTTCCCCACTATGAGAACTAACCCATGCCATATATTATTTCAAAGAAAAATTTATCATTTTATAAATAAAACCAAACAAGTGATATCAGGGTATTAAAAAAAGGAGATAGGTAAATAATACATGGTAAAAATAAGTCAGTGTAGAGGAGAAATAAACAAGAAATACAAGGTGAAAATAAACAAGTGTAATAGAAAATAAGAAATCAATACAAGATGTATCCATGGGAGATCATGAACATCCCTATACAACCCCTGGAATCACTTGGTTCGGAACCACCTACTGGTGTACGGTGAATCCCCATAGCCTATAACCCACTGATTTCCCTTGCGAAAAAATCAGCAGAAAATCCTACCTGGAATCTCTATCTACCAGGGGCACCAACCCGTCTAATCAGGGCTGGTGATCAACAATCACTCGATAATCTATAAGATTCCAAAGAACCGATAGTGGTTATAATAATACTGTGTAGGTAGGAAAGCCCTCGCACACGTGACTCATCTGACCGCACTTACCTTCCTCAAACATGGATACATCCTATACATTCACCCATAAAGGGTTACACAAGACAGTAGCACCTCATATAATTGTTCAATCATTCACATTAAACAAAGTGCAAAATGGGCCATCACATCATGTTCATATCGAAACAATTTTCTAAAAAAACCATTTAAGGTTTCCAACCAGGAACCCACATTTATTCAAAATATATTGCAAACACCACTCTTACATTTACAATTCTAAATGGGATCTCAATTTCTAAACACACATTCAAACTCTTTACAATTATCAAACTTTATTTTACCCTTTTCTAACCCACACCAAAACATGTTTCAAACCGAATGGCCAAATCTTAAAGAACACATTATAAACCATGCTTTCCAAAACACTTAAAGAAACACTTTGTGAACCCACATTTAAAATAATATTTTGAAACCACTCAATGGGGCCATCTTTCTTTGAAAACTAAAATCCATTTAGAAAACTAAACTTCAAAGAAAACACAAATTACCTTAAAACCCTAACTGGCCACCTACTTTATTTATAGAACATAAAAAAATCCATAAAAAACATTAATCCTTTTCCAACACATTTTAACCTGATTAGTATGCTATACCAATATGAAACCATACACACCCAAAATCCTCTTTTGAAATTAAACTCACACCAATAAAACATTTTAATGAATTTCCTCAAAAACCACCACTTACCCACATTTTTTAAAGGAACTCCAAATAAAACATTGAATTCATTAAACCTTTAAAAATATGTTTTAACATAATAAAAAAGTCATAACACAACCAAGCCAAGTTCATTAATAAAAAAAATTCCGTAGCAGCATAATAATGGTGATACATTTCATATGGGATCAATTCCTTCTTAAATAAATATAAGAAATTCAAAAAAAGTTTCTAGATATCATAAAGCTATGAAATTTACAATAAAACCCATTTAAAACCTATTTTTAACAAATCAAATAAACTCAAAATTGCTATAATAATTTAATTAAGCATGCCATAGAGCTGAGAAACTATTTTATAAGTTTAATTAAAATGTCAAGCATCAAAGGAAAGACTTTAAGAAAGAAAACCTTGGAAACACCTACCGAAACCTCGTGCGATTGGAATAAAAATTCAATAAGAGGAAGAATGACGCCCCATGAACAAAACGCACACCCTAAATCAACAGGAATCCCATGATACATATTAACCCTAACATTTAGGGTTCGAACAACTATAAACCCCACATGAAAACCCAAAAAAAATGAGTGGGGAGAGCACAGAAAGGGGAAGAATAGAACTCACCGGAGGGAGGAGTGGGTGCTGGAAGGATTGCCGGAGGGGAGGGAGGCATTCTTGAGAGGGTAAGGGGAAGTGGTCCGTATGGGGGAAAAAGGAGAGATGAGTGTGATGGGATATAGGGAGGGGTGAGCATGATTGGTAAAAAGAAAGAGGGAATAAATGGGGGGAGAGAGTGGTGCATGGATAGTGGTGTGAGGGAATAAAATAAAAAAACAATTAGTAATAGGAAGAGAGAGGGAAGGGGTGGTGTGATGGATAAAAAGGAGGGGAGAGGCGTGGATGATAAAAGAGGGAAGGGAGAAATTTGATTGTAGAGAGGGGTTAAAAATAATATTAAAATAATTAAATGGGATAGAAAGGGGGATGTGTGGGGGTAATTAGGGGGAGATTGGTGATCTGAGAGAGGTCAGTGCGTGATTGGTAAAATAATGAGGAGGGGAGTGATTGGAGAGAGAGAATAAAAAACAATTAATGAATGGTGGAAAGAGGGGGGAAAGGATAGAGGTAGCACATAAGATATAAAAAAATGGGGGGCGTGAGAGAAGGGGTATGGGGTGTGCGTGGGGGGTTTATGGTGATAGTGGTGTGAGTGTGATTGATAAAAAAAGGGATGATTAAAACCCATAAAAATAAAATGAATAAAAATAACATATAAAAAAGAGGATGTTAATAATAATTATTATTATAATAAGAATGATAATAATTATAACAATTTAAATAGAAATAATAATAAAAAACATTAATGACAATATTTATAGTAATTTTTTTAAAAAAATATCTAATCATAACACCATTAATTTTCTTAATGATAATAATAATAATAACAATAAAAATAATCATAATGATAATCATAATTTTATTCATTTTATTTTAAATAATAACAAAATTAATAACAACAAAATAATAATTATATTTACAACCATTTTAATGATAATAAGATCATTACCAATTTTAATTAAAAAACATTTTTATCTACACAACAATGTTGTGATTATTTTATCTTAAACATTAAATTTATTTCATTATAATAAAGTATTATTATATTAAGTAATTGGTAACTACAGGGGAATCTGGGCTGACCGCACGGTTACCACCAATCGTGGGGTGCCCGTGCACTGATCTGAAACTCACCAAAAACATCAAATGTAAAAAAAATTAAACATGCACTCAACCTGCACCTTGACAAGACTAACCAAAACCAAGAAATAATAAAATAAAATAATTAAAATCTCAGGGTTTGAAATAATATATTAGATTTGATTACGTAGTGGTTTTCAGTAATGGTAATCACATAGTTATTGTGATGCCAAATATTTGCGTGAGGGTGGCCACTTATAATCCTTATAAAACCACATAAAAAATAAAAAAAATTCAATAAAGTCTCCCCTTAGTGTTATAATAGACTAATAATCCTATAAAAATATAGAAATAAATTAAACGAAACACTAGAAATATTATTTATTAAAACTGAAACAAATATTTAGAAAAATAATCCCGTAAATTCACATTAAAAAATACTTAAAATTTTCATCTAAAAAAATCCTCCAACAAATACAGCATCATGTAGAACCCTTCAAGACCATTCCTAATGTCCTTAATGCTGAAAAATTATCTTTAAAAATATCCTTTTATCTTCGTCAACCATGAAACATATCTCTGAACAAATATCATGAAATCCAAAACATCCATGAAGCCCAATTACACATGGTTGATGAAAGGGTTATCTTCAATTATCACACCCATACATCAAATCATGATGAAAAATGATAAATACTGAATGTATTGAATCAAAATTAATATTTCATATTCAGAAAAATAATCCTTATTTAAATGAAAATTCCAATATATAGAAAGTTCTAAAAGTCGAGATAATAACACTCGGCCTCTCTATTTATGATAATACCCATGTTTACACAAAATATAATCCTATAGAACCTGATAATATACATAAACATTACAAAAATTAAAAACACTCTTAAAAAATAAAATTTTAGGTTCAATGGAAAAATAAAAAAAACTATACGCTTTTCAAATAATTGAAATATGTTTACCAAAAAAACAGTTTCACAAAATAGTAAAGGTAAGGTAATTACTTTAAAGGTGTGGTGAAACGATATTTAGGGCTCATTAGATAATTCATAAAAATTCCTGATCAATATCATTATATAAATTCTTATTTTCAGTGTTGTTTCAAATATGTGAATTTTTGTTGACCAAAAATGGTTTGGTTTCCTTTTATTTTCCCTTGGATATATGAAAAAACATGGTGTAGTTATCTGATATTTGGATTCCATGTATCATTTAGTATAACATTATGAGTATCATGAAATGTAATTGGATATTTATTTTTTTCAATAGTGTATTTATAGATTTTCTTTCAATTTTATAACCTAATATTTATAAATTCTGTTATATGATTGATTACTAATTATTACTAACATCATACTTTTCCTAGGAAAATATTTATTATTACAATTTGGAATAATTATCCACTATTACAGTTATATAAAATAGTGGTACAACCATCTCTTTTTTAAATAATTAAAATGATCATATACTTATATCTAACTGGTTCCTCTAGATTTGAAATATTTAGATTGGTGATTTTATATCCCCACATGAATTAGTGGGATAATTATTCTAAAAATATGACAACTTGAATCTCTTGAATCATATTTTATCTGTATATTTTTTGGAAAATAATTTAATGAGGATTTAGTTTTATAATATCTATTGGTGGAAAATTTCATCAGATTAAGTTGGTTTTTTTATATGAAATGTGTTATCAATGAAAACATGTTATTCACTGGTGAAATTTAGATTTTATGTTAATGTAATATTTTGGATCAAAAAATGTCATTCAATTTTCCATTAGTAATAAATGTTTTATCATTCCTAAAATCCCTTTGTTTAAAATTAAATAATTTAGATTTTAATTTGAATTATGGATGTTGATTTAACATTTTTAAAAAAGAAAATATAATTTTTATAAAACAACTTGATTATTAATTTGATTTTAAATCCAAATAGAATTCTATTTTTTATTTGTGTGTATTTTACAATGATTTAGTTAGTTGTTTTCCAGATAATAATTTCTTTTTGAATAATTGGTATAATTTAATATAAAATTAATGGATCAAATATAAATTTATAGGTAACATTGAGATATATTTGTAAAAGATAATAAATTTTGGCTCATTTTTCTCTTTTTTTTATTTTTTTCTTGAAAAACCATTTATAAATTAAATTTTATTATTTTGGATGTTATTTATATAATAGGGAAGCTATAATTTGAATAAATATTATCTTGTATGAATCATCATATAATATATAAATGGTGGTATGGAATTTAATATTTAGAAAAGTTTATTATTTAATAATTAATATAATGATATTTAGGATAAATTTTTAGTTTTAATATATTTTTTCTATATATTTTTTTTAAATAGAGTTTTCAATGAGTATTTAATAATAGTGTCAATTTTTTAGAAAAAATAATTGTTCATAAAATAGTCTCAATATAGTAATTTCACTTTTATGAAAGTATTCTGTTGTAAGTAAATATATTAAAAATAAATACGCTTTGATTTCAAACATGTAATACTTTTTTAAAATAAATTTCAGAAATTAATTTTTTTTAATATTAAAAATCCTTAAAACATAACGATTCTAGGAAAACCACAAGGAATATTTTCATTTATTCATAAAATTATTTAATAAACAGAATTTGGTTCTGTAATAGAAAATTTAAATTTTTTGAAACTCAATGGAGAATTTGTACATATTATCATTGATATAATTTTTTAGTCTTGTGAAATAACTTCTTGTTAGTAAAATTAATATTTTAATAATTTATATATTTAGAAATATAATTTTTTAATAGATTAAAAAATTTGAAAAATGGTTTAATGTTTCACCCAAGTATAGTATATTCGGTTTTATTCATAAGTTATACGTCAATGTAATTTAAGAGTACAATGGTTATGAGAGGATCATTGGTGGAATTTGGTATAATGTCAAATATTTTATCCTATTGTAATTTAATAAAATAATTTTCAAATTTGAAACTCCCATATAATATCCACCTCAATATGATTAAATTCATTGGATAATTTGTTTTAGTACTGGTTAAATTTTTATGTGTTTCGTCTTTTAACATTCCTCTAGGGAATGTTTTTAATTTTTTTATAAAGGTATTAATTTATAATATTTTTATAATTTATAAATATTCATTGAATGCATTTTGGATAAACCATAAATTGGATCCTTATTTTTATGTTCTTCTTTACCATGTTATGTTACTGATAAAAAATAAATAATGTTTAGGTATGTATTTTCACAATAAATAAACTATATATAATATAAAATTTAGAAACTAAATATATATTGGTTTAATTTTGTGATTGTGGAATTAAATAAAAAAATATAATAATAAATTATTCTTAGTGAAAAAATATAATATTTCATATATATATATATCTTTCTTTAAAAATATGGGAATATGTATATTTCATATTTTATAGGTTAGATATAAAAACATTAATGGTTAAAAAAATTAGGATCAACCCTATCCATTCAAAGAGGTCCATGGAGAAAGCCTCGTAGTGTAAGGAAGTATAGCCTTAGTAAAATATCGATTGACAAAATGTGAAATTTTTTATTGAAACGTTATGGCCCATGATAAGGGAGTAAATATTTGGATTGAATCAGTTTTATTGAGTGTAGTTATGTGGTGGTAGATCAATGAGTAACACCTATACACAAAACATATTCTAAAAACATTCTTTAAAAATATCAATTCATATATGATAGAAAATACAAACCACTCCTTATTGAAAAGTTGACTTTGGAAAATGGTGACTTCCACAATAATACTAAAACTATGGATTTTTCATATTATTCATGTTTGACCCAAAAAACACTATACAGAATACATATATTTAACATGATCTATATATTCGAATACAATTTTCAAACCACTAAAAATCCTATAAAATCATATTCTTGAAACATATAATCTTCAATGACCAATAAAACCTCAACATCCCAATGTATCATTATTCCTAACCATAAAAATTATCCCCTTGAAATGTAATTTCATCCACCTAGTGCAATTTCCATAATCTAGAAAAATACCCTAAATTTATACCGTGTAATTTCAAGAATCCTATATAGATAACAACTCACCTATAAAATTTATTAGATTAATAGAGTGACATGATATTTCAATGAAACTACTTGATGATCATATGTGGTCATTGAATGGTTTACATGAACACATGGTAGACACACAACTAATTTTGTGAAAAGAAAATATTTTTTAATTTTTCTATATAGAAAAACTTAGGGGATGGTAAAATATGATTTCTATTTAAAATCATCCCAAAAAGAAAGAAAATAATGGATCATATGGGAAATAATTTATTGAGATGAAAACTAATGAAGTCATTTATATAAAGGTATCCCCTAATTGGAAAAATCATTTTAATTGAATCTAATTAGTAAATATTTTTCTACCCATATATATAAAATGAGATGAAGACCTCTTATGTTAGGGTTCCAATTAATTTACATCTTTATACTGTAAAGGTATTTATGTTTAAAAAAATTAATTTTACATTTATTTTATGTTTTGGACTTTTCCACTATAATAGGTTTTTTCTAACTTCATCTTCTACTATTATTATATTGTGTCCTGTTATACATATCATTACATATTTAAAACAACATGATGTTTGATTTCTAATAGGAGGAATGTTTTTGGAGGATTTATTCATTATTCATTGATTTCCCCAATCTTTGATTGCGTCATATTTTAATTGGTTTTTGACGGTTCAATTTTTCTGTTGAGGGTAAATATAGAAATAAAAAAATTACCATTAGTTATTCAATTGGATTAATTACATCATCAAATTAGGATTTCACGGTATTACCCAGAGTTATTGCATCTATTATGGTATTATATGTGTCAAAAACTAAATGATGTTTAATAGGATCATGTGGAGAGTAGTGATATTTCTACATCCATGAAAAATTTTTCACATAACACTATAGAGTATGTGAGACATGGTGGAACTAAAATATATCTAAATATTCTCAAAGTCATTCAATCCTAGTGGAAGGTGGTGATCCTGGAATGATATTGATTGGACCACGAATAAAATAATATTGAAATCATTGGATAATGAATGAATTATGATTTACTAACAAGGAATGATCTCTTTCTATCTATGTCTTATATGCTATTGATTACATCTAATTCACTTTGATTCACACTTATTTCCCATACCTTTATAAATCATAAAATAAATAACGCAATAATGAGTGATGGATTATTTGTGAAAACATGGGTCCCTTTATTAGAATATGGAGAGAAATTGTGTTTAACTATGATTAATATAAATGATTTTTACATGGGAATAAAAAATCCTTTAACAAAATTGGACTAGTTTCTATGTATTTTAGTTGACTCTGCCATTTTTATTATTGTTATATAAATATAAATATATATATTTTCAAATTATTAAAATAAACTATACAATATAAAAATAAGTAATAATTTTTCATCTCATCGGTGTAATTAGTTATATTTTGCATCTACTTATAAGGAAATTTAATGATTTATAGAATTTAAATTATGTGTTGAGGGTGTGATGATAACATGTTTATGATATTAAGGATGAAATTATGTAACTGGAAATACATGAGGATAAGGAGGAACTTAAAGCACATATATTTCCACTCAAATCCATCTTCACGATAGAGGTTTTTCAAAAGGAAAATGATCTCCTAGAATAATAAATAAATATATCATAACATGCATTAAATTTATTTTATTTTATTACTTATTATTTTATCTATATTGTAACACCCTTAGTGTTTTTTTTATATTTAGTCCATATATTCAATGAGTTCAATGTAAATAAATTAACAGTAGACAGCTTAATGAAATAATGAAGTTGTAATGTTAGAGATTAAGTATCCTGTACTAAAGTAGTTACTTCATAAGAAAATTATAATACCACCTAGTTGTTGAAAACAGAATATATGTTTAGGATAATTTATAACTTTTCTTCTCTATCTATCCTCATTTTTTATACATATTATGCACAATGGGATGATTTATATTTATCTTGTTGGTTTTCATCCCCCATTTTCACATAAATACATTTAAAATAATATAATGTGTTGGATCACGTCAAATAAAACACATATCTCATAATTTTGGGGCTCATCAATTAGAATCATGGTTGTAATAATTATAATCAGAATAATGGTTGGGGAGTTACCCTAAAATATATTTTTCACCCTTTCTCATTTTTAATTTTTTTTACATTAAATAAATATCAATTTATCTTTTGATTTCATAATAATTAGTAGATAATCATCTTAAGGGAATATAAATCAAGACACCTAACATAATTACATGGTCATACCTCTATATAAAAATTCATATTAATTCACTAATATTTTTATATTTTATCATTTTAAAATTTAATAGTGAAATATATGTGTTATTATGTGGGGATAATATATATTTAGTTATTTTTGTTTTTATTATTTTTTTATTCATTCATTATTTTCCATTGTATAAAAGGTGTGTTTTATTTTTCCTCATATGAGTATATTTTTTTTAGCTTTCCATCAATCATGATTCAATATAGCAAATATGTATTCTCATGTTTAAATATTTGAAAAAAAAAATACTAATTTATAATGGTTTTAAATAGACAAAAAATTATATATATGCATTAAATTACAAAAAATTAATTTTCATTAATAATTTTATAAAATATTTATAAATAAAAACTAATTACTTACCATCAAATTATTGAAATTCATTTAAAGTGGAGTGGCTTTTGATTTGGGATTATAAATAATTTACTCAATATTTACAAGGTACAATGTTTGAGTCTATATGAAAAATAATAAAATCGAAAATTAATATATGTTAAAATACGAGAACTGGTTTTCCAGACATTATTTTCATTCATTTTTTCTCAATTGTTGAATAAAAATATGTTAATAATTTATTGTGTATGGAGTGATATGGACGTTAATATGAATACTATACTTGAATGATCAATTGGAAAAAATATTTTTAAATCTAACTAAATAATGGGGATTTAATGTTTCGAAAATATGAAATGAGACGAGTATATTTAATATTATTAAAGTATATAGTTTATTTCATGTAAAAATATATATTTAATTAAATCTATTATAATTTACAATTTATTGAAAAAACCTAATGAAGATAATATATTCCATTATGAAAAGGAATAATCAAAAGTAGTTAGAGGGATTCTTATATATTTTTTATATATTTTTTACAAATATCAACTATAAATAGATCCTAAATAATGTTAAAAAATGGAATATTTTTTAAATTTTTATAGTTTTATTTTTCATCATGAAGATAAAATGGACATAAAAATTATTTTTAATGATAAAATATTATTTTAATATTTTTAGAGATGAATTAAAAAATATGGGAATATAAATAATTCATGGTTTGTTGGATATACATGAAAAAAATAAAGAACATGAATAAAATTAATATTATCCCAATTTATTCAACCTAATATATAGTGTCGTAATAAAAGGTTAAGATAAACCAGCCCGAGGAGAATCCCATGTGATAAAATTGTAACTATACCCTATGAATGGTGAGGATCATGATAAGGGAATAGTGGGTGTACCCAAATATGGATTTCATAAATATGTAATGAAACACAAACCCCCAGACTAACACCCATAAATTCATTTTTAGATATGAATTAGAAACTATGAGAATATAAATAACTAATGGTTTGTAGGATATACGTGAAAAAAATAAGGAATGTGAATAAAATAAATATTACCCCTATGTATTCAACCTAATATATAGAGTCATAATCAAAGGGTAAGTCAAACATGACCGAGGAGAATCCCATGTGATAAAAATGTAATAATCCCCTAAGAATGATGAGGTTAATGATAAGGGAAGAGAGGGTGTACGAAAATATGGATTTCATAATTATGTATTCAGACACCAATCCCAATAGTAAAACTCATAAAATTGTTTTTGAAGAAAGTGTTGTGAGTCATGGATAATAAAAGATTAACAACTCCTCTTTTAATAGTAATGTTTGACATGGGTGATTTACTTTATAACATTAAAATTTTTTGTTGTGATTAATTTAATATTCTCCAAAAAGAACTATTGTATTTATAAAATTCATTTAATTGTAGTCTCATCCTTTACAAATGATTTGTAGACTATAAAAGTTCCTTTAAAATATTCCAGAAAAACTACGATCTTCTAATACACCATACTTTCAATCCATCAGATCAACAATATAACATCATAATATTCATACTCAACATATCTCATGTCCAATAAAAACATACTATTAACCCATTCATAGTTCATACTCTATATTTTAATTTTCTCATATTATCTAACATAATTTCGGAGATCCCATGAATGTAAAAATTTGGATGGTACCTTCATAAGATGACAAGACTCATAGGATAATTCTCAGATCCTTTAAAAAGGTCAGTTTTTACCATTTAATTAATATATTTATCACAAGTAATATTTATAATAAATTTTATACAAATAAAATTTCATTTAATTTATTTCATTGGTGAGATTAAATAATTTATACAAATTATTTCCACATTCCTATACACTAGTAAAACATGAACCAATAGATCAGGGTTTGAATGACATATCAAGAGCAAGAATCAAAAGTTAGAATACATGGAAGGATTTCTCACAGTTAAAACATGCTGGTTATATCCCATTAATTTATTATTTATTTCTCACTTGTATATAAATATAAGAAAGAATACATATTTGGGATCAAAATTTTTATTATTAATATTTTAAAATCATTTTTGTAAAAATTTATTATAATTTTTAATTGTTAATAGACAATGATATTATATTCATTAATAAAGACTATTATTTCTTATTATTCTCGAAATTGTAATTCTATTTTCATATCATCCCCGAAATTATCTCTTATACTCTCTATGTTGATTATGTTATAACATGATTCTTGGTCTCATGTGTGTTATTTACAGTTCTGCTAAGTATAAACTATTTAATTCATTTAGGGTTTGTATTTTTGTCAAGCTATAGGCATGTAGATGGTTAGCGTTGAAATATTCCATTATCCATAGGTTTTTCCAATCATATCTTTCCATAAACATAACAATTTTTATATGATGAATCATCTAAAACACGATAGAATGTGGTGGTAAGGTACATGAATAACACACAATGGGATCCAATTAATAGTTTTTCAATGGTTATTATCTTAGAATATGCATTACATAACACCATGGAGGATGTCAGACTTGTACTTCCTTGGATTTCATTTAACATATAATAATCCCTCAAATTATAGTTTAGGGTTGTGATCCATGATAGTATTTATTTGATCATGAAACAAATTTCCTGAAACCATCATGATAATGTTGGGCATATGATTTTAAAATCATTGAACCATTATTTTCCATTATATAAGTTATTATTTTTAATTCATTCATTTCATTTTGTTTTGCGACACATCACAATATATAAAATATTTTCCCTATTTCTGAAAATCACAAAAAATTAATTGAAACTAAATGTTTGTATAAATATTTCTTTTGATAAATAATAGGTCATCCATTGTGCTTTATTAGGTGTACTATAACTTTTATTTATTATTCTATACAAAAGGGATTTAATAAACATAAATGAGTCTTATGAGATTGAAATTTTTTAAAACATATATGTTTATATATATTAAAAATGAGGTATTATTATATAATTTGAAGACCATATGAAATGATTGTCCTTCACTTTGGAGTTAAAAAGATTAATTTTTGAACCCATAATTCACTTCATTCCATGTGTGAAACTCATTCTTGTTGAAGGTGAAGTACCATAGTATTCTGACATTGTAATAATTAATTTTTCATATTTAATAAAACTAATCACTAGTAAATATAATATATTAATATTCAATATTCAATAATATTTTTCAATATTTGAGTTTCTATGTGTATGGAGTATCTATAGAAGAAAAATGATTAGAAGATATTAACCTTAAATTAATGTACAATATCTGTAAAACATTTTGAACATTATCTAGTTTTGGAATCATTGGATTCCAAAATAATTATATAAAATATATAGAATCAATATTTTATTGGAAAACTCTTATTAAGTATTCGAATGATTTCATTAAATGGGACCAATAACTCCCATTTATTGGAAATATCTTAAAAAGATATTAAATAAATCAATGACCATTGAAATTTTATGTAATTTTTTATATATAGGGCATGTGCATTATATGTCCATTTATCATGTATTTTTTTGTATTTATATGTTATTATTATTGCAGATTATGTATCAAAATTGGTTGAAGCTACAGTAAAATAATATATATGCTTGATCTAATGTTTGTTATTTTGTAAGAGTTGACACCGTATTTATATTTATAATACCTCTTTGAATGAATAAAATGATGAAAATTGGATCATAATATTAGGTAATCATATGAAATATGGTAGAAACAAAAAACTCAAAAAAATAAGTCAGGGATAACAACCTTTACAATTTCACATGGTGGAAAAAAATCCCATAATGGAATAATTTTACCCCCAAATCCCATACATAACATATCATTAGACTAAAGAATTACCTAATGATTCAGTGCTCAATATGGGTGCATTGATCATAACATATTTGTTAATATGTGTGTCATAAATGGAAATCAGTCATAAGAAATAATCATAATAATTATCCAGGGAATTTAATGGGTTGTCTAATCTTTCATCATGTCATAATCAAAGGAAATTTTAAAAATGAGGCATTTGAGGAACAAACATAACAAAATGTATCACCCTATAAAGTGAGGGAAGAATAAGAAAGTTACATATGTTAGAGTGATATATATTATAATATCCAAAGTCATTATGATATGATTTTATTTTAAATTAATTCAATCTCTTTGATACCTTATGTTTCCTGTAACACCAGTTTTAAATGAAGCAAGTTAAAAAAATAAACATATTATTACATATACATAGTAAAAATACCTTGTCCATTATGTTGGTGGGCATGAATATAACTAAAGAAATTAATAAAATTATGTTTTTTAAACATTTATAAAATAAATTCTATTGTTAGATGCTGAATTGAATTAAAATAATAACCATTTTTTGGAAAAAATATTTTTAGTTTCTTCTGAAAACTATTATTCTTCTTAAATGTGGTTTCTTCAAAAATTAATAACATAAAATGAATATAATTAATTATAATTTTAGAGAATTTATTTTATAAAATTTATTAATTTTTGAAAATCATTATATTAAAACAAGTTGAAGTTGAATTTTTGTATTTTTCTAAAAAGTATCCTTCTTTGATGAAAAGTAAACAATATTTATTTTTATAAAAAATCTTTTTATTATTAGGAATATGATATAATCATATAATTTTAATGTGTGTTTAAATGTAAAATTAGTACAATTATATATAAATTAATCCAAATTAGGTCATTGGAATAATTTTTTTATATAATTTTTATATAAAAATCCTTTTCATCTTTTGATATAATTTCATTTTGAAAATTAATTTTTCTATATGTATGTGGTATTTATCATAAATTAGTTATTTCATATAAATGAGTGTAGTTTTTAAAAATGGGTTAATTTTTTGGAATCACCTTAATTTATATTATCTAATAAAGTCAAATAAGTTTTTGACCATAATGAATTGTGAAAATAGTAAAATGTATTTATCATGGATAAATTAAAAACGGGATTATCGAGTGGTTGAACTAAATAAAAAAAATTTAAAATTGAACAAAAAATTTATAATTCCAATTTTATAATGTTATTTTTTTTGTAACTTTTCTTCTAATGTTTTACTTTATGGATCATTTTTTCATGGCACAAATATGGGTATAATTATTTCTCCAAAATTCCAATTGGTTCATCTCCCTCATTTTTAAGTGGAAAACCCTATCTTCTCAAACAAAAAATATCATACCTCGTTATACGGACCAAACCCTACCCAGAAAACCTATATACTTACATAAAATCATCATATCATTAATTTATTGGCCAGATAGACAATCTATGATGGCATTTGGAGAAAACCAGAAGATATTTTTGTAACAACCCAATGTTTTTCCAAAGAAATTCCATTCTTATAAATATTTCATTAAATCACAAAATATTATTTGATATGTAACCGTTAAACATAACTTTGTCACTTCTGTGTTTGGAATTTTGAAAATCTCACATACACTATTGCAATCAGTAATTTAATTGGAGTCCGATAATAAAAACATAATTTTTTTGGGAATATTAACCTACCCTTGTGAATAGTAACATAACCTTATAAATAGTAACATACCCTTTTGAATATTGATATACCCTAATTAATAGTATCCTTACCTATGATAATATATAAATAATATTCAAGTTTAAAGTATGATATATCACTGTTTTAGAATAAATAAATGAACGGTTTTTAATACTAAATAATGATTTTAATTAAATATTAAAATAATCATATTTAGAAAATTATTGTTGAAAAATGGACTTCAATTATGTATTCTACACATTGAAAAATGGTAAGGGTGAATTTTTTATACTTTTAGGAAGTACTTGAATTTTTTGTGAATAGTAAAATACATTAATTTTCCATATAAATACACTATAGTGAAAATACACTATTCCTGACATCACAAGTGATTTTTGCACCCAAAAATATAACTCCCATGAATCTATTATTATTCTTGGTCATGGAATACTTACTATTCCTTTTCACGTGATGAAATAATAAATTAATGATTATAATATTTTGAAAACCCCCCTCCTCCCCACTACAAATATCACCCATTATTAACTCTTCTCTTCACTACTCTCAAACCTTTTACCTTGCCAATATTATACCAAAATCAATCCCCATGATACTCTCTAATGTCAAAAATCTCCCAACCTCTTCAAAATACCAAAACCACTCCCCTTAAGAGTTTCTCAAAGGAGGAAGTCTCAAGATGTAAATTCCTATTTCCAATTCATTCATTTCTTTTAAGTTATTTTCTTTTTGTTATTTCCTCACCTACCTTCACTAAAAGAGTATGATAACTCAAGTAACATAAATGTATTGGAATTTTTTCATTCTAATGGGATATTTCATTATCTTCCCTCCTTTCCTCACCATTTATTTGAAAGAAATTAAAGCTATGTTTGAGATTTGTTAACTTAGCAGATTCAAGGACAACGAATTTACAATTTCTAATATAATCTTCAATTATTGTCATGAAACCATTTGTGTTATAATTGAACCAGATTATTATTTAAGTAATATATCATATTTTGTTTCTGTAATCCTTTTTTACAAAATTTTATTAATTTAAAAACCAAAAACATGTTCTTTGTAATCAAACCCACTGATTGACAAAAAACGGTTATCACTATGGTTTTATATAATAAATAGACTTCACTCTAAGAAACCAAATTAAATTTAAATCCATATAATCTCATGGATGTTCACTAATATCATATAACTTCAATTCATAACAAACATATTCATCAAACATATTTATCCAAACATTAATATAATTGAACCGGTCATTAAAACAGAGTAAACAAACAAGCCCGGACAATGAAATTGAATTTCATAATCAATAAAAATGGTTATAAATTACCATAAAATTATTATACTAGTCCAAATAAATATAGAAGAAGTTCTGGAATTATTAATATATAAACCTAACTTGTTTATATAGGTCTATAATAACCAGTGGAGAACACCAACTGATTTTAGGTAATGGATCCTATTTACTTCACTCTTAATCAAGATTATCCACTATGATATGCCTTTTTATGTGTAATTGAAAATAATGGGGTATGTTTTTGAACCTCTCCCACACTTACTTCATGATTTATAAGTGATTAGAACCCTCTTTTCTCTCACATCAATCCCTCTTAGGTACACCCGACACCATGCCAATAAACTGTAACGAATTCTACCCGAACCCTTTTTGTTTATTCAGATTTCCATATTGTTCTTTAAATAAAAGTAAATTTATCTTATATTTTTATGTAAAAATTATAAATTCTGTTTAGTTTATGATATTCATCTATGATGACCCATTCATCACTCTCTTCCAAGGATATACTTGTTTTTAAAATATTCCCTCTTTAGAACTTTGTGGTATGCAATCTTCTTTTATGGGAACCTCCCGAATTTTAACCCATTTTAAAGTGAACTATATCCCCTCTTTTAGGTGACCATTATCATTATAAAATAATTATTTTATTATAAAAACCTTCTTGGTTCAATTATAGTTTTATATAAAAGATTTCCATCTATTCTATTTTAAAAGCTCTGTACCATTTTCCTTCAAATTGCACAAAAAGTTTAATGCAAATATTAATCAAATACATTTCAAATATGTTGTCCCTTATGTTTGACACCACTTACCCTGTAATATGCCAATTTTACCATATTAATGTCCTTGTATGTTCTAATCCTTTTCTTTAATAGAAACTTTCATGATACGCCCATTGGTTATGGTTTATTTCATGCTTGTGGTACCTAATTATTTCCATGGGTACCCTTATGTTTATATATGGTTTATTCTGTTTGATTATTTATATGGAATGAATATTTATGTGGTAATAATATTCATGAAAAGTTTGAGATGGGTGTTCCTAAATAGCACTCTAATACATTGGGTAATGTTATGAATCATGAGATGCGGTGTGAAATGGGATTGGAAATTAGCCTTGAACCATACTTAAATGGGGAACGGGATTGGCAGTTAGCCTTGACCCATACTAAAGAAATGTTTTATGAGTCTACCACATTTATATGATTCCATGTTTATAGTATCCCATGCTTATATGATTTCTTTTGTTCCATTCTTTGGATATCCTTATGTCATGCCTCTTAACTGTTGTGATTAAGATGTATCCTTATGTTCATTCTTTTACTGGGATTTTTAGGTCATCCCTTTGTTCATGCGTTCCCCAGTGTACCCTATGAATATATAAGGTCTCAAAGGAAGCATGGATCTCTTTAAGGAGATTGAATAAATACGTGTTTGTTAGCCCCTTGTTTTATGTTTTATGTACCTATTCATTAACAACACTAGACATAATGATCCTAGGCTTGTACTCCGATGTATAATTATTCTTAAAATTGTCTAATGGTTTATGTAAAATGATTGGGTTCCTATTGTTAGTATCAGATGATGGAATAGTTATATTTGGAAATTAAGAATAGATCCCCTTAGTGAGAACCTTAAAGATGAGACTATGTATAAGAAAATAATCATAAATTTTTGTGAGTATTGAGTAAGTGGTTTATCGAGGAAATGCATCCCTGTCTGGATATGAGTAGGTATAGGCAACTCTAGAACAGATTTATCTAGGATTGAAAACTCCAACAAGGAGTTTTGGGCTCGACCTACGGTATACTTGTATATGAAAACTGGCCTTGCCTCACTCTTGGATATGACACTCCCAAGGGATATTCTTTTCTAGATTCACAGGCTTAGTAAAAACCATTATTAAGGGACAAAAAAAGCCCATATGAATATATGTTAAGAAATAGATTGGGAATACCCACAATTTAAAACTAAGGAATCAAAAATTAGGATATACTTATTCTTTATAGCTTTATCCTTTTATGTTTAGAGTTTCCTTTTTAAACTCAATAGATAACTATTAGATACCTCTAACTATATTTCCTTTTTCATAGTTAATGGCGGGAAATTGAAGAACATGATTCAACAACCAATGTGACAAGAAATGTGAATATTTCTATAATGATATTCCCGATATGATAGGAACGGGTTCTCAAAACATCATGACAGTACTTGATCAGCTGGCTCGAGTTATTAATAATAACTTGAATCAGGAATAATTCCCTCCTCCTCCAAGGAAAGAGCATGTTCTCGTAGAATCCTTCTTGCAGCAAAGGCCTCCCATGTTTAGAGGATCTTCTGATACCCTCAACCCAGAACAATGGATTAAATATATTGGAAAGATATTCTTTATCCTCCAGTGATCAGAAAGAGATAATAATACTGGTGGTCTATCATTTTTATGGGGAAGCTGATTAGTGGTGGACACTGATCCAGAATAAAAATTCCCAAGAGGAAATTGATTCCATAGATTGGGATTAATTCAAGATGATGTTTTTAAACAAATATTTTACTCGAACCCTCTGTCTCAAGAAGGAAAGAGTGTTTCTTGGACTCAAGAAGAAGGAATATGAGTTCATTAGGGCTTATGAATCCATCTTTACAAGGCTTGGAAGGTATGTGTCAAGCTTTGTCATGAATACCAAAATCTTGGTGGATCGATTCTTTAACAGACTAAAGCCAAGTCTACAAAAAGCATTGTAGATTCGAGACTTCGACAGTTATGATGATGTTGTCCCTTGTGCCCTCAATGATGAAATAGAGATTGGAGACTCTCAGTGGTCTCATGGGCCTAGTGACAAGAAGCATAAAATGAAGAACACATGGGTTGTTCATCAATAAAATCCCATGATGGAATGAAGCCTGACTTTTACCCATGTAAAAGTTGTGGGAAGAATCATCCCGGTAACTATATGAAGGGAACAAATAATTACTTCAAATTTCGAAAGTTTGGTTATCTGGCCAAAAACTACTGAAGGGATATGAAAAATCATGCTAATATTGAAGAAGAAAGGAAGGTTCAAATAAACACTCAACGTGTAGTGCAGTGTTACAACTGCAAGGAGCATGGGAATTATGCGAAACATTTCCCTAATATGAGGGTTGTCGAATGCAATAAACAACTACCATTAAGGAAAAAAATGGATGGGCTTATGCTACCACTATTGATGAGGTGGAGTCCTACAACGATGTGGTGACAGGTATGCTAGTTATTCATTCAAGAATAGAAAATGTACTATTTGATTCTGGTTCTACGCATTTGTTTATGTCTTGAATGTTTAGTAGAACTATTCAAAACCTCCTCAAAAATTTTGAGAAAAATTTTTCTATGAGAATATCAAATGGGGAAATTATTGTGTTTATGGTTTGTAAATCCTCCCCGGTTAATGTTTGTGGAGTGAACCTCCCAGAAAATCTCTTCATACTTCCTTTAGTGGATTTCGACTCTATCTTGGGAAAAAATTGACTATTATTATACAAATCCAACATCAAATATCAGTAAAGGGAGATCACTCTTCATATCCCAAATCATCATCCAATTCATTATATGTGTTTGGAGGAAGAAGAATCTCATTTAGAATCATCATCTCAAGTGTGGATATTACTGCCTTGTGAGTAGGCATATCTAGCTCAAATGATTGATACAAATGATAGAATCATGTTTGAAGACATGCCCATCACGAGGGATTACACTGATGTATTCCCCAAAGTGTTGATTGGTCTTCCTCCTAACCGAGAGGTTGAGTTATCAATTGAACATATTCCTAGATCTCTTCCTATCTCAAAGAATCCTTACAGAATGGCCATCGTAGAGTTGGAAGAGGTGAAGAAGCAGTTACAAGAGAATATGGAGAATGGTTTTATATGCCCGAGTGCTTCACCTTTGGGTGCGTCAGTCCTCTTCATCATAAAGAAGGACAGATCAATAAACCTATTCATTTATTATCTTGATCTCAATAAAATCACGATAAAGAAAAGGTATCCCCTACCAAAGATAAATGATTTGTTCGATCGGCTTCATGAGGCCATTTATTTCTCTAATGTGGACCTTCGATCAGGATATCACCAATTAATGTTTAAAAAGGAAGATATTCCCATAAATTCCTTTTTAACGAGGTATGAAAACTATGAGATCATAGTGATTCCCTTCGAACTCACTAATGCTCCATCAATTTTCATGTATTTCGTGGACCCTTCCAAGACAAAGGAAATTTAAGTGTGGCCTAGGCCAACATCTGTAATGGAGATCCGCAGTTTTCTGGGTCTAGCTAGGTATTATTGAAGATTTTTGAAGAACTTCTCACAATTTTTAAACCCAATGAACTAGCAGCCACAGAAGTGAGTAATGTTTGTTTGGGAACAGGATGTGAAGACTATATCAAGGAGATGAAAAGGAGGCTTATCACTACACCATTACTCACACTACCTATAAGGGAAGAACTCTTTGTGGTGTATATTGAATCTTATAAGAAGGCATTATGCCGTTTGTTAATGAAAAATGATAAATTGATATCCTATTCCTCTCAGTAGCATAAAATCCATGTAAAAAATGATCCCACGCATGATCTGGAGTTGGAAGCGGTGATCTTTGCGTTGAAAATATGGCGTCATTATTTATATGGGTAGAAATGTGAGATATATACTGACCACAAGAGTCTAAAATATATATTCACATTTAAGTATCTTAATATGTGCCAGAGAAGTTTGATAGAGCCCATCAAGGATTATGACTGCCCAATCCACTACCATCCCGGTATGGAAAACAAGGTGGAAGATGCTCTAATTAGAAAGGATCATGTATATTCATCAATGATGAGAATTGAAAAGGATCTGGTCTTTTTATATTTTCAAATGATAGACATGGGAATAATTAAGGGAGTAACATCATCAATCCTTTCTCAAATTATTTCTCAACCATCCCTCTTAGAGTAAATAAAGGATTCTCAAAGAATGGGTGTAGAACTTCTGAAAACGGTGGAAGCTCTTAAAAAAGGAAAATCCTCTGATATCAAAATTGATGAGGTAGGAGTTGTAAGATTTGGTTCATGATTATGTGTACCATAGGATCCAGAGATAAAGAAAGAGTTTCTCAGTGACGAACATTGCTCAACCTTCTCTATCCACCCATGGAGCACAAGGATGTATCGAGATCTCTGAGAAATTTTTTGATGGGACAATATGAAAAGAGAGATTGATGAATATACATCAAAGTTCCGGTTATGTCCGCAAGTGATGGATGAGAGCCAAAATTCTAAGGGGATGATTCAACCACTACCCATACTAGCATGCAAGTGGGTGAACATTACCATTGACTTTGTCACTGGACATAAATGGACTTCAAGATGAAATAATTCTGTACGGGTTAGTGTGGATCGTCTTACAAAGACCACTCACATTAACATGGTTTGAGAGGACATGACATTGGATAAAATTGCATAGATTTAATTCAATAATGTTTTAAGGATGCATGGAGTACCACTATCTATTGTATCCAATCGTGATATGAGATTCACTTCGAAGTTCTAGAAAAGTCTCCATCATGCTCTAAGCACTAAACTAAACTTCATCATGGCATATCATCCTCAAACTAATGGCCAATCTAAGCGAACTATTTAGACACTATAATTCATGTGGAGGGCATGTTCTATGGAATTCAATGGAGGATGGGACCAATATCTTCCACTGGTTGAATTCTCTTATAACAATAGTTTCCACTTGATCATCTGAATGGCACCATATGAATCCCTTTATTGGAAAAGGTGCAAACCACCGGTGTGTTGGGATGAATTTAGTGAGCATAAGCTGAGGACCTGAAATGGTCATAGAAATGGTGGAGAAGGTGAAAACCATTCGGCAACATATCAAGGTATCTGAAAGTTGACAGAAGAGTAATGTAGATAAATGTCGATGACAACTTCAGTTTAAAGTGGGAGACAAGGTATTTTTACGCATATCTCAATGAAATAAGGTCATTAGGTTTAGAAGTAAAGGGAAGTTAGGTACCAGGTACATCGGCCCCTTTGAGATCCTTGATCGAGTCTGAGATATGGCTTGTCAATTGGCACTTCCACCGACCATGTCTAAAGTACATGATGTATTTCATGTATCTCTCTTAAGGAAGTACTTATGAGACCCTTCACATGTACACTCTTCATAGGTGGTACAGTTGTAGGGTGATCTTTCCTATGATGACATCCAGGGAAGATCTTGGATCGTAGAGACAAAGTTCTACGCAACAACACTACTAATCTGGTCAAGGTACTATGGTGAAACCATAAGTACAAAAAGGAAACATGGGAATTTGAGGAAGAAATGAAGGAAAAGTGCCCAGAATTGTTTTTCTCCTAGAATGTGAAATGAAATTTCGAGGGTGAAATTTTTTATGGGGGGGGGGAAATGTAATGACCCAATTTTTTTCAATGGAAATTAATTTCTTATAAATATGTCATTAAATCACTACATAATTAAATACTAAGTTCTAGGTAACATTTAAACATAATTTTGTCACCTTAGTGTTTGTAATTTTGAAAATCTGACATACACGGTTTTAATCAATAAGTTATTTGGAGTCCGATATGAAAACTTATTTTTTTGGTGAATAGTAACCTACCCTTATGAATAGTAGCATACCCGTATGAATAGTACCATACCCTTATGAATAGTGATATAACCTAATTAATAGTATCCTTACCTATGATAATATATAAATAATATTCATGTTGGATGTATGATATACCGATATTTTAGAATAAGTAAATGAATGGTTTGTGATAATAAATTATGATTTTAATTAAATATTAAAATAATAATATATAGAAAATTATTTTAGAAATATAGACTTCATTTTTTGATTCTACACGTCGAAAATTGGTTAGGGTGAATTTTTTAGATTTTTCCGAAATACTTGAATTTTTAGTGAATAGTAAAATACAATAATTTTCCTTATAAATACACAATATTGAAAATACACTATTCCTGACATCACAAGTGATGTAAGATCCAAAATCTTAAACTCACATGCATTTATTCCTATTCATTGGAATGGAATACTTACTATTCCTTATCATGTGATGAAATAATAATTTAATGATTATAATATTATGAAAACACTCCTCCCCTCCAGTATAAATAGCACCTATTCTTACCTCTTCTCTTCACTACTCTAAAGCCTTGTACCTTGCCAATATTATACCAAATTATCTCCCCAACTCCTCCCCCACGTCCAAAATCTCTCAGCCTTTTCAAAAAAACCAAAACCTCTCCCCGTAAGAGGTTCACAAAGGAGGAATTCTCAAGAGGTAAATTCCTCTTTCTAATTCCTTCATTTATTTTAAGTTCTTTACTTTTTATTTCATTCCTCACCTCCATTCACCCAAATAGTATGATAACTCCAGTTACATAAATTTACTAGAATATTTTCATGCTAATAGGAAATTTCATTATCTTTTATCCTTTCCCTGCCTTTTATTTGAAGGAAATGAAAGCACTGTTCGAGATGTGTTAATTTTGCACATTCAAGGAAAACAGTTTATCCATTTCTATTATCATCATTAATTAATATTGTCATGAAACCATTATTTTTGTATTTTAACAAAATTATTATATAGGTAATATATCCTATTTTTGGTTATGTAATCCTTAATTACAAATGGTTTTAATTTATAATGAAAAAACAAGTTCTTTTTATGGTTTTATATAATAATTTGACTTCACTATAAGTAACAAAATTAAATTTAAAACAATGTATTATCCTGGATGTTCACTAATATCAAATAACTTCAATTCTGGACAACCACTTTCATATTACATGTTTATACAAACATAAATATAAGTGAAGCGATCATTAAAACTGAGTAAACAAACGAGCGCGAACAAGGAAATTGAATCTCATAACCAATCAAAACAGTTATAAATGAACATAAAATGATTATACTAAACCAATTAAATATAAAATACTTTCGGGAATTATTAATTTGTAAACCTAATTTGTTTTTTCAGGTCTTTAACAACAAGTGGAGGACACCAATGGATTTATGGTAAGGGATCCACCTAATTTCACTCTTAATCAAGATTGTCCTCTATGATATGCATTTTTATGTGTTATATTAAATGATGGGGTATGTTTTATAAACACCCCCATACTTCCATTATTATTTACAAGTGATTAGAAACCCTTTTTCTCTCTCATCATGCCCTCTTAGGTACACCAGACACCATGCCAAAAAATCGTAACAAAATCTACCCGAACCGTTTTTGTTCATTCGGTTTTCTATATCATTATTTATATAATAGTGGATTTATCTTATTTGATTATGTAAATATTATAAATTATTTATAGTTTTACAAAATTCATCTATGAATACCCTTTCATCAACCTCTTCCAGTGATATACATTTTTTTAAAAAATTCCCTCCTTAGAACTTTCTGATAAGCAAACCTCTTTTAAGGTAACATCCCAAATTTTTCCCCAATATCAAGTGAACTATATCCTGTATTTTAAGGAACCATTATCTTTATAAAATCGGCCTTTTTATTATGGAAACATCGTTGGTTCAATTATGGCTTTATATGAAATATTTTCCTTTGTTAGATTTTAAAATCTCAATAGCATTTTCCGTAAATCCGCACAAAAATGTTTTAATTCTAAGGTTTCTCAAATACATTTCATATATTGTGTCATTATGTTTGAACTAATTACCATTATATATTCCTATTTTACCCTATGAACATATATGTAAGATTTAATCCTTTTTTCATAGACACTATCATGATACGCCCCTTGGTTATGATTTATGTCATAGTTGTGGTACCCAATTCATTCCAGGGGTACCCTTATATTTATGTATGGTTGATTATGTATGATTATATATGTGGAAATAATATTTATGTGGTAATAATATTTATGGGGAAAGAATATTCATGAAAATTTTGAGATGGGTGTGCCCAGATAGTGCTCCAATGCATTGGGTAAAGTTAAGTCTCATTAGATGCGATGTGAAATTGGATTGGAAGTTAGCCTTGACTCAAACTAAAATGGGAAACATGGTTATCAGTTATCTTTGACCCATACTAAAGAAATGTTTTATGATTATACCACTATTATATGATTCCTTGTTTATATTATCCCATTCTTATACGATATTATTTCACATGTTCCATGATTTGGATATCATTATGTCATTACTCCTAACTCTTATGCTTAAGATTTATCCTTATGTCCATTCTTTTACTGGGATTCTTATCTCATCGCTTTGTTCATGTGTTCCCCAGGGTACACTATGCTGATTTAAGGGCTTAGTGGAATTTAGGAGCTCTTTATAGAGATTAAATGACGAAATGTTTTTTATCCCCTTGTTTTATGTTTTACATATCTAGTTTTCAAAGACACTAGAGTTAACAATCCTTGGAATGTACTCTAATGTATAATTATTCTTAAATCATGTAATGTTTTATGTAAAATGCTTGGGTCGCTATAGTTTTCCCAACAAGTTGTAACTTCCTTCAATATGTGTTTATATTAATTCTTATTATACCACTATAAAATTTTAATAAACCTTGAAAATTTTAAAAAACAGTATATTACATGTAATTATATTTTTTATATCATGGTAATTACCAGTAACCCTCTCTTCCTCAAAAAAATATGTAAAACAATACTATTGTTCCGGTGTATGTTAGACAAAAACCCTTCAAGCCTGCATAATTTTTTTTAACACATCTTCTATGGTTATATATAATTATTTTAAAAAAAATTCTATGAAAATTTTAATATAATTATTCTTATTTATTGAAATATAATATTTACCATATTACATTATATTTCATAGGGAATAAGTTAATGTCACACGTTTTTATAGTGTACTATCATCTTGTGAAGCATTGTGATTCATTATTTAAATATTATTTACATGAATGTTAATAAAGTTTAATTTATTCTTATATTTTATATTGGTGAAATATTAAAAATTATGGAAAATAAATATATAAGATAATTTCATACATTATCATTCATTAAATAAACAAAACATATTAATGAGTACAAAAGACAACCAATACGCGAAACGATTTGATTTTTCTTTATTACTCCATAAAATGACTTGTAACTGAAAGGATATTTTAATAAACAATTAGGTATTTTGAAAAATTATAATATTATAAAATAAAATTAAACTTAATTTGTTTCCATCATGATATTTGAAAAATTGCCCTATTAACCAATTTTATGTAAGACCCACCATCTCCATGATTGTAACATAGTTCCTTTTTAATAACAAAATTCCATGTATGACATAAAAGTATTATTTTTGTCTAAAAATTATTATTTTCTATTTTTTACCATTCTAGATATGACGCGTGAATATTTTATTTTAAAATATTTAAATGACCAATGTGCTTTTGGACTTATGGTCTATTTATTGTTAAAACATCTAATGTGAAATTAATTGGTTTAATAATTGAAATTGAAATTGTAAAAATTAAAATAAAATGAGTAAATATTAGGAAAGAGGTTCCTAAATATGTCTATAATTAACTTATGGTTATCATTCATATAGATAAATAATGGATGCGACAAATACAGATTGAGGTAAAAGATATTTGTAAACATCCATGTCATTATATTATGACCATTCACTATAAAATTCAACTTATCTCTAATTAATTTTAAGGAATGTTTTTGTATTTTGTATATATGTCCCTCACATGTATACCAAACTTATTCTGCATTCCATTTACATTTTAATACATTTGTTATTACCGACTCTCAAATTAATTCTTTATTTAATCTATTTTTATTATGTTATGATTGAATATTATAAAAATAATTTCTTTCCAATGGAAGTTATTATGTTTATACCCTGTGATTAATATTATCGGTTGAAAAAATTAGAATGTTTATTAAGTTATATCTAGGAGAAAGTGTAGAATTATATAACTCTCTAATGCATTTGTTAATGTATTAGTCTAATGAGAAATCATGAATATGATTGTTGAGAGAACCTAATCAATAATGGGACTCCAACCACCATGTGATGTATTCTTGGTAGTTGGACATGATTTTTTTTAATTTCATGTATTGAATCATTGAATGTTCCAATGATTCCATTATTTTATGATACCATTATCATTACATTATACTGTCACTATATATATCTTGTACCTTCTATTTCAAGTTATCATGTTATTCCATTGAATAACATGTTATGATTCATTATCATGTGTATTCCCATACATGGAATATCAGCTCACCCATTTATTGTTTTATTCACAATGTTCTCCCATGATGTTTTAGGAGATATAATGTAAGTTTTTTATATCAATATTCATAATATATTAAGGATTTCATGTTTTGTTCTATTCTAATTTATTATGAACCTAGTCTCCCAAAGGAACTAGGATTTTACGATCCTTATGTAGTAAGTATTAGATATTTATGTTTTTGTATAATCAGAAAATATGTAAAAATTAATTATGTAACTATAATTGGTAATATAGAGAAGCCTGTGATATGCTTTGCAAACTAGGAAAATAATAATTCCATCAAACCCTAGGGATATTTTTAAGGATACATTTAAGGATAATCCTAAGTATTGGAAAATATATTGTATGTTTTGTGAAGTAAGGAGTTAGTGGTTTCTAAAAAATTAATGGACCTCTGTAGATACTAAAAGTTGAAGTGGTTCAATCCAATATACACCAATGGTAAATTAATCTAGATAATTTTGGTTAGGGTTAACATTATTGTTACCTTCTACACAACAGTGGGTCTTACTACTCACTTTGATTGACACCCTCAAGGGAAATATTTTGGAAATTAAAAATCCAGTCTCAAATAAATAAGAATTTAAAAAATCAACTTAATATTTTATATTAATAAATATATCATGGATAACGTAGGTTAATGAAAATAAATTAAAAAGAAAAATAATGTATGCCATTTCATAGTTATCAAATTAATATTAACAATTTCCCTTGTATGTGTTTAATTGTTTAAATGTATCCATCCATTCATAACATGTTATTTTAATAAAATAGATTGAAATATGAGAAAACATATTAAAATATTTTTAAACATGAAATGTGATAACTACATAAATGATATTCCCAACATGATAAAAGAAGGATTCATGAAAATTATGAAGATAATTTCATATCTAACTCAAGATTTCAACATAAAAATGAATCCAAAGGATTATCTAAGTAATCCAAATAAAACTAAAGTTACGAGTGAAACATATATAGTATTTAGGCCTCACACATTATGTTGATCATCTAATCCTGAAATTTCAGTACAATGTAACAAATTCATTGGAAAAATGTTTTATATCCTTCAATGCACTGAGTATAAGAAGTTTTTTATGGATGTTCTTTCATATTGTGGGATAATTTGATAAATGCTTGATGTTGATAAAAATTACAATACCTAATAAGGATATCACAAAGATGGAATGGAAGGAGTTCCAGAAAAATGTTTGAAAATATATTCTCTCACTCTCCAACTTATAATGGAGACATATTTCTATATCCTCAAGAAAATTGTGATGAAGCTATTATGGTGTATGAGGATAACTTCCAAATACATTCCCATCCATCCTTTAGAATTTTCACCTCCCATATATGTAAACTTGACCACTTATTTGGTGGGATGGTGACATGTGTTGAAAAATATTAGAAAATTCAAGACACTGCCATATATGAATAAATTTTCTAATTTTACCTCAATGCTAAGAAGTATATCAGTGAATATGATGGATCTCATGGCTGTATGTACTAAAAAAATGTTGTATAAATATGGTGGTACGATAGATAAATATAACAATGGACTGATTTAATAACATCATATAAGTCAAATGTGTAGTAAGATACATTCAAGATATTATCTAAAGGGGAATAAGAAACAATTGTAAGGAAAGGAATATAGACAATGATTCCCATTACATTAAACCCACAAATTTGGTGGAGGAAATTAATTATCTTACCAACCCTCATTCTATTATATAATGTTACAATAGCAGGGAACATGGACTCTATCAAAAGTAATGAACTATGCTTGGGTTTTTGATGAAAAATAACAAAAACAACTCCCAATGCCTTGAGAGAAAGGGAGAGATTATTCCATCTCAACTATATAGGTGGATCCCAATAATGAAGTTGTGACATGTGCGATATTTATTCATTCATGAATTTCAATCATAGTTTTTAATTATAGTTATACATATTCATTCATATAATGAATATTTAGTGCAACTTTTAATTAATCACTAAATACACTGATGTTTCTTTATGAGTGAAGATATAAAATGGTTCAATTATTACATCACAAGAATATACCTAATCCCATATACATATTTTTGGGCTAAAATTCACAAAAACCCATGTGATAACTAATTTAGTGGAATGTTATTCAATTCTAGTTATAAATTTCCATTTGTTATAGTGACCGAACATAAAATTAAAAGAGAAGTAAATCACCATTCAAATCATAAATCTACAAGAGATTCTATACAATCTCATTAATGATGAGGATTTTCCTTTTCTATCATCAAATAAGGAATATATTTTTTTTCCTTCAGAAAAGTGTAACTTTTTAATTAATTAAGACTACGTAAATGGTCATGCTTGAATAAATGACCATTGTGTGGGATTATATTAATTAATTTACCCAAAAGTATCATACTCTTCCTCTTATAAGAGAGATTTATTTTTCAATTATGATTATGCCTTAATCATTTCCAATATCCAAGAATCCATATATAATGGCCATAATTGAGTTAGAATACATTAATATGTAGTTACAATATTATATTAAATGGGTTTTATATTATTGTGCTCTTCAGTATGGGGTGTGCCACTCCCCTTTATCGTGTCCAAGGATAGGTGAATTCACCTCAATTCTGATTACTATGTACTAAAAAAATCCTTACAAAAAACAAGCATCCCCTACCATGAATAGATGAATTTAACAATCAACTACTCGGAACATTTTATTTCTATAATGTGTATCATTGGTTAGTATATCAAACATTACAGGTGTATAATGAATTTAATCCCAAAAACAACGTTTGAAAAAGGTATTGATGCTATGAGTTTATAGTGATTCCTTGAAGACAAAATAATTCACCAAAAAAAATTATGGTACTAATAATTTGTCATTAGGGATTAATCTGATAATGTGTGGTAATATTTATTGATGATATTTTGATATTATCCAACAGTAAGAAGTAACATGATGATTATTTTAATACTTTTTTAAAGGCATTGATAAAGGATAATAATTAATCCACGTAATATAAACCTGAGTTCTAGATGATGGAATTATACTTATTGTTGAATATTGTCATGAGTAAACTGATATCTATGAAACCCCAAAAGATAAATGAAATCGATTAATTTCAAATAAAACATACGTAATAGAGACCCACAATTTACTTTGGAATCAATGTATTACCGATGAATTTAAGAAAAATTGATTGTCAAATACACTAACAATGATAAAATGGAATGGAATAATGTTTTTTTGGATGATTGAATTTGAAGGGTTTTTTATGGGGTTGAAACATTGTATTATCCGTACACCAAAACATACACTCCTATCATGTGGGGATCTTTTTGTGATATATTGCAATGGATCAAGAAATTGTTTTCGCTATATACTAATATTGAATGATAAATTCATAGCCTATGCCTAAATGAATTTGATTATTCATGAGTGAAACCATCAAAAACGTTATACGATGTTGGATATAGTATTATTTTCCTTATTTATTTGGAAACATTATCTTTATGGAGAGAAGTATGAAATATAGATGGATAACAAGAGAATAAAACTTATATCACATAGAATGATCTTCAAATAAGAATGATAAGATGGTTTGAACAGATAAGAAACTCTAATTGCTCAATCCATTAAAATCATGGTAAGGAAAATATTATATAACATGATCTATCAAGAAAGAGTCTGAAGATTTTATTGATGAGGTGTACAAATACAGATCTAATTGTAATGACATGGAATTCTATCATTGAAATTTCCCATAGTATAATAATTTATTATAAATCACATAAAATCACTCAAAGAATATAATAATAACTTAATAAATGAACAATTAACGAAACAAAAGGTATTTAACGATGTTAATGAACCTTTACCGATGAAATATTAACATGAACATAGAAATAGTAACAAGACAATTATAAATAGTAAACTACCCAAATGAATAGTAACCTCATCCATAAATGTATAAGTAAAATTTAGTCATCATATAAATGAATTAATGTATGATATAATTACATTATAGTATTTTTAAATGAACATTTTAAAAATGAATCAATAAGTGTTTGTATTTTTATGTCATAAATATTTAAATTAAATTTAAAAATAAATAAAATGATTTAAATGAAAATATGTTTCCATAAAATGTGTTCATAAATTATTATTTTGTTTTTTTATGATTTTTAGAAAATTTTATGAGACCTTACTTAATTTTCTATAGTGTTACAAATTCAGTTAAATATTTAAAATATAAATTTTTCATGTAATTGATGGTTTAAATTAAAAATTAAACATATCATATTTATAAAATTATTCTATTAAAATAATGTTAATTTTTTTTTCTACATATATAAAATGTGTTACGCTGAATTTTTGGGATTTTTCTAAAATATTTGAACTTTTGGGAACAGTAAAATACATTATTTTATGATAAATGTTAAATACATGAATTATTGAGTCATAGGTGATATATGGATGATGTTAGCCCATAATATCAAAATATAAATCATAAATGATAATATATTGGATGATTATTCTCAAAATATTCATAGTATTGTACCAAAATAATTAAAAAATGAATAAAATATACCAAACAAGACTCCTCTCCTCCAATAATAATTCCACCCTTCAACACCCCTTCTCCCCACACCTTAAAAAAATTATCATTATAAAATTGCATCCCAATCGAATCCCCCAATTAAAAGAACCTTTGGTCTCAACAAAATACCAAAACCAATACCTTTAAGGATGTTCTCAAGTATGGTAATTCAAGAGGTAAAAATCCTCTTTATTTTCTATTATTTTATTTTAAATTTATTTAATTTTCATATCCATTCTTCACCTCAATACAAAGATAAAATATAATTCAATTATCAAATATATACTGTAAGTTTATCATTTTAATGTATTATCAATCATCAAACTCTTTTCTCACTATCTATTATTCTATAAATTAAAATGTACCATGTTATGTGTGAATTTACCATTATCATGGATGATACATCTTCATTTTCCATTAACCCCTTAATAGATGATCATAAAACCATTTTTATGGTTAAAAAATTATAATATATTTATTACATCATATGTACTATTCTTGAACTATTATATACACATGAGTTTAATTAATAAAAATACTAGTTTGTGATGACCGAGAATCCGCCAAAGTAATCTAAACAATTATCACTAAAGACTTTTCTAATGATTCATCCTCACAAAAAATAAAAAATTACATATATAAAAATTTAATCTAATTTATTGTCATTAATAAAAAATTAAGTAAATTATATATATCTTTTACTATTTTATTTGAACTTCCCTAATATTTTAAAAGTAAAACGATAATGATAACTAAGGAAACGAATTCTCACGAATGATAAAATTATAAATTAAAACTCATAACAGGAAAAATAAATGAACTATATAAAATTATATAAAATTAAATACACTTATAAAAGGTGATTAATTAATTAATTATATTATTTAATTTGATAATATAGGAAACTATGGTCATGTGTGCTGCACTTTTAGTAATTCGGTAAGGGTTTCTTCCAGAAGGTCCATTTTTCATTCAGGTAACACAATATCCCTCCTACCCCAATGATAGCTCTTTATTATTTTTATAGACATATAATAAATTCAATTTAAATGTTACAAAAATTCCTATTGAGATAATTTAACCTTTATATTATGGTAAAATACATGTTTGATAAGGTACCCTTATCAATTGTTCATGATAAGCAAGCCCGATTTAAGGAAACTTCACAGTTTCTAACCCATTATCAAGTACCACACATTTATTTTTTAATAAAACATTAATTTTATTAAATCCAAAATTTTCTCAATACAAAATATATTTTACTCATTTTTTTTGTTTAGACAACTAATTATGACAAATTTAATTGACATTTCCAAAAAAATGATTCCTTATAAAGTAAAAGGGGTATTTCACTCAACAATACCACAATGAATTTATTAGAGTATTTTCATCTATTTCAAAACCATTGATGAATTTTTTATTTATTTAGATTTATCTCTTATTATTATCATCTACCATATTTTATTAAATGGATTATCATTAGTGTAATTTTAGATCACCTATCTTGACACCATTCAATAAACTACTGAGAATGGTTAATGATTATGTTTAAAAATTTTGGTATGTTACTTACATTTCATAAGGATATTAATTTGGTATTTAAATCCATTTATATGAGGAATTAATTGAATACTGAAATTGTTCTGTGGGGCCTTCTATATCCCATCAATGCATTATTAGTTCTCATGAGACAAAATAATAAGTGATTTTGGTCAAGGGATTACCCATTTATTTTTATATTTCTTCTCTAAGGCCTTGATTATATGACTCATATGTACGTAATTATTCCTCCACTAATTATGATATTTCGAATAGAAAAATAATGGGATTTTATTAATAGTATAATATCCATGGTTATGTTTCATGTGATTATTTATATGGAATTATTTATTCTGGTTCTATTTCTACCATATTATGATCAAGGTTTTGTTTTAATGAAATGTGTTGTTTTAGTTATTCACCAATCCTTATTATTTGTGCTTTCACTATATTACCTACCCTTATTAAGAATATAACATCACGCCTTTCTTATCGTTTATGTTTCCCTAGGATGTAAAGATTTATATAATTGAATGACATAAAGGAATGATCTTGGATTTTATGGTTGTTTCCAACGGAGTTTCTATGTTTCTTTTCCATTCAAGATGTAATGTAATGTCCATGTATGTAATTTTGATTAAAAATTTTCTAAAATGATTTAACATGATGGATTCACATATTGTATCTATTTCATTATAATAAAGTAAGGAACTAGCTATATGATAGTAAAGTCATAGTATCTATAGTTAATATCAGATCAATTTTAGTATAATTTGTGGAAAATACATTTAGAGTACATATGATAGTGAAAATAACCCTAATATAGACATTGAAGATGATCATATATTAACATTATAATATTTTTTAAGTTATTGATTATTTATGTTTTTGTAGAAATATATCCCTATCTGGATACTATATGTTGAGGTGGTTCTGGAATAAATGTATGTAAGAGTAAAAAATCTAACATGGTGTCCTAGGCCTGACTCGGGGTAACCTAGTACAAGAAAATGATCCTGAATGTGGACCTTGTTTTAATCTCATAGGTCGATTCATTATGATAGTAAACAAATTATTTATAAACAATTATGTTGGATTTAATAGTCAATAAGTCCCAAATGAACTGAAGTTTATGATTTTGAGATTTCCTATGCATAAAATTTAGGTTTATGTTATATGTTTATCTAGTTATACATTATAGATTATCATTTATAACATAATTTAATATATTCAATTATTTTTAAAAAGTACCTGGAGGAATTAATTAAAACATTATCAATATGTTTGTCATATTTAGTTGTTTTTATCCAATGAAAGATAATGAATTTGGTACAGGATCATTAATGACTACAGAAAAACTTAAAACTATACTCAGACAGTTGACTTAGCATATGAACAATAACACTACCCATATGGAGAATCCAGATCCATAATATGGAGAAGAAAAATTATACCTCTTTTTGAGACAACATTCTCCATCATTAAATGGCACTACAAGCCCCTTCGTAGTGGAACAGTGGATAAGTTCCTTAGAAAATATATTTATCACATTGGGATGCAATGAAAGAGATAAAGCTAACATGTCATATTATAATAACTCATTAGTTACAGATCAATGGTGGTAGTCAATTAAATACAAAATGAGGTGTATGAAATTGAAAATATGGAAGGGAAGTATTTTAAAGAAATTTTACTTGAAAAATATTTTCCTCTCAAATAGTTAGCGGATATGGGGAAGGAGTTCCAGAGTCTAAAAATGAGGATGAAAAAATTGTGATTTATTATGCCCAATTTAAAATGATTATATCATATTCCACAATATTTATATGTAATCATTATTGTAGTATTGATCAATTATTTTATGGTTTTAAACCATTCCTCTGAATTCCAATGGTCTCCCAAAATTAATCATTATACAAAGATATAATATCATATTCTATCAAGAAAGAGAAATAATTTTGTTATTCTTATGGAATTAAGATAAAAATGATAATAATATGGTGGATTAGGAAACAATTTATAAAGGGAAGAACAAAAAAGGGAACTTTCAATCCTTTGATAATTGTGGGATGAAAATTCTTGGTACATTCATGAAGGGAGTGTGAGTTTGTTACATGTGTTAAAAAAAAGTCCACCATGCATATGATTTAATGGTAAATAAAGAATATACCAAAGTTCAATGCTACAATTTTAAAGATATGGTAAATTAAAAAATTGAATATCCAATGTGTTAAGGAAAAAATCCTTAAAATGCCAATTGGGCACTACCAATCTTAGGTTATCATAACTGATGAGGTCGAATATCTTAATGATGTTATTTCAGGTATATTAATCATTTACATAAACATATCCAATGATTTATTTTATTATGTATCAACACATGCTTTTATACCTACCTGTTTTCCCCTAAAAATTAGTGATTTCACTTTTAATTAATAAATTTTTTGTTATTAAAAACACTAAAGGTATGTATCATTGCACAAAATGTGGGTCGATAAGTCCCCTTTATAACATGTAAATGGTATTTATCTGATTCCTTATCATCATGATTATTATTGAATTTTATATAATGCTTGGAATGGAATGGATTTCTAAATATGATGAAAAACATTATTACAAAAAGAATGAAATTTTGATTGGTAAGAAATATATATAAACCCTTATATTTAGAGTAGGAACCTCAATGTAGGATGCATATCTTGATCCACATATAATTGCTCTTATAAATGAAATTCTTTAAGAGGAATAAAAAACATCACCTTCATATGAGGAAATATATCATCAAATTGAAGATGTGCCTATTATGAAATAATATATTAATGTATTTCTAGAGGATTTACCTAGACTTCCTCCCAAGATTAATGTTGAGTTCTCAATTGATTACACTTATCAAGAAAGACCTATATTAAATACTCCTTAAAGAATGGCCAAAGTGGAATTAGTAGGGATCAAGAAATAACTAGAGGAATAATGTGCTAATGGGTTTATTCACCATATTTCTTCTCCATGGTATCCCTTATTTTCACTTTCAAGAATAAATAAGGATACATGAGGTTTTTCATTGAATATAATGAAATCAATACTATTATAATAAAGAAAAAGTATCCCCTCTCTTGCATTGATGGTTTATTTGATCAAAATCAGGGACCTCAACAAATTTCAAATACTGACCTTTGATCATGATAACATAAATTTCAAGTGACTATGGTATATATTCCAATGGATGAATTTATAACCATGTATAGAAAATTCATGTTTACAGTAATTCCATTTGTACTCACTAATGCATTGTTAATTTTGAGGGATCCAATGAACAGAGTTTTTAAAGAATATAATGATGAATTTATTGTTTTACTTATTTATGATATATTGATATATTCTAAAATCTATGGGTAACATGATAAATACGCATTAGTTTATATGGATACCCTAATAAGAAAAAGGATATATTGGAAGTTTATTGAGTATGAATTATGGCTTCTAAATTTTTCTCTTCTCAGCCATATTTCTTATATGGGTTGAACATCAGTTGATCATATGAAGACACGGGTGGTTTAAGAATGGCCTATTCCAATAAAGATAACCTAAGTTAATAGATTTATTTTTTTAGAAGTTCATTATTTATGATTCATTCATAACATTTCCTAATTTTCATAACTGTTTTCCAAGAATACTATTAAAGGGGTTCTGTTTATTTGGATTAAGGGATTTGAATAATTCTGTGAAAATTCAAGAAGATATTATTTAATTCTCATATGTTTACTCTACCATTGTAAAATGGTGTGTTAGTGGTTTATAATAATGCATCAAAGAATGTAGATGGTTTTATCCTTACAGGTAATGATAGGGATACTGCCTATGAATAAAGGAAACTAAATACTCATGAATAGAAATATCAAACTCATTATCTGGAGTTAGAAACCACAGTCCTTTCTCTAAAGATATGGAGACACCATCTCTATAGAATATGATATGAGTTTATACAGATCCAATGAACGTGAAATATATCTTCTCACAGAAATAAATCATCATGTGGTAAAGGAAATGGCTCTATCTACTCAATAATTATGATTTTTCAATACACTACCTCATATTAAAGGAGAATATTGTAGTATATTCATTAATCAGGAAGTATCATGGATTCCTAAAAAAAATGAGTATTTAAAAGTATTATGTGTACATGGGTCTATCAATGTTGGATATTGGAGTATCCAATAAAGGGGAATCACTATAAATTATTTAATTGGTCCCCAACCATCATTATTGGAGAGGATTAAATGTTCCCAGTCTTATAATGAGAATTTTCAAAAAAATCAAATTATAAATGAATTAAAGTTGGAAGACCTCATGTATAATGATGAAATGATGAAATTTTGGAGGAGGATATGTGGTCCCTCTATAACCATGATAAAAAAGGGAGTTATTTGATGATTACCATACCCCAAATTTATATATACATTCGGTCAGTAATAAGATGTATATATACTTGATGCAACATTTATGGTGGGATAAAATGAAGCATGACATTTCTGATTATGTATCAAGATGTTTAGTATGTCATTAGGTAAAGGATGAAAGACCAAAACCTAAAGTATTCATGAAACCTCCTCTTATTCATTCCTTTAAATGGGATGACATCACTATTATTTTTTCACTATATTTCTAAAAATCAATGAAATAATGATGCAATATGGGTAATTTTTGTTCAAATTACTATATCTACATATTTACTCTCTATTAGGGATGATTTTTTTTGGGATCTCCTTCCACAACTATATATTCATTTTTTTGAAAATCATCATTGATAACCTATTTAAATTTCATCTAACCCAAATCCACGATTTACATAGAAATTATAGAAAATTAATCAAAACTATTTGGATGCTAAGCTTTATTTGAGCACATATTATCACCCTAAAACTTATATGTAGTCAAAAATAAATACACCAACATTTTAATACTTGTTGACATAAGAAACAATTAACTTTCAAAGAATATGGGATTAGATTTGAACATAATTAGAGTTTTCCTACAAATTTAGTTTCAATTCATGTATTCAAATGGGAAAACATGATGTATTGTATGGAAAGAGATGTCATAATCAAAAAATTTTGATGATGCTAGAGAAAGGAAACTTTCAGGCCTAGATATTGTAGACAAATCACTGAAAATGGTGAAAACTATTCAAATCCATTTCAAATGAGCATAAAGTAACAAAAATATCTATACCAACAATTGAATAAAGGATTTTTAATTTTGATTGTGAGATCAGGTTTTATTGGATGTATCTCTATGGAAGGGTGTTATAAGAATTGGGAAAAAAGGGAAACTGAGACACAAGTACATTGGATCTTTTCAAATCATGTAGCTTGTTTGAAATATGGATTATTTGTTTGGTGATGTTTCCTATCATTTCTAAGTACACTGGTTGTTCCAAATAAATTATCTGAGGATGTAAATGTTGAACCAAACACATTCCCTCACCTCTAAAGGAAAAGATTTTTGACCTAACTTATCATACTATGAATACCTTATCTAGATCCTAGACCTGAAAGAACATGTGTTGAGGAATCAGATGACTCAAAAGGTAATGGTACTTTTGAAAAATATTAAAATTGAAGAGGTGATGTTTGATCCTATAGAACATATGACGAAGAACTACAGAAATCATTTAATGAGGTAAAATTCTCAGAAATCCTAGGATGACATTTTTTGTAGGAGTGGAGAATATAACGACCCAGAATTATATCATATAAATTGCACGTATTATTCTTATTTAATATAAATAAAATATAATTAAGTTGAGAAAATAATAAAAACTTTATAAATGAATAATTAATGAATGAAAATGCATTTCTAGAAGTTAAATATCCTATACCAATGAAATAGTTACATAACCATAGGAATATTAGTATGACCCTTATGAATAGTAACCTTTCCAAATGAATAATAACCTCACCAATGAATGTATAAATAATATTTAGGAATCTTATAAATGAATGTATGATATAATTATATCGCATTATAAGAAAAAAAATAATTCAAAAAATATTTATTATGTGGGAATATATTTTTGTAGGTCAAAAATATGTAATTAAAATTTTATAATTAATAAATGGATTTAAAAGAAATTTTATTTTCATAAAATTATTTCATAACGTAATATTTTGTATTCTTATAGTTTTTGTTAACTTTATGATAGTAGATTTAATTTTTATGAGGGTCATTACATCAGTTATAAATTTAAAATCTTTATTATTCGAGTTAGTATTGTATTTAATTAATAATATATTCTCTAAATATTTAGAAAGTTATTTTAAAAATAATGTGTTATTTTTTTTATTATAATTGATAAAAAATTGTTATGTTTTATTTTTATGATATTTATAATATGTTGGAATTATTTTTTGAATACTAACTATGATAATTTATGGAAAATGTTAAATACATGAATTATTGATTCACAGTTAATGTGTGAATAATGTAATTCCATATTATCACATTCTCTAAAATTACATTAATATATTTTTTGATAATTCCCACACTATTCAATGTCTTCAGAAAAAATATTTATAAATGAATAAAATATTAAAAAAAACAGTACTCTCCTCTTCTCTAAATACCACCCCACTAATCCTACTCCTCACACCATCCTATCATTGATCCTTGTCATGTTTCTTCTTAGTCATCCTCCGAAGGACCTCCCCCACCTTTGAGAACTTTTTATTCTCAACAAAAAACCAAAACCAATTCCATTGTGGAGGTTCTCACGCAATAGATTTCAAGTGGTTAAAATAATCATTAATTTCTTTTATTTTTATTTCAATTTCATTTATTTTCTAATAATGATCTCACAACCCCTATAAAAATTCACATGATTACTCTAGTATAATTTATATACTGTAATTCTATCATGTTAATTGAATATCCACCATCAATATCATTTCTCTCTCTTTGTTATTCTAAAAATGAAAACATTGATCATAATTTATCAATTTACCAACACCATGGAGGATGCATCTTCATTTCCCCTTAATGCCTTCATGTATGGTCACTAAACCATTTTTATGGTGATTAAAATTATAATATAATTATTATATCTAATGTATTGATCATTAATAATTATACACACATGATATTAATTACAAAAAAAATAGTTTGTTGTGATCGAAAACCCACCAAAATAATCTAAACAATTATCACTAATATCTTATCTAATGATTCTTGTTCATCCCCAAAAATCAAATGTCATATATAACCAATTAATCCTTATATTTTTATTAACAACCTATAAAATCAATTCTAGATATCGGTTCCATTTTTACATGATCTACCACACTCATATACAAGTATCCTGATCATGAAAACGAAGGAAACGAATGCCCACAAACGTTAAAATCATATCTTATAAATAATAAAAAAAAGACAATAAATGAACATAATAAAATTTTATTAAATAATATACATTAATAAATGTTTCTTTATTTAATACTTATTTAATTTCATTTTATTATCTCTAATATTAGGGTCTAATGCCGAACACATTTGGGCATAAGGTAAGGGTTTCTTCCCAAACCTCCATTTTTTATTTGTGTTATGATATCTCTCTCTTTATGTGTTTTGTGTCTTTTTAATTTTATTTTTATTGTTTAATTTTTACACTAAACCATGCAAATAATAAATCTAGAAATATGGAACTCTAATTTTATCAAGTGTTCCCTTTGCGAGTATTCTATATGGAGGGAATTGAGCCCATTTTTTTGTGTAGTTTAGATTCTTGAAATATAGAAAAATGAAACTTATGTTTTATATCAATCATCTTTTATCATTAATTACTAGTACATATCCCTGATAGTATATAATGGAAATGAATGACTCAATATTTTTTAGACCTGAATGATGTGTTTTTAATAACCATGGTCCCTTAACATCAGATTCAAAGACATGATCTGGGGAAATGTGTTAGATGTCATTATTAAAAATGTTTCATATTAAATGTATCTTTTGTTCATGGAGGTGAAAAAAAACTAATATGGGAATAAATTTTCCTTGGTGGACAAGAATATTTTGTGGGAAACTTATGTCGAGAAAGCTGGGAAATATTGTGAATATTAAAACAATGGTTTAATTAGGAAACTGGTCTCCATTTCTGATGGACATGTAAATTTATGAAACTTTAAATTTCTTAATACCAAGAATGGTTCATTTTATAGGTAATGATGTTTGAAAATTATAGTGGAATATATATCCAAATTTTCCATGAATTTGAACCCAATTTAAAATATAATTATCTTGTTTAAAGTAGGGTTAGGGAATTTTGTAGTTTCATTTCATTCAACAAGGACGTGGACCAATTAGGTTAACACCTCAAAACTAGCACATTCGATGAATATGATTTAAGGTCACAATTATTTGACATTGGGATAAGTAATTCATCCATTTTAGGTTAATATTTCCATGAATTTTATACCATCTTTATAAATGAATAGGGGTGGTTGTAAACTGAATCATAGTGGTTTTTGAATCTGAGAAGCGATGTAGTATGTTAACGTCATTAATGTATAGAGAGATAAAAAAGGCCTATATAGGGGAAGAATTTTTATTTGGTTGAAATGATTTTTTGTGGCAATTTTATGTAGATCCTTATAGGGAATAATGTTTGTAGTCAAACAAATGTGTACTCAAGACATTATCACTCCATTTTTTATGGTCGGTGAGGATTATGGGAATTTTGACCTTTCCGAAAATAGAGTCTTGTATCTAAAATAAGATTTTTTGAACATGATATGTCCATTAAAATATGAATTTTCATAGAAATAATTATATATGACTTTATTATTTAGGTATGGAAAAATTTAGGAATTTGTTTATACAGATATGTTAGAGACATGAGGTCCAGATGTCACTATATATCTCCTCAGAATAAGAATCAGGTCGTATGTTGATAAAGTGAAGGAAAATTCTTGTGCGTGGATGTTTGATACACATTAAATAGGGATGAATTTAACATAATTTATGGATTTATTATTTTTTGGATCTAGCTACATTATGTACCCAAGTATAACTAGAATCAATCCATATGATGTTTTTGCAATGTCCTAATTGTACTCTTGAATGGGTGGAATGGGTATTTTCACATGAATCTGATCACATGAATGGGGTGTGGAACATATAGAACACATCTCAGTTTATATAGATTTTTCTCATATATAGGAGTGTGTGGGATGTTTTTGTGAGGATAAACCATGATATAAAATTTCGGTGTCTCTACGTATCCCCTCTTAGGGGTAATCAGTCCCAAAATAGCGCTTATAGGATTTTTCATGCTGGTATGACCCACGAAAAGGGTAGGGTAATTAGTAAGTTATTTTATGGTTGGGCCGTTCCATTTTACACACACACACACACACATATATATATATATATATCATGAGAGACTTGATTCATTTTTTTCATTATAGATTAACTAGGATAAAAAATTTGCGAGTCACTATATATCTCGTTAGCATGAGAATGAGTACATATGTAGTTATTGGGTTGTAAACATCTTGTACAAGGATAACCCATACATAGGATAATGATGAGGCATTTTAACTCATGTATGGGTGCATCATTTGATGGTGTAGGTGTTAGTATGTATCAAATAATAACTATAACAAACCCATATGTAGTTCATGAATAGTTTCACTCCCAGGCCTTTATCAACCTATTTCAGTAGGAAAGATGGTTTTTTTTATGATTATCATCACTTTAATAGGTAGAGGCACATATTGGACCCCCCCCCAACATTTTAAATATTTCTATATCATACATAGTATTGTGTTAGATTTATGGTTTTTGTAAATTGACCAACATGTAATATCCAGGTGTCACTACATATCCCATCTAAGTGGTAATGAGTACCTTCATAATGATTATATGGTTCCGGAATTATATTCTCACCCACGAAAAGGAAAGGGTAATTTGAAACCATTTATATTACTAGACCCAATATTGAACGTTCGAGTTTCAGTATGTTTCATTCAATGGTTGTAATCAAGGAACACATAATTCTTAAGAACATTCAGTTTAGTGTAGCACAATGACGACATCAGCAATATAGTTTAATATCTTGCTATGTGGATGGCATGGGGACCTATTGTTTTTTTCAAATGACTAGGAAAAATTTTCATATGAATATTGTGTAATGAGAGGCTAAACATTATGGTATGTTCTGATATGCATTAGATATTATGGGTAATGAATGTGAAATCTATGATTATAGGGATTCTCTGATCAGAAGAAATTGTATGGGCTAAAACTATCATTGGGGTATAAATAAATTAAAAAACCTCTCTTGGGGATGAATTTACCATTTTTTTAGGAATATGTTGTAGATAAATAATGAATATCCAATTGGAGAATATTTTTCACAGTCAAACAAATATGTCTGAAGGAAACTAAACCTCTATTTTTATGGCCAGATGAAGATTGTAAAGATTCAAACATACATGGGTCATAGTCTATTATGACTATAGGGGATGTGTTTAGTTATATGATAAATATTCATATCATAATTTTCCATGGAGTGTAGAATAATATTCATAGATCTGACTTCTACATAGGGGTTGTTACTTCAATTTCCCTGATAGTTCCCTCACCGAGAAACCTAGTCCTAAGATCTTCTACAATGATCATTGTTTTTATAAGGATTTGTGGAGATTGTTTTATTTCATTCACCCATGGTTTGGAATAAGAGACATGTCCCACATGTCACTAATTATCTAATAGAATTAGATTCCTATCATAGGTACTTCATAAGGTACCTTACTGTTTAACGACATGTGGTAAAATATTTCTCTATATAGTTTAACATATAATGGTAAGGACATTATTTATAATGCTTAATGACTTACAGTAAGTATATCGGCCAACTGATATTATTGAAAATGACTTTCAATTATCTATGAAATTTAATTTCATCATGTAAAGATGTGTTTCTTTTAGTTTACCATCATATGGTAAGAACCAATGGTGTTCCTTTAATGGTGTTACTACCAAGAACATGGAAACCGAGATGTGGATTGATATTCCTTTTTCATTTGGAGAATCCCCTGCAAAAACAGTTATGCCAACATGATATATTCTTGGTGGGAGAAATAAGGGGTGGAAAGGGTTTATCCCACAACCTAGAGGTGGTAAAATGAAGGATACAGTCAATTTTTATTTTTTGTTGTCTAAACCATGATATAAAATCTTGGTGTTACTTTTTATCATTTCAAAATAAGAATAAATCCATTCATGGTTTTTAAAATGGGATCCTTATGAACATTTGACTCATACATAAGGATGAGGGAATTTTTATACATTGTTGTGGTCAGACTCGGCATTGATATTTTGGCATAACAATGTATATTATATGGGAAAAATCATTCCACACATAGTTTTGGGACCCTATATAGTTTAATTGTCACACCCCAAGCTTCTACGGTACGTTCCCCTTTGAATAATGTAATAGTGTGTGTTGTACGCAACATCGTGTTCTAACACACACCACAACAGATCAAACTAGCCGTTATGAATATTAATACCTACTTTTTGAAATTATATATATTTTATATTTCAAAATGGACTTCATTTTTGGATTCATAATATCGAAATTATCCTAAGTTGAATTTTTGGTATTTTTCTGAGAACTTCCAATTTTTATGAATAGTGAAAATACCTAAAAACAACTTTTTTAATCAAAATATTCTATAGTGATAAATTATATTATTTAGTGGTTTTAAATTATAATTAGAATATATTTTTACCATTTTATCCAATGGTGTTCATTAGAATTAATTTCACTTTGAAATTGGACATAAACAATTGTCAATCTTTTGATATATATTGTTTCTTAAAAACACGCTATTTGTTGTAACAGCGGAAATTAATTATAAAATTAATTAATGCAACTTATATGTTTGGAATTTTGTAAAATATACATCATATTTGAATCTGGAATATCAATTATAGCTTAGGGTGAAATTTTGGCATTGTTCAGAAAAACATCAATTTTTTATGAATAGTGAAACCACTAAGTGGTAGTTAAAAAACTGAATTTTTCATAAAACATAATTTTACCGCTTCTATGATTGGAATTTAAAAAATCCAAGAGAACTTGTTAATATCAAGGAGTAAAATTTGGTTCAATGAGATGAAAATAATTTTTGGTGAATAGTAACTTTTTACTTTTATTTACCACGATTAAAAGTAAATAGGGTAATTAAGGGTAAAAATGATATTAATATTACCCTAAAACATGTCCTAATTCTATTGTAAAAGTGTATCTCGACCTAAAACAACCTTAGGAATAAAATATTGTCATTTAGGTCCACTTGGATTAGATTAGGACATTTATTATTATCTAATTCAAAGAAGAGTTAAAAGAGTTAAAATCAATGTTTATTTAGTAAAACATTTTTAATATAAGGTTATACATAAGATAACATTGATTGTAAATATTAATTAGAAAGATAAAATGATTTCCTACATAATGATATTTTAATTATAATTTTTAAATATTATATAATTTAATTTATTTATGACACAATGATGATACAGTAATTACCATAATAGTGAAACATTAAAATAATTGATATTATAAATACCCAAATAAATATAATTTGAGACTTTTAATGAATTACACTAATTTAATAGGATAATATGACATATTAGGATTGATTTAATTGACTTTTTTAGAATTAATCATTCTGTTATGATTTTCACAAAAATCAATTATTGAATAGTGTCAAAATTGACATAAAAGCGTTTTTAAAACAAATATTATATTATTAATTGATATTAAATTCCTAAAAATCTACGGTTCGGACAAGAGACTTATATCATGATATTTGTCTCATTAATGGACCACTTGGGGGTCGTTTGGATGTATATAGTAAGTTTATTAACCATATAATTTAAAAATACAAAGAGACATTGTAAAAGTGAATCAAATTAACTAAGAGTTAATACTTAATGATAAGGTTAATATAGTAACCCAAACCTATCTAAATTCTATTGGTTGAGTGGTTTTCGACCTATAACCACCGTAAACTTTAAATAATTCACTTTGGAGCCATTAGAAACCGAATATGAATTTATTATAAAATAATATTTCTAGCTTTTCAAAAGGTGCCCCTCACCCCTCTTATAAAAGGGCACTCTCCCTTCTCATTAACTCACACATTCAAAGCCTTTTGGTTAGGCCAAACTCTACCCAAATACTCTCTCAACTTCCCTAACTTCATCCTAGAGGTATTACTTTAGTCAAAAAGCCATCATAAGAGACCTTTTGATCAAATCAAAAGGAAGAACCAGAAGAAGAGGTAATGATTTCACCACCCTTTTCCAAGTTCCTTTCTCCTTCCACTTCATACTTCATTGTGATTACCATTATAAAATAATAACTCCAGTATATTATATATACTGTGATGTTATTATAAATATGGTACAACCATATTCAGTATTCTACCCATCCTTTGAATAACATGTCACCATACGTGCGTACGTACGGCTTACCGACTCTACGTCGTGGTGTAATTGTTATTCAATACATTATTATTTGGATGGGTATAATAATGATGTTAAACTCATGTAAATAATAAATATAACATGATAATTATTCTTTATATATGTTATACCATCCATTTATATATTTTTTTAACATCAAAAGAATGATATTGTCGCTCGTGCGTACGTACGGACTACCGTCTCCACGAACGCGATGAGATTCATTCTCCATCATATCCATTCAAGTATAATTATCATTTGATGATTTAAAAAAAAATTAAGGACTTGATATAATTCTGGATATGAATAAGATGCATCCTATCCATAACAAACATGGCTTACGTAACAAAACATATCAAAGAAAACGAGTAAGTTAACACCCGAAACGACGATAATACTAAGATATTATTAACAAATCAATGATAAAAGATCATATATGATATCATATTCTTGTATAATTTAATAACAATTATTTAACCATTATACAGGAGGTTAAACTACCCCAACTAAGGAAAAGTACAAGGTAAGGGTTTATTTCCCAATCTCTTCATTATACGAGGTTGTTTATACATAATAATCTACTGGGATATCTTTATCATCCACATCCATGTTTCTTAAAAATGTATTTCAAAACATTTTTTCTATTTACAAGAATATGGGTTAAAGTCATTTATACCCTTGTTTGACTTTTTATAAGTGGTTTATAAAGGAATCTTTCCGTCTTTTTCCATACAAGGTGATTTTTTATCCTTTTCGACAGAATTAAGTTAATAATGTTTTTTTTAAATTATACAGAGGGTGTGGTTATTTTCCGCCATTATAAAATCATCGAAGCATCCCTTACAATCTTATAAGAAAATTTTCAAAGTAAATGTTTCATTTTAGAAATATATGAATCTTAAATGATTTCAAAATAAAAGAGATATTTCTCAAAAAAGAGTTTTTATTTCATCTATGTCAACATCCTTTGATGTATTTTACGCTTATTTGAAGTTGATTTATTATGAAAGAAAAATTCTATATTGTATTGAAGGTTTTGTGATATGTTTGATTGTGGATGTGTTATACCATTCATGGTTTATGTATGAAGTATTTACATTTCGTATGCTAGTATTAATAGGAATGTTTTTGTTATGTTTAAACATTTTCATATGGGAATGCATTGGACTTAATATGTGATGGGTGGAGCCTGCTATAGATCCTTGATGCATCGGTAGGTCTCATGAGACAAACTAGTGTCTTGGCACAAGGCCTTGGCAAAATATTATTTGTAGTCTTAGCACGAGGCCTTGGCTATGTGGTTATGATAGTCTGACATTATGCATTCCATCATTATGAAAGTGGTTATTGATATTGCATGTGATTATTCGATTAGTAGAATATCAATGTGAATAGCTAAATGGCATTATTTCATTCTATTTTGCCATAATATGTTGAAGTTCAAGTTTAAAAGGATTTTGTTTTAGTTATACACTGTCTTAAATGTTTATTCTTATTTATGAAAGTTTATTCTATATTGTTATCCTTACTGGGCATTTGAGTTCACCCCTTTTCTTTGTTTTATTTTTCCCAGGATGTGAAGAAGTAAATTATGAATGACCTGCAGGGATATTATGAGGGGATAATAGTTTGGACTATGGATACAATATTTTTTTGTAGTAGTTTTTCATATTATGATGTAATGTAAAACTTCATGAATATATCTAGTGTTTCCAATGCTACTAAACCAATCGGTCTTTCGAGATTTGATCTTTCTTGTGATCAAGCCAATGTTATGTAATAATGCACCGAATCTGGGTAACTGGGGTCGGGGTGTTACAGTTGGTATCAGAGGAAGTTTAGTACAAACCATGGAAGCTGGATTTAGATAAACTCTGATTAGAGCACATAGACCTAAGATGAACTTCGAGGATTAGTATAGAAGAACTTCCTAGAATTTTGGTATTGTAGAGATTTTGTGAGTTTTCCGAGCAATACATCCCTGTCTGGATACGAGGAGGTAGAGGCAGCTCTGGCACAGATGTACCTAGGGGTAAAACCCAAAAAATGCTTTGAGCTAGACTCGAACGGGAACCGGTTCATGACAACGGGCCTTGATACACTCTTGGTTACGACACTCCCAGGGGATATGCTTAGGATAACTCTCATTTTCTTTACAAATCATTATGAAATATTTATGAGTATATACTTTCTCAAAGATAACATTTTTTATGATTGTGGATTATATCCATAAATAGTTCAATTTATGTTAAGTGTTTTACAAGTATGGGATTATGTATTTTGATTTATAAACTGATCTAGTTTATGCCATTGTTTAGAAATGGCGCATAGTGGAAGAAATGGAAAATCAATGAATGCACTCCATGTAGGGATTTCCCTCCTGCTCAAGAAAATTATAGTGGAGCTGGTGATGAAACTGGTGCCGATCAGCTAATCACCATACAAGGACAACTCACTCGGGTTATGAATAATAAACTTACCCGAATAGAGCACCCTGATCTGCAGTGTGGAGGATCAATGTTAGATCACTTTGTGAGGTAACAACCACCAACGTTCAATGGGAGTACAAATCCCTTAGTAGCTGAGCAATGGATAAATTCTCTAGAGAAAATATTTCAGGCTTTGGGGAGTAGTGAAAGGGAAAAAGTTATCATGGCAGTTTACCGCCTCACCAGAGATGCTGATCAATGGTGGTCATTGATTCAAAACATGAAGGAAGATGATGAAGTATCCAATATGGAATGGAGGGAGTTCAAAGATCTATTTTTAGAAAAATACTTTCCTCGTGACCATCGAGCAGATATGGAAAGGCAATTTCTGAGTCTGAGACAAAAGGAGGATTAGAATGTTGCAAATTATGAGGCTAACTTTACAAGGATAGCAAGGTATGTTGGAGATTATATACATAACCCAAGAAGTAAGATTGATCATTTCTTTGATGGGTTAAACCCATTTCTCCGTCGAGCATTAGTCTCACAATCCTTCTCGTCGTACGAAGACATTGTCTCATGTGCTATCAAAACAGAAAAGTAATTCTCTAAGTCTTATGTCTTTAAAGAAAAGCAAGAGAAGAAGAGATCGGCTGATCAATCTGGGAATAGAAGTAAGGGGAAGAAGGGAAAGGTTGAATATCTATCCTGTGGTAAATGTGGGAAGAAACACCCCGGTACATGCTTGAAGGGAATGGGTGTCTATTACAAGTGTGGTTACAAAGGCCACCAAGATTGTGAATGCAATGGGAAGAAGGAAGCTACCAATGTTCAATGCTACAATTGTAGAGAGATGGGACATTATTCAAATGAATGTCCTAATAATCAGAGGAACTTACCTCATAAAACGCCAAGGGATCAAGGCCAAGCTTATGCTATCACTCCTGCTGATGTAGAAGCTCCAAAAGACGTGGTGGCAGGTAATTTAATTGTTTCATCAATTTTAGCAAATGCATTATTTGATTCTGGATCATCGCATTGTTTCATATCTTCCCAGTTTGCTATGAAAATTAGTTATTTCCAATTTTACTTAACAAGGGAGTTGTCAGTTAAAACTCCTAAGAGAAGTATCATTGCAACAATGTTTTGTGAATCAGTCCCCATTAGAGCACGTAAATGTTCTTTATCTGCGGATATCATCGTCATACCTATGATTGAGTTTGATATAATCCTCGGTATGGATTAGCTTTCGTACTATGATGCGAAGATTTATTGTAAGAAGAAAGAGGTTAGTATTATTGATGATGATGATAAGGAACACCTTATCATTAGAGAAGAATCATCACCACCAAATTATTATCAAGATCCACCCCCAGTAGCTCAACTAAATTCAATTATTGTGGAGGAAGAGAATGAAATTACTGTGGGTGAGGAAAGGAGTGTTCAAATAGAGGATTTACCTGTTGTGAAAGAATATGTAGATGTGTTTCCGGAAGATTTACCTGGACATCCTCCAGAACGAGAAGTTGAGTTTTCCATTTATTTAATTCCTGGATCAAGGAATATATCGAAGACCCCTTATAGAATGGCCACTATAGAATTAGTTGAACTAAAGAAAAAACTAGAGGAATTGACTAATAAGGGATTTTTTCTCCCTAGTTTTTCTCCATGGGGAGCCCCTGTTCTTTTTGTTAAAAAGAATGATGGATCTATGAGGTTTTTTATCGACTATAGGGAGATTAATTCCATAACAATAAAGAAAAAGTATCCCCTACCTCACATTGATGATTTATTTGACCAACTACATAGTGCTCAATAATTTTCAAAGATTTACCTTCGATCTGGATACCATCAGTTGTGTGTAAAGAAGGAAGACATTCCGAAGACAGCATTTCGAACTAGGTATGGGCATCATGAGTTTACTGTAATTCTGTTTGGATTGACTAATGCACCCTCTGTATTCATGGATCTGATGAATAGAGTTTTCAAGGAATATCTCGATGAATTTGTGGTGGTATTTATTGATGATATCTTGGTATCCTCTAAAATCTACGTGGATAATGAAAGTCAATTTCACATTATCCTGAAGACGCTGAGAAGACATGAATTATATGGGAAGTTTACCAAGTGTGAATTCTGGATTCATGAGATTTCTTTTCATGGCCATATTGTCTCAAAAGATGGAATCTCTATTGATCCTTCTAAGACCAAGCCAATCCAAGAATGGCCAGCACCTATGAGTATAACTGAGGTATATAGTTTTATTGGTTTGGAAGGTTATTATCGACGTTTCGTCCATAATTTTTCCCAATTGGAAAACCCATTAACGAAGCTCACACGTAAAGGGGTTAAATTTGTTCGGACAAAAGAGTGTGAAGAATGTTTCAAAGAACTGAAGAGAAGATTAGTCAATGATCCTATATTAACTCTACCATCGGGGAATGAGGGGTTCGTTATTTATAGTGATGCATCGAAGAACGGACTTGGTTGTGTCCTTATGCAGAATGATAGGGTTATTGCCTATGCATCATGACGGTTGAAAATTAATGAGAAAAACTATCCTACTCATGATCTTGAGTTAGCAGCTATGATCTTTTCTTTGAAGATATGGAGGCACTACCTCTATGGTGAAAAATGTGAGATTTATACTAATCACAAGAGTTTGAAGTATATTTTCTCACAAAAAGAACTCAACATGGGGAAAAGGAGATGGCTTGAATTACTCACGTATTATGATTGTACGATACACTAGCACTCGGGGAAAGAAAACAAGGTGGAAGATGCTTTGAGAAAAAAATATCATGGAGTTTTGAACAATATGAGAATTTAAAGGGATCCAATTTTCACGGATCTAGTGAAGATGGACATAGGAATAACCAGGGAAGGTGAAACATCAATTCTTTTTTAAATGGATTCCAAACTATCTTTACTAGAAAGGTTTTAGAGTTCTCAAACCGATGATGAAGAATTTCAAAATAAGATTAAAGATGTGAATGATGGGATATTGAGAGACATTGTGTATGAAGAAGGAATTATGACATTCGCGAAGAGGCTTTTTGTTCCCGATATACCTGATCTAAAAAGGGAATTGTTGGATGATGCTCATAGTTCCAATTTCTCTATACACCCTGGGAGAACCAAAATGTATAGAGATTTGAAGGAACATTTTTGGTGGGACATCATGAAGAAGGAGATTGCTTATTTTGTGTCAAGATGTATGGTTTTTCAACAAGTGAAAGCTGGAAGGCAACAGCCTGGCGGAGTATTGCAACCTGTTCCCATACCAGAGTGAAAATGGGACAATATTACGATGGACTTTGTCATGGGGCTACCAAAGACTCCTAGAAGGAATGATGCAATATGGGTCATTATTGATCGTCTTACCAAGTCAGTATATTTTCTTGATATAAGAGAAGATCTACCACTAGAACGTCTAGCAAGACTATATATTAATGAAGTTGTGAGGCTTCATGGAGTACCCCTATTGATTTTTTCTGATCGTGATCCCCGTTTTTCTTCAAGATTCTGGAAAAGTCTTCAGAAACCCTTGGATACTGAACTTTATTTGAGCACTGCCTACCACCCCCAAACAGATGGACAATCAGAACAGACTATTAAAACCTTAGAAGACATGTTGAGATCCTGCTCACGTGACTTTCAGGGTATGTGGGATCAATATTTACCTATGGTAGAATTTTCCTATAACAATAGCTTCCATTAGAGTATTCAGATGACACCATATGAAGCATTATACAGAAAGAGATGTCATAAACCAACCTGTTGGGATGACGTTGGTGAAAGAAAACGTGTAGGCCCAGAACTAGTGGAGGAAACGATGGAAAAGGTGAAGGTAATTCAAAATCACATCAATGCAGCTCAAAGTAGGCAGAAGAGCTATGCCGATAATCGAAGGAAGGATTTGGAATTTCAAGTCGGTGATCATGTTTTCTTGAAGGTATCTCCATGGAAGGGAGTTATACATTTTGGTAAGAAAGGTAAATTGAGTCCCAGGTACATCAGACCTTTCGAAATTCTAGAATGAATTGGGGATGTAGCTTACCAATTGGGAATGCCGCCAAGTCTCTCCAAAGTTCACGATGTGTTCCATGTATCTCTATTGAGGAAATACATGCCTGACCCAACGCATGTACTCACTTATGAGGAATTAGAAATGGAACTCGATCTGTCTTATTGCAAAGATCATGTCAGGATTCTTGATTTGAGAGAACAAGTACTGAGAAATCGGACGACTCATCTGGTAAAAGTCTTGTGGAGAAACCATAAAATGGAAGAGGCAACGTGGGAACCTGAGGAACTTATGATGAAGAACCACCCGAGTCTTTTCATACAGTAGTATTCTAGAAATTTTTATGACGAAATTATTTGAAGGAGGGGAGAATGTAACACCTCAATCTTCTACGGTACGTTTCCCTTTAAATAATGTAATAGTGTGTGTTGTATGTAACATCGAGTTCTAACACGAACCACAACCGATCAAACTAGCCATCATGAATAGTAATACCTACTTTTTGAAATTTTATATATTTTATATTTCAAAATGGACTTTATTTTTGGATTCAGAATATCAAAATTATCCTATGTTTAATTTTTGGTATTTCTCTGAGAACTTCCAATTTTTGTGAATAGTGAAAATACCTAAAAACAACTTTTTTAATCAAAATAATTTATAGTGATAAATTCTATTATTTAGTGGTTTTTAAAATATAATTATAATATATTTTTACCATTTTATCCAATGGTGTTCATTATAGTTAATTTCACTTTGAAATTGAACATAAACAATTATCAATCTTTTGATATATATTGTTTCTTAAAAACACGCTATTTGTTGTAACATTGGGAATTAATTATAAAATTAATTAATGTAACTTATATGGTTGGAATTTTTTAAAATAGACATCATATTTGAATCCAGAATATCAATTATTGCTTAGGGTGACATTTTGGCATCGTTCAGAAAAACTAAAATTTTTGATGAATAGTGAAACCACTAAGTGGTAGTTAAAAAACTGATTTTTTCATAAAAATTAATTTTACTGCTTCTGTGATTGGAATTTCGAAAATCCTAGAGACACGGTTAATATCAAGGAGTCAAATTTGGTTCAATGAGATGAAAATAATTTTTGGTGAATAGTAACTTTTTACTTTTGTTTAACACGGTTAAAAGTAAATAGGGTAATTAAGGGTAAAAATGATATTAATATTACCCTAACACATGTCCTAATTCTATTGGACAAGTTTATCTCGACCATAAACAACCTTAGGAATAAAATATTATCATTTAGGTCCACCTGGATTAGATTAGCACATTTATTATTATTTAATTCAAAGAAGAATCAAAAGAGTTAAAATCAATGTTTATTTACTAAACCATTTTTAATATAGGGTTATACATAAGATAAACTTGATTGTAAATATTAATTAGGAATATAAAAATATTTCATACAAAATGATATTTTATTTATAATTTTTAGATATTATATAATTTAATTTATTTATGACACAATGATGATGCAGTAATTACCATAATAGTGAAAAATTAAAATAATTTATATTATAAATACCAAAATAAAAATAATTTGAGACTTTTAATGAATTACTCTAATTTTATAGGATAATATGACATATTAGGATTGATTTAATTGACTTTTTTCTAAGTAATCATTCTGTTATGATTTTCAAAAAAAAATCAATTATTGAATAGTGTCAAAATTGACACAAAAGAGTTTTTAGAACAAATATTATATTATTAATTGATATTAAATTTCTAAAAATATATGCTTCGGCAAAGAGACTTATATCATGATATTCGTCTCATTAATGGACCACTTTGGGGTCTCTTTCATATATATAGTAAGTCTATTGACCATATAATATAAAAATACAATGAGACATTGTAAAAGTGAAACAAGTTAACTAAGAGTTAATACTTAATGATAAGGTTAATATAGTAACCCAAACCTGTCTAAATTCTATTGGTTGAGTGGTTTTCGACCTATCCCCACCTTAACCTTTAAATAAACCACTTTGGAGCCATTATAAACCTAATATGAATTTATTATAAAATAATATTTCTAGCTTTTCCAAAGGTTCCCCTCACCCCTCTTATAAAAGGGTACTCTCCCTTCTCATTAACTCACACCATCAAAGCCTTTTGGTTCATCCAACCTCTACCCAAATAATCTCTCAACTTCCCTCAATTCATCTTAGAGGCCTTCCTTTAGTCATAAAGGCAACCTAAGATCCCGTTTGATCAAATCAAAAGGAAGAACCCGAAGAAGAGGTAATGATTTCACCACCCTTTTCCAAGTTCCTTTCTTCTTCCACTTCTTCCTTCTTTGTTATTAACATTTTAAAATAATAACTCCAGTATCGTATATATACTGTGATTTTATTATAAACATGGTACAACCATATTCAGTATTCTATCCATCCTTTGAGTAACATGTCACCATACGTGCGTACGTACGGCTTACCGTCTCCACGTCGTGGTGTAATTGTTATTCAATAAATTATTATTTGTATGGGTGTAATAATGACGTGTAACTCATGTAAATAATAAATATAACATGATAATGATTCTGTATATATGTTATACCATCCACTTATATATTATTTTAATATCAAAATAATCATATTGTCACTCGTGCGTACGTACGGACTACCATCTCCACAAACGCGATGCGATTCATTATCCATCATATCCATTCAAGTATAATTATCATTTTATGATTTAAAAATAATTTTTAAGGGCTTGATATCATTCTGGATATGAATAAGATACATCCTATCCATAACAAACATGGATTACGTAACAAAACATATCAAAGAAAACGAGTAAGATAACAATCGAAATGACGATAATACTAAGATATTATTAACAAATCAATGTTAAAAGATCATATATGATATCATATTCTTGTATAATTTAATAACAATTATATCACCATTATACTGGAGTCTAAACTACCCCAACCAAGGAAAAGTACAAGGTAAGGGTTTATTTCTCAATCTCTTCATTATCCGAGGTTGTTTATACATAATAATCTACTGGGATCTCTTTATCACCCACATCCATGTTTCTTAATAATGTATTTCAAAACATTTTTACTATTTACAAGAATATGGGTTAAAGTCATTTATACCCTTTTATGAATTTTTTTAAGTGGTTGATAAAGGAATCTTTCCGTCATTTTCCAAACAAGGTGCTTTTTTAACCTTTTCGACAGAATTAAGGTAAGAATGTTTTTTATCTTATACGGCAGGTGTGGCTATTTTCCGCTGTTATAAAATCTTCGAAGCATCCCTTTCAATCTTATAAGAATATTTTCAAATAAAATGTTTTATTTTAGAAATATATGACTCTTAAATGATTTCAAGATAAAATATATATTTCTCTAAAAAGAGTTTTGATTTCATCTTTTTCAACATCCTTTGATGGATTTTACGCTTATTTGAAGTTGATTTATTATGAAACAAAACTTCTATATTGTATTGAAGATTTTGTGATATGTTTGACTGTGGATGTGTTATACCATTCATGGTTTATGTATGACGTATTTACATTTTGTATGCTAGTTTTAATATTAATGTTTATGTTATGTTTAAACCTTTTCATATGGGAATGCATTGGACATAATATGTGACGGGTGGAGCCCGTTGTAGCTCCTCGATGCATCGATAGGTATCATGAGACAAACTAGTGTCTTGGCACAAGGCCTTGGCAAAATCTTATTTGTAGTCTTGTCATGAGGCCTTGTCTATGTGGTTATGATAGTTTGGAATTATGCATTCCATCATTATGAAAGTGGTTATTGATATTTCATGTGATTATTCGATTAGTAGAATATCCACGTGAATAAGTAAATGGAATTATTTCATTTTATTTTTCCATACTATGTTGAAGTTCAAGTTTAAAGGGCTTTTGTTTTAGTTATACACTGCCTTAATTGTTTATTCTTATTTATGAAAGTTTCAGCTATATTGTTATCTTTACTGGGCATTTGAGCTCACCCCTTTTCTATGTTTTATTTTTTCCAGGATGTGAAGTAGTAAAATATGAATGACCTGCAGGGATATTATGAGGGTATAATAGTGTGGACTATGGATACAATATGTTTTTGTAGTAGGTTTTCACTTTATGATGTAATGTAAAACATTATGAATATATCTAGTGTTTCCAAGGCTACTAAACCAATCGGTCTTTCGATATTTGATCTTTCTTGTGATCATGCCAATGTTATGTAATAATGCACCGACTCAGGGTAACTGGGGTCGGGGCGTTACATTAATGTAATGTGGTGAAGATAAGATGACACAATGTGAAAGAGGTTCCATGTTGTGGCTCGGTTTAAGAGGGTAAATCTAGGTGTCTCAATGTATCATTCATGGACACAAATCATGCCACACATATTCTCTGTGGGAACTATCTACATAGGTCTAATCCATACACATGGTGAATTTTACCACGTATTATGATTGGGCATAAGAAATCATGTCTAGATGTCACCATGTATCCCATGGTATGGATATTAAGCCACTTATAGTTCTAAATGTGCTTTCTTATATAGACCAATCTCTTTTATATGGAGACGGAATTTTTCTTATAATCATCTCATAAATAGAAAATGGTTTTGAGACCATAATTATGATTTATTATTTATGCATGGGAGGGGATATTTCTTATTTTCTATTTTGTTCCCAATACACGATGTCTATGAACCATAATGAATCCAATATAATGATAATCAAGCCTTATGTAGTTATTGATGGAAATCTCCCTACATATGTTCAGCCCTTACGTAAGGAGGGGCATTTGATTTTGGTGTGCCTGGACCATGAGGTAAAATACTAGTATCTCTACATATCATTAATAAACATTAATCAATCCATAGTAAGTTATTGAGAAATAGACTCCCAATATGGAAATGCATCTTTCATAGTGTATAAGAGAATTGTGTCTCTCTATTCCAAAGATATAGCTCATGTGTGGTTAATCATCGATTGAAAAAATGATAACCATGTAGTTTATCATCATGTGGTGAGGATTTTAACTCCTAGTTTAGGGTTGTGGAATTATGAACAAGTAAAGTGGGATTCCAAAAGATGTATTGAGATAACAGAGAGAACTATTATAAATATATGATCCAAAAGGGGATCATTGAATATACATCAAAGTTCATGGTATGTTAGAAAGTGAAGGTATGAAGGAAAAATTATATGTGGATAATAGAAATATTATACACACTAATATTGAAATTTGAAAAAATCACAATGGACTTTGTCACCAAGAATCCAAATACATACTGAGGAAAAAATTATATATGGATTTTTGTGGATAAGCATGAAAATATTGTACAATTTATTACAAATCGAAGTGAATTCTCATTGGATCAACTTGAATGGACATACATTAGAGAACTATTAAGGATGCATGGATTACCACTATCAATTGTTCCACAATGACATCTAATATTTACCTATATGTTTTGTAAAATTATCCAACAACATCTAAACATTGAGGCGATATTTATAGTGGATTATCAACCTCGAATTGATTTACAATCTAAGTGAACAGTTTATACATTGGATGAAATTTTGAGATCTTATTTTATGTACATCAAGGGAGTATGGGACCAAAATCTATATCTGGTTGAGTTATCTCACAAAATTAGTTTCCACTCAAGCATCAATCTAGCTAAATATGATTCACTTTATAAAAAAAACATATAGAACATTAAAATGATGTGATGAAGGCATTGAATGTAAGATTCTAGGACATTAAATGGTTGAATTAGTGGTTGAAAAGGTAAAACCCATTAAGCATCACATCAATACAGCCCAAAGTCGATATAAGAGATATGTAGCCAATTATCTATGGGACTTGGATTTTATGGTTAGAGACATCTTATTTTTTCACATATCTCCATGGAAGAGGATCATGAGATTTTGGAGGAAATGAATGTTGAGTCTGAGGTATATCGAACCCTTCGAGATTATTGATCATGATTGATTTGTGGCGTATTGAATAAAATTCCATAAAAAAATTCACCAGTATGTTTTGTATTCCATGTATCCCTATTGGAGATTCATATACCATATCTCTCAAAATTAATGATTTCAGTGGGGGTATATATGGGAAATGATATCTCTTATATGGAATCTCCAGTTAAGATCTTGGACAATAGAGATAAAGTTATATGAAAATATAATACTCACCTTGTCAAAGTACTATGGTGGGACCTTATGTAGGAATAGGAATCATGGGAACTGGAAGAATCAATGGAGGAAAATTACCCACCCCTATATTCTGATTTGTTAGTAAAATAAAAACTTTTCTGTGAAATTTCATTAGGGTTAAGAATGTTATGACCCAGAATTCAATCAATGAAATTTTCCTTCATATAATTATGTCATATGACATAATTCACATAAATCCACAGAGATAAAACAATAAAAAAATATACAAAACTAAATAGTTAAGTAATTAATAGTCATGTCATGAAATTAATGAACCAATAAAAATGGAATAGTATTTTTAACATTAGAAAACTAATGTTACACATAGTAATAGTAAATTGGCCAATAGAATAGTAACATCACATGTGAACTTTTAAATTAAATTTAGGACTTCAATAAATGATGATATGATACATTATATCATGGAATATGTATATAAATGTTGTAAAATTGAAAAAATATGTTTTGGTATTATTTTGAAACATAAGATGTTATTTCCAAATTTCTATTAAATATAATGATTTAAAATAAAATTTATTTTTATAACATAGATTAATAAATTACTATTTTGTTTTCGTATGATTTTAATCTAATTTGATGGTTCCATAATTAATTGATTAAGGTTTTATAAAATAATTCATCATTTTTAAATTGATATTTTAGAATAATTCATAGTTTAATTGAAAAATAAAATTTATCATATTTTGAAAATAAATTTCATACAATAGATTCAATTTTTAAATTATTCACATAGAAAAATTTTCATGGTGAAATTTTTGGAATGTTCCAAAATAGTTGAATTTTTTGCGTAGAGTGAAATACAATAATTTATAGTATAAGAAAAATACATGAGTTTATGAGTCATGGATGATTGGTGGATGATTTAATCATTCTTCCATAGAACTAACATGAAATAGTTACTATATTTTGTAACATGAAACATCACTATTAATAGTCTTGATATAAAATAGTAAAAACTAAATAAAATAACCAAAGAGAACCCATATCATCCCCAATAAATACCACCCCTCACCACATCTTCTAATCACACCTAAAAATACATGATGATTTTCCAAATTCGACCCAATCCACCAATAATATAAGGACCCGACCTTAAAACATTACTTAATCTTAAATTAAATTTAATAATTCACATTGAGGATCTTTTTAGGTTTAGAGTTTTAGAGAATTAGGACATAACTATTACATCTCAAAGATTAAAAAGTAGACACATCTACTCAGTTTAAATTTTTTTCACACAATAAATCCTCTTGAACAAAATCGTCATGTCTAGTTCTTGTTTTAGACAGCATGACATTTCCTTGATCCCATCCTTGACCATATTCCACCTTAAGTCTTGTGGAAAACATTTCAAAAACATTGGATGACAATAAAAAACTCAGAAAGAGTTTTAACAATATGGAAAGAAAACATTAGTCAGTGTATACATACGAATCAATTAAATCATACAATACTCATAAAACATAAGCACTTTAACATACCTCATTAAATCATAAGATTTAGGAATAACTCATATAAATCATAAGACATAAATGTAACTTGAGGCATTCATAACATTCTTATGTACGGAGTAACCCTCATGGTTACGTTTGGAATAACCATCACAGTATATTCCCTAAATCTCTTCGGATAAACCTTACCATTTAACTCCTTCGTGTTACCCAATTCATTGGAGAGCTATCACGGGCTCACCCTCCCTTAGTTTATCACGGAACCACCCAATTTCATAAACATTTCCCAAGAACCATAACATAACCATAACACTTAAAACATGAATAAAATAAACATAAAATTTCCACATTTCAATCACAAGAGATCACATCATTATAATAAATAAATAAAAACATCTAATAAAATCATTAAAACTCTATGAGAGAAATATCCCTTTATACTATGAAAATATTAAAAGAAGACATTTAAAATTGATTTTAAGAATCAATGTGTCCCATACCAATTCAAAACTTTTGAAAGTGTTTTAAAACATTAATTTCCATATAAATAAATCCTTACAAACAATTTTAAAACATGTACAAGGACGATAAATGTTTATAAGAATAAATCTTTAAAACCATTTAAAACAAAGTTTCAATAAAAGAGTCCCTTTCCATTTTGAACATTTAAATTATAAGCCACATGAAAGTATACCATTTTAAAAACATTTAAATGACTTTAGTATAGACATAATTTGGATATGGAATGTCAAAGGGGTTGTATATAAACTTTATAAAAGAATAAAAGTGCTTATCAATATGAAATGTCTCAATGAGATGAAATTGAGAAGTAATCTCAATCAAGGATCATGCCATTAGAGCAAGGATAAATAAATGACATAATTATGTGTGAAAAATATTAATACACCAAATATAAGTGGATAATCAGTGTAAAACAATCATATGTCATCCATACATATTTATAGCATGACATAATTAACAAGTAGAGGTTTAACCCAAAGAATTGAAATTGGGTTAAGAAGTTCCCGTACAAAAATTTGACAGCCTAACGACGTCAATTTAAAATTCATAAAATGAGTTGATGAGAGATAAAATGGTATATCATCACTTGGACATAAAATTTACATGAATAAGGATATATAAAAACATATCCTAACATAATAATATGTAAATTAAAAGTCATAATAGAAAAAGTCTTTTAAAAATAAGAGGGTGAAAGGTTCCCTTACCGATTTGGGTAACTTTCGAAACGTTCACCCCATGAAAGAAGGATCGTACAACGTTGATTTAAATACCCATAAGATAAATTATATTACACAAAGATTTTAATAATGGGAAATACATACACCACTCAATGGAAATATTGTCAAATGTTGCATAAATCTCACGGGAATAAAAGTGAGATGAAAAATCCCTTATGAAAACTTGGCAGCCTAATGGCGCCACTTAAAACTTCCAAAAAATGGATTGATGAAATAAAACATGGTCTCTCATAACATGAACATATAAATTAAAGTAAGGGTAATATAAAATAACATCCTTCAACATAGAAAGAGGATCTTAGAAGAAGTGACATAAAATAGAGTACTTAAAAAGAAAGAGAGAGGTTGGATCCCTTACCTCAAGTCTGACATGTCTTGTTCGTTTCTTTACATTCCTGAAAAATAAAATTTGTTCAATTTATAATTTATTAAGGACCTCCTTTAAATATTATTATTCAGTTCATATCACATATTATAATGTTATAATAATTGGTTAATAATGTGAGTTCATATCAGATGTTTTTGTCAATGTTTGGTACATGAGTCAAAAATGAACTTGTCTGAAAATGACTGCCCATGTTGTTATAAGTAAATCATCTCCAAAATAGTATTAAAGATTTTAATATCATATATATCTAGTAAATATTCATTTTATACTATTCCATAACATTTGGATATAAAAATAAATGAATGCACCCTTCATGGAGACGGTAGGTCGTACGTACGCATCAACGCTACTTTCATTTCTTTGTCATATTAATGGAATTAAAAATAAATGAGAGAGATATATATATATATATTATAATTCCAGTATAATATATATGTTATATAGGTCACATATGTACATTAAGCTCATTATTTATACATTCCATGTATTGCATGAACGAGTCACATCACTTGAGGGGGTGGTAGTCCAGACTTTCTCGTATGATATTATCGCATTTGCACAACATGAAAAGCATAAAGGTGTGTTTTAAATATATAATACAGAATAATTGAGAGGAAATAAATATAATATATATCATATAAAAATAGTTCCATCATAATGTCCACCATGAGAGGTGGTAGGAGAAGATAGAACAATCATCATTTCGTGAGGCAGTAATTCGTCACCCATAGAAACAGTATGTTCTTTAACAATTAGATGGATGTGTGTGTAAGTGTAGCTAGAATCATTCTTATAACAACATCCTAGTATATTTAAGATAATTTTATTGTTACAAAATAGAGAAATAAAAAAGAGTTTAGGGGGTTGGAGAATAAAAATAAAACAAAAGAACATTTGAGAAGACTTTACCTTTAAATCGGGTAACTCCCCTTGGTTAGAACAAAAAGGGTTTCTTGAAGAGATTTCTGCCTAAGGTAAGGCTTCTATGATAAATAGATGGATGTGGAGGGATAAAATGAGCAGATTCTGGCCGATCCAATGGCTTTTGAGGTGTGGGTAATGTGGTAGAGGTGGGGGCCTTTTATATGAGGGAGGAGGGGCACTCTGGGAAAGTAAAGAAATGTTACTTTATATTAAAATGAGTTTCGAATTTTAAAGGTCCCGAATCGATATATTTATAGGATATGGTGGTAAGGGTTCTAAATATACTCATCTAATAGGTTTTATACAAGTGTAAGTCTTAGATTTTACATTATATTTTTATTTTATTTAAATCATTCATTAATGTGATAATCGTTGCATCATCATGGTGTCATAAATAAATTCATTTATTTAATGTCTAAATATTATAAAAAAAATACTATAATGTAGGAAATATTTTTAGATTTAAAATGACTACTTATATTCCAAGATATCATTTACACAGATAAAACTAAAATTGTTTTACTTGGGTGATACATACTTTTGTTATACTTTCTTTTTAAAAACATAAAATTAAAGTGTCACTATCACCCCAAAGGTTATTCCATGGGGTCCCAAAGTTTGGCACAAGTCATCCCATGGTCATACATGACACAATAATCATAATTATAACACATGTTGGGGTCATTTTTTATTATTATGATATTATTTTATTACCCTTAAGTACCTGATTACTAATTAATCACGATAATTAAAGATAATTATCATCCTTAATATTCACAATGTCCAAAAACAAAAGTATTAATTACATAATTTGGACCTTATGATTCCAAATATGGAATCCATTTTATCAAATTAAATACACAGAAATTTAGGTAATTAATTTAAAAAAAAATCTCGTAGTCAAAACAAAAGACGGGTTTTTAAGAAGTAAAATTTATCAAAAGATTGACTGGTTTTTACATCCAATTGAAAAGTGAAATTACTTCCAATGAACAACATTGTATTAAGTGATAAAAAATTAATTCAATTATACTTTAAAAAACATTAAAATTACAATCCAAATATATAAATAAATTGGATGAAAAGGCAGTTCTGAATTAAAAAGCCGTATTTTCACTATTCATTAAAAAAGACATTATCAGAAAAATACCAAAAATTAACCCTAATCTATATTTAATATTCCAAATTCAGAAATTATGTCCATTTTACAAAAATAAAAACATAGAATATTAATTAATAAATCATATAGTGAATTCCCTCTATCAAAACAAATAGCATGTTTTTAAGAAACAATATCTATCAAAAAATTGACACTTGTTTATGTCCATTTTCAAAGTGAAATTAATTCTAATGACCACCATTGAATTAAATGGTAAAAATATATTATAATTACACTTTAAAAAAATTAAAAAAAATAATCTATCCAAATAATTAAATTAGAAGAAAAAGCAATTTTGAAGTAAAATGTAGTATTTTTCACTATTCATTAAAAAAAACAGTATTTTTCAGAAATATACCAAAAATTTATCCAATGTAAATTTCAATATCCCAATTCTAAAGAATAAGTTTATTTTAAAAAATAGAGCTTATAAAATTTTTAAAAAGTTGGATTTAAAAAGGTGTGCCATTAAAAGGTGATAAATTGACCTTTTAGTGAATATTAGAGTAATTATGCTTAGGATTGAATTCTTTTCTTATTTTAATCCTTTATATATTTTTTGATAAATGTAAAAACATTTAACAAATATAAATAATCATATTTTAGTTATTTCTATTCATTTATGCTAATACAATGGCTACGTGTAAACTACCATTTAAAAAAATATTATTATATTATTAGTTTGCAACGTAAGATTTCAAAGAAACTCATTATTCCGTATTGGGTACGCCATCGAGCATAGTGTTCCCTTTAAAGTAATATTAATATTTTATTCAAAAATATTAATAAATATGAAAAATTAATATTCCTTATTTACCTCTGATGTTACATCCTTCTCCCCTTTTTGGGAATTGCATCCTCGTAATTTTAAAATTTGGATCAGAAACTTCATTGAAAGTCCCACATCGGAACAAGAGTCTGTAAAACTATCACTTTAAAAGAAAGAAAGAGAATTACAGAGGTCACCCGAGTTAACCCATACTAGGATTCCATGTGGGAAAACATGGATATGGAAGAAAAAAATCAAAGGGTCATGTTCTGAGGGAGAGTGATAGAAAACATGTTTAAGAGAAAGTTAACCACCAGAAAATCACAAACTTGTGATGGGTTAAACGGTATTTAATTCCCCAGTAGGAAAAATTAATAGACAATATTTTTGTTTTAAGTTACTTTTCATTGAGGAATTTATTTAGGAGCTTAACTGAAACTTAAGGAAACAAACTTACTTTTCATGTTGACTATCAACTTTTGTTATATTTCTTACACAAACTCATATTTTCTCCAAAATACGATTATTTAGGATAACTTGTCCACATTAAGAGCACTATAATAAACTTCTATAGAATCACATAATCCACAAAAGAGATTTATATACTTCCCATTTCTTTAGAACTTAACCAAAACCAAAACCAAAAAGGATAGTACAAGATCAGATAATACCCAAAAAGGATAATCCTTTATAAAAAAATTCTATTCTTAATCTCCAAAATTTTACAAACAATACCCAAAGTTCAAAAAGTACCATTCAATAAAAATCTATCAATAAAATTCTTCAAAGTAATCAAAACTAATATTGAAACCCAAAACTCTGAAGGATTTAGTCACATAGTCTTCCAAGAATAACCTTAACATTTATCTCCAAATAACATCAGTTACTCTTAAAGTATCATACTAAAAAGTAATTAACATAATCATATATTCTCCATGATAGGTCAATATTTTCCTATATAACCCAAAATAATATTACTCTTGATTCATAAAATTATATAACTAAAAAGGATTTTTCATACTAACCAGGGACTTCACGTAGTCCCGTGATAGGCGATGCGCCCTTGTCGCCCTTCAGTTATGGGTTTGATTCCTGCGGCCTTACCAGATGTGACGGGTTGTCACCCATCCTATGGGTTGTCCTTTTTATAAAACTCCAAAAATAACCCTAATATGTATTAACCTCAATTTTAACTCATGCCTTTCATATTCCATCATATCATGTAGTAACCCATAATTACCTCAAAAGTAACTATCATATAAACCCTAATGGTTACCTTTATAATTATTACCTGAACTTCCACATTGATTTTGTTCTCTCGTACATGATTCATTAGAGAACCCACCAAGGTTCAAGTGTTTGATCATAACTCATGATATTTGGTTGAGAAAAACCACAAGAGTTCTCATTGCAGCTCCCATATCATTTAGTTGTTCTTTTAGAAAACCCTCACAGTTTTCTTTACATCCACTGTCACTTTGGTTCCTGCTAGATCCAGCAATTTACTAAAACCAAAAATTTCAGTGTGAGTATATCATTAGAATCATCATATAATACTATGATATAATTATTCATTTTATCATAAACTCATTCACTTTATCTAAAACTATGACTCTTTCTAAAATCCTAACCATTATGGTAATGTCACTTATGCTTAAAGAATACCCTAACCTCTAAAGTTATCTAAACCAACCTCTTATACCAACTATAAGGGCCCGGCCTTAACATTAATTAATCTTGAATTAAATATAATAATTCAAATTGAGGATCTTTTCAGGTTTAGAGTTTTAGAGAATTAGGATATAACTATTACATCACAAAGATTACAAAGTAGACACATCTACTCAGTTTCCATTTTTTCACAAAATAAAACCTCTTTAACAAAAGTGTCATTTCTAGTTCTTGTTTTAGACAACATGACATTTCATTGATCTCATCCTTGACCGTATTCGACTTTAAGTCCTGTGGAAAACATTTCAAAAACATTGGATGAGCATAAAAATCTCAGTAAGGGTTATAAAAATACGGAAAGAAAACATTAGTCCATGTATACATACGAATCAATGAAACCATACATTACTCATAAAACATTATCACTTTAACATACCTCATTAAATCATAAGATTTAGGAATAACTCATATAAATCATAAGACATAAAGGTAACTTGAGGCATTCATAACATTCTTACGTAGGGAGTAACCCTCATGGTTACATTTGAAATACCCATCACAGTATATTCCCTAAATCTCTTCGGAGAAACCTTAGCGTTTAACTCCTTCACATTACCCAATGCATTGGAGAGCTATCATGGGCTCACCGGACCTTAGTTTATCACGGAACCACCTGATTTCATAAACATTTCCCAAGAACCATAACATAATATAACACTTAAAACATGAATAAAAGAAACATGAAATTTCAACATTTCAATCACAAGAGATCACATCATGATATTATCATAAATAAAAACATCTAATGAAATCATTAAATCTCTATGAGAGAAATATCCCTTTATACTTTGAAAATATTAAAATAATACATTTAAAAGAAATTTTAGAATCAATGTGTCCCATACCACTTTGAAACTTTTGAAAGGGTTTTAAGAAATTCATGTCCATATAAATAAATCTATAAAACCACTTTTAAAACATGGACATGGATGATAAATTTTTATAAGAATAAATCTTTAAAACAATTTAAAACAATGCTTTAATAAAAGAGTCCTTTCCATTTTGAACATTTAAATTATAAGCCACATGAATGTAGACCATTTTCAAAACATTGAAATGACTTTAGTATAGAAATAATATGGATATGGAATGTCAAAGGGGCTTTAAATACACTTTATAAAAGAATAAAAGTGCATATAATTAAGAAATGTCTCAATGAGAAGAAATTGAGATGTAATCTCAATCAAGGATCATGCCATTAGAGCAAGGATAATGAAATAACATAATTATGTGTGACAAATATAAATACACCAAATAGATGTGGATAATCAGTGTAAAAAAATTAGTTGTCATCCACACATATTTATAGCATGACATAATTAACAAGTATAGGTTTAACCCAGAGAATTGAAATTGGGTTAAGGAGTTCCCTTACAAAAATTTGACAGCCTAACGGCATCACTTTAAAATTTAGAAAATTAGTTGATGAGAGAGAAAATGGTATCTCATCACTTGGACATAAAATTTACATCAAAAAGGATATATAAGAAAATATCCCAACATAATAAGATTTAAATTAAATTTCATAATAGAAGAAGTCTTTTAAAAAGAGGAGGGTGAAAGGTTCCCTTACCGATTTGGGTATCTTTCGAAACGTTCACCCCATGAAAGAAGGACCGTACAAAGTTGATTTAAATACCCATAAGAGAAATTATATTACATAAAGAGTATAATAATGGGCAGTAAGTACCCAAATCAAAGGAAATAGTGGAAAATGTTGCATAAATATCATGGGAATAAAAGTGAGATGACAAATACCTTACGAAAACATGGCAGCCTAACGACACCACTTAAAACTTTCAAAAAATGGATTGATGAAATCAAATAGGGTCTCTCATCGTATGAATATAGAAATTATAGTAAAATTAATATAAAAGAACATCCCCCAACATAATAAATAGGAGATTAGAAGAAGTGACATAAAAGAGAGTACTTAAAAAGAAAGAGGGAGGTTGGATCCCTTACCTCAAGTCCGACATGTCTTGTTCGTTTCTTTATATTACCGAATAATAAACACTGGTCAATTTATAATTGATTAAGGAACTCCATTAAATATTAGTATTCAGTTCGTATCACATATTATAATTTTATAATAATTGGTTAATAATGTGATTTCATATCAGATGTTTTTGTCGATGTTTGGTACATGAGTCAAAAATGAACTTTTTTGAAAATGATTGTCCATGAAGTTATAAGTAAATAATCTCCAGAATAGTATTAATGATTTAAATATCATATATATCTAGTACATATTCATTTTATAATATTCCATAACATTTGGAGATAGAATGAAATGAAATTCATCGTTCATGGAGACGGTAGGTCGTACGTACGCATGAACTCTACTTTCATTTCTTTGTCATATTAATGGGATTAAAAATAAATGAGAGATATATATATTATAATTACAGTATAATATATAAGTTATATATTTCACATATGTCCATTAATCTAATTACTTTTACATTCCATGTATTGCATGAACGAGTCACATCACTTGAGGGGGCGGTAGTCCACAATTCCTCATATGAAATTATCGCATTTTCACAGCATGCAAAGCATAAAGGTATGTTTTAAATATAAAATACAGAAGTATAGAGAGGACATAAATTTAAAATATATCATATAAAAATAGTGCTATCATAATTTCCACCATGAGAGGTGGTAGGAGAAGATAGAACAATCATCGTTTCGTGAGGTAGTAATTCTCCATCCACATAAATAGTATGTTCTTTAACAATTAGATGGAGGTATGTGAAAGTGTAGCTTGAATAAATATTATAATAACATCCTAGTATATTTAAGATACTGTTGTTTCTAAAAAAGATAGTAATAAAAAGAGTTTTGGGGGTTGGAGAAGCAAAATAAAACAAAATAACATTAGAGAATACTTTCCCTTTAAATCGGGTAACTCCCCTTAGTTTGAACCAAAATGGTTTCTTGAAGAGATTTATGCCTAATGTAAGTCTTCTATGATGAAGAGAGGTATTTTTAGGGATAAAATGAGCAGATTTTGTCTGATCCAATGACTTGTGAGGTGGGGGCATTTTATAAGATGGAGGAGGGGCACTCTTGGAATGTAAAGAAATCTTACTTTATATTAAAATGAGTTTTAGATTTTAAAGGTCCCACATTGATATATTTAAATGATAAGGTGGTAAGGGTTCTAAATATACTCACACAATAGGTTTTAGACAATTCTAAGTCTTATATTTTACATTATCTTTTCATTTTATTTAAATCGTTCATTAATGTGATAATCGAGGCATCCTCGTGATGTCATAAATAAATTAATTTATTTAATGTCTAAAAATTATAAAAAAATACTATGATGTAGGAAATATTTTTAGATTTAAAATGAATATTTATATTCAAAGTGATCATTTACACAGACAAAACTAAATTTTCTTTACTTGGGTGATACATACTTTGGTTATACTTTCCTTTTAAAAACATAAAATTAAAAAGTGTCACTATCACCCCAAAAGTGATTCCATGGGGTCCCAAAGTTTGGCACATGGCATCCCATGGTCGGACATGACACAACCAGTAGAATTAGGACACATTTTGGGGTCATTTGTTATTATTTTGATATTATTTTATTACCCTTAACTACCTGATTACTAATCAATCACAATAATTAAAGATAATTACCGTCGTTACTATTCATAATTCCCAAAAACAAGAGTCTTAATTGAAAAAATTGGAACTTATTATTCCAAATATGGAATCAATTTTATCAAATTAAAAACACATAAATTTTATTAATTAATTTAAAATTAAATCCCATAGTCAAAACAAAAGACGGGTTTTTAAGAAGTAAAATTTATCAAAAGACTGACTTGTTTTTACATCCAATTGAAAATTGAAATTTCTTCCAATGAACAACATTTTATTAAGTGATAAAAAATTAATTCAATTATAATTTAAAATCAATTAAAATGACAATCCAAATATATAAATAAATTGGATGAAAAGGTAGTTTTGAATAAAAAAGCTTTATTTTTCACTATTCATTAAAAAAAGACATTATTAGAAAAATACCAAAAATTAACCCTAAGATATATTTGATATTAAAAATTCAGAAATGATGTCCATTTTACCAAATTAAAAACATAGAAGATTCATTAATAAATCATATAGTTAATTCCCTCCGTCAAAACAAACAGCGTGTTTTTAAGAAACAATATATATCAAAAGATTGACACTTGTTTATGTCCATTTTCAAAGTGAAATTAATTCTAATGACAACCATTGAATTAAATGGTAAAAATATATTATAATTAAACATTAAAAAAATTAAAAAACTAATCTATCCATATAATTAAATTAGATTAAAAAGTAGTTTTGAAGTCAAATGCAGTATTTTTCACTATTCATTAAAAAACTCAACATTTGTCAGAAATATACCAAAAAATTAACCAATGTAAAATTAAATATCACAATTCTAAAGAATAAGTTTATTTGGAAAAATAGATCTTATAAAAGTGTCAAAAGTTTTATTTAAAAAGGTTCACCATTAAAATGCGATAAATCGACCTTTTAGTGAATATTAGAGTAATTATGCTTAAGATTGAATTCTTTTCTTATTTTAAGCCTTCATATTTTATTGGATAAATGTAAAAACATTTAAAAAACACAAATAATCATATTTTAGTTATTTCTATTCATTCCCCCCAATACAAAGGCTACGTGTGATCTACCATTTAAAATAATATTATTATATTATTAGTGTGCAACGTAAGATTTCAAAGAAACTCATTGTCACGTATTGGGTACGACATCGAGCATAGCATTCCCTTTAAAGTAATATTAATATTTTATTCACAAATATTAATAAATATGAAATTTTAATATTCTTTATTTACCAGGGATGTTACAAATAATGTCACTTCCCCATGTTCAAGAGACATTGTTCTCAATTAAGGACAAAACTCATGGGAATCTAGGATGTTATCAAGAAGGATTTAAAGAGGTAAAATCATATATCATTCTCATTTATTCGATTTACTTTTTAATTACTTTTCCTATCCAAATATCACCATATAGAAGTGAAATTATAAATTCAATATCACTTATATTCAATAATGATATTATTTTAGTGGAAAATACCTTCATCATTCTTCATTCCCTCACTTTTTTTAAAAAATGTAAACATCAACCATGATGTGATAATTTATCTCACTAAAGGATGGTCACTTTATAATATCCATTAATGTCTTAACGGATGGCCAAAAAAATAATTTTATGGTTAAAATAGAATTTAATATCACTGTTAAAGATTATTTAATTTTTTGTATCTAACAGATATGCATAATATTAATTAATAAACAATACTAGTACATGATGATCTAAAAAAACACCAACAAGATAAAAACAATTATCATTAACATTTTATCTGACAAATGATATTCCTATCTAAGAAAAATGATGTATAAGAACATTTAATCTTATATATTTTCATTAATACCATATAATTTCATTTATTATGTACTAATCACTTTTTACATGATCATTCATTCACATATACAAGCGAATTAGTCATGAAAACCAAGGAAACGATCAATCCGAAAACATGAAATTGTATCTTATAACTCCTCAAAAAGGTCAGAAATGAACATAATAAAATAATAATATATCATATACATTTATAAATGGTTATTAATTATTTTATTAATGTATTGATTTTTATTATCTATTAAATTAAGTACAAGTGTAGAATACTTTCATACATTAGTTAAGAGATTATCTTCAAACGTACATTTTTTCATTATGTTACTCTTTCTCTATATTTACCCAAAATAAGATCATAATTGATATTATGTACTATTAAGAAGATATGTATTTATATTCCCAACATATTTTACATTCCCAATTCATCATTATTTTATGGTTAACTAAATGTTTTATAAATTTTCCCTTTCAATTCCCTCTAATAAATAAGCCCAATTGAATGGAACTTTCCTATTTCAAACCCATTTTCATGTGCACTCTATAATCTATTTTAATTAAACAATATTTTTCCTAAAATAAATAATTTTCTCCTGAAAATATATTTGTGTTAATTTCTATATTTATTAAAAAAATTATTCATTCCCTATTTTAATGAATCTCTAAAAATTTCTGTTAAACTAAATTAAGATGGATTATTTATAAAGTTGTTTAAAAACTATTTTTACATGTTTTAAATTAAAATTTACATCATTTATCATGAAATATTACAATTTTATCATACAAAAGACAATTTATTATCCATTATTTCATAGAAACATTTATGATATATCCATTTTTATGCCTTAGGAGAGGATTACGATACTAATTTATTCTCTTGGGTGGCCCTTATGTTTATTCTTTTTTCATGATTTTTATGTGGAACACATATTCTTGAATATGTTATAATTGGTGAATGTTGATGAATCTTCAGTGAATTTTATAATGTCTAGTCTCGGGATACATCACATTGGTACATGAAGTAAACCTAATACCATTATGGGACTTGGTCAGTACATGCAATGGTCTTTGAAGTATTCCTTTACTCATGCTCCACCATGTGAAATTTTCATAGAAATAATCCATGAATCCTGATTTTTTCATATTGTATGTTTTTTCAAAATTATTTTTATTTTAGGAATACATGATCCCATGTAATAAATGTTATTATTTCTTATGATTAATCAAGTTCCATTTAATTTTATTATAACCCTTTTATGTCTTTTAAATCATGTGATATAATTTGTATCTCTGTTTATACCATTATTAGTCTTCATAGATCAAAACATTGTTTATGTATTCCTCATGACACCATATGTGGATCTACATACTTAAAGGATGTTAAGAGCTTATATTAGAGTATCAATAATTTATTTTTTTTATTTTTTCTCAATGTTTTCAGTTTTATAGACATAATATTTCAAAAATGGTAGAATTTAGGATAATTGGTTTGTATTTTAATTATAATTAATTTTAATATCAGGTAACAATATGTGTAAATGTATTGGTAAATTATAAAAATCCTTTTCAACATTGTATTACTTTTTTTCATGATTGAAGTCATGATGACTATTGAATACAAACCCAACTTTGGGCTCATATACTATATATTATTGAAGGGTTACATATATTCCTCACCGAACTGTTTCAAGGGTTTGTGTGAGTTCATTTGTAGACCTTTACAAGTGGTAAATTACTGAATACTATAAATTAGTTGTTTTTTATTTCCCCTGATATAGTCATGCATTGATATAATGTGAATCATTGGATTCAAATGGGGCTTTATTGGCTTGAAACACACTGACTTTTCTATTAATGTATAATTTTATGAATTTATGCTATGATAATGGGATTACAATTTTTGTATTCAATGATTGAATTTGATAAATTATGTTTAAGGCAATTATCTAACAAATTACCAATAATTTTGAGTTGGCCACAAGTTATTGAAATTGTTCCTTGAGCATGAATTGTCATAATAGATTCTTCTCACATTTGACATAACCTTATTGTGTCATGGTGGATTTTTCATGGTTATCCTCATCAAATCCTAGATAATTATGTGTTCATCCTAAAATGATATTAACTCCAAAGCCATTTTCACCAAATTATTTTAATATATCCACACCATGAATCCTATAAGACACAAACATATTTCTGAATTGTCCTTATATAAAATAATCATCATCTTCATATATAAATGAGTTAACCAAATGAAATTTTATTGAATCGATCTATTTTTGATATTCCTCAGTACAATCCTCTTCAGTTTCAAACTTAAAAGGTCATATAAAATCATCTATGTGTGCTTCCCTGAGAGTTTTGAAAATATCAAGGTGTCCAAATCAGTAGATTAACAAGTAATGAGGTTAACTATTTTAGGATGACATACTTCTAGTCTAAATATCAGTGAATCCAAGAAAGTGGATGCTCTCTCAAATGTGGTTTATGTGATATAGTATTTTATGTATATGGATCATCCTTCAAGGTAGGTATTGGAAGAACTCTTATTCAGGGTAGTTTGGACTGGGTAGGTTTTCCAAAATGTCGAATGTGATTAGACACTTGTTCCTCATCAAATGGATATTCAAATTTGATCGGGTCAGATTTTCTTTTGAGTGGTTCATTGGGATGTATCATCTCTTATTGGACCCATTGCTGGTATATTTCATAAGTATCTATAACATTGACCATCCATGTGAGGGTGTGTCTAGAATTATGGTTCCTTCCACAAATGTGTCTTCCACATTATCTATCTATCTTGTGGCCTCTACATATAATTACTCCATTAGGTGTGGGTAACTAAGGTTCACCTCTATACTAATCATCTAATAATGTATGAATTAATTGAATTTCATTAATGTAGCTCATGATAAAATCATCTTCTGGTGAGAACCCTTCCTGCTTGACTATTTTTGGTGGTTCAATACGGAGGGGTGATTCCTGTTTTTTAGATACGAGGGCATAAAATCATGTAGTGTTAAATTCATCATTGTAATATGTGTGGGTTCATCCTCATGGACTATATCCCTATTTTTTCCTTACATGAAAATTTTTTAATGGATGAATTTTGGAGGTCTATGGGGTGGATCACACCAGTTGTGCTGTAGTGGATGTTGTTGGGGGCATAGTTGGTTATTTCATATATTCATGGAGAACACTATAACACCCCAAGATTTCATAGTAAGTTATTTTCTTTAAATTCAATAGCTTGCACTACATGAAACACCGGGTTCGAGTGCACCACGACTTACCAAACTAGCCGTTCAAAAGCAGTGATGAAGAGTATTAACTGGATTTTGAATTTTATATACTACATAAAATTTTAACTTATGTATTATGTGTTTATTAGACATATTATAAGAACAAATTCAATTTTTTAGATAAAAATGTATTTTTCAAAAAAAATAAATTTTACCACCTTTTAATGGAGAACCCATTTCAAATCCAATATTTGACCCTTTTACAATGCATTTTGACAAAATAAAATTATTCATTAGAATCGGGACATCAAAATTTACTTTGGATGAAAGTTTTATATTTTTCAAATAATATTCATTTTTTTATGAATAGTGAGAAATAATGTATTTTAAATCAAAACTACCTTTTATTATAATTTATTTATATTGTTAGATTATACTTTTAATTGGTTTTGATGTGTAATTAGATTATATTTTGACCCTTTAATCTAATTTTTTTTTGTTGGAATTAATTTCACTTTGAAATTATACATAATCAACTGTCAATCTTTTGATAGTTATTGTTTCTTAAAAAACATGCTATTTATTTTGACAAGGGGAATTAATTTTAAATTAATTAATCCAACTTATATGTTTTGAATTTGGTAAAATAGACATCATTTTTAATTTCAGAACAAAAAAATATATCTTAGGTTGAAATTTCAGAATATTTCTGAAAAACATCAATTTTTGATGAATAGTGAAACCACTAAGTAGTAGTTAAAATTCCGAATTTTTCATTTAAATGATATTTTACCACTTATGTGAATTGAATTTTGAATATCTAAGATACATGGTTATTATTATTAAGTAAAATTTTGTTCAATAAAATGAAAATATTTTTTGGTGACTAGTAACTTTTGACTTTTCTTTACTGCGGTTAAAGGTAAATTGGGTAATCAAGGTAAAAAGAATATTATAATAATAAAAAATTGCCTTAAAACATGTACTAAACTTATTGGATGATTCATTTATGACCATGTCCATCCTTGGGTCGATTTAGGGACCCCATGGAGCCACTTAAGAATGATAATAAAACTTTATTTTAATTAACTTAAAGTAAAGAAAAAATTAACATTAACAAATAATTTTTAGTATATCAATTTTTACTTGGGGTTATATAATTAATATTTTTTACTATAAATAATCATTTGAAATATAAGAATATTTCCTACATTATGGTAATATTTTTATAATTTTTATACATCAAATAAATTAAATTATTTATGACACAATAATGATGTAGTATTTATCTCATTAATAAATGATTTAAATAAATATGATTATTAATATTAAAATAATATCCAAAACCTGTACAATTATTATTGGATGATTTTATTTCGACCATGATTCATATTATCGTCGACTTTAATTTGTTTTGGACCTTTAGAAACCAAATATCACTATATAATAAAATAAAATTTTCACACTTTCCTAAAGAGCCCCTCCTCCCCCTATAAAAGGAAACCTTTCTAACCCATTCCACACACCTCTCAAGCCCTTTGACTCATCCAAAACCTGCCAAAATAATCTCTCAAGGTCTCCCACTTCCTCCTAGAATCCTTAACTTACACATAAGGCACTTCAAGAAGTCATTTTGGTTCAAACCAAAGAAAGTTACCCATATTAAAGGTAACACTTTCTCTTAAATTTGTTTGTTTTATTTTGTTTTATTTTACTTATCCATCCCCCTATACAATTTTTATTAATTTATTTTATAACAACTCCAGTATCCTCAATATACTAGGATGTTTTTATGAGAAGTATTTGAACTACACTTACACACCTCCATCTAATGGGTGAAGAACATATTGTTTCTATGGATGGAAAACTAACGCCTCACGAAACAATGATTGTTTTATTATCTCCTACAGCATCTCATGGTGGAAATTAGAATGGCACTATATTTATATATGATATATATATATTATGTTTTTTTTTCTTTATTCATCTGTATTTTTCATTTATATCATTTTTTTATGGTTTCCATTATGGGTAAAACGCGATAATTTCATTTGAGGGAGTGTGAACTACTGACCCCTCAAAATGAAATGACTCATTATTTCCATATGTGGGACATATAAAGGATAGAATTAATGATATTATATATGATATTATACATGAATTATAATATAACTATGTATAATTATGTTCTAATTCCATTAAAATATAAAATATAAATGAAAGTAGCATTCATACGTGAGTACGGCTTACCGTCTCCATGAACGGTACATTTCATTTCTTATCTCCAAATGTTATATACTATTATAAAAAGATATATATATATATATATATATATATATATACTGAATATAATATATATATATATATGATATCTAAATTATGTATATCATTCTGGAGATAATGTACTTTTGACCACATGGAAAAGTTATAATGATAACTAGTTAATTTTGGACTCAAGTTCCGAACATCGATAAAATATCCAATATGAACTCAAATAATTAACTAATTGTTATAGCAAGGTAATAAGAGATATAAAAGGAATAATTAAATTTAAAAATTTTCTTATTCAAGTAGAAATTGACTTATGTTTATTATTCAGGAAGAACAAGAAACTTACAAGACAAGTCGTACTTCAGGTAAGGGGTTTCTTATCTCACTTTTAATTCTATGAGATATCCATTGTTTGCCACTTATTTATTGATTGTGGTGTATTGTGTACTACCATTAGATAAATATTATCATGATTCAATTTATATTCATGGTATTATGTGATTCATTTTTTGGTTATTATATTTGGGTCATATGACTCGATTGATTACAATGAAGTAAGGGTTTTTTAATCTCACTTTTTATTCCTATGGGATTCATGCTATATTGGACACTATTTCGTTTTTGTGGAGAATGTACTGCCCATTATTGTATTATTAGTTTAATATAAATTAATTTATGGGTATATACATCTTCATTGTATTATCCTTCTTTAATGGGTTGCATATTTCATAAGTTACCAAATCAGTAAGGGACTTTCAAATTTCATTTTTCAAATAGTGGGATTTATGCATACTTTATTGATTATTTTAATCCAATATTATTTGTGGAGTCCCTATTTATTATTTATATAGTAATTTAAACTCCCCTTTGTGTGGATATACCTTTTATACACATAATCACTCCATTGATAATTTCTCAAATCATTAATATAAACTTGATCTTAACTCAATTTCTATTCATTGAGTTAGACATCCAAATCATTGGTATTTTTTTAAAAATAATATGTATGAATGTATTCTGATTGATTTACATAGAATATCAAATCATATTGAGTATATTTATATTTGTCACACATAATTTATTTCATTTATTAATACTTTACCTAAGGATGTTGTCTTTATAAGGGATTTAGTCTCAATTTACATTCCTTTGAGACTTGTTTGTTGTTATGTATCAATTCACGTTTATATGGTGTATACACTGTCCTTTGACATAGTATATAATGAAATAATTTATTCTCAAGATATTTTATACTTTTTATTACCTCAATTATTTGTGTTCAAGCATCTCTATTTTGGTTAGGAACTCTACCTAAAATATCATTTTAAATGTTTTAAAAAATTATTCTTCTAAATATTTCTCATTAATGTCTATGTTTTAAAAATGGTTTTAAGGATTTATTTATATGGACATTAATATTTTAAAATTATAATTCATTTTAAAAGTTTCAATGTGGTATGGGATTCTTTGATTAAATAATCTATTTTTAAACGGCTTCTTGACAAATAATGTGACTTTTAAATGTTTTCCTGAAAAGGGGGATATTTCTCTCAAATAGTTTTGATGATTATTTTCATCTATGTTAATATCCTACATTATTCTCTATTGAGGTTTATTGATTACAATAAAATCTTTTATATTGTGTTGAATGAGTTATGTTTGATAATGGATGTGCTATTATTATTCCATTCATGGTTTGTGGATAAAGTATTGACATTTCATATGCTAGTTTTAATACGAATGTTTATGTTATTTTTTGAACATTTCATATGTGGAATGCATTAAACTTAGTAAGTGACGGGTGGAGCCCTCTATAGCTTCTCGATGCATCAGTATGTCTCATGAGAAAAACTAGTGTCCTGGTAAAAGGCCTTGACAAAATTTTATTTGTAGTCATTGCACAAGGCTGTGACTATGTGGTTATGATGTCTGGAATTATGCATTCCATCATTATGAGATTATATATTCATATTTCATGTGGTTATTCAACTAGTAGAATACCAATGACTATGTTTTATTATGGAATTATTTACTCATCTCATATTCCTACCATTAAGTGTATTGGTTTATTATTTGTAAATTCATGTGTTTTCAATTATTCACCATGCCTAATGTTTATGTTATCTTCCACGGTATTCCTTATTTTAACTGAGCGTTTGAGCTAACCCCTTTCTCAAGTTTCATTTCCCCATGATATTAAGAAGTTATTTATGAGTTACTTGTAGGAATAATCTTGGTTGATTGGATGTTTCTAATGGAATAAATTATTTTTGTTTTTATTTTCAAGTTGTAGTGTTGATCTTATGTATGTATCCTGTTTCCAAGACTATTAAACAAATCGGTCCTTCAGGACATGATTCCTTATAATCACGCCAATGTATTACAATAATGCACCGGCTCCTAGATTCTGGGGTCAGGGTGTTATAGTTGGTATGAAAGGATGTTTAGTACAAACCATGTAAAATATATTTTTATAAAATCTAATCACAGAACATTCCCCTAAGATAGACTATGAGGAATAGTATATAAGAACTTCCCAGAATCATGGTAATGTAGAGATTTTGTTTATTTTCCAAGCAGTACATCCCTGTCTCCATACGAGCAGGTAGTAGCGGCTATGGCACAGATGTACCTAGGAGTGAAAACTCTGACAGGGAGTTTCAGGCTTGACTTGGGGTATCCTGGTACACGACAACAGGCCGTGTTGTACTCTTGGTTACGACACTCCTAGGGGATATTCTTATGATAATTTACATTCTCATTACATGCCGATTTGAAATATTTTTATATAAGATGAGAATAAATGATCTTGGTTAATCTTAAGGTGTTTTCAATTGAAGAAAATGTGTCATGATATTCTATAAATGATTTTATGACTATTATTAGTCACACAATGCTTTATATTTTTAGTTAATGGATGGATTCCAAGGAATTCATAGTAACTTTGAGCATGATGTACAAGCATTGAATAGTGGTGGAAATGAGAAAAAAAATGGAATGTTGACAGGTGAAAAAGATATTGTGTTCATGATGAATTAGTTCTCAAAAAAATTGATCAATAACATATATATTAACCAACTCTCAGACTCAACAAAGGTAGAGAAAAGTGGTGAATGATTAGAGCTCCAGCAGTGAAGATCATGGAGAAAAGAAAACTCATTTTCCATCATGCAAGAAATGTGGAAGGATACACCTAGGAAGGTGTCTTAAAGAAACAATGCAATTCTTTCTTTTTGGGATAGAAGGACATAAAGTAAATAATTTCCAAGGAAAAATGAAGAGTACTATGGAAGAAAACAATAGTCCTAAGAATCCATTTACAGTCATTTGCTATAAATTTGTGGACCTGGCCATTACCCGAGTGAATGCCCGATTCTATTTGATATCCTCTTTGTCAGTAAAGATTCTATGTTGAAATAAATGGATGGAGAAATATTTTAAAAGTATTAGTTCTCTTTGTTGATGGGATTACTTTGTAAGACTTTTCTCTTGTATTTGTAACCCTGCAGTTTGTCATGTGAAAATGAGTTTTGAGGAAGAATTATCCTTTTTCTTGTGGATATAGTTATAAATAACCATTTGGTTTTATATGATCATTGAGTTTGAATAAATTATAATTTATTTAATTTTTGAATGAAAATGTGAGTTATGAGATAACATTTGTGATGAAATTATGTTATAGTTATTTTGAGGAGTTTATTTCATTTTTGGGAATATTATAAAATTATATAGTTTTTGAAAAAGGAAAACACACAGACCGTGTAAAAACCTGTCGCATCAGACAAAGCTGATGGAATCTAACCCACAACCATAGTGCGATTGGGATTTATCACCAACCACTGGACTACGTGAAGTCCTTAGTTAGTGTGACTAAATATTTTTAGTTAAATGATTTTATTGATCAATAATAAGTTGATTTGAGATATTATGTCTTATCAAATGGATATCCTTACTATAATAAAATGATTTTCTAATTAATTGATAAATGTTATTTTGGAAGACGTTCACTCTATTGGGAATACTATATGCCTAAAGAAAATAGAATACAATGGGATTTCATAAGAAGAGTAAAGGTGACTTTTTACCTATGTTTTGATTGTGTATTTATAGTTATTTGGGTTATTTATAGAAAAAATTAACATATCATAAAGAATATGTGATTAGGTTAATTACTTTTAAATATGTGACTTTAAGAGTAGTCGATATTATTTGGATATACAATTTATCATGGAAAACTACATAATAAAATTCTTCTGAGTTTTGGGTTTCAATATTAGTTTGGATTATATTAAAAATTTTTATGGAAACTTTTTTATTGAATGGTATTTATTGAACTTTGGGTATTATTGATTTAATTTTTGAAATTAAGATTAGTATCTCTTTATCTAAAGTATTATCCTTTTGCGGATAATCTGATCTTTTACTAACCATTTTGGTTTTCGTTAATCTCTAAAGAAAACGGAAATATATATTTTATTCATTGTGGTTTATGTGATTCTCTATAAGTTGGATCTAGTGCTTCAGGTGTGACCAATTCATCTTTAATACTCATCATTTGGAGTGAAAGATGAGTTTGTGGTAAAAATTAGATAATGGATGAAACTATACTTGTCAACTATATTTTTGTTTTCTTATTCTATGAATAAATAAATTATTAAACTATAGGAAAGGGATCATAAAACCAAAAATGTTTTATCCTAATGCTCTATTTTTTGTTTAACTGATGATATTTTAAATCGTCAAAGATTGATGTCTTTGAGACCCTCAATTTTACACTTGTTTATGATTGATGACCTCAATCACTCCCTATATATATTTACATTTTTACTCAAATTATGGGTCTCTAATTTCCACCAATGTTCTTTTAATCGAGATCATAATTTAGTGGTGACTTTTTCATCTCCTATTCCCTCTTTTTAAGACTAAATTTTATTAACCCAATTTCTGTTGTGGGTTTTCCAAAAAGGTATTTTTCTATTTTAACCTTTTATTTTCGAAGAATAATTTCAAATTGCGAGAACTTAATTTATTGAAGTATGGGATAATGTAACACCCCATGATTTCATAGTATGTTTTTTTCTTTAAATTCAATATAATGTGCTACACGCACCACAAGGTTCGAGCGCACCATGACTTACCGAACTAGCCGTTCAAATTAGTTATGAATATTATTAACTGGATTTTTAATTTTATATACTCCATATAATTTTAACTTATGTATTATGTGTTTCTTAGAAATATTATAAGAACAAATTCAATTTTTCAGATAAAAAAAATATTTTTCAAAAAAATTCAATTTTACTACCTTTTAATGGAGAACCCTTTTTAAATCCAATATTTGACCCTTTTACATATTCATTTTGACAAAAAAATCTTCTTTAGAATCGGGACATCAATATTTTCTTTGGATGAAATTTTGGTATTTTCTAATAATATTCATTTTTTATGAATAGTGAGAAATAATGTATTGTAATTCAACACTGTCTTTTAATATATTTTATTTATATGGTTAGATTATACTTTAAATTGGTTATGAAGTGTAATTAGATTATATTTTTACGCTTTAATCCAATTTTGGTCACTATAATTAATTTCACTTTGAAATTATACATAAACAACTGTCAATCTTTTAATAGATATTGTTTCTTAAAAACACACTATCTGTTTTGACAATGTGAATTAAATTTAAATTAATTAATCAAAATTCTATGTTTTTAATTTGGTAAAATATACATCATTTTTGAATTCGGAATATCAAATATAACTTAGGCTGAATTAATGGTATTTTTATGAACAACATCAATTTTTTATGAATAATGAAACCACAAAGTAGTAGTTAAAAATACGAATTTTTCATTTAAATGAAATTTTACCCCTTCGGTGAATTGAATTTTGAATATCCAAGATACATGGTTGTTATTATTAAGTAAAATTTGGTTCAATAAGATGAAAATTATTTTTGGTGAATGGTAACTTTTGACTTTTATTTGCGGCAGTTAAAGGTAAATAGGGTAATTCAGGATAAAATGAATATTATAATAATTCAAAATTACCTTAACACTTATCCTAACCTTATTGGATGCGTAATTTACGACCATCGTCATCCTTGGGTAGATTTGGGGACCCCATGGAGCCACTTAAGAATGATAATGACACATTATTTTAATTAACTTAAAGTAAAGGCAAAAATGAAATTAACAAATATCTTTTAGTATATGAATTTTTACATGGGGTTATATAAGTCATATTTTCAACTATAAATAACCATTGGAAATATAAAAAGATTTAATACATTTTGAAATTTTTATATAATTTTTAGACTTCAAAAAAATTAAATTATTTATGACACAATAATGATGTAGCATTTACCTCATTAATAAATGATTTAAATAAATATGATTATTAATATTAAAATTGTTTCCAAAACCTATCCAATTATTAATGAATGATTTTATTTCGAACACGAGTCATCTTATATTTGAATTTTATTAGTTTTGGACCTTTATAAAACGAATATCACTATACAATAAAATAATATTTTCACACTTTCCTGAAAAGCTTCTCCTCCTCCTTATAAAAGGACACCACTTCTAACCCATTCCACACACCTCTCAAGCCCCTTGGATCGTTCAACCCCTGAAAATATAATATCCAAATATCCCCCTATTCTTCCTATATTCCGTAATTTATTCCTAAGGAACTTCAAGAAGTTCTTTTGGTTCAAACCAAAAGAAGTTACCCAAATTAAAGGTAACACTTTCTCTTAAATTCTTTTGTTTTATTTTATTTTATTTTACTTATACAACACCCTAAACACTTTTTATTACTTTATTTTATAAAAAAACCATTATCCTAAATATACTATGATGTTTTTATGAAAATTATTAGAACTACACTTACACACACCTCCATCTAATGGGTGAAGAACATACTTTTTCTGTGGATTGTAAACTAACGCCTCACGAAATGATGATTGTTCAATTATCTCCTATTGACTCTCATGGTTTCCATTAATATGGAACTGTATATATATATGATATATATATATTATTTTTATTTATTCTTTATTCTTCTATATTTTCCATTTATATCATTGTTTTTTAGTTTCCAATATGGGTAAAACGCGATAATTTCATGTGAGGAAGTGTGGACTGTCGCCCCCTCAAAATGATATTACTCATTAATGACTTATTTTGGACGTATAAAGGATGGAAATAATGATATTATATATGATATTATACTGGAATTATAATATACCTATGTATCATTAGATTTCAATTCCATTAAAATATAAAATAGAAATGAAAGTAGCATGCATGCGTATGTACGGCTTACCGTCTCCATGAACGGTACATTTCATTTATTATCTCCAAATGTTATGTACATTAATAAATAGATATATATAAAATTGATATATAATATATGTATGATATCTAAATAATTTATATCATTATGGAGATAATGGACTTTTGACCACGTGTAAAAATTGTAATTGTAACAAGTTTATTTTTTGACTCAAGTTCCGAACATCGATAAAGTATCAAATATGAACTCAAATAATTGACTAATTTTTAGAGAATGGTAATAAGTGATATAAAGGTATTAATAAACTTGAAACATTTTCTTAGTCATATAGGAATTAACTTAATTTTATTATTCGGGAAGAACAAGGAACATACAAGACAAGTCGGACTTGAGGTAAGGGGTTTCTTATCTGACTTTTAATTATGTGAGATTTCCATTGTTTTCCACATATTTATTGGATGTGGTATATTTTTTAAATACATTTTATATATATTATCATGATTATATTTATTATCATGTTATTATGTGATTAATTTGGTGGTTATTAACTTTTGGTTATACGACTCGATTGATTACAATGGTGTACGGGTTTTTCAGCTCACTTTTTATTCCCGTGAGATTCATGCTATATTAGACATTATTTCCTTTTTTGTGGCATATGTAATGTCCATTATTGTATTCTTGGTTTAATATACATTAATTTATGGTCATTTACATCTTCATTTTATGATCCTTTTTTCATGGGTTGTATGTTTCATAAGTTTCCAAATCGATAAGGGAATTTCAAATATCAAATTTCACTCAGTGGGCTTTACGCAAACTTAATTGATTATTTTACTCCTAGATTATGTGTGTAATAACTATTTATTATTTTTGTAGTATTTTACACTCCTCTTTTTGTGTATATACTTTTGATACAAATAATCACTCCATTGATAATTTCTCAAGTCATTGATATAAACTTGATCTTCACTCAATTTCCATTCATTGAGTTAAACATTCAAGTCATTGGTATTGTTTTTACAAGAATATGTGTGGATTTCTTCTGATTGATTTACACTGAATATAAAATCATATAGAGTGTATTTATATTTTTCACACATAATTTATGTCATTGATTTATCCTTTACCTAAGGATAGTGTCTTTATAATGGATTTCATCTCAATTTACATTCCTTTGAGTATTATTTGTTGTTATGAACCAATTAACTTTTATATGGTTTATATACTATCCTTTGACATAGTCCTCCAACATCCGGATGGCCTTCATTTTTTATTGATTATGACAATCCACCTTTCAAAGGGTGAGTTGGAACCCTTACAAGGCTCATAGGCATAAGTATTACATGGCCCATAGGCTATAGAGGAATTCATTGCTCGTAGGCTTCAAACATTACTTACAACCTAGACTAACTACATGTAACTACTTGTCCCCAGCATCTTCATCATGATATCAGCTCTCCACCTTCGCATGGTTGTTCGGCTAGGCTTCCCCACGCATTTGAAGTCTTGTTCCGATGGTAGGTGTCATACCCTCTCATTCATGAAATCTGTTCAGATTCTACTATGGTGAAAGCTCCTTTCTACTCCTCCTTCTGAAGTATCCTTTACCAAAGTATATAATTAAATCCTTTATTCTTGGGTTATTATAATGTTTTGATTAAATCAATTATTTGTATTTAAGCGTCTCTCATTTGGTTAGGAACTCTAACAAAAATATCATTTTAAATGTTTTAAAAAATTATTCTTCTAAATATTTCCCATTACTATCCATGTTTTAAATATGGTTTTAATGATTTATTTATATGGGCATTAATATTTTAAAATTAAAATCCCTTTTAAAATTTTCAACGTGGTATGGGACACATTGATTCAAAAATCTATTTTTAAACCCCTTATTGACAAATAGTGTGACTTTTATATGTTTTCAAGAAAAAGGGGGATATTTTTCTCAAATAGTTTTGATGATTATTTTCATATATATCAACATACTTCATTATTATTTATTGAGGATAATCTGTTACAATAAAATCTTCCATATTTTTTGGAATGAGTTATGTTTGACTGTGGACATTCTATTATTATACCATTCATGGTTTTTGGATAACGTATTGACATTTCGTATTCTTGTTTTTATACGAATGTTTATGTTATGTTTCAAACATTTAATATGAGTAATGTGTTGATAATAGTAAGTGAGGGGTGGAGCTTGCTATATCTCCTCAATGCATCGGTAGGTCTCATCAGACAAACAAGTGTCTCAGCACAAGGCCTTGACAAAATCTTATTTTTAGTCTTCACACAAGGCCTTGACTATGTGGTTATGATGTCCAGCATTATGCATTCCATCATTATGAGATTATATATTGATATTTCATGTTTTTATTTGACTAGTATAATACCCATGACTATGTTTTATTGTGGCATTATTTACTCAGCTCATATTCCTTCCAGAAAGTGTTCATGTTTATTATTTGTAACGTCATGTGTTTTCAATTATTCACCATGCCTAATGTTTATGCTATCTTCTGCTGTATTTCTTACTCTTATTGAGCATTTGAGCTCACCCATTTCTCATGTTTCATTTTCCCAGGATATGTCGAAGTTAGTTATGAGTGAATTTTAGAAATAATATTGGAATCTTGGATGTTTCTGATGGAATAAATTAGTGTGGTTTTTCTTTTCAAGTGGTAGTGTTGAACTTATGTATGTATCTTGTTTCCAAGATTACTAAACCGATTGGTCCTTCGAGACTTCATTCCTTGTAATCATGCTAATGTATTAAAATAATGCACCATCTCCTGGATTCTGGGGTCGGGGCGTAACAACTACCATGATTTCAATTTATTATATTTATTTTCATACAACTATAATACGTATGTTCCGTCCTTATAATAGCATCCTTCCACTCACCTCTATCCTTAGGGGTGGTAGTGGAAACATACAACCTATGTATCGGCAGTCTTCCTTGTTTTATATTCCCCAAATGTACCATTTTTTCTAGGAGGGATACGAAGAAGATGACAAAGAATTCCTAAATTGTGTTTCCATGAATCCCATGAATTGGTTAATAATTGGGCCAGTCAATGAGTCATACTTATTATAGAATTTATATATTTGGAAAGAGAAGTAATTCACTTTCAATATAGGATTTAAAATAGACCCATATTTGATAATCTCTAAATGAGTATAATTTTATTATTTCGTTCCTCAAATTTATTTTTCCTTGGACCCCTCCACTAATCTTATCTAGATGGTGGTTTATATTTACTATGATGGTATGCTATAATTTATGTTGTATACATTCAAGGTGGAGAAGATATTATGGATAGATAATGTGTGATAGATTCCACCTCACCCTTTATTGTTCTTTTCACCATGAATGGTGTAGATATCTAGGACTTGAGATTTGTTTTTTTCATGGATTCATCTATTAATTGAGTAATGGAATTAAATTATAGAAACACACATGTATATTTCACCAGTATGAGCATATTTCAATGCTTTTCAGGGAGGATATAAAATTTGATAGGTAGGAAGTAGTCAATTCAGGGAGTGGTAATCCCTTTCTATATGCAAATAAAATATGAGAAACTATTTTGTTGTTGTTTTAAGTAGTATAAAAGGTCATTACATGTTTTCATCAGTAGTGTTGAGCTAAAATTAAATATAAATCTCTAACAAAGTTCATCCCATCTTATTTTTGATTATGCTAGGAACATGTTGTATCATATGAAGGGTTCCCCTTTTACGGTTCCTATGAAGAATATATGTTTCAATGACTCTAATTTATCTGGAGTTTCCATTATGGGATCAAAATGAGACACATTGTGGGTAATATATTTGTTAAGGTCACCAGAGCTATTGAATATTAGAAACATAGGACTCCTGAAATATGACAGTGGCAGGGGGGTCACTCACCTTGTCGAGGTAAGGTATCCATTCCAGTTTTACTGGTGTACTCCACTCCTCCATAGCATCCAATAAAGATGCATATGGCTCGATATTATCGAAAATAAATTAGAGAGTGTTCTATTTAATGTGAGACTAGACAAGTGTAGTTAGGTGTATAATTTCACTTTCTAGTTCTAGGATTATTTGAGGATAAAAATAGGTTGGGGAAAATTTTATTATTTTCTAAAACCCACTTTGGTTGTATCCTTATTAGAGGTAAATATTGACATCCTTCCACGATTGGGTCCAAGTGATCCGATGGTTTATGCGCTAAGTTCAGATGATGTCCCATCATTGCATCATTATTTTGGATAAACAATTATGGTTGGGGTACACCAGTTGGAACTGAATTTTTAGGCTCTTACCTAGGAGATTATTTGATAGGTATTCTACTTTAGAGAAAATCAACATTGATTCACCTCATATCTTTCATTTATTCTTCATACAAATAAAATAATTTTTGAATCATAATGAGATCATTCTGATCAATAAGAGGATGCAAGCTGTATATTGCCATTTCCTTATTCCTCACTATTGTAGAGTTTCACTGATGAGGAAGTATGGTATTTATTGTGGGAGCACCCAAATTCTCAGAGATTCTATGGTACTGGGTACGCACACCTTCATTCTCAATGTTAATGGAATCTCAGATGGAACCATCCCCTCCAAGATCTTGTGGGGTAAATTTTTAAAAAAAAATCTCATTGACCTATGTGTTGGGGATGACACCATACTACGGAGAAAACTTCTACTTTCACCACTCTCTTGATCTCATGAATCTCTATTCGAGCATGAGTTAGAGAATATTTTGGGTCCACACAAGAACTATTTTTTCATAAGGACGTTAGTGGTTCTTGGTAGTTTAATTCCTTTAGGAAATTACCATGTTGAGTGTTCATGGATCTCTGGTTTTAGATTTTTTTTATATAATACATCCTTCAGTTTTTACATAGTTGACACTTCTTCATGAGCGATTCTTATTGAGCACTTTTTCATTCCTAAATTGCGGTTATTTCTAACCATATAGGGATAATAACCTTAAAATATTTCATTTCTATTGGGTTCTACTGAATGGGGCATGGGGAGAAAGGAAAATATATATGCCCTGCCATCTTTGAATATGAACACCATATGTGGAGTAGATAATTAAACAAATTAACTTATATTTTGAAGTGAAACCATTTCAGTGAATATATTTCTATTGCCACTCGGATTGTGGTAATTATGCATATGGAAGATATTCCAAAATGATTTTATAATTATTCCCTCCCAATATTTTGACATAGTATACATACACATAGTATGGAATGTTGATTTTTTAGGTGGAGGAGATTTTTATAGAGATTTAATACAATGTTAGGTATCATTATTCTTAAAATTCCCTTTGTATGTCAAAGTGATAACTGGATGGTGGAGAAAACATAATGTTCATGTCATCCCTAAACAATTTTCATATTAAAAGAAATTTATATGTTCATTATTCTACTAGAGAATAATATTAATTCTCTTCGCAACATAGATTCTTATTGATCATTTTGTATAATATAGTGAGGATGGTAGAAACCCCATTGGTTTTTTAATGGGTGGGGTTTCTCTGTGATGCTTCGAACCTAGTTACCCAGAGTCATTGCATTATTACATAACATTGGAATGATAGAAGAAATCATGTCCCGAAACACCGATCAGTTTAGTATCCTTGGAATTACTAGATACATTCATCAGTATTACATTATATCATTAAATAAAAACATCAACATCATTTTTACCCTTTTGAACACACCTATATCCTTAGACTATCCATGTAGGTCAACCATCAAATGCTTCTTTACATCCTGGGAAAAATAAAACATAGAAAGTGGTGAGCTCAGATGCTCAGTTAGAATAACAATATAGCAGAAGATTTCGTAAATAAGCATAAACATTTAAGGAAGTGTACAAGACTAAAAAAATCCTTTAAAACATTATCATCAGCATAATATGGAAAAGATAAAATATAATAATGAATTTTACTTATTCACATGGGTATTCTACTAGTCGAATAATCACATTTAATATCAATAGCTACTTTCATAATGTTGGAATGCATAATCCTAGACTTCATAACCACATAGTCAAGGCCTTGTTCCATGACTACAAATAAGATTTTGTCAAGGCCTTGTGCCAATATACTAGTTTGTCTCATGAGACATACCGATGTATTGGGGAGTTGTAGCGGGGTCCACCCGTCACATACTAAGTCCAATGAAATCCTCATATGAAAAGGTTTGAACATAACACAAACATTCATATTAAAACTAGCATAAGAGATATCAATACTTTATCTCTAAACAATGATTGTTATAAAAATAATACATCCATAGTCAAACATATTACAAAACCTTCAATACAATATTAAATATTGGTATCATAATAAATCAATGTTAGTCATGTTTAAAATCCATCAAAAGATGTTGGCATGGATTAAATGGAAACTATTTGAATGAAATACCTCTTTATATTTTGAAACCATTTAAAAGAAAACATTTATTTTTGAAATATTCTTATAAGCTTGTAATGGAAACTTTGAAGGTGTTATAATTGCGGAAAATAGTCGCACACACCGTATAAGTTAAAAATAAAATTCTTTCTTTAATTTTGTCGAAAAGGTTGTAAATTACATTGTTTTGAAAACAACGGAATGATTCCTTTATAAAAATCTTATATAAATTCAAACTAGGTTATAAATGACTTTAACCCATAGTAAAAATGTTTTAAAATACATTTTATGAAACATGTATGTGGATGATAAAGAGATCCCAGTAGATAATTACGTATAAACAACCTCGGATAATAAAGAGATTTTAGATTTAACCCTTACCTTATAATTTTCCTTGGTATAGGGTATGTTAATTTCCTGTATAATATTTAAATCATTGTTATTAAAATATACAAGAACTATATAGAAAAATATTATATCATATATGATCCTCTAATTTTGCTTTGTTAATAATATTTTAGTAATATTGTCATTTTGGTTGTTAACTGATTTGTTTTTCTTTATATGATTGGTTATGTAATCCATGTTTGTTATGGATAGGATGTATTTATAAACATTTTTTTAATCATAAAATGAAAAATTATTCTTGAATGATTACGATGGGGAATGAATCTCATTGTGTTCGTGGATACAGTAATCCGTACATACGCACGAGCGACAATATCAAATTATTGAATGTGTAATCGTATATAATTGAATGTTATATCATATATAAAGAATAATTAACAGGTTATATATATTATTCACATAAATTATACATCATTAATATACCAATCCAAATAATTATGTTTTTGAATAAGAAACTACACCGTGACTTGGAAACGGTAATCTGTACGTACGAACGTATGGTGTCTTTGTCTTTATGACGATGGATAGAATAATGAATATGGTTGTACCATTTTTATAATAACATTAAATTATATAGAAAATACATGATTTATTATTTTATAATGGAAACAACAACGAAAAAGGAAGCGAAAGAACAAAAGAACTTGAAAGAGGTGATGAAATATTTACCTCTTCTTCGTGGTTCTTCCATTTTATTTGACCAAAAGGGATCCTTAGGATGGATTTTTGACCAAAGGAAGTCCTCTAGGATAAATTAAGGGAAGTTGGGATGATATTGTGGCAGTTTTTGGCTGATTCAAATGGCTTTGGAGGTGTGAATTTGAGAGAAGAGGAAGTGCCCTTTTATAAGAGGGATGAGGGCCACCTTAGGAAAAGATTTAATTTTTTTATAATTAAATAATTTTAGATTTCTAATGGCTCAAAAATGATTTATTTCGAGGATAAGGTGGGGATGGTTCGAAAACCAATCAGCCAATAGGTTTTTCATAGGTTTAGGTAATCATATAAACCTTATATTTTTTTATTTAACTCTTAGTGAAATAGTTTGACATTTATAATGTCTCTTTATATTTTTATATTATGTGGTTAATAAATATACTATAACAAGACAAGATATAACCAAGTGGTTCGTTATTAATATATATAACCTTATCTAATTCCTTTGTCTGAATGGTAAATTCTTAGGAATATTATATCAATTAATAATATAATATTTGTTTTTAAAACTCTTTTGTGTCAATTTTGACTCTATTTGGTATTTGTTTTTGTTAAAGTCATAACAGCATGATTACTTCAAAAAAATCATCTAATCAACCCTAACATGTCATATTAACCAATAAAATTAGTTTAATTCATCAAATGTATCATATTATATTTATTTGGATATTTATAATATCAATTATTTAAATCATTCATTAATAAGGTAATTACTCCATCATCATTGTGTCATAAATAAATTTACATATTTAATGTCTAATAATTATATATAAAATACCATTATGTAAGAAATTTGGTAATATTTCTAATTAAGATTTATAGTTAAATTTATCTTATATATAACCCAATATTAAAAATGTATTAGTTATAAAAACATGATTTTAACACTTTTAACAATTCTTTTGAATAAAAACAATTATAAATGTCCTAATTTAATCCATGTGGACCAAAGTGGAAAATATTTTATTCATAAGGTTTTTTTTGTCAAATTACACTTATCCCGTAGAATTAGGGCATGTGTTATGGTAATTATAATATCATTTTTACCTTTAATTGCCCTATTTACATTTAACCGTGGTAAATAAAAGTCCAACATTACTATTCACCAAAAATTATTTTATTCTTATTGAACCAAATTTTACTTACTTATATCAACTTCGTCTCTCATATTTTTCAAATTCAACACAAAAAAGCGGTAAAATTAAGTTTTATGCCAATTTGTAAATGCTCCTAGAAGGGGGTAAAAGATGGTTAAAAGTTCAATAAAATTTTATATATCTATACTTATTATAAAATGACTCCCATGAATTACATTGAACATATATAGGTACTATGTATCTATATAGACCTAAAATAAATAAAAATAAAATAACTAATTATTTAAATAAAAAGTTGTATTTAAACAATAATGTAGAGTTTTTCACTATTCATCAAAAATTGAATTTTTTTCAAAAAAAACCAAAAATTCACATGAAGCTAATTTTGATATTTTGAATCCAAATATGAAGTCCATTTTGAAAATTACAATTTATAAAATTTGAAAAAGTGGGAATTACTATTCATAATGGCTAGTTTCATTAGTTGTGGTGTGTTAATACTCTATGTTGCATACAACGCAAGCTACTGCCTCATTCAAAGGGAAATGTACTGTAGAATCTTGGGGTGTTACATTCTACTATACTTAAAATAATTCCATCCACAAAATTTCTGGAATATTACAGCATAAAAAGATTTGAGTGGTTCTTCATCATAAGTTCCACGGGTTCCCAAGTTTCCTCTACCATCCTATGATTTCTCCACATAACTTTTACCAGATGATTCGTTCGGTTTCTCAGCACTTGTTCTCTAGTATCAAGAATTTTGAGAGGCTCTTCACAATAAGTCAGATCAAGTTCCATTTCCATTTCCTCATAGGTGAGTTCAAGCGTAGGGTCAGTCATTTATTTTCTCAACAATGATATGTGGAATACATCATGAACTTTGGAGAGAATTTGAGGCACTGCCAAATGATAAGCTACAACACTAATTTGTTCTAAAATTTTTAAAGGTCTGATGTACCTGGAATTCAATTTACCCTTCTTACCGAAACATATAACACCCCTCCATGGAGATACCTTAAAGAAAACATAGTCTCATACTTGAAATTTCAAATTATTCATTCAGTTATCAGCATATCTCTTTTGCCAACTTTTCTATGCTTTTATGTGGGATTGGATAATCTTCACTTTTTCCATTGTTTCCTCAACAAGTTCAGGGCCAATGAGTTTTATTTCACCAAAATTATCCCAACAAGTTGGTGTGTGACATCTCTTTACATATAAAACTTCATATGGTTCCATCATAATACCTGAATGGAAGCTATTGTTATAAGAAAATTATACCAGAGGTAAATATTGATCCCACATACCTTGAATGTCAAGTGAGCAAGATCTCAACATGTCTTCTAAGGTTTGAATATTCCGTTCTAATTGCCCATCGGTTTGAGGGTGGTAGGCAGTGCCCAAAGAATTTTTATTATCTAGGGCCTTGTGAATACTTTTCAATAATCTTGATGTAAACTAGGGATCACGATTAGAAACAATCGATAGGGGTACTCCATGAAGTCTTAGAACATCATTAATATATAGTCTTGATAATGGTTCCAGGGGTAAATCTACTCTTATAGCTAGAAAATGTGCTGACTTGGTAAGACACTCAACAATGACACATATTGCATCATTCCTTCTAGGAGTCGTTGGTGGTCCCATGAAAAATTCAATCATAATATCATCCCATTTCCACTCACGTATGGGAATATGTTTCATGACTCTTATAGGATTTGTCTTCCAGCTATAACTTACTGAAAAACTATACCTCTTGACACAAAATCAGCAATATCCCTCTTTATGTTATCCCACCAAAAATGTTTATTCAAATCTCTATACATCTTAGTAATACCAAGGTGTATAGAGAAATTAGAGCTATGAGCATCATCCAACAATTACCTTTTCAGATCAGGTATATCAAAAACACAAAGTCTCTTCCCAAATTTCAAAATCCCATCTTTATATACGAAGTCGATCAATCTCCCATCATTCATAGCTTTAATTATCTTTTTAAATTCCTCATAATTAGTCTGAGAACATATTATATTTCTAGTAAATATGTTTTCAAAACCATTAGAAAAAACATTGATGGTTCACCTTCCATGGTTATTCCCATATCCATCTTTACCAGTTCTTGGTATATTGGATCCTTTTCAACTCTCATCTTGTTCAAAACTCCATGATTCTTTCTACTAAAAGCATCTGCTACCTTATTTTCCTTCCCCAAGTGGAAGTTTATAATGCAATCATTATCCTTGAGTAGTTCAATCTGTCACCTTTGCCACATTTAGAGAAATTTTTGTGAGTAAATATCATTCAAACTCTTGTGATCGGTATAAATCTCACCCTTTTACCCATAGAGACAGTGTCTCCATGTTTTTGAGAAAATATTACAGATTCTAACTCAAGATCATGAGTAGGAGAGTTTTTCTCATGAATTTTTAGTTGTTGTGATGCATAGGTGATAACTCTACCATTTTTCATAAGGACACAACCAAGTCCTTTCATTTAATCATCACTATAAATAACAAATCCATCATTCTCTAATGGTAGATTCGTGATAGGATCATTAACTAATATTATATTCTGTTTTTTAAAACTTTCTTCACACTCTTTTTTCCAAAAAAATTACCCCCTTTACGTGTGAGCTCGGTTAATGTGTTAGCCAACCGAGAAAAATTTTGGACGAAACATCGATAATAACATTCTAAACCAATAAAACATCATACCTAAATTATACTCATCGGTTTTGGTCATTCTTGGATTGCCTCTTTCATTAAAGGATCAATAGAAATTTCTACCATAGAGGCAATATGTCTAAGAAAAAAAATCTCTTGAAGACAGAATTCATGTTTTCTAAACATCCCATATAATTCCTTTCTTCAGAGGGTTTTCAGAATAATGTGCAGGTGATTTTCATGATCTTCATACCTTTTTGAGTATACCAAGATATCATCAATAAATACCACTAAAAGTTTATCAAGATATTCCATGAAAACTCTATTCATTAGATCCATGAAGACATAGGGTTCATTAGTCAATCCAAAAGGCATTACTGTAAACTCATAATTCTCATTCCTGGTCTGAAATTCTATTTTCAGAATGTATTCCTTCTTCACACACAACCAATGTTATCAAGATCAAAGGTCAGTCTTTGAAAAATATAGAGCTCTATAAATTTGTTCGAATAAATCATTAATGCAATGTAGGGGATACTTGTTCTTTATTGTTATATCATTAATCTCCCTGTAGTCAATGCACAACTTCATAGATCCATCATTATTATTAACAAAAAGGAAGGGGCTCCCCATAGAGAAACACTAGGGAAAATAAATCACTTATTACTAAAATCCTCTAGTTGTTTCTTTAGTTCCACTAAATCCACTGAGGCCATTCTATAAGGGGACTTTGATATGGGCCTTGAACCAGGAATTAAATAAATAGAAAACTCAATTTCTTATTCTAGAGGATGTCTAGGTATTCCTCTAGAAACACATCAACATATTCTTGTACAATAGGTACATCCTATACATGAACATTCCTTTACTCATCCATAGTTATTTCATTCTCTTCCTCCCCTATAATTGAATTTAGTTGAGCTACTTGGGGTGGATTTCGATAAGAATTAGGTGGTGAAATTTCTGCTTTAAATATAAGGAACTCTTTATCATCATTGAAAATTGTAACCTCCTTCTTCTTACAATAAATTTTCACATCATGGTCTGAAATCCAATCCATGTCCAGGATTATATCATATTCAATCATGGGTATGAAGATGAGATCCACAGATAAAGAACATTTATATGCCCTAATGTGAACTGATTAACCAAACATTATTGCAATGATACTTCCCTTAGGTGTTTTTACTGAAAACTCCCCTATTAATTCAAATTAAAAATATCTAATTTTCATAGAAAACTCAGAAGATATGAAACAATCTGATGATCCAAAATCAAATAAATCATTGGATAAACTTGAGAAACCCATTAAATTACCTACCACCACGTCTTTCGAAGCTTCAACCTCTGTAGTAGTGATCGCATTAACTTAGCCTTTCTCCCTTGGAATTTTTTGAGGTATTTTTCTTTGGCACTTAAGACATTAATTTGAATAATGACCCCTTTCTCTATAATTGTAGCATTCAACATTTACAGTTTCTTTCTTTCCTTTGAAATCATGATCTTGGTGGCCTTTTTTACCACAATGGTAATAGACTCCCATTCCCTTTAGGCACAAACTAGGTTGTTTCTTCCCACATTTACTATAGGATGGATATTCTACTTTTCCATTCTTCCCCTTATTTCCATTTCTAGAGTGTTCAGTAGATCACTTTTTCCCCTACATTTCTTTAAAGTTTCAATACTTAGAGAATTATTTTTCTATCTTGATGGCACATGAGACAATATATTCCTATGATAAGAAGTATTTTGAGACTATTTCTCACCAGATAAAAGGTTTTAACGCATCAATGAATAGATCAATATTACTCATTGGGTTACTTATATAATCTGCAACATGCTATGCTAACCTTGTAAAGTTAGCCACATATTTTGTGGCATTCTCATCCTCCTTTTTTTTAGACTCAAAAATTTCATTTCCATATCCTCTTGATGTTTGCGAGGAAATTATTTTTTAATGAAAATCTCTTTAAACTCCCTTCATTCCATATTTGATACTTCATCATCTTCCTTTGTGTTTTGAATCAATGAACACCATTGATCTGCACCTCCCATGAGGCGATAAACTGCCATGAAAACTTCATCCCTTTCAATACTCCCCAAAGAGTGAAATATTTTGTCTACAAAACATATCCATTTCTCAGCTACAAATGGATTTGTAGTCCCATTGAATGTTGGTGGTTGTTTTCTCATGAATCGGTCTAACATTGATCCTCTACATTGTGGATCAGGGTACTCCATACGGGTAAGGTTATTATTTATAACCTGAGTGAGTTGTCCCAGTATGGTGATAAGCTGATCAACACCAGTTGCTTCACTAGCTCCACTATAATTATATTAAGTAGGAGGGAAAACCCTACACGGATTGCATGCATTGATACGGTTTCCATTCCAACCCCAATGTGCCATTTCTAAACAATGGCATACACTATATTAGTTTATGAATTGAAATACATAATTCCAAACATGTAAAATAGTAAACATAAGTTGAACAGTTTATGGATATAATCGATAATCATAAAAATGGTTTCATTATGGAAGAAAATAATCATAAAATCTTCATAATGGTTTGAAATGAAAATGATAATTATCCTAAGCATATACCCCTGAGTATCGTAACCAAGAGTGCAACAAGGCTTGTTGTTGTTCACCAGTTCCCATTCGAGTCTAGCTCAAAGCAGTGTTTTCATATTTTACCCCTAGGTACATCTATGCCAGATCTGCCTCTACCTACTCGTATCTAGACATGGATTTGTTTGTTTTAAAAATCTCAAAATCTCTACATTACCAAAATTCTATGAATTTATTCTATAATAAACCTCAAATTTTATCTTAGGTTGGTGTTTTCTAATCAGAGTGTTTCTAAATCTAGTTTCCTAGGTGTGTACTAGACTTCCTCTCATACCGATTGTAATGCTCTGACCCCAGTTACCCAGAGTCAGTGCATTATTACATAACATTGTCATGATACAAGGAATCATGTCCCGAAAGAACGATTGGTTTATTATCCTTGGAAGGAAAAGATACATTCATAAGTTTCACAATACATCATGAAATAAAAAAATCAACATCATTTTGTCCGATTTTGAACACACTTATATCCATATCCTATCCCTACAGGTCAACCATAAAATAATTCTTCACATCATGGAATAAATAAAACATATAAAGGGGTGAGCTCAGATGCCCAGTAAGGATAACACTAAATCAGAAACTTTCATAAATAAGCATAAACATTTAATGCAATGTATTAGACTAAAACAAAATCCTTTTAAACATTAACTTCATAATAATCTGGGAAAGGAAAAATAAAATAATTCCATTTACTTATTCGAATGGATATTCTACTAGTCGAATAATCACATGAAATATCAATAGCCACTTTCATAATGATGGAATGCATAATTCCATACTTCAAAACCATATAGTCAAGGCCATGTTCCAAGACTAAAAATAAGATTTTTTCAAGGCCTTATGCCAACACACTAGTTCGTTTAATGATACCTACAAATTCATTGAGGAGCTATAGCAGGCTCCATCCGTCACTTACTAAGTTTAATGCATTCCTCATATGAAAAGGTTTTAACATAACATAAACATTCGTATTAAAAATAGAATATGATATGTGAATCCTTTATCCATAAAATGTGAATTGTATAAAAATTACACATCCACATTCAAACATATCAAAAAACCTTAAATAGATTATGGATGATTTGTGTCATATTAAATAAACATCAAACAATTTTAAAATCCATCGAAGGATTTTGACATATATGAAATGAATACTATTTGAAAGAAATACCTATTTCTATTTTGAAACCATTTAAAAGAAAAAATTTGTTTTGGAAATATTCTTATAATCTTGTAATGGAAACTTCGATGGTTTTATAATGGCGGAAAATAGCCGCACCCGCCGTATAAGTTAAAAAAACAGCCTTTCCTTAATTTTATCGAAAAGGTCGAAAAGTACCTTGTTTCAAAAATTAAGGAAATATTACATTATAAATATCTTATAAAAATTCAAACAAGGTTATAAATGACTTTGAACCATATTAAATTTTTTTTTAAATACATTTTATGAAACATATATGTGGATGATAAAGATGTCCCAGTAGATAATTACGTATAAACAACCATGGATAATGAAGAGACTGTAGAATTAACCCAAACCTTGTAATTTTCCTTGGTAGAGGGTACATTAACCTCCTCTATAATAGTTAAATAATTGTCACTAAATTATACAAGAACTATATATATAAATATGATATCATATATGATCCTGTAATATTGCTTTGTTAATAATATTTCAGTAGTATCATCGTTTCGGGTGTAAACTGGTTTGTTTTCTTATATGCTTGTTTACGTAAGCCATGTTTTTTATGGATATGATGTATTTATAACCATTATTTTAAGTCATAAAATGAAAATTATTCATTAATGATTATGATGGGGAATGAATCTCATTGCTTTTGTGGAGACGGTAATCCGTACATACACACGAGCAACAATATCATTCAATTGAAGGTGGAATCATATATAATTGAATGTTATATAATATATAAATAATTATTAACATGTTTTATATATTATTTAAATCAATTATACATAATAATTATACCCATCCGAATAATTATGTGTTTAAATAACAAACTACACCATGACTTGCAGACGGTAATCTGTACGTACGCATGTATGGTGACTTTTTCATTAATATGATGAATAGAATAATGAATATGGTTTTATAATTTTTATAATAACATCACAGTATATATAAGATACTGGATTTATTATTTTAGAATGGAAACAACAAATAAATAGGATGTGGAAGAAGATAATAACTTGAAAGAGGTGATGAAATATTTACATCTTCTTCGGGTTCTTCCTTTTCATTTGATCAAAAGGGCTCCATAGGTTGGATTTTTAGCCAAACAAAGTCCTCTAGGATGCTTTTAGGGAAGTTGGGAGGATATTTGGGTAGTTTTTGGCCGATCCAAATGGCTTTTGAGGTGTGAATTTTAGAGAAGGGGAAGTTCCCTTTTATAAGTGGGGTGAAGGGCACCTTAGGAAATGATTGAAATGTTATTTTATAATAAAATTATTTTCAGTTTATAATGGCTCCAAAATGATTTATTTCGATGATAAGGTGGTTATTGGTTGAAAACCACTCAAGCAATAGGTTTTAGATAGGTTTGGGTCACCATATTAACCTTATCTTTTTAGATTTAACTTTTAGTTAAATTGTTTGACATTTACCATGTCTCTTTGTATTTTTATATTATATGGTTAATAAACATATTATAACAAGACAAAAGAACCCAAAGTGTTTTATTATTAATATATATAACCTTATCTAAGTCCTTTGGCAGAACCTTATATTTTTAGGAATATATATCAGTTAATAATATAATATTTGTTATTAAAACTCTTTTATGTCAATTTTGACAGTATTTTGTATTTTGTATTTGTTAAAGTCATAATATCATGATTACATTGAAAAAAATTAATTTAATCAACCCAAACATTTCATATTAACCTAAATAATTAGTGTAATTCAAAAAAAGATTCAAATTAGATTTATTTGGATATTTATAATATCTATTATTTTAGTTTTTATTTAATAAGGTAATTAATGCATCATCATTGTGTCATAAATAAATTTAATTATATAATGTCTAAAAATTATAAATAAAATACCATTATGTATTAAATTTTTTTATCATTCTAATTAATTTTTATAGTTGAATTTATCTTATGTATAACCCTATATTAAAAATGGTTTAGTTTTGAAAAAATGAGTTTAACACTTTTAACTCTTCTTTAAATAATATAATAATTAATGTCCTAATCTAATCCAAGTGGACCAAAAGGGATAATATTTTATTCATAATGTTTTTTGGTCGAATTAAACTTATATAATAGAATTAGGACATGTTTTAGGGTAATTATAATATCATTTTTAACCTTAATTACCCTATTTACTTTTAACCATGGTAAATAAAAGTCAAAAGTTACTATTCCCAAAAAATTATTTTCATGTTATTGAACCACATTTTACATATTGGTATTAACAATGTCTCTTGGAATTTTGAAATTAAACTCATATAAGCGGTAAAATTATGTTTTATGCAAATTTGTAAATGCTCCTAGAAGGTGGGTAAAAGACAGTTTAAAGATCAATAAAATTTTATATATCTAAACATATTATAAAATGAATCCAATTAATTACATTGAACATATATAGGTATTATGTATCTATTTTGAACTAAAATAAATTAAAATAAAATCACTAATTATATAAATAAAAAGTCCATTTTAAACTATAACGCAGTGTTTTCACTATTCATCAAAAATTGAATGTTTTCAGAAAAATACCAAAAATTCACCCTAAGTTAATTTTGATATTCCCAATCAAAAAATGAAGTCCATTTTGAAAATTAAAATTTATAAAATTTCAAAAACTGGGTGTTACTATTCATAACAGCTTGTTTCATTGGTCGTGGGGTGTTAATACTCAAAGTTTTTCACAACACATGCCACTTCATTATTCAAAGGGAAATGTACGGTGGAAGCTTGTGGTGTTACAGTCTTAGAGGAAAAACATTGTCCTAGGACATATCTTTATTGAGAATGTTTGTCTCTTGTAATATATTGGCTATCTATCATATTTGACCATCATATTCCATGGGCCTTAAAATATTAGTTATTTCTCATATTTGACATTAAAAGAGAATGATATTCTATTAGACATGAAATGCTACTATGGGAAGAACCATTGCAACATGTGTTGTCATTGATAAGAAAACCGTCATGTCTGGTTGTCCAACTATAGAGATACTTTGGGTAGGATATTTTACGGGGAGGATTGTTAAGGTTTATGAATGTATGGGGAGGACCATCACAATGAATTCCATCAGGGGAAGGACTACCATCATATACTAGTTTCCTAATGTAGGGAAATTTTATGAAGTATATACCCTTTGGGATAACGTTAAGGGAAGGGGATATAAAGGGTAGGGCCTTCTTTATAAAATAAGGATTCAGTACATGGATTACAATTATTTTGGGTGTTATCATGGTGAGGATTACCATCATAGCTTTATTTTCAACAGAAGGGATAATTTCTACACCATATATGACAAGGAGGACATTTAGGGAAGAGAATAATAATGAAACGAACATCATGATATTTTATCTTCTTTCCAAGAAGATGTATTCCATGATACTCATCAGGATAAATAATCTCTTGATCGATTGGTCTATATCTGTAATGGAATAATTCATGGTAGATTATATTTTGAGGAAATCCATAGTTATTGGTAACAATGTTGTCAAGATATACTTTTCAACTGATACTCCCACATCCATAATTTTTTAATGTATTAGTATGATCATGGGCCACGAGGGATAAATCTCTAATATATTCTTAAAATGAATCTTAAATAAGTGAACGGTTATGAGCCTTTTATTTATTTTTCTTCAACCTTTCGCCTAATATCTTTTTTGGTTCTCTCTTGAAGGAAAATGGTTTTACCTGTTGTGGGTTACAAAATTTTTATATGGGAACCTATTCGAGGGGATCCCATGGTGAAACAATGATATTTCTGTATTTTTATTGATTTGTTTAGGGATATATTCCTTCCATGGAGTGGCCACTAATTTGGGGCAACATCCCCCTTTTTTAACATGTATTTTTGAATGATATGGTTATGCATTAATCGCAAGATATTTTTGATGAACCTCATGGGCACGAGTACGGATGGATGTTCACTCGGTATTGGTTACATTATTTTGTGGATTAGTCACCCAAAATAGATATTTGGGGTAGTGGGTTGAATTCATTTTCATTACCATGTACATTAATTCATATTGTAATGTCGAAAGGATATGGATAGGAATTGATATCTAATACTCCATCGTTGTTAAGATGTGTTGAGGGATATACATGGTGGGAATGAGAAAATACTCTCATTTCGGTGTCGGAGTAGGAATATTTTCTAGCTCATGTCCTCCATTTTATGCCATTGGATAATGATATTTATCAGATTTGGAGAAATATGTATGAGTCTACCCCTAATTAAGAACTGGGATACGCTAGCTAGTTTCCCCATTTTACACCAAAATTTCATGATGTTTTTGACAAGAATGCGAGTTATAAGCATTTTCTCATTAGTTTTTGTTGATTTTTTTGTTGTTCTTGGTATGTATCTGCATGAATTTTCTTCTACATGTATTTTTTTGTGACATTATTTGTCTAAAAATATTCATATTAATGGGAATTATTTTTAAACTATCCATTATTTTCCACCATATTATTATAGAGTGCTTCATACGGATGTATGGTAAATTTCTCTTAAAGTAGATTTATAAAGATAGTTGGCTGATGTGCTACATATTTTCAGGTATGGATTTTTATATACTCAGTTTCTTCTATATTTAACTGATGAGATTGATTTGAATAAGTAGGGATATGTGTCTACATATAATTTTCTAACCAATTTTCATGGGGGGATTAATGTGGATGAGTAGTAATTTGGGTGTACTCATAGTTTGCGGTCGTATTTGACTAAAGGAATCATATTTTCTCAGAATTTATTTTCATATTACCATTTTGTGTCTTATTTTCATATAATGGTTCATGTTAATTAGTAGGGATATATCAATTCCTATAATTTTCCGTTGTATTTAATAGATGATCTTTATTTGGGTGAGAAATACTATACTCATTCTCATTGGTAGTAATAGTATTTATTTGGTGGTCTTCTTTAGAAGATATAAGGATGATGACTTGTTAATAACTATATAATTGTAATAATATGTAGTCTTCCCTAGGGATAAATGTTTTCATTCCTTCTTCTGGATCTCATGGGGATGTTTCCTCTTCATAATGAGGATGTTGAGTTTCATGGCGTTTGTAGCATCATTTTTTGGGATGGACCCTTGAAATGGAACCATGTTCTATTATGATTATGTCATTGGTGATAACTTAATCATCTTGTCATATGTAATGGATGCACTCTTTATCTCATACCAGGGATAGGCTTCTAAAAGGGTTGGATATTTCTAGTGGAGTCATATGCATCATGACTACCGATCATCACTAGGTGGGCAGCAGGCAGGGCTTCATGGATTGTGTCTCCTTTCGGGTTGCCTCCAGGGTGGGGTGAGTTTCATTCCTGTGGTACAATAATTCCAATGAATTCAAAACTTATAATTGAATATTATAGGTAAATGATTGAATCCTTTGGATTGTGTGAGGACCTCACCCATGAAGTGGCTGATGGAAGTGTTTGTGAAAGCTATTTTGAGTCCATTTTATTAAACTGAAGAGATACTAAAATATATGTGACATATATAGAAAAAAACTTCACCAATGTATAATCTCACGAAAACATTCATAATTTATGGTCATTTTTCCCTCTTCTATTTTTGAAGAAAAAGTGTCCTAACATGGGTTAACACTAATACCTTGGAGGAGGAATCACATAGGGTTCACTATTATCTTTCTAATAAAAAGTGTGTGCCCTTGATCTATTTAATTGAAAGGGGTTGAATGATGTGAAATCACTAAGATCGAGTATAAAAACTTCTAACATTATCTAATGGGATATGTTCATAGAGACGAAAATAGACAAAAACTCTAATATCCATGATGACTATGGGACCAACATTTGAGATTTAGGTAACTGTGTTGGAACAAAGCCAACAAAACATAAGAAATCACAATTGTATAGATTATGGGAATTCGAGCTCATGACACCCATTTGGTGGAATTTATTTCATATTAAAAGACTTTCTTAAGGATTTAAAATATGTTCATGTATTGTTTTCTCATTCCCAAGAATTCAGACATGGATTACCCATAGGTATCATTCCATCATGACTACACATTGGTCAACATTCATCATCATGTATCTGAGGATATCCAATGGTAGATATTTTTTTGTTTGTATAATTTTTTCAATCAATTCTTCCCGTTTATGGATGAATTAGATGTTCCTAGGTTTTAAATTAATATGATTCATGATTTGAGCCAGGCAGTGCGACACTCTAGTGTTTTTTTCATCTAGGAAGACATATGTTATTTTGATGTATGTATTAATCCCATATGATGGGATTCATACATATCATAATGAGAGTAATAAAAAATCATGTACATTGATTCCAAATAACTAGTAACATCACCTATTATGGTCATGTAACAATTCCTCACCCATCACATATAATTTCATGCAACAAGGATATCAAGGACGAAGGTTCCTAGACAATGATTGGTGTTGTACTTACTCTGAAACATCCAGAGGGGACCAGAATATATGTTTTCATTTGTGGGTGTTGGTTTTCCTTCCTTTCCCATTCACTATTTCATTCATGGGGGCAGTAATGACAACTTTTCCCTGAAAATTACTTCATTCCATTTTTTGTTGTTGGTGGAACCGTCCCATTCTGTGAACTATTTCATTCATAGTTTGTTCATAAAGCTTTATAATTTCATGCACAATGGTGGTCCAAGGAGTGATTTTAACTTCTTTAAATTGACTTATCCTTCATTACCCACTACCTATGAAAATATTTCTTCCAAAACTTCTTTAGATTTGTTTTTATCTTTTTCCAAATTATTGGAATTTTCTAATTCATTAATGGGGAATTTTTAGGACTGAAAATCACCCAAAATTGATTTTTAATTAACTATTTCAAAAAATGTTATTAGTTTATAAAATTAAATTTTAAATTTTCCATAAAACTATAATATAATTTTTTTCATAAAATCAAGAAAATTAATTTCTAAATGAGGGTTATTTTTTATTGAATTAAATATCATTATTAATTGTTTTGTTATTATTTATCAATAAATATTTATTAACTAGAACATTTATATATAATTAATAATTATATTTATAATATTTATACAATGGAATATAATGGCTAGGTTATGATTGTAATATATTTCATGTGTCTATATGATTGGTAGTACATTTCATATATTCATCAAAAAATATTTCTTCTCTTAAAATATCAGTGTGTTACAGATTTTCTAGATGAGAGAGGTTCATATCATTAGACATTCATTATATTATGAGGGTGTGTTTCTTGATCTACCAACATATAAATTATTTTCTTCTTATTTCATTCATAATATTGCTATAGAGGCTTATAATTTTCATAGTGATCAAATATATTATCATATTTTATTCATCAATTAGTCCAATATATTATATCATTTAATATCTATGAAAATTATGGATTAATAATTTATTTGGATACATTACTGAAATTCATGACCGATTGTCGCCTATCGATCAGTCAAGGTTCTGGTGCTCTACTAATGTGTATAGAAGCACTCGAGTCGAATCCTCGGCGATGATACTTTGTAATAGTCATTTGTTTTTAGTTGATTGTATTTTGATTGGGGTGGATTATTTAAAGAGATTAATTGAAATGATTGATTGACTATAATTTATTTTACAAATTTATAAGTATTGAGGTGAGTTCATCATTAGGGGGTTCAAGCTTGTGATATCCTTGAGAATTGCTTTATATTGCATTTAAATTAACACCCACTTCACAAGATAACGTTGATTGGAATTCCTAAGTGTTAAGGCTTTAATGCAAGACTTAATATAAATTTGGGTTCTAATCATTACCATTATTTTTTTATGGTTTTGTATTTATGGTTCCAATTATCCATGGAAACCACATGTTAAACTAAATATGTCATTAATCCATGACATGTAAAGTCCAACATACACAATGTTAAATTAAAGAATACTCATCGAGAAAATACTCTCAACCACTTAACATCCCAAAATTTTGACTCACCCCAATAAAAGCTTTACTCATCCATTTGGGTGTTTAATAATCTAGTTATAATTATTATTATGATAAATTAATAATTGAAGAAAAATAAAAGGATAATAAAAGAGTGGTGTGTCGAACACACACACACGAACAATGATGAGAATTAAAAAAACGGGCATTCGATTGAATGAGGAAAAAAAATAAGGGAATGGGATTCAACTGTATTTAAACTATTTTAAGAACATTAATATTAATCTACAGAAGTTGGATGAGAATAAGAGATATTTAAGAATAAACTTTCATTAAAACAGAATTACAAAACAAAAACATAAAAAATTACAAACGAAGAAAAACACAAAAGTGAATGGAAAAAAATAGAGGAGGAAGGGTATATCAAGTAAAAACGTGAGTATGGAAGGTCCTCCCAAGCCTTTAGAAAGGATTTGGTCATTCCAAAATGTGCTTTTCTCTTCTGAAATGCCAACCCCTTTGAAGGAGTGGAGGGGGTGTATTAATATCCCAAAGAAGTGCACTGTTTGCATTCCCAATATGTCACTCCACTTGGATCAACGATTTGGACATCCAGATAGTAGAATATCGAGATATATCCTTATTAAAAGTTATAGATAAAAATTTTGGACGACTAATCTCAGAATTTGGAGGCATTTGGAACTATGTTGCCCAAGTTATGTCCGGCTAATTAAACAATTTTAATCTGTCCATTTCAATCCTGTCTTTTTAAAGTTCAAAATGTGAAAGGGTTTATTAATAGTAAGATGCCTTAAAAACCGAATTATTTCTTCAACAAAGTATTCTGTCTATATCTCCTACTTCACACTGTAATTTCTCAGATAGATTTTATGATTACACCATTAGATATGTCATGAATAGTGTCTGGATTTTAATTCTCGTCCAGAATGGTGGGATGGACTTCAAAGCTTCATTTGGGCCCCTTGTTCTTAGATTGGGGTCCTGAAATTTTTAGCCATGATGACTTTGCATACTAAAGAACACATGGTGGAGTTTCAAAAAATATGGGCTTTGGGAATGAGACCAGTAACTCAATCATCATGGCTGGTCCAGTCTCTTCACAAATTCATTGGGTCATCTTGTGTGGTCCCTATGAGCCTTCAAATGGCAGCATTGGCCCATTATTAATTGTAATGATATGTGATAAATTTAATAAGGAATCCTAAAAAACAATAAAAACACAATTTGAATATTTAGGGTAAGATTTATAAATAAAATATTAAACTGATTCAATTGGACTACTTCTAAAAATGCTCAAAAATATATTTAGTATTAAAACATTAATATTTCAAACAAATTCTGCACATTTCATAAAAAATAAGTAAAGGGAGTATATAATAAGTCATGAAAATATAAATAACAAAAACTCCCCCACACTTATTCTTTTTCATGTCCCCATGTGAAACAAATATAGAAACATAACAAAATCATTTTCACTCACCAACAAATATTAAAATTTTCTTTTCTCCAATCAGGGGAGGTTTAGACTATCTCACTCATCCATTTTGAATTCTACCACAAGTTGTTTCAAAAAAAAATTTCCAAAACTAATTCATTTTTTTTCATGCTCAAATTTAGAAATGGAAAATGTGGATACTCAAAGCTTACACCTCTCAAGATGATAAAATTCATTTGTGGAGGTTCACTCTTTCACCAACCAAAAGTGAACATCTTAGAGTTTGAAAGAGCTCTCAGTTTCCAATCCCTATCCAAGGTGCACAAGAATCAAGAGGTATTTTTAAGGGGTTTTCTGTGGCTATAGTATGGTAGTAATATAATGTCCAAGAGAGATTAGAAGAGGGGAAAACACCAATATAGAAAAAGTAATGCACGTTCTTTTTTGAAATAAAATATTGAAGGGAATGAAAACACATATTTACAAGGGAATGATTGTGTGAGGAAAGACACAATAGAGGACGAAAATTTTAAGGGGATGAGAAGATGAAATATTTACATACCACAAAACTTCTCCAAATGACATAAGAATATAATGAAAGTGTTATTTTTTTTCATTTTTTCTCTTTTTTCGAAAGTTGAAATTGGATACGATCTCACACTCATATCCCAACCAATGATTGATCTCCTTACGAAACTAATTGTAATAGTTATAACCAGATCAAAGGTTTAGGAAGAGTGATTTTTTACCTAACCAAGAAAAAACCAATTTTTTTTGTTCTCTTTTTTACTTTTTTTGAATTTTTTTGAATTTTTTTTGAACACGTGTCAATAACATTTACAAAATTACATAAAGGAAATTACATTACATTCCCCAAAACACACTGAATGACAACCTCTCCCCAAAACTGAAATGGATGCTTGCCCTCATGCATATGATAACATGGTGAAATCAATAAGGGGTACCCATAATGAAATCCCTTCCCCCCACACTTAAATTTAAAAAAAATGCACTGAAAATCAATGTTGATATTGGTTGAGAAAAGGTATTGAGATTGTAATGTGGCTATAAAAGAAAAGTTTTTCATAGTCTAAAAGGGGCCTTCGAAATGAGGATTAAATTAAGGGAAATGGGAGGCTATTTGGCTATTGTTATTCTCATGTGGTTCAGAAATTTCCTCTATTATATTATTGTACACTAAGGTAATAAATTCATCTTTATGTTCCAAAAACTCAAGACTCGCAAATGGGGGTGAAAACACACATTTTGAAAAGATGGCCACAGGTGGCCTTGGCATGAAAGAAAATGTTGTTCCTCACAGTTTGGAAAAATCATTTTCCAACTCAAAAATTGAACGTTCACAATTTTTTAATTTTGACCAAAAATTCTTTATCCAAATTCATGATGATGATTCCAAATTTTTGAGATGAAAACATGTCTGTTAACTCCCTAAAATGGTTGTACAAAATTTGAAAATTGGAAGGTGAGTAATAATTAATCTTGATTTTTTTATAAATTTCATTTTTTCTTATGATGCTTTTTTTCTTATGTTTGTTTAGTTTTTAATAAAGATACACCCACACAAAAGAGAAAGTGAAAAAGAAAGGGCTTGATAAAGAAAGTAGTAAAAAAATAAAAGAGATAGGAAGAAGAAGAAAGAGGTAGAGAGAGGAAGATAGAGAGAGAGTTAAAGGGAAAGAGGTGCCCCTTGGTTTGGATTTGGTGGGTCTCCATACCATCTAGTGGTAGGTCGATGGGAGAATTTGGTGATCTATTGGAAGTCGATGTTGATCCAGGATTGTGAATCCTCTCATGGTGATACTTTAACTGATGTCCATTAACCGTGAATTCCCTTTTGGAAGAGGGGTCTTGGACTTGCACTTCACCAAATGGGTAAACATTAGTAATAAAAAAAGGACCTTTCCAACGAGAATTAAGCTTACCTAGGTGAAGTCGAAATTGAGAATTGAAGATTGTTACCTTTTCTCCTTCATGAAATACCTTTCTCCAGATGTGTTTATCATGGAGTTCCTTGGGTTTTTCTTTTTAGAGATTATAATTCTCATAAGAATCAAGTCGAAGCTCCTCTAGTTCATCCAATTGAAAAAATCTTTCTTCACTGGATTTTCGAGATCAAAAGTACAAGTTTTCACAGCCCAAAAATACTTATGTTGGATTTCAACTGGTAGATGACATGCTTTACCAAAAACTATCCTAAAAAGAATCATCCCAATGGGTGTTTAATAGGCAGTTCGATAAGCCCAAAGTTCTTCACTAAGTCTTTCAGGCCAGTCTTTTTTGGTGGGTTTTACAATTCTATCAAAAACTCTTTTCACTTTTCTATTAGAAAGTTCAGCCATTCCATTTGTTTGGGGATGATATGCATTTGAAGTTTTATATACAGCCCCATTATTTTTTAAAAGAGATTCCATGGTTCTATTACATAAATGGGTTACTAAGTCACTTATCAAGGCACGTGGTGTTCCAAATTGGTGGAAGATGTGTGTCTTTAGGAACTCACTAATAGTTTGTGAACCATCCTTTCTAGTGGGTTTGGTCTCGACCCACCTAGAAACATAATCAACTGCAAGAATGATTTATGAGAATCCATTGGAAGTTAGAAATGGACCCATGAAATCAATTCCCCAAACATCGAATATTTCACAAAAAATTAAAGGCTTTTGGGGCATTTCATTTCTCTTTGAAATTGTGCCAAACTTTTGACAAGTGGGACATGATTGACAGAACTCATGTGAGTCCTTGATGAGTTAAGGCTAGAAGAATCCAGAGTCTTAGACCTTTCGGGAGGTCCTTTGTGGCCCAAAGTGTCCACCACCAGGTATTGAGTGACAGAATTATAATATGGATGAATGTTCATTTTCATCGACACATCTCTTTATTACCATGTCATCCCCAATTTTACAAAGTTTATTTTCTTCAAAAAAAAATAGTATTTTGAATCACTTTTCATTTTATTTTTTGTTCTTTTGAAAATTTTTCATGAAAAACATCAGAAACCAAGTAACTTACAATTGGGGCATACCATGGTATTTTTTGAGAGGGAGATGAAAGGTGCTCAGTGGGGAATTCAAGATCAATGATTTCAGAATTAGAAGAATTATAAATTCTACTCAAGTTATCAGCCACAAGGTTTTCTTTTCCTGTTCTATCTTTGATTTCAAGGTCAAACTCTTGGAGAATTAGGATCCATATTATTAGGCTCGGTTTGGGATCACTTTTCTTAAGTAATAACTTTATAGAAGAAGGGTATGTGAAGATGATGATTTTGGCACCTAAGAGATACGGCCAGAATTTATCTATGGCAAAAACCACTTCTAAAAGTTCCTTTTCAGTGACAGTGTAGTGATATTGAGTTTCATCCAATGTTTTTGATGCATAATTGATGACATGAGGAATATTTTCTCTTATTTGGCCACGAATAGCCCCTACGGCTCTATCAGAAGCATCACACATCAACTCAAAGGGTAAGGACCAATTTTGGTGTTGGATTATCATGGCAGATGTAAGAGTAGTTTTGAGTTCAACAAAGGTTCTCTTTCAAACCTCATAAAAATGAAAAGGGACATCATCTTGGAGCAACCGAGTGAGTGGGAGGGAAATTTTACTGAAGTTATGGATGAATCGCCAATAGAAACCAGCATGACCGAGGAATGAACAGATGTCTCGAACCGAAGTGGGTTAAGGAAGTGATTGGGTCACTTTAAATTTGGTAGGATCAACGTCAATACCATCTTTTGAAACTATGTTCCCTAGAACAATCCCATTTGTAACTATGAAGTGACATTTTTCAAAATTTAACACAAGGTTACACTTGACACACTTTTGGAGGACTAGAGAGAGTGAATTAAAACAAGATTCAAATGATTCACCATAAATGGTGAAGTCATCCATGAAGACTAACATGCAGTGTTCAATGAATTCGGAAAAGATACTCATCATAGACCTCTGGAATGTTGCAAGAGAATTGCAAAGGCCAAAATACATTCTTCTATATGCATATGTTCCAAAGGTGCATGTGAAAGTAGTATTTTCTTAGTCCTGATGTGCGATTGGGATTTAGAAGTAGTCGGTGTATCCATCAATAAATCAATAGTGTGACTTTTCGGATAATCATTCTAGCATTTGATCAAGGAATGGAAGAGGGTAGTGATCTTTTCTTGTTTCAACATTAAATTTCTTATAGTTGATGCATACATGCCATTTTTTCTTCACTCGAGTTGTGACTACCTCTCCATGTTCATTTATGACAACAGTTATCCCACCCTTCTTAGGTACAAATTGAATTTGACTAACCCATTCACTATCAGATATTGGGTAGATAATACCTGATTGAAGAAGCTTGGTGATCTCTTCCCTAACTACCTCAAGTATGAGTGGATTGAATCTTCTTTGTGGTTGTCTAATTGGTTTGGATGACCCCTCAAGATGGAAGCGATGCATGAAAATGGTAGGGTTGATTCTTGGTATGTCATCTAGGGTCCTAGCTATGGCCTTTTTGTTTTCCTCTAACACCTGAACAAGTTTGGACTCCTCAGTTTCGGTAAGTGAAAAAGAGATAATCACAGGATAAGAGTGATCATGGAAAAGGAATGCGCATTTTAGGTGTTTAGGTAGAGGTTTTAGATCAGTACCATCATTGATTTGTGGGTTAAACAACTCGGGAATGGAGGAAGGGACTTCAATTGCTTCATATTACTTCTTCTTAATACTATCCAAGGTGGAGCAGTAGATATTAGAGTTAATGTGGGATTCAATAGAGCATTCAAGTTCCTCTAGATTGATGGAGTGTATGAATGAGAGGTCCACATCAACTTCACCATTTATGACTTGGTTAATCATGGTGCAGATTTCACAAGATCCTTTTTCATTAGAACATAAAGAACATGGTGGATTGGGGTTTGATTGAATCTTAAAAGTGTCCTCAGAAGCATGGATTGAGAATTCAGAGTGATCCTCAGATGGGTATCACATGGCTTGGAAAATGTTGAACTTGACCAGTTGGTCCCCAAATTCCATGGATAAGATTCCTGAATGGACATAAATCTTGGTTCTTGTAGTCATGTGGAATGGTCTTCCTAGATTTAGGGGAGATCGAGAAGAGTTTCTCTCACCTTCCATGTGAAGGAGATAGAAATCAGTAGGGAAGATAAGATCATTGACTTAGACAAGGGCATCCTCAATTATTCCCTCAGGACTGGCTGTGCTTCGATTGGCCAATTGAATAACAACACCCGTTGGATGTAAGAGACCAAGACCAATGTTGGAGAATATGGATTTGGGAATGACCTTAATTGAGGCTCCTAGGTCTATGAGTGCATCATCAAAGTGGGAACTTCCAATTTGGCATGGAACCGTAAAGGTCCCTGGATCTTTGCACTTTATGGGAATAGACTTCTGGGTGGAAACGTTTTCAAAGGTCCTAAGTTTCCTCTTGTGGGTACACAACTCCTTGAGAAAATTGGAATAATTAGGAATTTTTTTTATGTAATCTAAGAGGGGAATGTTGACTTCAACACGTCTAAATATGTCGAGCATTTGAAAATCGGGTTCAAAGGACTTCTTTGGCATAGAAACAGCTTCAGGGAAAGGAATTGGGTTCCTAAGTGGAATTGAAGGAGGTGAGGGAATGGTTTCTGGTTCCTTTTCAAGATTTTTTTTCTTTTCATTTTCTAGGTCAACATTTAAAGGTGGTTTATATGACTTATATTGAGGTATAACAATTTTATTTCCTCATCTAAGTGCAATTGCACTTACATTACCCTTGGGGTTGGGTAATGGTTGTGCTAGAAGTTGGGAAGAATTGGATGGTTTCTGGTGACTAAGATGCAAGTTGACCGATTTGGGTTTCAATGTTCTTGAGGATAGAACGGGTGAAGGAGGAAAGTATTCCACTTCACTTTCTCATGGTTTCTTGGAATAAAAGTCTTGTCTAGGATTGGGATTACCTTGATTTTGGTTCTTGGAAAATCGATTGTATTAGTTTTGGAATTGGGAAGGCTCACTAAGATAATGGAATTCGGCAGGAGGATTGTTCCTTTGAGGTTGAGGAATAAAAGGATAATGTTGTTGGAAATTACCAACACCTTGACCATATTGAAACTGGTTTGGGTTTTGTGGACGGAATTGAGGGGGATGATAGATGGGATTACCATACCTCAGGCCTTGGTTACAAGAAGAAGAGAAGGGCTCAGAGTGAGGTTGGTTGAAGTTTCTAACAAAATAACCTGATAGTTGAGGGTTGGTGTTCCACTGAGCATATGCTGCATTGAGATCCATTGGTCAAGATGAATCAAATTGATCCTCTTGATGTTGTGGACCTGTGTCTGTTGGATGAGATGAAGTGTTCAAGATTCCACAGTTTTTGATAGGTCCAAGAAACATTGATTGTGACGAAGATGAGGTTGGGGATTTGGTGGTGTGGGCAGGTTGCAAAAATCTTTTTGAACCTCTCCCAGTATTCATGGAGTGATTCACTTGGGAACTGACGAATACAACTTATTTCATTTTGGATAGAAGCAGTACGAGAAGCAGGAAAGAATTTCTCTAAAATGAGTCGCTTCATGTCATTCCATGTGGTTATAGAACAGGAGGTAGGTAGTAAATCCATGACATAGCTATGTCAGCTAGGGAGAAATGGAATGCTCGAAGTTTGATTTCTTCTTCAGAAACCCCTTTTGGATTCATAGTATAGCACACCACTTGGAACTATTGAAGGTGGAGATTGGATCCTCACCAGCTAGCCCATGGAAATGAGGGAGAAGATGAATCAAACCTAATTTGAGTTTGAATTCATACCCTATGTTTATATATTGAATACCAAGAGGTTATGGATTCATATCAGGGGCAGTAATTTCTTTTAGTGTTTCTTCCATAGGATTGGTCATATCTAATTCAACTGGTTGGATGAGGACTCGGCCTTGAATTATTTTATTTTCCATTATTTTCCTCCTATGTTGGCGATGTTTTCACTCAATTTCAGGGTCGAAAAAATCCGAGGGATTCTTTGGGAGGCTAAGGGGAATTTCAAAAGATGTTGGAAGGAAAAGGAAGATGGGTTTTTCTTTGTGTTTTTTCTGTTTATGATTTTTATGAAAAGACGGGTTTTTTGTGTTTGTTTAATAATTTTTTTCAAAAAAAAATTTCAATATCCAGAAACTAATGACTACTTAAGGCGCCATCCCTAGAAATGATTCCATTTCAAATGCACGGCCTATTTTCATCTATCGACCGACCAAGGTTCCGCTGCTCTGCTAATGTGTATAGCAACACTCTGGTCGAATCCTCGGTGATGATACATTGTAATAGTCGTTTGTTTTTAGTTTATTGTATTTTGATTAGGGGGGTTTCTTTGCAGAGCATTATTGAAATAATTTATTGAATATAATTGATTTAAAAAATTGATAAATATTGGGGTGAGTTCATCATTAGGGAGTTAAGCTTGTGATATCCTTGAGATTTTCTTTATATTGAATTTAAATTAACAACCACTTCACAAGATAACGTTGATTGGAATTCATAAGTGTCAAGGATTTAATCCAAGCCTTAACATAACTTAGGGTTCTAATAATTACCATTACTTATTTATGGTAGTGTATTTATGGTTCCAATAATCCATGTAAACCATATGTTAAACAAAATATGTCATCAATCCATGACATGTTAAGTCCAACATACACAATTTTCAATTAACGAATACTCGTCGAGAAAATACTCTCAATAACTTAACATCACTAAATTTTGACTCACCCCAAAAAAATATTTACTCATCCATTTTGGTTTTTAATAATATTGTTATATTTATTATTATGATAAATTAAGAATAGATGAAAAATAAAGGGCTATGAAAAGAGTGGTGCGTCGAACACACACACACGAACAATGATGAAAACTAAAAAAACGGACATTCGATTGAATGAGGAAGAAAAAGAAGGGAATTGGATTCAACTGTATTTAAACTATTTTAAGAACATTAATCTTAATCTACATAAGGTGGATGACAATAAGAGATATTTAAGAAGAAACATTCATTAAAACAAAATTACAAAACACAAACTTACAAAATCGCAAACGAAGAACAACACAAAAGTGAAAGGAAACAAAGAGAGGAGGAAGGGTATGTCAAGTGAAAAATTGAGTATGGAAGGTCCTAAAAATATTTTGTAAAGGCTTTGGTGGTGCAAATATGTGATAATATCTCCTAAAATTCCAACCCCTTTAAAGGAGTGTAGGGGTGTATTTATAGCCCAAGGAAGTGGACTATTTTCATTCCCAATCTGTCCCTCCAATTGCCTCGATGATTTGGACATCCAGAAACTAGAATATAGAGATATATCCTTCTTAAAGTTGTAGATAATAATGTTGGATGACTACTCTCAAAATTTGGAGGCATTGAAACCTATGTATCCAAAGTTATTTTCGGCTAATTAATCAAATTTAATCTGTCCATTTCAATCCAGTCTTTTTGAAGTCGAAAATGTAAAAGGGTTTTTTAATAGGAAGATGCCTTCAAAACCGAATGATTTATTCCACAAATATTCCGCCTATATCTCATATTTAAAACTGAAAAATATCAGATATCTTTCATGGATACATCATTATATATGTCATGAATAGTTTCCAGATTTTAATTATCATCCAGAATGGTGGGCTTAACTTCAAATCGTCATTTGGGCCCCTTTTTCTAAGATTTGGGCCCTTAAATCTTTACCCATGATTCCTTTAGATAATAAAGAACTCATGGTGGAGTTTAAAAAATATGGGCTTCGGGAGTGATACCAGTAACTCAATCATCATGGCTGGTCCAGTTTCTTCACAAATTCTTTGGGTCATTTTGTGTGGTCTATATAAGCCTTTAAATGGAAGAATTAGCCCATGATTCCTTCTACTAATATGTGAGAAATTGAATAAGGAATCCTAAAAAAGACTAACCACAAAATTTTAATCTGTAGGGTGAGAGTTATAAATAAAATAGAATAATGACTCAATTGGACTACTTCTAAAAATACTCAAAAATTATATTTAATATTAAAACATTAATATTTCACACAAATTATGCACATTTCATATAAAATTAGAAAATAGAGTATATAATAAGTCCTAAAAATATTAATAACATCAATTACTACAGGGATTAATCTAATTATTATTATGGGGAAGTCAATTAGTTCTATTATTATTCATTTTCAATTGTATTTATTAATTGTTGATGTATAATATGATTCTTCATATCTTTTGTATAGTTTTTTAGATTTAACAATCAGTAGATATATACAATGGTCCATAATATTCTCCTCATGAACATAACAACACTACCTATGAAATATTTTTCATGATATTAATTTTGGACGTGAAGTTATGTAATTACTGTCTTATCAGAGATAATTTTTTTGTCTTCACAAATCACAAAATATTAAAAAATATTTTCTTTTAGCATGATGGAGATTTGTTTCAATATAACTAAATAGTGTTAATTGATGATAAAAAAATATGATATCTATTATATACTAAGGGAATGAATTGTGGACACCAATGCATGGGGGACAATGTTGGATATTTTATTGTTACGTCTTAATAAAGTGGAGGTATGTGGTGCATGAATATTGAGTTAGATGATACTAAAATCATTCTTATATGAGTAGTCGTAGAAGACCTATTTTGGATATCCTTATGTGTATGTTTGGGAAAATTGTATGCACTATAATAGAGATCCAATACGATGATTTTAGGATGATCATAATAAATTTTTGTTTCCTAAGAATATAATTCTTTCATTGGGGTGGAAGAGGCTGATCTCTATGAGATTCATATGATAACATTGCTAGTGAATCCTTAAAAAACAAAGATTTTTCATGACATCAGGTGTTATTTTTATTGTTTCGGGATGATGGGAGTTTTTTTATGTACATGAATTAGTTAATATTTTGTTAAACTGTTAATGATGGTAATCTTAATCTAGTGGATTTGATAAATCGAATATGTATTCCTCGATTAATGTGAGATGAAATTTTAATGGATCCCATTATTATTTATCTATAAGATTTTGGTTTGTTTGAATCTATATGGTTTATTATGGGTCATATGATAATGTTATATCATTTCATTGAAGTCATATTATTTACCATAATAGATGATTTTTGTGGCTATATATGAAGACAATTTTGAATCATTATGGGGATTTCAGGGTTATCAATATTTATCATGATACAGATTTATCACATGGGAATGGAAGATCCTTAAACATGGTCTTCAATGTTACTTATTCAATATAAAAAAATTACATCCCCAAAAAAATTATCATACATATTTTATGATATAGATGCATGAAGACATGTTCTGTTTATATGTTCTTTGTTATAGAGGTTTATGTGGGAAACCATAAATTTTTTATGAGGTAGATTTTAATTTTTTTACTCATCAATTGGGACAGGTTTTATACGGTGTGGTATTGTAAATAATGTAAATCCATAATGTATTGATTTGAGGAATTATAATTAGTGATTCATGGACTTTATTTGATTAATATCAAGAATAATAGGGTACTAATGATCTATGTAAATATGAACTCTTCATGGACTCATTCATTTAATAACCAATTATTTTAATTTAAAAAGAAATTATTTCACATTTATAAATTATGATCATTATATTGGATTAATATTCTAAAGAATTATTAAATCAATTAAATTATATAGGGAATAATGACTCATACTATACTGTTTTTATAAAAATGGGGTTCTTACATACATAGTATTGTTTCATTCATGACATGTCTACTATGTTCAAGGAAAATTTATTTTATTTGGAGTCAGATTTTATAATACTATCTACTTATCCTTTGTTTTCTATAGAAAAAAATTGATATAATTTAATGATTATAAAAATTGTAGTATATAATATTGATATAATGGAATCCCATTAGTCTAGTGAAAACATGAAAACCCATGAATATGGTTACCATTCAACTAATAAAACTTCATGAACATAATAAAAAAAATATCCACATGGTAAAATAATCATTTTCTCAATGATATCTTATGAAAAAAATTTATATGAATAAGAAAATAATAATTACAACATGGCTGTAAGATCCCATCATTTTTAGGTACTTTTATCTATATTTTATTCCATTTTAGTCTTTATGTCACTATCTTGTTCAGATATAGACAACATTTGTTGATGAAAAGGACTTAATGTTTTGGGAGGTATATTTGTTTGAATTAATGGAGTCCAGGTATAAATGGGTTGTGTTTAAAAAACATTTCATGGTTAGTTGACATGATTTAAAGGGAAAATGGGATGAAAAAATGCGTACCATTTACACATCGTGTTAGGGGATTACACATCGTTTAATTTTTTATTGGTTTTAATAAAATAAATCCATGGTGGAGGATTTTTTTTGGGAAAATCGTTAATAATATTTAAATGATGTAAAAACAATTACACACCATGCAAATTCTAGACCTGAAATTTTAATATGGTTGTGTGGATGATTTTTGATGGAACCTATTCCATATCTTCTCCTATAAAATGTAGGTAACTCTCCATGAGATATAGGGTTTCCAAAACCCCTTCCATATGTCCCACATATGTGATAAATCACTAGTATATATTTATGGTTGGATTTCAACTTCTCCTTATTCTTCTCTATCCTGTTGATTTAAATTCCCTTGGTGAACTACGTTGATGGTTTTGATCTTGATCAATATTAATTTAAGAACCCCTGAATAATCATCAAAATCATTTTTCCTAGGAATTTTCCATCGGAAAAATTAGTCGATCTTTGGTTAAATGTAGTATTTCTAATATTAGAATCCCATACTCATTATTTTTATTTCATGCATGAAATTTATAGAATATCTATATTTTATAGCAATACAATTTCTCAATGGAATTGTTTTTTTATTTAATTAATTGTGGAATTGTGAAATTGTGGGAGCTGGGGATATTTAACTATGAAAATTAATTGTTTAATATTAATGTTATGAATTTTATAATTAATTTTTGAATGAATTATGAGATATTTATAGTTTATGTTTAACTATTTAATTGTTTAAATAATTATTGGATTTTGATATTGTGAAAGGATTAATTAATTATTGAATTAATTAATGGGTTCTTGAGACATATGTACTATTTTGTTATTATGATATATGTTATTATCAAATTAATTAATGGTAACATGTTCATACATTTTTTAAATAAAGAATGCTAACATGGCCATTAAATTGTGAAAATTACTCAATGGTAACAGGGTCAATCGTTTGTGAAATAATGAATGGTAACATGATTTTTCAATTCTGAGAATATATTAATGGTAACACAGTCATTCATTTTTTGAATAAATAATGGAAACATGATGCTCAAATTATGAAAATTTATGAATGGTGACATTATCATTCATTTGCAAAATAAATAATGGTGTCGTGGTCATTCATTTATGAGAACTAATCAATGTTAAGATTGTATTTAATCATTGAAATGAAGAATGGTTTCACGGAAAAAAAACTATTTGAATAAATTAATGGTAACATGGTAATTCATTTGAGAATATAATAATGGTTACATTGACATTTAGACACGTGATATCCCCCAGGGATATTTCATACACTGGCATAGGTCGAAGCAGGTATAGTGGTACGAGTGTCTTCGACAACCAGAAATTTCTATGGATAAATAATGATTAATTGATAGTTTGATAAATATTTAGTTATTAATTTTATGTATTTCCTTATAAACCTACATAAAATATTTTTGAATAGATATTTTTGGACACCATTGGGGGTGACCTACTAGTTTGTACCCTCACCATATTTGTGATTCCTAATTGGTAATAGAATATTGATTTTTCTCATGATTATTTAGGGGAAAGTTCTATATATTAGATGATTATTTTGGAATAAATCATGGTTGATGGTAATAGATGTGTTTCAGGACCATCATCAGAGTCATCAGTGTATTTATATTCAATTTTCATTTTAGACACTAGGCATGTACATTATAATGGGATGTGTCTATTTTAGTTTGATATTCTATTTCATTCTTTGATCACCCTATGATATTGGTGTTGTTCATTGTTATATATTTCATTTCCTATTTTATATTATTTAACATGGTCTATTACACTGATCCTAGAGGGTACAATTCCTATTTAAATAACCTATCAAATCTACAATGCTTGTTGATAGCCTCAAGCATACTGGGAGGTGCGTTTGAGGTCATGTGACTAACCGTCTTTGAGAATATTCTTGTGGCGCCATGGTAGGGATGCTACAAAGTTGCATTATAGTAGTTTTGTTTTATTTTTATTTTTCATTAATATTTAGGAAAGGATAGGTAGTAGACTAGGAAGACTTGAGACTTGTTAATGACCTTGTGCATGGGAGTTACAAAACAATGTACAAGGGAAAAACCCAAGAACCTAGGGTGGAATTGTTGTTGTTGTCCATTTTTATAGTTGAATATAACTTAACATTGACTGACATAGATGTTGTGTGATGTGAAAATTGATTTTTGAATTTTTATGAGAATTAAATTGTGTACCTTAATAGCATGATAGTTCAGTTTTCATGCATCGTTCTAAGAACCCATGATTATTTTGAGACATGGATCATTTTAGGCATGCATGGGAAAATGGTTCTAGGTAAGTTGTTGAACGTGGAATATTTTCTTGGATTGTGAGTTTGAATTGAAAAAATTTCCTACTATTAAATAATTTATTGTAAAATTTTTATATAATGTCAATAAATGGATTTCTATATTAGAAAAATGGACTATGAGAATGAGTTTAACTATATTAACCAAAAACCTAGTGTGGGATAGTTATGGGTAGTAATAAGGCCTCAGTTTTTCCCACATGGTAAGGATTGGGAATTTACTTTTTTGATTTCCCCACTTGGATTAAATTTATAATGTTGTGTTATGAGTAATAAGACATGTTTTAGAATTTTTGAGATAAGCCTCAATACTGACACTTTTTGTGAGGATAATAAGTTGAAATGGTTGGGGATGCTCTAATAATAATGGAAACGAAGGAACAAATAGAGTTGGGTGAGGAAGTAGGGGAAGTTATAATAGAACTTTGATCAATTTATGTAGTTCCTGGAATGATTCCTAGGCAAGATGTGACTAGTATGTCAGACATAGTTATAGATTTTCAGTTGCGACACCTCCAAATTTAACTGTAGTGGGTGGACATGAGGGAGTTAAGTTTTGGGTTGAGTCTATCCAGCTAATACATAAACATGTGGAGACCCCTGATAAGAAGATGGACAAATTGGCCACTAATATGTAGTGAGGATCAAAAAAGAATTGGTGGAACATTCATGAGTGGACTGGATAGGTACATGGGATTCTATGGATGGAATTCATGGAAAATTTTTTGGATAAATTCTACATAATGATGTTGATATAGGATGGAGTAGTAGATTTCTTGGGGCTCACTCAGGGGATCATGTCCATGATGGACTATATTTGATTCTTTACAGACCTATAACAATTTTCTATGGTGTTGAAGGGAGATGAGACATATATGATGAGATGAATTTAGGACAGTCATAAATGTGTGGTTAATTGTATATTGGAACAATGATTTATGTTTAGATAAACATCATGTGGTGATTATGGTAACTTCTATTTTAGTGTTGGGGAATTTTGAACAAGTAATGGTGGATTCCCAAAAATTGGTACACTTGGAATAACATGTTAAAACACCAAATGTGAATGAGGACCTAATAGGCTTAGTTCCCCACCACACTATACTAATAAAGATTGCATAAAATATAAATCTTTCATTCGTAGACTATGATTCTATGTTCAAGTTCATTGGTATTAGACCCTTTTGAAATGTTTAATGACATATTACATGGACTTTGTGGTAAATTTTAATGTTGTCTGCCTAGTACAGAGATATGTAGTTTAATGCCATACAATAGGAACAATGCACGGTGCATAGATTAAAATCATGAAACTAGGATACATAAGGCACATTTTTTATCATCATATGATAAGGATTCCAGTATTTTCATTTTTTTCATCGAGGAACAACCATTTATTCAACATAGATTAAAATCATTCATCTGCAATGAAGTACCATATAGTTTAATGTCTTACAATTAGGATGATGCATATTTTATTTTATGGTCACATGGTTTGGATGATGGTCTTATGGTTGAATGAAATACTCTTCACTAACCTTGCATTGGTAGTTGATATAGTGAGATCTTCATCCATTGATATTATGGAATAATATCAATCAGAGTAGATAGTGTGTATGCAAAAGGGCCCATCCCATTTTTCACTAAATTTTGAGGTTTCATTCTGAGTATCATTAGAGTTATAATTACCAACAGCATCTCCCCCTCGAGGTAATACTAGAGGTGACCATTTTTTGATAAAGGATCATGTGTATCTCTAATTCATTTAATTGGTTTTGGGATACCTCATATATGGATAAATGATCACATATGGTGACACACAGAAAGGGTAATAGAAAATTGGAAGCTAGGGAATCCATTGTCCCATATAATTATGAGTATGAGGTATCATTTATTGAAGTGTGATTCGTGGTATAGTAATCCCACAATGAATGTTTGAGATTTTTTAGTTATGATGTTTTATCCTTATCTAAAATTATATGTAGTATATTTGTTAGTTCCTTTTTTAAATCCTCTAACTACTCATTATCAACATCATGGAATCATTGGGAATGGTTGGAATTAATGTTGTACTCCCAAAATAGAATTTATAATTGATCCGAAAAAAATTTCATTCTATATTTGTAATGTATGAGGGAAACCTAATCTGATGGTGATGTTGGCATTCACAATTATAATAATTTCTCTTCCCCGACTACTTTGATGTATGTATCTACTACCCAAATGGATAAAAATATGATGTTATGAGAATGTAATTTAATTTATTGGTCATAGTTGTTGGATATTGTCCCATGATGTCAATTCCCCATATGGAAAATGGAAACAATATTTTTCTATATGAATTAACTCTCTAGGTTGATGAATGAAATTGGAATATACTGGGATGAAAATAATCCTTTTGATGAATTTATTTCATTCGTGCAATAGAGTGGGACAATAGTACCAAAACCTCCATATTATTTTGGGAATTCTTGAGTCTTGACTAATGAGAGACACAAGCTATAGTATTTACATAAATCATATTATAAGGGGTTTCATCTTCATATATTAACATTAAAAGGACCCCATTAAGGGTTTTTTTATATGGGACCTTTTGGAAATTCATGATATTGTATTTGATAAGGTTAATTTCTCATCATTATATTTTATCTCTCTTATGTTTATCTTACTGTAGAAATTATTATTGAAGGTTTTACATAGAGGGTTTCATCAAGATGGTGGTAGGACCATATAGTTTTTAGATGGGGTAATATCATTGATCTCTTACTTATTGTTGTGAATGAATGGCGATAAGGTCTCATAATGTGCATTGATGAAGATTGTTTCACCTCCCATTGGATCTGCTAGAGCTATGGTATCTTTTTTTATTAAATCTTTGTTAGAAATTTTTTATTGTGGGACAAGATTCAATTTATATTAAAAAGTTAATTCTTCCATTAGACCTCATACATGGTATAATATGGGGTTTTCTCAACAGTTTTTATTTCATATTAATTACTAAAATTCTTGTTGACCACTTCAGAATCTCATTTTTTCTTGAATTGGTTGATTGTACATTGAGTTCCATTTCGATCCCAAAAATGATAGTATTATATTTTTCATCATTGATTGTGCCCCCATCCTATGGTAGGAAAGAGTAATGAAGGAAAATATATTTCTCGGAGATATGAGCATGACTCCCAATCCCAATTTTTTTGATCTTATTGTCTTCCATCCTTTTTCTTAACTATATTCATGATGCATCATCAAAATAAATTTCCTATATAAGGGGATCCTAATGAATAGAGTTATCCTATTCATTGTGATGATCAATAAACAATAAATTCATTTCTGGTGAGTGTTTATCTACCAAAAAAATCCATAAATTCATGGATTTTGACATCTTTTATGAGGGATAAAGTAAATTTAAAACTAATGTATAATGACCTGCCATTATGATAGACGTCCAATAAACATCGGATGGATGAAAATGTACTTGAATGGTTTACTAAGATATAAAAAATGGATATTATGATGCGGAAGGTAATTCATCATCTTCTGTATAGAAATATTAGTGCTAGGAAATTATTTTTGATATATGAGTAATGAGACCTAGAATCAATCATGGTTTTACGTAGATAACAATTGATGATTTGATATCGACATCATTTCTTATACAATGTATGAACTCAGAATGTTCATTCAATATGTCACACAAAAAATAAGTGTCTTTACTTTTACTTGTGGTATCATTACAAGAAGGAATAAAAAATATCTCTTTAGGTTGTTGAATGTTTTCTATCAATCATCATTTCCCAAATATTAAATCCCCTTTTGATCAACCAAGGAAAGGGAAATAATTTTCTAACAAGGTTTCCTATTAAGCAGTAGATGTAGGCTAAGTTTCCATGATTCACTCTTAAATAACTATGGTTTTGATGAGGATTCATTACATGGATATCCTTTTTCTTCCGGAGGTTGATTTCGATGAAATGATGGTGTGTGATGAAGCTAATGAATTTCATTGAGGTAATGTTGAAAACACATTCAAAAGTGTTAATTTTAAGCATTTGTTGTCATAGTTTGTGGGATATGTTTTAATAAATTACGAGGTGGTTGGGTAATTTCTATGATTTTTCCACTAGGTCATAAATAAAACATTTAAAAAAAATCACATCATGGTTTTGAAGAAGTGATTCATGGCATGATGAAATGTAACACTAGAATTCATAAATATAGAAGGTAGTGACCAATTGAATCATTCTCTATGGGAGACCTAATGTAATTGTTATCTTCATCATATAAGTCTATTAAAATTTTATTATATTCTGAATATAAATATATTATGGAGTGATATTAATATTGGTTATCTCGTTGATCAGTGATTTTGTGTCTAGAACTGGGAATTCATCCTTTGGTAAATTCTAATTAGGATCCCTAAAGATGATGAAAACACTAATCTACCGATTCTCATTATTGGCATGGAAAAATATTGGCATCAATATGGGATATTGATCCTCCTAAATAATGTTGGATCTAATGAGAATCTCATATTAGGACACTATTTTGGTAGATGGTGTCATGTGAATCCTTTTGGCTACCTGTTTATAGCCTAGATAGTCCACTAGTAGGCTCATGTGGTGAGTAGCCACCCAGAGGACACTGTATAGAATTTTTGTGTAGTTTTAGGTGAATTCATATGGATGATTATTTAGGAAAGAGGTATATACATATTTCCCTTCTTAAGGCATGGTCTCATTTATCGAGGTGGGTCTTGTCTCTACTTCTATACTGAGATTTATTTCTCTGAGCTCATCAATGGTGGTGGAGGAGCCCTCTTGAAAATCTAGAGGGTCATTACTCAGGTTCTTCTCCTCATCTTATTCATCTTATTTATCTTCTTTATCATGTTATGATGGGTAAACAAGTCTTAGTATGAGTTCTACAGAGTTAGTAGTGTACTCTAAATCTTGATATTCTAAAGATTAATCAAATTGATCTAGCCCAGCTGATGGTAAGGGATTTCTATAAAACTCTAGAGCGGGAGTAGTGAGGGATAGGGGTATGTCTTTTTAACATTGAGTAATGAGTAATCCTATTCTACCTCAATTTGTGAGGTATATATATCTTAGATCACTAGGGATGGAATGGATGAATTTTCATCAGAGATTCTATAATTTTCTAGGGATTCATCAATGTAAAAACCCAAAATTTCATCAATGAAACTTCCCTTGATATAATTATGTTATATTTTATAAATCAGAAAAAGTAGCATAGATATTAGAATAAAAACATTATAAATGAATAATTAATGAAATTAGAGGTATTTATAGAAACTAAAAAACATATACTAATGGAATAGTAACTTGAATTTTTGAACACTAATGTGGCCATTATGAATAGTTAACCATCCATTTCAATAGTAACCACACCAATGAAAGTATAGTTAATATTTAGGATTTTTATTAATGAAAATATGTTATATTTATGTCATGTAATATGTTAATAAATGTTTTAAAAATGGAAAAATATATATTCGTTTATTGAGAAACATATCAGATTATTTACATTTTCATAATTATTATAATTATTTAAACTAAAATTTATTTCCATGAAATATATTTATAATTTAATACTTTGTTTTCTTATGATTATAATATAAATTTATGTTACCTTAATTAATTTTTCAATGTTTTATATAATCTATTTTAATATTAAAATTTCTTTTATACAAATAAATGATGATTTTAATTAAAAATTAATTTTTTATTATATAGAAAAAAATTTCTTAATATGGAGTCCATTTTTTATTTCTATAAATCTAAAAATTGGTTAGAGTAAATTTTTTTGATAATTCTAAAACATTAGAATATTTGTTGAATAGTGAAATATGGTAATTTGTGGTATAATCTGAATACACCAATTATTGAGTCATGGATGATGTATCGATAATCTATTAATCATTGGTTTTAACTCATAATAACTATATAATTTATTTATTCACAATAATAAAATCTATTTATAGTCTTGATCAATGAAATTTAATAAACTAATAAAATTAAAAAACATCCATCTCCTCTACTATAAATAACACCCCTCTCTACATCTTCTCCTCACACCTCAAAAGCCATGATGATTGAATGAAATCATCCCAATTCTACTCCCATGTCCCCCACCACTTCATGGATACTTTTGTCCTAATTAAAGAACAAACTAAAGTTCCTCGATGTGGTTATTGAGGATAAGGAATTGAAGGGGTAAAATCCTCTTTCATCTTTATTTATTCTATTTTTCATTTTCATTTCATTTCTTTTCCCCACTCCCACCCTACACACACCTATAAAAGTCACATTATAACACTAATATCTTATATATAAATGTTTTTTATTCAGTTAATGGAAAAATCCATCATAATTTCTATTCACCTTCCCTTTTTTTCTAAAAATAAAAACTTCGTCTGTGATGTGTTAGTTTATTATATTCAATGAAAACAAGTTTTAAAATTAATATACACCAACAAACGATGGTCATAAAAAAATTAATAGTTAATACATATTATAATATATGAATTATAGATTATTTTAGGCTTTGGAAATAACATATATAAATAATATTAATTAAAAACAAAACATGTTCATGATGATAAGAAAAATGAAAAATTAATCTAAACAAATATAATTAACATATTATCTAATAAATAATCCTCATATCGGGAAAAAATAATATATAAGAAAATTTAGTATTATATATGTCCATTAATAATGCATAATTTCAATTCTAAATAACTACTTCCATCTTACCTGATCTTCCATACAGGTATACACGTGAACCGATCATGTAAACCAAGGAAATGAATAATCATTAAAGATGGAATTGGATCATATATCTCATAAATATTCCATAAGTAAAAATAAAAAAATCATAATAAATCATTTAAATGTATAAAAGATTCTAAATTAATAAATTAATGGATTTAATTTATTTATCCATGGCTTTATGTAAATGTTCATAATACATTCAAACATAAGTTAAGGGATTCATACTGAACATGAATTTTTTCATTGGGTTACACCTTTTATCACTTTTCCCCAATGTAACTCTTAATTATTATTATTATTACATAACAATAATATATATTATATTTATGTTCCCCAAATATGTTTAGATCCCAATTTTTCTATCGTTGATGGGGAATTACATGTTTTATAAGGTAGCCTTCTCAAAACATCATGATTAAAGAGAATATCCTAATTTCATACCCATTCTCCAGTGGACTCTATAATCTGTTTAAATCCACCATTATTTTTATAAAATAAAAAAATTTATCATGAAAAATATCTTATTTATCTTCATCTTTAAATTAAACAATTATGGCCTTTCTTTTTTGTGAATCATTAATCTTTTCCATTAAACTGCACTAACAAGGATAATTTATAATGTTTATTGAAATAAAAAGTATCAGATAACTTAAATTTATTTGGACCTTATTTATCATGATCTATTCCTATTTTACCTTATGAATTTCCATTTATTCATTATTTCTTGGAATACTTTATGATATATCCAATTTTTATGCCTTTTGACATGATTACGATACACATGTCTTCCTATGGGAAACCCTTTTTTATTCCTCATATATGATTCTTTATATGGAACACATATCCATGAGAAGGTTATTATGGGAGTTCCCATATTTAACTCCAAGGAATTGGGAAATGTGTAGTCTCAAGAGACATCATGTTGGGATGTAGAGTAAAATTTATTCCTTTGTTGGGCTGGTATGCCATGTGCAATGGTCTTTGTAGTTAGTCTTGACTCATGCTCAACCATGTTAAATAGCCTTGGATGTTATCCTAGAATCATGCTTATGTAATGCTATTTTCTTTTTCCACAATCATATGATTCCATTATTAAAATATCCCATGTTATAAATATTATTATTCATTATTTTTTTTCATATTTTAATAATATTTATGTAATAATTTATTCCTTCTAACTCATGTGTTGTGTTTTATTTCTATGTTTATACCCTTACCGGGATTTATAGCTCATCTATTAGTTCATGTAATCCACAGGATACCCTATGAAAATTGAAGTTCTCAAATGAAGTTAAGAGATCATTTAGGAGTTTACATCAGAGATGATTTCAAATTTTTTTCCACATTTTCAGTTTTATGTACAAAATATAACAAAGACACTATACATTACGATCCATGGTTTGTATTTTAGGGCTAGTTATGACTAAAATAAAATGATATATATATAAAAGTATATGGCCATTATAATTGTTATCAGAGCATGGTATTATAATTTTTGGAGATTTTGACTAGAGCATATTATTAAGATCATTATGGATATTTCTAGTAAAATGGATAAAATAGGTTAAAACATAAGGAATCACATGTTAGGATATACTATTTAATTTCATTATTATACATACAAATTTATTTTTTACATAATTATTATATAATTATTCAATCCACACTAATTTTATATTATTTTATTAGTTAATGTACTGAAACATGAGTACTCGTGCCAACAATAAATGTTATCTCCAATGTGACAATTTCATTATTGAAATTACAAATCTGATGGGAACAAGAGATAAAAACCATATGATTATAAATTTAAATTGGATCACATTATGGATAAAAACATGAATTTCATGTGACACCATCATTATCATAAAAATTAGAATGTTTATGTTGAAAAACTTATGTGGAAAATTCTAGCTATGTCTAGTGGATATTTTGATCCCATATTCATAGAAAAATAGATTAACTCAATTGAGAAGATATTCACAATCCTCCAGTACTCATATGAATATATGTTTTTACCGAAGGTCTATCAATTTTATGGGGATATCAATCAGTGGTGGACACTGGGGAATGACACAATTTCTATGGATGAAATTGATTCCACGTATTAGGATGAATTCAAGAAAATATTTTTTTAAAAATATTTTCCTTTAAACTTATGTATCAAGATAAAAATATAGTTCCTCATTCTAATCTAGATGGAAGACAAGTTTATTAGGGTTTATGAAGGCAACATAACAAGATATTCACAATACGCCTCTAACTTTTTCATGAAAACTAAAATCAAGCTGGATCGCTTCATTAGTGGACTAAATCTCAGTCTACCAAAAGAGTTGTTGAATACATAAATCTATTACTAAGAGAATATTGTTATTTGTACCAATATGCATGAAAATAATAATAGAGAGACTCAGTGATCTTGTGGCCCATAAGATAAATATCAGAAAATGGAGTGTAATATGGTAGGATTAGTAGATAAATCCCATGATGGAATGACAACCCAGTATCTCATGAGTTAAAATTGTGGGAAGATGAATCCTAGAGTCTATATAGCTGGAATATTTAAATTCATCTAATGTGGAAGAATGGAGAATATTACTAATGAATGTTGAAGTTATTTGAAGAATTTTGATAATTTATAAGAAGAAAGGATGGAATATATCAACACTCATCATGTAGTTTCAGGTTTCGACTATGAGGAACTTTGGTACTATGTGATAAATTTCCCTATGAAAATGGTTTTTTAGATAAATTAGAACAACAAAACCTATGCATTATATAAGGGAATATGATATCACTATAGAAAAGGTGGTTCTAGAAAATAATATTGTGACATGTGCACTAGATATTCATTCAATAATAGAAAACATAATATTTGATTTTTGTTCTATGCATTAGTTGATATCTCATATGTTTAATATAACTATTCAAATTCCACCTAAAAGTATCGAGTTTTACTTATCTATGATAATATCAAATAGGGTAATTTTTAAATTGAAGTAATGTAAACCCTCCCTGGTTAATTCTTGTGGACTCAACCTCCTTGTGAATTGTCTATTATATTCTTTGTTGGGTTTTATTCTATATTGGGAATAGATTGGATATATTTATAAAAATCCCACATCGACTTTCAGGAAAGGGATATCACTATTCACATATCGAGGTATCCTCCAATTATATAGAATAATAATGAGGAGGATGAATTTCTATCATAGTAATTGTCTCATTTGTTGATATTATTTCCTTATATTCAAGGATTACTATCTAAGATTTTTGATACAATGTACATGGTCATGTTCAAAGTCATTATCATTATGAGGGACTATATTAATATGTTCCCCAAAGAGTTTCCTAGACTTTTCCTAGTTGGGATACTGAGTTCTCGATTGATTTTATTTGTAGATATATGTCTATATTAAAGAAACATTAAAGAATAGCCACCATTGAGTTGTAAGAACTAAAGAATATGTTTCATGAGAATATGGAAAAGGTTTTTATACACCTGAGTTCTTCACCATGAAGTATTGTATTAATATTTGTTAAGAAGAATGATGGATCAGTGTCCCTCTAGATTTATTTTCATGATCTAAATAAAATAATGATAAATAATAATTATCCACTGTGATGAATATATGAATTTTTTATCTACTATGTGGCGCCATGTATTTGAGTAAGGATGACCTTTAGTCGTGATATCAAAAATTAAAGGAGATGAAGGAAGATATTACCAGTAATAAAATTGAAATGCTGTATAGACACTAAGAGATCATTGTATTTCCCTTCATACTAACTAATAATATATCAATTTTAATGTATTTAATAAATATATATTTATAGTTTACATAGATATTTTTTTGTAAACCTAATATATGATATTATGATATAGTCAAAGAGAAAGTAGGAACAAGAATATCATTTTAATGCTATGATGAAGACATTTTTAATGGATAAAGTTTATACAAAGTGTAGTAAATGTCAGTTTTGGGTGGATGAAGTATCGTTCTTGGCAAATTGTTTCACTAGTAAAGGAATATCTAAGGACCCTTCCTTGACAAGGAAATTTGAGGCATTTACTATAATAACATATATAATGGATATTTGTAGTTTCCTTAATCTATGTGGGTATGAAAATTTATTTCTGATGAACAAATAATGATTGTATAGCCTATTAAGCAACCTAACTCATATGGGAGTGAATTTTTTCTGGACTAGTGTATGTGAATTCTACTTCAAATAGTTGAAAAGAGAGAATTATCAATGCATTAGTGTTTACAATACCAACAATTCTAGAACTCTCTATGGTGTATAGTTATTATTGTATTATTTTATTATTCTATATACTGATGAAAAATGAAAATTTAAAAGTCTACACTTCAAGGTAGTTGAAAATTCTTGAGAAAAACCATCAGATGCGTGATCTGGAGTTGGTAGCTATGATATTTGAATTGAAAATATGGGACAATTCTCTATATGGGAGAAGATTGAAATATAAATTTATCATAAGAGCCTCAAATATATATTCAAAAATATATTATCTTAATATTCATCATCAATGATGGTTAGATCCCATCTAATATTACAACTTCTTGATCCACTATCATACTTGTAATGAAAAAATGGTGAATGAATCATTATACAGAATGTATCTTATATCCTTATCAGTGATGATAATTGAAAGGGATCAAATAATCATATACCTATAAAGGATTTTCATGGTAATTATAAATTCAATAATACCTTCAATCCTTTCTCAAATTATTATTCTACCATCTACCATAGTGAAAATAATGGATGTTCAATGAAATGATGTGGAAAATAAAAAAAATTAAAAGACATCATAAATGGTAAATCCAAAAACATTGAAATGGTTGAGGAGGGATTCATGATATTTGGGTCCTAACTATGTGAATAAACCTATATAGATATAAATAAAGATCTTTTTAATGATTCACATTTGTCAGCCTTCTCTATTCACCTTAAAAGATCAAAGATGTATCGAGATTTCTGAGAGAACTATTGGTTGGAAAATATAAAGAAGGATATCACTGAACATACAACAATTTTCTTGTTATGTCAGAAAGAGAATTCATAAAGGAAAAATTACATGGATATTATTGAACTATAACACACACCAATATAGAAATTGGAAAAAATCCCCATGGAATTTGTCACCGGACGTCCAAATACATATAGGGAAAACAATGATATATGACTTGTTGTATAGAAGCATAAAGAGATGGAAATTCTTTTGAAAAATCAAGAGGAAATATTATTGGATCAACTTTCATGGATATACATCACATAAGGGGTATGGTTTTATGGTGTACCACAATCAATTGTACTATAACAATATCAAATAATTACCTCTATGTTTTGGGAAATTCTCCAATAAGATCTAAAATCTATGTTGAACATTATTACGACTTATCATCCCAAAAATAATGTCCAATCTAAGTGTAAAATTTATACATTTGATGATATGTTGACATCCTATTCTATTAAAATCATGGGAGAATGTTTCCGACATTTTGCTATGGTCCATTTTTTTCACAAAAATAGTTCATAGTCGAGAATAAAAATGGATCCATTTGATTATCTTTATGGAAAAGATGTAGAACACCCAAATATTGGGAGAAAGTCTATAAGAGTAATATGTTGGGACATGAAATGGTCAAAGGTGTGGTTAAAAAGCTAAAACCCATGAGGTAATACATCAATGAAGCTAAAATTTGACATTAGAGCTATGTAGACAATCATTTATGGGAGTTGAATTTTAATGATAGAGACATGGTATTACATCACATATCTCTGTGGAAGAGGATAATGATATTTTGGATGAAAAGAAACCTGAGCCCTTGGTGTATTGAACCCTTGGATATTCTTGATCATGTTAGAGATCAGGACTATCGAATAGAATTCAACCAAAAATTTATCAAGTACACAATGTATTCTATATATCCTTATTGAGAAAGTATATACTAGTTCTCTCACAAATACTAAATTATATGGTGGAATTGATGGATGATGATATCTCTTATGAGGAAGAACATGTGAAGACTATGGACTATAGAGATAAAGTTCCAGGAAACAAGAATATGCAACTGGTCAAAGTCTAAGGGTGTATCCTTATATATGGAAAGGTAACATGGGAACTAGATGAATTAATGAAGGATAATTACCCACCCTAGTATTCTACTTGTTTTGTAAAATGAAATTTTTAGGGTGAAATTTCATTATTGGGGAAGAATGTAACAACCAAGAATTCTATCAATCAAATTTACCATCTCAAAATTATTTGATATAATATAAATCACATAATGTCACATATATAACACACTATAAAATTTATAAATAAAAAATTAATGAAATAATAGGCATGTTTCAAAATTAATCAACCAATACCAATGGAATAGTAACTTTACCATTGAAAAAGTAACGTTACCATTATGCTTAATAAACTGTCCAATATAATAGTAACCACCCCTATGATGTTATAAATTAAATTCCATCTTCCTATAAATAAAAATATGATATATTTATACCATTGAATAATTATGTAAATGTTGTCAAAATGATAAGTTATGACTTTTGATTTTTTTGAAATATAAAAGATTATTTACAATTTTATAGATAATATAATTACTTAAAAAAATATTCTCATAATATAGATTAATAAATTTTTATTTTTTGGTCTCGTTATTATAATATAATTTTATGATTTCTTAATTAATTTTTAAAACTATTATAAAAGCAGATATAATTTTAAAATTGGTATTTTCAAAAAAATGATGATTTTAATTAAAAATAACATTTATAAGATTTAAAAAATATTTTCATAAAATTGTGTCCATTTTTTAATTTTTTACATTAAAAAATTTTCATTGTTAATTGTTTGAATTTTTATAAAATATATGAATATTTAGGGCATTGTGATATTCTGTAATTTTTTGTATAAGAAAAATACATTAATTATTGATTCATTGATGATGTATAGAGGATATAATCACCATTTATTCAATCTCACAAGCAATTAATACAAAATTTTATAACATGAAATGCAACTATTCAAATTCATGAGCTGAAATAATAAGAAAATAAATTAAATAATCAAATAACACCCCTTTGGACCACTATAAATACCACATGGCACCATATCTTCTCCTCACAACTAAAAATATTTGAATATTAATCAAATTCTACCTATTCATTATACCATGTCTCTTCCTCATGTCCATGTGCCATTGGTCTCAATTAAAGACGAAAATCATGGTTCTTAAGAAGGTTATCAAGAAAGAACTCAAGAGCCAGAGTCCTCTATCATTCTAATTTACTCTCTTTTCATTTTCATTTTTTTTACTCTGCAAACCTTTACTAATCCAAGTGACAAGATAATGCCAATATCATTTATATAATATAATTTTTTGTTAATGGAACATGCCATCATCATTCCTCATTTCATCCCCTTTTGTTCCAAAAATGTAAACATCATCTATGATGTGTTAATTTATCACATTCAAGGAATATGACATTTGAATTTACATTGATGTCAAAAATAATGGAATAAAAAACATTTTTATGTTTAAAATAGATTATAATATATGTATTATATCAAATTTTATGTTCTGTAACTAGCATATATGAATAATATTTATTAATAAAACTAAACTAGTACATGATTATCGGAAAACTCCAAATTAATCTAAACTGTTCTCATTAAAAAAAATTATAATGAACAATCATCATATCTGAGAATAATTATATATAATACCAATTAATATTCAATATTTTCTTCTCCTAGTGAACCCATTGAAGGTTTCTTCCACAATTATCTATTAGATTGACCTTCCAAGTGTGGGTCTGTCCAGAATGTTGGTTACATCCATGACTTTCCCTTCCCCGGTATCTCTGGATCCTACAGCACCTACATCTAGTTAACCAATTGTGGGTGGTGAAATTGGGGTCAAAGTTATATTCATAATCAGATAATGGATCCATTAAATTAATTAAATTAATGAAGATGAAAATCAAATCATCTTCTAATGAGGACTTTTCCTGGATCACTGTTTCGTATGGTTCCATTTACAATGGTGAATCTTGTTGTTTTAGATCTTTGGGTATAAAATAGATGGAGGTAAAAGGAAACATTGTAATTGATATAGGTTAATCATTATGCCCTACATCCTTATTTTTTACCACCTAATATGATTCTTTAATTGTGTGATTTTTTTAGGTTCGTGTGGTTGATGACATTGGTTGTGTTGTAGTAGAAGGGGTTGAGGGTGTAGTTGGTTGTTTAAAATTTCATGGATAATAAGATGAGTTAATTTGATTATATTTCAATTCATAGAACTGTTGAAAATGTGTTCCATCACGCTGATAGTCATATATTACTCACCTACATCATCAGGGGTGGTAGTGGAAACATATGACATATGCGTTGGTGGCCTTCCATGTTTTGTAGTATGAGAATCAAACATTTTTTAGACGAGGTATTTTAAGAAGATGATGAATTCATAAATATTGTTTCCTAGTCTCTAGTGAATTGTTAAATAATATGGCTCATCAACGAGTCCTAAATATTTTATCCTTTATGGTTTTAGAAGAAGAAGTAATTCATTTTCAAAGGTGGCTATAAAATAGACACAGATTTTATCATATCTGATTGTGTATATTTTTGTATTTAGTTCCTCAGAATGATTCTTCTTGGGTCCCATACATTAATTCTATCATGGAGGGTTTTTCTATTGACTCACTAGGGGAACAAAATAATATGTCATAGGCTTTGGAGCTATATTAGGTGGGAAGGATGGCTAAAGGTTGACCAATTCCAGCTCAACCTTTCCTGTTCTTTTCACCAAGAATAGTGGAGATATCATAGATATTGGATTACTATATTGTATGGATTCCTAAACTATTTTTTAAATGGAATAGATATCTATAAATAGACTTTCACATATCACTAGTATGGTAAGAGTTCATATCCTTTCATAGGGGTTATCAAATTAGAGAGGGATCGTATTCTCTTAGGGAAGTGGTTGGTTCATGGAGTTGTTCCACTCAGTCCATATTAAAATAAAATCATATACACTCATTTATTCTTGTTTTATGTAGTTAAAGAGATCATTACTTATTTTATTCTATATTTTTGAGCTGAAATGAAAGAGGAATCAATAATAAAGGAAATACCATCCTATTATTGACCATGAAAAAAATTGTATCATATTAAGGATGGACCATGTAGTGTTTGTAAGAAGAATTTATTTTTTAATTATTCTAATTTATTAGGAGTTCCCATCAGGGGAAAAATTGGTACACATATTGGTTCATCTATTGTTTTAGGTAACCTGAGCTATTGAATATTAGAAATAGAAGTCTCCGAAAATATGACTATGGTAGGGATTCACTCACCTAGTCAGGGTAAGGTTTACATTTTGGTTATACGGGATCACTCCACTCCTCTAGGATATCGAATCTAGATTTATATGGTTTAATGGTGTCAATAATCCATTGATAACTATTTATTTTGTTGATGTGGACTTTGATAGGTGCATTGAAGGGTATGATTTCATTTTCCATTTGTACCATTATTTGAGATATAAATCTAGTGGGGGACTCTTTATGAGTATTTTCTCAAACCTTCTTCGATTGTATCAATATTGGTGGGAAATATATATATATCTGACCATAATAGTTTACAGGTGAACCAATGGTCCAGGTTTCAAGTTTGGGAAATTTCGGAGCCTCGCGTCGATGTTCATGATGAATAATTACATCAGAGGTACCCCTTCCAAAGGCTCATGTTGTGTATCTTCCCAGTGAAAATATTTTATAGGTATTAAACCTCAAATAAACCCATCATTTATTTACCTAAACTCTTTCATTTATTCATCCTACTGATCAAAAAATTATTGTAACATAATGAGATCATCATCATCTAGCGGAAGAGGTAGGTAGTATATGACCTTATATTTATTCTTCTTTATACAATAGGTTCACTGAGGAGGAAGTAAGAGATTGATAGAGGGATAAATCTAATTATCATTGATTCTATGGTTTCAGTTATTCACACCTGCATTCATGATGTCAATGGAATCTCAGATGGAACCATCACCTCCTTGATCATAAATGGTCATTTAAAAAACAAATTATCGTAGCCCTGTGCCTTCGGGCTAATATATCACTATGATGGTTACTATTGTGGTCGAAAATATATTTTTCTCATGTGTCTCTATTAGAGCATGAGAAATATATGATTTCATGTCCACACATCATCAATTTAATCTTGAGGACATCAGCGGTTCATGGTGATTTCATTAACATAATTATGTAGTATGATGTATGTTCTTGAATGTCTGTTATAATAGTTTATATATAGAATTATTCCTTCAGTCCTAACATAGTTGACACTTTTTCATGTCTTATTCTCATTGATCATACAGCCTTTCTGGAGCAGGGGTTATTTCCAACCGCATGGGGTCAATTACATTGTAGGATTGGATTTCTAGTGTGTTCTAATGAATGATAATGGGGTAAAATTAATATATCTACTCTCCCCCATAAACAATCTGTACACTATATGGGGAATTGATTATTAAATGATGTATGTTATATAGTTCTTTGTGATAGGTCATATGGAGATCCTTCTACCAAGTCTTTGAGTGTGGATGATGTAAAGATGTAAGTTATTCCATGTTGATTTGATGATGAATCCCTCCTAATATTTTGATGTGGTCTATATACCAATATTAAAGCGTGATTTTTTTCTTTTTGTTGCAGTGGAGTTGTCCCGATATTGAGACCAAATTTATGTATGAATTAATCTTATAATTCCTATTTTATGTTAAATTGAGAAGTGGATGAAGGAAAAAACTTAATTGGTATTTAAACCATATCCAATTTTTATATCATTATAAAAATGTTATTTTGTTATTCTACAAGAGAATCCTATACTTGATTTACCAATCATGAATTCTTCTTGATTTTTTGGTTTCATATAGTGATGCTACTGGGAATCTCATTGGTATGTGAATGGGTGGGGGAGGCTTAGAGGATGAATAATGTCGTCAGTCATATCAATATTGAGGAAGTATGTCTCTTTCAATAGATGGGGTATCTTACATATCTGACCCACTCATTCCAAGATCCTTATAATATTATTTCATTCTCATATTTTACTTGGAATGAGAAATATACACTTTTTGAAATGAAATGCTACTGTGGGGAGAACCATCACAATAGGTGCTATCATTGAAAGAAGAACCACCATAGATTATTGTCTAAATATATATATATATATGTTAAGTAAAATTTATAATGGGGAGCACCTTTTGGGTGGATGAATGTAAGGGTCGGACCATCACAATGAATTCCATCATGTTGGGAAATACTATCATTGATTGGTTTATGACTAGATGGTGAATTTATATAGCATATATCCTTATGGGAACTTAAGTGGAGAAGAAAATAAAGGGAGGAACATTTATATAATAAAAGGTTTCACTAAATAGAGTACCATCAATGTGTGTGTCATTATCGAAAGGACTACAATCATAGATCAATGTCCAAATGCATGGAGAATTTCTATAGCATTTACAATATGGAGGTCCTACAAGAAGATAACATCAATTGTAGGATCTTCAGGTTGTTTGATCTTCATTACATGAAGAGGTTGTTCATGATTATCATCATGAGAAAAGATATCATGATAGATTTTTCAATGTCTATGAAGGACTAATTCATGGTAGATTCTCTGGGGAGGACATCTATAGATACTATTATGAAATTTGCAGTGAGGGCCTTTTCAACTAATAGCACCACATCTATAATTAGGTAATTGATTGGTATGATCATGGGAATTAAGGGAAAGATACAGATGTCCCCCTAAAATCTCTCCTAAATAGTGAAATTTTTTGAGTCTTTTGTTTAGTTTTTTCTACCATTGGAATGATTTCATATTAGGTGATCTCTAGAGGGAAACTTCTTCCTCGAGATATTGGTTATGACCATCATGTATGGGAACCTATTTTAGGGGTTCTTGTACTGATGTCACGATATTCTGGTAAGATTATAGATTTTTGGAAAGGATATATTTCTTCCATTGAGTGGCCACTGATGTGGGAAAATGTCCCCTAGTTGGAACATGTATTTATGACTGATCTGGTTGTCCATTTATCACAATATATTTTTGATAACCCTCATGGGTATAAGATTGGATGGATATCTACTCTTGATTATCGACCTTTTTGTGTGGAGGAGTCACCCAACTTGTCATGGGGTTGTGGAAAAATTTATTTTATATTACCACAGACAAGGTTTCCTCTTTGAAAGATGATAGGATATGTATAGTAATTGAGTTATGATAAAACAACATTGTTAATATGTGTTTATAGATATACATGGTGGTGATGAGGATACACACTCATTCCAGTTTCAGAGAAGGAATTTTTTCCAACTTCGGTCCCCCATTTTCAACCAATTGTTAGTGACAGTTCTCTTACGTGGGTGGAATAGGTATGAGTATACCACTATTTTATAACTAGGATATTCCATATACTTTCTCCATTTCTCCATCATAATCTCATGGAGGTTTTGACATTAATGGGTGTTATTTTCATCTTCTCATTCATTTTTATACTATTTTCCTGATGTTCTTAAAATGTATCCATATGAATTTTCATCTACTTGCATTTGGTATCTACTATATATGTTTTTCATGATTTATATTGATGGTTAGGGTAATTCAACAACCCATAATTTTCAATTATATTATTATTGTGCTCTAGAAATGGATGTGTAGTAAATTTATAATTTTTCATAGTTTTCCACCTTATTTGACTTATGTGATACATATTTTTGAGTAGGGGTTTTTTATCTACTCAGTTTATACCATATTTTAATGATGTTATTGATGTGAATTAGTAGCAATATATGTTTTTTTATAAATTTACAAGGTATTATCATGGTGTCCTTCATGTGAACGAGTAGGAATTTGTGTTTACTCATAGTTTGCTTCCATATTTGACTAATAGGAATCACATTTTTGAGCATGGATTTGTGTATAATCGTTTCATATCATATTTTAATATAATGTTTTAGGATAATTAGTATAGATATAATAATTCTTATAATATTACATTATATTTAACTAATAATCATCATTTGGGAGAGAATGAATATACTCCTCATTGGATAGAATAGTATATAATAGGTGGATTTATTTACAACATATAAGTATGATAACATGTTCCTAATTGTATGATTGTCACAATTTTTGGGCCTCCCTAGGGACCTGGTTTTCATTCCTTCATATTGATCCCATGGGGAAGTTTTCTCGGCATAGTGAGGATGTTGATCTGCATGACATTGGACATAACTATTTCCAGAAGAGTCCCTTCAAATAGAACCATGTGCTACTATTATGATGTCATTCGTGATGAATTAATGATCCCCTAATAGGTAATGGAGTAAATTATTATACCATACAAGGGATATTCTTCCAAAATAGTTGGATAAGGATAGTGGAGTCGTATACTTCTAGACAACCAACCGTCTCTGGGTGGATGGCTAACAGGGCTTTGTGGATAGCATATCCCATCGAATTGCCTCCAGGGTAGGGAGAGTACCATTTGGGTGGAAAAATCATACCAACGCATTCAGGACCTAGTGTCTAATATTATAGGTGGATGATGGTATCCTCAGTTTGGTTGAGGACCCGACCGATGATGTTTCCAATGCATGTGTATATGAAATCTGGTGTGATTCCATTTTATTGTTGAGACCAATGAAGAGGCACTATAGTATATGTGACATATATAGAAAAACCCCCCCACAAAAGTAGCATATCATGACCATATTCATGATTTACAATCATATTTTTTCCCTCTGCTATTTTGGATGAAAAAGGGTCCTATGACATGTTAACACTGCCACCTTTTATGAGGACTCACATTGGGTTCACCATTGACTTTCTGATGAAAAATGTGTTCACCTGATCTAGATAATTGAAAGGGGTTGAATGGTCTGAAATCCCTAACATCGAGTACAACACATTCATGCAGTATCCATTGGGTTTTTTTGTAGATTCAGAAGCACACAAATTCTCTTATATCCATGATGACTAATGGATCTACTTTCCAATTCAAGGAATTTGTGGGGGAACATAGCCAACAACACTTAAGATCTCACTATTGTTAATAGTATCAGAATTTAGGCTCATCACACCCCTTTTGTGGAATGTATATTCTATTCTATAAATCTCTTAAGGATTTAAGATATGTTCATGAATTCATTTTTCATTCTTAATTATTCAAACATACATTAAAATGAGGTAAAAATACATCTTGACTACAAATTGGTCCATATTAACCCACATGTATACGAGTTTCTCGAAGGTTACAGTTATTTTTATGTGACAAAGGTTTTCCATTATGTTTTTTCCTTTATAATATAATTAGAGATTCCTAGGTTGTAAATTATATGGTGCTAGTTTTAATCCTTGCAATGCAGCACTCTAGATTTTTATGTCATCTGAGAAGACAAAAGTTGTTTTTGATATCGGGATCAAACCCATACGATGAGATTTATATGTGTATTCATGTGAGGAATAAAAAACCATGATTTTTAGTGCCACTTAATAGGTCACATCACCTATTATGGTCATGTGACAAGGTCTCAACCATTCTATATAAAGTTATTCAACGATGACATCTTGGTTGAAGGTTCATATTTGATGATTTTTGTGGGAATTACACTGAATATTTTTCAATAGCCCAAAAGTGACATGGTTTCATTAGTGTATATGAGACTACTATGGATGTCACGTAGATAATAATAGGGAGGGTTTTGGTACTCGGTTTGTAACATTTATAGGCTTCCTATAAATCCTAGTTAGTTGGGGATAATTGACTACATTGTTTGGTTGGAATTAAGACACATGCATGGGAGATTCCCATTTAAGTGGACGTGATTTGGGCTTATAATGTAAGAATACTATATGGGATTGAATATGATTTGGGATTACACATGGATGTGGCCCATTGAGATTGATGTTGGGGCATAAATATATGGATAATCCCCATGGATTTTTTTATGTTTGGGACTTATAACAAATGGGAAGCCTATATGGATAGAATTTTGAGATTACATCCATAGAGAGGACCCATGTATGGTTTAGGAGTGTGTGAATTTCATGATCTATAATAATATAAAAGAATACATGAGTCATTCTCGGTGTGAGAAACAAGAAGAAGTTGTAGATATGAATATCAAAAGATTAATTCAGTTCACAAATGTACTAGGTTATCAAGCCCCAATGTAGAGGGATAGATATTTAAGTGTTCCTATGTTCACTATTATTTTGGTAACCAATATATTCAAAATTGGTGATATTTATAGATATGTAATGGGTATAGTAAAATATGAGAAAATGTGTTGCCTCCAACTAGATATCCATGGTGATTACTCTCGGACGGATTCCCTAAACTTGGTTTCCCTAGATGAGGATATCATTGTAACTACCCAAAAATTCATTAATTAAAATTCCCCATGGTCTATTTGAATGTCTTATTATGGTTATTTAAAACACATAAACTTATTTGTTTTTATGTTTTATATTTTAAAATCCCATTAAGAATTTTGAATATTGCTAATATAGTCGTGGAATAGTGATTACATGATTAGTATAAATATAGGGATTTCACAAATCAAATTTACTCAGAAAAAGGAAGGGATGGCCTCATCCATTATACTTGCCCCATACAAATCCCATTTGTCGGAGCTCAAAATGTCGGTGGAATAATTGCGATTCACTCTTGACCAAGCCCAATCCGAGCTTGAATATGTTATCCTTGAGCGGAACCACCTACGGTAGAAGTGGAAGTTGATAGAGATTACCACTCGAGCGATGTTATCTGATCCACCTGAAGAGTCTGTCACCATCACACACCTTACCCTATGTTCTTATGTGGGTGTTACAATGGGTTATGTAAAGAGACCCTACCACTATGATTATGTACATTATTTTTTTATATAATAATCAATATGAATTCATTATATTATTTTTACTTTGTAAATTGTTTTTAAAGAAAAATAGTACTTTAGTTAATATTCAAATAAGAAATCTTTCATGATTAATTAATTGATTTTTTAATTAAATAATATTTTAATAATATCATTATTTTTAAATTAATTTTTATTAGACATAAATTATCGTATAATTTTAAAAATGCAATTGTAATTTTTATTAAGGTTCGAAAGCTGTTTTTGTCAAAAACCCATGAATTTTCGATAAATGTATTTTTTTTAAAAGTAAATATTAACATATTTAAAAACTTATTTAGATAAAATGTATATTATATTTGGTTTCAGGATGTCTATATTATCCAATGGTGAATGTTTCATAATTTTATGAGACAGCCAAATATTTGGGTAAAAATTAAATACTGTTTAATATATAATGTGTTTATGACATCATAATGACTCAATAGTGATGTAATAAAATAATATAAACATTTAGTTCTTTCAATATATGTTTTAACATTTAAATAATGTGATTTTCGGTTTGTTAGATTTATTTTACAAAGCTTTTGTGGACCTTTCAAGACTTGTAAAACATTTTAGCTTTTTAAATTGTTTTCCTTGAGAGTGTTACTCACCTCCACATAAGAAACCCTATTATTTTAAGACGTTTAGTCATTGACCTTATAAAATATTGTTTTCCACTCCCATTTTTCAGACATCATGGGAAAAAATCATGGGCTGGTTTCTGTTTTTGATTAGTTTAATGTGTGGTGTCCCAAACCTAAATAATAAAGAATTCCCACAACTTTCATATATAAACCCACCCAAGATCCCAATTTCTCTTCACTAAAATCATTTTTATTTAGTAAAACCTCTTCCCTACTATCTCTATAATCCTCCCAAGGAACACCAACCTCTCACTATGTCTCTCTCAAGCCCCTCCCAAGCCTTTGGGAACACACTTCCAAGTAATGGATTCTCACTTTCTTTATTTATGTCCAAGTTTCCTTATATTGTTATGCCCTTTTATATTCAATTATAAATGTTGTGGTGTGATTTAAAACCTCTCATGTACTATATTATTTATGTTTTAGTGATTAGATACCCCTTTCACTCTCATCAATGCTTTCCATGTATACCTGTTACCATGTTTCTCTCTCCTCATTTACATTCAAGAAATTCTTTTGTATTATGAATCTAAATTCCATTACATTTGTTTGGACATGTATCTATATGAACCACTTACTATCAATTTCATTTACATATGATGAGACACTCATTTATCTCATAACAGCATTTTTTATGAATTCCTATGTCACGCTGTTATGCTCCCAAAATTGCACCACGATTTTCGAAGCTAACGTTATTGTGAAGTTAATACCATGCCCACTTCTCTATCAAGGGTATTCACATTTACACACGTATACTTATTGATTATAGAGGTCCTTGTATGTATTCAACATTCCTTTATCATGGAATAAATTATTTGGTTTAATGATTCTATTTTGTACGATCCATGTGGCACACTTATGCATGAAATGAAATGTTTAAGAAGGGTGTGCCCTGATAGCGCTCCAATGAATTGGGTAAAGTATTATATCATGATTCGTCATGTGAAATGGGTGTTGACTCATTATAATTCAATAGAAATGATGTTTTACTTATGATTCATGTGCAATTAGGTTTTACTCATGCTTCATGTGCAATAAGCCTTAGCTCATGCTAATTCCATGATAAGTGTTGTTGTCACATCTCCATATTATGATTATCATGATTTATCATGCCTTTATTTTTATGTTTCTCTTGTGATCCATTTATATTACTATTTTTTAGAATTTATTTTATTCCTCGTGTTCTTCTATATTTATTCCCTTACTGAGTGTTATATCTCACCCTTTTCGTATTCATGTCCCCATGTTTTCACATGTAATGCTAAGTACGAGGGAATTTAGTGTCCATGTAAATGAATTTCTCAATAATATGTTTTTTGTATGTTTTATCTTATTATGTAAATTTCCTAAGCCCAAAATACAATATACCTCTCTATCATCCATGTTGTATCAAGTGAAGCGTTTTTTAAATAAATCATGTTTATCTGTGTAATTAAAATCAGTGTTGACATAGTTGGTATCATAGGGTAGGTTTAGTTATTTTTGGGATTAGGATTATAAAACCTTATTGAATACTTAGATATAAGACTAAGTATAATAAAAACATCCCTGTATTTTGGTGATTATTTAGTAAATGATTTATCAATAAAATACATCCTTGTCTGGATACGATCAGGTAGAGGCTTCTCTGGCACAGTTGCACCTAGGAGTGAAAACTCTGAAAAGGAGTTTCAGGCTTGACCTTGATATCTTGATACATGACAATGGGCCTTGCATCACTCCTGGTTATGACACTCATTGGGGATATGCTTTTGTAAATTTGCATGCTTATTATGAACCATTATTAATGGAATAAAAAAAATCCCCAAATAATATTTGTTAGAAGATAGATCAGGGTTCACATAAATTGAAGCTTATATATTTAGAATTTAATGAAATAAAAGTAATTTATAAGTCATACATTTTTTCTTTATATTACCTTTTATGTGGTACACCTAAATTTCATTTCATTTTGTAATAATAAATCATTATACTTCAAGTAGTTTAATATCATAATTTTATCGTGTCTAGAGGGAAAATAAAAATTTGAAATGTTTCGTCATTAGGATAAAGGGTAGTTTCGAGATGGAAGGAGAAGAACCTCATACAGAGCTCTTGTCCCTTCCTGAGGACATACTGGCTATAATTATTGCGATGTCGATCTCACATAGCATAGAAACCTTTTCCAATGTCCATGTTTCTTGCAAGATGCTCTACGACATATCAAACACCTCCTACATACCACGAAATCATCAGGGATCTTGGCCCACCTATGATTGAATATTAAGTTCCCAAATCTTACACCTTTCAAGACATGGGATGTACCATCAGGTTATTCTCAAATATTTCACCCTATCTTGGGATTATGATGCACTATTTGATTTTATAATAGCATTTGAAGGAGACCTTCGAGCAGCCTATATATATAGTCTTGTCTTCTAGTCTTTTTTGAGAACATAGACAATATATTATAAGAACGACATTTCAAAAAAATTAAATCTGAATCTGTCAGACTATTTTACAAAAACATGTTACATGATCATGTTTTGAAACTATGTGTTAGAAATAATTTTTTTAGAAAGTGTATCAAATTTTTCATCGGTACGATCCAAGTTGCACGGACTGTGTCTAGATTAAGGAAGTGAAAGACTTTGAATTTTCACTAAGTTATTGTTGAACTAAGTGGACCCTTTCTCTCTGTGATAAACATGATAATGAGGGTTGGGTAATTCTTAATTTTTGTGGGTAATAAACCCTGATGCTGTGTTTAAATTTCAAAGTTCTTTTTTTATGTAATCAATTTGTGAGGACACAATTTTTTTAATGGGGGAATATTGTAACGACAAAAAAAATAATTAATGAAAATTCTTTTTGGTAAATTTAAATGTATTATTATGGTTATGTAAAACATATGTAATTCATTAGTTTTATGTTTTTAATTTTATGATTCCATTATGAATTGTGATCGTTGCTAATATAGTCGTTGAATAGTGATCACATGATCTGTTAAATATAGGGCTTTATCAAATCCAATTTACTTAGAAAAAGGAATGATGGCATCATCTAGTAGACTTTCCCCATACGAAGCCCATTTTTTGGGTCTTGTAAAGGAGTTGGCTTCATTGGGCATCACTCTTGACCGATCCCATGCCGAACTTCAATACATTATGCTTGAGCAGAACTGCCTACGGGAGAAGTGGAAGTTGATTGAGATTACCACTCAAGCGATGTTATCCGAGCCACCGCAAGAGTTTTTCCCCATCGCGTACCTTACCCTAAGGTATTATGAGGGTGTTATAAGGGGTTATGTAACAAGACTCTAGCACTATTATTAAGTGCATTATTTTTGTATATTATAGTGAATATACATTCATTTTATTATTGTTAAATTGTAAATAGTTTTTAAAGCACAAATATTATTTTTAGTTAATATTCAACTATGAAATCTAGTTTGATGAATTAATGGATTTTTAAATTAAATAATATTTTAATAATATTATTATTATTAAATTTATTTTTATTAAATATAAATGATCCTATAATTTAATGAATTCAATTGTAATTTTCATTAAGGTTTGAAAACTGTTTTTTTTTTCAAAAACCCTTCAATTTTGGATAAATGTCGATTTTCATTTTAAAAGTAAAAATTCACATATTGAGAAAATTATTTAGATAAAATGAATATATTTTTTGAATCAATACATTGAAATTATCCAAAAGGTTAATTCTTCTTAATTTTCTGAGACAATATAATTTTTGGGTAAACATTAAATACCGTTTAAATATATAATGAGTTTTATGAAATCATAATGACTCAATAGTGATGTAATAAAATAATATAAACATTATGTTCAGAAAATATTTTTTTTAACATTAATATAATGTTATTTTGGGTTTGTTTGATTTATTTTACAAAGATTTAGTGGACCCTTCAAGACTTATAAATCATTTTATCTTTCAAATTGTTTTCATTGAAAGTGTGACTCACTTCCACATAGGCAACCCTATTATTTTAGGAGGCTGGTAAATTGTCCTTATAAAATATTTTTTTCCACTCCCCATTGGAAAAAACCTTGGGAAAAAATTATGGGCTGGTTTTTGGTTTTGATTAGTTTAATGTGTAGTCTCACAAACCTAAATAATAAAAATTCCCTCTCCCTTCCTATATAAACCCACCCAAGATCCCACTTCCTCTTCACTCAATGCCTTTGATTTCATCCAAACTCTGCCCTACTCTTTCTTTAATCCTCCAAAGGAGCCCAAGCTCCCAAGAAGTCTCTCTCAAGCCCCTCCCAACCTTTGGGATCAAAATTCCAAGTAATTGATTCTCACTTTCATTATTTATGTCCAAGTTTCAATATATAGCTATTCCCTTTTATTTTCAATTATAAATGTTGGGTTTTCTTTTTCACCTCCCATATACTATCCTATGTTTTATTGAATGATGATATACCCCTTTCTCACTCATCAATTCCTTCAATGTATACCCTTTACTATGCAGAAATTATGTAAGGAATTACTCTCTTCTCATTTACATTCAAGCAATTATTTTGTATTATGAATCAAAATTCCATTACATTTGTTGGGACATGTATCTATATGAACCCATTACTATCCATTTCACATAAATATGATTATACACCCATTTTTCTTTCATTAAACCTTTTCTATTAATTCTTATGTCATGCTGTTATACTGCCGAAATTGCACAGTGATTTTCCAAGATAATGTTATTGTGTAGTGAATACCACGCCCACTTCTCTATCATGGTTATTCCCATTTAAAAATATATATATTTATTATAGAGTTTCATGTATGTATTCCACATTCCATTTAAGTGGAATAAATTATGATTTTGAATGATTCCGTGTTGTATCATCCATCTGGAAAACTTATGCATGAAATAAAATGTTTAAGAAGGGTGTGCCCTGATAGTGCTCCAATGCATTGGCTAAAGTATAGTATCATGATACGTCATGTGCAATGGGTGTTCAATCATGCGAATTCTAGTGAAATGAGGTTTTACTCATGCTTCATGTGCAATGAGGTTTTACACATGGACCATGTGAAATTATCCTTTTCTTAATTTAATTTCATGTTAAGTGTTTTTGCCACATCTCCATGTTATGATTACCAAGATTTATCACACCTTTGTGTTTATGTTTCTCTTGTTATCTATTGATATTCCTATTTTATAACATGTATTTTATTCCTCGGGTTATTCCATGTTTATTCCCTTACTAGGCTTTACAGATCACCCTTTTCTTATGCATGTCCTCAGGTTATCCCATGCAATACTAAGTATGAGGGAATGTAGTGGCCATGTAAAGGAAGTTTTAAATAAGATGTTGTGTTATATGTTTTAGTTTTTTATTTAATGTTCATAATCCTCAAATACACTAGACCTCTTGATCTTCTATGTTGTATCAAGTGAAGAGTTTATGTAATAAATCATGTTTATGTGGGTAATAAAAATCATAGTTGTCATACTCATTACATATCAAATAGAAACTCAAGCATGATCCTCTCACTAACCTCAAATAATAAGGATGTTCACTTGAGAACCCCATGTTCTGAACCCTCGTTACTATGTGAATGTAATACTGAAAACATTATAAGCTTAATACTTATTCAAAAGGATATACATAAGACTCCACTTACTATGGGCATGTAGACTATATATTACAGACTTTTGTTCCCGAGGATCTGATCATATATGTTTCATGGATTTGGAATAATCCTTGGCCTTGTGTCATTAGACTAATCTGTAGAGGGATGAATATGGTTCCAAATGGTCTGACTGAAGAGTGTGATTTGATCTTGGTAGTAGAAGGACCTAGGATGATCCATTATACATACAATATTATTAGGTGGGATGGAGTTCCCTTTGAGTGTCTTGTTTCTACATGGGTGAGGGTACCATTGGAATAGTGCTATACTGTGAGGATTTGGGTTCTTTCAGAATAGTGCATTGGTATATGGGATTTGGTTCTATTTTCATTGTTTGTTTCTATATTTGGTTGAGTTCATCCCATATAGTATTTTCAACACTGGGTGGGGATCCTCCAATATAGAATATTAATATTTGGAATGCTTTTCCTCAAAGGGGTAATTCATTTATGCACCACATAATGATTTCAAAAAATAGATTTTATGTTTCCTGATGACTTGTGGATTTATTATTTTCTCCATAATACAATGCGACTGATTTTTAACTAAATGGAATTGATTTAGAGTCCCCAATGTATGTGTTTTCCAGTATCTCATCTCATGAGGATCTCTTCTATTTGACACTCTCTAGTTTCATTCCCCCTACGTTTCTTTTTATAGATGAATGTTTGTAACAAATACTGAAATGGTCGGTCATCCATGGTGGGCCCCATGTCATATTTTTCGGGATCGTAGGATGATGTTTTAGCTCACAAATTATCTTGTTTATAGGGGATTACACTTTAAGGGACAACATTCCCCATATAGACCTGTGAAAAAATGTTTTCTCATTCTTGGGTGATGATGGTATATTATTTCCCATGAACTATTTCATTCATGGGGGTCGAAATCACTACCTAGCATAGTAAATGAATTTGTATCATTTTTGGGTGTCGGTGGTACCGTCACATTCCATGAACTATTTCGTTCATAGGTTCTTCATGAAGCTGTAGAACTCCTTGAAAAAAGGTAGTCCAATGAGTGATTTTCACTTCATGAAATCTACCCATAGTTCATGGCTCACTCCCTTTGAACATATTTCATAAAACCCTTCTTTGTATTTTTAATCCCTTTCCAAATATATTTAGTTTTATTAATCTTCTTTTTATAATTCTAAGGACCTAACAAACATAAAAAATGATTTTTAAATAATTATTTCCAAAAATGTTGATCAGTTTATAAAACTATATTTATAAATCTTCCATAAATCAAGGATATATTTTCTTCAAAAATGCAATAAAAATAATTATTGAATGAATCATATTTTTTATTGAACGAAATATGTTTATTAGAAGTTTAGTGATTAATTATCAGTAAATTTTTATTTAATATGACATTTATATATAATTCATAAATATATTAACTCTATTCATCCACTAGAATTTAGTGGTTATGTTATGATAGTTATATATTTCAAATTTTGTATATGATTGGTACTTCATTTCATATATTAAATAAAAAATTATTTCCTTCTCTTAAAATAAAATGGTGTTACAAATGTTCTATATTAGGGAGGTTCATTTAATTGGACAAGTTATATATTATGAGGATGTGTTTCTTGATCCATCAATGTATAAATTTTTTGTTTCTTGTGTGGCTCCTAATATTGATATAGAGGTTTATAATTTAACTTATTATGAAATATATTATTATAGGATTTTGATCGATTATTTTAATATAAAACATTATTTAATATCTTTAAAAATAAAATATCATGAATTTATATGGGTATTTTACTACAAGTATGCATCTAATTATTTTTATGGGAAATTCAATTAGTGTTATTCTTATTCATTTTCCAGAATGTGGTGTAATGTTTGAGGTCTACTATGATGCTTTATATGTTTGGTTTTTTTGATGAAATAATAAATAGATATATACTGTGGTTTATAATAATGTCCCGAGGAACATAACCACACTACCAATGATATCATGTTCATGATATTTGTTTTTGACATGAAGTTATGGAAGCACTATCTTATCATATATAATTCATGTTTCTTCACAAATCACATGATACTAAGAAATATTTTCTCTTAGAATGATTAAAATTTGTGTCAATATGGGTGGATAGAGTTCATTGATGATTCAAAATATGATGTCCCATATATACTAAGGGAATGAAATGTAGTCACTGATGCATGGAGCATAATGTTGGATATCTTCTTATAAAATATTAATAATGAGGAGTTATGTGGTAAAATATTATTGAGTTAGATGATAGTAAAACCATTCATTACTAAGTAGTTGTAAAAGACTCATTTTTTACATTATAAGGTGTAATTTTAGGGGAATTATATGATATATAATAGACATTCAAAGGGATGGTCTTAGAATGATCATCATCATTTGTTGTATCATGATAATATAATTCTTTTATTGGGGTTGTATGAGGAAGTTCTTCATGATTTTCATATCACAACATTGGAAGTGAATCCTTGTAAAAATAAGGTTTATCATTAAATGGGGAGTTATTTTTAATGTTCATGGATAATGGGGTTTGAGGTTATGTTCATGACTTACTTCATGTTTTGTTAGATAGTGAATGTTGGGTTTCCTAATCTAGTGGATTTGATAAATCCATTATGTATTCCTCTATTGATGTGAGATGAAATTTTAATGGATTTCATTACTGGTTTTCCATTAGATTTATATGTGATTGACTCAATATATTGGATTATGGATCATATGATAAAGTTACAAAATTTCTTAGAAATCATATAGTTTTCCTTAATATATTATTTATTATGGCTATATTTGGAGTGGATTCTAGATATTTATGGGGAATTGATGATTTTCATCATTTTTCATGATCTATGATTTATCTCACGTATACAGAAGATCAATCAACATGGTCTTGAATCTTAATTATTCCATAGAAACACATTTCATCCAAAAATTTATTATCATTCATAGTTGATTATATAGATAAATGAAGACATTTTCATTACATATTTTCTTGGTTATAAAGGTTTATGTGGGAAGCCCATACTTTTTTGTGAGTTATATTTTAAATTTTTTATTACTCCTCGATTGGCATGGTTTTTTATGAGGTTTTTTAAAGAAAAATTGAAAATACAGAATATATTGCTTTTAGGAAGGATAGTTACTGATTCTTGTACTTGATTTGATTTAAATAATGAATATGAATGTAAACATGATCCATAAGAATAGGACATCTAAAAATACTTAGTCCTTTAATAACACATTAATATAATTTTAAAAGAAATTATTTAACATTTATAAATATATAGGATCTTTTTGGTTTAGTGTTCAACATAATTAGTTAATCATTGACATTACATATGGATCAATGACATATACTATCCATTTTCATTAAAAAATAGAGTTGTTAATTACATTGTATTGATTCATTCATGAAAAAAAATCTTTTTAAAGTAAAATATATTTTCTTTTGAGTAGAATAATCAATAGTCCCTTCTCATCCTTAGTCCCTTTGAAATGTTTTTGAAATAATATAATGATTCTAGAAATCATATTATGCGATATAGATATAATGGAATCCCATTACTCTAGTGAGAACATGAAAACCCATGATTTTCTTTACCTTAACACAAATAAAACATTGTGAATATAATTAAAATATATCCACATTGTAAATAAATATTTTTATCAATGAAATAATAAAAAAAAGTTAAATTAATAAGAAAACAATAATTACAACATTGGTGTATGATTCGATCTTTTTTAAGTTCTTTTTCTCTGTATGCTTTTTTATTGAGCCTTAATGTCGCAATTTTGTTCAGAGATAGAGAGCCTATATTGATGAAAATGAAATAATTTTTTGAAATGTATGAATGTTTTAATTATTGTAGTTTGGGTGTAAATGGGTTATGATTCCAAAATGGGTTCATGGTGAATTGACATTCTTTTAATGAAAAATGGGAAAAACAAGTGCATAAGATTTTTATGTCGTGTTAGGGGATTACAAATCATGTAATTTTTTTAATAAAATAAATAATAGGTGGATGATTTTTTGGGGAAACCAATAAGAATAATTACAATATGTGTAACTAAATTTCACACTGTGTAAATTCCAGTCCTTGTTTTTTAATTTGGATGTGTGGCTGATTTTTTATGGAACCCATTATAGCTCATCTACTCTCAACCTTTGGTGACCCTCCAGGAGATATTGGAGTGCCAAAATCCCAACAAAGTTTCTCGTTTATGCGATCAATCCATAGTAAGTCATTGTGGTTATATTTCATCCATCTATTCCTTCTTCTCCAACCCATTGCTGTAAAATCCCAGGGTGAATTGTGTTGTTGGTTTTGATATTCATCAATCATGATCTAGAAACTACATGGAAACCATCCATATCATTCCTTATGGGAATTGGACAATGGAAAAATTCTTGGAACTTTACTTAATGGTAGGTGGTCTAATATTAGAATCTCATACTCATGATTATGATTTTGGGTATGAAAATTGTATAATTTATAGATTTTTTTATTAATTGAATTTCACAATAGAATTAATTACATTTCTGATTTAATTAATTATGGAATTGTGAAATTTTTCAATTTGGGGATAATTAAATATTGAAATTTTTTGTTTAATATTTATGTATTAATTGATGAATTAATTGATGAATTATTTATGAGATATCAAAATCATGTGTCTAAAGAACTAATTGGATAATTAATTATTGTATGTAGATATTGTGAAAGTATTAATTAATTATTGAATTAATTAATGTGCGGTTGATGAATATGTAATATTGTGTTATTGTGATATATGTGTTTATCAAATAAATGAATGGTATCATGTTCATTCATTTCATAAATAAATAATGGTTACATGGTGATTAAATTGTGAGAATTTGTGAATGGTAACATGATCATTAAGTTGAGACATAAAGAGTGGTAACAAATTCATTCAATTGTGATAATTTATAAAAGGAAACATGGTCATTCATTTTTTAATTAAAGTATGGTAACATGGTTTTTCAACTGTGATAATTTATGAATAGTAAAACGACCATTCATTTTTTGAAATAAATAATTGTAACATGGTCATTCATTTGTGAGAACTAATGAATGGTAACATGGTCCTTAATTTGTAAAATAAAGAATGGTTAAATAATTATTAAAATGTGTGAATTGATTATTGATAATAAGGTCATTCATTTTTTAACATATTGATGGTAACATGGACATTTATACACATTATATCTCTTGGGGATAGTACAAACTTTGGCATGGGTCGAAGCAGGTATAGGGGAATGGTTGTCTAAGAAAACATGTCTTTTATGCTTCTAAATAATGATTAATTGATATTTTTATAACTATTTAATTATTAATTATAATTATTTCATTTATAACTACATACAATATTTTTTACTGGATATTGTTTTTGACACCGCTGATGGTGGCCTACTAAGTCGTACTGACACCCTATTTGTTCTTCCTAATCTGTACCTAAATAATCTCTATTCTTGCATGATAGTTTAAGGGTAAATGACCTATGTTTGATGATGATTTAGGAATATATTTTTAATGAGGTTATGTGACATGTTTCAGGACCATATGTGGTATCGTCAATGTATTTATTTCCAGTATTCATTTTATTTCGATATTCTATATCAGGCCTTGTTTCCCATATGAAATTCGTGTTATTTATTATTATATATTTCATCATAAATTTTATATAATTTAATTTGGTGTATTATTATGATAATAGAGGTTAATATTTCCAATTGAATGACTTAGCATACCCTCAATTTTAGTCTATAGAGTCCAGCATTAAAGGATGCACGTTTGAGGTCCTGTGACTGACTGACTTGGGGAATCTTCATGTGACATCCAGGTAGGGATGTTACAAAGTGGTATCATATGTTTTTCATATCCTTTTATTTTTTCATACTATTTTTTAATGGTTTATAGTGGACTTGGAAGAGTCGGGACATTGTATGATCTTGTACATAGGAGTTTCAGACCCATGTATAGGATAAAAACCCAAGTACCTAGGGTGGGATTGATGTTGTTAGTGTTCTTTGTTATAGTTTAATATTGTTTCTGTAACGTCCTGGTTCCGGAAGCCACCCAGTGGCACCCCGTACCCAGTTAGTCACATGGCCTCAAGTGTGTTCCCCCAAATTCCAGAGGCTTCTGACTAGAAGAGTGGTCTTTGGGTGTGATTGTGGGGAAATTATTCCCTCATTGGTAGAGTACACAGTGGAAGTAAACAAACATGCAATAGCGTAAGCAGTAATATCCAACAAAAATAACAGCGGGAGACTAAAAACAATTAAAAAATATAGCACATATGTATATATGAAATGATGTTTGATACATATCTAGTAATGCATCCAAACAGGTCACAATACTGGGAATACAAATAGTACAAAAACAAGTACAAAATAAAAGATAAATAGCTCTGCAGCATCGCAAGACTAAACTTGGTCCAATGCTCTTCTGCTCCAAAGAAATCAAGTACCTGAAGTCGAAGGGAACTTTCCCTTGTCTATACCTGCAACAACATAGTATTCTTGGGCCCAAAAGCATGGCCCAAACAGGGTGTGAGACTAAATCCCAGTAGGAAACCACCCAATGATCTGTGCTTAACAGTCAGTGAGAATATGGAAGGTAATAGTATAGTAAGTAGTAAACAGCATGCAGTAATCAGTAAGAAGTAACAGGATGATATACAATTGTAATCCATCCACCGAACAACAATCATCAGTGAAGAAAACAACTAACCACAACAGAAACCCCTCCAGGAAGTACTCACAGCCAACCCCTCTGGTCCTATCCAAGAAGTACCAATAGCCCTCTGGGCAGTGCACTCAGCCTAACCCCTCTGGTTTGGTCATACAAAATTATAAGACTCTCTAGGTAAGCTTTCTCGGTCAATTCCCCTTATAGTATAGGGTAGTTAGGGACTCTCTGAGGAAGATCATGTGGTCTAACCCTCTTATAGCCCCCCTAAGGTCTAGAAACTCTCTAAGGAAGCACACTCAGTCAAAATATCCTATAGTATCAGGTCTAACAAAGACTCTATGAGGAAGCTCACTCGGTTAATTCCTCCTCTTTCTTGGAATGGTTTAAGGAAATTCAAACAAGTAAAGAATCTTTGAGGAAGCTCACTCGGTCTACTCTCCTGTTTTCTATAACATCTAAGTGTCTCTAGGAAGCTCACTCAGTATATACCATATAGTCTACAATATCTAAGACTCTCTGGAAAGCACACTAGGTCTATCCCTTAGAGTCTATAATGTCCACGACTCTTTGGGAAGGTCACTCAGTCTATCGCTTATAGTCTATAGCACTATGTTCTCATGGTCCCATGTCAGTCAGTGCATAATAATTCTCTAAGGCCAAAGTACACCTATAGAGATACTTGGCTAACCAGTCTACAGAAACAAGCATGTAAAGAATATCAGTCCATCCTACGGTCACAAGGCATGGAAAACAGGTATAACGGCCAAAGGCTACAAGACCCAAAGGTTGTGAAAAGAACAAGGCATGGGAAAAACATCCAAACATAGCAATTATCCTCATACATGTTCAAATTACCTCTACAGAAGAATACAAGCATTGTAGGAAAACAACAGGGTCAAAAAGGTAAACACGCAATACCTCGTTCACAGGTATTGGTGGAATTTTCACATAAAACTCAAATTATTTGAAAGGTAAGGCACAAACCACCTACCTTGATGCTAAAAGATCAATATACTTGAACCACGAGGATTGATTCTCCTTATAATGGTGTAGATCTGCGAAAACGCACAAAATTTTCAACCCACGATATATTGAGAAAGAAGGAGAATCATCGAATGAAACTCAAGAAGAAGGAAGAGATCACTGTTGTGGTTATAACGCAATCGACGGTGGTCGATTCGGAAAAAAGATAGAGGCTTGGGGGCTCAGAGGATGTTTTTGGCCGTACGGGCACTCTTGGTCAAAGAAACCTGGAGAAGAAGGTGTTTCTGTCGATTAGGTGCGACCCCGGTCCATTTAATGAAAAAAAAGAAAGTACATGGCGTGTACTTCTGGAGTACAAGGCATGTACTATGCCTTTATTTACACCACTTTAAAAGACTTCCACATCACCCCTACACACCGTGTGTGTGGCCCGGACATGGCCAGCACACGACCTTGTGTTGCATCAAAGTACACGGCGTGTACTTATAAAGTACACAACATGTACTTTGAAAATTTCCAAATTTTCCTCTTTTCCTCAAAAATGACCAGAAAAGGAAAAACATACCTGAAATGAAGATCCGGGTTCTTACAAACTTCCACCCTTAAATAAATTCATCCTCAAATTTCCCTAGTGAGGCGTAGAAGAAGAAACCTCAAACATCTCTGGCCACTGGGATCGTACATCGACCTCCCTCTCCCAGGTCTCGTCCTATACTCGCTCGTACTACCATAGCACCCGTACCAGAGGAAAAGATGGCCATGGAGAACATTTGTATTTTGATCAAAAATTCAGATAGGATGCTCCTCAGATGATGCGTCCGCTTCGAGATCAACCTCCTCAGGTTGAAAAACATGAGTCAGGTCTGAAAAGTATCGTTGGAGCTGAGAAACGTGGAAGATGTCATGAATAGCCCAGTACCACTGAGGTAACTGAAACCGATGGGCAACTGGCCCGACTCTCTCCAACACCTCAAACGGCCCAACATATCGTGGTGAATGCTTACCCTATCTTCGAATCCTCTTATGCCCCAACCTCGGTGTGAAACGCTAGAAAACCTGATCCCCGACCTCGAACTCTAGAGGTCATCTCCACCGATCAGCATAAGACTTCTGTCATGATTGTGATGTAGCCAACCTCTTTTGAATCAACTCTATCTGCTCTGAGGTCTCTTGAACAAGACAGGGTCCCAGCAATGCTGCCTCTCCTACCTCCAACCAACACAAAGGTAATCGGCATGGCCTACCATAAAAAGCCACATAAAGTGTCATTTGAATAGTCTCATGAAAACTGTTTTTTAGGAAAACTCCACAGGAGGAATATGATTCTCCCACGAATCGCCAAAGTCTATAATGAAAGCTCAGAGCATATCCTCAAGCACCTGGATCGTACACTCGGATTGGCCATCTGTCTGGGGATGTTATGATGTACTCAAAAGTACCTGTATATGGAAATCCTTCTGAAGCCCCTGCCAGAACCGAGAAGTAAAACGTGCATCCCTGTCTGAAACAATGGAGTGTGGAACTCCATACAGACGTACAATCTCTCGGATGTACAACTGACCCAGCTCATCAACGCTGAAAGTTTACTTGATCAGAAAAAAGTGAGAACCCTTCATAAGCCTGTCGATGACAACCCAAACAGCATCACTCCCTCAAGGTGACCTCGGTAACCCGGTCACGAAGTCCATCGCGACATCATTCCACTTCCACTCGGGAATGGGTATCTTCTGTAAAATCCCTGATTTTTTATGATGCTCCACTTTCAACTGTTGACAAGTAGAACATATCATAATGAACCCAGCAACATCTCTCTTCATACCTGGCCACAAGTACTGGTAGGGTAGATCACAATACATCTTGATGATGCCAGGATGAACTGTCCAAACTAAAGAATGAAAATCCTGCATCAGTTCCTCGTGAATGTCTACTGGCACCCATACGAATCCCTGGAGACGCAAGATCTCATCCTTGCCCACTATCCATCCAGGATGAGGGTCCTCTCCTAACACACTCTCCCATAGGACTAGTCCTTCTGAGTATGATAACTACCTCATCCGCACCCGATCAAGAAGGGTAGAGGTAACAGCTACAAAAGATTGAAAAGTTTGCCCATGTTTGTCGTGCACCTCCAAATGAATCTCAGAGAATAGATCCATAAGCTACCACTCACTACTAGCCTCCTGAACTGCTTGAATCTGAGTTCTCCTGATCAACGCATTATCCACTGCATTGCCCCTTCCCGACGTATAGTCAAGCTCAAAGTCGAAGGACTGGAGATACTTGACCCGCCTGCGCTATCTCAGATTCAGATCACACTAAGTGAAGATCTATTTGAGACTCATGTGGTCAGTGTAAACCACAAAGTGATCATTCAAAAGATGATGTCTCCAACAGCGTATGTCATGAACAACATCTACAAACTCCAGATCATGCATCGGGTAGTTTCTCTCGTGTGTCCTCAACTGCTGAGACCCGTACGCAATGACTCCATCTCCCTGCATAAGCACAGCTCCCAGTCCGACACCTGAAGCATCACAGTAGACTGTATGTATCTTGGCCAGCTCTGGAAGGACTAGTATCGATGCTTAAGTCAACCTCCCTTTCAGTTTCTGAATGGCTGACTCACAGGAATCTGACCATTAGAACATCACACCTATCTTGGTCAGACCTGTCAGCAGTGCTGTAAGGCATGAAAAGTCATGTATGAAACTCCTGTAGTACCCAGCTAGTCCTAGAAAACTCTACACCTCAAATACGTTCTTTGGATGCTCCTAGAAAACTATAGCTCTCAGTTTCTCTGGGTCTACTGATACTCCAGTCTCCGAGATAACGTGACCTAAGAAGTGAATCTGATCCATCCAAAAGTGAAATTTCTAGGGCTTAGCATATAACGGATGCTATCTCAGTGTACTCAGAACGATCTCAAGATGGGTAGCATGGTCATGTCGAGTGTGAGAGTACACCAAGATGTCATCCACAAAAACCACCATGAAGGAATCCAAATATTGTAGGAACACTCAGTTTATCAGTGCCATAAAAGCTACTAGTGCATTCGTGAGATCGAATGGCATGACCGTATACTCGTATAGACTATACTAGCTCCTTAAGGCTATAAGAGGTATATCTGATGGTCTAACGTGCAACTGATGATAACCGGACCTCAAATCGATCTTTGAGAACACCCTGGCTCCTCGAAGCTGATCAAAGAGGTCATCGATCCTCGGCAAGGGATATCAGTTCTTGACCGTCATCTGGTTCATCTTCCAATAATCCACACAAATTCTAAGGGTTTTGTCTTCCTTCTTTGCAAACAGGACAGGTGAACCCCATTGAAGAGTACTGGGTCAGATGAAAACCTTTGCTTGCGACTCCTCCAACTTCTTCTTGAGCTCCTGCAACTCAATTGTAGCCATCCTATAAGGAGGAATGGACATAGGTGCTGCTCCTGGAATGAGCTCAATTGAGAAGTCCACCTCACACTCTGGAGGCAAACCTGAAAATTCTTCTGGAAAGACATCCCTAAAACGATCCACCACTGGAGGAAATTCTAACTGCGAAGTCCCCTGGTCATCCAGATAAAGACTGGAAATTTGGCCTCCTCCTAGCCCATGATGCTCTAGTCCATCTCTACCCACCTGGACATCCCACTCACCTCTATGAAGAAAAGATCCTCCTTCTGGTGATACAAAACTCACCATGCGGCGATAGCAATTGACGACTGCCTAGAAAGGAACTAACCAGTCAATACCAAGAATGACATCATAGCATGTCATCTCTTGGACATAGAGGTCCCATAAGAAGTGACACACTACAACCTCAAAAGGGAACTCTCTGCATTGACATACGCTAGACATCCTCATTCCCAACGCTATATCTAGAGTCAGCATGTCGTCAGACAAAAAGATACAGAGACAAAGGCTCTCCACAACAGTAATAGAGATAAATCTATGTGAAGCACCGATATCAAAAAGGGATGAAGATAAAATTGAGGCTACTAAGATCGTACCTTTAACTGTGGGAGGGCCCGAATCCCACTCCTGATGGGTCTGCTCCACGGTAAAATTCTAGCCTGTACCGCAGCCCTGCGCCCCTAGCTGACCACTCTGAGCTGATCCAATTTTTTGTCCCTGGTAACCTGGGGACTGACCACCACAGTTGCGACCTCCACCTCGGCCCAAACGCCCAGAAGAACTCCAGTTCCAAGATTGATGAGAAACTGGTGATACATATCCTATACGTGGGGTCATAGAATAACCCCTACCACTAGCTGTAGGTGAGAAGATCTAACAAAAACGTTGAAGATGGTCAATATTGCTGCAATATCGGCACTTCATCGGGTCTCTCTAGCACTAAGGCCTAGTATCCCCACTCCTACCACACTGTTATCATACAACCTAGCTGCTTGAAGATACATTCCACCTACCCTGATCTCCTCGAGAAGACTCCCTACGGCGCTTCCTGCTATCAGTAGGAGGAACACTGACTCTGGATGTTGAACCGCCCTGGCTCACTGCTTCATAATCTCTTAGATTACGCTCAGTGATCAGCGCCTGGTTGAAGATAGAGGATATCTAAGTCAACCTGAATATATTCACCTGGGAACAGATCTCCTACCATAGACCATCCTCAAAATCATAGTAAGGAACAACTCATCACCTGCTAGAATCGGCGTGAAGCGCTATAGCTCAGTAAAATGAGATGAATAATCCATAACAAGAAAGAGTACCCTGCTCGAGACTCATAAACTATTGGGCTCGGTCGGCCCTCAAGATCTCTGGATAAATTTAATCATAGAAGATGCGTCAAAACTCATCCCAAGACATACTCTACTGGCTCCCTGACTGTGAGATCACCTCTCACCACCTCTTGGAAGTGTCTCGGAGCATATAAGTAGCCAACTTTACCCTTTTCTCTGGAGGAATCTCCAGGTGCTCGAAGATCGATAGTGTGGACTCTAGCCACGACTCTGCAGCCTGGTGTCCTCTATCCCTTGAGAAAGTAAGAGGATGTTACTACTAGAAAACCTTCATCAACTCAACCATCGACGGGGCAGTAGGCGGTGCTCCACGAAAGATATGCATCATCCTCAGGAAGTCCTCCCTAAACTGCACATCGGCGCCTAAAACGGGTATAAGTACTGGTTCCAAGGCTGGCACACCAGGAGGATCTGCAGGAGATCCTTGATCGGCCATATCCGGTGTCTGATCACCATCTGGCAGCTGGCGTGCAACCGGAGGATGTCTCAGAGGCATATCTCTGAAAGATCAAAAGCACACCTTAGATAAGGATTATCAAGGATAGAGGACACAAGAGTAAAAAATGAGAACAGGAGAAAGAAAAACTCATATTTTACTAAACATGACTACACGGTGTGCGTAAAACTACACGGCGTGTTCCTTAAAGCCATTCACATGGGAGTGTACCTTTGCCACCTATGGTCGTGTAACACCCTTGACTACCCAGCATGTTTTCCACACACATGGCGTGTACTTGAACTCCATTCCCATGCCTGAGTCTCTTTACATGGCTAACCTACATGGTCCTCTTTACCCTAGACTATACGGCGTGTTCATTAAGGACATGGCGTGTACTATACAAGATTTCGGTGACCCGTGTTGTTATTTACATGTCCGACAACACGGCTGACCCTTACACGGCATGTTCTGAACAAACATGGTGTGTATAGGAGAAGATAACACTGACCTGTGTTGTTAGGGACACGGCCGGGTACCTAGAACAAGGCTACACAACGTGTTCATTCAAAACACGGTGTGTACTACATGAGCTTCCCTAACCTGTGTTGTTAGTGATGTGGCTGGGTACACGGATCACTACTACATGGCGTGTAATGACCGTACACGGCGTGTTCTTGAAAACTTTTCACCACCCCATGTTTCTGCAAACATATTCAGTGGCACGGTTTAAAACTTCACAGCGTGTAGTCATGTACACACCATGTATTCTGGGTTTTTCCGGGAATTAGCTCAGAAACTGCACTGAAGCCTAGAAAACACTGAAAAACAAACATGGAGGTGCCAAATTCCGATCTGTACAAATCAAATCTTGACATCTTCTACATATCAAATACAAGGGAAACAAGTCAATGATCCACCAAACATTGATTCGTGAGGGCCCATAACACCTCAAGAACAAAAATTTGGCATTCATTTATGTAAAGGTACAATACAAACAATTTCTCTATCAAACTGTAGGGATTCTATCAAATAATCTATCACAACAGCATGCATAATTGACACAAAGTCTATCACAACAACATGGAATCGCTAATGCACCCTAGATGGCATGGTAAGAATGCATGGAATGTGATTTCTAACAAGTTCCTATATGATGCATGATATGGAATACCCTCATCTCTTTGGGTTGCGAAATAAATAGAACCAAAATAGCAACAACAATAACAACACAAATCATGTGAGTCACCCAAGGTCAAATCATATCAACTGTAAGATCTCAAAACCAAAAGCTGCAATAAACGAGGTAGATTGGATTTTCCCAGTACGCAGGTTAGCTACTCCCTGGAAGAGATTATTACCAAGTACTAAATCTTTCATATCCCTCGATAAAGGATCCATATAGTAAATCAAGAGAAAAGAATCCTCTAATACCACTTTGTAACATCCCGGTTCCAGAATCCACCCAAAGGTGCCCCGTACCCGGTTGGTCACATGGCCTCAAGCGCATTTCCCCAAACACCAGAGGCTACGGACTAGTAGAGAGGTCCTTGGGTGTGATAGTGGGGAAACAATGCACTCATTGGTAGAGTACACAGTGGAAGTAAACAAAAATGCAATAGAGGAAGCAGTAATATCCAACAACAATTACAGCAGAAGACTAAAAACAATAAAATAAATGGATCAAAAATGTATATATGAAATGATGCATGATATATATCTAGGAAAGCAACCAAATAGGTCACAATGATGGGAATACAAATAGTACCAAAACAAGTACAAAAGAAAAGATAAATAGCTCTGCAGCATCGCAAGCCTAAGCTTGGTCCCATGCTCTCCTACTCCAAAACAATCAAGTACCTGATGTCGAAGGGTGTTTGCCCTTGTCTATACCTGCAACAACATAGTCTACTTGTGCCAAAAAACATGGCCCAAACAGGTTATGAGACTAAATCCTAGTTGGAAACCACACGAAGATCTGTGCCTAATAGTTAGTGAGCATATGGCAGGTAATTGTACAATAAGCAGTAAACAGTAACAGTAAACTACAGGTAGTAATCCGTAAGAAGTAATAGGATGATATACAACAGTAATCCATCCACAGAACAACAAACACCAGTGAACCAAATAGCTAACCACAATAGAAACCCCTTCAGTAAGTACTCACAGCCAACCCCTCTGGTCCTATCCAAGAAGTACCAACAACCCTCTGGGTAGTGCACTCAACCTAACCCCTCTGGTTTGGTCATACGAAATTATGAAACTCTCTAGGGAAGCTCTCTCGGTCAATTCACCTTATAGTCTAGGGTAGTTAAGGAATCTTTGAGGAATATCATGTGGTCTAACTCTCTTATATCCCCCCAAGGTCTAGAAACTCTCTGAGGAAGCTCACTCGGTCAATTCCTCCTCTAGTCTCAGGTCTAATATAGACTCTATGAGGAAGCTCGCTCGGTCAATTACTCCTCTACCCTAGAATGGTTTAAGGAAATTCAAACAAGTAAATAATCTCGGAGGAAGCTCACTCATTCCACCCTCATGTATTCTATAACATCCAAGACTCACTAGGAAGATCGACCGGTCTATCCCCTATAGTCTACAATATCTAAGACTCTCTGGGAAGCTCACTCGGTCTATCCCTTTTAGTCTATAATGTCAAAGACTCTCTGGGAATCTCACTCGGTCTATCCCTTATAGTCTATAGCACAGGGTTATCATGGTCTGGTTCCAGTCAGTGCATAATAATTCTATAAGGTCAAAGTACACCTATAGTGCTGCTTGGCTAACCAGTCTATAGAAACAACCATGTCAAGAATATCATTCCATCCTATGGTCACAAGGAATGGAAAACAGGTATAACGGCCAAGGGCTAACAAGACCCTAAGGTCATGAACAGAACAAGGCATGGGAAAAACATCCAAACACAGCAATTATCCTCATACATGATCAAATTACCTCTACGGAAGCATACAACCAAGGTACGAAAACAACAGGGTCAAAAAGGTAAACACACAAGACCCCGTTCACGGGTATTGGTGGAATTTTCACATAAAGCTAAAAGAAATTGAAAGGTAAGGCACAAAACACCTACCCTGATGCTAGGAGATCAATATACATGAACCACGAGGCTTGATTCTCCTTGGAAGGGCATAGATCTATGAAAAATCACAAAACGTTCAACCCACGATATCTTGAGAAAGAAGGAGAATCATGGAATGAAACTCAAGAAGAAGGAAGAGATCACTGATGCGGTTCCAACGCAATTGACGACGGTCTATTTGGAAAACAGACAGAGGCTCGGGGGATCAGATGATTTTTGTGGTTGTACATGCGCTCTCGGTCGAAGAAACCTAGAGAAGAAGGTGTTTCTGTCGATTAGGCGTGACCCTGATCAATTTAATGAAAAAAAGAAAGTACTCGGCGTGTACTTTTGGAGTACATGGTGTGTATTATGCCTTTATGTACTCCGCTTTAAGAGTCTTCCACATCACCCCTACACACCGTGTGTGTGGGTCGAACACAGCCAGCACACGACCTTGTGCTGCGTCAAATTACACGGCGTGTACTTTGAAAATTTACAGATTTTTATCTTTTCCTCAAAAACGACCAGAAAAGGAAAAACATACCTGAAACGAAGATCTGGGTTCTTACAGTTTCCATATTATTGATACAATATATGTTTTATGTGAAAATTGATTCTAATATTATATTATAATTATATAGTGTCCCTTAATAGAATGTTTTTTGAGTTTTCATGCATAATTATAGGAACCCATTATTATTTTGTGACATGCATCATTTTAAGTATGCATGGGAAAATGGGTGTTGGATAATACTTTTCAACATGGACTATTATCTTTCCTTATGTGGTTTAATTGAAAATATTTCTTATTATGAAATTAGATGTGGTAAAATTATTCAATAATATGAAAAAATGGGTTTCTATGTAAGACAATTTAACTATGAGAATGAGTTTAGCATTCTTAACCAAGAACAAAGATTAGGATGGTTAATGGCAGTAATATGACCTATGTTTTTACTGCATGGAATGGATTGGAAAAATACATTTTGTGTTTTTCCTTCTTCGGTAAATTTTATAAGGTTATTTTATGACTCATAAGACGTGTGTTTGTAATTTTATATATAAACATCCATGAAGACACTTGTTAAGAGGATAAAAAAAATTATTGGAGAGAGGTAGTATTCCTGTAATGGAAAAAATTAGTACTGATTAAGATGGGTGAGGAAGAATGGGCGTAGTTCCAAGAGACCTATTCTAAATTAATGTTGTTCATGGAAAGATACTGGCAATGGGTTGTTGAGAGTATGTCTGACATGGTGAGGGAGTTTTCATTGAAACATCCTCTAAATTTTAAAATAGTGGGTGAACCTAAGGGAAAAGATTTATGGTTTTAGTCTATCCAGATTATACATGGCCATTTGTAGACACCTACTAAGAAGTTTTAAGAGATGTCCACATATATGAAATGAGGATCAGTGAAGCATTAGTGGGAAATTCTAGTGTGGGCATGATAGGCGGATGGCATGCTATGGATGGAGTTCTTTGATAAGTTCATAGAGCTATAATACAAAATGATCTTGATACATGAGAGAGTAGTAGAAGTCTTTCATCTTACTCATGGGAGATTATGAATGATGGAATGTGTTGGACGCTTCATTGAACTAATACTCTTTGTTCCAATGTTGAAGGGAGATGAAACATATATAGTGAGATGCTTTAATCACTTATTTTAGTACGAGATTGTTTCCCAAGATAACTTATTTAAATTAAATAAGTTTAATGAGGTGGTTGATTAGTCTCTCATAGATTAGGAAAACATGAAGGATATATTATAGTATGATATATAGTTGTTACTGGATGATCAGGAGGTCTGACTTATGAGAGATGGAAGTTCCATTATGACATTATTTTTAAGATCAGTGTAAATAAGATTACATAAATAGGAGGGATGGTTTCATAGACCTTATGGGTGTGATAAATTATTATTTTGGTACGCCACACCATTATCATAGATAATTTCCTCAACCACTATTAGAGTGACAGTCATGTAGAAAGATGAAGATTCTATAGATGTTTTGTAGGATACAATGACATATAGTTGGTGAGGGTGGATATGGACAGCGTCGCGGTGTTGAAGGGGGTGTAGTACATCTTATAAGGCTCTAAGTGTGTAGTTTTACTGGTCAAGGTGGTAGAGTAAGAGGACATGGTGCTTCTGAGCAAGATCTCCCATAATAGCATAAAATTGTGACTCATGGGATTTGGACTAAATTACATGGGAGAGTTTAAGGATAACTACATGCAGTACAACCTACACTTTTGGATAGTGAGGATGGAACTCCAATAGTGAAAAGTACTATTCTTTTGGATTCTACATTATATAGTTCCATATTTTATAATTGTGACTCTCATTTATTTATTTATAAAAAAACATGTTAATGGTTTGATCTTGGTGATGTTGTTTGTGGGTTGGTTAATGACTATCCATACATTGTTGGTAGTATATCCTAGATACATCTATATATGCCAGGGATGTTCTCATAAAATTGGGGAATATTATTTTCTATGGTATTTATATATTATGGGCATGTTGGGATTCAACCTAATTATTGGTATGGACTGGCTGGTTCAAACAACCCAGTCTTGAAATACATATAAATTACATCACTTTTTTGGAATACATAATAAATTAAAAAAATATATTCCTAAAGACCGTATTATTTTAGTTCCTATGGAAACATGGAAACCTAAACACTAGTGCATAAGTGAGATAAATCATCTCCCACTAGGATCTTCTTTTCTAGAATCTATATTATTCACATAAAACATAATATGTATCTTCATAATATAGGGGAATAAAACATAAAAAGGGGTGAGAAAATATGTTCAATAAGGGTGATCAAGGAGGAAATATATGAATAAACATGAGAATATGAGTATGATAACGTGATCAATCATTTCAAGATCATACTCATCATATAGACTATTATTAACATGAATCAAGAAATAAATCAGGATAATTCAAAATACATGAATCATTTGGTAATAAAGAATAAATTAAATGAAAGTATAACATGGGAATTAAACATGGAATTGTGGAAAACCATGAGATTATAATATTATATCTAGAGAATCCATGTTTTCACTTCCAAGACCATCTTAGAGGTATGAGTTCACTCCCCATACCATCTTAGTAGTAATGGTTCCATCCCATGGCCATCATAGTATCATTTATTAACTATTCACGCAGTATCTAAAGTCATGTTGGACTCCCATGTCCATTATAGTAGTTAAGGTTAACTCCCAATACCATCTTTGTCTATCTCATTAGATATAAATCATTACACAATTAATTAGTGGGAGAAAAATTTCCAACCAATATCATTATGAAAAAAACGTACATGTTCCCTAATAAGATAAATAATTCTATTAGAAACCATAAATTTAATGGTTATTATAGACATGTAACTATATTATAAAATGTTAAAAAATATAGGTTTCATAGTTATTTCATCATCAACATAACCCGTGAAGGTAAGTGGGTTTCAAAATCACATTACCCATGAAATTGAAATGGATTTCACAAACATTATTCCATGAAGACATAATCAATTTATAGAATTAATAATAATGGAAACATTGAATAATTTCCACATAAAATAATGAATAGCTCCAATGTATATAAGCTTATTTAGGATGTAATTTTGAAATATATTTGGAAAAAATTTCTTGCGGGAAATATATATTATTCATGGAAAATTATTTTTTATAAACATAAAACCTTTTGAAAACCATTTTCCATGAAAACATATATAAGAATATTAAAAAAAATTTAAAACCCTTGGTTTGAAAATAATTAAAAAAAATATTAAAAGTTAACCTTTTTATAATGTAATGGATGCTTCATATAAATGATGGCAGGTAAATCAGTATATACGGAACAATGCAAAAAAGGACATTATTTTTAATGGTAAAATGATCAGAAAAGAGCCTCAACCATGAAACGACCATAATGTTCCTTTGAAAATATTGGTAAAATAAAAATTATGGTATAAATTTATTTCAAATATAATAGTTTATTTGTAGAAACTTCAGAGAATTTGTTTTTCAAAATCATTATTTTCGAATAACAATTCTTTTCGACCGAAGAGAGGATAAAGTCATTCTTTCTTAAAAAACATTTTATTTACTATATTATATTCCAAAGAGTGGTAAATTGGTACCAATAAATTGATATATCATTAATTACTATAGGAGTATAATTTTCATGAGTTTTATTGAGATATGAATCAAAATATATCATCAAAGTAAGCATAAAAATAATAAATCCTAAAAATGATGTGGTTATTTTGTCAAACTCTTCCCACTTGGAAATGTTGAACAATACACCCCATTTAAGAAAATTAAATTAAATATATATTAAAATATCAAAAAAATATGGATATTAATTCTATGAAATTTTAATGGTAGTATATACACCTCATGAAAAAATATAGGTGTATATTAGGGATTCTGTCTCAATGTAAAAAAACTGAGACAAAATTACTTCACTGATTTGGTACCTTCAAAAACATAAACCCCCTGAAAAGAAATATCATAAAATGGATATATAAATACCCCTATTTTTTATAATAGAAATAAAATAAATTAATGTGTTTTATATTCACCACACTAAAAACTGAATGGGTAAGAAGGAAAGTATGTCACATAACTAAAAATATTTATGAAATTCCCTTCCATTGTGTCTTGAAACTCATCATAATCATTAAAAAACAAAAATAATAAATATAAATTTATTTTACATAATCACGTAATCATATTATTACTTATAATAGCATATATTTTTTTATTATATATTCATATTACCCTCCTTTTAACAATTATATGTTAAGAGTTATGTTTTGTAATATCCTCTTTGTTTTTTGCATGTGTCCTATTTTTTTATATCATTGGTCTGTATATTTATATCATTATTTATAGAATTTAAACAATTATATATATAATATTTATAATAATTATATTTTAATTATAACAATCCATGTAATATATAATTTTGAAACATAATATATCATTCATAGAGTCAGTAGGCCATACAAATTCATGAACACTTTTCCATTTAATTATCATATAGTAATAAAGAAATGAAAAGATATATATATATATATATCATTATTATATTATCTAAATTATATCATATATATAATATAAATTCACTAAACCCATACATCATATATTCCATGTACTGTATGAATGAATCACATCACTTTGAGGGAGAGGAACTCCACACTTCCTCAAATGAAATGATCGTATTAACATAAAATGGAAAGTATAATGACATGTTTAGTAAAATAATTTAATAAAATTAATGAATAATAAATATAATATATAGAAAATATAAATATAGTTTCCATTATAATTTCCACCGTGAGAGGCGGTAAAGGAAAAAGGGAACAATTATTTTTTAGTGAGGCAGTAGTTTTCCGTAAACATAAATAGAATGACAATTACACATTGACTATATGTGTTTATTTTATTCCTAATAAATATTAAAAAGACATAATTTTATATTGAAGATAATGGTTTTTTTATATAATAACTCAATAGGAATATTAGAGGGAGTGTACAAAGAAAATAAATGAAATGAGTTTGAGGGAGGGTGATACCTTTTAATCGGGTAACTATATTTAGTTTGCACCAATGTGCATCCATTGAAGGTGTATTTCCAAAATGGAGGCTGAAATGAGGAAGCGAGGGTTTTTGGGGAGCTATTTGGACGTAGTTTGGTTTAGCCAAAGTATCTTCATAGGTGTGAGGAAGTGAAAGGAGATGAGGCCTTTTCATAATGGAGGGGGAGTGGCACCGTTGTAATATTTTGACAAAGGAATTCCATACATGTTTTTCAAATTTAATGTGTATACAATAATGAACCATATTATATAAAAGGTATTATAGGATTAATATATGGAAATAAAATGGATATTTTACAATTTTATTGGTCTTTTTGGGTCTTAAAATTATTTTTCATTCATTAGTAAAGCAAATTTTTTCCTTAATTTATGTAATTAATTTTAATTAATTTCATAAATAGTATTGGTAGAAAACTATATTGGACTCAAAATAAATTATAAATTATGTTTATTCCAAATAAGTAATCTAATTATCCAAATTAAAATATTCTAATTGGTATAAATTAATTTGGAATTAGTGTCGTAGTTGGGTCAAACTTGTGAATTTTAATGTAAAATCACTCAAATGTTTTCTATGTTTATTTTATCCAATTTCAAAGTGAAATATATCCCAATGAACTAAATTATATTAATTTATAAAAATATTATCTAGTTAAACATTTAAACTTATTTAAATTATATTTTATCCATATAAATAAATTATATTAAAAGGTTGTACTGAAATTGAATTTAGTATTTTTAACTATTCATTTAAATTTAATACATAATAGAATAAAACCAAAAATATATCATAACCTAATTATTATGTTCCTATTTAAAAAAGAAAATTCATTTTTTCATATTAAATCTATAAAATTTCTAAAATTTTCATTTGAAATTGGTTCACCATTATAAGGTGGTAAAAATGACTTACTAAAAATATTGGGTTTCAATCATAAAATTGGGGTTGTTCATAAATTATGTCTCATAAGTAAATTGGATGAATATAAAAATAATCATTTTGAATATATAAAATATATATTATAGTAATATAAATCACTAATTGTAATTAATTTAATTTATTAAGGTAAAATTGGATTTGACCAAAAAAATGATAATAGTTTCCTTTATATTCAATCAGTGTTCCCATTCATTTCTAAAAAATTGTTTACCATTGAAATATTATTATATTTGTTTAAACCATATATTTTCATAAATTAGTTAATATTATTCATAACCTCTAATTTAACATCTATTTTATATGTTATTACATTGTGTAATAACATTTTAATGATATAATATTGTTTGGTAAAACTCGGTGTTGGGTGTTACCCAAGGCATTGAGGAAAGCCATTGTTGCATGTAATGAAAGATAACCTTGGTGTTACATATAGTCCAAGGAATATTTTATAGTGTGTGTTTTATAAGATTTATTTTTTGTTCCACATAACATAATCCAAAAATACTTCTTTAATATAAAGTAAACTATCTCTAGTGTCGTGTGAAATGAATAATATCAAAAATGTTAAATTAATTAAAAAAATTTGCAAAATCTCTCGGTGTTACATTCTACCCCATTAAAATGTATCTCTCCCTCAAAGTTTATATGGGTTTTCAAAGGTTTAATACTTTAATGTTTCAATAATATAAACCCGAAACTCATAAGTTGATACTAAAATATCCCATAAAATGGGAATTTTGGAACCATAACAATTAAAAAAAGTTACATTTTACTAGGTTACCACCTAGTAAAACATTGGTTGGGAGTGATGATTCAGAAATTTGGAAAAGGGGAAATATATATAGGGATTTATTTTGTCCATTAATCTCAAATAAGTGAATGATCATTGAAATTTTGAGGGCCACAATTTCATAAATCTGTCTTAATTTAAAAGGTCATAGGTTAAACAAAATTAAGGTATTAGGACACCTCATTTTGTTTTGATCACTAACCTACCATTGGGTATTTGTATTATTAACCATAAATATAAGGAAATGTAATTACTTGAAAATTTTATATAAGAAAAATTCATTCTTTATTTGTGATTTTATCTTTTTTTAAATTCATTCATTCTATTAAAGAATGAATTTATAGAAATTAACTTTGATGCATGAAGTGCTAAAATCAAATTTTCATAGGTCTTAAATCCCATAAATGAATAAAAATTATAACTATTTATCTCTAACTATTCATGAAAACCTATATGGATAATACAATAATCTATAAACAAAAAATGTAACTCTACTAGTTCATCATTAATATTTATTCGATAAAAATAATTACATAATAACAATTAAATCATAGAGTCCATTAGTAGGAATGTAACACTTATTGTTCTTCGGTCATGGGTTCAAGACTTGTAGACTTGATTGGAATGATATGTTTTCACCCGATATACATGATGTAATTTTCTAAAACTATGCTATTATAATTTCCTAAATAAATAATATAGAAATACTTGAAATTAGGTTAATCGCTAAATAAACTTTTTTTCTTAGGTTTTCAATACGAAATCAGTGAAAAAATACTTCCTTTGAAATTTAACATAATATTTTCATGAATAGATTAAATTATAACCCTTTTGAAAGATGAAAATAAAAAACATTTTATCTTATTTCATGAAATAATATTCACATTGATCCCATATATATCATAAATTATCACATGGAATTCATATTCCAAACATGTGGATACCTTCAAAAAGTATTCTATTAAATCATGTTAATAATCTTAATTTACATAAATACTTCTGGAAAATATGAATTCATTATTATTCAATATATTACTAGATATATTCCATAAATCCATGATGTTTTAAACTTCATCCATGATAGAAAAAAACAATTTTCATAAATTCCATAATTAGATCCTAGGTAATTAGTACCCTGTAATTTACTTATATCAAACATATAATTATCAAAAAATTCTTATTGTATCAAAAGTAAAACATTAATGGGTATATTTTACTTGATCATTTGTTTTACATGGACATAAAATTTCCATGAAATAACTTTTCTATTCCACATGATAAGTTCAACGTATTTTGGTAAATAATTAGCGATGAAACATAATGTTGACAATCCATATATATTTCACCTTTAATATATCAAAATTCTTGAATAAAAATACATCAAAATATTTATTATTCCACTTATTCATTATTCCATTAACAAGGCTACCTCATCCTATTACACAATACCTCATTCCTTTCACATTTCATCAATAGTCTCTTCCTTTTCTGCAATGTAACCATTAATCACACCGCCTTTTTTATTCTCTTCAAGAGATTTTCTCTTATGGCACTTAGTTATATAGTGAATAATTATTCCACCATTAAAACACTTATTCTTTGATGACAAATTAGGGATGACAATATTATATTCCATTTCATTAAAAAATTATTAATTTTTCCTTTCCAGTCAGTTGAATTTTTTCTTTCTTTTTGACATTTAAAATATATTCTTGTTCCACTAAGACATTTAAATAGGTTATTATTTCTGAATTATTGAAATAAAGGAAATTGAATCGTCTTTCCTCCACATTCTCTATTACCCCAACTATTTGTTAACCCCTTCTATCTATTAATTGGTGATTTTGAGTGTATGTTAAGTTACACTTTGTAAATCATGTTCTATCACAACTAGTTAGACATGATCACAATGTCTATGAAACCAGTGATCGTTCCACTTTTCTTCTAATGAAAAAATAATCCATCAAATTTAATGTTAATATAGTTCCTTACATTTTACATTATTGACTAAAACTAGATGCATAATGTGAGTATTACTTATCATAGTAGAAAAACACATTTTCATGAAAAGAAATATTGATAGGATGTCTAAATCATAACACCTTCCATAGTAAATGAAACCAATGTTACTATTACATTCTTTATAGCTATATTATATTTAAATCCATAATTATGGTTCATGATGAGTTTTTTGAATTTCTAATGCATATCTCTATGAGGGTAAAACTAGTTTTGCTACAAAGACCATTGTCATGCACTAGATTACCCTGAGACAAGCCCAGAAGATATTGTTAGAGTTGTTACCCCTAGGTATATATATTATTGTGCCACATCCACATGTTTTATCATATTAGTTTCTATAGGATACCTAAAAATTTTCATAGGATAACTAAAACGTTTCTCAAATAACAACTGTAATAAACCATCATAACATATATATATATTACATTTCTTTTGATAAATACATAAAAAATTAGAAAAATAGATTCCCAATTATTATATTAGCCTAGTGCCTTTAGAAACCTAAAAACATAAACACTGGTATATATGTGAGCTACATCATAAATGACTATTTTATTCATTAATAACATCCTTATAAGACACATCACACATAATAATAATCTTCATAACCTAGGGGAATGAAACATAAAATGGGTGAGCTTAGATTCTCTAAAAGGGTAAACGAGGGAGGAACACAAGCATAAACATGATCATAGATGTATTATATTGTGATCAAACATTTTTAAATTATAAATATAATATTAATGATCATAAACTTTAATAATTGAATAAATTTTGATATTTAAGAAGACATAAATAATATGGAAATAAAGAACATAATCCATAGAAAAATAACAGAGGAATAAAATTGGAATTGTGGAGAAAACATAAGAATAGAATATTATTTCTATAGTATCAAAGGCGTTTCTTCCATGACCATCTGAGAAATATTAGTTCACTCTCTATAACATCTTGGTTGTCATGGTTTACTCCCATGGCCATCTTAGTAGCATGATTTCACTCCTTATAGAATCATGGTAGTCATGGTTCACTACAACGGCCATCTTAGTAGTCAAGGTTCAGTCCCTGGACCATATTAGTCAATATCATGAGTTGTATATGGTTACCCAAAGCATTTGAGGGATATATAGGTCCCACAATTATCACTATGAAATCATACAAGTATTTTCCACAAAATCATAAATAATTATATCATAACCCATGAAATTAAATGGTAATAATAAACATGTAACCATTTCACAAGCTATAGAAAAACATAGGTTTCATAATAATTTCATCATAAACATATCCCATGAAAAGAAGTGTATTTAAAAACTATATAAACCATGAAAGGTAAATGGTATTATAAACACAATTTCAAGATTTTAAAAGTGTGTCAGTAGTGATATTCCTCTTAGAAGGCCATCTTTATATCTATAGATTTCTGGAGATAGTTGGATATTATCAGAGGATCATCTTGAATAGATCCCATTTTTGACATTCGTATTTCTGGATTCACCAAGAAGGGGATAAAATTTTATGGGTTAGAATAATTTCAAAAGGCCTTATAAAATTTGGATAAACATTTTAATTTAGAATCAATATTTATCCTTCATGAGTTAGGTGAGGTGTTTATGGTTTATTTTGACTCTTTTATTATTAGACTTGGAGATGTCTTGATATAGGGAGATTGTGTTGTGGTATATGGGTATTAGTAGTTGAGGTCAGATGAACATAACTACCTTATGCATGACCTCTATCAAGGAGTAGTGTATTATGATTTAAAGTGTCAGGGAAATTAACTATTGGGATAAAATACAACTATATATATAGACCAAAAGATAATATTGTACATATTTTCACAGAGTGATTAAAATTTAAGGTAGTGATGATGGGTTGAATATATATAATATTTTTATTTTGATCTACTATATATTCCTGGGTATATAAATTATGTGTCTAACGATTTGAGATGGTAGACTCAAACTCTAATTGTTCCTGAGTCTAGTGTAGTGTGAATCATAATGGCTTTACTGGACGAGATTCATGTGGTGGTTCAGGAGAACCAAGAGTAGATGAATCTATTGTTCTTTGTAGTGGAATTGAAACTTTTGAGATGGATCCAAGATAGATAGTATGAGAATTAAACATCATTAAAATTGAGGGAAACCCATTATTGTGGGGTTTCAACCTCCGATTAGAGTATAAATGAGGATGATATAATATGAATCTTGAATCAAGATGTTGAGACAATAGGCATGTCAGAGGATATCATGCTATAATTCCATGCCTCAAAATGGGTGGTTCATCAAAATGTGACCAAAATGTACCATGACCTACGATGATTTTTTTTTGGATGGAATTGAGAAAACAAATATTGTGATTCATGACATGTTTCTACACTTTCCAGCATATGAAGGAAGAGAATCAATGGCCTAGATGTTTTCATCATTCATTACCCATTCCAAAGTAGAAGTCGGACAATATGGAAATGTATTTTTTATGGGACTCCCAAATAATACCATAGAGAATGATTCTACTTGGGGTGTTTTGGATGAACTAAAAATCCAATATATGTAACTTTATCGGTGGAGAATAAGGGATATTTTTATGTTTTGGTAGATAGTTTGTGTATGTGGGGAGACATAGACTATAGTTTCATATCATGACTTCTACTTTAGGATGGTATTTCATAAAGATCTTGGTACAAAGGTATAATTGATTAAGTAATTCCACCCATAGTTAGATACAATATCAGATTGTACTATACAGGTGATTGAGTATATGCTCCAAGCATGTGTTGTTAAATTCATAAGATCTGAGGATAATAACTTACCTTTAGTAATGTTTTCCTATAACAAAATTTATCATGAAACTATAAAAATGGAACCAAATAATTCTATTTATGGTAGGCCATGAAAATTATCACTATGCATGATAGATGCTGGAGAGTCATAATTGTTGGGACCGGGTCTCCTGCAGGATACATAAGAACAGGTTCTTCTAATTCCAAAACATATGACTATGGATCAGAGTAAGATGAAGTGATATACTAAAAGAAGTATATGACCCTAGAGTTTATAGATGGTGATAATGTATTTCTTCACATGTCTCCTCTATTAGTTCATCATAGGATACAGAGGAAGGGAAAGTGTGAGGTCATTTTTGTTGGACTGTTTGAGGTTGTCGATATAATCAATACCCTAGCTTATCGTTTAGTTCTTCCATCAAAATATAGTGTTATGCATTACGTTTTCCCTGTATTAAAATAATATCACTGTCATCCTAACACTTCTAAATTGATTAGGGTGGAATATTTTAATCTTGATATAGATTTTTCCTTTGAGAAGCATCTGATTTGAGTAGTGGATCATAATGAGAAAATGTTGTGTGAAAATACTGGGCTACTAGCTCATGTATTATAAAACCATGGTCATATAAGGGACAAAACATTAGAAAAGGAATATGATATTCAGGCTCACTGGCCAAATCTCTTTGACTCAGAATGTTAGAGATTATTAGAAGTGGATCTCGATGATGAGTTGTTATAAGGCTGAGAGATTATAATATCCATGTTTTTAGGTACTTTTTTCCCTATATTTTTTTCATTTGATCTGTAGTGGACTATTATTGTTTGTATAAGTAGAGAATGTGTCTGGGAAAATTACATAATGTTTGGCGATGTATTTTTTTAATTAATAGAGTTTGGGAATAAATGGGTAAAGTTTTAAATAGTGGATCATGGTGAGTTGAGTGTGTTTAAAGGGAAAATGTGATGAAAAATATTGTATAATAGTTACACATTGTGTAAGGGGATTACATGTTGTGTAATATTTCAAGTGTTCTAGTAAAATTAATCAAAGGTGTTGGTTTTTTTGGTGAAAAACATTAAAAATAATTACATTATGTGTTACTAAATCACACTCCGTCTAAATGTGCATCCTGTATTTTTAAATTGGATATGCGGAAGATTTTTTATCGAAACTATTTCAACTCTTCTCCACTTAACCTTGGGAGACCCTACATGAAATGTTGGAGTTCCAAAACCCCTACCAGATGCCCTGTTTATGCTATCAATCCCTAGTAAGTCCTCGTAGATGGATTTTTTCCTTGTCTTCCTTCTTATCCATCCCAATGATGTAATATACATGGGAAAATTGCGTTCTGGGATTTGATCATGATCAATATTGAACTTGTGTACTCTTGTAAACCATCTATATCATTTCTCATGGGAATTATCCATTGGAAACATTGTTAGATTATCAGTTAATGTAAGATGGTTTAATATTCAAATATCATAGTATAGTTATTGATTTTGTGCCTTCAAATTGTAGAATTTTATGATTTTTTAGTGGTGTAATTTCATAATGGCATTAATTAATATGGTAAATTAACTAATTATTGAATTGTGATATTATGTGAGGTGGGGATAATTAACTAAGGAAATTATTTATGTAATATTGATGTTAGGAATTGGATAATTAATTTGTAAATTCTTTTTGATATAATGAATTGTTTGTTTGAATAATTAATTGATGAATTTATTATTGGATGCTGATTTTGTGAAAGTATTAATTATTTATTTAAATAATTATGGGGTGGTGTATACATATGTAATATTTTTTTATTAAGATATGCGTGATTATAAAATAAATTATTGGTAACATTTTCATTCATTTCTGAAATAAATAATGGTATAATGAAATTTAATTGTTAGAATTCATAATTTGTATCATGGTCATTCAATTATGAAATAGATAATGTTTACATTGTAATTAAATTGATAGAATTTATAAATAGTAATATTTTCATTCATTTTTCAAATAGTGGATGGTATAATTTTCATTAAATTGTTTGAAATTAGGAATGATAACATGGTCATTAATTTTAGAAATAAATAATAGAAACATGGTCATTCAACTATGAAAACTAAGGAATGGTCACACGGTCATTAGTTTATTTCACAAACATTGGAATCATGGATACTCCATTGTGTGAATTATTGAATGGTAACATGGTCATTCATTTGTGAAAATAAAAATTCTAACATGCACATTAAGACACATGAAATCCCTCGGCGATAGTTTAGACTCCAGCATAGGCCAAAGAAGGTATAGAGGTAAAGGTTCCTATAAGAACACAATGATTATATTTTCAAATGAATATGAAATGAAATATGATAAATGTTTAATTATGAACTGTAATTACTTATTTATACAACTTTATAAAATATTAAGGATACTTTTTTAGACACTGTTTGTGGTGGAATACTGAGTTGTACTAACACAATATTCAGGTTTGCAAATTGATACATGAAAAGAATTTATTATTACAGGATAGGATGATGGAAAAGGCCATTTTCTAGATGTATTATTTGGTAATGGATCTTGGATGAGAGAACATGATGTGGTTTAAGACCGTATCAGAGTCAGTAGTGCCTTTATTCCCATTTCACATTTTATAAACCTTGCATATACATTAACATGGCTTGTTTCTATTTTAGTTGGATATTTTATTTCAAGCCTTGTTTAAAAATATATATTGGTTTTATATACAATTATATATTACTTTAGTTCTTTTATATTACTTCCACTAGTTTATTAATCTGATCAAATGTGGTATATTCTTCTCATGGATGACTTATACAACCCACACTACTAGTCAATATCCTCTAGCGTACAATGAGGTGTGTTTTAGGTCATGTGACTGACTAGATTATGGAACCATCATGTGGAACCTAGGTCAGGACATTACAATGTGGAATTTTAGAATTCATTAAAACTATAATTTCAAAAAAAGTCCATTCATGTTTAAAATTTCCTTATCATTCCATATCTTATTATATAAAAGTATTTCTAAAAATCCAATATCATGAATGAAATATATATCATATACAATATTATTAAAAACACATGTTCAATCATGTTTAATCTTTGTAAAAATAATTGAAACTTATTTATCTTCATGGGGATAAGCTATATAGTTGCCACTACAATTCCCCACCCTAGGAGACATTGAACAGTTTCTCTAGTCTGGTTCACCACATGGACTCAAAAACACATCCTTATATATTAAATTCCACCAACAAGTAGTGAGAGAAAATAATGGTTTAGTGTAGAGACTAAACCATTTATAAGATTACAAAAAATTGAAATATATGAAATCACATACTAACCATGTAAATAATTGTAAAAGTATGTCTAAGAAGTTGTAAATTAATATTCAATAACCAAACAGTAATGAAAGATATGTAAATACTATATGTTAGGAAATGGATACATCAATATCCAAATATATAAAATGTCTTAAGGAAAAAAGATAAAATACATGAAAATACACATGAATAGAACAATGTCCAGACCCAGTCCCACATTCTATGCTCTACCTTAGTAACCATGAAACCAAAAACATAATGTGATTTCCAAAACCAATCCTATATCCATTTTTCATAACTTCACATGTACCGATGATCCTTGTTGGGAAGAAATGGTGTTAGTATAACTCAAAAGGGAACCACCAATGGTTCCTATAAAATAATGTTTCAATAAGAAAGTTCATTATAGAGTGCTATAGATGATAATTTATATAACTAACCAATTTATCTATCTAAAGACTATAAAACAGTTAATGAAATATAGAATGGTAAATAAACCACCGATTTCGAGGTAGTAGAGTGACAACCAATAATGGAATATTCCTAATGTTTCCCAATTTGTGTGTATTTAATCAATTTACATATCATAGTTTGATTGGTTCAAAGGTATACTACCTATGAGACAATAATTATACATAAACAACATGATATAAATAGAATAAAATGAAATTACATCGAAGTAAATATCATTGGAAAGACCTGGGAGAATTGACCTTTGTCATTCCAATGATCTAAACATCAAGTGTATACTCAAGGAAACATCATTCACATTCAAATTTTTGGACTTATGGGAATCATAATCATACATCGGATTCATTCAACTGAAATTAGTCAAGATGAATCTAGTGGGATCATCCAAAAACATTTAGTATGTCACCTTACAAGAATCTAAAAAATTGACAAGTGGATTTAAATAGATATTTATATTACATGAATCAATGGGGTATCCACAAAAAATAATGTGTGATAATTATTCATAGAAAAATGTGATGGTTCTACCAAGTAATTACACTGAAATGTATCTTCATGAAAGTAGGGGTTAATCACATCATGGATTTTCAGAAAGTCCCATAGTGGAATCTATGGATCACTCATGACATTACTCAAAATCCTTTTTACATTTGGACACTAGATAAATCCTCTCATGTAATTACAATCAATCAAAAAATAATGATAAATTAATTTAATAAATATAGAAATATATCATGAAATAACATTCTAATAAGGTTGTGAGTTAATCATAGAAACATCTAAGGTCCTTATTATGGACTGTTTCTTTGAATTATCAACAAAGATGTAATCTATTCAACAAAAACCACATAAATACATAAATTAATTTCCATATTAGTTTTCCAAAAATTAATAAATTCATTAATATAGGCTAGGAAACATTTAAAATAAACTTTTAATTTCATAGGAGAAATATACATTTACCAACTAGTTATCCAAATTATGATCGAATTCCATTTAAATAATTAATGGTTGTGAAATTATATTTCAAAAAAATCAAAATAATTCATAAATCCTATTACAAACATTCCAAAAATTAGTGTCTCGTTTATATATTCTACATACCAACTCTAAAAAAATATTATAATTATATTAGTCAATTCATGTGTCCAACTCATGGTGAATTACATTACCTATATACTTTTTTAGGAACTATCTTTCTATAGTTCAAAGAATACAAATGTGTATTTAATTCTGGGAAAATAAAATTTAGATAATTCCATTTAAAATATTTCAATTATTATAAAGTATGCATGAACACATGCCCTAATATCATAGAAAATATGACTGTGGATTAATTTAAAATTTACCACCTATGTATGGCCAAGTAAATACCACTCATTAAATATCAACCTCCCATTCTTCCCGAATTAAGAGAAAATGAATAATATGAAAACAACAAGGATATTTTGGGTATTACACAAAATTAGTGAGACGGAATCACATCTAAAAGGGAACCTAAAATATAAGGAATAATATTTTTAGAAATAACTCAGGAATTCCATTTCATCCAACGATGATTGAATCAGCCTATGAACTATGGATATCAACCTAAGGGAAGATGAAAGGGATGGAGGCACCGTATGATATTTTTATAAGAAATATGGGGATGAAATTACCCTAATATATGAAGAGGTGTTGGAAACTATTTAAATTATAGGTTCACCCTCATTAAAAATCGAATATGAGGCCAATGGATAACCTGTTATGGGTAATCAGTTATATAATGAGCCCAATAGGGATAGATGGATTCAAGAAAGGTCATCAGCTACCCTGTGGCTACTACTGTAGCTCATCCTTCATTGTTCTTCCTCTGATATTGTCCTAGACTCCTATTCTAGCACCAAACCCTCATTACACATTGATAGTGGGTGTTTTGATGGGTTTTATTCATCTGATTGAGAAAAAAGAATATTGGATGAGAATGTGACCCCACAAGTAAATGATAATGATACATTCTAACAAATACCCAAATTATTTTCGAACGCATGAGAATTATAAAATCCCCACCAAGACAATTTTCATCCCTGAGACTCCCTGATGACCATTTACAAATGTCACCAAACCAAAATTCATTTTCAAAATGATGGAAACTAGTAATGTTCCACCAAAAAATACTTATGCAAACCCTCAAATTTAATTCTAAATATAATAAAAATGGCCTTACATGCCTGAGGAAATGATTACCTGCTCATTAAAGACCACGATGAGGCTCTACAACTTATTTAAATTCCATGAAAAAACTATTACATAGATCAATTAATTTAATAACCATGGTTATCACCACTATAGTAGATAACTCATAAGGCCAATTCCAAACATCAATTTCTCTAGTAAAAAAAATATTATACATAATCTTTCTCTCAGAGGTTCATCTACCCACTATACATTGTTTTTCGATGCATTTTATCTTCACATTCATAATAATATTGGTAAATTTATATAAAAAAATACATTTTCCATCATTAATGCTCAAAACTGACATCCATATACCATCAAAAAAACAACACAAACATATTATTACTTCCGTGAAAATCAAAAAAACATATAGAAAATGACTCATTATATCAATATGGAATAACTTACGTAATTACAAGGAATTGCAATCAATTATTCATAGAAATATTATTCAAAGCTCTCCAATATGACCTTTCACAAGAACTCTTTGATTCCACCACTAATGTAGCTCTAAACAGCTAGTGAATATTTCCTTAACCACTAGAGGAATCCCAAAAATATACAGTAACAATATGGTCCATCCCCACCTTTAATGTGATTCCATGGTCAAATCATTGACTACTCGCACTATTCACAATTCAATCAACCGAGAACCAACATATACCCAATAGAATGTTACTCAGGTGACATCGTTTTACTCTAAGACAATGGAATCATAACATAATTCAACCAAAAAATTGCACAGTTTATGTTCTATAATTTCCTCGAGGAATTAGAATTAATAAAAGAAAACCCATGTATGGACATCTATCACTATCATGAAAATCTACCGACCGTACCCACACATAAATAAACCTTATTTTATGCGTATTAAATACCAATAAAAGATATGATTTTTCACACCATATGATTGTATTTGTCTTCATTACATGAGTTTAACACCACAGTATAATGACCAATAAATAGTATACCAAAAAAATATTTTTCCATATTGAAAAAACATGATCTCCTTTCCTATCATTAATGAAACTGTCTAAAGACTCACAAAATTGTGTCTTCAAATTTCACTAATACTGATTAAAGAATGGGTCGCACACTTCCTGAAATATAATGGGGTCCCCATAGTATATAATTATTTATACCACTCCCTATGAGTTACCCACAAATGGTTCTATCCCTGGAACACACATGTCTCTCATTCGAATCCATTCTCACCATATTTAATATATTGTACTATGATTAATCTCTTATTTCATCCATGTCACAACTTGTCGATCCAAACTAACATCACACATATTATCCTTGGTTCTTTTTATTATTCCCTTAAAAACTCTTGCATATATTCCTAAAATTTCTCCTCATAGTCATCATCCATCATTTTACACATGACCACTCACTGACTATTTATTGTCATAAATAATTCATACCATCATAGACTATGTTCATATTTGAAAATAATATGGTTCTACAATACTGAACCAACCAATCATAAGACATGAATAAATGTTTTGTGAGGAAGATCACACCCATCTAGGTTTTCACACCTAACACATTTGTTATGTTCATGAACTTTTTAGCATTACTTAACTGTTGGTACCCTCGGTATTGATCCCAAAAATAGGGTATGTCACATTTGATGATGATCATTATAGAATTTCTTTCCACATAGATACATTTCTAAAAAAAATATGTTTATATCCACTCAATCCATGATGTTGGAATCACTTCCCAAAATCGACATGGCTAGCCATTTTACCAATCATATACTATACTTTAGACTTTTTTATCTAGCTTTAGTACCCCATGTGTTTTCACATTTCAAAAAAATTTAGCGAATCACTGAACCTGTTTTATACTCTCATTCCAACCTCACATGTGATGGGAAAATCCAAAATAATATGGAATATATTGGAAGATAAAAAAATTCTCAGTCATTCACCACCTGATATCAATAAGAATGAGTGGTCACACTCTCTATTATGACCTACATATTGAACCCGACTCATCTTCTGTTGTGTTATGTATCAACAATCCTATGATCACTCACCAATCCATGAAATAGAGAACTTTTTATGATTTTCACATCCACTAAATAAAATCATACAATATTCACCTATATAATAATCCTAATGCCTAATATATCTCATAATAATGAAAATTACCACCCATCATCCCCGGTGAATATTCCTTAGGAAACACAATAACACTTCCATTCAAAAAATTCTTCCACATAGGCTATATCAATATGTATTCTCACCCATAAATGCATTTTCACTTGATATAATAGAACATTTATCATTTGTTTAAACATTATACTTATCCAATCCAAAAAAAGTGTAATTCACAAAATCGGATGACCCCTATAATTTGTGATGCTCATGCATCACATGAAACAAACTCACTAAACCTACTATGATCTTAAATGAAATTAGGATCTTCTATGTTGGCCATAAAACATTTCACATTCTAGACATCAATACTATGGTTCTCACAAATAAAGAAATATCTTCATTCCTTCTTAACATAACCAAGGTTACCATTACATCTTTGAAATATCTACATTATGAGAACCACAAAACTAAAGAACTCATTGTAGTCCCACTAACCATACATCAGTTCCAAAGAATCCCATAAGGCATATAAGTTACCACACCCATGTAAGGATCAATACATCAGAAACAACACCATTAAGAATTTACCATTTCTCTAGGTTAACAGTTGATAAATTGTTAAATTTGGTTCAATTGACATGTTATGAGGGAAAACACATGATATATTTCATTTTAATTTTAACATACCTAATAATTATTTTCAATTGAAGTCACATTTTACAAGGTATTTACATTACCACATGCAGTAAATTACTTATAATTAATTGGGTTCTATATTTTTTAATATATGGACTTACAAATAATATTTAGAAGGTCGATCAAGACATCCACATTCCCATGTAATAATTAAATATTATCATATATACAAGATATAAATGGAAATAAGTTATTTTTTTCTTAATGGAACTCTTTTTATTAAATTCAAACTTTTAAAAATTCATTCACAAGTTTTTAGATGTTAAATATACACTCTATTTAGGCACTTATAAGTTTTCATGATTCCAAGTCTTTTTTGAATAATGTTTCAATCACAGTATATGAGAAAAAACCCATTATATGTTACACATTTTATCCATATTAAATCCAGAAAAACATCATAAAATTTATATCAATATATATATCGAATATTATACAATTAATTGGCTGCATAAGATTACACCAAATTGTTTTATAGAATGAACCATATAGAATTATTTAATCATTTTAAAAAAATTTCCCCCATAATACCAAAAAGTTGGAAAACCTAAGATGATAAATTGTGGATGAAAAAAAGAAGAATATTTAATCAAAAGATAATATAAATCAGAAGAACCAAGAAATCGGTATCTAAAACTGTAGTGCTTGGCATTATTCATATCACTTTAATACATATGTTCCCAAAATGAGGCATGAATTTTACTACGCCATCATTCCATACTAGGCCCGTAGTATAAATCACTTGAACTAATAAAATCACAAACTATATATCTTACTCAATTGGAAAATTAGATATAATCGTATCAAGTGAAATTAAATAACTACATGTCTTATCCCTAAAAAAATGGGTTTTCTCCCTGAATTGGTTGATCTCTTTTGGAAAAGACCCCATTACCATATTACAACACACTAATAGTCCCATTTATTCCATTCACAAGTTAACAGATAAATGAAATACCTAGTGATAGGATTTTATAAAGACCCACCCTCAGATCCACTTACCTAGTTCCCTAGGCTCGTATTCCACATGGCCTTAGGATTTCCATCCAGTATGCTAGAGCTTTCTGCATAGTATTTTGTTTGTAAGTTAGTATGGTGTGGATTTTTTAAATAGTGGAAATAAATGTAATCATTTAAAAATCATTTATATAGGAACATAATCACAACCAAACAAAATCTATTGAAAAATAAAAAAACATACAATATGTAATGATATGTAAATAATAAATGTCATGTAAATAATATAACTATATTTGACTATATTCAGTACCATAAAGATTAAATGATAAATGAACATATATTAAATCCTAATGACCCCAATTCTTAATAGTTTCACACTCATTATGAACCTTCATATAAATAATTCAATCAATAAAATTAGTCACTTTCCAAAACCTATACATATAAAGTCATAGTAATAGTATCTTAGGTACACAATTCCCATGGAGGTGTGACCAGGGTGAGATTATAACTCAGAAGGCCACCTCCAATGATATCATTAAAATATTATTTTAATATGTGATTGAATTAGGTAGTTATATTAATGACTATTTTTTTAGATAACTAATTTATTATTATAGCAGATATATATTATCAAAATAAAAAAAATTGAAAACAAGAACTCATGCATTCACTTCGAGGTAAACCCTAACATTGGTTTATAACTTCTTTTTCAAAATATTAGAGTCTTAGATCATGTTATTTATCATAAATTATTTGTTTTCATTGTATAAAACAATTGAATAAATGTTTTCCCACAATTGATGGAATCTGTGGGGGTTAACTAGGAATTCCATCTCCATAAATCCAAATAAGAATAAAAGGAAGGGAAAACCTTTGAATTACACTAATGATAACTATAAATAATGAATCACACTGAAGTATTCAATTTTAAATAGAATGTCATTATTGAAATCCTTCACATGCAACATAGGAATTAAACTTAGTGTAATTAGGTTTAATATATAGAGCTCATCGCATGATATTCACCTAGGTATCCTATAGGGATCAACAATATTAATCTGCATAATTTTATAGACATAAATTCTTCTTGAATCTAAGGTAGATATATACCTAATAAATTATAAAAAGTAATATTATATGAATCATATGGGATTATCCTAAAATTAAATGTAATCATACCTATTTGAATCCATGTCTGTCCGCACACCATGGTATTCATGAGATTCACCTAGTATAATTCAACACACACTTATTACATCCCACAAAAGTATCATCTTTAAAAAATGGAGTCACAAGAATTCATTCCAACACAATAGTATATTAAGACACATTAATTTAAATATCATTAAATATCAAGAAAAAATATTCTAATAACTCAATTCATTAATCATGAGAAAATCCCCATGGTTCTACGTTTGGAATGTTTCTCTAAATTAACAATAAAGAAGTTTGAAATTCAAAAAACCTTATCCCATTAGATAAAAAAGTTCTCATTTCCAAATTTGAAAATTTTAAAAAATATTTACCACATACCAAGTACATTTTAAATCCAACTCTACTCTCATAATGATCATTTCCAACTACCAACATGTTATCCCTATATTGTAACATTTATATTTACAACATTGATGTTTGTTGAATACTATTTCACTATAATTGAACTAATTCACAAATCCATTTATAATAATTTCAAACAAAAGTGTCCCATTAACATATTCCATTTACCCTTCTATTGACAAGATTACCATGTAATTAGTCAAATACAAGGTAAAAATAATGGTCAATTCAATTATCTATGTGATTTATTAGAGATTATATTTCTAAATATCACACTATGTAATGGGAATTTTATGATTGAAGAAGAAATATTAAAATAAAACATTTATATTATGTTAATGAACCTATATATAGAAATTAAACAACAACAAAATTAATGAAATATTTTTTAAGGTAAATTTAAATTTATACAATATCTCAGATTACACGCAAACACCATGTTTGTAATTAACCAAAATATATTATTATTAATTTTATATGAACGAGAACATTATGGCTTACATTTTAAACACTTAGGTATGAATAGAAATATATAAAATTTAAATATCATTTATAATGGTTTTATATAAATAAATCAGATTTAAAAAAAATGTATTTAATTTTTTGTAATGTCTTTTTATGTGTTGAAAATAGATTTATCTCAAAAAATGATTTTAATATTTTTTTTGATATATAATATAATCAATTTATGACAACAATGTATATATTTTTTATTAAAAAAAATTTAATTTTAATTTTCATATATAAATTCTAAAATAATTCTTGGGTGAATTTTTTAGAATAATCAGATATGTTTAATTATATAAACCCTGCTCTTTATTACACAGTTAACATAATTTATTACATAAAACCTTCACATGATACAACATAGAAGATCAAGAGTTCTAGTATCTTTGGGTCTTAGAAACATTAAATAACAACTTAAAACATAAAACGCAACATCTTATTGAAAACATACATTATATGACCAATACATTCCCTCATACTTAAAATTTCATGGGATTACCTGAGGAAATACATAAGAAAAGTGTAATATATAAATATAAGTAAGGTAGTAAACAAATCATAACATTAAGATTACAATACATGTTAGTCAATAGGCATATCATTGGAGCATGAGTAAACCCTAATTGCACATGAAGCATAAGTAAACCCTTATTGAACTTGAATTAGAATGATTCAACACTCATTTCACATGACTTATCATGATACTATAATATACACAATGCATTGGAGCTCTATTAGGGAACACCTTTCTTAAACATTTCATTTTACGCATAAGTGTTCCACATGGAACATATAACATGGAATAAATAAACATCAGAAGTTATTCCATGTTTATGAAATGAGTAATACATACAAGAAATTACCATTCAATATATATATTTTCATAAAGGTGAATAGCCTTTATAGACACATGGATATGGTATTCACTACATAATGATATTTTCTTGGAAAATGATGTGCAATTTCAGCAGCATAACGGCGTGACATAAGAATTCATAAAAATGGTTGATGAGAGAGAAATGGGTTTCTCATAATATGTACATTAAATGGATATTAAGGGGTGTCATATAGATACATGTCCCAACAAATTTAATAGAATTTAGATATGTAATACAAAATAATTTCTTGAATGTAAATGAGGAGAGAGAAATTCCTTACGGAATTTCATCATGGTAACAGGTCTACATGGGAGGCATTAATGAGGGAGAAAGGGGATCTAGAATTATTAAAACCCGAATAGGGAAGTATAGGGGAGTTGAGAAATAATACACCAAATTTTTTAATTGAATATGAAAGGGAATAACAAAATAATGAAACTTGGACATAAATAAGGAAAGTGAGAATCCCTTTCTTTGATGTTTGATACCAAAGGATTGGGAGGGGCTTGAGAGAGACTTCATAAGAGCTTATGGTTCCTTGGGAGGATTACAGAGAGAGGAGGGAATATTTTTGACGAACTCTAAATTATTTTAGTGAATATGAAGTGGGACCTTGGGTGGTTTTATACAGGAAAAGAGAGGGAATTCTTTATTATTTAGGTTTGGGACACCAGACATTAAACTAATCAAAACCACAAATCAAAACATGGTTTTTTCCCATTGTTTTTTCCAAAGGGGAGTGTAAAACAATATTTTATAAGGAAAATTTCTGAAATTCTTAAAACCATAGGGTTGCTTATGTGGAAGTGAGTCACACTCTCAAGGAAATCAATTTAAAAAAACTACAATGTTTTATATGTCTTGAAAGGCCCACTAAAGCATTATAAAATGAATAAAACAAACCTAAAATCACATTATTTTAATGGTAAAACATATATTTTACAATATTAATGTTTATATTATTTTATTAAATCACTATTGGGTAATTATGATGTCATAAAAACATTATATATTTAAATGGTATTTAATTTTTACCCAAAAATTCGTCAGTCTTAGAAAATTATGAACAATTCACCATTTGATAATTTCGATATACTGATTCCAAAAATTGTATTCATTTTATATAAATAATTTTCTAAATATGGGAATTATTGCTTTTAAAATAAAAAATGACATTTATTGAAAATTCATCGGTTCTGACAAAGACAGCTACCAAACCTTAATAAAAAATTACAATTGCATTCATAAAAATTATATGATCATTTATACTTAATAAAAATTAATTAAATAATAATAGTAATATTTTATTTGAATATTATTTAATGAAAAATCCATTAATTTTTCAAAATTAACTAAAAATACTATTTGTGCTTTAAAAACTGTTTACATAGTAACAATAGTAAAATGAATGTATATTAATTTTTATATACAAAAATAATGCACATAATCATAGTGTTAGAGTATTGTTACATAAACCCTTATAACACCTTCATAATACTGAAGGGTAAGGTGTTCAATAGTTATAGAATCGTGGGGTGGCTTGGATAACATCGATCGGGTGGTAATCTCTATCAACTTCCACTCCTCCCAAAGGCGGCTCCATTCGAACTTAACATGTTGAAGCTCAGCTTGGTCTTGGTCAACAACAAAGCCCAATGATTCCACCTTATTTTTGAGATCCAACAAATGGGTTGTATACAGGGAAATTCTACTGGATATGGCCATCGCTTCCTTTTTCTTAGTAAATTGGATATGTTAAAGCCCTATATTTATACTAATCATGTGATCATTGTTCAACGACTATATTAGAAATAGTCAAAATTCGTAATGGTATTTTAAAAATTCAAAAAAAAAAGACTAGAGAAGTTCATATTTTATATAACCATTTTACATAATAATACACTTAATTAGATCAAGAGGAAGTTTCATTAATGAATGTTTGGTTCATTACAATCTTCCCCCCTTAAGAAATTTTTCCCTCGAAATTTCCTTCTCCCAAACTAAAACAGATGGGGGTAACATTTCTTCATCACTTACTCTGATTCCCACGTCGCTTCTTCAAACTTGTGGCTTTTCCACAGCACTTTGATGAGGGGTATTGCCTTATTTCGTTGAACTTTTTCTCTATGATCTAAGATCTTCAATAGTTGCTCCTCATAAGAAATATCATCATCTAGTTGTACTACCTCTGAAGATAGTACATGTGAAGGTCCTAGTATGTACTTATTTAAGATAGATACATGAAATACATCATGTACTTTGGTCATGGTAAGTGGAATTGCTAGTCAATAGGCCATAGCCCCAACACGATCAAGAATCTTGAAGGGGCCGATGTACCTTGGACATAACTTCCCCGTTTTCCAAACCTCATGACCTTCATCCACTGAGATAATGTAACACCCCAAGATTTTATGAAAAAATATTCTCTTAATTTCATTTATGTCTTGTGTTGTAAGCTACAACAAGATTACCTTGCTCTATACGCAACACCGTATGAGCTTGCAGTATACACAACACTATTCTTGGATCATGTTACACACAATTTTGATAGTAGTTATTCTACGAAACATTGAGTGTATATATATATATATATTCACTGTATAAATAAAATATGGTTGTATTCTGTTATACTAAACAACGGAAGAGTTTCACAACACACAACCCTGACTTGTCTTGCATTACACGCAATCGCGACCTTCCTCGATAGCGTGTGTTGTACGCAAAAACGGGTTTTACAAAACAACGATATATTATTATAATATTATTATGAACTAGATGTTATGAATAGTATTAACTAAATTTTTTATTTTATAACATTATTATTTATCTTAAACATTTTCTAGAACATGGTATAAGAACAAAATAAATTTTTCGAGTAAAATAAGTATTTTTCAAAAAATGCAGTTTTGCCGCCTTTTGATGGAGCACCCACTTTAAATCTAGTTTTTGACATGTTTATAAGTTCAATTTTACAAAATAAAATTATTATTTTGAATCATGGTATAAAATTTTACCTTGGATGATTTTTTCATATTATTCTGATAACTTTCATATTTTAATGAATAGTAAAAACATGCTATATTTTAATTAAAAATAAATTTTTTGATCATAATAACTTATGTGATTAAATTATAATATTTAATGGTTTAAAATTATAAATATAATATTTTTTTACCATTTAATATAATTTATGTCATTATCCTTGATTTTACATTGAATCCGTAGGTTAAATAAATTCAATCTTTTGCAATGTTTTAAACAAAAACCAGTTTTCTTTCAAAAACGGGATTAATTTTAATTTATTTTCTGAAACTTATATGTATTTAATTTGGAAAAATTGATTCCATATTTGGAATCAGTGGGTCCAAATTATATTAATAGACTACTTTTTATTTTTGGGCATTATGAATAGTAACTACGGTAAATTTTATTTACCATATTTAAAGGTAAATCAGGTAATTAAGGGTAAATATAAGATTATAAAATTACCCTAACACCTTCAAAAATCCTATTGGATAACTAAAAGTCGACTAATATCACCTAAGGGTCGGATTAGAATCATTTAATGGACTTTGTTCCAAGAAAATAACTTAATTATTATTTAAACCAAAGAAAGCGACAACATGTCACTCTCTTAAATCTTATAAGTATATTAATTTTAATTTAGTGATAAACTTCATGAAACTTAGAAAATTAATAGTCTACAGAAATATAATGAAATTATCTACATCATATGAATTTATTTATAATTTTTAGGGATTAAATAATTATCATTAATTGTGACACAATAGTGATGCAGAAATTGTTTATCTAGTGAAAAATCAAGAATACAGTTTTTATTAAACTAATAGTGACCATAAAAGGCACAAAACCCTGACAAAAACATATTTTTCATGTAAATTAAAACCATAATCATCCAATGGTAGAGTATTTGACCATTTGGATCCTTATAAAAGCGATTATGACACTTATATTCTTTTATTTTAAATGATGCCAAAGTTGTCACCTTCATAATTTAGTAAATATAACAATTTAAATATTGTGATTTTAAGATGATAAATTATATTAAAAGTATTATTGTGAAAGTTAATATATTTATCTTCATCATAGGATTTTATTTTTAGTTTTTATGCAAGAAAATAAGTATATTAAATAATTATTAAAAAATGATGTAGTAATTATTTTATTAACAGATAAACCAAATAAATGTTTTTAAAAATAATAAAATAAATATTATATAAACTATTTAATGTTCTACAATACTTTTCTAGATACATATGACCTTCTATGAATCTATTAAAGCTTTTATTTCGAACATATCTTCTGTATATATTTTAATTAAATTCAAATAAATGAATAGTGTCAAAATTGACACTATTGTTATTTTATAAAAATAACATATTATAAAATTGTTTAAAAATCACAAAAATATTAAAAAATTATAAATATAAATTTATATGTTATAAAATGTTATAAAGTATCCAATTATGGACAATTCACAACAAATCAGTAATTATTTTTTATAATTTAAAATTTAGAATGTTATTACCACAAATAAAATTAAATTGATTAAATAAGGATAAATCAAGTTGATAATGTTGAAAATAAATTCCTAACAAGTCTAAATTTTATTTTTTGATGATATTACAACCCTATCGCATCTAATATTTTTATATGAGTCATTTTTTGAGGTTTTTATGTGGGGATAGATTTATTATAAATTAATATTTTTAAGATTTCCAAAGGAGCCCCTCTCCTCCCTTATAAAAGGGAACATCCTCCCTCTCTTCCTCAGACCACTTTTAGCCTTCAATATCGGTCAAACCCTACAAATATATCATCTACACTTCCCTAAAAACATCCTAGAGGTCCTGGTCTTCTTCAAAGGCAAATTTTAGTTCCTTAAGAGGAGGTATCAAAGATGCGCTTCAAAGAAGAGGTAATGTTCGTTACCGATTCTTTCAACTTTATCTCTTCTTCCACTTATTATTCTTTAGTTGTTTCATTATGAAGTAATAACATCAGTATCAATAATATACTGATATGTTATTATAAGTATGAAACAACCCTATTTCACCATCTATCCATCCTATGGAAAACGAAATCACCGCGCGTGCGTACGTACGGAATACCGTCTCTACGCCGTGGTGTAATCTATTTTTCCAACACCACCTTACTTGGATGGGTATAATGGTGTAAAGAATAACTATACATAGTTATTATATCATCATAATGATTCTTATATATTTTATAATCCACTCCAATTCAATTCAATAATTATGGGAACGATATCATTACTCGTGCGTACGTACGGACTACCGTCTCCACGACGCGGTGAGATTCATTCTGAATGATTAACCATTCCTGAATGATTATAAAGTATATATAATAAGTAATAATGAAATATATGACATTATAATGATACTTTATTTAAGTTTACATAAATATATATATGTATTTCATCCACTTAATTCCATTCAAATCAATAAGGAAACGAAAATAGCGTTCATGCGTACGTACGGCCCACCATCTCCATGAACGGTGTATTTCATTCCTTTTATCGATATATAATATATATGTATATGATGAATATGTATTATATATAAATCATGTTTTACATTATTTAATTATTTAAATCGTGATATAATTAATAATATCAAGAACGACAAGTCGAAACATATACGATAAATGAAATGATTTTACCCAAAATGCTGCTTTTACATGGAATTTACAAAAGAACGGGTAATATAAAGTCATAAGTGAAACATATATGATATCATAACAATGAATATTATTATTTAATGAGTCAATGACATTATTTAAATCATTATACAGGAGGTTCGGATACATACGAATCATATCGGACCTAAGTTAAGGGATAATTTTCCAAATCTCATTTTTATCCGAGATTGATTATTCATAAGTATTTACTAGGGTTATTGTTATCATCCATGTCCATGTTTTATAAAATTGTTTTCATATATGTTTAAAGTCCTTTTAACCAATTTTTGACTTTTACTACATGGTATGTAAGGAATCTTTTTTTTACCATACGAGGTACTTTTTGACTTTTCTGACAAAAGTACGATAAAATGTTATTTTTTAACTTATACGGTGTGAAGGGATTTTTACGGTTTCATAACGCCTCATTTTCATGAGGCTTACTATACATTATTTTATTATTATTTTCAACAAAATACTTTTATTTTAAAAGTCCGTGGCATTTTTTGAAAATAAAATGATTTTGGAGAAGAAAGGATATTTTCCTCAATAATTCATTTCAAATGTTTTATCAAAACCATTTTCTATCTAAGATGACATTATTTCATATGTGTATGTTTCAAGTTTAATGTATCTATGATTTAAATGGTTTCACTTTTCTTATGATGAAATGTCCATTTGTTTTATATTGATTATGAGATGATGGAATGATGTTTATGAAACCCATTTTATTCTCTAGTTTATGATGAATGTTTTAAGTTTATTTTGTGGCACTAGTAAAAATGATTTCATTATGAGATGGGTGGGACCTATATATACCTCCAATGCATTGGGTAAAGATTTATATCTCATGAGATAGAAATGGCTGGAACGGTAAGTTAAATCGGTTTAGTAATACAGGACTGGAATGAGAAGTGAACTCGAGTCAGAAAGGGACTTTGTACAATAAGATGGTCTTGGAAGCAATTCCTTGGCTAATATGGAAATCATATAATGTGTTTAATGGTTTCCACAATTACATGTTTTATTACCCTGCTATTTTATCATTCTTAATGTTTCTTTATGATCTATACCTTACGTACTTCCATGTTTTATGTCATTTCTCAAGATTTTGATGTTTAAACATTATGTTCATGTTTTTTGTTAAAATGTATATGGTATGTTTTATTTTATCCATGCTTACCCTTACTGAGCATTTCAGCTCACCCTTTTTATTTTTTATTATCCCCCAGGATTAAAAGAATGGTTTTAGGTAAGGAAACAAAAAGTGTAAGATCTTTATGGGAGATAATGAAGAACTTTCACCACGATTAGAAGATTACGTTCCGAGTTTCCAAAGACACTAAACTATTACGGTCCTTGTGTGTCTGTTTTTGTTATGTATTGAGTATTCTGCAAAAGTAATGTAATGTTCATGTACATCAAGCTTCAGGTCTCTACAGATAAGCGCAAAAACACCATGTCTCCAACTTTGAACTCAAGGTCTCATCGACGGTTATTTACATAACTCTTCTTTCAACTTTGGGCTTCCCTGATATACTGCTAAATGGTTTTCACATTCTCCACTATTTCATAAACCATTTCAGGTTATAACAGCTTACGATCAATGACTTCATCTCAACACACTAGTGTTCTAGAGCTTTTCCCATAAAGGGTTTCATATAGTTCCATGTGGATGCTCAAGTGGAAACTTTTATTATAGGATAATTCAACTAGTGGAAGATGTTGGTCCCACCCTCCATTGAAAACCAAAGAACATGATCTTAACAAATCTTCTAGTTTCTGAATATTTTGCTCAGATTGGCCCTCACTTTAAGGATGATAGGTTGTACTGAAGTTCAATTTAGTTCTTAGAGCATGTTGGATACTATTCCCAAACATTGAGGTGAATGTTGGATCATGATCGGATACAACAGATAGTGGTACTCCTTTCAGCCTTACCACTTCTTTGATGTAAATCCCTGCAAGTTGATCTAATGAGAAGTATTCTAGAATCACGATAAAGTGATTTGTATTCATAAGACGATCCTCAATGACCCATATATCATTTTTTCTTTTGTATTTTCTTAGAAGTCCAGTGATAAAGTCCATGGTAATTTTTTCCCACTTCCATACTGGTATGGGTAATGTTTGCATCATCCCCTTAGACTTTTTCCGCTCAACCTTCACTTGTTGACATACCTGGCACTTTGATGTATATTCACCAATCCCCCTTTTCATATTTTCCCACCTAAAGTTCTCTATAAGATCTCAATACATCTTTATTCTCCCTAGGTTAATATAGAAGGTTGAGCTATGCGCGTCATCCAGAATCTCCTTCCTTATCTTTGTATCAGATGGTACACATAATCGTGACCCAAATTTCACAATTCCATTTTTTTCAACCATGATCTATGAGGATTTCCCATTTCTAATAACTTCCACCCTTTTCATAATTTCCACATCTTTTCTTTGAGCATCCATTATTTTCTATATGTGGGAAGGTTGAGAAATAATTTGAGAAAGGATTGATGATGTTACTCCCTTATTGAGTCTCATTTCCATCCTATGAAAATCTAAGAAGATTGGATTATTATCAATTCTCATCAATGATAGAATCACTAGATCATTTCTACTTAGAGAATCTACCACCTTGTTTGCTTTCCCAGGGTGGTAATGAATTGAGAAGTCATAATCCTTGATGAGTAATATCCATCTTCATTGGTGAATATTAAACTCTTTCTGGGAGTATTTATATTAGAGGATCTGGTGATCAGTATATATCTCACACTTCTCCCCATAGATATAATGCCACTTGATTTTCAATGTAAAGATCACAATCGCAAACTATAGATCATCTGTGGGATAGTTTTTCTAAGGGATTTTTATCTTCCTTGAGGTGTAGGCTATCACATTATCATTCCTCATCAACACACAACCCATGACCTTCTTTAAAGAATCACTAAATACTATAAAAAGTCATCTACTCATGGGTAATGTGATCACAGGCATATTGATGAGCCTCCTTTTAAACTACTTGAAGATATATTCACATTCATCATTCCAAGAAAACATTACTCAATTTTGAGTTATATTGGTAAGAGGGTTATACAATCATGAACAATTTTTCACTAATCAGTGATAATATCCAGCTAACCCCAAGAAGCTATAGATATATGTTACCAATTTTGGCCTCGTCCATCACTCAATTGTAGCTGTCTTGGAGGGATCCACTGATATCCCATTTCTTCTGATGACATGACCAAAAAATGAAACCTCTATCAACTATAACTCACACATGTTGTACTTTTCATAGAGCTTCTCCTTTCTTATGTTCTATAGTACTGTCCTTAGATACTCCTCATGATCCTTTTTGGTTTTGGAGTATATTATAATATCATCTATAAAGACTACCACATATTTGTCATGGTAATATCTAAAGACTCTATTCATCAAGCCCATGAAGATTTTTGGGGAATTAGTGAGTCCAAAATGCATTACTATGAATTCATTGTGCCCGTATCTTGTACGAAAAGCAATCTTGGGGATATCATCTTTCATCACCTTTACTTGATAATATCCCAACCGAAAATCTACCTTGGAGAAGTATTGTGCTCCACGTAGTTGATCGAACAATTCATCAATTTGTTAAAGAGGATAATTTTTCATTATTATAATTTTGTTGAGATCATTATAATCAATGCAAAGGTGCATTGACCCATCCTTCTTCTTAACGAAAAAAAATTGGTGCACCCCATGGTGAAGCACTTGGGCGTATAAACCATTTATCCAAATTCTCCTGTAGAAGTTTCTTTATCTCCTCAAGCTCCACACTAGCCATTATATACAGATTCATGGATATTGGAAATTCCCTAGGTATAAGATCAATTGAGAATTAAACATCCATTCTAGGAGGAAGACCTGGAAATTCCTCGGGAAACACATCAGTGAATTCCCTCACAATACACATGTCTTCATGGATGGTTGAATCCTTAGACACAATCATCTAAGCTAGATAAACATTCTCATAGGGAAGTAATATCCATGCTTGAGATGATGGAACTAAATAATATTCTTCCTCCTTCTTGCACTTGTATAGAATTGGGGGTCGATTCTCCACATGGAGAGTGATTTTCCTCTCACAACAATTAATGTTGCATCTATATAAGGAAATCCAATACATTCTAAGAATTGCATCAAACTCCAACACATGGAGTATTATGAGGTTATTTGGGATGTTCAATCCCAAAATTATGATAGGGTAGGATTTATATTCATGGGATGCAATGATTTCCCAATTTTATGTACTCACTGAAATCTTTACTTCCATGATTTGTGGTGATGTTGGGACTGTTCTACTAAAAATTTAGGATATAAAAGAATCCGCAGAACCAAAATCATAAGTATGTTCTCTATTAATGAATGAATAATTGCATACCTATCACCACTTCATTTTCAGGGTTCACTTCGGTGGTAGTGATAGAAAAAGCTCACCCTTGCTGCCTTGGAGGTTGTTAGTTACCTCCGAAAAACCTTGTATTAGGGAACTGATTTTCAAGATGTCCTAGTTTTTTATACTTGAAGCAATGAATAATGTGTTGAGAGTTGAATGGAGTGTTCCTATCCTTGGTCACAGACGTGGGTTTTTCTTGTCAGTAGTTAACAGCAAGGTGTCCTTCTCTTCCACACGTAAATTATTTCCTCATCCCCTTCAAGCAATTTTCGAGGTGATTCTTTCCGCACCTTTGGCAAGTAGGATGTTGGATTTTCTTAGCACCGTTGGATTTATCCATCAGACTGCTAGAATTGAATTCCACCTTACTCTTCTTATCCCCATGATACCCCTGGTATTCTTCGATCTCTATTTCATCCTTGATGTCACATCGGACAATTACCTCATAGATTTCGAAGTCACGGATCACCAGGGCTTTCCGCAGGTTAGGTTTAAGCTGACCAAAGAAATGGTCAACCTTGGATTCGGGGGTAACGACAAAGCCAGAGGTGTATCATGAAAGCCTTTTGAAGTTTTCCTCATACGCTCTGATAGATTCGTCATATATTTTCTTGAGGTTAAGGAATTAACTTTCCATATTAATCTGGAGGGTGTGCAGAAAATATTTATCAAAAAACATCTTTCGTAAATCATTCCATTACAATTCCTAGATCTCCACCTCAGGATTCATATTTTCAATCAATTTCCACCATTGATCAGCTTCACCCACTATACGATAATCAGCTAGGAGAACCTTCTCTTGTTCCAAACATTGAAGGATCGAGAAGATCTTTTCAATGTAGTTGATCTATTTTTCAGCGATTGATGGATTAGATGATCAAATAAAAGTAGGAGGCCATTATCTCATAAAGCTCTCGATAGATACTTGTTCATTTTTAGGGGGGTTGAATGTTCCTATTGAACCTTGTTTCTATTCAAAGATTTTTTTTAACTGAGATAGTATTGTGACAAAGTTTACGATTCCCGCTCCCATCAGATTGAGGATCTCATTAGAAAATTCATCGCATTCACCATCACATCAGTAGTTTGCCTGATTCCTCCTATTACCAGTCATTGTCTTGAATAAAAGAAAAGTTAGGGGTAACACATAAAGGTAAATCAAAATAAAAAAAATGGATGTCTTGTAAATTACTTTTATTTCCTTATCTTATGAATCTATAAGCTTCAATCTATGTTATCCATGATATAATTTTTAACATGTATTCTTAGAGGTATTTTTTTAAATTCCCTTAATAATGATTCATACTAATATTGTTAATTTACCAAATAATATCCCCCAAGATTGTCATAACCAAGAGTGCAGCAAGGCCAGTTGTTGTGTACCAAGATACCCCAGGTCAAGCCCAAAACTCCTTGTCAGTGTTTTCACTCCTGGGTATATCTATGGTAGAGCTGCCTCTACCTGCTCGTATCCAGACATGGATGTATTAGCTTGATAAACATCATACTCAATACTCACTAAAAAATAGGGATTTTTTTTTCATACTTAGTCTAGTCTCTAAGGCTTTACTATTTTTTTCTAATCATAATTCCAAAAAACTAAACCTATCCTTTGTTACCAACTATATCAACCATTCTATTTATTACACACATAACATAATTTATTACATAAAACCTTCACTTGATTCAACATTGATGATTAAGAGGTCTAGTGTATTTATGTTTTAGTAACATTAAATAACAACTTAAAATATAAAATACAGCATCTTATTGGAAACATCCTTTACATGACCACTACATTCCCTCATACTTAGCATTTCATGGCATAACCTGAGGAAATGAATAAGAAAAGGGTGAGTTGTAAAGCCCAGTAAGGGGGTAAAAAAAGAATAAAATGAATATTAAAATAAATTTTCGTCAATATTAAAATTAGTGGAGTGAAAGAGAAACATAAACATAAAGGAATTATAAAGCATGATAATCATAACAAGGAGATATGGAAACAAAATTTAACATGCATGAGCCAAGGCTCATTGCATATGGAGCATGAGTAAACCCTCATTGCACAGGAAGCACGAGAAACCCGCATTGAACTTTAATTATCATGATTCAACACTAATTTCACATTATTTATCATGATACAATACTTTAACCAATGCATTGGAGCACTATTAGGGCGTACCCTTCTTAAACATTTCATTTCATGCATAAATGTGCCCCATGAATCATATAACATGGTATCAATCAACATCATATGTTATTACAATATTAAGGAATTTGTAATAAATACATGAAATTACCATTAAATATGTATATGTGAATAAAGGTGAATACCCTTGATAGAGACATGGGTATGGTATTCACTACACAATGATCTTGGCTTGGAAAAACGAGGTGCAATTTCGGCAGCATAACGTTGTGATATAAGAATACATAAAAATGGTTGATGAGAGAGAAATGGGTTTCTCATCATATGTACATGAAATGGACTATAAGGGGGTCATATAGATTCATGTCCCAACAAATGTAATTGAATATAGATATGTAATACAAAAGAAATGGTTGAATGTAAATGAGGAGAGAGAAATTCCTTACGGAATTTCAGTATGGTAACTGGTGTACATAGGAGGCATTAATGAGAGAGAAAGGGGATATATAATTATTAAAACATGAATAGGAAAGTATTGGGGAGGTTGAAAAGAATACCCAAACATTTATAATTGAAAATAAAAGGTCATGACATTATAAGGAATATTGGACATAAATAAGGAATGTAAGAATCCCTTACATGGAAGTGTGATCCCAAAGGATTGAGAGGGGATTGAGAGAGACTTCTTGGGAGCTTAGGGCTTCTTGGGAGTATTCTAGAGAGAGGAGGCCAGAGGTTAGACGAGCTTTAAAGGCTTTGAGTGAAGATGAACTGGGAGCATGGGTGGGATTATATAGGAAAGGAGAGGGAATTCTTTATTATTTTGGTTTGGGACACCAAACATTAAACATATCAAAACCAAAAACCATCCAATGTTTTTTACCCATGGTTTTTTCAAAAGGGGAGTGGAAAAAAATATTTTATAAGTCCAATTTCCTAATTTATTAACATAATAGGGTTTTTATGTGGAGCTCAGTCACACTCTCAAGGAAATCAATTTATAAAAACAAAAATGTTTTATAATTATTGAAGGGTCCACTAAAGAATTTTAAAATGAATCAAACAAACCTAAAATCATATTATTTTTATGGTAAAACATATATTGGCTGAGAATAATGTGTATAGTATTTTATTACATCACTATTGGGACATTATGGTGTCATAAAACACATTATTTATTTAAATGGTATTTAATTTTTACCAAACAATTCGATTGTCCTAGAAAATTATGAAAAATTCACTATTGGATAATTTCAACATCCTGATTCCAAAAATATAATTCCTTTTATCTAAATAATTCTTTAAATATTTGAGTTTTCACTTTTAAAAAATCCAACATTTTTTCAAAATTCATGAGTTTTGACAAAGACAGCTTTCAAACCTTAATTAAAAATTACAATTGCATTCGTAAAAATTATATGATAATTTATACTTAATAAAAAGTAATTTAATAATAATAATTTTTTATTAAAATATTATTAAATTCAAAAATCCATTAATTTATCAAAATTAACTAAAAATGAAATTTTTTCTTTAAAAACTATTTATATAGTAACAATAACAAAATGAATGTATATTTATTATTATAAACAAAAATAATGCACATTATCATAGTTCTATGTTATTGTTACATAATCCCTTATAACACCCGCATATGACCAAAGGGTAAGGTCTGCGATGGTGACAGACTCTTGGGCTAGCTCATATAACATCCCTCAGGTGGTAATCTCTTTCAACATCCACTTCTCCCGTGGGCGGTTCCATTCGGGCTTAATATGTTGAAGCTCAGCTTGGGATTGGTCAAGAGCGAATCCCAATGATGCCACCTCCATTCTGAGCTCTAAAAAATAGGCTTCATATGGGTAAGTATAATGGACGAGTCCATCTCATCCTTTGTATGAGTAAATTGGATTTGTTAAAGCCTTATATTTATACTAATCATGTGATCACTGTTCGACGACTATATTAGCAATGGTCCCAATTCTTAATGGTATTTTAAAAAGCCAAAATCATAAGACCAAATAAGTTCATATATTATATAACAATTTTACATAATAAGACATTTAATCATATCAATAGGAATTTTCATTAATGAATTTTTGGGTCGTTACATTAATTTTTTAGTGAATAGTGAAAATACTAATTCTTAAAAAAACATTGATTTTCATAGAATGAATTTGAAATATTACATCTTGTTTAAGACAAATTCAATGTAAAGTATGTTCATTTTTATTTATATTAATCAAAATTAGTTCATTGGTGTAAATTTCATATATAACTTTGATATAAAATATTTTTAATCTTTTGAATAATTGGTCTTTGGAAAACCACTATTTTTTCACATCAATTGGTTTAATCTTAAATACAAATTTCCCACTTATATGGTTATAATTTCATAATATGAATTCCCAATTTTTTGTAAGAATAATTAATAATATATAGTATGGTCTTTTTTATTTTTGATAACAATTTCTATTAAAAATAGTAAAAATTAATTATCATGGTTATCGTTTAAACGAGTTTACTCAGGGTTATACTAAAATTGCATGGGGTAAAATGACCACAAAACTTGTCAAACACACATTATATTGGAATATTTTGACCTTATAAACTGTAATAATAGTTAATGGTCAATTTTGGATCCTTGTGTCATGTAAAAAATGTGGGCATGCTTTATTATTTTGAGAAATTCAATGTGGGTCCTCTCCCCATCTAACAAAAGGCCACCGCGTATCCTCACTCATTAAAATATCCAAAACCATTAGATTGTGGGAATAAAATATCATTCATTACTTATATCCAAAAATAATTGAGGTAAAAGTGATATTCGAATGAAAATCATGTTAGGAAATTAGTAAAACCAAAATAGGTTATTAGGAAAATAGTTTAAGATTATAAATTATCATTTTTAACATATTCTTATAAATCCATAAAAAATAATTCAACTATGAAAATTTATATATAATATTATGAAACTGAAAATTATATTTTATTATTTTAATTTCAAAAACTATATTCATATGATATTCTATCAAATATTAAATAAAACTATCGGTCGTATGTATAGATTACTAGCGCCTCACCAAGTGATGCTATTTTTTTCAATTATCCCAACTCATGGATGAATATAATTATGAATTTATTTATTATATATGATATTATTTAGATTATTATATTTTTATATTTTTAATTCAATTTATGTCTTCTTACCTACCAACCTAGTGAAAATTAAAAACAGCGCTTGTGTGTACGACACACTACATCTTCACAAACCGATGTGATGTGTTTTTAATTTATATTTTGCATGGATGGTAATAGGGATATATTAAATGAATATATATAATATTTTTCTAAAATAATAACATTGTGAAAAATATATCACACATACCATATTACCTTTAATTCCATTCAGGATATAAAAGGACCTTTTATGTGTATCGTTGACTACCGCCCCAGGAAGCGATGTTATTCATTTTACACTAATGATATTCATGGGAGGTAATATATTAACTATATTGAATATAATATATATATATACTAAAATTTATTATGTAATAATTTTATATTTTATTATAGTCCAATCATTTCATTCATTAATAAAATGTATATCATTTCTATGCATGCATACGGCTTACCATATCTGTGAACGGAGTATTTCATTGTATATTTATAAAATTTATGGATTAATATAGATAAATATATAATGAATATATAAGATATTTATATCATGGTTAAAAATATTTTTATTGTGGAACAAAAATCAAATTTAGATGATGAAAAATTAAAAAATGGAAACATTTGTGAAAAACAATGCACTTATTACCCAAAACACGATTTTAGCAATAATTTATTGAAAAATGGGTAATAAAAGGTCATAAGTGATAATTTATGGTATTATATATGTACCAATGATTATATAAAATATTTATATTAAACTAATATTTATTATACATGAGGTTTTAATGTTTATGAAGGAATTCGAGACTTATTGTAAGGGATTCCATTACTATTCCAACTTCTATGAGATAATTGTCTTATTCCTGACCAATTTAATTTATGTGGTATATATACTACCCATTAAATTATTTTATGATTATATTCATAAAATATTTTGTGATATTAATTTCTTTTTTATGATCCATCATTCTTGGGGGGTTATGGTTGAAGTGTTACCAAATAGTTAAAGTGTTTTTATATGAAATTCAATTCTTTGAGTCTTAATTTATGTTATATACTTATCTTATTCTATGTTATATATATATTTAACCTTTTACAAGATAAATCATTATTATAATACTATTAATTATATTCAATTATTCATTTTATTCATTTTATTTTATTCATTAATGGTTCTTATGATTAAAATTAAAAAAAATTAGTAAAGGGTTGATATTACAATCTTTTTTTTTTGTCATGGTTGATTAGGATTGTGTTTCAAAGAAGAAAAATTATGTTTTATCCCCAATTAAACTAATGATTCTATAATACTATTTTTATTTGTTGAGAACACATTTTTTTCTATTAATTTTCCTCTCATTATTTACTCATGATTCCAAATTAAATTGTTTTAAAGAAAACTTATAGTTATTTCTATCTTCTTTCAAAAATACATTGTTATTTAATATCAATAATTTATTAAAATTATTTTTAAAATGTTTTAATGTTACTATTGTAATTTTTGTAATCATATTATCCCTCTTTTACTTTTTAAACTATGTTTTAAAATGAGTATTCATATAATTTTCAAGATAAGGAATGTTTTTCTTTTTCTTAAAACTAGAAATGAATTAGGGTTTTAACATATCTAATATTTTCCCCCTTCATGTAAAGTAAATGTTTTAAAGACACATTTATTAGTTTCAATGTGTTTATTAATAGAAAATTATTTACTATTTTTAATGAATTTATTTTTTTTAAAGGTTATTTTTTAAAAAACCTCATGGAATGATCTATGTTATTTTTCTATAAAATTATTTTTCCATTTAAAATGATATCCTTTGATGATAATTATTCAATATTTGGGATATAATTAAATTATAACATCTTTATTCCTTGGTTATATGGTTTATGTTTCTGATGAATATATTTTTATGAAACTCATTCCTTGTTAATTGGTTGTGATATAATAAATTGAAAAATTAATTTTGAGACCCATTTACATTATAAGGGTTATTATATAATGTAATATTTTCTTTGATTTTGATTTGATAAATGATTTATGATCTTGTGGAACAATAATCTATGGATACTTTGAATGGTGGGACATGTATCTCGCACTAATTCCTTAGTTAGATATTATTGTTTTATGTGCATATTGTGTATAAGAGAGGTTATCCCATTCCCAAAATAGTGCTCACAAGAGGCCATCAAATGCTTGAAAGTGTATATAAGGGAGGTTATCCTAAGACCAAATCTGAAACATGGGTGGTTATCTAAATACTTTCATGTTATGAATATATTGGGGGATATTTGTAATTTTACATTTTTTATGCTTATATATATGAAAAAAACAATTTATTATGATAATGTCATGATCACATAGATCATGACCCCTAATTCCATTATGATTCATATCTTATGTACTAAAATTAATATTTCTATGACTCACATTTATGATATATGATATGTAGGGTATTGTTTTCAATTTTTACACTCTTGCTCTTATACTCATATTCTAATTATATATTTATATAATCATTTTTTACCATTACAGATAATCTAATCACACACATTATTATGTTTCCATTACCTCAGATATGAATAATTGTATTATGTATAATATTTCAATGAAGAGTTCTATTCATGAGGAACAATGTGGGAGATGATATGGAACTCTTATGAAACCGTTTTCTTGGTATTAATCTATTTTTAAAGCACTATACCATTATAAACATTAGGAGTATGATGGAGAAATTGAATTAAAATTAATGAAACATATTTAATACATATGTATGAAAATATTGGGTTGTTATATTTGGTATCATATGCATGGTTTAGTTAACCCTTAGAAACTAGGATAAAAAACTAAAAGTGAAAACCCTTATGAATATCCTAAGTATTATGAAATATCACAATGTTTTGTTAACAAAATTATTATTAGGTTTACCAAGAAATAAATCCCTATATAGATACTATAAGTGAATGTTGTTCTAGAACATATTTACATAAGGAAAATTATTTGATAAAAGCACATCAGGCGTGACTTTAAAATTACTTGGTATTGACAATAGGCCTTCTTGTGTAACTGGTTTGAGACTCCCGATGGATATTATATGGATAATTTACATTTTATTTTAATACCATAATTATTTATTTGAGTATATGATAACCATGAGTACCCTAGGTAAAAACATATGGGTCATGCAATTAAAATAATGTGTCTTTATTTAGGCATCATAAAAAACATTCCATAACTATGTGTTTCCCAATATGATTATAATTTCTCATGTAATGAATTTTGGTTTTTGTCAATGTATGAAAATTAAAGTATCCTTATTAATTCTAAATGAAATGGAAAATTCAAAATTTTCCTCATGATAAAAAATAGTTACATGTGACTGTATAAGAAATAACATTTCAATAATCACACAATTTTTTCATGACATGAATCATGATTAACAACCAAATGAGAAAATCAAAGAAATCATTATATTGATAACTTCATTAAGAAAAATAAATCATCTTTTAGTTATCTATGTGATATAATAGTTCATAATGAATAGAATAGTACTACAAAAAATATATTTTATATTCTACATACCTGACAACATGATAAATTAAATTTGTGTTTCTATCATTCAGAAGATGAATCAGATCGTGGAAAAACTCTCATCAAGAATATTATGCAACAAGATTAAATTTAATCCTTTTAGTGGAAGTAGTTTTTGATATTATTATTTAATATGAAATCCCCTCTTATCATGAGTATTAAAATTGAGAAAGAATTATTTGAGCTAAATAATACAGAATATGAATCTATTGGAATATTTGATGAAATTATTATAAGTTATATGTGGAACTATTCTTTAATTATCATCCAACTGGAATGCAAGTATAATCGATTATTTAGTTGATTCAAACCATGTATTTTAAGTGTGTTATACAAAATTAAAATTAGTTTCTATGATGAAATAAATAATTATAATCTCAATGTGGAAATAAATTTTGTGTTCCCATCAATCCTGGGGTTTTGATAAACAATATGAAGAGTTTAAGGGAAATAATATTAATGATGGAGAGAAGTAGATAATATGTCTATCATGGTCAGAGTGTGGTAGAAAACATGGAGTAAACAATATTTGGGGGACTGGTAAAATGTTTATATATGCAAAAGAATATCATTGGGTATTCAGATTATTAAATAATAGGAATAATTTATCTAATAATAAAAATTGAGGGAAATCACTATAGAATGTACCACCCACGTGCTAGTAATTCAAGTAAATGGAGTTTAGGAATTAAATCAATAAATATCCATATTTAAGTGATAATGAGGATAATAAGACACAATAACCATTGAACAAGTATAAATATTATAAAGTCACAATGGGTGAAGATAATCATGATAATTATATTAAACTTATCATTCCCACATTAATATAAAATTTCATGTTTTATTTTGTATGAATGTGTCAGATCAAAATGTTATTGTTCGTTCTTTAATCAAATTTAATTTCATTATGAGAATTGTTTATCTCCCTTGACATTGTTTTGGGTATAATGAAATTACTTTTTAAATTATATCATTGGAAGGATAAACCCATAAATCCAATGGAAATGTTGTTTGTATAATATAATATCATGTTTATAGAATACAGGGTTGAGGTATTTATGTATTTTAATTTAATAATTATGTTGAAGAATTATTCTATCCATGGTATTTTTGTCACGACCCCCTCCCCGCAAAGTGTACCACTCCTGGGCCGGCAAGGTGAGAATGGAGATAATGACCCCTGAGTCCCGCCTCCAGTAGGCCCCGGGTTGGCGACTAGCACCGAGGGTATAATACACACACAAATGGGAGGCATTACCCTCTAAGAGAACACATGCATAAGAGAGAGATAGAATAGACTCCAACCAACTCCTACTCATAACTGAAATATAAAAGAAACCCAAGTACATATATGAAATGTCATGCAAAAGTACTACAACTGAAAGGGAAAACTAAAAGTACCCAAAAGAAAGTAAAACGGCAGCGACCACAAGCCCGAACAGCTCCTCCTCCAACCGCAAGCTAGTACTAACCAGCTTGATCTCCAACCTGCTCCAAGTGACCTGAAAAACAGTTTATATATACATAGGGTGAGTATAACAGTATAATCAGTAGGATCCTCCCCAAGACTCTCGTGCAAAAGTAAAGAAAGCATGCTAAAGCCCAGTGAACAACAAGTGAAACTATCTCGTTACCCAAACAGGTATACTAAGTTCCCAACCTCACCATGGATACTCTCACCAAGTAACGCATACAAGAATATAGCATATAGTAAAGAATATCAAGGGTACCCCGCTACTACTTCCCCACTGGTTTGCCGCTTTGCCCCCAACAACATACGTCATGTGCATCTCTCTCCAAAGGCTTGCCCGCAGACACCTGGGCTAAGCTCCACAATATGCACCTCGTGCACCACATAGGCTTGCCCACAGACACCTGGGCGAAGCACCACACCTTCCTCACAACCAAAGGTAACCAGGTAGTTTCTGGGAGCCACCACAGCTCGCATAACATGTATCATACGTCGGGTATAATTCCTCAATCCATTACAGCCCATACTCCGAGTAAGGATCCTCAAGCCATCACAGCCTATACACGTTACACCTATAGTAGTCCATAAGATACTATATCCAGAATATATGCATGTGAATAACAACAATCTATTATATCCCTCTACACACATATATGGGGTAACTAACCGCTTGCCTCATGGCACAAGTATCTACCAAGAGAAGAGAGCAGGACCAAAGGGGGTAGTCAGCCATTCGACCTCCCATCAGAATGTTGGGGAAAACACCCCCCCAGGGCTCAGAATCCCCGGGGTGTCAATTTCCCTTACCGACAGGGTGGAGTAGCGTATAGAAACACAAAAAGTACAGAATATATATAACTCTCAACCACACTATGGGCATTACATAGTCATAGGAACAACTGCAGCTAACATCTCTCAGACTCCAGGCTGCTACTTCTAAGACTAGGTATCCTATAAGAACACAACCATTTGAAGAGCTTTATTAGATTACTCCATTCCCATTTTATCAGTTCCACTGTACGTTAATTAATTCTTTAAACATTAATTAACCATGAACAGTTTACCACATTAAACTAAATTGGCATCACATTCAAAAACTGCTCCTTTTTATGATTCACATCACTATTAAATTCCAGTTTCTCCATCCCCGTGGATTATCACCATTTAAACAAACTTTAATTATGGAATTACCTTTCCCATATTCCCAGGAATTCTAGAAAATCATCCTATGCTACTAAACACAAAGGGCTCAACACGGTGAGTAGATATACTACCCGTCGAGTCTTTGTCGCCTATAGCAAGAGCATAGACCCATCCTCCATTGAGAGGCTAAACACGGAAAGCACGTGGCATACCCCGCGTGTCTTTACCTCCTTCGGAAAGAGGGTAAGCAAGAATAGCTGCCTTGAGCAGTGGTGAAAAGTAAATCAGATAAACAACCAAACCCAACCACCAACATCAAACCATCACATTCATCTCATACCATCATCCTTGGTGTCCTCCCCGACACCCACATGCATAAACCGATGCATCTCGCCACACTAGGCGTCATCCGCTGCCACAACCACAAGTCCCCATACCTCCACATATCACAACAGCCATCCAGGCTCACATCAAATCACAAGAAGCAGGAAATCAAAGATCACAAAATGGGCTCTAGGTCATTTAACAAGGCATTCAGCCTTCATACAATATGAGAACTCAGAGCTCCAAACCACAAGTAATTCATCCTTACAAGCAAGCGAGTAACTCAGAACCCTTTTGAAATTATCGAACTAATAGTTCTTTAATCCATCTTGAATTAACAGATTCATTAACATGCCTCTTTATCTTTAGCCAATTATTTAAACAAATAATTTCGGCTTTAAGTTCTTTATCAATTTCCATCACGAACGACCAACTAATTAAATAAAATCATAGATATCACTCTATCTAGGAAAAGATGAGGCAAACCGTTATCACGGTACAAAGTAACAACATGCGATCAACCAATTCTTTTAATCCGGTTCAAGTATTTAATTAGGTCAATTTCATTATGATCCAAATGGTTAAATCATGCTAATTCTATAGTTGCACATAAACAATTAGAGAATCCATGAATCCCCTACCTCAAAGAGTTCTTGACGTCCTTTATCCACACAACGGGTCACAGTCCTCTTCTCCTCACGACAGCTGCATCCACCGGAGGATTCCACGGTACGACAGTACCAAACAACCCCAAGAAAACCCATTAGAACCATGGATATTACATGCTAATATGGAAGGAAGAACAAGAGAAGGTGATCCCTGAAGGAACGATGATAAAACATACCTTATATCGAAGATTGATCGACACGGCTCGGTTGCATCCAAAATAGAGCAGAACCAATCCTATGAGTAAAGATTGATTGTGCAACTCCTACGGAAAGGATTGAAAGGTTCTAGCATCTTGCAGATGAGAACCAGGAGGAAGAACAACGAAGAATGATATCTCGTTCCCTTTAAAAAAATAAATTAGAGAGGCGGCGGTTTAAGATCCGATTTATTCTCCATTAAAAAAGGATCGCATTAACCCACGCGGTTTGACCAAGTAAAAATATCCTGGCCTTAGGAATAATTAATATAGGATTTATGGCCTTTGAATCGGCCTTAAAGTCCTTAAAATAAGGTTTTAAAAGTATTTTACGTCAAAGAAAATGTCAAATTTACGAAGCTGGAAACACTGTTCACATACTCAAAATTTGGCAAACTATGGAATCGGTAGCTCTCATGAAGTTTGAAAACACTGTTCATTTGTGAAATTTGGCAATGTATGGAATCGGTAGCTCTTAGGATTCTGGAAACACTGTACAAGTCCACCGATAGAAGGTCACCGATAGAACCTCACCGATAGAAACACTGTTCAAGTCTACCGATAGAAGTCCACCGATAGAACCTCGCCGATAGAAACACTGTTCAAGTCTACCGATAGAAGTCCACCAATAGAACCTCACCGATAGAAACACTATTCAAGTCTACCGATAGAAGTCCACTGATAGAACCTCACCGATAGAAACATTGTTCAAGTCTACCGATAGAATTCCACCGATAGAACCTCGCCGATAGAAACACTGTTCAAGTCTACCGATAGAAGTCCACCGATAGAACCTCACCGATAGAAACACTGTTCACTGAACCTCACCGATAGAAACATTGTTCACCTACCGATACTATATATAAAACTGGAAACACTGTTCCCAGAACTAGAAATTTTGCAAAGTGTTAGCCGAGCTACTGCTAGACTGCGGCTACCAGTATACCGTGCTACCAGTACGCCGCGGCTACCGGTAACCGTGCTACTGGTAAGCGGTGGCTACCGGTAGGCAGCAGCTACCGTTAGACAGCACCTACCGGTAGACCGAGCTACCGGTAGGCAGCAGATACCGGTAACTGGTAGACAGCAACTACCAGTAGACCGAGCTACCAGTAGGCAGCAGCTACTGGTAGACCGAGCTACCGGTAGGCAGCAGTTGGGGGATAAGTCACCCTGACCTCCTGGAACACCTCCAACACCACATTTTCACAAAGTAATGGACCAGGGAGGTCCGTGCCATTACAATTTTGGTTATATTAGTGATGAAACATCTAAGGAATATGTTAATTTTTGGAATCATATATGTCTCCATGTAAAATTATCTAAAGAGTAACAGACACCATCATGGGTTTTAGAGTTTAAAGTTGATCATATGTTTAAATACTTTGAAACTAATTTTTCATATTTTATGTGATGAGTGATTATTATGATTAATGTTATTTTGGGATACTTTTATAGCAATAAAACCCACTAGGTTTTAATATGTTTTTTTGAATATGTTATTTCAAAATTAATGACATTTTATTTTGGGGAAAAGATTTAATGTATTGGTAATAGTTAGGGTTTATCTTATCATTGATGATAAGGTAAATATTGGTTTTTAAATCCCTGTAATTATATTAATATGTATTTTCAAAAAGGATAACTTACATTATGAGTGACAAACTATAAACTCTGGCACATCCATATGGCTTGGACTGTAACACCCCAAGCTTCCACAGTACGCTTCTCCTTGAATAATATAGTAGTGTTTGTTGTACGCAACTTCGAGTTCTAACACACCAAAACCAATCAAACTAGTCATTATGAATAGTAATAACTAATTTTCAAAATTTTATAAATGTTTCCTTTCAAAATGGACATTATTTTTGGATTCGGAATATCGAAATTAGATTAGGGTGAATTTTTGGTATTTTTCTAAAAAAATTCAATTTTTAATGAGTAGTGAAAAACACTTAGTTATAGTTTAAAACTGAATTTTTATTTAAATAATTATTCATTTTATTTAAATTTATTCTAGGTAAAAATATATACTTAATACCTATATAAGTTCAATGTAATTCATTGGAGTCAGTTTATAATAATTTTAGTGATATAAATAATTTAATGAACTTTTTACCTTCTTTTACCCACCTCCTAGGAGTATTTTCAAATTTATAAAAAACATTACTGCATCTATGACTTGAATTTAAAAAATCTGAGAGACACAGTTGATATCAGTAAGTAAAATCTGGTTCAATAAGATGAATATAATTTTTGGTGAATAGTATCTTTTTACTTTTATTTACCACGGTTAAAAGTAAATAGGGTAATTAAGGGTAAAAATGATATTATTATTAACCCGACATGTGTCCTAATTCTATTGGATAAGTGTAATTCGACCAAAAACAACCTTATGAAGAAAATATGATCCTTTAGGTCCACTTGAATTATATTAGTACATTTATTATTATTTAATTCAAAGAAGAGTTAAAAGTGTTAAATTCAATGTTTAATAACTAAACAATTTTTAATATAGGGTTACACATAGGATATATTCGACTATAAATATTTTGTAGAAATATAAAAAGATTTCCTATATGATGGTATTTTATTTATATTTTTTAGACATTAAATAATTTAATTTATTTATGACACAATGATGGTGCAGTAATTACCTAATTAAAGAAATATTAAAGTAATTGATATTATAAATATACAAATAAATTTAATTTTGAGACTTTTTATGAATTACACTAATTTTCTAGGTTAATATGAAATTCTAGGGTTGGTTAGATGAATTTTGTTCGATGTAATAATGCTGTTATGAATTTTGAAAAAACAAAATACCAAATAGTTTCAAAATTTACAAAAAAGAATTTTTAAAACAAATATTATATTATTAATTGATATTCTATTCCTAAAAATATAAGGATTTTCCAAAGGACATAAATAATATTATATATGTCATTAATTAACCACTTGAGGTTCACTTGGACATAAATATGTCTATATGAAAATTTTTATTGGCTGTATTGGATAGAATATGATCACATTTAGGAACACGTTCACATTTTTTTCTATCAATAATTTGTTTGATCAGCTCCAACAATCATATTATTTTTAGAATATTTTTATCATGTTGGGGTACCATTAGTTAACGTTCCTAGAGGAATATAATTAAAGGCATATTTTTCTAACTAGATTTGGATATAATGACTTTTTAGATATTCCATTTTTGTTTTCTAATGCACTAGTAATATTTATGTATATTGTGAATAGGTTATTCTTTTTATAGTTTGACAAGTGTTTCGTTGTGTTTACTAATTAAATATTGTTAGATTATAAAATTCCTAAGGACCATTAATGATTCCTAGAATGTTTTTTAAGAAATAAATGAAAATTATAAATATTGAATATTTAGTAACTGTAATTTTTGGGTGAAAAGGTTTTATTTTTATGTAAATATTGTTTCTTGTAATAACCTAGTTCTTTTAATGAAAGGAAGAACTTTACTATTATGTTTATACATAAGATAATGGAGAAAGAAATATCAAAGGCTCACTTCAAGAATGTTACACAACATGAATGTATGTCACATGACATGTATTTTCAGGGTAAATTGTGTAATGCGTGTCATACACCGTATAATCACAATACACAACCATGTAATGCCCTATCCATGATTTGTACATACACTAAGTGTATTTTCTAATACACATTGTTTACATTTATTTTTATTCATTAAATTAGGTATTAGTGTAATATTTTTTCATTTCGATAGAAGGGGTCACCCATCTCATGAACCATCAGTACTAGACCTAATTTCTCCTCCCAAATCGTCATCTAAACACACATTCGATCGTTGTTGGAGGAGTATGGACCCAATTGGTAAACTTGAGATTCCTATTAATCAATTATTAAAGTTTTATTATCTTTACCTAGTTATAAAAGGCTAATAATTTATACCAATTTTATATATCTACCCCATTTTAGGATGAATTAAAGGCTGAAACTGGATGAGGAGATTCATACAAACATGATGTAGGTGGTGTTTTTCATTTTGTTACTCGTCTGTTTATTTATATTTGTCAAAGTGCCGCATTCCCATGTTTAGGGTTTCACCTATAATGGAATTGAACCATGGTAATTCCTAATGTTGATTTGGTATTTGATTAAGTTAATTAAAGCTTGTGTGAGGTTGCATGTTGTGATTGAGGGCCACCCATTGGTGTATTTCCCTTGGATAACCAATTTATATCCATTTAGTCTAGGATTCCTATAGGAATTACTTTTTTCCTTTATAGGATTTTTAAACAATTAAATTGGTAAATTTAATGATTTCCTACATGATAGAAATAATGTTTTATGGCTTTTGATAGTTTAATTCACTTGTTAGGCTTGTGATGTGAATTTTCTATGTGTGTTCTTAATTATTAAGACTGGTAATGGTTAGATTGATGGAAAGGCTTGTGACATGATTGAATCCCATGTGAGTTTTTATTTTTTTAACCATGTAATAATGTAAATAACATGTGTTGTTTTTATGATGAAATTATTATATATAAAGTTTTACCCTGACACATGCTAAAATAATTATATAATAGGTTTTACCTAGACACGTGTTGAAATGCTTATATACCGGGCTAGGCCCTGATTAATTGATGAAATTCTTTTGTGAGGGGTTATGCTATGCCAACAACTGAGGTTTTCCTATGCCTATAAGTGAGGTTTTTTCTATGCCTAAGGGAGTGTTTTTGAACTAAATATTGAAATGGTTGTCAATTGACGCATCTGCCAAGACAAATCACAAGCTTTGATTCTCTATTCACATATATCTTTTCATATGGTCTTTTGAGACATCAATTGTTCCTACTTAATATATAGGATTAATGAGTTGAGGCTGGATCTCGAGATCTATATAATTTAATACAATTGAATTGTCTAGTGAACATGAACTAAATAAACAGAAATCAGTACATGCAGGATTGTTTACTTTTGAGTAATTACTACTTTAGTGCTTCCATTTTTGTACACTACCTATTTCATATACTCATAGATAGATAGACATAGTTCTTTGGCGGTTGCAAATTGGGATTTATTTCTCACACCCTCTTTGGGAAATGTTTTTTTGGACCAAAAAAATATATGATTTCATGTGTCGATAAGGAAAAGAACCCTTCTACATCTACTTGATATAGTATATTGAAGCAGGGGATAATTGGTCTAAGACGAGACATGCGATGCATCTGAGTCTTGTTTTTTACTTCTACACCTTGGTATTATATCTTGTACTTGATGGTAGTGTCTTTGTTTTGGATTCTTTCCAAGATCATGTTACATGAAGTATCATCTATTGTATGTTATTATTTCTGGTTATCTCTATTATAAGTCATCTATTGTTTACATCATATTTTTTTATTTTCAACTTCCACAATTGTATATTATTGATCTGATGTGTTACAATATTCTAATTAGTGAATAGTGTCCCCACTATCACACCTATTCCCTCGATTCTAGTCAGTAGCCTCTGGCATTTGTGGAAATGCACTTGAGGCCATGTGGCTAATCATGTACGGGGGAACATTTGGGTGGAATCTGGATTTGGGACATTATGTAGTGGTTTCAAAGGATTTATTTTTGTTCTCTTTATTGTTTTACAATGATACATAGAGATGTAAATGAAAGGGATTTGGAACTAATTTATGTCTGGGAAAAGCTACCCCACGTATAGGGTAATTCCAATTTTCCTAAACTTGAATTGTAATTTTTGGATTTTGAGCTATTATAGTGGATTCTCTTTCACCGTTGAGTGACACACTAGTATTTGTGATGTTATTAATGATATCACTTAGGTTTTTTATTGTTGAAACCCAATGAGATGAGGGTATTCCATCTCATCCCAAAAATAGGCATGTATTAGAAATCACATATCTTGAATTATTTCAATTCAATTTAGAGAGATTTACTAATTTCATGTTGTTGTGATAGATATCATGTTAGATATGAATGCGGTTGTGATAGGTACCATGATAGATATAACTACAGTTCTGATAGGTGTATTGGTACATGTTATGGTTGAATTTGATGGAGTCCAAACATTTGTCCATGAGGAGTATTGGACCTCTAGTATTAGAATTTGGTGGGTAAGGTTTTCCCCATGGGATATAGATTGTGTTTTCAGGTGTTAGATGTGGATGCCAAGATTTGATTCACATGTTTTATGGGACCCCATAGATTTGGATTTGGGACTCTATTTCTTTACTTTCAAAAATAGGGGTTCAAGAGAGGTTTCAGAGGCGTACTTTCTGGAAACCCAAGTAACATGGAATGTGATGCTATGAACACATGCCATGTGTTCTATTTTTTCTGGATGGGAGAAGTTTTCTTAAGTACACTCTGTGAACTCAAAGTACCCATTGTGTGTTAATTGACCATGTGTCTGTCTGTGTGTGAGAGACCATGGGTTGTTGGTTTTTGGTTATTGCATGTCGTGTATGGTAGATACATATAGTGTAGTTTTAATTCGGAGGACCATGTGTGACTCTATCCATGAAGAAGTACATGGATAGGAGGGAGAACATGAGTACATGTCATCTTTCAGACTAACACACCATATACTTGGCTTGTTTTCAGGCCTAGGATGGCTGGAGTACATGACTATGTAAGAGCTTGAGGGTACAAGCTTTGTGTGGTTTCTATATGTTGTGTACTTATTTTATGACACCCTTTAAGGTTCTTTTATTGTTTTATCGCCCCTTTTCAGTTTTGGACCAAAGAGTAAACCATTATGAGTAGTTTTTCATGTAGATCACAATGGTGAAACATGTGAAGCATTATGAGGACTCATAATGGGTGTTTTGTGTATTCTTTTTAAATGGATAGGTTCTTCTCCAGTTACCATTTTTAGTTGTCACCTGAGAGTGAACATGGAATGAAGGACCGGTTGGGTGTTCAGACCCACCAGGTTAAGACTAGTAATCCGATATGATCATTGAGATATCTATCATGACCTATTCTTTGAGGTTTCTCCCTTAAGTGATGTGTCCTTCTGGCCTATGAGTTTGTGATACGAGTTGATATCAAGGATCTCATGTGGGATTCCTCCCTTTCCATTGTAAATAAGGATACCATGTAAGATGCCTACACTCATGTTACCTATAGGATTTCGAGTATGATGACTCTTAGTGCTATGATGCTTATGCTTAATAAGGAGCTAGAATGTGGTAGGTAGTACCCTGAAAAGCTATTGTCTTGTTTTCCGTTGTGAACTTTCTGGTGTTGGTTCCCATCTGGTGTTTTTGTCCCTGGTATGATTTCTAGTTTTTAGAAAATACCTTCTTGTTTGGATTTGTGATCCATGTATATTAACACTTGATATGGGAATGATCATTTAAAAAATCTCTATTTGATAGCATATACATGCCTTGGGCATGGTTAGTTGCATAGGAGGTCGTGTTCACCACTCTTTCCTTATTTGACGAGTGACTTGGTACGTCATTATCTGGGTAAATGAATATTTTTTTATGTTATTTTGTGATAGTTTATGCTTGATCCATCTAGTGAGAGGATTCATTGGGTGTACTTCCTGTGAATTTTACCCATAATTTTCTGTTTTCTCTTGTAAACTTGGTGTAGTGTATGTTGACGTGTGCAGTACCCATCGAGTGTTGAATGTTAAAAACAAGTCGTTGAGTTTGGTTAAATCATTGAGCTATGAGTTGTTGTGTATGTCCTCATGTTATCTCCATATTAGATTAACCTGAGCATTGGGTAACCATGTTCATCCCACTACTTGGGATAATTTTTGGGGACAAGGGTGTTTTGACACCCCGGTCTATTTAATTTTGACTTCTATGTCATCTGATATGACGATGTTAACATGGTTTGTGGAATGACACTCGTACGTTAATTTTTCTTTTGAACTAGTGAATATGAGATCATCTATTCCATATTCTCAACATACAGTAATATTCTAGGTCGGGAGTTTTATGGAATTTCATTTTAAAGTGTTCCTTCTAGATAGAAGGACCATAATAAATGAACACTATGAAATGGTTGATTATACTTGAATACTATTGAAACATGAGAGTATTTTTTCATGTTGATTCTGTATTGGAAGAAGTAAATTGTTATGGTTAGTTGCAACTGCATCCCATGTGAAGAACCACTAATCATGGATAGACCTCTGTAGTAATGTGTGAGATATCACTGTAATTCCTTGGGATAAAGGCATTTTGGATGTTTAAATGACGGTGCTTCAGCAAGTGTATCCAATTTTCTTTTAGGAGGTTGACTAGTAGTGGTTCGACTATCCTTTTGAGTAATTATTGAAATTATATTATTGTGTTATTCCTTAAAAGACGATCATATCCCTTATCTTTATTTCATCCTAGATACACTAAGAGTGCATCAATTATATACCATGCTAAAGTTGAATGTTGTTAGTCCATTTCATGATATCTTCTAGTGTTTTGCGCTAGATGCGTGGTTTTAAATGAGGCTTGGTTAATCCTAAGTGATACATGGTTCCCGTGTCATAAATCCTTAAATGGACTATGGATGACTATCATTTCCCTTGATTTGACCGCCAGGCAGATGTCTCTCTATGTTCAATCAGTGTTCTTATGTGGACTTTTTGCCTTATACCAAAGTATGACTTAAAACAGGGAGCATGGTCTACAATAGTGAGTTTCTTGGACTCTAATTTGATGAATTTGAGGCTATATTGGACGTATATTTGGTATTAGATGTGTTTTTTATAGGTAGATTATGATTCTGGTGGGATTGTTATGAAATTGGATTTCTTTTCTCATTATCGATGCGTGGTACCTTGGGAGAAGGAGTTGTGTTTTGGTTACAGTACATCGGCATTCGAAGCCGGACGTTTCTGAGATAAGCCATCTTGTTACGGATTGAATTATTTCCTATATTATTCCTCATGTGTAGTTCAAGGTAAGTAGTTTTAACACTCACCTAGTCTAATGTTGGTGTGATATGGAAGTCCTCGTTGTCTTTCGAGGGAAGATTGTGTGATTGAGTTTGGTAAGGTTGATCGGGGTTCGACCATTCCTTGCAATGAGGATGCTATTATGACCTCATTTATGTTTGAGTTTAAATAGTTAAAGGAAAATAATTTTCTTAGCATAACTAGAATGATAATGGGTGGGATTTGTGGATTTTTCCAATGGTGGAGGTTTTGTGGTAACGATTACATGTTATTTTTTTGATAGTATCAAGAATGTTGTGCTCTTCTTATAGATAATAGAAACCTTCAGTGTTGATGATCATGGGAGGTTGTACATCTATGAAATTTTATGACTACATGGGGTTCCACATTCTAACATTTCTGATAGGGAATATCATATTAATTCTCATTTCTGACAAAGGATTAAGAGGGTGTTGGGTACACAAGTGCTTCTAATCACAACATACCACCCTCAAACAGATGGTCAATCAGAGCGCACGATTCAAGTGCTAGATGATATGATTTGGGTATGAATCCCGGATTTCAGGGGTACATGGGAGAGAAAAATAACCTTGGTTGAGTTGAACTATAACAATATCATTTAGGCTACTTTTTAAATGGTTCCTTTTGAGGATTTTTACATTGAACCATGATGATAACCCCTTTGTTGGAAGGGGTAAAGAGATGAAGATATTTTGGGACCACGTCTTTTCTAGGAGACCACTGAGCATCTTCAGTTGATTCAGAAGTATATGGATACAATGTAGTCTTTTCATAAATCATATTTCGATCACCGCAGACGACCTGTGTAGTTCAAGGTGTGGGATCACATTTTCTTACGTGTGATATCGAGGTTTGGAAACCATATGATAATGAGATAGGATAAGCTTTTACAGAGATATGTTGGTCTGTTTGAGTCTCTATAAATGGTCGGTCCGGTTATATATCAGTTGCAGTTACCTCAAAGGTATCAAGATATGCACAATATCATCCACATTTCAGAGTTTCGGAATTACGTTTTATACCCATATTATGATTTTCAACCCAAGTATGTTGAGTTACCAATGGATGCATCTTTTTAGGAGATTCTATTTTGAATTCTAGATTGTTTCATTAAGGTTCTATGTGGTCGGTCTGTCTCTTTAGTAATAGTAATTTGGCCATGTTAGAGTGTAGGAAGAGGCCTGGGAGAGGGAGGTCAATGTATTATCATAGTTTCTAGAGTTTTTATCATATATTTCTTAACTATCCTTGTAAGGGAAATTCAATGATGAATTTATTTAAGGGGGGATGTTTTCAAGAAACTAGTTCTTTATTTCAGGTACAAATCATTCCTATTTAGTTTTTACCTAATATAATAGAAGAAAAAGATATCAAATTCTAAATGATGGCCTATTACACGATGTGGCTGGGAGTTACATTCCATGTATTTCAAGGGATACATCTTGTAATGAGGGTTGCATGTCATATAATCATAATACCTGACCGTGTAATGACCTGAATAAAGATATGAAAAGACAAGGCATGTAGTTTATAGTACACACTCTATACTTTACTTTTTATTCATTAAATCAGGTAGTAGTTTATTATTTTTTTCATTTGGATAGAAGGGATCACCCATCTCAAAAACCAGCAGTGCCAAAACTATTTTTTCCTCCCAAATCTCTGTCTGAACTCCGATTCGATCAACATCGGAGGAGTTTCAACCCAATCGGTAAGCTCTCAATTCCTCTTAAGCCATTATTAATGACGTATTTTCATGAAATAGTTATTTAATATTGAAAAATTATATATTATTTGTTGATCTACCCCATTCTAGGCCGAATTAGACATTGTTTCTAAATAATGATAGTCATAGGAATAGGATGTAGGTGGCCTTGTGCCTTTAGTGAAATGTATTGTTGTTTATATGTGTCGGAGTGTCATGTTCCCATGTTTAGTGTGTCTCCATGAACAGAATTGACCCATGTTATTTTATAATGTCGATTTGGTGGTTTATTTTGTGAATTAAATCATGTTTGAAGTTTCATGATGTGATTGAGGGGCACATATTGATGTGTTTCTCTCAAATAACCAAAATTTACCCATTTAACCTAGGATGCCTATGTTAATGGATTTGTTTCCCTTTATAGGGTTATTTAGAAAATGAAATTAGTTAATTGAATGTTTTCTAATGTGAAATAAATAATTATTTAAGCCTTATTCTATTTCCATTCACTTGTTTGGCCTATGATATAAATTCCCCATGTGTGTTTATAATTTTTAAGCCTAGTAATGGTTAGATTACATGAAAGGCTTGTGAAATGATTTATTACCATATTAGTTTTTATTTTTATAAAAATATTTTAGTGTAAATTACATGTTTTATTTTTATTATAAAATGATTATATATTGGGTTTTACCTTGACACATGCTGAAATGATTATATATCGGGTTTTAACCTGACACGTGTTGAAATGATTATATATGCGGTTTACCCTGACACGTACTGAAATTCTTATATAACAGGCTTAGCCCTAATTTATTGATGAAATACCTACGGGCGTGGTTATGGTATGCATGTGTGTGAGGTATTTTTATGCCTATGGGTGAGGTCTTTTCTATGCCTGAGGGAATAGTTCTAAACTGAATATCGAAATGGATGAATTTTTATACGTCTTCTATGCAAAATCTCAGGCTTGGATTCTCTCTTCCCTTTTATCTATTTAGATAGTCTTTTGAGACATCAACTGGGATTACATTATATAGGGGAATGACATTTTAAGGCTAGAACTTGATATTTTTATAACTAAATACAATTGAATTGTCCAATTAACATGAATTGAATAAACGGAGATTAGAACATACAGGATTGTTTACTTTTGATTACTTCTTAGTTTACTGCTTTCATTTTAGTAAACTACATGTTTCACGTACGAATATACAGATAGGTACAAATCCTTGGTGGGTACCTATTGGAATTAATTTCTCACACCCTATTCATGTCATATTTTTGGGCCCAAACATATTATATGATAGTAGGTGCCGATAAGGGAATAGTCCCTTATACAGGTACATGATATGATCTTTAGGAGAAGGAGATCATGGGAACAATATGAGGCTTGCGATGCTTCTGAGTTTTCTTTTGTATTTCTATACCTTGGTATTGTATCTTGTAATTGATTGCAGTGTATCCTATTTTGGGTACCTTCCTATAACCTGTAACATAGAGCATCATCTATAATATGTTTTTACTTCTTTTTATCTCTATTATCAGTCATCTGTTTTTTACTTTAGTTATTGGTATTTACTACTTCCGCTATTGACTGTTATAATTTCACTATGTTACACTCTTCCAATGATGGAATAGTTTCCCCACTATCACACCTAGGCCCTTGTTGTGAGTCATCCGCCTATGGAGTTTAGGGAAATGAGCTTGAGGCCTTGTGGGCTACCATGTATGATGAAATTTTTAGTGGCTTCTAGACCTAGGATGTTACATTTCCAAATATAGAATTGATGAGGATACTATTAAAAAATATTGATAATGATTTTCTAATATATAATAATGTAATAGATATTCATAATTTTCATGGATTAGAAGTTTACTACCATACGATTGTTTAATAATTTTCATGGTTTTCTGTCCTAATGATTCTGTAAACTCAAAATCAATTTACATTCATATGGAAAAAGTATTGTGATAATTTTTTTAGGAACTCAAAAAATACTATTTAATACTACATCATTGGAAATTCATTCTAGAATTTAATACTTTACGATCTATAATGATTTATTTTTGAAGGAACATGGTTGTGTCTTGATTCATAATGACTAGTTCATCACTTATGCATCACTTTAAAAAAATCCTCATGAGATAAATTATCATAAACAAGAACCGAATGTATATTATGTTTATTTTTCATAAAATATTTACATGCATCTTTTATAAGGATATATGTGGGAAATTTTCAATGATCATCAGGTTTGAAGTATAAATTTAATCAAAAAGAGTTTATCATGATGATGAGAATATGGATATAACTAATCACAGATTATCATTGGATGATACATTATCATCTTGGAAAAGTAAAAAATGTTGTTTATTCATTGAGTAGAATAAATAATTCCTTACTAAAAATATTATAATTGAAACATGAGCCTTTAGTTAATGATATGATGAATTTCGATACAGAATTTGTGGATGTGGGAGCCCCTGTATTTTATTTCATCTCTTAGTGAAATATTATCTAAAGAAACAATTAATCATGTTCATATGTAATTCCATGATTTTTTGGAAAATTAATAATTTATTAACAAGTGTATGTTTCGTAAATATAATTTTTTTAAAATAAGGTTTTTGGGATTTGGATAGAGATTATGTGTGCCTTATTATTCTCAGTTAAAGAGAAAATTATATTGTGAGGATCACCTCTCAATGTTTTCAATCCATACTAGAAATAATATGATGAATATATATATTCATAATAATTATTGGTGTTATGTAATGAAATTTTATATTGTTAAATTTACCATAGAATGTTTGAATTGTCAACATGTTAATGAAATATAGAAATTACCGAAAGGGATTCATTTCCATTTGAATGAGGCAGATTGGAAATGTAAAATATATACATGGATTGCATATTCTAATTTCAAAAGACATCTCAAGGTAATATTGAAATTTGGTTTATAATCAATCAATTAGATAAATATATTTATTTATAATGCATCCAAGATTCAAATTATCCAGATAAAAATTATCTATTATATGATGAGGAGATATTACAGTTACATGGAGATCCACTCTCCTTTTTTTATATCCATGATTCTAGGTTTACTTCAAAAAAATTAAATGAAACCAAAAGTTTTTGGTCAGATACATAAATATAAATACATCTTTTTATCATTAATTTGATAGATAATAAGAAAAAATGATTCAAACCATGTAAGACATTCGTGGTGCATTTTTAATATTTTAAAATAGAATTTGAGATCAACATATTTAATTATTTGATTTTTCTTATAATAGTAGTTTTAATTCTAGTATATAGATGTCATCTTTTAGAGAATAATATGGAATGTCATGTTGGACTATATATTTTTCAGATGGTTTGGGTGAATTGTTTTTTATTCAATGGGAATTGTAAGAGTAAATGGTTTTGAAGGTGATAGAAATTTAGTAACATATGTGGACAACCTATAACAGGTGAAAATTTGAAGTGGATAAATTGATGTATGATATTTAATTATAGGAAGGCAGTTATGTTTTTACTAAATTATCTCTATGGGAAATTGATATGCATTTTAGAAAAAAGGGGAAGATATGTTTGTGGTTCATTGGACTACATAAAATCATGAGGAATATTGTATCATTTTTTACTAGGTATATCTTTCTCTTAGTTTATTATTGGTAATCAATATATTTCATATTTCACTTTTATGAAATTATGTTTTATATTCACCCCATTCGATGATTTGTGAGGTATTTTAGATGGAAGATAATATTTCATATGAGAAAAAAACCTATTTAGATTCATTACCATACAGATAAAATTATATGATATATGTTAATTCATCATGGAATGATTTTTTGGAATATAGAAATTGATCATGAAGAATCATGGGAATATGGTAATGTAGAGAGGGAAATAAATACACATTTTATCTTATGATTAATTTTCTATAATTGTCTATATAGATTGGGTTTTTTTTTTGAATAGTGAACAATAAAAACAATTTCACTCAAAATGGTGTTCCCTTTCAAGTGTTAACAATTCCTAATTCTATTTATAATGTAATTTATAATTTAATTATTTTATTTTATGTACAATAATCTAATTCTAGGGTCTTAATTTAATTTTATACTTTATTTTATTATAAAAACATGTTTATATTAAAATGAAATTTTTCTAAAAATGAATTTAACATCATGTTTTTCCAGTTTAATTTTATATTAAAATTAAATCACTAAAAAATTATTCTTTATGAATGGGCTTTTTATTTGAAATTATTGTGTCTATATTTATAAAATTGGTCATTGGTTTGGTCAAAATAAATATTTACCCTAGTATTTTTTGTTACCATGGTGAATGGTAAATTATGCAATTAAAGTTAAAAATATAAACCCATGGACTAAAAAATGAACCTAAGACTTTTCTAAATTTTAATTTATGGAAATATTACATTTATTATAACCCCAATTTTGAATATATTTTCTTTTTTTAAATTATAATTTCATTTTATCCACTAAAATATTATAAATAATAAAATATAAAAAAAATTCAAAGTCAATATTTAATAACTGTAATATTTTTAACATGTGGATTAAAAAAAGATATGATAGTTTATAAATAATATTTTAAAATATAATATTTTTATCTTTATCATGGAAATTTATTTTTAATTATTATTTATTAAATAATTACCTTAAATTCCTACATAATTATGATGAAGTAATTATTTAATTAATGGAAAAATCAAATACATTATATGAATAATATTACATGTAATATAATTTTAGATAATTAATGGGATAAATATAATTTATATACTAATATAGTACTTTTTAAATGTAATAAAATATTTCCTTTGATTTTAATTTTTGTTTATGGAGTTATTAATGTCAAATTAATGAATACATTTGAAAATTGATATTAATGATATTTTATAGTAAATAATATTTTATTTAATATTATAAAATAAATATAAAAATTAAATTTTTTCATGTTTTTAGAATATTTTTTAAAATATTAACCATGACCCATTTATAGAATTTTTTTCATTTATTATAACTATATTAACCCTCAAAGAGTAAAAATGTTTATTGTCACAACACGTGTGAAATGGGATATTGAGGGTTTATAGCCAAAAGATAAGTGTATTAACATTGTAAAAACTTATCTAAATCTAATTTTTGAGTTAATTTAGACACATAATCATTTTTAATTTAATATTAATTTATACATGTTTAATATTTTGAAAAATTCTAATAGTTTTCCCCTACCATATAAAATGGATCCACTTATTCTCATTTCAAAAAAAAATAAAATACCTCTTTCGAGCCAATATCTAAATAAATACCTTAATTTAATATCTCCTAAGATATATTAATATTTGTAATAATATTAAAATAATTCTAGAAAATACATTTTTGTAAACCTTAGCTATCATTGTTAACCATATTTTCTTATTTGTTTCTTCTCTGAACATATTAAAATATTATTTAACCAAGGTGAATTAATAAAACCATTATATTACATATCATTATGTTTATTTCAATTAATGGAAAAACTTATATCTTTCTCATATTCCATAAAATGGTAAACATAATGATCATTTGTGAGTACACAAAACAACCACTTCATATAGAAATGTTATTTATTTTTCATTGTCGTCTCTTATTGATGGTCATAATGATGGAATTAGATTATATATTTGATATTAATTAAATATTAAAATTAGTAAAATATAAAATATTTTTTAATTTTGGATCATTCTATTCACTGAAAATAAAAAAGTTGGTCATACATACGTGTGGAAAACCTCCACCATGAAGTATTAGGATTCATTCTTATCACCACCTCTCATAGATGATATATAATTATATATAAATAATTAATATTATATGTGTGATATTATTATATTTATGTAAAGTTAAAATAATACTTACCTTGTTTCCATAATGATCATAGAAAAATGGAAATGTTACTCAAATGCGCGTACTACATACCGTCTCCATGATTGTATCATAGTTCATTTATCATAAGAATATATAATGGTTTCTTTTAAAATTATAATTATAGTATGAAAATTATTATTATGGAATTATTATTATGGGGAAGGTGGGTTGATATTATCTCTAATTATAGTCAGCATACCAAATCCATTTTGTACATATGAGTTGTATATCATAAAAATGCCTAATGTGAACTGAAATGATTATGTAATTATATATTAAATGGTAATAAGTGAAACAAATGGAATGAATAACATGTAAAATGTCATTATACAGGTAAATAATTATTATATTTTTATTATTTAGGATGATAAAGAACATACATGATGAGTAAGACTCAATGTAAGGGATACATTAACTTTAAAAATCGTTATTATTATTAAAATGATTAATTTTAAAAATATTTATATTCAGAATAATGTTTGTCAAAATTATTTTATGAATATATTAGTATGGTCATAAAATATTCTTAATAGTAATTTTATTCTACATTCATTAATTTTTTTTTCAAAAATGAATATTTATAAAAAAAATTCTAGTTTCAGTACTAATGACAAATTAAATGTTATATTTTTGTAGATACATAGAAAATGACTTTTACAACCATTTTAATAAATATTTAATGTTTGTATTCATTTAAAATAATTTATTTTCTATAAAATGAAGAACCCTAAATCCCTTTTCTAGGAATATTTTTTATGACAACATTTTTTATAAAAATGTGTATTTCAATATCTTAAATTATTTTACACATAGTTGTAAAAGTGTTTTCAAGGGTTTTATTCAGTATATAGTCATCATAAATTTATTAATAAGGATTTAAACTAGTAAAATACCCTTACTAATCTAAAAGTAACATCAATAAACTCATTTTTGTTTTTCCATTTCATGAAATAGGTAAGGTTAAGAAGGAATTGGGAGTATACTTATAATGGTGAAGGCATAGATTAGTTGGACTCTCATATTTAAACAGTCATATCTACATGTTGCAAGAGGGTTACATGCCATGAAACTATGATAAATTTCATATAATTTTTTCTTATTATATTACATGATAAGGGTTCACACCGTAAAGGGTTACACAAGGTGGTAAGGTTTCTCATTTCATGAGATAAGGAAAGAATTTTTTTAATTCGGAGTGTATATTTTTTCAGTGGGTTTGGAAGTTAACTATTTCACGACGTGTAATGGGGATAGACGTTGTGTAATACCCCGACTATAATTTTTCCAGATGAAAAATTATTGATATCTCTCTTTTGGTTCCTATCTAGTTTTTTAATCTCCACCTAAGGCCTCCCCCAGGAAATCTTGAATCTCTCTATCCCTTCTAGATCAATTTGTTTGATGATCGATCATTATATCACTTGTGGTCTAAGTACCCACATAAGAATAATTCCCTTTTTATTCATCTAATTATCTATCTCCTTCTTGGGGCTTAAGATATCATCATAATTTTGATGATTTATACTCCATGTTGTTGGATCTTTTTTATAAGTTGAGTATCATGGTCTTCTACACCTTAGTGGGACTATTTCATTGCTGGTATTGAGTTTTGGGAATGATGTATGAAATTTTTCCCTTCATAGAAAAATTAAGTACCCTTATAAAAAATGATTTATTATAGCTTTTTATTTAAACTCAATATTTTGGAAAAAAAATTAATTTGTTTTGATAAAAACCCAATTCATATACATTTTTCTATTTGAAATAGTTTTAGAAATAAATTCGGACCCCCCCCCTTCTATTAAATTTGTGTGTGTTTTTTAATGGACGAAAGTTTTTTTAATTTAATTTTTTGAATATACTTTTTCAAAAAAATTGGAGTAATTGTTAAATTGTAAAAATGGATTAATATGTTTTGATTCAATACCAGTGGGTTTATCCTATTATAAAAGCATGTTTTTTATGAAATCCAATTTTTGTATTAAATAGAAATTGGAATTTAAAATGGGGGAATGTGATTTAATTTTATTTTATGATGTCATAAAATAAATTTCCCAAAATTGATTGTGTAAGAGGAAATGTGAGCCTTATGTAGATTGTGATTTATTTATACACTCTACAATTATACGATGTTCTAAAACCTAAATTCACCATGTCACATCCTCAATGGTATGGTTATTAGTCCTCATTGGACAGTTCTATAGGGTTGTGTGTATATACTTATTTTCATGTCAAATAGAGACTAACGACTTCTATATCACGGAACATTCATAACTATTTGGCATATGACCATGTTTCTCATTTGTTTACATTTGAGATATAAATGTATGCTAATATTTTTAAAATTATTTACATGCCTTCGGAATTTATATAAACTATTTTATATAAAAACATTAAATTAATCCATTGTTTTAGATATATTCCATCACTTTTAAATCATTTTCTTAATTTACGTTCCATCATTTGAACAGTATAACCTGATTTTTTAAAATATTCATTAATATTAAAAACCTATATATTTTTATATTTTAAATAATTACATTTGTTAATATATTATTTTATTATTTTATGGAACCCTTGGTGGAACCCTAATTTTATTTTTATCTCACTCCCTACATGTGCCTATGGGTGTTTGTAGATTATCTCCATCCAGGTTCGAGTAAGTGGTAAGGGTCTCTTATAGTTAGATACAACATTTTAATCTTGGAATTAGTTACTCTTTTACATAGGTACTTAGGATGTTTTCCATGTTTTGGTACCATGGTATTAATACTTTCGGATATAGTTCATGATTGTCTTCTGGTACATTACTCTATGTGGAGTTTCTTGGATATGCACACATTCATGTTTCTTTTACATATGAATTATTAGTAGAAACATTTTTCCCACTTTAAATCTTTGTGATTGGAGGTTCTATTCGCTGACTAGTGGGGATGGTGAACACCCTTCGAGATATCTCAGGGGCAACTCGATTAACATGTTACTATGGTCCCCATACTTATTTTTAATAATGTGGTATCATAGGTCGGTAGTGATTTTTTCTGTAATTTAGCATGCATTTCTGAAATATTTTCATGATGTTGGAGGTAGTTACGATTGCTTGATTTTTTAGATCTCACCACAATGTAATATAAGTCACTAGGGTTATTAGGTAATGACATAATGTGGATTATTCCAAGTATTTTTTCAATATTAATCTTTATATAGTGAAAACCGAATCATTTTTCCCATATTTTGATATTTATTTTCCTCATTTTTATGATTCAAAATTATCTAATATAATCATTTTTGTCTAATGATGTGGTGAAGCATTATCCCCCCATGAAAAGTTTCAATCGGATCCAGGAAATGGATGATACTAAACCATTATGATAAAATCCTCTATTGGAAACAAATCTAGTTGTGGTGATTGTGCACACATTCCAGTCTTTATAACAGGTCCCACCTCCATTTTCCGTATAGGTTATAGCTATGGAACCTCAAATGGATTTTATCAATGGCAGTTCTCCATATTTCCATCAACATAAGCCACTTATTTTCAATGTCCCCACTCATCCTCAACATGATGAGGAATGGTTAGGCAGCATGGAATGCATGTTTGAGTTCATGGAGACACCTAATGTGATCAATGTGAAGTGTCTCACTATCATGAGGAGGGAACAAGAAGGATATGTTTGGACATAATTTTGATGATAATGAAAAATGAGGTATTATGGTGGAAATAATTCCTCTTTATTTTTCCTAAACAATTCTAATTAATGTAAATCTGGTTTGAAATGGGTGTTGAGTTTATCAAGATAGAGCATGCCAATAGAACTGTGACTGGGTATTCAACTACCTTTTCTGAACTCATGCAGTTTTCTACTAAGCTATTATATAATTAAGGGATTAATTATAGATGTTTTGAGTTTGTAATTTGATCAAATATATATCCTAAGGTTTTCTTTCTTAATATTACCACTTATGATGATGTGTTGGATATGTCTAAAATGTTTGAGATGGACCAGGGTACAAAATATGGGCTATTGGGAGTTCCTTTTTCTCAATGTTTCAGCATGATTTTATTCAAGGAAAATCATAAGCATGATGATTTATATGGATGTTCTAGAGGGCGATGTTATTTCATACCTCCTATATCACCATGATGAATTACTTTGATTTTATATCAATGTGTTATTCAATGAAATTCTATGAGGGTTTGACTAAGTCAAAAATGAAATTTTTCTCATGAGAAAATTCATGGAACTTAAAGAGATTATACCATATTTTTATACATCACATAGTGGAACAAGATAATCATCTTTTCTTAAAACTAAGGGCCAATCTAATGAATCATGAATAAAAGTGTTCCACCCACATGCATCTGAAATGAAGCTACTGCACAAATTGAAATAGTATACTAAGTAAGAAGACACAATCCTAGGGACTATGAGAGGTACCATTACTATTAATTCACTATTACTAACTGCTATATTTTATACAGATTCATCCCATTGGTTTATTTCAACATGTATTGTTAATATTTTAAATATTATTATGGAAATTTTATCTTATTCAGTGGATATTACTACACACATTAATACGAAGAGAGGCTAGGGTCTTAGTAGTATCGCATATCTCCTCTCTATCAAATGCCGAGTTGTCTTGGAGTCTTCCATTTAATGGGATGAAACCTCTTGACATCATTTTTTAAATGGATTTTATTATTATCAATAAATCAAGTACTGATTTTTTTTCTTTAGTGGGTCTGACATTCTACAGCCAGTGGTGTGTTTAATATAATTCAAAGAGAATGGGACCCAAGGAAGAGCAGAGCCCAATCTTCTTATACAGATTCAAGGAAAGTAATATTAAAGTTTTATTTTGATATGAATTAAGAATCATTGAGTTGTGATCTCCATCTAGTTTTCATCTTGTTCCCTGACATGTGCCCTTATGATTTTTCTATTTCTAAAGCAGTAAAGGAGGTTGAGTTCTGTATTATCTTAATACCTAGTATTCAACCATTTTATATTCTCTCTTACCATATGGATCCAGCTGAACTAAAAGAGTTAATTCATATTTGGAAGATCTTTTTTATAATGGATATATACTCCATAGTGTGTCACCATGGGAATCTCCAGTTCTCTTATGTAAGAATGATTATGGATATATTAACTTAATTATTTATTATTGAAATCTTAATAAATTAATAGTGAAGAAAATTTATTCTTTTCCAATCATTGATGATATGTTTTACCATTTGAAATTGTATTAGTGGTTTTTAAAGATCAAACTTTGATCTGGTTACCATCAGTTAATCATAATATAATCTATCATTCAGAATACTGCCTTTCGGAGAAGATATGACAATTATTAGTATCATTTTATTCCCAATGATCAAATAAATTCTCCTATAATTTTCTTGGAATCAATGAAAATGATATTCCATGAGTATCATAATACATTTGGGGTAGAATTGAAAATTAAATACTCATTTACTCTTAATATGAGGATGATCATGTGCATTATCTTAGAACAATAATGAGTCTGTTGAGAAATCAATAACATTAGGCCATGATTTAAAAATGGTATTTCTAGATTTTTGACATGAAATTCTTGAGACATGTGTTTTCTAAACAAGTAATATACATTGATCATGATAATTTAAATGATTTTATTACTTTGGAGAAATCATGAAATTTGAATCCCCAAAAATCTAAAGAACATTGTTTTTTATAATGTGTATGACAAGAGACACCAAAAACATAAGGTAATATTATATTTGGATTCATTTCAAATCATTTAATAATTAAAATATATTTTATTTATTTCAATGAATTCTACAACAAGTTATAATTCCTTACACTCAAGAGCTACATTTTTTGATATCTTTCATTACATGCAAGACAGAATTTCACCATATAATTATGTATTTTAAAAATATTATTATTTAATATAATATGATATAACATGGTTGTTTTGTTAAATTCTATGAATTTTATTAAATAACATAACAAAATTTATGTTTTATATAAATAAAAATTCAATCCATTAAATACCAATTAATGTGAAATGAAATAAACTAATCAGATTTAAAAGGGAAAATTATTATATATATTGTTCTAAAGTTCCTTTTTATTAATAAAAATAATTATTAAAAATTATTTATGGAGTTAAATTAAATATATATCATATATGTTAATTAAATTATTATTTATATCCACCCATTAGGTTTGATATATATATATGATAAATAACATTATTTTACACATAAAACCCTATTTTTAAGGCAATTTTACCTCCATTTAACGGCAAACCCATTTTATATATGAATTTGGAAACATTAATTTTTTTAATATATCAAAATAAGAATCATATATTAAATGAATAAAAAAGAATTAAGTTGGGGGAATTTTTGATATCTTTCTAAAACATTTCATTTTTTAACAAATAATGAAAAATATTATATTTAAGTTCAAAACATTTTTTCATATTATTTAATTGTAAGGACAAATTATTTTTTAGATTGTTCTTAATGTTTAATTACAAAATAATTTTTTAAATTAATAAAATTTAAGCCATTTGAATCAACTTCACTTTGAAGTTGATTATAAAAACCTAGATTATTTTAGATGATTTTACTTTAGAACTCGCATTGTTGTCCCATATACGAGATGAATTTTAAATTTATTTTTACCAATTATTTCAATTTAATTTCATAAAATGTATTCCATAATTGGAATAAAAATAATTTTTTTTTCTAATGAAGTCAATATAGTTTTTTTACTAAAACAATTAGTGAATGTAATTATAATTAATTACAATTATTAAAGGAAAAATTAAGCATAATGAAGAACTTAACAGTTATCATAGGGCCCAATAGACCTAGAAGATTTTCTAAAACCCATTTTAAGGAAACAAGACGTCTAATAACCTTCAATTATTGAGTTTTTTGTTTTTTAAGTCTTTTTTAGTTAATAACAAGGTTGCAACTAACATCATTTCAAAAAAACCAAGTGAGTCTTTTTCCTCTCTCATAAAAGGCTACCACCTCTCCTCATTATTCATACATCACAAACTTCATAAGATCAGAAAATATCTTCCCAAATAGTATCCCAAAATCCATCCACTCGACCTTGAATCCTATCATTGGTAAAAAAAATCATTTTATGTAAGCCTTTTGTTATAATTAAAATGAAGTTATTGTAATACGAGGTACATCTTCCCTTAATCCTTTTAGTTTTATTTGTTTTTTCTGATACCTAAAATAATATTGTTTAATTATTGTATAAAATAATAAGTATCCTAAATATAATTTTAATTTTTATGGTAAGGGTAACTTCAACAATTAAAAATGATTCCATCCAATGGGTAACAACCATATTGTTTCTCTGTACGGAGAACTACTGCCTAACAAAACAAGGACTTTACATTTTTCATTTACCACCTCTCATTGTGGAAATAATGATGTAAAATATATTTATATATGATATTTATTATTTATTTACACTTATTTAGTCCTTTTATGACACGTAATTTAATACTTTTCATTTTACATTAATACAATAAGATTATTTGGGGAATTATGGACTATTTCCCCCTCCAAATGATGTGATTCGTTCACAAGATGCATGGAATGTATAGATGATTATTATAATTAATTATATGATATAAAAAAATATATTATAATAATGAGAAAATTAACATTATGGATATATATATATATATAATTTTCTTTATTACCCTTTCACATAATAAAAAATTGTATAATATTGTTTGTGGATGTAAGGACTACCACCTCATAGACATGTTGTGTTTCCTTTTACATAACAATAAATATATATAAGTATATATGATTATATAATATTTTATTTATGATATAATTATCATTCTAGGAATATATAATTCTACTTACCTTCTTTCCATAACAATCATGGAAAAATGAGAACGTTACTCATGTGTGCGTATGGCCTACCAGATCAGTTATCGTAACATCGATTAATTTTTCATCACCATATTTAAATATTTTTTAAAATTTTAATTTACATATAAATATGATAATTATTTCATGATTTTGTTTTAGGTGATTTTATATTATGACCCCTTTGAACATAGTTGACATAAATATGTTGTTTCTCCCAGTAAACCGAATTTTATCAAAACACATGATGTCAATGTAATTGATTATGTATTTTTACAATACATGGTAATAAGTGAAATAAAATTATTGATAGAAATTAAAAATATTATCAAGAAAGTAGATAAATAATAGAAGTTTATTATACATGACATTAAAGGATGTTCACACAAAAGGAAACACATGGTAATATATTTTCATCTCAATTTACATTCCATTGAGACTTATTTGTTATAATTTGGTAACTCACTTTTATTTGATGTATATACTTCCCTCTTCATGAGATATCATGAATAGAATAATTCAAAAGATATTATATAATTAATTTAATTTCATAAATTCTGGAGATTATGATTCAAAAAGTTCAAAGTTGTATTGGACACCTTGGAATGTTTAAATATTATTCTCCTCAAGAGTTTTCTTAATGATACTCTTAAAAATTTCACTACCTTTTTCAAATCATTTTCATTAAATATTTATTGTAATGATGATATTTTGATATGATGGGTAGTAATATTTACTAAACCACATATCATTCCTCGTGTTGTGTTTAAATTAATAGTTTTTTGATTAATTATGGAATTATTGATAAATTTTCATATTTTATTCAATAAATATATTTGATAAGGTATTTTATATTTTGAGAAAAATTATTATTTGATATGAGGAATTATTTTTACATGAAATTAAAGGTAGATACATGACATTATATAGCTACCCAATGTATCAATATGTTCTAATGAGATAGATAAGTTTCACAAATTAGAATGTTTTCTATCTTTAGTTTTAAACTCTCTAGAGGATTTTTCTTGACAGTATCGGTTTTCCTGTTCCCAAGACATGATGTCGAATAATTATGAATTTTGTTTATTTTGATTCATTTTTTATTATCCATGAAATTTTTACATGATAAAATCTATGGATTCATTTCATTAATAAATTATTGATTAAATGACATTTGTTTTTATTTTTATACCTTCACATGTTTATATTTCCCTATCTAGTTAAATTGAATGTCATGTAATTTCATTTATTACCATTCCATATTTATTTTTCCTTAACAATTTTTTTTAATTCAATGCCTTTTCAATTATTAAATTTCAATATTTTTTATGCACATCAATTTAGTTTATTCATTACATGTCATGGGCGTTCAATTATTTATATTTCCATATTGACTGTACAAATTAATTCATTATTTTTTTGTTATAATTTACCCTTAATAAGAATTTTAGATCACCCTTATTATGTTTCTTTCCCCAAGAATACATGAATTGAACTATAAATTATATTCAAAGATTTACTACATGGAATAATGTTTTCCTTGATGTTATTTAGTAAGAAAGTAGGAAAACAATTTCTTGAAATTAGATTATTGTTTTTTAGTAAATTTTCCATATATGTGTCTGGTTTAGAAATACTACTAAACTATAGGTCCTTTGGGATTTGATTCCTTGTAATCATGGTAATGTGATAGTATCAGACACCATCTCAAGGATTTCTAGGGTTGGGAAACTACTGTTTGTGTCTTAGAGAGGTTTAGTAGAATCCTTAGTTTGTAGATTTTGGAAGAAATTGGTTAGAGAAAATAACTATAAAGTATAAATTTTGTTTAATTTTAGAAGAACATCCTAAAATTTTTTAATAGTAGAGATTAGTTTGGTCTTCCTAGTAATAAATATCTATCTAGATACTACAAGTGGATGTGTTTCTGGAACAGATATATGTATGATTAATATCTCTGAAAATGTTTTCCATGTATAACTTGTGGTTACCTATTACACAAAAATGGGCCTTAATATGCACCTAGATTAACACAGCCATGTGATATGTTTAGGATAATTGATTTTTTTTCTTTACAAACTATTATGATGAATCTGAATAATAAAAATGAATACCCTAGGTTAAACATATAGTGTCATAGATTTAAAGTAAAGATTCGTGATTTATAAATCCTCGAGATTGTACTATGGATATAAATGGGACCGATGAATGATCTATTTGAAAATAAGAAAATGATGTATTTATATATAGACATTGTTTTTAAAACCATAGTTAAAAGATATTTATTGATTAACATAATTTAAAGATCAATATCATATTTATTTTTATAATTCAATTTATATGGTTTTATAAAAGGACTACATATATTGTAGGTGACGACCAATCACATCCTGCAAGGCCACATGTATTGAACCCATGAATGAAGGAATATAAGGGCTTCATTCCAACCATTATCCTACATAGTTTCTTGGATTATTATTCATTTTTTCAATTAAATAATTTGATGAATAAATGTAAATTATTAAACTGGAAAATAACTCTTGAGTAATTGAAATTAATTTATAAACAATATAGGTTGGTAAAATAGTTAGATACAAAGAGATACATTTGTCACACTTTTATTGTCTTTATAGTCTTTTAATTTTTTATTTTCATGCTTTCTAAATAAAAAAAATAACATTATTGTTAATTTATTTTTGGGAGTATAGGGATGAATTTTAATTTGATCAAATCACATACCTATGTTATCATTTATCTTATGAAATTAAAACATTTCATGTATGAAAGCTTCCTTATAATCATGGTTAGTAATACAATTACCTCACATTTGGAAAATGACATTAAAATAAAATGTTGGAATATTTATTAAATTTATTTTGAACCAATGGTATCTTAAATCATCAATGATTTATGGATTTGATACCCTCAGTGTTATATTGATAAATAAATTATTTCTTATTTTGGACCTTATTAACTCCCTATAAATTTCTATAGTTTTACTCTAAATAAATATATCTATATTACACTAATGATATGCTAATTAGAGTCATTGTAACATGGTAGTCCAAATGAAATTTGTACTTTACATTCTTTCTTTTCTACAGTATGAATTATGAACCCTTCATATGATGTGGGATTTCAACATAGTAAATATTAATAAATATATAAACAATATCTTTATTAAATTATAAGGACGCAATTTAAATATGGTGGGGAGAATAGGACGTCCCAACAATCTAGAGTAAGAACCTTGTATTTGATAGCGTGTTTCACATGTTACACTAAGAGCATATGGTAATATAATATCCAGATACATTATAATATATCTAATATTTATAATATATTCTATATACTTAAATTTATTCAACTCCAATAGAGCATGCATTACACACAAGAGTGACCATTCTTGATAGCTTGTCTTACATACAAGACGGAGTTTCACCAAATAATGGTGTATTATTAAAACATTATTATTTAATATAAAATTATATAAAATACATTGTGTGTATTTGGTTATGAATATTAATAACTAACTTATGAAATATTATGGTTTATATAAATATAAAATTAATTCATTGCTTACTAATTAATGGGAAATGAAAATAAGAACCAATTATATATAAAAATAATTATTATTATATTTCTGATTCCAAAGGTGTTTTGTCTTAATAAAAATTATTAATTAAAATTATTTAATGATTTTAAGTAATTTTTTATTACATATATTCATTAAAATATTTTTTATATTCACTTATTAGTTTTGGGTGACATAAGATTAGAACAAAACCTATTTTACACATAAAAACCTATATTTTATTTCGACTAATTTACACCTTTTAATAAAGATCACATTTTTATTATGATTTTGAGTCATTAATTGATTTAAAATGTCAAAGTATACTTTATATTTTAAATAAAACAACATAAATTAGGTTAGAGTTATTTTTTTATATTTTTTGAAACATTTCAATTTTTATCAAATAGTTAAAAATACTAAATTTTATTTCCAATATTATTTCTCATATAATATAATAATAATTATTAATTATGTTTATATTAGGTTTAAATATAAATTAAATATTATTTTGATCAATTTATATAATTTATGTTGTTTTAATATTTTTCACTTTGAAATTTATTGAAAAAAAAAGATTTTAGGATGATTTTACATTAAAAACATGCATTGTCGTCTCGCATGTGGGATAAATATTACATTAATTTCTACCAATTATAATATTGGAATTTGGAAAAATGGATTAAATTTTTTTAATCATCATAATTTATAATGCATAATAAGGTCAAATTATTTTATTACCAATAATATTAGCGAATGTAATTAAATTTAATTATAATTATTAAGGAAAAAATTAACTTAAATGACTGAACCTGAATCATAGGGTCCAAAATGAAATAGAAACATACATAAAACTGGTTGGATGGAAATAATTCGGCCATTAACGTCCCATTTTTTTGTTTTGATGTATTTTGATTACTTTTTTTATAAAAATGTGGGAACACCTAACGTATTTTCAAAAATAGCAAGTGAGTCATTTTCCTCCTTTTTAAAAGGCCATCACCCATCCTCATTCTTCACACCTCTTAAACAACATAGGTTTGGAAAATACCTGAAAAAATATCATTCCAACGTCCCTAACCTCAAACTTCATTCCTCCCTTTGGCTAGAATGCCTTCCAAGTAAGCATTTTGGTATAAACCAACAGATGTTACCTGATTAAGAGGTAACATATTATCTTATGGTTTTTAGATTTATTTCTATTATCAAATCACTAAATCAATATTATTTCATGATTTTATAACATAAAAAAATCCTAAATATACTATTATTTTTTAATATAATTGTTTGAAATACACTTACACACACATCCATCTAATGGTCAACAAAATTATTGTTTATGTGAACGGAAATCTACTGCCTCATGAAATAATGATTGTTCATTTTCCATTACCAACTCTAATGGTGGCCATAATTTTCTAAAATATTTTTTTATATGATATTTATTATTTATTTATAAATATTTAATAATTTTATAACACGTGCCATAAATACTTTTCACTTTTCGTTAAAATGATAACATCGTTTGATGAAGTGTGGACTACCGCCCCCTCAAAACAATGTGATTCATTCACACGATATATGGAATATTTAAGAGATGATTATAATTAAACATATGAGAAATATACAAAATATATATGACATTAATTAAATAATTACCTTTATGGATATATATATATATATCATTTTCTATATTACCCTTTCACACACATAAAAAATTATAACGTCATTCATGGGCATGTGGACTACTACCTCATCTAGAGGATGTCATTATTTTTCATAACTGTATTTATAAATATATGTATCTGATTAAATAATATTATATTTATTATATAATGATCATTTAGGGATGATATAATTCTACTTACCATCTTTCAATAATGATCAATGAAAAATTAGAATGTTACTCATGCATACGTACGACCTACCGACTCCAAGATTGTATCATCGAGTCATTTTATATAACCATTTTTTGTTATTGTTTTTAACATTGAAATTTATTTATAAATATTTTAACTATTTCATGATTATTATTCTAGAGATGTTACATAATTACCCTATTAACCATACTTTTCATATTAATGTTGCTTTCCCACATAAACTGAATTTGGTCAAAACACCTGATGTAAACATAATTGATTATGGTTTTTATGTAACATGGTAATAAGTGAAATAAAATTAATTATAAATATGAAAAATATTATAAATAATTTATATAATTCACAAATTTCATGTATATAAGATGTTAAAGTATGTTCATCTAAATGGAAACATAATGTCAGGGAATTTCATATCAATTTACATTTCATTGAAACTAATTTGTTAATATGATCCAATTCACATTTATTTGGTGTATATAATACACTATTCATGATATATAATGAATAAAAATATTCTCATGGTATTTTATGTTTCAGTTAATTTCATACATTCTGGATATTATGATTCAATTGTTTTAAAGATGTGTGGGACACTTTGGAATATTTAATGATTATTCTCCTTCAGAATGTTCTTAATGATAATAATTTCAATATAACTTCCTTTTATAATAATTTATCCTTTTAAATTTCCCTGAAAATAGATATTTTTATATAATGGATATAATTATTTTCTAAACCATATTTCATTACAAATATGATGTTTATTATTACAATTATTTGATTTATTGGGGATATATTAATAAATCCATATCTTTTATTTAATACAGATATTTTATAAGGAATATTTTCTATTACTAAAAGTGACTATTTTATGTGAGGAATTCATTATACATGAAATTACGGGTGGATCATTCACATTATATAGATCCATGATGCGTCAATATGTTCTCATAAGAAAAATAAGTTATGAAAATTAAATATTTTTCTATCTGAAGTTTTAAAATGTCTAAAGGATGGATCTTATAGAGACTCCGGCCTTTAACACATATCATTACATGATTTTAGGAAAAATTAAACTTTATATTACAAGCCAAGGATGTTAAATTCTAGTGTCCTCTAAAACTACATACATAAAACTTAAAACATGGGACTAAATAAAATATTTATTTATTAATCTTTATAAATAGATCCCAAATTCTATTGGGCACAGACATCTTCATAGGATAACCTGGGGATAACATGAACAAAGTGATGAACTAAAAATCCTATTAAGGTATTATGATTAATAATACATCTTTATCACATAGGTTATAATGAATAACATAATGATATAAAAAGGCATGGAACATATGGAATGATAACCTAAAAACATGGGATCATATAAAAATGGAGTCACAATAATGTGAAAGAAACATAAAAATTACTTTAGAATGAGTCAATTATCATTGCACATATAGGGGCACAAGTCAAGGTTAACCACTAAGACCACTGCACGTGGTACCATGACTTAAGATTACCACAATGACCATTTCCCATAACATCTCATGTGACTAAACATTTACCAATTCATTTGAGCACTATCTGGGTGCACCATCATAAAAATTTCATTAATATTCATGTCACATTATTAATCATACATTATCAATCATTTGTAAACATAAGGGTACCCATTAAAAAAGGGTACCATAATAATGTCATAAAGAATATTAAATGGGTGTATCATAAAATAGTCCATAAAATAGATGAATTAAAAAATACATTGAAATTCATAAGGGAAAATAGGAATATATCACAGTATGTGATGTCAAACTAAAGTGAAAACTTGTATGTAGAGAATTTATGGAATTTAAGCACCAAAATATTTTAGTGCGGTTTTATAGAAAACACTAGAGATAATTTAAAATAGAAAAGTAAATAATTTTTTATATAAAATTAGAAGTGAACCAAGAAGTTTTTCATAATAAAAATAATGATTTAATAACAGTAGTTGTGGCTTTAAACAAATGATATGGTGTACTTGAAATTAGTAAAGAATCTAGGAAATTCCCTTAAAAGGGTTTTCTAATCAGGATGTATCGAATAGGGAACCACATTAAAACATGTATATCCCTGATCAAGAATGATGAATGGATATTGATAAATTATTTTGGATAATATACATAGAAATTAGAGTATGTACATAGAATGATCCAAAAACTTCATTTCGGTAAAAAATAAATATATAGCATCCCGAATGAAAAATGGATGTCTGGGTATAATCCATTAACATAAGTATGTTGGAGTCCTTCACTTGATCATAATGTCCTCGATAAAAAATATATTCATTAATTAATATTTTTTTACCCTATTATTCTTGTTATTAATTTAATATAACCTTATTATGTTCATCCATGATATTTTTGATGGGTTTAGATGTTAAATTTCATGATTTGGGAGCATTTGTTTATGTTGTATTCGTGATTTGTTTACTTATATACATTTAAGGACAAACATATAAGATAATATTGGTTGTATAAAATTGAATCATTATGTTATTAGTTAAAATCCAGAATATTAAATGGTTATAAAATTCATTTTGTTATTTTTATAGAAGATGAATCATCATATAAATCATCAATGACAACTATTTTGGTTAATTAGAGGTTTTTGATCACGTCGAAATAAATTTATTTATAAATTAATATCATGTGTACAAAATATTCCAAAACCTTACACTAAAAATAGTATATATGTTGAAGTTTGTTTCAAACATATACATGGTTTCATGACCACAATTGTATTCAATAATATAAATTGAAAATCGGTAGTCCATGAATGTGATAAATTAACATATCTCGGATGGTGTTTTCATTTCTAGAATAAAAGGATGGGAAATGAGAGATGACGATGAATTATTTAATTATCATAAAAAATCCAGCATATTTATAGTAATGGATGTTTCCTAACATTTTTATGAATGGAGTTGAGGAAAGAAAAATAAAGGAACGTGAAAAAAATACAAAAAATTGAAAGAGGAATTTACCTCTTGAATATATATTCCTTGGGAGTCTCTTTAGGGGTGAGGATTTGGAATTTTTAGGATAACAAGGGCTTATGGACTTTGGTAGAGGATTTGGAATATATTTGAACAAAATTTGGACTAGGTCCAAGGCATGATAAAAGTGAATTGAAGAGGTAAACATGGGTGGTATTTATAGTGGAGGAGAAGAGGTGTTTCCCATTATTTTAATCATTCGATTAATATTTTTCTCAATACTATGAATAGTCTTGATTATTGTGACCAAAAATAGTAAAGAGATCATGTGATTTCAAAACGATATCAATTTACATAATCAATGACTCAAGCATGATGTTGAAATTAATGTTTTATCATTTATTATAAATTATCGTATTTCACTATTCATCAAAAATTAAATTATTTCAGAAAAATCACAAAAATTAACCCCAACCATTTTCAAACATGGATAATTCAAAAAATAACTCCATTTTATGAAAATAATTTTATAATTATATGAAATTTAATTTTTAATTAAAATCATAATTTACTTGAAAAATTTAAATTTTAAAATTCCTTATGCTTTACTAACAAATTGAAAAATTAATTACAGTCTCGTGAAATTATCTAATGGTCATAAGAAAAATAATTAATGATTTAATTTTATTAATATAAATATTATTTTTATTTATTAAATTATTCATAAAATTGTAAATAAATATATAAGACTTAAAAAAATGCCAACACATTATTAATATTTTTTAAACAAAAGTTTATTTACGTATACTATCATATAATTATATCACAGTGTCATATATAAGATGGATAAATTTTATTTATACATTCATTAGTGGGGTTACTATTTCATTATTTTGTTTAGTATTCATGTGGGTCACATTACTTTTCTAGAGTTCAAAATACTATTTCATCATTATATGTTCCTTAACTTCTAGAGATGCCTTTTGTTTCACCCATTCTTCATTTTTTAGGTTTTTCTTGTGTTCTATAAGTAATATTTTGTGATTTTACTATAATTATAATAATGGAATTTTTATAAATAAAACATTGAGTCATTAAATTCTTCCCCCCTTTCTGAAATATTACCATCGAAATTTAATTTTACATTGTATGTTGTAAACATGTGTGGGTACTTTTCCTTCATTTCCTCCTCCAGTTCACATGTTTCATCTTCTTAATTATGGATCCACTATAGTACTTTTACCAGATGAGTTGTCTTGTTACATATAACAATATCTTTATGATCCAAAATCTTCATTGGATTCTCCTCATAAGAATGATCATTGTTCTATTGTACCACCTATGAAGAAAGTAAATGTCAAGGATCTGTTATATACTTTTTTAAGAGGGATTCATTGAAGATTCATTTACTTTATACATGGTAGGTGGAAGTGCTAGTCATTAGGCCACAGCTCTGACACGATCAAGAATCTCAAAGAGGTAGATGTACCTTGGACACCGCTTTCCTTTCTTCCCAAATCTCAGGACCTTATTACACGGAGATATGTGGAGGAATACCATTTCTCTAACATTGAACTCAAGGTCTCATGGATGATTGTTTTCATAAAACTTCTATAGACTTTGGGTTTCCTTAAGGTGATGAAAAATGATTTAAAAATTATCCACCATTTCTTTGACCATTTCAGGTCCTAAAATCATATGCTCACTAACATCATCCCAAATTTTTAGTGTTCTAATCATTTTCCCACAAAGGGATTCATATGGTTCCATTCAGATGATGGAGTGGAAAAAATATTCATAATAGAATTTGACCAATGTAGGATCTTGGTCCCACCATCCTTTGAAGTCAATAGTACATGCTATCAACATATCATCCAGTGTCTAAATATTTCTCTCATATTTTCCATTAGTTTGATGTTGACAGGCCATACTCAAGTTCAGTTCAGTTATTATATCATGTTGGAGACATTTCCTGGTCTTCGAGGGGAATCTTAGGTCTCGATTAGATATAATAGATAGTGGTACTCTATGTATCATTTCCACCTCATTGATATATATCCTTACATGTTGATCAAATGATAATTCCTATCAAATTGTGAAAAAAGTAATCTATATTTTTAAGAGGATCTACAATTACCTATATAGAATTGTTTCATATAGATGTCCTTGGGAGTCCAGTGACAATGTCCATGGAAATGTTCTCCCACTTTGATTTTGGTATGTATTGTAGTTTCATCATTGTATTATAATATTTTCTTTATTACTTGACTTATTGACATACTTGGAACATTGAAATATATTCCTAAATATTCTTCTTAATATTATCCCACCAAATTTTCTCTCAGATATATTGACACATCATTGTGCTCCCTGGGTGAAAAGAAAAGGTTGACCTATTTACACCATTCAGAAGTTCCTTCTTTTTCTCTGGATCATATGGTACACATAATCATGATCCAAATCCTATATCTCCTTTCACATAAATTTTTATATTATAGGATTTACCATTTCTAATAGCATATACCCTTTTTATAATGTCTATATATTTCCATTGAGAATCCTTTATTTTCTTTATGAGGAATGGTTGAGCTACCATTTGAGAAATGATTGATGATTTTCCTCCCAAAATTATTATCATGCCATCCTATGAAAATATAAAAATATTGGATCCTTTTGAACTCCCATAATTAATAATGACACAATATCATTTCTACATAGATAATCTTCCAGTGTATTTACCTTACCAGGATGGTAGTGGATTGAGATGTCATAATCCATGATGATCTCTAACCATATTCTCTAGTGCATACTAAGATCATTCTATGTGAATTTATATTTGAGACTCTTATGATTAGGATATATCTCATACTTCTCCCCATAGAGATAATGTCACTAGAGTTTAAATTCAAAGATCATATCCTCCAACTCTAGATCATGAGTGGCATAATTTTGTTAATGGATTTTCAGATTCCGTGAGTAATTGGTATAAATTTATTAATTTTCATTAGTACGCATCATATTTCTTTATTCGAATGATCACTTTACCCCACCCCCAAAGTGTTTTCTATATATTGGGAGTCTGAGTACTAGTGTAGTGATAAGCCTAATTTTTAGCTCGTTAGTGATTTACTCACAATCATGAGTCCATGTGAAGTTTAATCCCTTCCATTTCATCTTGGTCATTGGGATTGAATATCATGATAAGTTATTTATAAATCATCAAAAATACCCTTCTATAACTATACATTTGTTGGTCTCAATTATATATGTTCCCCTTGGCCACTCTTCTACTGTCATTATCTTGGACGGGTCCATAGATATTCCTTTTCTAGTGATAACATTTCCCATGAATAATATTTCCTCCATCACAGACTCAAATTTATTGTACTTCGTGTAAAGTGTATTCCTTAATAAATTCATTAGCACAAAATTCAAATTCTCTTCATGTTCATCCTTTCTCTTGAAGTAAATCAGAATATCAGCGATAAATGCTACCATAAATTTTTCAACATAATCTGTAATGATTATATTAATTAAATCCATTTATATTTCAAGATAATTAGTTGCTATTAATGGAATCACTCTGAACTCATAATTCCATACCTCATTCGAAAGTTAGGTTTGGGGATATCTTCCTTCCTCAACTTTAATTATTGATATCCCCACTGAAGTTCTACCTTAGAAAAATAACTGGCCCCACAAATATGATTGAACAAGTTATCTCTCCGAGGAAGGGGATACTTTTTCTTTATCATGATTTTATTGAGCTCACAATATTCAATGCATGGGCCCATTGAACCTTACATCTTCTTAACAATAAGGAATGGTGCACCCCATGGTGACACACCTGGACATATAAAAACCTTCCAAGATTATCATATAACTTTTTTTAAGATCTTCCAACACTACGATGGCCATTATATAATGTGTAATTTAAATAGATAAAGATCTAGGAACAAGTTCAATTGAGAACATGACCTCTCAATCCGGTGGAAGATCAGTCAATTATTTATGAAATATATAAGTGTAGTCTCATAAAATGGGCTTGTCTTCAAGCATGATTCAATTATTTGTCTCAATTATTTGATCAAAATTTGATTTCTCATAAGGAAATACAATACAAAATTGAGATAATTATTCTATCTAAGATTCAACTTCTTTCTTACACTTGTAATGAATTGTAAGATTCTTCAGGATTTGAAGATTGATCTCCCTTTCCTATAATTTGATGTTGGCTTTGTATAAATATAGTCAATACATTCTCATGATATCAATGAAATATAATAAATAAATTATGAAATAATTTGATGGGAGGTTCAGTTATAACAACCTAAGCTTAATGTACACATAAATTTCATTTCTTTTGTGGAATACTTAGTACAAGAACCAAAAAGAGCCCAAAGACTATATTATATTAGATTCCTTGTTAGCATGGAACACAATCATTTAACTTGGTGAAATATCTTTAATATCTCCCATAAAGATCTACCCCATTAGTTTTCCTACCTAAAACCTTTCATTATATCCTATGGAAAATAAAACATAAAAAAGGTGAGTTCAAATTCTCAGTAAGTGTAAACATGAAAAACATAAAACAATATATAAATATAAAAATGTGAAAACATGACCATAAATTTTGAATATCAAAATCGCAAGTCATGAAATAAATCATGGAATTGAGTAAGGAATTTGTTAAAAGGAAAAATTAACCAAGATAAAATAGCATCGGAATAAAACATAGAACTATGGAAAATAAAGAAGCACATAATACGATTTCCATAGTACACAAGGCATTACTTCCAAGACCATTATGTTGGAAAATTTCTTTTATTAAACCATGATTACTTGTCATTCTACCCATGTATTACTAAACCATATTTAAATGTCATTCCATACCTATATTACTAATCCAAATTTACTTTTTGTTCCTTTCTTATCTATATCATGAGATATAATTCATTACCCAGTGAATTGGAGGGAGATATAGGTCCCACCCATCTCATAATGAAATCATTCTTAGATTTTCCACAAAAACATAAATCATTCATCATAGCATAACCCATGAAATAAAATGGTTTTCTTTAAAATAATACCTTCATAAAATAATCCATATAAAATATAATTCCATAATTAACACAATAAAATCATATTAATAATCGGGATAGGAAAATAACCATATTTAAGAGTGTCATCTTAGATGGAAAATAATTTTGATAAAACACTTGAACATAATTCTTGAGGAAAATATTTTTTCTTCTTCAAAAAAAGTTTTATTTCCTCAAAATTCCAAAAATTATTAAAAGAAAATTATTTAATTGAAAATAAACTTAAAATAGTGTAAAGGAACCATCATGGAAAAAAGGTGTTATGAAACTGTAAAAATATATTCATGTTGTATAAGTTAAAAAACATTATCCTCATTCTTTTGCTGGAAAAGTCAAAAAAAGTACCACGTATTTTAAACGAAAGAATGATTCCTTCCATACAATGTAGTAAAAGTATGAAATGGGTAAAAATTAATTTAGACATACATATAAAAATATTATAAATTTTATGAAAACTTTTTTGGAAAACATGGACATAGATGATAAATATATCCCCAGTAAATTCTTATGAATAAAAAATATCGGATAAAAATGAGATTGCAAAATTATCCCTTGACTTGTACATTTCATTATAAGAGGATCTTTTAACCTTATTTATAATGGCTAAATCATGTTATTAAATTATAAAATGACAATATTGATCTTTATGATATCATATATTATCATATTATATTTTTTTGTTAATAGTATTTCGATATTACCATTATTTCAGGTGTTAACTACTTCATTTTCCCATTAATGTTTTTTTTGTCAGTCATTTTGTTATGAATATGATTTATTTTATTAATTAAATTAAGTTAATAATTATTATTTTCATGAATCAAATAAATTTTATAATCATTCTTGAATTATTAATGTGGATAACAAATCTCATTGTGTCGTGGAGATGGTAGGTTGTATGTACACACAAGCGTTTGTATCCTTCTCTTGATGTTTAAATGGTTTGTAATTGGATGGTATATTAATTATATAGAATAATTTATCATGTGATATTAATTATTTAGATCCATTATACTCATCATTATACTCATCCTAATGAAGTACTTTTTAATAATAGATTACATCACAGCATGGAGACGGTAAGTCGTTTGTACGCGCGCTTGGTTATATTTTTATTCGTAGGATGGATAAATAGAGTTATAAGGTTGTTATATAATTATAATAACATCTCATAATGTGTATTATAATTGATTTATTATTTTATTTTTAAATAAAAATATAAATAAGAAGTAGAAGAATAAATTAAATTCAATTGAATTGGTAAAGAAAATACCTCTTCCTCGTTTGATTTCATTTGGATCTCTTCTTAGGGACACTAGGGATAGAATTTTTGGAACACCAGGACCTCTATCAATTAACTAATATTTTTTATTGGATAATTGGTCAGGTTTTAGTCGATCTTGATGGCTCAAGTTGGCGTGGGGAAATGTGGTAAGAGATTCCTTTTTATAAGATAGGATGAGGGGAACTTTAGGAAGGTATTTAAATATTATATTATTATAAAATTATTTTCTGTTTCAAAAGGTCTAAAACTAATTTAATTCAAATTAAATATGATTATTGTTCAAAATACTCTCAAAAAATAGTTTTTAGATATGTTTATGCCTCAAATTTAACCTTATCTTTTAGCTTTAACCCTTAGTTAACTAATTTAACCCTTACCATGTCTTCTTGTATATTCACACTACATGGTAAATATAGTTACAATAAAATTCCAATCGAACATAAAGTGGTTAATTAATGAAATTTTCATCATAATCTAAGTAATTTAGCTGAATATTATATTTTTAGGACTATTATATCATTTATTAAAATAGTATTTGTTTTAAAAAGTCATTTATTCCATTTTTTATAGTATTCTTATCGTGAAATTTTAAAAAACCAAAACAACATGATTGTTTCTAAAAAACTATATTAATTCAAATATAACAAGTCATACTCATCATTAAAATTCGTTCATGGCATAAAAAGTTTCAAAATAAATTTATTTGAATATTTATAATCACATTTATTATAATCATTAATTAAAAAAGTAATCACTACATCATCATTATGTCATAACTAAATTTATTTATTGGGTGTCTAAAAATTATAAATAAAATACCATGATGTTGTAAATCTTATTATCTTTCTTATTACTATTTATATTCAAATTTATCTTATGTATGACACTATATTAAAATTGTTTTATTTAAAATACACAAGTTTATATAATATTTCTCATTACATTAAATTAATTCATATAAAATATCATTTTCACATCTATGTGGTTCCATAGGGTCCCCAAATCGACCCAAAGATGACCATGGTCGTAAGTATCTCATATAATAGTATTAAGACATGTGTTATGGTACTTTATTATTATTATAATTTTCATTTTTACCCTTATTGATCAATAGAACATCGAGGGCCTTAATTTCATAAAGAATTGATGCTTTAGAAAAAATATGTTCATCAAAAATTAAGGTTTCGGAAAAAAAATATATCAGTTTAATATTGTGGATAATTTATTTACTACCTAAATATATAAGTAAATTTACATACATGATATATTTCAATAAAAAAAATTTCAACCATTGATTGTTCTTCGATTAGTTTTCTAATTAATCCAAAAACTAATTTTATTCCTGATGCATTAAAATACATTATCAATTAACATAAGGAATCTAAAAGAGTGAAAATTCTTACTATTTTTCTCTAATGTTCTTAGAAATACTATATGGTTAATATATTAATCTTAAATCCTCAATGTTGACACTAATGGTTCATCATTAAAAAAATTCCACCAAATTTTATACCTAAAATAAATGAAAAATAAACCAGGACATTATGTATGTCTATCATTGGCATAAAATCCTTATCATCCTTTTGTAATGGTTTTATGACTTGTGTCCTTATCAGGCTTGACAAGCTATCACCCGACATACTTTTTTTCCTTTTTTAAAACAATATTAATTTGATTTCCAATATATGATGTATATCCTTCAAATAAGGATAATCACCAAATAGAATTGTAACTATGGTTTTCAATAAAAAGTAAATACATAAATATCTCATCCATTTTATTAAATCAAAGGTCCTACCTTGGTATAATATAATTTTTAGATTTATAAATTAGGACACTATATCTTCAATCTGAAACACCTTTTGTTTAACCAAGTTCATTAATTTTCAAAATAAATCATAATGGTTTGTAATGTAAAAGTGTATTATCATAAGTGAATCTACCAAGAGTGTAAAACTAGGTGCATTGTAAGGCTCGTTCTTATGTACGTGGTTACCCCATGTAAGTCTCAAAACAACCTTTCACATTTGTTAATACTTGGTACATCTGTACCAAAACCATGTCCATTTGTAGTATCTATACATAGATGTTTTTATAGGAAGACATATATAATATACACCTTACAAAAACACATGGATATTTTTATTATTTTCCTCAAATTATACTATAGGTTTATGTTATCTAACCTATGTTTTCCAAAATCTAGTTCCCAATGATTCTACAAAAATTCCATCGATGTCAACTAATGTGACCTAACAAAAAAAACCCAAAGCCAGTGTATATTATCAATTACATTGGAAAGGTGAAAAGGAATCATATTCCAAATGGATGAGAGTTTAGTATTATAAAAAACCAGATACAAACATGAGTCTTTAATTACAAAATAATACACAAATTACAACTACTTTTTTCTAAATAAATAAATTCAACTATAAATTTAATCAATATAGTATATCCCTTCATATCATTCATAGTAAATTTCATGGATTCATGGTGAAAATTAATCAAAATAATATAGATATAAAATTCTCAATAATGGTAGTAGATTGTAGAAGAAATAATTAATCTGTGACAATAATATTTATGAAATGATAAATAACTAAACTCAAAAGCCATATAATCAATAAACTAAGATGGATGTGCATAAATAGTATGGAAATATAAGAACTAAAAATACAGTCCCTTAAAATAACTAGTTAAGGGAAAAATCAATATTTCAAGGTAAGAAACTGAAAATAATTCCATCTAATAAATGAAATAAAAATGAAATGTTTCCATAGATATGTCGACCTAAAATCTCAAGGACGAATGATAACTGAAACTAAAATATGGAAAAACCTAATTAATTGATTCCTTATTTCCTGGGAACTTGGAACAATTATCACCATATCATTTCACAAGATAGTTTATCATTTTGGTTAAAATACTATAAAACATTTTTCCCAACAAATTCATCCCATAAGACTACCAATGCATCAAGGGACTATCTATAACTGGGACCCACCCATGTTGTACCAGTCATAAACATTCTTCATATAGAATAATCATAAAAAAGAATATGCCATGTCAAATAACCATATTTAATATAGAATATTTAATTGTAAATATTTCCCTAAATAATCAAATAAATTTCAAGGTAGTCATCATATGTAAAATTGTATGCGGTTTAGGAAATGATAATATTCATGACAAATGATATGAATAATTAAGGTAACTTCAATTAATATAAGAGACTGAATATTTCATGGGGATATCAAAAATGAATCAAGGATTCTAATATAAATACTATCCTTGACCAAATCTACCAAAAACCTTCCATTTTAAGTATAAGTTTGGTTTAAATAAAATTCATCCTATGTGGAGAAAAATAAATTGTAGTTGTAATTAATGAATGGAAATATTATTCAAACACCTTTTAAAAACATTCTTGAGGATAAAATTATCCAAAAAAACCTTACAAAAAACCTTATCAAGATTAATTAATTTATAAAAAAATTTATTTAAAAATAATACATTTAAACATGTAATATAATATTTGAATAAATGACAGTGGGTAAACGAATACATGTCATACTAGGTAATAACAACATTCCTTTTTTCACTATAGAATGCTAAGAAAAATTCCTTATTCTGAAATCAATAAGATGATTCCATTGAAACAAAATTGAAATGATGAAAAAGGGTAAAAATGTTTTCACCAAATCATTTAAATTTTTTTCAAAACACATTAATAAAACATGGTTTTCTGTAGAAAATAGGTTCTTTCGAGTAAAGAGAAAAATGAGGATGGGTTTTCTGGAAACAAAACTACAACATTTTGCCTCCCAAATATTGGTAAAATGGTACTATAAACATGAAAAAGGTCACGAATCACCATAGAGGAGAAAAATTAATGGTTTCAATTAACATTTTTCATATAATTTGGTCTAATAGAAATACCATTGAAAAATCATTAAAGTTATCTTTGAGGATTATAATCATTAAGAATTTCCATGTGTCCCATACTACTTTAAAAAAATATAAATCATAATAATAATTAAGTAATAACATTGAATGAAATTTTAAATAACATGAATATAATATTAATAATGATATAGTGTAAAAAAGTGGTTGTTGATACCCCACAAAAAAGTTTTATGTGGTGAACATGACATTTATGTCATAGATGTAAAAAAGTGAGATGAGAATCACTTACCTTATGTCTGACTGGTCTCCTGTGTCATTATATTCCTGAATAATACACTTCTGTTAATTATTTACTTTATTCAGATAAATATTATTTTTATCATTACTTTTATTTCACTTATTATTATTTTCTATAAAACTACTCAAACAAATCAAGTATACGTTGGGTGTTAATACCAGTTTAAGTTTATGTGTTAAAAAGGCTTTTGTAGTTCAACTATGGTCAAGGGGGAAATAGTATAGAATCTATAGATAAATAATCATGAAATAATTGATTTATTTATAAATCCATTATACTCTAAAAATTTACTTTTAAATATGGTCATGAAAAAAGAATCAATGTTAGAATCATGGAGACTATAATGCGTACTTACGCACGTGTAACATTCTCATTTTTTCAATGATCATTATGGAATGAAGGTAAGTAGATTTTTATATTTATATAATGATAATTATATTGTAAAAAACATATTATTTAATCGTATATATATATAATTCTTGTGATGAAAAATAAATCAAATCACGTTGAGGAGGCGGTAGTCAACACATCCACATATGAAATAATCACTTTTTAAGTTTGTTAAAGGGTGAATAGGAAAATGATATATGTTATATTTAGAGAAATATAATTATTTAATTAATATAAATTAGAGGTTTTTTATTTCACATATTTTTAATTAAAAAATTACTCTATGCATTCCATTTATATTGTGAACAAATCACATCGCTTTCAGGGGGCTCTATTCCACACTTTCACTAACGAAGCCATCACATTGACACAAAATAGAAAGTATAAGGTTATATGTTATAAAAGAATTATAGATATATAAATATATTATAAATATTATATATAAAAAATATAAATAGAGTATACAACAAAATTTCTAAAATTGAGAGATTGTAAATCAAAATTAACAATCATCATTTCAGGAGGCAGTAGTTCACCATCTATTGGAACAGTTTGTTTGTTACCCATTAGATGGAGGTTTGTGTAAGTGTAGATACAAAAATTATCATAAAAAATACTTTTATATTTATGATCCAAGTTTTTTTATGAAATCATTACATAATAATAGTTGAGGGTTTAGATAATGGAAATAAAACTAAAAAACTTAAGGAAAGATGTTACCACTTAATCGGGAAACTCATTTTGGTTTGAACAAAAAGAATACTTGGATTAATTTCATCCCTATGGTATAATTATAGGGTGAGTGAAGGTATTTTGAGAAGAAATTTTGGAAGATATTGGTCAATAAGATTTGGATTTAGGGGTGTGAAGATATGGGAGGAGAGGAGGTTCTTTTGTTATAAAAGAGCAGTCACACTCTTGTAATATTTTCACAATGGAATTGCATGCACAATTTTCTCATTTAAATAGGATATAGAAATGTACCCAATTAGTTTCAAGGGAGGATAAGGTCTATATATGGAATTAAAATATATTTTTAAAACTTTTATAGGTCTTTTTGGTCCATATAGGTAATGTTTAGTCCCTTATTAATCTTAATTTAACCTTAATCGTTGTAATTAATTTTAATAACTAACACTGATATTTTTTTCAACAAAAATATAGACTTATTAAAAAAATTAAGGATTAATATTAAAAATATTTAATCCATTCTTCCAAATTTTAATAATATAAGTGATATAAAATTGATTTAAATTTAACACCACAGACGGGACAACAATAAAAGGTTTTTAAAGTAAAAACACCTGAAGGTATACTATATTTTTATAAAAAAATTCAATGTGAAATTTATTATAATGACCCTAATTGTATAAATTGAATAAAATATTTTATAATTATAATTTAAATTCAATTTTAAATATTATTTAATTTCATAAATAAATCATATGAGAAAGAAGTTTTGAACTAAAATTTAGTATTTTAATTATTCATTAAAAAATGAAACGTCACAGAAAAAATCAAAAAATCACTCTAACATAATTTATATATTCCTATATCAAATATGAAGTTTATTTTGATACATTTAGTTAATAAAAGGTTCTATAAATTTATTTTAAGTGGGTTCTTAATTAAAAAAATTTCAAAATGCCTCAATAATAATAATGGGGGTTTTATGTGAAACATTGGGTTCGTTCTTATATTATGCATATATAAACTAATAGATGAATATAAAATTATTTTTGGAATATATAACATATTTATTTAATTAAAATCATTAAATAACTATAATTAATTATGTTTATTAAGATAAAACTCTTTCAGAAGAATAATAATAATAATATTTCTTTTCGGGTCCACTTCATTATTATTATTGTTTCTCATTAATTACTAACTAATGAATTATTTTTATATTTTTATAAACCTTATATTTTCACGATATAGTTAATACTATTTATAAATGACAACAAAAAGGCTAGTTTATATCATATTATATTAAATAATAATATTTTAATGATACATTTTTATTTGGTGAAACTTTTTCTTTCATGTAACATAAGGGGTCGTGGATGCTCGCTCTTATGTGTGACCGACTCAAACTTTCAGTTCCATGAATTTTAAAATATATAATCTATTTAAAATATTAAATATGTTATAAATTCTCTAAATATTATATTCCTTTACCCTCTTGGTGTCGTATATCATTCACGCTATTGAATATTAATTTCATATTTTAGATTTTCAGGTTGTTACATTCTACCCACATTAATTAAATTGTTCCCTATAAATTTAAATTCGATCATGGGAATATATTGTTGGATATTTACTATAATAACTCTGCTCTTTATTACACACATAAACATTATTTATTACCTAAACTCTTAACTTGATACAACATGGAAGATTGATAGCATTGGTGTCTTTGGGGCATAGGAATATTACATAACCACTTAAAACAAGAAACACAACATCTTTATTGAAAACGTCCTTTACATGACCACTTCATTCCCTCTTACTTATCATTGCATGTGATAACCTAAGGACATGCATAAGAGAAAGGTAAGATATATAGCCCAGAAAGGGAGTAAAAAAGGAATAACTTGGAGAATACAATACATGTTAGGAAATAGGAATATCAACGAATCATAAAAAAACATGTACATAAAGGCATGATAAAGAAGAATTATCATAACATGGAAATGTGGTAACAAAACTTCATGGTATTATAATGATTCAAGGATCATTACACATGAAGCATGATTAAACCCTCATTGAATTTGAATTATAATGAGTAAACCCTCATTGCACTTTATGTATCATGATACTAATATTTACCCAATGCATTGGAGCGCTATCAGGGCGCACCCTTCTTAAACATTTCATTTCATGCATAAGTGTGCCAAATGGATCAAACAACATGGAATCATTCAAAATCATCATTTAATCCATGATAAAGGAACGTGGAACACATACATGAAACTATTTAAGCAATAAGTTGGTGTGAATAAAGGTGAATACCCTTGATATATAAATGGGAATTGTATTTACTACACAATGACTTTGGCTTGGAAAATCGCAGTGTAATATTGGCAGCATAACGGTGTGACATAAAAATTCATGAAAATGGTTGATGAGAGAGAAAGTGGTGTTTTATCATTTTTACATGAAATTGACAGTAATGGGGTCACATAGATACTTTTTCCAACATAGGTAATTTAATTTTAATTGATAATACAAATGAATTTGTTTAATGCAAATGAGGAGGGAGAAATTCTTTTTAGAATTTCAGCATGGTAATAGGTGTACATGGGAGGAATTAATGATAGAGAAAATGGGTATATCATAATTAAAACATAAATAGGGAGGTATGGAGGGGTTATAAATCATTCCCCAATATTTATAATTGAAAATAAAAGCGCATAACAATATTAATAAACATGGATTAAATGAGAAAGGAAGGAATCCATTACTTGGAAGTTTGATCCCAAAGGCTTTGGAGGGGCTTGAGAGAGGCTTTTAGAGATCTTGGGGTGCCTTGGGAGGATACTAGATAGAGTTTTTCAGGATTTCTTTAATCTTCAAAAGCTTTGAGTGAAGAGGAAGTGGGATCATGGGTGGGTTTATATGGGAAATGAGAGGGAATTATTTATAATTTAGGTTTGAGTAACCACACATTAAACTAATCCAAACCAAAATCTAGCCCATAGTTTTTGCCCACTATTTTTGAGAAAGGGGATTGGAAAAAATATATTTTATAATTCCAATGGCTGAACTTCTTTAAATATTAGGGTTGATTATGTAGAGGTGAGTCACACTCTCAAGGAAATCATTTTAAAATGATAAAGTGTTTTATAAGTCTTCTAGGGTTCATTAAGGCTTTGTAAAATAAATAAAACAAACATAAAATCACCATATTTTAATGGTAAAACATATAGTGGCTGAACAGAATGTTTATATTATTTTATTACATCATTATTGGGACATTATGATGTCATAAAACACATTATATATTTAAATAGTATTTCATTTTTATCCAAATATTCGACTGTCTCAGAAAACTATGAAACATTCACCATTGGATAATTTCTATATCTTGATTCCAAAAATAATATTCATTTTATCTAAATAATTTTCTAAATATGTGAATATTTACTTTTAAAATAAAAACTGACATTTATCAAAAATTCATGGGTTTTGACAAAAACGGCTTTCAAACCTTAATAAAAATCACTATTGTATTCCTAATAATTACTTGATCATTTATATTTAATAAATATTAATTTAGTAATAATATTTTATTAAAATAAAATTTAATTCAAAAATCCATTAATTTATCTACATAGATTTCATAATTGAATATTAACTAAAAATATTATATGTTCTTTAAAAACTATTTAAAAAGTAACAATAATAAAATGAATTTGTATTCTTTAATATATAATGAAATAATTCACATAATCATAGTGTTATGGTCTTGTTACATAGCCCCTTATAACAACTGCATAAGACCGAAGGGTAAGGTGTGTGATGGTTAAAGACTCTTGGGGTGGCTCAGAAAACATCACTTGGTTGGTAATCTCTATCAACTTCCACTTCTCTCATAGGCAGTTCCGTTCGAGCTTAACATGTTGAAGATCAGCTTGGGATTGGTCAAGAGTGATTCCCAATGATGTCAACACCTTTCTGAACTCCTACAAATGGGCTTCATATGGGGAAAGTCTACGGGATGAGTGTATTGCTTCCATTTTCTGAGTAATTGGATTTGTTAAATACCTCTATTTATACTAATCATGTGATCACTGTTCAATGGCTATATTAGTAGTGGTCACAATTATTATTAGTATTTTAAAAAAATAAATCCAAATAAGTACATGTGTTTTATATAACCATCTTCCATTCAAATAGATCAAGAGTAATTTTCTTTAACAAATGTTTGGGTCACTACAATCTTCTCCATTTATGAAATTTCTCCCTAAAAATATCATTTTCTCACACTAAAATAAATGAAGGTAACTCTAAATCATCACTTCCTCTGATTCCCATGTTGCATCTTCAAACTTGTGGATTCACCACAACAATAAGATGAGGGACATTGTCTTATTTCGTTGAACTTTTTATCTATGATATAAGATCTTCACTTTCTTCTCTTAGTAGAAGAGGTCATTATCCAAGGGTACCACCTCTGGATTGAGTAAATTTGATGGTTCAGGTATGTACATCCTCAACTGTGATACACAGAATGCATCATATATATGAGATAGGTTCTATGGGAGTGATAGTCGATAGGCCACTGCTCCAAAGCAATCAAGGATCTCAAAAGTGTCAATGTACCTTGGACTGAGCTTTACCATCTTCCCAAATCTCATAACTCTCTTCCATGGTGATATGTAGAAGAATACCATGTTGTAATGGCCCAGACCCACCAACTCCATTACTTTTCCAAAACACGACTCCACAGAAACGGTGGCACTAGTCATGATGGCACCGGTTACGGTGGCATCGTGACAGTCGCACATCGGTCACAGTGGCACCGGTCACGGTGACACCGGTTACGGTGGCACCGTGATGGTCGCACCCCAGTCACGGTGGAACTGTGATGGTGGCACCGATCATGGGGGAACCAGTTACGGTGGCACCGTGATAGCGGCACTGTGAGGGTGATGTCGTGACGGTGGCACCATGAGGGTGACGTCGTGATGGTTTCACTGTGATGGTGGCACCGTGAGGGTGACATCGTGACGGTGGCACCGTTTCCTCACCGAGGGTCTTCATTATTTTTCCAACATTCGACTTTTTCCACTCTCACAACATATCTTTTAATGTAAAGATGATTTAATTTCCCATTCAAATCCATTTAAAGCCCATAAATAATATCTAAAATCCTCTAAGAGTCAGGCAACCCTTAACTTACAGAAATGTGTGGTTTTTCCTCGGTGTCATGCCCTTCCCCGTACCTTCCAGTTCTGCCCCCATTACATGTTTTTCCTCCCTTTAAAAGAAACAGTTTAACACAGAATCATTATTCCACAACCCCAGTGGGAATAATTAAAGGAGAATTAATCCCATCATGTGTAACCTTCCAACTATAAAGGAAACCACTATCCAACTTTTTATCCATTCAAAATTCCTTATCCCGTAATAATAGAATCTTTTCTTTATATCACGCTAGAGTTTTTTCCTTCCCCTTCTTGGCTGTATTTCTTTCTTCTCCATGGTGCGCTTAGAGTCCCCCTTCCTGAGGCTTGTGGTGTGCCTGTGCTGGAGTTTTTCTGTAATGACCCATCCTCGGGGCCCGTGCCGTGACTACCCCAAGCCCGCCTTCCATAGGCCACGGGCTGGCGACTAGCACCAAGGCATAATTCCCGGTAAAAAGGGAAGGCATTGCCTTTGTAAAGTAAAAAAAACCACAGTGCAAGCAAGCAGAAGTTAACACTAAGTAAAAACTGGGTACAACAGTAAGTGCGGAAAAGTAAGTGGGCCAGACTACAAACCCAAAATGAAAGTAAATTACAACTGAAAAAGGGAGTACAGCAACTGAAAAGAAAAGCCACAGCCTCAATCCGTCCACTGGAAGTCCCACCTGAAGGGTGGGTACAAATAGCCTCCACAGCTCCTCGGGTCCAGCCGTCCGCTTCGAGTACGCCTCGCCCTGGGGTCCACCTCCAGGTACCGACTGCTTCACAAGCCTCAACCACGATCAGCGTTGTCTTTCATCTGCAACCAACACAACGTAGTGCGGGCATATCCTGTGTAGGGGTGAGTATAAGCTACTCAGTATGGACCTCAAGACCCCCGAAGGTCTCCCAGAATCCACAAAGGATAATCCACCAAGGAAAGATACAAACACGAAGTAACATCCGGAACTTCTTAGGTATATTCCCATACATATACCTAATTCATCAATTCTTGTTCGGCTCCAACATCCGAGCCCAAGTACAACCCAGTCCACAGAGGAAAACACAACCCATTTCACACAGGAAAGAAAAATGTAATCCACACAGGATATCAAGTCAATCTTACAAAGATAAGGATTAAAAGTCAAGATTCAGCTCACACAAGTATACTTCTTCGTAAGACGATAGAGATGATCAGATATTCCCACTGATTCATCTAAGCCGTCGGACCCACACAGGATCGATAGGTACTAACCCCCGCAATGACCCACAAAGGATCGATAGGTAACTAACCCCCGCAATGACCCACACAGGATCAGAACCACAGAGGATCTGTAGGCGATGGCCCACATAGGACCACTGAGCGCTGACCCATATAGGATCTGACCCACACAGGATCGGTAGCACTGATCCACGTAGGATCGCTGAGTGCTGTAGTCGTCGCCATCGAATCCACGGAGGATTTCTGTACAGTTGTCATCGTCGTCACAGTCGCAGCCAGCTCTAGGGTTCCCGCACACAGCAAGCTCGTTCGAGAGGGTCCACTCCACGAGCCGAGGGGCTGATACATCAACTGACACATAGTCTGGAGTTGATGTATCCAAAGGTTCCGTATCGTCAACAGGAACTCAACGTGACAGACGGCGCGTCGATCGGACACCCAGTCTGAGAGTTATTGGCTATTTCGTTCCAGGGGCCCAGTTGGTTTTTAAGTCAATACCAACCTGACCATACTCCAACTGCATCCAAAACTCAAGCGGAGTAATCCAAAAGGTCTTTCTCACTTAGATGAATCCATCAAAGTTGACGGTACGTCAATCGGACGTCCGGAGCTCGAGTTATGAGCGTTTCCGCTCCGAGGGCCCGGTTGGTTTTGTGTACGAACCAACCCAGCCGAACCCAAAGTACTCTGAAACCTTGAGTTTAATATACAGAATCGGCCTTCTCAAGCCAAGAATCGCATCGCAGCTAACGGCGCGCCGATCGGAGGTCCGCAGCCCAAGTTATGGGCAAAATACCATGAGAGGTCCGGTATTAGGGGGGTTCGGGCCCGCTCCGACTCAGCCCGGTACCCCCTGGGTCGGCCCGAACCGGGGCGACACGAGCTGGGCCCAGGTCCGGCCCGCTTGGGCGCAGCCCGGCCTGGCTGGCCAGGTGGCCAGGCAGCCAGGCGGCTCGGCCGTTACGGTCGAGCGAAGAGGGGGGGGGGGACGCTGCCCCCCGCGTGGTGAACTCGTGGCCCCCATGTGGGGGGGCGCACCTACTGGCCGACCGGGGGTTACGAACCCCCGGTTTTCCCCTGACCAGCCGGCCTGCTCTGGTCGGTCGGTTGCTGCCTCCACAGGACCGGTGCTGGCTGGTCCCCCTGCTCCGAAGCCGACGGCCTGGAACCGGTAGCTGGTCTCCCCGCTCCACCGCGGCCTATAGCTGCGGCCTTGGTCCATCTGGCGCAGCGTAACAGCGTCGTTCCCCTCTTCCGTGGCCCAGCTCTGACTGTGGTGCTTTTGTGGTTCTCCGGCATGGTGCGACGGCGCTGCGTCTTTGGTTCATCTTCAACGGCATGGCGTGACGGCGCTGCGCTTCTGGCCCTTTCTTTAATATTTCTATGTGGTGCTTCGGCACCGCGTTGCCTTGTTCGTGCCGCAATCAATATCAAACAACCAAAGGGGAGAGGAGGGTCGGCCGTGTTCGTGCGGTCTGAGCTCCTCCCATTATTCTGATAACAGGTAGCCCCAAACAGACAATAAGTCAACGATGAAGTAATCAGGAACAAATGAAATAATTATCCCCCTACCTCAAGCGTCGATGATTCAAAGATTGTCACGGGAGAAGGAACTTCCCGGAAGAAGCGTTGCGGGAGGAGGATCGTCGCGTCGCAGAGAAAGGATTATCCAGCGTCGTGTCGTCGATCTCTGAGGATCTGGTGTTCTTGTCAACTTTCGTTGGAGGTCGGCGTTCGTCGTGTTTTCGTGTTCTTCGCGTTCTTCACGAGGAGGAAGAACTTCAAGAACCTGAGTGAATTCTCCCCCGCCTCTCACAACCCAGCAACTTTAATAAATTAAGAGTTGTCTTATTTTATTCACACACCATCCAACGATTTTAATTTCAAAAAAAAAAAGAAACAATCAATTAATTGAATTAAATTATGAGTTTAAAACCGCCCAATTAATGAGTCGTTTATTATCTAGATTAAATGCAAGGGTTGACTTCATTAAGAAGGGGGTGCGGGTGCGTTACATAATTAAAGATGGGGGTTTAGGAAGAAAAGAAACGGTGGGGCTCATGTGGGCCCCACCTCACAAATATCCTACCAAGTGGGTAGGATATTATGGGTCCCACATCATCCACTTAACTTAGGTTAAGAAAAATAAAATAAAAAAACAGTTTCACCACTTTTATTTTATTCCTTAACTTAACCACAGAAATTAAAAACCACACCCGAGAAAATGAAACTCCGGAAAAGGTGTTTCTAAACTATTATTGGTGCTGCAATTCCATCATTGCCCTCGGAATTAGATTCCGAGCACCGGTTCAAAAGTTAGAAAAACCCGCTCGTTCTTTCACTGAACGTACCCGAGCTAAACTTTAGAAAAAGATTCTGGGAACACCGGGCCTCAGAATCAGGTGCCTTCAGAAACTGCGTTCTTGTAAAATTCCCAAGAAAATTAATAAAAAATTTCCCTTGAATTTTACAGGTCTTTACTTTACACCCACCTCAGGGATTTACGTCCACGTAAAGATACATCATAAACTAGGGAAACAAATGTGGGTACTAAGCACGCATCTGATCCTCCCACTCCCAAGTGCTCTCCTGAAGGTTCCCATGCTGCCATCTGATGCGCACAAGAGGAGTCGAACATCCACATAGGACCACTTCTGTAGATCCTCAATCTCCACTGGGACCTCGGCAAAAGTCGCCTCATCATCAACGTCTAGCTCCCCATGGTCAATGATATGCGTCGGGTCGTGCACATATCTCCTCAGCTGAGATACGTGAAAGATGTCGTGCACTCGATGCAACTGAGGTGGTAGATCCATGTGATAAGCCACCTCACCAATCCTACTAAGGACCTGGAATGGTCTGATGAAGCGTGGAGACAACTTTTCACCTCAGCCGAATCTCCATAATCCACGTCAAGGTGAGACCCGCAAGAAGACGTGGTCGCCATCCTCATACTCTAGTGGCCTCCGCCTCCTGTCAGCATAAGATTTCTACTGGCTCTGAGCTATCCTCATCTGCTCCTAGATTACCTGGACCTTCTCTATCATGGCCTGGACCATCTCCGGTCCCACAAGTGCTGACTCCCTAGGGTCTGTCCAGCACAGAGGAGATCGACAGGGTCGGTCGTACAACGCCTCATATGGTGTCATCCTGATGGTGGAGTGGTAGCTGTTGTTGTACGCGAACTCCACCAAGGGTAGGTGGTCCTCCCAGCTGTGACCAAAGTCGAGGACACATGCACGGAGAATGTCCTCGAGAGTTTGAATGGTCCTCTCCGTCTGACCATCTGTCTGAGGGTGAAAGGCGGTACTCAGATGTAGCTGCGTCCCGAATGCCTCCTGCAACCCCTTCCAAAGCCGGGAAGTAAAGAAAGCATCTCGATCGGAGACGATATATGATGGCACACCATGAAGTTGTACAATTTCCTAAACGTAGAGATGTCCCAAGCTCTCCACTGAGCTCTACTCTCTGATGGGTAAAAAGTGAGCCGACATGGTGAGTCAGTCGACAATCACCCAAATGGAGTCGTGACCTCTGAAAGTGCATGGAAGTCCAGTCACGAAGTCCATATATATCCTTTCCCACTTCCACTCCATGACCTCCAAGGGTTGTACCAAGCCTGCTGGTACCTGGTGCTCTGCCTTCACCTGCTGGCAGGTGAGGCATCGAGAAACAAACTTTTCCACAGCCTTCTTCATGCCCAGCCACCAGTGCTGTCTTCTGAGATCCTGGTACATCTTCTCCACTCCAGGATGTACCACCAAAGGGGAAGTGTGAAACTCTCTCATCACCTCCTCTCATAAAGAAACTGGTACAAAGGTACGTCCACTGAAAAGGAAATCGTGCTCTCCTCCCACGTAGAATCCATCAGGTGCATGTCCGGAGGATATCTGTGCACGCCGCGTCTCATAGTCAGTGTCCCCACGCTGTGCCTCTCTGACCCACTGTAGTAGTGAAGAAGTGACTGTGAGTGACTGAAGGAAGGCTTCTCCATCTCTATCCATGAAGAATATCTGCAAAGCGGCTAGCTACGTTGTCTCCTCCTCAAGTAGCTGAATGCCCATCCTCCTGCTGAGTGCATCGGCTACTACGTTCCCCTTTCCAGGAGTATAGACTATCTCAAAGTCATAGTCCTGGAGGAACGCGAGCCATCGCTGCTATCTCAGGTTCAGGTCCTTCTGCGAGAAGATATACCTAAGACTCTGATGGTGAGAATAGACTATAAAGCGCTCCCCCATAAGATAGTGTCGCCATGTCTTCAGAGAGAAGACCACTACTGCTAACTCCAGGTCATGGGTAGCGTAGTTCTGCTCATGCAGCCTCAACTGACGTGATCCATACGCGATTACTGCCCGCTCCTGCATCAGGACACATCCGAGTCCTGCCCCTGATGCATCGCAGTAGACTACGTACCCTACTCCCTCCTCCGGAAACCTCAAGATAGGTGCGCTGGTCAATCTATGTCTCAGCTCTTGGAAGCTCTGCTGACATCTGTCTGACAACACAAAGGATTTCCCCTTCTTTTTCAAAGATGAGAGTGGTGCCGCAACTATGGAGAAGTCTGGAACAAATCTCCGGTATTATCCAGCTAGTCCCAAGAAACTTTTCACCTCTGTCACGCTCCTGGGTGGCTCCCAAGCTAGCACTGCCTCGATCTTCGCAGGATCCACCGCAACTCCTGCCTCAGATATGACGTGTCCCAAGAAGTGGACCTCACGTATCCAGAACTAACACTTCGAGAGATTACCATAAAGCTATTTCACTTAGAGTGTGTCCAGTAAAACACGAAAGTGGTAGGCGTGCTCCTCCTCAGTCGTCGAGTATATCAAAATGTCGTCAATGAAGACCACGACAAATAGATCGAGGTATGGCTGAAAGATCATGTTCATGAGGCCCATGAACACTGCTGGAGCATTGGTTATGCCGAATGGAATAACCAAGAACTCATAGTGTCCATACCGATATCTGAAAGTCGTCTTCTGCATGTCCTCATCCTGAACTCTGAGCTGATGATAGCCTGACCTAAGGTCTTTCTTCAAGAACCATTCTGCTCCCTTGAGCTGATCAAAGAGGTCATCAATCCTCGGTAGCAGATACTTGTTCCTCACTGTCACCTGGTTTAGGCGACGATAGTCGACACAAAGTCGCAAGCTCCCGTCCGCCTTCTTTGTGAACAATATCGGGGAAGCCCAGGGTGAAACACTAGGTCGGATGAATCCCTTTCCATGCAAGTCCTCCAACTGTACCCGTATCTCTCGAAGCTTAGCGGGGGCCATCTGATATGCTGGAGTGGATATTGGGGCTGTCCCGGGTTACATGTCAATATAAAAGACTACCTCTCTGCGAGGAGGTAGTCCTGGAACGTCATCGGGGAAAACGTCTGCATACTGATCCACCACTGCAGGAAACCCAGGACTTCGCACGTAAAATACTCCTAGGATGAGGATATCCAACTGATGAGTGATGGGTTGTCCTCTCCTCTAAGAGAGTCCATCCTATGCTGCGAAGGCTCCCTTCTCGCCGGTGAAGGTGAACCTACTTTCGTCAGTGCGTACACATCACACCATGCGCCGAATACAGTCAATCTGAGCATGGACTATAGATAACCAATCCATGACCAAGATGACGTCATAAGGCCTCGACACCGCTACAAGAAGTTCCCAGCCAAAGCTCTCGCCTCCTAGAGTAAGCTCACACTACCGGCACTAGTGCGTAATCGTCGAGTCTGCTCCCTTAGGATTCTCTAGCCGTAAAGATCAAGCCAACGGCTCTGACGGAATCTCCATGCTCTGAACAAGGACAGCGACTACGAAATAATGACTCACTCATGTGTCTATAAGAACTGCAGCAAGGGTGGAATAGACATAGATAGTACCTTGAATCATCTCGAGTGTTTCGTGGTCGTAGGTCTCCGCTGCCTGAAACTGTTCCTGTCTCTGCCCGCCAGCTCCCTGTGGTCGGGGTGGACCTCCTGGTGGTGGTGGTGGTAGAGCCTCAAAGCATCGCCCACCACATGCTGCTCGGCCAGCTCCTCCGCCTCGTCTTCCTGCTCCCTGTGGACCACCACGGTCGACCCTCTGCCTCTGCCTGGGTGGACCCTCAACCTTATTCTGCTCCTCCGCACGGTGGGTCGGGTAGTCACGAGCCATGTGGCCCTGCCCGCTGCATGCGTAGCACTGTCTGCCTCTCGAAATACTGGCCCCGCGCTGTGTGTCCCGCACCACTGAGCTAGTGTCTTGACGTCGTCTGCCTGAGCGTCTGGTCTTCCTGGACCCATGTGTCATCCGTTGACTGACAGCTGTAGAAGACTCTGCTACGTGCCGCCCTGCGGTAGGTCTCGCTGCTGATGCAGGCTCAGCAAGGAATCTCTTGATCAGAAGGGCTCACTCCAGTACCCCTGCCTGTGTCGGAGTGCTGAGGGAGATTAGCAATGCCCTGATCTCAGGCCTCAATCCCTGCTCGAAGGTCTGGGCCCAGAAGAATGGGTCTCGTTCCATGTCCATCGAATAGTGAAAGAGATCTGTAAATCTCGCCGAGTCATATGCGACCATCAAGTTGCCCTACCACAGCTATAGAAGATCATGGATGTGTACCACACGGAGGGTGGCTGGGACGAACTCCGAGCGGAAGAGGCTCTCAAAGTCCGTCCAGAGGAGAGATGCCTCTCCGTGCACCTGGAGCATCAAACACCACCATCTGCCTACTGTCGCGTGCAGGAGGCTCGCTGCGAGTATCACCATGAGGTCTGCTGGTGTCCTCACTAACCTGAAAACTCGTACAACTGCCTCCAGCCAATCCTCGGCAGCCTGAGGGTCCGTCTCCCCATGGAACCTAGGCGGACGCTGATGCTGAAACTCGTGCAGTGCACTAAGGCGACGTGCATCGTCAGCAGCTAGGGCTGGAAGCATCGGTGGCTCTGCGGGTAGAGGTACCATCGGTGCCCCTGCTGTCAAAGGGCCATGTACTGAGGCCTCGTCGCTCGGTGGGCTATCGTCATGCACAACGGTCGGAACCCTAGCCAGCTGACGTCGTGGGGACATCCTGAAAAGAGATAGGTGTGCCACGGTCAGAACAGTATACCTGGTGAGCTGACACAAATTAATCACAAAGAAAACTTGAAACACACATGCAATCAATGTTTTCATGCATTAAGTCGGAAATCAGAAGTCAGGGTCCTAGTGTACGGATACGTCGGTCGTCGCACCAACACTGGACTCCCTGGACTGATAACCACACTCAATACTCTTAACACTATTGCTTCACATAGAAAAAGATCAGAGTCCTGAGTTCTGCTGTAGAACCGAACTCCTCTGATACCAATTTGTCACGACCCGTCCTCGGGGCCCGTGCCATGACTACCCCAAGCCCGCCTTCCATAGGCCAGAGGCTGGCGACTAGATCCAAGGCGTAATTCCCGGTAAAAAGGGAAGGCATTTCCTTTGTAAAGTAAACAAACACCACAGATCAAGCAAGCAGAAGTAAACACTAAGTAAAAATAGGGTACAACAGTAAGTGCAGAAAAGTAAGTGGGCCAGAATACAAACCCAAACTGAAAGTAAAGTACAACTGAAAAAGGGAGTACAACAACTGAAAAGTAAATCCGCAGCCTCGATTCGTCCACTGGAAGTCCCACCTGAAGGGTGGGTACAGATAGCATCCACAGCTCCTCGGGTCCAGCCCTCCACTTCGAGTACACCCCGCCCTGGGGTCCACCTCCAGGTACCGGCTGCTCCGCAAGCCTCAACCATGATCAGGGATGTCCGTTATCTGCAACCAACACAACGTAGTGCGGGCATAGCCCGTGCAGGGGTGAGTATAAGCTACTCAGTAGGGACCCCGAGACCCCCGAAGGTCTCCCAGAATCCACAAAGGATAATCCACCAAGGAAAGATACAAACAAGAAGTAACATCCAGAACTTCTTAGGTATATGCCCATACATATACATAAGTCATCAATTCCCGTTCGGCTACAACATCCGAGCCCAAGTAAAACCTAGTCCACACAGGAAAACACAACCCATACCACACCGGAAAGAAAAACGTAATCCACATAGGATATCATGTCAATCTTATCAAAGATAAGGATTGAAAGTAAAGATTCAGCTCACACAGGTATACTTCTTCGTAAGATGATATAGATGATCAGATATTCCCACTGATTCATCTAAGTCGTCGGACCCATACAGGATCGATGGGTACTAACCCCCGCAATGACCCACAAAGGATCGATAGGTAACTAACCCCCGCAATGACCCACACAGGATCAGACCCACACAGGATCTGTAGGCGCTGGCCCACACAAGACCGCTGAGTGCTAACCCACAAAGGATCTGACCCACATAGGATCGGTAGCACTGATCCACGTAGGATCGCTGAGTGCTGTAGTCGTCACCGTCGAATCCACGGAGAATTTCTGTACAGTCGTCATGGTCGTCGCAGTCGCAGCCAGCTCTAGGGTTCCCGCACACAGCAAGCTCGTTCGGGAGGGTCCGATCCACAAGTCGAGGGGCTGATACATCAACTGTCACATAGTCCGGAGTTGATGTATCCAAAAGTTCTGTATCGTCAACAGGAACTCAACGCGACAGATGGCGCGTCGATTGGACGCCCAGTCTGAGAGTTATTGGATTTTTCGTTCCAGGGGCCCAGTTGGTTTTTAAGTCAAAACCAACCCGACCGTACTCCAACTGCGTCCAAACCTCGAGCGGCGTAATCCAAAAGGTCCGCCTCACTTAGAGGAATCCATCAATTTCGACGGTACATCAATCGGACGTCCAAAGCTCAAGTTATGAGCGTTTCCGCTCTGAGGGCCTGGTTGGTTTCGTGTACAAACCAACCCAGCTGAACACAAAGTACTCCAAAACCTTGAGTGTAATATACCGAATCGACCGTCTTGATCCAAGGATCGCATCACAGCTGATGGTGCGTCGATCGGAGGTCCACATCCCATGTTAGGGGAAAAATACTGTGAGAGGTCCGGTATTATGGGGGGTTCAGGCCCGGTCCGACCCGGCCTGGTACCCCCTGGGTCGGCCTGAACCGGGGCGACCCGACACGGGTCCGGGTCCGGCCCGCTTGGGCGTGGCCCGGCCCGGCCTGCGCACGGCCCGGTCTGGCGGTCTGGTCGGGCGGCTCGTCCCAACACGCTGGCGCTGGCCAGGTGGCCAGGCGGCCAGGCTGCTCGGCCGTTACGGCCGAGCGAAGAGGGGGGGGGGGCGCTGCCCCCCGCATGGTGAATCCGCAGCCCCCAAGTGGGGGCCGCACCTGCTGGCCGACCGAGGGTTACGAACCCCCGGTTTTCCCCTGACCGGTCGGCCCGTTCTGGCCGGCCCGCTGCTGCCGCCATGGGACCGGCGCTGGCCGGTCCCCCTGCTCGGATGTCGGCGGCCCGGAACCGGTCACCGGTCTCCCCGCTCCACTGTGGCCTATAGTCGCAGCCTTGGTCCGTCCGGAACGGCGCGACGACGCCGCGGCCCTGCTCCGGCTGCAGCGCTTTTGTGGTTCTCTGGCATGGCATGACGGTGTCGCGTCTTTGGTTCGTCTTCAACGGCACGGTGTGTCGGCGCTGCTCTTATGCCCCTTTCTTTAATATTTCCGCGCGGTGCTTCGGCACCGCATTTCCTTGTTCGTGCCGCAAACAATATCAAACAACGAAAGGGGAGAGGAGGGTCTGTTGTGTTCGTGCGGTCCGACCTCCTCCCGTTATTCCGATAACCGGTGGCACCAAACAGACGATAAGTCAATGATGAAGTAATCAGGAACAAATGAAATAATAATCCCCCTACCTCAAGCGTCAATGATTCAAAGATTGTCGCGGGAGAAGTAACGTCCCGGAAGAAGCGTCATCGGAGGACGATCATCGCGTCGTGGAGAAAGGATTAGTCAGCATCACGTCATCGATCTCCAAGGATCTGGCATTCTTGTCGACCTTCGTTGGAGGTCGGCGTTCTTCACGTTCTTAGCGTTCTTCGCGAGGAGGAAGAACTTCAAGAACCTGAGTGAATTCTCCCCTTCCTCTCAGAACCCAACAACTTTAATAAAATAAGAGTTGTCTTATTTTATTTACACAGCAGCCAACGATTTGAATTTCAAAAAAAAGAAACAATCAATTAATTGAATTAATTGAGTTTAAAATCGCCCAATTAATGAGGCGTTTATTATCCAGATTAAACGCAAGGGTGGACTTCATTAAGAAGGGGGTGCGGGTGCGTTACGTAATTAAAGGTGGGGGTTTAGGAAGAAAAGAAAGGGTGTGGCTCATGTGGGCCCCACCTCACAAATATCCTACCAAGTGGGTAGGATATTGTGGGTCCCACATCATCCACTTAACCTAGGTTAAGAAAAATAAAATAAAAAAAACAGTTGCACCACTTTTATTTTATTCCTTAACTTAACACCAAAAATTAAAAACCACACCCGAGCAAACGCAACTCCGGAAAAGGTGTTTCTAAACAATTATAGGAGCTGTGATTCCATCGGTGCCCTCGGAATTCGATTCTGAGCACCGGTTCAAAATTTAGAAAAACCCGCTCATTCATTCACTGAACGTACCAGAGATAAACTTCAGAAAAAGATTCTGGGCACACCGGGCCTCAGAATCAAGTGTCGTTAGAAACTACGTTCTTGTAAAATTCCCAAGAAAATTAAGAAATAATTTCCCTTGAATTTTACAGGTCTTTACATTTTTTTCTCGTCCTTGGAGTCCCCAATGTTCCTCCCCTACAAGTCGTGCATCCCCAGTTCTTGGCACGTGGAGAAGAACTTTGATCTTTGATCAACCAAGTAGGGTTTTACTTTGTCCCTATTTAGTGTGTAACATGTGGGGTGGGTACACTATTGTTTATGTGGGAATGGATGAAACCAAACCTTAACAAAGATAATAAATAGACTGTTAAAGAATGATGGGGTGCGTTTGAAAATTTTGTTGTACTCTTTTATAATTTCTATATGTTGTGAACTATATTGGTTATGCTCAATGAAAATCATGGTCGTTGGTGGTCTTTCCTTGCACACTAATGAACCCTTATCTTCGATGGTAATTGAATGGATCCATCATTGGAATTTGGTTAAATACGTAAACTCTGATTATTAAATGAATGTACAGTGAGCAACAATCCTTGTGTGATCACCCCGGTTAACCAAACAGAAAGAGAAAACATAGTCAATGATGTACTTGAGTCTGGAAACTTCCTTTTTCTGTCTTGGTGGCATGTCTGTTCATTCTGCTCGATGCTTATGTGGGGACGTGGGTGAGGATGGGATCCTCTGTTGTGGCATGGTTATTGGTTGGGAATATGAAGCTGTGTGGGGCTGTATCTCGAGGCTTGGTTTGGTTCCTATACTTTGAGGGATCTCACTGATCCCTTTTTTGTTGTGACTTTACAAGCGAACCGAGTGTGAATGCTTAAATTGTTGTTTGGATGTTTCTATTTCTCTAGCTTGTGGTTATGCCTATTAGTTTCCCAATAGGGTAGAATTTACTTTAATGGGATCACTTGAACATGAAACCAAGAATGGGTTAAATGGGGAGTTGGTTTTGGGAATGAGTTGTGACTTGGTCATGAGTGTCCTACCTTTCTTTTATGACTGAATAATAACAAGGGTGTTTGTGCATAGGTTGGATTTGGAGACCTTAGGTGGGGATGAGTTCCTGTTACTTATACCTATAATTATAGTTCTTATGTTTCTTATTTTCACCCTACCCAAGTTGAGCACTTAGTGTTGAACACCCCCATTCCATGGGGGAGGGTGTTTTTTCCAACACTCCTATGAGTGGCTGGTTATTAGCTCCTTTTTTGCTCCCTTTCCCAAATATCCCAAGACTCTTTGGGCAGGCTGTGATGGCCTGAGGTCCATTATAGGCCAAGATTCTTCAGGCATGGTAGTTGTGGTGGTTGGCCCAGGTGTGTGCGGGCAGGTTGTTTCCCAAGAATCTTCAGGATGAGACCAGGTGTCTTTGGGCATGGCAGTTGTTGTTGTGGCCCAGGTGTGTGCGGGCGGGGTGTGGCAATGGGACTGCGGTGTGAATGGCGGGATTGGTTCAATGCATAGGATGTCTTCAATAACCAGTGGGAAAGTGGCGCGGGGTACCCAAACATCGATATGTTATTACTATATATTACTTGACTTCCTTTATTTGGGGAGTGTGACTTCGTCAGGTTTGGGTGGATAGTTTTCCTTGCTAGGTGATTTGGTTATCTCTTATCTCACAGGACATTAGAATGCGTCCCCACTTGTGCATGAGAGTCTTTGGTTTTCCCTACTGAGTATACTCGTATGCTCACCCTACGTATATAAAACTGCTTTCAGGTTTCTAGGAGGACTTGAGGGATCGTGCTGAGCCATACTAGCTTGGACGTTGGGATAGTTATAGTTGTTGTTTTTCTTTTATTTGGTACTTTACCTTTTTAGTCTCCTTGTATGTTGTGGCATTTAATTTTTTTAACATGCATATGGGTATGGTTTTCTTTGTCTTTACTTTTACCTCCAGTTTTGGTGTTGTTGGGATTTGGTATCTTATCTCCCAATCCTAATTAAGAAAAAGGGTAATTCCTTCCATATTGTGTGTGATTCTATTCCCTTGGTGCTAGTCGCCACTCCAATACCTATTGAAGGTGGGTCTCGGGGTTCATTATCTCTCCTTCAACTTGAAGAAGGAAGGTTATGTCAATATTTTGTCCCTTCTCTCATCTTGGTGAAGGTGGGTTGTGACCAAATGGTATCAGAGGAGGATCATGCTAAGCACCATAGAACAGTTTTAGAGGTCCTCCGCCAGCACCAACTCTATGGAAAGTTGTCCAAGTGCAAGTTTTGGATGCGAGAAGTGTGCTTCCTTTGGCACGTGGTGTCCGGGATGTCACGACCCGTCCTCGGAGCCCGTGTCGTGACTACCCCAAGCCCGCCTTCCATGGGCCAGGGGCCAGCGACTAGCACCAAAGGAGTAAATCCCGATAAAAAGGGAAGGTATTGCCTTTATAAAAGAAAACAAACACCATAGAGTACGTAAACTATAGTAAACACTAAGTAAACTGAAAACATGAGTAAGGGATGAAAAGTAAATGGGACAGAATACAAACCCAACTAAAGATGCAGTACAACTGAATGTAAAGTACAACTCAAGGACAATAGCTGAAAGGTGACAAGCTGCTCCTGGATTGTCCTCCGACTTCCTACCTGAAGGGTAGGTAAAGATATCCTCCTCAGCACTCCATGTCCGTCCGTCTCCTCCGGGTACCGACTCGTTGTGAAATCCACCTCCGGGTACCGACTCGTCGTGAGATCCTCCACCGGGTACCGTCCAGCCATAAAAGCCTCAACCACGATCAGTGATGTCTGTCGTCTGCAACAAACACCATGTAGTGCGAGAAAAGCCCGTGCAGCGGTGAGTATATGATACTCAGTAGGGACCCCGAGACCCCTGAAGGTCTCCCTGAATCCACAAAGGATAAACCCCAAAGAAAAGATACAATCACGAAGTATCATCCAACACTACTTAGGCATATGCCCATACATATACCTATGTCATCAAATCCAAGATAGCTCTAACTCATGAGCTTTAGTACAATCCAGTCCACTCAGGAAAGTAAAACTTAATCCACATAGGAAAGTACGACCCAATCCACATAGGAAAAGAATAATCCAATCCACACAGGATATCAAGTCAATCACATCGAAGATAATGATTTAAAGTCAAGACTCAGCTCACACAGGTATCCATTTATGAAGAGTGGTGGAGATGATTATATGTAGCCTTTGAATCATCTCCTCTGCCAAACCCATGTAGGATCCAAGTTTAGTAGTCCTCGCTGATGAACCCACCGAGTATCCAAGTATAGTAGTCATCGTCGTCGAACCCACGGAGGATCCCAACACGGTAGACAAACCCACAGAGGATCCCAGTACAATAGTCATCCTCGTCGAACCCACGGAGGATCCCAGTAAAGTAGTCGTCCTCGTCGAACCCCTGGAGGATCCCAGTATGGTAGTCTTCCTCGTCGATCCCATGGAGGATCCCAGTAGGGTAGTCATCCTTGTCGAAGTCACAGCCAGCTCTAGGTTTCCCGCACACAGCACGCTCGTTCCGGGAGGGTCCGCTCCATGAGCCAAGTGGTCGATAAATCATATGTCATAGTCCAGATTTTATTTATTTTAAAGTTCTGTCACGTTAATAGGAACTCAATGCGACAGACGGCATGTCAATCGGACGCCCGGTCTGAGAGTTATTGGCTTTTTCGTTCGAGGGGCCCAGTTGGTTGTTAAGTCAAAACCAACCCGACCATACTCCAACTGCGTCCAAACCCCTAGAGGAGTAATCCAAAAGAACCATCTCACTAAGAGGAATCCAACAAAGTCGACGGCACGTCAATCGGACGTCTGGAGCTCAAGTTATACGTGTTTCCTCTCCGAGGACCCGGTTGGTTTCGTATTCGAACCAACTCGGCCAAACTCAAAGTTCTTTAAAACCTTGAGTATAATATACCGAAACGACCGTCTCGATCCAAGGATCGCATCTCAACTGACGGTGCATCAATCGGAGATCCGTAGCCCATGTTATTGGTTTTTGAACAAAACTATCCGATTTTAGGGGGGTTTTGGGCCCAGACCGACCCGGACCAAGACCCCTAGGGTCGGCCAGAACCGGATCGACCCAACCCGAGTCCGGGTCCGGCCCCCTAGGGTGCGCACCGGCCCGGCTGGCGCGGCCCAGCCCGGCCGGCGCGGCCCAGCCCGGCGCGGGGGTTCGGCCTGCGTGGCCAGCGGCTCGGCCGCGCCGCACCGGACCGGTCGGGCCGCCCGCGCCGGGCCAACCGGCTGCAGCGAGCCCGACCGGCCTGCCAGGTTGGACCGACCGTGCCGGGTTGGGCCCCCCGCGCCGGTCCGGGCCGCCCTCGCCGAGCCGGGCCGCCCGTACCGGGCCGGACCCCGGCGCCGGCCGCGCCTGGCCGCACCGGCCAGGCCGGGCCGCGCCCTATTGGGACGGACCCAGTTCGGGTTGACCCAGTTCGGGCCGACCCTGGGATTCTTGGGCCGAGTCGGTCTGGGCCCAAAACCCCCTAAAATCAAATAGCTTCGTTCAAAGGCCCATAACGTGGGCGACAGACCTCCGATTGACGCACCGTAAGTTGCGATACGATCCTTGGATTGAGAAGGTAGTTTTGGTATATTATACTCAAGGTTTCAGAGAACTTTGGATATGACCGGGTCGGTTCTAACACGAAACCAACCGGGCCCTCGGAGCGGAAATTCTTATAACTCGAGCTCCGGACATCCGATTGACGTGTCGTCGACTTTGTTGGATTCCTCTTAGTGAGACGGTTCTTTTTGCTTAATCCGCTCGATTTTTGGATGCAGTTGGTGTACGGTTGGGTTGGTTTGGAGTTAAAAACCAACCGGGCCCTTGGAACGAAAAAAGCCAATAACTCTCAGACGGGGCGTTCGATTGACACGTCGTCTATCGCGTTGAGTTCCTATTGACGTGATAGAACTTTGAGATACATCAAATCCGGACTATGTGAAAGTTTATGTATTGACCCCTTGGCTCGTGGAGCGACCCTCCTGGAACGAGTGTGCTGTGTGCGGGAACCCTAGAGCTGGCTGCGACTTCGACGAGGATGACTACCATACTTGGATCCTCCGTGGGTTCGACGAGGACGACTACCGTATTGGAATCCTCTGTGGGTTCGACGAGGATGACTATTTTATTGGGATCCTCCGTGGGTTCGACTACCGTGGTGGGATCCTCCGTGGGTTCGACTTCCGTGCTGGGATCCTCCATGGGTTCAACGATGATGACTACTATACTTGGATCCTCTGTGGGTTTGACAGTGAGGAATACTAAATTTGGATCCTATGAGGGTTTGGCAGAGAATATGATTCAGAGGATACATCTAATTATCTCCACCCCTCTTCGTAAATGGATACCTGTGTGAGCTGAGTCTTGACTTTCAATCATTATCTTCGATGTGATTGACTTGATATCCTGTCTGGATTGGATTATGCTTTCCTGTGTGGATTGGGTTGTACTTTCCTTTGTGGATTAAGTTTTACTTTTTTGAGTGGACTGGATTGTACTAGAGCTCATGAGTTGGAGCTATCCTGGATATGGTGACTTAGGTATATGTTTGGGCATATAACTAAGTAGTGTTGGATGATACTTCGTGATTGTATATTTTATTTGTGGTTTATCCTTTGTGGATTCAGGGAGATCTTTGGGGGTCTCGGGGTCCCTACTGAGTATCGTATACTCACTCCTGCATGGTCTTTGCCTGCACTGTGTTTTGTTGGTTATAGACGAAAGACATCACTGATCGTGGTTGAGGATTGTAGAGATGGACGGTACCCGGAGGAGGATCTCATGACGGGTCGGTGCCTGGAGGTGGATTTCATGACGAGTCGGTACCCGGAGGAGATGGACGGACATGGAGTGCTGAGGAGGAGATCTGTACCTATCCTTCAGGTAGGAAGTTGGGGGACGATCCAAGAGCGGTTTGTCACCTTTCAGCTGTTGTCCTTGAGTTTTACTTTACTTTTAGTTGTACTGCATCTTCATTTGGGTTTGTATTATGGCCCATTTACTTTTCAGCACTTACTTCTATTTTCAGTTTACTTAGTGTTTACTTCAGTTTGCGTACTCTGTGGTGTTTTTTTTTTCTTTTATAAAGGCAATGCCTTCCCTTTTTATCTGGATTTACACCTTTGGTGCTAGTCTTCGGCCCCTGGACTATGGAAGGCGTGCTTAGGGTAGTCGCAGCACAGGCCCTGAGGATGGGTCATGACACAGGCAGGGAATAGTTGTGGACCCATCGAAGGTCGGGGTGTTTGTTTCTTGGGTATCACCCAAGAATGTGGAAGAGGTTTGTAGTTTCCTTGGACTGGCAGGTTACTATCGGAGGTTTGTTCCCAACTTCTCCCGAGTTATATCACCTTTTATGGCTTTGACCAATAAGGACCAACCTTTCGTGTGGAATGGGAAGTGCGAAGCAGCCTTCAGCTATCTAAAGGAGAAGTTGGTAAGTGCCCCAGTGGTGTGATTTCCAGAAGAAGGGGTGGTGTATGAGGTGTTATGTGATGCTTTAGGACAAGGCATCGGGTGTGTGATGATGCAATAACAAGGGGTGATCTCTTATGGTTCTAGAAAGTTACGCCCCCATGAGAGAAATTATTCCACCCATGATCTGGAGCTTGCAGCGTTCATTTTCGCAGTAAAGTTGTGGCGGTATTACCTCATCGGGGAGGGCTTCGTGGTCTTCATGGATCACAAAATCTTGAAGTATGTCTTCTCTTAGAGGGACCTGAACTTACGGCAGCAAAGGTGGATGGAGTTCCTTTAGGACTACGACATAAATATTTACTACACCATAGGAAAAGGGAATGTGGTGGAAAATTCCTTGAGCAGGAAGTCATAGAAGGATGCGGTTCGAGAGTCGGTAGATGCTTGGAAGGTGATGGAGGAGTGGGCTTCCCTGCACCTAGATGCGAGGATGGATGGTGGTAGAGGTTTCTTGTATCAGATGAAAGTGTAGTCTTCTCTACTATGGCAGGTGGAGGATTCTCAGTGGGGAGACATAGAGAGTGAAGTGATGCATGACTGGGTTAACCAAGGCGATGCTCCAGAAGGGTGGACAGAGGATGGTTAGAATCATATGTTCTTCCAAGGGAAGTTGTTTGTTCCAGAGGCGATGCGCGTGAGGGTTCTTGGTGAGTTCCACAACTCACCCCTAGCAGTGCACTTGGGATTTTCCAATATGTACCAGGGTCTAAGGAGTCAGTTTTCGTGGCTCAGGGTAAAGCGGGCGGTGGAAGAGTTCGTGGCCAGGTGCCTAGTGTGTCAGAAGGTAAAGGCTGAACACCGTGTTCCATGCAGTCTGTTACAACCTTTAGATGTCCCCGAGTGGAAGTGGTACGACATATCAATGGATTTCGTCATAGATCTACCCAAGGTCCAAAGAGGCTACAACACTATCTAGGTAGTGGTGGACCGGTTGACGAAATCGTCTCACTTTCTGGAAACCAAGGAGTTGGGTGCAGTGGATGCCTTAGCACGAAGGTACGTGGATGAGGTGGTGCAATTTCATGGAGCTCCAAGGTCCATAGTCTCGGATAGGGATGTATGGTTTACCTCATGAGTCTGGAGGGGATTGCAGCATGCTTTTGGCACCCTTCTACGTCTTCGCACTGCTTTTCATCCCCAGACAGATGGACAGACAGAGCACACCATCCAGACATTGGAGGATTTTCTACGAGCATGTATTCTGGATTTTAGGGGATCATGGGTGTGACACTTGCCTCTAGTAGAGTTTTCCTACAATAATATCTATCAATATACCATTGGCATGGCTCCGTTCGAAGCCTTGTACGGAAGGCCATGTCGCTCACCCGTGTGCTGGACCGAGGTTGGGGAAATAGGTTTTCTTGGCCCAGAAGTGGTGCAGATCATGATGGAGAAGTTTTATCTTATACGAGAGAGGATGAAGGTGGCTCAGGACCGGTAGAAGTCATATGCCGATAATAGGAGGAGACCCTTGGAGTTTGAGGTCAGGGACTACGTATTCTTGAAGGTCTCCGCTCGGTGTGGACAACGGAGGTTCGACAGGGGGAGTAAGCTTTCTCCAAGGTTCATCATACCCTTAGAAGTGTTGTGGCGGGTCAAAGAAGTGGATTATCAGCTAGCTCTACCACTTCCGCTACTTAGAATACATGACGTCTTCCATGTTTCACAACTCCGACGGTATCTACACAACATTTCACACATCCTCGACTGGGGAAAGATGGATATCGAGGACAACGTGAATTTTGTGGAATGACCAGTGAGGATCAAGGATAGTGAGGATAAGGTGATCTGTGGATGGACCATTCCTTTGGTTCGTGTGTTGTGTAGGCATGGAAGGCTCGAGGAATGTTCCTGGGAACCGGAGACGCAGATGCGCGCCCAGTACCCAGATCTGTTTTGAGTTTTGTTCTGTTTTGTTTGTACTTATTGTGATGGAACACTTTACCTTATTAACTATGGAGCGTGCGGTTTTCTTTATTCTGTGAATGTGTGTGAAGAGTCCTAACTATGGGGAGGGGAGGACCTGATCTCTAATCAAGATGCATTAAGTTGGATGTGATTAAACTCGTGTGGGAAATTCAGTGCCACCCAAAGTGGATAGTATCTTGACATGGAGGAAGAAACTCCCTAACCCATATAACTAGACAGTTTGACCCTCGAATGTTTCTTGGTTACTTAAGAAACAAGTATTCCTAGATGTCCATGAGTTTCACTCATTATAGGTATATTTGGAGGTGGTTGTTCAAAACCCTTGTTTTATTTGGGTCTAGTTTTGATTCTTGAGGGAGAGAATAGTTTGAGAGGTATATGATGTAATGGCATGGACCCACCTGGTCCATTACTTTGTCAAAATACAACTCCACCGAAATGGTGGCACCGATCACTGGGGCACCGGTGATGGTGGCACCGTGACATTCGCACACTGGTCACAGTGGCACCATGATGGTGGCACCGGTCACGGTGGCACCGTGACGGTGGAAACGGTGATGGTGGCATCATGACGGTCACACACCAGTCACGGTGGCACCCTGATGGTGGTACCAGTCATGGGGGCACCGGTTACGGTTGCACCGTGATAGTCACACAATGGTCAGGGTGGCACCGTGACAGTGGCACCGGTCACGAGGGCACCGTGATGGTGGCACCAGTCATGGTGGCACTGTGAGGGTGGCACTTCTCACAGTGGCACCATGAGGGTGGCACCGATCACAGTGGCACCGTCAGGGTGCCTCCGTGATGATGGCACCATGAGGGTGACACCGTGATGTCAGCACCGTGTCCTCACTGAGGGTCTTCATTCTTTTTCCTACTTTCGACTTTTTCCACTCCCGCAACATATTTTTTAATATAAAGATGATTTAATTCCCCTTTCAAATCCATTTAAATCCCATAAATAATATCTAAAATCCCCCAAGAGACGGGAAACCCTTAACTTATCAAGATGTGTGATTTTTCCTCTATGTCACTCCCTTCCCCGTACCTTCCAGTTCCACCCCCGTTGCGTGTTTTTCCTCCTTTTAATAGAAACAATTTAACGCACAATTGTTATGCCACCACTCTGATGGGAATAATTAAATAAGAATTAATACCATCGTGTGTAACCTCCCAACCACAAAGGAAACCACAATCTGACTTTTTAGCTGTTCTAAATTCCTTATCCCATAACAATAGAATCTCGTCTTTATATAATGCTAGAGTTTCTTCCTTGCCCTTCTTGACAGGATTTCTTTCTTCTCCCTGGTGCGCTTGGAGTCCCCCTTCACAAGGCTTGTAGTGCACCTATGTTAGAGTTTTTCTGCTCGTCCTTGGAGTCCCTAACATTCCTCCCCTACAAGTCACACATCCCCAGTTATTGGCGTGTGGAGAAGAACTTCGATCCTTGATCAACCAAGTAGGGTTTTCCTTCGTCTCTCTTTACTTTGTAACATGAGGGCTGGGTACGCTACTGTTTATATGGGAATGGATGAAACCAAACCATAACAAAGATAATAAACAGACTGTTAAAGAATTATGGGGTGTGTTTGACAATTCTACTGTACTCTTTTATAATTTCTATATGTTGTAAACTCTATGGGCTATGCTCACTGAAAATCATGGTTGTTGGTGCTATTTCCTTACGCACTAATTAACCCTTGTCTTATGTGGTAATACAATGGATCCAACATTGGAATTTGGTTAAATATGTAAACTCGGCCGATTAAATGAATGTCTAGTGAACAACAATCCTTGTGTGATCACTCCGGTTAACCAAACAGAAAGAGGAAAGCTTAGTGAATGATGTACTTGAGTCTGGAAACTTCCTTGTTCTGTCTTGGTGGCATGTCTGTTCGTTCTACTCGATGCTTATGGGGTGACGTGGGTGAGGATGAGATCCTCTATTGTGGCACGGTTGTTGGTTGTGAATCTGAAGCTATGTGGGGTAGTATCTCAAGGCTTGGTTTGGTTCTAGTACTTTGAGGGATCTCACTGATCCCTTTGTTGTTGTGAATTTACAAGAGAACCGGGTGTTAATGCTTAAATTTTTGTTTGGCTGTTTCTCTTTCTCTAGATTTTGGTTATTCCTGTTAGTTTCCAAGTAGGGTAGAATTTACTTAAATGGGATCACTTGAACATGAAACCAAGAATAGGTTAAATGGGGAGTTGGTTTTAGGAATGATTTATGACATGTCCATGAGTTTCGTGCCTTTCTTTTTTGAATGAATAGTAACAAGGGTGTTTGTGCTTAGGTTGGATTTATAGACCCTAGGTGGGGATGAGTACATGTTACCTGTACATATAATTTTAGTTCTTATGTTTCTTATTTGCGCCCCACCCATGTTGAGCACTTATTGATGAACACCCCCATTCCATGGGGGCTGTTTTTTTCAACACTCCTATGAGTGGTTGGTTATTAGCTCATTTTCTTCTCCCTTTCCTGAATAGCCCAAGACTCTTCGGGCAGGCTGTGACAGCCTGAGGTCCATTATAACCCAAGATTCTTCGGGCAGGGTAGTTGTGGTGGTTGGCCCAGGTGTGTGCGGGCAGGTTGTTTCCCAAGAATCTTCGGGATGAGTCCTAGGTTTCTTCGGGCGTGAAAGTAGTTGTTGTGGCCCATATTTTTACGGGCGGGATGGTAAATGTGGCACAGGTGTTTGTGGGCAGGATGTGTGGTTATGGCCCATGTGTGTGTGGGCGGGGTGTGGTAGTGGGACTATAGTGAGAATGATGATATTGGTTCGATGCATAGTATGTCTTCAATAACTAGTGGGAAAGTGGCGCGGGGTACCCAAACATCGATGTGTTATTACTATAATTTACTTGAATTGTGTTATTTGGGGAGTGTGCCTTGGTGAGGCTTGGGTGGATAGTTTTTATTTCTAGGTGCTTTGGTTATCTCTTTTCTCACAGGGCATTAGAATGCATCCCCACTTGTGCATGAGAGTATTTGGTTTTTCCCTACTGAGTATACTCATATGCTCACCCTACGTATATAAAACTACTTTCAGGTTTCCAGTAGGACTTCAAGGATCGTGCAGGGCCGTACTATCTCAGACGTTGGGACAATTGCAGTTGCTATTTTTCTTTTCTTTGGTACTTTACCTTTGTAGTCTCCTTGTACTTTGTGGCATTTACTTTTGTAACATGAATATGGGTATGGTTTTCTTTTGCTTTACTTTTACCTCCATATTTGGTGTTTTTGGGATTTAATATCTTATCTCCTGATACTAATAAAGAAAAAGGGCAATGCCTTCCATCTTGTGTGTGATTCTATACCGTTTGTTCTAGTTGCCACTACGGGACCTATTGAAGGTGGGTCTCAGGGGTCATTATCTCTCCTTAAACTTAAAAAAGGAAGGGTATGGAAATCTGTTGTCCCTTATCTCATCTTGGTGAAGGCGGGTCATGAAACATGTCTCCAAAATCAAACTCTAGGTCTCATCGATAATTATCAGCATATCTCTTTTTTCGACTCTGAGCAGCTTTAATTTGATTCTAGATGGTCTTCATCTTCTCCACCATTTCTTCGACCATCTCCAGACCTTGGAGTTTTCTCTCCCCAACTTCATCCCCACATGTCGGTGTTCTATACCTCTTCCCATACACGGCTTCATAAGGATCCCTTTGGATTCTTGAGTGAAATCTTTTTTTTTGTAATAGAACTCAACTAGAGGAATATGTTGATCCCATCCTCCTTTGAAGTCCATTGAGAACACTCTCAACATGTCCTCAAGTGTTTACATAGTCCTCTCATATTTTCCCTCAGTTTGAGGATGATAAGTCGTGATTAAGTTCATCTCAGTATCTAGAGCATGTTGAATACACTTCCAAAACATTGAGGTCAATCTTCGATCTCGATTGGATACAATGGATTGTGGTACTCAATGCAGTCTTACCACGTCTCCGATGCATATTTTTGCTAGTTGATATGGTGAGAAATTTTCCTGAATAGCAATGAAGTGTGCAGTCTTTAAAAGAGGGCCCATAACATCCCAGATAGCATTGTTTCCTGTGGATTTCATCTGATGTCCAGTGACAAAGTCCAAGGTGATGTTCTACCATTTCAATGCTAGTATAGGTAATGGTTTCATCATCCCCTTAGACTTCTGCCTCTCAGACATCACTTGCTTACATACCATGCACTTTGATGTATACTCAATGATCTCCATATTCATTTTATCCCACCAATAATGCTCTTGGAGATCTCGATACATATTTCTGTTTCCTGGGTGAATGGAGAAATGCGAACTATGTTCATCATCCAAATTTTTTTTCTTTAACTCTGGATTCGATGGAACACATAGTCTTGATCCCTATCTAATAATACCTTCTTTATTGACATTGAACTCTGAGTATTTCCCATTTCTAATAGTTTCCACATTCATCTTAATTCCCGCATCATCTTTTTGATTATCCTATAATATTTCCAAAATAAATGGTTGAAAAATCATTTGTTAAAGGATTGATGATATTACCTTCTTTATGATCCCAATGTCAATATTCATCAAATCTAACAAGATTGGATCCTTTTCAATTCTCATCAATGATATAATCACTGGGTCCTTTCTAAAAAGGTCATACTCCACCTTGTTCTCTTTTCTAGGGTGGTAATGGATTGAACTTTCATAGTATTTGATCAGCTCTAACCATCTTCATTGGGGAATTTTCAACTCTTTCTATGTGAATATATACTTGAGGCTTTTGTGGTCCGTATATATTTCACACTTCTCCGCAAAGAGGAAATGTTGCCAAATTTTTAAAGTGAATATCACTACAGCCAACTCCATATCATGTGTTGGATTGTTTTACTCATGAACTTTCAATTTCCAAGAAGTATATGGATTGAGTTTGTCATTTTTCATCAACACGCAACATAGGCCCTTCTTCTAAGCATCACTAAATACCACAAAAAGATCTCCAATTGTGGGTAAAGTGATCACGAGCGCAGTGATAAGCCTATTTTTCAACTCCATAAATCTATCTTTGCATTAATAAAAATAAGAAAACTTTACTACCTTCCGAGTTAGTTTAGAAGAGGCTTGGTCAATCGTGAGAAATTTCTCACAAATCGGTGATAATGTCCAGCGAAACCAAGGAAGCTAAAGATATCCATTTACGATGTTGGCCTCAACCATCCCTCAATTGCAGCTATTTTGGAGGGATACAGAGATATCCCATTGCTTGTGATGATATGACCCAAGAATGCGACCTCCTTCAACTAGAAATTACACTTTTTGTACTTCACATAGAGCTTCTCCTTTCAAAAGGTCTCTAGTACGGTTCTTTGATGATTCTCATGCTCCTCTGTGGTTTTAGAGTATATTAGAAAATCTTTTATAAATACTATGAAAAATTTATTGAGGTAATCTCTAAAAACACTATTCATCAAGTCCATGTAGATTTCAGGAGAATTAGTGAGTCCAAAAGGAAGTACTATGAATTCATAGTGCTCGTACCTTTTACGAAAATCAGTCTTGCAGATATCCTACTTTTTCACCCTTACATGGTAATATCCTGACTGTAAATCTACCTTATAGAAGTATTATTATCTATGTAACTGATCGAATAATCCATAAATTAGTGGCATATAATACTTTTTCTTTATCATGATTTTTTTGAGCTCATGATAATCAATGAAAAGATGAATTGACACATCCTTCTTCTTAACGAAGAGGACTGGTGCACCCCATGGTAAAGCACTTGGGAATATAAACCCTTTATCTGGATTCTCCTATTATTGTTTTTTAAGATCCTCAAGGTCCAAAATATCCATTAAATATATATTATTGGATATTTTTAATGCCCCAATTAAAAGATCAATTGATAATTGAACATCTCTTCTAGGAGGAAGTCCAGGAAATTCATCCGGAAACACTTCTACAAATTCCCTCGTAATAGGCATGTCTTCAAGGATGGTTGCTTCAATAGAATCAATAATCTGAGCCATATACGCATAGGGATGTAATATCCATGCTTGAGATGATGGCGCTAAAGGATATTCATCTTCCTCCTTGCACTTATATAGAATCGGGGGTCAATTCTCAATATGGAGAGTGATTTTCCTCTCACAGAAATTTATGTTGGCCATATATATAGAAAACCAATCCATGCTAATAATTGAATAAAATTACACCAAAGGGAGTATTATGAGGTTATTTGGGATGTTAAATCAACAAATTATGACAAGGGAGGAGTTATATTCATGGGATGAAATGATTTCCCCATTTATTGTACTCACTGACATCTTTACTTCCATGATTTCTGGTGGTGTTAGGATTGTTCTACTAAACATTCGAGATATAAAAGAATTTTTAGAACCATAATAAAAAAAGTGCATTCTATATTATTGAATGAATAACTAACATATCTATCACCACTTTTTTGTCGAGGATCACTTTGTTGGTAGTGATGGAAAAATTTCTCCCTTACTGCCTTGGAGGCTGTTCGTTGCCTCCGAAAACCCTTGTCTTAGGGTACTGATTTATAAGGTTCCATGGTTATTTGTATTTGAAGAAGTGAAAACCACGTTGAGAATAAAATGGAGTGTTCCTATCCTCTATGAAACCTACGGGTTTTTCTTGTTGGTGGTTAATGTTGAGGTTTCCTTCTCTTCCACACCTAAAGCATTTCCTCGTCCCCTTTAAGAAATTTTTGGCGTTCTTGTTTCTGCACCTTTGAAAGTGGGGTGTTGGTTTTTCTTTACACCACTGGATTTATCCATCAGACTAACATAAATTAAGTCCATATTATACTTCATATCCCCATGGTACCCCTATGATTCTCCAATAACCATTTCGACCTTGAGGGAACATCAGACAATTTTCTCATATCTATCGAAGTCATGGATTGTCAGGGATTTCCGTAGGCTAGGTTTCAATCCACCAAAGAAGTGGTCAACCTTAAATTTGGGGGTAATTACAAGACTTTGTCATATTGTTCAAGACTTTTGAAGTTTTCCTCGTATTCTTTGATGTATTCTATATCTTTTTTCTTGAGGTAAAGGAAGTCCCTTTCCATCTTAAGTTGGATGGTACGAGGAAAATATTTGTCGAAAAAAAATTTCTAGAAATGATTTCATTCCAAATCCTCGATATCCTCCTTATGCATCGTATTTTTTATCAATGTCCACCATTTATTGGATTTACCCTCTATACAATAAGCATCCAGATGAGCCTACTCTTATTCGGAACATTAAATGGATATAAAATATCTTTTCAATGGAGTTGATCCACTGTTTGGAAATTGAGGGATTAAATGATCCATTTAAAGTAGGAGGCTTTATCTCATTAAGCTCTAGATTTTGACTTGTTCTTTCTTTGGGGGGGGGGGGGGTTGAACGTTCCTCTTGAATCATGTTTCTCTTCAATGATTGAGTTAGCTGAGATAGTATCGTTACAAAAGATCAGGATTCCCGATCCCATCGGATTGGGTATCTCATTAGGACAGGTGTCACATTGAACTTCGCATCGGTTGTTATCCCAAGTCCTACTATTACTTTACATTGGATGGAATAATGGAACGTTATAGGTAACATATGTAGGGTAATCCAATGAAAAAAATGGATGACTTATAAATAAATTTTATTTCCTAAACTTATGAATCTATAGGCTTCAATATATATTATCCTTGATCTACTTCCTACCATATATTCACAGGGAATTTTTTTTATTCCCTTAATAATGATTCATACTAATTTTATGAATTTACCAAAGATTATACCCCTGGAGTGTTGTAACCAAGAGTGTATCAAGGCCTGTTGTCATGTACCAGGATACCCCGGGTCAAACCTGAAACTCCTTGTTGGAGTTTTCACTCCTTGGTACATCTGTGCTAGATCCGCATTTACATGCTAATATCCAGATAGGGATTTATTTTCTCGAAAACCACTTACACAATACTCACCAAAACATATGGATGTTTTTATTATACTTAGTCTTATCCATATGGTTTTCACTTGGGTTTTCTAATCCTAATCCCAAAAATAACTAAACCTATCCTCTGATACCAACTATAACAGCCATATTATTTATTACACACTTAAAAATGATTTATTACATATAATCTTCACTTTATAAGACATGTAAGATCGAGAGTTCTAGTGCCATTGGGTCATAGGAACATTACATAATGACTTAAATCCCGAAACACAACATCTTTATTGAAAACTTCCTTTACATGTCCACTACATTCACTCCTACTTAGCATTGCATGGGATAACCTGGGGACATGCATAAGAAAAGGGTGAGCTATAAATCCTATTAATGGAGTAAAAAAGACATAAAATGAAGAATATAATACATATTAGAAAATGGTCATATCAACGGATCATCAATGAAACATGAACATAAAGTCATGATAAAGCATGATAATCACAACATGGGTATGTGGCAACAACACTTAACATGGTATTAGCATGAGCCAAGGCTCATTTCACATAGGGAATGAGTAAACTCTAATTGAACATGAATTAGCATGATTAAACCCTAATTTCTCTTGAATTATCATGATACTAATCTTTACCCAATTCATTGGAGCGCTATCATGGTGCACCCTTCTTAAACATTTCATTTCATGCATAAGTGCGCCACATGGATCATACAACTTGGAATCATTAAAAATCATCATTTATTAGACAATATAGGAATATGGAATACATAAATGAAATTATTTAATAAAAAAGTAAACTTTCATAAAGGTGAATATCCATGATAGAGAAATGGGCATGGTACTCACTACACAATGACATTGGCTTGGAAAATCACGGTGCAATTTCGGCAGCATAACGGTGTGACATAAAAATTCATAAAAATAGTTGATGATATAGAAAGGGTGTCTCATAAATTTTTAAATGATATAGATAGTAACTATTCATAGAGATACATTTCTCAACATAGGTAATGGAATTGGGATTCATAATACAAAATATTCGCTTGAATGTAATGGAGGTGGGAGAAATTCCTTACGGAATTTCAGCATGGTAACTGGTGTACATGGGAAGAATTAATTAGAGTGAAAATGGGTATATCATCATTAAAACATAAATAGTGATATATGGTGTAGGTGATAAATAATACCCCAACATTTATAATTGAAAATAAAATGGCATAACTAAATTATGAAACTTGGATAAAATGAGAAAGGAAAGAATCCCCTACTTGGATGTGTCATCTGAAAGGCTTGGGAGGGGCTTGAGAGTGGATTATTGAGAGCTTGGGGAACCTTGGGAGGATTCTATAGAGAGGAGGGAAGTTTTGGGACGATCTCTAAAGTCTTTGAGTGAAAAGTAAGTGGTTTTTTAGGTGGGTTTATATAGAAAAGTAGATGGTATTCTTTATTATTTATGTTTGGGTCACCACACATTAATCTAATCCCAACTACAAACCAACTCATGGTTTTTGAATAGGGATTTTTCCAAAGGGTTGTGGTAAAAAATATTTTATAAGGAAAATGGTTGAACATCATAAAATATTAGGCATGCTTACAATTAGGCGAGTCAAACTATCAAGGAAGTCATTTTAAAAATATAAAATGTTTTATAAGTCTTGGAGGGTCCACTAAGTCTTTTTAAAATAAATAAAATAAACCTAAAATTGCATTATTTTAATAGTAAAACATATATTGTCAGAAAAAAAATGTTTATAGAATTTTATAACATCACTATTGGGTCATTATGATGTCATAAAAACATTTTATATTTAAAGGGTAATTAATTTTTACCCAAAAATTTGACTGTCTTTGAAAACTATTATAAATTCACCATTGGCTAATTTTGATGTCCTAACTCCTAAATTAATATTCATTTTATCAAAATAATTTTTTATATATGTGAATTTTTACTTTTAAAATAAAAAAACTGACATTTATCAAAAATTCATGGGTTTTGACAAACACGGCTTTCAAACCATAATAAAAATCACAATCGTATTCATAATAATTACACAGTCATTTAAATTTAATAAAAATTAATTTAGTAATAATATTTTATTTATATAATATAAAATAAAAAAATCCATTAATTCATCAAAATTGATTTCATAATTGAATATTAACTAAAAATACTATTTATTCTTTAAAATATATTTACAAAGTAACAATAATAAAATGAATGTATATTCATTATTATATAGAAAAATAATGCACATAATCATAGTGTTGATGTCTTGTTACACAACCCATTATAACACCTGCATAAGACCAAAAGTTAAGGTGTATGATGGTGATAGACTCTTGGGGTGGCTTGGATAACATCACTCGGGTGGTAATCTCTATCAACTTCCACTTCTCCTGTAGGAAGTTCTGTTCGAGATTAACATGATGAAGCTCGGCTTGGGCTTGGTCAAAAGAGAATCGCAATAATTCCACCTCCTTTCTATGCTCCGAAAAATGGGCTTCGTATGGGTAAAGTCTACCGGATGAGGCCCTGGCTTCCTTTGTCCAAGTAAATTGGATTTTTTAATGCCTAATATTTATACTAATCACATGATCAATGTTCAATGGCTATATTAGCAATGATAACAATTATTAATGGTGTTTTAAAAACATAAAATAAAATAAGTATATATGTTTTATATAACCTTATTATATTTAAATATATCATGATGAATTTTTATTAACAAAAGTTTGTGTTGCTAAATTTACTATGTTTTAAATCTAACATCATGAGAAGGGTTTTTAAAGCATCATCTAGAAAATAGAGAATGGAAATTAAAAAGTTCACATGGAATAACATGTAATGAGGTTTCTAAGTAGGAGAACATTAGTGGAATGTTGATATATATACATGGAGGAAAAGAAGATATATTTTTAGGAAGTAATTATGGTCATCAATCAAAACATGAAAATGATTAATATATTGTTGAGGGCCTCGAAACCATAAATCATTGATAATTTAGAAACCATCAGTTAAAAAATTTAAGGAATTATGAAAATATTTTCTAGATCATATTCATATTGTTGGTTAATTATATTACTTCAAAAATATATAATAATGTTTAATTATGTGATATATTTCGATAAACAAAATTTTATCCTTTGGGTTTTCATTGATTGGTTTTCTAATTTATCGAAAAACAAATTTTGATTCCTAAAACATTAAAAATTGTTTCTAAGGGATCATAAGGCCCATAATAGTGTTAGAAGTATATCTATTTGTCTCTAAATATCTTCCTAAACCAATATGGTTAATATATTAATCTCTAATCCTCAAAAGTGATACTATAGGATCATCATTATTATTTATTCTCCAAATTAGTTAACTAAAAACAATGAAATGTAAACCAATAAATTGTGTAAGTCAGTGAATGACATGAAACCCTTATTATCTTTTAGTCATAGGTTCAACAATTTTGGCCTCTCGAAAGATGATAGGTTTTCACCCAAAAAATAGGTCATCCTTTTCCAAAACTAAAATAATGTACTTTCCAATATTTGATATACATCCTTTAAATAAGGTTAAAACTAAATAGCCTTTTAACTAAGGGTTTCAATTAAAGATCAATACATAAATACCTCATCCATTTTATTTCACAATAGGTCGTTCGTTGTCCTAATATCATTTATTAGATTTATAAATAATTAAACCTTATATATAATCTAAAAGAATATTACTTTTAGCTTAGGATATTGATAGTCAAAATCCATCATAATGGTTTATCAAGAAAAGTGGATTTTCTTAAGAAAATCCACCAGGATTATCAAAGAAGTTGCATAGTAAGTCAAATTTTCATGTACCAGGTTACCAGTAGTTAGGCTCAGAACACCATGTCAGATTTATTACTAATATATATGTATGTTCTAGAACCATTTAAACTTGTAATATATGTATTTCGATGAATTTCTATGAATACCTAGCTAATATTTAACTTATCAAATTTATAAGATTTTTTTCTATACTTATCTTCATATTCGGCCTCATGGTTGTGATATTTGGCCTATTGTTTCCTAAATATAATACCTAGGGTTTGAAATAAACATCCTTTGATTCAAACTATAGTGCCTCGACCCCATATTTATTATAGATGGTGTCTGTAATCAATTACATTTCCATAATTACAATTAATCAAATACCAAAGGAACAATAGTTTAATCATCTCTCTAAACCAAATATATACATGAGTCTTTTATTATGAATTAATACACTAATTAAAACATAATTATTATTTAAAATAAAAAAAATTATAATATGACATTATTCTGCCTAGTATATCAAATCATTTCAATCATATTATTCTTATTGGATTACTAAGAAAAAAGAAAAAAATTAAGGGGATATCATATACTCAATAAGGGTAATGTATAGAGGATGAAATAATACATCAATGAAAATAATATTTATCACATGGTAAATAACTGAATACACATGCCATGTAATCAATAAACTGATATGTAAGTGAATAATAAATTTGGAAATTTAAAAACAAAAATAATTCCATTAAAATAACTAGATAATAAAAATTCAATATAGCTTGGTAAAAAACTCAAACACATTCCATCAAATCAATTAAATGAAATATATCCATTGATTTGTTGATGAGAAATAGAATGTATTGCTGATAACTGAAACTAAATGAGGGAAATTCTTAATTATCGGATTCTATGTTTCCTTGGAACATAGAACCATTACCTTCAAGACCTATCATAATAAATTTTAGAATATTGGGATAAAATAAATCTAAATAGGATAGCTAACTAACTCATCCCATGAGAATACAAATGCATCAAGGGGATATCTTCCAATGGGCCCCACTCTTGTCATAATGGTCCAAAAAGTTCCTCATATTGAATAATCAAAATAAATAATATGTCTTATCAAATAAAACTATTGAATAAACAACATGGAGTTATCAATATTCCCCAAATAATCATATCACATTAAATGTAGACACTGTATGTAAAATAGTATACAGTTTATGAAATAGTAATATCCATGATAAATTATTTGGATAATTAATATAAATCCATTGACCATATAAGATTGAATATTTCAAGGGGATTTCATAAATTAATCAAGGATTTTTATATACATACTATCGTTGAAACAATCAATCAAAAACCATATACAAGAAGGATAAGTATGTTATCAATACAACATAACCTAATTGGATTAAAACAAAGGGATTATGTCCTTGAAAAATGGGAATATTATAAAAATATCTTTTAAAAACATTCTTCTGGGAAAAAAACTTTTATTTTTGGTTTTTTAAAAAACATTTTTCACTGAAAATCAATTAAAAAACATTTTATTCAAAAATTAACCTTTTAAAAATGTAAAGGAACGATGATGGGTAAATCAATACATGTTGCACAAGGTAAAAAGAAAATTCATTTTTTCACAATAAAATGGTAAGAAAAATTCCTTGTTTGGAAGTTGAAAACAATATTCCATTGAATACATTGCTAAAAGAAAAAAGGAGTAAAAATATATGTACCAACTCATTTTAAAAACCTTTTTAAAAACAAATTATTAAAAAAATATGTTTTAGTAGAAAAAAGGATATTCTACTAAAGAGTGAAATGAAGTTGGTTTTTATAAAAAATATTTTTTGAAAAATTTTAGTACCAAAGTGTGGTAAAATGGTACTAATATTTGAAAAATGTCATGACTAACCAGAGTATAGAAAAATGAATGGTTTTATTTAACAATTGTCATATAATTTCATTTAATGGAGATTTTATTTAAATTTCATTAATGTTATTATTGAGGAAACTAAGATATATTAATTCCAAAGTTTCCCATACCACATTGAAAATTTTTAAACCATAATCCTACTGAATGAATAACATTAAATGAATGATTAAAATACCATGTAGATAAAATTATTAATGATATAATTTAAAAAAAGGGTTAGTAGATACACCACATAAAATATATAATTCATGAACATGAAATTTATCTCATGGATGTAAAAAGTGACATGATAATACATTACCATGTGTTTGACTAGTATCATGTATCTATATATTCCTTATTGAGTCTGTCTCCTTTTAAACATATAATTACAAGAATTTAAGAAGAAATAAACATCAAATTACATGACAAGGATCATAAAGTCCATGGTCAAGGAAGACTAGGTATATAAAACCGAAAACTTGGGTTTAAATAAAATATTTCTTTATTTATCATCCATTATGATCTCCTAACTTCCTTTGATACCTTATGTCTATATAAGAAAACATGGGGATAAAATGAACAATGGGATAATCTAAAAATCTTTTTAATGGAAAAAAAATATAACAAATCTTATCACAAGGGTTAGAAGGAATATTGTAATGATATGACAAGGCTTGTAACATGATTAAAAATAATAAATCATAACATGGTTTCATAAAATTTTGGATTCATAGAAACTACTAGAAACAACAAATAAAACCTTATAACGAGTCAAGGTTTGTTTCACATAGAGGATCACAAGTTAAGGCTAACTGCTTAAGCCATTTTACATAGATCATGCTTCAAGGATAACCACCAAGACATCAGAAAATAACATCTCATGAGACTAAACACTACTTAATTAATTGGAGTTCTATCTGGTTTCACCCATCATAACATATTCTGGAATATGTGTAGCACATGATAAATCATACATAAGGAATCATAGATAAACATAAGGGATACCCATGGTAAGTATTGGGTATCATAATTTTTAAAAAAAGGAATAACATCAAATAATATAAAAATGGTGAAAATGAAAGAAATGATTTAAATCATACATGTACTTTAATAAGGGAAAATAGTTATACTAGCATGATTAAGGGTCTGGTTAAACTAGACCTAAAAAATATTAATGAAAAAGATAATTAAAATTCAAGTAAAGAAGAGGTATTTACATATTAAGTAGTGAGATACTCCCCTCATGTCATTTTACTCCATATTTTCATTGAACTTATGAATTCTAAAGGACTACATGGTATAAATTTCCCTGACTAGTCTCATTAAAAAAAGCATCAGTCGGATTATTGGCCTCCCTATAGACATGTGTGATCATAACATTTAGATGTTTTACCTAATCGAGGAATTAATTCTAATGAGGAAGGGAGATCCATGGAACATTCCTAGTCATAACCTTAAGAGAATTTAATTCAGGTTCATAATCTAATTCTATCCCTACAAAGTTCTAAATATGAAAAAATTACATACTTACCAGTATAAATAATTTCCCGAAGTTATTCCTTAGGAGCAATTCCCAAGTAAATAAAACGATGATTACATAATTTCATTAATACATGATATGTGAAGAATACAGCACCACATCCCAACCATATTGGATTTCCTATAGTAGATCCTACAACATTAAATTTTTTATTTCACAAGATAGGAGGAATCCAGATATAAACTTAGTCATCTTCATCTTCATAAGTATTATAGAAATTATATGAAACCAATGTTTGTCATGATTAATGAAGGTGTTGTCTATGGGACCAGCTTGAATAGAAGAAGCATCATCTATGTCATGGTGGATCAAAAAAACACTTGTATGGAATAATGGGGCCTTGCTTTCAAACAACATGGAATTTTGAGTAGGCCTAATAGCATGAAGACTGCTACAACAATAACTATCATCATGTTTTTAATTTTATCACTCTATTCATCATTCATAATATCTATAATCAAATCATCTACCAACCTATGAGAGTATAGATCCATGGTAAAAATTTCATCATGGTACCTCCATAATATTTTATCAAAAGGGAAGAGAGTGAATAAATTCTGAACAATTTCATAATCACTAAGGCCTAGATGACACATAGAGGTAATGTAGTTCCCAGCCTTTCTCAGTTGATCATTTGTGGGAATATTTCTATTATATATTCTATAGAGGAGTAAAAATGGAGATGATTGAACAAAAGGGGCCTTGAATTTATGAATCCATTAAAGAATTTACATGGATCCATAATCTTTCTTGTTATGATATTCCATGATATTAAAGTACACATTCCCATTAGGCTTGTAAATCTGAGTATCTTTATCCCTAAAAGGTTAATATTTAAATTATACATTCAATTGAGAATTCATCATGATATGAATGTTTTCCTTTTTTGAAAAGGAAATCTACAATCGACATATCAAACAGATTGAGAGGTATTTATCAAGTCTATAGTTGTATATCTATCAATGTATTCATCCAATACTTTAGGATAATAGGTCTACTCACAATCTATTTTGAGTTTTGGATGATATCCTTGAAGGAGTGACCATGCGGGGGCCATGAAGATGAGGTAGGATAATGTGGATCTTCATTTGGTACTTCCATTTTAAACCTACATGGTAAGATATTCATTGAAGAGTAATTATAGGCTAAAATATTCCATGTGAACTTAATAATAAATCAATCATTTAAAATCATAAGATCTATTATTCCATGGCCCCCATATCAATGGGCTTAACACATTCCTTCTAAGAAACCATGATTAGTTAACTCTAATTAATTGATCTTGGCTATATGAACTTCCTCATCATTCATTGATTTTCATTAAGAAGATTTAATGTCGATATATTTAAGGAGAATGAGTATAAAAATTTTTATGTGACCACTAAGATGATGAGGCACACCCTCCCAACATGAAACATGTGTTTTCAATTCTATCTAGTCATTTGATTAATGATACCTAAATAAATACCATCATGATGTTGCCTTCGTACACTACAATAGAAATGTATAACATTAATATAAATGAAAAGTAGGGGACCTTTATTGACATTAAGGGTCCATGTAATCCTATTTTTTACCAACAGTCAGTCTACCACCAAAGATAATAAAAGATTTATTCTAAATAATGTGTTGTCTAGCCACAAATGTATAATGTAAGAAGAAGTACTTAATCATAGAGATTGTGTTACAAGAGGATTTCCTAAAAATAATAATTTCATTATCATATAATAAGGGATATGGGATGTTGTTTCCTCTTCCAACATTAATCGTATTAAAAACAATAAATTGAGGCAGATTGTTTACATATCTACTTATATATTGATTATAATTGTAAAATAGAAATCCAATTAATAGTTAACCTTGTCAATCTCCTATTATGCAATTGAAAAAACCCATTGGGAGAGACATTAATAAGAATGGAAAGATTTTAATATTTTATAATGATGCTCATGAGATTAATTAAAAAATAGAAATAAAAAACCTTCTAATAACATTAAGAATGAAAATCAACCTTAAGATGTTAATTTTTTTAGAGATGTCAATTTTGGGCTGAAATTTCTATTATGTGAATTCCTCTTCATCGGGTTTATGATCAATGATTATGTGAAAATGAAATTTTTTATGTTTTTACCATGTATAAATAGAATAAAATATAGGGAGATTTTCCCCTTGATAATACATCCTAGTCTTTTAATCATTATTTTACTAATTATTTTGGGGGGGTGGTGTTAACAATGGGCATAGGCCTCAAATCCTTGATTTCAATTGTGTTCGCATTCTTATGTATCAAGGAAATAATGTTTTAATTTATATCATTTATCATATAATCTTGAGTGAAAATACCTTATTGAATATACCATGTCAAAATTTAAGATATCCTAATAAACCATGAGGAACATATTAGTGAAACCATCCGGTCCAACTGAACAATCCATGTTTAAAGGGAAATTTGCTTCCTTAATTTCTTCCTTTGAAAAGAATATTTTTGATCATAGTGTCACGACCCCCTCCCAAAAAAGATTCCCCTCCTGAGCTGGTAATGGTGAAAGGGAGATAATGACCCCCCGAGTCCCACCTCCAGTAGGCCCTAGGGTGGTGACTAGCACCAAGGGTATGAGTTTTCACAAATATGGGAGGCATTACCCTTTTTATTATTTAAGATCAGGAAATAGGACAAGTCAACCACCAAAAAGGAAAAGAAAAAGTGTATAGAAATAAACCCAAACCAATCACACATGAATGTTTAAATAGTTCTGGAACAAGGTACAAGTACAAGAAAGCTCAAAAAGTACAATACCAAAAGAAACAAGAGTACAACAACTGCAACAACTCCAACTTTCCCGACTAGTAGGGTCTCGTACGGCCCTGGTAGTCCTCCTGGAAACCTGAAAGTAAATGTAGGGTGAGCATACAAGTATACTCAGTAGGGAAACCTAAAGCTCTCATGCACAAGTGGGGAGACATCCTAATGTCCCATGAAAACAATAGAAGAAACCAAAACCTAACAAGGAATTCTATCCACCCAACCTCACTAGCCACGCTCACCAAAAACACAAACAATAGGTAGTAGTAGTGTGTAAGATCAAGAGTAATGGGTACCCTGCACCATTTCCCATTAGTTAGCTTCTCTTCTTAACGGTGAACATCCTGACTCTACCACACTCTTCCCGCCCGCACACACCTGTGCCTCACAACCACGTATCCCGCACGCACACACCTGGGCCTCATCCTGAAGGTTCTTGGGAAAATAGTAAAACCTTCCCGAAGAGACTTGGGCTAAAACCACCGCAATCGAAACCTACCTGAAGAGTCTTGGGTGTAAAATATCCTCAAGCCATCATAGCCTAGGGAAGAAGGAGAAGGAAGGAGCTATTAACTAAGGGGAGAACACCCTCTCCCATGAAATGGGAGTGTTCGGCACTAAGTGCTCAACATGGGTGAGGTGAGACAAAACACAAAGATACAGATATATATATATATATATATACAAAACACTCTGCCTAACCTATGGTTTCTAATCATAGAACTGAGCACGTGCCTCAGCACTTCCACTACGAAGCATGCATACCACAAACAACCCCAACCCCATTTAGGTTTTCATGTTTCAACAGAATCAGTTTACTAGTTCCTTAACTACTGGGCAACTATCCACAACCAACCACATTGATCATTCGTAAAGCATATCTGTACCATCCACAAATCAAGTTAGTAAAACACAAGTATCACAACAAGTCCCTTCTTATTAACCAACCAACCCATTGATTATTATTCCCGTTTAATTACCAAGCCCCGCCATTTATTAACTCTTCCACTTTTTATTTATTATTCACAACCCAAAGTTCATTCACCTTCAAACCCAACCCTGCATCCCTGATGCCAAACACCATAACCACAACCACACTGAAACTCATACATCATTATCCCTTTAATAACATTTATCACAGCCCCGCTGCCCATCACCAACATAACATTCATACCAACCCACAACCAAGCCAACCGCATCCCACTGCTCACCCGATCCACAACAACCCACAAAACACCTCCATCACATGTCACATATCCAATCCAACACCCACATGTTCATTATTCCATTTTTTTCAACTGGGGTGATCACACAAGGGTTCCAGATTTTAGATCATCCAACTTTACGTGATTATCCAAATTCCACATTCAACAAATTCTCATTCAAAAAAATGCTCTAGAAAGATAGGGAAACATTTAATTACACAAGAAAAGGCCCCCAACGACTGTGATTTTCAGTAGGCATAATCCTATTCAATTCACAACATAACAATAGGATAAACAAGGATAAACATAACAACTTCACCATCCCAGTTCTTTATCCAGTTATTATCTTCGTTTAATGGTTCAACTGTTTCTCATGAAAACAAAAGGATACCCACCCTGAATGATGCACAATTAAAAGAAACGAAGGTAATATCCCTACCTCAATAGGTTATGATAACAACGCTCGCCCGGATCAACTTTAGAAGACGTCTGTCGGCGTCCTTCACTTCTAGAAAAACCCGGAAAAACCTCCTCGGGTGGAAGCTGGGAAGGAAAGGCCAAAGGAAAGACAACAGATCCAAGCTCAGAAGTTCCTCCTCATCGTTACGATCTCATGGCCATTGACGGATCATAAATCAGAACTTGGACGAAGAAGTTATGGAAGAAAAAGAGCCTTAGAGTCTCTTGGGAGAGCTCTGCTCAGAGGAATGGGGAGGAGAGGGGTGAGTTTAAAAGGAGGAGAGGACCCCTCCTTCTATAGGCGTGAAAAACAAAAGTACACGGCGTGTACTTTATGGTACACAGCGTGTACTTGGCCATTTCACACGGTCACCACGCGGCTTCCAACACAGCCTTCAACGCCGAACGTGGCAGTTGACTGGTCAACACACGGTTTGAAGGTAACACATATGCGGGTAGGGACTACACGGCATGTAGTATTGGATATACGGCGTGTACTCATTTATTTCATAGGGCAAGGACACGAATACAACACGGCACATGGTTGTTGACTGGTCAACACACGGCTTGAGGGTAACGCGTACGCGGGGAGGGACTAAATGGCGTGTAGTATAGGGTACACGGCAAGTACCCATTTATTTCACACATCATGGACACGGCACACGACCGTTGACTGGTCAACACACGGTTTGAGGGTAATGCATACGCAGGGAGGGATGACACGGTGTGTATTATTGGATACACGGTGTGTACTCATTTATTTCACACGGCAAGGACACGGCCTTCAACACGGGGTATACCCGGCGAGGGGGTACACGGCGTGCACTCACACTACACGGCGTGTAGTTTAAAAATTCTGAAAAGTGTGGGAAAAGTCCATTTTACCCTCTAGAACACTTCGTGACCTTCTCTTTGACAAAGGAATGAGCTGGAGAGGTTCGGGCCATTACATCATATACCTCTTAAAACATTCTCATCCCTGAGAATTCAAAAACCAACCCAGAGGAACCCAACAAGATACCTCTTTGGGTTCTTGTTATAACAGGAACCCAACCAACAACCCTAATCATAGGTGTTAGGAATTCCCTCTCCTATGTCAAGATATTATCCACTTTAGGCGGCACTGACTCGCCTGCACGGGTTTAATCACATCCTCATTAATTCTTCTCGATTAAGGATTGGGTCTTCCCGCTTCCCTATATTAGGATTTTCCAACTTAAACCACCCCCAGCACCACACAACCCACACACTGCCCGAACATGTGTTTTGGGAAAAAATTCTTTTTCCTTTATCGAGATATTATCCACTCTAGGGAGCACTGACTTGCCTGCATGGGTTCAATCGAATCCTTATTAATGCATCTCGATTAAGGATCAGGTTTTTCCCCTTTTTCCCACACATCCGGACATGCTACACACTTCTAGAGAACAAGGAAACAAAAGTTCTCACAACCGACAAGCCAAGCATTCCATATATCAAAGGTACATAGTGCAACATCAAAACAAAGCTCAGAAGAACAAGGAAACACACAAGTCAAAACAACTACGTGTACTGAGTGTGCATCTGAGCCTCCCGCTCCCAAGTGCTCTCCTCAAGGCTTCCATGCCTCCAAAACACACGAACCAACAGAATGGTTCATCCATGGAGCACCTTCTCTTTACGATCCTCGATTATGACTGGTCGTTCCTCGAAGGTTGCGTCGTCTCCCTTATCTAACTCTCCCCAGTCGATAACGTGAGAGTCGTTATGTAAGTACCGACGAAGCTGGGACACATAGAAGACGTCATGAACCTTCTCCAACTGAGGTGTCAAGGCTAGCTGATATGCCACCTCACCGACTCGCCTCAGTACCTCGAAAGGTCCGATGAACCTAGGGGGGATCTTACTCCCCTTCCCAAACCTCTGATGCCTCCGTTGAGGGGAAACCTTCAAGAACACATGATCTCCCACCTTGAACTCCAAGGGCCTCCTCCAAAGATCATTATAAGACTTCTGTCGGTGCTGAGCCGATTTTATCCTCTCACGTACAAGCTGGACTTTCTATGTGGTGCTTTGCACTACCTCTGGCCCAAGAGAACCTGTCTCACCAACCTCTACCCAGAAAATGGGTGAACAACTGGTCTTCCATACAAAGCCTCAAACGGTGACATGCCAATAGTAGAGTGGAAGCTGTTGTTGTAGGAAAACTATACTAAAGGAAAGTGTCATACCAATGATCCTCTGAAATCCAAAACGCATGGTCGCAGCATGTCCTCCAATGTCTGGATAGTCCGCTCTGTCCACCCGTCGGTCTCAGGGTGGAAAGCAGTGATAAGGCGTAGCGGGGTACCAAAAGCATGATGTAACCACCTCTAGACTCATGAAGTAAACCGAGTATCCCAGTCTGAGACGATAGTCTTCAGAACTCCATTCAAACGCACCACATCATCTACGTACCTCTGTGATAAGGTAATCACCAGGCCTGACTCCTTAATTGCTAAGAGGTGAGCTGATTTTGTCAGACGATCCACCACCACCGAGATAGCATCATAACCTCCCTAAGATATGGGTAGTCCTACGACGAAGTCCATTGAGACTTCATCCCACTTACACTCAGGGACATCTAATGGATGCAATAAACCACTGGGAACACGGTGTTCAGCCTTTACTTGCTAACACACTAGGCACTTAGCCACAAACTCTGCCACTACCCGTTTCACCCCGGGCCACCATAATTGTTCCCTCAGGCCTCGGTGAATTTTTGAAACTCCCGTATGTACCTCCAAGGCTGAGCTATGGAACTCATGGAGAACTCCCTCATGCATTACCTCTGAAACAAACAACCTTCCATGGAAAAGAATCTGATGTCAGCTGTCCTCTGACCATCCTTCTAGAGCGTTTCCCTGATCGACACGATCCTACAATGCTTCCGCCTCGGTGTCCCCCCACTGAGATTCTTCCACCTGCTGTAACAAAGATTATTGCACCGTCATCTGAAACAAATAGCCTCTAACACCTTCTACCCTGGCATCCAAGTGCAAGGCAGCCAATTCTCCCATCGCTTTCCAAGCATCAGTGGATTCCCGAACCACTTCCTTATGAGACTTCCTGCTCATGGAATCAGCCACAATGGTTCCCTTAACTTCAGTGTAGGAGATATCTAAGTCATAGTCTTATATAATCTTGACCCATCTCCACTGCCGCAAGTTCAGGTCACGTTGGGAGAAGATATAACGTAATATCTTGTGATCTGAGAAGACCAAAAAGCGCTCCCCAAAGAGGTAATGTTGCCACAAATTTTGTGAGAACACTACTGCTGCAAGCTCCAAGTCATGGGTGGAATAGTTTTGCTCATGAGGGCACAACTGCCGAGACCCATAACAGATCGCACCATTCTTCTGCATCAGCACGCACCCCAGACCAAGGCCATAGGAATCACAAAACACCTCATAAAACAACCCTTCCTCTAGCAACCTGAGTACAGGAGCACTGACCAACTTCTCCTTCAGGTAGTCAAAAGCTTTCTGGAAATTCTCGGTCAATAAGAAGATTTTTTTCTTTGTAGTCAAAGCTTTCAATGGAGCGGAAACTCGAGAGAAGTCCGAAACGAACCTCCGATAGTAACCTTCCAACCCTAGGGAATTACGAACTTCACCACGCTCTTGGGTGCCACCCAAGAAACAACTACCTCCACCTTCGACGGGTCCACTGACACTCCATGCTGAGACACTACATTCCCAAGGAAGTGTACTTCTTGTGTCAAGAACTTACACTTCGACAATTTCCCGTAAAGCTGGGGGTGTTGAAGGACTTCCAAGACTACCCTGAGATGCTCAACGTGATCCTCTTATGATCTTGAGTAGATCAGGATGTCATAGATAAAGACAATGACGAACTAGTCCAGAAACTCTCAAAAGACAAAGTTCATAAGTCCCATGAACACAGCTGATGCATTCGTAACTCCAAATGGAATCACTAAAAACTCGAAGTTCCCATACCTGAACCTGAAAGCTGTCTTTGAGATGTCACTATCCTTTACCCTCAACTGATGATATCTAGATCGTAGATCAATCTTATAAAACCAACATGCTCCTTTCAGTTGGTCGAAGAGATCATCTATCCTTGGAAGGGCGTAACGGTTCTTGACCGTTACCTGGTTCTACCTTTGGTAGTCTATGCATAGCCTGAGACCACCATCTGCCTTCTTTATGAACAAAAATGGAGCACACCATGGCGATATGCTGGGTCGAACAAAAACCATCTCCATCAGATCATCAATCTAAATCTGCAACTCCCGCAACTCTGAAGGTTCCATCCAATAAGGTTCCATCGAAATCGGACGGTCACCAGGATGTAATTTTATCTCGAACTCAACGTCACGTCGGGGGGGGGGGGGGGGTAGAGTCACAACCTACTTGGGAAAAATATTGAGGAACTCCCCAACAACCTCCAAGACATCCATCATCTCTGTATCAGCTGTAACCACTGATAACCCGCCTAACAAGGAAAAGAGAGGCTCCACACGCCATCTTCCCACATAATAGCTCCTCTCTCCAATAAAAGCTACACGTTGCCCATCCACATTGGAGAACACGACCCTTCTTCGGAAGAAGTCGATAATGGAACTAATGGAAATCAACCAATCGATGCCTAGGATGATATCATATGGCTGCATCTGTAACAGAAGGAGGTCCCCACTAGATCAATGCGGTCCCAACATCAGCCCACAGAACCTTTGTCTATGTCCTCTCTCTGAGGTAGATCATCCACCACTGTCGTGACGTACCTCTCAGTTGACTGACATCTAGGGGAACCCAGTACTCCCTCGGAGCATGGATCAAGGTAAAAGCAATCCCTAGCTCCTCAAGCCACCCATCCATCTCCATATCTGAAGTACTACCCGCGTACTTCTTGAAGGTCAGTCGCTGGAAAGAATGGAGAGTCCTCTACCACTGGTCATCTTCCTCCGCTTAGTCAATCCTTGATTGATCGACCGCCTAAATCTGCTGGGCCTTGGCCATCTCAGCCACCCGGGGACGATGTCCAGGTGCCATAGTTGTACAGTAAACAAAGATCACCTAAGCCCAAGTAGTAAGGAATTTCTCAAGGTTTAATTTTATCATTTTATTCAATTTCTTTCCCAGAACACCCAAATCAAGTAAAACATAATCATGATGATTCATGTACCTTCCCTAGGGTCTCTACCCTGCAATAAATGTAGTCTCACTTGGTCGTTCAGTAGTCTTAGAGTCCTTTCATCGAATCACTGGGGGCCCTAAAATCTCGTGTCCTAGCCGGTCTTCCCAGGCCTATGTCATGAACCAAGATTAACCAACATTGTTGCCCTACTATCCCATGCAATCCTCACTGCGCCTAACTCCATACTCCATCCTATCTCTCAACCATCACCTCTGATACCATTCTTTCATGACCCCCTCCCACCAAAGATGCCCCTCCTGAGCTGGAAATGGTGAAAGGGAGATAATGACCCCCGAGTCCCGCCTCCAGTAGGCCCCGGGGTGGAGAATAGCACCAAGGGTATGAGTTTTCACAAATATGGGAGGAATTACCCTTTTATTATTTAAGATCGGGAAATAGGACAAGTCAACCACCAAAAAGGAAAAGAACAAGTGTATATAAATAAACCCAAACAAATCCCACATGCATGTTTAAATAGTTCTGGAACAAGGTACAAGTACAAGAAAGCTCAAAAAGTATAATACCAAAAGAAAAAAGAGTACAACAACTCCAACTGTCCCGAATAGTAGGGTCTCAAACGGCCCTGGTAGTCCTCCTGGAAACCTGAAAGTAAACGTAGGGTGATCATACAAGTATACTCAGTAGGAAAACCTAAATCTCTCATGCACAAGTGGGGAGACATCCTAATATCCTGGGAAAACAATAGAAGAAACAAAAATCTGACAAGGAATTCTATCCACCCAAACTCACAAGCCACACTCACCAAAAACACAAACAACAGGTAGTAGTAGTGTATAAGATCAAGAGTAATGGGTACCCTGCACCATTTCCCATTAGTTAGCTTCTCTTCCTAACGGCGAACGTCCTAACACCACCACACTCTTCCCTCCCGCACACACCTAGGCCTCAAGAACTACACATCCCGCCCACACACACCTGGGCCTCACAACCACGTATCCCACCCGCACACACCTGGGCCTCAAAACCATGTATCCTGCCTACACACACCTGGGCCTCATCCCGAAGGTTCTTGGAAAAATAGTAAAACCTTCCCGAAGAGACTTCGTCTAAAACCACCCCAATCGAAACCTACCCAAAGAGTCTTGGGTGTAAGGTCGACTCAAGCCATCACAGCCTAGGGAAGAAGGAGCAGGAAGAAGGAGCAGGGAGAAGCTAGTAACTAAGGGGAGAACACCCTCTCCAATGAAATGGGAGTGTTCAACACTAAGTGCTCAAAATGGGTGAGGTGCGACAAAAAACAAAGATACAGATATATATATATATATATATATATACAAAACACTCAGCTCAACCTATGGATTCTAATCAGAGAACTGAGCACGTGCCTCAGCACTGCCACTACGAAGCATGCATACCACAAACAACCCAAACCCCATTTAGGTTTTCATGTTTCAATAGAATCATTTTATTAGTTCCTTAACTACTGGGCAACTATCCACAAAAAATCACATCAATCGTTCGTAAAGCATATCCCTAACATCCACAAATCAAGTTAGGAAAACACAAGAAGCACAACAAGTCCCTTCTTATTAACCAACCAACCCATTGATTATTATTCCCGTTCCATTACCATGCCTCGCTATTTATTAACTCTTCCAATTTTTATTTATTATTCAGAACCCAAAGTTCATTCACATTCAAAACCAACCCTTCAGCCCCACTGCCAACCACCATAACCACAACCAAACCGAAACTCGTACATTATTATCCCTTTAATAACATTAATCACAGCCCCACTGCCCATCACCAACATAACATTCATACCAACCCACAACCAAGCCAACCACATCCCACTGCTCACCCGATCCACAACAACCCACAAAACACCCCCATCACATGCCACGTATCCAAGCCAACACCCACATGTTCATTAGTCCATTTTATTCAACCGGGGTGATCACACAAGGGTTCAAGATTTTAGATCATCCAACTTTACGTGATTATCCAAATTCCACATTCAACAAAGTTACATTCACAAAAACAGTCTCGAAAGATAGGGAAACATTTAATTGCACAAGAAAAGGCCCCCAACGACCGTGATTTTGAGTAGGCATAAGACTATTCAATTAACAACATAACAATAGGATAAACAAGGATAAACATAACAACTTCACCATCCCCATTCTTTAACCAGTTATTATCTTCGTTTAATGGTTCAACCGTTTCTCATGAAAACAATAGGATACCCACCCCGCATGATGTACAATTTATAGATATGAAGGTAAGATCCCTACCTCAACAGGTTATGATAACAACACTCCCCCCCGGATCAACTTTAGAAGATGTCTGTCGGCATCCGTCACTTCTGGAAAAACCCGAAAAAACCTCCTCGGGTGGAAGCTGGGAAGGAAAGGCTGAAGGAAAGACAATGGATCCAAGCTCATAAGTTCTGCCTCATCGTTACGATCTTGTGGACACTAAGGGATCGTAAATTATAGCTCGGACGAAGAATCTATGGAAGAAAAAGAGCCTTCGAGTCTCTTGGGAGAGCTCTGCTCAGAGGAATGGGGAGGAGAGGGGTGAGTTGAAAAGGAGGAGAGGACCCCTCCTTTTATAGGCGTGAAAAACAAAAGTACACGGCATGTACTTTATGGTACATGGTGTGTACATGGCCATTTCACATGGTCACCACGCGGCTTCCAACATGGCCTTCAATGCGGAATGTGGCCGTTGACTGGTTAACACACGGTTTGAAGGTAACACATACGAGGGGAGGGACTACACATCATGTAGTATTGGATACACGGCATGTAATCATTTATTTCACATGGCAAGGACACGGCTCCAACATGGCACACGACCATTGACTGGTCAACACACGGTTTGAGGGTAACGCGTATGCGGGGAGGGACTACACGGCATGTAGTATGGGGTACACGTTGTCTACCCATTTATTTCACACGGCAAGGACAAGGATCCAACATGGCACACGACCATTTACTGGCCAACACACAATTTGAGGGTAACGCGTACGCGGGAAGGGACTACACGGTGTGTAGTATTGGATACACGGCGTGTACTCATTTATTTCACACGTCAAGGACACAGACTTCAACACGGGGTATACCCAGTGAGGGGGTACACGGCGTGTACTCACACTACACGGCGTGTAGTTTCAAAATGCTAAAAAGTGTGGGAAAATTCCATTTTACCCTCCAGAACACTTCATGACCTTCTTTTTGACAAAGGAATGGTCCAGAGAGGTCCGGTCCATTACACATAGTTTTTACATTTCTCAATGCATGGGGAAATATTATCAATCAGCTTCTGAATTCTATATTTATCATCATTAGAATGAATTTTAGTGAAATTATTCATCGCTTCATATGAAATATCACTTTCAGAAGTGTATATACATCAAAAAATATTGATGTCCAATAAACATAATTAAATCATTTTCTCTTAATGCATCATGTGGAAAACATTGGAGTTTCTATTACTATCTCTCATCTATTTTACGTTCAGGTGATTACAATATGGCCTTTCTTTTTGAGTTAAAAGGTTATCCAACCTCGAAAATGATTGTAATTTTTCACTACATGGGTTGTTCTAGTGTTAATTCATGATTTTAAAACTAGAAGGATTTTTCTCAATAGATTATATCACAAGTTTAATATTAAAAAAAGTACTTATGGTCTATTATCTTATCAAATTTTATACATTCTTGAATTTCACACCAAGAATGTAATGTTGGATTCTATATTGGTTAGACCTATGATCCTCAATAATAACTTCCCCATATCCAGGAGTCACAATACACCTATTGTTAAAATAAAAAGGATGAGTAAAAGACCTAATATTTTTTAATGCAATTTAAATCACCATAGAGATGTTATCTAAGTGATGATTTGGTATAGTGTACCCAAATATAAAAAATTCACCCCTCCCATCATCCATTTGAACAAAGAATATATCATGTGTTCTTGACTAATTTTCATGTATAGAAAACATGCTCAAGATAAATTCATCCCATGTGATTTGTATTTTAGAAAGATGGAATTAGTTAAAAAAAGATATAAATTCAGAATCGGCTTCCCTATTAATTTTCATGATGGGTTTTACATTTGGTGTCAATACTGTGTTAAAATCACCCATAACTACTCAATTGTTAAAAAATTTCCAGAAAATACTTCATGCCCATTCTAAATATCCCTTCCTCTGATATTGGTGGAGGAGGAATAAACAAAATAGAGATACAAATTGTAACATTTATTGGTGTAGGAGGCTGAAATCCATTATGATTTCTTGAAATACGAGGTCACTTGTACACTATCATGAATAAAGACCAAAAGGTCGTCCATCTTAAGATAAATAATATTATTAGAAATAAAATAGTAACCAAGAGAATTCCACTTAAAATCCACCCACATTTCAATGATAATTTAGGTTCTGCAATACCAATCGTTATAGTCTTTTAGGATAATATATAGTTTCTAAGGTCTTTCTCTATTAGGATGTTCCCAATCCATTAACAATTCCAATAGAAAATCTTCATTTATTAAGTATTTGGATCCTTATTATGGAGATTTGTTTATTCATTTCATCCAATAGTTCCTTGACATTATTTCTTTTACCTTTTCTTATTTCCCATTAGATACTACCAAGACAGTAGTATCACTTTTAAACAAAGACTAAATTTTATTGGAAGAAAAAATTGGTGCTCCTGCTTCAAGAATTTTAGTGGGAATGGCCTGGACAATAGTTTCACTTTTAGACCCAGCCATCTTTTCAGTAGGGCAACAGTAGATGCTCCAGCTTTATCATTTTCATGAGGTATGGCATGATCATCTAATTGAGAATATTTAGCTTCATCTGACCAAAAGGTACCATTTAGGGGTAAAAAAAATTCTGTAAGATATGGGACTAGGATCAATTCCCACAATAGATGATTTATTGGTCACATTATCTTGACTGAATTTTGTGAAAGGGATTTCCAATTTTCACTACTCAGGAAATGATTCTATCATATATATATATTTAGAATCTATTAATTCCTTAAATCCATCATCATATCCCCGTTGGGTATTCTCCACATGGGATACATGTCCTTCCCAAATGTGTTCCAACCACATTTGAGATCTTGATGCAGGACTCGTGACATGAAGAAGTACATCCTCATATGGACCTATCATAATGAGTGTCTCATACACACTAGTGGGAGGCTTCCTACACTTTTTATCATCAATAATGGGAACATTCTAGGAGGATCCAAAAGCATTGGGTGTGTGATGAACTCCAACTGAAGTCTCACAGAACTATGAAATTCATCAAGGTCCCTGTGAGTCATGATTAAGTAACCCAAATTTACCAGCAACCAAGGAAGTCCCAGTTTCCACAATAACACGGTCAAATAACTTAACATCACTAGAATATGGAAGAAAATTAGTACTATTTCTATGATTAATTTCATTGATAGGAACCTAACCCTAATAAATAACAGGATCATCCCCATCTGGGTGATCATAAATTGAAGTATTCATCCACAAATCATTAATCTGATGAGAGGTAGTTACTGGATTCAAGCGACCATCAACTGAGGGTAATGTATCCTATATTTCATCACTATTATTGGAAGTTTTTGCTTCCTTTTCACAATTCAAATGTGCAAATAAAATCATCTCTATTCCTTTTATTCTTCGATAAGGGTCATCATCATGCCGTCTCACTTTTCTATATGTGGACTCTATATTTCTCTAGAAAAAAAAAAGACAGGTGGCAAAAAATCATCAATTCATACAGAATTTTGGATTACATTAATAATGAACTTCATGTTTCAAACTATTATCTCTCATGGTTAGAACTATCTCTTCCACCAAAATGTTGGATGTATCAATTTTAATTATCACCCACTCATAGTCCAAAACTATAGATTTTATGTCTTCCAATCTTGGTGAATTTGGGTTTGAACCAAGGAAGCAGTATCCATAATATCTATATGTTCTAATACAAAAAATTAAAATGATAGATTCAAATACCGAATGAATAAGATTATTCATCAAATTATTAGGATTGAAGATTTTGTCATAGTCTTGAATTCTTTGAAATCCAGGCTTCAACGAGATGGTGCCAAAATGATTCTTCACTTGATCTTAATGTCCCGAATAATCCAATTAAATCCATTAATTACATAATTCATAACATTTTATACATTTTTTTAATCGGTATAATTTTATTATGTTTATTTATGTTTCTTTTTATGGGTTATGAAATTCAATTTCATCACATGGAAGATTGAGTTTCCTGGATTTTCCTGATCAATTTATTTTTATATGTGTATGGAAAAACATGTAGAAAGAGGATAGTTGTATAGAACTAAACATATATGTTTTTAATGAAAAAATTGAATATTAATATAGAATTATTTAATGTGAGTATGATTGATTAGATAAATCATTTATGATAATCATATAGATTAATTTAGTGTTTTTTGATCATTATAAACAAGTATTGTTATATTATTATATATAATCCATACATAATACTATGAGAAAAGTAAATAGGTTTCAATACATATATCACAATCTGGTTAAACCATAAAAAATAGTTTCATGTACTTCCATGAAGGTGTAATTGAAATATGAAAGCATGTAATCCACAATTGTGGTAAATCGGCACCTCGTGAATGATGTTTTCATTCAAAAAATAACAAAGATAGGAGAATATATTTGACTAAGAATTATTCAATCAACATGATAAAATAACAATATATATAAGATACTTTATTTTTTATGCCACATAGACAATGATATATTAGGATAATATATGAAAAGTAAATAACATGAATAGAATTTGAAAGAAAACAAAAAATGTATTTTCCTCTTGATTCCTTCTACTTGATAACTTTCTTAGGGGATTGTTTTTGTTATTTTGTTCAGAAAAAAGAACCTAGATGTTTGGGAGGGGTTTTTGGAAGAGTATTGGGAATAATATATACCAGTACCAAGGCTAGATTGGTGTTAGGAGAATAGGTGGGGAGTTTTGGTATTTATAGTAGAGGAGGGGGTGTTTTGTCTTTATTTGATTCATTAGTTTATTATTTTTTTCAAGACAAGATTTAGTGTTGATTATTATGTCTAACTATAGTAATTAGATAATTTCATTTCAATCCAATTGTTCTTATATCATCCTTGATTCAATGAATATTGTATTTAACTTATAATGTATATATACCGTAAATTAACGTATTTTACTATTCCACAAAAATTAACATATTTCCTAAAAATCCCAAAAACTCACCATATCCATTTTTTATGGTGTTGAATTTAAAATTGAACTCCATTTTTTGAAAATAATTTTTTAAATAAGTTAATTTTACTTTTTAATTAAAATCAAAATTTACTCAAAAAATACATATTTTCAAATAATAACTCATTTTATATCACTTTCAAAAATTAACTAAGGACTTATAAAAATATATTATAATAATAAAACAAAAAAATAATAATTTATGAATCCAATTTATAAAAATATATTTTCTTTTAAATTATAATATTAGTCATAAAATTATAATTAAAAATTGATGACATACAAAAATTCCAACACATAATTAATAGTTTCTAAAATATTTATTTACTTACACTATGATATAATTATATCATATTGTCACTTATAAGATGGTTAAATTTCATTTATACTTTCATTGATGATGTTACTATTAAATTTTTTGGTTTAATAATCATAATAGTCACACTACTATTCGAAGTTCCAAGTTACTATTTCGTTTGTATAGGTTCCTGAGCATCTCGAAACGCTTCTTATTTCATTCATTAATAATTTATGAAGCCTAAATTTTGTTATATATGTATTAATAACACATTATATATTTATTAGAAAGTAATTTATATAGATAAATATTTGGGACATTACATTCTTCCCCCTTATGATATTTCACCCTCAAATTTTAATTTTACATTCTATGTTGAGAATATATTCTGGTACTTATCTTTCATCATTTATCTTGTTCCCATGTTGAATATTTGTATTTATAGTTCTAGCAATGTACTTTTACCATGTGAGTAGTCTTATTGCATAAATATTTATCTCTACAATCCAAGTTCTTTACTGGATGTTATTCGTAAGAAAGATCATTTTCTAAATGTACCACCTTTGAATTCAGTACATGTGAATGATTTGGTATATACATCATCAAAAGGGATACCGGGGATACATCATGTACTTGAGACATGTATTGTGGAAGTTCTAGTAGATAGGCCACATCTCATAAATGATAAAGGATCTTGAAGGGGCCATTGTATCTGTGATATAGATTCACTTTCTCCATGAATATCATGATGATATTCCATGGAGATATACGGAGGAATACCATGTCTCCAACCTTTAACTTCGTGTCCCATCACCGATTTTTTAATAGAATTTTGTCGAATATGGGATGCCATAATGCAGTGCTGGATGGTTTCCACATTCTTCACTATTTCATTAATCATTCCTAGTAAAATAATATTACATTCATATATTTCATCCCAATATGTTAATGTTCCACACCTTCTCAAATAAAGGGAATCATTTGGACCCATTTGGATGCTTGAGTGGAAATGATTATTGTAGAATAATTTTACCAGTCACAGATGGTGGTCCCATCCTCATTTGGAGTCTATATAATATGGTATCAATATGTGTTCTTATGTTTGAATAGTCTTCTAGTATTTTTCATCAGTTTGAGGATGATAGGCCATAATGAAGTTTATCTCAGTTTCTAGATCATGTTGCAGACTTTTCTAGAACATAGAGGTGAATATCAGACCTCAATCAGACACAATTGATTATGGTACTCCCTGAATCCTTATAAATTGTTTTATGTATATTTGTGAAATTTTATCTTCTTAGAAGTCATATATAACTCTAATAAAGTGAGATTTGTTTTTAAGACGGTCCACAATAACCCATATATCATTGTTTACTATGGATTTAATTGGAATTCTATAGACAAAGTCTAAGATGTTGTTTTCCCATTTCATTTTTGGTATTGGTAATTTTATCATCATCCCTTTAGACTTCTTCTATTCATTATTCACTTATTGATTTACTAGGAACATTGATGTATATTCAGAGATATATTTTTTCATATTGTCCCAACAAAATTTCTTTAGGATATCTTGATAAATCATTGTTCTATATGGGTTAATTGAGAATGTTATGTGTATAATTTAGAATATATTTCATTGTGTTTGTATTTGAATGTATATATATTCAATAATCGAATATTACGACTCCATCCTCACAGATTTTAAAAAAAGAGGATTTCCCATTTTGGATAGATTCCACCTTTTTTTTAATTTACACATCAATTCTTTGAGAATATGTTATTTTCTCTACAAGGTACTATTGAGAAAACATTTGATAAATGATTGATGATTTTCTTCCCATAATGATTCCCATTTCCATCCTTTGTAAGTAAAATAAGATTTGATCCTTCTCAATTCTAATCATTGATAATGATAAAGGATATGTTCTACATAGATTATCTATTACCTTATTTTCCTTAGAAATATGGAAGTAGAGAGAGTAACCATAATCCTTGAAGATATCTAATCGTCTTAACTAAAGAATATTAAGCTTTTTATATGTGAAGATATATTTAGACTATTGTGATCAGTATATATCTAACTTTTCTCCCCATAAAGATAATGCTTCCATATTTTCAACAAGAAGATCATTTTTCCCAACTCCAGTTCATGTATTGGATATTTTTCCTCATTAATTTTCAACCTATTTGAGGTATACGATATCACTTTATTATTTTAATTAATTACACAGCCTAATCCTTTATTTGAGGAATCATTTTACACCACAATGAGTTCCCCTCTTTTGAGAAATGTGAGTACAACAAAATTATAAACCTCCTGTTGAGCTCCTTAATGCTTTACACTTCTCTTGAGTCCATAAAGACACCACTCCCTTCCATGTCAATGTGATTATTGGGTTTTACAATTGTGATAAGTTATTCACAAATATTCATTAATACATGACTAGATGAAGAAATTTGTGGATCTATAATATGTTTGTTGTCTGAGGCCACACTTTGAATTCCTTTATCTTAAAATGGTCCAAAAATATTCCTTTTCTAGTGATAACTTGCCACAAGAGTTATAATTCCTCCATCCATAACTCACATTTATTATACATTGAATAAAGTTTCTCCATTCAAAAATCCTTCAACATAGTATTAAAATTATCTTCTTGTTCATCCATGATCTTGGAGTATATCCAAATATCATCAATAAAGACTACTAAAAAAATTTCTAGGTGATATATAAAGACTATATTCATTAATTCCAAGAAACATTTTGTAGAATTATTGAATGAAAATTTCATCTCTATGAACTCATAGGGTCAATATGTCATTCTAAAGGTAGTATTGGGAATATCTTCATTCTTATCCTTTAATTGGTGATATCTCGATCGAAGGTGCACCTTAAATAAATAACAAGCACCATGTAGTTGATCAAACATTTCATCTCTATATGCTAGGGGATGCTTGTTATTTATCTTGATTTTATTGATCTCACAATAATCAATATAGAGGCACATTGATCTATCCTTGTTTTTTATGAAGAGGGTCGAAAAACCTCATAGTTAAGCACTCATGTGTATAAAACCCTTGTTTAGATTCTTCTATAAATGATTGTTTAGTAATTCTAGTTAAACACTATACATTTTATAAGGTTTATTTAATATAGGAAATGATCCCGGGATATGTTAAATTGAGAACACAACCTCTTGGTCAGGTGGAATAATAGGAAATTTTTTAGTGAATACACCACTGAAATCCCTCACGATGGGAATATCATCAACCATGATCATCTCCTTTGACTCAGTCATTTGAGCAAGATATGATTCTTCATAAGATAATAATATCCAAACATGGTACATTGAATTTTAATGAGGTTCATCTTCCAAATTAAAATTGTATATATTTGGAGGATTCTTTGATATGTGAAGAGAGATATCCCTTTCCAGATAGTTGATGTTGTCTTTGTAAAGAGATAGCCAATTGATCCCCAAAATAGTATAAAACATTTCTAAAATAGAGTATGAAAAAAATTTCTGGGATGTTTAATCCATAAACATTAACTAGGGATGAGTTATGTAATTTGGATGCAATAATTTTCCTTATTGGATATTCTCATAGATAACTAAATCTCTAAATTTGTGTGGGTGTTTAAATAGTTCTACTAAACATGAAATATATGAAACATTAAAAGAACAAGAATCAAATATTATGTTCTCTATTATTGAATGAATAACCAGTGTACATATAACCACATCATTGTACAAATCCATGACATCAGTAGTGAATGTATAATCCCTTACTTATTTACTTGGCGGTTGTTGTGGATTTCCTCCAAAAACCATAGGATTAGGGCATTGTTTTCAAAATTCCCTTATTATTTGTAGTTTGTATGTACTATATGATGAGTGTTTTTTCAAAACCATCCTTTCCCTTTCCGCATTATAATAATTCTTCTTATCCCTTCAAGAGTTCTTATCTTGTTTCCCCATTCATCCACATTTGAAGCATTTCTTGTTCCCTTTATACAGTTCCAATAATTCTTCTTCCTACAATTTTGGCATGTGGGATATTCGGTCATCATTCCATCATGGGGTTTATTTGTTGATATACCCATATTAGACTATATTTAACAATTTTTATCATTGGTCCCATGTGGTCATCAAGATTATTCGATATCTATTTCAACCACGTGGGAAGAAAGGACAATCTCTTCATAACTATCAAAGTCTTGAATTGCCAATGGTTTTCATAGAAAAATATTTTATCTGATAAAAAATTGACCCTCCTTGGTTTAGGTTTTCATGACTAAGATGGTGGTGTATCCTCCATGTCTTGTAATTTTTTCTTCATATAACCAAATATATTCATCTTCATTATGCTTATGTTTGAGGAACTCACATCCCATATTGAGATAGACGGTTCAGGGAAAATATTTATAAAAATATATTGAATTTCTCCTAATCCATGGAATCAATGTAATCATCATACATTTCATTTTTTATCATTTTTCACGACTAATCATATTTTCCAACAAAAATTATTGACCAAAAACACAACTTTATCTCCTTATAAGAACTTGATGTCAGAGAATTTCATTTCAATGGAGTTAATCAACTATTCTGTGATGAGGGGAATAGAATATCCACAAAATAAGGGAGGCCTTTTCCCTATGAAAGATTCAATATCAACATTATTTTTCTTTGAATAAGGATGTTGTTACGCACAATTAATTTTATTATTCATAACATGATTCATTTGATAAAGTACTATCATGAGGTTTTGAGCTCATGTTTCCATTATATTTTCCATATCATTAAGAAAATTATTACATTTATTATCACATTTATTTTTGGCATGTGTTCTTCTATTTCCCTCCATTAACTAAGAAAAATAAAGTGCAATTATGTGTCTTGAATACATAGCTAATATTTATAAAAATGAAACATTAAACATAAAGGCATAAAATCTTACAGGAAAAGTATATCATAAATTATGATTCATAGGTTTTAAATATAGGTTATCAATGATTTGTTTCTTATCATATATTATTATAGTATTTTTGTTCCCATAATAATGTTTTGTAATGAGATTATAAATTTAAAAAATCATATCCCCTGATAGTGTCAAGCAAGGAGCATAGTAAGTCTCATTCTCATGTACCAGGTTACACTGAGTTAGAAAAGGAACACCTTGTTAGAGTTGTTACTATTATGTATATATATAGCAAAACCAAATCTACTTATATTATTTAGATAGGGATAAATTTTCTTGATAAACCACTTAATATATACTAACAAAAATTTAGGGATGTTTTCTCATACTTAGTCATATCCCTAGTTTCCTTACTAAAGTGATATATTCCTAGTCTCCAAAATCCTCAGATAAAAACTATAGTGTGTCTATCATTTTATACATATCATTACATGATTTTATGTATAATTAGTCATCAAATTAAAACCCAATGATCGTTATGTATTGTGTCTTATATGACTATGTACATAAAACTAAAAACATGGGACTAAATAAAAAATAGATTTATTTATCATCTAGTATGAGATATTAACTTTTGTTGATACCTCACATCTTCATAGGATAACCTAGGGATATCATGAACAAAGTAATGAGATAAAACTTTTATGAAGGGAATAAACATTACAATATAGCTTAGTGCATGGGTTATAAGCAATAAAAATATGATATGAAATGTAATGGAATATAATTAAATATAATTCATCATAATATGGGATCATATAATCATTGATTCATAGAAATTTAGAAGAAACATAAAACTTTTTTATCACCAATCAAGGCTCACTGCATATTGAGGTGCACACGTCAAGGCTAACTTCCAAGATTGTTACACATGGATCATGAGTCAAGGCTTACCACCAATACTATTTCACATAACATATCATCATACTAAACATTACTAATTCATTGGAATGATATCTAGATTCAACCATCATAAGGTGTTCAAGAATATGTGTGCCACATGAAGAATCATACATAATGAATCAGACATAAACCTAGGGGTTAGCCATGGTAAGAGTTTTGTGTCATAATCCTGTCAAATATGTTAATTTAAGGGAATATCACAATGGTTTTAACAAAATAATGGATTTAAATAAATAATGTACATTATTAAGGTAAAATAGTCAAATATCATGAAATGTTATTTCAAACTAAAGTTATAACACATGAAAAGGTTATCTAATATAACTTAGAATTTGAAAATAATTTTTTGGTTTAAGGAAAACATCAAAGAGCATTTAAAACAGAAAAATGAATAATATTTTATATAAAACCAGTAGTGAACCAAGAAATCATTCATAATATAGTTAATGATTTTAGAAAAATATATCTTATCTCATAAATAGATTGTATAGTTCACATGAAATTGGTTAAGAATTTGGGATGTTCCCTTAAATTAGGCTTCCTTATTAGGAAGAATATAGTAGGGAAAATTTTAAAAACATGGATATCAACAAAAAAAGAAGGATGAATGGGTCATGATTCAAGTGTCTAGAAAAGTTAACAAAATTTATAATATGTACATAAAAATAAAATAAAATTTCATTTTATTAATAATATTGACAATGTAACTCGAAGAATAATGTAGGATCAGGTATAATCCCTAACCTTATGTCTGAAATGATTCTTTACTTGACCATAATGTCCCAAATTATAAAATTAAATCAATTAATAATTGAATTAACAAAATTTCATAAATTTATTTTATTTTTTATAATTTTATTAGGTTTATTTATGTCCCTTTTGATTGGTTCTGAAATTCAATTACATCACTCGGAAGTGAGATTTTCCTTGGGTTTCATGATCGATTTACTTGAATATGTATGTGGAGAAACATGATCAATGAGGATAGTTGTATAGAAATGAACAAATTTGTTATTAAGGAACATATATAATATTAAAATACCATTTTTTCATGGTCAGATATGATTCATTGATAAATCATTAATGGTAATCGCATAGATTTATTTATCTTTTTTCATCATCACAAACATGTTTTTTTATATTATTAAATATCATGGACTTGTACTATTTACGTAAAATTAAATAGGTTGTAATAAATATATTTTAAATTTCTTAAACCATAAAAATGTTTTCATTACCATCTTTGAATGAGGAATTGAATGATGATAGAACGTTCTTCACGAAAGGTGGAAAATCGACACCCCATAGAAGATGTTATCATTCTTAAAATAAAAGAGAGTGGAGAAGAGATTTTATGGAGGATTATTCTATAAGAATCATATAATTCCAATATATATAATATACTAGATTTTTCATGACACTTTCAAAAGGGTGAGTGATGAGAATATAATAAAATAAAATAAAAAATTGAAATTAAATTAAAAGAAAATGGTAAAGTGTTTTACCTCTAGATTCCTTCTTCTTGAGAGCCTCTATAAGGGATTGGTTTTGGTATTTTGTTAAGAAAAAATTTTCTTGGAAATGGGGGAGACGTTTTGATAGATCATTGTGTATAATATAGACAATTTTAATGACTTGAGTGGTGTTATGTGAAGTGGTGGTGAGGGTTGGTATTTAATGTGGAGAAGGGTTGTGTTTCTCATTATTTAAATCATTAGTTTATTATTTTTCTCAAGAGAATAAATAGTGTTGATTCTCAATATTAAATATCGTAATTAGATAATGTGAGTTTGAACCATTTGTTATTAAATCATCCATGAATAAATGAATAGTTTATTCAACTTATAGTGTATATATACTGTAATTTACCATATTTTACTATTCACTAAAAATACATGTATTTCAGAAAAATCCAAAAAATTTAACCAAACCATATTCTAACATGTAGAATTTAAATATGAACACCATTTTATTAAAATTTATTTTTAAATATGGTAAATTTAATTTTTAAATAAAATAAAAATTTACTCAAAATATATAGATTTTAAAATTATAACTGATTTTATATAACATTGAAAAATTAACTAAGGTGTCATAAAATTATCTTATAATCATAAGAGATATACATATTAATTTATGAATATATTACATGAAAATAAATTTTCTTTTAAATTATTAAATTATTCAAAAAATTATAATTAAATATCCATGACTTACAAAGATAAAAACACTTAATTAATAATTTTTTAAAAAATATTATTCACATATACTATGATATAATTACATCATATTTTCACTTAAAGAATGGATAAATTTTATTTACACTTTTATTGATGGGGTTACTATTCAATTGGACAGTTTACTATTCCAAATTTCACATTACTTTTCAAAATTCCATGTTAATATCTCATCAATATAGGTTCCTTAACTTCTAGAAATGTGTCTTATTTTATTCATTCAACATTTTTAAATCTTTTATTTTGTTCTCTATGTGTCTATACCATATGAAATAATTACAAGAAATAATTTTATATTGATAAAACATTGGTTTGTTACATTATTGAATAAAAAACCTATTTTAATTATTTACTTTCTTGAGGTCCATATTCATTTTTATGATTATGTTAATTTCACTAAATAATATTTTTTATAAAACTAATTAAAAAATAAAGTTTACGTTGGTTGTATTAACCATATTTATTTATGTGTTAAAAATGAATTTGGTAGTTCAACAATAGTCAAAGGTGGCATTATATAATATATCTAGAATAATAATCATGACATAATTATAAAATTTTTACATCAAATATAATTTTTAAAAAAAATCATCAAATATGGTTATGAAAAATGAATCAATGTTCCAATCATGGAGATTGTAGGTCGCACATACGCATATGTGACATTCCCATTTTTGAATGATTATTATAGAATTAAGTAAAGCAGAATAATATCCTTCCAGACTGATCATTAAATATTAAATACCATATTTTTTAATCATGTATACTTTTATATATAATTATATTTATGTAAATGGATTCATATAACATCGAGGAGGCGGTAGTCCCTACGTCCACCAATGACGTTATCACTTTAATAAATGATGTTATTGTATTAACAAAACATGGAAAGTAAAAGGGTATGTGTAATAAATTATTTACAGATCTTAAATACATAATAAATATCATATGTAACATATGTAAATATATGTTCCATCATAATGGACACCATGAGAAATGGAAAATAAAAAATAAACAATCATTGTTTTGTGAGGCAGTAGTTTGTAGTGCACAAAAACAATATTTTTATTACCCATTATATAGATGTGTGTGTATGTGTAAGTCAATCCATTATCATAAAAAATTCTTAGTTTTTTTAGGAAATGTTTTTATACAATCATATAATAAGAAGATATAATAGGTTATATAATGGAAATAAAACTTAAAAACATAAGAAAAGTGTTACTTCTTATTTTGTTAAATCCTTTTGGTTTGATCCAAAAGAATACTTGTAGTTATTTAATCCAAATGGTTTCATTATTGGATGTGTAAAGGGATATTTTGTAACTAGTTGGGATGATCCCATTAGTTCCAATGTTTCCTGAGAGGTGTGAGAATGTGGGAGGAGAGTATGTCCTTTTATAGTGGAGGATGAGTTGGACTCTTTAATAATTTTAAAATGGAATTCTATAAACATTTTTCACATTGAAAGTGGGACCGATAATGGACGAAATATTATAAAAGGTAGTATAGGGTCTAAATATGTCCATAAAATCATTTTTTCACAGGTTTATAGGTTGTTTTTTCATTAAGGATAAGGTTTATTACCTTATTAACCACAATTCCACATTAATCACTATAATGAATTTTATTCACAGTAAGTAATCATTATGGTAAAAAACAAAGTTGTTATTATTAAACATTATTAATTATTATTATTCTAAATAAGGAATCCATTATTCATAATTCCAATCAAATAAGTTCCATAAATAGATTTAAATTTAGTCCCACATATGGGATGACAATGCGGGTTTTTAAATATAAAAATGTCTGAACATTTGATATGTTTTTATAGTCAATTTCAATATGAAATTGATTCCAAGGAACTAAATTGGATTAATTGATAAAAATATTATATAATAATACATTAAAACCAATTTAAAATATTATTTAATCATATTAGTAAATTATATGAAAATTCAATTTTGAACTAAAATTCAGTATATTCAGTATTCATTTAAAAAATAATTCACATAATAATGAAAAATAATTTATGCTAACATAATTTATATGTTTATATTTCATATTTAAGGTTTATTCTAACATATTAAATTTATAAAAGGGTTAAATTCGATTAAAAATTTGTTTTCCATTAAAAATTGGTAAAAATGCCTAAATAGAAATAAAGGTTTTTATGAGAAATACTAGGTTTATTATGATATTGTGCATATCATACAAAATTAATGAAAATAAAAACTATTTATTGAATATAATATATATATATATATTACATTAAAATCATTAAATAATTGTAATTAATTATATTTATTAAGAAAAAAATCCTTTGGAAGAATAAAAATAATAACATTTCTTTTTATATCTAATTTTTTCCTGTTTTCATTTCTCACAAATTGTTAACCAATTAATTATTTTTATATTTTTTTTAACCATATATTTTAATAACTTTGTAATTTCTATTCATAATCGATCACTTAATAGCTTGGTTGTATCTTATTATATTAAATATTAATATGTTAATAATATAATTTTATTTTTTGAAACATAGTCTAGTGTGTAATGCAAGTTATAATGGATGGTATATCTTGCATGTAAATCACACTAACTCGTGGTTTTTTTAATTTCAGTATTTATAATATGTTGAAAATGTTTATAATATTAAATATATTATAATGTCTCTGGATATTATTTTCTCTTACGTACATTGTGTCGTGTGTAACACATGCTATTAAATACAATGTTTGAACTTTAGATTTTGGGGTCATTAAATTTTATCTTAAATAGGACCAATTATATATCCATCAACTAAATAAAGTGTGAAAACATTTAAGGGGGATGTTCAAAATCATCACGATCACAGACCAAATTATGAATTTCAAACAACCTCATGAAAGTCTCATTATAGTGTGCCATACCATGATTCTTATTTCTGAGGTAATAAAAGATTATATATCAGGACCCTAATAATAATGTTATAGATATTGTATTTTTAATCAAATAATAGTTATATTTACATCTCAATATTGTTTTTTGTAATCGATTTACATTTAATAAACACTATTTAAATTTTTGGGTTATATATAATCTCAATATTGACATTTCTCGTGATAAAATAAATATTTTTCAAAATAAATTATATTTTAATAACATATTATTATTAAATAATATTTATTATCTATATTTTTTTAATAAAATCATATGAATTCAAAAAGAATATTTATGAGGGTTTAAGAAAATTTATTTTAGAAAAACCCAGCAATTCCCAAAAAATTACATTTAATATTTAAAAAGTAAAAACTCATATTTTTTTAATGTTATTTAGATAAAATAATTTTTTTTATAATTAAGATGTGTAAATTATCCATCAATATATTTTTTATAATTTATTTACCAATATGAATTTTCAGATAAAATATTAATATGGTATAAATATATAGGGTGTATTATGACATCATAATGACTCAAATTGATGTAGTAAAAAATATAAATAGGATTCAAGACCAAATATATGATTAACCTTTAAACTAATATGATATTTTGGTCACTTAATTAATTTTATAAATCCTTTATGGATCCCCTAATGAATATAATATATTTTATGTTTTTAAAATCATTTCATCACGAACATGACGCACTACCACGTAACCAAGGGTAAATTTTAATTGAGTTATGCCTTTAGACTTGTTGATATGGAAAACCAATAACAGTTTTTAGAAACCATAGGAAAAAACCTTGGGATGGATTTTTTGTTTCATTACATTATTAAGTAGAGTATAAAATATATTTTTGGTAAATAATAAAGAACTCCCCTCCCTTCTCCCATATAAACCCAACACCAAACCAATGTATATTCACTATATAAATTATACAATGTCTATAGTATTATATTCCCTCTCTATAGTCCTTCAATGTTCCCCCAAGATCATAATACTCCCAATCATTTTGAATCCCCCTCTCAAGGTAAGATATCATCTTTGTTGGGAAAAAATATTTCAAGGTATCATTGAAGTATCTTTTTAGGTGATTTATTTTGATGAAAAAGTGGGCCTCCATGTTTTGTTTATTGGAAAATCAGATCCCTATGTTTAAATTTGGTGACAAAGGGGGTTTACACAGTGGGTTTTTGAGTTTAAGAGATTTTTATGACAATCCTTTATTAGCATAATAACATTGATAAAGGAATGAATGGTCTGGAGGTATTAGAAAAAGAGTAGATATAAGGTGGTGTTGTTTTCCAGTGTTTTCTCAATTTTTGGGCCTCAAAATCGAAAAATAGAGAAAAGTGTTTTTTGAAAAGAGACTTTCTCTCTAGTTTCTTGGAGGCTTGAAAAGTTTTTCTCCATATGTTTTTCAAGATTAGAACATAAAAATATGTCAAAGGAAAGAGGGGCACCCATGTTTTGGTTTGGGCATGCAAGGTGACTATGGCGATAGAGGCTATGGCGGCTGGACATTCGTTTCGGGAGGAGACTTGCGCACTGGTGGTCAGGGTGCCCAAAATGTCTATAAATAGAGTTCTTAACCTTATCATTTGAATTGAAGCTCAAAAAATAGATAAAATTAGATCTCCATTCACACATGTGGTTTGGGTGCACAAGTGGTGGTTTGGTCATGAAACTATAAATTTATCCATAAGTTTTGTGCCATTTGATAGTTGTGCACCTTTATTAGTTAGGGCATAAAATGGTGTGGGTCACCCATGTTCTTAGTTGGTGAAGGGAGTGTTGCTCAAGTGGTCAGGTGACACTTGTGTACCAGGCTTGGAGAAGCATTCCAAAGCATAGAGAAGCAATCTAGGATTAGAGAACTGCACCAGTCATTCTAGGACTGCGCGAAAGATTGAATATTTCCTAGTACCTCCGGTGCAAAGTAAGATTCATATGTGGGTGAAAGTTGGACATCAAGAGAGAATCTACATATAGAGAATGATGTATTCATTTGTGAAAATTAATGGACCTACAATTCATCAAATTGTGGTTGGATCTTCTGAATAAGCAATGAGAACACATCAGTTGAGAGAGTAGTGACCTTCCATATTGTGAGTGGTTGTAAACCAGGATGGATAATGAGCCTACTCCAAACTTTGTAAAAAGCATTGCGCTTTTTGTGTATTAAGAACATTATAATATCTCTGGTGTAATCCTGTTGGATGCATCCAAGTGAGGGTGAACCAAGTAAAAATTGATGTGTCATGTGCATGATTTAATTTCGGTTTATACTTTTCATCAGTAAAGAGAGAGAAGAGTGTATTTCTTAATATAAAAACAAGATCAATATGGGATTTTGTTTTAATTTATCATGCCCTGATTCACCACCCTCTCAGGGTATGTAACCTAGTGGACATTACAATTTGTATCATAGGTAAATTTTGATATTAGTGTTTCTCTCTTAATGGACATCACCAATCATAAAGTTATTCCGATCTTTGATGGGAACAACGTTTAGTTATGGAAGAATCAGAGGCAACACTACATTCAATCATTGAGAATGGATGTGTTTACAGCAGTGATACATGGTATCTCAGCTGACATAAATAGTTGTGCTTTATTAGAGGCTGCAAGAAGGGAAATCGATGCTGACACTTAGGGAATCAATGCATTATGGGAGACATATCCAATGCTATCTATACGTGGTTGATATCATGAAAAACATCACATTCTATGTGGTAAAATCTATTTAACATATTTTATGGAGATTCAAAGGTCAGAAAGTCAAAGCTGCAAGTGTTGTGGAATAAGTATAAAGATTTTATAGTGAACCTGAATGAGTATGTTGATGCATTCTTTGACAAAGGAAATGTTGTTGTGGAACATGCGAGGTCTTGGAGAAGTTATTAAAGACCTAAAGATTGTGATGCGCATTTTTAGGAAACATCCTCCTTAGTTTCATCTGAATGTTTCAGTTTTGGTAGATAGATATCTGAAAGAGCATACATTGGATAACCTGTACAACACCCTTGTTGCATATGAAATGATAAATTATGATAATGATGTTGTGGAAAAGGGTAAATCTAAAGAGGTGGAATTCAAGGCCATGAATAATCTCACCATTAACGATTCTCAGGAAGAAAAAAAGATGGACGAGGTCATGACATTCCTTTCCTTAAATCTTCAATGAGGAAAAGTAATGTTTAATGGGAAAATTCCACTTTTTTTACAGATGGGGGAAAGATGGTAACCTTATAGCATGGTTCCCAAAGAAGCTTTATGAAGATGAGGAGGATGAAATAAAAATTTCCAAGAATAGGACCTCAGCATTTATGAATGCCAAGAAACAATTCGAGAGGAATTTATTTAAGAAAAAGAATCTTCTTTCACAAGAATGAGACAATTAAGATGAGTCTGATGTTGAAGTGGTTCAAGAGATAGAAAACTACAAAGATCGTCAAGAGAATTCTTTGGTGGATGTTTTCTGTAGATCTATAAAAAAGGACAAAACCGATGTTGATGAAGAAGAAGAATAAATTGAAGGAAGAGTATATATGGAGGATGAATTTTAAGAATCTCGTGAAGAGATAGATGTTTGGAGATAAAAAAACAAAGAAATCTAACAAAGTGGTTCATGATGCCACACTCTACATGAAACAATAGGATGAAGAGAAGGCTGAGTTGATGAATGAGATTGAGAATCTCATGTCTTCATTTCCAAAGGACTCACAAACAATGAGTGAGCATAAACTCAAGGTGGAATAACATAAAATATAGATATATAGATTTAATATCAAAGTAAAATAACAAATCAATCACATTGAAGAACTAGAAGAAGAATTTATTAGACAACAACAAAAAGTTAAGGACCTAGAAAAACTCTTGAATACTGGTGATGCATTCAGAAAGCAGATCATTCAGAAGGTGAAAAAGCATGAAGTGGATCATTGTAGCCAAGTATCAAAGAGTCAAAAATTATGTTTAGATGGTAAGGCTGATTTGGATCTAGATCAATAATAAAAAGATGTGAAAGTTGAAGTCATACCACAATCAACCCTTCCAAAATTGATGGTTGATTTGGGCATGAAAAAGAATAAGAATATTTAGCAATCCCTATGGAAAACTAGCAGTGCATAAGTGACCTACAGGAATGCATCACACATTAGGTGTAATAGTTTAGGAAATATGGGACATTCATAGTATGTGTGTTCCATCTCTAAAAGGTATATATGAGAACAAGATAAACCATGTTATCCAAACAAATATTGATACTATATAATATCTTTTGAGGGAAATTGTTTGTGGTATGGTGGATTTGGGCATATGGCCAGATATTGTACATCGGGTATCCAGAGGACTTTGCCAAAGCATAACAAAACTATTCAAAAGCATCATATCAATAAACAAGTGGGTGAGATAAAAATTCAGAATATATTTTTAGTCTTGAAAGATGAAGAAGGCCCATCATGCGTCGAGAAAGATGAAAATTATCAATTTATTCCGAGTGTGAAGAAAAAAATGGATCATGAAGAAAAGATATGAGAAGGTAGTATTTGCTGAAATTTCCATTAAAGAATCAGATTGTTCTGGTGTATGGATCGTTGACAGTGGCTGCACATCCCACACGACAGTTAATAAGGATATTATTTCATACATAATGTATGAAAAAGAAGGAGTTTTGAATATTGGAAACAATGATGTTTGGGAGATTGTTGGATTAGTAAAGGCCAGGTTTGGGGGTAAAGAGATTATACATGCAGATGTCATAGCTGTAAAAGGTATCACTCGCAATTTTCATAGCATCGGCCAACTATGTGACTCCGGGAATTCTATAAGGTTTACTAATAATATGTTTATCATCAAAGGTGAATATGGTTAAGTGGTTTTATTGGTAAAAAGAACAAAGTTAAATATCTACTCTGTAAGCGGAGAAGAAGATATGTGCTTTTTTCTAATGAGAAAGAAAACAAGTTGTAGCATAAATGACTAGGTCATCTTTTCCAACCATCCTTAGAATATCTAGTAAAATTTAATGAATCTAGAGATCTCCCTAAACTATCACTTGATCGTACACATACATTTAGTTATTTTCAAAAAGGTAATATCATCAGAAAATCATATGAAGGAAAGTAAAAGAAGTCAACAAGAGTGCTTGAATTAGTGAATGCTGATTTTTGTGGACCTATCTCACAAAGATCCATAGACAGAAAAAAAGTATTATGTTATTTTCCTTGATGAATATATCATAATGGCCTGGTTATTCATCATTGCACATAATTTTGATGTCTCCAACTACCTAAAATAGTGTCGACGGGAATCGGAAAGGATTCTTGGGCAGATAATTCTGATGTTTCGCACTAACAATGGTACAGAATTCACAAATAGTCAAGTAAAATATTATCTGAAGAAACATGGAATAAGGTATCAAGTTTTTTTAGTAATAACTCCCCAATATAATATACTGGTTGAAAAGTAAAATCAGATAATCAAAAACTTGGCAGGAATGATGCTTATACAAAAAGGCCTACTAGAGAAATTTTGGAAGAAGAAGTATTGACATCGGTCTACATTTCCAACAGGGCTCTATTGTGTTAGAAGGAAGGAGGGACTCTGTATGAGATGTGATATGGGAAGAAGCCAAAAGAGAAATAATTTCGAATCATTGTAAGTAAGTGCTTAATTATCAACAAATAAAATCATAGAAAATTTAAGATACGTGGAGATGAGGGGATATTCCTTGGCTACTCAGGAAAACGAAAATCATAAAAATTATTTAACAAGAGGCTGGGAAAATTAGTTTAGAGAAATGATGTAACTATTGTGGAAAATAAAGATAATTCTCAAAAGAAAAGTGAAATTTTTTTTGAGGAATGTGATGAAGAGTAAAGTAACACAGGAGGAGGAGAATTGGCCAGTGCTGATTTAGAGGAAGATACTATTGGTGAGCATGAAAATGTAAAACCTGTATCTTCACAAAATCCAAGGAGTAGAGCTGAGATTGAAAGGTATAATATCATTGGTGGTCATTCAGCTCCAGTTCAGACACCAAGAATGAAATTACTAAAACATAAATCCTTCCTATCTTAGGTAGATCCTAAATTCTTTGCTGATGCAGTTGAAGATGAAAATTGGGTTCATGCTATGAATGAAGAGCTTGATCAGATTAAAAAGAATTAGATGTGGGAAATTGTCTCGAGTCCAGTAAATAATAATTTCTGTTGGTCGGAGTGGACACTCAAGAGGGGGGGTGAATTGAGTTCCAATTAAAATTTCTGTTAAAAACAATTTCTATTAAAATCCCCCAATTTCAAAAACAAATTAAACTGTAGTGAATTTATATAGATTATAAAGGTTCAATTAGTTTCTCAAAGATTGATTAATTCTCAGTTTACTTAATCTTATTATTAAATTAACTTTTGAAACTAACTTACTGATTTATAACAAACATAAACACTTGCGAATTTAATTATCAAAGTAGCTTTGAAGGTAGATTATATTTCAAAGTAATAGCAGCGGAATATGAAATAAATATGTATAGTATGGATATAGAGTACAACTACAAACACAGAGAATTAACCAAGAGGTTCAGTCTCAAGCCGAGACTTAGTCCTCTCAAAATTTTATATAAGAATGATCCACACCCTGGATCGGGGTTAACAACAGTGAACACACTGTCCAGGTCACAAGACCTCTACCACAGTTCTTCGTGGGAAAACAAACAACAGCAGCCAGCTGTTCAGGTCACAAGACCTCTACCACTATCCACAGTGGGAAATGGGGTGCAAAAAGGTTTGCTGAGGATTTACAGATCCTCCAGTGAAAGTACAGAAGTCAGTGTGTGTGTTTAATACAGCAGATAACACACACTGCTCAAAATGTAGAATAAATCACAGAACAAGAGATGTAGAGTTTAGAAGTGGTTCTGGTGATCTCAGTGTAGCTCTTGTATTCGATCAGAAGAGAGTTTGAGTCCTCTTCTCGTTTCTGTTTGAGAAACAGAGTGTCGTATGCTTCAGGTTCACAGGTAGTGAGAATGTAGTCGATGAAGTTCTTCAGGGTTCTTCTTGTATGCACAGAAAACTTCTCGAGTATACTTGATTGTCTATATGCTTCTCTGTGTTCTTGATGGAACTCGTTTTTATCTTCTTGTGTTTCTGGTATATTTCGTCCACCACGCACTTCTCTGGTTCGCATCCTTTTTGGGCAGCGTAGTCTTCTCGTATTTATCTCCCGACAGGGGACAGAAAAGATTTCTTTTCAGCAGGTACGAGGTACGGGTTCCTGACATCCGACAACCTTTATCAGATATTTGACAAATCATCAAAATGTATGATATGACCGTTAGATAGATTAAATGTAGGAAATAAAGAAATTAAAACAGTGAGTCGAGAATGTATGTCACTGTTGACTTCAACTGTGGTCTTCCAACTGTGGACTTCCTTCTGACTGCTGACTTCAACAAAAGGCTTGCTGTCTGTAGGCTTGCAATGGTAGCTTTTACTTCATGTAACTGTAGCCTTTCTAACTGTAGACTTGTAACATCAAATTTGTAGAACTGTAACCTTTGTCAACTGTAGACTTCGATCATCAGTAGACTTAGTAGACAGAAGCTGTCTAACTGTAACCTTGACTGTAGACTTATGACTGTAGGCTTGTTCGTCTGCGAACTTGTTTCAACTGTAGACTTGTTCGACTATGAACTTGAGCAGATATAACTTTGAACAGAAGTCTTGTAACTGTGACCTTCGTCTGTGAGCTTTGACAATAGATAGCAGTAGACTCGTAACTGTAAGCTTGTATTAGTCTTCGACTGTAACCTTGTAACTGTGAACTTATTGCAAGAATAACTTAAGGTGACAGTTAGCTGTAACTGTGACTTTGAAAATAAAACTCTGACTGGTAGCTAACAATACTAAACTTATGTAAATGCTACTGTAAGCTGTTACAGTAATGTTATGAGAGTAGGAATATGAACTGTTTATAATAAAATACGTTTAAGCATGGAATAATAAGATTAATGCAAGGTTTTAATACATCATAATCAATGGTTAAGCATGATTTGGGATTATCAAAACAGGTGATTCCAACAATCTCCCCCTTTTTGATAATCACAAATTATGTCAGTATGAAATATAGAAGTATCAGAGAGAAGTGTGCAAGACACAGTATTAGCAATATGAGCACAAAAATTAGGTATAATCTGCAAGGATTTCTCCTCTTTGTATAGGTTCATTTCTCCCTTGAGTTTTCCCTATTTCTCCCCATTTCTCCCCCTATCTATTTCTCCCTATTTCTCCCCCTTTGTGATTAACAAAAAGAAAGACAGAGAGAGAGAAAATAAACATTGTATTAATAAGGAGTACAGTACATGACCCAAAACGTGAATACATGATCCCTATCAAAAAAAACATAAACAGACTCAATCCTCTTCATCTGGAGGTAAGGGATCTTTTCCTTTGGAGGAAGAAGATGGAGCAGGAGGTGAAGGATCAACAGGCTTAGGAAGTGCAGCAGGAATGTCTGGAGGGGCAGCAACAGATGCTCCTGAAGGCCTGTAGTGAGTAGCTTGCCGAGGTATTAGTGGTCTAAGGCTTCTGAGGGCATCAGCAGGAGACATTACTGAAGAACCACTGGGGTTGGAGACAGGTAGGGTAGGAGGAACTATAACAGGTGTGCAGTCCACATGAAGAAAAGGTAGGAGCAGATTCCTGAAATCCATGATGATGTTTCCTCCTCTGTCCATGGCAGATAAGAAGCCATCTTTGTTTTCCAAGAATTTATCCAAAGCCGGGGTCAACTCTCGTAGCTTGCTAACTTGTTCTTTGAAAGCTTGAGTTACAGGAGGCAGCTTCATAGATTCTAGCATGAGCTTGAAGTGATTGTTCAACTGATGCTTGGTGAAAATCCGATCAAAGTAATAATCCACTTTACTTTTGATGGCCTCCTGAGAAGTAGTTGCAGCCTGCAGGTGCTCACGAACAAAGCCACTGACTTCTCTTGTAGTAGTAAGGATCTGTAGGTCTGATGTGTCATTTGCACGGGCCTGAGTAAGCTCTTCTCTGAGCAGGCTTCTAAACTGCTCAAGGTCCACAGGAGAGCTAGATGAAGAAAGAGACTTGACTGAGAATGCCACTGTCTCCTTGAAAGACTGAGTCAGATTTCCAATCACTTTCTGAATGACAGCATCCTGATTGCTAAAGTGTTCTTTTACTGATTTCATGAAAGCCTCAAATACTTCCACAAACTGCTTGACCACTTCTTTGATATATCGAATCTCACTGGCCACTTGTGTCTGAGAACTGCTCAGGGCAGTTAAAGAAGCAACTGATTGTCTGAGGGCCACTACTGCTCCAGTCCAGCTTTCAATTTGAGTGTGGAACACTTTCATTTCATCCATCACTTCTTTGATTGGACTTCCCACAACACATCCTAGAGATAATTCTAAGGATTGTTCCACATTTTTCAGCTCATCAAAAAGACTGGTTTTCAATTCAGCAACAGACTGTCTGATGGTCTCCTTCATTTCATTCATTAAGGATTCAAGGTCTTCCTTGGTGGCCAATCTTTCAGTTTCTAACACTGGAGAGCTGTTAGGTAGGATGACTGGATTTCTTGGTGGTTGGTTTTCCTCATCTGAATCCTCATAATTGAGTCCTAACACCATGCATCCTGGATCTGAGGTCCATCCTTCTATATCAAACATTACAGAGACTGAACCAAAACGCTCCCCCTCACTTGGATGTCCTTTCTGAACACTTTCTACTATCTGCTCAACTCTGGGTAACTCTAAGTTCTCTTCTGTAGCTCTAGAAGGTTCCATATTTGCTTCCTCTGTAGGTTCAGCAGTGAGGTTAGCCTCCCTCTCTGTTGGGTCATCAACCACTTCCATGACAACAGTAGTAGAGACCACTCCTGCTTCCTGGTCAGACACTTACTTGTCTGTATACCCTATCAGAGGGCTCATACTGAGTTCTTTTGTTTCTTCACCACTGATCTCCTCTTTATCTTCTGCAACAGTTTCTTGATTTTCATTTAAAGATCCAGCCTCTTTTGCTTCGACTGTATCATCCTCATCAGAGGTGTCCTTGACAAAATATTGAGATTCTTCTTCTTCTTCTTCTGTAGACTCAGTCTCACTATCTCTTAGAACAGGTTCTCTACTAGGTAGTTCTTTTGGAGGGCTTGCTGCTCCAAACGTCACTGTCCTGACATGACTGTGAGTAGTATCAGGATCACTCCCTTCATCAATTGGGGTGTTCTCTCTTGCAGAGTCACCAACTACTGCAGTCTGTTCATCATCTGAGTATACAGGTTCAGTCTCATCAGGCTTTAAGCCTGGATCTCTCCTATCTCTCGGTCTAGAGGGATGAGTAGAAGGGCTAAATTTCTCATAGATTCTCTCCTCATCATTCACCCATGATTTCTTATAGGGATTCCAACTGATCTTCCTGAATTTGCAGATTACTTTCGAGATACATACAATGTTCTTTGCCACTATCAACTCTTCCTGACTTCCAGCTGCACCTTTCACTTTCAACATAATCGAAATGAGTTTAGCATGAAACAAGGCACTTGATTTTGAGCTTGCCTTTATCATGTCCTCCATCTGAGCCATCAGCAACCTACAAAGGTTGATCTTCCTTCCATGTTTTAATAAGTACATCAAGTAAATATCCTGGTGCTTCAGAGTTGCAAAATCTCCTCTTCTAGGACTCAGTACATGCTGAATAATCTTAAACAGAAGCCTGTCCTCTCCACTCATTTCAGCAGCAATAACCTTTCTTACTGTGCCATTGTCTGTCAGTTCTTCCAGAGCCGTCTCATGATCAAAGATTCTACTATTTGGAGGAGCCGCTCCAGAATAGTAGTTGTAAATACCCTCATGAGGAACTCTTAAACAAGCAGCCCATTCAACTGATGAAAAACTGACTTCATTGCCGTTTACTCTGGATACCAGTCTATGCAGATCAACCTCTTCCTCGAACTGTAGATATTCATAGAATTCCTTCACCAGTTTCGGGTAGTACGGTCCATTATTGTTTGCGAAGCATTCGGTCCATCCTTGCTCATTAAGCACTGCCAGTACTAATGATCTGCTCGATAAAATCCACTCTTCACTTAGCTCCTTCTCAGCAACTATTTCTCTCTTAGTCAGATGTGGATTGACAGGTCTTATCGAGGCGTTCCCGGTGCCACTAGATTCGACTTGAGTCCTCTTTGGAATTGGTGCATCTTCATTGACAGTCGGGGGTCGCTTTGTTCTGGCCATTGGAACTGAATGAGGTTTCGAGGTTCGGTTGAAGGTTTAGGGTTTAGGGCTTGAGAGAGAGCAAGGGTCGAGATGAGTGGATTGAGATATGTTCGATGTTCTCAATTTTTATCATTTAGGGATTTAGGAATAAAAGAATAAAGAAAAGAAACGGTTCGAATTCCCGCAAAATAAAATAAGGTTAAACAGCGAAACAGCCTACAGAGAGATGTAACAGTGAGGTACACCGGTGAGGTCTAACTGTGAGGTTTCAACTGTGAGGTCTAACTGTGAGGTTTCAACTGTGAGGTTTCAACTGTGAGGTTTCAACTGTGAGGTTCTAACTATGAGGTTTCTACTGTGAGGTTCTAACTGTGAGGTTTCTACTGTGAGGTTTCAACTGTGAGGTTTCAACTGTGAGGTTCTAACTGTGAGGTTTCAACTGTGAGGTTTCAACTGTGCTATAATTAATCATACCTAACTCATGTTTGATGTAACTTAATCTCTCAGAATTCAAAGGATTTCTAAAAATATCAGCTAACTGATGTTCAGTGCCAATGAACTCAAGAGTGATATCACCTTTTTGAAAATGATCCCTCAGAAAGTGATGTCTCACATCAATATGTTTTGTCCTAGCATGAGATACTGGATTTTTTGAAATGTTAATAGCACTTGTATTGTCACACCTTATAGAGACATGTTTGAATTGATATCCATATTCTAGTAAAGTGTGTTTCATCCACAAGATTTGTGCACAACAGCTACCAGCAGCTATATGCTCAGCTTCGGCAGTAGACAATGCAACAAAATTTTGCTTCTTACTACACCAAGATACTAGTGACTTGCCTAAAATGTGACATGTTCCAGAGGTGCTCTTTCTATCTAACTTGCAGCCAGAAAAATCAGCATCAGAATAACTTAATAAATCAAATGATTGTCCTTTTGGATAAAATAATCCCAAATTGGGAGTATGTTTTAGATATTTGAAAATCCTTTTAACAGTAGTCAAATGAGACTCTTTTGGATTGGCTTGAAACCGAGCACACATGCATACACTGAACATGATGTCAGGTCTACTGGAAGTAAGGTACAGTAGACTACCTATCATACCTCTGTAATTGGTTTGATCCACTGGTTCACCAGTTTCATCACTGTCCAACTTGCAAGTGGTGCTCATAGGTGTGTCACTGCCTTTGGTGCCATCCAAAGAAAAACATTTTAGAAGATCTTTAATATATTTACTTTGGTTCAAAATAATACCATTTTTATTTTGAAAGATCTGAAATCCAAGGAAAAATTTGAGTTCTCCCATTAAACTCATTTCAAACTCAATTTGCATTATTTTTGAAAAATCAACACATAAAGAATTTTTAGAAGATCCAAAAATAATATCATCCACATAAATTTGTACTATTAAGATATCTTTAGAAATCCATTTAATAAAAATAGTAGGATCAGCTATCCCTTTAGTAAATCCTTTCGAAATAAGAAAAGAGTTGAACCTATCATACCAAGTTCTTGGAGCTTACTTTAAACCATATAAAGCTTTAGATAGTTTAAAAACATGATTAGAAAAATGGGGATTTGTAAAACCAGGAGGTTGTTCCACAAATACATCCTCAATTATATATCCATTTAGAAAAGCACTTTTAACATCCATTTGATATAGTTTGAAATTCAGATGACCAGCATAAGCAAGTAATATCCTAATGGCCTCTAGTCTAGCCACGGGTGCAAAGGTTTCCTCATAGTCTATTCCTTCTTCCTGATTATACCCTTGTGCAACTAGCCTAGCTTTGTTTCTGATTATATTACCAAACTCATCAACTTTGTTTCTAAACACCCATTTAGTGCCTATGGTAAGAGTGTCTTTAGGTCTTTCCACTAATTCCCAAACTTTGTTTCTTTCAAACTGATTTAGTTCTTCTTGCATAGCCATTACCCAGAATTCATCACTGATAGCATCATTGACATTTTTGGGTTCAAGCTGTGAAAGAAAAGCTTGATGTTCAACCTGATTTCTTAGAGAATCTCTAGTTTGTGTTCCTCTATCAAGATTACCAACAGCAGCATCTAAAGGATGATTATTTAGAATCCTAGTTGATTTGGTAAAGGTTGGACTAGAGATTTCAGGTTCATTTATAGTTTCGGGTTCCACAGAGGAAGTTTCTGGAAAAAGTCCAGAACTGGATGTTTTTATTACAGGTTCTTTAGATTTGTCATTTAGGTTCAGAACAGATAAATCTTCTTCAACATCTTCAGGAGAAGTTTTAGACTCATGTGGATCAGTCTCATCAAACTTGATGTGAACAAATTCTTCCACACATTTGGTTTTCTTATTGAAAACTCTATAGGCTTTACTAGACATAGAGTAACCCAGGAAAATTCCTTCATCACTTTTTGGAGAAAATTTATCAAGATTATCTTTGGTATTCAGAATAAAGACTTTGCAACCAAAAACTCTAAAGTAATTAAACTTAGGCTTCCTATTATTCCACAACTCATAAGGGGTTTTCTTAAGAACCGGTCTAATCAAGACTCTATTAATAACATAGCAGGTTGTATTTACAGCTTCAGCCCAAAAGTAAACAGGCAGGTCATATTCATTATGCATAGTCCTTGCAATTTCTTGTAGGGTTCGGTTTCTTCTTTCCACTACACCATTCTGTTGAGGTGTCCTAGGAGCAGAAAAAATTGTGAGCATAGCCATTGTGTGAGCAGTAAGATTCAAATTCTTGATTCTCAACCTCACGACCATGATCACTCCTCAAGGTCTTAATCTTAAGTCCACTAAGATTTTCTACAGACTTAGAGTATTTAACAAAGGAAGAGCAGGCTTCACTTTTGTGAGCTAGAAAGTATACCCAAGTATATCTAGAAAAGTCATCTACAAGAACATAAACATAGTGCTTCCCATTTAGACTTGAAATTCTTGATGGTCCAAACAAATCCATGTGAACCAGTTCAAGTGGTTGAGAAGTTGAAACTTCTTTCTTTGGTTTAAAAGAAACTTTGTGTTGTTTTCCCTTTTGACAGGGATTACACACTTTGTCATTTGGGAATTCAAGCTTAGGTAGGTCTCTAACTAGGTGTTTCTTAGAGAGTTTTCTAAGTGAGTGAATGTTGCAGTGTCCTAATCGCCTATGCCACATCCAAGACTCTTTATGAAAAGCATTTAAGCAAGTAACATTATGTTTAGCTAAAGTGTTTAAGTCAACAGCGTAAACATTTTCATTTCTTAAGGCAGAAAATATTAAAGCATTTTTGGAATTATAAACATCACAAGAATTGTTTTCAAACTTGACATTAAAACCATCATCACACAATTGAGAGATGCTAAGTAGGTTGTACCTAAGTCCATCAACAAATAAAACTTTGGAAATTAATACTGAGTCAGTGTTACCAATCTGGCCTAAGCCGATGATTTTTCCTTTTGAGTTATCACCAAAAGTGACATATCCTCCATCAACCTTTATTAAGCTTTTGAAGCACGAATAGTCTCCAGACATGTGTCTTGAACATCCACTGTCTAAGTACCATACCTTCTTGTAATTTCTTTTCAAACAGATTTCCTACAAAACAGATTAGACAGGAAATGACTTTGGTACCCAGATTTTCTTGGGTCCAGATATGTTAGCAATCAAGGATTTAGGTACCCAGATTTGTTTTATGGGTCCCATACAATTAATAGATGCAACAGATTTAGAGAGATATACTTTATTTGATCTACAACTATTTAAATAACCAGTTGAGGCATACGAATTTCCAAAACTGGAACTAGCAGGATTTTTTCCAGACTTAATAAATCGGGTTTTAGTAAACTGTCTTTGTCCAGGTTGGTATCCCAAGCCAGTAGAATACTTAGGTGCAACTTTCTTTCCTAGCAGTTGGGTTAGAGTATCTTTTCCATTTGTGAATGTTTCTAAGTCCTTTCTAAGTTGTTCATTAGATAGTTTCAGTTCTGTATTCTCCTTTAATAATTGAACATTTTTCTCTTTTTCTACATCAAGTGCAGACTTGACACTTGCAGTAAGAGCATGTTGTTTCTTTAAAGACTTATATTTATCCTTTAGTTCATTACACATTTCTTCCAGCATATTACAGTATTCAATCAATTCATCTTTAGACATATTTTCAGAATCAGAACCATATTCTGCTTCACCTTCAGAATAATAAGAGTTTAGAGTGGGAGTGTCTAAGGTTACCTCAGATGTGTTTTTCATGAAACACATATTAGCACGATTTCTTTCAGAATCACTGGACTCTGATTCACTTGTGCTGTCTTCTGAAGCACTCCAGGTGGCCTTCATAGCTTTCTTATAATTCTTGTCCTTGTACTCATATTTCTTCTTGAATTTTAACTTAGGACAGTCAGCTTTGATGTGTCCTTTCCTTTTACATTCATAGCAAACTATGTCGTCTTCTTTATCAGTTTTCTTCCAATCTTTCTTCCACTTACCTTGTCTATCATACTTACCCTTGTAGTTTGGTTTTCTGAAGAACTTCTTCTTCCTATAGAACTTCTTGAATTTCCTTGCTATTTGTGCCATCTCGGCATCACTGTCAGAATCTAAGTCTTCACTAGATGAGCTTTCAGTTGGTATATGCACTTTCTCCTTGTCTTTGCTCTTTGATGCAGTAGACTTAAAAGCTACAGATTTTCGTTTTGGTTCCTCATCTTCCTCTTTATTTACCTTGAGCTCTTCTTCGTACATCATCAGCTTACCAATTAACTCCTTGATAGGCAAAGTTCCAATATCACAGGATTCTCTAATTGAAACGGATGTGCCTCTCCATCTGTCAGGCAGACATCTCAATAATCTCATGATTTGCTCCTTTGCTGGAACAATCTTTCCGAGTGAGCTCATTGTGTTGACTATCTCATTAAACCTGAGATACATATCAGAAATAGGTTCATCAGCTTTCATCTTAAAGTTATCATATTTGATAGTGTAAGTATTTAACCGCATTTCCTTGACATTAGTTGTTCCTTCATGAGAAACAGCTAAGGTGTCCCAGATTTCAAAAGCAGTTTTACATGCAGAAATTCTATTGAATTCCTCATTTCCTAGAGCACAGTAGAGAGCATTCACAGCCTTACAATTATTATTGTAAGCTACCTTAGTAGGTTCATCCCAAGTTATTCTTTCAGTTTCTGGAATCTTGTATTGAGACTCTATAGCAGTCCAAATATCAAAACCCATACTTTCCAAATGAATTTTCATTTTGAGCTTCCATTGGGCATAATTTACACCATTAAAGAAGGGTGTCCTGTTAGTAGCAGCACCTTCTAGTCTATTATCCATAAGGAAATTTTAGAAAATGTTTTAAAGAGATAAAATTTAGAACTAACAGAAATTTAAGATCTTTTAGATAAAACTACAATCACAGTTTAAACAACAGAGAGTTAAAATAAAACTTTGAGCAAGTATAACAGAGATAAACAATCCCTCTGATACCAAATGTTGGTCGGAGTGGACACTCATGAGGGGGGGTGAATTGAGTTCCAATTAAAATTTCTGTTAAAAACAATTTCTATCAAAATCCCCCAATTTCAAAAACAAATTAAACTGTAGTGAATTTATATAGATTATAAAGGTTCAATTAGTTTCTCAAAGATTGATTAATTCTCAGTTAACTTAATCTTATGATTAAATTAACTTTTGAAACTAACTTACTGATTTATAACAAACATAAACACTTGCGAATTTAATTATCAAAGTAGCTTTGAAGGTAGATTATATTTCAAAGTAATAGCAGCGGAATATGAAATAAATATTTATAGTATGGATATAGAGTACAACTACAAACACAGAGAATTAACCAAGAGGTTCAGTCTCAAGCCGAGACTTAGTCCTCTCAAAATTTTATATAAGAATGATCCACACCCTGGATCGGGGTTAACAACAGTGAACACACTCTCCAGGTCACAAGACCTCTACCACAGTTCTTCGTGGGAAAACAAACAACAGCAGCCAGCTGTTCAGGTCACAAGACCTCTACCACTATCTATAGTGGGAAATGGGGTGCAAAAAGGTTTGCTGAGGATTTACAGATCCTCCAGTGAAAGTACAGGAGTCAGTGTGTGTGTTTAATACAGCAGATAACACACACTGCTCAAAATGTAGAATAAATCACAGAACAAGAGATGTAGAGTATAGAAGTGGTTCTGGTGATCTCAGTGTAGCTCTTGTATTCGATCAGAAGAGAGTTTGAGTCCTCTTCTCGTTTCTGTTTGAGAAACAGAGTGTCGTATGCTTCAGGTTCACAGGTAGTGAGAATGTAGTCGATGAAGTTCTTCAGGGTTCTTCTTGTATGCACATAACACTTCTCGAGTATACTTGATTGTGTATATGCTTCTCTGTGTTCTTGATGGAACTCGTTTTTTTCTTCTTGTGTTTCTGGTATATTTCGTCCACCACGCACTTCTCTGGTTCGCATCCTTTTTGGGCAGCGTAGTCTTCTCGTATTTATCTCCCGACAGGGGACAGAAAAGATTTCTTTTCAGCAGGTACGAGGTACGGGTTCCTGACATCCGACAACCTTTATCATATATTTGACAAATCATCAAAATGTATGATATGACCGTTAGATAGATTAAATGTAGGAAATAAAGAAATTAAAACAGTGAGTCGAGAATGTATGTCACTGTTGACTTCAACTGTGGTCTTCCAACTGTGGACTTCCTTCTGACTGCTGACTTCAACAAAAGGCTTGCTGTCTGTAGGCTTGCAATGGTAGCTTTTACTTCATGTAACTGTAGCCTTTCTAACTGTAGACTTGTAACATCAAATTTGTAGAACTGTAACCTTTGTCAACTGTAGACTTCGATCATCAGTAGACTTAGTAGACAGAAGCTGTCTAACTGTAACCTTGACTGTAGACTTATGATTGTAGGCTTGTTCGTCTGCGAACTTGTTTCAACTGTAGACTTGTTCGACTGTGAACTTGAGCAGATATAACTTTGAACAGAAGTCTTGTAACTGTGACCTTCGTCTGTGAGCTTTGACAATAGATAGCAGTAGACTCGTAACTGTAAGCTTGTATTAGTCTTCGACTGTAACCTTGTAACTGTGAACTTATTGCAAGAATAACTTAAGGTGACAGTTAGCTGTAACTGTGACTTTGAAAATAAAACTCTGATTGGTAGCTAACAATACTAAACTTATGTAAATGCTACTGTAAGCTGTTACAGTAAAGTTATGAGAGTAGGAATATGAACTGTTTAGAATAAAATACGTTTAAGCATGGAATAATAAGATTAATGCAAGGTTTTAATACATCATAATCAATGGTTAAGCATGATTTGGGATTATCAAAACAGGTGATTCCAACAATTTCATTAGGACTAAATGGGTCCATCACAACAAGATGAATAAAGATTTCATCGTGATTGGAAACGAAGGACAACTAGTGTGCAAAGGATACACCCAGATAAAAGGTACAGATGTTGATGATACATTGGAACTGGTTGCAAGGCTGGAGTCAACTATATTATTCCTATACATTGTAGTGAAATAGAAGTTCAAAGTGTTCCAAATGGATGTTAAATCTACATTCATAAATGGGGTTCTATAAGAAGAAGTTTATATCAAGTATCCAGATAGTTTACTCATTCATGAGGATGAGGACATGGTTTTTTTACTGAATAAGGCATTATATGGGATGAAAAAGTACCAAGATCATGGTACTTGAGGCTTGATCAATATTTTAAGAAGCTGGGTTTCCAATGTGGTGGAGTTGATTACAATATCTATTTGAACAATTAAAGTAATCAAAGGATGATGGTGCAGGTTTAGGTCGATGACATAATATTTGGCCGACCAAATGAAGCTATGTGTAGAAAATTTTCAGAATTCATGAAAAGTGAGTTTGAAATTCAATGATCCGAGAGTTATCATTTTTTCATGGTTTACATGTGTCACAAAGAAGGAATGGAACTTTCATTTCGTGATCCAAATATGCCAAGGAGTTTCTGAGAGGATTTGGAATGGAAAATTCCAAGGTGAGAAAGAGGCCGGTTACTACCCGAATGAAATTATTGAAATACTATGATGGCATGGAAGTTAAAATCAGAGAATATAGAAAGGTTATTTGGATTTTACTGTACCTAAAAGTAATGACACTTTATATTGTTTTTTCACATTCCAAGCAGCATGATATCAAAGAAATCCCAAGGAAAGAAACATGATTGTAGTGAAAACAATACATTGGTATATTAATGGTGATGTGTATTTTGGTTTGACGTATAATGAAAAATCTCATCTGGAGCTATTGAGATATACAGATGCAGTTTTTTCCAATTCTGTGGATGACAGGAAATCAATATAAGTTGGTGCTTTCTATATTGGTAGATTGTGTATGTCTTGGTTAAGTAAGAAGAAAGATTTCATTTCATTGAGCACCATATAGGGTGAGTATAATGCTTCCACTCAAACATGCACACAATTATTATGGATGAAGTAGTAACTAGATGATATGAGAGTTTAAGTGAAGTCTCTGGTAAAAATCCAATGTGGTAACTCTTGTGCTATAAATCTTAGAACAAATCCCACCCATCACTCAATTTCAAAGAATATTGAGATAAAGTATCATTTTTTCAAAGAGAAGGTTGAGAATGGAATCGTGAAGTTGGAGTCTATTCCTATAGAACTACAGGTTTCATACATTCTGACAAAAGCCTTACCCAAGGAATCTTTTGAGAGACATCAGGTGGCTCTTGGAGTCTAGTCGACTCCCCTCATTTGAAAAAGTGTGGATGTGGGACCCAACCCCCTCTACCCGAGGTATGGTGTGTTTTTCATTACTATAATAAACTTTGTTCTCTACTCTGTTTTTGACCACAAAAGAGTGGCATTTGGGTTCGTTGATAATGGGGGATAAAGAGTGTCTCCTAAAGGGTAGAAAGAAGGAAGGAATACAAAGTCCTTTTCATAGACACTAGGAGAAGCAGACAGGTGGTGCAGTGAGATAGGGGGAGTTTATCATGACATGTGAATAATTTGATAGGGGTAGAACCATGATGAGAGTATGTGGTGTTCTAAGTGATCATCCAAAGCTTATCTCAGACAACACACAGACCCAAGAAGTGATGAAGGAGATTATTAAATCTAACGATGTTAGAAGTGAGTGATCAAAGAATAGATATCATGGTAGCTGAGGATCATGATAAAAGAAGAAGAGTGGTGTTGGAATGGTGTTAGAAGGCTTCCAGCAATTAGCAATTGGTATCCATTTAGTATCAACAATTGGTGTCAGAAATTATGAGATTCATTGATGAAATTTTCATTTACTTCTATTTCTCAGACCGAGCATTGCTCATGTGGGCTTTGATTATGTGTTGAGTGAATCCTTGATCACTATCGGAATCAAAAGAGGAAAATGGTGGATGAAGTGTTAACGAGGTATCATTTTATGAGATGAGTTTTCAACAAACTGAAAGGGTTATATTCTTGGGAAAAATTCCTCAAGGTATCATTGAATCATTTTTGAGGTGATTATGTTTGTTGAAAAAGTGGTCCTTCGTGTTGTGTTTGTTGACAAAAAAACCATGCTGTTAAAATTTTTTGACAAAGGGGTTTTACATGGAGAGTTTTAGAGTTCAAGAGATCTTATTGACAATCCTTTATTGGAAGAAGAACCTCTACAAAGGAATAAAAAATCTTAAGGTGGTACAAAAATATAAAATACAACGTGGCGCAGTTTTCTAATGTTTTCCAAATATTTGGGCCTCAAAATCGACAAATAGAGAAAAGTGTTTTTGGAAAAGGGCCTTTAGTGCTTGTGTCTTGGAGTATTGGAATGTTGTGCACCATATGTTTTACAAGATCATAACATAAATATATGTCAAAGGAAAGAAGGGTTCCCCACATTTTGGTTTGGGTGTGCAAGGTGACTAGGGTGACAGAGGCTAAGGCTATTGGACTTGCGTGCCGAGAGGAGACTTGTGCGACGATGCTTGGGGTTCCTAAAATTCATATAAATAGATGGCTAACCCTCCTAATTTGATGAGCATCTCAACAAGTAGAGAAAATGTGAGGTCTAGTCATGCAGGTGGTTTGGGCGTGCAAGTGGTGGTTTGGTCACGCAAGTATAAATTTATCCATAAGTTGGGTGCCAATTGATAGTTGTGTGCCAGTATTGGTTTTGGCGTAAAAGGTTGTGGGTCTCCCAAGTTCTAAGTAGGTGAAGGGAGTGTTTCACAAGTGGTTAGGTAAAACTTGTGCACTAGTGCTGGAGAACTCGCCAAATCCTAGAGAAGCACACCAATCTTAGAGAAGCGTGCCGATCATTCTAGGACCGCGTGAATGTTGATAAATTTCCTGGTACCCCTGGTGAAAAGTAAGATTCATCTGTGGGTAAAAGATGGAAATCAATAGAGAATCTACATACAGAGAAAGATGCATTCGTTCATGATAATGAATGGACCTACAAGTATTTAAACTGTGAGTGGATCTTATGAAGAAGCATTGAGCAAAAATCAGTTGAGAGAGTAGTGAGATTTCATATTGTGAGTGGTTTTAAACTAGGAGGTACAATGATTCTGCTCCGAACATTGTAAACATAAGTGTGCTTTTAGTGGATTTGGTATATTGGCACATCACTGGTGTATACTCCTTGGACTTAGCCTAGTGAGGGTGAACCATGTAAAAATTGCTGTGTCCTGGGCATGATATAATTTCTTTTTATAATTCACTACTAGAAAGAGATAGAATAGAGTTTTTCTTAATAGAGAAACAAGATCAATAGGGACAACATTTTAATCTATCATACCCTGATTCACCCCCTCTCAGATTATCTAACCTATTGGACCTAACAACCATCTTCTCCTATTTATTCATTAATGTTCATTATCCTATGCCTTTTATCTCCCATTACTAATGTTGGAATATGTTAAAATATATACCTCATTATTCTCTTATTATTTATATATTATTTGATACCCCTTACTGTAACACCCCAAGATTTCATAGTGTGTTATTTCTTCAAAATAATTCAATAACTTGCACTACACGCAATACCGAGTTCAATTGCACCATGACTTACCAAAAAAAAAGCCATTAAAAGAGGTGATGAATAGTAATAACTAAATTTTAAACTTTATAATTTTAGAATCCATATTATGAGTTTCTTAGTCATAATGCAAGAACAGATTCATTTTCAGTATTGCACTTTTATCAACTTTTAGTGAAACCTTTTTAAATACAATATTTTAAACTTTTTGACTAAATGGAGACATCAAAAAATTTAAAATGAAACTTCCCAAGCTACCACGGTACGCTTTCCTTTGAATAATACAGTAGCGTGTGTTGTATGCAACTTCGAGTTTTAACACACACCACAATCGATCAAACTAGCCGTTATGAATAGTAATACCTAATTTTTGAAATTATATATATTTTATATTTTAAAATGGAATTCATTTTTGGATTCGTAATAGCGAATTTAGCCTAAGGTGAAATTTTGGTACTTTTCGGATAACTTTCATATTTTGATGAATAGTGAAAATTACTAAATTTTAATTAAAAACAACTTTTTTAATCAAAATAATTAATAGTGATAAATTATGAATTTGAGTGGATTTAAAGTATATTTAGAATATATTTTTACTATTTAATATAATGTTGGTCATTGGACATAATTTTACAATTAAACCGAACATAAACAAGTGTCAATCTTTTGATAGTTATTATCTCTTAAAAACACGCTTTTGGTTTTGACAGCGGGAATTAATTTTAAATTAATTTCTGCCACTTCTGTGTTTAGAATTTAGGAAAATGAATTACATATTTGGAATCAGGATATTCAAATTGTGTAAATAGGTAACTTTTATTTTTAGACATTTTGAATAATTACTGCGGTAAATATTTTATTTACCATGGTTAAGGGTAAATCCGGTAAATAAGGGTTAAAAAAATAATATTATAATAATACTAAATTACCCTAAAATGTGTCTTAACCCTATTGGTTGATAAATGGTCGACCATGGGCATCTTTGGGTCGATTTTGGGACCCCATGGATCCACTTGTAAGTGATAATGACACTTTATTTTAATTAAGTCAAAATGAATACAAAAATGACACAAGCATATATCTTTTAGAAAAACAATTGTTACATAGGGTTATATAAGTTGGATTTTAGATTATAAATATTCATTAGAAAGCTAAAACGATATCATACATAATGATATTTTATTTATAATTTTTAGACATTAAATAATTTATTTTATTTATGACACAATGATGATGCAGTAATTACTATAATAGTGAAAAATTAAAATAATTGATATTATAAATACCCAAATAAATATAATATGAAACTTTTAATGAATTAAACTAATTTTCTAGGATAATATGATATATTAGTATTGATTTAATTGACTTTTTTTGAAGTAATCAATCTGTTATGAGTTTCACAAAAATCAACTATTGAATAGTGTCAAAATTGACATAAAAGAGTTCTTAAAACAAATATTATATTATTAATTGATATTAAATTCCTAAAAATCTAAGGTTCGGCCACGAGAATTATATCATGATAGGTTCATCATTAATGTACCACTTGGGGGTCTCTTGGATGTATATAGTAAGTTTATTAACCATATTATATAAAAATACAAAGAGACATTGTAAAAGTGAAACTAATTAACTTAGAGTTAATACTTAAAGATAAGGTTAATATAAGTACCCAAACCTGTCTAAATTCTATTGGTTGAGTGGTTTTCGACCTATCCCCACCTTAGCCTTTGAATAGTAAACTTTGGAGCCATTGGAAACCGAATATGAATTTATTATAAATTAATATTTCTAGCTTTTCCAAAGGTGCCCCTCACCCCTCTTATAAAAGGGCACTCCTCCTTATCATTTCTTCACACCTCTAAAGCCTTTTGGTTCGGCCAAACTCTGCCCAAATACTCTCCCAACATCCCTCACTACAACCTAGAGGCCTTAGTTTGATCAGAAAGCCAACCTAAAAAGCCCTTTTGATCAAATCAAAAGGAAGAACCCGAAGAAGAGGTAATGATTTCACCACCCTTTTCTAAGTTCATTTCTTCTCCCACTTCTTCTTCCTTTGTTCTTACCATTCTAAAATAATAACTCCAGTATCTAACATATATTGTGATGTTATTATAAGTATGGTACAACCATATTCAGTATTCTATCCACCCTTTGAATAACATGTCACCATACGTGCGTACGTACGGCTTACCGTCTCCACGTCGGGGTGTAATTGTTATTCAATATAATATTATTTGGATGGGAATAATAATGATGTGTAACTCATGTAAATAATAAATATAACATGTTAATGATTCTGTATATATGATATACCATCCATTTATATATTATTTTAATATCAAAAGAATGATATTGTCGCTCGTGCGTACGTACGGACTACCGTCTCCACGAACACGATGAGATTCATTCTCCATCGTATCCACTCAAGTATAATTATCATTTGATGATTTAAAAATGATGTTTAAGGACTGGATATCATTCTGGATATGAATAAGATACAACAACCATGGCTTATGTAACAAAACATATAAAAGAAAATGAGTAAGTTAACTCCCGAAACGACGATAATTCTAAGATATTATTAACAAATCAATGTTAAAAGATCATATATGATATCATATTAATATATATGATTCTTGTATAATTTAATAACAACTATTTCACCATTATACAGGAGGTTAACCTACCCAAACCAAGGAAAAGTACAAGGTAAGGGTTATTTCACAATCTCTTCATTATCCGAGGTTGTTTATACGTAATAATCTACTGGGATCTCTTTATCATCCACATCCATGTTTCTTAAAAATGTATTTCAAAACATATTTATTATTTACAATAATATGGGTTAAAGTCATTTATACCCTTGTTTGACTTTTTATAAGAGGTTTATAAAGGAATCTTTCCGTCGTTTTCAAAACAAGGTCCTTTTTAACCTTTTCGACAGAATTAAGGTAAGAATGTTTTTTTTAACTTATACGGCGGGTGCGGCTATTTTCCGCCGTTATAAAATCTTCAAAGCTTCCCTTACAATCTTATAAGAATATTTTCAAAGAAAATGTTTTATTTTATATGGATCTTAAATTATTTCAAAATAAAAGGAGATATTTCTCTAAAAAGTGTTTTGATTTCATCTATGTCAACATCCTTTGATGGATTTTAAGATTATTTGAAGTTGATTTATTATGATACAAAACTTCTATATTGTATTGAAGGTTTTGTGATATGTTTGACTGTGGATGTGCTATTTTTATACCATTCATAGTTTATGGTGAAATTATTGACATTTCGTATGCTAGTTTTAATACGAATGTTTATGTTATGTTTAAACCTTTTCATATGGGAATGCATTGGACTTAATAAGTGACGGGTGGAGCCCGCTATAGCTCCTCGATGCATCGGTAGGTCTCATGAGACAAACTAGTGTCTTGGCATAAGGCCTTGACAAAATCTTATTTTTAGTCTTGGCACGAGGCCTTGACTATGTGGTTATGATAGTCTGGCATTATGCAATCCAACATTATGAAAGTGGTTATTGATTTTTGCATGTGATTATTCGATTAGTAGAATATCCATGTGAATAAGTAAATGGCATTATTTCATTTTATTTATGCCATACCATGTTGAAAGTTCATGTTTGAAAGGTTTTTGTTTTAGTTATACATTTCCTTAAAAGTTTATTCTTATTTATGAAAGTTTCCTCTATATTGTTATCCTTACTGGGCATTTGAGCTCACCCCTTTTCTATGTTTCATTTTTCCCAGGAAGTGAAGAAGTAAGTTATGAATGACCTGCAGGGATATTATGTGGGGATATGAGTGTGGATTATGGAGACAATATGTTGTTGTAGTAGTTTTTCATTTTATGATGTAATGTAAAACCTATGAATATATCTAGTGTTTCCAAGGCTACTAAACCAATCGGCCTTTCGAGATTTGATCTTTCTTGTGATCATGAAAATGTTATGTAATAATGCACCGACTCTGGGTAACTGGGGTCGGGGCGTTACAGTTGGTATCAGAGGAAGTTTAGTACAAACCTTGGAAGCTAGATTTAGATAAACTCTGATTAGAGCACGTAGACCTAAGATGAACTTTGAGGATTAGTATAGAAGAACTTCCTAGAATTTTGGTATTGTAGAGATTTTGTGAGTTTTCCGAGCAATAAATCCCTGTCTGGATACAAGCAGGTAGAGGCGGCTCTGGCACAGATGTACCTAGGGGTAAAACCCGAAAACACCGCTTTGAGCTAGACTCGAACGGGAACTGGTGCACGACAACGGGCCTTGATGCACTCTTGGTTACGACACTCCCGGGGGATATGCTTAGGATAACTCTCATTTTCTTTACAAATCATTATGAAGGGTTTATGAGTATATACTTCCTCAAAGAAAACATTTTTATGATTATGGATTATATCCATAAATAGTTCAATTTATGTTAAGTGTTTTATAAGTATGGGATTATGTATTTTGATTCATAAACTGATCTAGTTTATGCCATTGTTTAGAAATGGCGCCCAGTAGAAGGAATGAGAACTCCAGAAATGCACATGATCCAAAGAGAAGGAAGGATCATATCTTTCATGGTCTTAAGCTATAATTTATAAGAGAAATAGTCTCCCATGTATTATCATCATATGAAGAAATAATATCATGTGTTGATAAGATATGTAAAGAGTTTACTGAGTCCTATGGCTTTGAAGGGAAGCAAGAGAAGAAAAGGATGGAAGAGAGAAAGATGGATAAAGGGAAGAGGGAAAAGAAGAATTTTCCCATATGTGGTAACTGTGGAAAGAAACACCCTGGAACTTGCCTGAAAGGAATGGGAGTTTGTTATAAGTGTGGAGGAAAAGGGCACAAAGTACGTGACTGCAAGGGTAAGAAAATGGTTTCAAATGTACAATGCTTCATTTGCAAGGAGTTTGGACACTACGCGAACCTATGTCCCAGTCATCAGACTATGACGCAAATGATGCTATTGGATAATAATCAAGTTATGATACTACCACAGATGAAGAGGAATGATTAGAGTTCTTATTTTGATTATGTCAGTTGAGTGTTGTATCAACAATGTACTTGTTATAATAATTATGGAGTATATAAGGATTGTACTCCAGTACTATTTCATTAAGGACTTGAGATTGTGTGGAACAAAGAAAAGTGACTCAATAGCAGGATAAATTTTTGGAAAATATATGGTTGAGAGAATGATAAACCATAATATAGTTCTGATACCGAGGTAGTGATTTTCGAATAATACATGATTATTTTGGAAAAAATATATTGGATATTCTTGACTACCTTGGAACTGATTAATGATTTGTATATTCCATCATTGTTGGGGTTTAAAACATTTTTGGATTGATGAAGTATATCCAGCATTCTATATGGAATAAGGGAGCATGAATGTAATCAATAAGGAATATGGTAATACATGATGAAGGTATTCATATGCTATTACGGGGTAAAAAGGATCTATATTATGTTTACCTTCCTTATAAATGTTAGACTGTGAGTTTGGACAGAAGTATTTTGGATAGTTCTAGTTTGGATTATTTTGGATTGCCATAAAAGGACAACCCGGAGGTCGGGCGGCAACCCGTCGCATCCGGCAAGGCTGTGAGACTTGAACCCGCAGCCGAAGGGCGACAAGGGTGTATCACCTACCACTGTCCCACGAGATGTCATGAATTAAATAATGTAGTTTTTATTAAAAGATCATGTAGATGAATTATAAATTCGTTTATTTTGGAACCCTATACGAATAGTGTAAATAGAATTTTTTTTACATTCTATTATCTTTTAGAGTGAAAGATGAGTTTGTGGTAGAAATTTATTAATGGATAAAACACTAATTATAAAGTAAGTATATCTCCTTATGATCTTAGCCAATCTCATAAATAAATTCCTCAATATTAAGAAAAGCAACTTTGAACAAAAATGTTTTCCTAGATGGTACCTTAAATCATCACTAATTTATGGCTTTGGGATTGTTGGCCTTTTTGTAGCCATGTTCTCTACCACTCTCCATCAGATAATTGATGGTTAGATTTTTCTTCTATATCCATATTTTCCTACATGGAACCCTAGTATGTGTTATTTTCGGTAATCTTTATACTTTCGACTCTTTATTTTAAATATAGGCCTCATTAATTCATTTTTCGATGTGAGATTTCAACTAGGATATTTTGAAACGTCAAAAATGTGTTATCCTAATACCCTATGTTTTGTTGAACCGATGGTATTTCAATTAATCATAGATTGATGAATTTAAGGAACTCAATTTTATACTTATTTGTGATTGATGACCTCAATCACTACCTATAAATATTTACGTTTTTCCTCCGATTATATGTCTCCAATTTCCACCAATGTTCTTCTAATCGAGATCATAATTTGGTGGTGACCCTTTGATTTCTCTTTTCCTCATATTAAGACTAAATTTTAGTAACCCAATTTCCGATGTGGGTTTTCCCACAAATATATTTTCTACTTTAAACCTTTTACTTTCGAAGAACAATTTCAAATTGCGAGGACGCAATTTATTGAAGTAGGGGAGAATGTAACACCCCAAGATTTCATAGTGTGTTATTTCTTCAAAATAATTCAATAACTTGCACTACACGCAACACCGAGTTCAATTGCACCATGACTTACCAAAAAAAAGCCATTAAAAGAGGTCATGAATAGTATTAACTAAATTTTAAACTTTATAATTTTAGAATCCATATTATGAGTTTCTTAGTCATAATGCAAGAACAGATTCATTTTCAGTATTGCACTTTTATCAACTTTTAGTGAAACCTTTTTAAATACAATATTTTAAACTTTTTGACTAAATGGAGACATCAAAAAATTTAAAATGAAACTTCCCAAGCTTCCAAGGTACGCTTTCCTTTGAATAATACAGTAGCGTGTGTTGTATGCAACTTCGAGTTTTAACACACACCACAATCGATCAAACTAGCCGTTATGAATAGTAATACCTAATTTTTGAAATTATATATATTTTATATTTCAAAATGGAATTCATTTTTGGATTCGTAATAGCGAATTTATCCTAAGGTGAAATTTTGGTACTTTTCGGATAACTTTCATATTTTGATGAATAGTGAAAATTACTAAATTTTAATTAAAAACAACTTTTTTAATCAAAATAATTAATAGTGATAAATTATGAATTTGAGTGGTTTTAAATTATATTTAGAATATATTTTTACTATTTAATATAATGTTGGTCATTGGACATAATTTTACAATTAAAACGAACATAAACAAGTGTCAATCTTTTGATTGTTATTATCTCTTAAAAACACGCTTTTGGTTTTGACAGCGGGAATTAATTTTAAATTAATTTCTGTCACTTCTGTGTTTAGAATTTAGGAAAATGGATTCCATATTTGGAATCAGGATATTCAAATTGTGTAAATAGGGAACTTTTATTTTTAGACATTTTGAATAATTACTGCGGTAAATATTTTATTTACCATGGTTAAGGGTAAATCCGGTAAATAAGGGTTAACAAAATAATATTATAATAATACTAAATTACCCTAAAACGTGTCTTAACCCTATTTGTTGATATATGGTCGACCATGGGCATCTTTGGGTCGATTTTGGGACCCCATGGATCCACTTGTAAGTGATAATGACACTTTATTTTAATTAAGTCAAAATGAATACAAAAATGAAACAAGCATATATCTTTTAGCAAAACAATTGTTACATAGGGTTATATAAGTTGAATTTTAGATTATAAATATTCATTAGAAATCTAAAAAGATTTACTACATAATGATATTTTATTTATAATTTTTAGACATTAAATAATTTATTTTATTTATGACACAATGATGATGCAGTAATTACTATAATAGTGAAAAATTAAAATAATTGATATTATAAATACCCAAATAAATATAATATGAAACTTTTAATGAATTAAACTAATTTTCTAGGATAATATGATATATTAGTATTGATTTAATTGACTTTTTTCGAAGTAATCAATCTGTTATGAGTTTCACAAAAATCAACTATTGAATAGTGTCAAAATTGACATAAAAGAGTTCTTAAAACAAATATTATATTATTAATTGATATTAAATTCCTAAAAATCTAAGTTTCGGCCAAGAGACTTATATCATGATAGGTTCATCATTAATGTACCACTTGGGGGTCTCTTGGATGTATATAGTAAGTTTATTAACCATATTATATAAAAATACAAAGAGACATTGTAAAAGTGAAACTAATTAACTTAGAGTTAATACTTAAAGATAAGGTTAATATAAGTACCCAAACCTGTCTAAATTCTATTGGTTGAGTGGTTTTCGACCTATCCCCACCTTAGCCTTTGAATAGTCAACTTCGGAGCCATTGGAAACCGAATATGAATTTATTATAAATTAATATTTCTAGCTTTTCCAAAGGTGCCCCTCACCCCTCTTATAAAAGGGCACTCCTCCTTCTCATTTCTTCACAACTCTAAAGCCTTTTGGTTCGGCCAAACTCTGCCCAAATACTCTCCCAACATCCCTCACTACAACCTAGAGGCCTTAGTTTGATCAGAAAGCCAACCTAAGGAGCCCTTTTGATCAAATCAAAAGGAAGAACCCGAAGAAGAGGTAATGATTTCACCACCCTTTTCTAAGTTCATTTCTTCTCCCACTTCTTCTTCCTTTGTTCTTACCATTCTAAAATAATAACTCCAGTATCTCACATATACTGTGATGTTATTATAAGTATGGTACAACCATATTCAGTATTCTATCCACCCTTTGAATAACATGTCACCATACGTGCGTACGTACGGCTTACCGTCTCCACGTCGTGGTGTAATTGTTATTCAATATAATATTATTTGGATGGGTATAATAATGATGTGTAACTCATGTAAATAATAAATATAACATGTTAATGATTCTGTATATATGATATACCATCCATTTATATATTATTTTAATATCAAAAGAATGATATTGTCGCTCGTGCGTACGTACGGACTACCGTCTCCACGAACGCGATGAGATTCATTCTCCATCGTATCCACTCAATTATAATTATCATTTGATGATTTAAAAATGATGTTTAAGGACTGGATATCATTCTGGATATGAATAAGATACAACAACCATGGCTTATGTAACAAAACATATAAAAGAAAATGAGTAAGTTAACTCCCGAAACGACGATAATTCTAAGATATTATTAACAAATCAATGTTAAAAGATCATATATGATATCATATTAATATATACGATTCTTGTATAATTTAATAACAACTATTTCACCATTATACAGGAGGTTAACCTACCCCAACCAAGGAAAAGTACAAGGTAAGGGTTATTTCACAATCTCTTCATTATCCGAGGTTGTTTATACGTAATAATCTACTGGGATCTCTTTATCATCCACATCCATGTTTCTTAAAAATGTATTTCAAAACATATTTATTATTTACAATAATATGGGTTAAAGTCATTTATACCCTTTTTTGACTTTTTATAAGAGGTTTATAAAGGAATCTTTCCGTCGTTTTCAAAACAAGGTCCTTTTTAACCTTTTCGACAGAATTAAGGTAAGAATGTTTTTTTAACTTATACGGCGGGTGCGGATATTTTCCGCCGTTATAAAATCTTCAAAGCTTCCCTTACAAGATTATAAGAATATTTTCAAAGAAAATGTTTTATTTTATATGGATCTTAAATTATTTCAAAATAAAAGGAGATATTTCTCTAAAAAGTGTTTTGATTTCATCTATGTCAACATCCTTTGATGGATTTTAAGATTATTTGAAGTTGATTTATTATGATACAAAACTTCTATATTGTATTGAAGGTTTTGTGATATGTTTGACTGTGGATGTGCTATTTTTATACCATTCATAGTTTATGGTGAAATTATTGACATTTCGTATGCTAGTTTTAATACGAATGTTTATGTTATGTTTAAACCTTTTCATATGGGAATGCATTGGACTTAATAAGTGACGGGTGGAGCCCGCTATAGCTCCTCGATGCATCGGTAGGTCTCATGAGACAAACTAGTGTCTTGGCATAAGGCCTTGACAAAATCTTATTTGTAGTCTTGGCACGAGGCCTTGACTATGTGGTTATGATAGTCTGGCATTATGCATTCCAACATTATGAAAGTGGTTATTGATTTTTGCATGTGATTATTCGATTAGTAGAATATCCATGTGAATAAGTAAATGGAATTATTTCATTTTATTTATGCCATACCATGTTGAAAGTTCATGTTTGAAAGGTTTTTGTTTTATTTATACATTTCCTTAAAAGTTTATTCTTATTTATGAAAGTTTCCGCTATATTGTTATCCTTACTGGGCATTTGATCTCACCCCTTTTCTATGTTTCATTTTTCCCAGGAAGTGAAGAAGTAAGTTATGAATGACCTGCAGGGATATTATGTGGGGATATGAGTGTGGATTATGGAGACAATATGTTGTTGTAGTAGTTTTTCATTTTATGATGTAATGTAAAACCTATGAATATATCTAGTGTTTCCAAGGCTACTAAACCAATCGGTCTTTCGAGATTTGATCTTTCTTGTGATAATGCCAATGTTATCTAATAATGCACCGACTCTGGGTAACTGGGGTCGGGGCGTTACAGTTGGTATCAGAGGAAGTTTAGTACAAACCTTGGAAGCTAGATTTAGATAAACTCTGATTAGAGCACGTAGACCTAAGATGAACTTTGAGGATTAGTATAGAAGAACTTCCTAGAATTTTGGTATTGTAGAGATTTTGTGAGTTTTCCGAGCAATAAATCCCCATCTGGATACGAGCAGGTAGAGGCGGCTCTGGCACAGATGTACCTAGGGGTAAAACCCGAAAACACCGCTTTGAGCTAGACTCGAACGGGAACTGGTGCACGACAACGGGCCTTTCTGCACTCTTGGATACGACACTCCCGGGGGATATGCTTAGGATAACTCTCATTTTCTTTACAAATCATTATGAAGGTTTTATGAGTATATACTTCCTCAAAGAAAACATTTTTATGATTATGGATTATATCCATAAATAGTTCAATTTATGTTAAATGTTTTATAAGTATGGGATTATGTATTTTGATTCATAAACTGATCTAGTTTATGCCATTGTTTAGAAATGGCGCCCAGTAGAAGGAATGAGAACTCCAGAAATGCACATGATCCAAAGAGAAGGAAGGATCATATCTTTCATGGTCTTAAGCTAGAATTTATAAGAGAAATAGTCTCCCATGTATTATCATCATATGAAGAAATAATATCATGTGTTGATAAGATATGTAAAGAGTTTACTGAGTCCTATGGCTTTGAAGGGAAGCAAGAGAAGAAAAGGATGGAAGAGAGAAAGATGGATAAAGGGAAGAGGGAAAAGAAGAATTTTCCCATATGTGGTAACTGTGGAAAGAAACACCCTGGAACTTGCCTGAAAGGAATGGGAGTTTGTTATAAGTGTGGAGGAAAAGGGCACAAAGTACGTGACTGCAAGGGTAAGAAAATGGTTTCAAATGTACAATGCTTCATTTGCAAGGAGTTTGGACACTACGCGAACCTATGTCCCAGTCATCAGACTATGACACAAATGATGCTATTGGATAATAATCAAGTTATGATACTACCACAGATGAAAAGGAATGATTAGAGTTCTTATGTTGATTATGTCAGTTGAGTGTTGTATCAACAATGTACTTTTTATAATAATTATGGAGTATATAAGGATTGTACTGCAGTACTATTTCATTAAGGACTTGAGATTGTGTGGAACAAAGAAAAGTGACTCAATAGCAGGATAAATTTTTGGAAAATATATGGTTGAGAGAATGATAACCCATAATATAGTTCTGATACCGAGGTAGTGATTTTCGAATAATACATGATTATTTTGGAAAAAATATATTGGATATTCTTGACTACCTTGGAACTGATTAATGATTTGTATATTCCATCATTGTTGGGGTTTAAAACATTTTTGGATTGATGAAGTATATCCAGCATTCTATATGGAATAAGGGAGCATGAATGTAATTAATAAGGAATATGGTAATACATGATGAAGGTATTCATATGCTATTACGGGGTAAAAAGGATCTATATTATGTTTTCCTTCCTTATAAATGTTAGACTGTGAGTTTGGACAGAATTATTTTGGATAGTTCTAGTTTGGATTATTTTGGATTGCCATAAAAGGACAACCCGGAGGTCGGGCGGCAACCCGTCGCGTCCGGCAAGGCTGCGAGACTTGAACCCGCAGCCGAAGGGCGACAAGGGTGTATCACCTACCACTGTCCCACGAGATGTCCTAAATTAAATAATGCAGTTTTTATTAAAAGATCATCTAGATGAATTATAAATTCGTTTATTTTGGAACCCTATACGAATAGTGTAAATAGAATTTTTTTTACATTCTATTATCTTTTAGAGTGAAAGATGAGTTTGTGGTAGAAATTTATTAATGGATAAAACACTAATTATAAAGTAAGTATATCTCCTTATGATCTTAGCCAATCTCATAAATAAATTCCTCAATATTAAGAAAAGCAACTTTGAACAAAAATGTTTTCCTAGATGGTACCTTAAATCATCACTAATTTATGGCTTTGGGATTGTTGGCCTTTTTATATCCATGTTCTCTACCACTCTCCATCAGATAATTGATGGTTAGATTTTTCTTCCATATCCATATTTTCCTACATGGAACCCTAGTATGTGTTATTTTCGGTAATCTTCATACTTTCGACTCTTTATTTTAAATAGAGGCCTCATTAATTCATTTTTCGATGTGGGATTTCAACTAGGATATTTTGAAACGTCAAAAATGTGTTATCATAATACCCTATGTTTTGTTGAACCAATGGTATTTCAATTCATCATAGATTGATGAATTTAAGGAACTCAATTTTATACTTGTTTGTGATTGATGACCTCAATCACTACCTATAAATATTTACGTTTTTCCTCCGATTATATGTCTCCAATTTCCACCAATGTTCTCCTAATCGAGATCATAATTTGGTGGTGACCCTTTGATTTCTCTTTTCCTCATATTAAGACTAAATTTTAGTAACCCAAATTCCGATGTGGGTTTTCCCACAAATATATTTTCTACTTTAAACCTTTTACTTTCGAAGAACAATTTCAAATTGCGAGGATGCAATTTATTGAAGTGGGGGAGAATGTAACACCCCAAGATTTCATAGTGTGTTATTTCTTCAAAATAATTCAATAACTTGCACTACACGAAACACCGAGTTCAATTGCACCGTGACTTACCAAAAAAAAGCCATTAAAAGAGGTCATGAATAGTATTAACTAAATTTTAAACTTTATAATTTTAGAATCCATATTATGAGTTTCTTAGTCATAATGCAAGAACAGATTCATTTTCAGTATTGCACTTTTATCAACTTTTAGTGAAACCTTTTTAAATACAATATTTTAAACTTTTTGACTAAATGGAGACATCAAAAAATTTAAAATGAAACTTCCCAAGCTTCCACGGTACGCTATCCTTTGAATAATACAGTAGCGTGTGTTGTATGCAACTTCGAGTTTTAACACACACCACAATCGATCAAACTAGCCGTTATGAATAGTAATACCTAATTTTTGAAATTATATATATTTTATATTTCAAAATGGAATTCATTTTTGGATTCATAATAGCGAATTTAGCCTAAGGTGAAATTTTGGTACTTTTCGGATAACTTTCATATTTTGATGAATAGTGAAAATTACTAAATTTTAATTAAAAACAACTTTTTTAATCAAAATAATTAATAGTGATAAATTATGAATTTGAGTGGTTTTAAAGTATATTTAGAATATATTTTTACTATTTAATATAATTTTGGTCATTGGACATAATTTTACAATTAAACCGAACATAAACAAGTGTCAATCTTTTGATAGTTATTATCTCTTAAAAACACGCTTTTGGTTTTGACAGCGGGAATTAATTTTAAATTAATTTCTGTCACTTCTGTGTTTAGAATTTAGGAAAATGGATTCCATATTTGGAATCAGGATATTCAAATTGTGTAAATAGATAACTTTTATTTTTAGACATTTTGAATAATTACTGCGGTAAATATTTTATTTACCATGGTTAAGGGTAAATCCTGTAAATAAGGGTTAAAAAAATAATATTATAATAATACTAAATTACCCTAAAACGTGTCTTAACCCTATTGGTTGATATATGGTCGACCATGGGCATCTTTGGGTCGATTTTGGGACCCCATGGATCCACTTGTAAGTGATAATGACACTTTATATTAATTAAGTCAAAATGAATACAAAAATGACACAAGCATATATCTTTTAGCAAAACAATTGTTACATAGGGTTATATAAGTTGGATTTTAGATTATAAATATTCATTAGAAAGATACAAAGATTTCCTACATAATGATATTTTATTTATAATTTTTAGACATTAAATAAGTTATTTTATTTATGACACAATGATGATGCAGTAATTACTATAATAGTAAAAAATTAAAATAATTGATATTATAAATACCCAAATAAATATAATATGAAACTTTTAATGAATTAAACTAATTTTATAGGATAATATGATATATTAGTATTGATTTAATTTACTTTTTTCGAAGTAATCAATCTGTTATGAGTTTCACAAAAATCAACTATTGAATAGTGTCAAAATTGACATAAAAGAGTTCTTAAAACAAATATTATATTATTAATTGATATTAAATTCCTAAAAATCTAAGGTTCGGCCAAGAGACTTATATCATGATAGGTTCATCATTAATGTACCACTTGGGGGTCTCTTGGATGTATATAGTAAGTTTATTAACCATATTATATAAAAATACAAAGAGACATTGTAAAAGTGAAACTAATTAACTTAGAGTTAATACTTAAAGATAAGGTTAATATAAATACCCAAACCTGTCTAAATTCTATTAGTTGAGTGGTTGTCGACCTATCCCTACCATAGCCTTTGAATAGTCAACTTTGGAGCCATTGGAAATCGAATATGAATTTATTATAAATTAATATTTCTATCTTTTCCAAAGGTGCCCCTCACCCCTCTTATAAAAGGGCACTCCTCCTTCTCATTTCTTCACACCTCTAAAGCCTTTTGGTTCGGCCAAACTCTGCCCAAATACTCTCCCAACATCCCTCACTACAACCTAGAGGCCTTAGTTTGATCAGAAAGCCAACCTAAGGAGCCCTTTTGATCAAATCAAAAGGAAGAACCCGAAGAAGAGGTAATGATTTCACCACCCTTTTCTAAGTTCATTTCTTCTCCCACTTCTTCTTCCTTTGTTCTTACCATTCTAAAATAATAACTCCAGTATCTCACATATACTGTGATGTTATTATAAGTATGGTACTACCATATTCGGTATTCTATCCACCCTTTGAATAACATGTCACCATACGTGCGTACGTACGGCTTACCGTCTCCACGTCGTGGTGTAATTGTTATTCAATATAATATTATTTGGATGGGTATAATAATGATGTGTAACTCATGTAAATAATAAATATAACATGTTAATGATTCTGTATATATGATATAACATCCATTTATATATTATTTTAATATCAAAAGAATGATATTGTCGCTCGTGCGTACGCACGGACTACCGTCTCCACGAACGCGGTGAGATTCATTCTCCATCGTATCCACTCAAGTATAATTATCATTTGATGATTTAAAAATGATGTTTAAGGACTGGATATCATTCTGTATATGAATAAGATACAACAACCATGGCTTATGTAACAAAACATATAAAAGAAAATGAGTAAGTTAACTCCCGAAACGACGATAATTCTAAGATATTATTAACAAATAAATGTTAAAAGATCATATATGATATCATATTAATATATATGATTATTGTATAATTTAATAACAACTATTTCACCATTATAAAGGAGGTTAACCTACCCCAACAAAGGAAAAGTACAAGGTAAGGTTTATTTCACAATCTCTTCATTATCCGAGGTTGTTTATACGTAATAATCTACTGGGATCTCTTTATCATCCACATCCATGTTTCTTAAAAATGTATTTCAAAACATATTTATTATTTACAATAATATGTGTTAAAGTCATTTATACCCTTGTTTGACTTTTTATAAGAGGTTTATAAAGGAATCGTTCCGTCGTTTTCAAAACAAGGTCCTTTTTAACCTTTTCGACAGAATTAAGGTAAGAATGTTTTTTTTAACTTATACGGCAGGTGCGGCTATTTTCCGCCGTTATAAAATCTTCAAAGCTTCCCTTACAAGCTTATAAGAATATTTTCAAAGAAAATGTTTTATTTTATATGGATCTTAAATTATTTCAAAATAAAAGGAGATATTTCTCTAAAAAGTGTTTTGATTTCATCTATGTCAACATCCTTTGATGGATTTTAAGATTATTTGAAGTTGATTTATTATGATACAAAACTTCTATATTGTATTGAAGGTTTTGTGATATGTTTGACTATGGATGTGCTATTTTTATACCATTCATAGTTTATGGTGAAATTATTGACATTTCGTATGCTAGTTTTAATACGAATGTTTATGTTATGTTTAAACCTTTTCATATGGGAATGCATTGGACTTAATAATTGACGGGTGGAGCCCGCTATAGCTCATCGATGCATCGGTAGGTCTCATGAGACAAACTAGTGTCTTGGCACAAGGCCTTGACAAAATCTTATTTGTAGTCTTGGCACGAGGCCTTGACTATGTGGTTATGATAGTCTGGCATTATGCATTCCAACATTATGAAAGTGGTTATTGATTTTTGCATGTGATTATTCGATTAGTAGAATATCCATGTGAATAAGTAAATGGCATTATTTCATTTTATTTATGCCATACCATGTTGAAAGTTCATGTTTGAAAGGTTTTTGTTTTAGTTATACATTTCCTTAAAAGTTTATTCTTATTTATGAAAGTGTCCGCTATATTGTTATCCTTACTGGGAATTTGAGCTCACCCCTTTTCTATGTTTCATTTTTCCCAGGAAGTGAAGAAGTAAGTTATGAATGACCTGCAGGGATATTATGTGGGGATATGAGTGTGGATTATGGAGACAATATGTTGTTGTAGTAGTTTTTCATTTTATGATGTAATGTAAAACCTATGAATATATCTAGTGTTTCCAAGGCTACTAAACCAATCGGTCTTTCGAGATTTGATCTTTCTTGTGATCATGCCAATGTTATGTAATAATGCACCGACTCTGGGTAACTGGGGTCGGGGCGTTACACTTACAATCTAGTTAATCCCTCTTATAATGATTTATATGCCTCTGCTGTGTTTCTAAAATTTCATTACTAATTTCTAGGCCAAAAAATTGTGTACAGAATACCCATAACCATTTCCTATCAAGGGTTTTCAAATTCATTAAGTTATTCTTATTTTAATATGAAATTTCATTTATGTAATATTCAATCAATTATCGTGTTATTAAATGAGACTAAATATGTTAATATGTGTATGATATTTTTGGTAGACTTATGCATGTACATGATATGATTATGATTGGTGCACCCAGATAGTGATCTAATTCATTTGGTAATGTTTTAGTGTCTTGAGATGACATGATCATGTTTAATTTATTTTTCACATTCCCATGTTACAATTATGTTATCTCCCAATATCGTACCTTAATGTTAATATTTTTTATTTTCACCCCTTTTAATGTATCATTGATAATATTATTGTCTAACATGTAGTAAGTTATTCATGTTATCCCATGTTTATTACAGTGTCATATTTATTGATCAACACATTCTAATATATGTCCTCAGAATATCCTATTTATTTCAATGTATGATGGAATTTTGTAATCATGTAGGGAATGTTTTCAATAATGGTAATGTTCCCCCAATTTTATGTTCATTTCCAAGAGAATGATAAGATATATTTTTATCATATGGATGGTGAATATAATTAGTTGTAGACATTGATCATGAATATGAATCTTGAAGAAGATATCAAAGTTATTTGTTAGAAGAAAGTCCAAAAAAAATTTCATAAAATATAACTCTTTCTCTTTTTGATATAAAATAGTATGTAATTTCTTGTTTATCTAAAAAAAGATGTTGATCCCATCAATTCAATGGAGGAAAATTTCACATGTTTTTTACAATATTCCTCATTAAATTTCCATTAACCCAAATTTAGTGTTGACCTATACTTTGGTTGGTGAAAACCTAGTCTTGGATAATCTATAATGATCTGAGACATTGATATCTATGGGTAAATTTTCTACTACACCATTACTGTTGTAGTGGATATCCCAGAATCTAAGGGGCGTCAATGGGATAAGAAGCAACATGTGGAGTTTAAATATTGATTTTTATGGAAAATAATATGGTTGTATGAAATTTCAAAACCCCCATTTCAAATGTGTGAAAATAAGCACCCCATATATTTCATAAGGTGGATGATGAAATTATATTTGTTTGAAAAGGAAGGACACATAGCTGGAGATAGATGACTAGAGAAACCTAAAAATGAAATCGAAGAAAGGAATGCTCCAACCTACCCTCAACATGATTTCTAACTTTTTATCTACAAGAAACAGAGACACTATGTGAACCACAACACAAATATATGGGTTTTTAGAGCTAATCAATACTGACAACCTCTAAGGAAGTAACGATGGTCATATGCCATTACAACCACTAAGATGGATTATGATTACAATGTGGTGATATGTATTCTATTTATTTATTAAATAATAGAGAATTTGTTTTGTTTTATTGTTGTTACAAACATTTATTCATATAATGCAGTTTTTATAATATAATTCAAACAACACTACAATGCATGGAAGTAGGCCTATTTGTAAAAATGTAAAATTGGTACATTATTTCATACCCACTATATATATATCCTCCCCTATAAATATTTTTGTTTCGAACATACTATTGTACCTTTTTATAATCCATTTTGTAAAATTTTAAGTAATTATATGGAATGGATTGACAATCCCTTAATAGAGACCAAATAAATTTCTGTCAGAAGGAAATCACTCTTAGTAATGTGAATCATCCACTAGTTTTGTACAAATTCAAGGATGAGGATGAATATTATTCATCAATAACATCTTAATAATGGATATTATCACTCAAAAAGAAATTGTTTCTATCTAAAATTATTTATTCTATGAAAATGAACATCCTTAGAAAAATTCTTATTCTATTGAAAGATGTTGATGAGTTTCATGAAGAATTTATAGGCATTCCTCCTTTATGAGAGGTTAAATTTCCAATCATTCTTATACCTGGGGTGTTTCCTTTATCCAATACATCATATAAAATGTGTTTTTTGGATAAATATGATATTTGAATAAATAAACAAGAATTTGGAAAATGGTTCATATGCCTATGTGATTTACAATGGGGTGCACAGGTCATATTTTGAATGAAAAATAAGGGGTCAATGAACTATTTCATTGATTATTGTGAGCTTAAAAATATTGTGATAAATTACAAGTATCGACTTAAATAGATTTATTACATATTATAACAAATCCATTATTCACAATATATCTAGATTGTGTGCCATGGATTTGGGTATTATCAAGTAAGGGTAAAGAATGAGGATGTCACCATGACTCTTATTCTTATAAGATAGGAGCACTATGAGTTCCTAGTAATTCCATTAAGACTAACTTTTTCTCCAGAAATATGGATGGAATTTAACAATAGTGTTTATATAGTTTATCTTGAAACTTTTATTTATAGTCCTTACAGGTGATATTATAATATACTCCAACAGCAAGGAAGAGTATGGTAATAATATGAGCACTGTGATAAAGACATTATGAAAGTATAATTTTATGAAAATTACATAAATGAATGTTTTGTTTTAAGGAAGTCTCATTATTGGGGAATATTATCACATAAAATTTTTATACAAGAACACCCTTTAAAGATAGATGTAATTAATGGACATCCAAGGCCATTATATGTGAAAAAATATATAGAATCCATGGATTAGTTGGTTAATACCATATATTTGTGATAAATTTAAAACTATTATCAATCCCTCAAACTAATAGAAAGTGTAATGGGGCTATGGTTTTTTGAATGATGAATATGAAGTGATATTTATTGATGTTAAAAAATGGTATTATCACTGCACTTATTCACACGCAACCCACAAGAGGGGAAATGTTTATGTTATATAGTGATGCATCGAATAAGGGCATGGTATGTGTGTTAATGTAGACAGTTAATGTGATAGAATATGTCTAAAGTTAATTAATGTTCACAAATATAACTACCAAACACATTATCATGAGGAATTTTTTGATCATCATGTAGAAAATCTATCATAATTATCTCTTTAGGGAGAAATGTGAAATATATATGGATCGTTATATCCTCATGAATTTATTAACATAGAATGATCTGAATATACGCAAGTTAAGATGGTTTGATATGATTAAATAATATGATTTCTCAATAAACTATAATATGGGGAAATAAAATAATGTGGTAGATGATGTATGAAGAAGGATTAATCTGTTTTACCTTTGATAAGATTTGAGAATGATCTGATCTTTATAAACTTTAAATGGACTGACATGGGAATCATAAAAGATAAAAAATCATCAATCCTTTCACAAATTGTTTCTCATGCATACATTTTTGTGAAGATAATCAATTATCAAATAGATTGTGTGGAAATTTAGAAGAAAGTTGAAGATTTTTTAAAAAAAATATCCTCATAGTTCAATGTAAATGAAGAAGTAATTGTATGATTCAGGCCAAGGATATGTGTACCATCAAATACTAACATAATGAAGGAGATGTTGGATCATTAAAATATCTCAAACTTCTCTATCTATATAGGGATATTAATTATGTTTCTAGATCTCTGAAAGTATTATTGCTGGTATAATATGAAGAAGGATATTAAAGAATATTCAACTAGGTATCTATTTTTTGTATGACTAAATGATTTAAGGAAAATATAAAAGTGTATTATTCAACCATTATCCATACCTACATGGAAATGGTAAGACATATCAAAGGAAATTATCACTGGTCTTTTAAATAAATCAAGAGAAAATAATTCAAAATTTGATGTGGTTGTATTTTATACAATGATTTCTCACACTGTTTCAATTTGAGAGGAATTATTTCTCAATTGACTGTGAATTATATGTATTAGGGAAGTGTGGAGTCACCATGGAACACCATTATCAGTTGTATTTTATCATGATAAAAGATTAACATTTATGTTATTAAAAAACCCTCCAACATTAATAATTATGTATTTCTACTTTAACATGATTTACCACCCTCAAATTGATGGCCAATATAATTAGACTACCCTGAAATAGGAAAAAATGTTAATAGAATGCTCAATTTACTTTGAAGGAGGATGTGATAAAATCACCCACTGGTCGAGTTATCAATCAATAATAGTTTACACTAAGGAATAAAAATGGAACCATATGATTACCTTTATGGGATGAGGTTTAGAACACCTACATTTTGGGATGATGTTAATATAGGAAAAGTTCTTGGTCATGAAATGGTCTCAGAACTAGTGGAAAATATAATGACTATTCAACAACACATAAAATATTCATAGAGTTGAAAAATAGATATGATGAAAATAGTCGATGTGAACTAGATGTTTAGGTTAGAAATAAGGTATTCCTTTACATATATCTATTAATGAATGTTATGAGATTTCATTAGAAGGGATAGATTAGTCCAAGATACATTAGTAATACTGAGATCCATGATCACATTGAAGAGTTGGACTATCAACTATATCTTCAAACTAACCTATATGATGTTCATCATGTTTTACATGTGTCACTATAGAGGATTTACATACTATACACCTCACAAGTACTTAGTCTAGTGGTTGTACAATTGTAAAAATATAATTCATATGAGTAGAATCTGATAATAATATTAGATAATAGAATCAACGTTATTCAAAATAATAAAATAAATATACTAAAATTTCTATGGAGAAATCACAAGATTGAATATACAATGTGGGAACAAGAGGTGCTGATGAAACAAAGTTACCACCATATTTTCTAGTGTATGAAATGAAAATTCCTAGTGTGATATTTCTAATGGGGTGAAGATTGTAACAATCAAAAAAATAATAAATAAAGTATCTTGGTGATTTTATTAAATGTATAGTTTCATATTATGGTTAGATAAAAAACCTAAATTTACTTGGATTTATTATATCATGTCCTATTTAAAATATTATTCATAATTATAAATTTTGATAATACTGATGTTGGTCATTGATCATATCATTAGTAAAAATAATGGGTTTCAAAAAATCCATTAGACCCAAAAAATGATGTGATGGCCCACCCATTAGTATTGTACCCATGGAATCCCTTTTATCATAGCTTAAGAGTGATATAGAATCACACATATTTCACCATGACAAATATAATGTTGATATCCAACAATTAAAGTGTGAGTGAACCATTTATGAGAGATATTTAAGACCATCAGGATCATGGCCCAAACCATGTACACCAAACGACCAAATGAATGTATCACCATCACACAACTTATAATTAGGGATTTTATTGGGGTAATCATATGATTTGGGCCAAGACCCTAGTTATATGAATTTTTAGGTTGAATTCTCAATTAAATAATTATTTCATTTAAGACTTCTTATTATTATATTAAAAATGATATTGTTTTGATAAGACAAGAAATTATATTTTTGGGGAATATTTATCATCAATTTATAAATTCCTATATAATAATTATTATCTTTTTAAATAAAATGATAATGTCAAAATATATTATTATTAAATAATATTTATTTAGTGTAGTTGATAATATAAATGTATGATGTCAAAATAATTTTTATAACAATTTGAAAATTTTTATCATAAAAAAAACAGACATTTATCATAAAATAAAAATAATAATTTTAGAGGCAATACTAAAATATAGATAACGTTATTTTTATAAAATAGATATTATTTTTTAATCATAATTTTGATATTATCAAACAGTGATTTTCTTGTAATTTTACGAGACATCCGAATTTTATGTTAAAAAATAAATAATTTATAAATATTTGGTGTGTATTAAAAAGACCTAAAAACACAAAAATAATTAATATATTATATAATAATTATAAATTACAAAATAAATTTTACACCTTTAAATTATTTCTCTTTTATTTTTATTTTATTAATTTTATAAATCCTTTATGATTCTTCCAAACCCTGTAATATATTTCAAGGTTTTAAAATCAATTCTTTAAGAACATGACACACTTCCACATCCATGTGGACAATTTTTTAATTAGTTCGTCCCTCTATCTTTTAAAATAATTAAATATAAATTCATTTTGAAAAATCCATTTGTAAAATCCATAATAAGGTTTGTTGTAGTGATTAAGTTATTATATAGAGTCCAACACCAATGTTTTTGAAATAATAAATAAATGCTAAATATTTTCCTATATAAACCCATCATAGATTCCATTAATCTTAAAATAAAAAACATGTTAAATATCCTTAATCTTTGATAACATCTCTAGAGTCCTCCCATTGTTCCCCAAATCTCTCCATAAGCTCGTCCCAAGCTTTCGGAATTTCCTTCTATAGGTAAGAGATCCCCCCCCCCTCTTCTCTTTTTTAAAGTATCACCTTTATCCTAATCATATTAACTATAATTCCTAATATTAGGATATATTAGTACATATCCCCTTACTATAATTATAATTTATAATTAATTTTATACCCATTTTCACTCATTAACCCCTCCCCTGAAATTTTATGTTCCATCATTTTCTACTGAGACATCACATTAGTTTTTTTATGCCAAACAATTTCTTAGTGAATACAAATTCCCATTTTCTATCTTGGATGTTAAAATTTGTGAACATATAAATATTTTTTGTTGAAAAAATGAATTTAATCCACAATATATTAACACAAAATTAAATTTGATGTAATATATTCTTAATCACATGATATATACGGAACACTTATCCATGTACACAATATGATTATGTTGCTTGTCCCTAGATAGGTCTCTAATGCATTGGGTATTGTTTTACTATCATGATATTCCATTTATGGCGTGTGGGATGATATCCTAAGAACATTATATTATGATTTATTCTTTTTTACCTTGACATGTTTCTATTATTTCATGATTAAATTTTTTTCAACGTTCCATTGTTACCAAAATGATATCATGATATATCATGCCTCAATGTTCACATTTATGATTATCACCCATTTCAGGACACATTGTTTTGAAAATAATCTAAAATATAAAAAAATTCATCATTTATTCAATTTTTATTCCCTTAATGGGATTTATAATTCACCCCATTATTAATTATTTCCGCAGGTTATCCCATGTAGTTTTTTGTACGATTGAATATAATTACCAGGTAAAAGAAGTTTTCAATAATAGAAAGGTACCCCTTATTTTACATTTTTATGTAATGTAATGAATTAAAAAAACATATAAATATCTTGGTTCTAGTTTTATTATGTAAAATATTATATAATAAATCATGAATTAATGTGTAAGAAAGACAAGGGTTGTCATAACAACAGTACCTATTATTCAGAAACTCTGTTTTGGTTTCTATCTAAATCATTTATTTTATGGTTCATTATAAAAACTATTAAATCTATGATTTTTTTGGGGGGGTAATTAAAAAATACATCTAGTTACATATTTCAAAAAGCAATAATAATTTCATGTTTGGGGAAGAGAGGATCAGGGTGTCGTTGTAAATATTAGAAAGGGACACACATGGATTTTTTTAAAATGATTAAAATATATTAATGTCTTACTGAAGAAACAATGGCTTTTAAATGGAACATTTTATATGGTGAGATGATATGGCATCTAAATATGGAATCCAATAGAATTTAATAATTTTTTTTGTCATTTTAACCATTATCACTCTAGTTTCACTCTCTATAAACAATTATTAACCTTAACCGTTGTATTAGATTTTTATTGTTCTTATAATTTATTTTGACCAAATATTTTTGACATTAATACCAGATATTTATTTTTCTAATTAAAAATATGGAACACATTTTATTAAATTAAATTAATATCCTTTTTATAATCTAATTAAAAATTAATCCCACAGAACATGACTAAATATAATTGTTCAGAAAAATGTTTTTTTAATTATAAATGGTTTTTATTAAAAATAAAGAATAAAATTGATTCAAATTAAATCAAATGAATTATTCATAATATAAATGAACTAATTTTATAATTAATACGTTTTATAAAACTGAAAAAAATACATTATTGATATAAATGGATAAAATATAATAAAAATATGTATATTCACTGTTAAATGAAAAATAATTGTTTTAAAAAATTAACATTACTTATACTAGGATAATTATGGAATGTTGAATTAAAATATGAATTAAATTTGTTGAAAGTAAAATGTGTAACATTTTAAATTTTATTTTTTTAAAAAAATAATGTATGAACACACAATCAGGTTTAATTTAATTTTTTTCATTTGACTGAAAATTTATAGATTATTTTTAAAATGAATATAACACTATAATATATATATATAATTAATATTATTCATAAATTAAAATTTTCAACTTAACATTAATTGGGATGTAATAATAAATCACCCTCCTTTATGTAAAAACTTATAATTTGGTATTGTTTCGTTCTGAACCCATTAAATAAAAAACATACCTTAATAATAGATAAGGGGTTCATGAATCATACCTAAGACATAGGAAACATGAGTCTAGATACACATATTAACATGAAATTATTGAATGTTTCATTTTCAACGATTTGGTATATAATTAATCCATAGTATATTTAATATAAATAGACATAACAATAGTTTAAAATTATAAAAAAAAATCTTTATGAAGTTTTAATTGGTATAAAAATAGTTTAATTGAGAATATGGAACTATATTTCTTAATTATTTATGGAACATTGGCTATCAAAACCTACTAAAAATGAATGAATCACCACCACCTTGAGATCTTCATTATGTGTTCCCATACTCATCAATTGTGTTATTGATAGATTCACGAAAACATATTTATCTTCATCTCTACTAATAGTAATTATATTATTGCTATTTTTTGATCCAATCAACACATCTCTCATCAAAGAAAAAAAAATAAAAAAAATAAAATCTAAAAAACATTGATCATACCACATTTCCCATAATTAGATATTATAACTAAAAATTGAAACATATTCCCAAGACCAAAACATTATGTGTCTTTATAGATTATCTACATTAAATCTCTATTACAAAACAATTATTTATTTTCACATGTATTATTATACACACATGATTTCATCCTAGCTATATTCCTTTATGTAATTTCATAAGGAAATGATGAAACATAATGAGTGAAGTCAAATGATGAATAATTTAAAATTATTATTAATTATTATGGGGTTATAAAGACCCTTGATATTCTAAATTAACAATACATATCATTTTCAAAATACATAGAAACATTAAAAAAAGATGCCAAAAGACCATATAAGTCTAGTGACTTTGAAAACATGAAAACATAAACATCATAACATAAGTGATATATATTATCTCTCACTAAACTCTTTATGACTTCATAGACACAGCATACATAATACATATATTCATAACCTGGGGAAAGAAAAATAAAAATGGTTGAGATTAAATTCCCAGTAAGGGTATACAAGGTATAGATGAAATAGTAAGAATAAGAATAATGTTATGAGATCATGATCAGAACATTTGAATATCATTCCAAGAATATCATAAGATCATAAACATGAATCATGGAAAAAACCTTGCACTTTATAAGTAATCAATCATAAATAAATTAAGAACATAAATGATAAAACTATAAAATAATAATAATACATGTAATTGTTTAATAAAGATAATAATAATTAATGATTTCTATATTAGTAAAGGAATTGCATCCAAGGCCATATTAGTGGAAAATATCTATTGCTAAACTAGTTTCACACCCTGATCCAACCCTGTATTACTAAACCAAGTGCACTCATCGTTCCATCCTTGTATTAGATAATTGATTTCACTCCTCGTTCCTTCCCTCTAATACTGAACTAAGTTCATTTTCTATTTCATCCATGCATATATTAAAAGAAATAAATAATTACCTATTCCAGTGGGGGAGATATAGGTCCCACCGATCTCATAATGAAATCATGGATACATGTGAAGGAAGATGATTAAAAATCATATCGTAACCCATGAAATGAAATAGGTATCATAAACACGTAATCATATCATAACACATAGAAACTTGTGTGAGTTTGATAATTATTTATTCAAAATCATAACCCATGAAATTTAATGGGCTTCAATTTCATATAACTTTTGGAAAATAATGAGGTGTCATTAGAATCATGAAAACATTTTAAAAACCATTTATAAGAAAACATATGAAATAATTGTGAAATTTTTTTAAAATCAATTTTAAATGAAAATAAATTGAAATATTATAAATAAATCATTAAAATTTTTAAAACCATTTTAAAAATATATATAATTTTAAAAATATTTCTTTCAAAATAGTTTTGAAAAAATTTAATGTCATCATTAATAACAGAAAAAAATTTTGAAAAATCCTTTTCATTTAAAAACACATAAAAAATAATGAATATCTATAATTTGAGGAAAAATTAATTTAAAGAAGGATAAAAATTTATTAAATTAAAGGAAACCTCAAGGGGAATTTCATTCATGGTAGTGGTTAAATCAATACATGTCTTAGAAGGAATAAAGTACATTCTATTTTTTTAATGTTAAATGGGTAGAAACATTTATTATTCTCAAAGATACCAAAATATTCCATTGAAAACATTTTTTATAGAAACAAATGCCAAAATTTATTTTCAATATTATATAAGAATAATATAATATTCATGGAAACGCTTTCTAGAAAACATGGTTTTTATGGAAAAGATATTTTTGACCAAAGAAATGGTAAATTCAGGAATTCATAAAAAAACATTCCTAACCCTATTATGTAAAAAAGGCTAGAAATAAGGTACCAATAAATTAATATTTTTTGAGTAAAATTTTTATAATAAAATGTTTTAATTTTACTAAGATATTGATCATAATATTTCATCGAAGGAAGCATATATATAAAGAATCTCGAAAAGCAATGATATTTTTTCTGTAAACTCTTACCACTCTAAAACATCGAACCATACTACCCATGTAAGAAAAATGAAATTACATGAATCATAAAAATTAATGAATATAATGAGATTCATGATATATAATTTTAATTGATGTATATACACCTCTTTTAAAAATATAGGTGGGTAACATGTCTTGTGTCTCAAAAAAAGAAAATTGAGACAAAATTATGTTACTGATTTGGAATATTTTGAAATGTATACCCCAATAAAGAACAATAATGGAATTAATATATAAATTCCAATAATATTAAGTAATATAATCATTGAATAAATCTGTGTGTAGTAATATACCACACAAATAGAACGGGTGGTGAATAAAGCATGTATCTCATGAAAATAAAAAGTGACATTAATTTCCCTTACCATGTGTATTAACTCTCATTGTAATCATACAAAACTTCAGTATAATAAATATAAGTTTATTATAAAACTATCAAATAACTAGATTATTATCTATAATAACTTATATTTTTTATTATGACTTTATATTTACGGATTTTTAAATAATCAATGTTACAGTTTCACTTAGGTTCGTATCCACTTTGTTCATTTAATGTGTCTTATTTTGTTATATAATTGGTACTTATACTTATATCATTATTTATATAATTTAATAAATGTTATAAATATAATGTATTTTTTATATTCTTATTATAATAATTTATAGAATATAGAATTATGAAATGGAATCCACTGTTCATTGAGATGGTAGGTCATACGTACGCATGAACATTGTTTACATTTAATAGGCTTATTGAATGAAAGTATGTAAATGAAATATATTTATATATGTGTATATATATCATTATTACAGTAAAATTATTATATCATATATGTCATATAAGTTCACTAAACCCATCCTTTGTACATTACATGTAGTGTGTGAAGAAATCACATCGCATGGAGGGGGAAGTAGTCCACATTTCCCCAAACGAAATTATCATATTTACAAAAAAATGTAAGTATAATTATCTATGTTCTAAATTAATTAAATTAGATTAAATACATAAAATATATAATATTTGTCTTGTTTTTGATGTCTCAGACCCAGATTCCACTTAATAGGTTCCCCGAGCCCAGAGTACCACATAACCTTAAGTGCATCTCCCCAAACGCCTGAGGTTTCCAACTAAGAGTGAGGTCCTAGGTTGTGTCGATGGGGATATTATACCCTCATTACCATAGTTTTACACATTTGGTAGATATAAACATAGGTAAATATTTTAATAAATATAAGTAAATAGAGTGATTAGGTAAAATATAGGAAAAGAATAAAAATAGACAAGGATAACAATAACAGAATCAACTGGAATAATTGATGATGATATGTAAAGTAACAAGAAAACTGTACAGCATGTATACAAGAGAGAAGTCATAACATGTTCCATAAAATTATAAAAGAAATTAAAATACTATCATTGGCATCATGGGCTTTGTCTCTTTCATCTTATATCAAGATCCATCGAAACACAAAAAAAAATAAACTACTTGAAGACGTATTCTTCCCTTTATCAAAACCTAAAATCATGTAATCTACCCTTGGTAAAAAAATTGAACCTAGAGAGGGTGTGATATAAATTTTAGTGGGCCACCACCAATGTTTTCTATAATATTCATCATGTGTAATTGAAATGTGATAGTGTTCAAGAAATCGTATATAATATAAAGCAGTTCAATGTAAATAAATACTCAAGTACCTAGTTCTTCCCTCAACTAGTGTAGGAACATGTAACTATATAATTATTTGATTGTTACTAGTTTATAAATAAGTCACATATTTTCAATTGTGATGGTCTAAAGATGCAATAATGGAATATGTAAAGATATTTAATAATTAAGTTCCAAGGTAATAACCAAGGAAACATAGAACTCAAGGGTCTCTAACTCCATAATAACTATAGCCTAGCTAAGCATAAGAGTATAATCCAAGGATCATATTAGAAATAATTCCACAATATGTTTCCTACCGAGTTCAATGAGTCCATCCAAGGTAAAATGAGGCTATTCAATGAATGGGCCCAATGGGAAATAACCATGGAACCTAATTTTCAATGATAAATCTAAGGAGTTTAGTAAAAGAATCCTATAATATTTTTGAAGAGATCCTATGGTGTAATAAAAGGATTCAAATGTTAGGAAAAGATCAAGATCTAGATGTGTCTCATCCAATGAAATCTACATCCTAGAATTAAAATAGGGTTTCAGAGTGCTCATGGAATTCCCTATAGAATCCAAGGTGAGATTGAGTGAGGACACTTCTATTAGATAATTATTTCTTATAATATTTAATAAGGTTTAATCCATTATCATTCATTAGTTTGAAAAGGTTAATTGAGAATGAAACCATTTAATGAAGTTATAATAAGTCATTAAGTCCATTTGGTTCAAGCCACGTCTTTTTTAATGTGATAAGGAATAGTATCATGTAACCAATAATTTAATCCTTTTATTAAATTTAAAATAATAAAATTTCACTCCTCTACCATTCATTAACATCATAATGGGTTCTAGAAACATGAATCCTGGTATTCAAATACATTAAATAACGACAAGTCATAAAATTAATATACATTCCAATTTCTATTTCACATATAATTAACAAATTAAAGAACATACCATAAATGTGTCTATTAGTGATAATACATGTTACTTTCCATTATTCAATCAAAATTTTAAAATAAACTTTTTAATATAGAAAATATTACCCTTAGAACGTTCAATCTAAGGAATTCTCGAACATCATCTCAAACATGTCCAAAACCTAAAACGACAATTATGGGTAAATATCCTACATGGGATGGATGGAGTTCTGGGTGTTACCATTAAAAACTAATCATATATTTTGAAAGATCATAACCATATGGTTCAAATAATTATAATCATGGAATTTGAATTCAGAAAATGGATCTCGTTGAAATTGGTGGCCCCATAAGACAATTCCAAAATTAATGAACATGAGGGATGAGATATAGAAAAACAAAATTAGGCATGTACGACTATCTTCCTCTAGCATTGGACTTTGATATGTCTTGGAATATAGTATATCTATGAAAAAGGAAAAAAAATCTGACACATCAATAACTTTTTCAACATCATGAGTGACGAGTAACAGCTCAAATAGAATCAATTACTTACAATTGTCCATCCAAATTAACAAACAGAAGCTCATATAGGTCTGGGATGAAGGACATCTATTTATCCCTAGATTATGCATTAATGAAGCTCAAAAATTAGGGGAACGAAGTCTAATCCAACTGGAAATCATATTAGTAAATAATTAAGGCATAAATTAGATCATTGAGGGTAAAATGTAAAATTACCCACAATTTATCCTATTAATGGTTGGTCCATACGGTTTTTTAAACCGTCCGACAACCATGAATGGGTTCTTAGAGAAGATGGGGCACTCACATGGTTAGGCCGCATGGTTTGGAAAAAAAATTTCCAACCATGTGGTAAGCCTCTGTCTAAAAATGAATGTCACCTATACGGTTTTCTATAATCGTGCGGCCTCCCTGCATGGTTTACTATAAACCATGTTCTAGAAATATTTCTCTCAAAATGATGTCTTCCATAATCTAAACAATCCATAGACCCCCTAGAAACCTTTTCTATCTCAGTAGGAATCCTTGTTATGTCCAAAAAAAATAATTAGACCAATATGTAAAGGATTCATAACTGAGTGGACAAAAGGGTTCTTACAATCTTACCATATAATGTAAATAATCCCTGAGATCAACTTCCATGTGTGGTGAAAATTGTCTGAGAACAACTCTCTCCACATGGAATGTATTCTTGACTCATGTCTTCAAGTCTGGTCATGAACATGATCATAATGTTATAGCTCTCATACTAGTGGGACAAAAAACTCTCGAAATAACTTTGTGCTTCAGTCAATGATTCAAACTAGATACTCCTCAATGTTAGAAATGGAGTCTTTCTCAACATTTTCGGAATTAGAAATATGAGATGAGTTGGAATGGTATTGTTGATGCTTAGAAATGTGGAATCCATCATGCATGGTGCGGTACCTCAATGGTAATAACAACCGATAGGCTACCAGCCCTAATTTCTCAGGAATTCCAAACATCCATACATAATGTGGAAATAGAATCCATTGTTTTGTAACTTCATATTCCCTTGCCTTGGTGATACTCAAAGGAAAACTTGATCCATGACCTGGAACTCTATATGTAATCAAATCAGGTCAACATAAGATTTATGTCAACATTAAGAAGTACTCATATGTATTCTGGTAAGCTGAACCTCCTCCAATGTCTCATGAAAAAGAAGAGGACCTAGAAGGTTTGTGTTACTTTCCACTATCCAACATAAGGGTGAACCAAAAGGCCTACCATATAATTGCTCAAAAGGATCCATCTAAATTTTCATTTGAAATATGTTATTATAGGATTACTAAATTAGAGGGATATGATTCTCCTAAGAACCTCTAAAATCAAGGAAAAATGCATAGATAATTTTCACTAGGGATAGTACTATCCATTCAGAATGTCCATCGGTATGAGGGTGAAAAGTTGTTCATATATGAACCTATGTTCACATATACTTATACAGTCCCTATAAGAACTATTATTCTAAAAAAAGTATCCCTATCAAAAATGATAGTACAAGGAACCCCATGTAGTTAGATGATCTAAAAACATACAATATTTGTAGCTCATCAAATGAGAAAGTCTCCAAAAAATAAATGAAGTGGCCCATGTTCGTTATTCTATAAATCACAATTCATAAAATGTATCTATTATAGGTGACCTAGGTAACCTCACTATAATGTCCATGGAAAATTCATTACATTTCCATTCCAAGACAAGAAGCATATGTAACAATCTTGTAGGTCTCTAGTGCTCCACCATCACCTGTTGATAGGTGGACACCTTGTGATAAAGACTTCAATCTAATGTTTCATCCCATTCCACCAACACTGGAATCACATATGTCGATATATCATAGAGATTCCTAGAAGAACTAACCACTAAGAAGTGTGGGACACTCGTATCGACTCCTCTCTCATATCTGTAAGAACCCAGACCTGTCCATGTTTGAAAAGGATTTTGTCTCTTTCCACAAACCAATCTAGATTTAGGTTATCTCATGATATACTATCACAAAGAAAAAATCCATTTGGATTTGAAAATTGTATACCCTTCACCTTATCATGGAGGGAAAATGTGGCTGTCAAATATGAGAGGTAATACTACTCATGAATATCATTAATATCCACATGAGGCTCATAAACTAGGGTCATTAACTTCCATTCATAACTAACTTCTAGTATGGCATGTGCCTGTGTTTTCTGACATAGCGCATCTGTAACTATATTACCCTTCCCAATCATATCGGGAATATCAAAATCAAAGGATTGTAGATATTCAACCAATATCCATTGTTTTAGGTTCATGTCATGATGTGTATATATATATATATATTTGAGGATTATGTGGGCTTTTTACACCCCAAATTATTCACTTTAGAGATAGTGTCCCCATAAACAAAAGGCATGGACAAGTGAAGCTTTATCAAGGTCATGTGTCAGGTAGTTTCTATCATGATTCCTCAACTGGTGAGATCCATAAACAACAAATCTATCATCTTACATCAGTGCTTATCCTATGTCAATACCTTACCCATCACATAAAATCGTATAACCTCTTCCAAGATCTGGCTGAATCATAATTGGTTTTTAGAGAAGCCTCTATTTCAGCTTTTGAAAGGATTTCTCATATTCTTCTAACCACAATAAATTAACACCCATATTTGTAAGACTGGATATAGGTGAATCAGGGATTGATAAGTCCTTTATGAAATTCCTTTAATATCAAGTTATCCCCAAGAAACTCTTTATAGTAAACATGTTCTTGGGATACTCTCATGAAACTACATCATTAACCTTTTTTGGGTAAACATATACTTCTAATTCCTATATGGTGTGACCATATAAGTGAACGTTTTTGATCCAAAAGTGTAACTTAACAATCTTATAATAATTATTATTCTCTCTCAATGGAATTGGAAAAATCTCATGAATATTGGAATGGTCATTATGAGTATGAGAATAAACTATGATTTACTCCATAAATACCATGACAAAATAATTGATATAGGGATTGAAAGACATATTCATTAAATCCAAAAAAACTGCTAGTGCAGTCATAATACTGAACAACATAGCAAGGTACTCATACAGACCTTACATGCTACAAAAAATTGTATAAAGTGTGTTTTATGTCCTGAATCACAACTTCTGATAACCCAGTCTCATGTTAATATTAGAGAATATTTTATCTCCTCAGAGTTGGTCGTATATATTATCTATTTGAGGTTGTGGATATTGGTTCTTGACCAAAAGATGGTTCAAAAATATTTACTCCATGCATAGATGTAGTTTTCCATCCCCCTACATAGAAAAAAGCATGGGCTTACCCAAAGAGGATATAATGGGCAGTATAAAGGATTTGTCCTCTATATCCTATAATTACCACTTGAGCCCCTGAATCTATGTATCATCCATCATGTACACTAGAATTGACACTTGAGATGCTCCATAAACAAGATATACCATTATCATTATCTCCTTATGAGAAGTTATGATACAAAATTCATCTAGAAAGTCATCCCTATAATAATTCACTACCGGAGGGAAATCAGTTTGATTAAACCCTAATCCTCCATGAATATATTTTCAATATGACTGGTTACCCCACCTATCCTATGATGTTATGGTCCATCTCTACCAGCATAGACATCCCAATCACCCTTATATATATAATTGATGCCCTCTAATGATGTTAATGATACCCTATGGTTTTAGAAGTATACAGAATAATGATACTGAACCAACCAATTCATCATGAGAATGGCACTGAATTCTTTCATCCCAAGAATGATCAGGTTCTATATGAAAGGGTAACTACCTACCTCAAGAGGACATTCCCAAAAATTTTATATTTCCTCTGATCGCACTCCTAATAATGTATTTGTGGTCATTAAAACTTAATAACACTATATCGCCAATATGAGACTCTCCATCATTGATACATAGATAAAAGATGTCAATGAACCAATTTTAAATAAATAATATACTATTGTAGATTCCACTATAATGGTACCTCGTACTGTAGATAGTCTTCCGACCTAATTCTCATGTATTAGTTATAGTGCATGCAACTAGCCTACCCCATCACCATGTTAAATAGATAGACTACCAAAATCAATACCTATATGGTGGCATTGATGGTGTTTATGAGATTGGATACTATTTACATGACTTCCTCCTCATCCTTTCTTATCAGTGTTATTCCAACTCCCAACCTGATGTGGTAAAAAAGAACCAACTCCTAATAGTGGAGTGGCACAGATCATTTTCCAGTTGAAGTTGGTTAAAAGGTCTCATAGATCCTAAAAGTATTCCCTATATACCCCAAATATCTTCACTCTATTTGGATTATATCACACTAAGACATTAGATTACCCCATCATCTACATTGATGACACACTGTGGATCTATCAAGATAGGTAATCTAGTTTTCATTTCCTTGAAGATAAACCATGAGGGGACATTTCTTACCATCGGGTGAACTCTTGTCCTACTATATCACTGATCCTCTATACTTGGTGTTATTTCCTCCCCTAATGTTGAGCTATGTGACAAAAACTTGATTGATTATTTTAGATAAAGTGGGAAAAAGAAAGACATTCACCTATGTATGGATGGCATAGACATTCCCATCCTCAAAATGTCTACCACGTGAAATATCATCATCGTCTAGAAGTGGTCCAAATCACAGTAACTCAATGAAACACACTAAATATTCATAAAATAACCTAGAAACCTTATTGAGATGCATGAAGTCTCTTTATATATCATCTATTAGTATTTGAAGAAATAAATGGTCATAGAAAGTAGTCTGGAAGTCAGCCCATACCATGATGTGATGGCGATCAGACTGGGTAACCACATCTCACCAATGCTTGGCCGAATCCCGAAGCATACATGTGGAAAGAATGATCATCCTTTTTGGAGACGTATCTATATTATCAATGATATATTTGGTGTCCTTTATCCAAGAATCACCATCCTATGGACTACCATTCGCTGAGAAAGTATGGGGATTATTCTACTAGATCTTGCGAGTCAGATCATCCCTCATAGGTGAAACTCATGGACCACAATTCATTTTCTACATAAATTTGTGGAATCTATCAAGAAAATGGGAATCAATGCCTAGATTATGTACACCAGGAAGCACCTCATGTGTCACACCTAGTGGTAAGACTGGTGACTCAAGGCCCACCATGTACGAAGCATGGTCATCGCCACTCTCTTGTGGTAAGAAATACAAATTTTTTGGGGTAATTGATCTTATGATGCAATGAAAAATCCGTATAATATGAATTAAGAATATACATAGTTACACTTACTGAACATAAACATACAAAACTCACTGCCTTAGGCATACTACCCCAATTACCCATATAAATGATAAGGTATTGGTAAATTCTCATGTATAAGTTTCATTTCATTTAAAATTTAGTTACCTGCTTCATTCCTTTACCTTTCATAAAAATGAAAATGTGGGATACAGTTGTGTAAAAATTTCATTTTAGATTAAATTTTTCACTTTTTGATTGATATTAAATCACATTGAATCTGAATCCATACACCTTATCACTAAAAACAACACCCATTTATTTATATCATAATGGATTAAATCAGTAAATTATTCATCCCATCCCACGATGGCCCAGGCACCTCATGAATTTAAATATTAAATCACTCAATTGAAAAAAAGAATAATAAAATAGTAATTTATATTTCATAACATCACTATACAATCACATGTATATCAAGATATGTAATGTAGTGAAATGTACCTATTTTGCACGGAAATATGCCTGACATGAGAAATCTAGGTTCTTATAATGATGCTTTTAACAATTATCATCACCCTCATATCATCCAACCAATAATGAAATTGAATCACAATGATAAGAATATTCAAAAACACCACATAACATGTGATTCACCCAATGGTGAAAATATATCAACTATAATAAAAAAATAAGAATAATAATTATATTTCAGGAAACTCATATTTTACCATGAACATGGGTTCATAAAGACCAATCGTGACTTATGAACAAGTTATAAGAATTCATAATATTTAATATATCGTATCAAAATAATAATGAAATAAATTAAGCTACTCTGATACCATATTGTGAGGTCCTGGACACATATTCCACATAATAGTTACCCCAATCATGGAGGGCCTCATGAGCTTAAGCACCTCTCCCAAAACTCCAGAAGTAGCCCAACAGTAGTGAAGGCCCAGGGTTTCACTATGGGGGGACTATTCCCTCATTACCAAGAGTGTATCATAGCAGATAAATATAAATATTGGTAAGAATAAGAATGAATATAACTAAATATATAGTAGAGCAGAAAAAGAGACAACAATAATAATAATACAAGGATAACAATAACCTAATTGACTAGAATAACTAATGATGATATGTAATGTCACTAGAAAATTGGAAAATCTAGATACAATAAATAATTTATAACATGTTCCCAAATAGTATAAAATAAATCAACAGAATATCCCAAGAATCTCGATCTATGAATCGATCATCTACTATCATGCTCCATCCTAACACAATAAGTAATCAACTATTCTAAGTTTTGTGCTTCCCTATATCAACACCTCCAATAAATTAATCTACCCCCAGTTCCAAACGGTGCCCAGAGAGGGTGTGAGATGAATCTTAGTGGGTCACCACCCACTGTTTCAATAACATCCAACTCATGTAATGAAAATGTAACAATGTGAAAGAATACATATATAATGTAAATCATTTCAATGTAACAAAATACCCATGTTAATGATCCATCCCTCAGATGCTATCTAAACATGTAATACATTCATTATTTGATTGTCACCAATTTATAAATAAGTAACATATTAACAATAGTGAAGGTATCAAGATGTAATGAGTCAAACTATAATGATATTTAATAATTATGTTATAACTTAATAACAAATGAAACATAGAGGTAAAGGGTCACCAAATCAATTATAAATTTATCCTAGTTATGGTTAAGATTGTAATCCATGGAGAATAGTCCAAGGAAATCAAAAATTAGATGCCTATTGAGGCCAAAGAGTTTATCTACGATATAATGGGGATATGTAATGACTGGGCCCGATGGGAGTTAACAATGTCGCCTACTAGTCAATTCTGGATCCAAGGAGTTTATCCAAGTAATCTGGTAATAATATAAAAGGGATCCTATGGTGTTTTACTGGTCATCCAAAGATAGAAAAATATTAATATCCAAGTGGGTCTCAACTAAATAAAACTGCATCATTGAATCAAAATCATATTATCAAGTGCTCAAGGAATTCCCTATGGTATCCAAAGATTGAATGAGTCAAGAAACTCTTATTTGATAAAGTTTTCAAATAATGTTTTATAAGGTTCAATCCATTACGTTTCATTAGATTGATAAGGCTAATTGACCATGCATCTTTTTAATCATGTATTAATTAATAAAATTTTCAATCTGGTACAAGTCATTCCTTTCATTAGCGTGACAAGGAAAAGTAGAATATAACAATTAAATTAATTCATTTAAAGAATTCTAAATAATCAAGGTCCACTCCACGACCATCCATTAACATGGTAAGGGGTTATATCTACATGAAACATGATATTCTATTACATTTAAAAACAAAAATTCATATACTTAGTGTCCTTTCGTATTTTCATTTCACATTTCATTTTTTAATTGAAGCACCTACCTTATATGGGTTAAGTGGTGACCATGCATGGTACTTCCCAATAGGAAATTAAAAATTTAAAAACAATCCATTTAATATTTAGAATCTTACCCATAGATTGTTCAAGCCAAGTTATGCCCGAACAGCGGCTCAAAAGTATCAAAACTCTAAAAACAATTATGGAAAAATATCCTATATGGGATGGATGGAGTTGTAGGCATAACCACTAAAAACTAATCACATATTAGGAAAGATCATAACCATGTGGTTCTAATGATTATAAGAATCTAATATAAATTTAGTATACGGAACCAGATGAAATCAGCATACCCCACACTATAATTCTATAATCTACAAACATGATAGATGAGTTGTAGACCACCACCCTTAGTCTTGTATTACTCTCCTCCTCCAGTATCGGCCACTTATTTGACTTGGAATGGAGTCAATTTGTGGAAAAGGTAAAAACGCTCAAACATCAACAAGTAGGATGAGAGAAAGAGATATTAAGAACATATCAAATAGAATTGAGTACATATTATTCCACATCCAATGTGACAAATAAAAGATAAAACAGGTCCTGGATAAAGATCTCTTGATCCCTAAGTTATGCCATAAAATATATCCAAAATTAGTGGAAATGAAGTTAATCTCACTAGATATTGGATTAGGGAAGAAGGATTGAATAAAGTAGATCATTAATGGTGAAAATGAAATTTTTTCCAAAATTTATCTTGTACATGGATTAGATCCATAGTTTGGAACAATATTCACCCACCATTCATGGGTACCTAAAGATGAGGGGCACCTACATGGTTAGGCCTCAAATTTAGGGAAACTGTGTGCCAACAATGTGGTAAGGATTTGTCTGAAAAGTCATTACACCCACATGGTTTCCTATAACCATGTTACCTCCCCACACTTTTTACTATACACCATTCACCTATCCTAGTTCTACTAAAAAGTTTCTTTCTTCTCTCTGAACATGCCCAGACACCCTATATACCGTTTCCACCTCATTAGGTATCCATATTATGTACAAAATAATGAATTAAGATGAAATTTAAAGAATACATACCTATGTGAAAAGTCGAGTTCTTAAACTATATAGATTGAGTTCACATTATAATTCCAACCATGAGAGGTTGTAAATGAAGAACAAACATCCATCATTTTGTGATATGGCAGTTCTCTATATACAAAAAACTGTATATTCCTTACCCATTAGATGAAAGTGTGTGTATGTGTAGGTCTAACATGTAAAATAACAACATTATAGTATATTGAAGATATTTTCTTTATTTTAAAGTCATGGAATCAGATGATTTTAGGGGGTTGATAATTCAAATAATATTAGTGAACATGAAGAAGAGTGTTGCCACTTTTTTGGGTAACTCTTTTTAGTTTACAGTGAATGTCATTCATAGATTTAGATCATCCAAGGGGGGGTTCTAGGATAAAATTAGAGATGTTTGTGAGATATATGGGATGATTATATTAAATATAAAGTGTCATGAGGGGTGTGAGGATGTTGGATGAGATGAGGCATTTTATAGTGGAGAAGGATTGGCACTCTATTAAAATTTTGGAAAAGAAATTTTACACATGTTTTTCCCATGTCAAATTTATCAAATAGTATATAGAATTATATCTGAATATGGATAGGGTATTAATATGACCATCCAATGGATCTGTCACATGTTTATAGTTCATTTGGGCCCTTATGATTAATTTTTAGTCCCTTATTAAGATTAAATTTACCTTCATTATTTTAATTAAATTTAATTAATTTTAATTACGTTCAATAATTTATTTGGTCAATATATATGTTGAAATTATTAGTAATTATTTATTTATTCAGATTCTAAATATGAAATCCGTTTTTTCAAATTATAATCATTGAATTGGAATGAATTAATTTAAATTTAATCCTATATTGGGGTGGACAATGCAGGGGTTTTAATGTAAAAACATTCATAAGATTCCAATGTTTTTATATTCAATTTCAATGTTAAATTGATTCAAATGACCCAAATTGGATTTAATATTAAAAATATGATATAATTCAGCTTTTAAAACAATGTAAAATATAATTTTTCCTTATAAATAAATTAGATTAAAAATCAGTGTTGAATTAAAATTAAGTATTTTTCATTATTTTTCAAAAAATGAAGTTTCCCAAAAAATTCCATAAATTTACCCTATTCTAATTACAACATTATAAATTCAAAAATGAACTTTTTTTATGAAATTAAGTTTCTAAATGTGTCTAAAATTAATTTTATTAATTTTAAAATAAATATATTAAAAGAAGTTCATTTGATAAAATATCATTTTTAAACATATAATGACTTTACCAAAAATTATATCATTCGTTATCAGTGTTTATTTAATTATAAAAACATTAAAAAAAATTTAAAATATTTTATTACAATTAATATTAGTATTTTTATAGATGTTTTATAATTATCCCATTTAAATAATTATAATCCTAAAATTTTGCTTTGTATACTATCATTGTTGCGTGTAACATACTCCAAGTAGCTATTGTGTGCATCACAATCCAAATTGGTGTTGTGTGAATGGAATGATTGACTTATTGATTTAATATATATATATATATATATATATATATATATATATATATATATATATATATAATTTTAGTGATGTTTGAGATGAAAAATATTAGAAGATCCAATTAATTACAAAAAAAATATGTTGCAATATCTCAGGGTGTTACATGAAACCCCCAAGAAAAATAAATTTCTCCCTCAAAATTATTTTGGGTTATTAAATTTTTAATAAATAAAATATTATTTCATAGAAACCCACATCGTTAAAATAAATACTAAAACTACCTTTAAAAAGAGAATGTTGTAACAATAATGGTTACACAACGTAAAATATAACTATGTTTCCACGTAAGAGAAAATAGGTTGGGAGTGAAGAATGGACATAGAGGAAAAGTGTAAATAGTTATAAGGATTGATTGAGGTCATAAATCAAAAATAGGTTAATGATCAATGAAATGTTATGGGACTCAAATTTATAAATATGTGAGGATTTAAAAGGCCATCAGTTCAAGGGAAATTAAGGTATTAGGACATCATATTTTCTTTTTTTATCATTATTATTTATTTCAGTAATTATCTTATTGACCTAGATTATAAGGAAATATACTTACTTGATATATTTATATAAAAAAATTCATTCATTGGTTGTGATTTTATCTCTCCCAAATTAATTCATTACTTTGAAAATGGATGTCTATATATTATTTTTGATGCCTGAACCACTAAAATAAAATGTTAGCAGATCTTACAACCCATAATTAAATGAAAAGTATAACTAGTTTTCAACAAGTATTCTTAAAAAATATGGTTAATAAATTAATCTATAATCATAATATGAAGTACTATTTTTAATAAAAAATATTTATTCATAAAAAATAATTATACAATAACCAGAACATAGTGTAGGCTAGTGGTAGGTGTAAATCTCTTATCTTCCTTTGATCAGGGGTTCAAAACCTATGGCATTGCTATACATGATTGGTTTTTACCTTATATACATGATGTCTTTTTCTAAAATATCACTAATATATTTTCTAAAAAAATATTATAGACATGCTTTAAATAATTTTCACCACTAAATAGAATATTAATCAATGTTTTCAATACAATCTAAATACATAGATTCATCCTCCAATGGTTATCATAAAAATTTCATGAATATTTAACCTTATAACACTTCTGAAAGATAAAAAAATGAAACATTAGAAATAATTTCATGAAATCATATTAATATTGATCCCCCATACATCACAAAGTATCTCTTGGTTGTCATATTTCAAACATTTGAATACCCTCCTAGTAAATTCTCTTAGAACTCGGTAACAACCTAAATTACCATAAATCACTTTGCAAAACAAGCATTCTTCTTTTTTCTATATATTACGGGATATAATCCATAAATCCAATAAGTTGTAAACATCATCCATGATATCATGAACTCCTTTTCAACAAGTCCTTAGTTACATCCAAGGTAATCAATACTATCTAATTTACTTATACATATCCCAAATATCCTTATCGAAACAAAAATCTCTTAACATATGTAACATATTAAGGGTTATCCTCCCTTAGTAAAAATATCAATATTTATGGGTATGTATTTTATCAAAAATAATCTATCATTTAGGATGGTTTTGATGGTCAAAAAATACCCATGTTCTTTTTAATGAAGTTTTTTTAGTATGTCATAAATGAATTTATTTTCTGTTTTAGGAAATTTAGTTTTACGAGAATGAATTTGGATACACAATTTTCAACCCTACATTCGGAATGTAATGATATGGTTCATCAACCCTATGTTACATGGATAATTGAAACGATTACATATGGTATCAACCCTACATTACACTAGGAGAGTTTTGGGTTGGATAAAAATCCTTACATTTAGAGAATTGTTAAACTTATGGATCAGAAACCCTACATTAGAGTATAGATTTACTGTTCGTACCATACATGTGGGAATATTGAATGTACGGTTAGTCGATGATATATTAAGAATTTTATACTCATAAGGATAAAGGTATGGATTATCATTATTCTTCTACTTTTATTACCTACATTACGTATGGATGAAAGTATATTAATGGAAGCCATTTCTATGAAAAGGAACCCTATGCTTTGTAACAGAACCCTACACAATGCATATCAACCCTACGTTGTGATCTCAATGGGGACATTTTTCAGGCCACGTTTTCAATCTGAGATTGCTACAACAGTAATGTGAGAAATAAAGGACAATTCAAGGATATTTTTTATTACTTCAAATAACTATGTTCATTAGATAAAATCACACCTATTTCTAAGGTATGTTATGACTCCTCTCGCCTATTAGAATTTGAATTACCGTGATCAATCAGGATATTATTTTAGATCTATAATATCAAAGCATGTTTTCTAATCTATATATCCATTCAGAGTATATTTTCAATGATATATGTGTGTGATAAGTGATTCTTATATTAAACTATACTATTGTAGTTATTTTTACAGCGTTTCTACAATGAATGGTCGATTATAAAAGAAGCTACACTGTGGAGATATATGTGTTCAATCTTTTACAACATTAATAATACTAATGTTTTATAAGTTTTTATCTTATTAAAGATCTTTTTTCAGTGAGGATCGCTTCAAGACTATTTCATTCAAAAATATATTCTTTTATTAAGATAAATATCCATAAATTGTTAGTTTATTCTTGCTGCAACTATGATGAACAACCCGAATCATTGAAATAAAATTATTTTGATTTATTGGATTTTCAACTTCTCAGACTCAGTTTTGGTGGAGTATCAGCTTCTCAATATAATCTTTGGATAACCAGTTCTCTGTTAAAGTACTAGAAGACATTGTTTTTAGTCTTTTTTTAAAGGTTTCAATTTCCAGTACTCAGTTGTAGATTCTTGGTCTTATGATAAGAGGACCATTCTAGTAAAATTTACCATTCTCACATAGAGAATGTTTTGTAGAGTGGACTGGGGGATATTTATGCCCCAAACCATTATAAAAATCTATATTCGTTATTTTTATTTATCCACTTATTATTATCATATATAATAAAACCAATTCATATTTACATAAATCACTATGGTTTTCAAATGATATAATTGTGGACAACTTTTGGAAACAAAAAATTCACCCCCCTCCCTCTTGTGTTAGTCTGAATATTCTGACCTATCTATTGGAATTAGAGAAGATAGTTTGGATAAATTAATAGAAAACTTAAAATTATATGGTATATACAATGATGGAAATGGTTCATCCTACTGAAAGAATGTTAATGGTTCATGCTCCATATTTTAATGTTGAACATTATATATGTTGGAATTTTTTAAGGATTATCTATATGAAGAATATTTGTTTTAGAGTCTACTAAAATATTATTAATCCATATAAAATTATTGAAAAACTATAAATGTGGGATGCACCATCAGAACTTGAATATGATATGAATTCAAAAGAAATGAAAACTATAATTTAGGTATGTGGACTAGATGAAATGAATCATATATCACAATTTTAAACTGCCTATAAAATGTGGAAAACTTTTAAATTTATTTATAGAGGAATAGATAATGTCAGATATATAAGATATGTTATAGAAAAGCTAAAAGTAGACACATTTAGAATATTTTATGGTGAATGAATCACATATATGGAAGGAAGGATTACAAAAATTCTCAGCAATATTACATCCTTATGTGATCCCATCAAACAATCTGATTTATCTTTAAAATGACTAAGAGTACTACCATTTAAATGGAATGACATATTTGCTACAATTCATCAATCATCGCTTATGAAATTACTGAAAATGAAAGATATAATTAGAAAATTGATGATGTATGAAGAAAAAATTCCGGATTTAGTTGAATTTAATATGATTATATTAGAGAAATAAAATACTTTCTAAATGTGAAATCTCATAAACATATCAGAAGACTAAACCAATAATTAATAATAAACAAAAATTCATATTTATGGGATTCTGAAATGGAATTGTCTCAACTAGAAAAAAAGTTAATAAAGTTTTATAAGAAGATAAGTGGATTCCAAAAATCCTTTAAGAATGATGATAAAGAATCCAGATAAGTTGAAACTATTAATGCATGATATTGGGTCATAGCATAACTGATTTTCCTCACCTGAAAGATTATTGATAAAGTCCAGAAATGAGATATCATAAAAATTATAATTATGATAAAAAAATAAAAAGACAATCGAAAGCTACATGGATTGTATCTAAAGACTCCATAAACCCATAAAATTATTACTCAGAGAAGGAGAAATCAAATCTAAGATCCAATATGTGCTTTATTGATGGAAAGGAAATGGTACAAACTTTTTACTCTTCTGATTCTAGTAGTTGCTCAAATAATAAATTGACATCCTATAATTATATTATAGAAGAAAAATATGATTCAATGGTAAGAATTAAAAAGTACTTAAGAAATATTTACCATGCTATTTTATGATAAAGAGTACATTTAGTAAAAAACATCAATAGTTTTTTGAAAATTTTAACTCATCTACTACAAACTATTTCTAATCATGAAAAAGGATAAAATATTATAGGAAAAATTAGAATCTAATAAGGGTGATTCTCTTATTTTTACTAAAGGATAAATTAAATTAAATTAAATTTTTAGAAATAATATCATCAGAATGTAAATATTTGGAATAAAATGTTAGGGTGAGAAATCAAAATTGTCTAAAAAAATATTTTGTGACCAATTCTAAAAAGGCAACCAGATATCATTTTGTAACAAAATCTTATGTCATTAATATTTGAATTTTTCAATATCCACAGATTAGTGGTATTAAAATATCCCTTATTTCTAAAGGTTTTTATGAATAAGGATGTGGAAATATAAAAAAATTTGGGATTCCCATATCATTTATTGCTAACACTACTATACGTTAGAAAATACGGGTATCAAACCAAAAATATGATTATATATTTTCATAGGAAATGGTCCATAGGAACAAAAAATATATGTGGTATATGGATAGTGGATATTCCATGTATATATGTAAATATTCATAAAAAATTCATACTCTAACACAATGGTTGGAGGTCTTGTCAACTTTAGTGATAGTTCCAAAGAAAAAATAATTGAAGTTGGAATTAGTGTAGATTCAAAAACTATCTCAATAAATAGTGTATTGTATGTGTTGGGGTTAAAGAACAATATGATAAGTATATATAAACTTTACAATTATGGTTTTATGTTTATTTTCCTAAAAATTCATTCGATGTGTTTAAATACAATTTACTTTAATATAGGGCACTTAGAACTGAAACAGTTTGTACATTAGATTTAAATTTCTTATGTAAATAGAAAGTGAATTGTTTAAATTTTAATAGAAATTAATCTTGGATTTGTAATATAAGACATGGAAACTTGTAAAAGTATTCTTTATATAAATTATCCATAAAATAGAACAGTTTTTATTTTTCTAGTCTTTTGTTTGAAAATAACATATTTTTTTATGCAAGCCAAATTGTAAAGCATCACAATTTTTATTTCAAATCTATTAACAAAATTTTAATATCTTATCCATTAGAATGTATCCATGTGGATTTTTTTGTACCATAAATGGTAAAAATATTTTTTTTTAATTATATGTTTATTTTTTAGTAGATGAGTATTCTACATTTACATGGGTTTATTTTCTGAAACTCAAAAGTGAAGTTTTCAATATAGTTGATTTTTTTGTAAAATTGTTCAAAATGAATTTGATTTTAAAATTATTTCATTAAGAATTGATCATGGTGGAGAATTTTATAATCAATAATTCAATTCTTTTTTCTAAAATCATGGTATTAAACACACCTTATATATACTAATAACACCTCAAAATGGAATTTTTGAAAGAAGAAATTGGACTATTAAAGAAATGGAAAGGACTATTCTGAATGAATACAATATTCCAACCTATCATTGGGAAGAAGTTGTAATCACAACCTGCTATATCATGAATAGAGTTTTAAAAAGTCCTATTTTAAAAAAATACCTTATGAACTTTGGAATAATATAAAACCCAAAGTAAATTAAAATAATGTTTTTTGATGCATGGTGTATATATTGAATAATTAAGAAATACTTTGTAAGTTAGATCCAAAAGCTAGTGAAGGAATATTTTTTCACTATTGTACTACCTCTAAAAATTTTAGAGTATTCAAAAAAAATCATAGGGGTTATTTAAGAATCGGTTCATGTGATGTTTTATGAAACTGAACATTTTATTAAAAATAATGATCAAATTATTGGAGTTACTGATTCTTTTGATAACGTGATACTTGAAACCCATAAAAATGATTTTGAAAATGATATTAATAAAATTTATTCAGGTTTATAAGAAAATGATACTAAACAACCTGAATGTTACTTTCCTATATAGTCTAGAACTCTATAGAATCATCATTTAGAAACTGTTGTAGGAGACCTAGACATAGGAATTAGATCTAGAAGAAATGTAGGAAACCTATATGAATCCTCTACATTGGTATCTCAGTTAAAACCTATAAATATTTAAGAAGACTTAAAAGATGATATTTTCATATTAGCATTGCAAGAAGAGATAAATTAGTTCAAAAGGAATGATGTTTGGGATCTACTTATGAGACCAACCAATTATCTAGTTATAGGAACCAAGTGGGTCTTTAGAAATAAATATAATGTTCAAGAGTTCATAACCTGAAATAAAACCTGATTATTAGTTAAATTATATAATCAAGAAAAAGGTGTAGATTATGATCAGACCCATTCCCCTATAACTAGATTATAATCCATCAGAACCCTTTTATCATATGAATTTCATATGAATTTAAATTATATCAAATGGATGTTTTGTATGGATTTTTAAATGGTTATTTAATAAAGCATGCTTATATTGAAGAATCCCCTGGTTTTAAAAATTATAAAAAACCCAAATTCTATTTTTAAACTTACTAAAGCTCTATGTGGCCTTAAATATGAACCCAAATCTTCGTATAAATTATTATGTTCATTTCCTCTAAAAATCATTTATTGTTGGACTGAAAGATCCAACACTTTTCATGAAATTTTTTATTCTAATATTTTATTAGTTCAAATGTATGTTTATGATTTTATTTTTGGTTCAACTAATAAAATATTTAGTTGTGATTTTTCAAATTTAATAAAAAAATAAGTTGAAATGATTTTGATGGGAGAAATGAATTTATCTATAGGATTTCATATTAATATGAAATATTATGGAAATTATTTCTTTCAATTTAAGAATATTGTAGATCTATTAAAAATTTTAGACTTGAAATCATAAAAACATATTCAACTCCTATGTGTACCAATAAATAACCTGATTTTGATGAAGTTGGAAAACAAGTTGACAATAGGTTATATATCTGTATGATTTGTATTTTGTTATATCATACAACTACCAGACCTGACATTTCAATTTTTTAAGTCTTTTTGCTAAATTTAAATCAAATCCAAAGGAGTCCCATCTTAATACTGTTAAAATAATCTTTATATATTTAACAGGAACTCTTTTCTAGTATATTCATTACCCCAAAAATAGGATTTATTTATATTTCATATTTAGGTGATGACTTTGGGGTTATAGATTAGATATAAAAACTACTTCTGGAACCATTCACTATTTAGTAAAATATTTATTTTCATCTTCTCGTATGAAAAAAAAATATGTTTCCCTATCAACCATAGAGGCAGAATATGTGTCTGAAGGAAGGTGATGTGGACAAGTATTTTGGATGAAATCTACTGTACTAGTGATTGTAATAAACATTAATAGCATTCATATTCTATATGATATTACTAGTGTAATAATTGTTTCAATGAATCTTTAATTTCATTCTAAGACTAATCAATGTGATATACTACATCATTTTTTAAGAGATCATGTCCATAAAAATGATATATCTTTATAATTTCTTAACACTGAATATTATTTAGCTAATATTTTTACTAAACCACTTCCAAGTGCTAGTTTTGATTTTATTATGAGGGAGTTAAGACTACGTGAGTTTAAGTTGTATTTTATTAATTTATAATCCAGCCTCCCTTTTTTTAATAACCCTTATTTAATATATTTTTTATTTAATTTCGTTTTAATTTATAATTTCATTTAGATTTTATTTTATTTTTATTATCAAAATTAAAAAACTAATGAGTATATCCTCAATATATGTGAGAGAAATGTTTGGATTCTCTTGCTATTTTTTTCCAATCCAACATGTGATCTCGGATTACAGAGTATCAATCTCTATTTTGATTCCCATGTGTCGAAACCCAAAACCTTCAATCTCTTCAATCTCAAAATCAATAGAGATGGAAACATCACGGTGATTCGTCGATGCTAAGTTGGAAATTTTTTCTTGTGATTTCGGGTAATCTCTATATGTTTAGTTGGAAGATCTTATTGAATTTTTCTAATTCAATTCTAAAAAATATCACATAAGGAAGATATGAGATTTCAAGTGTGGTTTTACTCTTTTTTAGAAGAAAACATGATGATGTTATATGAAATACAAGTAAATGAGTTTTACAGAAATTCTTTATTTAGTCTTAGATTCAATGAAGACACCATTGTCTCTATGATTAATGATTCTATGCTTTCTTTTTTCCTCTGTGGAAATGGATGAGATTCTTCTTTTCCCTAGTAGTGGGGGTTTCATTTTTATTTAAGGAATATAAGTAATGGATGAAATCCATATAAGGATATTAGGTTTCCTTTTCTTGAAATAAGAAATTTCAGGAAGGAAATGTTAAATGAACTTTAACATGGTCTCCTAGTATTGTTCAAGTTTATTTAATCTCAGATTTTTCATAGGACTAAAGAAATTGATAATTTCCATTAGCCAGTCATGTATATCATGTTTTTGTTTCTAAATCACATAATTTTTAATTTTTTTCAATTTATGATATGATATGTAAACCATTTATTCCATGAGGATATGAAGATGGGATATTATCCCTATAGAATGATCATTTAATTTTTTAATGGAAATAGAATATTTTCAACATGTTCTTTTTTAGATATTTTCACCATAGAATTATGTTGAATTATGGAACTATGTAGAATCTTGTATTTTTTTGGAGAAATTTATGAAACATTTTTCTACCAGTTGGTGAAGAACAATAGCAGAGGTTGTTTGATAATTATTAAGGGGAGAAAAGAATGATTCCTTCAGTTGGATCTTTTAGACATAGGCCTGAAGGAGAAATATATTCTAGGCCAAAAGATTATGTTGTGTAGAAAAGAAGAATATTTTCAGTTAATGTTCTAGAGACTATCATTGAAGCAGCTGTTGAAGTTTAGCACGAGGCTCAAGTAGTTTATCATGTTGGGAAGGAGGCACAATTTCAAGAACTTATCAGGAATGATGTCCCTAATCTAGTAACTCATATTGTTCTAGATTATCATGTTTTTGTATGTTATATCTTATGAGATATACCATCTGGTGATGAAGATCCATGATTGGACTTGAACAAAGTTCATCGTAAGGAAGCTATTCCTAACCCATTCAATCAATCTCTTGAATATTCTAATTCACATGTTGATTCCTTAGTTATGAAACTAAATATATTGGTGGCCCAGAACTCATTTATTATAGAGTATTTAGATTTTGAGAATAATTTTGTTGAAAAATATAGTGTTATTTCAGTGTTGACATTTGATTTTTAATGTTAGATTCTTAATTTTAAAAAAATCAAATAAAACATTATTTCTATTATAGATTGTAAAGAGATTATTTCCAAAATTTCAAGTAAATTTTGATCATTAATGGATTAGTCTATTTGGAAGATAGCGTTTGATGAGTCTAGGTTTATGGTTGGGAGAGAATTTTAGTCTCTTAAGGAAATAAATAGATTATCCACCTCTTCTCAATAGACACCACCAGGACTACTCAGATATTTTTAAGCTCTTACCACTGTAATTACTGAGTTAAATGATAGTAACACACTCATCAGTGTGATATCACTTCATTTAATGTTCTATTAAACAATTATAGGCATCTGATTATTCAACTAAATTCAAATTAATCCTAGTTGGGACTAATGCATCATTAATTAAAATAATATTTTACCTCTTTCATCTAGTGAGATGCATATTTCAATGAGTTTTTAAAAGTCAATATGGTTGATAATTTGAAGTTGGGAAATGATTCAAGGAAACTAAATCAGTAATGGTTAGATCTATTCAACAATAATTTCCAGATCCTAGTTTAGAAAATTCTATATACTGGTAGTGATGTTCAAGAACTTCCTCATCTAGAAGAACCTGATTTTTTTCTATATCAGATTAAATCCCTTCAATTTATAGACTCATTGATTAATTGGGTATTTTACTCTAACTTTTCAAACATTTGAATGTGTTTTAATTTCCATTTAATTTTTTATTCCGATTCATATTTAGGTTTAATTTATATCAGTTTATTGTTTAAACTTACAATCTGAGATTTATTTTCTTATGCTAGTATTTTAACTATTCATAATAGTTAAATTCCAAATTAAATATAGTTTATTTTGTTTATTATTTCATGATAGATTTTTTATATCACATAAATTGGGAGAAATTTTCTATGTAGAATGAGGGGGAAGGGATAATATTTAGGAATACCCTATGGGAATAATATTTTTAAACCACAACCTTAAAAAAATTCATTTACAAGTATCTATTTTTTATCAAAATAATACTATAGAATTGAAATATCAATCTATTTTCTATATCTATTTTTTTATGTTTAAAAATCATATATTCTCTTTAATTTTTTTATTTATGATTTTAAGGGTTTTATTATCATCAAAAAGGGGGATATTGTTGGGCATGTATTGTCTCAGCAATACTCTCTAATTTATGATGATTTTGATGTTCACAAATACCCTTATTTGTTTTCTAATGATGTTTTTTGAGTAAGATCTATAGGAATTTATATTATATTTTAAGGAATTTACAATTAAGAGAATGAATTTGGTGATACCATTTTCAACCCTATGTTCATAAAGTAAACATATGGACCATCAACCCTATGTTATGTTGAGGAGTGAAAAGCTTGTGTATGGTGTCAAACTTATGTTATCCTAAGACAGTTTGTGTTTTTATCAACATCCTTATGTTTGGAGAATTGTAAAATTTATGGATCAATAACCCTATATTGGAGTCTGGATTTATTATTCATAATCTATGTGCGGAAATGATGAACATACGGTTAATCAATGATACATTCCGAATTTTATACTGAAAAGGAAAAATGTCTGGATTTTCATCCCTAAAAAACTTTTGTTCCTTAAGTTATATAGGGATGAAAGTATGGAAAAGGAACCATATATTATACAAAGAAACTCCACACGATGTAAAGGAACCTCAAACTATGCATATCAACCCTACATTGTGTTCTTAATGGTGATGTTTTGAAATGGTGTTTTCATTCCAAGATTGCTACAATGGTAAATTATGAATTAAAGACAAATTATAGGATAATTTTTATTATATCATAGAACTGGGTTCATCAAATAATTTCAAACATATTTTTTAGGGAAGATATGACTCCCTTTGTTAATTATAATTATAATTACATCGATCAATTAGGAAATTCTTTCGGATCTGGAATGTGGAATACCAAAGAATGATTTCTCTTTTATTTATTATTTCATAGTATCACTTCAATGATATACTTGTGTGATAAGTGATATACATACGATACTATATTATTGATATTATCTTTTACAGTGCTAATGAAATGAAATATTGACTCTTAATGAAGCAACACTTTACCGATATACTCGTTCAATATTTTACTGCTGTAAGATTACTACTCTTGTTTTAGTTACTATATTATTGAAGATCTTTTTGCATGGAGGATTTATTCAGTACTATTTCATTCTTGAAGATATTATTTTTTAAATGAGAATATCCATCAACTGTCAGTTTCATGTTTCTACAACTATGAAGATCAATTGTAATCTTTCAAATAAAATTCATTTGATTTATTCGAGTTCCATGTACTCATACATAGATGTGGTTGAGTATCAGCTTCTAAATATTAGATCCTGATAACAGGGTCTCTGTTAATGAACCAAAAGATATTTTTTTAGCATTGTTGTAAAGGTTTCAACTGCCTTCACTCAGTTTTGGATTCTTGGTCTTGTGATAGAAGACTGTTCTAGTGAAATTTACCAAGCTCGTAGAGAGAGTGTCTAGTAGAGTGGACAGGGGGATCTTTGTGCCCTGAACAACTATAATAATATACCTTATTTATTTATATCTATCCATTTCATATTTTCATACAAAATAAAATGAATGAATATTCCCATAAATCATAGTGGGTGTCAAAAGTGAAAATTGGGGATGACTTTTGTAAAGACACAATTCACCCCCTACTGTGTTACATTGTATATTTTGACCTAAATTTTTTTTCATTAAATCATTTTTGTAGTCCATCAGAAAAATTCAACATGATATTTTAATTCCTTATCAAAAAACATAAACTAGAAACCCCTTGTTTATCTCACCATTCATATATTATAATTCATGAATCCTAATTTCCTAAAAACTTCTATTATTCCAATTTATCCATAATCCTTGAGAATGATTTGTCATCCTATTACATAATAGATTTTTACATTCACATTTCATCTATAATATCATCATTATCATTACTCGCACCACCATACTGACACTCGTCAGTAGAATTTTCTTAGGACATTGAGTTTGATAATGATAGATTATTCTATACATAAAACACTTAACATTCAATCATGACTTATGGATCCCAAAATTCTCATCAATTCCATTAACCAAACTCTTAATTTTACCCTTCCATTCAATTTCTTTGTGTTAGGATTTTCTATATTCTAAACATCTTCTTGTTCCACTACAACATTCAATTAGGTGATTATTTCCACATTCTTGACATAAAGGAAACAAAATCTTTTTTCCTCCATGGTCTCCATTACCCGAACACTCATCAAACATCTTATATATCTTATCAGGTTAGTCTGAGAGTTGGATAAGTTACACATTATTAATCATTATATATGAAAACTTATTAGGCATGATTACCACATCATTCACTCCATTGACCTTCCCACATTATTCCTCATTATAAAATCATCCATCTCATTCAATGGTAATCTATTTCCTTATAGTTATTTACATTTACAAAAGCTATAATCATAGTGTGATCATTACTTATTATAGAAAAAAATAGTCTTGAAAGGAATTACTTATTGGATATGAAAACCATCAATCATTCATTTATCTATGAAAACATAGGATTATTTTATGTTATTAATTTCCAAATTATATTTAAATACATCATGTTGGTTCATTAAAAAAAAATTCCCAAATCATATCCCATGGGATTGAAAAACTAGATATGTAGAATGGACCGCTGTCATGAACCAAATCAGCCCAAGTTTTCCCCATAATATCTTGTTAGAATTTTTACTCCTAAGTATATTTGTTGCATAGCCACATCCACTTTTAGTATCAAGACATGTATTTATATCTTGGAAACCACTCACTCCACCCTTTACGAAAATTACAGGACATTTTTCTATAGTTTTCATTATCCTTAGGCATATCGTTAGAAATTTTCATAGGGTTATCATAGTTTTTTTCTCATCCTAGACTCAAAATTATTCAAAATATTTTCTCTGATATAAAATATATAGAACCTTTTTATTATACATTAACATTACCTCTCCTTTCTCGAATACATAAAAATTAAGCAAACAGACGCCAAAAGTCATTATTTTTCTAGTACCTTTGGAAATATGTTAACATAAAAAATAATACCTAAGTGAGATAAATTATCTCCCACTAACTTCTTAATGAATATAACCCTTATTATAAAAAACATACTTATTACAAATCTTCATAAACTGGGGAAATAAACAAAAAACATGGTGATCTCATATGCATACTAAGTGTAACCATAGGAGACATGTAATCATAAGAATGAGTATAAGGGTATGAGAATTTGATCATAACAATGGTAGGTCATACCCTATATATCATAAAATAGTAAAAATTAATCATGTCATAAAACATTGTAGTTCATACGACATGATATATAATTAAATAAAGAACATAAGCCATGAAATCAAAACATAAGAATAATATATGTAATTGTGTAAGACACATAAGAATATATAATTATTTCCATAGTATTTAAGGAATTACTACCAAGTCCATATTAGTGGACAAAGTCCTTTACTGCAATAGGTTTACATCTTTTTGTAGCCATTAATCACAAAACCGAGTTAACTCCTCAGTCCATACCTTCAATACGTAACTGAGGTCACTCCCCATTCCACCCCTTTAATACTACACTAAATTTATATCTCATTCCATCCATGTGTATCTCATGATATATAAATATTTAAATATTGCATTGAAGGGAGATACAGGTCCCAATAATCTAAAAATTAAATAGTACATAAATTTTACATAAGTTCATTAAAGTTCAAATAATATACCATGAAATGAAATGCATATCATAAGCATGTTATAATTTCATAACCTATATAAAATGATGTCGATTTCATAATTATTTCATCAAAATAATTACCCGTGAAAAGAATAAGGGTTTGAAATCATATAACACATGGAAGAGATACATGTGTCATAATAATTATTTAATCAAAAAATAATCCATTCAAGAAAAAATATATTAATTTAACATTTGGATAATTTCCTAGAAGGGAGTAAGTAAATTCGTAGATGACATCTTAGATGAAAAACAATTTGGAAACATATTTTTAAAACATTTTTTTATGAAACTATTCTATATTTATGAAAAAAATATTTTTAAACACATACAACCTTTTCAAAACCATTTTCCATGGAAACATATAAATGTATCCAGAAATATTGTTGAAAATAATTTCTTTCAGAATACTTCAAAAACTGATAATGACCTTTTAGAAACATTTTAAAATCCATTTACTTTTAAAATGAATGAAATAATACTGAAATAATTTTGAAAAAAAAATTAATAATTAATTTTAAAACCTATAAAAATATAATTTAATCTTTTAAAATAGTTTTTTAAACCCAAAGCCTTTTCGAAAACCTTTTTTATTAAAAATATTTTTGAAATTGTTTCAACGAAGCATTTATAACCATAAAATTTTATCCAAAAACATTTTTAATTAGAATCCACATTAGAAATAATGAATATATACTATATTAGGAAAACGTTTTATTCTAAAAAATAATAACTTTTTAATCATTAAATTTATTCTTTAAGGTGATTTTGGTCATTATTTTAGGTAAATCCATACATGTCGTATGAGGTAAGAAGAACATTCTTTTTTTTCTGGTAAATGGTTGGAAAAATGACTTGTTCAGAAAGTGAGAAGAAGATTCCTTTGAAATCATTGGAAAAAGAAAAAAAGGGAAGAAATTTTCTTTAATTATTATAATATAATAATATAATAATCTTGGAAATAATTTTTTTTAAACAGGGTTTTTAAGGAACATAGATTTATGACCGAAGAGAGGATAATGTTAATATTTCGTAACAACACATTCATAACAATATTATATTCAAATGTGTAGAAAAATGGTATTAATACATTATTATATTATGAATAACTATAGGATAATAAAATTCATGAATATTATTTAGATATGGGTTATAAAATTTCATTAATGTGCTCATAAACATAAATAATCTTAAAAAGCAATGAGATTGTTTCAATAAACTATTACCACTGGGTAACATTGAATGATCGACCAAAGTAAAAAAAATAAAATTACATGAAGTTAAAAATAACATGAATATAATTATATTAATTATATAACATTTCAAAGGAATTATATACTCCTCATGTCAAAAAAAATAGGTGTATAACATAGAATGTGTATCAAAGAAAGAAAATGGAGACAAATTTACTTTAACAATTTATTATATTATGAAACATAAACACCATGAAAGAAATATAATATAATAGATATATAAATACCAATTTTTTAAATATAATAATCCTTGAATACATCCATGGACATTTTACACAATACATAAATGGAATGGGTGGTGAATAAAGCATGTATCTCACTGAAAAAAAAGTCAGATTAAATTATCTTACAATGTGTATCAAATCTCATTTTACTCATACAATCCTCCAATATAATAAAAATAATTTTTTTATACATCTATAACATATCCATATTATTATATCTAATACCTTATATGGTTTGATTATGAATTTATATTACCCCTTGTTAACAATTCTATGTTAAGGTTTCTCATTGGGTAATATTCTCTTTGTTCTTTACATGTGTCTTAATTTGTTACATATTTTGTAATTATATATATATAATTATTTCTATACTGTTAAACATAATATAAATAAAAATTATATTAAATATATTTGGGTTAAAATAATCTATATAATATATAATTATGAAATGGAATACACGGTTGATGGAAATAGTTGATCATATGTACACATGAACAATATTTTCATATAATATTCATATTGAATGTAAATAAATAAAATAAATATATATTTGTCTGTATCTAATTATTCTAGTATCATTATTATATCATATATATAATATATGTTAACTGAACCCATATTTAATACATTCAATAGAGTGTTTGAATGAATCCCATTGTTTTGAGGGGGTCATTGTCCACACTTCTTCAAACAAAATTATCGTATTTACAAAAATTTAATCTATAAAGATATGTGTTGTAAAAGAATTAAATAATTTTTAAGAAATAATAAATATATTATATATCATATATATATATATATTCTCCATTATAATTACCACCATGAGATGTAATAAAAGAATAACAAACATTTATCATTTTGTGAGATGATAGTTCACCGTAAATTTAAATAGTATGTTCATTACCCATTAGAGAGAAGTGTGAGTAAGTGTATGTTGAACCCCTAGAAATAAAATTTTATATTTAGGTTACTATTTTTTATAAAATCATAGGATAATAATATTTTTTGGGTGTATAATTGAAATAATATAAATGAACTCGGGGAAGAGTGTTACCTCTTATTTGGGTAACTCTTTTTGGTTTGATCAAAAGGGCTTCCTTGGATTTCATTATTTACAAGGATATTATTATTGTTTGAGGGTAGGTATTTTTATGGTGAATTATGGAATATCATGTTCAATATATAGTTCATTGAGTGGTGTGTGGAAATGGGACGATAGGAGGCCTTTTATAGTGGAGGAGAAGTGGAACTTCTGTAAATGGTCGGATTAGGAATTTCACCCCTATTTTTCCCACGTAATGTGGATCGAATAATGGAAAAATTGAAAAGGGAGGATGGTGGGAAAATATTTTCATTTAATGGCTCATGGACAAGTTTCTTGTTCATTTGGTTCCCTATAATAAATGTTTACTCTGATAATAAGCTTAATTTTACATTAATCATTGTAAATAATTTTAATTACATTCGATAATTTTTTTGATGAAAAACTATGTTGACCTATATAGAAATTAAAATTTATTTAAATTAAAAATATGGAATCCATTTTTAAAAATTAAAATCATGGTTGTTGTAGAAATTAATTAAAATTTAATCTCACAGTCGGGTCGACAATCCATACTTTTTAAGAATAAAATTTTAGAAGATTTTTATGATTTTGTATTCAATTTTGAAGTGAAATTTATTCCAAAGACCCAAGTTAGATTTATTAATAAAATATTATATAAATATACTTTTATTCTAAATTAAAATATAATTTATACAGAGATATTAATTAAATGAAATAGTAGTTTTGATTTAACATTCCATATTTTTCATTATTCAAACATAAATGAAGTTTATTAAAAAATCAAATAAATTTACTCTTAGAAAATTTAGATATTATAAATTAAAATTATTTTTATATTATAAAATTTAGTTTCTAAATGTTTCTAAAATTAACTTTATTAATTTTTATAGGAGGACATTAAAGGACGTTCATTTTAGAAAATAGTATTTTTAATCATATAAGTACTTTACCAAAAATTATATCTTCCATTATCAATATTTTTTACTTTTTTTAAAGAATATGAAATAATATTTTAATATTAATTATTACTATTCATATTACTATTTTTTTAGCTAAGTTATAATTATCTCATTCAAATAATTATAATAATAAAATAATGCTTTGTAGAAACTCAGTGTTGCGTGTAACATACGTGAAGTCAATGTTTCATGTAGCGCAAGAAAATTTGGTGTTTTGTGAAATAATAATTTCAATTAGTCATTTAATATATAAAAAAAATTTATTGTTGCATGAAATGAAAAAAAAATGAAAATATCAATTTTATTCGAAAAATATATATTTCAAAAAAAATCAGGGTATTATTGGGGTTACATATAATTATATTTTAAACAGTGAAAATGGAATGACATGGGATAAATAAATGATTAATAATATATTTCCATGTATTCATCGAAATTGATCAAAAGGAATGACAATAATTTCATAGAACATAACATAATAATGTAGAGCTATAATTTTATCACCATGAGCCAATACCACTCATTTTATCCTCTAAATAGTCATGGGCCATCATAATATAACATTTGAATGTGGGAGAAGCATAATCATATAAATACCTAGCATATTTAAATGGTAACCATGCTGAAATTTATAACAAAATAGATCAGTTATCTCTACCCACATATCATTGGGGATTGAGTGTTACTATTGATTTCTCATAGTGGATTGAGCTTCATTACTCAGGTTTCATAGAAATATAATGTGATATAAAACTTTTCCCAATATTATGGTGTGATATATAATAATAGACCCACCATTAACATTATGATAAACCATGTATATATATGAAATAATATTTTAATAATATTCATGTCCAAATATACCCATGGAATAAAAATTGGTTTCTAAAAATTTCCCTAGGCAGCCCATAAAAAACTATAAAGAATCATATTATACATAAGATTAAATAAAAAAATATATATATCATATGATCACTTGGAGGGTAAATATTATTGATATGAAATAGTCAAAAAATACATGGGTGTTCCATAGAATGAACATAAAGTGGAATAGAAATAAAATATCATCTATTTTAATCAATTTTAGTGATTTTTATGTAAAAGTTATATTATAAATCCCATTATAAATCATTTTCAATGGATGATAAAAAGAAATATAAAATATAATTTAAATGTAAATTTCATAATATTGTAATCTTATAACATTTAACAAAATATTTAAATGACTTTTAAAATATCCATATTGATAAAGGAATGATGAATTTATTTTTTATAAGAAATAATGAAAAATATGATGTGGAAAAATTATGATACATATTATAATTCAATATAATATATTAAAATATTACTAGTAAAAAAATTTAAATATAGAAGAATTATTCAATAAATTGGATGAGTATTACTAATATGAATTTTTAATTTTTATCAAAATAGAAATAAATCATAAAATAATATTTGAATTTAGAATTTTAATTTCTATATAATGATTGAGAAAATATCCAATGTGGTCGTGAAAAATGTAAAATATATCAAAAATAAATGAACATAGTCAATTATAACTGATTGTGGCTCATGGAAGGGAGATTGAGTCAATAAAATGCACTATGTATTTAGTACTATATGAATTATAAGATCATGAAATAAATATCATGAACGGTACATGTAAATTTAATTATTATTAATTAATTAAATATGTCAACATAAAGACCATATAAATTAAAATAGTTTCATTATATGAAAATTTCCTTAACAAAGGGAAATGGAGAAAACCCATATATTAGATAATTTCTTTTTCAGATGCACTCTAGATACCCTTATAATCAAATATGGGTTATTATAAATATATATATTATCTTAATTTATTTCAAATAATAAAAATTCTTTTATAATTTCTTTTAAATCATAAATTGTTCAATAATTAATTTAATTGGTGGTTCAATTTCATTTGTGCGTTTATTTCCCTGACTGATTCTATATTATTTTAATTTTTATTTTTTCCATGATTATATTTTCATTAAAATTTTAATTTTAAGGGATATGATATATATCTATTGATATTTTTTCAATTTCAATTATATTTTTATGTATTTTTCTATGACAGTTCCTCGACAGATATTATAAATTTCATTTTTATATATTTTTAATCAATTAAAAGGAATAAATTTAAGAATTAGAAAAATTATATATTTGTGCATTATAAAATTGAAAATATATCTTACACTAATTATTTTAAACATAAATTTCCTTAAATAATAATTTATTAATCATTTATTAAAAATTTTATAACATCGTTAATTTATGTGGAAAAAAACAAAAACAAAAATGTGTTATTTTGAATGGTTTAGTAATAATATGAATTTATATGGGTTGAAATATCTATTTTTTAAATGAATAATTATGGTAATAACATATAATTATAGTGGTTTATTTTATTCAAGAAGTGTTCTTATGAGAATTTAAATTAAATATTTGAAGAATAAATCGTTACAAACTATGGAAAATTCACCATTTCTCACAAATTCATTTTTCATAAGAATGGATTTAGTAAATATTATTGTGACCAAAGGATTATATAAATTATAGGTTATTTTGAGATATTAAATATTAATGAATTTTTAATAGAAAACAAAATGAGATAGGTGGTTGAAATTATAAAAATATATTTCTCTTAGAGGTTAGGGTTAAAGTTTTTTCTTTTGAAACCTTATTTATGTAATGGGGAAATATGAAATAAAATGAGTGTTAGGATAGGTGGGTAAGGAACTATTAGTTAGAATTTTATTATTTATTTTCCCAACTAAAAAATCACTTCCTGAAATATTTAATATCTATTTAATTTTAAAAAAAAAATCCATTATATTTTCCCTTTTATAACACCTCTTTATTTAATTTATTTATTTATTATGTTATGTATTTTTAAAACACAAAATATATATGAATTTATATGCCTATGTTCAATGTAATCATTCAAAATTTTAACTCCAATTAATAAAAATAAATTTATTATGAATTCAGTTATAATTATTAAATGAGAACATACAATATATAGGAATACTTTTTTTAATAAAATAGATCATTCAAATCAATAAATTATCTAGTTATTATTTCAAGTTAATAGTGATAATTATAGGGATGATAATTTAAATTATAATATAAAAAATATCTTCCATTAAGAAAATTTTATAATTGTGATTGGATAAATTTAATAAAATTAAAGTTTGTAGTACTAAGAATTTCTTTCGATATAAATACCTTTTACAAAATAAAATTAATTTAATCATATATCATTAATTTCATTTTAATTTTTAATCATTCAATAAATTTTGAAAATAATTTTTTTCATAGTTATTCTTTTAATTTTTCAAAAAAAATAATTTTATTCGTTAAATGTAAAAATTTCCATTAATATATTTTCTTTAAAGGATATTTTCATATGAATTTTTATCATTTATATTATACTTAAATTTAAAAAATATATTTATATAAATTATTAACTTATATTATATTATTATTAAATATTCAATTTAACCATTTAATACATGTATACTCAATGAAAATATAGTCAACACTCATATAGCCAATGGCCATTTTAAATTCGGATGTAACATTTACAATATATTTAAAATTAGTCAACCAATTCATTTTTATAACAAAATTTATATATTAATTCTAATTTTATCCCTCTATTAATTAATTTTAATTGATTGTACGGACATTATGGAAAACTCTTATGATAATGATTTCAATTTAATTTTATTTGTTTTTTATTTTCATCATATTCATCTTTCAAATTTTAGTATTTTGTTTCATATTTTTTTCTCATAATGAATTAATATTGGTCTTATATTTTATTTTTTATCTTAATAAAATGTATAATTTTTCCATTTTTGTTTAGTCTCATGTAAGAAAGAGACTATTGAGTACATATACTTTTTTAGAAGGAAATTACATAGCAAAATTTGGTGGTGTTAGATAACCCCGCCAAAATGTTTGTTACTTTCAATATTAAATTACATGAATGAAAAAAGATGAAGTTATTTTTGTCTCATTATATCTTAAAGTTCCCATATAACATTCTCAAACATTTGATTCCATCATAGAAAATTAAAAAGGCGAGCTGTAATATTTTATAGCACTTTATCCCTATGATCCAAAAACTCCACAGATTGATCCTCACAAGAGATAACAGGTTCTCATTATAAAATATATGATTTTAGTAAATTTCATATATCTTCTATATATACTATCAAAATATTTACATGGTACAAATCATACACTATTGATATGTTTTTTGGAAGAACTAGGCAGTAAGATATTGTCCCAACAAGATCAATAATTTCATGGAAACCAGTATCTATAGGTCTTAGCTATCCCTTCTCCTCAACTCACACAACCTATTTTCCTGAATATTTTAAAATGAATATATTTTCACCATTCATGAACACCAGATCATTTTGCCTATTAATTTCATAGATATTATTTCAACAGTTCACTTCTTTAATGTTTTTATAAATGGTTTGAACATTTTCTTCCATTTATTGGGAAATATTACACTCTAATTGATTCATCTCTACAACTTCATCCAAACTTGTAAGTGTTATACATCTATCATATAACAGTTTCTAATTTTAGGTAATTTTTTTTTTGATTTTTTTCATTCTTTTGTCACATAGTTTGCCAATGATATTTTGGAGAAAATGGATAATTTGGGCATCGTAAAAGGTGGTGGATGGTTGGAAGATGGTTGTTGTGTTCCCTTTAGAAGGAAATTTTGTGGCCAATTTCACTTTTTGATAGCATTAAACCACACTATTTTTGAATAGTTAGTCGAACCGTGTAGGCTAACGATGTGGAATGTCCCTTATAGATAGAGAGGCAAAAAATCCATACAGTTTAAAAACTATGTGAGTAAACCTTGTGGCTATTCCAGGTGATTAGTAATTGAGAAATTAAAATACTTTTAAATTCAAAATTAATGATAAAAATTACCCATCATCCTCATTCTAGAATTGCAACCACAAGAGCCTCCTCTAAGATTTTATTAAGCCTTTTAACCTCATTACTTTGGTTTTTTTGACACCAATTCATCAAGGAATCATTATTTAGGTCTAATTCCTCTTGATTTCTCCCACAAATTTGGATTTATCTTCCCTCTTCCTTGAGTTTCTATTTTTCATGTGTTTTAATGACCTAATAGTGGACCAATCTTGTGATATTGGGTAAAATCTTGATGTTTTTTTGTTAAATCCTTCCTTGTTAGTGGTGCAGTTGGGGTGAAGTTGTGGTTTTTCTCCAATTTCTGAATGTTTCCAAGGGAGAGGTAGGTGGTTCTATTCATTTACATTATTTTATGATTTTTATATACTTTCTTGAGTAGTCAAATATTTTATATAGAATATTTTTTTGTTCTGAATCATGTTTTTTAAAAGGTTTGATGTGAAATTTTGATGGATGTTGGTTTTATAATGCTACTATTTTTTATTCCTAACATTCTTCATTTTGGGGTTTCATTAATATATATTATACCTTGTTTGGAAGTTGAAAAATGAGTATTCAAATAGATTTAATGGTGAAAATGTATTTAAAGTGGGGTATTAAAATTAAATGAGTTATATTGAATATTATAACCCTTATTATGCACCATTATTATTTATTGATATTTGGAAGTAGGTTATGAGAATTAATTTAATGTGGATGTTATAATGAAATTGGATCTTCCCATGGAACATGATATTCTTAAACATGTGTTCACCTTATTCAATTTCAAAAATGGCATTCATAAATTGTGCAAGTAGTGTTAAATTTATTTCCAATTGGTTTTTATATGAAAAATGGTGATTACCATTTCTTTTTTTGATTCTTGGCATGTATATCTGAAATTTTTTGGTTTATGTGATATTTTAAAGTAAATTTGAGCATAATGTCAATCCCAGATATCTTGCTGGGAGAACAAGAACTGATATACTAGTTGATTCAAAAGTGTCTACAGACTTGATTATTCTAGAAGGATTTACAATTGAAACACTAACTATACATGTGATATGACCAGAGATCAACATATCATAGGATGTATTCCCCACTAGTGAATTTTTCATGGTAATGTTGTTTTGGTGTCCATTGGACCTTGGGAGATTTTCCCCCATAATGGCTCATGCCCAAAGATGTTGTTGGTAGTTCAGTAGTGGTTGTTGATCATCGAGGTTCAAGATTTATTGGTTCCATATAAATCTAGTTACATATAAGGATTTACCCATGGTGCTCACTTATGACATCATTCTTATGAGGTGTGGTGCTAACCATCTGTATACAATTATCCTTGAGATTATTATTATTTTATGCATGCTTTTTTAAGAGGGTTTTCTATAAATAGTGTTTCGTAAGAATGTATTCCTTAATATGATTCTTAAAATGTTTTAAATGATCATATGAAAATTTTCTAATTAAATAGTCTTATATGGTCTTATAATGTTATATAATGGAATCTTTTATATTAGTTTTAATATTTTATTTTGGATGGAATCCACCTAGGCTTTGTCTCACACCAAGTATACACATTTGGTTGTATGTAAAAATTGTTATGTATTACCTAGGTAAGGGCATGATGTGTCATGGTGATAATAGTGTATTTAGCTGCTAGTGTTCCACTTTTTACAGGTGTTTGTAGTGGAGGCTTGAGGGTGATTCCCCTCATGTTCCACTGAGTCATTTTGGATGTTTTTCAGATACCATTCAACATTAGTATTTTTTTAGATAATGTTTTATGCATTGAATTATTAAAATTTTTGTTCCCCATTTCTATATTGTTAGAAATAATTGTGATGATTATTTTTATTAGTTATTTATACTTTTATAAATGTGTGTAAAGTTCCCAAATCATAACATTGATACCCATGAAAAATATTATAGCCCATGGGGATCAGCAACACCCTTCACACCATGCCATGGACATGTTTGGGTGTCGAATAAGATGTAACTCTAGCATGGTACATGAAAACAGGTATCAGAGAATGTCACACTCTTTTTTGAGATAAGTTATCTCAGTTGAGTCTGGATCGACCAGATCTAGGATTTTTTGGTTAGAAATTCTTGTTTCATGTGGGGTTCCAAGCAATCCAACCTTGTTATAGGACTCTAGTCACTATTGTATGTTGGGGTATTTTTTTACTTATCCTATAGGTTAGACGTACAGTAATCATACTATATATGGACACTAAGAGGGGGTTAATTAGTTTGGTTTCCCTTATTATTATGATTTATTTGGTTTTCCAAAATCATGGGTGAGTTTGGTAATTTTTTTTACTGTTAAAAATGTTCATAATTTGTGTTCATGTCTATAATGATTTTTTTTCTAATAGTTTCTTTTCGAAGAAAGATGCCTCGATGGATAATTCACATGAGGCCATGGGAAGAGGCATGAGAGACTTATTTTTTACTAATTGAACAGAGGATAGTTGATTTTTGTTTTATGAAGATCATGATTTGGTTCAAGGAGAGTGCTTTGGGACTATTTAGGTTAGAAAATCTGATGCAGGTCCTATAAATGATAAATCTCAGGAGTTCCTTAAGAACATGCCTCTTTCTTGTTAATGTATCACATAACCTCAATAAGTGGTAGAGTGAATTGAGATTATAGATAGGTTATTCACATTCCTTGATACACTAAATTTAGTTTTAGTGAAATATACATCGTTCTTGTTGGATGGCCCCAGTAAAAAGTGGTGGGACGTAGTTTTGCAAGCTGGGAAGCATAAGAAGATGAGTTGGAATGATTTCAAGGATATCATCAATGAGAAATATTGTCTAGATATTTTGACATTCTCTAGATCCTAATATTTTTAATATTTTATCCAGGGAGCCCGTACCATGATGGAATATGGTACCCTCTACTTATAGTTAATTCAGTATGCACCCGAGAACATTTCGAAAGGGAAGATGAAGGCTTATAAATTTTGGATGGGGATGTGGATAGAGATCAAACCTCAAGATTTATAGATCATGCTAAAAACCAATGATGAGGTGTTTTATTATTATATGATGGTTGAAATATATCATTTAAATAATTTTAGATTTTATGAAGTTGCAACAACATTGAATACTTTCAGTTATTCTGAGAGGAATATAATTCATGATGAGAATGGGAAGAAGGGAAGTGGTTGATTAGGAAATTCTTCACATCTATCTTTATCAATAGCTTTTGATGATGGGCCAGTCATGTGCCATCAGTGAGGGAAGAAGGGCACATACAACCTACATTCTCATATAAACCCAATCATTATCACTAGTGCATAATTATAGGGAACCTTGAATGATTTTTCAATGTGGTTCTCCCATCTCTGAATGGTGAATGAACTATGTTTTGAAAGGGATAACAACTCGACCAAAACCATCCATGCTAGTGGGTTCTTGGTTTGGAAGCTTACGTGGTAGGGTGGGATCATCTTCTATTCTTATTTAGTTCCATGAATAGCTACATTCTAGTGGTTGTTCATAGGATCATGATGAGATGATGAAACTCCATGTGGTATATTAAACACTAGTGGAATCAGATGCGGTGCCTAAGATAGTTCTAGCTACTGTCTGAATTCCAACATCATTAACTATTGTTTTTTAAACTAATTCTCTAATTTGATTCATTCATAACTTCCTTGTTAATGGTATAAAGTTACCAACTGATCTTATTCCATGTGTAATGGAGTTGGTAATGCCTCATTGTAATAAGTGAGAGTAGGATTTTTGGTGTCTGTCTTGTGCAGTCTTAATTTCAATGGTTGAGTTAGAATGAGATTTTTTAGATTTAAAGATGGATCACTTTGATGTGGTCCTTTTTATGTATTGGATAATTCATTTTCATAAACACATCGATTATTATAGTGTGAAAGTGTGTTTTTGGCCACATGATGTAATTGACCAAGTTTTTTTTATAGTGAATGGGATCCTTAGTTGGGTCATGATGGGACTCCAATTTTGGATAAGGGAAATATTTTTTTTACAATCTCATCAATTATGTTAGAGGATGGAGATGGTTTTCCTGGCCATGGATTACAAGCTATAGAGTAAGAGTTCCCAATGGTTTTTCCACTAGATTTTTGGGGTTTCCTCCAGAATGTCATGTGGAGTTTTCTATCAATTTTTTTAGTACATATACCATATATATTTGATCATATCATATGTCTATAACTAAATTGATGGAATTGATGGAATTAATGGTACAACTAGATGATTTTGAATCCAAATTATTCATTCCCTTATGCATCTCTCCTTGGTCCACTCCAATTCTATTTTATGAAAAGGATGGTGGACCTCAGTGGTTGTGTATTGATTTCTGAAAGTGTAATAGTGAGACAATAAATAAAATGTACCCTTTTCCTCGTATTGATTCCCTTTTTAACTAGCATAAGGTGGAAAGGTGTTTCTACATGATGGATTTGTGTTCTGGTTGACACCAAGTCATAGTTTGAGAGGCGGATGTTCTGAAAACAACCTTTTAAAGAAGTTAATCCCATTTTGAGTACACGGTCATGAATTTCGTGTTGAAAAAATCATCTATGGACCTCAATGGAATTCTGAAAAGAGTGTTCCATTAGTATCTTTATTTTTTTCATGATATTTTTTGATGATGTGTTGATCTATAAAAGGAATGGAGAAGAGTATTACTATTATTTGATAATTGTTTTGGGAACTCTTCAAGATCATCGTTTCTATGATACTTTTTGTTATGTGCACCTTCTCGATCAGGGAGATGATTTTTTTGGTACATGTTATCTCAGAACAAGTTGTTTTGGTGGACCTAGAGAATATTATTGAATTGATTTCATGTGACAAACTAAAGAATGTGTTCTGAATCAGAAACTTTTTGGATCTAGTTGGATATTACTAGATTATTTTTTATTAATTTTCTAGGCTTCCTTTTTCCATGAGGGTGCTCACCCATAAAGGTGTGATGTTTGAATGCAACCCAAAATGTGTTTTCTTCCTTTTATGATATTAAGAGATTGTAGACCACAACATCCATTTTTATCTTATCAGAGCTAGGAAAGGGTGATGTGGTATATTTGGACTCCTTAGATATGGGTCTTTAGTGTGTGCTGATGAAAAATGACCATGTGGTGGATTATGGTTCTTGACATCTCTGACTAAGGGACTTAATTACGCAACCCATGATATACTATTTTCAATAGTGATTCATGCCTTAAGGGTGTGGCACCATTATATTATTGGGGGTGTTTTTAGATTATTAATAAAAAAATTTCATGGAATTAATTTTATCCTATAATGATCTAATATTAAAGAATCATCGTTGGGTTGAGTACCTCCAACGATTCAATTTTGATAGAGTCAATACCCCCAGTAAATGTAATGTAGTGGAAGATGAATTGAGAAGGAATGTGCCAGTGCAATCACTGATAAAGTCTAGTGATGAGTGGATATTGTTGTTCCTTTTTTTATCAGATGAACCTAGATACCAAAGAGTATAGTGGAGGTGCATTTTGGACAACATGCAGTTAGCACCTTTTCTTCTAGAGATGATTCAGCAAGTGAAGATGAGCAATGAGGTGTGAAAATAGTCTACACAATTTCTAAATGTTGGGGAGATGCCTTGTGACTGGTCATTGTATCTCAAGGGAGTTTTTTTCTACAATAGTGGATTTTTTGATATTTTATTAATATGGAAGTTAGTGATATAGGACAGTCACCAACCTTAGTTATACATTCATCCAAGTTCTATCAAGATTTACTATGATCTGTATCAGTAGTTCTTGTGTAATTGTATGAAGCGAGATGTGGATGACTTCGTATTATGGAGTTATAGGTGTCATTAGGTTAAAGAAGATAAAAAAACGTCCTTTAGTTTTCTCTATCTTATAGCCATTCCTAAATAGAAGTGGGATGATATTTCAATGGGCTTCATTGTCTACTTTACTCAAACACCATTGGAATGGAATTCCATCTCAGTGTAGATTGATTATCTATCCAAATATACCCCTTTCATTCCAATCAGGGATTCATCCAAGGTGGATGTCGTAGGATAGTTATATATTTAAGAGGTATTGAGGCTTCATGGTGTGTCATTGGAAATTTTTTATGATATGGAACCCTATTTTACCTTAGGGTTTTCACAAGTAATTAAAAATACAATGGGGTCACATGTAAAGTTGAGAATAACATACCAACCTCAAATGAATGGATAGAGGGATTAGATGAATCGGATTTTTTAATTCCTGATCTGAATATTTTTTTTAGGATTTTAGAGGTTTTAGGGATTGAAATTTTGAATTGATTGAGTTTTTATATAAATAAATTTACCAATACTCTATTTAAATATATCCTTTTAAGGTTCTTTATGGTTATCCATTTCAGTCACCCTTGTTTTGGGCTGAGGTAGATGAGATTTCATTATTGGGTCCTAGCCTTATGCTATAGAATTTTTATATAGGTATGTTGATAAAGATGTTTTTGTTGATAGATTAGAGTAATCATAAATATTATATCGGTCAGAGGATCTAATTTTTTGAGTTTTTTGTGTGTGACTGGGTGTTTTTGAAAGTGGAACATTAGATGGTTCTTCTTCCATTGGGTTATACGGGGAAGCCTATAATAAATAATGTCACATATTTTTATTTTAGAAAGAGAATTGATAAGATGAAAAATAGGTTAGCTTTTCCTTCTTATTTAACACCAATTAATGAAATGTTCCATGTCTCATAGATGAAAATGTATAACCCAGACTCACCTCATGTCACAAATTTGGAATAGTTTGAATTAGATCCTCATTTTCAATATTTTATTGATGACTATATATTATGGATTCTCAAGGGAATGTTTTCATACGAATCCAATTCCTTTCATCTGATTTAATTGAAAACATCTCAGTGATGTGAATGAGACCTGGTACTGGATGTTTTGGTTTAAGATGAATAATCGATTTTCATTCTCTAATCATTATTTTGGTTGACTTTTTGGAGACTAAATGTTTTCTTGGTGGGTATAATTTTCATATCCATGTTTTTATTATGGATATTTTTCTTTTTTTGTTTATTTTTTTCATGCATTTTTCACATAGATTCCACATGAGAGTTATGTGAAAATTGATTATTTGGTCATCATTGAATGTGGTGTACGGTTAGTTCATGGTCATGGGAAATTGTGTACCTTTTCCAAGTAAAATAGGTGTCCAATTTCACATTTGGAAAATGGAAAACTTCACAGTTGGTGAATGTTTAAATTCACGTGGGTTGCCATGTGTAAAGCCCCTGTTAGATAGAGTGAGGTGCTTGATTTCCACAAGGTTTAAAAACCCTATGGGAAAATCATGTGGAATGTCCATGTCATTAAAAATTTATAAAATACCTTCATTCACTCTTAAATTTTAACTATAAAACCCATCCCATCCTCCCCATTCAGGATTTACATCCATGGTTTCTTCCTCAAAGAAATCATGATGATAGGGAATATCATTCCATGGGTGGATTTCACCCCAATTATTCATGAAAACATCATGTAACATTGATTCTTCTTAACACCTCACTCTTTTTGGGGTTCCCCTTACCTTTTCTTGGATTTTATATTTTCTTGTGGGGTTAATGACTTACTAGTGTCCTGATCATGTTATTTGGGGTGATATTTTGATGTCTGTATTAAAGATATCCTTGATATCATCTTGTTGTGATGTAGTTGTGGTTTTACACCAATTTATAGACATTTCCAAGTGATAGGTAGAAGGTTACATGATTTTTAATTGATTGATTATTTTTATATTCTTCCTTGAGTGATCAAATATGTTATATAGAATATTTTTATTTTTGTGAATCATGTATTTTAAAATGTTAGTGGAACACTAATGATGAAAATTTGTTTTCTAATGGAATGTGTATTTATTCCTTACATTATTAATTTTGTTGATTCTTAAATATATTTTATGCCTTCTCTGTAAGGTGATAATTGAGTTTCTAATCATATATAAAAGTGAAAATGCATCGAATTTGGGGTTTTCCAGTGAAATGAGTTTGATTGAATATTTTATTCCTTATTATGCACATTTATTATGTCTATAAATTTTGAAACATATTATGAAAATAGTTTTTATGTGGATGTGATATTTAAAGGGTATTTCCCTATAGAAAATGATATTCTTGAAAATGGTTTCTCCATGATGTTGTTCAAAAACTAGCTTACAAAAATTGTGCAAGTAGTGTGGAATGTATTTACAGTTTAGATTTCTATAGAAAATATTTATTTTATTCTATTATTATGATACATAGAATGTGTATGGGAATGTATTGGATTATGTGATATGTGAAATGAAATGTTAGCACGATGGGAATTCGAAGTATCTTGGTGTGTGAACTAGAACATGTACTACAATTGAATCAGATGAAGCTATAGACCAGATTATTTAAGAGGGATTTCTGATTGAATCAATAAATAAACATTTGACATGATCATATACCACTAGACTATGGTACATAGTCCCCTATAGTGGATAATTCATTGGAACACTATTTTGGTGAGCATTAGATTTTTTGATTCATTCCCCTCTAATGGATCATGCAGAGGATGTTATTGATGGTTTAGTTGACATTTTTTATCATCGATGTATATGGATTATAGGGTCCTGGTAGAGTTATTTATCTATAGATATTTTCCCATGGTTATAAAATGTGACATGATGCATATGATATATGCCCCTATCTATCGGCATATAGTTGTCCTTGAGTGTATTTTTATTTCAATAATTATTATTTGTAAAAAGAGTTTTCTATAAAAATTGTTTCTTGAGATTATTTTCTTTAAATTTTTTATTAAAATTGTTTCAATGTATCTTATGAAATTATAAATGTATATTTTTATTATAATGTTATACCATAGAATATTTTATTTTGGGTGGCATCCAACTGGGCTTTGGATCACACCATGTATACACCTTTTTTCTTATGTATAATTTGTTATGCATGAAAAAGGTAAAATAATGATGTGTCTCAGTGTGATGGTGGATATGATTTCTAATTTTACACTTATTGAAGGTGTTTTTGGTGGTGGATTGAGAGTGATTCCCCTCATTTTTCATGAATGTTTTTGGGATTTTTGGTATTTTCCCTTCAATTTTTGTATTTTTTGGATAATGTTGTATACTTAAAATTCTAAAAATAATTGTTCCTCATATGGATTTGGTTATTTTTCAATTTGATGCTTATTTTTTGGTTACATATGCTTATATAAATTTTTTTGTAAAAATTCCCAATGAATACTATTAATACCCAGAAACTTGATTTCATCTCATGGGGATCAGGAATACCCTTTAGGTCATCCAATGGACTAGGTCGGGTGTAGGGTTTTTTGGAACTCTTTGATGGTTCCTGAAAATATCTTCCTATATTTAGACTCTTATTATGCAATTTGGATAATAAAATCAAAGAATGTTTTATATAAGGGTGATACCCGACGAAGATATTCATCATATTCTCATTTAAAATCCATAAATAAAGTAAGTAAAATATATTCTAATGTTTAAATCATCATTTAACACTGGACATGAGTTTATGGATGATATTTTTTTGTTAATATTTATCTTTATATATAAATCTTGTTAAATACTTATCCTGATATTTTAAATAAACCCTGAATCTCAATAAGAAACTATTGAATGTGGTACTATAGGAATAGTTAGAACTTCCATTATGTATATCATTTCCATATGGTTGAGTTAGAAATACTATAATATATTTACAAATTTTGTTCAATTTATTACCCAGTCCACCACGACACATATTACATTATAGTCATTATAGGTCTTTATAATACCTATGATAAATAAATTTTGATGTCCTATGATTTCCATACGGGAATGGGTAATGTATGAAACATCACCACATGTTTTTTATATTCAATTATATCATCGACCAATAATTATGATATGTATGTAACAATATTCATCTTCATGTTTTCAAACTAGAAATGTTCCTTGAGAACTCTATGCATATTTGTGCTTCTGGGGTGGATAGAGAATGATGATCTATGTTCACAATCAAATAAGTCATTCAATTTGGGTATTAAAGGGATATATATTTGTTGTTGGAAACATAAATATCCATTATTATTATGTTTGAGCACTAGAATATCTTTTAACTTATTCTATAGCTCAATATCATAATTATAGATATCTTAGATCATTGTATTCATGGATAGTTGAGAGATCATTTCGGAAACATTGTATTTCATCACATCTCTAATGATTTCTATATCTATAATTTTTATATCGAATAAAATTGAGTCTCTTTCAATGCTCATCATTGATTAGGATTCTTGATCCTTCTTAATAATAGCATGGAAAAAAATGTTTACTATCAAGAGATTGTAAAGCATTAAGATATCATATCCCATGATTAAATGTAACCATATTATTTGGTGTATGTCTAACAAATTATGTTTAAATATAAACCTTTTTCTCTTATGATCACTGTATATGGGGAACTTATCCCCATAGATATAATTTCTATAAATGATTAATATATAAAATAACATCTCCAGTTTTAGAATTTGAATCATGTATTTTTTTTCTTCTTGATACTTAATTGATGCATGTAATAGGCCATTTTTTTATAAAGAAACATCCCAATCCATTCTATTAAGAATCACTATATATCACATTTTATTATTAACTATTTGGTAGAGTGAGTATAGTTTAAATAATTAAACACTCATTAATCTCCTTAAATATATCTCCATGTTCATTTATCCATACAAAAAATGCACCCTTCCATGTTAAAATTATTAGTGGATACAAAAATCGTCAATAATTTCTCACAAATCATCGGTAGCCTTGAACCAATGTAAGAAAAAATTTATCAATATTACATATGAAAATTTATAGAATTCTATAATATATTACATCATTTAAGGATCAATATATATACCTAAACTTTTGATTAAAATAACTAAAAATGATACATTTTAAAACAAAAAATCACACATAATTAATTTGTTGTAAATTTTTTCTTTATTACGTTCATAAGAAAAAATTTCTTATGATCTTCATTTTCTTCATTATTATTGTGACATATAATAATATCCAAAATAAGGGATACTATATATTTTTCATATTAATCCCTTAAGAATATATTCACTATATCCATAATGATTATATGGTATTTTTAAATCACAAAATGCCCTTATGAATTCATATTTTCCATACCTTCTATGACTTTCTATCATGGGTTTATCCATTTTCCATGCATTTAGTTAATTTATCCATTTTGATTATCCACAATTGACTTTTGTTTATCCTCACTATGTTGATCAAACAAGTCATAAATATAGAGTGAAATATAATTTTTTTGTCACAATTTTATTAATATAAATATTTTCAATGAGAAAAATACATTGAACCCTCCTTATTTTTTGAAAATAAGACAACAACACACCATAGAGAAGTACATGGGTTTATAAAATCATTTTCTGATGTATCTTGAAGTCTCATGATTAATTCCTCTATTCCAATGGGTGACATTATCTAAGTAATCTTAAATATAATAATAAATAATGTAATAAGATCAACTGAAAATAGAACCATACAATCTTGGGGAGCTCTAGGAAACTATCCTGTAAATACAGTAGTATATTACTATATAATTTTTTTAACTTTAATAATGAGTTATTACCCAACAATTTGAGATATATATCCCTCATTATAATGTATTGGGGTCTTTATTACACTTTTTCAATAAAAGTTTTTAATCATCTTTGAATTTATATTTTAAACATGGGATGATTTATAATGCAAAATAAGATTTTCAAATACTAAAAAGTGATATCAGATTCATGTGGAGACAGATAATACATGACCAGTGTTACATTATATAATACCAAAGGAGGAATACCATGATTTAATAGAAGAATATCCCCAATAATAAAAATCAATGAAGATTTAGTTACCTTAAATTAAATGATCACACCGCAAGGTGTTTTCACCCATAACAGAGAATAAAAAATATGGGGCTATCAATCAATAATCATAGAAAGAAACTAAGATTTAATGAAATGACAAGAACAAAAATCAAAAAATATAAATTCATAGTTATTTAATGGATAATTATACTTAAATTCTCTATTTTTTTATTCATATTGGTGGAATTGTTTTCATAAACCCTTCCCTCATACCTTTTGTTTTTAGGTTTCCCATGTCAATTATCCACTTCAGCCTATCGATTAGTGCATTGATCATTATAATGAGAGAAATATTTACATTTGAAGAATTAAATAATGTATGGTGTATTAGTTGGAAAATCCTTTACCTTTATTGTGTAAATTCCCCTCCAAATATTTCTTCACAAATAATGTGCTTAATTAAATATATACAAAAATAAAAAACAAATTCTCTATACATTGATGAAATTCACTAGGTTCATATTTCCCAAACTTTAACATGTTGATAGTTAAAGCTCATTTCCACCATGTTCCTCATCTTTTTAACATTAATGATGTAACATCTTTATTTTTTCTCCCTATATAAATTAGGATTATGAGATATACCAATTTAAAATTATTCCTTATGTGAATTATAAAAAATTCAATGCCAAAAATTTCACAGATGGCTACTTACTTTTAAATAAATGGTTTTGATAAAATAAAGAAATTATATTTTATTATAATAGGATCTATAATCATACTATAGGTGTACCATGTAAATCTCTTGATGATTTATCTAAATTTCCCATTCAATTCGTCCTCATTTTTCATATGCACACATAATTCATAATATATTTTGATTCTAAGAGTTCAGAGGGAAAATTTTTAAAAAACAATATTTTCTTAAACTCCTCCTATTATATGAAGTCAATTTCATCATTTTTCATATATTTTTTGACCATTTTATTCCATTATTCTATATATTCATCAAAATGGTAAACAACCAAAATTACCATTATATTCTATGATAACTAGTGAATAAAAGAAATTATTTTTTTCATGTTTATCTATTTCCTGAAAATTAGTAGATCCAACGATCTACTAACGAATGGCCATCATTTCTGTGTGAGGGAAATTATAGTGAGTTACCCATTAATTTGTGTATTTGGGAGCTAATCATGGTTTTTGTTAGTACTCATATCCTAATATATCATAGACCTGATGCTTTACACAATATCTTTCACTGCACTTCTTTTCTCATTGGGACAATAACCAAATTGTCCATGAAACTAATTTTTCATTAAATTCATATTCGTTCGAAGAATTTATTAAAACCAAATTTTTGAACATAACTACTAAATAATAATATCATAATTATATCAATTTAAATAGTCATTTGAGTATGAAAAATATCAAACATGTGATGTAATAACTCTAGACACCTTTATTTCAACATATGGAAAGTTTGGATTAACCAAGAATGTATTATGTTTAGTTTCATTATACATCTTATCCAAATCATAAAAAATAATTGAATCTCACTCTACTACCAATTTATATGACCAAATATTTATATAAAATATAAAATATAATTTTCTATTTTTATATATTACAACTCAAAAGTAAAACTCAATCTCATTTTCTCAAGGTTTAGTAACTTTAGATACTATCTTGAAAATGGTACAATTACAAAAATATATGTATCAATCATCTTTAAAATTCATCACATATGATCAGTTATCACCTGATTCAATGATTCTAATAAAGAATTATTAATAAAAGGAAGAATATATGTTATAATAAAATATTGTATGATATTATATATATGATTAAATATTATAAATACAATGATAAAAAAAATTATTTTTATTAAAAAATTTATGAAAATGAGAACTAAAAAAATATGATACTCTAGGGGAGAGATTTATGGTTCAATCACATTTTAATCAGGAATGTATATGCTTGAATATCCATTAAGGAAATTATATGATCATTATTTGATAAATAATATTTCATTTTCATATACTCTAGTATGTAATGTAATTTTCATGTAATGTTACCATTATCCACTCTCTGGTACATAAAATGATCATGAAATTATTTTAATGAAATAGACACTTTATTTTCTATTTTTTGGGGAATCACTTTCATCCCCGTCAATGTTTTATTTCAAATGTTTTATATAATTATTTATTATTCTACTATATTTTTTAAAATACAATTTTAACATTATCTTGATTTAATAGAAATAGTTTAATGGGAATCTTCTTGTCATTTTCTGAATGGTGAGCTATTGATAGTATATTGATAATTTTAAAGGAATCATTATTGTAACACACTTGACGTGAAAAATATTTCCCACCATTATGAAGAATTATTTATTTAAAGATTCAATTTCATGTTTACAAGTTTATTTTGAAGGAACGTTTTTTCTATAATAGTTTATATTTTTATAATTTAAAATAATATACTTTTAAATGAGAAGTGTATTTTCCTCCATAAATATTCTATAGATATTTTAATGAATTTTATTAATACATGGTATCATCATATAATTATTTTTATTATTTACATGGTATTTGAAACAATGATTCTAACCTTATTCATTTTTATGATAGTTTAGGATTATAAGGCTTAATTGATTATAAAACGGGTTTATTTTCCCAAGAATATATTATGATGAAATTTTGAAATGTTATGTGAAATGAATATCCTTTCCGTGGGTATGACATATTATTAGTGTGTTTTTATATCATATAAAACATATTAATTTATTATTATTATATTGTGGGTTGGCCGAAAATTATATGGTCCCCCAATATAATGGGGTGAATATTGACATATAATGTGATAATAAAGAATGAAATTTAGAGTAAACCCAGTTTAGTCAGCGACTCATTCCATTGAAATTGTCTTGGGAGTGTACCTTCATTAAGGATATGATTGAATGGGTAGTAAAATAATCAACTATAGTATTATTGGATGTGAACCTTAAAATCTCAAATGATTTTTGTATGCTTATATGTGTGACAATAAATCATGTCTAATGCCAATGTAATGATCCCATATATCATGGTGTTTGATTCCTTAATGATTCATGTCATATTATCTTCCATCCTTTATTCTGTGAATAAATATTATAATCTATGATATTATGGGTATTCTTTACAAATTTTAATCTCATGTTATAATATACTTATTCTCATTTCATATTTCTATGTTCATTTATATCTTCATTGTTTACCATTATTGGGAATATGAGCTCAACATTTATAATGTTACCTTTCCTCTGGTTATGAATAATGGTTTTATGTATGATATCTATAACAAGATATATTTGTTATGAACAATGTGATATATGGTATAGGTATTATATTTAACAGTTATTTATGAATCGTAGTTTACAATGTATATAATCCTTTATTTTTATGTCATGGATTGTAGGGTTATGCATTTCATTTCATCTCAGAAGATATAATATCTATATATGAAAAGTATGGGTCACTGTAATCAATAATTTACATTTAAAATTTTTAGAACACTACCCATGTAAATCATTAAATTCTAATGTATACTCATTAAAAATTCATTTTTTTCAAATACATTGTGTTATTTTATAATAACCTTCCCATTAAATGAATCATAAATTTTAAAATTCATTATTATAGAAATAATAACATATTTTATTATTGTATGTCCCATGATAATTTTATAAACTTCTCTATTCTCATACATAATAACTTTCGAAACCTTAATTATAATTATTCAAGGTCATTAAAATCTTTATATATCATAATCTAGAGGTTTTATTGAAATATATCTAATATGTTTTATGATCTAATGTTTGGTGATATATTTTTTGGATTAAAACCATTGTTCTAATGAATTGTCTAACTAAGAAATGTGAAGGGTAATACATGACTAATATCACTGAATCCATCCCTAAAAAACATATTATTAGTCTTATTGCATATACTATTATACTATGGGAAAAATGGTGCAATGTGTTTATAATAAATAAACTCATTCTCTTGAAAATATTTAAATAAATTATTTGTGTACTCATCCAAATTATATTATTTAATTGATATCAAAATATAATTACATTAGTTTTATGTACATAACAAGCGACTCTTAAACATCCTCATAATTATAGGATTATTTTTCATAGACATAATGCTAGTAATATTGGTAAATTAACCAGTAAATTAGATATATTTATTCTCTATATTTTTCGATTCACTTTTATAATCCTTTAAATGTTAGTGTTGTATATCTCTAAAGGATAAGAATTTTGAATATCTAAATTATTGTGTAAATAATTAACAATCATCCCCATTTCGAATATAAAAATAATCTAATTTTATTTTTCTATTATCATAATCAATTCTTGAAAATATTCTCATTGAGTAGTATTATTCGGGTTCTTTTAGAAAATATTTCCAATCCATCGATGTCGTAACTCATTTTCCTCTCATAATTTATAATAAATGTGTTTTAATCTACACTACTTGAAACACATTACCAATTATTAATTATACCAAAAATATAAAAATATATATATTATATCTTAAATAATAATTTATGTTTTTGAGAATTACCATATTATCTCAGTTAAAATGTATTAAAAAATATGTAAATTATATTTCAACCCATCAGAAACTGTATTTTTTAATTAATTTTTTTATCAGACCACTATTGTAACAACTACATTGATTATTTATAACCCATTATTATTAATTATAATGAATACCACAACTCAATTTCCATTGCCACTGAGAATATTCATATTCTTCACTATTGTAGATAATCAACTCTAGTCTATAATTAAAAAATATTCTTTTTTCAAGGGTTTTAAGGAAACATCCACAACAAGAGAATTTTATTTTCCTAACCTTTTTCTAATGAAAATTTAGTGTCATACATTATACTAATCCTATATAAAATAATTAAATCGAAATTCTCAACACTCTAACATAAATGGTCATGTAATCCTCAACATTCATTTAGAATATGTAATTTATTCTGCATTTAAATTTTTGATAATTAAATATTCATTAGAATTTATTTTTAAAAAATTTCAAATATGAACCTAAATTAAAACCTTATAATAATTTTATAATAATTTTATTTACATTTACTGAATAAAAAATTAAATTAAATATTTATAAATCCACCAAATAAGAAGAAAAACGCACAATGATGAAATATTCATCACAAAGAAATCTTGATCTCTGAATTAGAACTTAAAAATAGATATGAAGCACATGGGGTGAATTTTATAATTCACTATTGTAGGGATATATCAATCAATAAAACCATTAAATCAAATTAAAAATATATATGTAATTTTTCATACATGACACACACTCATTATGTTGTAACCCTATAAATAAGATCAATTTTTTTTTGCAGTTTTCCCTATTAAAATTGAGTATCCATTTCTTATAAATATCCACTATAACTTATAATAATACATTCAATAGTAATTATTGTGTGGATTACTAATTTTAAAGGAATATCAATGGAATCATGAAAAAAATTATCCACTCAACCTATGTATAGTCCTCATTAACAAATAAAGATAAATAATAATTTATTAAACAGCAATAAAGTCATCAAATAATCTATAATTATATTGATTTATCATTATAAATATTATCTTTATTATACATAAACATCTTTGTATTTATCTTATACTGGTATAAAATTAATCACTATTATATATGCCTCAATATCCTCTATATTTTCTTATACAACATATAAACATTATTTTTCTCATAATTTTTTGAGTTTCAAGTTATGTTAAATGATTTAGTTTCCATTAACAACTTTTTAACTTATCATAATTCTTATTCAGTATTTGGGTATCTTAAAGTATTATATATATAATTTTATTTGATTAAAATAAGAAATAATTTGATTTTTTGTAGACCGTACAACACTAAATAGTCCATGTTATCAACAACCCTGAATTATAAACTTCTGATTTAATCATGTCATAGAATCATACAATAACAAAATGATCAATCATTTTTATCTATCATGTTCTCATAAAACATCTTCCTCTATATGGTGAAAAACATATTCATAAAATAATTCATCATTCTAGATAAAAAATGATTGGATATATACTCTAATGCATTATCATAATATAATAACTCCAACCCATAAGACACACTTCTTCTTATACTATAGTGTGGACTTAAAACTATAGAGTTACCTTCCCTAAATTCATAGAGATATATAAATCCTGGATACTATATTTATTTATTTATTTATGTCATTATTATCAACTTCCTAGTGAAATAAATTTTTGATTACATCCTATATAATTATATTTCTTCATATTTCAGAATCTACTAATGAATAACATCATCCTTAAAAAATTAATATCATCTATAAGTTCTATAATTTTTATTACTTATAGTGTATCCATTATATATTTGATTAACCCATAATATCCCTTATATTGAAACCCATAGAGATTATGGTATTATTGATTAACCATTACATATCAACCCTTCTGTGTTAGATCATCCCTTAGAATCCATGTCTATGTAGAGCCAAAAATCAGAAGTAATTTTCTAAAAAATGATCTTCAACATCAAAATTACATCATTATTCCTTTAAAAACTATAAAACATTCGAATGGACATGATCATAGATGACATAGCATGTAACCACTTTATTTAAACATGATTTATTTATAGATCAAAAAAATAAAATTAAATAACCTTATGAAGCAACACTACTAATGATATAATAAATCATTTTTATATTAATAACCTTCATTAATTGGATAATTATATTCGCTGAAATATTATAATATATTTTTTAGGACAAAATGGAAATAGTTTTATTAATCATCATTCTCATAAGGATTTATTTATAAGTTCAGTTTTAAAATTATATAATTTTAATTTGACCAAATTAATTTAATTTTATTAATTCAGGATTTTTAATTTTTCTTTATATTAACTATCGATAATTTCCAGAAAGTACTATTTTTTTAGTGAATAGTAATAAATACCTATTTATTTTTTGAAAATGTGTAGTTATTTTCTGTCTTTATAAGTTTAATTCTGATTTTTGATATGTTTTAAACATTTATGAGTTTATTTTAATTAAAATTAATATAATTATGGTTATTTAATAATTTTTATGCATGAATTTAGTATAAATAAATTTTCACATTAAAAATTATATTTATATGAAAAAAACATTTCATCACATTTTATTAGTTTAATTTTAAAACCAACTATTAAATATATTTGGAATAAATAATTAATAGTGTGTTATATATTTTGAATAAATGGGTCCTAATTTTTTTAAAAAAAATCATTTATTTTTTTAGTTAGAATGAATAGTAACCTTAAGGATTTTTCATACATTATTAATGGAAAATCGGTTAATTACAATTATAAATAAAATCATAAGGACGTAAATGTTACCCTAACAATTTCATGATAGTTATTAAATTTTTATATCAATTAAATATTCATCAAATGGTTTATCATATGGCCTCTTCTTATTTGTATTAGATCTCAACCATTATAATATTTTATAAAATGAAATGTAACAAATGTGACCTGGTGTTTTTTAAAATATAACATATTTATCCTCTTAATAATTAAAGGATATGTTCAGTTACAAATATTTTTTTAGAAATAAATTATTTTTATTAATAATGATAAATTATTTTTAATTGTTAGTGAATAAATTATTGCATTAAAATCTTACACAAATCTGACATAGTAATTATTAAATTAATAAAAAAATCTAATAAATGATATTAAATATGTTATAATAAATACAATTTTAGTTCATTATTATGATCCATTAATATAATATATGAATATAAAATGTGAGGTAATTAATATAATATTTGGTTCAAATTTAATTTTATTTCTTGATGTAATAAAGTCATAATAATGAATTGTTCTAAGTATTAAAATTAATGACATTTTCTAATAAAAAAATATTTTATTAAATTAAATAAAATTCATGTAAATAATAAATTATTCATGATATTAGTATAATGTTTACAATATCATCCTTTTTTATTTATTATATGTATTTACATTTAATATAAATATCTTGACACAAAAAGTGTAAAAATCCTTATTGTCCTAATAAGTGTGCATTGGGTTAATGAGGGGTAAAAACCAAAAGATAAATAAAAAACATATTCAAAACAATAAAAAACATTATATGATAGTATTTTAACTAGTCCATATCCTATATTTGGAATAAATTAGTCTTGATCCATACAGAATTTATAATTAGTTATAATTAAATTAATATTTTGAGAAACTCCAAGAGTTCCCCTCCCTTATCTTATAAATGGGAACTTATTATTATCATTCAGTCACACACAAAACCCATTTATTTTATAAAATATCTTCCCAAATCCCTTTATAACACCCCTCATTGCATCCAATATTCATTTTATTAATCAAAAAATTATTAATGAAAATTATTTTGTGTGTACCTTATGATATTGTTTGAGGAATTGTTTTAATTTTTAACTGAGTGATTTTGTTTTATTTCTTTTTACTCCTACAAAAAACATTATTCAATAGGATGAAATAATAACCATAGTATATTCAACATATTATGATTTTTTTCTATTAATTTTACAATATATATCCATTTCATATTCCATAAAGTTATAATTAAATCCTTGTTTTATAGGTTATAATAATTTATCTTCAATGGCATTCTCAACCATGTCCTTTATTTAAAAAAATTATTAATGTATTTATATTAACATGAAATAATTAAATTTTTAATTTTATTCCACTTTACTTTAACGGTTTTGAAAAATTAATATACCTATGGAATCTGTGACTTTCATTAAAAAGGATAAAAGGAATTTTATATTTTAATGTATATGGGAAAAAACTCTTCCTCTTCCATGACCATTATTTATTTATTTTATTATAATAAAATAATTCATGTTTTAATTAATGAAAACCTGTATTTTTATTTCATTTTATTTTTTAACATTTTGAAAATTTATTTCAAAATTAAATGGTATTTTTATGCCTAGAAGTGTTTTTCCATATCGGTTGAATAGAGTTATTTAGGGGGTTTTTTATGATATAGTTAATGGAAAAATTTTATGAAGGTATGAGCATCATTATATCACTTGGGTGTGACAAATATTTCATATACAATGGTTTTTCCATCATATTTTTATGTGATACCATTATATCTTCTGGTGTCCCTAGATTGCATTCAAATGCATTGGGAAATGATTTTGATCTCTAGATAATTATATTAGAAGTAATCCCTATTGTTATTCCAAATATAAAAAATTTATAAGTGTTTTATGATGATTATGTATTATGTCATGTAGATTTCTTTCATATACATTATAATGATTTTTCATGGAGATAATTTTATTTCAAAAGGACTGAAAATGGAATTTTTAATGTAAGAAATTTTAATATTTTCTTTTAAAAATTATTGTTTTGAAGAAAATGTTTTTTATTGGTTTTAATGTTTCTCACTTCACTAAAAATTTCTTTTTTATATCCGTTTGTAATATTTTTTCCCATCCTACATTTTAAAATGTTTTTCATATGGGTTTTAGGATGAGTAGTGAGAGTGATGTTTTCAATATAAAATTTGACAAGATATTACATGAAATGAAAACATGTTTCTTTTTAAATTTATTTTTTGGCAGAAAAAAGTGACATTATGTATAAGTTTCTACATTGTATTATATTGGATTTTTATTTATGATTTATGAATTAGGTATCTAAAACTCTAAAAGTAAAATATCATTTTATATGATTTTAATTTAATTCTAGTTTAAAATGACTACAATATGTGATTTTTAAGGTTGAGGGATTTCATTTGTTATTAAAAGAATAGTTTAGATAACTATAGAAGACATGATAATGATAATAGAATTAACTATATAATTTTTTTATAATATTTAATTTCAAATGATATATCATTTTAAGAATACAATGATTCTTCATTGAAGCTATATTTTCTCAAAATGGATATCCAAAAAAGAAATAATGCGTCTATAGTAGGAAGGAGTCAATATAACTATATCCTTCCAAATTAGCAATAATGAATGGTTGAAATAGGAACTAAGAAGTTTTATTATCATAAGGATTAATGGGAATAATTGATAAATAGTGGTCAAATCTATTATATATAGAATCCTGATATGTTGTACAGGAATATTATGATAGGATAGAATTTTATAAGACAACATCCTTCATAATTGAGTGGATCTTCTAATTCATTAGTTTACGATAATGAATGAATTTTTTGGGAATGATATTTTTATGATGGGGTGTTCATAATTTCCAAATATAAAAATTTCCATTAATATTTCTTGTGGTGAAGATAATCAATTGTGGAATTTGGTTAAAAATAAAAAATAGAGATATGATATTTATTCCATTGATTGATACAAATTTATGAATCTTTTCTTTGAGAAACATTTCTATAAGGTTGTTTGATAATGGTTGGAGATTCAGTTCATCTAATTGAGGAAAATTATAAATATTTTGTAGCTTTGTATGAAGTTAATTTTTGAATATCGAGTAGGTATGTCATCCAAGTTATCTAGGATATTGATAGTAATATTTAACTTTTTTACTTAAGATTGAAAATACTATATCTAAGGGAATTAACTTCTGTTGAATTTTATATCATTAAAACTATGATCCATGCGAAGATAAGGTAAAAAAATGAGTTATTTGATGATCATGTATTCTGTGAAAATAAAACCAAAAAGGTATGTATGCCAATCTATATGGTATTATTAACTAATAAATATAGAGGTATGAATGTTATGTTCACTCCTTTTGATAAGTGTGGTAAACATAATGTTGCAGTATGACTGGAAAAATATATATGGTGTTATTGGTGTGGTATGTTTGGCTATAGGGTTGATGAATTCAATGAAAATATTAATGAAAAATCTGATAATGGGAAAACTAAAAAGCATTTCTCAATTATATTTTTTAGTTTCAATTTTTTGGGTCATTACACTCTCATGTGTCTAAAGATAGTTAGTTAGGTTCAAAATAATAAAGACCTAAAAAAGAAAGGTGTTGCAAAATATTTTTCTACTATAATAGATTATGAGGTTGTATCTAATGATGTTTTCACAAGTATGCTAATTGTTTATTCAAATTATAAAAATATCTTATTTAACTTTGGTTTATATACATTAATAATTCTGTGAATATTTTCTAAATTACTGGGAATATCACATAATGAATGTATGATATATTGTTTAGAGAAAACCCTAGGTCATTATATTATTAAAAGAAAAATTTATAAGAATCGTCATATTTTTATTATTTGGATAGTATTCCATACTATTAATGTTGTGAAGAGAAAGGTGGTGTTTAACGAAATTCTAGGTATTGATCTAATTTTAGTTTATCATGATAAGATACATTTATTATAAATGATTTTTTTATTAAATGATTTCATACCTTTGATAACATACCAAGAATATAAGAAATTAATTATAGATGGCATTGAAATTTTCATAGAACATATTTTTTAAAATAAAGAAACAATTTATATCATTGATGTACTGAAATTGAGTAAATATATGTATTTTTTCCCAATTTATTTATTGGGATTCATTCCTAATTGATAGGATGAGTTTACTACTGACTTAGTTCATGATGAGAATAAAATATCAAAACCCCCTTGTCGAATTTCCCATGAAGAACATTTACTATTGAAAAGTAAATTACATGATTTTTTAGATAAATCTCTCATTCATCGAAGAACTTCATGATGAGGTGCTTCTAATTTCTTATACAAGGAAGTTTCCATGAGACTTTTAATTGATTATAGCCCCTTGAATAATATCATTGTTAGAAAAATTACCTCATTTATTTATATTGATGATGTTTTTTATAATCTCCATGGATACCATTACTTTACTATGATTGAACTTTGTTCTGGGTGATATGAGTTTATGGTAAAAGATAATATATCCAGAAGACAATTTTTCAGAAGAGAAGTAGGAGTTATGAGTTTATACTAATGGGCTTTTGTTATTCTAATTCACTGAATGTATTTGTGGATCCTATGAATAAAGTCTTCCATGATTATTTAAATAATTATAGTTATTTTTTATCTATGATATATTGGTATATTCTAAAATCCTTGAGGATCATTATTGACACCAAATGTTTTTTGGTACCCAATAAGGAAATGAAACTATATTGAAAATATAGTAATTTTGAATTTATGTTGCATCAAATATAATTCTAATGACGTATTATTTTTAATAAATGTATAAATATGGATATTTGAAAAAATAATGTTTATAAAGAGTGACCAAGACCTATAAATATCAGATAGATTATTAGTTTTCTTTGTTAATCATTTTACTACAATTTTTTTAAATAGTTCACTATTGCATATCCCAAATACTATGTATATTGTAATGGAGTTAAATTCATCTTTAAATTATATTGTGATTATTTTTTTAAGAACTAAAAATAATATTGGTGAATTTGAAATTTTTTCCTATGCCATTATAAATGGAGAAATTATCATCCACATTGATCATTCTTTGAAGGTACATTGTTATTTCTTGATATAGAGTGATCTGTCATTTTATTATGCTTCACATAAAATAAAACATCATGAGATGAATTATCCTACTCATTAACTATAATATTGTACTTTGTTTTTCAATTTAAATTTTTCATATAATAATTTATATCGATCAAAATGTGAAATATAAACTCATCATCTAATTTTTTATTATATAATCACATAGAAATATTTAAACATATGAAAAATAATATATTTGAAAGTGATCAAGGATTTTGAGTGAACAGTTTATTATCATCATGGAAAAATAATATGTAACTAATGCTTTGATTCCAAAAAATAATTATAGAAAATCATTTATATTTGGAACTTGAATCGTTGGACAATGAATTGATGAATTTTATTCAATAACTTTTGACATAGGAAATTCCATTGTTTTTCATATATTCTTGTAAAATAATCTCTTCCAAAAAAAATTAAGGAAGTTCAAAATTATAATTATGACTTACATTGAATGGTTGAATTGGTTGAGAAGGGTAATTTTACTGAATGTGGTGTTTTATATGAATAATTTTTAGATTTTGGAAATAAATATATGTTCCTTAAGACTCCAATTTTATGAGATAATTATTAATTTAATCTCATTGTTCTCTGTTTTCCATTCATTCGGACTATATTATGATTTAAGGAGGTCATCATGAATGTTAATAGAGGGATATAATGAAAATAGATATTGAGGAATTTATAAATAAATGGATGACTTGTCGATAGGTTAAAGAATAATGATAATTTTTGAAAGGGTTATATTATCCTTTTCCACTTCCAAAGTCTATATTGAAATAATATCTATGGAATTCATCATAGTATTTCCAAAGACATCTCACGAAAATTATCTTATATGAGTTATTTTTTACTAATTAACTAAATTTTCATATTTCAGACCCATTAAAGATATTATGTCAATGGAAAAAATTATTGATTGTAACACAATGGGATAGTAATTTTACACGGATTTCCTCCCTCAAATGTATATGACCCAGATTCTAGGTTCACATCAATTTTTGATGGACTTAATAAGTCATTGGGTACTGAATTAGATTTCAGTAGGGAATTTCATCATTAATATAGTATAAAATTTAAATGACTAAATAAACCAATGGAATACATGATTCATTCCTGATCAATTGGTTACTAGGTGTGTTGGGATCGCCATCATTCTTCTGTATATTTTTCTTATAATAACATTTATCATTCCAATATACATATAGAACCTCTTGATGTTTAATATGGAAAATTGTGTCAGAATGTATCTTCTTTGGATAAATTAGATGAATGTAAGTTGATTTTAATATATTTTTTCAAATAAAAAGTTGATAAGGTGAAGACGATTCAATATTATATGATGAAGGCTTAATGTATGAAGAAATTTTATGAGGATAATCAGATTATAGATCTTTAATTAGAGGTAGGAGATCATGTTTTTCATGATATATATCCCTAGAAAAGTGTTAAACATTTTAGTTTAAATGGGAAGCTAATTCCCTAGATCATTGGAATATAATAAACCTTGGATAATGTTGGATTAGTTTCTTATCACGTATCTTTTCCACCAAATTTATCCCAGGTAAAATATATTTTTTAAGATTCAATGTTAAGAAGGTATGTGGAAGATTCATCTCATGTTTTAAGCCTCGAGGAAGTTCAGTAGGAAGATAAACATCCTTATAAAGAATCAAGATTTTATATTCTCATATGCCTCAATAAATTTTCTCAAAATACAGTAATTCACAAATATAAGGTTTTTTGGGGAAACATATATTTGAATAAGAAACATCATAATTTAGAAAGGATATGAAGGAAATATATCTCCACTTGTTTAATAACACTATATATTATTAGGAAAAAACTTCTAAATGTTAGGAATAATGTAATAACTCATTTATTGATAGAATATATTACTTTTATATTAATAAAATTAATGTATTATATAGCTATATTCAAGTTAAAAATATTAAGTAATTTTTTAATCATAATTGAAATAGTTTTGTTAAACACTTTTCCTATAAGTGTTTATTTAAAAGATTAATTTTTAAATCATATACTATTAATTTTATAAAATGAATTTAGTTTTTTAAAATCATGTAAATATTATATTAAGTTTAATTTTTCAGATTTTTATATAATGATGGACTTATAATAAATAGTGGAAAATAATTTCTTTCTTAATAAAAATTTTACTTCTTCTAAATTATTTACAAGATCAAATGATATTTTTGGTAGGTATTTAAAAAATAATTAGTTTATATTCATTTATTATAATACAACTATAAATCTTGAAATTAATTTTATTATTTAATTTAGTATAAAACAATTTTTATATTATATAGAAAATTTTTGAAAAAAAACTATTTTTTCATTATGTTTTACTTTTTTAAATTTTTTTTAAGTCCTTATAATTAAATAAATTGAATGTTCTAAAATTTATTATATATTTGGATATATTGGTCTAAAAGTTAGTAAATAGTTCCATTTTATGTTTAGTCAATATGAATTTTAACCTTAGTATTTTTTTACTATATTAAAGGGAATGTCGGGAAATTAACATTTATTATAAAGTGATATGAAATAAAAAAGGCCCTAAGTATTTTATAAATTTTATTTAATTTGTATAAAACTTCCATAATCCTATAAATTTATAATATATGGAATTTTTCCTTTTGGATATGATTATGAACTTATTAATATTTTATGTAAACAAAGGTTAAAAATTTAACACATTTGTTTTTAATAACTAAAATATTTTCAACGTTGGGATAATGAAAGGATATTGTCATACTCCACCTATTTTCTCATGTTTTAATTCTCAAAAAACATTCAAATCATGAAAATTATGTTATTCATTTTTAAATCATGTTTGAAGTTTGTTGGTATTATTATGATTCCATGCTTACTGGTTCTAATTCAGAATATCACAAGTTATGCTTAATCTTGTTCTATTATGTTTTATTATACCAAAAATTAAGTATAATCCATTCTGTGAATATTACTTCTTAATACAATTTACTGATAATTGGATAAGTTTGAGAAACCAGACGTTTGACACTAGTTCTGGATTTTGACAATGTCCCAAACACCATGACCCAGACACCGTGACCCAGACACTATGACCATAACACCGTACTCCTGACATCATGACTGAAGCACCATTAAAATTTTTAATGAAGGACTAGACACCACTACTAGAGACACTGTGATCCTAACACTGCATATGTGCTACCATTTATAGTTATCAATTCAGTTGTGGAACCATAATAGTCTCACCATTCAAAGGAAAATGAGAAGATAGTGTTTTGAAGTGAAAATGTTTCAAGACAAACTGTGAAACCATTCTTTAATATATATATTTTCATTTTCAATTTAATTTATAAATGTAATATTCATGTTATTAAATGGAACTGAAATCCTTAATGTTTATTTGTAAGCATGTCACCTGATAGTATGATTTATGAGGTGCAGAATACATTCATCATATCGGCATCAACATGTGTACCACTAATTAAAAGGAAGATAAGTGTGGATAAAACAAAATAGAAGGGAGTGGTGGAAAATAAACTCATACATGAAACAACATACCACTTAAGAACACACTAATAACTCTTGATCCCTGAAGGTTGAACTATTTTTGTTCAGAGCCTCAAAAATATTCACAATACCATCTCAATGAAGAACATAATCTACATATCCTACTTCAACAAATTGGAAACCAGAGCACCAGACTCGCAATACTCTTTTTTCACAGCAGGACTTGATATTTTCATATAATTCATCCTATAAGTCTAGAGATGCATAGATCAACACTTAGACCATTTATAATAATTTATCATCATCTTTTCTTTTTTGTGTACTAATTTTATCTCTCGATCAGTGTGTGAGTGTCTATATTAAAATACACATTGTTTACAGTATTAAACTAAAGGATACAAGAAATCCTTCCTATAATATCTTATTACATCTATTTACTCCCATAGATAAGTGTGAAAGAGGTCTTTTTGTTACCTAGTATCTTATTTCAAAAAAGAATAGTGGCAGAGGTAGTGTGACCTGGGTAGTCTAGTGTACTATTGTTTACCCTGATCCAAGTTGTGGATCGTGTTTATTAATTTAAAATTCTTGGTGGAAGGTGATCACCAAGTGGAGTGGATCAAGTCTCATATTGAGACTGAACTACTTGTTTTATCTACTGTGTCTTTTAATTTAATTTTTCTCTCCATTACTATATATTTCATAAAACTATATTTTACTTTGATAGTTAGTCTTGGATAGAAGATATAACTTCTTTTCCATTTTATAATATCTTCAAAAGTTTTATCAATTACTCACTTTGATGTTATTGAGAATTAATCAATCTTATAAGAATTTATTTAATTATTCAAACTATTATAACTATATAACCTTGATTAATTGAGATATATTCATTTTTATTGTGGAATATTTTTAAGTGAACTTTTTAATAGAAATTTTTATAGACACTCAATTCACCCCCGTATTGAGTACTCTACTCTGACCAACATTTGGTATCATGGGTTTTTTTTATTGTTATGACTCTATTTTAAAATATTTTCAACTGCGAGTTTAGTTGTACTTTTAAGATCTATAAATTAATGTAAGTTATAAATTTATAGCTCTTTAAAATTATTTCTTTATTATGGATATTATACTATAAGGTGCTGCAACAAACAGACCTCCATTATTTAATGGAACTAATTATTCCCAATAGAAAATTACGATGAAAATGCAATTAAAAAGTATGGGTTTTGAAATTTGGCCTTAAATTATTAATGTGTATATGATTCTTGATAATGAAATAAATACTTGGGATAACCCAAATAATACTAATTATAATAATAATTGCAATCCATGAATTCCTTAAACTTCTCTTTAGGAGATGAGTAATTTTACAGAATTTCTGCATGTAAAACCGCCAATGAAAATTGGGATACTTTGCCTATTTCACATGAGGGAACCACTAATGTGAAAGAAATGAGACATAATACTTATAATATTAAGTATGATAACTATAAAATGAATCCTTATGACCCTATTTCTAACATATATCTTAGTTTCAACGAAATTGTAAACACAATGATCTCTCTGGGAAGAGATGTCACTACCAATAAGCAAATCATGAGGATTCTTATATGCCTACCAAATAGATGGAGAAAAATTATTTCTCTATTAGAGAATCATGTGACATTAGAAAATTACATGTCAAAGCACTCATTGTGAAACTAATTATGTAAAAATAAAAGCTAAAATTCAACAAGGAAGAGGAGGATGAACCCAAAATAAAATATATAGAATTTAAGACCACTACCTCTAAATAAAAAAGAAAAGGAGAATCTAAAATAATTTTTATAAAGCTATAGCAGTGAACAATCCTCACCCGACAGTGATGAGGAGATGGCTCAATTATCCAAAAGGTTTAATAAATTTTATAAAATGAAGAAATGATTCTTAAAACCTAACATCATATGAAGGTGTGATAAAAACCGAAGCTGAAAGAAGGTTTGGAAAAGATATGAAAAGCCTGATGAGAAAGAATGTTATGAATGTAATTTAAAGGGAAATGTAAAGGATGACTATCCCAATATGAAGTATAAGAGGAAATATAAGGACAAATATAGAATGTATAAAAACGAAATTAAATAATCTTGGAGTGTTTCAGAGGATAGTTCAAGTGACTCAGTGACTTCACATGATGAACAGGATAATAAATCCAATATGTGTTTGATGAAGAACACATCTGAGGTAACCCTATAATCTCATGTACAAAATTCCAATTATTCTGCAGATGAATGTGATTCTTAAAATATGTCTAAATAAGAATTTTTTTACTATTACAATATGATTTAGGAGACATGTAATGAACTAAAACAAAAATACCAGTCTTTAAAGAGATAGTATGATCTTTCCTCTACTATTAAATCTGAAATTATGGTATAAAGATATAAAAATGTTCAATTAATCAAAGAAAATAATGAATTGATTCTATAAAATAAGAAATTGAGAAATGAAATTAAAAGGATTAATAATGGTAAATATATCTTGGTAAAATGATAGGTAAAAAAAATTTCCTAAATACACTACTAGAATTGGTTATCAACCTGTTGATAGAAATTTTGGAAAAACCAATTTTGTTTCTAAATCGAGAACATACAAATTTATTCCTAATTCAGTAAAACATTCCTCTAGTTCTAATTATGATAAATCTTATACTATTTCGAGTTTTTTTGGACTAAATAAGGTTTATTTATCAAATACTGTACATAATTCTTATAGGAAACATATAAGGTAGATGTGGGTTCTTAAAGATCTAGTTACTAATATTACTAAGCCCAAACACATATGGGAACCAAAGTCATTTTTTATTTGACTATTTTGTATGAAAATTATTTGAAGAGATCCTGTAAAATTTTATGGTATATTAAAAGTGGGTGTTCATGACATATGATAGGATATTATTCATGTTTCAAGAACCTAATAACGATTAATGGTGGGCATGTCACTTTTGGTGATAACGATAATGTAAAAAATCATTGTCCTATGACAAATCGTTAAATATAAATCTATTTTAATTTCTAAATAACTTTTTTTGATGGACTGAAATATAATCAGCTTAGTATTTCACAATAATGTGATGATGGATTTTATGTTAAATTTGAAAATGAGGCTTAAAATGTTTATAATTATAAAAATAAATTTTTATTTTCTGTATTATGAAATTAAAATGTATATTCTATTAACATAGATTATCTAGTTTCTCAAAATGCTTCATGTTTATGTGTATTTCATAAAGAGTATTGGATTTGGAATATAAGTCTAGGACACTACAATATTCACTCCTTTAGAAAGCTAAATAGAAAAAATTTAGTCAGAGATCTACCCAAACTAGATTTTCTAAATGATAAATTTTGTAATCCTTATCAAAAGGGAAAACAACAAACAATTTCCTTAAAACCAAAGAAATAAGTTTCAACTTCTTAACCTCTCAAGTTGGTTCAAATGGATTTTTTTGGACCATCTATAGTTTCTTGTTTAAATGGGAAGAACTATGTTTATATTCTTGTAGTTTACTTTTCTAGGGATACTTGGACTTTCTTCTTAGCTAAGAAAAGTGAAGCCTGCTCTTATTTCACCAAGTATTCTAAAACTGTAGAAAATCCTAGTGGACTTAAAATTAAATCTCTAAGAAGTGACGATGGCCGTGAATTCAAAAATCAAGAGTCTGAATCCTCTTGCTTACAAAATGTCTATATTCATAATTTCTCTACCCCTAGAACACCTTAACAAAATGGTGTTATAGAAAGAAGAAATAGGAACATGAAATAAATATCTGGAACCTTGTTTTGTGAATATGTCGAACATATTTATTTTTTGGATGAAGTTATAAATATAGCATGATATATTATAAATAGAGTTTTGATCGGAACAATTCTTAAAAGAACTCCATATGAATTATGGAACAATAGAAAATTAAAATTAAATTACCTCAAAGCCTTTGTTTGAAATTTTTATATCATTAATACCAAGGAAAATATTAAAAAATTTACATCCAAGAGTGATGAAGGAATCTTTATATGATATTCAATCTCTAGTATTTCCTATAGAGTTTTTATCAAATAACTAAATTTGTGAAGGAATCTTTCCATTTCATGTTTGATGAGACTGATCCCCATGTGCCTAAGATAACTCTTGAGAATCTTGAGGATAATATTTCAAATCGAGAAATTAATGCTAAATCCTCTAACCATCCTGTAAAGGAATCTATGAAAACATCTAGTTCTGGAAATTCTCTATATTCAAGACATAATGAACCAGAACTTGTAATGAACCTAAAATAACTAACCCTGCCTTTTCTAGACCAACTAGAACCCTTAAGGACCATCCTTTAGATGTTGTTGTCGAAGACTTAGATATACAAACACAAACTAGAGATTCTCTTAGAAATCAGGTTGATCATCAATCCTTCTTGTCACAACTTGAATCTATAAACATCAATAATGCTATCAGTGATGAATTTTTTGTTACGACAATGAAAAAATAACTTAATCATTTTTAATTGAACAATGTTTGGAGACATGTAGATAGAACCAAATAAATTTTACTATTGTCACTAAGTTTTTGTTTAGAAATATTATAGATAAATATGGTAACATGGTTATAAACAAAGCTAGATTGGTTTTACAAGGCTATAGTCAAGAATTAGTAATTGGATTTGAGGAGACCTCTGCAACAGTATCTTTACTTGAAGCCATTATAATCCTTCTTACATATGCATCACATCTTAATTTCAAACTATATCAAATTGACGTCAAGATTTCTTTCCTAAATGGGTATATAGATGAGGATTTTTTTGTTGAACAAACCCCTAGTATCACAAATCCTCACCTTCCAAATCATGTTTTTATGTTATCAAAAGATTTGTATGGTTTAAAACAAGATCCAAGAACTTGATCTGATAGATTAAGTACTTTTTTTATTTTAATGGTTTTAAAAATGGTATATCTGATCCTAGTATTTTTATAAAATAAATTTTCAATGATGTTTTAGTAGTTCAAATTTATGTAGATGATATTATTTTTGAATCTTCAAAAAATTCATTATGCATTGAGTTTTCTAAAATAATGAAAAAAATGAATTTGAAATGAGTTTAATGGGAGAACTAATATTCTTTCTTGGATTTAAAAATATTTCAAAATAAATATGGTATTATTTTAAATCAATGAAAATATAATAAATATATTATAAAATTTTTTGTCTTGGATATCAAAAAAAGTAGTGATAATCTAATGAGTACTACTTGTAAGTTGGATCATGATGATGATGGAAAATCTGTTGATTAAACCAGTTATAGAGGAATGATCAGAATCTCACTCTACATAGATGTTAGCTATTTAGATATTATGTTTAGTGCATGTCTCTGTGATCACATTCAATATAACCCTAAAGTGTATCATCTAAATTTTATTAAAAGTAGTTTTAAATACCTCAAACATACACCTAATCTAGGACTATTTTATCCTAGAGTAAACTCATTTGAGTTAGTTAGATATTATAATGATGATTTTTGTGGTTGTAAGTTAGATAGAAAAAGCACCCCTGGAACATGTCACATTTTATGAAAGTATCTAGTGTCATGGTGTAGTAAGAAACAAAAATTTGTTGCATTATATACTACTGAAGAAGAATATATAGCTGATGGTTGTTGTTGTGCATAAATTTTGTAGATGAAAAACACATTACTAGACTATGGATATCAATTAATACATGTACCTATAAATTGTGACAATACAGGTTCTATTAACATTTAAAAGAATTATGTTTCACACTCCAGGACAAAACATATTGATGTAAGACATCACTTTTTGAGAGATCATTATCAAAAGTGTTATATCACTATGGAATTAATTTTCACTGAATATCAGCTTGCTAATATATTTATTAAACTATTAAATTCTAAAAGGATAATTGACATCATTCATGAATTAGTGATGCTAAGTTTTATGTGAAAGGATTGTGGTCTTGAACTTACTATTTCACATGTTACTGTTTTATGTTCCATAGTTTCGCAAGTTATTGTCTCACACTTGTTGTTTCACTTTTACGGTCTCACATGTTATGGACTTGGAATTACTGTTTCACTTTTATGGTTTCACAATTCATTGTTTTACACTTGTTATCTCCACATTACGGTCGCACCGTTTTCTATCACATCTTAAGGATGACACCATGACAACCTATTCAGATCATAGCATAATGAATTAGTTTTCAATTTTCATTAAATTTATTTCCCATATCATTGTTATTATTTTTCCGCTCATTTTTTTATGACATTTAGACTTCCAAAATGATAACAAAACCCAATATTTTTCATTTCTATCTTTACCAGAGCATTCCTCTCTTGAAACCAAAGATCTTGACTTCAAATATTATGCTCTCCTTCAACTCTTTCTCCTTCGTGAACCCAAAATTTTATTCCCTAAATGAATTGACCATCTTCTTCGACTCCTCTGAAGTGAAGTTCTAGCAATAAAGAAAGAAAGGTACCACGAATATCACTTGAAGGGACGTTGAATCCTAGTCTTGTAAATAGAATAGTCATTCCTGAAAAAGAGGTTTTTTTGAAGTGGATATTGTCATGTAATTCACTACTCTTGATTGTTATGACTGAACAAGGATTGTTGGATTTTTTTACTAAGGAAAAATAACCCTTTTATCTAAAACTTGTTTCTCATTTTTATCAGTATGTCCAGTTTTAATTCAATACTGAAGATGACATTGTTTTAAGAATATTGATTAATGGTCAAAGGTGTACTTATTCGTTGAGGTTGTGTTTTGGATGCCTAGGGATTCCTCATGAATGATTATGTGATGATCATCAGTGGTAACCACCTCCTCCCAGTGATATTTTCATCTTGGAAGAATCTTTGGGTTGTCTAACTTGAAATAAGAAAAAAATAAGGGAAATTGAATGTGATTTAGATGGTGGTACAAGGTTGATATTTATGTTTATCTATAATCTTATTAGTCCAAGGAAAGTGTATTTTACTACTAATATGTATCAAGATGTATTCTTGATACATCTTATGAAAAATGGGCACAAGGTTAATCGGTGTAAGTATATTATACATCACATGTGTGAATTTATAAAGACAACTTCAACGTCTAACTCTTTATTCTATTCAAGATTAATATCTAAAATGATGTATACTAAAGGAGTATTTAGGAAACATGAAGAATTCAATGAAGGTTATGAGTTATGTATCTCAAATGATACAATCAGAAGGATGAAGATATGTTGGAATCCTTGGAAAAATTCATGCTCGGAGGATAATGAACGGATCAATGAAAAGTTCAATCCCCTTGAAAACCCCTCATATACTTAGAAAAAGCAAGACCCAGGCCTATAATATGGTGAGTTGGTGGAATACTCAAGTCAAGAAGCAGAGTATGTAGAGGCTACATCTGTGGAAAGAACTATCTTATAAAAAGAAGATGGTGGCTTACCCAAACAACAAGTTGATAAACAACAAGTTGGTGAAGAAATAGTTGATGAAGTATTGGTTGATAAAGAACGACTTTTCGCTAGTCTGGAAGAGAAAGATGTTCGTGATGAACATCTAGGAGAACCTATTACTGAGAATATTATTGCATATGTGGAAAGATATGAATAACATGTTGATCCAAAATTAATCTCATCATCTGAAGAAATAATGGACCAAGCCTTTCGGCAAGCTAGAAGAGATATGGGTGAGCCTGTCATTGATGTAAATATGGAAATAGAGAAAGATAATGGGTCTATCGCTCATTGAGATGATTTAAAAATTTAGGGGGAGAAAAATCCCATTTTGGAAAGTATCCAAGTACAAAGCTCTATTGAGACAAGTCCTATGGACAATGTGTATAAATTCCCTAGATATTTTGATGTCTTAGACTCTCAAATGGCCTCAATGAGAAGAATCGATCTTACAAAAGCTTCTCAAATGAAATATTTTTCTCCAAAAGAAGTTATACCAGTGAGGGAGCCCAAATATATTGTGGTTTTTGAATTAGATATTGCATAAGAAGTTACAATCTCTCTAAGACATGAGGACATAAAGGTGTTCAGTGAAAATATGTTTTCTAGTGTTGAGAAGCTTTTAAAAGCACCAAATATTCATGTAACTCATATAAGTGAACAAGATTCTAGTATTATTTTGGAAAAAAAATATTTGGAAAACTAAACCTCATATTTTTCAAGAAATTCAATAAGTAAGAAATGAAAATCATTACCTAAGTGAGGAAGTAAAATATCCAATTTCTTTCGTGGAGGATATTAAGAAAGAGTTTGAAACTGCTGAACCTCGTGTTGCTCGATTCAACACATAAGATTCTGACAAGATAGAAAAAAATATTGTAGCACTGATCTAACCAAATATGGTCTCTATTGTTGAGACAATAATAGAAAACAATGACAATTTTGTAGAAGAAACTAGAAAATTAGCGTCCTCAATTGATGCTTTTCTTGGTATCTTTAAGGAATCTATTGAAAATATTGGCACAAGTCTTCATGCACCATATGTATCCATCTTGTCTCATTATTCACTGGCCAATAATGCCCAATAATCTCAGTTTTCAGAAATTTCAATACATAGAAATGTTATTAAAGAAGAGATTAAATCATTGAAAAGTACATCTGTTTAAAAAAGCCTCTCTAAAATTGTTCAAACCAGTGAACATGTCCAATACATAGTTTCAATGTAATATAAGGAAGATTCTACAGCCTATGATGATATTGTAGTGATAGTGGATTTCTATATAAAAAGGAATTATACTGAGCATCAATTGACAATTCATTTCAATTATCATATAGAGAATTTAAAAATGCATCGTGTGACTTAAGGATTTAAGGACCAAGTGGAAAAATTGAAATAGTTCACACCTACCTTAGAGAATTTTATTGTGAATAATGATGTTTTTGAAAAGTATATGAAATATAAAGGTGAGGTCATCACTAATTTCTTCAATTTTCTTGAATACCTATTTCCATGTGCAATGCACTGCATTAATGGATCCAACAGCTTCTCCCTTGAGGCCAGGTTCCACCTCTTCTTCATTATATGATTTTTCTTCTGCTACCATGTCTGTATCTCTGGATTTGAGCTAGATTAGACATGTTATTCTTAAGAAATCCATTACTCAGTATTCAACCAAACCCACTCTTGCACCTTCTAATTTTGAATGTGTGCCTCTTCCTTTTCTCATCATTAGATCACTCTCAGCTACCACCTCCTCTTCTACTCCTGTAGCCCCTCCTTCTAATTATTCCAAGGGAGAATAGAAGTGTAATACCTCTAAAAATATGTGAAGTATTTCTATTTGATAGTATTTTTCTCTATTTTTTCTTTTTTCCTATGTCTGTACATGATTCTGTATTATTTTTCAATGTAATGTTATTTATTGTTGTATAAGTTTAGCCTTAAATTTATTCACTTTTTATTTTGTGGTTTTTATTTTCTTTTTTTAATACCAAAAGGAATATAAATAAGAAAGGATTTATTCACTTTTTGATAGTTCATACATCCTATGATTTGTGATCATGAAAAAGGGGGAGATTGTTGAAATCCTCCTATTTTCTCATGTTTTAATGCTCACAAATAATGAAAATAATGAAAATTTTGCTAATAATGTTTGAATAATTTTTTATGTTTTTGGACTTCTTATCATTCCATGCTTACTGATTCTAATTTAGAATCTCACAAGTTATGATTAATCTTGTTCTATTATGTTTTATTATAACAAAAATTTATTTTAGTCCATTCTGTGAATATTACTGCTTAAGACTGTTTAAAGATATTTGGCTAAGTATGAAAAACCATAAGTCTAAAACTGGTTCTGAATATTGGAAAAGTCCCAAACACTATGACCCAGACACTTTGACCCAAATACCATGACCCAGACACTGTGACCCAGACACGTGACCTAGACATCATACACCTGACACCGTGACTTAAGCATTGTTCAAATTTTTAATCAAGGAATAGACACCGCTACCAGAGACACTATGATCATAACACCACATATGTGCTACCGGTTCCAAATGTCAATGCAGTTGTGGCATCGTAATTATCTCAAAAATCAAAGGCAAAGGAGAAGACATTGTTTCCATGCGACAATGTTACAATACTTACTATGAAACCTTTCTTTAATATTTTTTTGTTGTTTTTAATTTAATTTCAAATGGTCATATTCATGATAATAAATGGCACTAAAATCGTTAGTCTTTATTTGTAGACTTTCCACCTGATAGTACGAGTTACGAGGTGCAGAATACATGCATCTTGTCGGCTTCAACATGTTCACCCCTAATAAAAAGGAAGTCACATGTGGCTAAAATGAAATATAAGATAGCGATGGAAAAGAGAACTCATGCATGCAACAATATACCACTGAAGAACACACGAAGCACTATCTATCATTGATGTCTGAACTACAAAATATCATAGCCTCAATCATCTTCACAGTACCATCTCCAAGAAGAACAAAAGTTATATAGCCTACATAATTGAACTGGAAACCATACCACCAGACTCGTGATACTATTTCTTAAAAATAGGACTATATATTATCATATTCTTCATCCTATAAGTCTAGAGTTTCATATTGAAACACTCTGAGAATCTCTATTCCTTTCTAATCATCTTTACTCTATTGTGTATTTTTTATCTTTCAAGCAATGTGTGTGTGTTTGTATTAAAATATCCATTCTCTCCAGTATTAAACTGAAGGATACAAAATATCATTCCTATAATATCTTCTTACATTTGTTTACTCCCATGGATATGTGTAGAAGAGGTCCTTGTGTGACCTGGTAGCTTATTCCCAGGAAGAACAGTGGAACAGGTTGTGTGACCTGGACAGTCCTATGTACTATTGTTTACACTGATCCAAGGTGTGGATCTAGTTTATTAATATAAACTTCTTGGTGGTTGGTGATCACCAAGAAGAGTGGATTACGTATTGTATTGATACTTATCCACTTGTTTTATCCTCTGTATCTTTTAATTTTGTTTTTCTATGATTCAGTATATATTTCAAAAGAAAATAATTTGATAGTTAGTCTTAGATAAAATTTATAATTTTTTTCCTTATTAGAATATGTTCAAAAGTTGTATCAATAACTCACATTGATATTACTGAGAATTAATCAATTTTATAAGAAGTTATATGAACAGTAAAACTTTTATAACCATATTACCTTGATTACCTGGCATGTATTCATTTTTATTGGGGAATCCTTTTAAGAGGAATTTTCAATAGAAATTTTTATAGATACTCAATCCCCCCCTCTTGAGTACTCTAATCCAAAAAATATATATGTTAGGTTATAAATGTAATCTATAAATCCAAATTATTATTCTAAATAATGGTGATTTGTTAAAGTTTCTTGATGAAATATTTAGCTTATTTTCATACACAATATTGATATAGTAATTATTCAATTAATGGAAATGTTATATAAATGACATTAAAAATATTAAATGAAATATTATTTGACATAATAAATTTCATGACTCATGCCAATGGGAATCATGTTGAAACTTCCAAATTCCTTCCTCCTATAGTCTACAGGCCGACGACTAGTTCCAAGTAGGAATATCACTCACATAGGAACCCTTAGCCTAAGGTGCTTGTACACAAACACACATCTCCAAGCCCATAAAATGATGAAATGTATGAAAATTAGTAATAGATGCATGTATATATCTACAAATCTCACTAACAGATGAAGAAAACATGTACTGAAAGAAAAAAAGGTCCAAATACAAACCCACCGTAAAGAGTTTGAAAATAAGTTCAACATGAAAGAATAAAAGGGGACTTCTATTAAGGTAACTACCAGGATATATCATGGTCAGTTTGGCTCCTAAAGCTCCACATGGTCCTAGTCCCTATTAGACTCCATCAAAAGGTCAATTGTATGTATAATAAATGTCACCTTCAGGTAAAACCCATGTAATGGTGCGTATAACAATACCCAACATATAAAATAAAATCCTATGAATTTAAAAATAAGAATAAAAGTAAACTATACAATAGTATATATATAAAACATATATAACAGGAATATTTTTTTTTAAAGAAACATATTTTTATAGTATGGTCACAACTATAATTCCAATATTGGGGTCCCGCTCGATGATTCCATATATAACTCAACCGAGATAACAATATCCATTAGTTAGATATCATTGATCACATCTATTTGAGATGTACTGATAATCTAGTCTCAACATAGGAAGTATACACTAGATGTCTAAATAAAATGATTCAAAAATGAGTACCACACACAAGGCCATGGGGTATACTGAAAACTCAATCTAAGATAACCCACTAAGTCGAGGATCAAAAACAATATAGTATTGGTGACGAAGATACCATGAAATCCTCATTGGTAAATTTAATGACATAGGGTCTCACTCCAATCCTCACATAGGGATTATAAAAAATATATTCAAGAATCCACCCTAAGGGGATCACTATCATAAGTTTATGATTTAATTTCGTACTAACCCCCATAGAATGGATCTATGAAATTATCCAAAAAAATGTCCTTTCTCACAAGGAAAATTTCTTAAATCCTTCATTAAGGAGTAAATTATGTGTACTGAAGTTGTAGAGCATGTCACATTTGACATTGGTTTTTTCCCTAAATCATGACTCATGACCATGGTTGTGTATATTTCATATTAAAAGGATTTTCTAAGACAATGTATCTCTGGATATGTCCACATCTATCTTTTCATGACCATTTATAACTAGCCATGTTTATTTTTGTGCCCATTCCCATTTACTATCCCATGTATATGATGAACATCTAATAAAATTCCAATATCTGTGTGTCATGGTTTATACTATATTTGACACTTATCTTCTTATGGAAACCCTAAAGTCGTATCAGTATGTCTGAAACATCATGTAATCCAAAATTACATGTTGTGTGTACCATGATTTACTGGAATCCCACTTTTGTTTACATACTGTTTCATCACACTACCATATATTCAAGAAAACACTCATGTGTATTGAGGATGTTTCTTTACTAATCCTGATCATCTAGAGGTGTGATTTTATGTTGCATCATTTTTTCTAAAATCACATTGAAGCTTTGGTTTCATCGTGCACAAAAAAAATCATGAAAAACCCACCATTGAGCTAGTATCAATTTTTCATATTCGATTTATTATCTCAATCTATTCAATGATTTAAACATAGATATGTGATTAAAATATTTTGTACCAATAAATGGGAATAAAATAATGGTTTGTCAGATATTTTTCAGAATGTTGTCTAAGATATTTTCCCACGCTGAACAATGAAACTAGGAAGAAAATAATAATAAATAAAATGCGGAACAAACCTCATCCATTTTTTTGGTCATGATTAGTTTCTATTAGAATTATGAATGAAGATATATTTAAAATATCATTATCAAATTCCCTAAATTATATATAAATTTAACCATTACCTACAAATATGCACAATCCGTGAATCAATCCACAGGTCAATTGATTCATGTTAATCATAGGAATTTTTAAATCTAAATAAATCATGAGAAATAATATCCTAACTTGATTTTGATTTATTTCTAGAAAATAATAATTCTTTGTCGATGTGGATTGTGGATCCATGAATTCAGTTCCACACATATCACTAAACCATCATCTAGTAGTCGTTTACCCCTAGAATCTCCTCCATTGTCTCCTCTAAATATCGAGTACTATGAGGATGACCCTAGTATTTCCCAATATTATTATATTTATAGACTATTATTAGGTTGAATAATTCATAAAAAAAATTAATCCATTTAATTTATGAATTTTTAAACGTTCTCCTAAAAATACACCTTAACCTGAATTAACCATGTGTTACAAGGTTATTCCACACTTATTATAAAACTCATTCTTTTATATCAACTTTTGCCTCCAATTTTCAATTAGAGTCTCCATTTAGAAATTTTTTCACTTTTTTAGAAAACTGGGTTTATGTTTTATTTATTATATTTAATATATTTAAAAATTATTTTTGGGATCACTGGGATTCGTAATATCATTCCATCTCATCACCTATCCTCAAAAGTAATCCATTATGTATAAAAATATTATACCTATAAATTATGTGTAACTAAATTCTCCCCCAATGGAGATTTATGTCTTGAAAATACAAAGAAATACACACAATGATATATGGGTATTAATCATGCATCTTTGCTTCAACTCCCTGGTCCTCTCCTGATAATTCTCATACTACCATTAGATATTCACTAAATGAGTAACTCCCCCATAGACGATCCTCTCTTGTAGATCCTAGACCTCCACTGGGTACTCCACAAAGGTGGATCCATCCTCAATGTCCTCCACTTCCCATTCGATAACAAGTAATGGGTCATGCTTGATCCATATCTTCTATAACATGAGGAGTATTTCGTGTACCTGGTTTATCTTCATCATTAGATATAAGTAGTAAACCACCTCACTGGGCCTATGTAGAAAATAGAAAGGGACAATGAGTCTCAAAGATATCCGGTCACCCAAGCCAAATCTCCATAATCCATATCGAGGTGAAACTAGTAGGAACCCATGGTCTCCCTCCATGTACTCCAAAGTCCCATATCCTCAATAACAATTGGAATTATTGTGGCTATTCATTATTATCATCAAATCCATTATGACATATAACTTATATGTAGTATATTGAACCAACTCTTGACCCATAATTACCTATTTTCATGGTTCCTTCTTTCATAATGGAGACCTTCAGAGTTTCCTGAAATGTCCTAGACTAAATCCATACTGATTAAGGAATGGTATCTATAGTGGTACATATACATCACCAATAGTTGTTGATCATCTAAAATACTCCAAATTCCAACATGAAATCTCAGAGCATGTCCTCTGGAACCTAAATTTTCTACTAAGTTTGGTCATCTTTCTATTGGCGAAAATCCTCAAAGGCATCCTACATTCCATTTCATAACTAATATGTGAAGTGATCTCCATTGTCATAAATGACCATCAAGGTAACTCTATTGAGTTGGACTATCTCATGATCATAAATGAATCCTGATGTCTTTACTAAACTATTCTATATGATAGGTAGAAAGTGGGACGACATAGTAAGTTGGTCTGTGATCACCTAGATGGTTTTATATACCTTACACATGTAAGGTAATACTGTCATGAAGTTCATGGATATCCCAGCTCAATTCCACTCAAATACCTCTAGAGATTGATCTAAATCCACTAGAACCTCATTCTTAGCTTTCTGTTTCTCATAGGAATGTCATCAAGAGATAAAAAAAAAACTCCCAACTCCATCTATAGCCAAACAAACTGACACAATTTGTCCTGGTACATATTTATCACACCTAAGTGTATCTCAAAAAGAGATTTATGAAACCCTACAAAAACCTCTCCTCGCAATGTTTTTGGTACCATCGTGAATTCTATAAAAAATTACATGCTCCCAACCTTCATGAAATCCATTAAGAGTATGTAAGTTGGATATCTAGGTGTATAGGTTCTCACAGTAAGTATCCCAAAGTTGTGTCTCCCTAAATTTATATAAAATATGTGGTGAAAAAACCATAAAATGGAGGTAAATTATTCCATTACTATAAAAAAAGAATAAATATAATGAGTCCAACTACATTGACTCCTCACTCAAAAACTGTAAACAAGATCTCATATTGAGTGAATATTTTTTCGTGTTCCCCTACCTAGAACTATAGAAAATATCGATGTCATAATAATTGAAGACCACCATCCATCTCTTTTATCTCAATTTAAGATCATTCTATGAGAATATATTCTTATGACTCATCTAGTTGGACAATACAATAAACAAATCACCCATTATGTTGTGTCACCATATCATCTATGTGAGTAATACTGCTACTATATAATGATATTAGGTCAATTTATTCTTCACATTTTTTTCAATTGACATGATACATAGAAAATCACTACCATATCATACATTAAAACACAACCAATCCATATTCCATATTCCTTGAAAAAAAAATACGAACTGAACAACCGAGTAAAGAAACACCAATATTGGAATACATTTCAATCTCTTCCTCATCTACTAAAAATCTAATTGGAAACTCTCTATCTATCTGAAATGATTATCCATTAGGGTAAAATATATCATGGTTGATTATATAATAATGTAATCGAGAATGAATCTCCAATATTATTCTACTAACCCATGGAATTTCTTCACCTCCATCATACCCTTTAGAGTATCCTAAGACAACACTACATCAACCTTCCCAGGTTCCACTTCCACTCAATCAAGTGAGATATTTTGTTCCATAATGTGGACCTTTATAATTGGAAATTGGAACATTGAGAGATTCCCATAAATATGATGTCATGTATTAACCTTGGTAAACCCCAAATTGGTTACATGATTCAGTTTGTGATAAGACCTGAGAGGATTGTCAATTTTCCTATAATGGAAACTATTTTCAGTCATCAAGAATATTCAATTGATAAATATTTCTCCCATGAACAATAGATAAATTATTAAGTAAAAATAGAAAAATACTAAACTTTTAGTGAAAAAGGAATAAAACCAGGCATACCTCTATGTATCTCCTAGGTCACTTATAACCCCCAAACCAATATCACTCCTTATAAACTGAGTCTGAGTTGGAAGTATGACCATAAGATAAAAAAAGATAAATCTATAGGTGTTGGTACTAAATCATTGTATGTGTGCCTGAATAAAAAATTCTATCTTCCATACCATTAAAATAAATATGATGAAATTCTAGTTTGAAAACAAGACATATAAAAAAATTGGGTTTTCTTTTTTTAATAACTACAAAATAATAATCCATTCCCATGAAAAATCACTTTCCATTACATTTAAAAAAAGTATCCAAATCATGAGATATTTACAATTTATCAGTTATAAGAGGGGTAAAGTTATTAAATTAGAGCCGAAAATGGAAACAAAAACATTATGTGCCATAAAATAGAGGAATGTAAGTGTGGGTTTTTATTGTTTCAAACATGTAAAGGAAAATAAGAAACTATCTTATAAAATAATACCATAGAAAAATAGGTAACAATAATAGAAATCCACATAGTAAATCCCTATGTAGCTATTATTATAGGAGTCATAGGATCCTCCTTCTCTGGTGATTAATATATACCAAAGAACATGGCATCCTTATGCATGATCCATTAGAGGTGAATCAAATCCAAAATTCATGTGGTTTATAATCATATACCAAAACCCACAACATCTTTATGAATGATCCACTAGTTGGGAAGAACATCCAAAGGCCTATTGTTCTCTAACCATCATCATCATTGTTTAGTTAGTGTTGAATCATCCATCCTACTTGGTGGAATAGGGCCTTAGACCTACCAATCCACATACCATTCTAGATATAGTATTCCTTCCTAGTTACCTAGGGAAACATGTTCTTATTCCAAATATAGGTGATTTTTTATCATGAAAGAATATATGTACATTTCATATTCTTTACCCAAAACCCATCTTATATCTCACAATTGATCTCCCTTCTTAATCACATCCCCTTACCAAAGTCGCACATCAATAAACAAGCCTCTTCAGTAGTCACATATAACAAATTACACAGTTATCACAAGCATCATATTTCTAACTCAATGGGGAAATGGATCAAAAGGTGTTTTCCACTTCCAAAATACATTTTCAAGGTGATAATAAGTCCTAATCATTTTATAAGAAATCCTATCAATTTTTTTAAAAGTAATTCCTAATGATTTTAGATTCCAAATACATTATTAATAACTATTTAATAATAAATGAACCACATATTTAAAAAATAGTCTATAAAAAATTCCTTAAAAAAGGAGGTCCACATTAAAATATTAAGGAAATATTTTGAAATAAGTGAAAATACATTTACAATCATTAAAATACACTTTTCATATAATAGAAACTTTCATAACAATAATTAACAGAATCATAGAAAACGACTAATGATGTGGAATTAAAATAAAAGTTTTGGGAATAGGAAACGCACATCAGAATGTGTTTCCTTTGATAAAGACAACCAAAACCCACTATTAATTCTTATATACATATGAATTTAAATATATATACATAAATATAGCAAGATTCATTTTATAAATTCCCCTCTCTGTTAGGAAATATTTACAAATATTTAATATATATATATATATATTAATTACCCATGTATATATATATATAGTTCACCCTCACGATTAGCTTTCCAAAACAAACTAATAAAAAATACAAAAAAAAACACAAAAAAACAAATTAAAAATTGATAAATAAATAAAAACATAGGAAACCTTCCTGAAATTTTTTTTGAACCAAATTCCATTGAAAAAAATGATAGAAATATCTTTATAGGGACCTCAATACCCTAAAACCCAAGAAACATCATATAAAATACATGAAAATTCTTTCAGGATCAGATGGATCACATGAAACACATGTGGTAGAGAAAATGAGAAAATAAAATTAAAGGAAATTGAATAAAACTAGATAGAAAATTTAACTATGGTAATAACATAATGAATCTGAAGAAGAAATGACAATGAATCGTGTGAGGATTAGGGAAAGGCATGTGGCTTGAGAGATACCACTTTGAGATAGGTCACACAATCAAGAAAGGGAGGGAGGATACCCATTTTAGGGTATACAAAAAACATTGTAATAATAACTATATTAATAATATTACTATTTCTAATATCAATATCCATTATAATATTAATAATAACGCATTAATTTTATTATTATTATAATTTCTATTAATAGTAAATTCATTTTTTTTTGTTTTATTTTATCTCTATTTTATTATTAATTTGTCATAGACCTAGCTAACCCAAGAGGTTTGGCTACATGGTATGATAAACCATGAACTAACTATGTTTTGGCCAATTCCTTGGCGAAACACTCCCTCACATGATTTCCCTTAAGATATTGCACTATTTAGAAAAACCATGCACCTTATATTTGTCAAACCCAAGGACCCTTGAAACACATAGATTTTCCTATGAAATATTATAATTAAATATTTTTAATTCAAAAATAGATTTCATTTCATGAAATCATGAGTCTAATTTTACCATGAGACACCATTAATATAAAATGATCATTTTAACCTATCTATTTGGTTAGTGGGAATAAATATAACTAACTTATGAAAATGTGTAAAAAATATAAGTCAATTATAAATATTTATATATTTTATGTGAATTACTATAATAAAATAAAATCAATGAAATATATATGTTATATACTCATCCAATGGATATTTCTTTCATAAGGACTGAATAACCCTTATTTGATGAATAAAAACCTGTATTTTTCAAAAGGGTAAGTATTCCCCTATTAATGGAGAACACCTTTTAAATAAAGTTTAGATAAATTAAAAATTATTATATGAAATCATCAACATTTTATTTTGAAGTAGGTTATACAAATTGACTTTGGATGATTTTTTAATATTTGTTTAATAACTTTGAAATTTTGATGAATAGTAAAAATACATTGAATTTTAATTAAAAGAAACTGTTTTCATCGAAATAATTTATATGGTTAAATTATAATATTTAATTTTTTGAAATTATAAATAGAATATATTTTATCATTAAATATAATTTATGTCATTTTCAATAACATTACATTGAATTCAGATGCAAAACCATTTCAATCTTTTTCAATGTTTTAACTTTTTAAAAACTCGTTCTCCCATTCTGACAATGAGATTGGATTTAAATTTATTAATGAAACATCTTTTTTTTTAATTTTAAAAAATGGAATCATAATTTGGAATCTGTAGGTCGAAATTATGTAAATTTATTTTTTTGGGCATTATAAATAATAACTTCGGTAATTATTATTAATACGGTATATGGGTAAAACTTGTGATTATGGTGAAGAATACTGTTACAACATTAAACTAACACTTTTCTTAATATCATTGGATGATTTTTACTTGACCAAAATAATATTTGGGAAGAAATTGTGTACTTATGAAGCCACTTTGATAAGATTAGGAAATTAATTTTTTTTTATTTAAATAATAGTTAATTATATCTCACTCAAGTGTTAATAACTAAGTCATTTTCAATATAATTTTATACTAAAGATAATTTCTATTATAAATACTAATTTGAAATATAAAAGGTTTTTATGTTTCATGGTAATTTATTTGTAATTTTTAGGAATTTAATAATTACATTACTAGATTATACACTAATGGTGTTGAACTTATTTAATTGATGAAAAATAAATAATATAGTTTTTATTAAAATAAAAATACCCATTAAAATACCCAAAAAAACAAAACTAATTCATATTTTTAGATTATATATTAACCATAATTATCCATGGGTTGAGTTATTGACCACTTGGAGCCTAATAGAAGGGATTATGACCCTTATATTATTTTATTGAAAGTAAAGTTAATATTTTCACATTCATAATTTCATAAGTATATCATTTGAAATGATGGATTTTCCAAAAGATAAATTTATCTACATTTATTATTATTAAATATAGTATATTTATCTTCATAATATTATTTTATTAATAAATTTTATTTGAAAAATAAGTATATTAAGTTATAACAATAAATTGATGTAATAATTGTTTTATTAATGGACATATTATATAAATATTATTAAAAGATTTAAAATTGAATATAATTAGGGATAATTAATATTTTCCAATTAATATTTTATATTACCTTGACCTCATATTAATATAATTAAATATTTGGTTCTAAGTTAACTTGTTATATTAATATTTTTCAAAATCAATATATTGAATAGTGTGAAAATTGAAACTATATATTGTTTATCAAAATAATCTTTAATTAAATTATTTAAAAATCATAATTTTTTAAAATATATATAATAATTAATATATGGTATAAATTGTAATTCCCCGACAACAAAATCCAGGAGTCGGTGCATTATTTTAATACATTGGCATGATTAAAAGGAATCAAGTCTTGAAGGACTGATCATTTTCATAGTCTTGGAAATAAGATACATACATAAGTTCAACACTACAACTTGAAAAAAAAACAACACTAATTTATTCCATTAGAAACTTCCAATATTACAAGATTATTCATGAAAGTAACTCATAACTAACTTCTTCGTATCCTGGGAAAATAAAACATGAGGAAGGGGTGAGCTCAAATGCTTAATAAGAGTAAGAAATACAATGGAAGATAACATAAACATTATGCATGGTGAATAATTCAAAACACATGACTTTACAAATAATAAACATTAACACTTTATGGAAGGAATATGAGTTGAGTAAATAATGCCATAATAAAACATATTCATGGGTATTCTACTAGTTGAATAAACACATGAAATATCAATATCTAATCTCATAATGATGGAATGCAGAATTTTAGACATCATAACCACATAGTAAAGGCCTTGTTCCAAGACTACAAATAATATTTTTTCAAGTCCTTGTGCCAAGACACTAGTTTGTATCATGAGACCTACTGATGCAACGAAGAGCTATAGCGGGCTCCACCCGTCACTTACTAAGTCTAATGCATTACTCGTACGAAAAGTTTGAAACATAACATAAACCTTCATATTAAAACTAGCATACGAAATGTCAATACATTATCCACAAACCATCAATGGTATAAAAACAGAAAATTTATAGTCAAACATAACTCATTCAATATAATATGGAATATTGAATTGTAACAGATTAACCTTAATTGACAACAATGATGGATATTGAAATAGATGAAAATAATCATCAAAACTATTTGAGAGAAATATTCCCCTTTTTTTGAAAACATTTAAAAGTCACACTATTTGTCAAGAAGCCATTTAGAAATAGATTTTTGAATCAAAGTGTCCCATACGACTTTGAATCTTTTAAAAGGAATTTTAATCTTAAGACCTTAATGTCCCTATAAATAAATCCTTGAAACCATTTTTAAAAAATGGACATTAATGAGAAAGATTTAGAAGAATAAATTTTTAAAACATTTAAAATGATATTTTAGTTAGATTTCCCAACCAAATGAGAGACACTTGAATAAAAATAATTGAGGTAATAAAAACTTTATAATATATTGAGAATAAAGGATTTCATTATATACTATGTCAAAGGATAGTATATACACCATGTAAAAGTGAATTGGTGCATAACAAAAAAGTAGTCTCAAAGGAATTTAAATTGAGATGAAATCCCTTATAAAGATAGTATCCTTAGGTAAAAGATAAATCACTGAAATAATTATGTGTGAAAAATATAAATACATTAAATATGATTGGATATTTAGTGTAAAATAATCATAGGACATTCACACATATTCTTGTAACAATGACACCAATGACTTGGATGTTTAACTCAATGAATGAAAATTGAGTTAAGATTACTCTTATCAAGTTCATATCGATGACTTGAGAATTTATCAATAGAGTGGTTATGTGTATCAAAAGTATATACACACAAAGGGGAGTGGAAATTACAACATAAATAATAAATAGTGATACCACACATAATATTGGAGTAAAAATAATCAATGAATCGTGCGTAAAGCCCAATGAGTGGAAATTGAAATTGGAAATTCCCTTACCGATTTGGTAACTCATGAAACATACACCCCATGAAGGAAGGATCATAAAATGAATATGTAAATACCGATAAATTAAATTATATTACACCAAGAATACAATAATGGGTATTACATACACCACACAATAGGAAATAGTGGCTAATATAGCATGAATCTCACGAGAATAAAAAGTGAGATGAAAAAATCGTATCACATTTTAATCAATTGAGTCGTTTGAAAAAAAGTTAATAACCACAAAATGAATCAAAAAATACAATAAATTTAAATATAATCATGATAATATATATAAAATGTAAGTATGCAATACCCCACATGCAATAAATAAGTGGTTTTCAAATGGAAATCTCACAGAATTAAAAGTGAGATAAGAACCCCCTTACCTCAAGTCTGACTTGTCTGGTTTGTTCCTTGTTCTTCCTGAATAATAAACTTAAGTTAATTTATACTTGATTAAGAAAATTTTTCAAGTGTATTATTCCTTTTATATCACTTATTTCCTTGCTATAACAATTAGTTAAATTTTTGAGTTCATATTGGATATTTTATCGATGTTCAGAACTTGAGTCAAAAATGAACTTGTTATAATTACAATTTTCAATGTGGTAAAAAGTACATTATCTCCAAAATGATATAAATGATTTAGATATCATATATATATATATATTATATCCTGTATATATATCTATTTATAACATTAAATAACATTTGGAGATAAGAAATGAAATGTACTATTCATGGAGACGGTAAGTCGTACGTATGCATGAACGCTACTTTCATTTCTATTTTGTATTTTAATAGAATTAAAACATAATTATATATAGGTATATTATAATTACTGTATAATATGATATATAATATCATTAATTCCATCCTTTATATGTTCCATATAAGGAATTAACGATTCATATCATTTTGAGGGGGCAGTAGTCCGCACTTCCTCAAATGAAATTATCACGTTTTACTCATAATGGAAACCATAAAATAATGATATAAATGGAAAATACAGAAGAATAAAGAAAAAATAAACATAATATATATATATATATATTATAAATATATTTCCATCTTAATGGCCACCATGAGAGGCGGTAGGACATAATCGAACAATCATCGTTTCATGAGACGTTAGTTTTCTATCCACAGAAACAGTATGTTCTTCACCAATTAGATGAAGGTGTGTGTAAGTGTAGTTCGAATAATTCTCATAAAAACATCCTAGTATATTGAGGATACTGTTGTTTTTATAAAAGAAAGTAATAAATGTTTTTATGGGGGTTGGAGAAGTAAAATAAAACAAAATAAAACAAAAGAATTTAAGAGAAAGTGTTACCTTTAATTTGGGTAACTTCCTTTGGTTTGAACCAAAAGGACTTCTTAAAGTGTCATATACCTAAGGTAAGGATTCTAGGAGGAAGAGGGGGATATTGAGAGATTATTTTTCCAGTGTTTGTATGAGCTAAGGGTCTTGAGAGGTGTGTGGAACGGGTTATAAGTGGTGTCCTTTTATAAGGGGGAGGAGGGGCTCTTTAGGAAAGTGTGAAAATATTATTTTATTATATAGTCATATTCAATTTATAAAGGTCCAAAACTAATTAAAGTCGAATATAAGATGACTAATGGTCGAAATAAAATCATCCAATAAGAATTGTATTCGTTTTGGATATTATTGTAATATTAATAATCATATTTGTTTAAATCATTTATTAATGAGGTAAATACTACATCATTATTGTGTCATAAAAAATTTATTTTATTTTATTTATAAAAATTATAAATAATATAGATTAATGTAGGAAATATTTTTATATTTCCAATGATTATTTATATTCTAAAGTATGACTTATATAACCCCATGTAAAAATTGATATACTAAAAGATATTTGTTAATGTCATTTTTGTCTTTACTTTAAGTTAATTAAAATAAAGTATCATTATCATTATTAAGTGGATCCATGGGGTCCCAAAATAGACCCAAGGATGACCATGGTAGTCCATGCCTCATCTATTAAGGTTAGGACAAGTGATAAGGTAATTTTGTATTATTATAATATTCTTTTTACCTTGAATTTTCCTATTTACCTTTAACAGCGGTAAATAAGTCAAAAGTTATTATTCACCAAAAGTTATTTTCATATTATTAAACAACATTTTACTTACTAACAACAACCATGTATCTTGGATTTTTGAAATTCAAATCATACAAGCGGTAAAATTTGATTTTAATGAAAAGGTTGTATTTTTAACTACTACTTAGCGGTTTCACTTTTCATCAAAAATTGAAATTTTTTAGAAAGATACAAAAAAAATCAGCCTAATCTATATTTGATATTGCAAATTCAAAAATGATGTCTATTTTACCAAATTAAAAACATATAATTTGGATTAATTGATTTAAAATTAATTCGTGTTGTCAAAACAAATAGCGTGTTTTTAAGAAACAATAACTGTCAAAATATTGACAATTGTTTATATAAAATTTCAAAGTGAAATTGATTCCAATGACCAAAAATGGATTAAAGGGTAAAAATATAATCTAATTACACTTCAAAACTAATTTAAAATATAATATATCCATATAAATAATTTAGATTAAATGGCAGTTTTGAATTAAAATACATTATTTTTTACTATTCATAAAAAATTAATATTATTAGAAAAATACCCAAATTTCACCCAAAGTAAATTTTCATGTCCCGATTCTAAAGAAAAATTTTATTTTATCAAAATGAATATGTAAAAGGGTCAAATATTAGATTTAAAAAGGATTCTCCAATAAAAGGTGGTAAAATTGAATTTTTTTGAAAAATACATTTTTTATCTAAAAAATTGAATTTGTTCTTAAAATATGTATAAAAAACACATAATACATAAGTTAAAATTATATGGAGTATATAAAATTCAAAATAAAGTTAATATTATTCATAACCGCTTTTGAACGAATAATTTTATAAGTCGTGGTGTGCTCGAACTCAATATTGTGTGTGTCACAAGCTATTGAATTTAAAGAAAATAACTTACTATGAAATCTTGGGTTGTTAAATTATCCCCTACTTCAATAAATTGAATCCTTGAAATTTGAAATTTTTATTCAAAAATAAAAGGTTAAAAATAGAAAAATACCTTTGTGGAAAACCCACATCGGAAATTGGGTTAATAAAATCTAGTCTTAATAAGAGGGAAAAGGACATGAAAAAGTTACCACTAAATTATGATCTTGATTAAGAGAACATTGGTGGAAATTAGAGACATATAATTGGATGGAAAACATAAATATATATAGGGAGTGATTGAGGTCATCAATCACAAACAATTGTAAAATTGTGTTCCTCAAAGCCATCAATCTATGACGATTTAAAACATCATCAGTTCAACAAAACATAAAGCATTAGAATAAAACATTTTTGGTTTTTAGATCCCTTCCCTAAAGTTTAATAATTAATTTATTCATAGAATAAGAAAACACAAATATACTTGACAAGTAGAGTTTCATCCTTTATCTAATTCTTACCACAAACTCATCTTTCACTGAAAATGATGAGTATTAAAGATGACTTGGTCACATTTGAAGTGCTAGAATCAACTTATAGAGAATCACATAATCCACAATGGATGAACTATGTATTTCCTTTTTCTTTAGAGATTAACCAAAACCAAAATGGTTATTAAAAGATCATATGATCCGCAAGGATAATACTTTAGAGAAATAAATACTAATCTTAATTTCAAAAATTAAACCAACAATACCCAAAGTTCAATAAATACCATTCAATAAAAATTGTCTATAAAATCTTTTAATATAATCTAAACTAATATTGAAACCCCAAACTCATAAGAATTTTTTTACGTAGTTTTCCACGTTAAATTGTATCTATAAATAATATCAACTACTCTTAAAGTCACATATTTAAAGTAATTAACCTAATCACATATTCTCTATGATAGGTTAATTATTTCCATAAATAACTAAAATAGCTATAAATCCACAATAAAACATAGGTAAAAAAACTCCTTTACTCTTAAAATGAAATCTCATAGTATTCAATTTTCCTTAGGCATATATTATTCCCAATAGAGAGAATGTCTTCCAAAATAGCATTTATCACTTAATCACCAAATAATTTTCCTATACTAAGGATATCCATTTGATAATACATAAGATCCCAAATAAACTTATTATTGATCAATAAAATCATTTAACTAAAAATAATTAGTCACACTAACCGGGGACTTCACTTAGTCCAGTGGTAGGAGATAAATCCCAATCACACTATGATTGTGGGTTCGATTCCCACAGCTTTTTCCAAAGCTATGGGTTGTCACACGATCTACGTGTTGTCCTTTTTCAAAAACTATATAATTTTATAATATTCCCAAAAATGATACAGATTCCTCAAAATAACTATAACATAATTTCATCACAAATTTTATCTGATACCCCTTATTTTCATTCCAAAATTTAATAACTTGTAATTTCCTCAAACTCAATGATCATATAAAACCAAATGGTTCTTTATAACTATATACACAAGAGAAAAGATAATTCCTCCTCAAATATCATTTTCACATGAAAAACTGAAGGGTTACAAATACAAGAGAAAAGTCTTCCAAAGTAATCCCATCAATAAAGAACACTAATACTTTTTAAACATTTCTCCATCCATTTATTTCAACAAAGCTTCTTCCTTGAACAAAAGTTTATCCTATAGAATAGGTAATTCACTTGGGTAATGTCTAAGTGCCCTACATTTACGACAAATGACTATAAATGGATTCTTAGAACCATTTTTATTTTATTCTATAGTACTCTTCATTTTTCCTCAGCAATTCATTACTTTATGTCCTTCTTTCCCACACATAAAGCATTTATTTTTTCCATTAAGACACCTTCCTAGGTGTCTCCTTCTGCATTTCCTGCATGATGGAAATGATATTTCTTTTCTCCATGGTCTTCACTTCTGGATATCTTATCATTCACCACTTTTCTCTTCCTTGCTGAGTTCGGAAGTTAGTTAATATATATGTTGTCAATCATATTTTTTGAAAACTGATTCATCGTGAACATGATATCCTTTACACCTATCAACATTCCATTTTCTTGCTCATTTCCACCAGTGTTCAAACCTTTTACATCATGCTCAAAGTTACTATGACTTCCTTGGAATCCTACCATTGACTAAAACCAGAAAGCATTGTGGGAGTAATAATTGTTATAAAATCATTTACAGAATATCATGACACCTTATTTTGAATTTAAAACACCTTAGGATTAACAAAGGTCATTTATTCTCATCTTATATTAAAATCCTTCAAATTGGTTTTTAAAGAGAATGTAAATTATCCTAAGCATATCCCACGGGAGTGTCATAACTAAGAGTGTAGCAAGGCCCTTTGTCCTGTACCAGGATACCCCGGGTCAAACACAAAACTCCTTGTCATAGTTTTCACTCCTAGGTGAATTTGTTCTAGAACCGCCTCTAGCTGCTCGTATCTAGATAGGGATGTACTTTTGTAAAATACACAAAATCTCTACATTACTAATATTCTAGGAAGTCCTTCTATACTAAAACTCAAATTCTATCTTAGGGTAATGTGCTCTAATCATATTTTATCTAAATTTAGTTTCCAAGGTTTGTACTAAACTTCCTCTGATACCAACTGTAACAACCCGACCCCAGAATCTAGGAGCCAGTGCATTATTTTAATACATTGGCATGATTACAAGGAATCAAGTCCCAAAGGACCGATCAGTTTAGTAGTCTTGGAAACAAGATACATACATAAGTTCAAAGCTACAACTTGAAAATAAAAACAACACTAATTAATTCCATTAGAAACATCCAATATTCCAAGATTATTCTTGAAAGTCACTCATAACTAACTTCTTCATATCCTCGGAAAATGAAACATGAGAAAATGGTGACCTCAAATGCTCTGTAAGAGTAATCAATACAGCGGAAGATAACATAAACATTTGGCATGGTGAATAATTGAAAACACATGACTTTAAAAATAATAAACATTAACACTTTATGGCAGGAATATGATATGAGTAAATAATGCCATAATAAAACATAGTCATGGGTATTATAATAGTCTAATAACCACATGAAATATCAATATCTAATCTCATAATGATGGAATGCATAATTTCGGACATCATAACCTCATAGTCAAGGCCTTGTTCCAAGACTACAAATAAGATTTTTTCAAGGCCTTGTTTCAAGACACTAGTTTTCTCATGAGACCTAACGATGCATCGAGGAGCTATAGCGGGTTCCACCTGTCACTTACTAAGTCCAATTCATTCCTCATATGAAAAGTTTGAAACATAACATAAACCTTCGTATTAAAACTAGCATACGAAATGTCAATACTTTATCTACAAACCATGAATGGTATAAAAATATCACATCCACAGTCAAACATAACTCATTCAATACAATATAGAAGATTTTATTGTAACTGATTAACCTCAATCGAGAATAATGAAGGATATTGACATAGATGAAAATAATCATCAAAACTAATTGAGATAAATATCCCCCTTTTTCTTGAACACATTTAAAAGTCACACTATTTGTCAAGAAGTCGTTTAAAAATAGATTTTTGAATCAAAGTTTCATATACCACTTTGAATCTTTTAAAAGGAATTTTAATTTTAAAACATTAATTTCCATATAAATAAATCCATAAAACAATTTTTAAAACATGAAAATTAATGATAAATATTTTAAAGAATAAGTTTTTAAAACATTTAAAATGATATTTTAGTTAAAGTTCCTAACCAAATGAGAGACACTTGAATACAAATAATTGAGGTAATAAAAACATTATAATATCTTGAGAATAAATTATTTAATTATATACTATGTCAAAGGATAGTATATACACCATATAAAATTGGATTGGTGCATAACAACAAAGAAGTCTCAAAGGAATGTAAATTGAGATGAAATCCCTTATAAAGATAGTATCCTTAGGTAAAGGATAAATCAATGACATAATTATGTGTGAAAAATATAAATACACTAAATATGATTGGATATTCAGTGTAAAATAATCATAATAAATTCACACATATTCTTGTAACAACAACACCAATGACTTGTATGTTTAACTCAATGAATGAAAATTGAGTTAAGATTACTCTTATCAAGTTCATATCAATGACTTGAGAATTTATAAATGGAGTGGTTATGTGTATCAAAAGTATATCCACAAAAATAAGAGTGTAAATTACAACATAAATAATAAATAGTGATTCCACACATAATCCTGGAGTAAAAGTAATCAATGAAGCATGCGTAAAGCCCAATTAGTGGAAATTGAAATTGGAAATTCCCTTACTGATTTGGTAACTCACGAAACATACACCCCATAAAAGAAGGATCATACAATGAAGATTTAAATACAGATAAATTAAATTATATTACACCAAGAATACAATCATGGGTAGTACATACACTACACAATAGGGAATAGTGGCTAATATAGCATGAATCTCACGGAAATAAAAAGTGAGATCAAAAACCCTTATCACGTTGTAATCAATTGAGTCGTTTGAACAAAAGTTAATAACCACCAAATTAATCAAAAAATACCATGAATTTAAAGATAATAATGATAATATATATCAAATTTCAGTGTAAAACACACCCCATGCAATAAATAAGTGGCGAACAAATGGAAATCTCACGGAATTAAAAGTGAGATAAGAAACCCATTACCTCAAGTCTAACTTGTCTTGTTTGTTCCTTGTTCATCATAAATAATAAACTTAAGTTAATTTATACTTGATTAGGAACATTTTTCAATTTTATAATTCCATTTATATCACTTATTACCTTGCTATAATAATTAGTTAATTATTTGAGTTTGTATTGGATATTTTATCGATGTTCGGAACTTGAGTCAAAAATGAACTTGTTATAATTACAATTTTTCCATGTGGTAAAAAGTCCATTATCTCCAAAATGTTATACATGGTTTAGATATCATATATATATTATATATCCAGTATATATATCTATTTATAATAGAACATAACATTTGGAGATAAGAAATGAAATGTACCGGTCATGGAGACGGTAAGTCGTACGTACGCATGAACGCTACTTTCATTTCTATTTTGTATTTTAATGGAATTAAAACATAATTATACATAGGAATATTATAATTCCTGTATAATATCATATATATTATCATTAATTCCATCCTTTATACATTCCACATAATGCATTAATGAGTCATATCATTTTGAGGGGGTGGTAGTCCGCACTTCCTCCAGTGAAATTATCGCGTTTTACCCATAATGGAACCCATAAAATAATGATATAAATGGAAAATACAGAAGAATAAATAAAAAATAAACATAATATATATATTATATATAAATTTAGTTCCATATTAATGGCCACCATGAGAGACAGTAAAAGATAATCAAACAATCATTGTTTCGTGAGGTGTTAGTTTTCCATCCAGAGAAACAGTATGTTCTTCACCCATTAGATGGAGGTGTGTGTAAGTGTAGTTATAATACTTATCCTAAAAAAATCCTAGTATATTAAGGATACTTTTTTGGTTATAAAATAAAGTAATAAAAGTGTTTAGGGGGATGGAGAAGTAAAATAAAACAAAATAATACAAAATAATTTAAGAGAAAGTGTTACCTTTAATTTGGGTAACTTTCATTGGTTTGAACCAAAAGGACTTATTGAAGCGCCTTCTGTCTAATGTAAGGATTCTAGGAGGAATAGGGGGATCTTGAGAGATTATTTTGGAAATGGTTTGATGAGAAAAGTGGATTGAGAGTTGTGTGGAATGGGTTAGAAATGGTGTCCTTTTATAAGGGGGAGTAGGGGCTCTTTAGGAAAGTTTGAAAATATTATTTTATTATATGGTGATATTCAGTTTCTAAAGGTCCAAAACTAATTAAAGTCGAAGATAAGATGACTCACAGTAGAAATAAAATCCTCCAATAATAATTTTACAAGTTTTGGATATTATTTTAATATTAATAATCATATTTTTTTTAAATCATTTATTAATGAGGTAAATACTACATCATTATTGTGTCATAAATAATTTAATTTATTTGATGTCTAAAAATTATTTAAAAAATTACCTCAATTTAGGAAATATTTTTAGCTTTCCAATTATTATTTATAGTCGAAAGGATGACTTATATAACCCCATGTAAAAATTGATATACTAAAAGATATTTGTTAATGTCATTTTTGTCTTTACTTTAAGTTAATTAAAATAAAGTGTCACTATCATAATTAGGTGGCTCCAAGGGGTCCCAAAATCGACCCTAGGATTCCCATGGTCGTCCATGCCTCATAAAATATGGTTATAACAAGTTTTAAGGTAATTTTATATTGTTATAATATTTTGTTTACCTTGAATTACCCTATTTACCTATAACCGCGGTAAATAAGTCAAAAGTTACTATTCACCAAAAATTATTTTCATCTTATTGAACCAAATTTTACTTACTAAAAACAACCATGTATCTCATATTTTCAAAATTCAAATCACAGAAGTGGTAAAATTTCATTTAAATTAAAAATTCGGATTTTTAACTTCTACTTAGTGGTTTCACTATTCATCAAAAATTGAAGTTTTTCAGAAAAATACAAAAAATTCAGCCTAATATATATTTGATATTCTGTATTAAAATATGATTTCTATTTTACCAAATTCAAAACATAGAAGTCGGATTAATTAATTTAAAACTAATTCCCATTGTCAAAACAAATAGAGTATTTTTAAGAAACAATAACTATCAAAAGCTTGACACTTGTTTATATATAATTTCAAAGTGAAATTAATTCCAATGATGAACATTAGATTAAAGGGTAAAAATATAATCTAATTACACTTCAAAACCAATTTAAAAGATAATCTATCCATATAAATAAATTAGATTAAAAGGTATATTTGAATTAAAAAACATTATTTCTCACTATTCAGAAAAAATGAATATTATTAAAAAAATACCAAAATTTCATCCAAAGTAAATTTTAATGTCCTGATTCTAAATAATACTTTTATTTTGTCTAAATGAATATGTAAAAGGGTCAAATATTGTATTTAAAAGGGTTCTCCATTAAAAGGTGGTAAAATTGATTTTTTTTGAAAAATACATTTTTTATCTGAAAAATTGAATTCGTTCTAATAATATGTCTAAGAAACACATAATATATAAGTTAAAATTATATAGAGTATATAAAATTCAAAATCCAGTTAATACTATTCATAACCGCTTTTGAACGGCTAGTTTTGTAAGTCGTGGTGCGCTCGAACTCAGTGTTGCGTGTTGTGCAAGATATTGAATTTAAAGAAAATAATTTACTATGAAATCTTGGGGTGTTGCATAAATTATTATAAGTTATTTATTTATGGTATCATTGAATTCAAATAAGTAAGTATGGATTCCTTTTAATCTTGATATATTTGTCACACTAGTTCAAAATTAAATATAATAACTAAGTGTTGATTAAAATTATAAGGTTTAAATTGACATAAATAAATGTCTTAAATATATAGGTTGATGATATTAAAATACTATCTCATATCATATTATAATTTTGAACATTTTTTAGGTTTTTGTATGGGTTTTTATTTCACTATAAATTAATATTTTTATAGATCCCAAAAGTTCCCCTCACATCAATTATAAAAGGCAACCTACCCCCTCACCTCTTCATTTAACATTGATCCTTCATGTTCAGCCATCCAAAAAATTTATACCTTATCAACATCCATAGTAACATTCTATAGGTTCTAGACTTCTACAAATACAATCTCACGTGCTTAAAGAAGATATTTATAGGAAACACGTCGAATAATATATAATTTTCTTTAATGATTCTTTCAAACATTTTTCTTCTTATACTTATTGTTTAAGAGTTGTTTCATTATGAAGTATTAATGTCTTTATCAATTATATACTGAGATTATATTATATGTATGAACACCCCATATTCCACCTTCTATCCATCCTATGAAAAAAAAAAGAAATCACCACAGGTGCATATGTACAGCTTACCATCTCCAAGCTATAGTGTATACTTTGTTTCACCACAACCTTAATTAGATGGGTGTAATTACATAAATAATAACTATATATTATTATTATAAAATTTTATTGATTCTTAAATATTATACACCATTCATATAAATACCATTCCACTATTATGGGAATGATATCATCATTTGTGCATACGTACGACCTACCATCTCTATGATGTTATGTGATTTATTCAACATGATATTAATTAAAGCGTTATTATATAAATATATAGAATGAATAAATATTATTTATATATATATAATTTTAATAACATTTTTATTTTATAACTATAACGTATGAAGGAGAACCAGAACTTATTCGACAAAACATGCATAAGAAAATGATGTAGTGAATACTTAAAAAACAAGTAATAATGAAAGATTATTTAAAATATATGATAATATGAGGAAATATGATATTATAAAAATGACTATTATTCTGAAATAATTTAGTGACATTATTTAAATCATTATACATGAGTTTTTTTACATTAAAATGAAATTGGACCTAAGGTAAGGGATAATTCCACTATCTCATTATTATCTGAGATTGTTTATTCATAAGTATTTAATGGGGTATATTTATCATCCACGTACATGTTTACTAAATATGTAATATTATTTCTATTCTTATATCATTTTAATGTCAATTTTACATGTTTTTGAATTTTTTTAACGGTATGAAAAGAATATTTTTTTCTTTATTCTATAAGAGGACTTTTTTACTTTTCCAACAGCAGTATGAGGATAATGTTTTTTCAACTTGTATGACATGAATGATTTTTTACGTCTTTGTAACTCCTTAGTTCAATGAATATTCCTCTAAAACATTTCATTTTTAGTTTTAAATAAATAAATTTATTTTAAAATTTTGATCCATTTTAGGAAAAGAAAACATTTTTGAAGAAGAAAGGATATTTTCCTCAATAATTAATATCAAGTGTTTTATCAAAATTATTTTCTATCTAAGATAACATTTTTTAAATAGGGTTATGTTTTTATACCTACTATTAATATGGTTTGATTTTTTTATGATGGAATTGTATTTATGAAATCCATTTTCACTATGTGGATTATGATGGAATCATGTTTAAGAAATACATTTTATTCCTTTGGTTATACTATAATGAGTTGAATATGTTTTTGTGGAACATGGAAGAACGATTTCATTAAGGGATGGGTGGGACCTATATATCCCTTCAATGCATTGAGTAATTATTTATATCGCATGATATATAAAGGGATGATATTTTAAATGATCTCAATTCAGTATTATAGGGTTGGAATGAGGAGTGAAATTTGTTCAATAATAGACTTTTTCTGTTATGATGGTATTGGAAATGAGCCTTAACATAATTGAAAGGATTTTCTATGCTTGCATGTATGGGAAAAATCCCATATATTATGTTAAGAAATTTGGTATTACATTCATTGATTCTTATGTACATTCAGGATATATCCCATGGAATTATATCATGATATTTCATATGCAGTATAAGATTTTCAAATTTTATGTTATTATGTCTTATGAATATTATATATCTGATATCTCCTTTGTTTACCCTTACTGAGAATTTTATCTTTCCATTTCTTATGCTTATTTTCCCCATTTCATGAGGAAGGTTATTAAGAACTATATTTCAAAAATGAGTCTATTTATGATGAAATATCAGGGAGACAATGAATATTCCTTATAAACTAGTTGTTTATATTTCCCAATATCAAAAAACATTATTCATATGTAGTAATGTTGTGGATTTGTTATATTTTGAATTAAATATTCTTTATATTTGAAGTAATATCAATATATGTAAATTATGGGTTGATATACCCTTCATGGTCTCTAGGGATCATCACATAGTTTGAAAAAATCATTCGAGATCTTTGAAAAAAATATACTTTAAAATGATAGAACCTAACTATATTAGAACATCTTGGTTTTCCCTATCCATACTGGATAATAATACAAAAACTAAAAATCCACCAAAAAATTAAATTTATACCTTCCAGCTGTTGTAAATAATGATACCTCTTGAAAAAAATAAAATAATCCAAAGAATGACTAAAATAAAAGAGAAGTCTCAGGTTAGAGTGTGATGATTATCAATTTCATGACACTTTATGTAACCAGAAATTCCAAAATATTTAGTTGGTCATGAAACTATTTGAAATCAAACTGCAATATGAGACAATGTTCGAGAAACCCAAATACCAATAGTTAACATACATCCTTCTTGTGAACCTCTAAGACATAAAAGATACCAAAGGGGTCATATTTCAGGGAAACAAACCAACTCTATAATTGAAAATGAGAAATAAAATTGAACCTGAACAATCCATCAATGGACAAATGGAAAAGACTCAACCCCCCTCCCCCCCCCCCCATCCTAAAACATTGAACAAATATCCTTATAATTTTTTTTGATTCTTGGCCCTCTAAGTACTAATAGTTTCCCTATAGAAACATCACCCCCGTCATAGGGCCCACCCATGTTCATGAACATATCATATGACTATTGACTTTCACCACATTTCAACAAATGTTCTTTATAATGTAATTTTTCCTCACTCAAATACAATCTAGGAATAATCCTAGGATTTCACCCATCATGATCACTAATCTCGGTAAAAAACACATAAATTTGAAATTCTAATCATGTGGGCTCCCAAAAAAAATTAAACCTTATTTTCATGAGTAATAACATTTAGTCTTTTAGAAAATTGTTATTCTAGATTTTTATATCAACCATCCTTTTGGTGCATAATTTCCCCCAGACAGAACCTACACCTGAACCTAAGAATTTAACTTCACATTATGATGGTTTCTTAATCTGATGCCAATGTAACAACTAGGACCTGCTGATAGAAAAAATATCCCACCTTAACTTTTCCATCATGTATTTTCTCGCCATGTACCACTAGTTTCTCCATAAACACTTGGTCCTCATCATGGTGTCCATCCACACACCTAAACAGTTCATCTAAATAATTATTTTCCCCATAGGAAAACACATGTTCTTTCAATTGTTCTTTTTCCTCACAGACACAATCGGATAAACATCCAAGGAGGTCACCCTTCTCGATCACTACTATAGGCCAAGCACTCATAACTATGGAGTTATAATAAGATGGTCCCCTAAAAATAAAGGTTCACCTTTTTTAAATGAATCATATAATTTAGTCATTTAACCATTTATCATTATGAAGTGTTTCATAAGAATATATGTACATGTCATACACTTCATGTAAACAATGGGACCTGCTAATAGAATAGAAACCCTGCTATGACATGGTCATCAGGTCTTTTCCCTCCAGGTAACATATTTTTCTCCATAGAAACATGAATTCTACATGGGAATCACCAATGTTCCTGAATAGGTCAACATACTAATGATTATCCCCAAAAATCTAATACATGTTTATTCTAGGGTGATTTTCCCTCACTCACAAACACCCTAGGAAATATCCTAGTAGGTCACCCATATTAATCACTAATCCATGGAAATAAATCATAATTTTTAAGTTTTAATTATGTAGGAACCCAAAAAATAAATGTTCATATTTTTGACATAGTAATAAAATTTACCATGTTGATATTATGTAGAATTACATTCACCCTCTCTTTTTTGCACAATGACCTCATTTTGGATCCTACATCTCAACCTAGGTAGTGCAATACCCTTATGGATAGGTTACAATATGATGGGAATATAATAAATAGGACCCTATGGCCTCAAAAAACTATTATGTATCATGGTCATCGGGTCTTGGACCGTATGGTACCACCTGTTTCCCCAAACATAAAGTTCCATTTACGGGGCCCACCCATGTGCTCGAACAGGTAATCTGACTAATCAAGGTCCCCACCAACCAACACATGATCCTTAAAGGGTTCATTTATATCACTCAAAGACACCATAGGAATATTACTGGGAGTTCTCCTATCCTGATCACTACTCCAGGGAAAGCACGAATAACTATGGAGATCTAATCAATTAGCATCCTAAAAAGGAATATGCAGCTTGTTTCCATCAGTCGTATCATTTAGTCAATTAACTATATATCACTAAGGGATGTTACATTAAAACATATTTACATTTAATACACTTCTTATATCAACTGGGTCCCATTGGATGCACAGACACCCCACCATAACATGGCCATCAGGTCTTGGCCTTCTAGGTATATCCAGTTTCCTTACATACACATGGTCCCCTACATGGGGACCACCCACATACTTGAATGGTTCATATGAACAATAAATTTCCACTTAGGACAATACAAGTTAATTTTAGTGTTCTTTTTACTCTCACACACACTCCCTAGAAACTTCCCATGAGGTCACCCATACTAAACACTACTCTAAGGAAAACATGCTTAATTGTCGATTTCAAATCATGTAGGAACCTGAAAGGAAATGTGAAACTTGTTTACAAGAGTCATATAATTTATTAATTTAACCAATTATTATTAGGTTACATTACAGTCACCCTCTATTTAGATAAAATCACCCTCATTGTGGACCCAACATCTCATCCTTAGGAGTGTTCAATACATAAGGATGGATTCTTGGTCTGAAATCAATGTAAAAACTGGTCCCCATTGACCACATAGAAAACTCTCTTTAAAATAGACATTGTGGAGTGTCCCTCTATGTACCATTATTTTCCACATATAAATATGGTCTCCTACAAAGGGATCATCCATGTGCATGAACTTTTGATCTAGCTAGTGAGTATCCCCACAAGCCCAAACATGTTCTTTTTAGAGTCTTCCCTCACTCACACCCTCTCTGGGAAACATCCTTGGATGTCACCATCCAGATCATTACTCTAGGTCAAGAACACATAACTATGTATTTAAAAGCAATTAGGTTATCAATACGAAATATGCACCATGGTGACATGATTCATATCATTTATTAATTTACCCAATTATCATTATATGGTGTTACCGATGGTGCACTAAGAGTACATCTATAATCATACTCTAGTGTACCCAGTTTACCTCATTAGACATTTTTCACAAAAGGATATCATTGATTAATAATACTTTGAACCAATCTAAGAGAGGATGAAAGATCCAATTCATGAGTCCCATGAACACTTTTGTGGGATTCATCACAAAAAATGGCATCACCATGTACTCATAATGATGTTAGTGCCATCTAAATTCCGTATTTGGTATATCCCCATCATATACTTGCAACTGGTGATATCTTTATCTGAGTTCAATTGTTAAGTGCCATCATGACCCACTAAACTGAGAAATTAGGTAATAAATCCTTAAAAGTGTATACATGTTTTTATTCCAACCTAGAATATGAAATGGTTGAAACACATACCTTAATATCTCACCCTTCTTCTTAGAGAAAAACTCATGAGCTGCCAAATGTGAATCACTGGGTCTAGAAATTAAATATCATTACATGTCCTTTAACTAAAACTTCATATTGAAAATCTTTAAGAGGCAAAAGATATGTTGGATATTATATCATGGTCATCCCATAAAGTAGATAAAATTAATAATTCCATCTCTCAGTATATATGAAATCCTATAATTTCCTCAATAAGTATATCTTCACACTCCACCACCACTGTAGAGATGTAAAAAATCATATAATCCACTTGAATATGGTTCATTCTAGCCAAATGATGAGTAATAAGCTACACCACCATATAAATGATTCTAGTATGCACTTTCTGATATTCTTTTTCACACATAATGGATATCCCAATCCCATTTCTACGAAAATAGCATATCCTATGCATGAAACATTCTGTCTTTGAATAAAGTATAGATAACTAGTTCATAATGAAGATGAAATCATAAGACCTAATCATTTCTATAAAGATATCACAATAGAAACTATCTCCTCCATGAGTGATGTAACACTATTGATATAGGTGTATATTCTCTGATTCATTTACAATAGGAATTTCTGGGAACAAGGGTTGAGTCAAAGGCTCAACTAGAATCTCTAAGTCCCAAACTAGGTAATTTGATATAAAATAATGACTATCACAAATTTATATCAGTACTAAAATGATGTTTGAAAATATAAATACCATACCTTATATCATCTTTGGATCCTATTAGTCATTAGCCTCAATCACCAACAGTTTCCATCACCGATGTCCTCCAAGTACATGAGTATGGCATGCACCACATTGGAGGTGGGGGTTAACAAGTTGCAATTACTAACAGCTACATTTTCTCTACTAGCTCCATTTCCATAACCACTTCCCTGCAAACTAGAAAACTAATGTTACCCCTCTTCAAAGGATTCCAATCCACCATATTCATGTTATTCATAAAATGGGTTGTAAAATGAACTGCAAGACTCCTCATTACAACATAAGATTAGCACAACCTCTCCTTGGGGGGACTAGACCCATCCTGTGAGCCCATAACCACAAAACCTATGTAATGGGATCACCTCCTGAAAATCATCCAATGTCCAAATCTTTATGACTAACATTGGATCCCTACATAAAAATTCTATGCACTAGTGTTCCCACTTCTGAAAAAAACAATTTTTATTTTCTCTGCTAAGAAGCTCTCAACCACTACATTACTCCCTATAAACATAGCATAGGTTAAAATTGCTATTGGAATGGTGATGGATTGGATGCCTCTATAAAATTCTAAATAAATGGTTTGAGCCTGGAAGATCTGATCATTAAACTTATCCATCGTGTATATGTAGAGGATGGTGAACCTTGATGAATACTCAAACACTATTGTACTAAACTACTGAAGCTATATATTCTCCTTTATGCACACATCCCTCAAAATAATTAGAGATATGTATTCCTAGAAAGTGAGACTAAACCTTGACAATTATAGATTCACCTCATTATAAAACTATTTGATTAAACCCCATCATCATTAAATTGATCCAAAGAAATAGATCATAGGTAGGACCACCATCTGATCATCCAGTGTCCTAAAAATATAGAAAACATGTGACAGTAATTCAATCCAGTCATTATCTTCTAATAGGTTGGTTTATCCTAGGAAATAGAGGGTTACTATCACTAAAGCTCTGGAAGCAGGCTCATCCATCCCACCTAATCTGTTGGTACTGTATTTACCATTAGTTACTCAATAGGTGGTGGTATAACTATTACACTACATGGATGTAAAAAATCTGGAACATTCCCAGGTATCGATGGCTTAGCACATAGAGGATCATCCTCCCAATACTGATTGTGAATCATAGTTTTTAGATTCCATGTATGCATCATGAAATAGAAAATATGTAGCACGTTCAATGATTATATCAGGAAATATGACTCAAAAAGGACATGAAAACCAAAAAAAATCCAATATGATGCATGTGCCAATGTTTTTTCCATGAAAAAATGGTTCACATGTACCTATTCAAAATAAATGTAACCAATGTCTTTTTTTTATGGATACATTGGCTGCCACACCAAAACCGAGGTCCCTAGACTGAAATCCAAAGTCAAAACACATAACATTGCTTCCCCAAAACAAAATCATAGACTTCAGTCCTAAGGTAGTATTGAATCCTCTAATACCACTATAACATGACCCATCCTAAAGGGGTCTATAGAATAACTACCCTGAGCCTGGATCCAATAGGTCCGAGGATGGTGACTAGCGCTATGTATGAATATCACTCACATGTGATGACATGGACTAAATTACATGAAAACTTAAACAATTATGAATGAACATTCAACAGTGAAATATAAAACAATGTATAAGACATGAATTCATACATCTAAAAATACCACTACCTAAGTACAAAAACATGTATGGATAGGAGAAGGGCCGAAAACCATAACACCACAATGTGTATGAATACATGTCCAACAAGAAAGTATAGAAGGATGATATTATCAAGGTAAATTCATAAATAAACTATAGTCACTCTATCTCAATAATCTATACCTGGTCCTAGTCCATCTAGGACTCCTTCAAAATATAAATCATCTTCTGAATACATGACATATGTTGTAAAATATAATGATGGTGTGATTATAAAAATACCTAGTAGACACTCCAAAATCATTAATAATATAACAATAAAAATATCATTTACATATCTATAATAATATGACTACATCAAAAGTCATGTGAATATGATGATATACTCAACAAAGTCACACAGTCTCAAAGTAAAGGCAAAACCATAATTCCAGTATAGGGAACAAACTCAATGATTTCACATATCACTCATTTGGGAGAACACACACCGTAATTGACATACCATCGATGGTTTCCATATGGGATGTATTGATCCACGAGTCTCTTAATATGATTTATACACATTACTTATGAATATAATGATACAAATATGATGACAAAACATAATATTGTGGGGGTATACTAATAAATAAATCTAGAATTACCTAGTATGTATAGTATTCCTTCCCACATAGCATTGTCTATGATGATACCATGAACTCCACCTATGGAAATATGATGATAGTGTATCTCACTCAGGGACTCATAGAATTAGTATGGAAACACTATCCAATAATTCTCACTAAAGGGAACACTATCCTATGTTATGACACGATTCCATACACACCACCACAAAATAGATATATGGAATTATCCCTAATGAAATATTTTCAGGATGAATAGTAAAAGGGTTCACGACCACTTTTATGGATTACATGGTTAGTGCTAAAGTACATGGCATGACCCATCGGCACAATGTCCTAATCGTGTATAACATCCCATTCCCATGTCTATGTAAATTTCTATATCCATGTACATGCTATGTCTGAGCCTTTGTATGTCTTTCCATGTTTGTGTCCTATTGGTTGTCAATGTGTAAAGATATTTATGCTTGTGATCATACCGGTTCTCATATACCATCCCAAATACACTCTGATAAACCCATAAAGGGATGGTCATAGTTTGATAGGGGTTACACTCCATGTGATAATTTTCTTCTTATTGAAACCCTTGAACCGCACCAGGGGTCGAACAGACCATGTAATGTATGATTACATGTTGTGTATATTTGGATTTTTCAAAATCCTCCTTTTTATCAACCATAATTCCTTTACACTGCCTAATCCTCCATAGATATAACCAACCGATTAAAAATTTGTTTCAACTAAAGTAAATTTTCTAGATATGTAATATCTTTCTACCTTGTTTGTTGGGGAATTATCCCAAATATCCTCCATTTCCTTATGAAAAAAATCCATGCAAGAAACACCTTTTCTCTAATATAGTTTCATTGTATTTGATGTCATTGTAATATCATCTCATTGTTATGAAATTGTATCTGCAATTACAATCTGTTTTTCTAAGAAATGTGAGTGTAATGATTGTTTATCAAGTATTTTTCAAACTATAGGCCAATATATTTTCCAGTGATGAATGAAGATACATAGGATACATAAAAAACAAAAATTATGAGTAATAAACCTCTACTAATGTTTTTGGACTAAATTAATTATTTTTGGAAATAATAATAAATATAACAATAAATAATAACAATTAAAGTATCGAATCCCCAGATAAATATAACTCACACACACAATAGGCACAATCTATGAATCAATCCCTTAGATGATTGATTCATATTAATCGTAAGAATAATAAAATGGGGCTAAATAAAAAAAATATCTTTCCTCAATTTGGATTGATCAATAGTGAATAACTAGTCCATTTCATTATCATTGTTATGGTCTAAGAATTCTATTGCACACCGATTGTTTAACCACAATCTGTTTGTTATTTTCCCATAGATTCTCCTCAAACTATTCCTCTAAATCTACAAGGTTATCCATCTAACCATATGATTTTCAAATATCCATGTATTTATGTAGTTTTATTTTGTTGGGTGATTAATTAAATAGATAAATTAATTCATTTAATTAATTGATTTTAAAAATCTTCCATGATTGTTCCTTAACCTGAACACCCAATGTGTTCCATGATTATATCACTCATATGCTAAAACCCTCATTCTAAATATAATATAGGCCTTATAATTATGATTCAAGTCACTTTTTAGCAGTTATTCAACTTTTTCATGGAAAATACATGTGAGAGTTGTTTAATATATTTAGTATATTTTATATATTTCAATCATTTATTATGGGCTCACTAGGCATCTGAATCTCACACCTTCTTTGTACATGACCTCAAAAATAATCCATACAACATTACAAAATGTAAATGGAAATTCGAGTCTCAAAAATTAATGCGATTTATTATTTTTTGGATAAAAAATATAAGTTAGTGATATAATTAAACATATTGTGTAAATTTAATTTGTTTCTACAGTGTATGAAAATAAAAATAATTAATGGATCAAAAAATTATCATTAATGATATTTCATAACAAATAATACTTTATAAAATGATATAAAGATATTAAAAATCATATATTTGAAAAATATATTATCATTTTGTTAAAAATATCATCCATGTTCCATTTAGAAGGATTTTTTCATTCATAGTAAATATGTTCACCCTAAAAAAGTAAAATACCCTTTTGTCATTATAATTTTGAATAGGTTTCATGAGGGGTTAAAACAAAATGATAATGGTAAAAAAAATAGAAAAAACATGTATAATTCTTATTATATGAAATAATTTTGACTGATACTCACTCAATATATTAATTATATCCATTTGGATCCATTTTTAGATGAAAATGTATTTATATTAATTTAATATTTTGGGAAATTCCAAGGGTACCCATCCCTACTCATTTAATGGGAACCTATTCTTCTCATTTCAACAGATTCAAAAACATTAGTGCATTCAATACCTACCAAAATACCTTAATTACCTTACTAATCACGTCTAATAATAAATTTTTGTATATAAATCAAAATTATAAAATATTTTGGTCGAAACCTGAAGAGATTGTCAAAAAGAGATGTATAGTTCTTAGCCAAGTGTATTGGTTTTATTTCTTTCCAAGCCTTATTAAAAAAATTATTTTACCAATCACAAATAATAAATTAGGTGTATTTTAGGTATTGAGGTGTTCTCAACATAATTTCATGACCAATATCCATATCCTATAATTTCAAATGGGGAATGAATCCATCATTCAGTTGTAAGGAAGAATACTTCCACATGAACTGATATAATTCATTTTACATCACCTTTTGTCATGGATAGTACTAATGATTTAAAAAATGATAAATATTATATTATTGAAATATTAAACATTCTTAAATGATAACATATGATTATTTTGTTTACCCTTCAATTCACTAAAAAAATGATAACATCATTCATGTGTGTGTATGGACTACAATGTCAACGAAGTAATGTGATTCATTTTTCATAACCTCGTCACATGGATGATCTATATATGTATGTTTAAAAAATATATAATTTTTTATATAATTATCATTCGAAAAATATCAAATAATAATTAATATATGTCTATAATTTTCAATGATAAATAGAAACGTTACTCATGAATATGTATGACCGTCCATCTCTAGAATTATAACATAGTCTTCTTTCATAAAAATCATTATTTATTGGTTTTAAATGTACAATTGATGTATAAAATTAATAATTTTTTCATGAATTATATTGATTATATATATGGATTAATGACTTCTTTGACCATTTTTAACCTTCCAAATCCATATTTATCATATAAGATTAATATCATCTACACTTCTAACAAGAACATAAATGTCTAAGAATTGTATATTACATTGTAATATGTGAAATAAAGGGAATAATAAAAAAACAAATTAAATTAATTATGTAATTAATATATTTTATTATTCCGGAATATATATAATGTGTGCGCTGATCCACAATTTAGTTAAGGGAGAATTTAACTTCCAAACCAATATTAAATGTTATTATTATTTATTTTATAAATCATTATTTTACATGTCCATGATTTTTAAATTATTTTCCAAATTTATTTATAAAAACATTAAAATATTTATAAAGGGAATTTAATTCCACTTTATTTAAAACATGTTAAAAAACAAAACTTGTTGTGGAATAGTTTACATTTCTTAGAAAAGAATAAAGGACTACTCGATTTTAACTTATATGGTGACAACAAATTTTACACCACCATAACTATTATTTGAAGATGGTATTCCTCTAAAATGATTATTTTTTTGATCAAATAAAAATACACAATCAATTTTTTATATGTTTTTATTTTAAAAAATAGTTTATTAAAGGAAATTGTATTTTTAATATACAAAGAAGTTATTGGAATATAAGAGGAAAAGTGTTCTCTATGGTTTTATACATGATAATGTCATTGGATATTATTTATGAAGTTTTGAGGCCCATTATAGTTCATGAGGGATTGTGATAGAAATTATATAATGGGTACACCCATATATCACTAGGTGATCCAATTTTAGATTATACAATCGGTACTACGAGAAAGCACTCCAACGCATTGGGTAATAATTACGTTATCCATAGAATTATATAAGAATAATAATGTATGGTTATCCCAATTAGAATAACATTGTTTGGGTTCTAATATGATGATGTCCCAAGGATCCAACATGAAATTTTTATTATTTATATTTATTTTTCATAAAAATGCTTTTGATTTCAAAAGGTATGATAATGATATTTTTAAATGACAAATTACTTCTTTTTTGGGTACAAATGTATGATTGTAAGGAAATATTATTCCTATGTTTTCATGTTATTCAAAGGACCACTGGATTTCATATTTTATGCTCTTTATTGAGGGTTTTTAATCATAATTTATTTTAAAATTTTGGTCACATATATTTATGGATGTCTAGGGAGATGGATTAGGTAAAGATAAAAAAAAATATTTCGTCAAAATAAAAAATTATTCTTTTAAAAATTTGATAATGATCAAACAGATATCATGGTTTTGATGAAAACCAATATATACAATATATTCTCCATATATTATCCTATTAATAAACAATACAGTGGTCTAAATACAGCTATTTAGGATATATTGATTTTACTTCAGTCAAGGGAGGTGGTCAGGGTATTAGAGAATAGACTGAACCTCAATGTGTTTTCCTATGTATCCTTTAATTGTTGGAATCAAAACCCAAACAGTTTGATAAAATGGGAAATAGGGAAATTAAATTTTTATAGAGCCTTATAGTTTCATCCTATGTATCCACCTATAAATAGAAATTTAATCCATTGTAGATTGATGGAGTTGGTTATGTGGAAATTAAATTGGTTTCAGACATCCGGGTGGTGTTATATGTATGTTGTTATGAATTTTAATTAGATCCCACATAGATTGATGGAATATATTGGACTCAAATCACAATATGAGTCATATAATGGAGGCTCTTTCATTATCAAGATTTTATTGTCATCATAGATCTCTAATCCTATGTGATTGATGGTTGATGTGAGAAAAAGGAGATGGTGAAAGATGATTCACATTTCACTGAGTGCACACCATTAATTTTAAATGAAGAATTATCCACTGAGGATACCACGAAATTTTTATTGTATCATGAAAATAATGAAAAAATGAATTAAGGTATGGATTACAAATAGGCTTCTTCTAGATACCATAATAAGTAGGTGTTTTATGATAATATTTTTATGGGTCATACCCCTATATAGAAACCCATATTTTTGGAACCATGAAGTGTGTCTTGACTCATGGTAAATTGAATATTTTTATAGGGCTTCAATTTTTTAGAAATCCCATTTTAATTAACCATGAGGAGTATATCAACTTAGGGTAAATTAAATATTTTTTCAGGGCTTACACCTAAGAGGATGCCAAAATTTTTGTACTCATTAAGAGTATCTTCACTCAATGTAATTTAAATGTTTCTACATGACTTATACCTATAAGGATACCATATTTATGAAACCATGATGATTATCTACTCTCATGGTGAATTTTATAACTACAAGGATCATCACAACTCATTAACAATTGAGGGATAATTTGTTGTATGCAGAACCAAAAAATTACTCAACCTAGAATGAAATGTATGCAGACTGAATATCCATTTTTCAGGGGACATAGTGACAATAGTGAATGGTCAAATAGTATTGTTCTATATCATTATCCACATATTTTTTCCATAAAGGGGAAATCTCAATCCTTTCCTTATAGTAATTTCAAATATTTTTGGATGTATAGAATTTTTTTCATAGTTAAATTATAAATTATGACCTCATAAAATCTTTTCAAAGGAAGTCCAACGTAGGAACTATGTGAAGTGATTACTTATTTGGGAGGGATGTCATAAAATGATGTTTCATACTAAAAATGACACTGGTGTAAAAAAATTGTATAGAATGCTTCATTTGAGGATTAAATTTTCAAAGGTCATAATAAGATTGCATCACAATATCTCCCACCTATTAGAAATTATTGATCATTATCTATGTTATTCAGATTAAATAAATTTAGTCCAAGCCTCTTAGAGCATGCAAAAATTCCTTATTCCAAATATTTCACCAATATCCTAAATCTCTTCTTTCTATTTCACCTCTCAGAATCCCCCTTGACTTTATAGAAGTGGGTATTTATAGGAATTAATAAATAATTTCATTTATATAATTTTTAGTTTTTTTGGATAAGGAAACTGCCATATAATCCATAAAGGAGGGAGACCATATAGAAGTTATCCATACTATTCTCACAAAGGGTTTTCCACAGATGATATTTAATATATAATTTACTTTCTAAATTTTTTTTATAAATTTATTTTATAGGATGAAAAATGGATTTAGTTTATAGGATGCCAAAATCCACCACCTCAGACCACAAATGACGTTAGTTTTTTGGAATCATGTTTTTTAACTATGTGAAGAACTATAAAATTGTAGTAAAGTGTCATATGGGATTTTATACAATTTTAGTTTTTTTAATATTAAACAAAACCCGAGAGAATAACAATAAATATAGATCCATATTTATTTTTGGAACCCATTTGTAGTCAAATTAAATTCATTAAATTATGATGTAATTCCACCTTGGGTAAATTTTTTGACTAATTTCCATCCCTCAAAGTATTATAAGTATTTCATAACAAGGAAATCTAATCTCATTATTCTTTTCTCATGGATACACATTTCTACTCAAACCTAACATGTGCCTTTTAACTCAGGATAATATCATATGTCATGAAAAAATTGAATGGAATTAGTTTTTTTATGCCAAAACATATGAATTCAAATGTTATGAGAAAATTGTTCGGTTTTAGGGAATTTGAAAATAGAGATAGTTGGTGAACATATATTCTGTGACTTCAAATTGGAAATGAATCAATGGATGGAAATAAATCAAGAATAATTCATCAATTAAATTGAGATGTAAAAAAATTATGTTCTCATTTTCTGATAACTATTGAAAAAAGGTTCTTGGTGAATTTCTGGTAAATTCTAGGAAGTGTTATCGATGTGGTATGATAGCTCATATGACATGTGACTATAAAGAAAATTGTCTTGAACAATATCTGAATATGGAAAGAATTATCCATAAATATGTGAGATGTTTTAGTTTCGATGAGTTTGATTATTATGATAATTTTTGTTCTAAGTTAGTTAATTAGTATGGAAATCATAAAGACCAAAATCAGGAATGTATGGAAAAATCATTGTCTACTATTATTATTAATGAATGACCGTCTAATAATTTTTTGAAATGTTTGTTATGTGTTCATTGGAATTATAACAATACCCTTTTTAATTGTTGATCATTGTTTTAATTCATTATTAGTAAATTTTAATTAATAGTTGGAATATCTTATCAAGAAATTATGATAATAATTTCTATGAAATCTACATGTCTACATATTAAAGAAATAAAATATATATTAATATTACAATTGAAATTTCTGGGATGATATACCCAAAATATCATATTAATTAACCTTGGTAGGTTTTGATATTATATTGGGTGTGGATTGGCTATCTGTTTTTCATTTTAATATGGATTATAGATCCAAGAATGTTATTCTCCTTGATTTCATACCATTGATAACCTAACAAGATACTAAGAAATTTATTAGAGATAGCTGTGAATGTTATATAAAATGTGTTATTACAAAGAAAAAAAGTGTTCAGATTAGTGATGTCTCTGTAGAGAAATAATGAATGGATTTTTTTTCTAATAATTTTATAGGTTTTATTCCTAATCAATAGGTTGAGATTACTATTTACTTAGTTCTTTATGCGAATCCAATTTCTAAACCCCCTTATCAAATAGACCATATAAAACGTTTATAATTGAAAAAGAAAATTATATGAGTTACTAGATAAAGTTTCAATTAATTCTTATAATTCAAAATGGGGTTCTTCTATTTATTTTTTAAAAATAATGATGGTCCATGATACATTCCATTCATTATTGGGTGGTGAATAACATCCCAATAATGAACATGTACCATTTTCCTCATATTAAGGATTTGTTTTACCAAATCGATCTGTAAATTATTTTATGAATATTTTTATCATGTTGGGGTACCATATATTGATGTTGAAGGATAAATATATCCCAAAGACTACATTACATACCATATATCAGCATTATGAGTGTGTAGTTATTTGCTTTTGGTTATCTAATCACCAGTTGTATTTATGGTCATAAGAATAGATTTTTCCATGAATATTTAGATATGTTTGTGGTTTTATATATTTATGATATATTTTTATATTAAAAATTACTTTATAATCATTAAAGTCACCTAAATATATATTTTAAAACCTTAAAAGAAATTAATATATATGGAAAATTTAGTAACTGTGACTTTTTGGTACCATGAAATTCCCTACATAGATGTTTTTTTCTAACGATGGAATAATTGTTGACCCTATGAATACACATGTTTTTATAGAATATCCTTGAACATAAAATTTCATTTACATTTTATTTTTTCTTGGTTTATTATTTTATTATTGCACGGTTGTTAAAATAATTACTTGGTTGCCTTTCCCACTGAATATGTCATCTCAAAATGAAGTTAAATTCATCTAAACAATTGTGCGTGGTGTTCTTTTTTCTAGAAGAAAAATGAAGATATGATAATGATTTAGTTTGGTCCTTTATTTATATATATATTTATTTTTTCAACTACAATGGTTCTTCATTGAAGGGGCTTAGTTGAATTCTGATAAGTAAGGGTCAAATAATTTCTTAAGATTTTTGTGAAATGAAACCTCAATAGTTAAATTGTCATAAACATGATATGGAATTGTCTCCTTATTTTATTTTTATAAACATTTAGTGGAATTATTTATATATATCTGAGTGTTATATATATATATATCATAAAATTTTGAAGTATAAAATCACATAGAAAGTGTTATATATTATAAAAAGAATGTGGATGAAAGTAATAAAAGATTTTTATTTCATGATTTAGTATCATCCCAGAATGTAATAAAAGTGTGTGATTCTTTCATTTAGAAAAATAATTCTACACAATCCATGATACAATTGGAACACAATATTTTTTATAATGATTAGAGGAATTTTTCTCAGAGTTTCTTTTTGAATGAACCTTGTATGTTTTGTTAGGTGGGTAACAAAATAATCTTTGACAGAATGAATTATGTAATTTCAGAATGAAGATTCTGAGTTATAAGAACTAGTGGAATGGGTTGATAAGGGTAAGTCTCATGAAATTTATATTGAAAATGAAGGTTTTTTGTGACTTCTATATATATTATGTTCCCCTTTTCAGTCATAGTCAGAGAGATAATTATTGAGTGAAGATCATAATTCCCCCAGTTTATATTCATCTTGGATGCCCTACTATTTATAGTGAAATTCATGAGTGTTACTATTATTATGGAATAAAAATAGATATTATGGGATTTATTCTTAATTTTTTGGCATTTTATCATGAAAAATAAAAACATAAATTTTAAAAGGGGGTGATTAACCCATTTCGAGTGCTAGTGTGTAAATTGGGAAATATATCAATGGATTATATAGTGGTATTTAAAAATAATTCTTTCGGTAATAAGGATATTTGGTTACATATTAAAATAATAACAAAATATGAAAATTTTATTCCTATTAGAAATATTATTTATTTTCATCAACTATATTTATTGTATCTTATGTGTATGTTATGGTTACATGGTGTTATTCTCTCTCTTGTATCTGACCGACACCCCAGCCATACATCATAATTTTTTAGAGGAATTCAGAAGTCATTGTGTACTAAATTAAATTTCAATATAGATTTTCATACTAACTTTAATGGAATGTATGAGTTAATGATATAGACCTTGTAATACATGCTTCATTTATTTTTAATAGATTACCATGGAAGATGGGATCATCATCTGTCATTGGTTGAGTTTTCTTATTATGCCATTGTTCATTCCAGTATACATATAGAACCTCATAATGCTTTATATGGGATGATATATAGATTTTTTCTTGTTGGGATGTATTGGGAAAATAAAATTTATTGTGACTATATTTTCTTGAAGAAAAAGTTGACAAGGTGAACATGATTTAGCATTGTATGAGGACGAATCAATGTATGCAGAAATTTTATATGGATAATCAATGGAAAGATAATTCATTTGAGTTATGTCAAAAATTATATATTAATTCATCTCATTAGAAAAGTGTTATAAATTATTCAATAAATTTATTATCATGTTTCCTCTCCTGTGATTTTATCCCAGTTACGCAATGGTTTTCATGTTTTGAGGACAATAAATAATCTCCCTTATTAACCTCATGATTAGAACACAGAAGTAGTTCAGTTGGAATATAAAATGTGTTTTTAGGAATTTCAATTTTATAGACATAACCACAGATATCACATGTCACAAAATTTTGTAATTCATCATGTTATGGTTTTCTAGAAAAATAATATGGTTGATGAAGAAACATCAGAATCCAAAAATTCTAAGAGGGAATGATATCCCCATATGCCTAAAAATTAAATAAAAAATCAAGATAAAATTTTAAAAATGGGGGAAGAAATAAAAGACACATAATTATGGATTAATTCCTTTAAATATGTATATAATTAATTAATTATATAGTTATATTAATTATTAAAATATTAATTAACTTTTAATTAAATGAAGAAGTAGATATATTAATCTTTTTTCTTAAAGGTATTTAAATCAAATATTAATTGTCAAATTATAGAAGATGAATTCAAAAAATGAATTTAATTTTTTTAATCATCGTGAAAAAATCATCTTAAGGTGGAATTTTTTCAATTTTCTAAAAATATTGAATTTTTAAGTAATAGTGGAAAAATCTACTTTTGATACTGAAAATTTTATTTATTTTCAGGTATTTAAAATTCTAAATTAATAAATATTGATGTTTTTTAAAATTTAATTTTATCCTTTTATTTTTAAATTATCACATTATTATTTTAAAATGTTTTTTATATTTTAAATTAGTATAAAAAAATTTACATTAAAATGGAAGTTTTCTGAAGAACATTTTTTCATCATCTTTTAGAGGTAAATTTTTAATTAAATTATTCCAATTTAATTAAAATAACCATGAAAAAAGATTTTATATTTGGAATTAAAGGTTACAAATTTAGTAAATATGTATCATGTATAAATAGTCAATATTAAGGAAAACTATATTAATTTTAATTACCACGGTAAAGGAGAAATTGAGTAGTTAAATTTGAAATAAATTGATTATGACTAAAAATAGTCATAAAATATTTAACATTTATTTTCTTATATATCATGTATAATCATAAAATGGTTGAATAATTACACTTTATTTCCATTTGGTTATGATTTTTACTTCTATCATATATTTAAAAATTAAAGAAAAAAATGTCACCATTGTTTTTAATAAACAATACATTTTAACATGTGTATAACTTTAAGATTTATTCATTAATTAATAGGATTTTTATATATAATATATTTATATTAATCATTATAATTTATCTTTAACTTTTAGTTTATAAATAATAGTCATCAATTATGTCACAAACCTACCACATTAATTATTCAATTAATGGGAAAATCAAATAAATGACATTAAACATACTAAAATAAATATTTTTTGAGTTAATGAATGAGATAAATTATATTCATAGATTAATATAGTATGTTAAAAATGTAATATAATATTTTTTTAATTTAAATTTATTATTGATTTATTACTGTAAAAATAATTAATTGTTATTTCCATAAATGATAATTTATAATAAATTATATTTTATCAAGTGATACAAAATTAAAAAATAAATTATCTTTGAAAATGAAATTTATGTATAGTTGGAAAAATAAACCATGTCCCATTAATGGGTCGTCCTTCCATTTATAGAAAATATCATTACCCTTAATGATTAAAAATCCATGTTTTCTTGATAATTGTAAAAGTGATAAAACAATATATGGGTAAAAACATATCCACACAAGGCTTTTTTTACTACGTTAGATTTTTTGGACCCATACACAGCCTTTTTAAAAAATAAATTATTTTGGATCCATTTTTAGTTGAAAATATATTTATATAAATTATTTATTTTGTGAAAATCCATGATTTCCCCTCTCCTATCTTATTAATGGGATCATATTCTTCTCATTCCTTCAAACATAAAAATTTTATTCATCTCTTATCTAAAAAATTCCTTACTTACATCCCTATTCACATCATTGATAATTTTTTGTCAACAAAAACCTATAAAATATTTTTCTTTAAACCATAAGAGATTGTACGAGGAAGAGGTATCAGTCTTAATTGAGTATTTTTATTTTATTTCTTATTCAAACTCCAAAAAATATTTTTTTACCTTGATGATATAAAATCACCTATATCTTCTAAATAGTATAATTTTTTCATTAATTTAAATACCAATATCCTTTTCCTCTTCCATAAAGGGGTAAAGAAAACCATCTATCATGTTTATATAGGACTATAGCCTCAGAAACTGAGGTATTTTTTTTCATCACCTTATCTCATGACTGATTATAATGATTGATTTAATATGAATATATATTTCATATGTGATATATTTATCTTTAATAAAAAATATTATATAATTTATATTCTTAACATTCCATTCATTGAAAAATGATAATGTCATTCATGTGTGCATGTTAACTACCACCTCTACATAGATATAAGATTTTTTTATCACCACATAAAATGGGTGATATATATATAATTATTATTAATAAAATAATCTTGAATTTATGATATAATGATTATTTTGAAAGATAAAATAATACCAATATTCTTTTTTTAATGATTGTTTAAAAATTAAAATGGTATTCATGTGTATGTACGACCTTCCATCCTCATTATTGTAACATAGTTAATTTTTTATAACCAACATTCATGATAAGTTAATAAAGTATAATTTATTTATAAAAATAATAATTTTATTATTATTTTTATTATATACATGCTGGAACAATGAACAATTTGACCATAGTCAACCAAATGAATATATTTTTTATATTAGAGATGAATATCCTAAAAGTGACTAACATGAACATAAATAACTATGTAATTATACATGAAGAAAAAATACTTAAAATAAAGTTACAAATAAACATGAAAAAATGTCTTAATAAAATAAATAATTTACAAAAAAAATATTTTGGAAGATAAATAATATATGTGATGAGTTTATCTCAAGGTTACGGGCACTTTAAAACCTCATTTCAAATTTTATAGTGATTTATTTTCAAAATCAATCACTTCCATATTTATCATTTTAAAATTATTTTTTGAAATTATTTATATGGAAATAAATCATCTATAAAGGTAATATTGGGCCACTTTGATTCTATTATCATCAAAAGAATTGTCAAATGGGATGCTTGAAATTATTTACAAAGGAAAAAAGGGATGTTCAATTTTAATATATATGATGACAATGTCTTTTCCACAAATATATCCATTATTTGAACTATGGATTTCATTATAAGAAATCATGTTTACTTCAAAAAATACATCATTCCCTTTTTTTAGGTATTTCTATTTTGAAAAATTGGTTTTAGAAGGAAATGGTGTTTTGATATCCAAAAGTGTTTTCGTATATGGGTTTAAGAGTGTTTTTCATGTTTTATATTAAATATATTTTCCCAATAAATTGTTTATGTAGGTTTAATACCCATTATAGTCCATAATTGATATATATATATATAGCTTATAACATGGGTTCTCCTAGATAGAGTAGGATGATCCTATTATATTCCCTATTATGGGTGTTACTAAATAGTTCTATAATATATTGGTTAATGATTATGTACATTATATAATTATATTGTATGTATATTATTTGTTTCATCCCAATGTATGGGATTTTCATGGGTTTTAAGATAATTATGTCATATAGAACTAATATATCTTTTATATTCTTGATAATTTTTTTTTCATGGAAGTATATTATCTTCAAAATGTATGATAATGATCTTTTTAAAGGAAAAATGATTCAAATTTTGGATAAAAATGAATGATTTCAAGAAAAAGAATTTCATGTGTATTCATGTTTCTCATTAGAATAATGGATTTCTTATTTTATAACCCTTACTGTGCTCTTTTTTGTCTCTCCAATTTTTCAAATAAAGTTTACATGGATTTATTTGTAGGGAAAAGGATGTAGTCAAGTTCAAATTTCTGAAGATATTTAATGAAATGAAAACATGTTTCATTTTAATATTTATATTTCATTGGAAAAATGGATATATAGTAAAGGTTCCCACCTTATAATATATGTGTTATTTATTTTGTACTAATTAATAAACACTATAAATCTATAATCCTAAACGATAATAAAAAATTAAAGAATTTTAATTACAACTAAACATAAATATAATATTTAACATTTAAGGATGGTCCCTTACACCATCTCTATATCTTCACTTATACAATTATTATTCTTCTTGTGATGACCCAGACCCTCACGGTCCATCCATTTGCCAAATTTTGGATCCTAAGGGTGACGTCTTGGTGGTAGGAAGTCATTTCGGTGTGCGACTGACCGGTGTGCGATTGATCGGTGCGAACGATCGGTGTCACCCATCCTTGTCGGGTTTCTCTTCTACAGTTTTTCCTGTAATGCCTATTTTGGGCCTTTTTAACCCTTTCAAGTGGTTCAAAGCCATTTAAATCCCATAATTAATACACAAGAATTTCCAAGGACCCTCACCAATGGGGGATATTAAATAAAAATTAATCCCTTCGTGTGTAACCACCCAACCACGTGGAGAAACATGATCCGAATTTAAAACCGTTCAAATCCCCATATTCCATAACAATGGGATCTTATCTATATATCTCACGGGAATTTCTTCTTCCTTATTTTTCCTCTTGTATGGATTCCTTTTTTTCTTAGTGCGTTTGGAGTTTCCTTTTCTGAGACTTGGGGTGCGCCTATGCTGGAGTCTTTCTGCTCGTCCTTTGAGTTCCCGACGTCCCTCCCCTGCAGATCGCGCTTTTCCCTGTTATTGGCACTTGGAGAAGAACTTCGATCTTTGATCAATCAAGTAGGGTTTTCCTTCATCTTTCCTTATTGTGCATCATGTGGGGTGGGTATGCTTATGTTTCTATGGGGATTGATGAAACCAAACTTAATGAAGATAATGAACGGACCTTAAAGAATGAAGGGGGTGTGATCGATGTTCTGTTGTACTCTTTTATGTTGATATGTGTTGTGAACTGTATAGACTTCTGCTCGCTGAAAATCATGGTTTTTGGTGTCTTTCCTTGCATCCTAATAAACCCTTTTCTTTTGTGATGACTAAATAACTGTAACATAGAAATTGGTTCATCACCTAAACTCAGTTGGTTTGAATGGATGTTCAGTAAAACAAGAATCCATGTGTGACCACCCGGGTTAACAAACAGAAAGAAGAACCTAATGAAGGGTGTGATTGAACCTAGAAGTTTCCCACTCTTTTTGGTGGTAGGTGTGTTGTTCTTCTTGGTGCTTATGAGAAGGTGTGGATGAGGATGGGATCCTCAGTTATCGTACGGTTGTTGGTTGTGAATCTGAAGTTGTGTGGTTGCTCTGTTGTGACACAAATTCGGGTGGGAACCGCTATTGTTTAGAAACCATTGGTTTTGGGGACATGGGGCTGTGTCTCGTGGTTTTTTTTTTGTTTCTAGTACTTCGAGGGATCTCACTTATCCCCTTTGTGAGGTTTTCTTTGGTTCCAGTACTTTGAGGGATCTCATTTATCCCTTTGTTGTTGTGACTTCATAGGAGAACCGGGTGTGAATGCTTAAATTTTTGTTTGGTTATTTCTTTTTTCCAAGCTTGTGGTTATGCATGTTAGTTTCCCATTAGTGTATAATTCACCTAATGGGATCACTTAAACGTGTAAATGAGAATGGTTAAAATGGGGAATTGGTTTTGGTAATGAGTTGTGACTCATCCGTGAGTGGTGTGTTGTTCTTTTATGAATGAATAGTAACAAGGGTGTTTGTGCTTAGATTTTGGAACCCTAGATTGGGATGAGTGCTTATTACCTATAAATATATCTGTAGATTTTACGTTTCATATTCGCACCCCACCCAAGTTGAGAACATAGTGCCGAACACCCCCATTTCATGGGGGAGGGTGTTTTTCCCAACACTCCTCTAAGTGGCTGGTTATTGGCTCCATTATGCTCCCTTTCCGGAATATCCCAAGACTCTTCAGGCAGGCTGGGATGGCCTAAAGTGCATTATAAGCCTAGTAATCTTCGGGCAGGGTAGTTGTGGTGGTTGGACCAGGTGTTTGCGGGCAGGATCTTTCACAAGTGTCTTCAAGATGAGGCCCAGGTGTCTTTGGGCGTGGCAGTAATTGTTCTGACCCAGGTGTTTACGGGTGTAGTTATTCATAGTGGTTGTGGCCTAGGTGTCTGTGGACGGTATGTGTGGTTGTGGCCCAGGTTTCTGCGGGCAGGATGTGTGGTTGTGGCCCAGGTGTTTGTGGGCGGTATGTACGGTTGTGGCCCTGGTGTGTGCGGGCGGGTGTGGCAGTGGGACTACGATGAGAATGGTGGGATTGGTTCGATGCGTAGGATTTATTCAATAACCAATGGGAAAGTGGTGTGGGATACCCAAATATCAATGTGCTATTACTATACATTACTTGACTTGCGTTATTTGGGGAGTGTGCCTTGGTGAGGCTTGGGTGGATAGTTTTCCTCGTTAGGAGCTTTGGTTATATCCTTTTTCATAGGACATTAGAATGCCTCCCCACTTGTGCACAAGAGTTTTTGGTTTTCCCTACTGGTTATACTTGTATGCTCACCCTGTGTATATAAAACTGCTTTCAGGTTTCTAGGAGGACTTCAGGGATCGTGCGGGACCGTACTAGCTCGGACGTTGGGGCAGTTTCTATTGTCTTTTTCCTTTTTCTTGGTACTTTACTTTTGGAGTTTTTGAGGCTTGTATCATTTAATGTTGAACATGCATATGGGAATGGGTTGCTTTTGGATTTACCTTTACTTTCAACCTTGGTGTTTTTGGGGTTGATATCTTATCTCTTGATCCTATATAAATAAAAAGGGTAATGCCTTCCATTTTGTGTGAGATTCTATACCCTTGGTGTTGGTCGCCACTCCGGGACCTATTAAAGTTGGGTTTCGGGGGTCATTATCTCTCCTTCAACTTAAAGAAGGAAGGGTCTGGAAATCTGATGTCCCTTCCCTCCTTTTGGTGAAGGCGGGTCGTGACAGAATGGTATCAAAGGGAGGTTAGTTTGAGAGATAGGATGGAGTCTGGAGTTATGCACAGTGAGGATTTCATGGGGTTGTAGGGAAACAATGTTGGGTGACCTTGGTGTGTGAATTAGGCCAGGGAAGACCCGCTAGGACACGGGATATTAGGGCCCCTCGTGATCCGATTCATGGACTCTGGACCTACCGAACGACCAAGTGAGGCTACACTGATTGCAGGGTAGAGACCCTAGGAAAGGTACATACATCATAATGACTTGTGTTCTTATGTTTCATGGGTGTCTTGGGAATTAAAAAATAAATAAAGAAGTCTAAGAAATTTTAAGAACAATATTATACACTACTCAGGCTTAGGCATTCCTTGTTTACCTTGAAGTTATGGCACCTGGGAGGCGACCACGAGTAGTGCGGGCGATCGAGACCCAGGAGGTTGACTTGGTCGATCGGCAGAGGACTAACCGAGAGGAGGATGATGATTAGTGGAAAAAGTCGCTTTGAGCCTTTCAGCGATAGACCCTCGAGAAGTACAAGGGCAGCATCTCAGACATGTAGATGGAGAGCTGGCTAGAGGAGCTAGTGATATCCTTCAGCTTGATCCGGGCTTCGACGGAGTACTGGGTTCTTCTGGCTATAAGACAGATGCATGGAGCAGTGCGTCAGTGGTGGAAACTTTATCTTGGGGAGAAGAGGGAGACCGAGGTGACGTAGGAATACTTTGAGAAGGAGTTCCAGGCAGAATTCCTCTCTTCCACGATGAAGGCTGAGAAGAGGCAGGAGTTACTCTCCATCCAGCAGGGGAGTATGTCAGTGAGAGAGTTGGGGATCAAGTTCAAGGATCTCCTTTTCTTCTCCCCAGACCTCCTTTTAGATGAGGAGTCTCGGGCGAGATGTTTATAGGAGGCACTCTGACCTTCTCTTCAGTACGTTATTACTCCCTTCACCCTACCGACATACTTAGAGGTGTAGAAGAAGGCTAAAGTTGTGGAGAGGATGCACACGCTGGGAGGTGTGTCACGAGTGGGGATCCAGTTGGTCTCGTCAAAGTGGAAGGCCGTCAGCATTAGGCCTCCATCATCAGAACCCTCTAGGTTTTGACCAGCAGGGAGTAGGCCTCAGCAGTTCTAGTTCTGACCTTCCAGCCCTCGCCCTTTTCTTTCGGGCCCAGGGCCGAGATGCTTCATCTGTGGAACCCATGGGCACCTTTGGAATTAGTGCCCGGACAGAGTACATTACGGTGGGGTTGGGAAGGTCTAGCACCCACCTTAGTAGCAGTAGTTCCCAGCTAGGCCCTTTCAGTAGCAGAAGCAGGGGCAGCGGGCTCCCACTCCGCCGGGGGTAGACATTGTAGGAGGAGGCCAACCCCAGGTCACTTCTCAGGGACCTCGACCCGGGCATGGTTGGGGAGGTGGCCGATATCCGAGAGGTAGAGGAGCTGGGCGTGGGAAGTTTCATGCCATGGAGGCAGCAGTTCCAGTAGGGCCAGAGGTCATTCGAGGTACGATCAACTTGTTTAGTACCCTTGAATATGCCTTGTTCGATACCAGAGCTTCACACTCCTTTTTTACACCCAGTCTGGCCCATGCTCTGGGTTTAGACGCTGAGAGACTTCCCATTCCCCTGGTGATGAGCACACCAGTCAGAGGTCAGACCAACTTTTTGTACGTTTATCGAGGATATAGACTGATAATAGGGCCACATCAGTCATTCAGGGATCTTCTACTGTTGCAGATACAACCATACGATGTCATCCTAGGCATTTACTGGTTGTTCTCTATATGTGCCATAATTTACTGCTTCTGAGGAATGGTTGTGTTTTCAGACTTGGGTTTCCAATGGGTGACTTTCATCAGCGAGTGGAGTTTCCAGAGGAGCAGCAAGCGAGGAGAAACCCTCTTCTCCTTATTAGATGACCTATCAGTGGAGTCGGTGGATATAGAGATGGTGGAAGTTCCAGGGGTCGTCAGTGAGTTTATGGACATCTTCCCTGAGGAGGTGACGACTCTACCCCCTCGACGTGACATCGATTTTGAGATAGACTTGAAACCTGATGCTCATCTGATTTCGATGGCTCCCTACCGGATGGCACCTTCGGAGCTACAGGAGTTGCGGATTCAGATTGAAGATCTGATGAAGAAGGGTTTTGTTCGACCAAGTGTGTTGCCATGGGTTGATCAAGTCTTATTCACCAAGAAGGCGGATGGTGGTCTCAGGCTGTGCATAGAATACCAAATACTGAACCAGGTAACGGTCAAGAACTGTTACCCCCTCCCAAGGATAGACGATCTCTTTGACCAGTTAAAGGGAGTGGGTTGGTTCTCTAAGATTGACATGCAGTCAGGATACCACCAGCTGAGGGTGAGTAAGGGTGGCATCTCGAAGACTACCTTTAGGTGCTGATATGGGCACTTCGAGTTTGTAGTCATGTCGTTCAGTGTTACAAACGCTCCAGTTGTGTTCATAAGGCTCATGAACTCCATCTTCTAGGAGTACCTTGATCGTTTTGTAGTCGTATTTATTGATGACATCTTGATCTACTCAAGATCAAAGGAGTATCATGATGAGCACTTTATAACAGTTTTAGAGGTCCTCCGACGGAACCAACTCTTTTGGAAGTTGTCCAAGTGAAAGTTCTGGACGCGAGAAGTGCCCTCCATTGGGAACATGGTGTCCAAGAAGGGGATATAAGTGGACCCATCGAAGGTCGAGGAGGTTGTTTCTTGGGAAGAACCCAAGAACACGGTGGAGGTTTGTAGTTTCCTCGGGCTGGCAGGTAACTACCAGAAATTCGTGCCCAACTTCTCCCGAGTTGCAGCACCTTTGACAGCTTTGACGAATAAGGATCGGTCTTTCATATGGGATGGGCAGTGTGAGGAAGCCTTTAGTTATCTGAAGGATAATTTGGTTAGTTCCCCAGTGTTGAGGCTGCTAGAATAAGGGGCAATGTATGAGGTGTTTTGTGATGGTTCAGGGCAAGGCCACGGATCTGTGTTGATGTAGCGGCAAGGGGTGATCTTCTATTGGTCTATGAAGTTACGTCCCCATGAGCATAACTATTCCAACCATGATCTAAAGCTTGCGGTGGTCGTGTTCACACTAAATTTTTGGCGGCACTACCTCATCGGGGAGCACTTCATGGTCTTCACCGATCACAAGATCTTGAAGTATGTCTTCTCCCAGTAGGACCTGAACTTGCGGCAGCAAAGGTAGATGGAATTCCTTCAAGACAATGACTTTGAGATATCCTACACCTTAGGAAATGGGAAAGTGGTGGCTGATGACTTGAGTAGGATGTCGCAGAAGGATGTGGTCCGAGAGTTGGCAGATGCTTGGAAGGAGATGGAAGAGTTGGCCGCCCTACACTTGGATGCAAGGATGGAATGTGGAAGAGGTTGCATGTATCAGATGATAGTGTAGTCTTCTCTACTGCGGTAGGTGGAGGAGTCTCAGTGGGGAGACTCAGAAATCGAAGTGGTGCATGACCAGATTAACCAAGGTGATGCTCCAGAAGGGTGGACAGAGTATTGACATAATCAGGTGTTGTTCTGAGGAAATCTGTTTGTTCCAGAGGTGATGCACGAGAAAGTTATTAGTGAGTTCCACAACTCACCCCTAGAGGTGCACCCGGGAGTTTCCAAGATGTACTAGGGACTAAAAAGACAGTTTCGGTGGCCCGGGGTGAAACGGGCAGTAGCAGAGTTCGTGGACAGATGCCTAGTGTTTCAGCAGGTGAAGGCTGAACACCATGTTCCAGGCAGTTTGCTACAGCCTTTGGATTTCCCCGAGTGGAAGTGGGATGACATCTCGATGGATTTTTTCATTGGACTACCCAAGGTTCAAGGAGGTTGCGATGCTATCTGGGTAGTAGTGGACCGGTTGACGAAATCGGCTCACCTTCTGGCGATCAAGGAGTCGAGTGTAGCGGATTCCTTAGCATGGAGGTATGTGGACGTGGTAGTGATATTTCATGGAGTTCTAATTTCTATAGTCTCGGATAGGGATGCACGGTTTACCTCATGATTCTGGAGGGGATTGCAACATGCTTTTGGCACCCAGCTATGACTTAGTACTCCCTTCCACCCCCATACAGATGGACAGACAGAGCGTACCATCCAGACCTTGGAAGATATGCTGTGAGCATGCGTTCTGGACTTTGGGGGATCGTGGGTGCGACACTTTCCTCTAGTAGAGTTTGCTTACAATAACAGCTACCACTCTTCCATTGGTATGGCTCCGTTTGAAGCCTTGTACGGGAGGCCATGTCGCTAACCTGTGTGATGGACAAAAGTCAGAGAGGTAGGCGTCCTTGGCCCGGAGTTGGTGTAGAGCACGACGGAGAAGGTGCAGATTATATGGGAGAGGATGAAGGCGGGTAAGGACTGTCAGAAGTCATATAATGATAATAGGAGGAGACCCTTGGAGTTTAGGGTTGGGGACCACATGTTCTTGAAGGTCTCCCCTCGGCGTGGGCAGTGGAGGTTCGGCAGGGGGAGTAAGCTTTCTCCCAGGTTCATTGGACCCTTCGAGGTGTTGTAGCGGGTCGTCAAGGTGGCTTAAAATCTTGCATTGCCACCATAGCTACAAAGAGTGCATGATGTATTCCATGTGTCCCAGATTCATCGGTATTTTCACGATGACTCACACGTCCTTGACTGGGGAGAGCTCGGTATCGAAGACGATGCAACGTTCATGGAGCGACCAATGATGATCGAGGATCGTGAGGAGAAGGTTCTCCGTGGATGAACCATTCCTATGGTTCGTGTGTTGTGGAGGCATGGTGGGCTTGAGGAAAGTACCTGGGAATGGGAGACGCAGATGCACGCCCAGTACCCAGAGCTGTTTGAGTAGTTCTATTTGTTGTACTTGGTTTTGATGGACCACTTTACCTTGTTAACTATGGAATGTATGGTTTTCCTTATTCCCTAGATGCATGTGAAAAATCCTGAATGTGGGGAGGGGAGAACTCAATCCCCAATCAAGATGCATTAAGGTGGATGCGATTAAACCCGTGCGGGCGAGTCAGTGATACCCAAAGCAGATAGTATCTTGACATGGAGGAAGAAACTCCCTAACACGTACGACTGGGCAGCTTGAACCTTAAATGTTTCATGGTTGCTTAAGGATAGAAGGTGTTCCCATATGTCATAGAGGTTCTCTCCTGATAGGTATCTTCCAGGGTAGTTGTTCGGACCCCCTCCCTCCTTTCTTTAGGTCTGGTTTTAAATTCTCGAGGGTGAGAATGTTTTGAGAGGTATCTGATGTGATGACCTAGACCCTCACAGTCCATCCCTTTTCCAAATTCTGGATCCTAACGGTGACATATTAGTGGTAGGACTTCATTTCAGTGTGTGGCCGACCAGTGTGTGACTGATCTTCGTGTGACCGATCGGCATGCAACCGATCGGCGTGCGACCGATCGACGTGCGACCGATCGGCGTGCGACCGATCGGCGTGCGACCGATCGGCGTGCGACCGATCGGCGTGCGACCGATCGGCGTGCGACCGATCGGCGTGCGACCGATCGGCGTGCGACCGATCGGCGTGCGACCGATCGGCGTGCGACCGATCGGCGTGTGACACATCGGCGTGCGACCGATCGGTGTGACTGATTTGGGCGACCGATTGGCGTGACCAATCGGTGTCACCCAGCCTTGTCGGGGTTCTCTTCTACAGTTTTTCCCGTAAGGCCTATTTTGGGCCTTTTTAACCCTTTTCAAGTGGTTCAAAGCCATTTAAATCCCATAATTAATACCCAAAAATCCTAAGGAACCTCCCCAATTGGGGATATTAAATAAAAATTAATCTCGTCATGTGTAACCACCCAACCGCGTGGGGAACCACAATCCGAATTTAAAGCTGTTCAAACCCCCATATTTCATAACAACGGGATCTTATCTATATATCGCACGGGAATTTCTTCTTCCTCCTTCTTCCTCTTGGATATCTTCCTTTTATTCTTAGTGCATCTGGAGTTTCCCTTTCCGAGACTTGTGGTACACCTGTGCTGGAGTCTTTTTTCTCATCCTTGGAGTTCCCGACGTCCCTCCCCTACAGGTCGCGCTTTTCCCTTTTCTTGGCGCTTGTAGAAGAACTTTGATCTTTGATCAATAAAGTAGGGTTTTCCTTCATCTTTCCTTACTGTGCATCATGCGGGGTGGGTATGCTTTTGTTTATATGGGGATTGATGAAACCAAACTTAACTAAGATAATGAACGGACCTTAAAGAATGAAGAGGGTGTGATTGATTTTCTAGTGTACTCTTTTATGTTGATATGTGTTGTGAACTATATAGACTTGTGCTCACTGAAAATCATGGTCGTTGGTGGTCTTTCCTTGTGTCCTAATAAACCCTTGTCTTTTTTTATGACTAAATAACTATAAAATGGAAATTGGTTTGTCAACTAAACTCAGTTGGTTTGAATGGATGTTCAGTAAAACAAGAATCCCTGTGTGACCACCCGGGTTTACAAATAGAAAGAAGAACCTAATGAATGATGTGCTTGAACCTGGAATTTTCCCACTCTGTTTGGTGGTAGGTGTGTTGTTCTTCTTGGTTCTTATGAGATGGTGTGGATGGGGATGGGATCCTCAGTTATCGTACGGTTGTTGGTTGTGAATCTGAAGTTGTGTGGTTGCTCTAATGTGACACTAACTCGGTTGGGATCCTCTATTGTTGAGAAACCATTTGTTTTGGGGACATGGGGTTGTGTCTCAGGGTTTGTTCTATTTCTATTACTACAAGGGATCTCACTTATCCCTTTTGTGAGGTTTTCTTTGGTTCCAGTACTGTGAGGGATCTCACTTATCCCTTTGTTGTTGGGACTTCACTAGAGAACCGGGTGCGAATGCTCAAATTGTTGTTTGGATGTTTCTCTTTTCCTAGCTTGTGGTTATGCCTATTATTTGCCCAGTAGTGTAGAATTCTCCTAATGGTATCACTTGAATGTGTAAACGAGAATGGTTAAAATGGGGAATTGGTTTTGGGAATGAGTCGTGACTCGGCCATGAGTGTTGTGCTGTTCTTTTATGAATGAATAGTAACAAGGGTGTTTGTTCTTAGATTTTTGAACCCTAGGTTGGGATGAGTGCTTGTTACCTATAAATATATCTTTAGTTTTTACATTTATTATTCTCTCCCCACCCAAGTTGAGAACTTAGTGCCGAACACCCCCATTTCATGGGGGAGGGTGTTTTTTCCAACACTCCTCTGAGTTACTGGTTATTGGCTACTTTATGCTCCCTTTCCTGAATATCCCAAGACTCTTAGGGCAGGCTGTGATGGCCTGAAGTCCATTATTATCTCAAGAATATTCGGGCAGGGTAGTTGTGGTGGTTGGCCCAAGTGTTTGCGGGTAGGTTGTTTCCCAAGTGTCTTCGGGATGAGGCCCAGGTGACTTCGGGCGTGGCAGTAATTATTCTAAACCAGGTGTTTGCGGGTGTGTTTATGAATGGAGGTTGTATCCCAGGTTTCCGTGGGTGGGATGTGCGGTTTTGGCCTAGGTGTCTGCAGGCGGGATGTGTGGTTGTGGCCCAGGAGTCTGCGGGCGGGATGTGCGGTTGTGGCCCAGGTGTCTGCGGGCGGGATGTGCGGTTGTGGCCTAGGTGTGTGCGGGCAGGTGTGGCAATGGGACTGTGGTGAGAATGGCGGGATTGGTTTGATGCATAGGATGTCTCTAATAACTAGTGGGAAAGTGGTGTGGGGTACCCGAATATTGATGTGATATTACTATACATTACTTGACTTGCGTTATTTGGGGCGTGTACCTTGGTGAGGCTTGGGTGGATAGTTTTCCTTGTTAGGTGCTTTGGTTATCTCCTTTTTCACAGGAAATTAGAATGCCTCCACACTTGTGCACGAGAGTCTTTGGTTTTCCCTACTGGGTATAATTGTATGCTCACCCTACGTATATAAAACTGCTTTCAGGTTTCTAGGAGGACTTCAGGGATCATGCGAGACTGTACTAGCTCGGACCTTGGGGCAGTTGCTGTTGTCGTTTTCCTTTTTCTTAGTACTTTACTTTTGGATTTTTTGTGGCTTGTATCATTTACTGTTGAACATGCATATGGGAATGGGTTATTTTGGCTTTACCTTTACTTTAAACCTTGGTATTGTTGGTGTTTCTATCTTATCTCTCGATCCTATATAAATAAAAAGGGTAATTCCTTCCATTTTGTGTGAGATTCTATACCCTTGGTGTTGGTCACCACTCCGGGACCTATTGAAGGCGGGTTTTAGGGGTCATTATTTCTCCTTCAACTTAAAGAAGGAAGGGCCTGGAAATCTGTTGTCCCTTCCCTCCTTTTGGTGAAGGTGGGTAGTGACACTTCTACTAGAGACATTAATAACATCCCCTGAGGTCTTAACACCCCCCCCCAAGGTCACAACCACTTTAGATCACAACATATACTTCCCTTCATGGCCTATAAAAATCACCATTTTTATTCTATTAGAAACTATTATACATAATTCTATTTTAAAACTCATTAAATAGTTCAATGAGTCATTATTAAAAGTTTATAATCCAATATGACTGATATCAGGGTAGGATAAATTAATATTTAATAATAATTTCATTTTTTCCAAAAAGTAAATTTCATCTGATTCATCATACATTCTTTTATAAAAAATGTTTTTATTTTAATATATGTATAATATTTTATGTTATTCAGGCAAAAATGCACATTATAATGAATATTTCATAACTTTCAAACACACAATAACTCACAAATACTTACACATTGACATCGTAGCATTATCATTTTCAAAAATTCCATCAAAATATCTAATCCCACCAAATGAAATTAAAATTTTTTGATGTCATATTTCGCTCCTACTATTTTGAAAACTAATATAATATATATATATATAGATTTATATAAATCTTAAAGACCAAAATCTGGGTGTAGTGAAGTTGAACTCCCATAATTGTAATCAAATTCAGAAATTATTTCTTCTAAAATGGTGTTCAAAACACCTACTATATTTCCACTACTGTTGGAAAATACTCTCTCATTCAAAATTCCTTCTCCACATGCTCCTTTTTAAAGTGATATTTTATATCAATTATTCTCAATGTAAATGATAAAACATATTCCTTAATAGATTTATTGAATTTTTTATCATATAACACGAGTAGTGGAAATTTCACAAAAACATTGAGATCTAATTTTTATGTTTTAATCCATATCAATTGGGTAATTACATATATAATTGAAGCATACGAAAACCTAATAGAACTCATGGACAATACAATTTTCTTCATTTTTATTACTCTAAACACCTTTCTCCTATAAATAAAACTACACTAGATATAGACCTTGTTTTATCAATGCATTCATACCAATATAATTTGGTGCATCCAATTTAATCAAGTCTACCAATACATTTATATTTCATTGTAACAGCCCGAGATTTTATGAAAAATATTCTTTTTAATTTCATTAATGTCTTGTGTTGTACGCTACGCCAAAAGGAGCTTGCACAACACGCATCCTTGACTTGCCTTGCATTACACGCAATCGCAACCTTCCTCGATAGCGTGTGTAGTACGCAATACTGAGTTTCACGAAACAACGATATGCTATTAAAATATTATTAAAACTAGCCGTTATGAATAGTAATAACCACTTTTTTAAATTTTGTAAATTTTATTTTTCAAAATGGAATTCATTTTTAGATTCGGAGTATCGAATTTAGCCTAAGGTGAAATTTTGGTACTTTTCGGATAACTTTCATATTCTGATGAATAGTGAAAATTACTAAATTATAATTAAAAACAACTTTTTTAATCAAAATAATTAATAGTGATAAATTATTAATTTGAGTGGTTTTAAAGTATATTTAGAATATATTTTTACAATTTAATACAATGTTGGTCATTGGTTGTAATTTCACATTTAAACCAGACATAATCAAGTGTCAATCTTTTGATAGATATTGTTTCTTAAAAACACGCTATTTGTTTTAACAGCGGGATTTAATTATAAAATTAATTAATGCAACTTCTATGTTATGAATTTGGTAAAATAGACTTCATTTTTGAATTCGGAATATGAAATATAGCTTAGGATGAAATTTTGGCATTGTTCTGAAAAACATCAATTTTGTATGAATAGTGAAACTACTAAGTGGTAGTTAAAAAACTGAATTTTTCATAAAACTTAATTTTACCGCTTTTGTGAATGTAATTTCAAAAATCCGAGAGACACGGTTGATGTCATTAAGTAAAATGTGGTTCAATGAGATGAAAATAATTTTTGGTGAATAGTAACTTTTTACTTTTTTACCGCGGTTAATATTAAATAGGGTAACTAAGGGTAAATATGATATTACTATTACCCTAACACATGTCCTAATTCTATTGGATAAGTTTAATTCGACCAAAAACAACCTTATGAATATAATATGACCATTTAGGTCCACTTGGATTAGATTATGACATTTAATATTATTTTATTTAATGAATAGTTAAAATAGTTAAAATCAAAGTTTAATAAGTAAATCATTTTTAATATAGGGTTGTACATAAGATAAATTCGATTGTAAATATTCATTAGAAATATAAAAAGATTTACTACATAATGGTATTTTATTTGTAATTTTTAGACATCAAATAATTTAATTTATTTATGACACAAAGATGATGTAGTTATTATATTATTAATGAAATATTGACATAATTGATATTATAAATACCAAAATAAATGTAATTTAAGACTTTTTATGAATTACACTAATTTTATAGGTTACTATGATATATTAGTATTTATTTAATCAACTTGTTTTGAACATATAATTCTGTTATTACTTTCACAAAAATCATATATCAAATAGTGTCAAAATTGACACAAAATAGTTTTTAAATCAAATATTATATTATTAATTGTTCTTTTATTCCTAAAAATCTAAGGTTCGGACAAATGACTTAGATAAGGATATATATATTAATAATAAACAATTTGGGGTTCGTTTGGCATGATATAGTAAGTGTATTAACCATATAGTGTAAGAAAACAAAAAGACACGGTAAAAGTTAAATTATTTAACTTAGAGTTAAATCTAATTGATAAGGTTAAAATAATAAACTAAACTTGTCTAAATCATATTGGTTGATAGGATTTCGACCCATCCCCACTTTAGCTTCGAAATAAGACCCTTTGGAACCATTATAAACCGATTTTGACTTTAATATAAAATAATATTTTGAGATATTCCTAAGGTGCCCCTCTCCTCCCTTATAAAAGGACACCTCCTCCCCCTCCTCCTCACACCAATTTGAGCACTCAATCTCGGCCAACCCCTGCCAAAATCCCTTCTCCGCTTCCCTAGAATAATCCTAGAGGTCCTTCTCTTCTTCAAAGACAAATATTTGTTCCCTAAGTGGAGGATTCAAAGAGGTGTTCCAAAGAAGAGGTAATATCCATTACCGATCTTTTCAATTTCTTTCTTCTTCAACTTCTTCTTCTTTAGTTGTTTCATGATAAAGTAATAACATCAGTATTTCTTATATACTGATATGTTATTATAAATATGAAACAACTCTAATTAACCTTCTATCCATCCTATGAAGAAAGGAAATCACCACGCGTGCGTACGTACGGAATACCGTCTCCACGCCGTGGTGTAATCTATTTTCCGTCACCACCCTAATTGGATGGTTATAATGATGTAATGAGTAACTATACATGATTATTATAAAGTTATATTGATATTGAAATAGTATACATACAGTTCAACACAATTCCATGACCATGGGAACAATATCATCGCTCGTGCGTACGTACGGACTACCGTCTCCACGACGCGATGAGATTCATTCTCCATGTTAACCATTCAAGAATGATTACAAAGTATATATAAGAAATAATAATGAAATACATGACATTATAAATCTACTGGATTTATGTATATATATATATATGTATGTCATCTACTTACTTCCATTCAAGACAATAAGGAAAGGAAAACAGCGTTCATGCGTACGTACGGACTACCGTCTCCATGAACGGTGTTTTTCATTTCATTTATCTATCTATTATATATATATACTGAATATATATGATATATAAATCATATTTTATATTCTGGAAGTAAGTAAATCATGATATAATTAATAATAATTTCAAGAACAACAAGTCAAAACACCTATGATAAATGAAACGATTTTACCCAAAACGCTTCTTTAACATGGAATTTACAAAAGAACGGGTAATATAAAGTCATAAGTGAACCATATATGATATCATAACAATGAATATGATTCTGTAATAAGTCAATGACATTATTTAAATCATTATACAGGAGGTTCAGACACATACGAAGAAAATCGGACCTAAGGTAAGGGAAATATCACAATCTCATTTTTATCCGAGATTGTTTATATTTAGTATTTAATGGGGTGTATTTTATCATCCAAATCCATGTTCCCTCAATATTTAATCCTTCTACAATATTTTATATCCAATTTAACCCTTCGGTAAGTTTTTTGTAAAAGATATGAAAGGAATCTTTTTTCGTTTTTCGTACGAGGTACTTTTTGACTTTTCCGACAAAAGTACGAAGAATGTTTAATTTAACTTATACGGCATGAATGGATTTTTAAAAAATTATTTCCAAGAATATTCCTTTAAAAGTTTTCAAGTTTATTTTTAATCAACTTCTTTCAGTTTATAATTGTATGACATATTAAGAAAGGAAAAGTGTTTTTGAAGAAGAAATGATATTTTCCTCAAGAATTCATTTCAAGTGTTTTATCAAAATTATTTTCCATCTAAGATAATATAGGTTTCTGTTTTTATCCCTATTATTACATTGATTTGATTATGTTGTGATGGAAGTATTTTTATGAATTCCTTTATCTTATATGAATTTTTTTATGATGTCATTTTGTTTAAGAATCCCATTTTTATTACATGGGTTATGAAATGATGTATGGTTTATGATTTTGTGGCATACATAAGAATGGTATCATTATGATATGGGTGGGACCTATATCTCCCTCCAATTCATTGGGTAAAGATTTTATATCTCATGAGATAGGCATGGCTGGAATGGTAGGTTATACCGGTTCAGTGAAACAGGACTGAAACGAGGGTGACTCGGTTCAGAAAGGGACTTTGTCCACTAAGACAGTCTTGGCAATGAGTCTTTACTAATAAGAAATGATTCTATATGATTATGTGTGTATGCCAAAAAGTTTCATGTTTTAAGTTATGATTATTGGGATTTCATTTCACTACTATGATTTATCCCATGTTATGAAATTATGCTCTCTTTTGCAGGTTAAGATTTCCAAAAGTTATGTTCTTATGAATATGATGTGATTGATTTCTCTTTTGTTTACCCTTACTGAGCATTTGAGATCACCCTTTTATGTTTTCTTTTCCCCAGGATATAAAGAAAGGTTTTAGGTAAAAAAAAGGAAGATCTTTATGGGAGATATTGAAGATCTTTCACCACGATTAGAAGATTACGTTCCGAGTTTCCAAAGACACTAAACTATTACGATCCTTGTGTGTGTGTTTTTGTTATGTACTAAGTATTCCGAAAAAGTAATGTAAAGTTCATGTACGTCAGGCTTTGGGTCTCTACAGTTGGTATCAGAGCAAAGGTTTAGTCAACCTTTGGAAACTAGGATGCGAAAACATTAGTGAGATCCCTAGAGATATTTCTAAGGTATGTCAAGGGATGTCCCTAAGGTTAAGTATACGTATAGGATATAGTACTAGAATTACGCTAACGATCATAGAATTAAACCTAAGATGTTAGTTATTGAAGGTACTCCCCCTTTATTATGTTGTTTTCCCATATCATGATTTTTTCCTCTCACACTATTCTTTTTGGGTTTTAGAAAATGGCTGGAAACAAGATGATTCACGATAATGGAGAATATGATGGACAATGGAATGATATTATTCATAATGAAATGGGATTTGGAAGTCCAAACATCATTATTATGCCAAATCAGCAATCTCATAATATGATCAATAAAGTAAAATTTGTTAAGTTTCCTGACTCGGCTAATAAGAGAAAGATGGAGTTTCATGATGATCATAGAGGAAAGAAAGTTCAATTTCCCCTATGTAAATCATGTGGGAAGAGGCATCAAGGAGAATGTTTCAAAAGAACTGGAAGATTCTATGGGTGTGGAAAAGAAGGACACAAAGAAATTAAGTTCAAAGGAAAAGGTTCAGTTAACACCATGGATGAGGATAATGGTATTTCTACGACATCAACAATGGTTAAATGTTTTAAATGTGGAATATACGGGCATTATGAAAACCAATGCCCTAAGGGAAAGTCTCATGAAGATAATCAGTATGGTCGTATGGGAAGTATTTATGTTGATGATGATGAAGAGACTACAAATGATATGTGAGATGAAAGAATTGTTGAAGCTCGGTCAATGGTTTAAGAATGTAGTGGAATGATTACATGTTTATCATGTGTAATGTTGTATAAGAAATCTCATGGTACTATGGAATAAAGAGACATCTAATGATTGTTACACTGTTGTCTTTCCTTGAGTTATGAAAGTGTATGATTAATGGTACCACTATCCATGAAAGGTTATTCAGATATTTTTGGAATTTAGATGATATGCGCATAATGAAGGGATAAGGAGAAAATTAAATGTTTAACAGTATTCATGAGATCATGATTGATATAAGGACTAAGTGATATCATGGTTTGAGTATATAGAATTTTTGGATTTTGGTATGTGGAAAGAGTTAACTTTTAACTGCATTCATGTTTTCACTAAGGTTCAATGGGTATTCAAGAGAACACATGATAAAGGCCTTTGAATGTTTAGAATGTGACCAACAAGACATATCTTATGATATATGGGGATCAACGATGGTATTAAATCTCTGGTAATCGTTTTCACTATATTATGAGAGTGGACTGAAGTATTATGGATAAGCCTAAATATTGTTGGACATAAGTTAGTATTGTTTAAGGATAGAGGTTTTTACGATATTATTGATGGGATGTTATAGTAATATAGTTTTAGAAAAAAGGCAACCTGCTGGACGAGCGATAGCCCATCGCGTCGGACAAGGCTGTGGGAATCGAACCCACAATCGAAGTGCGACTGGCCTTTATCGCCTACCACTGGCCTACAAGAAGTCCCTGTTTAGTAGAAACTAGTTTTTATTATATTAATCAGTATGGTATATGAAGTATAAGTTCATTTTAGGAACCATATATCATTAATCTCACTATAGATGGACTTATGTATTTTTTTTGATAACTTTTCTAACCTTTTGAGACAGATGGAATGACCCATAATTCTATCACATGATCTACTAACACATCACGAATGACAAATTCAACTTCATTTCTTTAAGAGATGAAGTAGAAATTTTCCAAAGAACGACAAACAGTGAGACTATACCAAAATCACGAAAGTATTTCTTCTAATTCCAATTTCATCAACTTTAGGGAAATGATCTTGAAAACCAAAAATGTTGTCCTAGTGATCTTATATCTGATTAATCAGATGGTACCTTAGATCGTCACAAATTTATGGATTTGTGATTACTAGATTTTCCATAGCCATGTTCTCTACCACTCTCCATCAGAACATGATGGTTATATTTCTCTTCCATATCCATATTTTCACCTATGTGGAAACCCAGTGATTAGTTTATTTGGGTAACCGTTACGTTTCATACTTTTGTTTTTAAAGAATGGTTTTGGTATTCCTTTTTTCGATGTGGGTTTCAATTAAAGAAACTTTCGAATAGTAAACCATTTATAACCCCGATGAATTTCGAGGGAGAAATTCATTTTAAGGGGGGTAGAATGTAACAGCCCGAGATTTTATGAAAAATATTATTTTTAATTTCATTAATGTCTTGTGTTGTACGCTACACCAAAAGGAGCTTGCACAACACGCATCCTTGACTTGCCTTACATTACACGCAATCGCAACCTTCCTCGATAGCGTGTGTAGTACGCAATACTGAGTTTCACGAAACAACGATATGCTATTAAAATATTATTAAAACTAGCCATTATGAATAGTAATAACCACTTTTTGAAATTTTGTAAATTTTATTTTTCAAAATGGAATTCATTTTTAGATTCGGAGTATCAAATTTAGCCTAAGGTGAAATTTTGGTAATTTCGGATAACTTTCATATTCTGATGAATAGTGAAAATTACTAAATTATAATTAAAAACAACTTTTTTAATCGAAATAATTAATAGTGATAAATTATTAATTTGAGTGGTTTTAAAGTATATTTATAATATATTTTTACAATTTAATACAATGTTGGTCATTGGTTGTAATTTTACATTTAAACCAGACATAATCAAGTGTCAATCTTTTGATATATATTATTTCTTAAAAACACGCTATTTGTTTTAACAGCGGGATTTAATTATAAAATTAATTAATGCAACTTCTATGTTATGAATTTGGTAAAATAGACTTCATTTTTGAATTCGGAATATGAAATATAGCTTAGGATGAAATTTTGGCATTGTTCTGAAAAACATCAATTTTTGATGAATAGTGAAACTACTAAGTGGTAGTTAAAAAACTGAATTTTTCATAAAACTTAATTTTACCACTTCTGTGAATGGAATTTCAAAAATCGGAGAGACACGGTTGATGTCATTAAGTAAAATGTTTTTCAATGAGATGAAAATAATTTTTGGTGAATAGTAACTTTTTACTTTTTTACCGCGGTTAATAGTAAATAGGGTAACTAAGGGTAAATATGATATTACTATTACCCTAACACATGTCATAATTCTATTGGATAAGTTTAATTCGACCAAAAACAACCTTATGAATATAATATGACCATTTAGGTCCACTTGGATTAGATTATGACATTTAATATTATTTTATTTAATGAATAGTTAAAATAGTTAAAATCAAAGTTTAATAAGTAAATCATTTTTAATATAGGGTTGTACATAAGATAAATTCGATTGTAAATATTAATTAGAAATCTAAAAAGATTTCCTACATAATGGTATTTTATTTGTAATTTTTAGACATCAAATAATTTAATTTATTTATGACACAAAGATGATGCAGTAATTATCTTATTAATGAAATATTGACATAATTGATATTATAAATACCAAAATAAATGTAATTTAAGACTTTTTATGAATTACACTAATTTTATAGGTTACTATGATATATTAGTATTTATTTAATCAACTTGTTTCAAACATATAATTCTGTTATGACTTCCACAAAAATCATATATCAAATAGTGTCAAAATTGACACAAAATAGTTTTTAAATCAAATATTATATTATTAATTGTTATTTTATTCCTAAAAATCTAAGGTTCTGCCAAATGACTTAGATAAGAATATATATATTAATAATAAACAATTTGGGGTTCGTTTGGCATGATATAGTAAGTGTATTAACCATATAGTGTAAGAAAACAAAAAGACACGGTAAAAGTTAAATTATTTGACTTAGAGTTAAATCTAATTGATAAGGTTAAAATAATAACCTAAACCTGTCTAAATCCTATTGGTTGATAGTATTTCGACCCATCCCCAATTTAGCTTCTAAATAAGACCCTTTGGAACCATTATAAACCGATTTTGACTTTAATATAAAATAATATTTTGAGATATTCCTAAGGTGCCCCTCTCCTCCCTTATAAAAGGACACCTCCTCCCCCTCCTCATCACACCAATTTGAGCACTCAAGCTCGGCCAACCCCTGACAAAATCCCTTATCCACTTCCCTAGAATAATCCTAGAGGTCCTTCTCTTCTTCAAAGACCAATCTTAGTTCCCTAAGTGGAGGATTCAAAGAGGTGTTCGAAAGAAGAGGTAATATCCATTACCGATCTTTTCAATTTCTTTCTTCTTCAACTTCTTCTTCTTTAGTTGTTTCATGATAAAGTAATAACATCATTATTTATTATATACTGATATGTTATTATAAATATGAAACAACTCTAATTAACCTTCTATCCATCCTACGGAGAAAGGAAATCACCGCGCGTGCGTACGTACGGAATACCGTCTCCACGCCGTGGTGTAATCTATTTTCCGTCACCACCTTAATTGGATGGGTATAATGATGTAATGAATAAATATACATGATTATTATAAAGTTATATTGATACTGAAATAGTATACATACACTTCAACACAATTCCACGACCATGGGAACGATATCATCACTCGTGCGTACGTACGGACTACCGTCTCCACGACGCGATGAGATTCATTCTCCATGTTAACCATTTAAGAATGATTACAAAGTATATATAAGAAATAATAATGAAATAAATGACATTATAAAGCTACTGGATTTATGTATATATATATATATATGTATTTCATCTACTTACTTCCATTCAAGACAATAAGGAAAGGAAAACAGCGTTCATGCGTACGTACGGACTACCGTCTCCATGAACGGTGTTTTTCATTTCATTTATCTATCTATTATATATATATATATACTGAATATATATGATATATAAATCATATTTTTTTATTCTGGAAGTATGTAAATCATGATATTAGTAATAATAATGTCAAGAACAACAAGTCAAAACACCTATGATAAATGAAACGATTTTACGCAAAACGCTTCTTTAACATGGAATTTACAAAAGAACGGGTAATATAAAGTCATAAGTGAACCATATATGATATCATAACAATGAATATGATTCTGTAATAAGTCAATGACATTATTTAAATCATTATACAGGAGGTTCGGACACATACGAAGCAAATCGGACCTAAGGTAAGGGAAATATCACAATCTCATTTTTATCCGAGATTGTTTATATTTAGTATTTAATGGGGTGTATTTTATCATCCACATCCATGTTCCCTCAATATGTAATCCTTCTACAATAGTTTATATCCAATTTTACCCTTCGGTAAGTTTTTTGTAAAAGATTTGAAAGGAATCTTTTGTCGTTTTTCGTACGAGGTACTTTTTGACTTTTCCGACAAAAGTACGAAGAATGTTTAATTTAACTTATACGGCATGAATGGATTTTTAAAACATTATTTCCAAGAATCTTCCTTTAAAATTTTTCAAGTTTATTTTTAATCAACTTCTTTTAGTTTATAATTTTATGACATATTAAGAAAGGAAAAGTGTTTTTGAAGAAGAAATGATATTTTCCTCAAGAATTCATTTCAAGTGTTTTATCAAAATTATTTTCCATCTAAGATAATATAGGGTTCTGTTTTTATCCCTATTATTACATTGATTTTATTATGTTGTGATGGAAGTATTTTTATGAATTCCTTTATCTTATATGAATTGTTTTATGATGTCATGTTGTTTAAGAATCCCATTTTTATTACATGGGTTATGAAATGATGTATGGTTTATGATTTTGTGGCACACATAAGAATGGTATCATTATGAGATGGGTGGGACCTATATCTCCCTCCAATGCATTTGGTAAAGATTTTATATCTCAGGAGATAGGCATGGCTGGAATGGTAGGTTATACCGGTTCAGTGAAACAGGACTGAAACGAGGGTAACTCGATTCAGAAAGGGACTTTGTCCACTAAGATAGTCTTGGAAATGATTCTTGACTAACAAGAAATGATTCTCTATGATTATGTGTGTATGCCACAAAGTTTCATGTTTTAAGTTATGATTATTGGGATTTCATTTCACTACTATGATTTATCCCATGTTATGAAATTATGCTCTCTTTTGCAGGTTAAGATTTCCAAAAGTTATGTTCTTATGAATATGATGTGATTGATTTCTCTTTTGTTTACCCTTACTGAGCATTTGAGCTCACCCTTTTATGTTTTCTTTTCCCCAGGATATAAAGAAAGGTTTTAGGTAAAAAAAAGGAAGATCTTTATGGGAGATATTGAAGATCTTTCACCACGATTAGAAGATTACGTTCCGAGTTTCCAAAGACACTAAACTATTACGATCCTTGTGTGTGTGTTTTTGTTATGTACTAAGTATTCCGCAAAAGTAATGTAAAGTTCATGTATGTCAGGCTTTGGGTCTCTACATTCATCCTATAATTAAACATGGATTTGATATATACTAACATTATTTCTCATTGATAATATATTATCACTTTGGTTATATCTAAATTCTAATAAAAGTGTAACATCATAAAAAAGATCACACCTCAAAGATATCTATTATATTAGATATAAAATAAGTTTATCAAACTATCTTGAATCAAATTATATTATATTATTTTATTTTAAGATAATAGTAGCCCTATAAAATTAGCGTATAAACCTTCCTTGAATCCACTTTTATGATGTTATTTATAAATTATTTGGAATACTTATCTTTAAATATGATGACATGATCATATTCATGAGAAATATTTTTACCTAAGAAAACCCACATCAACTTGATCATGGAAATCTCAAAAATTTACTTCATCTCCAAATGAAATAATTTATATGAACCAAGTTTAATTCCATAAATGATTATTTCATCTACATATATGATATAAATAAATGGTTCTTATTTATACTATTTATTTTAGTTGTTTTTTTTTGCATGATTCCTTTCTCGAACATCAATTCCTTCAAGCCCAAATGAATTTTCAAATACCTTGTTCCAAAGGGGAACAACAGTCTATATATTGTAACATTAAAAATTTAAATGTATCTTAAATTTTTTATACTCATGAATCATTCAAATTTCTCAAGGAACAACTACACTTTCAGTTCATTATTGGTTAATCATAACTCGAGATAAATTAGAGGATCTTATTATCAAAATTATGATATAATAATATGACGCATTCTAATGGTCTCAATCCAATAAAATGATGAAAAATATTTATCAAAATCCAATACATCTAACTACTAATAATATTTTCATAAGAATCTTTCCTTGATTATAATCAAAAATATTTAATTATTCAACTTGTTATAAAACACTAAATTTATTCCTAGGAAAAAAATTTGGATTGGGTAGAAACTCTAATGTATCATTATTCTTGATCAGATCCAACTTCTTATTCATATCATCTATCCACACTTGGGTATTAATATATTCCTTCATAACCTTCAGTTTAAACTGTGAAAAAAAATCTCATAAGTTATTTTCCATAATTTTATTCAATTTTTAATCTGTTATAATTAATCTTCAATAATATATTGGACCTCCACCTACTTTTATGGCATGGATGATTTTAAAAATGTTTCTATTAAATTATTTAAATTTAAAATTCAAAATCATTAAAATGTTTTACTTGTAATTTAATATATTTTTAAAAATCTCATACTAATTGACAATAATCTCTTCATCATCATCTAAACTTTTTAAACCTACTTTTGTATTTTTAAAATCGTTCATTGAGTTTTCTAGCTCTATCACATTTCAAAAATATAGAATATTAATTATAATCTTATGGTAAAAATGATATTCTCTTATATTGGGAGTATTACCAAGGAAGATACCACTAACCTTTCTTTGAATAAACTTTATTAGAATTTAATTGTTCACCTTATTAATATAAAAAATGAAAAATACTATAAGTTATTTGAAGAATGGGTTATTATTACAATACATCCCATATAGTGTAATATCTAAAATGTTTTATCATAAGATATATATTTTAAACTAAATTACGTTACAAATTTCTTTCTATGCCAAAATTAAATTGTCTCATGTTCCACTATCAAGGTGTAAGCTATTTCCACAAAACTTATTATATTCATTTCAAACACCATATTTTTATGTGAGGAATATGTTGTAATAATTTCAAGAAAAATACCATTAAATTCATCGAATGATTTCGAATTTACACTAGTGTATTCAACACTATTATCCAGCTATATTATATTTAAAGAGATTGTACACTCCTTTTATGGACACCATTTAAAATTATTAACCATCTTCATGGAATCTAAATTATGATTCATAATAATAATACATAAAATAAGTTTTAATTTATCAATAAAGAAAATAAAATAAATTTATTTATTTATTTTTTGAAAAAATGATCAAAGGATTATTATCATTTGAACAGATGATCTCCAATGGATGGGAAATTTGAATATCTAATTTTTTATCAGAAAAAATAAAATTAATAACCCCTTATAATGTCATGTAAATTTAATTTTTTTCCACTATTTTACAAATTCTCACTCGGAAATTTATTAACTTGGGTATTTCTACCAATGATTCCTTAACCAATGTGTTCAATATTAATTACCATATCTTATTTTCTTCATTAAATGTCATGTATGATGAATTTTCATCATCACTAACCTGAATCAAGATTCCTTATGTTCATTATCCCTTATCCAATATTCATCCATAATTTAACCACTTCAAAAAAATACCTTTTCAAAAACGAACATCAATTACTTCATAAAAAAATAATTTACACTCTGTAAAATGTGATTCAACTCATTATAAATTTTAACCTTCTTTTATTTCATCTATAATTGTCCAATAATTTCAAATCAAACTCCATTTATTTTAAAGGAAAAATTATGAGTAATGTTCAGAAGACCATCATTATGTTTTCAAAATGATTCAAGAGAATCACATATTATATTATATGTGAAGAACATAGAGTATCCAAGATTTATGGATGTTCTTTATATGATTCCTCATGTAATGTACTGGATTTGGATGCTACTCAAAAGTGCCTCGTACCCAGTGGGCCTCATGGCCTCAATCACATTTACCCAAATGCAAGAGACTACTGATTAGCAGTGAGGGCCTAAGTGTGATTGTGGGGAAACAATTCCCTTATTGGTATAGTGTCACACAACATAAATAATAAAAATTCAATAATGGAAGTAGTAATACCATAATAGAAATAAATAGCCAAAGACTCATAATAAAAATAACTAGATGTCGTAGCATACAATGGATGATGCTCCATGTCACATGTTTTAGTAAAATGGCCAAAACAGGATACAATGTAGTAATAAAAAATACAAGTACAATAATTAGGTAAAAAATGAACAAATGGGACTTGGAAGCATCTCAAGACATTACTTTTTCCCATGCTCTCCTACCCCCTAACAGCATATCAAGTACCTATATAAGGGAACATTAATTTATCAACACCAAAAACAATATAATTTTTATGGGTGCAAAAACATGGCCCATAAAGGGTGTGAGACTAATCGTAGTAGGTAACTACAACAATTATATTCTAATTTTTTAGTGAATATATTTAATAAGTAGTGTAAAATAGTGAACGTAGTAAACTATGAAGTACTCAATGTAACCAATCCTACAAGCACTGTCATTCTTTTACATTCATGTCATGTTCTTTAAATAATTAAATAACATTGAATTATATAAGTCTTGGGATCTATCCTAAGACCCTTAATTCCCTATATAAATAAAGCACAACTGATACCTTAGCATGATACTTATATATAAAGAAGTGAAGACTGAGTCCAAGCATGTTCTTTGGCTTGGCAGACACATCATAAGTCATTCCATTTCAATATGTCTCATGGCCAAGCCTGATGTATAATTATTTTAGCATATTTCAAATAGGGATGCACCCAGTATATCATCATTTAAACATGAGTCAGGGTAAAACCTGATATATAAGCATTTCATCATGTTTTAAATAGGTAAAAGCCCATTATATTATCATTTCAGCATGTTTTAGGGTCAAAACCTGGTAAGTAAGCATTTCAGCATAAAAAACACAAGTAAATTACACTATTACATGGTTAAAAAATTAACTACTCATGTGGGAAACATTCATCTCACTATCCTATCATGTCATAAAACCATTACTAGACTTAACAATGGTAATATTACATGGAAAATCCATATCACATGGCTAACATGTAATCTAAATATTATGAGGCATCAACAAATATACTCACATGGGCAGTTTATATATAACAAGAAATCATATGAATTAAACTATCACAAGGATTATGAAATTGTTTTCACTTGTGGGAAACATTCAATAAACCAAATTAATTTTCAAAAACCCTAAAAAGGGTAATAAATAAATTCTTGTTGGCATCCTTGGACAAATGGATAAATAATGGCCATCTGAGGGAAACACACTTGTGGGGTATCCCTTAATAAAACTGAAAAAACCAAATCGTGATTCAACTAATTTAATCCATCACCCAATAATCATTTGTAAATAATGAGGGTCAATTTCCATAAAACACTACACCCTAAACATAGTGTAATGTCAATAAAACACATAATAAAACTCTACATGGAACGAAAGGCACAAGACCACCTACCTTGGCCTCGTGTGACTATCCTCATCTACTTCCAACCACTAATTCAATCTATAATGATGTAGATCTACAAAACGAGTTAAAAAAACTTAATGTCCAATAACATCATCTAGATACAAAATAATTAATAATGGCTCAAGAGAATTAGAGAGCTTACCGATTCGGTTCAAATGCATCTGACTGTGATCGAATCAGAGTTTGGATGGAGATTTAGGAGCCAAAAATGATCTCAGCATTGTATGTTCATCAAACCTGATAGAACCAATATCTAAAACAATAAAATGAGGCTACATCCTATTTTAAATAAAACAATAAATACAAGAGGTTTGTTAGGAGATACATGTCGTGTATATGGAAATTTTTCATTTATTTTACCTACTTCCTTTACACATCATTATAAATCCTACCAACTTGCATACATGGAGTGTATAGGAAAATACATGTCATGTAACACCAAAGTCTAATCGTGTAATGTTTGAAAACAACATTTAAACTCCTTTATTCTTTTTCCTTAAGTATATACCAAAAGGGAAATATTTTTACCTGAAAAGAAGAACCAGGTTTTTACAAACATCCCACATTAAAGCAATTCATCCCCGAATTTCCTTTCCTATGATGGTGAATAAATATTTGAGAACAAATCTAGACATTGTGATCGTACATGAGCCTCCTGCTCCCATATATCATCTTGCATTTGGTAGGGCTTCTATAGCACCCATACTAATGAAACAGACCATCCACAGAGAAACTTTGTGCTACAATCCACAATTCGAATAGGATACTCCTCAAAAGATGCATCTACCTATAACTCAGCATCATCATGTTGAAAATCATGATACCAGCCTGGAAATTAATATTGCAACATAGAAATGTGGAAGACGTCGTGCATAGCCAAGTACCTCTGAGGAAAATACAACCGATAAGAAACTGGACCTATTAGGAGCCAACCATAAACATTACTCAATCATGAAATAATTCAACAAATTACTTTAATTCACTTTGAGTGTCTTTTCATGTTTAGTGTTTTAATGAATTAGTATATAACTATTACATTACGTCCCAGATATTACAATGTAGACACTTATACTCTAACCAATTTTTTTCACATTAATAAAACTCATTAAATAAAATAAGAATTCATTTCTTGATAAAAATATTCTTGGATTATTTTTTTATCTTACCGTACATTATATCCTATGAAAAACATTTCAAAAACGTTGTATGATCATAAAAATCTCAATGAGGGATATAAAATATGGAAATAAAACATTATTCTACGAATACATAAAAATAAATGAAATCATACTTTTTACTGATAAAACATAAGTTATTTAACATACCTCATGAAATCTTATGATTTATTAATAACTCATAGAAATTCAAAATCAAAAAATGTAACTTATGGCATCCATAACATACTTACATTGTAGCTTTCAGAGCTACATAGGGACTAACTTTCATGGTTACATTTAGAATACCCATCATAGTATATTCTCTTACTCTCTTACAAGAAACCTTAACATTTACCTCTTTCATGTTACCAAATGTATTAGAGTGCTATCATGGGCTCACCCACCCTTTATTTATCACTGATCCACCCGTATATGTAAATAATTCCCAAGAATCATAACATAATCATAACATATAAAATAAGAATAAAGGAAAGATAATATTTCCACATTGAAATAAAAAGATATCAATTCAATATATTTATATAATCAATAAATTATAAAAACAATTTTCAACTCTAAAATACCCTAAAAGGTAATATGGTATTTAGTTTCCTTTCTAAAAACATTACTGATTGTAGAGGATTCCAAATAACAAATATTGCTCGTAGCAGTAGAAAGGTCATTGTCATTGAGTACATTAAAAAGAAGAATTCCTTTTTTCACTAAGTAAAATGATTCATATATAAAGATTCAATTTGAAATCCATTGAATGAATCTAAAATTAAAATGGGTTTTTTATATACCATATAAAATAACATCATGTATAAATCAAAATATGCATTGATGACAGGAGATTGAGATGAAGTCCCTTGCATTGAGTCCAAATCGTCACGTGTGTTCCTTATTCTTCCTAAATAATAAACATCAGATAATTTAAACTTGTTTAAGAATATTTTTCAATTTTATTATTCAGTTTATATCACTTATTACCTTGTTTTAACAATAATATAATTATTCAAGTTCATATCGGTCGTTTTTTGATATTTGGAACTTCTGATGAAAACAGACATGTTTGATGTAAATTTTCTATGTGGTAAAAAGTACATCATATCTATAATATTATTCATGATTTAATTATCATATAAATAAATTATATATGTATTTATAATTTCTATAATATTTAGAGATAATTAATGAAATGCACTATTCATGGAGACGATAGGCTATATGTACGAATGAATACTACATTCATTTATTTTTCATATTAAAAGAAGAATAATAAAATGATATAAATTTATATTATAATAACAGTATTATATTTATTTCATTTTTGTCTCATAGTTTTAATAAAAACATCCTTTATACTTTCAATGTATAGCATGAATGAGTCATATCACTTTGAGGGGGCGATAGTCCACACTTCCTCAAATGAAATTATAGTATATACACAGCATGGAAAGCATAAAGGTATAATGTAAATAGAAATTACATAAGAATAGAGAATAAATAAATATAATATATATAATATATAAATATTTTTCCATCATAATGGCCACCATGAGAGTAGGTAGGGTAAATTGAATAATAATCATTTCGTGAGGCAGTAGTTCTCTGTACATAGAAATAGTGTTTTCGTATCCATTAGATGTAGGTGTGTGTAGGTGTAGTTCGAATACTTCTTATAACAACATACTAGTATATTTAGGATACTTTTGGTTTTATGAAATCAAATAATAATAAGATCCTAGGGAGTGGAGAATGAAAATAATGAAAAGGAAGTTGAGAGAATATGTCACCTCTAATTCGGGTAACATCTTTTGATGTGAGCCATAAAGCTTTCTTGAATTTACTTATTTCCAAGGTAAGGATTATAGGATAAAAGGGTGGATGTTGGAAGCTTATTTGAACAGATTTTGTATGATAAAAAAGGGTTCTAGAGGTGTGAGTAAATGGGTAGAGGTGATGGCCTTTTATAATAGGGTGGAGGGGCACTTTAGGATTATCTTGAAATATTAATTTATTATATATTTGAATTTATTTTAAAAATGGTCCAAAACTCAGTTAATTAGAATATGAGAATATTTTTGTTTCAATATCCATAATACTATAATTTTTATACATTTTTCAATATTTTTTTATCCTTATATTTTCAGTTTAATCCTTCTTTTACACTTTTTAATCTTACAGTGATATCTTGTTATGTACACATTGTGGGTTAATGTAATTACAATATCATGTCAAATGACCCCCAAAAAAGTAATTTAGGATATATATGGATGCATCTTAACCATTTTTAAATATATTAGTTTTTTAGGAATTGAAAATCATTTAATAAACTATTTTATATTTTATGTTATAAATTATGTTTATTTTGGACACTATTCATACTTGAATTTTTTAAAAATACATAAAAACATTATTCATTAGAAAAAAACATAGAATCAATACTAAAATTACGTATTAAATTATATAATTTAGGTATGACATTAATTATATCAAATTATAATTATTTTAATATTTATAATATCATTTATTTGAATCCTTTATTAATAAATCAATAACTGTATCATCATTGTGTCATAAATAAATTTATTTTTTAACTTATAAAATTATTATTAAAATACCATGATGTATGAAAACATTCTATATTTATAATGATTTTTTATAGTTCACGAGATCATTTATATAACCCCACATATATATTTTTTTAAAGAAGATACGTGTTTATGTTATTTTTGTGTTTACTTTAAATTAATTATTATAACATGTCATTATCACTCCCAAGTGGATCCAAAATTCCACAATTTTGGACTAATAATTACCATGGTCAGACATAACTCATAAAATATTATTAGGACACATTTTATGGTTGTTTTATAATATTAAAATATTATTTTTTACCCTTACCATATTTACCCATTAATAATGGTAAATAAAAATAATTACTAAAGTTAATATTCACAATGTCAAAAAATAAAAGGTACATATTCACAAAAAAAATTGACCTTATTATTACAAATATAGAATCAATTTTTCCAAATTTAAAACACATAATTGGAAGAAATTAATTTAAAATTAATTCTTGTTGTCAAAACCATAAAGCGTGTTTTTTAGAAATAAAAACTACTAAAAGATTGACATTTTTTTATATCAAGTTTTAATGTGAAATCACATACAATAACCAAAATTATATTAAATAATAAAAAATAAATAAAATTACACTTTAAAACCAATTAAAATGAATATATAAATATATAAATAAATTATAAGAAAATGATGTTCTGAGTTAAAATGCATTATTTTTTACTATTCATTAAAAATGAACATTATCAGAAAATTACCAAAAATTTAACCAAAGTAAATTTTGATTTCCTAATTATCAAGAATATTTTTTTTCAAATATAACATATAAAATTAATATAAATAGATTTAAAAAACACCTCACCATCAAAATGTAGTAAAAAAATCTTTTCAAAATATAAGAGCATTTTATGCTTAAAATTGAATTCGTTCTCATTTTAAGACTCTAAAATTTATTAGATAAATGTAAAACCATTTAAAAAACTTGTATAATCATATTTTAGTTATATCTATTCATTCCTGCCAATACAATGGCTAGGCATCAACTACCATTTAAAATAATAATAATATTATATTATTTTTCATCCTAACTCAATGTTTGGTGAAACGTAAGATTTAGGAGAAACCTATTGTTGTGTTTCAAGTATGATATCAAAAAAAGTGTCCCCATTAACATAAAATAAATCTATTATTCAAAAATTTTAATATATTTGAAAATGGTTTGTTCTATAAATACATGGGATCCTACATCATTCCCTTCTTTTGGAATTTGCATCCCCGCAATTTTATTTACATATCAAATAAGTGGGGGTATTTATCCATCATAGAATCTTCATATTACCAAGTTGCATATTCAACTATATGGTTTTTTCACAAATCCTTTGCCTATTGAATTACCTTATTCTACAACACGTTCTCTCTGTGGTCAATAATCTGGACTGGTTGTTCCTTGTATGAAATATTATCTTCCAACAGAACTACGTATGGACTCAAAACATGAGATGGATCTGGAATTTACTTTCTCAATACTTGAAATATGAAAAACATTGTTTACCTGGGTAAACGTGAAGGTAAATTCTCTCTATAGGAAACTAGTCCAACCATATCAAAAATTTCCCAGGTTCTAATAAACCTCAGACTCAGCTTTCCCTTCTTACCAAAATGCATCACACTTATCTAGGGAGAAACTTTGACAAAGACATGATTACCTATCTCAAAAGAATGATCCTTCCTATGGTTATCTGCATAGATTTTCTTCCTTCTCTGAGTGGTTATCATGTGATTCTGAATCAACTGAACTTTTTCTTCCATCTCTTCTACCAATTTTGGCCCCACTAACTTCCTTTCATCTAATTCATCATAAAAAATCTGGAGTTTGATACCTCTTTCTATATAATGCTTCAAATGGTGCCATCTATATACTGGATTGAAAACATTTATTATACGAAAACTCGGCCAAATAAATATGTTGGTCCCAAATTCACTATCAATCTATTGAAAAAACACATATCATATCTTCTAATGTCTGAATAGTTCATTCTGACAGCCCATCTGATTGCGTATGAAAAGATGTAATAAATTTTAATTCAGTTCCCAATGACTACTAGAGGCCCTTATAAAATATGGATGTGAAACTGAGATCATAATCAGATACAATGATGAGATGAACTCCATGTAACCTAACTATCTCATTAATACAAAATCCAGAATGATGATCTAGAGACAGAGTATCTCAAATATGAATAAAATGAGTAGATTTATTCAATTGATCAACAATAACCCAGATTATATTGTTACCTTGAGAAGTATTTGGTAATCCCACTACGTAATCCATGGACACATTTTCCCATTTCCACTCTACCATGGGAAAAGGCTGATGTACCCCTTTCGGAAACTACTTCTCTACTTTAACCTATTGAAAAATAAATCAGCTCTGGGTAATGTCAGCGATATATATTTTCATTCTATCCCATTAATAATACACCTAAAAATCACTATAAATCTTAGTATTTCCATGACGAACTGAAAACGGAGAACTATGATCTTCACAAAAAAACTCTTTCTTCAATTATAAATCACAAGGAACACATATCTCATTCTAAACCTCAAAATAAAGTATTTTTTAATGTTAAATTGAGTTGACATACCCATGTAACCCAATTATACATTTTCATACACCGCATTGTATTCCTTCTACACTTACATTACTCTTTCTGTTAGAGTTGATTGCACTAAAACCTTAAAAAACAGAGGAACTTCCTACTCCAATAACATCCATGAAAATTTTCATCAAATAATTAATCAATGGTTCACATTCCAAACATAACATGGTTAATGTAGCATTACTTTTCCAACTCAAATCATCATCCACTTTGTTTTATTTTCCAGGATGGTAATGAATCATGTAATCATAGTCCTTAATTAATTCCAACCATCTTCTCTGTCACATGATCAATTCATTATGAGTGAATATTTACTTAAAAAATTTATTATTATTATATATTTCACTATTTATTCCATACAAATGATGAATCCAAGTTTTTAAAGAAAAAATAGCATCTAATTCCAAATCATGGGTAGGGTAATTTAACTCATGTGTTTTCAATTAATGTGAAGCATAAGAAATTACCTGATCATTCTGCCTTAGGACAAAACAAAGTCCTTTCAACGAATCATCACGGTAGATAACAAATTCACCATTTCTAGAAGGCAGATCCAAAATTGGAGCACCCACCAATCTCCAACTGAATTACTAAAAACATTAATCACAATCATCTGTCCAGATGAACGTATCACCTTTTCAAGTTAACTTAGTTTGTGGGCTACATGACAATGAAATATTTTCATGAAACCTCCATTAATAACCTTATTAACCATGAAAACTAAAAATCTTAGTTTTATTTGTTGGTATTGTTCATTCTTCAACAACTTTTGTTTTAGAAAGATCAATATTTGCGTCATATTTAGATATAATGTTACCATGGAATGAAATTTGTTGTAACCAAAACTCACACTTTCTGAATTTCCCATACAATTTATTTTTTAAATGTCTAAAAGAAATCCCATAAATGAATTTCATTCTCCTATTTCAATTTAGAATATACCAAATTATCATCAATAAACACAAACAAAAACTTATCCAAGAACTCACAAAAAAATCTATTAAAAATTTCCATGAATACAATAGGTTCATTGGTTAACCCAAAAGGAATAACTAAAAATTCATAATGGCCATATGTATTATAAAACACAGTCTTTGGAATGTTTTCTTTTCTTACTTTCAACTGAGGGTACCCAGACCTCATGTCAATCTTTGAAAACTATTGAGATCACTGAATATGATCAAACAAACCATCAATATGAGGAAAATGATACTTGTTCTTAACAGTGGTGTTATTAAAGCCTCTATAATCAATGAAAAGTCTTTGTGAACCATCTTTATTTTAAATTCACAAGATAAGAGAACCCCATGGTGATATTCTAGGATGAATGAAACCTTTAACTAATAACTCCTGCAATAGATTATTTAACTCTAAAAGTTCAATTTGAGCCATTTGATAAGGGGGTTTTGAAATTAGATTAGAATCAGGAACCAAGTCAACAGTATATTCAACTTCTCGACTAGGAATTATCTAGGAAACGCATTAGAAAAAACATCAACATACTCCTTAACCATTGGAACATTATTAATATTTACAATTCCTTTATTTTCAACAATATGTGCAAGGTTGAATTCATTTCCATGTTTTACTATTTTTTCAGCTTCCTTATATGTTATAAAAATTAAGGGTTAATTCTTATACACAAACTAAAAATATTTCTAAAAAGAAACCTCTTTAGATTTTTAGCTAATCTTATCATGATAAACTAAAATCCAATCCATACCCAAAATAACATCAAACTCTACTAGAGGCAAAACAATAAGGATTTCTGGAAGATTCTTTCCACACCGAAGGACATGAATGTTGTTATAATTTATTTTCATCTCAAGATTTTCTCTAGGTGTTTTTACCACAAGTTCAGGGTTCATATCTTGATATAGAATTCCCAATTTTCTAGAAAATTATTCAAAAAATGAAATAATGTGTTGATCTGAAATCAAACAACACATTGGCATAATCTGAATAAACAAACAATGTACGACATACTACTTAATATGATGGACCAACATTTGATGAAGTAGTGGAAAAATATTCCACCACCCATTTTGGCATGTAGTCCAGCTTCTTTCCATCATTTTATATCTTTATCATTCACTCATTTACATAATTACCAATTTAATTACACATAAATCATTTTACTGACTATAAATCTGATTTTGTATTACTGTTACCCTGATCTTTACCAGTGTAATTACAAGCATTATGTCCCATTTAACCACATTAGAAGCACTTACCATAATTCAAAAGGAATTCTCTAGTATGCTTTTTAGAACAATATTTACTTATTGTAAACTAATCTTTCATAACATCAGTCATTTTGGAAGATTTCTTCCCTTTCATCTGCCACTTAGTCCTATTATTCTGTTGTTTTTTAAAGAACACATAATCATTGGAAAACTCCATTTCCACCTTCTTTGCACATCGAACAATTTTTTCATAACTTTTGACTCACGATAATATAATGACCTTCGATACATTGGATTTAATCCTGGGTAAAAATTATTGAATTTACTATCAAGATCTCGTATAAAATTTGGAACTTACCTTTCCAAATGAGTGAATTTTTATTCATAAGAAACCGCTGATTCATCCTCCTGCCTCAATTCCAAGAATTTTTTTCCATATGTATTCGAACTAGATTAGGAAAATATTTCTCAATAAACATACCTTTGAATGCATATCAATCAAGAGAATCAACCTCCTCACAATCCCTGATATGTTATACCATCAACCACCACTGATCAGATTCACTAAAAAAACCGTAAACATCAAGATTATAATTTTAATGTTCTGAATACCACATGAAATCAAAAATCTTTTCCAATGCATTAATCCACATTTCAAATAGAACAAGGTTATATGATCCTCTAAATTATGGGGGATATTTCCTTATGAAATTTTCCACTACCGACATGTACTTTTGTGGTTGATCTAACTGATCTCATGCATGGATACCACCACCATTTATAGCTTGAGTTAACTGTGTCATCACTGTAACAAAATATTCAATTCCAATTCCAACTATATTTTGTTTCCGATTTTGTAGGTTTTTTTGCTCTGGATGTCATGCCATCATAGTTATCATATTTCATCAATGCAATATCATTATGAACACATGCATATATTAGATGGAGTAATATGGTGATATTAAAATTCTATATCATTTCAATATTACAATAAAGTAAAAATAATTTATGTATATTCATTTAATAATATACTAACTCCTAAAGTTATCTTAAATGACCTCTGATACCAACTATAAGGCCCTAGCCTTAAACATTACTTAATATTAAGATGATTTTAAAAAATAATTTAACTCGATTTGAGGATATTCTTAGGTTTATAGTTTTATAGAATTAGGCCATAACTATTATAGTTCATCTCAAATATTACAAAGTAGATCCTTATAATCTAGAAAATTGTTTTTCAACAATAAAACTCATTTATTAAAATAATAATTATTTTCTTAATAAAAATCTTCTTGAATTCATCATTTCTCTTACCCTTCCTTATACCCTGTGAAAAAACATTTCAAAAGCAATTTATGAGCATAAATAGATTAGTAAGGGATATAATATAAGGAAAGAAAACATTAGTCCATGAATACATAAAAATCAATGTAATCATAATTTTCACTTATTAAACATAAGCTCTTTAACATAACTCATGAAATAATAAGTATTATTAATAACTCATAGAAATCATAAATCATTAAGATAACATATGGAATACATAACATACTTACATTGTATCTTTCATAACTACATATGGAGTAACCTTCATGGTTACTTTCTGAATACCCATAATACTATATCCCCTAAATATCTTAGGAGAAACGTTAATGTTTACCTCCATAATGTTACCATATGCACTGGAGAGGTATCAAGAGCTCACCCACTCACGGTTTATCACATAACCAATCGTATATGTAAACAATTCCCAAGAATCATAACATAATCATGACACATAAAACAGGCATAAGGGAAATATAACATTTCCACATTGGAATAAAAAGATACCAGTTTATGAAATTGACATAATCAATCCATTCTCAAAACCATTTCCAATACCTAAATACCCTAAAAAGGAATATGGTTTTTATTTTTCTTCTTAAAAACATTACGATATGTAGAGGAATCCAAATATAAAATAAAGCTCGCGGCGATAGAAAGATCGTTGTCACCACGTATGAGAAAAAAACATTCCATTTGTCATTTAGTAAAATGATTCATATAAAAATATTCCTTTTAAAAACCATTTAATGAAATTAAAATTAAAAGGGGTTTTTTATATACTGTATAAAATAATGTCATGTATAAATCAAAATATTCCTTAATGAAAGGATATTGAGACGAAGTCCCTTACCTTGGGTCCAAATCGTCACATATGTTCCTTGTTCATCCTGAATAATAAAATTAAGTTAAGTTATAATTGTTTTAGAACCATTTTCAAGTTAAATATTCATTTTATATCACTTATTACCTTGTTGAAACAATCACATAATTATTCACATTCATATTGTTCATTTTGTTGATATTAAGTACTTGAGATGAAAATGAACTTGTTTGATGTAAATTGTCCATGGGGTCAAAATTCCATAATCTCTAGAATAGTATTCATGGTTTAAATATCATATATATCCATTATATATGTATTTATTATTTCCATAATATTTGGATATCCGAATTGAAATGCACTATTCATGGAGACGGTAGGCCGTATGTAAGCAATAATACTAGTTTCATTTCATTTTCATATTAAAAGAATAATAATAAAATTATATTATTATATATAATAATACCAATATTTTTTTATTTCCTATATTTATCATAGTTCTAATAAAACCATCCATTATACGTTTCATGTATAGCATGAATGGGTCATATAAATTTGAGGGGGCAGTAGTCCACATATCCACAAATTAAATTATTGTATTTACACATCATGGAAAGAATAAAGGTATGATGTAAATAAATATTACAGAAGAATATAGATATAATAAATATAATATATATCATATATAAATACAGTTCCATCATAATGGCCACCATGAGAGGTGGTAGGGTAAAAATGAACAATCATTTTTTAATGATGCAGTGGTTCATTATACACAGAAACAGTATGTTCGTATCCATTAGATAGAGGTGTGTGTAAGTGTAGTTTGAATTCATGTTATAAAAACATAATAGTATATTGAGGATACAGGTGTTTTTATGTAACCAAATAATAAGTAGAGCATATGGAGTGGAAAAGGAACATAATGGAAAGGAACTAGGGATAAGACGTTACCTCTAAATCGGGAGGCTTATTTTGATTTGAACCAAAAGGCTTTCTTGAATTGCCTTCTACCCAGGGTAAGGGTTCTTGGAGGAAAGGAAGGATTTTGGGAGATTATTTGAGTAAATGTTGGATGAGAACTAGGGCTTGAGAGGTGTGAGTAAATGGGTAGAGGTGGTGGCCTTTTATGAGAGGGTGGAGGGGCATATTAGGAATGTCTTGAAATATTAATTTATTATAAATTCATATTCATTTAAAAAGGGTCCAAAAATCATTTAATTCAAAGATAAGATGATTTTGGTTCTAATACACATCATCCAGTCCTTTTTAGACATGTTTTGAATATTTTTTTATCCTTGTCTTTTTTGTTTAACCATTATATTACCTTTTTTAATCATACAGTGATATTATGTTATTTACACATGTGGGTTAATGTAATTACCATATCATGTCAAATGACCCAAAAGGAGTCATTTATGACATATTTGGACTTATATTGTCCAATTTTACTAATTATATATTTTTATGGATTTAATATAATTTAATAAACTATTTTATATTTTATGGTACGAATTATATCAATTTTGGACTCTATTCATACATGATTTTTTTTACAAATTCATAAAAACACGATTCCAAAGAAAAAACCATTAAATCAATATTAACATGTACTATTCACCTAGAAAATTCGTGGATGATATTAATTATGTCAAATAATATTTATTTTAATATTTATAATATCATTTATTTGAATCATTTATTAATAATGCAATCACTTCATCATTATTGTGTCATAAATAACACCCCAGTTCCAGGTTCCACCCAAAGGTTCCTCGAACTCAGTTGGTCACTTGACCTCAAGTTCATTTCCCCAAACTCTATAGGCTTCCAACTAGAAGAGAAGACCATAGTGAGACATTGGGTAAACTATGCCATCATTGGAAGAGTATGTAGAGTTGAATCTAAATATAAAACAATAGCAGAAGTAGTAATACCATACAACATAAGTAAACAGTGGAAGACTGGTTTTAATATAAAAACTGGATAATATATAATAGAATCATGGAACATGAATCCAAGAAATCATCCAAACAAGTCACAATACTGGAAAGCAATACGGAAATAAAGTTAAAAAACAAAACAAGTAAACTCCAATTGCATCACAATCCTTAGCTTGGTCCCATGCTATCTAGGTCCAACAACAATCATGTACCTAACTAAGAAAGACACTTTTCCTAATCTATATCAAAAACCATATAATCTTTTTGGGTGAAAAGTTATGACCAAAAAAGGGTGTGAGATGAATCCCAGTAGGAGACCACCAAAAGATATATGCCTAACTGTCAGTGAGTATATATAGTAGGTAATATGAAGAAATGAAGCAATAAACTAGGAAGTACTAAAAAGTAAACAATTTTTAAATTTTCAATTACATTCATTAATTATTCAATCTGTTGAATTATAAAATACAGGGATCTTGCCTAAGCTCTGTATCCCCCAGTGTAATAGTAACAAAGCACATGTCTCAGAAGACCATCTAAACAAAGAAGTAATAATGAGTCCAAGCTTGTGTTTTGGCTTGGAAGACATGTCACAATCATTCAATCATTCATAAATAGCCCTCTTAGAAAGATCTCATGGTATAACCCCTTTGGTTTAACATAGCACTAAAATTTTACAAACGACCTCCTAGGCAGCTCTCAGGGTCAATACCCCCTTGATCAACATAGACAAAATAAACTATAATGACCACGTGGAAGCTCTCACAATCAATGCCCTAGGATCTAACAATAATTTAACAAGGAACCTCAGTGTAGCTCTCACGGTCTAACCCCTATGGTCTATAAGCACCCAGTATATCTCACAATCAATACCTCTAGATCAACAAAACAGAAATTCATGCATAAATGACCCTACTTCGGGAAGCTCTCACAGTCAAATTCCCCTTGGTCAAACATTCACAATTCAAATCACATGCATCTCAGATAATCATCAACTCCATCCAAAAAAGAATGGAATGGAAAATAAGAAAGCCTAAAAAAATTATTGACCAAAATTCCATAGAATACAATCAAGGAAACACACCCATAATCAAGGTATAAAACCGTATCCATAAGAAAATTCCATTTTATCAAACTATCCAACCATAACAGGTAATAAACTAGGTCTAATTCCAAACATACAAAACCTAAACGTTCATTTACAACAATTTTAGAATATATAATTCAAATACAATCAACTAAAGGCATGAACCACCTACCTTGATGTTTTACGGTCAATACTTTTGAACATAGACCCTTGAATCGGCCTTGAACACTGTAGATCAACATAAAGGGTAAAAACCATCATCCATGAAATACTCACAGAAGAGGATGAATCAAGAAAAAAGGCTCTGGGGAAAGAGAGAACTCACCAGTGGGAATCCAACGCACCTGATAACATCTCAATTAGAGCTTGGAGAAAGGACTAGGAGGAGCTCGAAGTTCTTTAGCATTCTGTTTCTCTACTGTACAAACCGAGGGAAGAAGGGGTTTCTTGATGTGAGATGCAACCCGCACCAATTTATCAAATAAAAATAAAAGTACATGGAGTGTTCATTTAATGTACACCCCGTGTACTAGCCTCAACCGGCACTCAATTTAGGTTGACATCTAGGTAACATACATGCCCATGTACTCCATCATTACACGGCCAGTACACAGCTGTACGTGGAAAATGGGTACATGTAGTGTACTCAAGAGTACACATCGGTTATTATAAAAACCTCATTTGTTCCTTTTTCCTCAAAACAACCCAAAATCAAGATCCATAGATAAATTAAATATCTAGATTCTTACAACCCCCCCCCCCCATAAATCTATTTATCCCTAAATTTCCCTTACAAGGGTGGTGAATAATAAGTTTCGAACAACTCTGGCTACTGTTATTGTACGTCGACTACCCTCTCCAAAGTATCGTCTTTTACTCACCCTTCCTGCCATAAAACCCATACAAGAGGAACATACCATTCATGGAGAACCTTCATGTTGTGATCCAAAATCTGAATAGGGTGCTCCTCAAAGGATTCATCCACCTCTAACTCAACCACATCAAGTTGAAAAATGTGAGACAAGTCTGAAAAGTCACATCGTAGATGAGAAACATGAAAGAGGTCATTCATAGACTGATACCTCTGAGGTAACTACAACTAATAGTCAACTGGACTACCTCTCTCCAAAACCTCAAACATACCAATGTATCTCGATGAAATATTTCCTTGTCCCCTAATACTTCTATGTCCCATCCTTAGTGTGACGCGTAAGAAATCCTAATCTACGACCTCTATCTCCAGAGGTAATCTCCATTGATCAGCATAAGATTCTTGCTGAGACTATATAGTATCAATCCTTTTCTGAATCAACTCCACATACTTAGTGGTCTCTTGGACAAGATGAGGTCCCATCATAACTACCACTCATACCTCCAGCCAACATAGGGGTGTTCGGCATGTCCTACTGTACAAAGCCTCATAAGATGCCATCTGAATCGTCACCTAAAAACTGTTATTGTAGGAAAACTGTACTAGGGGTATGTGTCTCTCCCAATAGACCCTAAAATCCAAGACGAATGCTCAAAGAATGTCCTCCAAAATATGAATCTTGTGCTTGGATTGTCCGTGTGTCAGAGGATGGTAAGTTGTACTCAGAAGTACTTGTGTACCCAAATCCCTCTATAGTCCTTGGTAGACACGAGAAGTAAACCAGGTGTCCCTGTATGAAATGATAGAGTATGGAACCCCATGGAAATGTAAAATCTCTTGGATGTACAACCTTCCAAGCTCATCGACACTAAAGATTTTTTTAATAGGTAGGGAGTGTGAAACCTTCATGAGCATGTCAATAACAACCCAAACTGCATCATTCTCACGAGGTGACCTCGGTAAACATATCATGAAATCCATAACGACATCATTCCACTTACACTTGGGAATGGGTAACTATTGTAAAAGCATTTTCGGTCATTGATGCACTTCCTTCACCTACTAATAGGGGGAACATGTCATAAAAATCCATCTACATCCCTCTTCATGCCTAGCCACCAATACTGATGGTGTGATCTCTATATATCTTTATGACACCAGGATGAACTGGCCAAACTGAGAAATGAAAATCTCACAAAATCTACTCATGTATGTCTGCTGACACCCATACATGCCCATGGAAATGAAAAACCTCGTCCTTTCCTATGGTACATCCAGTAGTAGTGTCCACTCCTGACACAATCTTCCATAAGACTAGGAATTTGGAATATAAAATATGCCTCACTCATACTCAGTCCAGTAGAGTAGAGGTAACATATATAGAAGAAAGATACATCTTCCCCTATCCTTCATGAGCCTCCAAATGTAGCTCAGAGAATTGATCCATAAGCTTCCACCCTATGTTGGCCTCATGAACTACATGTATTTGAGTCTTCCAACTCAACGCATCAGCCACTGTGATGCATTTCCTAGACTTATAGGCAAGCTCAATGTCAATGTACTAAAGGTACTCAACCCACCTTTATTGTCTCATATTCAGATCATGCTGAGTACCGATATACATTATACTTTTTTGTTCAGTGTATACCACAAAATTCTCTCCAAAAAGATGATATCTCCAGTAGCATAAATCAAGCACAATTACAGCTAACTCGAGATCGTGCATCGGATAGTTCCTCTCATATGGCCTCAATAGCCAAGACCCGTATGTAACGACCCTTATCCCTATATAACCACTACTCTCATCCTAATTCCTGTCGCATCGTAGTACATAGTGTAACTCTTGCTCATATCTTAAAAAATTAGTATCATTTCTAAATTCAATCTCCCTTTCTACTCAAGAAAGGATGATCTTAGGAATATTTCCACAAGTACATTGTACCCTTCTTAGTCAGGCACATTAGTGGAACTTCTAAGTGTGAAAAGTTCGGAATAAAGAGTATGTACTATGAATCTAGCCTCAGAAAAATCTGTACCTCAAGGAAGTTCTTCATATTAACCCAAGAAACTATTTCTCTCCCTTTCTCGAGGTCTAATAATACTCTTGTCTTTGAGATGACATGACCCATGAGGTGAATCTAGTCCATCTAGAAGTTTCATTTTGAGAGCTTGGCATATAACTGATTCTCTCTCAGTGTACTCAATATGATTTCAAGATGAGTTCCATGGTCGTGTCGAGTGTGAGAGTACACCAAGATATTTTCCATCAAGACTAACACAAAAGAATCCAAGTAATGATGGAATACTCAGTTCATCTATTCCATGAAAATTTTCGGTGCGTTCGTACGACCGAATGGAATAACCAAATACTTGTATGGACCATACCTACTCCGAAAGGCTATAATAGGTATATATGATGGACTAACATAGAAATTATGATAATTGGATCTCAGGTCATTCTTCGAGAACACATGGGATCCTCGATGCTGATCAAATAGATCATCAACCCTCAGTAGAGGATATCGGTTCTTGAAAGTCAATAGGTTTATCTTCTAATAATACACACAAAGTCTGAGGGTACAATCTACCTTCTTCACAAAAAGGATAGCCAAACTCCAAGGAGAATTACTGGGTCAGATGAAACCATTTTCATGAAACTCCTCTAACTGCTTCTTGATCACCTGTAACTCTAGTGTAGCCATACTATAAGGAGTAATGGACACTGGTGTTTCTCCTAGAACATGCTCAATATATAAATCTACCTCTTGATCTAGAGGTAAACCTAAAAATTAATCTATAAATACATCCTTGAAATGATCCACTACTGGAGGAAAGTATATCTTTGAAGTTCCCTGGCCATCTAGATATAAACTAGAAATATGGGCTATAATTCCTCTTAACCCAAGATGCTCAGGTGCTGCTCTGCCCACTTGGACAACCCATTATCCCTTGTGTATAAAATACTCTTCCTCTAGTGATGTGAAATTTACCCTATAATTATAGCAGTCAAAAAAGGATTGAAAGGAGACCAACCGGTCCATTCTGAGAATGACATTGAAGCATGTCATCTCTAAGATAGGGAGGTCCCATAAAACGTGACACCCACCAAACTCAAGAGGGAACTCCTTGCACTAACGTACAGTAGTTGTCCTAATTCCCAATAGAGTGTCTAGCCTCATAACATCCTCAAAATTAAAGATACAGAGCCTAAGGATATCCACAATAAAAATAGATATAAAACTATGGGATGAACCTATATCAAAAAGTGCAGTTACCAAAATTGAGGAAATTATAATCGTACCTCTAACTATACAGGGTTCGAGATCCTACTCCTACTGGGTCTGCTCAGCTAGAAAATTCTGACTTGTAACGAAGCCTCATGACCTTTCCTAACTACCCTGGGCTGATCCACCCTATTATTTCTGAAAACTTGTAGCCTAACTAGAAAATCCATGACCACATCCTTAGTCTAAACGTCCTAGCGAACTGCAGTTCCCTGACTGATGAGAAACTGGTGGTCTTGCTCCTTAACTTAGACTCATAAGAGAACCCCTATCACTCAATACTAGTGAGTAAATCCAGAAAAAACGCTGAAGACGAACCATCTTGTCACATAATTGGCACTCTAATGGTTCCTTTGGGCAATGTGGTCTCGTATGCACACCCATCCTACACTGGTAGCATACTGCCTAACTGCCTGAAAAAATATCAGGTCAAATATCCCTACAGTGCTTCCTGTTATCTATCAAATGAGTAACATCCTTGGATGTTGAACCTCCCTAGCTCGCATATCCCAAATCCCTCAGATTGCGCTCAGTAATCAGCATCTGGTTTGCTATAGCTCTCACCTAAGTCATCCTAAAAACATTCACCTATGATAAAATGTCATACCTGAGACCATTTTCAAAACGCCTAGCTAGTGACAACTCATCACCTCCCATAATAGGTGTGAAGCGCAGAAGATGTATAAAACAAGAAGAGTAATCCATCACTGAAAGAGCACCCTGATCCAAGTGCATGAATTCTCAGGCATGATCAGCCATCAACATCTCAGTGTATAAGTAATCATACAAGGTCATTTGGAAATCTTCCCAACCCATATCATAATGATTTCATGACTATGAGATAACATCCCATCATCTATTGGTAGATTTACATAGCATGTACATCACGAGCTTCACCCTCCTCTCTAGGGGTGTCTCTAAATTCTCAAATACAGAAAGTGTGGCCATCAACCATGACATTGCAGGATGTGGTCCTCTATCCCCTGGAAATGTGGTAGGATGATGCATCTGGAACACATTCGTTAACACCACCATAGTTAGGGTAGGATGCGGTGCTCCCAGAAAAGTTTTTAACATCCTCAAAAAGCCTTCGCGTAACTGTGCATCAGCACCTACATCTAGCATAACAGCTGGTGCTAATACGGGCATGATGAAAAGATCCATTGGTAGTACCTGATTAACCACTTATGGTGTCTAATAATTTCCCTGTACCTAGCGTACAACTAGAGGACATTATAGTGGAATGACTCTTCAAGGTAAATCACACACCTCAGTTTAAGATTATCAAGGAATGCGACATAAAATTGATAGAGAGGAACATGAGGAAGAAAGAATTAATTTTTTAAAAAAGAGGGTTACATGGCGTGTATAAACACTACATGGTAAGTTCCCTTTATATTTTAACATGGAATGTACCTCTTCCAATCCTGGTCGTGTAACACCCCTTAGACCTGGAATGTTCATCCTGAGAGATGGTGTGTACTTTAATTTTCCCTCTTATACAGGTTCTTCTATGTGGCTAAAACTACATGGTTCCCTCCTGGGTAACACTACATGGCCTCTTCAGCCATGAAATGACATGTACCACTTATGTCCTATCCACCCATGATGTTGGTCACACGGCCAGATGCATAGTTGATAACTACACTACGTGTACAATCTAGACACGACATGTACAACCTATTTTTCATCCAACAGTGTCACTGGTCACATGGTCGAACACACAGTCTTTATAGAACAACATGTACTCCCAGTACATGGCGTGTTCTATGAAACATTTATCAAACCCATGTCTCTTCTCACATATTCATTCACATGGTTAAAGACTACACTTCATGTACATATGGTAAACTATATGTACTTAAGAAAATTTGTTTCTTGAAGAATAGAAGAACACGTGGAATGTGTTCATAACCTCACACATTGTGTTGTTTGGGTTTCTAGATAGTATGTCTCTGAAACATCTCTTGAACCCTTAAAAATATAAAATTTTTTCCAAGGCATGACAATATCCAACCTGTGGGATCCCATACACCTCTAGAATCCATGTTTGGCATCCTTTTTTCATATCATAACTTGAAAATTTTCAATTAAAGTTCAAACATGATCCACCAAATTTCAATCCATGTGGGCCCATAACTCCTAAGGGACCAATGTTTTGCGTCCATCAAAATAAAACTTTACATATTCCTATACCCTATAAAAATAGCAGGTATTTTATCATGGAATCTGTCAAAACATCATGTATATCTAGCACAACATCAATCACAATAGCATGCAATCAATAATGCTCCCTAAATGGAATGAAAAGAATGAATGAAATGTGACCTCTAGTAAGATCCTATATGATGCATGAGATGGTAAACCCTCATCTCATTGGGTTGAAATAGAAATAGAACCATAATTATATGAATAATAACAACAAAAAACAAGTGTGTCTCCCAATGGTGAAATAAAATCAACTATAACAATTGCAAAATAACAAAAAAATTGCAATATTCAGGGAACCTGGGATTTTCACTCTACACAGGTTAGGTACTCTTGGGCATAGCTTATTACCAACTACCTATTCCTTCTTATCCCTATATATAGGTTCCAAATAGTAATAAAAAGAAGAAAAGAAACTTCTCTAATACCACTTTGTAATGTCCTGGTTTGAGGTTCCACCTAAAGGTACCCTGAACCCAATTGGTCACATGACATCAAGTGAATTTACCCTAACGCCAGAGGTTGCCAACTAGCAGCAAGGTCCACAGTGAGACATTGGGGAAACTATTCCATCATTGGAAAAGTATGCATAGCGAAACCTAAAGATAACATAATAATGGAAGTAGTAATACCATATAACAAATTTAAACAATGGAATACAGATAATAATATAACAATTGGAGCATATATAAATGATTCATGGTGCATGTATCTATGAAATAATCCAAAAAAATCACAATGTTGTAAAGCAATACAGAAACCAAAGTAAAAAAACAAGTAAACTCCAGCAACATTGCAAGCCTCATCTTGATCCCATGCTCTCTAGCTCTAACAACAATCAAGTTCCTAACAATGAAGGTCTCTTTATCTTATCTATAGCATGTAATATGGATAAATGAAGAAATAAACTAGGAAGTACTCAAAAGTAAACAATCGTACAGTTTTAAATTACATTCATTTACAATCGTTAATTAGTCAATCCGTAGAATAATGAAATATTGGGATATATCCTTTGCATTGTATCCCCTTGTAATAGTAACAAATCATATGTCTCATAAAATCATCTCAACAAACAAGTAAGACCGATTCTAATCTTGTGATTTACCTTGGAAAACTCGTCAAAATCATTCAATCAATCATAAAAAACCCTTTTAGAAAGACCTTGTGGTATTACCCTTTTGGTTTAACATAGCACTAAACATTTATCAACAACCACTTGTGAAGCTCTCAAGGTCAATACCCCCTTGGTTAGCATGAAAAAAATAAACATTAATGACCACCTGGAAGCTCTCACAGTAAATTCCCTAGGGTCCAATATTCATTTAAAAATGACCCGATGGTTATCTCTCATGGTATAACCCCTTGTGGTCTATGAAAACCCGACAACTCTCATAGTCAATACCTCTGGTCCAATATAAAAACAATTTATACGTAAATGACCCTACTTTTGGAATATCTTGCAGTTAAATTCCCATTGGTCAAACATTCACAATGTGAATCACATGCATCTCATGTAATCATCTACTCCATCCTAACAAGTTTTGAATGGAAAATAACCAATCCTAATAGGCATTCATGATCAAATGGCCATAAACCAAAAAACAAGGGATAATCAAGGTATAAAACCTTTTAAATAAGCAATTACCCTTTTATCAAAATATAAAACCATAACATGTAATAAAAAGTGTCTAATTCAAAACACAAAAAACCCCAAATGTGTGTATACTACAGTTTTAGCATATATAATTCAAGGACAATCAACGAAAGGAACAAACCACCAACCTTGATGTCATGCGATCAACACTCTTGAACAACAGCCCTTGAATCGGCCTAGAATGAGGTAGATCTACAAAATGGTAAAAATGATCATCCTTGAAATACTCACAGGAGAGGAGTAATCAGAAAGTAATGCTCTGGGGAAAGAGAGAAATCACTAGTGGGAATTCAATGCACCCTGTAGCACCTCAATTAGAGCTTGGATGAAGAACCGAGTGGATCTTTAAGTTCTTTGGAATTTCGTCGCACTCCTATACAAACCAAGGGAAGAAAGAGGTGTTTATGGACATGAGACGCGACCCCACACTGATTTATCAAATAAAAAAGAAATGTACAATGTATTTTTATTTAATGTACATGTTGTGTACTTTCCTTGACTGGACCCCGCTTTAGGATAGTTTTATATTATTAAAATATTATTTTTTACCCTTATTCACCAGATTTACCCTTTAACCTTGGTAAATAAAAATAATGACGGAAGTTACTATTCACAATGTCCAAAAATAAAAGGTAGCTATTCAAATAATTTTAACCTTATTATTTAAAATATATAATCCAATTTTATAAATCGAAAACATATAATTGGAAGAAATTAACTTAAAATTAATTCTCGTTGTCAAAACTAAAGAGCGTGTTTTTAAGAAGTAAAAACTACCAAAATATTGACATGTATTTATGTGCAATTTCATTGTGAAATCACTGAAAATGACTAAAATTAAATTAAATGATAAAAAATAAATTTAATTAAAATTTAAAACCAATTAAAATGAAAATCTAACTATATAAATAAATTATATGAAAATGCAGTTTTGAATTTAAATGTAGTATTTTTCACTATTCATTAAAAAATAAACATTATAAAAAAAATTAAATAAATTAACCAAAGTAAATTTTGATGTCCCATTTTTAAAATAAGAAGTTTATTTTGTCTAATAGGACATATAAAAGTGACAAAAAACTAGATTTATATAGGGTTCTCCATCAAAATGTGGGAAAACATGTTTTCAAAATATTAGAATATTTTATGCTTAAAATTGGATTTGTTCTCATTTTAAGCCTCAAAAATTTATTGAAAAAATGTTAAAAAATTTAATATACAAGTTTAATCATATTGTAGTTACATATATTCATTATTTCCAATACAACATCTAGACGTCAACTACAATTTACAATAATAATATTAGTATATTTATTTTCAGTATAACTCAATGTTGTGGGAAACATATGATTTAGGAGAAACCCATTGATGTGTGTCAAGTATGCTATCGTTAAATGTGTATCATTTAATGTATAATTAATATCTTATCCATAAATGTTAATAGATATAAAAAAGCGTTACTTTATAAATACCTAGGATCCTATATGCCCGACCCTTTCCAAAATTTCAAACAGCCCGATGTATGTTCGTGAAATCTTACCTTGTCTCTTGATCCCCTTATGTCCCAAAATAGGTGCAACACATAGAAAAACTCAATACCCAACCTTGAACTACAGAGGTAATTTGGGAAGATTGGCATAAGGTTTCTGAAGAGACTGTGCATTTTCCATCATCTTCCAAATCAACTGCACTTGCTCAGCAGTCTCTTGGACAAGATAAAGTCCCATCATAGCTACCTCTCCTGACCTCAGCCAACATAGGGGTGATTGGCATGGTCTAAAATAAAAATCATCATATGAAGCAATTTTAATAGTATCTTTAAATATATTTTTATAAGGGAACTCAACCAATGGTATGTGTCTCTCCCAAGAACCCCCGAAATCTAGGACTTATCCCGAAGCATGTCCTCTAGAATCTGAAGAGTGCGCTATGATTAGCTATCTATCTGAGGGTGGTATGTCATACTCAGAATCAAATATCTACTTAGTTCCCTTGGTATCCATTTCCATAAATGATAAGTAAAACATGAATCCCTATCTAATGTGATAGAATGAGGAAACCCATGTAATCATACAATCTCCCAGATGTACAACCTCCCAAGCCCATGAACATTGATGGTTTCTATGATCAAAAGGAAATTTGAAACCTTCATGATCATATCGATAATAACACATATGGAAAAATTACCTTGAGGCGACCTTGAGGCCTTTGGATTCTGATAGCTGCCTAATACTCGCTATATCTAGTATGGTAGAGGTAACAACTAAGGATAAAAGAAAAGTCTATCTCTGACTGTCGTTCACCTTCAAGTGAACCTCATAGAACAACGCTATAATCTGTGAATCTCTACTGGCATACTTCACTACATATATCTGAGTCCTCCTGCTTTAATCATGTGCCGCTACATTTCCCTCACCAGGCATGTAGGCAAGATCAAAGTCAAAGGGATAAAGGTATTCCATCCACCTTCACTACCTCATATTCATATCACTCTTTGTAAATATGTACTTGAGGATTTTTTTTGTCTGTGTACACCAAAAAACATGCTCACAATAAGTAATGTTTACAACATCATAAAGCATGAACAACCGCAACAAACTCGATATCATGCGTCAGGTAATTCCTCTCATGAGGACTTAACTGCAGATATTTGTACTCAACGACTCAATCCCCATACATAAGAAATACTCCTAGATCGATACCTAAAGTATCACAGTACACCATGTAACTCCTTCCAGGGTCTAGAAAAATCAGTATTGGTCCTGAATTAAATCTCCCTTTTAACTTATAAAGGTTCGTCTCGTAGGAATTTGTCTATGCATACTTCACAACCATTTTAGTCAGGTTTATTAGCAGCACTGCTAAATGTGAGAAGTCCTAAATGAGGTGCATGTAGTAACTATATATCCCTAAGAAACATGGTATGTAAAAGTTATATTGGGTTGTTCCAAGAAATCAATTACTCTCACCTTCTCTGGGTCCATTGATACTTCTGCCTCTGAGATGTTGATACCCAAGAAATGAATCTGATCCATCAAAAAGTGACACATTGTGAGCATAGCATATAATTGATTCCCTCCAAATGTAATCAAAACAATGTTAAAAGGTTTGTAATGATCATTTTGATTGTGAAAATACACCAAGATATCATCAATGAAAACCAAAATGAACGAGCCATGATAAGGATGGAACACTTGGTTCATCATTTCTATAAAGACTGGAGGTTTTTTCATGAGGCCTAATGGCATGAATAAATACTCATACATACCATACCTTCTCTGAAAGCATATGTGGGGTATTCTTGATGATGTAAAATTCACTTGATGATAAACGGATCTCAAATAAATCTTAGAGAATACCAAAGATTTTCAGAGTTGATTGAATACATCATCTAATAATGGAATAGGATATCGTTTCATAACCATAAACTGGTTAAATTTCAGATAATCCAATCATATCCTGAGGGTACCATCCTCATTTTTCTCAAAAAGGACCGAAGAACCCCAAGGAGAAGTACTAGGTCGGAGGAAATCTGTATCCTCTAAATCATTTGGATTCCTCTTGATCTCTATAAACTCTGTCGTAGCCATCCTATAATGGGGAATGGATATCAGTGTAGCTCTAGGTACTAGCTCAGTATAGAACTCTACCTCTCCCACTAGAAAAAGGCCTGAAAATTTGTCTAGGAATTCATCCCTAAAATGATCAACTATAGGAGGGAAATCTATATGATGTATCCCCTATTTCTCTAGATATAAAAATGAAATCAGTTCTATTATCCCTCCCAACCCATGATAATCTAGTCCAGCTCAGCTCCCTTGAACATCCCATTCACCCTTTTGTAGAAACGATCATCAATATGGTGACATAAAACTCACTGTGTGGTGATAGTAATCAAAAAAGGATTGAAAGGAGACCATTCAGTCCATTTCAAGAAGGAAATCAAAATCATTCATCTCTAATATGTATAGCTACCATAAGAAGTGACACCCAACAACCTCAATGGGAAACATCTTTCACTGACTCAATTTTTTTTTTAATCCCTAACAGAGTGTCTAGCATCATAACATCATCAAAAGTAAAAAAACATAGACTAAGGATCTCTAAAATGGGTACATATATGAAACTATGTGAATCCCATATATCAAAAAGTTCATAAGTTAAAACAGATGTGACTATAATAGTACCTCTGACAGTAGAAGGTATGGGATCCTACTCCTACTAGGTCTATTTCACTACATAAGTCTGACCTATACAGTGGCCCTGAGAAATTTCCTGGCTATATTGACCTAACCCACTATGTCGTTGCTAAGATCAAGAGGTCTGGATACCCTGGTCACGACCACCACCTCGTCCTGAATGGATTGATGTATTCGGGTTACCTGACTGGTGAGATGGTACTGGCCCGCCTCCTGAACGTGGAGTTGGCGTACACAATCTCTCACTAGATGATAGTGGAAATGTCTTTCAAAAATGATGTAAATGTCCCATCTTTCCATAATATCAGCACTCAAATACATCCATTGAGCACTGAGGTTTAGTATGTATAACTTTTCCCCACTATAATCACCTCACATGGCTACCCAAAGAAACATTCTGACTGCTACTATCACCTTAAGAAAACTGTATGTGAATCTTCTTCATGCCGATCAAAACAGTATTAGATATCGGTGCTGAACTACCCTGGATTGCACCTCCAGACTCCCATAGGTTTCGCTCGATAATCAGCGCCTAATTTACAATAGAATATAGATATGGAAACATGAAGACATTCATCTATGATCAGATGTCAAACATTAGACCATCCTCGAATAGTCTAAATTTTGATATTTCATCACCCATCAGAATCTTTTTGAATAACTAAAGCTTATTAAACCAAGCATAATAGTCGATAAATGATAGTGTTCCCTACTCCAGGTGCATGAACTCCAATTCTTGGTCAGAACTTAGAATCTTATGAAAATAATAATCATATAATACCATCTGAAATTCTTCCCATTTCATATCTTGAGGATACCCTACCTGAGTAATAACATCCATCTATCTCTTAGAAGAATCATGTAGTATATATGTCACAAGCTTCACCCTCCTCTCAGGAGGCGTATCTAGATGCTCAATGATTATAAGTATGGACTCCATCAATGCCTCTGTAGCCTATGGTGTATCGTCGGCTAAAAATGTGGGTGGAATTTTCTGTTGGAACACTCACTTCAGCTCTTACATAGATGTGGAAGGTTGTGGTGCTCCCTAAATGGTTTGAATGAACCTCATAAATACTTCACAAAACTATGCATCATCACCTAATTTTGGTATAACATTTTGTTCCACAACTAGAATTATGGGAGGATCTACTGGTAGCCCATGGCCTACAACCTCTGGGGTATGATCATCACCACTATCCTGGTGTACAGCTGAAGGTCATCATGAAAACATGGATCTACATGGTCAAGAACACACCTTAGTTCATGTTGTGATCAAGGATCAAAGTTCAAGAGTGAAATAACTAAATAGGAGTATAAAACCCTCAAAAGTAAGAAACATATGAGTACATGGTGTGTAGAGACCATACCCAACATGTACAATTAAACACTTATATGGTCATGTACTTACAGCGACATGGGCATGTAAACACCCTATGTACACAGTGTTTTAGTAGGGTACACAGAATGTACTCAGGTTCCCCCTCATGTCCTTGCACATATACACAGTTGGATTCACATTGGTTCTATCTTAGTAAGACCATATAGAGATTACTGAAAGTAAGCGGCTATGTACTTGGGAAACCCACCATCTTTTGATCCTTCTCACACGATTGAACACACTTTCACTTACCAAATGGCTTGTACTATGAGTACATGGTGTGATTGAATGAAAATAAAACTTCCTTCCCTAAATAGGAAGAACAAATGATGTTTTAGGCTAAACTACATGCTGTGTAAACTGGGTTTTTCTAACAGAAACTCTAGATTTCCCAGAAAACCCCTATTCTCTAGAAAAACATACCGGTGGTATGCCAAATTCGGATTTGTGAGGGACCATACTCCCATCAAATAAATTTTTTTCACCCAATTATAAAATATCACAATAAAATTCTATTTAAAAGGATGAAACATGATACATGAAATTCATATACAACAGGGACCATACACCATAGGGATCAAAGCTTGGGGTCCATCCAATTCGAACCATAACACATATCAATACAACCATCATAATAGCATGTATATCTATCATGTTTCATATCACAGCAACATAAATCTCAAACATAACATCTATCACAACAACATGAAATTAGTAGTTCTCTATAATGGCATGACAACAATGAATGGCATGTATTTTTTAACAGGTGCTTATATCATGCATGAGATGGAAGATCCTCATCTCATTGGGTTGAAACAAAATAGAACCACAATAATATCAATAATAACTGCACAAAACATGTTCATCACTCAATGGTGAAATTGAATTAACTGTAACAACTCACATCCAAAAATTAGTAGTCATTTCGAGGAAATTTGGTTTTTCACTAACCGCAGGGTCACTACTTCTGAGCTCAGTTTATTACCAACATCTAGTTCCTTCCTATCCCTATCTAATGTCACCAAATAGTAATTCAAACCAGAAAAGAAAATGTTCCTCTATTACCACTGCGTAATGTCCTAGATCTAGATGCAACTAAAAAGTGACCTGTACCCAATTGGAAACATGGCCTCAAGAGCATTTCCTCAAACACGTGAGGATATCGACTAGTAGTGAGGGTCTATGTGTGATAGTGGGGAAACTATTCACTCATTGGAAAATTTTAACAAAATGTAAAAATTAATAATTCATTATCAATAGCAGTAATACTATAACATAAATAAATAGCGAAAGACTGATAATAAAAATAACCATATGTCATAGCATACAAAGTATGATGCTCCATGTCACATGTTCTAGGAAAACATCCAAAATAGGATAAACTATAGTAATACATAGTTCAAGTAAAATACCGAGGTAAAAAGGAACAAATGGGACTTAAAAGAATCATAAGCCTCAGCTCAGTCCCATGCTCTATTTCCCCCCTAATATCATATCATGTACCTGCAGAAGGGAATTTTCCATTATCCACACCTGAAATAATATAATATGTTTGGGATGAAAAACACAGCCCAATAAGGGTGTGACACTAATCTCAATTGGAAACCACCAAAGATCTATTCCAACCTATTAGTGAATATATGTGACAAGTACTGTACAATAGTGAATGCAGTTTAGTAGGAAGTACTCAAAGTAACCAATCCTATAAGCATTGTCATTCATTTACATTGATATCATGTTCTTTAGTTAATTCAGTTACAATGAATTATATATGTCTTAGGATCTGGCCTAATCCCACCTATACCATGTATAAAGTAAGAACAACAGATACATCAGTAGGCTATCTAAATAGAATGAAGTGAAGATTGAATCCAAGCTCATTCTTTGGGTTGGAATTTGAGTCATAAGTCTTTCCATTTCTCTATGTCTTAGGGAGAAGACCAGTTTATAATCATTTAATCATATTTCAAATAGGGATGATCCCAGTATATCATCATTTCATCATATGTCAGGGTAAAACACTTTATATAAGAATCTCAACATGTTTTGGACATGGAAGACTCCTATACATCATCATTTCAGCATGTTTCATGGTCAAAACATGGTATATAATCATTTCATGAGAATAAACAATGCCTGTAAATAACACTATTACATAGTTAACAAATTAAAAATTCACATGGGAAACAATCATGTCAAAATAATATCTAAGTAGTCTAATAATTACCGGGCTTAACAATAATAATCATACATGGGAAATCTATATCACAAGCCTAACATGTAATCTAAAAATTACAAGGCTTAAACAAATATACCCACATTGGCATATTGTATATAACAATAAAACATGTTATTTAAATTATCGCAAGGGTTAATAAATTGTCAGTATATGTGGGAAACATTCAATTAACCAATTTAATTTTAAACAACCCTGAAAAGGGGAACAAAGTCATGTCTATAGTCATCCTAGAACAAATGGATAAACAATGTTCATCCAAGGAAAACACGCCCATGAGTTGGCCCTTAATCAAACAAAACAATCTCAATAATTCTTCAATTAATTTAATCCATCACATAAACATCATTTGGAAATAAAAATGGTAAATTTCTATTTAAGGCTACACCCTAAACATGGGATAACGACGCTACAACACAAATAAATAACTCAGCATGGATAGAAATGCACAAGACCCCATACCTTGTCCTCATGCGACTCTCCTCATCCAGCGTCAACCTCTAATTCTAGCTATAATGAAGAAGATATACAAAAAATGTTTAAACTATTAAGGTCCAATAACTTCATTGAGATTTTTTTTTCAAAGAATGACTAAATAGAAATCGAGAGATTACCGATTGGGTTAAAATGCATCTAACGACGATCAAATTGGAGTTCAGACAGAGATTCGGGAGCCAAAAATGATCTCGGAGCTTTATATTAGTCAATCCTAAGAGATCCACTATCCATAACAAGAAAAATGGGCTACTAACCATTTTAACAAAAAAATAGAAATACACGGAATGTAAGAATAAATACACATTGTGTATATGCACATGTTCCCTTTCATTCACCGATATCCATTACACCTCATTAAAAATCAAACCGAGCTTCTTACATGGTGTGTATATGAAAATACAATGTTCGTAACCACTAAGTCTAACTTTGTAATGTTTATAACCATCATTTGACCTCCTTTATTCATTTTTCCATAAGTATAAACCAAAAAAGGAATGACATGTACTTGAAAAGAAGAACCAGGTTCTTACACCTCAATAATAAATTCAAAAATCAGTAACATTTCCTTTCCTTTTTATTTCATGATATAATAATTTTATTACTATAAATAAAACTTATATGATATTTTTATTATGTGGTACAATCCTAAGTTAAGTTACGTGGTTGGTCTGACCATCCAAAAACAAAATCAATTGTTTCATATTTATATTCATATTTTAGTAAACTTTTATTTTTATTTCTAAATATTTATACATTAAGGGGGATAAATCCCCTTCAATCTCTATCACCAAAAATCTATAAGATCATATAAATTTTGTAAATTGAATAAAAAATTTCATTTTATATTCCAAAACCCTCTATAAAACTTGCAGAAAAAGTAGAATTTAAACACTCATTTAATGTCATCTTTTTTTCCAAAAGTATAATAACACTTGTTTATCACATATTGACCATAAATATTAATAAAATTTTCAATAAAATTTATTTTTTTTATAATGAAATATTATTAAATATTCAATTCCTTCTATACCTTTTCTAATCACTATTCATATCATTTTAATCCATAATGATATGATTTTAAAAAAAATTATATTTCTATTAGCAGTTTGTTTTTCTAGAAATTCATGTCATAACATCTACTTTTTCAATTAACTTCCTCTTTATGATTCCTTAAATTTCATGAATAGAATTTGGGAAATTTAATTTCTACTTTTCAAATTCTTTTTTAAAAAAATAATTTCAATTATAAAATCTAAAGACCGTTATCTATTTATTTAGCCTTATATTTGTTGTTAATAATAAATTTATACACTTTAGTGAGAAGCTTATATAGGTTCTAAATTTCATTCATCATATTTGAATACATTTCAATAGGTAATCTATAATTAATTACTGGTTATTTTCTATCCTTATTAAACTTTTTGTTTTCCTTCTCTATCATTGACATCATTGAAAGACATCTATTTAGTTCTCGATTAATCATAATCTATATTTCAGTTTCATCCACATATTCATCACTTCTTCTCTTATCTCCTTCAATTTATTTTTTATGAAATTATTAGTCAATATAATTTAATCAAATTCACTAAAAGTATTTATTTCATCATCATCCTCACATATATCATTATCTTCATGTTTTGATAAGAAATTTTTATTTTTGAATTTTAAAAATATTTTTCCTTCCCCTTTGATGAAATAATTTATTTTTCCAATATTGGAGATTTTTACATGAGGAACTCCTTGGATTTTCGTCCTCAACTTCACAATCTTCATATTATTTGAACAACAAAATGTTGGATATATAATTTCTAATAGATTCACATTTACAGAACTTATGTATAAACCATTACAAATACATTTTAATTCCTCTTATCATTCATATTGAAATGAATGAAATCATTTGTAAAAGTTAATGTCAATAATTTTATTAATTATAATGTTCATAAACCATAACATAATTATTCTTATTATACTATTTCTATGGGGTTTTATATAATATTTCCTTATCATGCTTCTATTTCACATGAAAAAACCCCTTATCACCATTTAGAATGAAATTGTGATTCTATGATGATCATATAATGGATTTTTATATATAGCATTATCTTTAGGAACTGAGACCCTCCCAAAATACCTATTCATAAAAATAAATATTTTATTTTTTATAATTATATAATTCATAAAATCATTATTCACTACATGGGTTTTAAGGTTGACTACTCAACCAAGTGGTTTCACAAAAAAATGTATGGATTCATAGTATAATCCTATATTTTATCGCTAAAAATGTGATTGTGGTCATGAATTCATTAACTCTAGTGATGAATTAATCCATAATTTTATCATCATTATTCTTGAGATCATTATTTTTCTATACATAATTTTTTATTTTTTATAGCTTGTAATTTTTTTACCATTATAAGAATTTTAAAATTTATACCAAATTGCAATCATTTTTTTCTATTTTTATTTGAGAAAATAATTTTTAAAAAGTGAAAATAAAATGTATTTTTGAAAAACATAATCATTCAACAAATTATTCATATCTATTAGTGACATCATAATACATTTATTTTGAGGATAATAGTAATCAATAGCATCCCCAAAACAAAATGACCAATATCTATAATATATAAAATCATTTAAAAATTTATTATAGAAATATTATGGACATTGAATGTTGGAATCCCATTTGTATTGGATATATATTAATGTTTTCAATATTAATAATAGTTCATAGAACAAAAAATTCTATAATAGAGGAACATTTTTACATAAAATTCATAATTAGTGGTCATCATTTAATGGAACATGGATGGTTTCATACAAATTGAGAAGAAACACATTAGCAGTTAAAATTCACTAAGAGGGGGGGAATAAGTAAATTCACAAAATTTTACATTTACTCATTAAATTAACCTTAAAATTATTTTAATGTGAAATAATATATCAAAATATACAACCCAAATATACTCTATCGATTAGAAATGATAGAAATTATAGATTATTATATATTCCATTACTCATAATCAGTAGCTACCCCTTTGAGTTATTTGATGAAATGCATGATCGGAAATTTTGCTAATATCATCATGTGGATTACAAACATGAAAGGATTATCACTTATCATGGGATAAATATTGAGTCACCCATCATTTGTAACGTAATCTGCTACATTAAAATATAGAAGATACTTTTCAAAATAAATAGTGTCTTCAACTTAGTTAGACATCATTCGTGTTGTAGTTTAGCATTATATTGTTATCCTTTTTCATTATCATCTTCTTCTTCAACATACACAATAATAATAACTACTATTTACTGTTTCCATTTTCTTTCTATTTTCCTATACATCTTATATAATTTTTTTTTATTTCATATGAGTTAATATTTCACTGAATTGTCTTAATTTTAATTTTAAATTAAAAAATGAAACATTCTTCATATTAAATTTAACATTTCATGACCTGGCTTAGTGGGTCCCAAGATTAATCTACCCCAATGAAACTTTTAAGAAGCCATGGGATGGTGACTAGCACAAAGAATTAATATCACACCCATGGGAGTCATTAGACTAAAGTAGACGTATGTATGCACACATATACAATCCCCTATAATGATGAAATATAAAATAGTTGCTTCCAATTTAAGAATGCATCTATAATCCCACAATCAGAATATTCCATAATGTAATCGAACGAATAAAAAAATAAAAATAAAATCCCCCCCCCACCAATGTAAATAATGTACACCCTACATAGATGTATGGGTACTTTCAAATGAAACACTGGTATAAATGGCAGTCTATCTAGCACAAACTATCTCTACCTACTCCTAGTCCACTAATGAATTTTCATAATGTATTTCATATAGATAATAAATGATATGTGAGGTAAGACCCCATACAGGTGTGAGTATAATAATACCTAATAGTAAAACAAGAAAAAACCCAATCAAAAAATATAAAGTGTATTTATATCATCATTGGATATGTCAATAATAAAGTGAAACATACAATAAAACATCCAGATATTGTCATAATGACACTATGTCACATGTGATCATAACTACTGCCATCCATAGAACAACTATGATGTTTGATGATAAAAATAATCTATGATATCTCACTCTATGAGCCCTGCCATCTCAGATAGAGATCATCTGAGAGATAAAAACATCATGTATCTCTAAGTTTATGGAACATCCCTTCCTTCTTATAAGTCATATAACTAAGATAACATATTCATCTTGGGGAACACTCCTCCATGATATATTCTTCTTCTAATAAAATCATCACATATGTAACACTCATTAGGTATCGATACAATGAATCTCACATTGTAAATTGAGTTATTCTTCTAAGATACACACTCCATCTTTCTAAGAACACATGTGAATGATTAGATCCCAAGACATTGATAGGGGTAATTTCATAGGGCTCATTAGGGGAATAGTAGATCCTACTAGAAAGATAAAACTAAATATCATATTGATTCCTATGTAAATATTTTTCATTCCAATTCCAAAAACCATATATAAGGAAAATTAAGGAAATTGGGATCACTTTAGGTCTCTTGGAGGGAAACATTCTCTAATTCACTAAGATAGTAATTGAGTCAGTCAATGTCAAACCACTATAGAATAAAGGAACTAAAAAACACCGTATAGATTATTAGAAATATATAGAGGGGTCCAAATTCATGTTGATAAAATGATACTACATCAAACCCTCATAGTAATAGTCCAATAGAAAACATTAAAAATATAATGTCCCAAGGAATCTCACAGAAGCTCAAATAAATCTGATCTTATAAGAAAGTGGGATCGAACCAATCCCCAATCGATTACACATCGTGTCCCAAGGGGTATACAATGTGTATTATGAATAAAATCACTTACCATGTCTTACGATAAAAATAATTCTAATTATCCATAGTACACAATGCTTCCCTAAGGTATGAAGCATATAGAGATCAGATCGAACTCTCTCTGTGCTTCCTTATTATTTATGTGTACACCAGACCTTGTCCATGTACTTTGGACATGTACGAGCCCATATAACCATTTAGTTACATGATAATTCACCTATCCCATGTCATATAGTGTGTTAAAGGGTCACAAAAATTTTGATATTTAAATCTCTATGGAAACCCTAATGTCATAACCAGGGGGTCCCGCTGGGTGTGTGATCCCCGAAAGCAAGTTGTGTAAACCAAAAATTTCAAAAAACGTACAGTTATTCATCCATTTCTTCATTCACATTATTTTATCCTCCAAAATAAAAAATAATCATATATATGATTTCATCAAACCTTCCAATGACCATATATTTATATTTTGAGCTTCAAATCAGCTCGGAAAATGTCCACAGGTGTTTTACATTATGATACTATCGAATTCGGTATGAACAAGAACCACCAATACATTTTAATTTACATCATGTTTTCCTATATCCTTTTATCTACTATATCACCCCTTCGGTCATGAACCTATCCTATGGTATTAATCCTTTGCTCCAAATATTTGTCATTAAATTATTATTTATGAGATAATCATTGAACCAAAGGACAAATCAAAATACCCTTGATATACTATCATATATATAGGAGAAATTCATGAACCATAAGGCTTACGGAATGAACCTAGGTCTTTTTCATATTTCCTATATCTATTTCCTTTAATTTCTATGAACTAAGGGAAAATAAAAAATTGAACAATTTATTAAAATATAAATAAATCAACCATCAAAGCAGAAATAAATTCTTGTTCATGGAATCGATCTGTGTTTGATAACAGATAATGAATGGGATGAAGAAAACAAAAAAAAATTCCAAAAATTATTGTATTTGTTACAGATGAAGAATTTTTATCTGATTCTATCATTGGTGAGATCCATGAAATTTTTTGTTGTGCTATACTTGATCCTATGTGATCTGATATTTTCCTCCAACGATATCTCAATAGCTCCTCTGCAATAGTTCTTTTCAATACCTAGGTTGTGCAACTACCCATTGTGTTGATGCATAATAGTGCATAAATAGAGGAAATATGTATTTTCATCAACTATGTTAAAATAAATAAATTTATTTATTTATTTTATTAATTTTATTAATTTTTTGTCTGATATTTTTTCAAAAATACCCAATGTCGACAATGGTTATTTCATTCCTAGGGTAAGATCCATGATATAAACTCAACGGTGATATCAATTTTATGAATAGATCCCCAATTTTTAGTTATTAAACATTTTTAGTAAAACTGTCTGCATGTGAGTTTAAATATATTTAATATATTTTGATAATTAATTCTGGACTCATTAGCACTCAAATTCTCAAGATGTCTCAACACTGAGCCCTGTAAAAATTCCTAGAACTATTGCAATATTTTACATATAAGGAAATTGTACATTATATTATTCCTTTTATTAAGGATTCTCGTACATTAAAATAAAAAACATTAAAAAATATGGGGTACTGATCTCTCAACTTATTTTTCCACAACCTTAGGATCTCATGATAGTTTAATGTGCTTTCAGCAAACATGAATCTAAGGAAATTTCTTACCCACAAAGGTTATCACTCTTATCAGTCCTCAATGCCACCAAATCCTTGAAAGATGAAACTTTACAATAATGTACCATCACTTCGAGGTTGATATGGTATAATTAGTCATGTACATACATCCTGACCTGTGACATGTGGAGAACACTGACCAAATAAAACTATTTTGGTCATGGGGTTTTTTGGTACAATGCCTCTATATAATAACATAAAATAAGGAAAATAAAGGGAATAATAACACCAGAGATAACCTTTCACTGAGGATAATAATCCATGACCCTCAAACTCCAAAGTCCTATGTTGTTTTTTTGTAAAGAAGTCTTTAAATTTACCATGTAGTCCTCATCCTCCCATAGATGGTAATTAACATCTAAAAATATCACTAGAACCAAAACTAAGACCCCAACACTATTACACATTGGCTTTTACAAGTATAAAAATGTCTTGTATGGTCACTAATTCATGTAATACAAAATTCTCTCTTTCATAGGTGTAGTGGTAATCATTAGGATTTAGAAACTCCTCCGAAGATAGGTGATTCTCCCAGCTCTGTATCAAAATTGACATAAAAACCCAATGCATTTACACCATAACATGAATGGTCTCCTTTACTTGGATATATGATTAGGTTAAAACACTATGATAAACTACAAATGAGTCCCCAATGTCTTCTTACATACTTACAAAATCATTCGTTTAGGTATTCATCATATATAGTGATGATCGTAAAGATAATTCCATGAAGATTCATTTCCTCATGCATGAATTTCAATCCCAAACTTTTCACAAAGCTCTATTGGTCATAACCCACATATAGAGTAAAAAATAAGAGATTGTCTCCGATGATTTCTTCAACTCCCTTGGAATATTTAACTATTCCAAGATATCCTAATACATCATCGTATCAAATATATTTAATTATAAAGTAAAAAAATCACCCACCCTATAGCACCTCCTCTTGCATCGTTACTTGAACCATTATAAATTCCTAGAAAAATGGTGATGTGATTCCCTCTATCAAGTAATCCATTAGGAACATTATACTAGTTATCTGGTTATGATACATGTCATAATTAATATCCATATTTTTTACCTCTAAGGATATTAGAATAAGATGAGGGTGTCAACAATTTAATATAGGTAAAATGCACTATCATCAAGTGTATCAAATGATCCAACACTATGATGAGTACATAGAGACTCCATTGAAGTAGGCTACCATGATCTATTCTAATAATGGTTAATGATTCCTTCCATAATTCACACAACTATAAAATAGTGTAAAATTCACCGAAGGGTATTACATCTAACGAAAATAAAACATAGTATATTTGGATATATTATTCTGGTATATCCTACATCAAAACTAGAGCTTCTGATAACATGTATTGAAATCCAATCCAAAGAATCACTTCTCCCAAAAACCCTAGTTGAAGAAGAAATTGTTTATTTAGTGTGGATACATACCCTCATTTCATCTAGTCCAAGTGGCACCAATTCACACATGACCTCAAGAACTCCTCCTCATATCAGTTGAAAAAAGATGTTCTTCCCATGTGATAACACTTGTTCATACAAAACCCATTTCTATTAAAACTCTCGACTACACCTTTATCCAATGAAACTCCAAATATGACATATAATATGACATCTTAGAAATCAAGGATATCCCTAGTGAAAATAATTGTAGAAACCTAAAACTATATGTAGATTTAATCCTATAATGTCCTTAGGGATGATGTACTCACACTCTAACACATCATTAGGAAAAAGAATCCCAATTTCCAATTCTCTAATGTTGTCACTAGAAAACTGATAAAAAATTAGATATAACCTCCATCACATTATCGCATCTTACTCTTCCATTGATCAATCCTTAAAAAAGGAAGAATAATTTGTCCTAAAACCCTGAATCACTAATACACTCAATGGTAAAAACCAACTAAGCATGTATGGTAGGAAACCAGTACATTCCGAATAAAACATCATATAGTCTCACCACCATTATGACGAGATTATAATGGATGATATTGTTCTCCTCCTAGAGTCTATTTATACTATCAGTTTAAGAGTGTATTCATCGGTCCTATTTTCAGGAGAATCTAAAATATGGTTCAAGAAATAAGTGATCAACAAGTAAGACTTGGTCACAAATTGGGGATACACACAAGGAAAAGTGGAACCAAACTCCATGTGGAAACTATATATGGGCTAATGATGAAACACATCATACATCAAATACCACTTGAATACTCTATGATATCCTAATTCTAGGAGCTCATTTCGTAAATATCCCACCTCTTTACCAAAACCAAGTCTTTAATTTACATCCTTGTACATCAATAAATTCATCCATATGAGTCAGAGAAATTCATCACTAATATAGGGAACTATTGATTCACTATGTCTACCTAGAAAAGAACTCAAACAAAGGAGGGAAAAGAATGGATTGTACCAATGTATAATAGTACTAAAAGAAGATTATAAGGAACATATATCACGCCATGAAACTCTCATGAATCCTCTGGGGTAATGAACCTCCAATTCATGTAGAACTCCATGATTCCCACCACTATCATCCCAATCCTATAGTGGTCTACTTGGGGGTAGCATTAAATAAAATTCAATCCATATCCTACTTGCCTCCAACACTTCTTTCTCCCCACATACCTCCTTAATCTATCCACTTCCTCATACTAGGAATTTCATCAATAGTATCTCTGACTTATGAATAATGGTTAGGATAATCCAATACAAGAGTTCCCCTCCCATGAAAATCATAACAACACCTAATCCTCAATGAATTGATCATACCCTTTTATCTAGGTGATACGTCATGTTATATGAATTGCGTACCACATATTCTATTCGTTGTTCATTCTGACCCATCACACTATGTTGTTATTTCCTTAAAATCTCATGATATATGATAGAATATGACACATCATCATCTATCACGAATAGATCCATATGTGAATCTATCTAGAAAGATACATCCTCCTAAACACATATATGTGGGTATACAAGATGCTTAATGGGTGGAAGAACTACCTACTGCCCACTAGGTAGAAAAAATTCCCCATTACCATTCCCCATTATAGAGACCTCATCAAACACCAGGTCGAACTCTTGACCATTGGGATGAAATATCACTAGCTTCTATCATGAATAAATCCAAAAAAAACACAAATAATGGTCAAGGAGTATATAGGATGAGATAACTCAAGAAGTACATGTAAAAAACAACCCACCCCTATAAGATGAATGCAACAAGGATTTTCATATAACTAATACTCATATGTGCATAGTCTATAAGCATATTATCAGGGTCCAGGTCAAATGATACATCAGCTACTACACCAATATTGGAAACCCTGGTTTAAGATCAATACTTAAAACTCATTTATATTATTTGTCCATTTACAATACAAAACCTCACAACTAGTGTAAAAAACTCTAATATATTGTCCTAAAACCAATAACTTCCCTAATAGTTGAGGACATGTATTTCTTATGATACCAATCAGTATTGACCTAACCCAACATGGATCAAGACACAACTAACCCAATCCCGCCACTATAAGCCAGGGATTAGAGACTAGTGGAAAGAAGGAATATAACACACATGGGAGGCATTAGCCTAATCTACCTATATGAATGCACACACCTAAAAACCAATAAAATGATGAAATTTGAAACAACTTATAACAATGCATAAACACATCTATAATCCCACATTCAAAGGAAGACATAATGCAATGGAAAGCATAAAAATGTGGAAGATTCAAGCCCACCCAAAACTATAATAAAGTCTGACCCCCTCAAATTAATGGGACTATTTTCAAATGAAACACTTCTTTACAGATTTTTTTTCTATCCCAAACAATATTTTCCTATTCCTAGTTCACTAGGGACTCTAAAAAAATTTGTTGACTAGGTAAGACACAACATGTGTGTGTAGCGCCCATGAAGGGATGAGTATAAAAATACCTATTTTGAAAATAAGAAATAAAAAATACAAATCTTCAATGGTAAAGAACTCATTAAAGGATATGTCAATAATAATGTGAGTAATAAAATTTAACAACATTATATACATAGATTTATGCCACATCCACCATGGTTATATCTATTGAATGTCATAGAACATACATGGGGATTCATGGTAATGACCTTCCAGGATATCTCACTTCGCAAGGAAAGTCACCCATGATAGAAATCAACTAATAAACATCACACATTAGGTATGAATAAGCTGGAGGATCATTAAAAACATCTCATATTGAATAATATTGAGATAAAATTCTCATCCATAGGAATAACACTCCCCTATCCATAATGTCGCTGATGATACTCAACCTAGAGGTCGCACTCATGTAGTCTTGAAATGAATAATGTCATAGTAGACATTGAGGGTATTTCTTCTATATATAAACTCCATCATACTAATACCCTATCAATAATATCATTTCATAATACACATATTGGAGTCAACACACAAGGATCACTTAGGGAACAAGAACCAACAGGAAACATCCTCCAAGATAGTGGATTGATACCCATGTATATATTGGTCCCAAAAATTCCAAAAAAAACTATATATATGGAATCATGAAGGAAATGAGATTCACTCCCAGACAATTTGAGGGATAAATTCTCTAAAAATCATAAGTTGAATCAGTTTGAGAAAACTCACTCCAAAATGAAGGATCTAACCCTCACTATATAGATCATATGAAAGATTCATATGGGTGACCCTATAAGATGAGAACGAAATACTACAGAAAGCTGTCATAGGAATGGAAAAAAAGGAATACACTCAACTGATACTAGTATATGGAATATCACACAAGAGAAAAATGATCCTGATAGGAGAAGAAAGTGGAATCCAAACATTCCTAAAAAAAATCACACTACATTTCCCAAGGGGTAAAAGACGTTTCATACTAAGTCGAAACTTTCATGTTCCTCATGAACACATGTAATTCACTATTAAAAAATACATGGTGTGTCCCTAAGGAACGCAACATGTAGAGATCATATAGAACTCTACTCGTACCGCCTGGTTGTTCCTGTGTAAACCGGACAATGTCCTTGTACTTGTGTCATTTCCATGCCTGTGTAACCTCCGAGTTACACATTGAGCCACCCAGACTCAGTCACATGGTGTGTTACCAGGATAAAAAGTTTGTGATATTAAACTATATAAAAAAAACCAAGCATCATATAAAGTGGATCTCACATAACCTGTGATCCAATATAATACACTATTTTAAAAAAAATGTCCAAAAACATCTGGTTCATCTTTCATGTCATCCATGTAACCACCTCTACTATCTAACTCACTAAATATCATAGATATATGGTATTATAACCTTTTCATCATTGGATATTAGGGTTAAATTATTCAAATTAACTCATAAAATTCCCACACATGTTTTCTGTAGCTGAACCATCGAGTCTGGGATGAACCAGAACCACTAATCTGTTCCAGCCACCCCTTTCTCTTCCTCTATCATTGTCTCAACTTGATAAAACCATAGATCATGTACTAAACATGCGATATCAATATATTACACTGATTAATGATCATTAAAAGGTTTATTACTTGTGAAAAATCAAACCCCTAGCCAAATAAAAATGTCCACAATAAATGTGTGAATAAACGGGTGAGAAATATATGTAACATAAAATTAGGGGAACAAACCTTTCCATTTTTTCATTTGGAATTGATATCCTCTCAATAATTTATAGTAAAAATAGGAAATAATCAATGAAATATTAATCCAAAATAAATTAATCAATTGTCGATGCGAAAATCTATTCATGTTCATGTTATTCATTTATGATCGACACAATATAAGGAATGGGTTGAAATCATGCATAACAAACATCCTGCCATGATTTATGATCGATATTTTGAGATTTACAGTTTTGGGTTTCTATCATTGGAAATATCTAGGAAATCCATTGGTTCATGATCCACATTTCGATTTGATCTAAAGTCATCTACCAATGATATCCCAAAAGACAATCATGAATGTATCTTATAAATTCCTAGGTTATGTTGGTATGCCAAGTGTTGATACACAATCATGTTTATATAGAAGAAATAAGATATTATGTTAAAAAAATAAAATAAATCAGTTTTTTATATATTTTATCAATTCAATGCCTGAAAAAACATTATCACAAATGCATGAAAATAATAATGGTTATGTCTCTCATAGGGTATAACCCTAATAATTAACTCAATGGTTCTCTTAGATTTATAATCTGGTCCTCCATTCAAGAGGTACTCAACCATTTTAGAAAAAATGAACATGATTGAAATAAATTCTTTTTAATATATTTCACAAATTATTTCTGGCCCCATCAAACCTCACCGTATCATGCCTTCTCCGCGCCTGGTTCCGAAAATATATCTAGAATATTTCCAAAGGCTTATTAGGACTAAACTGGGACATTTCATAACTGATCCAACTTATTATTCAATATTTGGATCTTCCCTTGCCCTGTATAGAATATTGATTATGATAATAGTACATATTAATTAATGTTTGAGTAGCCCATGAAGAACTAAATAAACCAAATATTTAATAACCATGAAATTTAGACTCAATGAAAATTTATGTCATGATATCATACATTGTAGTTTGCTGAACAATTTTTCTCTGGTGAATTTTCAAAATAAATATCCCTTTAGGACATGAAGGAACATGAATGAAAATAATTCAACATTCCACAGTAAAAAAAGAATAGGTCACAACTCTGATGACATCAAGTTATTATGAATCTCCCCCCCCCCCCCAATCCATAATTATTTCATTATTTTTCCTAGTATTCAGAATTCCATGTGACTTTCTCTCAAATCATAGAGACTGTTGTGGTGCATTTTTCATCCATAAAAAACAATAAAACATCAAAACCATATCCATGAAATAATGCATATAATTTGACTAGTTCTATCATAATATCTCATCATTTTTTTAATATGTGATGGAATATGGTAAACATCATTATATTGATATTTTTGAAATTCCTAGATTTACCATGTAACACCACAATATTGTTAATCCTTCAAAACTATATACTATGTGATATACCATGTGTCACATGTTTCTCAAAATGTAAATAAAAAGACAATTTTTCTAAAATATATTATAAATAATGTTATAATTAATGAAATGATTGTAAACTATTAATATTTTTTACCATTTGAAGGAAAACTGTTAATACTGGAAAATATTGAAAATGTTATTGTTAATAAAATGTTATCTAATGATTTGTTTTATATTAAAATATTTATTTAAAAATCTTTCAGATTAACTATATAAAATTAAAATTATTTTTTAATTTCGAAGAAACTAATTATCCAAGGGTAGAATTTTAATATTTTTTCAATAATAATTGATTCTTAAGTGAATAGTAAATAAATAACTATTTTATTAATGGTTTCAGTTGAATTAATATAATGAACATTTTGAACCCATTTACTATAATATTATATATAATAATGTACAAAAGATCATCTAAAAATAAAATTTTGAATTTATAAACCCATTGTCAAAATTTTGAAAATTTATCTAGTGTTTCAATAAAAATTGATTTTTAATTTTTTCGAAATTAATAAAAAAAAGTCTAATTGAATTTTACCTTTAATTTTTCATTAAATATATTTTATTTTAAATAATATATTTATTTCAAATTCATAATAATCAATGTCATTGATTATTATATCTTAATCATAAATCCCTTTTCATAAAAAATAAATATTTTTTAAAAATGGGTCTTTACGTGTTTCATGCACAAAATACAAGAATAATTTCCATCAACATATAATGATGATTGGTAAAATTGTTTATATATATATGACAACACAGTTTAATTAAATTTTATAGATAATTTCATTTTTATTTTTAAAATTTAGATTCTTATTATTAATGATAGTTTCAATGATGTTGTGAAATAATTATTTTAACATTAATATTTTACAAATATAATTGAATTAATATCAATTAAATAAAATTAAAATACATTAAATAAAAAATATAATTTATATTTTAAAATCATGAATAAATATATCACTTCTCATATTCCAATGGCCCGGAGGCCTTTATTTTTTATTGATTTTCGATAATCCACCTTTCAAGGGGTGAGGTGGAACCCTTACATGGCCCGTAGGTGTATGTATTACATGACCCATAGGCCTTAGAGGAAATCATTGCCCGTAGGTTTCAAAAATTACATACAACCCAGACTAACTACTTGAAACTACTCTTCCCCAGCATCTTTATCATGAAATTAGCTCTCCACCTTTGCATGTGACTTCTCATTTAATTTTTATTCTATACTGGGTAATTTTTAGAATCTATAATGGCCAAAATGTAATTTTTCTACTAAAATTGTTTTTCTACACATTATATGCTTTAATTTAAATGTTATGTTCGTAATAATTTTATATTTAATAATATTAAATATAGGATAAATGTACACTATAAAACCCTAATTTTTTATATAGTTTATGTAATATGATTAATGTTACATAAATTCACATAGTTAAATTCTAGTTAAATAGTTTAAAAGAAAAGAAGATTAAAATGATGAAACATAATGGTAAAAAACCAATAATATGTTTAACAAATGTGTGGAAACACATTTTTGCGTCTTTATAGGCCCAGTTAAACCTTTCAATAAATAATTTCAATAACATTTTATCCATTGACCCTGGAATGGTGTCATGTCATGAAGAGGTTATAAAGGGTATTTCAAAAATGTCCCTTTTACAATATTATAAAAGTGGATCACTTATACTCTTTCATACACACACTAATAATTTAAAAATCTCCCAAAATATATGAAAATTTAACAGAAAAATATTTATATACCAAAAAAATAATCCCTTGGTCACTCAATGTTTTCTTAATCACATCAATTACAATGAGACATATAAGGGAAAAATCATGTCTCCCACATAAGAATTATATCCATCAAAATATTCTATTCATAATCATAATCATCCAAAAATATAATTAATATAATTATATGATGGATTTGGTATAAATTTTATATTATTTTTTATATTAATTTTATTACACATATTTATTCGTTTCCATCAACATAAAAAAATAAAAGAACATTGTCAGTGCATTGCGCTGACTATTGCCTCAATTAAGTGATCTTGTTTTATTTCATCACCGCCATTCATGAATGTTCAATAGGTTTTAATGATTAAATAAATATGAAATATATGTTATAATTATGATTATGAATTTAAATTTAATATCCACCTTCACCCCATATAATGCATTGAGAAATAGGAACACTATCATGTGTACGTGCATATTGTCGCCACCACGATGAAACATTTTTCATTTTTCATTTTTATACTCATAGATTATCCAAAAAAAAAATATTATTTAAAATAATTAATAAATTAAAATAATATCATTATTTTTTTATTATAATAATAATATGTCAATTGAAACATTTTATTAGCAAATCGAGTTAAAGGGTGTTTATGTTCGATCGGTTTAACACCATATGTGAACAATGGTTCAAAATATTTTAATGGATGGATATGGAAACATAGAATCTAATATTATTATAAAATATTAATATAATAAAAAATTAATAGGGTTATGATGATTTTATATTAATTATTTATCATATTAATAAAGTTACATTTTCATTTCCTAAAATTACTAAAATAAACTGTTATCAATTGGCTATTCACATAATGTAACCTAAACACAATCAAAATTAGATAGGAAAATATTAAATTAATATAATTTATATATTATATAACCATATACTATATATAAATTATTAATTATGTATCAATTAATGGGTAATAATGTTAAAATAATTAAACATTCACAAGTAGTTAATATTATTAACACCCGATAATCTTAATAAAATATAACTATTTAATGTACTCAAGATAAATTATTATAATAAGGAATTTTAAATTGAAATATTTAAGTGTACGGTTCTATAATAGGCAACTAATTTATATATATTTTATTTTATATTAGGTAAGATTTTCTTCAACTAATCGAGGAATCCAGGTAATGGTTTATTGAATCAAGATCACATTTTATGAAGAATAATTAAATTATTTTTAACATATTTCAATTTTATGTGGTAAAGCTACTTCCCAAATGAACATTAACCATAATTATATTTTCCCCATGATAAATAAATTTTTATTTAAAAATTTCATTTACATTATGTTTCAAACCATTTTATTCTCATGTTGTAAGGGTTTATTGGTCTTAATTAGAAATTCACTAAGTCATGTTAGTGTTAAACACATTTTTTCATATTCAATAGTTTAAATTAATATATATTTTTAAAAAATCATTATTATCTTATATTTCATGATATTAAATTTACAATTTAATTTTATGCCTCTCGGTTTCATTTGAATCAAATGTTAAAAGGGATATAAGTGGTTTTCTGAAATAAATACTTTACTCTATTCATAATAACTATTATTTTTCTGAAATGTTATGATATTGATATATTATTATATATAGGTATGTTATGTTTTATCTAAATAAAATTTTCTAGATAATTCATGATCCATAAAAACACCTTCTTCCTCAATGATTATATTGTTTTATTAAAATTAATTTTTATTAAGTATAAATCTCATTTAATTTAATAGTTATTTCTTTCATGTCCTTGTTTTACCTCCTACTAGTGTTCTATTTGACCAAGTGTAACTAATTTTTTTCTCTAATGGTATTTTTATTCCCCTTTAATACTTTTTACTGAAAGGTTATAAAATCATTTAAATGATGTGGGTTTTTGATAAGGATATTTCCAAATGTTCAAAACATGTTTTCCATATTTAAAAATAAATCATCATATCTACATTTTATGATGATATCCTTTATCTATTTTTAATTTATTCATTATGAAAGATAAATTTTAAATGTAATACTTATAAATGTATTTTACAATATATTTTTTAAAAAAATATATCAAATTCTAGTTTCCATTATTGATGATTCTTTCCAAAAGTAATAGTTTTCAGAGTATTATCAAATATATTTTCATAAAACCTTTATGTACATGAAGGATCATTAATTTTGAACTAATTATTATAATTTTTTCAAAGTTATTCTCTTTCCTTTGAACAATTAGTTATCACATTCGTAATTGAAATGGTGAATCAAACTCCTTTCATTGGATTATAAATATTATAATTTGAACATTATTTTACCATGAATTTTGATTTTAAATGATGTAATTTTTTTCCAGATAATGTTTTTTGATCTAATTCCATTTATCTGATTGTTTTATTATATCTTTTCTTATAAACAATGTTTAATTTGGAAAAGATACTCATAACCATAAGTTTTACAATGACAAAAAATGTTATCAAAATATATATTATATATGACTTTCTTTAATTATAATAAAATGATCTATCACTAATTTAGATAAATTTCATGTATCACCCTCTATTGTTATATTATTGTCAGATTATTTTGGGTGATCAAGTTTTTTTCTTCAAATGATCTAGTTTATAATGTTATTTTATAAATTTTGAATGTTTAATGAAACCTATTTTAATTCCATGGGTTCCTTATGAAAATTGTATGATTTACATTTGGTATGTTCTATGAAACCCATTTTATTTCCATGGGATCTTTATAGGATGATTTGGAAATTTCATGAAATGCATTTTCTTCCTATGGGTTATTTTATACTATGATGTTTTTCTTCATGTGGAATATATAGGTAAGAATTATGTAATGGTTGGGACGTATATCTACAACCGATGAATTAGGTAGAGTCATATATTACTCAATATAGAAATGTTATATGAATGGAATAGAAATTATATAGGTTCACAAAGGGTGAGTAGGAATGATTTTAGATCTAGTCACAGTTTTACGAGTGAACGAGTTAATGAGAATACATGTTAACGTAGATAATAAATCATATGAATATGATTGTTCCACTTCATTACCTATATTCCAAGGATCATTATATATGTTTAATTTAATATTTTATAATTCCTTTTTAAATGTGATGTTTTTTTGAGATGTTATGCTTATGGTTAACACTTAATGATTTATTTTGTTTTAAATAATATATATTTATTTATTCATCATTTTCATAGGTTTTTTATATATCCATTATTAATGTTTTATTGTAATTCATTATTGTTTTTTAGGTCACATATTTCTAATTTTTCCAATCCCTAGGTTGCGATGATGATTATATCATGTAAGAAGCCTATAACGGTTTTAAAGGATCATGAATATAGTGAAATTTCAGCAAGTTTGGTAAAATAGGATGTTTATAGAACTAATATAGAAGACACAAAACATTTTTTCCTTATATTTTTCAATTATTGTGGGATATATTATCAAAATCATGATACCAATACATTATTTATTTCATGATTGACTTGGGTGGCATTAATTGAAATTATATTAGTGTTTAGTTATATTTGGAATGTATTTTAGGTAACATTCACATTAGGTATATATAAACATAGTTAAAAATCAGAGTTTTTTCAGTGTTTAGGATGATATCATTGAATATTGATAAAATCTTGAGAATATGGTTTTCTATATAAATACATATCGTTCTAGATACTGGAATTGGTACAATTGTTCACATGAGTAATAACCATGTAGTGGGAGTACTGGATATTTACATGATCATCATCCAAAGTATAACGAAGACGCATAATAGGATAACTTATTTGACCCCATTATATATTTTTTAGTAGCTCATATTCTCTATATAATCAACTATTATGGATTGAATACATTGTAACATCGGGGAGCACATGATAACAAAACATAAAATAACATACAAAAAATTACAATTGATATAGGTTGAAATAATTGGATAATTATAAAAAATGCACATTTAAAATAAAAATATAATTTAAGGTTGAACTACTCTTGTGATTATGATAATTTGTCTCATATTGTAAATGTATTTTCACTCATATACACACTTTTTATTTTATTAATGGATTCAACTAGAAAGAAACATGGGTGTGAAGAAAAATGTGATGTATTTCTCAATGGGCCACCCATTAAAATTATATATGGAATGAGAAACCCTATGATTATTAGATAATATTTATCAAAAAATACAAATAAAAAATGGGATAATAGTCGAAGTCAGAAACACACTAATGAATAGAAAGGTGGAGTCACATTATAGGTCATGTGATGAATATGGTGAAGGAATATAAGGTTAAATTTTTTGTGTGTAAAAATGTATGGAAGAAGCGCAAAGGGAATTTCCTCAAGGGGGGTATATAATGATTACCTATGGAAAATGGGGTCATAGAGCATTGAACTATCATAGAAGAAATATGGGTACAATTAACATGTTGAAAAAGTATTGATATTATCCAATGAAATCACAAACAATTTAATGTATTTTGTGTGAAGAAAATATGTATTATGCAAGGTAATTCTTTAATTCTATGATTAGTGAGGATGGTAGGAATCCATATTCTATATTAATCCTAGAGTAAGGAAGAACATATATAATGAAAATAAATGAATTTGATAGTGGTAATTAGGTTTCACATTCCCTCAACACTGAATTAGTAGATGTATTATAGCTCTATCGACCATATTTTATATACGATGTTTTCAAATAAAATTATGTCAATGACCAAAGTGATTTTTATTTTATAGGAATGTCATGAACCAACATGGGTCGACTCTGGATCGGTCACTCGAGCGAATCTGTTGCATGGTCCCAATCCCCACAGGCTGGGAACTAGTTTCCATCATCAAAACATTCAAGTGGGAACAAATCATGCCCAAAATAAATATCCGGGATCAACAAAATAAAAACTGAACATGCAGATAACCAACAACCAAACCTCAATTAATTTTAATAAACAAATTCAATTACAACCGATAATAATAGTAGGAAAATATATAAATACAAATCTGAAACTAAGAGAAACCAAACTAAACTGATACCAACAATCTATGTGTGACCTCAATGTCACCACCATCCCAAGAATGAACCGCTACAACAGCTATATCAGACCAGATAACCTGAACAAGAAATTAAACATACAAAACATTTTGGGTTTACCAACACCGAATGGTACAAGTAGGGTACGGTCTTTATAGCTCAATAGGCTATTACAATTGAATCCATGTAATTTCCTTTCCCGAAAACATTCCACTAGTAGTAGTACGAAAATTTAGTTATAAAGATAGGTTTTCTCACCTTAATAAACAACATTACTTTTCCTTTTAAAACAACCCACACCAAACTTTCATTTTCAAAAGATCAGCTTACAACACTAAAACCACATTCCAAACCAATGTATATAGGGATATGTTGAAAATTAAATAAGCTAGAATATTACTATGAAAAATTAAGTGCCGAAATATAAAAATAAGCAAGAAGAAATAATAAGTAACCATGGGTGATCCAAAATATCCATAGAAGACCCCTGGACATACTCAGTTCAGAACCACCTACCGGTGTATAGTATATCCCCTAAGTCTGTAACCAACTGGACACCCTAAACTAGCCAATCCAGTGGCACATCCCACCAGGCCTATCTGCAATCCAGTGGGGACCAACTGTCACTCGATTCACTAAAAGATGTAAAGGAAACCACAGTAAATATATATAAATTGTGTAAGTAGGAGGCTCTCACATGTGTGACTCACCTTAAATGTTGTGAATGCACCTTCCTACCCCAAACACAAACACCCTATACGATAACCCAGAATAGGATATCCCTCTTATAGAGGTTCTCTATATGTATACACCACAACATACAAGGTCCCAACCGGACTGTCACAACATTTGATCATTCAAACCTTTCTTTAAAACATTAAAATTTCTAAAAGGGCCTTAAGATATGAAAATTTAAATGAGTTTTCCAAAAAAAATTCCAAAATATTTAGAAAATAACATCAAAACCCACTTGTATATTTTCAATTCCCAAAGGGCCTTTAAGTTCTAGCATCCAATACATTTTCATAAAATCCTTTCCAAACAATAAAGAGATATACAATATCATAAAATATACTAAATTACCCCTTATTTCAAACATTTAACAAAACATACTACAGACATACCCTCTTAATATTTCATTTGTAAAACATTTTTTTAATCACACAAGGTAACCATCATTATTTAAAAATCAAAGATCCATTTAAGAAAATGAGGTTTATGGAAAAACCATTTAAAGTTCCATCTTCATTCAAGGACACATTTTTGTGTGAACATTGTGCACAATATATGTGGAAAAATACAATGGATCACAAGTCCAACCACCAAAGCACTCAAAACCATTTATAGGAATTCACTATTTACTTTGGACGAAACCCGACAACTCCACCTAACTACCAAATTGAAAAAAAATTATGAAATAAGATGAACTTCCCCAAAAAAAAGTTTCAATCCACAATATAAAAATCACAATGATCACATGAAAATACCCAATCACATTTTTACCATATTAATAAAATGAAACTTAGGGAAACATCCCCAAAATCAAGCGATTTAACTTTGAAATCTCACATTACATTTTATCGACACACCAAGTGCATAAATTCATAGGCATAATTGAATAACAACACCAAGGACCAATTTTAACAAATTTTACCAATGCCAATACATCACAATATGAAAAGTGTACCATAGGGGTGAAAATCATGTTTATAAATTTAATAAAAATTCTGAACTATCATTTGGTTTACATACACATAGGAATAAATAAAAAATCAATTCAATGGAGATTTTTAACAAATTAAAATACTACGAAAACACAACAATATGTTAACCAAGTGTATTATAAAGGTTTGAAAAAATTATAAAAATTAATTAAAAACCCCCAATAATAATGTGGATTTAATCGGAAAGGGAAAAACTGATTCACCTTCCTTTCCGTTTTGTGAACGCGGCGAAACTATCTGAGGGGGGGGGATCAGAGTCCCATGGACCATTTTCACACCCTAGAACCCAAGAAAAAAAAGCTAAACACCAAACCTATATCTAGGGTTTTCCCAAAAGAGAACCCCTCGTTAAAACCCTAGAAATTGAGAGAGAGAAACGAGAGGATACTCACCGTAGGGGAGTCCTCACACAAAATCGGTGGAAGACGATCTCCAGAGTAAAGGAGCATCTCGCCGAAGAGGAGGTGGGGGTTGTCGCGCGCGATTTGGTTGGGCGTGCAAGGGATGGGTCACATGAGAAAGAGGGGAAGTGTAATGAGGAGGGGAGGTGGGGCCGCCAGAGTGGGGGTGGCGCGCTGGAAGATAGGAGCGCCAATCGGAGGGAGGTCAGCCGACGAGGGAGAGGAGGTGTGCTGGGTGGGTGCGGCACGCTACATGGAAGGGGAGGGGAAGGGGAAACGTAGGGTTTTTAAGAAATAATGAATCATAAATTAAATAATAATAACAATAATAATCTTAATCTTAATAATAATCTTAATAATAGTATTATTATTATCCACAAAAATATTATTATTATTAATATTGTTAAAACAACCACTTTATTTTATTTTATTTTTATCTCATTTTACATTATTTTATTTTATTTATTTTTGAAAACCGGGCAACCTTGTACACCACGATTACTCCTAACTACGCAGCCTAACCCTGTAATAGTAAGAAGGCTTCCACAAAATTTTAAAATTCAACCCGCAAGCTATTGAAATTCAGAATAAAGACTAGAAGTAATGAAAATCATCAAATTCATTAATTTACAAGGTTGGGGTGTGACAATTATCTCCACCAAATACACTTTCATCCTCCATAACTTCACCAAGTCAAAAGTTAACCAAAATTTGAATGCATGTCAAGTCAACACTGAGAGAAAACAAAATCATCGGGGCTACAATTCACTCCAAAAGTTAGACCGAACTGATCTAGAAGAAACACCAAAAAAATGCGTGATAACATGAGAGGGTTCTCCCCACCACAAGAACTCAACTACCACCGAAATTAAAACCCATAAACACTACTGGTGGGGTTGGGGGGAGGACACAGAAACTTAAAACTAGAAACAAACCCACATGAGGTTTAAACAAACTCAAAGGAGTATAAACGATGCAAAAAGACACATTTAAGTGGGCACTGCTACGTGAATTATAATATAACATGTCCATCATAATATCCCAATGAAATGATAAACATACAATGACAGAAAAACCTTGGAAGTAGAAATATAATAACAAGAATACTATAAATGATTCAATCCCAACAGAAAACACAAAAGCTGGACAGAGGCTTCACACACCCCCGACAACGCCTACCTGTGTGAAAGCTTCACCCCGAGACCTGTGGTTAGAGATCTGATGGTTTAAGAATCTCTTGACTCATAGTAAGACACAAGAATCCTCCAGTCAAAACATATTATTCGGGAGACTCTTCCTAAAAATCATCTCTACATGACCTAGAGAGCCGCAATGATTGAACGTCTTCGGAGCGACGTGATAAGATGTCTTCGAATAACCAGACTGTTCACACTGATGGAACACCAGAAATTGGTCTAATGAACCCAAATCCATAACCAATGACAATGACTCCCATAAAGGTCGATTCCTCCAGCATTCACTCCTCACAAGATAGGGAACCTTCATGAGAAACAAAAGACACCAAATTGCCAATTTCACATGCTCTAGAATCCACTTCCTCTTGGAATGCTTCATCCACTACCTCTTCATAACGAAGCTACATAGAAGATAGGACTCGCTCCTTGTTCTTTTGATGGAGACCTCCAAGGGAAAGAGAAGCCTTTATCAGATCCTAAAATTCCACCTCTGGGGAAAAGGAAAAAAACTCATTGAAATAGTGAACATAGATCTCCACCTTCCACTAGCCTTATTGAATACTCACATGTTGTTCCCTTTTATTTATCTACACAGCCTTAGGTATGAACCATCAGATGATGAGGGACATAAACACAACCCATGTCATCCCAATGTGCAATGATTTTGGAGTGAACAACTCCCATTCTTCCAAAGTTAAACCTTCTAACAACCCCATGAATTCTTTAACTCTAAAATCTTCAGGAGTTCCCAACAAAATGGAAAAAACATCCAATGGAAAAACTATACAAAAAATGAAATCACATAAAACCATTTCCAAAAAATAACCATTTACTTTTTTCAAAACCCAAAAACTCCACATAATTACCAAATTGCATACAAACATTTATAAAACACACCAATGTTCCCAAAACAAATATCAATCCACACTATAAAAATCACCATGTTCACATGTTAAGACCAAATCACATTTTCACCATTTTAATAAAATGAAACTAATGGAAAAAAATCACAAAATCATGAAATTTTTGTTTAAAAGATAACATCACATTTTATCAACACACTAAGTGCATAAACACATAGTCAAAATCGAAGATCCACACCATGGAATTTTTATAACAAACTCTACCAATGTCAAAACATCACAATAATCTGGTCAAGGGTATCAGAGGGGTGAAAATTATGTTTATAAATTTATTAAAAATTATCATGTATCATTTTTTTTTGCATACACAAAGCCTTAAACAAAAATTCACTTTAAGGGATATTTTCAACAAATCAAACTACTACAAAAACATCATAATAAGTAATATAAGTGTATTATAAAGGTGAGAATCAAGTCAAAAAATTAATTAAAAACACCTAAGAATTATATGTATTTAATAGGAAAGGAAAAACATTGATTCACTAACCATGTCGGTATTTGAAGACAATGCAACTCTTGGAGGTGGGAGATCGAAGCCCCATGGACCATTTGCACACCCTAGAACCTAAGAAAAAATGATCTGAATATAAACCCTATATCTAGGGTTCATCCAAGAGAGAAAAGACTCACTAAAACTCTATAAATTGGGATGAACAAAGGGAAGGATACTCACTAAAGAGGAGGATTCGTACTAAATCGGCAGAAGATGGTCACCAGAGGGAAGGAAGGGCTTAAGAGAGAGGAGGCGAGGGCTGTCACACGTGAACATGGAGGCCAGACGAGGATGGGGCCATGTGAAAAGGAGGGTTGGAATGAAGAGGAGGAGAGGTGCGGACACCAGAGTGTGGGTGGTGTGTTGGAAGAGAGGAGTGATAGCTGGAGGTAGGTATGCTAAAGTGGGTGAGGAGGTGTGCAGGGGGGTACGCTGCATGAAAGGGGAAACAAAAAGTTTCACAAAAAAATAATCATATGTTAAATAATAATAAATTTAATATGAATAATAATCATAATCATTATCACAAAAATAATAATAATCATCATAATAGTAATATTAATAATATTATTATTATTATCTTCATTAATAATAATAATAATAATATTGTTAAAAAACCCTCTTTATTTTATTTTAATTTTTTTATGTATCTTTGAAAATTGGGAACCCGCCCGGGCACCACGCAATTACTTCTAACCGCACAGTCTAACCTTGAAACACTAATAAGGCTTCCAAAATTGTTTAATATTCAACCCATTAGCTACCAAAACTCAGAATAAAGACTAAAAATAATTTAAATAATTAGAATAATTAATTCAAAGGTATGGGTTTGAAAATTCCCTACACTATAGAAACTTTATTCCCCAATGATGTCACCAGACCGAATGTTAACCAAATTTCGAATGCATGCCTAGTCAACCCTGAGAGAAACTGAAATCCTTGGGGTGAACTTTCACTCCACATGTCACACCTGACCAATCCATAATAAGATGCAACATAAAAGAATGAGGGAACACGAGAGGGTTATCCCCACCATAAGGTCTCAACTAGAACAGAAAATAAAACACAAACACCCCACCCTAGGGGGGGGGCAATGTGCTAACACCCAACCTGAAACCAACCCACATAAGTTTAAACACACTTAAAGAAGAACAAACTATTTGAAATACCACATTCACATGGGAACCACTAATTGAATTATAATAGATTATGTCTATAGTATTCTCCCAAATAAAAAATTAAATTATAATGATGGAAAAACATCAACAATATAAATACTAAAATAAGATGTCCTTAGATGTTCCAATCCCAACACAGAATACAAAACCCGGAATAAGGCTTCACACACCCCCAACAACCATGGCTGTGCATGAGATTCCCCCTAAGACCTATGGATAAGGAATTAATGGATGATGCATCTATTTACTTACAGTCAGGAACTATAATACTCTAGTCACAATATCTTCTTTAGGAGACACATCCTACAAAACATCTCCAGATGACCCAGACACCCATAATGATGGCACATATTTGTATGGATTTGACGAGAAAAATTTGAATGCCCAGACTGACCACACTAATGGAACACCATAAGTCGGTCTAACGAACCAGAATCCAGAACCAAAGAGAATGAATCCTTTAAAGGAAGGTTCCTCAGGCACACAATACATGACAGATGGGGATCCTTCACAAGCAACAAGAGGCACCAGATCGCTAGTTCAAAACTCTCTAGAAAGAAATTCATCTAGGAATGATTCATCCACTAGCTTCTCATAATAAAGGTACTTAAGAGATATGATCCACTCCTTGATCTCTAGAAGAATACATCTACAGAAAAAAGAATCCTTTGTCAGATCCTACAAGGACACCTTTAGATAAAAGGAAACCAACTCCATGAAATAGCCACTATATGACTTCACCATATGTTGGGCTTGTTGAATACTTATGATCTCTTCCCTATTACTTGTATTCACATCCTCAGGTATAAAAAATCATAAAAAAACTAACTTTAACACATCCCACATCATCCCAACTTGCAATGATGGTGAGGAAAACAACTCCCATTCATCTAAAGCTATACCTCCAAACAACTCCAGGATAACTCAAACTCTAATAGCTTCGGGAGTACCCAACAATTTGGAGACACACTCTACCTCTTCAATACAGTCTAATACCCCTAATAGACCTCGATAACCATGATAAACAATAATACTTGATAAGAACTAGTATGTTGGAATTACTCATTAGCATTATGGGTGAATTTTCATTATATAACATTATAAACAACATGCGAAACACAAACATAAACTAGCATCAAACCAATACCCAATCCCAAAGAATACCTCAAGAAAAAGGTAACTAGTTTAGAAGTTTAAAAAAATCAAGCACAACCAAAAAATCCCTTTGAAAACCCATCAATTTCATTTAAATTTTAAAATAATCTCATCCCAAGGAAATTTTCCAAATACAGAAGCCCTATTTTTTAACCAAATTCAGTTTCCCAAAAATCTCTTTCTCTTCCAAAATCATTTTGGAAAAATAAATCTAAGACTTTAGTTTCAAATAAACACCCATGGAATCCCATCCAGCCTTCCACTTGTGTTCATCTACATCCATTCATATGTTCCAACATGCAATTTCCATGCATACCCACAAATGTGCAGACATTCATTAGGAGCACCTAAGGAATTCTCTTAGAATGTCCAAACAAACTCCAAATTTTAAAACCAAAACAATTTAAAATTTTAAAACCCATATTACCAATTTAAATAAATTTAAAAGAAATAATTATCATTTTTAAAACCCTTTACATATTCAAAAACACACTTACACAAAACAGAACTAAAGTGAACCAAAACTTTCCCCATATTTTTGGAATGAGGAACTAGTAGTTATTCTTAACCTGGTGACAGGGTAGTGAATCATGCCCCAAGTAAGATTTAACAGCTATGATGAGCTTAATCTGAGTAAAAAGACTACATAGGGGTCACTACTCTATGTGAAATAATGACATAAAACCATATTTCCTCCATTGTCATCCCTCAATCCCAAAAGAAACAAAGACAAGACACATACTCAATTCCCGTACTACCCGTAGAATCTCGAGGTTCAGACCAAGAAAGGGTTCATGACACCCTTCCCATACCTACCTCCTTAGTCCAAATAGTCTAAATATCCATCTAACAGACACCACAAATTTCAAGGGCCTACTCTGATATCATTTTGTCATGATGAAACTTAGGTCGACCCTGAATCGGTTACCCAAGCCAGCATGCGGCATGTACTGAGGTGCATTCCCAATCCCCATGGATAGGAAACTAGTTTTGAGAATCAAAACGTACATGCTAGAATGATATAAGACCAAAATAAATAACCAGGATCAACAAAATGAAAACAGAACAAGAAGATAACCAACAAATGAACCTCAATGAATACAAATAAATAGAATTGGTTACAACCGATAAACATGGAAGTAAAAATAAATAAATACAATTATGAAACTAAAGAAAACCAAACTAAACTTCTACCAACAATCTCGGTCATACCTCATGGTCAACATCATCTTAAGACTGAACTGTAGCAATATCTAGATCGAACTTGATAACCTGAATAAGAAACTAATCCTGAAAAATTGTTCGGGTCTACCAACATTTAATGGTACATGTTGGGTGTGATCTTTACAGCATAGTAGGAAATCACCACATAATCCATGTAATTTCATTTCTCGATAACATTCCTTTAAAAGTAGTTTGAATTTATAGTTATAAAGATATGTTTTCTCACATTAATAAATAACACATCTTTAATTTTTAAAACAATCCATTCCACACATAAATTTTCAAAAGATGATATTGTCACATTAAAATCACATTCCAAACCAATGTATGTAGGGCTTTGTTGAAAAATAAATAAGCAAACATAGTACCATAAAATATTAAGTGTAGAAAAATAAAAAAAAGTAAGTAGAAATAAAAATTAATCATGGGTGAACCTATATATCCCTAAAAGAAACTTGACATACTCAGTTCGGATCCACCTGTTGGTGTATGGTGAAGCCCCTATGTCTATAAAAAACTGGCCACCTTCAACTAGCCAATCCAGTGGCACATCCCACCTGGTCTATCTACAATCCAGGGGGTACCAACCTCTCTAACAGGGGTTGACCAACAAACTTCACTCAATACTCAAAATGACACCTAGCAACCAATGGAAAATATACATAAATTGTGTATGTAAGAGACCCACACATGCGTGACCCACCTTACCTATCGTCACCACACTTTCTTACCACAAACACAAACACCCTATATGATAACCAACGATGGGATATCCCTCCTATTAAGGTTCCCTATATATTTACTACAACGTATAAGGTTCCAACTGGGCCGTCACAATATATGAACAATCAACCCTTCCATTAAAACATGAAAATTTCCAAATGGGCCTTTAGCTTTACATAATAAAATATGTTTACCAAAAACACTTCCAAATTATTTCTAAAATAACATCAAACGAAACTCATATATTATCAATTCTAAACAGGAATAGAAGTTCTAACATCCAATACATTTTCATAAAAGCATTTACAAACATTGAAGAGATATAAAATCTTATAAAATGTACCAAATTACCCCTTATGAATTTTTTTTACCGAAACATAATAGAAGTTAGAAAATGGCATACCCTCTTAAGATTCCATTTGTAAAATCATTTGTTTAAATTGCACAAGGGATCTAAAAATCCATAAAAATAAAATACCCATTTTTGAAAATGAGGTTTAAGTAAAAACACTATTTAAAGTTTCATATTAGTTTGAGGATACATCCATGCATACACCATGGGCACAATCGATTTGCCAACATCCAATGGAACACCTCGACCAACCAAGAAAAATATCAAACCCATTTCCAAAATTTAACCATTTACTTTTGACCAAACATTTAAACAACACCTAATTACAAAATTTCAAACAAACATTTATGGAACAAGAGAACCTTCCCAAAAAAAATATTCATGCCACACTATACAAATCACCATGATCACATGAAAATCTGAAATCATATTTTCAATATTTTAATAAAATGAAACTAAGAGAAAAAACCCCAAATCTTGTGATTTTATATTAAAATCTCACATCAAATTTCATCGACACCCCAAGTGCATAAACATATAGGCATAATCGATGAACCTCAACAAGGACCAATTTTAACAAATTATTCCAATTTCAAAACATCAAAGTAAGCTAGAAATGGGTACCATAGGGGTGAGAATCATGTTTATAAATTTATTAAAACTTCTAAAGTATAATTTTTGGTTCATAAACGTAGGCATAAACAAATATTCACTTCAATGTTTATTCATAAAAAATTAAAATACTACATAAACACCACAATAAGATAACTAAGTGAATTAAAAAGGTGTGAATCAAGTATAAAAATTAATTGAAAACACCCAAGCATTATATGGATTTAATCAGAAAGAAAAAACATGGATTCACCTACCATACCGGTGTGAGAACACGACGAAACCCTCATATTAGGGAGATCAAAGCCCCATGGACCATTTTAAAACCCTAGAACTTCAGAAAAATGAGCTAAACATAAACCCTATATATAGGGATAAACCAAGGGAGACACCCCTTAATAAAAGCCTATAAATTTAGTAGGGAAAGTTATAGGATACCCAATGAAGGAGAGGATTCACACCAAACTAGAAGAAGACAATCACCAGAGGGAAGAATCAGTTTATTATAGAGGAGGCAAGGACTGTCACACATGAGTAGGGAGGCCACATGAGGGAGGGTTGTGCGAGGAGGAGGGGTTGTGTGAGGAGGAATGGAGGTGAGGCTGTTGGAGTGGGGGTTGCATGCCGAATGATAGGAGCATCGACCATAGAGAGGTTTGCCGAAGGGGGAGTGGAGGTGTGCAGGGGAGGTGGGCGCTGCATGGAACGGAAGGGGAAGGGGAAATGTAGGGTTTTACAAAAATAAATTAATGATGAATTAAATAATAATAAATCTACTAATAATAATAATAATCATCATAATAATATTATTAATAATTCTATTAATATTATTATTATTCTACACAATAATAAGAATATTATTATATTTGTTAAAACAAACTATTTATTTTATTTTAATTTTATCTCATTTTACTTTGTTTTACTTTATTTATTTTTTAAAATAGGTCACCCACACAGGCACCAAAAGGTTACTCCTAACTGTACATCCTATCCATGTAATAGTAAGATGGATTCCAAAATTTGTTAAAATTAGACCCTCTAGTTAGTGAACTCAAAAAAAGACTAAAAATAAATAAAATAATTGATATAATTAATTTACAAGGTTGGGGTGTGACCGAAAAACATTTAATGGAAATATTATTATATTTTTGGAAATAAATTGTTTTTAAATTATAATATGCACCTCTAGAAAATAGAAATTGTTTTTAAAAATAAAATGAATGTATTCATTATGACTACATAATAGTTTCACAAATTAGAAAAAACGCATTATAAATCAACCCTGGCCCTATATTATTACAATTATATATATGAATTTTATATGAGGAAAACTAAATGCTTCACATGGGCTTTAATAACCAGTTATGAGATACATTTTCATGTAACTGTTATGGAAAATAAGTGTTTTATATCCTTTACTATGATATTAATGGACATCTCATTAGATATAGTATCTTAAGAGAAATAAATATTTTCACCGCCTTTATCTGCCATGATATGTATATGATAATTAATTTTTAAGGAAAAAATTTATTTATGTGGGGAAGAATGCTACTACTCCAGATTGTGGATCCTAGAAAATACATACTGTTTTTTTTAATTTGTGTCACATACTACACCCAATATAAAAAATTAGAACATATCAAGCATAAATTATTACTAAATCTATGAAAAACACTAACCAGTAAAATCTTTATTATTTATTACCTTTATACTTTAAATTTTTATTATAATATGATTTTAAGTGGTTATTTTAAAAAGAATTGTTTTCATTACATATATATTTTAGAATTATTTATTAAAAATAAAAATATTCAAACTAATAATGTAAAATTATTTTTTTAATTACTCAAAACAAAATTATATTTATTATTTATTTTTTCTAAATTAATATATTTCTGGTGAATAGTAAATAAATAAAAATTTAATTAATATCAATTTTTTTGAATAGTTTGAAGGTTTTGAAACCGGCTCCTATAAATTTATAAAATATAATTTCTTCTAACTAATTTTGATATAATATTTTGAATATATAAACCCATGGAAATCATTTTAAAATTTATTGTATTTTTTTATTAAATTGTTTATTACAAATGATTTTTAATTTTTTAATATATGATGAAATAATGTTTCTCAATTTTGTTTATGTTTAAATAAATAATATTTCAATGAAAAAAAATATTTCAAATTATTTTGAATAAATGAAATTTATAATTCTGCCCTAACCATAATTTTTTTCCTTAAAATAATCTTTTTAATAAGTAGTTTATATTTTCTTCTTGCATCAATGATAAAATTAATTTCACTAAACATAGAATTTTAATTTGATAAAATGACTCTAATATTTGAGATAATAAAATTTATATTATTTAATATGGAAAATTTAAATTTTGGATGTAAATATAAGAATTAGGATTAATTCTTATTACAACGTTAATGATGAAATATTTAATATAAAATTATTTTTTCCTTAAAATAATGGAATTTATTTCAAAAAAATTAAATTCAAATACAATAAATAATGAAGATTATAAGACTATTGAAAAAATAAAGAAATATATTTTATCTAATTTATTTTTTATTCAACAATAAATAATTTTATGTGTTAATAATTGTCAAAATCTCACTTTTCTACATAAATAAAGTTTCTACACATTATATATTTTTATTTAGAAGTTAATTTTATGATATTTGGAAATTTAATTGGATTAAATATATGTAAAATTTATTTATAACACAAACAATATTTGTTAAATTGGCTATGATGACTTTTTATTAAATAATAAAATAACATTATAAAATACCAATTAGCTGGTACAAAATTATAAGAGTTAAATGTAAAAATGTAATGGTAAAAATAGTATAACATGTTTAAAACATATGTGGAATCACATGGTTGTGTCTTTATAGACCCAAATACACCCCGAAATAAATAAAATTCAACCATTTGATCTATTGACATTGAAATAGTTTAACATAATTTTTAAATTACAATGGGTTTTTCAAGAAGTAACTTTTTCATATCTTATAAAACGCTGTCTCTAACACCCTTTCAAACACACAACTATTCTTCAAATTACTCCTAAAAATTATGATATTTTTACCAAACTATAACCTTCCCCCAAAAGAATAATCCTCAATTCATCTATATTTAAATTATTACCTTCAATTTTAGGTGTATTTCAAGTGAATAATCATGTCTTGACCATAAGTGTTATCTCTTTTTTAATATTATGTTTTAAAAAATACTATTCAATAAATATCATTAAAATTGTAATATTATTAATAAATTATAACTATAATAATAATATTTTTTATTAATATTATAACACTTATGTAATTATTTCCATCAACATACAATATCAAAAGAATGTCATTAGTGTATTTTAGGAACTCGCACCTCCATAAAGAGACATTTTTTTTATCACCTCCACTCATCGTACATAAAAAAATGAATTAATGTATAAATAAATATGATATATATAAAATAATTATGAATCTTAATTTCAAATTTAATATCAATATTCACCCCTATCTTGTGTTAATAAATGAGAATTATAATCTTTCATATGTGTGGATTACCACCTTTAATATGATTTTCATCATTTTTTAATTAGATTTTCATAAATTAATTAAAAATATCTAACTATACATAAAAATCATGAAACAATAAAAATAATATAATTTTTATTTTTTATTATGATATTATGTCCAAAAAAACACGCTCTTAACCATACTATCCAATTCAGTTAATGTGTCTTCTGGTTTACATTTTTTTAACCGCCTATATGAAAAATTAGTTGATATTATTTTATGGATGACAGTGGGAACACTGAAAATAATAATACTATGATATATTATTTAAATTATAACTTTTATATTTTTCTAAAAAATATTATATTAAGTACTTAACTTGTTATTAATGTATAATTTTTGTACAATAAAATTACTAAAATAAGAATTCATCAATTCAATTTTCACATAATGTAAACTAAGAATATAAAAATTCATTTTTAATTTTTTTTAAAAATAAAATTTATATATTTTGGGACCATATATTATATATAAATAATGATATTTATATCAAATAATGGTTATTTACATAAAAAATATTAAACTTGTGAAAAACAGTTAAAGTTGTTAATAACTAATGGTAAAAATATTATAAATCTAATTACCATTCTCAAGATAAATAATTAAAATAAGGATTTTAAACAGGTAATGTTTATGAGTAAAACTATTAACTTGGTTATTATGATATTGAGGAATTTTTATAGTAGTTTTGTGGGTCACTGTCTAAATAAGGAAACCTGGTAATGGTTTGTTTTCACATGTTCAATACATTTGGGGATTTATTTTAGGTTTGGATCTTCTTTCTATTGGATGTGGTATATATACATCCCAAATGAATTAATTCACAATTAAATACCTTTTTATTGAGTTATTAATGTTTATTTAAAAATATATCCTATATCCTCTTTCATATAATTCATGCATTAGGTTGTATGACTTTCTTTTTCTTAAATTTGAATCCCTTGAGACATGTTTATTCTAGACAACCTGTTTTATTTTAAATAGATCATATACTTACACATTATCATTTTTATCATATTTATCATATATTTCATAATATTAAAGTGTTATTTAAAACATTATACATTTCAAGGGGTTTTTAATGAGTTGTTTCAAAGGTTGTAAGTGGTTTTTGCGACTCAATTATTTTCCTCATGGAAAAATCACTCTCCTTTGATTATAATATTTCAAAAATTATATATTAGAAAAAATAATTTATATTATTTTTTAAATAATATTTATTTTCATGAGAAATGATGACCCAAAATAAATGAATCTTTCTTGTTGATTATTTTTTTTTAAATTCTTTTTTTAATAATAATTCCTATTTCATTTAATGTATTTTTATTACATGCCAATTTTTTTCAACCCAATAAGTTTCTTCTTTCCCTAATGGACAAAAAATGTTACCTCCTATAAAAATTTTATAAAAAAATTATCATTTCAAAAAAACATTTTGATCAAATTTTTAATGATATGTTTTTTTTCAATAAGTATATTTATAAAAATTCATATAGTTTTCCGTATTATTAAAATAAAATTATTAAACATACTATTTCACAGTGAGGGGATGTGATCAGTTCCTGTGTCTGATTAAAGGGATTCAGTGATGTTTAATCATTTCTATTAGGTTACATATCTTCGTGGCTTCACCTGGTCTCCAACGAGTTTATTCACGGAGCCAGAAATGCCCAATGATTCTTGTATCCAACGATCAATGGACCTGATTTACAAAGGTAAGCACTCGTTGGATGATATGGATAATGACACTTAAGAACTCACATTGGTGGATAGGATGGGACGTCAGACTCATATCACCCTTTTGGGCAGAATTATTGCCTATTCTGGGAATCTCTTATTGATTTAAGACTTGTTCACATGTTTGAAAATATTTCATTCATCCCCAAGAATAGTATCCAAGGATTACCCCTGGGTTGAAAGTCACAGGGATACATCGAGATTCAGAACCCTCTATATATATGATTTACCATCCCTCATTCACTACTAGAATTCATAGATATACCAACACTTTGATGAAAATGGTTTGAACAGACCGTTGGCATGGGTGGACTACCCCAACGGTTTGAACAAACCATTGGTAAACTCCCATTATTACCAACCTTTACCAACAGTTTGGGAAAACCGTTGGGAAATGCCTCTTTTTCCCAATGGTTTCAATGAAATCGTTGGTAAAATTCCCATTAAAACAACATATACCAATGTTTTTTAAAAACCGTTGGTACAGAATACATTTCCCAATGATTTTTAAAAACTGTTGGGAAAGGTTTCCCCAAAAATACAACATCCCCAATTCTCCTCTGTCTGCGCGACTGTAGCCCTAAAAATGAAGATCTTCTGAAGCTCTCTGGTTACCCAGGCTGGGAAAATCATTCCATCCTCTTCAATCGACATCAAATCTCTAAGTCCTAAATTACTTTTAATGTTCTTAATCTGTTTTTCTTCTTCTCTGTTTTGATTTGGTCTAAATGAGAGGGCTTTCTCTTATCTAGGCCGGGAAACTACTTCCACCCGATAGATCCATCTAAAATAAAAAAAAATAGTTCTACACTCCAAATCTATAAGTACTATTTTATTTTTAATGTTTTACATCTATTATTTTTATTTTCTATTTTGATTTTGTCTAACCCATGTCGTGATGTCCCTGTCATGGAATAACCAATAAGTGAACTTTGATTTGTTTTCTATTTTTGTTCAACACTTAAGTGTCATTATTGTATGGATAAACATTATTTGAAGTCTTAATAGCCACTCCTTATCTGTAGTTAGTGAACCATATGAACTAATGGAGTTTTTGGTGATATGTATCCCCACTCAAAGATGGTAAAGGATTTGTTTAGTCATATTATGTCGAGGTGGGTAATGGATATAAAGATGGTCTATGTGAAGTGATTGGGGATGGTTGGGATAGTGGAATAGGTGGTTTTCCATTTCTTTAGTGGGGTAATAAGGTAGTTTATATGGTCTTTAGTTTTGTTGAAAATTGGAATTGGAATTTGTTTTTATGTATTTATTCAAAGAATAATGGTAAGGGTAGTGATATTGAGGATGAATTGGTTGTTGGATGGGTGACTGATTGGAGTTGTGATGTTAGTTGGATTGGGTATAGTTAATTTTCAAAGTATTATTTGGGGATTGCCTCCCTCGGCCCCCTCTCCAGTCACGCGCGAGACCCCCCATGGCCGAACACCCTGCGGGACATCCCCCCCTCTCAGCTCCCTCTCCTCCCGCCAGGGTTTTTGATGGGAAATTCTAGGTAAGAATTAGTATTCTTTTTAAAAAAATGATGCAAAAAGGAATGCATTGTTAGGTTCATAGTTAGGATAACCATTCATATTAATCGTGCATTTTCTAGAGTTTTTGGTAGTAACCAACTCATGGTGTGGTGAATTATTGGGTAAATTGTAAATTTTTTCAAAATAGAGTCTTCCAGAAATGTCGGGTTAGATTCACAGGTTGTATTCCATTCATTAGAATAGTACATTCAATAAAAAGTTCATGATTTTTTAAAAACCTCATATTTTCCTCTATAGACTCCTATTAGACCTTATACTGTGTTGGATTTTGTTTGTTAATCATGATATATATGTGATGAGGTTGTATCGTCAGTAAGATGTGCAATGATGTGGGTTAATTTGAGGTGAGTGATGCTATATGAGATTTTATGGGTTATTGCGAGGAGTTTCTTTCCCTTTAATTGATTGGTTCATAAAACATAAGTTGGTGCTGCATATATTATGTAATTGGAATTGGTAAAGTAAAATATTGGTCTCGGATTTCCTAGTTGGTTATTTGGATGGTATTCTCTATCAAAAGTGGGTAGATCTCTATTGATAATGGGTGTCTTTTACAATTGAATAATGTATTTATTAAACTGACCATGAAATATAAATTTCCCACAATACGGAAGCACCCCAGAAATCATAGATAGACACTACACACCACAAGACACCCATAGGAGACACCCCTTGACATCTACGGATAGTTAAGGGGCCATTAACTTAGGAACTGAAGTTGATTGGCACTCAAGCATTGAGAAACTAAAGTCTCTGGACTGGGACAACATGTCACGGTCACGCCACGGTCACGCTGTGGTCACGTCGTGGTCACGCAGCGGTCATGCCCTGGTCACGCCGCGGTCACCCCATTGTCACGCCGCAGTCACGCAGCAGTCATGCCGCGATCACGCTGCGGTCACGCCGCAGTCACGCCACGGTCACGCCGCGATAATGCTGTGATTTGGCCTTGATCCAGGACGACGCCCTGTAGATCGGGAAAACACACCGTGGTCACCCCACAGTCACGCTGCAGTAATGCCGTGATTTGGCCCTGCTCAAGGACGACACCCTACGACGGTTTGCAGTCCTATCGGAATTCAATGTATAATACCTGGATAGAGTTTTAGATACATTACCCACCCATAGTTAATGGGGAGGTAGGAAATGATAGGAATGTTGCCCCACCTCCTCCAGCTCCCTTTGCTCCTAGCCGGAAGATACTGCCCCACAAATGTCGCTGGACAGGGCCAACACGCCGCGGTCATGCCGCGGTCACGTCGCGGTCACGCCATGGTAATGTCGTGATTTGGCCCTGCTCCAGGATGACACCCTGCAGCAGTCCGTAGTCCTGTCAGAATTCTATGTATGATACCTAGATAGAGTTTTATATACATTACCCACCCTCCTTACTGGACCCCATACAACCCCCCATCCTCCTCCGTGGACCCCAGACAGCCCCCCGGACAGCCCCCACCCTCTTCCCTGGACCACAGACAGCCCCCCGAATAGCCCCCCAGACAGCCCCCGGATAGCCCCTCAGATAGACCCCCAACCCTCCTCCCTAGACCCTAGATCCCAATCTAATCTCTCTTCAAGATTCACCCTAAATCCCAACGGAAAAGTGGGTTTTAGAGCTTCGGAAGAAGATGAGAGAAGAGTGAAAAACCTAATCGAAAAGAGGAAGAAAGGAGAGGATTAGACTCACTCGGATATTCAATCTTCACTTGACGGCACTGAAAACACCCAAGTGACATGTACGAGTCAACCCTGCCTCCAATCGAGGCACGGTGTGTCTATTACAACTCAAAGTGTCTCACTTTTATTTGAAATGGACAACATTTTAAATGAAAACAACAAATGACATACGGAAAACCAACCAAATGGATTCGGATTGTGTTGATACTTTAGAAAAAAGATCCATGAGTCATTTTTGACGTGTATGAGTCAACCCTACCTCAATCCTAGGCACGATGTGGCCGATACCACTCAATGTGTTTTACTTTTATTTGAAATGGAAAACATTTTAAGTGAAAACAACAACTGGAATACAGAAAACCAACCAAATGCAATCAGATTCTGTTGATACTTTAGGAAAACAATCCATGGGTCATTTTTGACGTGTAAAAGTCAACCCCACCTCAATACAAGGCACGGTGTATCTGGTATCACTCAAAGTGTATCACTTTTATTTGAAATGGACAACATTTTAAGTGAAAACAACAACTAGAATACGGAAAACCAACCAAACACATTCTGATTGTTTTGATACTTCAACACAAAGATCCATGGGTCATTTTTGATGTGTACGAGTCAACCCCACCTCAATATGAGACATGGTGTGACCAATACCACTCAAAGTGTCTCACTTTTATTTGAAATTGACAATATTTTAAGTGAAAACAACAACTGGAATGATCCATGGGTCATTTTTATTGTGTTGATACTTCAACAAAATGATCCATGGGTCATTTTTTGACGTGTAAGAGTCAACCTCGACTCAATCCGAGGCACAGTGTGTCCGAAACCACTCAAAGTGTATCACCTTTCTTTGAAATGGACAACATTTTAATTGAAAACAACAACTCGAATATGGAAAACAAACCAAACGCATTTGGATTATCTTGATAATTTAGGAAAAGGATCCATGGGTAATTTTTGACATGTACGATTCAACCCCGCCTCAATCCGAGGCATGGTGTGGCCGGTACCACTCAAAGTGTCTTTCGTTTCTTTAAAATGGATATCCTTTTAAGTAAAAACAACTAGAATACGGAAAAATGACCAAACACATTCATATTTTGTTTATACTTTATAAAAATGATCCATGGTTCATTTTTGATGTGTATGAGTCAGCCCCGCCTCAATCTGAGGCGCAGTGTGGCCTACACCACTCAAAGTGTCTCTCTTTTGTTTCAAAAGGACATCATTTTAAGTGAATACAACAACTGACATACGGAAAACCGACCAAAGGCATTAATATTATTTTGAAACTTTAGGAAAAAGATGCAATGGTCATATGTGACATGTACGAGTCAACCCTACCTCAATCTGAGGGCTGGTGTGGTCGGCACCACTCAAACTGTCTCACTTTTATTTGAAATGGACAGGATTTTAAGTGAAAACAACTGGCATAAGGAAAACCGACCAAACACATTCATATTGTGTTGATACTTTAGTAAAACGATACATGGTTCATTTGTGACATGTAAGAGTCAATCCCGTCTCAATCTGAGGCGTGGTGTGGCCAACACCACTCAAGATGTCTCTCTTTTGTTTAAAATGGACATCATTTTAAGTGAAAACAACAACGGACATACGGAAAACCAACCAAACGCATTTGGATTCTATTGAAACCATAGGAAAAAGATACATGGGTCATATGTGAAGTGTAAGAGTCAAACCTGCCTCAATCCAAAGCATAGTGTGGCCGGAACCACTCAAAGTGTATCTCTTTTGGTTAAAATGAACATCATTTTAAGTGAAAACGTCAATTGACATACAGAAAACCGACCGAATGCATTCAGATTCTGTTGAAAATTTAGTAAAACAATTCATGGGTCATATGTGACGTGTATGAGTCAACCCCACCTCAATCCGAGGTGTGGTGTTGCCGACACCACTCAAAGTGTCTCTCTTTTATTTAAAATGGACATCATTAATTGAAAACAACAACTGACATACGGAAAACCGACCAAACACATTCGGATTCTATTGAAACTTTAGGAAAACGATCCATGGGTCATATGTGATGTGTATGAGTCAACCCTGCCTCAATCTAAGGCACGTTGTGTCCGGTATCACTCTAAATATCTCTTTTTTGTTTAAAATGGACATCATTTTAAGTAAAAACGACTGGCATATATAAAACCTACCAAATGTATTCAGATTGTGTTGATAATTTATCACAATGATCCATGGGTCATATGCGACATGTATGAGTCAACCCTACCTCAATACAAGGCATGGTGTGGCTGAAATCACTCAAATTTCCTAACCTTTATTTGAAATGGAAAACATTTTAAGTGAAAACAACAATTGGCATATGGAAAACTGACCAAACACATTCAGATTCTGTTGATACTTTATGAAAATGATTCATGAGTCATCTGTGATGTGTAAGAGTCAAACCCACCTCAATCTGGGGCATGTGTGGCTGGTATCACTCAAAGTTTATCTCTTTTATTTGAAATGGACATGATTTTAATTGAAAACAATAACTTATATATAGAAAATTGACCAAACACTTTCAGATTGTTTAATACTTTAGGACAACAATATATGTGTCATTTTTGACGTGTATGAGTCAACCCCACCTCCATCCAAAACATGGTGTGGCCAGTATCACTCTAAGTTTCTCACTTTTTTTTTTAAAATGAACAACATATTAAGTGAAAACAACAACTGACATACAGAAAACTGACCAAACTTATTTGGATTGTGTTGATACTTTAGGACAATGATACATTGGTCATTTTTTATGTGTACACGTCAAACCTGCCTCAATCCAAGGCATGATGTGGTGGAATCCTACTCTGATCAATAGACCACACCATACTTGTACCATTTAGTGTTTATAGCCTTAAGAACATTAATATTATTCTCACTAAGGTCAATAAACTTACAGTTCCATTCTTCTAGACCATCACAAGTTGAACTTATGATCATTTCAATTCTGCCTGAATTTTAATTCAAGTAAAGAGTTCCATAATTTACTCCTTTTTTAACGACCATGGAACCATGGGTCAGTTTCCATACCCCATTTTCAAATTTAGTTTCATAGAATGAATCATCAAACTTTCTCTTTAGATTTATGAAGAGGAAAACCACTCCCAGGTAAAATCCATTTTCAGATGTTTTTCATTTTCTATAAATGTTGCTTTTGTTTGAGGATAGATCATATTTGGGTGTTCTTTCATTGTCAAAAGATCTTATTATGATCCTAAAAAACCTAACAATTTCAAAAATTGAGGGGTTTTATTTCACAACATCGAGAAAGTGTAGCGAGGGAATATTCTGCCACTTGTCAAAGTCCTATGGTAGGATGGTTGGGTTAAAGATGGTATTTGGGGAATGATTCAGTTGGATCTAATTTTTTTGAGGATATTATGGGTCTTTACTTTTATTCTCACTATTAAGCATGAGAGGGTATCATCAATTATTTTTATCATGGAATAAAGAAGTGTCACCCTTACATTAACCAGTAGTACACCGTGTATGAATATAACCCATCCTGGAAGGGGACTTTTTTTGTCAACCTCATATGCATCACGACACACTCTGGATCAGACACATGTTCAACATCCACTTATTCAACCAATTTGGACATGATCACTATGCATATAAAAACCAATACCCAAGTATATTATGTTATTACCACTATAGATTCTACCAACAAAGCCATTTCTATTCACCCAATATCTGACATTAACACCCCTAACTCCTTCATCTTCCTTCTTAGTGCATCAAAATTGACAATTCCTTTACAAAGAACATATTCCATTTCAAATTTGAACATCTACATGTATTTTATCCAACACATCTGAAAACGATTTAGTTCACATTAGAATAAATTATATTACTATGACATTCAGTTTGTATATATAACATGTCTATAATCAAAGAGGTGGTGTCTCTGAAATTTAAACTCATCAATGATAGTCGCAAACTCTTTTTCATAAGTTGGGTAGTTTCACTCATGGGGTCATAAGTGATGAGACTCCTAAGAAAATACCTTTTCACCATATATTATAAAAAATACAAGTTCAATACAAAATTCATAACAAATCATTACATACCCAAATCTAGGATCAGAACAAAATGGATTTGAGCCAATTTCAAACTCTTATAAAACTCTAATAAGTATTTCTCAGACTAATATGCCTATTAGAATTTGATGGGAAGGTGGGGGCTGTGCTGGTTGGGGGGGTGTGCAGGGGTGAGGTGAATTACTACTAGAAGAGTGGTTGTCATATAAATATTTAAATGGGTGTAAATAATGTTTGAGTTATTGAAACTGTTATTCAACTCTACAGGAATATTGTTGTCATATGAAGATTGAAATAGAGAATTGTAGTACATGACATGGTTGGAAAGTTTGATGGTTTTATGTGTTTTTTTGTGCTATTGTAGGTGTTTTTATGCTGTTTTAATTCTATTTGTATGTGTTTTTTGTGCTATTTTTTATGCAGGTGTATACTGGAGGGGCTACCAGAGGGGCTATTGTGCAATAGTTCTGGAAATACACAATACCAATGGTTTTAAACCGTCGGTATACTTTGAACAAAATTTAAAAACTATCCCAAAGGTTTTAGAACCATTGGTATAGTTTTTAGTCTTCAATATTTACCAACGGTTTCATTAAAACCGTTGGTAAACATGCTATACAAACATATACCAATGGTTAGCCTACAACCGTTTGTAAATCAATACATACAGTGGCCTATACCAACGGTTTAGATCAAAATGTTGGTATAGGGCATTCTTCACGGCTTACTACCCTACAGTTTGGAAAACCATTGGTATAGGCTATACCAATGGTTTTCCAGCCTATACCAACGGTTTAGAACCGTTGGTATAACCTTCATTTCCAGTAGTGATTGGATTAGAAATTATGGGAAAGTTTGAGTTTGTTCAGACATCACTGGTCTCAAGCCTTATAATTTAGCACTTGGGATTTTATTTTCATCCAGGGGGATAGAGAGTGACTTGATCATCTGGATCGAACACGTAATGTGGGCCTCATACATATCCTTGTGAGAGGAATCAGAATCCACGTAGTTCAGTGCCACTTAACGGGACACATCACCTTTTAGGGACACGTGATAAGGACCCAACCATACAGTTTAACATCATGTGGAAAGTATGTCTAAGAGATAGGTGCCTAGTCAAGGTTTGTGTGGGACTTACACCAAAGAGGCCCAAAGGACCTGATGGAAATGATTTCTTGGGCCCGAGTATGGTCATTCTAGGGGCATGAGGACACAATCTAATAAGAATAAATAGGTATCAAACTTGGATGTTGGGCTTTCACCTTAGGGATATTTTCTACATATCCCAGTTGGTTGGGAATCAATGTGTATGAAATTTTGGATGGTTAGGGCTTACATGTGATATTTTCCTGTCAAGGGTGTGATTGTAAATCCATGTTGGGGTACGGTTTGGTCTTACAAGTGTTGGTGACCCGAGTTGGGATTGAACCTCAGGGAGGTGTCCTATGTACCCTGCTTAGGGGATAGGGATCAAAACCCCTATTGTTCCTTATACCTCCATCGTTTTAAGGATGTCGTGACCATCAAAAATATCTAAGTCCACATGAGTCATGCTCAGTGCGAGAAACAAGATAATGTGAAAGATTCTGCAAGCCACACATGTTTTCCTTACTAAGAGGAGATACGGAAGACGATGATAGAGGGAGAGGGATGAGACTGTGAGACTTTCATTCCCCTTGGTATTGAGGATAGAACAAAGGTAGAAGTCGTGTCGGCAAAGGTTGTGGTACAGCAGGGGAGGGCACAAAGCAATGAACCTTCCCAGATGGAAGGGGAAAAACTATTGTTGTCCAGTGAGGATGGTGTGGGTCTTACTCTAGAAGGGATACACTATTACTCTCTTCAGGTGAGGGGAGAAGTGCTCACCACTGGTGCTCATTGAATGGAAAAGAAAGTGGGATACCTCAATCCTGAAGAGTGGAGAGGCACAAAGGAGATCCTAGGCTTGGACACAGGACTGCAGTGGGAATGTGTACCCAGGAATTCCCTATATGTTCATTCAAGGGATGGGGTAACCCCTTTTTCTATACCTACTGTGGGTATGTGAACTTAGTAGGGCGCTCTAATGTGCCTAAAGGTTTCAGCATGCCGGTCTGGTGGCTTTGGGAGAGGCCTTGGCTCAGTTCCAATGGATAAGATATTGAAAGGATTTTGTAGGATTGGAATAAATTAGAAGGGCCTTATTTGAGTCATGGGATAGAAAAAAAAGGCCTTGGTGGATCACATAGCCATATGAGGAGTGGCACCATTCATGTAGGTAAGTTCTACATGGATGGAGAGGTCGTCTGTGTACTAGTGTGGTACATGGACTGAGGGGAATCTCGCGTACTGGAATGGTACATGACTTTGGGCTTGGTCCACGTACCAAATTGGTATGCGGCGCTGGATTCCACTCGAGAGGCAACGACCATGGGTAGCACTAGTCAGGGCTTCACCCTGCGTAGGAGGGTGCTACACAGAGTTCTAGATCGAATAAGGGGCATAGGCTCCTTGGTTCATGGGGATTGCATCCTCGTAGGGTCCGTGGTTCAAGGTTCACCAATTTTAGGTGTGTAGTTTACCAATTTATTTATGCATTCTTCAATTCTTAACAATTCACCCCCAGTTTATACCTATTGCTAGTTTGTGAATAGGAACTTCATGGTATAAGAAACCCTAAGATCCAAAAAGCCTCTCCTTCTCCAAAATCCCAATGTCTTCCTTCAAAAAAGTTGATCGCCAAGAATCTGATCTTCCAAAAATCTGATCCCTTTATTCCCCCCCTTAATTTCCCTTTATAGAGGGGGGAAGGGTTGTATCTATGGTCATGTGACACATTTTACAGAGGCCCATGACAGAAAACCTGGCCTACGGATGACTTAGTCATCCCGAGGTTCGCGGGGTATATTGAATGCACCTCACCCGCGAACCAACTTAATCATGAGGGTGCATTATGGCCGCGAAGGGCTCCACCTCCATTTCGTGAATGACATGGTGCACAGGATGGACTTGGTTTGCAGCTAGCGTGGTTCACAACTACGGACCGGTCCGGACTCACGCAGTATCCATTTGGTTCACACCCACGTAGGAGCTCCACCTTTGTTTTGTGAATGACAATGTCTACGAGAGGGCGGTTCACTGAACTGGATGAGTACCACTGATGATGAACTGGTACGTGTACTGGTTAGGTCCTTTACTATTTCTTCTGAACATTATTCATATTTTTCCCAAATTATTGATGAAGATTGGGTTGATTCTTCCACTGATTTTAAAGGAGTATTTTCCTTCCCTTCTGTGGATATTTCAAGACCCTATAAATTCACCCCATTGGAATGGGGTCCGATCAGAACGAAGATGAGGCTATTTTGATGTAGATTTGTCCTGAAACTAGAGTCATTTGTGATAGAGAGATGGACCTAGTGTGGGGCCACACCTATATAAAGGGGTTCACACGACTTGTCTTTTACCGGATCCTTTGGTGAAAAGCTCTCACATTTCTCCACTTTTGTGCACTACCTCTGCGTATCGTACTCCTTCCAAAAACTCTGATCGTGAACTGCTCTGTACATTTTGCGAACCAATCTCCTTGCCATTTCCCCTTCTGTATACCACACTTTGGTTTTTGTGAACGATACTACGAAATTTTAAAACTTAAAATTCGGATTTCCATCAGAGAACGCTACGTGGCCGCCTCGTTTGCATACCGAAATAGTATCGGTGAACTGAACTTCAAAATCTATTAATACAGACTAAAATTTTAATCCATGTCTTTTGATCGTGAACTTAAACGAGTTAGAGGTTCGTGGTTTATTCCTTCTGTGGACTGTTCTGTTTTCTAGCTAATGCTTCGCGGGTCTGCACTTCACAACTTATTTCGTAAACCATGGTCGTTCGTGGTGAACTGCATTCACATACCATAGCTATAGGTAGGATGTGACCACTGGATACCATTTATGGTATTCATACACTGAGCTTCATGCAGACATATTTTGAGTCATTTATCCACTTTTCCATAGCTTTCATCCAACAATTTTCATTGGACGGATTTTTTTTGGCTTTTGGATCTTCCCACACAGGCTATGATGGTTGACTCACTTGCTAAGACTAAATTGAAAAAGAAAAGGGAAACCATGGAAAGTAATAGTGACCATCAAATTCAAACCCACATCATTCCCCATGACAGCTTTCTGATGGTTTTCCTAATTCCAGATATCTTTGCTTACCTGTTATCCGTAAAATTTTTGCTTTATGGTTTTGGTCTTTCCGCTGATGTACCTCTGTCGTTTCCTGACCCTGAACTCCCATTCATCCACTTAGAAGCACTGCAAGGTCATGACCACCCTAACATTTCCCCAGTAGGATAATTAATCACCACTCCGATTGAGGAGAACATCTTCATACTGTGAGGCTCGACATTGACTCAGTGAAACTGTGGGTGCCATGATGATGTTCCGAGACTAGATGCCCGAGAGTACCAATTCATTATCATCATCTCCCGAGAATATCCTAGCAGTAGATGAAGCACTAAGTGGGATTTGTGGTCCATAGGATGCTTCTCTGATGAGTGGGACTAGGTGTTCTGGGTGCATTAAACCTATCTGTAGTTCCCTGACTAGATGGAGGCAGTGGGATTGTACTAGGTAGCCTGGGTGTCTCGGTTTGCAATATTCTCTCTAGGTGAAATTCTTTTGGAGTTGTTGATCTATTAGTGTTTCAGTACCAACACCTTTCACCTACCTCATGGAGAGGTGGTTATTAGTCTTTGGGACATCAACCAACTTGGAGGTCTCCATATCCTTGGAGAAATGTACAATGAGGTTCTCCCAGAAGCTTCCACATAGAATGATACTGATCACATGTCTCCTTTAACAAGAATTTTTTTAGTTATGGCAGAGGGATTATTAGGTTATCCTCTCGAGGCCCGTTCCCTCATCCCATTTGAAGCATGGATAAGGTTATTCTTATAGATAAACAAGCCTAATCCAAAGGCATTCCCCATTCGAACTCACCAAACCCGCTAATCCTGCTAAACTCCAAGGTTATACAATGCTACCCTTGAAGCATTGTGGTATGACTCATGGGGGTATGAGCTTCTATCAGACGTTTTTCATGCACTTAGGCTAGCATGTTTCTTTACCATGTTCTTAAGTGGATGGATCTTCCCATCCCGTGATGTAATACACTAGGGTTTGGGCCTTCAATTTAACGATAGCGGCCATGTTGGGGGTGGGTCAACCTATTAATTTGGACCTTCCTACCCTCACCCAACATTATGAATTGTTAATATAGATCCGGGGAGGTAGGTCTCAACACTGTCTCAGCGGACCATTCCAATTTCTGTACGAGTGGATGGTGGAACACTTACCCTATTATGAGTATCTGCATACTGCATGAGTTCCCTATTCTGACTTTGACCCGTCTCTTCTTAGAATTTCTGATGTTCGCCCTTGTACTCTAACTGTTACCGATATAGTCAGGTTGTTGAATGACACCTCTCATTTATCATTTTCACTGCACCATACCCCTTATGTATCATTAAGCGGTGACATGGGAGGTTCTTTGGAGGAATGATCATACCTCATCAATCTTTGGGATGGGATGCTCATAGCCCATGTATACTGAGTAGTTATCTGTGAACCATACCTCCCCTACCAGTTTTCTAAGTAGTTTTGATGCCTTTAACAAACTACATTGCTTCCGGTCATTCAAATAAGGGGAGAATTTAATCTTGTGGTTCTCCATAAATTTTGGCTTATGATGATGCATGAGGGTGATTCTAGAGAGATCACCATTCCTAACATGATAGGGCCCACCTTCCTATCACTAGAGTATGCCCAACTATGGGTTGATTATTACCCTGTGGGGATGTAGAATGAACCAGTCCAGCATGTACAGAAACCCTTGACTATTTCCTATCCCAATCCTACTCCAACGACAACACCACACATTTTCCTCATCATGAGAGGTGTAACGAACACATCCTCTCCTTCCACCCCTTCAGTAACCAAGATGTACACACCTCCTGCTCCCATTCTCATGGTGAGAAGGCACTTGATCTTTCGTCAAAAGAGTCTGGTAGGGGTTTAATTAATACAAACCATTTTGGTGGGGAGCAATTTGGTCTACCCCCTCCTGTGGATAATACCCATGATCTTGATGGGGCGGGCACCATTCGAGCATCGAAAATCATCCTGAAGACCACAGTTAGTATTCCACCTCTGGCACCAGTGGTTGGGCCATCCGAAGGAAAAGAGGGTATTCTACCTTGGGTGACTATCCTTATGTCCCTTATTACTCCTATGATGATGCTTCCTACTTATACACATGTGCCAGTAGGGGAGGATCAAAGTGATGGTGCCGCGGAGAGACACCACGCAGTGCACAAAGAGGCATGGTGATAGTTATGTTCCCTCATAGTGGAGACACCCCTGGACAATTTCTCTGACTAGGGTGACAATTTTCAGGGAATATTTAGTGATCTAGGTTCCTGTGGATTTGATTATTAGCACCTTCACTTCCTTATTTACCAAATCGCCATTGCCCGAGAAGACCTCACCTCCTATGAGGAAAATCTAGACAGGTATAATTCATCTCATAACTAGGTTTCAACAATCAAATATATTTCATAAGAATTTGATCATCTGATAGCTAAGGAGGTTAAGACCTGTGATTTGGTGGTGGCTTGAGAGGAGGAGCTACAGGAGTGCGAAGCCCGCACATCCATGTCGAGGGAGAAACTAGCCTCTTCACACTCCAATTATGAAGTCGTCTAGAAGAAGGGGTGGGACCATAAAGCTATCCTGGAGCGAGTGCGTCCGATGGTCAAAGTCTAAAAGGAGGAAAGAACTTATTTGGAACATACCATCGACAGCCCATGGCAATCATTCACTATCCTTTTGGAAGGGGCGAACCGGGCCCTATTGTAGTTCTGTCCAAAGTTACAACATGCACTCTCCCCACTATTTTTTACTCTGGAGAGGCTTCAAATTGGGGATGTTCTTCCATTTTTGTCAAAACTAATGGAACAGATTTGGATTTAAAAAATTTCTTCTTCATCTCTTCTTGTAAACATAATTTCAATCACATGTTAATTTTAAACCATAACATGAAATAAATTAACTGAAATAATCAAATCAATCTGTAATTTTTTCCTGAGACAGGGGACTCAGTGAGCATAGTTTGAATACTTCTGAGGTTGAATGGAATACCTCATGAACTTTTAAATCTTTTTCATTATTACCCTAATTTTTGCCTAAGCCTACTTCGTATGGGCTTAGCGGTCACAAGTTGGCTTTTTCATAGGCTGCCCTATGTGAATTTTCAACTTAACAAGCTTTATGCCTCTTGATTTTTTATTGCTCAATGTTTTGTTGAGACCATACAAGGTGTAGGCCTCGCGAGCTGATACTCAAATTTTTTCCAATACGCCCTTTGTGGGTTTTCATCTTGGTGAGTTTCATACCTATTTCTATGAGTGATTTAAAGCCTCTCAAACAAGAATATCATTACGGATGTTTTAGGTCAAACATATTTGACCAAATGTGGTTGGGTGAGGGGCCCAATGAGGATTTTACTGATTGTGGATGCGTTAATACCTTTTATACATATATGGGGGAATTTTTCCCTCAAGTTTGAACAGCATGCAAGGCATTCCATGGGTCATAAGAGCCATATGGGCGTACAGAGGTAAGAAAAGCATCACCTAAGGAAGACTTGCCTTTGGTAGATGGGTAATGGGCCTCATTATGCAGAGATGATGAGGGAATGATATGTATTGTCGTACAAAGGTGTCCTTAAGTCAATGATTGTCCATTTCTGATGGTCGGGTAACTTCATAGAAGTTCTAATTATGAAGACCACCAGGGATGGATCAAATAAGGTCATGGAAACCCCCAGGGGTGGATTAAAAGGGACATAGTATCTGAAGGGTTTGGGGACATCCATATCAATCATTAATATGGATAGGAGACCACTCCTACACATATTTGATTTTTACGAAGGAGGGTTGGAGATTGATGTAGTTTAAAGTCATGCAGCTGGGTCATTATTTCAAAATGGAATGGATTTCCAAAGTTCTCAGGAATTTAACCAAAAATGTGCACTGTACTCATATGTGATTGTGTAAAGGTTTGTAAAATGTAGCTTAGAGAGTTTCTGAATCCCGGGATGGATACGAGGGCTTAGAGGCCAATAGATGTTCAGAAAGAAGCATTGCCTAAAGAAGAATTGCCTTTGGCAGATGGGCCGTTGGAAACAATATACAGAGCCACAAGGGGCATGGTATGAATATTCGATCAAAGGTTTCCTGAGTTAAATGGTTTTATTCCCTCTATAGTTGAGAAAATCTAGGGAATTTGGGATTCAAGACCACCAGGGGTGGTTTATGGGAGTTCAGTTCTTTCTGGTTATGGAGTTTGATTCATGAGGAGGGGGTGTCCGGACATGGGAGAGGAATTTGGGGTTAAGATATCCCAGTATTGGGTGAAGTCATCCCTCTCATATAGGTGTGAGATGATGATCCACGCAGGTATGACCTGTGCATTGAGGAATAGAGGGATGAATCCTTTCCTGACTGAACCTGTGAAGAGTTCATTCAAGACCATGCAGTTTAATGTCATGTGGAAAGGATGGTCTCCATGAATTTTAACATCATTTGGTAAGGATGAGGGGATTTTTTTTATATAAATTATTGTAACTGGGGACATTTTTGAATGTTTACGTACTTGGCCTTTGCAGTTTATCATCGTGCAGTGAAGATGCGCTTCATGCAGTTTATCATCCTATATCAAGGATGCAGTTCGTGCAGTTTATCATCATGCAGTAAGGATGCGCTCCATGTAGTTTATTGTGATGTGGTAAGGATACACTCTGTGGAGTTTATCATCATGTGGTAAGGGCATGCTTCGTGCAGTTTATCATCATGCTTTAAGGACGGTACTGCAAAGGTCACTCTTGATTAGAATGTAACCGAGTCTAAATTCCCTGAAATTTCCAATATTTGGAAGGTTGAAGATAGTGTAAATTGTGATTATAGGGCCACTTGGATCAAGAGAAATTATATGAGGGCCCGAGGGCCATTGAGAATACGAGGGTAGGAAGAGTATTACCTGAGGATGAATTTCCTTTGGTAGACGGACCAGGGGAAATCAATATATAGAGTCACTGAGGGAATGGTATGAATAGTCTTGTAAAGGTGTCCACAAGTTGATGAACTTCCATGTCTAATGTCCTTGGAGGTTTATGAAGATCCATGATTATCTAGGTCATAGATTCTAATGTATGGAAAGGGTATCTCTAGACATGTTGAAGATGTTAGGATGCAGTTGTCTTTGAATCTCAGGAAGTTCCTTGTGCTGATTTACCCTACGTATGGGGTACACTTTTATTCTGGGCAGTTTAACATCATGTGGTTAGGACGATCTGCTTTTTGTTTAACGATCATAGAGTTTGGATCAAAGTTGGTTGATGCTACGGTTACCTGTGGGATAATCGAATTAGGATGATTTGGTGTGCTCTGATTAGAAAGGGGGATGAAGGTGTAAACTATAATCCTAGGGTCTCTCGAATTAGGAGATGTGGTGCGGGGGGTCTGAGGTTGGTAAGCATAATGAGATTGGAAGAGTTTCTCCTGAGGAAGACTTGCCTTTGGTCGACATGCCAGGGGCGATCAATTTGCAGATCTATAGAGGGTGTGGTATGCATAGTCATGAAAAGGTGTCTGTAGGTCGGTGACCTTCCACTTCCAATAGCTATAAATGATTTTGAAGATCTGGGATCGCTTATGACATGGAGTCTGGAAGATGGGGATAGATGTGTTCGAGCATACAAGAAACATCTGTATTGAAATTGTCTTTTGGGTTAAAGCAGCACAACTTTGGCGTTGTGTTGTGGATGTAGACCGTCATAGAAACAATGGGTGGATATATAAGATAACCTGGTAAGGGGCACCCTTGCAAAATTTGGATGTGAAGGGGACAAAAATTTAAACCATTTCTCCATAAATATTTGGATCGGGATATGTGATATAGGGGCTCTGAGGCTGGTAAGCGTTTAGAGATAGGAGGAGTTTCCCATGACGAAGACTTGCCTTTGGTAAACGGGCTTGGGGTGATCAATATGCAGATTCTCTAAGGGCATGGTATGCATAGTCATGCAAAGGTGTTCGCAAGTCGATGTCCTTCCACTTCCGATAGCCATGGGTGATTATGAAGTTTCGCAATAATCAGGGTCATGGAGTTTGATGCATGGTAAGGATGCATTCAAATGTTCAAGGAGTTTTCTAGCCATGGTTTACCATGTATCTTGAGAAGATTATGAATTATACCCTGTATTTTATTGTCATGCGGTAAGGATGATTTCCGTGTAGTTTATCATTATGTGGTAAGGAAATGGAGCATTTTTAAATCTGTGTAGTTTAACGTCATGCGGTAAGGACATTATAGAACCAATGCGAAAGGGATTCCATGCAGTTTGATGTCATGTGGTAAGGATGGTGGTGAATCAACTGACAAAAAGGGTGTCGTGCAGTTTAATATCTTGTAGTAAGGATGATGGTGAATTGACGTGAAAATAGGGTGTCGTGCAGTTTAATGTCTTGTGGTAAAGATGTGATCTATGTGGTTTATTGTCATGCGGTAAGGACAAGGGGCATTTTTTCAGGGGTGGCTGGGCCAAGATACAGAAATCTCAGCGTCTCTATGTATCCTACAAGGGAAGTAATCAATATATACATATTTATCTAAGTATCACTCATCTATTGTTCATACGAGGGAACCATTCCATAATTCATAATACAACGCAAGTAATACTTATTATGAGAAATAATGAATGATTGGGGTTCCCGCCACGTGGCACAAAAAATGGTGTTTGAGAGGGATTTTTTGAAATGTGGTGGATGGACCTGGATACAGAAATCATGGCATCGATATGTATCTTGCAAGGGCAGGCATCAAGATGTATGTAGTTCTCTAAGTATCACTCATCTTTTTTTCATGCGAGGGAACCTTTCCATAATTCCTAATCCCACATAAGTAATACTCATTGTTAGAAACAAGGAATGATGGGGGTTCCCTCCATGTGGCGCGAACAATGGGGTTATAAAGTGTTTTTTAAGGTGGTGGATGGACTATGATGTAGGGTCCAGGTGTCACTATGTATCTTTCAAGGGAAAGTATCACGCCACACATAGTTCTCAATGCCCTTGTAATTCAAAGGGGCTTCCTATGAAAATCTGACTTATACGTAGGTGGGGGAAATTTTTTCATTGTTGTTGAGCTAGGATACATAAATCCTGGAATTGCTACGTATCCTTCGAGGGAATGAATCAAGACGTACATAGTTCTTTGAATGTGGAACAGTAGATGAAAAATGTTGAGAGATCAATCTTTTCTCAGGTGAAAACATTTCCACATTATGCAGTTTAAAGTCATTAAACTAGGACATCTTTCTCTTAGTTTAGGGTTATAGAGTTTTGATAGATGTGAAACAATTTATTTTTATGTCATAGGGATGAATTACCATGCAGTTTAACATCGTGCGGTAAGGACGAGGTGTATTTTTAATTTAACGTCCTGCAACTCGAATGATTTACTATGCAGTTTATTATCATGCAGTAAGGACATATTTCTATTAGTTTGGGGTCATAGAGCTCATAACTATAGTAATCGCTTCCAAATAGGGTTGCATTCTATGATTTTATAGCAAAATTGATGTGAATGAGACTGGGAGCCTCTAGCACACACCTCAAGGGGGAAAATCCTAGACAGCTTAAGGTCACAGTACCATGATTATTGGATCTTAGTTTTAGGTCATAGAGTTTGGACCAACACGACAAAGTTTATTGTCATGTCATAGGGACGAAGTACCATTAATTTTAACATCATGTGGTAAGGATGCTCTATTATGCAGTTTATTGTTGTTCAGTAAGGACATTCAAGGCTTGGCAGTTTAACATCCTGCAGCTTAGAAAAAAACTGCTTTTATGGTTACATGAAATATTTCTTCATAAATCTCCCGTTTGTAGGAGCGGTGGTGAGCTTCCCATCCATGGAGATATGGGAATATTATCCATTTAAGTAGACCATGTGTATGAAATATAGTCCCTCCCACTTTGGCTCCAACATTAGTTTCTTCTTTCCAGGTATCATCAGGGTCCGGAGGACCAATATTAATTCTCCTTCGTGGAAACATCGAAGAAGAACCTTTTTATTGAAGACTCATGCAATATGGTTCAGATATACTTCTAGGTGGTGAAAAGTGTGAAACCTCTTCTCATCTAGTCACTCCAATTCATCAATTCGCTTTTCTGCTTTCCCATCATCGGATAGTTGATCACAAATGGCAACTTGGAGTGACGACAATTGGAGTTCAATGGGAATAACTGCTTCCATTTGTATACTAATGAGTACGAGTAGCCTGGGTAGCGGTGAAATTTGTGGTTCGATAGGTCCAAAAGGCGTTGAAGAGTTTGTATGGACATGACTTCTTGTCTTTGTCCACCATTTTTTGGAGTATGTTAGATCAGGTCTTATTGAAGGCCTCTATCTGTCTGTTGGCCACTGCATGGTAGCGGGATGAACGATTGGTCTTGATACCATATTCTTGGTATAGTTTCTCCAATTATATAGAGAAAAATTTGGTGTTGTTGTCCATCAGTATTGTATTAGGGACACAAAATATAGTGATGATATTGTTTTTCAAGAACTAGACAATGATTCTTACCACTACTTCCTTAAGGGGTGCTTCTTCTGCCCATTTGGAAAAGAATTCGGTTGCTGTGAGTATATATTTGAATTGTTTGACTGTGGTGGGAGGATATGGTCCCACAATGTCCATTCCCTAGATGGTGAATTTCTAGGAATACTTAGCTTGGTGAAGTAGCTCTAGGGGCTGATGAATGAAGTTGGCATGAATTTGGTAGGAGTGACATTTTGCGGTAAAGTTCATGCAATCTCGTGCCAGGGTGGGTCAATAGTATCCAATACTTAGAATCTGATTAGAATGCATGGATCTTGATTTATGTTCTCCACACACTTCGGCATGCACTCCATTAATGAATGAAATAGTCTTTTATCCATCAATTCATCTGATAAGGACTCTGTCAAGGCCTCACTTTTAGAGGACCTTCTACTAGTTCGTGCTGCCATATAGGAAAAAATTGACTGCCCTTCTCAGTATTTTCTCTCTTCCCGCCCTATCCGATGGAAGTTCTCCCCTATAAAGGTAATTTGTAATCGGGGTCATCTAGCTGGTAGTATGAGCATATGGCTTAGGGATAATCCTAACTTCATCAATTTCTTCCTCTTTAGTTTGAACCAATGACAAGACCATTTGATGGTGATCAATGATGATAACTATTTCATCCCGGTCTGGGTCAGCTAGGGTTATGGTAGCATTGGCTAATGAATCTTCCTAGGAATTATGAGACTGGGGAACATAGGTCAATGTCTATTCTATGGGGAACTCCTCCATTAACCCTAAGACATGGTCGAACAGGGGGATCAACTCCTCCTTCTTAATAGCATAGTCACAATTGACTTGCTTGATGACTAGTTTCAAGTTGCCTATTACTTTAAGGTGATGCACTTGCGCCTAGAGTGCAAGCTCTATACCTACAATGAGGGCCTAGTATTCCACCTCATTGTTTGTGTACCCTTCAAATAAGAGGAAGGAATATGTAAAAACATCTTGCTCTGGGGATATGAGTATGATTCTTAGCCCCACCTTGTTAAACTTGCATTCTTCCATTATTTTACCCATCGGGCTTCTGGGTGCACTATCAAAGTACATTTTCCATGTTCGGGAATCCTTTTTCACAAATAAGACATCTTCATCGGGGAGTTCGACGTCTGATGAGGCAGTCTCTGTCGAGGGATTCTTAGCTAGAAAATATTCCAATGCTTGTCCCTTGATAGCTTTCTGAGGCACAAACTAGATGTCAAACTGTTGCAGGAAGACTACCCATCTGGATAGGCATTCGGTCAGCATTGGATGGATTAGAATGTACTTCAGAAGATTAATGCGCGAGATCAGATAGACTTTCTGATGCTGTAGATAATGTCACAACTTCTGGACCGCGAAGACCAGAGCCAAACAAATATTCTCGATATTTGAACATTGGGTCTCATCATCAATCATGGTTTAGATGAGATAATAAAGGATGTTTTCACTACTGACATCATTCTTCTGTGCGAAGAGGGATCCTAGTGACCTCTCTAAGGTCGTCACGTATAGGATAAGTGGCCTTCCTTCAACCAACAACATGAGAACTGGTAGACTCAAGAGGTACTACATGAGGCTTTCAAATGCCTCTTGGAGATCATCTGTCCATTGGTAACTAACTCCTTTCTTTATCAACCTAGTAAAGGGAAGACATTTTCTTATGAGGTTGGCTATAAAATGCCTAATATTGGCCAAGCGTCCTTGGAGTTCTCTTAGCTCATTGAGGTTTCAAGGAGGTAGAAAACCAAGGATATCCTTTATCTTCTCAGGGTAGATTTCGATGCCATGATGGCATAAGATGAAGCTGAGAAATTTCCCTGAAGTAATCCCGAAGGCGCATTTTAAGGGGTTTATCTTCAGGTTGTGTTGCTGGAGTTTTCTAAAGATGATTTCAAGGTCTAACAGGTGATATGAGAAATTTTGTGATTTGGAAACCAATTTATCAACATAAAATTTGACGAACTTTCCCATGAATGGGTTGAAAATTCAATGCATGGCACGTTGATATGTGGTGCTAGCGTTTTTAGACCAAATGGCATAACCATGTAGAAAAATAATCCCTGGGGGCCCCGAAGGTAGTGTATTCTTTATCTTCTCAGGCCATTATGATTTTATTATTTCTCAAATAAACATCCACGAAGGGGAGAGCCTCATATCCAGCTATCACATAGATCAATAGTTCGGTGATTGGGACAGGGAAATTGTCTTTTAGGTAGTACCGATTGAGATCTCTAAAATCGATGCACATTCAGATCTGTTCATTCTTATTTTTTATAGGGACTATATTGGAAGACTAGATGGGATACTGGACCTCCCGAATGATGTCTTATTTGATGGGCTTGTCGACTTCAGACTCTATCTTGGCCACATGTGTGGGGTGTGTTCTTCTGGTGGCTTTCTTATGGCCTCGATGATCTTCTAGAAGTCCTAGGCAGTGTGTCTCTAACTCAGGATTGAGTCCTGAAATTTTTGTGTAATTCTAGGTAAAAAAATCTTGATGCTACCTTAAGAAGGAGGTATATGCCTCTTATTCATCAGAAGACATGGCTACACTAATGAGAGTGGGTCTCAGGTCTTCTTCGGTACCCATGTTTATTTTCTTGAGTTCATCAACAGTGGTAGAGATACTCTCTTCGAATGCTGGAGAGGAATCTCTAAGATCCTATTCCTCTTCTTCCCCCAAAATACTCCTCCTCTTTCCCATATAACAGGGAGAGATATCTTGATGTGGGCTCTCTAGATCTCAGAGGCAAGATGTTTCATGGGCGCTCTGTGGCGGAAGCAACTTCCTCTAACTCAATTGGTTGTGAGAAAACCTCCAGAGTGGGAGAACCATTAGGGTGAAAAGTGTCTTGTCCTTCCACTTTAGAGAGTGTGGTAGGGATATCTTGAGATTCCAAGGATGGGGTTTTGGCACCCTTGCTCAAGCATTCTTCCTCAGATTGAGGGTCAGCAGTTGATTCTGTGTTGTCATACTCGACTTTCACGAATGAGATCATGAGAAAAAATTAATAAGCATCCAGACATAGATCCCTACTCTCAACATGGTTGATGGGAATCATGTAATCTTCACTGAGCTTCTTTAGGGTGTCATTAGGAACCATTTCCATACCATTTGGGGTGGGGACCCAATCAATTCCATCAATTATAGATGTCTTCCCCTTTTTCTCGTAAAATCCAGCATCAATGTAATGCGACTCGGAGAACTTAAAAGGGACCTTATCAGTGTGCAATATACCACCTTGTCCATTGACACAATATTTGATACACTGGTGGTAGGAGGAAGAAATTTCTATGTGTGGATGCAGCCATGGCCTTCCTAACTGAGTGTTGAATTTTGTGTTTTTTCGAACAACCAGAAACTCTGAGTGGGCCACAAGGTCTCCAAAATGGGTTTTGATCTTGATTTGTCCCACTGGATTTTGTTCTTTCTTGTCATAACCCAAGATATTTGTGGCCGAGGGTGTCAGATTGACCTCATTGTATCCCAACCTAAGAAGTGTTCACAGTGGGAGAAGGTTGAATTCAGAGCCATTTTTTATGAGGACTTTTCAGACTTTAACATCATTCCGCATGCCATACACATATAAAGGATTGACGCATCCTTGCATGGTGGAATCTTCATCTTGATCGGTGAAAGAAATCACTATATTAAATTCAACTGAGTAGGGATTATATGAGTGCCTCCTTGTGGTCTTCTAACAAACTTAGGGCATCCAGGACTGATATATGGGCTGGTACTGAGGCCAGCTATTTTAGGATATCATTCTTTTCCTCCAGAGGCTGGTGTTTCTCCATTTGTGGGAGCACTTTAATAGGAACTTTAGGGGATGGAGCATAATATGAGTAGGGACTGATCGTAGGGGAAAGAGTTTATGGTGCTCTTGCATTCTGGGGACTTGACCTGGTCGGTTTACTTGTGCACCCTGGGTGGATAGACACTTGTTCCTCCTATGATGGGTACTGTAGAATAATGGGGCCAGAGTGGCTGGTCATGGAGGTAGGATAATATTATTTCTCCTTCTGGGTCCATTGAAGGGCTCTCCGGCGAGTTTCTGCAATATTGATGGTTGAAGATGGGGTATAACCGTAGGGTTGGTTTTGGCCACAGCTATGTCTACCTTGGTATCCTCCACTTCTGTGAATCCTCCTTCCGGTCCCCTGATTTTGTGTCAGGAACTCAGTTTCATAACCATATTCTTCATTAGAGAATGGTTCAATTAAATGGATGAAGATGATGGAACTTAATATTAGTTCCTCATTTGAGGAAAAATTATCATGGTTGGATGCCTCTGATGGTTCCATTTGGTAGGTTTGTTCCCATTGTGTCAAGTCCGGGGGCATGAAATCTGAAAGTGTCAAGGCTAGATTTGGCCCTGTCATAGACTTCTCCTCTTGTACATGTTTATTCCCTCTCTAATTATTCCTGGATGACTGGATTTTGGAGGGTTGTGAGGCAGGGGATGGAGGTTGTGTTACATTAGGAGCTGTTGGCGGCACAACTAGTTGCTGCAATTGTGCTCAGAGTATGCCATGAGCTTAGTTGACCATATTCTGAGTCATCCAACCATAAAATTTCTGCACCCTTTATGTAATAACTTTCTGCCACTCCTCCCCCTCATCTGGGTCGGTGGCAATAAACATATGCTATGTGTGCTAGGGGAGGTCCTATCTTGACCTGCCCCGAGTCCACCATCCTATATAGGAGGTCTTTGAAGATGAAGCATTTTGGAATATTGTGTCCCAACATTCGATAGTAGGGACAATAATTCGGTCAATTGTTGAAGTCGACTTCTTCAGGCTTTCTTGGCTCTAGTAAGTGGAGCAAGTTGTAATTCATGGCGGCTATTAAATAGCCACTGACTTGGTCCTCTTAGAACGAGTAAAATCTATCCCTTCATTCCTCAAATTGGTTTCGCCTAGGTCCTCTTTGATCGTCTTGCTAGGGCGGAGGTGGTCGTTGATACACAAGAGGCCCTTTAGTGATCTGGCAGAGGCATAAGCGGTGGAGCAGGTGCAGGGGCTATCTTGAACATGATAGAGGATACATCATCTCTACCTGCTCTCTTTTCAGGATCCTGTGAGGATATTCGAGACTTGAGGTTAGTTCGCTGCAATGAGTATTCAATTCTCTAGGAAATATCAGCGAAATCCCGGAATCCAGTGGTGCGGTTTACTAGTATGAGTGGTGTTCACGGCTCATCTCAGAGGTTGTCAATTCATATAGTAAGCATCTCATCCTAGGGCAACGGAATGTTCAGAGAGTAGGTCAGATCCTTCCATCTGGTGATGAAGTCTGAGACCCTCTCGTTCTCTCTCTATTTTCAATTCATGAGGTTGCTAACCATCATATTGGGAAACGTTGAGCTGATGTGGAATAGAAATTGCTACTAAAGATCCTCCCATACTTTTATTTACTAATATGGAAAACTTGTATACCAGACAAAGGTCGAACCTTGTAAGGTTCACATGAAGCATCTGAGATTCACTACTTCTTGTTGTTCCGAAGTTCCCATCATAGGGTCACAATAAGATGTGTAGTGCATCAAATGATATTCTGGGTTGCTTGATCCATTGAATATAGGGAATAAATGGCTCCCAAAATTTGGTGGAGGTGGAATTTTGCTCACCTAGTATGGGTAAGGCTTTTTCTCTGGCTGTATCAGAGCGCATTGAACATCTATTTCTTACAATTGAGCTATCAGTGATTTGATGGTGTTGGAGAGACCCTGGTTTACATCCTGTTGGTCATGAACTCTAATGGGTATAGCCCGGGGTACTACTTGAGGTGTTGGATCGGCTGGTACCTAAGGCGCATATGCCATTAGGGGTACCTTCATAGGATTTAGATGTACTCAGTCTGGTTTCTTTCTGAATGGAGGGAAGTCTTGGTATTCTTCTAAATCCAAGTTCAGGTAGTTGGACAGGCCAGATGTCGCACTAGGCGGGGGCCCTGACCTTGTTTCATTAGCCAGGGAAAACCATTATTGTTGTTGTTTACTTGTTGGAAGTGTGTGATGTGACTCATCTTGGGGAACATATTTGGAAGGATTTTTCCTCTGGAGTATCTCAACATTAATCTACCATAATTCCTTCATTTCCTCCTCCTTCCAAGAAAAAATCTCTTTATGTTTGATAGGATCATTTTTGTTGAGAGAAGGAGTCAATTTAAAGAGAACCTGGCCTTTGTTCCCATCTTTTTTGGCAACTCATGGGGGAAGTGGAAGAGGATTTGTTGGATTGGCCATGTTCAAGGAATCCCTCTAGTTTCGGGTGTGAATGCCTATTGGATCATCATGAATCATAACCTGAATAAAACCATATTCTCCTGATTCATCAAGATTTTCATCGTCTTCGGTGTCATTCATGGGGTTAACATCTACGATATTGACATATGTGTAATATAGGGTAGAGGAGGTGTCATCTTCCAAGTAGGAAGTAGACCTTCCACGCCTCATACTTGTTTTCCCCCTTCTATCCTGGGATTGTCTTCAGGTCTCTTGATAAAGGGTGATGCTGAAGGATCCTTAGTGCGGCCTTATGGCATGCGTTCCTCTTTGAGGGGATGATGTTTCAAATCACGGGACATGACAAGAACCTACTCTTCTAACTATCCTCCCCAAACGAGAGAATAATGATTATCATGGGGGAGGTTGTTGTTGAGGTAAAAATTCCCCCAGCCCTGGGGTCTGGGGTTGGCTTTGTTCCTTGGGAGCTGCGCCTCTTCCCATTTTTGTTGGTCTTATAAGAGAATTTGTTGTTAATAATTCCCCCAGCCCTATAGGTTAGGGTTGGTCCCATATTGCAGAAGCTACAACTGATATCGCTTCCTGCCTGATCTCGTGTTCTCCCATTCAGGGGTGATCTAGAACTGGTGCTGAGTTCACCTGTGAATTCATTCCCTCTGGGGAGGAAATCACTGATCACCGATTGGATTTTCTTAGGTGAGAAGCCTAACCAAATGTTTTTGGTAGCCTGATTTAGTAGTTTGTGAATGGATATCTCTCATTGAGCCTGACAATTTTGAGACTTACTCAAGGCTTGTTTCTATCAGGTGTGTCCCATTCCCAGAATAGGGACTTCATTTGATTGTCATATTTAAATGATGGAATTGCAAGACCTTATGCCGAACGGATTTTTCTGGATGGGAAGTGGAGTGAAATGCAGAGCCCCATGTTCTCCCCATACACAGATATGAACTACTATCAGAGTGTCGTCAATAATGTGATGTAATTTGTGTAGTTCACAGAGGAAGGTTAACTCAAGGTCTCTTTTGCACCTCTCTTATCGTGGTCATCACACCAAAGGAATGGATTCTATGTCAATGTGAATTAGGAGCTCTTCTATTGTCTTGACATGATCCACATAACCTTTATATGCTAGGATGTTTAATTTCAACCAGTGAAGGGTTGTCCAGATATTGGAGCGGATGTCATCTATGCTTCCTTATGACAACTATCTTAGTATGCCGAATTGAGAGGTGGTCGTGGGATATAACATTACTGGTATATCATCCCTAGCCAATTATTTCCTAAGGTTCTATACATCAGCATGTGCCTCCTCTAGAGATTTCTCTACTTGATCATCCTAGATGAGACGCTCCTTGACAGTATGATCAGAGGTAGCGAGGCTGGTTGGGATTGAATTGTTATGTGGGTGGCTACAAGGTGGCTCAGAGGATGAACATGGTCATGTACCATCTCTTGATAGAATACGGATTTCATTGATAGTTGACTGGGAATATGAAATTCTTGATTCTCTCCTTCTGAGTGCCTCAGCATAGGAGGGATTTTCTGTACTTGATTCGGTAAGGGGAGGAACTTCTTGTTGATATGATATGTCACCACGGGGAGGACCTCCATAGTTGGTGCTGCAGTGGCGGGTAATACCATCGTAGCTTGAATTTTGACTGCCAAAAATTATTCCGTAGTGCATACCCTAGGTAGGACCTTCAGATTGGACTGCAGTAAAGGGAGTACCTTCTTTCTATTCAAGTCCATTGTAGGGATGACCTTCACAATGGTGGCCATGATGGAGAGGACTACCATCGTAGCTACCATGATGGAGAGGAATATTATCACAGCTATCACAGGGAGAATATCTATGGGGAACACCCTGGGGAGGGCCTTCAAAATATACCACGATGAAGCAAGGGGCCTTCTCATTACTCGACGTCTCTATGGGGAGGACCTCTTCTACTACAGTGGCGAGGAATACCACCATAATCTGATGCCTGGCTGCGTGAAATATTGTTGCAACGTAACCCATTGGGTGGACCTTTAGGGTAGGCCATGATAGGGGGGGACCTTCTTGTCATGATGAGATGTCACTATAGGGAGGACCTCCACAGTTGTGACTATGACAGCGAGGACTACCAACATAATGTGTGGTCCCATTGCACGGAGAGTTTTTGCAGCATATACCATGGGGAAGACCATTGGGGAAGACTGTAGGAAGTGGAGGACCTTCTTACTACTCGATCTTCTAGTCATGTGAAGGGATTCCATGAATTGCATCAAAACAGGAACTCTCATGATCGATTGTTATATTCCCATGAGGGAGGCCCTCATGGGTGCTCTGGGGAGGACCTTCAGAGTCGCTGGTAATGACATTGCGGGGAGTACCTTTGCCACTACTACTACAGCTTCTATAGTATGGTAATTGGTTGGCAGTATTTTGGGCCTTTGAGACATGTTTGGCGGCGTTGAGAACCCCAACTTCCAGTATAGTGGAGTCATGGACCCAATCTTTATTTTCTGGCTGCCTTTGTCCCATTTGGGGTGCCCTCTTGTGGGAAGCATGGACCGTTTTCTATTGATAACGATCGTCACCTTTGGGTCCCTATCTAATTGGGTCTTGTGATGCTGTCAGAATACGCCAACGAACATCTTGAGTTTTGGTAGAGATATATGCATGCCATGAAGCATCGACCATGATGGATGGGTGTCCCCCAATTGGAAAGAGTGAGTATACTCGATCCGGTTACCCTTGTATCCCAGGATATAACTGAAATCCCTCTTGGGAAGAAGCAGGGATTCATATCTACTCCAAGGTGGTTATATCGTCTCTTAGATGAGTCACCTCAATTGGGGAGCTGGGCTCACGGGCTCAAGTCCTTGTTGTTGCCACCAATGCAATTACATTATGGAAAGTATGTAAGATATGATTTGGGATTGGTACCTTCTCCTTCATCATTTCTAGGATATGTAGATAGACACCCTTGGTTGGAATGGGTATGAGGGCCCATTCCACTTTCAGATTAGTAATGTACTACTCCAATCCTCTAATGTTCAGTGGATACTGACGATTCTCCTGTGTCAGGGCTGGTGAACAAGCCTTCCCCTGTACTGGGATATGCCAGCTTACCTCTTGGTTTTCCACCACATTGGGATGAAATAATTTACATGTATCAACAGGGAGATGGCCCTGCATATGTTGGTGTCCTACCATATATAGTTGGTGGCCTCTGTTGGTAGGGAGACACACCTGCCTGTTGATCACCACCATTTCGAGATGGCGGGTGTCAGGAGAATCTGCGAGGAGCTGGTCCTACATGCATTGGATTTCCACCATGTCTGGTTGGTGGGCTTCATGATCCTAGGAAAGGATAGGGACATGTCAGGTAGGTGACATCCTGTATGGGAGACGAGCTTGACGAGGCTTGGTGGGGATGCACGCCTGCTCATATTTTTCCTCCATGTCAACACGGCGGGCTTTGGAAGAGCAGACAGGTGCATGGAACTACCCATGGTATGTCTTTGTGTCTGAGTAGTGGATTTCTTCCTCAAGAATGAGGGTGATGATTTGTTTCTGGTTGTATGTTTGTCGCCCTAGGTGGGCGGTCCAAGGGGCCAGAGCTCAGAAAGCGTGGGCGTCGATCCTCAGGGTGTTATCCTCTTCAGGGTGAGGATACGAGGTCGAGACAAAGTTGCAGTGATGTCTTCCAACGGGGGACTTGTAGTGGAACCCCCTTTTGATGGGGATGAATTCATCATCATCGACCTCATCTAACTCCCAAAGATAAGGGAGGTATTCATTGTCTCATTCTGAGGACAGACTCTCGAAATGGTTCAAGATGACTATAGGGGCCGTCTGGATCATCTCCCTCGGTCGCTGTTGGGTAGCTGGACGATGGGACTTAGCTGATTGGAGGGTGTATATAGCCACCTCCACAGTCAGGAGAGCACTGTTTAGGTGGTACTCTCGGATCAATGTTCCTGAGATCCAATGTTGAAGATGCTGGGTGGGAGATGGGGTCCTCTGCCAATTGAGAGGCCCGATCTACATGTTGATCATTGTGTGTGTCTGTGAATTCTTTTGCGACACCATTGTATTGAAGGAAGCTCTGTTGCGACCCTGTAAAACATTTGGAAAATAAAAACAGAAAATCCTATCAATATAGCATCTCATAATTCCATGTGTAATTAATGACCTTTTTTGGATCTCCTTTTGAGAAAAAAAGGGGGCACAAAGTGGGATTATTTCACCACCTTTGTTGAAGGCTCATAGATAGGTTAATTTTTGTTTTGGTTGAAGAATGGAAAAAATGGTCCTTTGGATATTAATCACGCATTTATTGTTATGGAGAGTTTCATATTACAGTAAATCTGTCACACTGGTTAAAGATTCACATCGGGTTCACCAGTTTTTTTTGCTGCAAGGGGACATGATTGGTTCCCGTGTCTAATTAAAGGGAGTCAATGATGTTTAATCATTTATACTAGGTTCCCAATCTTCGTGGCTTCTCCTGGTCTCTAATGGGTTTATTCGTGGAGTCAGAAATTCCCAACAGTTCTTGTATCCAACGATCCATGGACCTGCTTTCCAAAGGTAGGCGCTCGTTGGATGATATGGCCAATGACACTTAATAACTCTCATTGGTCGAGAGGATGAGAAGTTAAGATCATATCACCCTTTTGGGGGTAATTATTACCTATTTCAGGTCTCTTTTATAGATTTAAGATGTGTTTATATGTTTGTGAATATTTGGTTTATCTGCAAGCATAGTATCTATAGATAAACCTGGGTTGCAAGTCACAGGTATACATAGGGATTCAGAACCATCTACATCTGAGGTTTACCATCCATCATTGGATTAGCGATTCTAGGTATGTTTTAATTTTTTCAAATAGCACTGGTCTCAAGCCTTATAATTGGGCGCTCTAGAGTTTATTGTCATCCAGGGGGGACAGAGAGTGACTTGAGTGTCTGGATTGAACCCGTAATACGGGCCTCCTATGTATCCTTGTGAGAGGAATTAGAATCCACGTAGTTTGGTGCCACATAACTGGACACATAACCTTTTAAGGTCATGTGATAAGGACCCAACTGTATATTTTAACGTCATGTGGCAATGACGTCTAAGAGACAGGTTCTTAATGAAGGTTGGTGCGAGACTTACGCCAAAGAAGCCTAGAAGACCTGAGGGAAATGATTTCCTAGGCCTGGGTATGGTCCTGTTAGGGGCATGAGGACACAGTCTGATAAGGATAAATAGGTATCAGACTTGGATGTTGGGCATGCACCTCAAGGAGGTTTCCTATGTATCTCAGTTGGTTGGGAATCAACGTGTACGTAGTTCTGGAAGATCAGGTCTTACACGTGATATTTTCCTAACAAGGGCATGATTGGAAGCCCATATTGGGGTAAAGTTGAGACTTACATGTGTTTGGTGGCCTGAGTTGGGATTGAACCTTAGGAAGGTGTCCTACATACACCCTACTTAAGGGATAGGGATAAAACCCTCATAGTTCATTCTTACGTCATTTTTGTACAGACGTCGTGACCATCACAAATATCTAATCCCACATTAGTCATGCTCGGTGAGAGAAGCAAGATAATGTGAATGATTCGACAAGCCACACACATTTTCCTTACTAAGGATAGATGTAGAAGACAACGGAAGAGGTAGGGGGCCAAGACCGCGAGACTTTTATTCCCCCAGATATCGAGGAGGGAACGAAGGTAGAAGTTGCATCGGCAGAGGTCGTGGTACAGCAGGGGAGGGAACAGAGAAATGAACCTTCCTGGATGAAAGGGGAAAGGCTATTTTCATCCAGTGAGGATGCTGTGGGGATTACTACAAGAGGGATTCCCTGTTACTCTCTTTAGGGGAGGGGAGAAGTGCTCACCGCTGGCACTCATTGAATGGAAAATCAAGTAGGATCCATCAATCCTGAAGAGTGGAGAGGCACAAAGGGGCTCCTAGACTCGGACTCTAGACTACCGTGGGAATGTGAACCCATGAATTCCCCATATATCGTTTCAAGAGATGGGGTAACCCCTTTGTCTCCACCTACCGTGGGTATGTGAACTCAAGAAGGTGAGCTAATGCGCCTGAAGGTTTCAGCATGCCAGTTTGGTGGCTTTGGGAAAGGCCTTGGCTTGGTGCCTATGGATAGGTTATTGAAAGGATTCTAGAGGATTAGACTGAATTGGAAGGGCCTTATCTCACTTGGGGGATGGAAACACCGAAGGCATTGGTGGACCACATAGACATATGAGGAGTGGTTCCCTTCACATAGGTAAGTGCTATTTAGATGGAGTAGTCGTCTGTGTACCAACATGGTACACGGACTGAGGGGCACCCCACGTACCGGAGTGGTACACGACTTCGGGCTTAGTCTGCATACCAAATTGGTACATGACACTGGATTCCGCTCAAGCAGCGGAGGCCAGGGGTAGTGTCAGTCAGGGATTCACCCGTGTTGGAGGGTGAAACACGGTGTGATTGATTAAAGAAGGGAGATATGCTCCCTAGTTTAATGGGAGTGCATCTACGTAGGGTTCGTGGTTCACGGTTCACCAATTTTAGGTTCGCGGTTTACCAATTTATTTATGTGTTCTTCAATTCTTAATAATTTGTCCTCAGTTTATAATTATTGCTGGTTTGAAAATCTGAACGTCATGGTACGTGAAATCCTAAGCTCTCAAAATCCTTTTACTTCTCAAAAAACTTGACGCCTTCTTTCAAAAAATCCGATCTCCAAGAATCAGATCTTTAAAAAAGAAAATCCCTTTCTTCTCCCACTTTAAATCCTTTTATATAGGGGGTTGTATCTATGGTCATGCGACACCTTTTGTGGAGGACCATGATAGAAAACCCGACCTACGAATGACTTAGACATCCTAAGGTTCGTGAGTTATATTGAAAGAACCTCACCCACAAACAAACTCGGTCACGGGGGTGCCTCACAGCCGCTTAGGGCTCCGTCTCTATTTTGAGAATGATGCAGTTTGCGGTGGGGGGTTAGTCCACCTGGTTCACGGTTGGCGTGGTTCACGACTGTGGTTCGGTCTGGCCTCACTCGATAACCACTTGGTTCGTGCCTTTGTAGGGGATCCACCTCCATTTTGGGAACGACAACGTCTGCGGGCAGGCGGTTCACCGAACTGGCTGCGTACCACTGATGATGAACTGGTACGTGGACTGGTTATGTTCCTTACAATTTATTCTGAACATTATTCATATTTTTCCCAAATTATTGATGAAGATTGGGTAGATTCTTCCACTGATTTTTAGAGAATATTTTTTCTTCCCTTCTGCATATTTTTCCAGATCCTACACATACACAATTTATTTTGATATCGTGCATGTATTTTTGAATTCTTCACTACTAAATGTTTTTTTAATATAAATAGTTAACAATGTATTTCATTAACATGTATGAAATAATTATATCATCTTATAGTTTCCATTACATAACATCCATTTTGTTGGTAATAATTTTCAAATTATTTTAAATTATATGTTTAATGAAATTTACATATTATGAGGACCAATTATTTGTATCTATTTATAATAAGGATTTTTGTATTATTCTATTTTACATCAAAAATTAATTATAAATTTTATATAGATTTTTTTTATTTTCAAATAAATTTATTTAGTTATATAGTTCTCTATTTTGACATTTTTTATCTTAGTAATACACATTTCATTGATGCTCTAATTTTTTCTTATGGGGTAAATTGGTTTTGGAGTAATTCCATAAGTATAGTAATTTTCATATAATTATTTCTTGACAATAAAGGACACTTTTTAATAGAGATTCATAATAATGAATTTTATATGGAAATTTTTTAATATATATTATCATAATGATTTTTTTATTATATTCAAAGGATATATCTCTAATGAATTAATGTTTCATGTTTCACCCTATATTATTCTATTATTATGATATTATTTTTAGTGATCATGTTTTTGAATCGAGTGATTTAGTTCATGATGTTATTTTTTACACTTCATATGTTTTAAGAAACATATATTATTTCAATGGGTTCATTATGAAAATTGAATGATTTTCAATTTGGATGTTATATGAAAACCATTTTATTTAAATGGGTTCTTTATTTGATTATTTAAAAATTCAGGAAATACATTTTACTTCTATGGGGTATTAGGCCACATGATTATTATTTTAATCTACCATATAAATTTATGGATTATGAGATGAGTGAGACCTATATCTCCCTCCATTATTTTGGGTAACATATTATATTTAATAGGATTAAAATTTCTTATGAATGGGATAGTACAAATTTGGGTTTATAAAGGGAGATTGTGATGGATTATATCAACACACATAGCTTTTCAATTGAATATATCGGAGGGTACCCAGGAACAAAAATGTTATGAAATAATGTGCTTATGATTATTCCACAAATATTTCTAGGTTCATTGGATCATGTTATAAAACTAATGTTTAATTTCTCTATTCTTATTTCAAATTATTATAGATTTAGGATTTTATTCTTATGGTTAGAAATTCATGATTTATGCTATTCTAAATATTTTTTTTACTTATTCATGGTTTTACATAGGGAAATGATCAAACCATCGTGGCCTTTGATATGTTAACCCTTACAAAGAATCTGAGCTCACCCCTTTCATTATTTTATAATCCTAAGGTTATAAATATGATTATATCCAATGAGAATATTTTAAAGGTTATATAGGAAATTTAGTAATGAGAAATTTTTAAAAGTATAGTGAAATAAGATGTTTATGTCAAAAATCTACATGCACTAAAAATTTCCACCATTGAGTTATGTGAATGTTATGAGTTTTAATATAAAAATAATCATGTTCATGTGTTATTTTTATTTTTTTGGATTTGGTCACAATATATCTTTAGTTATTGAGTAACCCTTATAAATTATAATAACCTTTATTAGCTCTTATACATAAACCATTACATATTAGAGTAACACAATGTAACCCATATATAACTGAGTAACATTGATTAACACAATCTTCTCAGCACCAAACATCTCTAATCTTCTAATAAACTCATCTATTAAACATTAAAAATAATTTTTCATTCTATCAATAACACCAAATCCTTTCAATGAACTTTAACTATAATTAGACACCATGTAACACATCAGTTTTAAATATATATATATATATATATATATTGAAAGAAAAATGAAACACAAGAACTATATCCTCATCCTGTATTACTCATGTTATATTTTTATTCATATAACCTCGAAATATTCCCCACAGTTCCCAAAAACAACTCAAATGTCACATGTACACCTCATATCAATGTCTTCTTCATTTATGGTTCAAAATTCTTCAAACTATGATTATAAATAATTTTCAATTAGTTTACATAAATTTTTTGAGTAATTGTTAAATCCAAAATTATTATATTATACATTATTTTCCCTCTATATATTGAAATTTATCTCAAATTTTTTCCATTTACATATTTAAAACAATTAAAATTATTGTTGAAATATATATATATATTTTTATTTTTTAAAATAAAAATTTGTTAACTACAAACATCACTATTCTTTTATAATAATTCATTTTTACCTTATATCTATAAATCCATGAACTTTTATACACATTTATGGATGAAAATTTTGACTAAATCAATCATCATTATTTTTATAAACATTAATAGTTTTTTTCATTTCCTTTAATTTCACTTATTGTTTTCATAGTTATCTCAATGGTATACCATATTTATTTTCATATTATTTCCTTCTTCTAGTAATATTTTTCATATAATGTCATGTTCCCTTTACTTATCATTAAAATTACCTTATATAGTCTCTTACAATATCTTTTCCTGAGTAAGAAATAATTTCAAATCCTTAATTTCCATTAAAAAATTAATTACTTTTCTTTATGAAGATATTCAATGTTATTTGAAATTATTTGTTATTTACACTAATTATTGATTAAATTATTAGACATTGTGATTATTTAATGTCACTAATTCAATTATAACTCTAAAAAATAGATGTTTTAGTATTTCAACTCTTTTTATTGATATCATCATCATCACTAGTGAATTATACATTATTATCATTAATAATTTGTATATTTTATCCATATTCACTTGATAATTGATGTTTATCATGATAATTAGTACATACATATTATTAAATGTTAGAAAATTAGAATTAATATTTCTAATACTAATACATTTGAAGACATTTAGTGGAATCGTACTATAATAGACTCAGGTTTTATTATGTATTTTCAATTGAAAAAGTAAACTATGTTTGATAGTATGTAATACATATAATAATGTAATAAATTAAACCAAGACATATTTTATAGAGATAATATATTAAAATTAATTATAAAAAATAATTTATTGTCATAATAAAACTTATATGAACATTAAAAAAATTACAAGAGGGTGAAAACTATATGAAAATAAAAATATCTTGAACAATAAATCCTTATCCACCCAGTTTCCATTGAAGATCATACTAATGATTATAAAAATGAAATGAATAAAAAAATTAAAATAAAATTCATTTTTTAGAATGAATAAGTTAAAATGGATGAAATATTCTATAAATATATGTATGTCTACATATAGGAATACAATATGACTATACTGTATATAGTCATTGGAAATACGATAATTGGGTATATAGTAATTTAATATATGGTTATTGAATATATTAGTATAAAATATGTAAATTTATGTAGTGTAATTTATTTTAAAAAATTAAAATTAATATAAATAATAAAAAACAAATAATCCATGAATTAATTAAAAATATTAAATTAATTTTTTTTATTTTAAAATTTTGTTTTTCAATACAAATTAGTATTAATATTATTTTTCAAATTTTTACCAACTGTTATTTATTAAATTTAAATATAATAATAATAAAATGAGATTGAAAAAATTGACTTTTTAGAAGATAAATAAATCTAATGGGATGTGGTTTAAATTGCTTAATGTGAAAAGGGATATTTTTTATAAACAATATTGGTCTTTCTGTTATATATTATTATATTAATAAATTTAATTGATCACTATTTAAGAAAGTCTATAATAAAATTTAGTTTCTAAATGTGGAAAATATATATTTGCAATCATTTAAATTCTAATTTTAATAATATAATATTTTTAAAACCTAAATTTTCAAAAAAAAATATTTTCAATAAAATAGATTTTTGGTAGATTCTTTATTTTCATTTGAAGGAAAATTTTCTCATATTTTGAATTTAATTTTCATTTAATGGGGATGAAATTTATAATATTCACTGCAATATAGGTAATAAATTCAATTTCATTTCTTGATAAAAAAATATTTTAATAGGGTAATTAAGTCATAAAATAATTAAACTATAACGAAAATAATAAATAATATATGTTTAAATTTATGTATTAAACCTATAAATGTAAAAAAATTAATAATGTAAGTGATCATTATAATCCATTTTATTTTATAAATTATAGGTATAATTTTTATTTAAAAATTGTATTTCCTAGTCATTAAGCAATGAGAAAGCACAAAAATTCCAATTAAACTCACATAAAAGTGACCACTACACCACCCCCTCAAAACAAGACAAATACTTATATTATAACATTAGTCCTCAAAGAAATCACTACTAAATAATTTATAGATTTTAGGTTGCTTCTTGTCCCATGAAGGAGGACTCTGTCTATAATTCTATAGATATACTTTTCCAAATGGAGAAAATTAATTAATGTAACTAGATTCTCTCCTCATTTTTCAATAACATTAAAATTTTATTTTTTTATAAATATTATTATCCAATATATGAAATTATATTAACATAATTATACCTTTTTGAATGTTATATTACTATTATAATGCTATAAAATCTTACTCATTCATTAGTATGACATGTTTTTATTTTGGATGGTCTAGTTTCCAATAAGAAAGATTATAAAACAACATCATCATTTTAATCATGATTAAGAATAAATGAATTAATATGGGTAATATATGAACTTAAAAATATTAGGTTTTAATATGGATTATTAGTGGGATAAAAAAATGAATATTTATTATAATGTTACCCGTTCTTATTAGAAAATTACTCAAAACATACTCGTCATAGATTCCATTATCACAAATAATACCTATTATGCCAATCAAATTAACATGGTACATAATAAATAATTGAAAAATAATTATTCCACTACCTTGGAAATAATGTTAATAATGAAATTAATATAAAATATGGTTATTCTACATCACCATTGTGAAGCTTTAACAAAATATTCAAAATTAATAATAGTTGAGGATGAAAATAAACAATAACATAAAAATATATGGGTTCTAGACAAAAAAATTTGAAGATTATATAACATAATGTATTTCAATAATTTTATAAAATAATTTTTTAATATTATTATCTAAATTATATAGAATTTTAAATCACATTTTCTAGAAATCATGTGTAAGGGTTGACATTTCTCATCTCAATTTCTCTTCATTGAGATATTATTTATGTCCACTGGTTTTTTTTAAATTTTTATGTGTATAAAGTATAAATTAATGTAAATTGTAATATTTTTTAAAAAAAGTAATATATTTACAAAATTATTTATTAATCTATATTCCAAGGGGTTTTATTCAATATTTACCGAAGTTATAAGGTTTTATTTTTATTATCATATTGAAATAGTGATTTTTTATGAATACCTTTCTATTAGGTAATATTCAATGATATTTATATATAATACATATTACATTATATTTCTTTAACATTTTATTTGGGGGTTCTATGTATTTATATCATTTAATTTCAGTTTGGATCTCAATTAAACAACGCTAATTCTTGTATATTATTCCAACCATATACACTCTTTTCGATTGTGTATATTACTTCTTAAAATTCATTATATTTTTTTAGAGATATTATTCTCTATAATTAATTAATTTCATGATTGTTGTACCTCTCGTACCCCTCGTGGTTTAATTTTCATGATCACAATCACTCTATTATTTATCTAATATTGTTTTAAGTGTTTTTGGATGATAGGCATGATTCCAAGTGTCCAAGGAATTGGGCCAAGAAAGCAAGAAGCCAAAGTGGACTGATTTTCAATCCACCGGCCAACCGATGGAAGAGCACTGGCCAGCCGATGGAGGCCTGGACAGAAGGCATCCCTCTTTCCAGACCACAGGCCAACCGGTGTCCCACCACCGGCCAGCCGGTGGCACCCAGACAGAAGGCTGAGCCACTGCCTCATCACCGGCCAACCGGTGGCCTCAGCACCGGCCAGCCGGTGGCACCCAGCCAGCACAGTGTTTGCTACTGCCTCAGCACCGGCCAACCGGTGGCCTCCTCACCGGCCAGCCGGTGGTGCCTGAGCCCGAGCCCTCTCCCATTTTTCAAGCACCGGCCAACCGGTGGCTCTGCACCGGTCATCCGGTGGACCCAGTCAAACTAGCCGTTGGGCCTTTGACCAGGCTGGTCCACTTGCCTCCCAACGGCTCCGAAGCCTTTTCCAACGGCTCCGAAGACCTCCAAAGGCCATATGAGGGTTCCCCCTCTATAAATAAAGGACTTGGAACACTCGGAAGAAAAGGATTAACACCGGAACCATAACCAAGCCAAGGAAGCCCACGAGACACATTTTGATCATTTGGAGAACCTTCGGCGCATTCCTCCAAGGGAACCCCACTTGCTCCAACACACTTCCACATCCAAGGAGAACCACCAAAGAAGCTTGGGAGTGCCCTTCATCAGCTCCATCAATCCATTGGCACCCAAGACTTCCTCATTATGGTTTTTATTGTTTTATTTATTTTGAGCATCATTTTGGGTTTGTGCCTACAAACCCCATCTCTTTCTCTCATTCTCTCTTTTGGGTTCTCACACCACCTTCAAGGTGTGAAGAGGTTATTCAAGCCTTACCTTTCAAATGGCTTGAATCAAAGGTGAGCTAGCCTTCACCTGTAAGAAGGCTAGTGGGTTCTTGCTCAACCATTGAAAGCAAGTGGGTTCTTGCATAACCATTAAAAGCAAGCTGTAAAAGGTTCTAGACTAACCTTAAAGTCTAGTGGGTTTCTTGCTAAAACCATTAAAAAGAAAGCGGTAGTAAATCTCTCAACGGTTGAGTTGGGAGCAGAGACGTAGGCTTGGGTTTAATCCGAACTCCGTTATCAATTGTGTGTCTTGCCTCTTTTATTTCCGCTGCATCTTTACTTTGATTTTTAATTTGTTAATTAATTTTTAAAAGGCAATTCACCCCCCCCCCCCCCTCTTGCCATCACTTCCTTTCTTTCTCCGCCCAACAATTGGTATCAGAGGCAAAATTTGAGTAATACCCTAACCGGTTTCAAATTCAAGATCCATTGTGATGGCTTCAACCTCTTTCACCCCCGAAGGCTATTCTTTGGGTCGTGCTCCATTTTTTGATGGAACCGACTATAACTATTGGAAAACCCGCATGACTACTTTTCTTAGAAGTATAGGTTATCCCATTTATAAAATTGTCATGCATGGTTATTCTCTCTCTTCCCCCGATGAATCCAAATGGACTCAAGCCGATATTAAAAATTTTGAGCTTGATGGCAAAGCCAAGAACGCTCTACATTGCGGCCTTGATCGTAATGAGTTCAATCGAGTTTCCACATGCACCTCATCACATGAAATCTGGAATCTATTGGAGGTTACCCATGAGGGGACCAACAAAGTCAAGGATACTCGATTGGACATGTACCGTCAAGATTTTGAGTCTTTTACCATGCATTCATCCGAATCTATTACTGAAATGTTTACACGTTTTACTGATGTTTGCAATGGGAGAAAGTCCCTTGGTGATGATGTTTCTGCAGAGACGATGGTTAAGAAGATCCTTTGGATCCTACCAAGTTCATGGGCACCGAAGGTGACGACAATTCAAGAAGAAAAGGACATCAAGAACATGCCGGTCGAAGAGCTCATCGGATCCCTCATGACCTATGAGATCACCATGAGGAGGCAAGCTGAAAAGGAAGGCAAACCGATCAAAACTCCAAAGAACATCGCCTTCAAAGTTCAACAAGAAGAAAGCTCCTCCTCCTCATCGTCTTCCTCTTCAAGCGGCGATTCCGAAATGGAGAATCTTTCCCGCAAAATGCACAAGTTCATGAAGAAGCACAAGAAAAAGAAATCCTGCAAGGCTCAACACGACGAAAAATCCGAGCCCGAGGTAACATGCTACGAGTGTGGCAAGAAAGGCCATTACAAGCCCGATTGTCCACTCAACAAGAAAAAAGCCAAGCAAAAGGAAAAGAAGAAGTCATTCAAAGCCACATGGAGTGATAGCTCCTCCTCCTCCTCCTCCTCAAGCGACAACGGTAACAAATGCCTAATGGAATTTCATGAGGTAACATCTTCTGACTCCTCATCCTCTAGTTCTTCAAATTCTTTCAATCACATGTCTTATGAGGATCTCCAACTTGCTAGAGATCAATTGGAGGAAGGTTTTCACGAACTTTCTTCCAAATTTGTTGCTTTAAAAAAGAATTTCAAAAAACTCTCTTCCGAAAAGGAACAACTTCTCAAAGAAAAGGAGGAGTTGTCCCTCAAAGTTCAAAACCTTCCCGATGTTGATTCCATGGAATCAACAATCAAGTATTTAAGGGAATCCCTTGATAAGTTCACCCAAGGTGAACAAAATTTGAACAATTTTCTTGGTTCCCAACGCATATCTAGAACCACCGAAGGGCTTGGCTATTCCAAGCAAGCTTCCTCTTCCAATGCTCCAACTGTTTTTATCAGGGGGAGCTCTCAATTTAAATTTTTCAATTATTGTAAAAAACCCGGGCACTTAATCTATGAGTGAAATTGAAAAAATGCCCGGTATGGTAGGCCCAAAACTATTTTCTTCAATGACGAATTTTATAGTAGAAGTCCTGCCACTAGACAAGTATGGATTGAAAAATCCCTCTTAGCGAGTCTCACCGGACCAAAATTTGTTTCGGTTTCAAAAACCTCTCCCCGGTGATTTGTTGTTTTTATTTAGGGGGAGTTAGGATTGTTTAAGCCTTTTTGCTTTATTCAAATATTCATTCAAAACTTTCAATTCAAACTGTTATTCAATTTTTATTTCAAAACTTTCAATTCAAACTGTTATTCAATTTTCATTCAAAACTTTCAATTCAAACTGTTATTCAATTTTCATTTCAAAACTTTCAATTCAAAATTTCAACGTTTCCCTCAATCAAGTTTTATGCCCCGTGCTATTTTGATAATCACAAAGGGGGATAAATTCTTGGTTGATTGGGGAGAAATCTTTCTCTCATGCTTTGATTTACTTTTCAATTTATCCTTTAAAGCATGCCTTTCATTTCTTTTTTACATTGTTTATTTTGGTGATTGTGATCATCAAAATAGGGGGAGATTGTTGTACCTCTCGTACCCCTCGTGGTTTAATTTACATGATCACAATCACTCTATTATTTATCTAATATTGTTTTAAGTGTTTTTGGATGATAGGCATGATTCCAGGTGGCCAAGGAATTGGGCCAAGAAAGCAAGAAGCCAAAGTGGACTGATTTTTCGTCCACCGGCCAACCGATGGAAGAGCATCGGCCAGCCGATGGAGGCCTGGACAGAAGGCATCCCTCTGTCCAGACCACCGGCCAACCGGTGTCCCACCACCGGCCAGCCGGTGGCACCCAGACAGAAGGCTGAGCCACTGCCTCATCACCGGCCAACCGGTGGCCTCAGCACCGGCCAGCCGGTGGCACCCAGCCAGCACAGTGTTTGCTACTGCCTCAGCACCGGCCAACCGGTGGCCTCCTCACCGGCCAGCTGGTGGTGCCTGAGCCCGAGCCCTCTCCCATTTTGCAAGCACTGGCCAACCGGTGGCTCTGCACCGGTCAGCCGGTGGACCCAGTCAAACTAGCCATTGGGCCTTTGACCAGGCTGGTCCACTTGCCTCCCAACGGCTCCGAAGCCTTTTCCAACGGCTCCGAAGACCTCCAAAGGCCATATGAAGGTTCCCCCTCTATAAATAAAGGACTAGGAACACCCGGAATCAAAGGATTAACACCGGAACCATAACCAATCCAAGGAAGACCACGGGACACATTTTGATCATTTGGCAAACCTCCGGCGCATTCCTCCAAGGGAACCCCACTTGCTCCAACACACTTCCACATCCAAGGAGCACCACCAAAGAAGATTGGGAGCGCCCTTCATCAGCTCCATCAATACATTGGCACCCAAGACTTCCTCATTACGGTTTTTATTGTTTTATTTATTTTGAGCATCATTTTGGGTTTGTGCCTACAAACCCCATATCTTTCTCTCATTCTCTCTTTTGGGTTCTCACACCACCTTCAAGGTGTGAAGAGGTTAGTAAAGCCTTACCTTTCAAAAGTCTTGAATCAAAGGTGAGCTATCCTTCACCTGTAAGAAGGCTAGTGGGTTCTTGCTCAACCATTGAAAGCAAGTGGGTTCGTGCATAACCATTAAAAGCAAGCTGTAATAGGTTCTAGACTAACCTTAAAGTCTAGTGGGTTTCTTGCTAAAACCATTAAAAAGAAAGCGGTAGTAAATCTCTCAACGGTTGAGTTGGGAGCAGAGACGTAGGCTTGGGTTTAAGCCGAACTCCGTTATCAATTGTGTGTCTTGCCTCTTTTATTTCCGCTGCATCTTTACTTTGATTTTTAATTTGTTAATTAATTTTTAAAAGGCAATTCACCCCCCCTCTTGCCATCACTTCCTTTCTTTCTCCTCCCAACAATGATGTTAATTTATATTTTCCTTGACATTCATTTAAAAAAATCATTTAATTGTGTTCTGAGTCTATGGTTTTTTATTAAATTTGGTCTCTTTTACAAAAGTGTAAAATGATTATTTTTTTCATGTCTTCTATATAAATTAATTTTTACACCAAATTATTTTATTTTCATTAAAAATATTAATTTCTAATAGTAATTGTTTTCTATAAATATTTTGATTCATATTTCTTATTAAATTATTTCACTTGCAAAAAATGTTACAAAACATTTCATTTGATTTTCACCTTATATTTTAAAGTAATTTTATAATCCTAATAAGAATTGTTTCTATATATTAAATCAAATATTAACATTTATTATTAATCTATTCAGATATGACTTAATGATAGAATATATTTTATTAATCTTGATTACTTTTGTCCATGTATTATTGAAATTTTCATGAATGTTTTTTCTTTCACACTGGTTAATTAAGGTGTAATTGAATTATGATTGTTTTAATAATCACGTGGAACAAATATATATGATATATCATTATTTGATGGGTGATTATTATATAAATATTAAATACATTTGATAATGTTTTATATATTATTGGATCGAGATGGGACATAATGTTTAGCTCATGTGAATAAAGTTGTGGGGTTTGGGTGGTTATCCTATGTCCACTACATAATTTATTGGTGGTTATAATATACCATAATGATAAGAATATATTGTTTTTTATATTTACCAAATGTTATGACTTTTATTATTACGTTTTTGAAAAATTATTATGTCATTAAATTCAATTATGTCATTTTATAAGAACTCTTGATTTTTGACTCATGTTTCAAGACTCCTATAAATCTAGTATTAAGTTATGAACAAATGATATATGTAATGATTCATAATTTATGATCCATGTTTTATTTTAAATGATTTAGTTATCTCAATTTCATGGTCATTGATTATGTTTTCATAACCACATGTTAATCATATAGTCAATTATTATCTTTTTTTGATATATCTTTTTCATATATCTAAATATGTTTTTGGGATCACCCTTTCTTATATTTAAATTTCCCATAGTTATGAAGATGTTATTTATTTTTTAGTATGTCCATAAGGGTATCATCTGTGATGAAGTTTTATGGGATATGTTATGGAATGGTTATAAAACATTATTATTATGTATTTATCATCAAAATCACTACATATGTATCCCCCGTGGTGTGTTTTTGTTATGATAAGTAGTGAATAATCCTGTAAAATTATGTATAATATATATATATATATATAATGTGATAAGGTAGGAAAATTTAGTGTTAGAGATGGATATAGTTTTTTTTGGGATTATGTTAAGCTGAATAAGGGGATATGAAAAAAATAACATGTGATAAACCACAACATTTATATGAAGAACATAACATGTCATCTATCGATATTAATGTGTTATAAATTAGGAAATATTAGGATAAATTTTACTTATTATAATAATTATTACTCATGTTTTTATTTCATAATACTCATACAAACCATTTTTGTTCTAGTGTGTGGTAAAGAATGAATCTTGAAATAACAATGGTGAATGGTTTGTTGAATATCAAAAAAAATATTATTTTATCTAGTTTTAGGATTTATAAAAAAATATAGAAAAGGTTCCATGATTATTTATTCATATCCCCAGTTATTAGATATTAAATTTTCAATTTGATTCTCTAGTGGAACAATGATTGCATACCATGTCTATACCTATTCTCTGATAGAAGTTTGTGGCCATGTCATTCATGAAAATATTAATATTCCACCAGTAATAGAGGATTAAGTTATTTTTAAATATATTGGATCTCATTATATAGATAACATATTTATTTCTATGAAAAGTATGTCGAATTTCATAAATTAAATAAATATATGACCGTTTATCAGTGCACGTTCGATTATAACATATTTATTTCTATGAAAAGTATGTCAAATTTCATAAATTAAATAAATATATGACCGTTTATCAGTGCACGTTCGATTATGAACACTCTATGGAAATTGTTTCCATTATATTATTCTTAAGGCCTGGTCATGATGTTTATATATATCAAACAGTTATGGAGAAACTAAATAATAGATATATAATTATTTTGGATGAATATATTATTGTTTTTACTTAATTGTTTTGTGATCTTCCCCTCAATTGTGAGGATTATTTTTCAATAGATATTAAACATAGTGTTATTCATATACTAATCAATCCCTACAAAATGTAAACAATTGAGTTAGAGGAATTATAGAATTAGTCCTCTAAGAATCTAGATACGGGTTTTTGATGCACAAATGTATAACTATGGTTGATGGATCCCCTTTTATATGCGATGAAAAATAGAATTTTTTGGAAATACACATTATTTTTCAATAATAGTATGAATGTTTTCCCAAATAAAAGGAATAGAAGGTGGTAATATTGGAATGTGTTACAAAGTAATTTATGAATTCCTTTAAAGTATACAATTTTGAGACAACATGAGTTAATTTAGGATTTCTCCTTATTTTTTTAACTTTTACCGTAATTAATCTTGACTATTGTAACTATCTTCTAACCTTAGTAATTAATTATAATGAAAGCAATTTAAGAATTAACTTATTAACTAATTTGAACATTATAATTCTTTATTAATATTTTTTTAAAGTGATATGTTTAATTATGATAAATGATAACTTTATAATTTACACAAAAAGAGTAGAAAATAATTATTATGAGAAGTTTTTTTAATAATAAAATTTATGTTTTGGATAAAGTAAACAATGTAAATTAGTTTCATTAGATATTTTTTTCTTACAAAAAAAATTAAAATTCCATTTTTATTCAAATTAGGAGATAAAATATCTTTAGTAAAATAATATAAAAATTAATTAAGGTAACAAAAGATTATTTTATTTGAAAAATATTATTTATTTTTTAAAATAAAAATGATAGTATTTATGGATTTATCATTTTATTTTAAATAGATAATATTTATAGCGACCCAAGGTTAATATACATGGATAATATATAATTTTTTATGAGTATTAATGAAGTTACATAAAAAATCACCTTAGGATATAAATAGTTACGAGCCTTATAAAACATGGAAGGAAATATGCTAAATTGGTGAATGATCTTCAATGTTTCCAAAAAATATCAACCCATTTAGTACAAATACTTAAAATGATTATTCACTTCCTTGGAAAATAAAAACTTATTAATAGTGATCCAAGATTCTTAGGAATGGTAAATTAAGGAGATATATTATAGAAACATGAAAATACATGTATGATAATGTGATAATAACATTTGAACATCATTCGTTACATATCAAAAACAATATAAACGATTAATGGGATAAATATTGAAGATCATAAGAAAAAAATAATATGTGAATTAATAGAATAATACATGAGAGCATAGCATAAGAATAAAAAGAGGATCATATCCCATTCCAACACATAGGAATAGAAAAACATTTCCATATTAGTCAAGTCTTAGTGACAATACCATTATTGCCAGAAATTTCCATTTCTAAACTGGGTTCACACTCCATTCTAGACCTATATTAATAAATCAGCTTCGGCTCACATTTTAAAAGTGTATTACAAAAAGGGGATCACATCCTGTTCCAATACATTATACTAAATTGGTATTAATTCCCATTCTATACATGTATTACTAAACCTCATTCACATCCCATTCCAACACAATATTACAGAACAAGTCTCACTACCCATTCCACCCCTGTATTACTGAGTCACATTCACATCCCATCACATCCCTATATTACTAAACCGTGTTTACATACCATTCATATCATGTATTACTGAACTGGGTTCACTCGCTGCTCCTTTCCTATAGTACTAAATAAGGTTCACTCACTATTCCACTCTTTTATTTCTCATTAGATATACGTACTTACCATAGATTATTCTTTTTGTGGTTGTAGATGTGTGGGATTTGGATTATGCTATGTCTAATATATATTCTACTCCAAATAGGGTGTTTATGAAGGTTTTTTCCTCCATTTCCATTATTCTTGATCATATGATAATGAAATTTAAGGATGATTCGAAGGTACCTAAAAGCATTGTAACAGACCTGAGTGGAAAAGTTGTATTAGATTTTCCTCCATCGGTGGAAAACCTATTTTCTTGTTTGTTGACTCATACTCAATTAGGATTCTACTAAAGGGTTATTTAACCCATTTTTATGTTAATACTGATATTTTTGGGGAGAGTATTTCAATTGGGAATAATTTTCTAATTGTGCATGTTGTTTTAATAAAGGGTGAGAAGTATTAGAGGTTTGATGATCCAGTCAGGAGGATCTCATTTTTATGGGGATCCTCTGAATAGAGGTGTGCCTCTCTTGGTCATGGATTCATTTATAAAATTTTCCCATATAATTCATTCAAAATACATTCATAGATAAATGAGTCTCTATTTTTTGAAACCTGTATGACTATAACATCATGAATTTTACCTAGATTTCAATGTCAGAATTCAAGGAATGATTCTAATCAGGTTTGGGCCAATTTTCATGGGATGAATTAGGTCTTTTATCATCCAAATATTTTTCATGACATTGGAATGGAAATTCTTTCCCCTATTCACCTCAACAAGGAAATTGAGGTTGATTAGTTTGGATATTTTTTCCAAATTCTGGTAAAGTTTGATTCGATCTCTGCCTGGATTGATAAATTAACTCTCTCTAATCCAAATGATAAAATACATATTGATGATGAGTATGAAATTAATCCCATATTTTTACTGAATGCATGGATGTTGGGAACTCTTTGGAGTTATGTTTGATGAAGATTTCTTGTTAGAGATGTGGGATGAAGGGTTATCCATATACTCTTTATAGAAGGACACCTAAGAGGAATCATTCATATTTTTCAAAGCCTCTTGATCATGATAGATATTCTCTAAAAAATTAATCTCCCAACAAGTCTGAGATGTTGGTTTCTAATAAATCTATCCCTAATGTGCATGAATTGAATGGAAAATGGGTAATGATGTATAAGTACCCAATGAGTGGTCTCTCTACTGCTCGGGTAGAATTTTACAAAGATATTACATATAATGATGGTTTTGTTATTACCCCCACTGGATTAGATGAGACTAAAAAAACTCATAGTATCTCTATTACTGAATCTCTTGCTTGTACTGACCATCCTAATCTAAGCATGAATGCAAGTCCTAGTGCAGGCTTGCTATGTGATGAGACTGTTGAGTAGGATCCTAACAACAGATCTATTCAAGATGTTGATTGTCACTAGGAAATATAGAATCTTATGAACTCATCTAAGAAATATGAGATGTGTGGTGACATATCTGAGGCAAAAGATATAACAGCATGTAGAAGTGGACCTATAACTTTCAAAGATGCACTCATTTTTAGAAAAGGTAAGGTTGATGATTGTTTGTACTTTACTCATGATCCATCGAAGAGAAGTATGGGAAATGAATATTCTAAAAAACATTGTAGAGTGTCTACATGATATTCTAATTTGTCTGTCAAGATTTATCATAAAATTATTAAGATCTTTAATCAAGGTAATTCCCAATCTAAATGGGAAACTGCTGATGAATCTGATTATGGGAATGTCATTTATTATTATGATCAGTAACGTTGTGCTTGATGGATCAGGGAATGTCCCTTTATTTGACCCCACCCACCTCATCTATCCCTTTTTATTTTGGTTAATAAAAATTCTAAATCTTTGCTTCAGTAATGAATTCCTGGATATACATATTTACCAAATGCATTGGAGAGAGATATAGTCCCCACCCATCACATAATTAAATAATACATATGTATACAAGATAAGTCATTAAAATTCATCATATCATAACCCTTGAAATGAAATGGTTATAAAAACAATTAATTATATCATAACCTATGGAAAATAGATATGTTTAATTATAATTTCATCATACAATAACCCATGAAATGAATTGGTTTTCATAATAATTTTATCATGGAATAACTCATGGAAGATAAATGAGTTTCATAAAAACCTTTTCCTCTTAAACATAAATCATTTTAGGAATGAATATTACAACTTTTCTTGTATCATATTCCTAGTAAATAATTAATAGTATCGAAATATGTCATCTTATATAAAATATTCTTTTGAAAGATCCCATGGAACATTTCACAAGGAATGTAAATTTGTTTTGAAATTAACTTCTTATAACATAAATCATTATCAGAATCCAATTCCTTTAAAATAAATTTGAAAACATATAAAATAATACATTAATTTCATTTATTGATTTTTTATTGAAAATAATATTTTTCACATTGAAAAAAATATTTTTAAAACATAAATCATTTTTAAAACTTTTTTCATTCAATACTGAATTGATAAAATTTAAATAATTGTTTTAAAATATTTTAAAATAGTTTTTAAAAATAAAATAAAAATATATAAAAAAATTTCTTTAAAAATTATCTTAAATTATAATTTTTAAACATCTTTGAGATCATTCTTTGATAATATATGCTTTTAAGAAAATTGAACTTTGACCAAATGTTGAAATAATTATTGATTTTTATATAATTATATTATTAATTATTTTAAGTACCAAATAGTGGAAAATGTTAATACTACATGAAGATATCATGAATAAAAAATTTATAAGAAAATTATTAGGAATTATTGAGAGTTATATCATAAGGTTTCAATATTTGAGGCTTATTTATAACCAATCCTGATAAATAATGATATTGTAACATAAACCTATTACAACATTGATAACATTGATTAATAATAACCAAGAAGGAATAACATATGAATAAACATAAATTATTAATATATATGAATACATTAATTATATTAATTTTCAAAGGTGTATATATACCCCTTAAGATTGATTATAAGTGTATAACATGACAAATATCTCAATGAAGGAAAATTGAGACAAAATTCCCATACTACATTAGTAACTCTGAAACCATAACCCCGTGTAAGGGAGATCCTAAAATAGGAATTAAAAAAATAAATATTAATTTTAAGATTAATAATATAAATTCATCAATATATATATACACCATATATAAGAAAAAGGTTGTGAATAAAGCACGTTCCCCACAAAAGTAAAAATTTAGATGTAAATCCCATTCCATTAGACTTGAATTACATTGTAATTGTTAAAAACCTCATTTATAATGAATATATATTTATTATAAATCTAAAAAAAATACAATATCCATATATATCTTACCACATATTATTTTCTTATGAAATTTTATTACCCGTTTATTATCAATATCAGGTTAATGATGTGTTTTGGGTAACACATCTTTGTTATATATATATGTTTTGACTATTTATTGTAGGTTCACATATATTGATCTTGGATTAATAATTTAATGAATTCAAAAAATTATATAAATTTCACATATATAAATTTTATATGAATTTAGAGTAACTTATAAAATTTAGTGATAGGAACTAAAATACACCGTTCATGGAGACATTTGGTTGTACGTACGCATGAATGCTCTTTCTTTATTTTTATCATATTGAATGAAAAATAGTATAATATATATATATATATATATTCATTATAGTATAGAAATTATTTCATATATATCACATATTTTTGTTAAACCTTTATCTAATAGATTCAATGTAAAGCGTGAATGTATCACATCACTTCGTGAGGCGGTGGTCCGATATACACACAAACAATATTATCATATTGTTAAAAAATTGATAAAATGAGGGTATATATGATATAATAATTCCATAAGAATAATAATATAATAAATATCATATATAAATAGTTTTTCCATCATTATTACCAATCTTTATAGGCGGTAACGAAAAGACAAAGGACATTGGATGGTGAGGTAGTAGTCTTTCGTAATCATGAATGATGATTTCATAACTTATTTGATAGAAGTGTGTATTCTTGTATGTGATAATATTAACATAAAAATATCTCATTATATGTATGGTTTATAATTTATTATTCAATCATTATATAATCATAATATTAGGAGTTGGATAATTAAATAAAATAGAGATACTTGTTGAATAAAATTTCATATTCTTCTCGTATTATCCTTTTATTTTCACTAATTCTTGTAATGTATGGATTTATTGAATAAATAAAAAATTTAGGATTAAGTGATAGATTGTAAGAATTTATTTTTTAGATATTTTTTAGTCCAAATGTAATGAGATATGCGAATATGTTGGGAGAGTGAGATCCCTTTTATCATTGAGGGGTACTGTTATACTTGTAAATACTCCAAATTATTAACTATATAGAGGTCATTCATATGTAAATATGATACATAATATATAAATAAAGGTTTATAATGATTATATGTTCAATTAAAACATCCAACCCACATTTATTCACATTTTTATACATTTTTTCCTTAATTTTTTTCTATATTTTACAATGTTTTTCATTATGTTAACTAGTTTCCTAACATAAGTAATTTTTCATTTAAGAATATATTAAATTGAGACATATTATAAAATTTGGAATATATTATTTTATATATTATATTAAATTTATAATTTTTAAATCCAATTTCTATTGGAAATTAAATTTAAAATAAATCCATGTAAGTCATAAAAACAACTCTTATACCTTACCCGTGTTAACTGAGTTTTTACTATTAATCATTCAACTTATTCATTATAATAGAATAATTGGTAAATTAATTGAAAATATTTTATATTTATTAATATTTAAAAATAACTTGATAGATTATAGGATTTTAGTAATCTTATAGTAATTTAAAAAATATAATTTATTATAAAATATATTTAATGTCGATTTTGGCGTTATTCATTTAAATGAAATAAAAAAACCAAAACAAGGATGGAATTAAGATATATTATGTTAAAACACTAGAAATGGTGTATTTTAATATATATATATATATATGTATATAGTGTTATATAATAATTCATTAAATTTATTTCACTCATACTTTTTTTAGTAATATTAGATTTATGTATTTATAAACAAAATAATTTTAGCATTGGGGTTTCTTAAGAATTTAAAGAAAATATATTATCTTAAAAAAATTAAAATAAATTACCGTGATAAAAAATATGATTTATATTCCAAAATAATATATATAACTATACAAATCTATTCATTTCATATTCTAATGATTTATAGAAATTAAAAGGATGAAAGGTATATTTTTTGTATTTTTCATTTTGTAACATATTTTATGGGTAAAATTCAGGTAAAAATGTCCAAACGTCTAATAAAAACTGATTATACAGTCTCAATTTTCTAAATATGACCAAAAAATGTGGTTTGGAAATGTTTTGGGTCATTCTTACACCTTAAATTCTAAGCTTAACCACAAATGCAACTCATTTTTCCTCAATAATTATAATTAATTTTCACTATTTCTACTAATAATATTGTTCAAAAATCATTTTTGAATTAATATATATTATATGTTAAGTCAATTAAAAATATATAATCAATGTTTCCCCATTATAATCACAAAATTGGAAAATATTAAATTAAAATTAATCTTGCAGATGCGACATGAATATGGGGTTTTAAAAAGAAAATGTTCAAAATTTAACAATATTTTTTTATGAATATTAAATATGAAAATGATTCCAATGACCAAAATTACATTAATAGATGTAAAATTTAACATTTTCTAATTGAAAATATTTACATATATAGTTAATCATTAAAAAAAACGCGGTTTTCAATTAAAATTCAGTATTTTTCACAATTAGGAAACTAAATGAAACCACACATTCTAGGGCTTCTATCATGCTCTAAACTCATGATAATCCTCCTATTATGGTTTCTACACTCCTTGTAATTGTTGGATCTTCATCTCCACTAACACTGAATATCTCTTCTCTCCACTCGTTTTTTGTAGTTTTTCTCTCTTTAGGTCCTCTTCTCTCACTCTATTAATGGTTCTAGGTATCCCTTCCCTATTTTTACTCCCATGGGTCTATAAAGGCCTATATTCGGACACCTTAATACACTCTAGACTTAAGTTCCATCAATACTCTCCTATTCGGATCTGGAGTGATGGTCATACTGAAGATTTTTTATAGTGGTTTAGTGGTTGAGGATCCTCTCGACATCTCTCTTCTTGATCATTTAGTATTTTAGACCATGGTCTCTTTAGAGGGTATTATCCCCTAAAAATAGTTCTTTTTGATTGGACTTCAATTTTCTTTTTTAGGTGGGTTCAATCCCAGTTTATATTCATGGTTTAGGACCCATTTCCCCCATTTTTTTCATCCGGTTTTTGGTTCTTTCACAATTTGTATGTTCTTAAGGTTTCATCCCCTAGATTCTGATATTTTTATTTGGCATTATTCTAGTGTCTCTCATTGGTCGTCGGTGGCACAAAGATGAAGACTTAGTGATGGTTTCTTCAGGTGTCTTGATATATTTGGTTAGTTCAAGACTGTGATGATGGTTTCTAGTAGATGTTTCAGACGTCAGTGGTATTTTTTTGGTTTGGTGCTGAGGAAAATGGTGCTTCAGATTGTTCTTCCTAGGGTGTATCTTATGTTATTCTACTTCCTACATATTCAGTGGCTCATAAACATTAACTAAAATTTCATTAAATATTTTTTTGTCACGGCGGTGATGATGGATAATTCTCCTACAGTGATGATGGATTCTGATGGTGTCTCTCTATGGTGATGTTGGTGTTCCTATCTGTGCTAATGATGGATTATGGTGGCTATCTACAGTAATTATTATGGTGAACTTCGTGATGTCTGTGGTTTATAGTGGAGGAATCAATCTAATGGTCAATCCATTGGTGTTAGTGCGTGTGTCTTGAGTGGACAATGACATAGGTTTGATGACGATCTGACTTCTTTTTAATTTTGAAATTTTGAAATGGTTATTTCAATGGTGGAATATAACAAACGTAGTATTTATTACACATTTTAACATGGTTTATTTCATAAAAATTCACATAATACAACTCAAAAGATTGAGAGGTATTGTGTCTTGGGAAATTGGGAACATTACATAACAACTTTAAATATAAAATAAAACATATTTATTGAAAACTTCGTTTACATTACCAACTCATTCTTTTGTACATAGAATTTAATGGGATTACTTAAGAACATACATACGAATGGGGTGAGCTATAAAGCCTAGTAAGGGAGTAAACAAGGAAGAACATGAAGAATAAAATACATGTTAGACAATATAAATATCAATGGATCATAATAGAAGAATTAAAATAAATTCATGATATAACATGATTATCAGAACATGGAAATGTGGAAACAACATACAAAATGATATTATCATGAGCCAAGGCTCATTTCACATTGATTAGAATTAGTAAGCCCCCATTGAACTTGAATTAGCATGAGTAAAACCTCATTGCACATGAATTTTCATGAGTAAACCCTCATTTCACATAAATTAGTGTAAGTATACCCTTACTGTACATGGAGTATCATGATAATAAACATTATCCAATTCATTTTACTGCTATTATGATTGACCCTTTATAAACATATCATTTCATTCATAAGTGTGCCACATGGATCATATAACATGGAATCATTCAACATCACAATTGATTCTACGATAAAGAAATGTGGAATAAATACATGAAATTTTATAATAAATAATTATATGTGAATAAAGTTGAATACCTTTTATAGAAAACTGGGCATGGTATTCATTACATGATTATTTTGGCATGGAAAATTGAGGTTCAATTTCAGCATCCTAACGGTGTGACATAAAATTCATAAAAATGTTTGATGAGAGATAATGGTGTCTCTAATCATATGTAAATGAAATGTACAATAAGGTTTTATATAGATAAATGTCCCAACACATGTAATTTCTAAATAGAATTCGTAAAATACTAATGAAACTTAAAGAAAGAGGAGAAATGCAATAACTCTTATGAAATTTTAGAATAGTAACAGATGTACATGGGAGAGATTAATAAGATAGAAGGAGGTCTGTCATCATTAAAACATAATTAGGGTATTATGAGAGTGGTTCTAAATCATACCCCAAATTTTTTAATAGAAAATAAAATGGTATAAACACATAAAGAAACTTGGACAAAAATGAGAAAAGAAGAAATCCCTTACAAAAATTCAGCATGGTAACAGGTGCCCATAAGGGATCATAAGAGGAATAAATTAGAGTGAAATGGACTCCCATCATGTATAAATCAAATGGTAAGTAAGGAGGATATTTAATAACATATCCAAACATAGGATGAAATTAAATTAAAAGACATAACATGAAAATAATGCTTGATAAAGAAGAGGGTGATAGATCCCTTACGAAATTTTGGCATAATAACATCTTATGTAAGGGTCAAAATGAGAGAGGATAAATAATCCATTAATAAAATAACATAAAATGGACATTAATAGAATTATTATAAAATAATGACATTATAAACATTTGAAATTACATGAAATACATTTGAATAAGATGCTTTAATTTGAAAGGAGGAGAGAAAAGTGAGGATCCCTTACTTGGAAATGTGATCCCAAAGGCCTACGAGTGGAATCTTGGGAGTTTGGAGGCACCTTTGGAAGACTATAGGGAGTATGGTAAATATTGTTGATGAGATAAAAATGTATTTAGTGAAATTAAATGGGAGTTTGGGTGGGTTTATATAGAAAATAAGAGGGAATTGTTTATTATTTAGGTTTTGGACACTACACATTAAAATAATCAAAATCAGAAACCATTCCGTATTTTTTGCACATGGTTTATGAAAAATGGGAGTGGTATATATTTTTTTATAAGGCTAGGGGCTGAACATTCTAAAATATTAGGCTTTATTATGTGTAGGTGAGTCACACTCTTAAGGAAATAATTTTAAAATGATAAAATATTTTATAAGTCTTGCATGTTCTACTAAGGCATTATAAATTAATAAAAAAAATCTAAAATCCAAATATTTTAAAGGTAAAACATATATATGCCGAATATTACTATTATATGATTTTATTACATCACTATTAGGTTATTATAATGTCATAAAAAACATTATATATTAATTCAGTATTTAATTTTTACCCGAAAACTAACTATCTTAGAAAATTATGAAACATTTACTATTGGATAATTTAGACATTCTGATTATAAAAAATAATATTTATTTTATCTAAATAATATTCGTAATATGTTAATTTTCACTTTTAAAATAAAAAACTGACATTTACTAAAAATTTATGGGTTTTGAATTTTTTTTAACTTAAAAAAAATTACATTTGGCTTTATAAAAATTATATACTCATTCATTATTCATAAAATTAATTTGATAATAATATTTTATTAAAATATAAATAATTTCAAAAATTCATTAATTAATCAAAATAAATTATTTAATTAAAAATACAGTTTTGTTTTATCATATAAAAATATAATTCTTACCAAACTGAATTCTTAATCATTTATAGAGTTAAATCAATAAGGAATAAATATAATCATCATTTATAATTAAAAGGTGTGTTTTATAACACTAGTATAATAACTTTATTAACAAAAAAATAGTTTAATGTAATAATTTATATATTTATGAAAAGTACAATTTTCACTAAAAAATCAATTTATGCAATTCATTATATTTTTAAGAAAACCTATTCTCATAAAAAAATTGAGGTAATAAGAATTATATTTATAAAATATATTACACAAAAATTAACTAATACATTGTAACATACCCCCTTATAACACCCACATAAGACATAAGGGTATGGTGTGTGATTGTGACAGACACTTGGGGTGGCTCGTATAACATTACTCTGGTGGTAATCTCTATTAACTTCCACTTCTCCCGTAGGCGATTCCATTCAATGTTAATGTGTTGAAGCTCAGATTCGTCTTGTCTATAAGATAAGCTCAGTGAATCTAACTCTATTATGTGATCTAAAAAATGAGCTTTGTACGGCTCGAGTCTACTGTATAAGGCCATCCTCCCCTTGTCTATGTAAAAAAAATTCTTTTTTTAAAAACCTTAAATGTATACTAGTAATGTGATCATTGTTTGATGGATATATTATCAACAATAATTATACTTAATATCCATTTAAAAAAGATCATGTGTTTTCTATATTCATAACACATTTAATTAAATAAAATAAAGAGAAATTTATTCATGAATGTTTGGGTTGTTACAACCTTCCACCCTTAAGAAATTTATCGCTTCAAATTTTCTTTTCCCACACTAAAACAGATGATGGTAAATCTATCTCATCACATCCTTTAGTTCACACATTTCTTCTTCAAACTTGTGGTTTCTCCACAACACTTTGATAAGGGGAATTTTTTTATTTCTTTGAAATTTTTCCCTAAGATCTAAGATCTTCTCCGGATTCTCTTTATAAAATATGTCACTCCCAAATTGTACCACCTCTTTATTGAGTAGATGTGATGGGTCAGGTACGTACTTCCTCAAGAGTGATGCATGGAATACATCATGTCCTTGAGACAGGTTCGGTGGGAGTGTTATTCGATAGTCCACTACTCCAACATGAGAAAGGATCTCAAAATGGCCGATGTACCTTGTACTAATCTTTCCCTTATTCCCAAATATCATAACTCTCTTCCATGGTGATATTTGGAGTAATACCATGTCTCCAACATCAAACTCTTGGTCTCAGCGATAGTTGTCAGCATTGCTCTATTGTCATCTCTGAGCTGCATTAATTTTCTTCCAAATGGTCTTAACTTTCTCTACTATTTCTTTGAAAATTTCTGGATCTAGTATTTTTCTCTACCCAAATTCATCCCAACACGCCGGTGTTCTACACCTCTTACCACAATGGTCTACATAAGGAGCCCTTTGTATTTTTGAGTGGAAACTATTATTGTTAGAGAACTCAACCAGAGGAAGATGTTGATCCCATCCTCCTTTGAAGTTTATTGAGAAGGATCTCAAAATTTCCTCAAGTGTTTATATAGTCTACTCATATTAACCATCAGTTTGAGGATGATAAGATGTACTAAAGTTTATCTCAGTATTCAGAGTATGTTAGAGGCTCTTTCAGAACTTATTAGTGAATCATGGATCTCAATAAGATACAATTGATAGTGGTAATCCATGCATCGTTACCTATTCTCTCATGTATATATGTGATAGTTTATCCAATGATAAATCCTCCTGAAATTTAATAAAGTGTGTTGTCTTTGTTAGACGATACAAAAAAATCCAGATAGCATTTTTTCCTTTGGATGCCTTCAGAATTCTGGCGACAAACACCATTGCGATGTTATCCCATTTCTATGTTGGTATGGGTAATGATTGCATCATCCCCTTATAAATATTCCTATAATCATTTAATTGCTTACATACCAGTCACATTAATGTATACCTAGTGATCTCCTTCTTCATGTTATCCAACCAATAATTCTCTCAATGATCATGATATATCTTTGTGTTTCCTGGGTGAATGGAGAAATTTGAACTATGTGAATCATCCAAAAGTTATTTATTTAACTCCTTATTTTATGGAACATAGATTCTTGACCCAAATATCACTATTCATTCTTCATTAACATTGAACTCTAAGGATTTCCATTTTATGATAGTTTCCACTTTATTATGAATTCCACATCATCCTTTTGATCATCATTTAACCTTTCCAAAAGAGATAGTTGAGCAATCATTTGTGAAATGATTGATGATGTTCCCTTATTTATGGTTCCCATGTCCATATTCATCAAATCTATGAATATTGGATTCTTTTCAAATCTAATCAATGATATAATAGTTGGGTCCTTTCTACTTAGAGCATCCTTCACCTTGATTGCTTTTCCAGGGTGGTAATGGATTGAACATTCGTAGTCTTTAATCAACTCTAACCATATTCGTTGGTGCATATTCAACTCTTTCTATGTGTGTATATATTTGAGGATTTTGTGATCTACATATATTTCACAATTCTCCCAAATGAGACAATTCTGCCCATTTTTTAATGCAAAGATCACTACTGGCAACTCTAGATCATGCGTGGGATAATTTTGCTCATGAATTTTCAACTGCTTTGAGGCATAGGCAATGACTTTTCCTTTTTGTCTTAAATTTCATCAAAGGGAGACTTATAAAATTTTCATTAAGAATATTCCCACAAACTTCAACATGTTATACAACACTTATTGAAGTTTTTACCGAATTATATAATATCATTCTTGCAGGGCACAAAATGTTCTTGGAAAACATAAAAGATATAATAATTGGAAATGAATTGAAATAAATTATGACATACACTACCATAAAGTAGTGGTTTCATGTAATTCATTCATAATTATCCATATTATCATAATAATTCCCATCTTCATTGATCATGTAGGTTGTTGATGCTCTCCATGCCTCTCAACCCTTGCAAAAGATCATTGTCTTGGGTAATGCCCGACTTCTACCCATTTATAGCATAGAACTGTGTAAGATGCCTTAGATGGAACTTTTTTTCCATCCATCACATTATCCATTCTCTCATGGGAATTAGATACTTTGTCACCTTCCTTTCCGCACTTAATACTTCTCCTAGTCCCTTTATGACATTTCCCTTGGGTTCTCATTCCACACATGTTGCACGATTGAAATCGGGTTTTCTTCCCATTATCAAATTTAGCGGATAAACATTCATGGGATTTCATATTCCTATTACTTTATTTACATGGGTATTCAACAAATTACCAATTGTTAATCGTGATTCTTGATAACTGGTTTAGTATAATCATAATATGTCATACTTGAGCTCCCATTTGATTGGGAATCTCACAAGGACATTCATCACATTTCCATTCTCAGCGGTTGTTATCCATTTTCTACATATTACCAGCCATTGGATATAATAAAAGGAAAATTAGGAATGAGTATCTTAAACATTTTAACACATAAAGATGAATAATATGACAAAAAAATATAACTTATAAATTACATTTATTTCCTTAACTTATGAATTTATAAGATTCAATCTATGTTATCCATGATCAACTTCCCAACATATATTCTTAGCAGCATTTTTTTATTCCTTTAATAATGGTTCACACTAAGCTTATGATTTTAAAAAATCATATCCCCCAGTAGTTTCAAACAAAGAGTGCAACAAGGCTCGTTGTCATGCACCTGTTCCTGTTCGAGTCTAGCTCAAAGAGGTGTTTTCCGGGTTTACCCCTATATACCTCTATGCAAGATCCACCTCTACATGATCGTATACAAACAAGGATATATTTGTTTGAAAATACCCTTACTCAATACTCACCAAAATTTAAATATGTTTTCATTCTACGTATTCTTATCCATAAGGATTTCACAAGGGTTTACTTAATCCTGAAACAAAAAATAACTAAACCTCCCTCTAATACAAACAATAACAACCCCAGTCTTTATTACACATTTCAACATGATTTATTACATAAACTTGCACTTAGTACAACATATAATATAGAGAGGTCTAGTGTCATGGGAAATTAGTAACATTACATAAAAACATAAAATATAAAATACAGTATCTTTATTGAAAACTTTGTTTACATTACCACTCATTATTTTGTACTTAGCATTGCATGAGATAACCTGACATACATAAGAAAGGGGTGATCTATAAAGCCCAGTAAGGAAGTAAATAAGGAATAACATAAAAAATACAATACATATTATACAACAGACATATCAATAGATCATAATAGAAAAATAAACATAATTTCATGATATAGAATTATTATCATAACATGGAAATGAGGAAACAATATACAATATCATATTAGCATGATCCAAGTCTTATTACACATGGATTGGCATGAGTAAACCCTAATTGCACTTGAATTAACATGTTTAATCCCTCATTGAACATGAATTAGAATGAGTAAACCCTCATTTCACAATAATGAACATGAGTAAAACCTCATTTCATTTAGCGTATCATGATACTAAACATTACCCAATGCATTGGAGTGCTACCAGGGCACACTATTTATAAACATTTCATTTCATCTATAAGTGTCCCATAAGGATCATATAACATGGAATAATTCAACATCATCATTTAATCCACAATAAAAAAGAGGAATACATAAAAGAAATTATATAATCAATAATTATATTTTTATAAAGGTGAATACCCTTGATAGAGAAATGGGAATGGTATTCACCACACAATGATTTTGGCATTGAAAACTGCAGTGCAATTTCGACAGCATAACGATGTGACATAAAATTCATAAAAAGGGATGATGAGAGAGAAAGGGGTATATCATCATATGTACCTAAAATAAAATTTAAGGGGGTTATATAGATTAATGTGCCAACACATAAAATTTGGATATATAAGTCGTGAAATAATAATAAAAACTTGAAGAAAGATGAGAAATTTAATAACTGTTATGAAATATCGACATGGTAACAAGTGTAAATGGAAGGGATTAATGAGATAGAATTAGTTATATCATCATTAAAACAAACAGAGGTAATTATGGGGTAGGTGATAAATCATACCCCATCATTTTTAATTGAAAATAAAAGGGTATAGCAACATAAAGAAACTTGGAAAAAATGAGAAAGGAAGAAATCCCTTACGAAAATTCATCATGGTAATAGGTGCAACTAAGGGTCCATAAGAGGAGTAAATGAGAGTTAAAGGGAATATAATCTTGTATAAATTAAATTGAAATCAAGGAGGATATTTTACAACATATACCAACATATGAATAAAATAAATTTAAAGACATAACATGAAATGAATGCTTGATAAATAAGAGCGTGAAAGATCTCTTACAAAATTTTGGCATAGTAAAAGTTTATGTAAGGGTAAAAATGAGGGAGGATAAATAATCCATCATTAAAATAACATAAAAGAGAGACTAATATAATGATTACAAATGAATTATATTATAACCATTTGATATGACAAGAACTACCTTTGAATAAGATGCTTGAATTTGAAAGAAGAGGAAAGTGAAGATCCCTTACATGGAAGTGTGACCCCAATGGCTTGGGAGAGGATTCTTGGAAGATTAAGGGTGCCATTAAAGGACTCTAGGGAGTATGGGGCAGATTTTGGTTGATATCCAAATTTTTTCAGTTAATAGTAATGAGAGTTTGGGTGGGTTTATATAGGAATGAGAGGGAATTCTTTGTTATTTAGGTTTTGGACAGTACACATTAAACTAATCAAAACCAAAAACCATACCATGGATTTTGACCATGGTTTCTACCAAAGGGGAGTGATATAAAAAAATTTATATGGTCATGTGATGAACATATTAAAATATTAGGATTGGTTTAGTGGAGGTGAGTCGCACTCTAAAGGCAATCATTTTAAAATGTTAAAATATATTATAAGTCTTAGAGGGTCCGTTAAGGCATTATAAAATTAATCAAAAATATAAAAAATCACAATATTTTAAAGGTGAAATGTAACACCCCAAGCTTCCATGATACACCTCTCTTTCAATAATGCAATAGCTTGCATTGTACGCAAGTTTGAGATTCTAACACACCACGACTAATCAAAATAGCCGTTATGAATAGTAATACCCACTTTTTAAAATTATAAAAATTTTATATTTAAAAATGGACTTCATTTTTGTATTCTTAATATCGAAATTAGCCTGTGTTGAATTTTTGGTATTTTTCTGAGAACTTCCAATTTTCTATGAATTGTGAAAAATACTTAAAAACAACTTTTTTAATCAAAATAATTTATAGTGATAAATTATAATATTGAGTGGTTTTAAAGTATAAGTAGAATATATTTTTTCCATTTTATCAAATGGTGTTCATTAGAATTAATTTCACTTTGAAATTGGACATAAACAATTGTCAATCTTTTGATATATATTATTTCTTAAAAACACGCTATTTGTTGTGACAGCGGGAATTAATTATAAAATTAATTAATGAAAATTATATGTTTGGAATTTTTTAAAGTAGACATAATTTTTTAATTCAGAAGGTCAATTATAGCTTAGGGTGAAATTTTGGCATTGTTCTGAAAAACTTCAATTTTTGAGAAATAGTGAAACCACTAAGTGGTAGTTAAATAACTGATTTTTTTCGTTTAAATGAAATATTACCACTTCTGTGATTTGAATTTAAAAAATCCAACATATATGGTTGTCATTAGAAAGTAAAATGTGGTTCAATGGGATTAAAATAATTTTTTGGTGAATAGTAACTTTTAAGTTTAATTAATCGCGATTAAAGGTAATTAGTGAAATTTAAGGTAAAAATGATATTATAAAAATATGAAATGACCTTGAAACTTGTCCTAAACCTATTGGATGAGTCATTGCCGACCAGGACAATCCATGGGTCAACTTGGGGACACCATGGAGCCACTTTGGTAGGAAAATGACATTAAAAACTTTTTATTTAATGTTAAAATAAAAAGGTCACAAACAAGAGTTGTTTTACTAAAACAATTTTTAAATGGGGTTATACAAGTCATATTTTTGACTATAAATATTCATTATAAAGATAAAAAGATTTCCTACATCATGATATTTTTTTTATAATTATTAGACATTAAATAAATTAAATTATCTATGACACCATGATGATGCAACGATTACCTCATTAATTAATGATTTAAATAAAATGAAAAGATAATGTAAAATCTAAGGCTTACACTTGTAAAAAACCTATTGTATGAGTATATTTCGAACCCTTATCACCTTAGACTCTAAATATATCATTGTGGGACCATTAGAATCCGAAACTCATTTCATAATAATGTAACATTTCAATCTTTCCAAGAGTGCCCCTCCTCTCCTCTTATAAAAGGCCCCCACCACTACCACCTTATTCACACCATACAAGCCATTTGGCTCGGCCAAACTCTGCCCAAATACTCTCCCAACTTCCCTCCCTTACTCCTAGAAGCCTCACTTTGGGAAGAATTCTTCCTAAGGAAGCCTTTGGCTCAAATCAAAAGAGTTACCCGATTTTAAGAAGATCAAAGAACGGTCGAGTGAATTCGGACACGAGGTAAGGGAATTTCTTAACCCAATTTCCAATCTTTGGGTTAATATCCTACTTTCAAATTATGTCATGATATTATTATGTCCTATATTCTATTTGTACTTTCTTTATGTGTAAATATAGTAAATACTCATAATATATCTATTTTATTTTAAAAATTGTCTTTGTAAGGACTTCGTCTCAATCTCCTTTCATTGAGGCATATTTGGTTTTATACACAACTTTCCTTTATATGGTGTATAAAACCCTTTGAATTTTACGTTTATTCAAAAGGAATATTTTTATACGAAGTGTTTTACTAAACGAAAAAAAGAATGTTTTCTTGTCGTACGTATGCGGCAACAACGACTTCTCCTCCGCCGTGACAATTATTTGAGTTTCGGATTCCTCTACAAGACATAACTTTTTTTTAAATGAAAAATAAATAAAAAGTTTTAATTTCATTTTATTTTGGTATTGAAAATGGTATTGGAAGTGTTTTTATTATATCAATGTGTTGTATTGATATCTTGTGATTGAAATGTGGAAATGTTATGTTTCCTTTATGAATGTTTTACGTGATACGATTATGTTATGGTTTATGATATGTTTAAACCTGTTCATATGAGGAATGAATTGGACTTAATAAGTGACGGGTGGAGCCTGCTATAGCTCCTCGATGGATTGGCAGGTCTCATGAGACAAACCAGTGTCTTCGCGCGAGGCCTTGAAAAAAATCTTATTTGTGGTCTTGGCACGAGGCCTTGGCTACGTGGTTATGATAGTCTGGCATTATGCATTCCATCATTATGAAAATCGTTATTGATATTTCATGTAATTATTTGACCATCAGAATATCCATGTGAATAAGTAAATGGAATTATTTCATTTTACTTTTTCCATATTATGTTGAAGTTCAAGTTTAAAAGGATTTTGTTTTAGTTATACATTGCCTTAAATGTTTATGTTTGTTTATGAAAGCTTATGCTATATTGTTATCCTTACTGAGCATCTGAGCTCACCCCTTTCAATGTTTTAATATTTTCCAGGATGTGAAGAAATATTTTATGAATGACCTGCAGGGATAGTCAAAAGAGGATATGAGTGTGGACTATGGAGACTTTTTTATTGTAGTTTTTCACTTTATGAGGTAATGTATCATTTATGAATGTATCTAGTGTTTCCAAGGATACTAAACTAATCGGTCTTTCAAGACTTGATCTTTTGTGATCATGCCAATGTTACGAAGTAATGCACCGACCTTGGGTAACTGGGTTCGGGGTGTTACAGTTGGTATCAGAGGTAGTTTAGTATTAACCTTGGAAGCTAGATTTAGATAAACTCTGATTAGAGCACATAGCCCGAAGATAGACTTTGAGGATTAGTATAGAAGAACATCCTAGAATTTTGGTATTATAGAGATTTTGTGAGTTTTCCGAGCAATACATCCATGTCTGGATACGAGCAGGTAGAGGCGGATCTGACACAGATGTACCTAGGGGTAAAACCCGAAAACACTGCTTTGAGCTAGACTTGAACGGGAACTGGTGCACGACAACGGGCCTTGCTGCACTCTTGGTTACGACACTCCCGGGGGATATGATTAGGATAATTCTCGTTTTCTTTACAAACCACTATGAAGGGTTATGAGTATACACTTCCTCAAAGAAAACATTTTTATGATTATGGATTATATCCATAAATAGTTCAATTTATGTTAAGTTTTTTGCAAGTTTGTTATTATGTATTTCGATTCATAAACTAACCTAGTTTATGCCATTGTATAGAAATGGCACCCAGTAGAAGGAATGTGAACTCCATCAATACGTATGATCCAAAGAGTAAGAAGGATCATATCTTTCACGGTATTAAGCCAACATTTAGAAGGGAAATAGTCTCCCATGTGTTCTCAACATATGAAGAAATAGTATCATGTGTTAATAAGATAAGTAGAGAATTATCTGAGTCTTATGGATTTGAAGGGATGAAAGAGAAGAAAAGGATGGAAGAGAGAATGATGGATAAAGGGATGAGGGAAAAGAAGAATTTTCCAATATGTGATAACTGTGGGAAGAAACACCTTGAAACTTGCCTGAAGGGAATGGGAGTTTGTTATAAGTGTGGCGAAAAAGGACACCAAGTGCGTGACTTCAAGGGTAAGAAAAAGGTTTCAAATTTACAATTCTTCATCTACAAGGATTGGGGACACTACGCAAACCAGTTTCCAAATCATCAGAGTATGCCCCAAATGATGTTATTGGATAATAATCAAGTTATGATACTACCACATATGAGGAGGAATGATTAGAGTTCTTATGTTGTTATTAAATAATTTTGTCATTTGAGTGTTGTATCAATGATGTACTAGTTATAATAATTATGTAGTATATAAGGATTGTACTGCAGTACTATTTTATCAAGGACTTGAGATTGTGTGGAACCAAGAAAAGTGACTCCACAGTAGGTTAAATTTTTGTAAAATATATGGTTGAGAGAAAGATAAACCATAATATGGTTCTGATACCGAGATAGTGATTTTGGAATAATACGTGATTGATTTGGATAAATTATATTGGATATTCTTAACTTCCTTGAAAATGATTAATGATTTGTATACATTTTTTGATAGAAGGAGTATATCTAGTATTCTATAAGGAATAAGGGATCATGAATGTAATCAATAAGGATTTATGTTAATTCAGTATGTTGCATTGTTTTAAAAGAATACATGACGAAGGTGTTCACATGTTGTTACGTGGAAAAAAGGATCTTCATTATGTTTACCTTCCTTATAAAATTTGGACTGTGAGTTGGAAAGAAGTATTTTGGATAACTATAAAGGTTGGAATGGATTAAGTTGATCATTGGATAATATTGTTTAAGGTTAAAACATTTCTGAAGATTATTTTTGAAATATTATAATACTATAGTTTTAGGAAAAGGACAACCTGCAGGGTGGGGCATAACCCGTTGCGTCAGACAAAGCTGCAGGAATCGAACCCACAACCATAGTGTGACAGGCATTTATTACCTACCATTATCCTACAGGAAGTCACTGGTTATTACAAAATAGTTTTACTAATCTAAATGGTATGTGTTAATATTTGGAACCTTATACAATTAGGATAAATAGAATGTTTTTGAGTTCTATTACCTTTTAGAGTGAAAGATGGATTTGTGGTAATTTTTTTTAAAGAATGAAAGTCTACATGAAAAGTATGTATATTCCCTTACGTTCTTAGTAAATCTCCAAAATAAATTCCTCAATTTTATAAAAGGTAACTTAAAACAAACACGTTGCCGGTTAACTTTTCCAACTGGGGATTCAATGACCGTTTAACCAATCACAAGTTTGTGATTTTCTTATTGTTAACATTCTCCTAATCCAGTTTTCTACAACTCTCCATCAAACCTTGATGGTTTGTTTTTCTTCCATATCCATATTTTCATAGAATCCTAGTATGGGCTATCTCGGGTGACCTTTGTACTTATCTTTCTTTATTTTAATGTTATATTCTTATTAACCCTATTTCCGATGTGGGTTTTCCAAAAAGGTATTTTCTATTTTCAACCTTTTATTTTCAAAGAAAAATTTCAAATTGCGAGGACGCAATTTATTGAAGTAGGGGAGAATGTAACACCCCAGGCTTCCACGATACGCCTCTCTTTCAATAATGCAATAGCTTGCATTGTACGCAAGTTCGAGATTCTAACACACCACGACTAATCAAAATAGCCGTTATGAATAGTAATACCCACTTTTTAAAATTATAAAAATTTTATATTTCAATATGGACTTCATTTTTGTATTCGTAATATCGAAATTAGCCTATGTTGAATTTTTGGTATTTTTTGGAGAACTTCCAATTTTCTATGAATTGTGATAAATACTTAAAAACAACTTTTTTAATCAAAATAATTTATAGTGATAAATTATAATATTGAGTGGTTTTAAAGTATAAGTAGAATATATTTTTACCATTTTATCCAATGGTGTTCATTATAATTAATTTCACTTTGAAATTGGACATAAACAATTGTCAATCTTTTGATATATATTGTTTCTTAAAAACACGCTATTTATTGTGACAGCGGGAATTAATTATAAAATTAATTAATGAAAATTATATTTTTGGAATTTTTTAAAATAGACATCAATTTTGAATTCATAAGGTCAATTATATCTTAGGGTAAAATTTTGGCATTGTTCTGAAAAACTTCAATTTTGATGAATAGTGAAACCACTAAGTGGTAGTTAAATAACTGATTTTTTTCATTTAAATGAAATATTACCACTTCTGTGATTTGAATTTCAAAAATCTGGCATACATGGTTGTCATTAGGAAGTAAAATTTGGTTCAATGGGATTAAAATAATTTTTTGGTGAATAGTAACTTTTAAGTTTAATTAATCGCGATTAAAGGTAATTAGTGAAATTTAAGGTAAAAATGATATTATAAAAATATGAAATGACCTTGAAACTTGTCCTAAACCTATTTTATGAGTCATGGACTACCAAGACAATCCATGGGTCAACTTGGGGACCCCATGGAGCCACTTTGGTAGGAAAATGACATTAAAAACTTTTTATTTAATGTAAAAATAAAAAGGTCACAAACAAGAGTTATTTTACTAAAACAATTTTTAAATGGGGTTATACAAGTCATATTTTTTACTATAAATATTCATTAGAAATATAAAAATATTTCCTACATCATGATATTTTTTTATAATTTTTATACATTAAATAAATTAAATTATTTATGACACCATGATGATGCAGCGATTACCTCATTAATTAATGATTTAAATAAAATGAAAAGATAATGTAAAATCTAAGGCTTACACTTGTCAAAAACCTATTGGATGAGTAGATTTAGAACCCTTATCACCTTATCCTCGAAATATATCATTGTGGGACCTTTAGAATCCGAAAATCATTTCATAATAATGTAACATTTCAATCTTTCCAAGAGTGCCCCTCATCTCCTCTTATAAAAGGCCCCCACCACTACCACCTTATTCACACCTTAAAAGCCATTTGGCTCGGCCAAACTCTGCCCAAATACTCTCCCAACTTCCCTCCCTTACTATTAGAAGCCTCACTTTGGGTATAATTCTTCCCAAGGAAGCCTTTGGCTCAAATCAAAAGAGTTACCTGATTTTAAGGAGATCAAAGAACGGTCGAGTGAATTCGGACACGAGGTAAGGGAATTTCTTAACCCAATTTCCAATCTTTGGGTTAATCTCCTACTTACAAATTATGTCATGATATTATTATGTCTTATATTCTATTTGTACTTTCTTTATGTGTACATATAGTAAATACTCATAATATATCTATTTTATTTTAAAAATTATCTTTGTAAGGACTTCGTCTCAATCTCCTTTCATTGAGGCATATTTGGTTTTATACACAACTTTCCTTTATACGGTGTATAAACCCCTTTGAATTTTACGTTTATTCAAAATGAATCTTTTTATATGAAGTGTTTTACTAAACGACAAAAAGGAATGTTTTCTTGTCGTACGTATGCGGCGACAACGACTTCTCCTCCGCCATGACCATTATTTGAGTTTCGGCTTCCTCTACAAGACATAACTTTTTTTAAAATGAAAAATAAATAAAAAGTTTTAATTTAATTTTATTTTGGTATTGAAAATGGTTTTAAAAGTGTTTTTATTATATCAATGTGTTGTATTGATATCTTGTGATTGAAATGTGGAAATGTTATGTTTCCTTTATGAATGTTTTATGTGATACGGTTATGTTATGGTTTATGATATGTTTAAACCTGTTCATATGAGGAATGCATTGGACTTAATAAGTGACGAGTGGAGCCCGCTATAGCTCCTCGATGCATCGGCAGGTCTCATGAGACAAACTAGTGTCTTGGCACGAGGCCTTGACAAAATCTTATTTGTGGTCTTGGCATGAGGCCTTGGCTACGTGGTTATGATTGTCTGGCATTATGCATTCCATCATTATGAAAATGGTTATTGATATTGCATGTAATTATTTTACCAGTAGAATATCCATGTGAATAAGTAAATGGAATTATTTCATTTTACTTTTTTCCATATTATGTTGAAGTTCAAGTTTAAAAGGCTTTTGTTTTAGTTATACATTTCCTTAAATGTTTATGTTTGTTTATGAAAGCTTCCGCTATATTGTTATCCTTACTGAGCATCTGAGCTCACCCCTTTCAATGTTTTAATATTTTCCAGGATGTGAAGAAGTATTTTATGAATGACCTGCAGAGATATTCAGAAGAGGATATGATGTGGACTATGGAGACTTTGTTATTGTAGTTTTTCACTTTATGATGTAATGTATCATTTATGAATGTATCTAGTGTTTCCAAGGCTACTAAACTAATCGGCCTTTCGAGACTTGATCTTTTGTGATCATGCCAATGTTACGAAGTAATGCACCGACCTTGGGTAACTGGGGACGGGGTGTTACATGAAAAGTATATTATCCGAATATATATTTTATATTATTTTATTACTTCACTATTTGGTCATTATGATGTCATTAAACACATTATATATTTATTCGGTATTTAATTTTTACCCAAAAATTCGACTGTCTCGGAAAATTATGAAACATTCACAATTGGATAATTTCGAAGTCATGATTCAAAAATAATATATAATTTATCTAAATAATTTTCTAAATATTTTATTTTTCACTTGTAAAATAAAAACCAACATTTATATAAAATTGAGGGGTTTTGAAAAAAAAGTTTTTAACCTTAATAAAAATTACATTTGACTTCATAAATATTATATAATAAGTTATTATTCATAAATTTTATTTGATAATAATATTTTATGAAAATATTAATTATTTAAAAAATTCATCAATCCATCAAAATAAATTATTTAATTAAAAATACAGTTTCTATTTTATTGTATATAAATATAATTCTTTTCAAACTAAATACTTAATCATTTATAAAGTAAAAACAGCAAGGAATAAATATAATCATCATTTATAATGAAAAGGAGTTTTATTAAAAAAATTATAATAATATTATTAATAAAAACATAGTTTAATATAATAATGTATATATTTATTAAATGTACCATTTTACCTGAAAAATAAATTTATCTAATTCATTATATTTTTAAGAAAAACTATTCTAATAAACGAATTGATGGAATAAAAATTTAATTTATAAAATTTATTACACAAAAATTAACTAATACCTTGTTACATAACCCCTTATAACACCCACATAAGGCCTAAGGGTAAGGAGTGTGATTGAGATAGACTCTTGTGATGGATTGGATAACATTACTTGGATGGTAATATCTATTAACTTCCACTTCTTCTGTAGGTGATTACGTTTAAGCTTAATGAGTTGAATCTTAGCTTGGGCTTGGTCCAGAGAAAAGCCCAGTGAAGATACCTCCCTTCCAAGCTCTGAAAAATGAGCTTCGTATGGGTCAAGTATACTGGATGACTTCATCCGATCCTTTTTCTATGTCAAGAAAATTCTTTTTTAAAACCCTTAAATTTATACTAGTCATGTGATCACTGTTCAACAACAATATTATCAATGGTAATGACACTGAATGGTCATTAAAAAATGCAAGTGTTTTCTACATCTATAAAACATTTAATTAAATAAAAATGGAATTTTATTCATTAATATTCGAGTCGTTACATGGAATTATGGAGTTGAGGTATGTGGAATAATTCAAGTGGATTTGTTTTTTGAATTTTTAACTTGGTAATTTTGTTTTGATGGAATGTTTTTTTATATTTGGAAATATGTGGGATGCGGGTGGTTTAATTTTGATGGTTTTCTCAAGTTATAAAATTCTTAAGTTTAACATTTTTTTGTTAAAAAATTATTATGAAAAAAAAAATATGGTTGATTTATTTTTTATTATTCATCAAAAAAAATAATCAAAGAAAAATTCCAAAAAAATAACCTTTACCTATTTTTGATAGTTTTCATTTAAAAATGAATATTATTTTGTAAATAATTATATTTAAAGTGTAAAATTAAATTTTTAATTATGTGTTCTAGGAATGATTAAATCTAGTTTTTGAAAAGATTTTTATTTTCAAAATACTTTTCATTTTATTTTAAATGATTATAATTATATATATATGATAGATAAATAATAAAAATGTGAAAAATATATATCCTAACTAATTAGTTAATCATATTCTTTACCATCATTCTAATTATTAATCTATATTTATCATATTATATACTAATATTAATATTATATTGTAGTTCTATACAATATAGTAATATGTGTAACAAAATGAAAACATAGGGTTGTGTGTGCAACAAGCTAAAATTAGTGCTTAATTTAGTGAAATATTAACTTAGGGATGTGTATAAATTATGATTATCTTAGTGTATAATGAACCACAATTCATCAAAAAAAATTAGTTTTTCAAAATAGTAATAATTAAAAAAAAGTTAAGGTGTCATATTCAACCACCTTTAAATTGAATTTCACGCTCCAAATTCTTATGGGTAATAAAATATTTAATAATTGAAATTCCCATTCACTAAATCAAAAATCCTAAAAATGAATACTAAAAATTCTTATATAAAATGGAATATTTGAAATATAATGGTTACCCAAATTAATTCAAAACTAATTTTCCATATATGTGGAAATAGGTAGGAAGCAGATATTTATACATGGAAGAATAATGTGAATAATTATAGTAAGTTTTAGGTATCATGGTTCACATGATTGTGGGATATATATAGAATGATATAAATGAAAAAAATAGTGAATATTTTGGGGTCAATTTGATTAATTATAAAATAAGTGGCTAGGATAACATTTTTTTCAAGATCCTTTTCCTAAAATTGATGATTTTCACAAGAAGATATACTTATATAATTTCATTCAATTTCATGTACATGATCTCATATAATATTTTTCCCTTGATCAATCCTCACTTCATCTCTTACACTTATAAATAATGTTGAATTTTTTGTTTCTTATGCACTAATGGATCATAACTTCACTATATTAAAAGATAAATCTTTATTCCTATTTTTAGTTAGAGTTTATATAACATGGTTAGCATAAGATATCATATATGGATAAATCATCATATTTTTAACATTAATCTTAATAACCTCATTAAAATTTCAATATAAACCATTTCATAAATGTTTTAACTTTTCACCCCTTCAAATGATGACAAATCAAAAACATTAGAAATAAGGTCTCTAAATTTATCAAAATAAGATTAATATTTATTAAAAATATATCAAAATGTACCTATAGATTTTCATATAGAAATCATGTGAATACCTTCATAATTTATTCTCTTGAAATGACGTAATACCTATAATTAATATAAATCATTTTCGAAAACATGAATTATTCTTCATTCCTTATATAAAAAATAAATAATTATACATATTCATTAAATAAAAAAGTGGTGTAAACTCCATCTGTGATATGATAAAATAATTTTTAGAAAAATTATTAATCAGTTTTAAGGTATTGAAAACTATCTAATTTTAATTAACAAAATCAATAATCTCTTTGTCCCAAAATTATTATCTCAACATCACAAACCAATTAGGGATTATCTTTCCCTTAACCATGTGTTATCCATGAATATCATAGTTTAAGTAAATCATTTTTCTAGTCCATCTGCATTATTCAAAATATCATTTAAAATAGTTGATGAGAAACAAAATAATAATTATATATTTTATTATTTTTGTAACATAATAATTTAATTTGAATACATATATACTTCATTCATTCCAAATCATTCAAAATAATAATAATTAATCTTCTTTATCATATTTGTTAACACATATTTCCTTTCCCATTTCATTTATAGTCTCTTATTCATCTATAATATAATTATTACTTGTACCATCAAGATGATTTTATTCACAAAAATTCCCCAAGGTTATCAATTATAAAAATTCCTATAGTTTACAAATTTAAAGAATTTATCCAATGATAATACCTTATAGAGAAAAGTATTCTGATCCATTTCATTAACCAAACTGGTCATTTTTACTTTTCATTTACTAGATTTTTATCCTTATTTTACATGGAAAAAGCATATTCATGTTCCTCTAAGACAATAACTTAGCTGTTTCTTACAAAATTATCTACATTTAGGAAACTGATTAACTATCCTCCATGGTCTCTATTAACCAAAATATCAGATACCTATTTCATTTTGTTCATTGGTTATTCAGATAGTTGGTTATGGTATATGTCGTGTATCATGTTCCATGAATTCTGATTATTTATAATCATGCAATATTTTAATCTAGTTATTATTCAATTTTACACATCATCATCAAATCATACTCCACATTCCATATTGATACATTCCCTTCTTGTTACCTCTATTTACTAAAACCAAAAATCATTATAGGAGAATCAATAATCGTAGTGGGATCCAAATCATCAACAATAATCACTTATAGAATAGTTAATCATGAAAAATTATCTAATATGTGACACCTTATGTTCATCCTAGGTCATTTATATTCATATTCTATTTAAATCCATTATTTTGGATCAAAATTATTTTGATAATATCAAATGGAAATCCCCTATACTATCAAAATAGTTATTGATCAAGGTCTGTTTTCGTGCTGTAGTTCCCAATATAGTCTATATCAATATGGTAAATTGGGGTTCCTACACCTAGAAAAATTTACTCTAGATACATATCCACTTGTAGTATACATTCAAGGATGTGTTTCTAGGGAACCACTCTCTATCATTTACCAAAATTCTAGTATATGTTCTTATATATTAACACATCCTTATAATTAATTATAAAGACATACTTACATAAATACTTAGAAATATATCTTTCTATCTCACCAAATCTTTCTCATCTTCTTTTAAAAAGGCTGGAGAATCCGTTCCATTGATAATAAATATTGTTAACCAAGCTTAACATACAAGGATATTAAATCATTTTTTTATAAATATTCATTATAGTACATAAACACACACCTAAAAACCATATTAGTTTAGTTCCATTGGAAACATAGAAAACAATCTTACATCTTGGAGAAATATATTTAATGTTTCTAATAAAGATCATCCCATCTAGAACTCATAATTAAAACCAATCATCATAACATGGGTAAAGGAAACATAAAGAAAGGTGATATGGGATGTTAATTAAGGGTAAATAAGAGAGATACATAAGTATTAAATGAACATAAGTTTATGAGAATGTGAGGATAATATTTAAAGATCATACCCTATATATCATAGATCATATACACAAGTCATGGAATAATTATTTATAGATCAGAAGACATGATTCATATGGGAAACAATTATATAAGCCAATATATCATAATATATGAATAAAAAATGGAATTGTGGAATAGAAATAAGCATAGAAAATTATTTCTATATTATTCAAGCCTCACTATCAAGACCATTAGAGAAGAAAAATTCTTTTACTGAAATGGGTTTACTCCCCATTACAACCCTATATTACTGATAAATGATCAATTACTATTCCATACCATGTATTACTAAACTGGGGTCACATCCCATTCTAGCCTAGTTTAACTACACTATGTTTACTTACGGTTGCAACCTTGTCTTACTAAACAGAGATCACATCGCATTCTTATCATTTATTACTGAACCAGGTTCAATTCTCATTCAACCCATGAATTACTAAATCAAATACATTTATTGTTTTTTCTATGTATTAATAAATCATTTTCACATCCAATTGTATTAATTTATTACATAACTGGGTTCACACCCCTTTCTATTCCTATATTACTGAACTATCTTAACCCCTATTTTAGTCCATTCTATCTTAGGATATATAAATATTTACCCAATTTATTAGAGGGAGATATAGGTCCAACCTGTCACATAATGAAATCAAACATATGAGTTCTAAAATATCATAAACATTCATCATATCATACCCAATGAATTGAAATGGGTATAAATAGCAATTCATCATATCATAACATCTGTAAAATAGAGAGGTTTTATAATCATTTAATCATATAATTGACCATGAAAAGAAGAGGGGTCCATATTCATTTTATCATGGTATAACCTGTGGATGAGAAACATGTTTTATAAAAAAAAATTCATCATAAACATAAACCATTAATAGAAAGAATTATTATTGTATCTGTAGATCAAATCGTTAGTAAATAATAAAGTATATTAATAGATGTCATCATAGATGGAGAAGGATTTTGAGAGATCACATTGATCATTTCTTATAGAAAATAACATTTCATTAAAATTAAATTTTTAAAAATTAATTCATTTTATAAATTCTTTTATTTTATATTGAATTTGAAATCTTATAAATTAAGATACATTAATTATTTAAAAAATTTCCTAAGAAAAATATGTTTTCCGCTTTTAAAAATGATACTATAAAATATAAAACATTTTTAAATAAAATTCATTAATAATGGAATTGATAAAAGGTAATGGAAGATTTAAAAATCATTTAAAACATGTTTTAAAAATAAAATATTTTGAAATAATTTTCATTGGAAATTATTATGAAATATAATATTAAAAAATAATTGAAAACATTTTAATAAAACATGATTTTTGATGAAAATATATTTCCCAATGAAGAGAGAAATAATATATAATTTTCAATAAAAAATATTCTTAATTATATTATGTAAAAAAGAGTGGAAAATATAAATAAAAATTTTAGATATCATGAATATAAATATGAGAATAAATTGTAACAACCCGAACATTCATGAATAAAATTCCCCTTCTTTTGTTTAATTAAATTTCTTATGGATATAGAAAACACATGAACTTTTGTATTTATCCAATTGGGTTTAAATGACCATTAAGTATCATTACCGTTGATAATATATCCATTTAATAGTGATCATGTGACTATTATTCATTTAAGGTTTTTAAAATAGAATTTTTTCGACACAGACAATGGAGAGGGTGGCCTCATCTAGTAGAGTTGATCCATATGATGATCAGTTATCAGAGCTCAGAAAGAAGGTAGAATCATTGGGATTTTCTCTTTACCAATCCCAATATAAGATTCAACACATTATTCTTGAATTGAATCACCTACAAGAGAAGTGGAAGTTAATAGAGATTACCACCCGAGCGATGTTATCCGAGCTGCACCAAGAATCTTTCATAATCGCACACCTTACAATTAGATCTTATGCGGGTTTTATAAGGGGTTATGTAATAAGGAATTTGTTACTTATTGTGTAATAACTTTTTATAAATAAAATTATTATTCTATCAATTCCTTTATGAGAAAAGTTTTTCTTAAATATATAATGATTTAAATAAATTGATTTTTCGGCCAAAATGGTACTCTTTTAAAATATATAAATTATTATTTTAAATAATGTTTTTATTAATAATTTTATTGTAATAGTGTTATAATAAAACTAATTTTAATTAAAAATTATTAATATATTTATTTCTTATTGTTTTTACATTATATATTATTATGTATTCAGTTTGATAAGATTTATATTTTTATACGATAAAATAGAAATTGTATTTTTAATTTAAGAATTTATTTTTAAAAAATAATGAATTTTTTAAAAAATTAATATTGAAATAAAATATTATTTTTAATTTACATTTATGAATAATAAATGAGTAAATAAGTTTTATGAAGTCACATTTACTTTTTATTAAGGTTAATAACTTTTTTTTCTCAAAACCCGCCAATTTTTAGTAAATGTTGGTTATTATTTTAAAATTTAAAGTTCAAATATTTAAAAAATTATTTAGATAAAATAAGTATTATTTTTTTAATTAGTCCTTAAAAATCATAAAATGGTGACTTTTTCATAATATTCAAGGAGAGCCGATTTTTTGGGTAAAAATTAAATACCGAATAAATATATATTGCGTTTTATGATATCATAATGGCCCAATAGTGATTTAATAAAATACTATAAAAGGTATATTAGAAAAATATGTGTTTTACCTTTAAATATTTTTATTTTATATTCTTTTGATTAATATTATAATGCATTAGTGGACCCTATAAGACATATAAAATATTCAAACATTTTAAAATAATTTCCTCGAGAGTGTGACTCACCTCCAAATATGAAAGAATAATATTTTAATATATATGTCCAAAATCCTTATAAAATATTGTATACCACTCTCCTTTTTAATAAACCATGGGAAATAACCATGGTATTGTTTGTGGTTTTTATTAGTTTAATGTGTAGTGTCCAAAACCTAAATCATAAAGAATTCCCTCACATTTCCTACATAAACCCACCCAAACCCCCATTAATCATCACTAAAACAATTTGTATCTTGGTAAAACTATTCCTAATACTCTTAAGGGTCCTAAAAAGTCACCCCCAAGATCCCAATAATCTTCTCCCAAGCCTTTGGGATCATACTTCCAAGTAAGGGATCATCATTTTCCACTCCACCTATCAAATTCATGCATATTATTTTAAAGAAGATCTTGTAATTTTGAATGGTAATAATGTAATTATTTTATAATAATATATTATAATCAATATCATGTAATTTTAATGAGTTATTATTTATCCTACCTCATTTTATCCCTTACCTAAGACCTCACTGTGCCAAAATTCCATAAGGGATCTTCCACCCTCCTCTTTTATCAAGCTTTCATTTTATGTTATTTCTATTAATTTATTTCATTACTATGTTGGGATATGTTTTTAAATATCCTTAATACTTTCAATTTTATGTATATATTATGAAATCCCCTTTAACTCTAATTTATTCCTCTTATGAACCCATATTTATACCCATTACCATGCCAAATTTCCTTAAGTGATTTCTACCTTTCTCATTTTTTCCATGTTTCTTGATGTTTCTATACCATTTTATTTTCAATTAAAAATATTGGGGTATTATTTATCACCTCCCCATACTTCCCTTAATATATTTTAATTATGAGATACCTCTTTCTCTATCATTAATCCCTCCCATGTTCACCCATTACCATGCCGAAACATCGTAATAGTTATTTCATTTCTCCTCTTTATTAATGTTTATTTATTATGTTACACCTTCTATTTCCAAATTTCATGGGTTAAGACATGTATCTATATGATCCCCTTACATTCCATTTCCTATACATATAATGAGAGACCGCTTTATCTCTTATCAACCTTTTTTATAAATTTTATGTCATGCTGTTAGGCTGCCGAAATTGCACTACAATTTTCCATTCCAAAAACCATCATGTGGTGAATACCATACCCGTTTTCCTATCAGGGGTATTCAAGTTTATACACATATACTTATTGATTATATAATTTCATGTATTTATTTCACATTACTTTATTGTGGAATAAATTATGATTTTGATTGATTCTGTGTTATATGATCCATGTATCACACTTATGCATGAAATGTAATGTTTATAAAGGGTGTGCCCCAATAACACTTCAATGCATTTGGTAATATTTATTATCATGATAAACCATGCACAATAAGGGTTTACTCATTATAATCCTTGTGCAATGAGGGTTTAATCATGCTAATTCATGTTCAATGAGGGTTTACTAATGTTAATTCATGTGTAATGAGGGTTTAATCATAATAATTCATGTGCAATGAGGGTTTATTAATGCTAATCCATGTGTGATGAGAATTGTCTCATGCTAATATCATGTTTTATGTTGTTTCCAAATTTCCATGTTATGATAATAATGCTATGTCATTCCTTTATTTTCATGTTTCTCTTGTACTCCATTGATTTAACTATTTTGTTACATGTGATGTATTCTTCATGTAATGCCTTTTTACACCCTTACTGGGATTTATAGATCAACCTTTTCTTATTAATTTCCTTAGGTTATCCCATGAAATTATAAGTATGAAATAATGTTGTGGTCATGTAAAACAACTTTTCAATAATTATTTTTTAATTTTATGTCTTAAATTGTCATATAATGTTCCTAATTTCCCAATACACTAGACCTCTTGATCCTCGGAGTTTTCTAAAGTACAAGTTTATGTAATAAAGAATGTTTAAATATGAAATAAATATAATATTTTTTATAGTTGGTATCAAAGGATTGGTTTAGTTATTATTGTTATTAGGATTAGAAAACCCCAGTGAAATCCTTAAGAATAAGACTAATTATGAGGAAAACATCCCTAAATTTTGGTGGGTATAGAGTAAGAGGTTTATCAAAAAAACTATATCCCTATCTAGATATGAACAAGTAGAGGTGGCTCTAGAACATATGCATCTAGGGGTAAAACCTAAAAACACCACTTTGAGATAGACTCGAATGGGAACTAGGGCATGAAATCGGCCTTGCTGTACTATTGGTTCGACACTCACATGGGATATGCTTCGGTAAATTCATGAGATTATTAAAACCATTATTAAGAGAGAAAAAAACCCATAAGAATATATATTATAATATAGATCATGGATAACACGGATTAAAGCCTAGAAATTTATAAGTTAATGAGATAAATGTAATTTATAAGTTATTCATTTAATGTCATTGGATTCTACATTATGTGTTAAAATGTTTAAGATATTCACCCCTAATTTTTCTTTTTTTTTCTACCTAATGACCGGTAATATGAGGAATATGGATAACAATCTATGTGAAGGGAAACATGATGAATGTCCCAATGATATTCCCAATCGAATGGGAGCTCATGTAGGGCATATCATGATTATGATAAAACAACTATCAAATATCACAATTATTAATTGGAACTTTGATGAATGCCCATGGAAATCCAGGAAGAGGAATATGACATCGCATGAAATTCCATTTGATAAAGTTGATAAGGGGAAGAAGACCCAATTTCCTTCATGAAACACGTGTGGAAAGAGGAACCAAGGGAAATGTCTCAACATGACTAGGATATGTTTTAAGTGAAGAAAGGAAGGGAAAAAAGTATAAATACTCCTTGAAAGAAAAGATAATGTGATGGATGGAAACAAAGTTCCATATAAGGCATCTTATATAGTTATATGTTATAAATGTGGATATGTTAGAAATTACCAAGACAATGATCTATTTCAAGGGATGAGAAGAATGACGAGCATCAAAAATATCCATGATCAAGGGATAATGATAAGTATAAATCTAATATGGATTATATCGACTCAGGTTTTGACCCTGTCAGACTTTGGAATATTCCAATGAATAATTTCAGAGCTAGGCGTGAAGACGGTGTTCGATTCTGAGGCCCAGTGTGCCCATAATTAATTTTATAAAAATATTATGTATTTTTATACTATGCGCGAGGCGAGAATGAGTTATCTTTTAAATGATAGCTTAGAACGAGAATTTGAGGGCATGGTTGTGTCTGGAGCATGTTGTTTACCTTAGGCGGGGTGTAAACTTTGCGGGCATGGGCCTACTGTGAGAAAAGCCACTAGGGGAGTTTCTGTAAATAAATTGAAAAGTTTATTTATGAGTGTTGGATCGAATAACTTATGAATGGAGTCTCGAATTATAAATTCGAGCCCGTAATTGCATTCAAAACAATGCGTTTACCCTAGGGGTGACCTAATTTCCTCCATGCCGAGAGGTCTGGTCGAAGGTGTTAAATTAAATGAATTAATTTAAATTAAAAAGAAAGAAAAACCCCTCACCCCTCACCTCCCTCGTCCCACACACCAGAACGAAAAAAACCTCCCCCTACCTTTGATTCTTCACCAAATCAAACCGCGAACGATCGTTTTCAGCTCCGATCGTAAGCGGATCGAGCTTCAGGGCGTCGTGGGCATTGTTCTGCACCCGAAGCTTCAGTGATCCACCAACAGATATGAATTTTGAGTTTTGAAATCTTGGATCTCGATTGGTTTGGGTTTTCTCCGTTTTAAGCCTACAGATGCATAGATCCAATCCCTGGGGGTGCACAGATGGCTTCAAAAGCGCGTTTGGACCCCCAGGGTGCCCCCGGTGGCTCTCAGAAGCTTCGTCGGTGGGCTGCGGTGAAGAAAATGGACCGCCGCCCCTATGGAATTTTGGCTATCAATCAACAGAGACCCCATGCGGGGGGGGGGGATGGGTCAGCCATGCGCGGGCCGACCCAGGCCGGACCAGCCGGTTCAGGCCGATCCGGCCCTCTTCTGGTACACGGGGGTTTGAAAACCCTCGTAACTTTCTCCCTTGAGGTCCGAATCGTGTTCCATCCACAGTGACGCGACCCTGGAAATAAGAATAACCCTTTGAGGTGGGGTTGGTAGTTTAAAGTGTCGGGATCGTGGCCCGGGAGCTCGAAACGTCGAATAAAATAATGATGTTTTATTATTATTCGACTTCGGGCCGTTGTATCTTCTTCCCAGAGCATCTGATTGACGTGCCGCCAGTGTAATTGAGACCAATATGGTACGGAGGACTTTTATTGATGGTTTTTGGGTGTTATTACTGAGAACAGGTTGTGGGTCTCATGAGGCTGAGTTTTGGTGTTTTCGGAGAAATGTAACTTTTTCGCCGGGTGTCCGTTTTGGACGAACGAGTAGTCAATCCCGTGTGTTTTTCCGAGGGGATCACAATGGTATGATCAAATTGATGAGTTTTGGGATATTACTGTGGAACCCACATGATCTAGCTATGGTGAATAGTGACCTTTTCACCGGTTGTTTGTTTCAGGTGAGTAAACAACCTATCCTCTGTGTTTTTCTACATGGATCGGGATGGTGGCATCTGTATCGGCCTTGGAGGTGCGTAGTGTGGCGTTGTGGAGGGTCTCTCGGGTTAGAAATGTTTGGACTTGCAGTGGTTGAGGGTGCTCCCTTGGTTCGTTCGTACGAGGGTTCATGCGGCATCAAAACCTTAGTATAGGTTTTTGATCCTCTTGATGGGATGTTTAATCTGTTAGAGTTGCAGCATCCCTCCGGTGGTCCTGAAGTAGGATCTTCTAGCGTCGTTTCCCTAGATCGAGTTCTTGGTATCACTGTGACCACTTATCCATGGGTGGTGATCCCCTATCTTGTAGGTTAACCCCACAGGGTTTGTGGTATCATCGAGAATATGATCCCCTACGCAGTGGGTTGTGCTCAATAGGGTTGTGGAATTTTTGGTTATATGATCCCCTACTCAGTATGAGGATTATAGTAGGGTTGAGGTATAGTTGGTTATACGATCCCCTACTCAGCGCGTGGTTTCTGTAGGGTTGTAGAATCATCAGTTTGATCCCCTATAGCATAAGATGTACCAGATAGGGTTTCAGTATCATCGTGAACGTCGTGACACAGGTGAAAATCCTCTATCTGAGTGACATGTTTTTGTCAAGCACCAGATCAGGTTGTGGTATCCCCCATCGGATCCTGGGAGTGATCCCCTATCTGTGAGATCTACGAATGCCAGATCAGGTTGTGGTATCCCCCAATGGATCCTAGGAGTGATCCCCTATCTGTGAGATCTATGAATTCCAGATCGGGTTATGGTATCCCCCAATGGACCCTGGAATTGATCCCTTATCTGTGAGATCTCTGTATACCAGTGTAGGTTCTGGTATCCCCTATCGGACCCTAGGATAGATCCTCTATCAGAGGAGTTTGGTGTTTATTTTATTTAAGTGAGGTTTACTCAGTGACTATATCTGAGGAGCATGATCTCTTGGGTGAGTGTCTGAGATTTTTGTGTGGAACCTGATGGAGTATATTTGGATGTTTTTGGTATATGCAAGAGCGTATATCTGAGCATATGTTCATGGTATATGTATGGTCATATACCTGGGCAAATGTTTGAGATATATGTTTGGGCGTGTACCTGAGTGGATGTTCAAGGTGTATATATGGGCATACACCTGGATTAAGCTGACTAGTTGTGTTTAGCCGAGGATGGTCACGAGATCAAGTTTCCCTCTCGTCTGGGTTCCCTCTAGATGGGATGAGAAGACTGTTGCCTTTTAGTTTCTCTCTTTTGTTTTGGGTTTTTGGGGTGCCTACTGAGTATTGTTATACTCACCCCGGCACGGGCTTTGCCCGAAAATGTTTGTGTCTTGTGCAGACCACATGCCCTTTGACGGAGTCCCAAGAGGACCCAGAGCAGGTAGAGCTGAGTGAGTGGGACTGAACATAGAGTCTTACTAGATTTGTGCCTAGTTTCTTTCTGGTGGTGCTTTTGGCAGCGTACCCCTTCTTCCTAGAAAGTTGAATGCTTTTGTAGTTTTCCTTTGGTGGGCCCTATTTTACCCTTTGTACTTCTGTTGCACTCTGGTTTGGGATAGATTTATGCATGATTTCCCTTTTCAGTTTTCATATACATATCTGCTTTGTTGCATGGAGGTGTGTGTGGGTGTGTGTGTACAGGTACCTTAGGCTAATGCCTCCCATGTGTGTGATAGCCTACTCGGCGCTGGTCGCCAACCCCTGGCCTATTGGAGGCGGGCTTGGGGAGTCACGGCTCGAGCCCCGTTGGGTCGGGTCGTGACGGAGTGGTATCAGGGACGGTACCCATCCTTAAGTGTGGTGCACTACCTGGGTTGATATGTAAGGCCCACAACGAGGATTTTGTGCTCTAAAGCGGGGGGGGTGATTGTAACACCCCCGAATGATAAAGGGTTAAATGAATAAATGATATGACTCATGTCAATAAGGTGCACCTTCCATTTAAGAATCATTACTGATTAGAACTCCACAGTTAAGCGTGCTTGGCCTGGAGTAGTGATCAGGATGGGTGACCTTCTGGGGAGTTTCCTAGGGTGTGTGTGAGTGAGGACAAAGCACACTAGAAAGGATATGTGTTGGCCTGTGGGGACTGTCATTAGTCATATGACCCATTCAGGCATGTGGGTGGACCCTTGGGTGGGACCATGTGTCTACGGGGAAACTGGTGGTACATGATGGGCCAGGACCCGATGACCATGTTAAGGCAGGGTGGATGTGCTGTCACCAGGACCCAGTTGTCACATTTGGTTTGGTTTGGGTTGCATAACGGCAGTGTCAAGATGTTTCGAGTTCGGCTTTCAGGTCAGGGACTCCAGTGTTGGTGCGGCAGCTGACGTATCTATTCACTAGGACTCTGATAACCTGCCTATTGACTCAGGATGTTTGGACACTAGTCGTAGGGACATAACGGTAAGGACAAAGCACACTAGAAAGGATATGTGTTGGCCTGTGGGGACTGTCATTAGTCAGATGACCCATTCGGGCAAGTGGGTGGACCCTTGGGAGGGGACCACGTGTCTACGGGGAAACTGGTGGTACCTGGTGGGCCAAGACCCAACGAACATGTTAAGGTGGGGTGTCTATGCTGTCACTGGGACCCATTTGTCACATTTGGTTTGGTTTGGGTTGCATAGCGGCAGTTTGAAGATGTTTCGAGTTTGGCTTTCAGGTCAGGGACTCCAGTGTTGGTGCAGTAGCTGACGTATCTATTCACTGGGACTCTGATAACCTACCTTTTGACTCAGGATGTTTGGATACTGTTCACAGGGACATAACGGTACATGCATCATATAGGGATGGGTTTTTTGGGTTTCCCTTGTTCTTATTGAGTCAACTCTCAAGATATACTCTTTGACTGTGGTGCATCTTGATTGTATTTCTGTATGTCTCCACGACGACAGCCAGTGAGGGTTCTACGATGGAATTTTGGTGAAGAACCACCCCATGTAGAGGCTGTAGACTAGGGAATAGGTTCTAAGGATGCACCTCCAGGTGGTCCACCAGTTGAGACACCACATGTCGAGCAGCTGGTTGTGCCAGTAGTGCAGGATGAGGTTGCACGCAGGCTGAGTGCGCTGTATGAGTTCCAGAGGTAGCGACCTCTGTGGTTCCGGGGTGATCCAGATCCTTAGGTAGCTGATGACAGCCTCGAAGCAGTCACTCGAGTTTTCTGCCTGGTGAGGAAACCCCCAGACCAGATGGTGGTCCTAACGGCGAGCCTTCTGTATGGTTTGACCAGGCGATGGTGGAGTTTGGTGACGCATCCCCACGATGAGGAGACACTCATGTGGGTAGAGTTTGAGCAACTCTTCAGGGAAGAGTTCAATCCGGTGAAACTAAGGTCAGTGCGGATTCAAAAGATTATACAGCTTCGACAGAAGGGCATGACTGTGTTGGAGTACTCATCGAGGTTTACAGACCTGTCGCACTACTCCATGGATATGATTCGAGACATATTCTTTAGGGATCATACATTTTAGAAGGGACTACACAGATACATCTGGGTAGGTGTTGTTTCTTTATGTATTCCCACCTACGTTCGAGTGTTGGAGCGAGCCTTGGTGGTGGAGAGCTTTCTGGATGAGAAGATTCAGCCCGTCAGTGTTGGGCGCATGGAAGCTGAGCGTCGGAAACTGGTAGCCGGTGGTAGGCACAAGGGTCTAGAAGTGGCCGACGTTTCAGAAGGTGATTCCAGGATAGAGGATCTGAGGATCAGGGCTCACATGGCTCGCATGCCAGTTTTGGTCAGTCGTAGGAGAGGCGGTGTTACGCTTGCGACGGTCGGAGACATCTTGCTAGAGATTGTCTGACCTGTCGTTCTGTTGAGAGGGAGCCGGTTGATAGGACACCTTTATAGTGGAAAAATCTCGAGTTTGGAGGTCCGTAGGGCGGAAGACATGGTGATGGAGCAGGTGTAGTAGTGAGAGGTGGTAGGCGGTATCAGATGCCACCACCACCACCCCCAGGTGGTCAATGCTAAGCTCAGGGAGATGGAGGGCGAGGGAGATGAAAATTGCATTCTCTAGAGGCTGTTGACCCAGAGTCTTCGCAGATGGATAGAGGTATGAATTGTGTCCTTTCTAATTTTTACAGTAGTTTTCATAGGCACTGTTTAGCGGTACTCTTCCCTTTCTGTTGCTTGTTTGAGTTTTTTTCAGGGCGTTGGTAATACATTGTGTGGGTGTTTTTTGGCGTTCTTTGAATGCGTGAGGAAGAGGGATACTTATCACACCGAGACACATTTTTGTGACACGACCAAAACCATGCGGGAGACTCAGTGCCACCCAAAGAGGATAGTGTTGAGGTGTGGTGGATGAGTCCCTCTAACTTATGTGTTTGGGTTTGGGTGTTTGTTGGAAAACTCGCTAGCATGGGAGACCCAGTTGAAAGTTGATTTGATTTCCTTGTACTAATGGATTTTCGAGGATGAAAAGTTCTAAGGTGGGAAGGATGTAGAGACTCGGGTTTTGGCCCTGTCAGACTTTGGAATAATCCTATAAATAATTCGAGAGCTAGGTGTGAGGACGACGTGTGATTTCGAGGCCCGGTGTTCCTGGAATTAATTTTATAAAAATATTAAGTATTTTTATACTATGTGCGAGGAGAGAACGAGTTATCTCCTAAAAGGTAGCTCAGAATAGGAATCTGAGGGCATGGTTGTGTCTGGAGCATGTCGTTTACCCTAGGCGGGGTGTAAACTTTGGGGGCGCGGGCCTGCTGTGAGAAAATACACCTGGGGAATTTCCCTAAAGAAATTGAAAAGTTTATTTATGAGCGTCGGCTCGAATAACTTTTTAAAGGAGTCTCTGATTGGAAATATGAGCTTGCCATTGTGTTCAGAACGGTGCGTTTACCCTAGGGGCAAGCGAATTTCCTCTGCGTCAGGAGGTCTGGTCGGGGGTGTTAAATTAAATGAATTAATTTAAATTAAAAAGAAAGAAAAACCCCTCAACCCTCACCTCCCTCCTCCTACATTCTGGAATGAAAAACCCATCCCCCCTACCTCCGATTCTCCACCAAATTGAGCCATGGATGACCATTTTCAGTGCTGATCGTCAGCGGATCGAGCTTCAGGGTGTCATGGGTGTCGTTCTGCACCCGAAGCTTCAGCGATCCGCCAACAGGTAGGCGTTTTGAGTTTTGAAATCCCGAATCCTGATTGGTTTGTTTTTTCTTTTTTTTTGAGGTCGCAGATGCGTAGATCCGGTCCCTCGGAAGTGCGTTTGGACCCCCGGGGAGCCCCCAGCGGCCCTCAGAAGCTTCGCCGGTGTGGCACCGACGTGGCGGCGGCGGGCCACGGTGAAGAATATAGACCGCCACCCCTGCAGTGGTCCGGACCCCACTCAGGGGGGCTGTCGTGCGCGTGCGCGTTGCTCCGGCCAGAACGGCCGGCTGGACCGGCCGGTTCAGGCCGATCCGGCCCTCTTCTGGTACACGGGGGTTTTAAAACCCCCGTAACTTTCTCCCTAGAGGTAAAAATCACGTGTTGTATGTGGAGACACGACCCTGGTGATAAGTAGAACCCTTTGAGGTGGGTTTGGGAGTTTAAAGTTTCGGGATCGTGGATCAAGAGCTTGAAACGTAAAATAAAATAATGATATTTTACTATTATTCGACTTCGGGCCATTGTATCTTCTACCCAGAGCATCCGATTGATGTGTTGTCAGTGGAGTTGAGACCCTGATGGTAGGGAGGAATTTTCTTGATGGTTTTCAGGTGTTCTAATTGAGAACAGGGTGTGGGCCCAATGAGGCTGGGTTTTTGCGTTTTCGTAGAAACACAACTTTTCTGCCAGGTGTCTGTTTTGGTTGAATGAGTAGTCGACCCCATGAGTTTTTTTGAGGTGATCACAATGGTATGATTCTCTTGATGTGCTTCAATATTTTAGTGTGGGCCCCACATGGGATAGCTACGGTGAATAGTTCCCTTTTCACCGGTTGTCCATTTCAGGTGAGTAAACAGCCTATCATGTATGTTTTTCTGCGTGGATCACAATGGTGGCCTCAGTATCGACCTTGGAGGTGCGCAGTATGGTATTGTGGCGGGTCGCTCGGGTTAGAAATGTTTGGACCAACAGTGGTTGATGGTACTTCCTTGGTTCATTCCTACGAGGGTTCGCGTGACATCACAACCTTAGTATAGGTTTGCGATCCTCTCAATGGGATGTTTAATCTGTTAGAGTTGCGGTATCTCTTCAGTGGGCCCAGAGCAGGATCCTAGAGCATCGTTTCCATAGATCAGGTTCTTGGTATCATTGTGATCGCTTATCCACGGGCGACGATCCCCTATCTACCAGGTTAACTCCGTAGGGTTTGTGGAATCATCGCGAATATGATCCCCTATGCAGTGGGACGTGCTCAGTAGGGTTGTGGCATCATCGGGTATACGATCCCCTACTCAGCATGAGGATTATAATAGGGTTTTGGTATCATTGGTTATATGATCCCCTACTCAGCGCGTGGTTTCTGTAGGGTTGTGGCATCGTCAGTTCGATCCCCTACAACACGAGATATACCAGATAGGGTTTTGGTATCGTCGTGACTGTTGTGACATGGGTGACGATCCTCTATATGAGTGACGTGTTTCTGTCGAGTGCCAGATCGGGTTATGGTATCCCCTAGTGGATCCTGGGAGTTAACCCCTATCTGTGATATCTACGAATACCAGATCAGGTTGTGGTATCCCCCCAACAGATCCTGGGAGTGATCCCCTATCTGTGAGATCTACGAATTCCAGATCGGGTTGTGGTATCCCCCAGCGGACCCTGGGAGTGATCCCCTATTTGTGAGATCTTCGTATACCGGTGTGGGTTCTGGTATCCCCTAGAGAACCCTAAGATAGATACCCTATCTGAGGAGTTTGGGGTTTATGTTGTTTCAGCGAGGTTTCCTCAGTGACGATATTCGAGGAGCATGATCTCTCAGGTGAGCATCTGAGATTTTTTTGTGGGACCCGATGGAGTATATTTGGATGTTTGTTGTATAAGTAAGAGTGTATATCTGAGTATATGTTCATGGTATATGTATGGTAATATAACTGGTAAGATGTTCGAGATATATGATTGGGTGTGTACCTGAGAAGATGTTCAAGGTGTATGTATGGGTATACACCTGGATTGAGCTGACTAGTTGTGTTTAGTCAAGGATGGTCACGAGATGAAGTTTCTCTCTCATCTGGGTTCACTCTAGTAGAGATTAGAAGAATGTTTCCTTTCAGTTGATCTCTTTTGTTTTGGGTTTTTGGGGTTCCTACTGAGTATTGTTATACTCAACCCTGCACGGGCTTTTCCCACACATGTTTGTGTCTTGTTCAGACCACATGACTTTCGATGAAGTCCCAGGAGGACCCAGAGCAGGCAGAGCTGAGTGAGCGGGACTGACCGTGGAGTCTTACTAGAGCTGTGCCGAGGAGCTTTCCAGTGGTGCTTTTGGCAGTATACCCCTTCTTCCGAGTAGGTTGGACGCTTTTGTAGTTTTCCTTTGGTGGGCCTCATTTTGCCCTTTGTACTTCTGTTGCACTCTGGTTTGGGATAGATGTATCCATGCTTTCCCTTTTCAGTTTTTATATACATATCTTCTTTGTTTCATGGAGGTGTATGTGGGTGTGTGTGTACAGGTACCTTAGGCTAATTCCTCTCATGTGTGTGATAGCCTACTCGACGCTGGTCGCCATCCCCTGGCCTATTGGAGGTGGGCTTGGGGAGTCACGGCTCAAGCTCCATTGGGCCGGGTCATGACATGGATAATGATGAATTAATTACATGGAACCACTATTTAAAATTGGTGTATGTTTTAATGTATTTAAATTGATTTACTATTAGTATATCTTTTATTTCTTCTAAGACCACTGATTCCCCAAAATAAATGATATCGGGGAAAAAAATTTATTAGTGTTTTATTACATATTGATGTTTGTGGGAATGTTCTTTATGAAAATTTTATTAATCTCCCCCTGATAGAATTTGAGGAAATAATACAAATTCATCGCATTTGCCTCAAGGTAGTTGTAAATTCATGAGAAAGACTATCCCACACATGACTTGGAGTTTTCTGTAGTAATCTTCACTTTGAAAATATGGCGACATTACCACTTTTGGGGAAAAGTGTGAAATAAATATGGATAAAAAAATACTCAATTATATATTCACACAGAAAGAGTTAATATTCACCAATTAAGATGGTTAGAGATGATCAAAGACTATGAGTGAAAAATCCATTACCATCATGGAAAAGTGAACAAGGTGAAGGATGGTCTATGTAGAAAGGATCCAGTGATTCTATCATTGATGATAATTGAACACGATACAATATTCTTAGATTTGATGCAGATGGACATGGGACTCATAAAGAAATTAACATCATAAATTATTTCACAAATGATTTCTCAACTATGTCTTTTGGAAATGATAATGGATGATCAAAAGGATGATGTAGGAATTCATAAGTAAGTGGAAACTATAAAAAAAGATAAATCCCTAGATTTTAATGTTAATGAAGAATAAATTTTGAGATTTGGGTCAAGACTATGTGTTCCATCAAACTTGGAGTTAAAGAATGAACTTTTAGATGATGTAAATAGTTCTAATTTCTCCAGTAACCCAGGAAACACAAAGATGTATTAAGATATCCTAGAGAATTTGAAAAAGGAGATCACTTAGTATACATCAAAGTGCCTGGTATGTTAGAAAATGAAGTCTGAGAGGTAGAAGTCTAAGGGGATGATGAAACCATTACTCATACCAATATGTAGATGGTAGAACATCACTATGGACTTTTTCATTGGACTTCCAAAGAAATGTAATGGAAATAATTTTATATAGGTTATTGTGGATCATCTTACAAAGAATGCACACTTCATTATAATTCGAGAGGATTTATCATTTTATCAACTGGCATGTATATACATCAGAGAAGTGGTAGGGCTACATGGTCTACCACTATTGATTGTATCTGGTCGAAATCCAATATTCTCCTCTAAGTTCTATAAGAGTATTCAATATGCTCGGAATACTAAGATAAAATTCATTATGGCTTATCATCCTCAAACTGATGGTCAATCTGAGTGGACCATCCAAACAATTTAGGAAATGTTGAGAGCAATCTCAATGGACTTAAATGGAGGATGGGATCAACATCTTCCTCTAGTTGAGTTTTCTTACAACAACAGTTTACACTCAATTATCTAAATGGATCCTTAGGAAGACCTTTATGGGAAGAGGTTCATAACACCAACATGATGAGATGAATTTGGGGAGAAATTAATTATTGGTACATAAATTTTTGAAGAAATGGTGGAGAAGGTTAATACCATCCAACAACACATTAATGCCTCTCAGATTTGACACAAGAGCTATGATGGCAACCATAGACGAGACCTAGAGTTTTATGTTAGAGATATGGTTTTCCTCGGCATATTTCCATGGAAGAGAGTGATGATATTTTGGAATAAGTTAAATCTTAGTCCAAGGTACATCGACCCTTTGAAATCCTTGATCACATTAGAGTAGTGGCCTATCAACTTGAAATCCCACAAAACTTGTATCAAGTACATGATGTATTCCATGTATCTATATTGAGGAAGTGCATACCTGACCCATAACACGTACTCATTCAAGATGCGGTAACATTGTAGAATTACCTCCCATGTGAAGAGAAGCCAGTGGAGATATTATATCATAGTGAAAAATTTCTACGAAATAAGACAATACCCCACATCAAAGTGTTTTGGAGAAACCAAAAGTTTGAATATGGAACATGGGAACCAGATTAAGTGATAAGGAAAAGTTACCCTCATCTATTTTATTGTGGGGAAATAAAGTTTCAAGGGTGAAATTTCTGAATTGGTGAAGGGTGTAATGACCCGAACATTCATGAATAAAATTCCCCATCTTTTATTTAATTAAATGTATTATGTATATAGAAAATACAAGAATATTTTTATCCAATTATATTTAAATGACCATTATGCATCATTACTGTTTATAATATATCCATTGAAAAATTATCACACTATTAGTATAAATTTATGATTTTTGAAAAAGAAATTTTTCGACACAAACAATGGTGGGAATGGCCTCATCCAATAAACTTGAGTCGTACAAAGATCATTTTTCAAGGATTTGAAAGGAGGTAGTGTCACTAGTCTTTTCTCTTGAACAATATCAAGCCAAGCTTCAACATGCTAATCTTGAACAAAATCGCCTATGGGAGAAGTGGAAGTTAATAGAGATTACCACCTGAGCGATGTTATCCAAGCCACCCCGAGACTCTGTCTGAATGGTACACCTTACCCTTAGGTCTTATGTTGGTGTTATAAGGGGTTATGTGATAAGGAATTAGTTACTTATTTTTAATCCCTTTTTATAGACAAAATTCGTATTCAATAAATAACTTTATGAGAATAGTTTTTTATTAAAAATATAATGAATTAGATAAATTGATTTTTTGGGTAAAATTTTATTTTAAAAATTATATAAAGTATTATATTAAATTATTTTATATTAATAATGTTATTATAATAGTGTTATAATAATAGCCTTTTTAATTATAAATGATTATTATAATTATTGTTTTTACTCTATAAAATATTACATATTCATTATGATAAGAATTATATTTTTTTACGATAAAACATAAATTGAATTTTAATTAACAAATTTATATTGATGAATTAATGAATTTTTGAAATAATTAATATATTAATAAAATATTATTATCAAATAACTTTTATTAATAACAAATTCGTATATAATTTTTATGAATTCAAATTTAATTTTTATTAAGGTTAAAAACTATTTTTTTTCAAAAGCCATCAATTTTCAATAAATGTCAGTTTTTATTTTAAAACTGAAAATTCAAAAATTTATAAAATTATTTAGATAAAATAAATATTATTTTTGGAATCAAGATATCTAAATTATCCAACAGTGAATTTTTCATAATTTTCTAAGACGTCGAATTTTTGGGTAAAAATTATATTCCGAATAAATATATAATGTGTTTCATCACATCATAATGACCCAATAGTGATGTAATAAAATAATATAAAATTTATATTCAACAAATATATGTTTTAACTTTAAATATTTTGATTTTATATTTTTTGGATTAATTTTATAATGCTTTAGTGAACCCTTCAAGACTTATAAAATATGTTAAATTTTTAAAATGATTTCCTTGAGAGTGTGACTCACCTTCATATAAGAAAGCCTAATATTTTAATAGTTTCTGAACTTGGAATTATAAAATATGTTATACCACTTCACTTTTTCAGAAAACATGGGAAAAAACTATGGGATGGTTTTTGCTTTTAAATAGTTTAATGTGTGGTGACCAAAACCTAAATAATAAAGAATTTCCTCTAATTTCCTATATAAAACCACGCATCCTCCCATTATTCTTAATTTAAACCATTTTGATCTCAACAAACCTCTTCCCAATACTCCCTATAGTTTTCCCAAGGCACCCCAAGCTCCCAATAATCCTCTCTCAATCCTTTGGTATCACACTTCCGAGTAAGGGATCCTCACTTTCCTATCCTCTTTTGAAATTAAAGAATCTTATTTGAAAGTAGTTCTTGTAATTTAGAATTTTTAGAATTTAATTATTTTATAATAATTCTATTATTGTACATGTGATTCTATTTTAATTATTTATTATTTATCATCTCCCATTTTGAACCTTACCTATGCCATTACTATGCCAAAATTTCATAAGATATCTTCTACCCTCCTCTTATATCAAGCATTATTTTCATGTTATGTCTTTTACATTCATTTATTACTTTGTTGGGATATGTTATTAAATGACCTTTTTACTTAAAATTTGATATATAAAATATGTTATCCCCTTTAACTCTCATTTATCCCTCTTATGAACCCTTATGAACACCCATTACCATGCCGAATTTCTGTAAGGGATTTCTTCCATTCTCATTTTTGTTCAAGTTTCTTTATGGTGTTATACCCTTTTATATTAAATTAAAGATGTTGGGGTATGATTTATCATCTCACCTATACTACCATACTTATTTTTTAAATATTAGATACCTTATTCTCTCTCATTAATCCCTCCCATATACACCTGCTACCATACCGATATTTCATAATAGTTATTTTATTTCTCCTCTTTATTCATGTTTCTTTATTATGTTATGCATTATATTTAAAAATTACATGTGTTGGGACATGTTTATATATGAAACCTTCATTTCCATTTCATTTACACATTATTAGATGCCCCTTTCTCTACCATCAACCATTTTTATTAATTTTATATCACGCCGTTGGGATTCCGAAATTGCACCACAATTTTCCATGCCAAAATCACTGTGTAGTGAATACCATACCCATTTCTCTATCAAGGGTATTCACCTTTATTCACATATACATATTGATTATATAATTTTATGTATTTATTCCACATTCCTTTATCGTAGAATAAATTATGATGTTTAATGATTCAATGTTATATGATCCATATGGCACACTTATGCATGAAATGGAATGTTTATAAAGGGTGTGCCATGATAGCACTCCAATGCATTGGGTAATGTTTAGTATCATGATAATCCATGTTAAATGAGGGTTTAATCATGCTTATACAGGTGTAATGATGGTTTACTCATGCTAATTCATGCTCAACTAGGTTTTACTCATGCTAATTCATGTCCAATGAGTGTTTACTCATGATAATTCATATGCGATGAGGGTTTACTCAATATAAACCATGTTCGATGAGCCTTGGATCATGATTATATCATGTTATATGTTGTTTCCAAATTTCCATATTATTATAATCCTTCTATTTCATGCCTTTATTTCATGTTTCTCTTATTCTCCATTGATATGCCTATTGCCTAACATTTATTGTATTTTTCAGGTTATGAATTGTTTACTCAATTATTGGTCTTTATAGCTCACCATTTTCTTATGTATTCACTCTGTTTATCCAAGGAAATTCTTACTAAGAACAAATTTTGTGGCCATGTAAATGGTGTTTTCAATAAATATGTAGTATTTTTATGTAAAATATTTTTATATAATTTTCCTAATTTCCTAAGACACTAGACCTCTCGATCCACTTAGTTGTCTTAAGTGAATGTTTATGAAATAAAGAATGTTTAAATATGAAATAAATAGAAGATTTTTTATAGTTTGTATCAAAGGATAGTTTTAGTTATTTTTTGGATTAGGATTAGAAAACCATATTGAACGCCTTAGGGATAAGACTCTGTATAAGGAACAAATCCCTAAATTTTGGTGGGTATATAGTAAGTTGTTTATCAAGAAAATACATCCCTGTCAGGATACGAACAATTAGAGGTAGCTCTGGAACATTTGTATCTAGGGGTAAAACCCGAAACACCATATTGATCTAGACTCGAACAAGAACTGGTGCTCAAAAATGGGCATTGCTGCACTCTTGGTTCGATACTCCCAGGGGATATGCTTTGGTAAATTCATAATATTAGAAAAAAATTATTAAGGGGTAAAACCCTATAATAATATATATTAGGATATATATTAAGGGTAACATATATTTAAGCCTATAATTTTAAATGTTACAGAGATAAATGTAATTTATATGTTATCCCTTTAATTTCATTGGATTCCCCTTCATGTGTTAAAATTTTTAAGATACTCATACCTAATTATCCTTTTATTCTAGACAATGGCCTGTAAAATGAATAATATGGATAACAACCAATGTGAAGGGAAACATGATGAATGTACCAACAAGATTCCCAATCAAATGGGATCTCATGTAGAATATATCCTGATTATGCCAAACCAGCTATCAAAAATCACAATTAACAATATTTACTTTGTTGAATTCCCCAAGAAATCAAGGAATAGGAAGAAAAAATCTCATGAAAGTCCATATGATAAAGTCAATAAGGGGAATAAGACCCCACTTCCATCGTGCAACAAGTGTGGAAAGAGGCACCAAAAGATATTTCACAAAGGGACTAGGAGATGTTTTTCGTGTGGATTGGAAGGGAAAAAATTATCCAATTGAAATGAAAGAATAGATAATGTGATGGATGGAAAAAAAATTCCATATAATAAACCTTACAAAGTTCTATGTTATAAATTTGGAGATGTTGGTAATTACCCCAGACAATAATCTATTTCAAGGGGAGAGAAGCAAGATGAGTATCAACAATCTCCATGTTCACGGGAGCACGAGAAGTCCTATTCTAAGAAGGATAATGATGAATGAATTACATGTATCCACTAATTAAAACCAGTTTATGTCATAATGTATTTTAATTCTTGTTCTATTAGTATATCTTTTATGTTTTCTAAGAACATTGAATCCCCAGTAGAAATGATATTAAATCATTATGAAAAAACTTCTATAAATTTTGTATCACAAGCTGATGTTTGTGATACTTTAATTTTAAAAAATTCTATAAGTCTCCATTTTATGGAATTTGAGTCAAAAAGAAAAATTCACTGCCTTTTCCTCATAGAAGTTGAAAATTCATAAGCCAAACTATCCTACCCATGACCTAGAGTTAGCTGTAGTAATCTTAGCTTTGAAAATTTGGTGGAATTACCTCATTGGGGAATAGTATGAAATATATATGAATCAAAAAAGCCTCAGGTATATATTCACATAGAAATAGTTGAATATGTACCAACAAATATGGTTAGAGATAATCATAGACTATTACTGCTCAATCCATTACCACCTTGGGAAAGTGGACAAGGTAAAATATGATCTATATAGAAAGGACCCAAAGATTATTTCATTGAATAGAATTGAAAAGGGTCTAATATTATTATATTTGATGAATATATAAATGGTAATCATAAATAAGGTAACATCATCAATACATTCACAAATTATTGTTCAACCATCTCTTTTGTAAAGTTTAAAGGATTCTCAAAAGGATGATGCAATAATTCCGATGAAAGTGGAAACTATAAAAAAGTGAAATCCTCAGAGTTCAATGTTAATTAAGATGAAATTGTGAGATTTTACTCAAGAATATGTGTTACATAAAATCTAGAGTAAAAGAAATAACTTTTGGATGATGAACATAGTTAAAATTTATCCATTCCCCCAAGAAATACAAAGATGTATCAAGATCTCTGAGAGAATTATTGGTGGGATAACATAAAGAAGGATATCGCTGAGTATAAATCAAAGTTCTTGGTATGCAGTAAGTGAATCCTGAGAGGAAGAAGTATAAGGCTATGATGAAACCATTACCCATACCAACATGGAAATGGGAGAACATCACCATGGACATTGTCACAAGACTTCCAAAGATATCCAAAGGAAACAATGCTACCTGGGTTATTAAGAATCATCTTACGAAGAATGAACACTTCATTTCAATGAAAAAAGGATTTATCATTTGATCAACTGAAATAGATATACATCATAGAAGTGGTAAGGCTATATGGTGTACCACTATCAATTGTATCCGATTGAGATCCAAGATTCACCTCTATGTTCTTGAAGAGTCTCCAAAATGCTCTGAATACTAAGCTAAACTTCAATATGACTTATCATCCTCAAACTAATGGCCAAATGAGCATACTATCCAAACAATTTAGGACATGTTGATATCATTCTAAATGGAATTTAATGTAGGATGAGATCAACATATTCCCCTTGTTGAGTTTTTGTTCAACAATAGTTTCCACTCAAGCATCCAAATGGATCCTTATAAATCCCTTTAGGGGAAGAGGTTTAGAACACAAGAATGTTTGTATGAAGTTGGGGAGAGAAAAATTCTAGGTCAAGAAATGGTTGAAGAAATGGTGGAGAATCTAAAGACCGTTGAGAAATACATTTATGCTACTAATAGTCGCAAAAGATCTATGTTGACAACCATCGATGAGACCTACAGTTTGATGTTGGACATATTTTTTTCTCTACATATCTCCATGGAATAGAGTGATGAGATTTGGGAATAAGGGAAATCACAGTCCAAGGTACATTGGCCCTTTTAGATCCTTGATCGCATCGGTGGAGTGACCTATCGACTTGAACTTCCACCAAAATTGTCTCAAGTACATAATGAATTTTCAATGTATAACTCTTGAGGAAGTTCATACGAGACCCATTTCATGTAGTAAATACATAGGTGGTACCATTGAAGAATGACCTCCCCTATGAAGAGAAGCCTATGGAGATTTTAGATCATAAGGAAATAGTTATATGAAATAAGACAATGCCACTCATCAAAGTGTTATGGAGAAAACAAAAGTTTGAAGATGTGAGGTGGGAACTAGAGGAAGTGATGAGGAAAAATTAGCCTCTTCTGTTTTATAGTGGGAAAAGAAAATTTCGATGGTGAAATTTCTGACTAGGGGAAGGTTGTAAGGACCCTAACATCGATGAATAAAATTCCCATTCTTTTATTTAAGTAAATATCGTATGGATATAGAAAACAAATGATTTTTTTAAAATAAAATATCATTTAAATGAATGTTAAGTATCATTATAGTTGATAATATAGCCGTTGAATATTTATCACATGAATATTATAAATTTAAGGTTTTTAAAAAATATTTTTCTTCGACATAGAAAAAGGAGAGGATGGCCTCATACAATGGACTCGAACCATACGAAACTCATTTTTCAGAGCTTGTAATGGAGGTAGCATCACTGGGATTCACTCTTGAACAAGAACAATTCGAGCTTCATCACGTTAAGCTTGAAAAAAAATCACTTATGGGAGAAGTGGAAGTTAACAGATATTACCACCTGGGTGATGTTATCCAAGCCACCCCAAGAGTCTGTCACAATTTCACACCTTACCATTAGATATTATGCTAGTGTTATAAGGGGTTATGTAATAAGGAATTATTTACTTATTATTTAATCCATTTTATAAATAAATTATTATTCAATAAATTCCTTTATGAGAATAGTTTTTCTTAAAAATATAATGAATTAGATAAATTATTTTTTTAGGTAAAATGGTACTTTTCATAAATATATAAATCATTATGTTAAACTATGTTTTTATTAATAATTTTATTATAGCAGTGTTATAAGAATAATCCTTGTAAATATAAGTTATGAATATATTTATTGTTTTTACTCTATAAAATATTATGTAATCAGTTTGATAAAAATTATATTTTTATATGTTAAAACAATAATTGGGTTTTTAATTAAAAAATTTATTTTGAAGAATTAATAATTTTTTGAAATAATAAATATTTTAATAAAATATTATTATCATATTAATTTTATGAATATTAAATGAGTATATAATTTTTATGAAGTGAAATTTAATTTTTATTAAGGTTAAACACATTTTTTTCAAAACTAGTCAATTTTTAGTAAATATCAGTTTTTATTTTAAAATTGAAAATTCATATATTTAGAAAATTTTATAGATAAAATAAATATTTGTTTTTTAATTAGTATTTAAAAATTATTGAATGGTTAATTTTTCAAAATTTCGTGAGACCATCGAATTTTTAGGTAAAAATTAAATAAAAATTAAATATATAATGTGTTTTATGACATCATAATGACCCAATAGTGATGTAATAAAATACTATAAAATTTATATTCAGCCAATATATTTTTTACGTTTAAAATATTGTTATTTTTTATTTTTCGATTAATTTTATAATTCCTTAGTAGACCCTCTAAGACTTATAAAATATTTTATCATTTTAAAATGATTTCTTTGAGAGTGTGACTCACCTCCACATAAGAAACCCTAATATTTTAATATTTTAAGACTTTATATTTATAATATATTGTACAAAACTCCCATTTGGATTAAAAAAATGGGAAAAAACCATGGTATGGTTTGTGGTGTTGATTAGTTTAATTTGTGGTGTCAAAAGGCATAATAATAATGAATTCCCTCTCATTTCCTATATAAACCCCCCAAACACCCATTAATCTTTTCTCAAACCATTTGTATCTCTTAAAAACTCTTCCCCATACTCCCTAGAGTCCTCCATATTCAACCCCAAGATCCCAAGAAGCCTCTCTCTAGCCATTTGGATCACACTTCCAAGTAAGGGATCCTCACTTTCCTCCCCTCCTTTCAAATTCAAGCATCTTATTTGAAAGTAGTTCTTGTAATTTTGAATTGTAATAAAGTAATTCATTTATAATAATTATATTACTATCCATGTGATGTTATTTTAGTGATTTATTATTTATATTCCCTCATGTTGACCCTTACCTAAGCTGTTAGTATGCCAAAATAATGTAACGGATCTTCCACCCTCATCTTTTATCAAGCATTATTTTCATGTTATGTATTTTAATTTATTTTATTAATATGTTGGAATATGTTATTAAATATCCTCCTTACATACCATTTAATTTATAAATGATTATATACCCTTTAACTATCATTTATCCCTCTTATGAACCCTTATGTTCACCCATTACCATACCAAATTTCCGTAAAGGATTTCTTCATTTCTCATTATTATCCAAGATTATTTATGTTTTATACCTTTTTATTATCAATTACAACTATTGGGGTATAATTTCTCAGCTCCCCCATACTTCCCTCTGTATGGTTTAATGATGAGAGACTTCTTTCTCTCTCATTAATCCCTCCCATGTACACCGGTTACTATGCCAGAATTTTATAATAGTTATTCCATTTCTCATCTTTCTTCAAGTTTATTTATAATGTTACACCATTTATTTGAAAATTCCATGTGTTGGAACACGTATATGTATGACCCCCTTACTATCTATTTCGTTTACATATGATGATTCTCTCTTTTTTCTCTCATCAACCATTTTTTGAATTTTATCTCACGCCATTAGGCTGCCCAAATTGCACCACAATTCTCTATGACAAAGAGATCGTGTAGTGAATACCAAGACCATTTCTCTATAAAGGTTATTCACCTTTATGTACACACACTAATTTAATATAGAATTTCATGTATGTATTCATTATTCCTTTATCGTGGAATAAATGATGAAGTTGGATTATTCCATGTTATATGATCCATGTGGAACACTTGTTCATGAAATGAAATGGTTATAAAGGGCGCACCCAAATAGAGATCCAATGATTTGGGTAATGTTTAGTATCATGGTACGCCCTGTTCAGTGAGGGTTTACTCATTCTAATCCATGTGTAATGAGGTTTTACTCATGCTAATTCATGTTCAATGACGGTTTACTCATGCTAATTCATGTGAAATGAGGGTTTAATCATGCTAATTCATCTGAAATGAGGATTTACTCATTCTAATCCATTTGAGATGAGCCGTGGATAATGAAAATATCATGTTGTATGTTTTTTCACATTCCTATGTTATAATAATCATGATATATCCTGCCTTTATGTTCATGTTTCTCTTTTTCCCCGTTGATATGCCTATTTTCTAACATTTACTATATTCTTCATGTTATGAATTTTTTACTCCCTTAATGGGATTTATAGATCATACTTTTATTTTGTATTTCCTCATGTAATACCATATAATTCTAAGTTTGAATAATGATGTGGTCATGTAAAATAATATTTCAATAAATATGGTTTATTTTTATGTATTAAATTGTCATGTAATGTTTCTAATTTTCCAAGACACTAGTCCTCCCAATCCTTAGAGTTTACTTAAGTGTAATTTTATGTAATAATGAATGTTTAAATATGAAATAAATAGTAAGTTTGTTATATAAATGAAATGAGAATTCATTAGAGGTAAAAAAATGGATTTAACATTGGATACTTAATCATAGAAATTATGATAAATGATGAAATTATAAAATAAAATTACTACCACTTTTGAAAGTGTTGATTCATAATCCCAATTAAAGTGAAGTACATAAGCGTTTCATTTGTTATAAATATGAATTGAAGTTTATAAGAGTCACATTTTTTCAACAAGAATTCAATTTGTGAATGAAAGGTATTGATGAAGAAGTTGGTGAAGCCTTGTAGAATTTTTGTTGATTCAAAGCATTGAATACTACATTTGATCAATTATCTAAGAAGATAAAAATATGAAGATTTTAGAACTAGTATTAAAGTTTTACGACTTGTATCAAAGTGATACATTGTTACAACACTTGATGAATTCCATGCAATACTCAATTTCATGAATAGAGAAGTAAAGATCAATCCATTGAATCTAAATGGATGAATTTTACCATATCAGATGATTGTTTGAGATAGTCCTCAATGTCCAAGATATGTGTTAATGGAGAACAAATCCCTCACAACAAAGATAATCCATGCATTATGTTTTAATGCATGTGGTATGAAGAAATGATCCATGCATTATCCATAATTGGATTTAAGGAATGTTGAAGCTCTTGGAGTTGTTATTCCCCCAAAAAATAAGGATGATGTTTGAAGATGAAGAAGAGATGAGGAAGGGATTAGTATGGAGTTTAATAAGTGAATTTCCCATTCATGAGCTTTGAATTAATATGGGTGGTTTGAAATAATTGTTTTTATACTAAGTACATAATATATCCCTTTATCAAAAAAATAGGGTCATCCATAGAGACTAGTCAATATCCTCACCTCAAGAACATGTGGGACCTAAGGGTCAACCGCGATTGAGGGAAGTTCTCAAGGCCATCCCCACATGTGGAAGTGTGCACAGGCCGTGTGTAAGCCCGCAGGTGCTGCACAGTTATGAACCTGTGTAGAGTGGGTGCTAGGTGCATGCCCTAGGAGCAGAGTGGGAACTAAGACTGTGCCCGCAGGGTGAACACGGTATGGGTAGGTACCGTGGAGGGAGAGAGAAGAATGAAGAGCATCGGCTGCCGAAACTTGTATTATAAATGACCCACGCTAGTGTATCTATTTTGATGTGGTATGGGTTTAAAAATGAAAAGGAAATCCTGGCCGCTCATCTGATCTCGCGTGAGATCTCGGTCGGACGACACATCCCACGTCTCGTGATCTAATCACCACCACACATCTATCCCTGTTGTGTGGTGCTTAAATTTTGGCCGTCTGATCTCTCAACCGAGGTTGTCTTCAACCTTCGGACACCCAAGATCCACCCAAAAACTAGGGATGATGCCGAACGAGGATCTCATTACTTCAAGAATCATTTGAGCCCATTTCAATCCCACAAATATCTTATAAATTAACCTAACACATGCATGAATTAAAAGTTGCATGCATGCATCGAAATAAAGAAATTCGAAGGAGACCAAGTAAAATGAAGTTTTTGGGGCTGCACTGGTCGTTCGATGTACAAAGAGTAGATTTTCATGCATTCGAAAAAGCATGAACGTGAGGATTGCACCAAGAAATAACGAGTTTGCATTGAAAAAAAATAAACAAAGACTTACGACCATATCTTTATCTACGTTTGAATATTTCAAAACATCGTATATCTCAGGCATTCAAATATTTGAACCCCATGGTTTTGAATGCACTCCAAGCCTATAAATGGAGGATCCCAAGATGTAAAGAGGATACTGTCATTCTTGAAGAAAGGTGCTCTTGTATTTCCAATGAAACAGAGCAACCATGAACCCCTCTGTTTTGCGAAAGGCAGAAGGTTTCCGTGCAACCTAGCTATGCGAAGAAGGAAAGACATGAATCTATTGCACAAATAATTTTTTTTCATCCCTTGTGTGAAGAGAAGAACCTCAAACCCCCTAGTTTGTGAAAGTACTCACAACTCTGTGCAAAGATCCCACAATCACAAGATAGGTTCTTTGGACCCTTGTTGTGTCTTTGTGGGGAGTATCCCATGTGTAAAACAACTGATTCACTTGCACCCTTGTTGTTCCATTGTGAAGATAGAACCAAAAACCTCCTTGGTTCTATGAAGGAGAATCTCACACAACCGAAGCACGAAAGAGGAGAACTCATGCTCCCTAGTTTGCATGAAGAAGAATAACTATTCCTTATTATTTTTCACGAAGAATAAGAACTCGAGGCCTTGTTTTTTCACAAAAAAAAGGAACACATGCATGAGGTTGACTCTTTGATAACCTCTTGAGAAGAAAAAAATCACACATAAACCAACTACATACCCATTTGGTTTGTGTGTGAAAGAATAAGAAAAAGAATAGTGCATGCATAGTGGAGTTCTTGTGCATGAAAACATAAGAAATAACTGTGTGTGAACATGTGAAGAAGGAGGAAGAAATAAAAAACACACCTTTTGAACCCTAATTGAAAATAAAAAGTGTGTGTGTGTTAAGACCCAAAAGAAGAGAAATAGAAAAGGATAAAGAGAAGAGATTGTGTGTGTGATCAAAGTGTTTTATCCTTAGAGGTTTTCACACAAAGAAGAAAAGGATTGTGCATAAATTCATGCATGCACATGCATACGTGAAGACACTTAAAAGAAGAATAAATATTGTTAGTGCACGTGTGTAAACAAGAAGAAGCAATTCCATGAAACTCATGTATGAAGAATAATCAATTTATATGATGCCAAGTGAGTTGATCATCAGTGTATGAATAATCACATAAGTATAAGTGACTATTTCCATGAAAACAAGGAGAAGTCTTAGTGAATTTAGTAATTTCACTAAAGAAGAAGAAACTAAGATATCCAAATAAAAGAGGTATTGGATCCCATGAAATACATGCATGAACTAAATTAGTACTAAGGTTGAAGCCATACATAGTTAAAGAAGATATTCTATCTGAGTTTACAGTATTTGAGAATCCAAGAAGGTAGACATAGATGATATTTTTAATGATTATTCATGCATTAATAAAGATGTTTTGTGCACCAATTTCACATATATATGTGATTCTAGGTCTTCATCAGAAGAAGAAATAATCTCCTGAGCATTATGAGCTGAGGACTGATCAGAGAAGTGATCAAAATTATTAAGAAAGTCCAACAGACCTTACATATGGCTGTTGAATATTCATGAAGAGATAAACATGTGAGTGTGATTCAGCAAGCCTCTGTGGGAAGATCAAAAGATAATATACAGTTAATCAAATAAGAACTTAAAGAAGGAATATGATCATGTGAATCTAGAGCTAGAAGACCCCTGTGAGATTCAGGGAGGAGAAGAAGTATTTAGTGGGACTCTAAAGCAGTCCAGTGGGACTCTAGTAACACTAAAGGGAAGAAGTATAAAGAACATCATGTGGGACTTAGGAGAGATACAGTGGGACTCTGTATCGACCATTTTAATTACTAACCAAATTATAGTGGAGAATCTGTGTTGGGGTGAATAACCAACATAGCAAGGAGTGGGTCTTTGAACCGAACCTTGAAAATCCTTGTGTTCAGTGCCTTTACATTTACAACATCATTAGAGTTCAGGATGAGAGACATAATAAGAGTGTATTGAAGCTTTAAACATCTATATAGGTTTAATTGAAAATAATTAATTAGTAAAAATATTCAAAGGGATCATTGGATTCACCCTCTCCCCCTCTCAGTGATTCACACTGATCTAGGAACTTTAATTGGTATCAAAGGGATGATACCTATAAAATATCCAAGGGATTATTTATGAAGTGAAGATTTTAAGAGATGAATGAGAAACCTCAAATGGATATTTCTTCCATGACTCAGAAAAATAAAAAAGAATAAATAGGAAAGGAAGATGAATAACAAGCTTACTACTACTAGGGAGACACCTTCTACTGAAGGTAATCTGAAAGGTACAACATGTGATAATACTTATTATTCTTCTGATGAATCTTTCTGAATCTGTGATATTGTTAGATAAATTAGTGATCTTCAGACTACACTCAAATATCATCTGATGAAAGTACCTAGAGAAGTGGAAAGGCACATTACTACAATCATTAGTGCTCTTCAAGATGAAAAATTACAACTGGAAGAAGAAGTTAATTCCATGGAAGAATCATTGGCTAAAAGGGTTGGTATATCCAACACTCTCAAAAAACTAGTGAAAGAAAAGGAAGAAACAATTTCTATTTGTAATGAGATTCATACTCAAGTTACTGAAGAATTTTAGGAATGTATTTGTGAGAAATAATTCTTTGAGATTTTATTTGTAGAAGCTTTCCATGAATTTGAAAAGTTGCACAAAGTTTCCATGGTTGTCAAATCTTCTCAACTAGAAGACAAAGATAACATTGTAAGAGAGTTTGAAATATCTTCACCAGAATTAATAAATATGAATTAAGATCAAATGTTAAAGCTGGAGGAGAATTGTGAAAGTATGATGAGATCAGTTGAGGATGAGAATAAATCCCTCAACACGAAGTGCTTAGAGTTGGAGGTGAAATTGAAGAATAAAAAATCACTCCAAGATGGAACTTCCCTACAAAATGAAATAATATATGATTCCACTAAAGTTTTAATTGATGAATATTATTCCAAAAGGAACATAATATCATTCTATAATCCATGGGCGACGTCCTCCAAGAATAAGGTATACCATAACCCAGTTATTTCTGTTTCTACTAATGCAGTTTCATCTGCAAGTATAGTTTCAAAACCAAAAGCTGGGAAGATGTGGATTGATAAAAATGATGATACATCCATAAAAACTTCATGGGTAGATATTGGAATGATTAATAATAGAAACTCCCAGAAAGATTCTCCAAATAATTAAATACAATTCCAAAAACAAAAATGCACAAAATTTAGCTAGGACGATACTATAAGAAAAAGAAGAAGATTTTTTTGGCTGTTGTTGGTGTTCTTGGAAGTTTGGGCATCAAGAAATTGATTTCTAAAATAATATGTTAGCATATAAAAATTATGTAAGGCCTACATTTATAGAAAGTAGATCTAAAGAAATTAAGCAACTTGAAAAGAAAAAGAAGAAATCCTAGATAAATAAGAATCTATCTTTCCGGAACAAATTTGATTATCTTTAAGACATCTATGATAATTGCAACAAAAATGGTCAATGATATGATGAGTGAAGGTTTAGTCCTACCATTACTCAGATAGTTCATAAGAATCATTGACCACAACAAAGGCAGGAGAAAGGAAAAAGAGTTGAAAAGTCTTCTATTGGGAACATGCAGAACACTAAAGTCAAGAAAACTGTGAAACAAACTATTACCAAGAAGAAGTCTAAGATGGATTCCAATAATTTCATCTAAATAAATAAAATATTATTCTACTTTGGAAATAAATTCCTTACTATGTATCACTGTAAATAATCCATGGAAATGAATAAAAGCATGCTAAAACTAAAAGGAGAATCAATCTAGAAGAATATGGGATTTACTGAAGAAATTCATGAAGATAATAAGTTGCCTAAGATAGGTAACTTGAAGACAGTTAAGAAGCCATGTGGAAGCTCCAATTAAGAAAATTTTAAGAATGAGTGTTTAGTTATCTGGCCTAATCAATTGAAAATTACCAGGGAACTGTAAAGAGTTAAAGATGAGGTACTAGATAATGCAAAGGAAAAAAGGGAAACAGGTCATTCAACCTGAAGGAAAATTTGAATTTCCTGAGAGGTTGTCAGCACTTGATAACCCAAGTATCTCACCACTACTATGTGTAAGGTTCAAGAAGGATTGATATCATTCAAAAAAATGTATAACTATTTTACCAGGCTAAATGGAGATGTTGAAAATTGAAAATCATGCACCAATGAAAGCTTCTTCACTACTAGAAGAAGAAAAGGGAAACAAACCACAAAAGTTTAAGTTAAATTAAAGTAAAGGGTCCATGCAGACAATTAAAGATAAAAATTTTAAATAGATAGGAATCACCAGAATGAAGAGTACCTAACACTTTATAGATTCAAGGAAAGAAGTTATTGGGTTGAGAGAAAATTATCAACCCTAGTGCTTCTATTAAAAAGCTCACAAGTGTTCCATCTTATTCCCTTATGTTTTTTTGTATAAGTGTGATTTCAATGTTGGTAATTAAAGATTAAAATCATTAATAATATAAAATTTGAATGAGAAAAGTGGAGAATAACAAGTTGGACTCGTTATTCATGATTTCATAATAATATGAAAGGGTCCATATTGGAAGATTATTAATGTTAATATCTTGAAGAATATGTGATTATATTTTCTACCATGATGAATCAAAGGTATTGAACCCCTTGAGGGGGAAAAACATAAAGGATATGATATCAAGGATTATTTAAATATAACCCTTGAAATTTATATCATCTCAAGAAGTTGAAACTGAGGTATTCCAATCACATTTTCATCCCTTGTTCTTAATTGTATTTATCATGTCAATTAAGGGGAAGTGATTGATTAATGAAAAGATGGGATGAAAGGGGGGATCCTTATCTTTTCACTTAATATTTATATTATTCTTGGTGAAGTATGTGAAGGATTTATCATTTCATTGATAAATCAGATTATCTCCAATCCCTTGGTAAAGGATTGAACCATTCAGACCATGATATCACATGCAAGGTTGTTTATGGACAACACTGAAAACCTTGGTCATATATTTCTTGTTTTCTACACTGAGTTATCCTAAGTAAACTTAGAGTTGATTCACTAAAGGATATTTTCTATGTGAACCTTGTGACATCATCCCTCTCTTAGAAACATTACAAAAGATATTATTTAAAGGGAGGAGGATATGTTTTTTAAGAGACCCACTAACACCTTTGCATTTGGTTTCCAATAAGGGAGAGAAAAGTTTGGAACACATATTGACCTATTCAAAGTTTTCATAAGTGATATGGGAAATGAATAAAAAGTGTATATTGAAGTGCATAAGAGCTTCATTTTCTATCAATATGGATGAAGTGCATAAGAGTTGCATTAGTTTTCAATGAGAAGTCAATATGTGAATGAAAATTATTGATGAGGAAGTTGGTGAAGCCTTGGAGAATTGTTGTTGATTCAAAGAATTGAATACTAAACTTGATCAATTATCCAATAGGATACAAATTTGTTGATTGTAGAACTATTCTTAAAGTTCCAATACTTGTATCAAAGTGATACATTGTTACGACACATGAAGAAGTCCATGCAATACTCAATTGCATGAGGAGAGAAGTAAAGATCCATCCATTGAATCTAAATGGATGAAGTTTACCATATCAAATGATTTTTTGATCTAGTCCTCAAATTTCAAGATATGTGTTAATAGAGAACACATACCTCACAGCAAATAGAATCCATGAATTATGTCTTAAAGAATGAGGCGTGAAGAAATGATCAATGCATCATCCATGATTGGATTTAAGGAATGTTGAATCTCTTGGAGTTGTTATTCCAAAAATAAAAAGAAGGATGATGTTTGAAGATGAAGAATAGAGGAGGAAGGGCTCAGTATGTAGTTTACAAAGTGAATTTCCCATGAATGAGCTTTGAATGAAGAAGGGTGGTTTGGCATACTTAGTTTTTTATAGTAAGTACATAGTATATATCTTTATAAAAAATAGGTCCATCCATGGAGACTAACCGATGTCCTCACCACAAGCACATGCGGGAACCGAGGGTCAACCATGCTTGGGGGAAGACCTCAAGGCCAACCCCACATGAGGTTGTGTGTGCAGGCCATGTATAATCCCGTAGGTGCCGCTCAGTGATGAACTCGTGCAACATGGGTGCTAGGTGTGCGCCTAAGGAGCAGAGTGGGCACTATGAGCACACCCACAGGGTGAACACGGTACGAGGCAGTACCGTGGAGGGAGAGAGGAGAATTATGAGCATCAGATTCCATAGATTTTATTATAAATGAGCTTCTCCCATGTCTCTATTTAAATGTGGGATGGTTTTAAAAAACCCGAAGGAAATCCTGGCCGCTCATCTGATCTCGCATGAGATCTCGGTCGCACGTCACATCCCATGTATCAAGATCTAATCACCACTTCACATCTATCCGTGCTTTGTGGTTCTTAAACCATGGATGTCCTATCTCTCAATCGAGGTTGTCTTCAACCTCTGGACACCCGAGCTCCACCCATAAACTAGCGATTAAGCTGAAAAATGATCTCATTACTCCGAGAATCATTTTAGCCCATTTCAATCCCATAGAGATCGTCTGGACGAACCAAACACAAGGATCCAGAGGGAAATGAAATTTTCGAGGATGCACTGGTAGTTCGATTTACAAATAGAATATTTTCATGCATTCCAAAATGCATGCACGTGAGTATTGCACCGAGAAATAAGGAGTTTACGTTGAACAAAATGAAACTAAGACTTACTACCATATCTTGATCCGCGTTTGATGATTTCAAAACATTGTATATCTCAGAAATTCAAATATTTGAACCCCATGGTTTTGAAATCCCTCCTCACCTATAAAAGTAGTATCCCAATCCGTGAAGAGGTTATTTCCATTCCTAAAAAAGGTGCTCCTATTTCTCCAAATAAACAGAGTAACCACCAACCCCTATGGTTCAAGAAAGGCATAAGGTTTCCACATATCCTAGATACACGAAGAATGAAATATATGCATCTATTGCGTGAATTAGTTCTGCGCATCCCTTGTGTGAATAGAAGAACCGCGAACCCCCTGGTTCGTGAAAGAACTAGCACCTCTGTGCGAAGTTCCCACAAGCACGTGATAGGTTCTTTGAACCCTCGTTGTGTCTTTGTGAGGAGTATCCCATTGGTAAAAACAACCGGTGCACTTGTACCCTTGTTTTACCCTTGAGAAGATATAACTAGGAACCTCTTTGGTTCTGTGAAGGAGAATCTCACACACCCAAAGCACGAAGGAGGAGAACTCATACTCCCTGGTTTGCACGAAGAAGAAGAACCATGCCCTACTGTTTTGCATGAAGAATAAAAACCCAATGCCTTATGTTTTCATAAAAAAATTAACATATTCAAGAGTCTTAGGCTTTGATAACCTCTTGAGAATAAAAACTCACACATACACCATCCACATACCCATTGGGGTTGTGTGTGAAAGAAGAAGAAAAAGAAGAGTTTATGCATGGTGGAGTTCATGTGAATGAAAAAATAAGATAAAAGTGTGTGTGTACATGTGAAGAAGTAGGAAGGAATAAAAATAAAACACACCCTTCAAACCATAATTAAAAATAAAAAGTGTGTGTTATAAGACCTAAAAGAAGAGAAAGAGAAAAGGAGAAAGAGAAGAGATTGTGTGTGTGCTCAAAGTGTTTTATCGTTAGAGGTTTTCACAAAAATAAAAAATGATTGTGCATGATTTCATGCATGAACATACACATGTGAAGACACATAAAATAAGAATCAATATTGTTAGTGCGCGTGTGTAAACAAGAAGAAGCAATGCCATTAAACTCATGTATGAAGCTCCATCAATTCAAATGATGTCAGGTGAGCTGATATTCAATGTTTGAATAATCACATAATTGTATGTGATTCTTGCCATGAAAACAAGGATAAGTATTAGTGCATTCAGTTATTGAACCAAAGAAGAAGAAACTGAGATATACAAATACAAGAGTTATTGGATCCCATATAATCCATGCATGAAGTGAATTAGTACTGAGACTGAATCCAAACATATTTAAAGAACATCTTCTATATGAGTTTACAGTATTTGGGAATCCAAAAAAAAGATAGATCTGATATTGTTCCAGATTATTCTTTAATTCTTGAAGAGGTTATGTGAAAAACTTACAAACATATAAGTGTGGCTAGGTCTTCATCAGAAGAAGAAATAATCACCTGAGCATTGTGAGATGAGGACTGATTAGAGAAGTGATCAAAATTATTGAGAAAGGAAAAAAGACCTTAACCAAAGGCTGTTAAAGACTATTAAAGAGATACATAGGCAAGTGTGATTCAATAAGCCTGAGTGGTGTGATTAGAATATCATCTATAGTGAATCAAATAAGAACTTAAATAAATAATATTATCATATGAATAGATAGCTAGAAGACCCTTGTGAGATTCAGGGAGGAGAATAAGTCTTTAGTGGGACTCTGAAGCAGGCCAGTGGGACTCTAGTAAAACTGTGGGAAGTAGTATAAGTAATTTACTATGGGACTCAGGAGAGATAAAATGGGACTCTGTATCAACTATTTTAATTACTTATCGAATTATAGTGAAGAATCTGTGTTGGGGCGAATAACCAACACAGAAAGGAGTAGGTCTTTGAACTGATCCTTTTAAATCCTTGTGTTCAATGCCTTTACAATTATAACATCATTCGAGGTCAGGATATATTACATAAGAATAGTGGATCGATCCTTTAACAATACATATAGGTTTAATTTAAAATAATCAATTAGTAGAAATATTCAAAGGGATCACTGATTTACTCCCTCCCCCTCTAAGTGATTCACACTGATCTGGGCACTTCAGAAAGAATAAAATATAATGAAAAATAATCATAATAAATTAATTAATTAATTATATTACATTAAATGGGAATTTATATACACGTCATGAATGAATATAGGTACATAAAAGAGCATACATCTCAAATAATGAAAATTGAGACAAAATTCCCCTATAACTTTGGTCACTATGAACCATTATCAAAATTAGTGAGGGGCCCTAAAAAATATGAAAATAAAAAAATATAATAATCATAAATTCAATTCATTTTTAATATATATAACACATTGCAAAAAGATATGGTGAATATAGGATGCCTCTCACAAAAGTAAAAATTGAGTCATAAATCTCATACCTTAAGTATTTAACTCTTTTGTACACATTCAAACATCATGTATAATGAATATAATTTTATTAAACATATATCAATGAAACATATTAATATATATCCTACCATATATGATTTATTTTGACTTCATATGAACTTTCTATTAACAATACAATGTTAAAGTTATGTTTCAGGTAATAACTACTTTGTTTTTCATATAAGTTTTGACTTTTTATTTTTGGTATTCATACGTTGATCATAATTCCATAATATATAGAATGATAAAAATGATATTAATGTTTTATAAATTTAATATATATTTATTTATATTAAATCAATACATTTAGTGATAGGAAATGAAAAACAGAGTTTATGGAGACTGAAGGTTGTATGTTTGTAAGAATGCCATTTTAATTTTATTATATAATTGAAAGAATGAATGTAAACAATATATATATATATATATTAATTACATTATATCAATTATTATTATATATATAATTTTTTTATTAAACCCGTCCTTAATACATCCCGTGTATAGCATGAATTTTTTACATTGCATTGCGATGCGGTAGTCCACCGTACACACGAACAAGATTATCATATTCCAAAAAAAATATAATGTATGAAGTAATTTATGATATAATAATTACATAATTATAATAATGTCATAAATATCATAGATATAATATATAAAAATTATCTCCATCATAATTTTCATCAATCAAAAAATGGTAATGGAAAAACGAATGACGTCTGATCGTGATGCGGTTGTTCTCCATACACATAGAAGATGATTTTGAATTTTTTTTTATAGAAGTGTCATTATTTTTAGGTAATAAAAATAACATAACAACATATAAATATATTAAATATATATTTTATTATATATTCATGATATATTTATAATTTGAGGAGGTCAATAATGAAATAAAATAGAGATACTCATTGAAGAACATTACCTCTTCTTCCATTATTCTCCATTGTTTTTCACTAAATCCCTACAATGTTGGATTTATTCCCAATATAAGGTTTATATGATTAGGTGAGGGATTTTGGGAATTTATTCTTAAGATATTGGTTGATAAAAATGTCTTTATATGTGTGAATAAGTGGGGAGAGTGAGGTCCTTTTTATAGTTGAAAAGCAGTGAAATTCTAGAAAATATTAAAATTAATTATATATTTCGATGTAAAGGATACCCGATGTTGCTCAAAAACATAAAATTAAATATGTGGATGGATAATATGGTTGATCCATGAATCCAACATACATTTATACACATATTTTAAATATTTTTATCTTTTACTCTTCAGTTTCTTTATTTTACCATATTTATTTTTGTCATTATAGTAACTAGTTTTCTAACCTAAATAATTTATAATTTAAGACTAAATTAAAATAGGTTTAATTAGAAATTTTTGACTTAATGATTCTAAATAATATAAATAATTAATAAATTATAAATCCTATATGTAATGTCCTAGATTATCCATCAATTATTTTTAAATATTATATGGAATTAATTCAAGACCAGTCTTTGCAACAACATGCAATTCCGAGGCCCAGAGTGCTTGGAATAAATGTTTGAAATAAATTAAACATTTTAATTTCACATGTGAGAAGTTTTTTGGAAATATTATTATAACATTTAAACGGGTTCCTAGATCGAAAATCAGAGGGACCCATTGCATTCAGAAGAGAGACTTTACCATAGGTGATGCCTAACATCGTCCAACAGAGGTCGGATCCAAAAGATAATTTTTTGACGTATTAAATAAAATTTAAATAATTAATAATTTATTTTATTTTAAACATTTTAATGATGAAGTGATTAATTTTATGGTTTTAAATAACCAAGATCTCAGGGTTAGGGTCATAACCTAGGAAAACATTGTGGAATCCACTAGAGATTTGGAGAGGAGGCAACCTTGGAGAATTCTCGATGAATGATGAAACATTTACCATTTATGATTCACGACACTAACAGATATAGAGGATATAATTGATGGTGGTAGCATAATCCCTTTTCATCAGTGATATATCTTAAATCAAGGAAGAGGTTGTTTTTTAATATTCCCTCTTTTCCCAATTCATTGATTTGACGGTGACTGCATATCAACCTACAAACAGTTTGAACTGTGATTCAATCGTTCATGCGGTAGATTTTCAATTTTTAGGAATGTGGGGATGATTACATTTATCGTGATGTGTATCCTTATTTGTTTTCATGATCTATATAATGAGAGAGGATCAATGCCATAACGAATAATGACAGAGGTTTATTCATATTTTGTTTATGAATTTTTTTTCTCCCGAACCTGTGTATTCTTTGTTTTATTCATGATGTTATGAAAAAAGGAAAGTTGTACATCCACATTGAAATGAAATGAACCCAAATCATAGGTCCGACATCGTGACAACCTATTATAGTTGAGATGATGATGCAAGAAGACTAATCGACTTGGTTTTTAAGAAATCTTTCTTTGACCGTTCATCACGTGGATGATTGAGACGAGTTTTCAGGGATGATCGAACAACCAAAAACTTCCAGAATATTAATGGAATGGAGAAATGACCTCATATTTTGATTAATTAGGTAAATTAACTATTGTATCATGAATTAGAAGATAATTTGAGGAATAATGATGAAGAACACCATTTCTAAAAAATGCTATGAACACGATGTGTTCTCTGAAGAACATGACACGTGGGGCCGAATCATTAGTGACTAGGGTTCCACACTAAAAGAAGTGATGAAATGAATTGTGACCACTATCACATGGTGTGTGGGTCCCTACATAGAAATTAGTATGTATCTTAGACTATACATGGAGACAGGGTGGAGTACATGACATGTAATCCACTACACATCCGGACCATGCTGGTTACGCGGGTTACCCCTTGTACTGGTACACAGGTTGGAAGACATGGTTTGAGTCCATGTATGGGTACATGGACAGTGTACATGAAGCCACCCCAGATAGTAGGGAATGACTTGTTACTCTTCTACATGTTGTGCATATCAATTTCAACATGACATGTCTATTGAGATGGGTCGTTGCAGATAAAGAGTATACATGGTCAAGGGACACATCATGTGACACTTCTACATGTTCTGTAATCCCTTCAAGATGGATTTATTTCCTTTTACACTATAATATAGACATGTTTTTTTGGGTTTTTCTCCTTTTCTCATTCCACTGAAGGTTAGTTATCATTTCCATCCCCCAGAAAATGATCCCTTCAATAAGACTTTACAAATAGAGTCAGATTCCTTACAAGAGGTCCAGATCAAGATCCTATACCAATTCTTGGAACTAAGTGGAGTTATGTATAAACGTGACCAATCCTATGGGATGCTGATCCTATATTTAGTAGGTGAATCTGGATGAGTTGTGGTTTATGCCATGGCCCTGGCTGTGATCCTCATCTGTGTATCGTGATCTTTCCCCACTTAGGAGTGAGTTCTCCTGGAATGAGTGTAGCTGTTATCTCATCAGATCTATTAGTTTATCTATCCCTCTAGTGACACTTCATGATGAACAGTAATTCTCAGACAAACATCATTAGAGCTATCAAACTCATGGAGTAAGTTATCCCAGATGAGTTCTTCAGGGAATCTTCTAATTGACTATCTAGCAAGGGTATGCAGTCATTGCGACACACCTATAGACTACAGGTCTGGGTTTCAAGTATATATGGATGATTCTATTGTTATATGTCTTATACACATATAATATGTAAAGATAATAGTACCTGTACTTTTTCTATTTCTTTGTGGTTTTTTGGGGTCCTCTTATGAGTATTGTTATACTCGCCCCTGCATGGGATTTTCCTGCATGTGTCATGTCTTTTGTAGATGAGTGGAATTTTGACATATTCTAGGGTGGAATAGGATCAGACTAAGATTTGTAAACATATTTACAAGCCTAGGTGTTCCTACAACTATGTATAATAGTCCCAGTACCTATTTCTTTATTACAGGTTTTACTTTGTAGTTTGTAGACTCATTCTTTTTGGGGGCTTGTATTCTGGCCCAGTTTACATTCCGCACTTTACATTACATTGTACTCTATTGTCTGGGTTATTGTGTATGCATGCATTTATTCCATAGTGTTTTTTATTAGATTTCAGTATTGTTTGGAATGGATATGTGTGTGTTTGTACAGGTACATAGGAAATGCATCATATTTCAGTAATATACCTACTCAATGCTATTCCCCAAACTCTATCCTATTAGAGAAAGCTTGGGGAGTCATGATGTGGGCCCCACTATAATGGGTTGAGACTGAGTAGTATCATAGGTGGTTGGTTAAACCGTAAGACCATGATTCTGTGAGATTGGTTTGGGGAAACATTGTTAAGTGTCTCAAATTCATATTTAAGGCAAATGACTCCAATATTGGTGCGGGCGGCTGACGTATCCATACACCATGACTCTGATAACCTACTGTTCAACTCAGTACATGAGAACACTAGTTTCAGGGAAAAAAATAATGGTACATTTGTAATATGTGAATGGGTTTTATTTTCCATTTCCATTAGTGTTAGATATATAAATATACTCTTTGATTATGGTACATCTTTTTTTTATTACAGTATGCCTCCATGATGCATAACCACTAGGATTTAGTAGCTCAATCATGAGGATGACCCCCTCACTAATGAGGCTTTGATTCATAGGAAAATTCCCTAAGCATTACCCCCATGTGGTGCACCTATTGAACCACCACCAGTGGAGAAACATGTGGTACCTACAGTACCAACAAATGGGGAACATTGGATGAGTGAACTACATGAGTTCTAGTGGTAGAGACCCCTCAGGTTCTAAGGTGAGCCGACCCACATGCTGCTGAGGAGTAGCTTGAGATGATGACCAGGGTTTTCTGTCTAGTGGGGACACCAACAGACCAGGTGGTGATCCTAAGAGTGAGCCATTGTTAGGGTTTTTGAGGGAGTTTGTGGAGTTTTACCAAGTTGAATCAAGAGTAGAATACTCTTTCATGGATTTAGTTCGATCGACTCTTTTGGTAGTATTTCTCTCTGGCTACACTGAGAGTAGTGCATATACAGGATCATCATCATATTCATTAGGGAATCCTGACGGTGGATGAATTTTCATCACGGTTCACAAACATATCCAGATACTTGATGTATATGGTCATGGATCTGTACTCCTGAGTTTAGTCATTTGAGTGAGGATTACAAGGGTACATCTAAGTTAGCATCGTGCCTCTATGCATTCTGATATATGATGAACTATTCGAGTGAGATTTAGTGGTTGAGAGATTCTTGGCTGAGTAGAGATATCCAATGGTAGTCATCACTAGGAAGATTGGTATAGTGACCTCACCAGCATGGATTTGACGTCAGGCATAGAGATCTGGATGTGGGAGACATCACAGGAGGACCCAGGATTAGGGATCTATAATCTAGAGCTCTCAGGCTGCATCTAGTCAGCCTAGGGGGAAGTGATGCTACTCATGGAGTGGTATATTAAATATCGCTTGAGACTATCCATACCATCATTCTGTTGATTGGAAGGTTATGGATTGACAACTGAGGCAGATGTAGAGAGTGGATCAAGTAGACCCGCCATGCAGTAGATGTGGAAGAGGAGTAGGGGAAGCTGCGAGAGGTGACAGACGTTTGGAAATACTTCCACCACCACCCCAAGGAGGTCCACACCATGATCAGGTAGCTAGGAGATAGGGGTGCAGTTAGCTATATGAAGTTGAGGATTATGACCCAGGAACCTCATAGATGATCTGAGGTACCATTTGTGTCTTTTCTACCTTATATTCCAAACTTATAGACACAGGTTAAAGTCATTCTTTCCTCTCCACATGTCTTGTGTGAAACCTTGATATTCTAGTAGAGCCATTGACATGACCCTTAGGCATGTATACACCTATGGAATGAGTCTCTATGAACACTAATCTTTTTTGTTAGTGTGATATTACCCTTTGGAGGCGATAGTTTCATTAGGAACCTCTTGGTGGTAGTATTAAGGCCTTATGATTTCATTATCACCATGGATTGGTTATCTTCATTCGATGCCCAAATCAACTTCTTTAGGCTAAGAGTGTGGTGTGTTCACAATGTTGGAATGAATTTTTCCTTTGTTGATAAAAAGTAAAAATAGGAAGTATAGAATGGGCTCATTCATAGGATTGTGTAGCTGATCACTAATGTGTTGGCTATCCTTACCCTTGATGTAACAGATGTTATGAGATGTCAGTTTCAAATAGTAGTGGTAGAGTATGATGATTTCTTTCCAGAAGATGTTCCAGGACCCCCCATAGGGAGATAGACTTTTACATCGAATTACACCATGATACAGAACCAATATCCTCACAAGAATATTGGATCACACCAGCAGAGCTGTGAGATCTGAGGGTGCATCTGGAGAATTTATAGAGGAAGAGATTCGTATGATGCAGTGTTTCGCCCTGGGTGGCCCCAGTTTTTTTTTCAAATAATGAATATGGGAGATTGAGGATGTGAATGGATTACCGACACCTGTATCAAGTAACTATGAAGAAAAATTATCCACTATAGATGATAGATGACCTCTTTGATTAGCTGAGAGGGGCATGGTGGTTCCCAAAATCTGTCCTTCGATCTGATTATACCATGTTATGAGTACGAGACAAGGATATACCAAAGACATATTTCATAGGACACTATGGTCACTATGAGTAATTGGTGATGCCCATCAGCATGACGAATACCCCTATAGTGTTCATGGGACCCATCAACTGAATCACCCAGCCATACATATACTGGTTAATATTAGTCTTCATCGAGGACATAGTTGTGTAGTTGATTCCAGGGAAAGAGCATGCGAGACACCTGTATATTGTTATAGACGTACAAGAAGAGCACTAGGATTATGAGAATCTCTCGATGTTCCAGTTTTGGATACATAAGGTCCACATCCTCAGACATGTCATCTCAATAGATGTTTTTTTAGGGCACCCAACCACAGTCGATGCAGTGTTATCATGGGAGCCACCTGGGATCATGAAATAGGTGGAGAGATTCCTTGGGAAAGTAGGATATTACCAAAAAATGATTCCCAATTTCTCTTAGATATTTCCATCGATGAAATAATTGACCCGAAATGGGTGACCTTTAATATGGGATGGAGATGTTCCAGATATATTTCCATTAGTTGAGGTTGAGTTTGAAGAGCACCCCTATCATGATATTTTAAGAAGTGGGTATCGAGTATGTAGTTTTAGTTGATGAATCAGTACTGGATTTGGTTGTGTTATGTTGCAAAGAAAGGAAATGATTTCTTATGGTTCACACTAACTAAGTCCACATTAGCATAACTACATGACCCATGATCATGAGTTTGTCATGGTAGTCTTCGCGTTGAAAATATGGAGGCACTGCCTGATGGGAGAGCGGTTTAACATCTACTCTTACCACAAGAGCCTCATGTACATCTTCATGCAGAAGGATATGAATATGAGTAAGATTATATTTCTATATTTCCTCTAATATTATGACTTATTGATTTTATATACTCATGGGGAGGGGAAAATAGTGGTTGATTATCTCAGTCCGAGATCAATTTCATATGTGTTGCGCGAGGTGACAGAGCAATTTGCCTTAGTAAAGTTATCCTTCATGGATGGAAATGTTATGGCTAACCTTCAGTTGATGGTTTTTACCCCTCCACTCTTACAACGAGTATGGGAGGAAACACTGGGGGATTTCGTCTTTGAGTCATTATAAGATCACTTATCCATAGGACATGCTACTAATGGATATTCACATGGTGCGTAACATGTTGTTAATTTTAGAGGATGCATGGTTATGTTAGTGGGGTTATGGGAGGAGGTTCTAAGGGAGTTTCATACAACCCCCATGGTGGTACATCCTAGAGAGGAAAAAATGCACCAGGTTCTCTGACGTCAGCTCTGATGGATACAGATGATGAAGGTAATAGTAGAGTTCATTTCTCAATGCCTCACTTGGTAGTAGGTGAAGGTTGTGCACCAGGTTTTAGCGGGATTAGATCACCCCTTCAAGTGACAAAATGGAAGTGGGATGAAATATAAGTGTAGAGACCCAAATCTTGATGAACATAGACATTACATTAATTTAGAGGAATAATTAATACATAACAAAAACAGACACACAAGGACTGTAATAGTTTAGTGTTTTTGGAAACTTGGAACATAATCTTCTAATCATGGTAAAAGATCTTCAACATCTCCCATAAAGTTCTTCCCCTTTTTTTTCTTACCTAAAACCTTTCTTTATATCATGTGGAAAAGAAAACATAAAAAGGATGAGCTCAAATGCTCAGTAAGGGTAAGCATGGATAAAATAAAACATACCATATACATTTGAACTTAAAAACATGAACATAATGTTTAAACATCACAATCTTGAGCAATGACATAAAACATGGAAGTAAATAAGGCATAGATAATAATGGAACATAAACCATGATAAAATAGCATGGGAATAAAACATGTAATTGTGGCATCCATTAAGCACATGAAATGATTTCCATATTAGCCAAGGAATTGCTGCCAAGGCCATCTTAGTGGACAAAGTCCCATTCTGAATCGATTTCACTCCTCGTTTTAGTCCTGTAACACTGAACCGAATTAACTTACCGTTCCAGCCATGTCTATCTCATGAGATATAAAATCATTACCCAATTCATTGGAGGGAGATATAGGTCCCACCTATCTCATAATCATACCATTCATATTCGTGCCAAAAAATCATAAATCATACATCATTGCATAACCCATGTAATAAAAATGGGATTCTTAAACATCATGTAATCATAAAACAATTAATATAAGATAAAGTAATTCCTAAAAATAATTCCATCACAACATAATCAAATAAATTTAATAATAGGGATATAAAAAGAACCCTTTATTATCTTATATGGAAAATAATTTTGACAAAACACTTGAACTCCATTCTTGAGGAAAATATCCTTTCTACTTCAAAAACACTTTTCCTTTCTTAACATGTCATACAATTGTAAACTAAAAGAAGTTGATTAAAAATAAACTTGAAAACTTGTAAAGGAATCTACTTGGAAATAATGTTTTAAAAAAAATCCATTCATGTCGTATAAGTTAAAAAAAACATTCTTCTCGTACTTTTGTCGGAAAAGTCAAAAAGTACCTCATACAAAAAACAAAAAAAGATTCCTTTCATATCTTTTACTAAAAACTCACCGAAGGGTAAAATTGGATTTAAACAATTGTAGGTGGATAGAAATAATATTACATATTGAAGAAACATGTATTTGGATGATAAAATACACCCCAGTAAATACCAAAGTATAAACAATCTTGGATAAAATGAGATTGTGATATTTTCCCTTACCTTAGGTCCGATTTGCTTCGTAAGTGTCCGAACCTCCTGTATAAAGATTTAAATAATGTCATTGACTTATTCCAGAATCATACTCATTGTTATGATATCATATATGGTTCACTTATGACTTTATATTACCCGTTCTTTTGTAAATTCCATGTTAAAGAGCGTTTTGGGTAAAATCGTTTCATTTGTCGTCTGTGTTTTCACTTGTAATTATTCATATGATTACTTAGATCATGATTAATTAATTCCAGAATATAAAACATGATTTATATATAATATATATTCAGAATATACATATATATAATAGATCAGTAAATGGAAATAAATACACCGTTCATGGAGACGGTAGGCCGTACGTACGCATGAACGCTATTTTCGTTTCCTTATTGAGTTGAATGGAATTAAGTGGATGAAATAAATATATATACACATAAATACAGTATCATTATTATGTCATATATTTCATTATTACTTATTAAATATACTTTATAATCATTCATGAATGGTTAGAGTGGAGAATGAATCTCATCGCGTCGTGGAGACGATAGTCCGTACGTACGCACGAGTGATGATATCGTTCTCATGATCATGGAATTGTATTGGAGTGTATGTATACAATTTCAGAATCAATATAACTTTACAATAATCATATATAGTTATTATGTACACCATTATACCCATCCAAGTAAGGTGGTGGTGGAAAATAGATTACACCACGACGTGGAGACGGTATTCCGTACGTACGCACGCGCGGTGATTTCATTTTCCGTAGGATGGATAAATGGTGAAATAGGGTTGTTTTATACTTATAATAAAATATCAGTATATGAGTGATACAGATGTTATTACTTCATAATGAAACAACCTAATAAGAAGAAGTGGAAGAAGAAATAAAGTTGAAAGAATCGGTAACAGACATTACCTCTTCTTTGAAGCGCCTCTTTGAGTCCTCCTCTTAGGGCACTAAAATTGGTCTTTGAAGAATACCGGGACCTCTAGGATGTTTCTAGGGAAGTGGATAAGATAATTTGTCAGGGGTTGGCCGAGATTGAAGGCTCAAATTAGTGTGAGGAAGGGAGGGAGGAGGTTCCCTTTTATAAGGGAGGAGAGGGGCACCTTTGGAAAAACTGAAAATATTATTTTATTATAAAGCCATATTCGGTTTTAAATAGCTCCAAATTGATTTATTTAGAAGCTAAGGTGGGGATGGGTAGAAATCCTCTCATCCAATAGAATTTGGACAAGTTTAGTTTACTATTTTAACCTTATCATTTAGATTTAACTTTAAGTTAGATAATTTTACTTTTACCGTGTCTTTTTGTGTTCTTACACTATAAGGTTAATAAACTTACTATAACAAGACAAACGAACCCAAAGTTGTTTATTATTAATATATATAACCTTATCTAAGTCATTTGGCCAAACCTTAGATTTTTATGAATATAATAACAATTAATAATATAATATTTGTTTTAAAAACTATTTTATGTTAATTTTGACACTATTTGGTAATCGATTTTTGTGTAAATCATAACAGAATGATTAGTTCGAAATAAATTAATTAAATAAATACTAACATGTCATATTAACATATAAAATTATTTTAATTCATAAAAAGTCTCAAATTACATTTATTTGGGTATTTATAACATCAATTATGTCAATATTTCATTAATAAGATAATTACTGCATCATCATTGTATCATAAATAAATTAAATTATTTAAAGTCTAAAAATTATAAATATAATATAATTATGTAGGAATATTTTTAGATTTCTAATTAATATTTGTAGTCTGATTTATCTTATGTATAACCCTATATTAAAAATGATTTACTTATTAAACTTTGATTTTAACTATTTTAACCCTTCTTTAAATAAATTAATATTAAATGTCCTAATCCAATCCAAGTGGGCCTAAATGGTCATATTTTATTACTAAGGTTGTTTTTGGTCGAATTAAACTTATCCAATAGAATTAGGACATGTGTTAGGGTAATAATAATATCATTTTTACCTTTAATTACTCTATTTACTTTTAACCGTGGTAAAAAAAAAGTAAAAAAGTTACTATTCACCAAAAATTATTTTCATCTCATTGAACCACATTTTAGTCCTTGATATTAACCATGTCTCTCGTATTTTCTAAATTCCACTCACAGAAGCGGTAAAATTAAGTTTTATGAAAAATTCAGTTTTTTAACTACCACTTAGTGGTTTCACTATTCATCAAAAAATGAAAGTTTCCAGAAAAATACCAAAAATTAGGCCTAAGCTATATTTGATATTATGAATTCAAAAATGATGTCTATTTTACAAAATTCAAAACATATCAGTTACATTAACTAATTTAAAAATTAATTCCCGTCATCAAAACAAATAGCGTGTTTTTAAGAGATAATGACTATCAAAAGATTGACACTTGTTTATATCTGGTTTAAATGTGAAATTACATCCAACGAACAACATTGTATTAAATTGTAAAAATATACTCTAAATATACTTTAAAACCACTCAAATTAATAATTTACACTATTAATTATTTCGATTAAAAAGGTTGTTTTTAATTAAAATTTAGTAATTTTCACTATTCATTAGAAAATGAAATTTATCCGAAAAGTACCAAAATTTCACCCTAAGATAATTTCGATATTCCAAATCCAAAAATGAAGTCCATTTTGAAAAATAAAATTTATAAAATTTCAAAAAGTGGTTATTACTGTTCATAACGGCTAGTTTTAATAATATTTTAATAGCATATCGTTGTTTAGTGAAACTCGATATTGCGTACTACACACGCTATCGAGGACGGTCACGATTTGCGTGTAATGCAAGGAAAGTCAAGGATGTGTGTTGTGCAAGCTCCTTTTGGTGTAGCGTATAACACAAGACATTAATGAAATTAAAAGAATATTTTTCATAAAATCTCTAGGTGTTACATTCTACCCCCCTTAAAATGAATTTCGCCCTCGAAATTCGTTGGGGTTATAAATGGTTTACTACTCGAAAGTTTATTTAATAGAAACCCACATCGTAAAAAGGAATAGCAAAACCAATATTTAAAAACAAAAGTATGAAACGTAACGGTTACCCAAATAAACTAATCACTGGGTTTGCACATAGGTGAAAATATGGATATGGAAGAGAAATCTAACCATCATGTTCTGATGGAGAGTGGTAGAGAACATGGATATGAAAAATCCAACAATCATAAAGCCATAAATTTGTGATGATCTAGGGTACAATCTGATTCATCGGATATAAGGGCACTGGGACAACATTTTTGGTTTTCAAGATCATTTCTCTAAAGTTGATGAATTTGAATTAGAATAAATACTTACTTTATTTTGGTACAATCTTACTGTTGTTTGTGCCTTGAACAATTTCCACTTAATCTCTTAAAGAAATGAAGTTGAATTTGTTATTCGTGTAGTGTTAGCAGATCATGTGATAGAATGACGGGTCATTCCATCTATCTCAAACAAAAGGTTAAAAAAGTTATTAAATATACATAAGTCGATCTATAGTGAGATTAATCATATATGGTTCCTAAAATGGACTTATACTTCATATATCATACTGCTTAATATAATAAAACTAGTTTCTACTAAACATGGACTTCCTGTAGGCCAGTGGTAGGCGATAAAGGCCAGTCGCACTTTGGTTGTGGGTTCGATTCCCACAGCTTTGTCCGACGTGATGGGTTGTCGCCCGTCCTGCAGGTTGTCCTTTTTCTAAAACTACATTACTATAACATCCCATCAATAATATCAAAAAAAATTCTATCCTTAAACAATACTAAATTATGTCCAACATAATCCATTCCAATCTTTAGGCTTATCTAAGATACTTCGGTCCAAGCTCATAGTATAAAGAAAACGATTACTTGAAATGTCATCAACCAAGCATGTGAATACCATCATTTATCCCCCATATATCTTGTTGGTCACATTCCAATCATGTGAATACCTTAATCATGTATTCTCTTGAAAAATGAATACCCATTAAACCTTAGTGAAAACATGAATGCTGTCAAAAGTTAACTCTTTCCCCATACCAAAATCCAAAAATTCTATATACTCAAACCATGATATAACCTTCTCCTTATATCAGTCATGAGCTCATGAATACTATCAAACATTTAATTTTCTCCTTATCCCTTCATTATGCGCATATCATCTACTTTCCAAAAATACTGGTACCATTCGTCACACACTTTCAAAACTTAAGGAAAGACAATAGTGTAACAATCCTTAGATGTCTCTTTATTCCATAGTACGATGAGATTACTTTTACAACATTACACTTGATAAACATATAATCATTCCACTACCTTCTTAAACCATTGACCGAGCTTCAACAATTATTTCATCTCACATATCATTTGTAGTCTCTTCATCATCATCAACATAAATATTACCCATATGACCATACTGATTCTCTTCATGAGACTTTCTCTTAGGGAATTTGTTTGCATAATTCCCGTACATTCCACATTTAAAACATTTAACCATTGTTGATGTCGTAGAAATACCATTATCCTCATCCATGGTGTTAACTAAAACTTTTCCTTTGCACTTACTGGATTTATGTCCTTCTTTTCCACACCCAAAGCATCTTCCAGTTCCTTTGAAACATTCTCCTTGATGCCTATTCCCACATGATTTACATAGGGTAAATTGAACTTTCTTTCCTCTATGATCATCATGAAACTCCATCTTTCTCTTATTAGCCGAGTCAGGAAACTTACCAAATTTGAGTTTATTGATCATATTATGAGATTGCTGATTTGGCATAATAATGATGTTTGGGCTTCCAAATCCCATTTAATTTTGTTTCTCATGAAGAATATCATTCCATTATCCATCATATCCTCCATTATCGTGAATCATCTTGTTTCCAGCCATTTTCTAAAACCCAAAAAGAATAGTGTGAGAGGAAAAAATCATAATAAAGGGGGAGTAACTTAAATATCTAACATCTTAAGTTTAATCTAATATCGTTACCATAATTCTAGGACTATAACCTCTATATATACTTATCCTTAGGGACATCCCTAGACATACCTTAGAAATATCTCTAGGGATCTCACTAAAGTTTTCGCATCCTAGTTTCCAAAGGTTGACTAAACCTTTCCTCTGATACCAACTGTAGAGACCCGAAGCTTGATGTATATGGACATTGCATTAATTTAGCGGAATACTTAATACATAACAAAAAAATACACATAAGGACTGTAATAGTTTAGTGTCTTTGGAAACTTGGAACGTAATCTTCTAATCATGGTAAAAGATCTTCAACATCTCCCATAAAGTTCTTCCCCTTTTTTTTCTTACCTAAAACCTTTCTTTATATCCTGGGGAAAAGAAAACATAAAAAGGGTGAGATTAAATGCTCAGTAAGGGTAAACATGGATAAAATAAAACATACCATATACATTTGAACTTAAAAACATGAACATAATGTTTAAACATCAAAATCTTGAGCAACGACATAAAACATAGAAGTACATAAGGCATAGATCATAATGGAACATAAACCATGATAAAATAGCATGGGAATAAAAAATGTAATTGTGGCATCCATTGAGCACATGAAATGATTTCCATAGTAGCCAAGGCATTGCTTCCAAGACCATCTTAGTGGACAAAGTCCCATTCTGAATCGAGTTCACTCCTCGTTTCAGTCCTGTAACACTGAACCAGATTAACTTACCATTCCAGCCATGTCTATCTCATGAGATATAAAATCTTTACCCAATGCATTGGAGGGAGATATAGGTCCCACCCATCTCATAATGATACCATTCATATGTGTGCCACAAAATCATAAATCATACATCATTGCATAACCCATGTAATAAAAATGGGATTCTTAAACATCATGAAATCATAAAACAATTCATATAAGATAAAGGAATTCCTAAAAATAATTACATCACAAAATAATCAAATCAATGTAATAATAAGGATATAAACAGAACCCTTTATTATCTTAGATGGAAAATAATTTTGACAAAACACTTGAACTCCATTCTTGATGAAAATATCCTTTCTACTTCAAAAACAATTTTCCTTTCTTAACATGTCATACAATTTTAAACTAAAAGAAGTTGATTAAAAATAAACTTGAAAACTTGTAAAGTAATCTTCTTGGAAATAATGTTTTAAAAAAAATCCATTCATGCCGTATAAGTTAAAAAAAACATTCTTCTCGTACTTTTGTTGGAAAAGTAAAAAAGTACCTCATACGAAAAAAGAAAAAAGATTCCTTTCATATCTTTTACTAAAAACTCACCGAAGGGTAAAATTGGATTTAAAAAATTGTAGGTGGATGGAAATAATATTACATATTGAGTAAACATGGATGTGGATGATAAAATACACCCCAGTAAATACCAAAGTATAAACAATCTCGGATAAAATGAGATTGTGATATTTTCCCTTACCTTAGGTCCGATTTGCTTCGTAAGTGTCCAAAACTCCTGTATAATGATTTAAATAATGTCCTTTACTTATTCTAGAATCATACTCATTGTTATGATATCATATATGGTTCACTTATGGCTTTATATTACCCGTTCTTTTGTAAATTCCATGTTAAAGAGCATTTTGGGTAAAATCGTTTCATTTGTCGTCTGTGTTTTCACTTGTAATTATTCATATGATTACTTAGATCATGATTAATTAATTATATAATATAAAACATGATTTATATATAATATATATTCATAATATACATATATATAATAGATCAGTAAATGGAAAGAAATACACCGTTCATGGAGACGGTAGGCCGTACGTACGCATGAACGCTGTTTTTGTTTCTTTATTGAATTTAATGGAATTATGTAGATGACATACATATATATACACATAAATCCAGTATCATTATTATGTCATATATTTCATGATTACTTATTATATATATACTTTATAATCATTCATGAATGGTTAACGTGGAGAATGAATCTCATCGCGTCGTGGAGACGGTAGTCCGTACGTACACACGAGCGATGATATCATTCTCATGATTGTGGAATTGTATTTGAGTGTATGTATACTATTTAAGAATTAATATCACTTTACAATAATCATATATAGTTATTATGTACACCATTATACCCATCCAATTAAGGTGGTGGTGGAAAAGAGATTACACCACGGCGTGGAGACGGTATTCCGTACGTACGCACGAGCGGTGATTTCGTTTTCCGTAGGATGGATAGATGGTGAAATAGGGTTGTTTTACACTTATAATAACATATCAGTATATGAGTGATACTGATGTTATTACTTCATAATTAAACAACCTAAGAAGAATAAGTGGAAGAAGAAATAAAGTTGAAAGAATCGGTAATAGACATTACCTCTTCTTTGAAGCGCCTCTTTGAGTCCTCCTCTTAGGGCACTAAAATTGGTCTTTGAAGAAGACTAAGACCTCTAGGATGTTTCTAGGGAAGTGGAGAAGAGAATTTGGCAGGGGTGTCCGAGCTTGAAGGCTCAAATTGGTGTGAGGAAGGGAGGGAGGAGGTGCCCTTTTATAAGGGAGGAGAGGGGCACCTTTGGAAAAACTAAAAATATTATTTTATTATAAAGCCATATTCGGTTTTAAATAGCTCCAAATTGATTTATTTAGAAGCTAAGGTGGGGATGGGTCGAAATACTCTCATAAAATATAATTTTGACAAGTCTAGTTTACTATTTTAACCTTATCATTTAGATTTAACTTTAAGTTAGATAATTCTACTTTTACCGTGTCTTTTTGTGTTCTTACACTATAAGGTTAATAAACTTACTATAACAAGCCAAAAGAACCCCAAGTTGTTTATTATTAATATATATAACCTTATCTAATTAATTTTTCCGAACCTTAGATTTTTATGAATATAATAACAATTAATAATATAATATTTGTTTTAAAAACTATTTTATGTTAATTTTGACACTATTTGGTAATTGATTTTTTTGTAAATCATAACAGAATGATTAGTTCTAAATAAATTAATTAAATCAATACTAACATGTCATATTAACATAGAAAATTATTTTAATTCATAAAAAGTCTCAAATTACATTTATTTGGGTATTTATAACATCAATTATGTCAATATTTCATTAATAAGATAATTACTGCATCATTATTGTATCATAAATAAATTAAATTATTTAAAGTCTAAAAATTACAAATAAAATACAATTATGTAGGAAATATTTTTAGCTTTCTAATTAATATTTATAGTCTAATTTATCTTATGTATAACCCTATATTAAAAATTATTTACTTATTAAACTTTGATTTTAACTATTTTAACCCTTATTTAAATAAATTGATATTAAATGTCCTAATCCAATCCAAGTGGGCCTAAATGGTCATATTTTATTCCTAAGGTTGTTTTTGGTCGAATTAAACTTGTCCAAAAGAATTAGTACATGTCTTAGTGTAATAATAATATCATTTTTACCCTTAATTACCCTATTTACTTTTAACCGTGGTAAATAAAAGTAAAAAGTTACTATTCACCAAAAATTATTTTCATCTCATTGAACCACATTTTAGTCCTTGATATTAACCGTTTCTCTAGGATTTTCTAAATTCCACTCATAGAAGCCATAAAATTAAGTTTTATGAAAAATTCAGTTTTTTAATTACCACTTAGTGGTTTCACTATTCATCAAAAAATGAAAGTTTCCAGAAAAATAAAAAAAAATTAGGCCTAAGCTATATTTGATATTATGAATTCAAAAATGATGTCTATTTTACCAAATTCAAAACATATCAGTTACATTAACTAATTTAAAAATTAATTCCCGTCGTCAAAACAAATAGCGTGTTTTTAAGAGATAATAACTATCAAAAGATTGACACTTGTTTATATCTGGTTTAAATGTGAAATTACATCCAGCGGCCAAAATTGTATTAAATTATAAAAATCTATTCTAAATATACTTTAAAACCACTCAAATTAATAATTTATCACTGTTAATTATTTCGATTAAAAAGGTTGTTTTTAATTAAAATTTAGTAATTTTCACTATTCATCAGAAAATGAAAGTTATCCAAAAAGTACCAAAATTTCACCCTAAGCTAATTTCGATATTATGAATCCAAAAATGAAGTCCATTTTGAAAAATAAAATTTACAAAATTTCAAAAAGTGGTTATTACAATTCATAACGGCTAGTTTTAATAATATTTTAATAGCATATCGTTGTTTAGTGAAACTCGATATTGCGTACTACACACACTATCGAGGAGGGTCGCGATTTGCGTGTAATGCAAGGTAATTCAAGGATGTGTGTTGTGAAAGCTCCTTTTGGTGTAGCATACAACACAAGACATTAATGAAATTAAAAGAATATTTTTCATAAAATCTCGGGGTGTTACAATAAGTGGACATTGTTGTAACACCCCGAGATTTTATGAAAAAATATTCTTTTCATTAATGTCTTGTGTTGTACGCTACAGCAAAAGGATATTTCAAAACACGCATCCTTGACTTTCCATGCATTACATGCAATCGCGACCTTCCTCGATAGCGTGTGTAGTACGCAATACCGAGTTTCACTAAACAATGATATGCTATTAAAATATTATTAAAACTAGCCGTTATAAATAGTAATAACCACTTTTTGAAATTTTGTAAATTTTATTTTTCAAAATGGACTTCATTTTTGGATTTGGAATATCGAAATTAGCTTAGGGTAAAATTTTGGTACTGTTTGGATAACTTTCATATTCTGATGAATAGTGAAAATTACTAAATTTTAATTAAAAACAACTTTTTTAATAGAAATAATTAATAGTGATAAATTATTAATTTGAGTGGTTTTAAAGTATATTTAGAATATATTTTTACAATTTAATACAATGTTGGTCATTGGATTTAATTTCACATTAAAACCAGTTATAAACAAGTGTCAATCTTTTGATAGTTATTATCTCTTAAAAACACGCTATTTGTTTTGACGACGGGAATTAATTTTTAAATTAATTAATGCAACTGATATGTTTTTAATTTGGTAAAATAGACATCATTTTTGAGTTCATAATATAAAATATAGCTTAGGCCTAATTTTTGGTATTTTTCTGGAAACTTTCATTTTTTGATGAATAGTGAAACCACTAAGTGGTAGTTAAAAAACTGAACTTTTCATAAAACATAATTTTACCGCTTTTTTGAGTGGAATTTAGAAAATCCGAGAGACACGGTTAATATCAAGGACTAAAATATGGTTCAATGAGATGAAAATAATTTTTGGTGAATAGTAACTTTTTACTTTTATTTACCACGGTTAAAAGTAAATAGGGTAATTAAGGGTAAAAATGATATTATTATTACCCTAACACATGTCCTAATTCTATTGAACAAGTGTAACTAGACCAAATACAACCTTAGTAATAAAACATGACCATTTAGGCCCACTTGGATTAGATTAGGACATTTATTATTAATTTATTTAAAGAATGGTTAAAATAGTTAAAATCAATGTTTAATAAGTATATCATTTTTAATATAGGGTTATACATAAGATAAATTCTACTATAAATATTCATTAGAAAGATAAAAAGATTTCCTACATAAATATATTTTATTTGTAATTTTTAGAAGTTATATAATTTAATTTATTTATGACACAAATATGATGCAGTAATTATCTTGTTAATGAAATATTGACATAATTGATGTTATAAATACCCAAATAAATATAATTTGAGACTTTTTATGAATTACACTAATTTTCTAGGTTAATCTGACATGTTAGTATTGATTTAAGTAACTTTTTTTTAACTAATAATTCTGTAATGAGTTTCAAAAAAATCAATTTCTAAATAGTGTCAAAATTGACATAAAATAGTTTTTAAAACAAATATTATATTATTAATTGTTATTTATTCCTAAAAATATAAGGTTCATCCAAATGACTTAGATAAGGTTATATATATTAATAATAAACAACTTGGGGTTCGTTTGGCTTGTTATAGTAAGTTTATTAACCTTATAGTGTAAGAACACAAGAAGACACGGTAAAAGTAAAATTATTTAACTTAATGTTAAATCTAAATGATAAGGTTAAAATAGGAACCTAAACTTGTATAAATTATATTGTATGATATTATTTCGACCCATCCCCACCTTAGCTTCGAAATAAATCAATTTTGAGCTATTTAAAACCGAATTTGGCTTTATAATAAAATAATATTTTTAGTTTTCCAAAGGTGCCCCTCTCCTCCCTTATAAAAGGGCACATCCTCCCCCTCTTCCTCACACCACATTGAGCCTTCAATCTCATCCAAACCCTTCCAATTTCTCCTCTCCACTTCCCTAGAGACATCCTAGAGGTCCTGGTCTTATTCAAAGACCAATTTTAGTGCCCTAAAAGGAGGTCTCAAATAGGCGTTTCAAAGAAGAGGTAATGTCCGTTACCAATTATTTCAACTTTATTTCTTCTTCCACTTATTCTTCTTTAGTTGTTTCATTATGAAGTAATAACATCAGTATCACTCATATACTGATATGTTATTATAAGTATTAAACAACCCTATTTCACCATCTATCCATCCTATGGAAAATGAAATCACCGCGCGTGCGTACGTACGGAATACCGTCTCCACGCCGTGGTGTAATCTATTTTCCACCACCACCTTACTTGGATGGCTATAATGGTGTAAAGAATGAATATATATGATTATTGTAAAGTGATATTGATTCTTAAATAGTATAGATACACTCCAATACAATTCCACGATTATGAGAATGATATCATCGCTCGTGCGTATGTACGGACTACCGTCTCCACGACGCGATGAGATTCACTATCCACGTTAACCATTCATGAATGATTATAAAGTATATATAATAAGTAATAAGGAAATATATTACATAATAATGATACTGGATTTATGTGTATATATAAGTATTTCATCTACTTAATTCCATTCAACTCAATAAGGAAACGAAAACAGCGTTCATGCGTACGTACGGCCTACCGTCTCCATGAACGGGGTATTTCTTTCCATTTACTGATCTATTATATATATGTATATTATAAATATATATTATATATAAATTATGTTTTATATTCTGGAATTAAGTATTCGTGATCTAAGTAATCATATGAATAATTACAAGTCAAAACACGGACGACAAATGAAACGATTTTACCCAAAACGCTCTTTAACATGGAATTTACAAAAGAACGAGTAATATAAAGTCGTAAGTGAACCATATACGATATCATAACAATGAGTATGATTCTGGAATAAGTAAATGACATTATTTAAATCATTATACAGGAGGTTCGGACACTTACGAAGCAAATCGGACCTAAGGTAAGGGAAAATATCACAATCTCATTTTTATCTGAGATTGTTTATACTTTGGTATTTACTGGGGTGTATTTTATCATCCACATCCATGTTTTTTAAATATGTAATATTATTTCAATCCACCTACAATTTTTTAAATCCAATTTTACCCTTCGGTGAGTTTTTAGTAAAATATGTGAAAGGAATCTTTTGTCGTTTTTCGTACGAGGTACTTTTTGACTTTTCCGACAAAAGTACGAAGAATGTTTTTTTAACTTATATGGCATGAATGGATTTTTAAAACATTATTTCCAAGAATCTTACTTTAAAAGTTTTCATGTTTATTTTTAATCAACTTCTTAAGAAAGGAAAAGTGTTTTTGAAGTTGAAAGGATATTTTCTTCATGAATGGAGTTCAAGTTTTTTATCAAAATTATTTTCCATCTAAGATAATATAGGGTTCTGTTTCTATCCCTATTATTACATTGATTTGATTATGTTGTGATGGAATTATTTTTATGAATCCCTTTATCTTATATTAATCGTTTTATGATGTCATGTTGTTTAAGTATCCCATTTTTATTACAGGGGTTATGCTATGATGTATGGTTTCTGATTTTGTGGCACACATAAGAATTGTATCATTATGAGATGGGTGGGACCTATATATCCCTCCAATGAATTGGGTAAAGATTTTATATCTCATGAGATAGACATGGCTGAAATGGTAGGTTATACCGGTTCAGTGAAATAGGACTGAAATGAGGAGTGAACTTGGTTCAGAAATGGACTTTGTCCACTAAGATAGTCTTGAAAATGAGTCTTGACTAATAAGAAATGATTTTCAATGATTATGTGTGTATGACACAAAGTTTCATGTTTTAAGTTATGAGTATTGGGATTAAATTTCACTACTATGATTTATCCCATGTTATGAAATTAAGATCTCTTTTGCAGGTTAAGATTTCCAAAAGTTATGTTCTTATGAATATGATGTGATTGATATTTCTTTTGTTTACCCTTAATGAGCATTTGAGATCACCCTTTTATGTTTTCTTTTCCCCAGGATATAAATAATGGTTTTAGGTAAAAAAGGAAGATCTTTATGGGAGATGTTAAAGATCGTTCACCACGATTAGAAGATTATATTCCGAGTTTCCAAAGACACTAAACTATAACGGTCCTTGTGTGTGTGTTTTTGTAATGTACTAAGTATTCCTCAAAAGTAATGTAATGTCCATGTACGTCAAGCTTCGGGTCTCTATAGTTGGTATCAGAGGAAAGGTTTAGTCGACCTTTGGAAACTAGGATGCGAGAACTTTAGTGAGACCCCTAGAGATATTTCTACAGTATGTCTAGGGATGTCTCTAAGGTTAAGTATACGTATAGATTATAGTCCTAGAATTGCTCTAACGATCTTAGAATTTAACCAAAGATGTTAGATATTGAGGGTACTCCCCCTTTTATTATATTGTTTTCCCTAGCATGATTTTTGTCTCTCACACTATTCTTTTTGGGTTTTAGACGATGGCTGGAACCCGAAGGAACCGTGTTGATCAATGCAATGGACAATGCAATGATTGTCCTCCTGAACAAACAAATGTTATGGGAGATGGAGTGAAAAATCTTATTGCTATACTTACACAAGCTATGAATCATTCTGGACATCCAAATGAGCAGAGAAGGGAACAATATTCTATTAAGTCCTTCATGGGGCAACGTCCACCTTCTTTCAGTGGGTCTTCTGATCCACTTGTTGTTGAACAATGGATCAGTACCACTGAAAAGATATTTTCAGTTCTTTAATGTTCTGAACATGATAAAGTAATCTTATCAGTATATCGTTTGGAAGGTGAAGCTGATCAATGGTGGAATCTTATCAAGAATACGAGGCAAAGAGATGAAATTGAGTCCATGGAATGGGATGAGTTCAAGAACTTATTTTTCAATAAGTACTTCCCCCATATTCTTCGAACAAAAATGGAGAAGGAGTTTATTGAACTAAAGCAAAAGGATGACGAATCTGTTGGTATATACCAATCGAATTTTACAAGGCTTGCAAGGTATGCATCTGGATTTATCATCCAACCTGAAAGTAAAGTTGATCGATTCTTCAGTGGCTTAAAACCAAATCTTCGAAGGGCATTAGCTATACGAGACTTCAGTAGCTATGAAGAAATTGTGCGTTGTGCTATCAAGGTATAAATGGAAGTTGGTGTTACTTATCTATCTCATAGTTTTGACAAGAAACGAAAGATGGAGTTTAAGGAGAAATCTCAGAATAATGGTGAAAAGAATATGAATGCTTCCTTATGCTCAAAGTGTGGAAAGAAGCATGGTGGAGATGGTATTAAAGGGACAAGTAAATGTTTCAAATGTGGAAAGGAAGGTCATCAGGCATTTGAATGCCGCAATGATGGTAAGAAGATGTCTAATGATGAAAACAAAGGAAGGGATACACAGAATGAACCTACTACACTTCAATGCTTCAAGTGAAAGGAAATGGGGCATTATGCTAATAAATGCCCTAATCCAAGATTTAGTGATGATCGACATGAGCAACCACTTAAGGAAAAGGACAAAGGGAAGTCACATGCGATCACCATTGGCGATGTTGAATATGACAACGATGTGGTGGAATGATTAAGTGTTTATGTAATGGGATAATGTTGTATACAGTATCGTGGAATATTGGAATATTTATGTATTGGTCTATTGTGGTTTTCAATAATTTTATGGTACCGGTAACCATGGAAAGTGATTGAGATATTTTTGGAAATAAGATGATATGCGCATAATGAACGGAAAACGAGAAAATGAAATTTAACAGTATTCATGAGCTCATGATTGATATAATGACTAAGTGATATCATGGTTTGAGTATATAGAATTTTGAGGATTTTGGTATGTGGAAAGTGTTAACTTTTAACTGCATTCATGTTTTCATTAAGGTTCAATGGGTATTCAAGAGAATGCGTGATTAAGGCCTTTGAATGTTTAGAATGTGACCAACAAGACATATCTTATGATATATGGGGATCAACGATGGTATTAAATCTCTGGTAATCATTTTCACTATATTATGAGAGTGGACTGCAGTATTATGGATAAGCCTAAAGATTGGAATGGACTATGTTGGACATAAGTTAGTATTTTTTAAGGATAAATGTTTTTTTATATTATTTATGGGATGTTATAGTAATATAGTTTTAGAAAAAGGACAACCTATAGAACGGGCGACATCCCATCACGTCGGACAAGGCTGTGGGAATCGAACCCACAAACGAAGTGCGACTGGCCTTTATCGCCTACCACTGGCCTACTGGAAGTCCCTGTTTAGTAGAAACTAGTTTTATTATATTAAGTAGTATGATATATAAAGTATAAGTCCATTTTAGGAACCATATATGATTAATCTCACTATAGATGGACTTATGTATTTTTTGATAACTTTTCTAACCTTTTGTTTGAGATAGATGGAATGACCCATAATTCTATCACAAGATCTGCTATCACATCATGAATGACAAATTCAACTTCATTTATTTAAGAGATGAAGTGGAAATTGTCCAAAGAACGACCAATGGTGAGACTATACCGAAATCACGAAAGTATTTCTTCTAATTCCAATTTCATCAACTTTAGGGAAACGATCTTGAAAACCAAAAATGTTGTCCTAGTGCTCTTATATCTGATGAATCAGATGGTACCATAGATCACGACAAATTTATGGCTTTGTGATTGATGGCTTTTCCATAGCCATGTTCTCTACCACTCTCCATCAGAACATGATGGTTATATTTCTCTTCCATATCCATATTTTCACCTATATGGAAACCCATTGATTAGTTTATTTGGGTAACCGTTGCGTTTCATACTTTTGTTTTTAAAGATTGGTTTTGGTATTCCTTTTTACGATGTGGGATTCTATCAAAGAAACTTTCGAATAGTAAACCATTTATAACCCTGACGAATTTCGAGGGCGAAATTCATTTTAAGGGGGGTAGAATGTAACACCCCGAGATTTTATGAAAAATATTCTTTTCATTAATGTCTTGTGTTGTACGCTACACCAAAAGAAGCTTGCACAATACACATACTTGACTTGCCTTGCATTACACGCAATCGCGACCTTCCTCGAGAGCGTGTGTAGTACGCAATACCGAGTTTCACTAAACAATGATATGCTATTAAAATATTATTAAAACTAGCCGTTATGAATAGTAATAACCACTTTTTGAAATTTTGTAAATTTTATTTTTCAAAATGGACTTCATTTTTGGATTCAGAATATCGAAATTAGCTTAGGGTGAAATTTTGGTACTTTTCAGATAACTTTCATATTCTGATGAATAGTGAAAATTACTAAATTTTAATTAAAAACAACTTTTTTAATAGAAATAATTAATAGTGATAAATTATTAATTTGAGTGGTTTTAAAGTATATTTAGAATATATTTTTACAATTTAATACAATGTTGGTCATTGGATGTAATTTCACATTTAAACCAGTTACAAACAAGTGCCAATCTTTTGATAGTTATTATCTCTTAAAAACACGCTATTTGTTTTGACGACGGGAATTTATTTTTAAATTAATTAATGCAACAGATATGTTTTTAATTTGGTAAAATAGACATCATTTTTGAGTTCATAATATCAAATATATCTTAGGCCTAATTTTTGGTATTTTTCTAAAAACTTTCATTTTTTGATGAATAGTGAAACCACTCAGTGGTAGTTAAAAAAACTGAACTTTTCATAAAACATAATTTTACCGCTTCTGTGAGTGGAATTTCGAAAATCCGAGAGACACGGTTAATATCAAGGACTAAAATTTGGTTCAATGAGATGAATATAATTTTTGGTGAATAGTAACTTTTTACTTTTATTTACCACGGTTAAAAGTAAATAGGGTAATTAAGGGTAAAAATGATATTATTATTACACTAAGACATGTACTAATTCTTTTGGACAAGTTTAATTCGACCAAAAACAACCTTAGGAATAAAATATGACCATTTAGGCCCACATGGAGTAGATTAGGACATTTATTATTAATTTATTTAAAGAAGGGTTAAAATAGTTAAAATCAAAGTTTAATAAGTATATCATTTTTAATATAGGGTTATACATAAGATAAATTCGACTATAAATATTCATTAGAAAGCTAAAAATATTTCCTACATAATTATATTTTATTTGTAATTTTTAGATGTTATATAATTTAATTTATTTATGACACAAATATGATGCAGTAATTATCTTATTAATGAAATATTGACATAATTGATGTTATAAATACCCAAATAAATATAATTTGAGACTTTTTATGAATTACCCTAATTTTCAAGGTTAATATGAAATGTTAGTATTGATTTAAGTAACTTTTTTCGAACTAATAGTTCTGTAATTATTTTCACAAAAATCAATTTCTAAATAGTGTCAAAATTGACATAAAATAGTTTTTAAAACAAATATTATATTATTAATTGTAATTTATTTTTAAAAATCTAAGGTTCTGCCAAATGACTTATATAAGGTTATATATATTAATAATAAACAACTTGGGGTTCGTTTGGCTTGTTATAGTAAGTTTATTAACCTTATAGTGTAAGAACACAAGAAGACACGGTAAAAGTAAAATTATTTAACTTAATGTTAAATCTAAATGATAAGGTTAAAATAGGAACCTAAACTTGTCTAAATTCTATTGGATGATAGGCTGTCGACCCATCCCCACCTTAGCTTCTAAATAAATCAATTTGGACCTATTTAAAACCGAATTTGGCTTTATAATAAAATAATATTTTTAGTTTTCCAAAGGTGCCCCTCTCCTCCCTTATAAAAGGGAACCTCCTCCCCCTATTCCTCACACCACTTTGAGAATTCAAGCTCGTCCAAGCCCTGCCACTTTCTCCTCTCCACTTCCCTAGAGACATCCTAGAGGTCCTGGTCTTCTTCAAAGACCAATTTTAGTGCCCTAAAAGGATGTCTCAAAGAGGCGTTTCAAAAAAGAGGTAATGTCTGTTACCAATTCTTTCAACTTTATTTCTTCTTCCACTTCTTCTTCTTTAGTTGTTTCATTATGAAGTAATAACATCAGTATCACTCATATACTGATATGTTATTATAATTATTAAACAACCCTATTTCACCATCTATCCATCCTACGGAAAATGAAATCACCGCGCGTGCGTACGTAAGGAATACCGTCTCCACGCCGTGGTGTAATCTATTTTCCACCACCACCTTACTTGGATGGGTATAATGGTGTAAATAATGAATATATATGATTATTTTAATGTGATATTGATTCTGAAATAGTATACATACACTCCAATACAATTCCACGATCATGAGAATGATATCATCGCTCGTGCGTACGTACGGACTACCGTCTCCACGACGCGATGAGATTCACTCTCCACGTTAACCATTCATGAATGATTATAAAGTATATATAATAAGTAATCATGAAATATATGACATAATAATGATACTGGATTTATTTGTATATCTATGTATTTCATCAACTTAATTCCATTCAACTCAATAAGGAAACGAAAACAGCGTTCATGCGTACGTACGACCTACCGTCTCCATGAACGATGTATTTCTTTCCATTTACTGATCTATTATATATATGTATATTCTAAACATATATTATATATAAATCATGTTTTATATTCTGGAATTAATTATTCATGATCTAATTAATCATATGAATAATTACAAGTCAAAACCCGGACGACAAATGAAACGATTTTACCCAAAACGCTCTTTAACATGGAATTTACAAAAGAACGAGTAATATAAAGTCATAAGTGAACCATATATGATATCATAACAATGATTATGATTCTGGAATAAGTCAATGACATTATTTAAATCATTATACAGGAGGTTCGGACACTTACGAAGCAAATCAGACCAAGGTAAGGGAAAATATCACAATCTCATTTTTATCCGAGATTGTTTATACTTTGGTATTTACTGGGGTGTATTTTATCATCCACATACATGTTTCCTCAATATGTAATATTATTTCCATCCACCTACAATTGTTTAAATCCAATTTTACCCTTCGGTGATTTTTTAGTAAAATATGTGAAAGGAATCTTTTGTCGTTTTTCGTACGAGGTACTTTTTGACTTTTCCGACAAAAGTACGAAGAATGTTTTTTTAACTTATATGGCATGAATGGATTTTTAAAACATTATTTCCAAGAAGCCTAATTTAAAAGTTTTCATGTTTATTTTTAATCAACTTCTTAAGAAAGGAAAAGGGTTTTTGAAGTTGAAAGGATACTTTCCTCATCAATGGAGTTCAAGTTTTTTATCAAAATTATTTTCCATCTAAGATAATATAGGGTTCTGTTTCTATCCATATTATTGCATTGATTTGATTATGTTGTGATGGAATTATTTTTATGAATCCCTTTATCTTATATGAATCGTTTTATGATTTCATGTTGTTTAAGTATCCCATTTTTATTACACGTGTTATGCTATGATGTATGGTTTCTGATTTTGTGGCACACGTAAGAATGGTATCATTATGAGATGGGTGGGACCTATATCTCCCTCCAATGCATTGGGTAAAGATTTTATATCTCATGAGATAGACATGGCTGGAACGGTAGGTTATACCGGTTCAGTGAAACAGGACTGAAATGAGGAGTGAACTCGGTTCAGAAATGGACTGTGTCCACTAAGATAGTCTTGGCAATGAGTCCTGACTAATAAGAAATGATTTTCTATGATTATGTGTGTATGCCACAAAGTTTCATGTTTTAAGTTATAAGTATTTGGATTACATTTCACTACTATGATTTATCCCATGTTATGAAATTATGATCTCTTTTGCAGGTTAAGATTTCCAAAAGTTATGTTCTTATGAATATGATGTGATTGATATTTCTTTTGTTTACCCTTACTGAGCATTTGAGCTCACCCTTTTATGTTTTCTTTTCCCCAGGATATAAATAAAGGTTTTAGGTAAAAAAAGGAAGATCTTTATGGGAGATGTTAAAGATATTTCACCACGATTAGAAGATTATATTCCGTGTTTCCAAAGACACTAAACTATTACGGTCCTTGTGTGTGTGTTTTTGTAATGTACTAAGTATTCCTCAAAAGTAATGTAATGTCCATGTACGTCAAGCTTCGGGTCTCTACAGTTGGTATTAGAGGAAAGGTTTAGTCAACCTTTGGAAACTAGGATGCGAGAACTTTAGTGAGATCCCTAGAGATATTTCTACGGTATGTCTAGGGATGTCTCTAAGGTTAAGTATACGTATAGGTTATAGTACTAGAATTGTGCTAACGATCTTAGAATTTAACCTAAGATGTTAGATATTTAGGGTACTCCCCCTTTTATTATGTTGTTTTCCCTAGCATGATTTTTGCCTCTCACACTATTCTTTTTGGGTTTTAGACGATGGCTGGAACCCAAAGGAACCGTGTTGATCAATGCAATGGACAATGCAATGATTGTCCTCCTGAACAAACAAATGTTATGGGAGATGGAGTGAAAAATCTTATTTCTATACTTACACAAGCTATGAATCATTCTGGACATCCAAATGAGCAGAGAAGGGAACAATATTCTATTGAGTCCTTCATGAGGCAACGTCCACCTTCTTTCAGTGGGTCTTCTGATCCACGTGTTCCTGAACAATGGATCAGTACCACTGAAAAGATATTTTCAGTTCTTCAATGTTCTGAACATGATAAAGTCATCTTAGCAGTATATCGTTTGGAAGGTGAAGCTTATCAATGGTGGAATCTTATCAAGAATACGAGTCAAAGAGATGAAATTGAGTCCATGGAGTGGGACGAGTTCAAGAACTTATTTTTCAATAAGTACTTCCCCCGTATTCTTCGGACAAAGATGGAGAAGGAGTTTCTTGAACTAAAGCAAAAGGATGATGAATCTGTCGGTATATACGAAGCGAATTTTAGAAGGCTTTCAAGGTATGCATCTGGATTTATCATCCAACCTGAAAGTAAAGTTGATCGATTCTTCAGTGGCTTAAAACCAAATCTTTGAAGGGAATTAGCTATAAGAGACTTCAGTAGCTATGAAGAAATTGTGCGTTGTGCTATCAAGGTAGAAATGGAAGTTTGTGTTACTTATCCATCTCATAGTTTTGACAAGAAACGAAAGATAGAGTTCAAGGAGAAATCTCAGAATAATGGTGAAAAGAAGATGAATGGTTCCTTATGCTCAAAGTGTGGAAAGAAGCATGGTGGAGATTGTCTTAAAGGGACAAGTAAATGTTTCAAATGTGGAAAGGAAGGTCATCAGTCATTTGAATGCCGCAATGATGGGAAGAAGATGTCTAATGATGCAAACAAAGGAAGGGATACACATAATGAACCTACTACACTTCAATGCTTCAAGTGCAAGGAAATGGGGCATTATGCTAATAAATGCCCTAATCCAAGAGTTAGTGATGATCGACATGAGAAACCACTTAAGGCAAACGACAAAGGGAAATCACATGAGATCACCATTGGCGATGTTGAATATGACAACGATGTGGTGGAATGATTAAGTGTTTATGTAATGGGATAATGTTGTATACAGTATCGTGGAATATTGGAATATTTATGTATTGGTCTATTGTGGTTTTCAATAATTTTATGGTACCGGTAACCATGGAAAGTGATTGAGATATTTTTGGAAATAAGATGATATGCGCATAATGAAGGGAAAACGAGAAAATAAAATTTAACAGTATTCATGATCTCATGATTGATATAAGGACTAAGTGATATCATGGTTTGAGTATATAGAATTTTGAGTATTTTGGTATGTGGAAAGTGTTAACTTTTAACTGTATTCATGTTTTCACTAAGGTTCAAGGGGTATTCATGAGAACACATGATTAAGGCCTTTGAATGTTTAGTATGTGACCAACAAGACATATCTTATGATATATGGGGATCAATGATGGTATTAAATCTCTGGTAATCATTTTCACTATATTATGAGAGTGGACTGCAGTATTATGGATAAGCCTAAAGATTGGAATGGACTATGTTGGACATAAGTTAGTATTGTTTAAGGATAAAAGTTTTTTCGATATTATTGATGAGATGTTATTGTAATATAGTTTTAGAAAAAGGACAACCTGCAGGAAAGGCGACATCCCATCGCGTCGGACAAGGCTGTGGGAATCGAACCCACAACCGAAGTGCGACTCGCCTTTATCGCCTACCACTGGCCTACAGGAAGTCCCTGTTTAGTTGAAACTAGTTTTATTATATTAATTAGTATGATATATGAAATATAAGTCCATTTTAGGAACCATATAAGATTAATCTCACTATAGATGGACTTATGTATTTTTTGATAACTTTTCTAACCTTTTGTTTGAGACAGATGGAATGACCCATAATTCTATCACATGATCTTCTATCACATCATGAATGACAAATTCAACTTCATTTATTTAAGAGATGAAGTGGAAATTGTCCAAAGAATGGCCAATGGTGAGACTATAACGAAATCACGAAAGTATTTCTTCTAATTCCAATTTCATCAACTTTAGGGAAACGGTCTTGAAAACCCAAAATGTTGTCCTAGTGGTCTTATATCTGATGAATCAGATGGTACCTTAGATCGTGACAAATTTATGGCTTTGTGATTGCTGGATTTTCCATAGCCATGTTCTCTACCACTCTCCATCTTAACATGATGGTTATATTTCTCTTCCATATCCATATTTTCACATATGTGGAAACCCATTGATTAGTTTATTTGGGTAACCATTGGGTTTCATACATTTGTTTTTAAAGATTGGTTTTGGTATTCCTTTTTACGATGTGGGTTTCTATCAAAGAAACTTTCGAATAGTAAACCATTTATAACCCCGACGAATTTCGAGGGCGGAATTCATTTTAAGGGGGGTAGAATGTAACACCCCGAGATTTTATGAAAAATATTCTTTTCATTAATGTCTTGGGTTGTACGCTACACCAAAAGGATCTTGCACAACACGCATCCTTGACTTGCCTTGAATTACACGCAATCGCGACCTTCCTCGATAGCGTGTGTAGTACGCAATACCGAGTTTCACTAAACAACGATATGCTATTAAAATATTATTAAAACTAGCCGTTATGAATAGTAATAACCACTTTTTGAAATTTTGTAAATTTTATTTTTCAAAATGGACTTCATTTTTAAATTCTGAATATCGAAATTAGCTTAGGGTGAAATTTTGGTACTTTTCGGATAACTTTCATATTCTGATGAATAGTGAAAATTACTAAATTTTAATTAAAAACAACTTTTTTAATAGAAATAATTAACAGTGATAAATTATTAATTTGAGTGGTTTTAAAGTATATTTAGAATATATTTTTACAATTTAATACAATGTTGGTCATTGGATGTAATTTCACATTTAAACCAGTTATAAACAAGTGTCAATCTTTTGATAGTTATTATCTCTTAAAAACACGCTATTTGTTTTGACGACGGAAATTAATTTTTAAATTAATTAATGCAACTGATATGTTTTTAATTTGGCAAAATAGAAATCATTTTTGAGTTCATAATATCAAATATAGCTTAGGCCTAATTTTTGGTATTTTTCTGGAAACTTTCATTTTTTGATGAATAGTGAAACCACTAAGTGGTAGTTAAAAAACTGAACATTTCATAAAACATAATTTTACCGCTTCTGTGAGTGGAATTTCGAAAATCCGAGAAACACGGTTAATATCAAGGAATAAAATGTGGTTCAATGAGATGAAAATAATTTTTGGTGAATAGTAACTTTTTACTTTTATTTACCACGGTTAAAAGTAAATAGGGTAATTAAGGGTAAAAATGATATTATTATTACCCTAAAACATGTCCTAATTCTATTGGACAAGTGTAATTCGACCAAAAACAACCTTAGGAATAAAATATGACCATTTAGGCCCACTTGGATTAGATTAAGACATTTATTATTAATTTATTTAAAGAACGGTTAAAATAGTTAAAATCAATGTTTAATAAGTATATCATTTTTAATATAGGGTTATACATAAGATAAATTCTACTATAAATATTCATTAGAAAGATAAAAATATTTCCTACATAATTATATTTTATTTGTAATTTTTAAACGTTATATAATTTATCTTATTTATGACAAAATTATGATGCAGTAATTATCTTATTAATGAAATATAGACATAATTGATGTCATAAATACCCAAATAAATATAATTTGAGACTTTTTATGAATTAAACTAATTTTATAGGTTAATATGACATGTTAGTATTGATTTAAGTAACTTTTGTCGAACTAATAATTCTGTAATGAGTTTCAAGAAAATCAATTTCTAAATAGTGTCAAAATTGACATAAAATAGTTTTTAAAACAAATATTATATTATTAATTGTTATTTATTCCTAAAAATATATGGTTCGGCCAAATGACTTAGATAAGGTTATATATATTAATTATAAACAACTTGGGGTTCTTTTGGCTTGTTATAGTAAGTTTATTAACCTTATAGTGTAAGAACACAAGAAGACACGGTAAAAGTAAAATTATTTAACTTAATGTTAATTCTAAATGATAAGGTTAAAATAGGAATCTAAACTTGTCTAAATTCTATTGGATGGGAGGATTTCAACCCCTACCCACCTTAGCTTCTATATAAATCAATTTTGAGCTATTTAAAACCTAATTTGGCTTTATAATAAAATAATATTTTTAGTTTTCCAAAGGTGCCCCTCTCCTCCCTTTTAAAAGGGAACCTCCTCCCCCTCTTCCTCACACCACTTTGAGCCTTCAATCTCGGCCAAACCCTGCCACATTCTCCTCTCCACTTCCCTAGAGACATCCTAGAGGTCCTGGTCTTCTTCAAAGACCAATTTTAGTGCCCTAAAAGGAGGTCTCAAAGAGGCATTTCAAAGAAGAGGTAATGTCCGTTACCAATTCTTTCAACTTTATTTCTTCTTCCACTTCTTCTTCTTTAGTTGTTTCATTATTAATTAATAACATCAGTATCACTCATATACTGATATGTTATTATAAGTTTGAAACAACCCTATTTCACCATCTATCCATCCTACGTAAAATGAAATCACCGCGCGTGCGTACGTACAGAATACCGTCTCCACGCCGTGGTGTAATCTATTTTCCACCACCACCTTACTTGGATGGGTATAATGGTGTAAATAATGAATATATATGATTATTTTAAAGTGATATTGATTCTGAAATAGTATACATACACTCCAATAAAATTCCACGATCATGAGAATGATATCATCGCTCGTGCGTACGTGCGGACTACCGTCTCCACGACGTGATGAGATTCATTCTCCACGTTAACCATTCATGAATGATTATAAAGTATATATAATAAGTAATCATGAAATATATGACATAATAATGATACTGGATTTATGTGTATATGTATTTATTTCATCTACTTAATTCCATTCAACTTAATAAGGAAACGAAAACAGCGTTTATGCGTACGTACGACCTACCGTCTCCATGAACGGTGTATTTCTTTCCATTTACTGATCTATTATATATATGTATATTCTAAATATATATTATATATAAATCATGTTTTATATTCTGGAATTAATTATTCGTGATCTAAGTAATCATATGAATAATTACAAGTCAAAACACGGACGGCAAATGAAACGATTTTACCCAAAACGCTCTTTAACATGGAATTTACAAAAGAACGAGTAATATAAAGTCGTAAGTGAACCATATATGATATCATAACAGTGAGTATGATTCTGGAATAAGTCAATGACATTATTTAAATCATTATACAGGTGGTTCGGACACTTACGAAGCAAATCGGACCTAAGGTAAGGGAAAATATCACAATCTCATTTTTATCCGAGATTGTTTATACTTTGGTATTTACTGGGGTGTATTTTATCATCCACATCCATGTTTCCTCAATATTTAATATTATTTCCATCCACCTACAATTTTTTAAATCCAATTTTACCCTTCGGTGAGTTTTTAGTAAAATATGTGAAAGGAATCTTTTGTCGTTTTTCGTACGAGGTACTTTTTGACTTTTCTGAAAAAAGTACGAAGAATGTTTTTTTTAACTTATATGGCATGAATGGATTTTTAAAACATTTTTTCCAAGAATCTTACTTTAAAAATTTTCATGTTTATTTTTAATCAACTTCTTAAGAAAGGAAAAGTGTTTTTGAAGTTGAAAGGATATTTTCCTCATGAATGGAGTTCAAGTTTTTTATCAAAATTATTTTCCATCTAAGATAATATAGGGTTCTGTTTCTATCCCTATTATTACATTGATTTGATTATGTTGTGATGGAATTATTTTTATGAATCCCTTTATCTTATATGAATCATTTTATGATGTCATGTTGTTTAAGTATCCCATTTTTATTACATGGGTTATGCTATGATGTATGGTTTCTGATTTTGTGGCACACGTAAAAATGGTATCATTATGAGATGGGTGGGACCTATATCTCCCTCCAATGCATTGGGTAAAGATTTTATATCTCATGATATAGACATGGCTGGAACGGTAGGTTATACCGGTTCAGTGAAACAGGACTGAAACGAGGAGTGAACTCAGTTCATAAATGGACTTTGTCCGCTAAGATAGTCTTGGCAATGAGTCTTGACTAATAAGAAATGATTTTCTATGATTATGTGTGTATGCCACAAAGTTTCATGTTTTAAGTTATGAGTATTGAGATTACATTTCACTACTATGATTTATCCCATGTTATGAAATTATGATCTCTTTTGCAGGTTAAGATTTCCAAAAGTTATGTTCTCATGAATATGATGTGATTGATATTTCTTTTGTTTACCCTTACTGAGCATTTGAGCTCACCCTTTTATGTTTTATTTTCCCCAGGATATAAATAAATTTTTTAGGTAAAAAAAGGAAGATCTTTATGGGATATGTTAAAGATCTTTCACCACGATTAGAATATTATATTCCGAGTTTCCATAGACACTAAACTATTACGGTCCTTGTGTGTGTGTTTTTGTAATGTACTAAGTATTCCTCAAAAGTAATGTAATTTCCATGTACGTCAAGCTTCGAGTCTCTACAATTGTGATGGTATTACCACAAACATCGATGGTAAATGACTCCATCTGGGTGATCATTGAAAGACTCACCAAGTCAGTCCACCTTCAAGATACTACATAGTAGATTTCAGTAGAGATCTTGGGACACCTCTATGTGCGGGGGATAGTTTGGCTTCATGGAATCACCACAATGATAGTATCATATCATGATTCTTGTTTCACATCTTGATTGGGGAATGGATTGCTAGAGGCATTTGGGACTCAGCTACGCTTGAGCGAAGTGGTCCATCCCTAGACAAGATGGCTAGACAGAGTGAACCATTCATGTTATAGAGTATATTTTTTAGGCATATGTCTTGGAATTTGGTCAAATTTGGGAGGACCACGTACCACTGGTGGAGTTTTCATAAAATAAAATATACCAATCCACCATCGGTATGGAAATGTTTGAGGCTTTATATGGGTGACACTTCCTGTCACTACTTTGCTGGAAAAAACCTTGAGAGTCAGTACTAATGGGTCCAAAGTTTGTACAAGCTATAACTGAGAAGGTGTGGATTATCCTGGAGAAGATGAAAACTACACAGAGCCAGCAGAAGTCTTATGCTGGTAGGAAAATGAGACATATGGAGTTTGAGGAGGGAGATCATGTCTTCCATTAGGTGTCACCTCAATGAGGGTTGTAGAGATTTGGTTGAGGTGGAAAGTTGTCTCTAAAGTTCATTGAACCTTTCCATATACTAAGAAGAATTTTCATGGAGGTGTAACACTAAGCTCTACCACTGTAGTTTCATAAGGTACATGATGTTTTCCATGTGTCGTTGATGATGAGGTACGTGCATGATCCGTCATACGTGATCGATGGGGGTGATCTGAACATTGAGGTTTGAGAGACCTTCATAGAGTTCCTAGTACTGATCGAGGATCGTTTGGATAGGATCCTCTGCGGGTGAGCGATTCCCTTGGTGCATGTATGGTGGTAGCACACAAATCTTCATGATATAATGTGGGAGTAGGAGGCAGATATTCATGTAAAATACCCACATTTGTTTCATTAGCCTTTATTTTGGCCTTTTGGGGATGTAAATCACTAAGGTGGGGATAATGTAATGCCCTGAATTTTCCTCAAATTATTTTTAAATATTATATGAAATTAACTTAAGACCAGTATTTCTGAAGGCTTTTGATTCTGAGGCATGGAGTTCCAAGAATAAGGATTTAAAATAAATTAATCTTTTAAATAGCACGCAACATACATTTTCTAGAAATAGTGGAATAAATTTTGAATGGGTTTCAGGATAAAAAATCCAAGGTCACCAATGTGCTCAAAGATGAAACTTTACCTTAAGAGAGGCCTAACATCAATCGACATAAGTCATCTCCAAATGTTAATTTTTGGACATTTTAATGAAAATAAAATGAATTAATAGAATATTTTATTTTAACTTTTTTAACGACACAACGATGAATTTTATGGTTTAAATAACCAGGAGCCTAGGGATAGGCTCATATCCCCAGAAAACTCCTTGGAATCTTTTAGAGCTCTGGAGAGGATCCACCCTTAGAGAATTATCGATGAACGATGAAAAATCAATCGTTCATGAATTGTGTTGCCAATGGGATTATAGGATCTCATTGATCAGGGCAGTATAATCCCCCTTCATCAGTGATTGATCCTAACTTGAGGTAGGGGTTGTTATTTCAAATTCCTTCTTCTCCCTTTTCTTTGATTTGGTGATGAACAGAGATCAAACTACAAACAGGTTAGCCCACTGTTCGATCGTTCATGAAGGAGGGTTTTAAGTTGTGGTAATTTGATGATTATTACGTTTATGGTTATGTTTTTCATTGGTTATTATCTTGATACATATAACAAGAGCAGATCAATACTGTAATGAACAACAGGGGATGTTTTTTCCTATTTTGTTTATGAAATTTTCTTCTCCCAAACCTGTGTATTATTCACATTCTTCATGGGGTAATGAACAATGGATAGTTTCACATACATATCATAGAAAACCTATCCCAAATCATAGATAAAACTTCATGATAATCTAGCATAGGTTCAATGATGATGGAAGTAGAAGAATCGATATGGTTTGGAAGAAATCATTCTTCAACAATTCTTTACGAATATGATCGAAATGAGTTTTCGGGTCCGACCAATCACCCAAAACCTCCCGTAATGTTGATAGAATGGTAGAGTGACATTATATCTTGATATTTAAGGAAAATTAATTGTTGGATAAATAATCTAAAACATACCTGAGGTCTGGCGATGAAGAATGTCATTTTCAGAAGAAAAAAAAAGGGACAAACATGGAATATGGGAACAACTCAACGATGGTTAGGGTTCGTGCTATAGGATTATATGACACAATGTGTGCCCCATGTCACATGGTGTATGGGTCCTGACACATTACTCAACTGTTATCTCTAATGAGTCATGGACAATGGGTGGAGTATACGTCATGAACTCCACTACATGGCTAGACTAGACCGGTTACACTGGTCTCCCTATGTACTGGTACACAAGTTGGAATACACAAGCTTAATTCATATACATGCACATGACTAGAATACACAATGCGGTCCTTGGATAGTAGGACATGAAATGTTACTCTTCTGCAAGCCATGTATATCTATTTTTACATGACATGTCTTCTAAAATGGGTTGTTGCACACAGGGAATACCCAGGATCAAGGGACATGTTGTGTGACACTCTTACACACTGTGTACTCCCTTATACATGGTTTTATTTCCTTTTCCACCATACCTTGTACAAGTTTCATTTGGTTTAGTTCCCATTTTCTCATTCCTATAAAGGTTAGTTATTGTTTCCATCTGTAGGAGTATGATGTATTTAGCCGTACTTTTGAGATAGAGTATGAGTCCCCCTGAGAGTCCCGGAGTGGGATCCTATACCCATTATCGGCCCTAGGTAGAGTCGATTATCGACGTGAAAAATCATAAAAGATACCAATCCTATACTTAGTAGGTGAATCCGAATGAGTCATGGTATATTCCAATGCCCTGGTAGTGATCCACAATTTGGTTTCATGATCTTTCCCCACTAGGGAGTGAGTTCTACTTGAATGAGTGTATATGTTCTCTCTTAAAATCTATCAATGCATATATCCCTCTCTTTAAATTTCTATATGAACATTACTTATTGTATGGACATCATCAGATCTATTAGAATCATATAGTGAGTTCTCTTAGATGAGGGCTTCGTGGAATCTTTGAACTAAATGCCTAGCATGGGTATGCAGTCGTTGTAACTTACCTCTAGAATACAGGTATGGCTTTTTATTATATATAAATTATTCTATTGTTTTATGTTATGTAGACATATACTATGGAGAGGTAACTATTCATTTACTCTTTGTATTTCTTTGTGGTTTTTGGGCTCTTCTATTGAGTATTTTTATACAAACCCCTGCATGGTATTTTCCCTCACATATCGTGTCTTATTTAGATGAGCATCCTTTTGATGGAGTTCAGGGCGGACCAGGACCAGACCGATCATTCTGAGCTTCCGTACAGGCCGATGTGTTCCTAAATCTATGATAACCAGTCCCAATAACTATTTCTTATTCATAGGCTGGATCTTTTACTTTGAAGAATCTTTATTTTGGTGGTCTTGTATTTAGGCCCAATTTACATTACACACATTAATTTCCATTTTATTATATTTCTTGGATTATAGTGTATGCATGCATTTGTTCCTTGGTCTATTTTATTACATTTTAGTAATTTTTGGCTTGGAGATGTGTTTATGCATAAAAGTACCTAGGAAATACCTTCCATGTTAGTAATATACCTACTTAGTGCTAGTCACCACCCCCTATCCTATTGGAGGATGGGTTTGGGGAGTTATAGTATGGGCCCCACTAGGACAGTTCATGACACTAAATGTGTTGGAAAGTAACTTTAACAAAATTTCATGTAACACGCAAAAACAAAACTTCAACCATAACTATGATATCTATGTATTTTCTACATAATAGTAAATAAAGTGATTATAAAGGAATAATTGGTCCATGAATGAAAAAAATGACATTTAATATTATTAAATAATAAATTAACATAATGTAGTATTTTTAATAATTAATATAAATTAATGAAATATCATTTATTATAAAATACCGTTAATGTCAATTTTGACATTATTCAATTAACTTTATTAAAAAAATAAAGAAAATGATGGAATTAAAATATATTGTGTTCAAACATGTGTGAAATGGTATTTTAATATAAAAAAATAAATTTATAATTCACTAAATATGCTTAATGCCCAATTTTTTTAGTTTTATAAGATTTATTTAATTAATAACTATATAATTCTTGATTTGGTGTTTCTTAAGAATTAAATTTAATTATATCATCCCAAGAAATTTATCATGATAAAAAACCCATTTATCTTCTAATATAATTCTTATACCCAATCCAATGTTGTTATTTACATATTGCAATGCTATATAGAAATTAAATGGATGCATGGTACATTTTTTTCATTTTATTTACATAACTTCCTATATGGATAATCAAAAAGTGTCCCAAAAAATTATATAATTATCAAAAAATGACAAATGTAAAAAACAATTTATATAAAACTAGTTCTATAAATTTATTGGGTATTCATACAATATATATTATATGTTTAACCACTTTGTAAACTCATTTTTCCCTTAATTTTATGTGTATTAACTAATCAGTTTGGAAAAAATTAAAATGTAATTATTATAAACCATATATTATTATTATTAAAAATATTTAAACCTTTTTTCAAAATTCCATTCATATAATGTGAAAATATAAATTTAAAAAAAATCCAATAGAAGTTAAAAGAAAGTAGTTTTTTTAAGATAAAATTTTAAAAAGTTTATGTTGTTTTTATCAAATAAAATGATCCAATTAAATATATTAGATTAAAATATTTAAAAATGAACTATTTTTTACTTCATTATAAATTAAAAATATGTTTTAACATTTTATATTTTTTTTATCCAAAGTTATTATTCATTTGAAATTAATTGTTTTTTACTATTCATTCGAAAAATGAAAATTCCCCAAAAAATACCTCAAATTAACCCTAAAATAATTTTTATATTACTCTTTCATGAAATATGTTTTATATTGTCAAATTGAAATTATAAAACATTTTAAATTACATTTTTAGTTTTTAGGACAAAAACATTTAACGAGTCTTGTTGAAGAGATACCATTTCTCAAAAAACATTTTTTTTATTATAAATGATTTCTATTTTATTTATAATAAATATATAACTAATAAACATTTAAAATAGATATATTTTTAATAAATTATTGAATATTATATGTTTCCTCCAATCCAATTTCATTTTGATAACTATCAAATTAAATTATAATATCAATAGTATATAGTAGGTCCATAAATCACAGTATTGTGTGCATTATAAGAAAAATATAGTGTTTAATGTATAGTAAGATAAAATGTTGTGTGTAGTGAAATCATTAATCTTTTTTTCTAATAAATAATTCTTAACATAGTGTAGCATGTAACCAAATAAATAAAATAATTTTAATTCATTTGATAAAAATAGTTTATAAAAAATAGGGGTGGTACAATAGTAGTTTTTATATACATTTTGGCTAGTGGATAATTTTTAATATGTTTTAAATTTATAATTTATTCTTGATATAATAATGAACATTATTCCTTAGATAAAAATTATATTTTTTGACTATTCACATTGAAATCAATTATATTAGTAAAATTACAAAAAATCATTGTAAACTAATTTTAACATGCTATCATATAAAATTAGGTTCATCTAGTTTATTAAAATTATAAAATCAAAAAATGTAAAATTTAGATGAAAATAAAATATATAAAATAAAATAATTTTATTGAAAAATGTAATTTTAAACATTAATATTTCTTAATCTAATGTTCATTGAATTTATGATTGATTAAAATCTTAATCTTTAATAGAGGTTTTAATATTTATAAATATTCTTAAAAATAATGAACTAATATATTGTGGATAAATTTTTTTTCTAGTTTCATGTGGATCAATAATTTTTTGTTTAATAATTTAGAAACACGTATATTCCAAAATTTTGGGTTGTTACATTCTCCTCCATCGAGAAATAAGTCGTTAAAATGTTACCTACAACACACTAATGATGAAAAAAGGGATCTATAAGAATGTTAGGGTATATTTTCTACATTGGTGTCCACCTCCCCATCCTAAATATAATGAGTGTCATGAGCCATCCCATGTAATCCCCAAAATGAGCACATAAACTGGCCTATGAAAAGTCCCAATGAGTGTCTTTAATCCAGACATGTAGATGATAAGAATTAACACATCATAAGAAAAATCATTATGGATAATTTTATAAAATGAATAGAAGATTAATATGAAACATAGTGAACAAAAACACAATAATAAATAAATATGTGAACTTGAATAAGGTAACTGTAGAATAACAAAAAAATTATCTAGATAGAGGATAAAAAATTAAAAATAAAACCAATCTAGGAATAAACATGATCTCCATGTGTCCTCTTAGTACCTGTCCACAACAACCAGCATACTGCATTAGTGAACACAAGATAAAAAAACCCTACAAAATATCATGGATTTAATAACACTAAGTGGAATAGATAGGGTGTTAGTATACAATATATCAATAAATAATATCCATAGAATCTATAAAGTTTTATTCTAAAAATATACTAAAAATTAGTTTGAAAGTACCTATAGACAATATATTTTTATCAAATTTTCAATCATTTAAAATTCCTTCTAAATTAATCATCAAAAAAAATTCATAATTTTATTCAAAATGAAATCCCTTATTAAAATATAGTTTATAAATATAACAATAATGAAAGAAACACATCCCTTGTAAAAATAGAAGGTAATTTCTTCAAATATATTGACATAAATTTGTGAATATCATAATAAAATCCACCTAAAAGAGAAAAGTGGTCAAATAAAAAACATAATAAAACATTAAAAGGTTACAAGGTGAAAAAAAAATTAATTTCAAGTTATGTAATAATGGTAAAATACTAAACGTCATGAATTGTGACCCCGAATTTAATCAGTACAGAACCATCTTCTGATATGTTTATGTGATCAATAATCAATAACCAACCAACTACTCTACACATTCCTCAATAGTGTCATAACCAAAAATGTTCATTCTCCTCACATGGGGGATCCAGTATCTCTAATTGGGAATAAATAGTAACCATATATTTACACTATGATTAATAGGATCTAAAGTAATTTGTAAATAAAATGTGATGTTATCAATGGACATATTGTATCTCAACCCGAAGATAAAACTTCAAACATTCATTCCATGACCAACCACCAACATTAAAACCATCCATGTGAATACCCTATATAAAGTAGAGTACTTTCATAAGTATTCATATATAGTGAAAACATTTTAAAAGTACCATCTGTGATTGATTGTTTATAAATTCAAAATAATTTTCCCAAGAAGCATTAAATGTTTCCAATTAGGACCCAATTTTTTAAATCCCTGAATCATATTATAGGATAACATCATTCTTTTGAAGAAACATATAATCCTGTGGAATTATATATTCATTATTCAAGGATATAAACGTTCCTATAGAGAACACATTAGAAAAAAACATAAAACATTTTTGGATAAAACATTTAAAAATCATAAAATAATTTAATAGTGGTTTTAAAAGAGGATATTTCATGTAATTACCATTTGTATATATGCACAAATCTATATGGGAACCCCATTATTATATGAATGTTTACATATCACACCTTTTTATACTAGGAAATCAATAATAATTTCATGTTTTTAATTAAATAAATACAATAAATCATTTAAAAAAACAAGAGTTTCTCATATAAAAACAAAACAGATAAAAAGGATAATTAATATTCCAAACAAAATTTTTACTTTCTGCTAAATTTTATTATAACTAAAAATAATGAAAAACATATATAAAACACCTAAAATATATTTAAATGTAATCATATTATATTTTAAAACACATAGTATTCATATAAATTCAACACATATAAGCACAACTGTAGAAATCCTTTGTTAACCTCTTTACAACCCTGATAACATAAACAAAAAATTTGGTAATTCAATTTCAAAATCATGAATCATGAAGAAACATTTTATAATTAACATTGAAAACTTGAAGCATTGCATATAATGTTCTCAAAATGAAATGGGTGGACACACCTACCACAATGGTGTGAGATCGTGAAAAATATTTGGAACCAGTAAGAATTAGGACCCAATGACCAACTCCACACTATAACCACAATATAAACCACTCACAGTATCCAACCATACACCAATGTTGGAATAAGGGAGATCCATAGTTATAATTAAATAAGAAACTAGAGTTGTTAAAGAGGATAGGAGAAAAGGAGGAAATGAATCAAATTAACATACTAAATATTGAAAGAAAAAATTTATACAATAGAGGAGGTCATGAAAAGTGTGGTTTGGGGGATCCCTTCATATTGAATAACTAAATGTGAGAGGGAGAGGTTTTATTGTGGATTAATTTTATGGATGGTTTATTAATCATTTAAAAATTAATGGTTTCTATAAATTTCACCTGGTTGGGATACTTATATTACTTAGTAATGGACCTACCACTCATATTGTACTAGAAATAGATAAAATCCTCACATTGATTGACTTAATGGTTTGGAGATTTTATTCCAACCATGAACCATCCATTATAAGAAAAATATCCCTTTTCATGTCTATACAACAGTTTTTCAAAACTATTCACCATCAATGAAAACTATTTCTCTCAAAAGGCATGAACCCTTATAAAATTGTCTCATAGATTCCTCTAACTGAAAAAAAATTCAGGTGGCTGGTATCAACACCCAAGTAGAATACTATAGTTACTCCCCATATGTGTGTGGCTTGGAAAAAACCATGTGCTACCCATGAAATTCAATCCATGAAAAAAATAAAAAGATATTTTATTTCCATCTATATGATATATACACATGATTTCTCCTAATCCATGCACACTAACCATGCATAGAGGAAAAAACTATCCAAAAACTTTAATACTCAAAACCACACCATGAATTAAACTAGTAAATCAATGAAAATATCCAATAATAATGATTAATTAAAATAATACAAGAAATTAAATACATGGGTGTGATAATTATCCCAGTTATAAAAAACATTCTTCCCCAATAATGTCACCCATTTAAAATGGAGAAATAGAATCAGTACACTCAAATCCAAAGAATGAACATCTGAAACAGATCATTAAAACCAAACCCAAACTGAATGAAACAAGTAACTAAGGTTTGAATCCTTAATCCCCTGAGTCACACATAACTAAATCATGGGATAATAAAAAAGAGGTCTATAATGGGAACCCACTATTTAAGAGAATACTTGATTAAATATTTAACTCGATAAGAGATTCAATGGACCTACCACATTACACAAGAAGGACCCCACCAAAGATATTTAAAATTAACACTACATCAAACTATGTTTCTTAAATCCATAAGACTAATTCATTTCCAAATGATAATAATAAAATTAATTACCCAAACTTATGTACATATCAATACCATAAAAATTAAAAATGGAAACTAAAAAATAAAAACATGGAATGATAGATAAAACAAGGAAGAACATAAAATTTCTACATCAATATCTTTTGGAAGGAAGGGATTCTATGATCTATAACTATCCTTTAAATAATATTATTCTCCCAAGGCCCCAATCCAATTAACTGATAAAGATGTCTCATTTAATCTCTCTAACAAGAAGTCCTTGTAGTATTATGGAAGGATGGGTCAGAATCCTCTGGTATCCTACCCTCGTAGGATGTGGAACATTACCACTCACCAAGGGAAAGATGTATTCTTACCTCCACATTTTATCCTATAAAAACCAACTCATATAGAAACACTTCACTGACATGTTTCCTAAACATTACATGCCTAGATGATAGAACTAGTTCAAAACTCTCTAAACACGGGCCCTTCATAGTGACATGATATTCCAATAGGTCACCCAAAAATATTTAAAATAAAAAGAAAATAATCTACATGAATTCAAACACATACCACATCACTATATTTTCACCTTGATGAATACGTTTGATCTATTCCACATTCCTCCCATTCACCTCCTCATGTTGGAACCAATGAAAAAATGGGTCTTGAAGATCTAAAAATTCATCAAATTTTATAAGATTGAATAATTAAAACCCACTAATACTTACCTAGTTCCATAAAAAAACCCATGAAATCACCATCCTCAAGGTATACAGAGTTTTCAAGGACCTAAAGATCCATTCAATATCCTTTTTCCACTCCATAGCCTTCAGAGTACATTGATAACCATAGAAAAAATGAAATGATTGAGAATAAAAGTTCCCCACCACTCCAATAGTAGATTATGTAGGGTCCAAAAATAGGAGTGTATCCTTAGAAACCATTTGGACCATCTGGGAGACATATTCAAAATACCCTGAAAATAAAAAATAAAATTCAATCTAAAACCAATTATAAACAAAAATACCTAATATAAAAAATTATCTCATAATACTAACTTCACAAAACATAACATAACAAAAAATAAGATAAAGAACCTCTTTTTGAGTCCACAACTTTCATTAATAATTCAAATCCACTTCAAAATCCAACACCCAAATATAATATTTCCCATTTAATCTTTCAATATATTATATTCCTTTTCAATGTAATAATTTAAAATTCCAAAACACAATTTTTTACTATTTTATAAGAACCAAAAACATATTACAAAAGATATCCTCTCTTATCAATTTTATATTTTCAAAAACCATTTTAATTTTAAAGTTCCCCCACACTATAGAGAATTCAGACTAATAACATCACCCATATAAATTTTGATAAGTTATAGACTAGTGGGTACACATGGATTGATTTTTTTTACTATCACACACAATAAGAATGAATCACCAACTAAAATAATATTGAACTATGAAATCAATCTCAACAAGGATCACTACACCATGAAATGTTAGGACATGGAATCTAATCCCTTCTATTATCCTCCACCAAATTTTAATTCTCATCAAACCCAAAAAATCACAATAAAAAAATCCACAATAAAAATTAAAAAAATTCACATACTTATTATCCCTGATAATTTGAGTTTTATATCAAATAAGTGTTTCTAAAACTCTTCTAATTCCAACCTCATTAGTTCCAATAATATTATCTCCAATATACCTAAAACTCTAAATAACAGAGGGATTCACAGATAATATATTTTCACGATGTATTCTTGGGCCATCCCCAAATCAAGAACCCATACCAGAATAAAAAATGTTGCAAATTGTGCCCCAATCCCCATAGGTAGAAAAAAATCAGCATGGGATCACAAGATAAATCATATTGGTGCATTTCTCCCAATGAACAAAAACATAAAACCATATAGATTGCAAAACCTAAACATAATACTTAAATAAATGAAAATGAATAAAATAAAGTCACCAAAAATAATACTAGATCTAGATATAAAAATAAAAAATTAATACTAAATCCAAAACAAAAATATACACGATCTCTAATTAACCTCTTGGTTCCCATCTATTCACAACAATCAACTCGCTCCTTGAGTGACCCTACGATGGAACAAAACATAAAACTGTAAAATAGGATCAGTCTACTAATAATAGTGAGAAATGTTGGGTGTTTTTATAAATAACCTCAGTTCATTGGAACCACATATTCTTTACATATCCTTTCCCAAAACAAGAAAACAAAACTAGGTTGAATGTATAGGTAGAACATAAGTTTCCATAATTTGGTGAAACAAACACATTTCTTTCCTAATTTTTCTTTATAAAGAATTTAAAATAATTATCTAATGAAAATTATCATTAAAAATATAATTTTAAAAACTATAATCAATGAATGAAAATAAACCCATAATAAATCATAAGATAAAGATGTAAATTATATGCAATTTCTATTGGGTTTATCATCATAAAATAGTTCTAAAATAGAAAAGTGGACACAATAAAACAAATGAAAAACATGAAAAGGTATAAATATTACAAAATGAAATAATTAAAAAATATTTTTATATAATCATGGTAATAACATAAACATCTTGGGAGCCAACCCAAGATATAATGAGTTCGGAACCATATGCCAACCTGTTAATGTGATCCATATTTGATAAAAAATTTCTAAACTAATATTGCATCACAAGTGGAATATCCCAACATAGCCATATAACTAAAATTGGATGTATAGTCCATCTAATCAAAACTAAATAGAAACTATATGTCGACCCTAGATATGATTCTAAGATCAGATGACATAAGTAAAAGATTTTTTTTTGTGGTCAATGCACATATAACATATATACCAAAACTAACATATACCAACTTTTATTATAATACCACACTACAACACAAACACCATACATTAAAAACCCTATCTAATAGAGAAAACATCCATGGGGTGTTCACATCTATTGAAAACATTATTTATATACCAATTGGGCCTGAGTTTTTATAAATTCAAAATATTTTGACACACAAACATTTAACATATGAATCATACCATGCTATTTGAATCCCAAGAATCATTTTATTGAAATAAATCATTCATTACAAAAATATTCCAAATTCCAATGTGGCCATCCATGTACATTATTTAGGGATAGACATATTAAAATAGAGTAAACATTGGAAAATACAACGTAAATCCTTATTTGGAAAATTTATTATAAATAATAAATCAATTTGAGAAGAAAAAGGTTATTAAAGAGAGAATTCTATGAAACTTTTATTTATATATATGAACAAATATAAATTAGAACCCTATACGCATATAGAAATTTAAATATAAAACATTTATATATATATATTTGGATATAAATTATAATGTCACAATTGAAATTAAAAAATACAAGAATTAATGCAATAGAACACATGAGTTTCTCATATATGAAAAAGACAGGTAAAGAGTATAAAAATCATACAAAACATAATTCCTACTTTACACCCAATTTTCACCAAAACTCACAGAAGAAAAACCCCATATGAAACACCCAATATACATTTAAATTTGACCTTTAATTTTATAAATAACCTAATATACATATCCTTTGAACTCATATAAAAATAATGATAGAAATATTTTAAAACCCTCTTTACAACTAAACCTCTATAAAAATGAATTGTTAATTCAATTTAAAAATCAAGAGACATGATGAAAACTATTATATTGAATTATAAAATCTCAAGCATCAAATATCTTGTTTCTAAAAGGAAATGAATGGATAAACTATCCTCAACTATGTGAAAACATAATGAAATATCATATATAAGAATAATAAGGACCAAGTGACCTACCAAAAACAATAACATCATAAGCAAAAACTCAAATTATCCATCTCTTATCCTAGGATTCATCCACAAGGCTATGAAAACATTTATGAAATATTAAATATTAGGATAATAATGATGGAGTAGAAATGGTTGATAAGATATAAAGAAACATACCACTCAACAAAAGAGGTTTTTAAAACCTTAGAGGAGTGAAGGGAAATAGTTGTTTGGGGACACCTAATCGAGAAAAAATGAATCGGCAAGGAATATTATTTATTAGTGATTTATTTTTGTGATAGAATAAAAGAAAATTACTATTTTATAAATTATGGAAAAAGGCACATGGTTCATAATCATGGATTACTAAAACATGAATGAATTATGAACACCCTTGTGAAATGATAGAATAGTCTCTCATGGTTTTGAAAAATAGTTGAGAGACCATGCACCAACAATTCATGCTCATTTGGAAGGAAACTTCACCCTTATATAGTTATGATAGATGGTGTAAAATCAATTCACTATCCAAAAAAATTGTGTCCCCAAAAATGAAAGAAATGACCATACTCTTTCTATAATGTTTCCTTTAAACTGCATGAAATTTAATACCAACTATTACACACCCCAAGAGATACATACTATTACTCTTAAGAACCATGTGGATTATTATATATTGTGTTCTACCCATGTGGGACCAATAATGACAGAATAAAATGTACTAGAAATAAACCTTTGATTAAATAGATACATAGTTTCTCCTAAACTTTCTGTAGTAATCCTGCACATAGGAAAAAACCATTCAAAAAATACAAAACTGAGAATCTCAAAAATAATAAAAATTTACTTTTTTTGAAAATATTAGGGAATATGGTCTAAAATAATAATAAAATATAATATTTGGTTTGTGAGAAGAAGACTCATCATTTACAACATAATAATCATGTATTATTATTTTCCATTGTCCCCACAATCTTTAACATACAAACTTCCTTTCTTGGTAATTGATGTTTATAAGGGAAGATCCCTTACACCCCTATTTTCATAGTCCTATTTCTATCCAAATATTAAAACCAATATAATTTTGATATTATCTATTAAAATTATAATAAATTATCTTCTTAATATGAAAATATAATCCTAATATATAATATCCAATGAAACATTCACCACAACCTATGATACTTTCAAAAAAGGTTTGTCATAAATTGTTTATCCAATAAATATTTTGATGAACCATAGGTTATCCATACTCATATTCCTATTCAGTTAAATAAAATTAGTATATTCCAAGTTTTTATATTGTTTTATAAATAAATTATAAATGAACTAATTCATATTTGCAAGGGGTGTATATATAGGGGTGGAGTTTTAGTCCCACTAATCAAGAAATGAGTAATGATTGAGTTAATAATAAACCATTATTTTTTTGTCAGAATTTGAATATGGGAATCTATTTCATAGCCACATCCACATTATAGTATCTATAGAGGGATATAATTTCTAGGAATATATCATATTGAATTATTTACCAAAATCCCATGATTGAATATTATATATTGACATATTCATTAAAATTATCCCATATTTTTTCACTAATATTTTCAATTACTAATACTAAAAAATACTAATATAATCATAATAATTTACTATAAACTCCTATAATAATAACTCTTACACCCTAGATCCATAATCCTAGGTCAGGTGCTGATAATATAGTATTTAAACACCAGATTTGATACAAAGTGGTATTTCCCTAACTATATTGAAAAATATTTTGATAAATTGAACATTATATATCAAAAAAGTGAAATAATACCAAGAATTTAGGGTTATGTGTCATGGAGGATCAACAAAATAATAAAATTATGAATCATTTCTCTATAACTGAACAATAGTAAACTCTATTTTATAATTCTCGTAACATATACTCTTTATTATATAATTGGGATGAAAGACGTAATATAATATTGAAATTAGTTACTATGTAAGGAAAAACATATTTTTATCCCAATTAGGTTAAATTCCTTAAGAGGGGGTTAATCAGGGTATGATAGATTAAATCAACTTCCCCATTTTATCTTGTCTTTTAAACAAAAGACTCTTCTCTCCCTTTCCCATGGAAATATATGAACATAAATGAAATCATGCACCATAAACATTAATTTTACATTGATAAAACTCACTAGGATACATCCGAGGATCATACAATGTCAATGTTCTGATGTTCCAATTCTTATAAGGGACACATACAAATTTCAAGATACAAGCTCCATTGCTTCTATTACTAGGCTCAATAACATTACAATTTCTATGGTTAGATCACTAATTTTTCAAGGTCCACTCCCCATGTCTCTTTATTGGGATCACTTAAGTGTAAAGGATCACTGTATTCCTCTTTGTTTTCTCACTTCATTTAACGAGATCCCCACATATTTTATGGACTTGTAGGTCCATTCATTTTCATGAATGCACACATCCTCCGTTTTAGGTTGATGCTCTGTTAAAGTCCCATTTTCACCCATAGATGAAATCCACTTTTCCATGATTTTTTAGTTTGTGAAAATTACTTCAAAAAACTATTTCAGTGCCTTTTAAAATTTCCTTGAATCCTCTATGAACTTCCATGAGTCCTTAGTAAATTGTATTGGACCTCATGGTAAGATTTTGTCCCATACCACCTCTCCTTCTGTAGAACACCTCTTCTGTTGTGTACCGACTCTTCTTCCACATACCACCTCTTATTTTTTGACCACCTATGATAAAAAATCCCTTTTCCTATCTGGGAAATATATTCCCACAAACACCACTTACATAATTATTCATAATAACATATTTCATCCTTCATGGAATCCTCCATCGCAAACTCTTCTCCTTCACTAAATTTTTCCTCACGAACTGCATCAGACTTCATTACATTCTTAAAAAAGTGATGATATTTTCTAATGAAATTATATCTATATAATTATGTGATTAGTGGTCTTTATATGATAAAATATTTCCACAAAACCCTGTAATCCAAATAACCAAAAAAAATTATGTAGTGTAGCCTTGAATGAAAACTATTATGCAATCTATATATCTCCCTTCTACTTTGTGGTGGATGATGTCTTATATAGAGGAAAAACCCTTTACATAAGCTTATATTTCCACATATAAACAAACAATTATGAACCTAACATGAACTAAAAAATCTCATGAACTCATTTTTCTATGCGTTTCATGTACCACAATTATCCTTTATGATATTTAAAAATAGTTCCTTTGTTTACAGAACATAAAATCCATCATGGATTCTCAAACCTCCTTTATGGATCATGAAATCCATTATTCTTGTCTAATTAACTCATATTCAATCCACATATCACAATTTATATATAAAATATTTCATTTTCCAAAAAATAAAAAACAAGATTTGGAGGCCCAAAATTTTGGAAAACACTGAGAAATTAGGCCACCTTAGATATATTCTTCAAAAACACCAACCATATTTATTAAAAATTATATGCCGTTTTCATAAAATAGAATCCACCAAAAACATTAAGTATACACCATAATGGATTTTTTATAAACACTTATCAACCTGTTATTATGGGTCAAATCATGTGAAAACACTATAATAGGGGAAAGATATTCATAAAATGAATATTAAACAATATATGATTCACATAAGTTATGATACAAATACATGAAATGTCCAATGAAAAATCATATACCATATAAGCATATCATGGAATTATTAGAAAATAAACATGACCCATGAAGAATAATATATATTCTTGAATATATGTAATAGAGTAGCATAAAAATAATCCTTGAAATAATATTTCAATACTTCCAACAATTACATTGAGCACATAATAGGTCATGTATAATAACTTGTTTAACATCGTAGGATTGGTCTTAACCCATGTGTACCCTTTTACTTAGACTTACCACCAGTAAACCCTTTCAAGGCTGGGAATAATCCCCTTATGTACCCTTTATCTAGGGATAATCCTCATCTGTAACGTGTTTTTGGGAGAAAAATTTACGTAGCCTTAGTCTTGGTAAAATCTTCTCATATGCCATTTGTGATATTAAGATATAAACATTATGAATTTCAATAAGGGAGATATATGACCCCACTCATCATTTATTCATTGATATTTTAACCTTTGTAAAACAATCATTCATCACATCATTAATTACCAATGGAATGAAAAATGGGTTACAAACAATTTCCATATGGTAACACCAAAATTCACCTAAAAATATGAATAGTTGATCAAAAAATTAAATGACTCAAAAAATTTCATTCATAAAAACATTTAAAGGCTAATTCATGAAAAAAAATCTCCAAATAAATATCAAATTTAGAGATAAAGATGAAAATTTTAGTTAAATCAAAAAAGGATTTTTGAGAATTTTATTTAAAATTAGTATAATAAAAGTAAATGTTTTATTCATGTTGTTGTTTAGTTTTTGAAAATGTTATGTGAATACAATTTAAATAATTTATTTTTTAAAAGAATTTTCAGTAGTATAAATTTGAAAAGAAATAATGGTTTCAAATTTTTTAAATGAAAACATCATGAAAAAATATAAATTTTCATAAAATATTCTTAAAAAATGAAACCTTGAAAATGGAAATCTGTTTCTTGAAGAGAATGTAGAGTAAAAGATTAAAATTTAATTTTTAATGTTTGGAAACCAATTTTTAATATTTTTAAAAACAATTTTGAGAACCTACATTATAAATATAGATTTTAATTTTTCCTTTGAAAAGTGATAATGTAAAATAATAAGGTCACATGACTAATATTATATTCAGATTTAAAATTAAGAATGATTTTTTTGCGAATAATGATCATAGAGATATCTGGAAAACATTTTTTCGTGGAGGTGATATTATTTTCTAAAAAATGGTGAAATTTTTTAGAGTGAAACATATCTTGAAATCCTGTTTTAGTTGAAATAATTATTTTCACAAGATATTATATTGTAAATATGTTATGAAATTGGAAATATAAAAATTTATTATACATTTAATATTTAAGTTCAAGGAATAACATTTTAAATCACATAATGTATGTTTGGGTTAGCCTAATCACTTATGGACATCATAAACCATGAATAAAGAGAAATTTTGAAAGGTTTTTTATGTTATTGAAATTTTAATCCCTTGAAAACAAAGGGAAAAAACATCATAATACAATTAAATATAATAATACAACCTTCTTATATGAAACTAGTTTACGAAGAACAATAATAACTCAATGAATGAAAATTAAGTTAACAAAAACACATATATCATTATTATTTTTTAATTGAAAATCCATGACTGTAAAAACAATGGGTGTATTTTGAAATCCATTATATTGAATGATATTTTTTGCTAAAATAAATTCATGGCCAATATATACACTATAATATTAAATCATGTGGGGGAACACACGTTATTTCTCACTAAAGAAAATTTAATATGAAAATCCCTTATAGTAGTTGTAATGTAAGAATCATAAGAATATAATAGGGATAATATAACATCCCATCCTAATTCACTCTATAAAATGTAACAAGACTAATTATCCAAGAGGCCTCAAGTACAAATCCCTAATTGATATAGGATGACTCTAGCACACCTAGTTTATAGTAAGTTACTAATTATTTATTATTTTAATTATATAATTAATTTGGTGAATTTTGGAAATTTTTTTGAGAACTATAAATGTATTTTTGGGGATAAAGGGAAGGCACACGGTTTTCAAACAGTTTTTCCAAACTATTCGAGTTCCTAAGAGAAATTGTGGTTTTTGAAAATGGGTTTGGCAGTTTGATTTCATGGCTTCAGCATAGTTGGTACATAGTTATATAGACCATGAAAGTTTAATATTTGAGTTTCATCCTTATGGTAGTGGCTAAATAGTGTTCAGTTCATGATTTGCCTAACCATGAAATGGAACCTTGCACAGGGTCCAAGATAGATCCTAAAAAATGGTTCTATCATGTTTTACCATCAACTACTTCATTCTCCTTCTTATATAGACCTAAATTTTTATTTTTCTTCACCAATGTTCAAGAAACATTCTCTCATTTATTTAGAGTAAATATGAAGGATTCAGTTGGTATTGGAAGCTGATTCTTTGTGGTAAGTGTCCATTCTTCATCATTCTTTACATTTCACTTAGATCTACTTCTCCCATATTCTCGGTTTCTCAAATCTATGCCTGTAGTGGTTATATATAAGTTTATGGATTAGTAATATTATTTTATTTGGTTTTGATTGTGATATTAGATGATATATAAGGAATGTTTATGAAGATTTAACTCGGTTTCATTGGTTTCCATTGTTCGTTTATCATTTTCTCCAAAACACTCATGGAAGGTGGCTTCACTCTTAACTCCTCTTGCTTGAAAAATTGGATTGATCCCAAATTTAATATTTTGTGTCAAATCAATTGTGAATTTACTTTTTAATGATTTTTTAAAACCCTATTGAGTGACACTTTTATTTTTTTCATTTTTTCAGTATGGGAATCTGCGATTGCCTTTTTTTTATCCCCCCTGTGACCCCCCTAGGGGGATTCTCCCCAAGGTATCTACTCCGGGCTTTCCCCCCTGGGCCCCCCGACTTCTCTTTGACAACCAAACTAAGTCAGAGGATTCCCTATTGTGGGTATGGGTGGAATGGATACCTTTACTAACGAAAAACAGTAATCCATACCCATACCAATGGTGGACCGAAGCAGAGCTCCGACCCTCGCTTAGAGCGGTACAATATACTAATAAGTTGTTTTCTATTACTACTCCGATCTAAAAGTGTAGTCTATTGTACTGAGTAGCAACATCACATCCATGTAAGTCGTAGAGATATTGCTGTTAGAAATCCTCTACTATAATGTATTTATTTATCCCGGGTCCTCTTCGGTTCCCCGATTTCCTCCTTCCGACCCCGGTAGAAGCTACCGTGCTCTCCAGTCAGCTCCCGGGTCCCCTTTGTGTCCCCTAATTTTTCGCATGTCCTGATATATATTAAGAAATTATATTCCGTGGGTTTTTACCCCCTGGTCCCCCTTTTTATCTCTATATGGTATCTACTTCGGGGGTTCCCCCCTGGTCCCCCCATAAAGGTATTTACTCTAGGCTTCCCACCCTAGGCCCCCCTCTTCTCTCTAGTAGGGTTATATTAAAAAAAGTTCCTTGCTTTGTTTTAAAATTTTTATTTTAAATTGATTGTTTTTATGGAATTGTGGTAAAGGGAATAACCAAAAGGTTTTGAATAAAATGGATTATTTTACTAAAAATAATTGTTGATTTTTATGTGAATTTTCTGGTTTAATGGTTTTCAGTAAAGGAATGGATTTAATGAAAAGGATGAAATGTTTGTTTTTTTTACATTGGTTACTAGCATAATGGTTTTTTACGATCATGTGTATTCAAGATGGATAAGGGTAATGATTATCCCCATAAATAGTGGGATAAATCATGGTTTGGGCTCTCACTTGTCAAAATGGTTCACTAGGTGACGACATTGTGGAAGGATGACTCACCACTCACGAGTATAAGGAGGTCCATGTTATATGAATGGTTGGATGAGTTGATAGGTGGAATGAAATGGTTATTCCAAAATGAATATTGATAAATGGATTTAAAGCAATTGTTGGATGTTTTCATGTAGTGTAGTTTTTCTAGATAATTTGGTGACATGGGAATTATTTATATTTGATTATAAAATATTTTTAGAATTTTTCTATACATTGTTATAAACTATTTTGGGAATTGTTTTATATAAATGATGTGAACTTTTATATCCTTTTGGAATGAGTAGGGAAGTCATTGGGGAAAAATAATGTGTTTCAGAAATCATCCCTACATTGGAACTTTTTTTCTTTTGCAGATGTCATCTACCAAGACATGGGAAAAGGTAATGTATCACATGTCATTAGAAGTACCTAAGGATACATGGGTTTTTAGGTAATGTTAGAGCATGGATATTATAGAGCATTGAGTATTGTGGTCATCTTGGAGTTTTATTATCCATATTCCACTATTTTCATTGATGATAGTTTTTCTTATATTGTATTACACTTTAGTATGTTTTGATATAAAATATTTGGGTAAGTTATCATTATTTTTATCATGCATCATATAGTTTTTTGTTTGGTTTTTGGTTTATTAGTTTAGTTGTTTTATTATTAAATGGTGTATCATCCACTAAATGTATTGAAACCCTTTATCATTATTTATACCCTTTTTTCTCTTGGGGATGACACTTAAGTCTATGTAGAATCCTCCCACCTTCTTAAGACAATGAGTAGAAGGTGGGATATTATAAATGGTATTAGTTTTTTTGGGTCCAAAGTATGTTTGGGACAAGTAGTATCAACTTGGTCCTTCTTTGTAAAAATATTGTTCATCAATTTTCTTGGTTTTAGAGTTGAATTCATTCTTGTCTATTCATTGAGTTTGGATCACTGAAAGGAGTAGGTTTTTTGGTACTTAAAATGTAGAGAATAAGTAGATATATCTAACCATTTTATGTTGGTCATCATGTTCATATGGAGTTGGGTATATAAGTGTTTTAAAGACAGTTATAGGATTTTGGAATCTCATTGTCATGGGTTTATCCAATGAGACAAGAATGTCATGAATTATAGGAATGAATTCCCACTAGTATTGTATATTTTATTTTGATTATTGATATATGATTTGATGTAATCTGTTGATTTTTGAAAAATGTTGCATTTGTTTTCAACTAAAATACTTTAAAAGGGAATAATTGATGTAATTTAAAAGTGGATTGATTTTCAAAAGTGTGTAGAATTTTTTTTCAATGACAGTTGAATGTGGAAATGGTTAATTTCAGAAAACAATTTTGTGATAGATTATGTGATAAAAATTGAAATGCTATAACTTCCGTTTTTAGAGAGTGAGACTTATGTGGTTTTCGGTTTGTTTAAATAATGGAACCCGGTATGCGTCATCAAAACCAACCGAAAGAGGCTACGAAAAATGTGTTTACACTTGAGGAATATGTGAACCAACAACTAGTTCATATAATTGTTCAATAATTTTAGGCTATTGACCTAGTTAATTAGATATATGAGACAAGACAACTAGATCATTCCATCCAATTCCATAGAAAGAATCCAAACATCTTCTGGGGTGATTTATAACTAGAAAAGGAAGAGGTGTATCTGAACAGGATGAACCATATCTTCGATTTCATCAATAAACCTATAGATCTGAATGTCAAGATAGCAACGTATATGCTAGAAGATCTTTCACATTATTTTCGAGTTCTTTTGCTATAAGAAAAATTCAATCAAGGCATTGGTTGGGTGTATTTTTAAGAATTTTTCAACAAACAATTCTATCTGCATACATTCAAGATTCAAGAAACAACAACCTTCTTCAGCCTCAAGAAGGAAAATCTCTCTATTATAGAGTCTATAGATAAATTCGTGAATTTATTGGGCTTTCACCTGATGTTTCTTCTACTGTATAAATGAAGGCACACATCTTTGAATTGGTGATGAGACAATATATTCACTCAAATATTGATTTCCTCTATATTATAGACTATACAAAGATTGTGAATAGTGAATCAGTGGATGAAAGGGACATCTTAAGAGATATGGGGGAAGTAATAATTTTGAGACCCATGGAAACCATTGGGAAATCTAATACTGGGAGAAATAAGAAGAGGGACACTTAATTCCAAGGTGGGAGTGGGAATTAGAATATAAAGGCTAGATCAGTAAAACTTCCTCTAGGAGAAAAGGGCCAAGAAGGATGTTTCCAATGCAGTTCATTAGAACACATGATGAGAGAGTGTACAGAACCACCTAGATAATACCAAAAATTAAATCATATGGGGAATCTCTGGTGCTATTGTCACAATTATCCAATTTATGGTTCTTAGGATTCTTCTCAGGCATCGAAAGCATCATATGCTTCAAAGGGGTGATGAAATCAGAATCAATCTTGTCAGAATAATAGAGATATTCATGGTTATTCTATGAACACAATTAATCCTCAGCAAGATAAATCATAGCAAGGAAACAAGGAGTAGAGTGCAGTGATAAAGAAATTATATGGAGCTAAGAAGATGATTATAGATAATCAAGCTAGACCATCTATGGTGATAGGTTCAATTATATTAAATTAAACCCTTATGAAAGTGTTGTTTGATACAGGTGAATCACATTCATTCATCACTTATTGTGTTTTTTATTTTCTATTTGTATAACATGAGATGATGCCTTATATGATAACATATCAAACCCCTATTAGTCAAAAAGAATGTCAATCCTTCTTGTGTAGAGAATGTTCTATAACAGTTGATAAAGACGGGATGAAATGGGACTTTGGGTGTTAGAGATTTATGTCTATGATATAATCCTGGGTATGGAATAGTTGGCAATGTTCAAGCTCACAAAGACTATTATAGCAGAATAGATAGTTTCACGGCTGATGATGGTGCTAAGCATATCATCAAAGGATAAAGGGTTTTCAAGATAGGTTCAATGGATTTGTTGGCACCAGTAGTGGGAATGATATCATATCAGTTGGTGGTATTAACTTTGACATCGATGGATAATATCCAGGGTAATACTTTTCTAGTAGTCATTCGTCAATTTCTAGATGTTTTTTCCAATAACATCTCACGGTTACCACCTATAAGGGATTTTTAGTTTATTATTGATCTCTTTCCGAGGACAAGTCATATTTACCTTCCTTTATATTGGAATTCACCAACAGAATTAAGGGAGATTAATGTGTAGTTGAAAGATCTAAAAAGATAGGATTCATTTATACAAGAACATCTCTATGGGGAACACTAGTCTTATTCATGTCCAAAGATGATGGAACTCCAAGGTTATGTGTGTATTATTGTATGATTAACCAAGAAGTGATAAATAATATACATCCACTTCCACAAAATGATGATTTTTCTACCAATTTATGGGAGCTCAGAGGTTCTCTATAATTGACATACATCTAGGATATCACTAATTGCGAGTTCAAAAGGAGTATATTCATAAAATAGATTTTAGATTCAAGTATTGGACATTATGAATATGTGTTAATCCCTTTAGGTCTTACAAATGAACAAGAAGTCTATATATCACTGATGAATCAGGTATTTCATAGATACCTAGATTCTATTGTTGTGGTGTTTGGGGATGGCATATTGGTGTATTCAAGGATTATTTCTCTTCTTGAGAAACACTTTCTGAATGTTTTAGAAATATTGAGAGACCCTCATTTGTGTTCCAAAATATAGTAGTGTTATTTTTGGATATATGAGGTATTCTTTCTTATCCATGTAATTTATGAAAGATGTATTTCAGTAGATGTAGAGAATATATATGTTTTTATCTTTTGGAAACCACCAAAGAATTTCTTTGAGATACAAATTTTTCATGGAATTGCTAGTTTTTATTGAATATTTGGTCATGAGTTCTCACAATTAGCATCACCTATGAAATCATTGAAATTAATAATGTTAAATCTCAATGGAATGAGGAATTCTAGAAATATTTAGAAGAGTTAAACATTCATCTTACATCAGCACCTATCGTGATATTTTTGAAATCAAGGTATGGTAATGTGGAGTATTATGAAGCTTTTGGACCAGGGTTGGGATGCATTCTCATTCAAGGAGACCATGTTGTTGCTTATGGATCAAGGCATTTGATTGTTCATGATAATAATTACCAAACACAATATTTTGAATTAACTATAGTTGTCCATGCCTTAAAGACTTGTTTTCATTTTCTCTTTGGTGATAAATTTATGGTGTTCATTGATCATAAGAGATTGAAACTAATTTTCTCACAATGAGATTTTAATATAAGGAAAATGAGGTGGATTTAGTATTTATATATTATTGACTTTTACTTGATGTACACACCAGGAAAAGGAAATATTGTGGCAAATGAATTAAGTAGAATGTAATATTCTTAGTTGAAAAAATAACCTTATGAAGAATGTCAGTTGGTAGCGGTCCTAGAAGACATGAACAAGAAATGTGACGAGTGAGGTGATGTTGTGGATTTATTTTCAGTTTATTTGGTTTCTAATTTGGTAAAGATGGTCAAAGAGGCACAAACAACTAATATATAATTCCTAGTTATGTGTTTAAAACAAAATTGGGGGAAGACCATTGAGAGATAGAAACTGGATGGGAGTTCTGTGTTATGGTATAGACATTAGATAGTTGTACCTATGGATTGATATGGGGAACTTATTAGGTATTACCATCATTTGATATGGGATATTCATATTTGAATATAGATGAATTATAAGGCTTTGATATCACATTTGTGGTGGAACATTATGAAACTGATGGTGGTTGAGTTTCTTTTAAAATTATTAATTTGTCAACAAGTTAAAGTAGATCATCAATAACTAGAAAGTATGTTGATGTCTTTACCAGTACCATTGTAGAAATTTGAGCTAATAGCGATGGATTTTGTAATAGGTCTCCCATGAATGGTTCAAAAACATGATGCCATATGGGTGATAGTGGATCATCTTACCAAGTCAGATCATTTCATCGCTATTCATGAAACTGATAATATGTAGGATATGTAATATATATATATATCATTTAATTGGTAAAGATACAAGACATACACGTTTCAAAAGACTCAAACAGATATTCGACATTCATATCTTGTTTTTATAAATCATTACATATAGCCCTTGGGACTCAGTTGACCATGAGTGTAGTGCATCATCCTCCGAAAAATGGGAAATATGAAAGGATGATAAAAACATTGGAAGAAATATTGTGGGCTTATGTAATGGATTATTGTGGCTCATGGGAAGTTCATGTTCCTTTGGTGGAGTTATTTTATAATAACATTTATCATGACTTGATACGTATGGATCTTTATGAAGCATTTTATGGGTGTCCTTATCGTTCTCCACTATGTTGGGTGGAAATATGTGAGACATCACTAGTTGGTCTGAGCCTTCTCAAAAAAATAATAGAGAAGATTCAGTTGATCATAAAAAGGATGGAGATAGCTCAGAGTCTTCAAATACCATTTGTGGATCACTGTCGAGGGTTTTTGTCCTTCATAGTGAGTGATCATGTGTTTTTAAGAAATTATCCAAGGCTAGGACATCATTGTTTTGGGAAGCAGTTAAAGTTATATCCTTTATACATTCTCCCTTTTGAGATACTTTAACGAGTTGGATAGGTGGTGTATGGTTAGATTTTCCACCGTGATTCATTACAGTGCACAATGTGTTCCAATTATCTTTATTGAAAAAGTATCACCCTGATCCCAACCATGTGATCAGATGGGATCATATTGACCTAGAGACAAGTGCTTCTTTGGTACATATCATGGTGTAGATTGTGGATCTAAAAGAAAAATTCTTGTGTTGAAAAAACAATTTTATAGTATTGGTTATGTGGAAACATGGTCAATCTAATGAAGATACTTAGGAATGCAAGAAGGAAATGAAAGAGAAATTTCCTATACTCTTTTAGGGAAATTGTGTTTTTCTATTTTACGGGGATTGAAAGTCCAATGTGGGGAGAATGTAGCACACATGGTTTATGGTAAAAAGCACATTCATTTTTATTTTAAATATATAATGTATATGGGTTATGTATGGAAGAGTTTTGATAATAGTAAATGTGTTTTGGGGATAAAGGGAAGGTGCACAGGTTGTACACTATTTTTCTAAACAGTAGGTTTGTCTAATAGAAACCGTGCTATTTGAGAATGGTTTGTGCAGTTTGAGGTAATTGCTTCGGAATAGTTGGAACATGGTTATAGAGACCGTGTGAGGTAACCATACTAAATTCATCCTTATAGTAGTATCTGATGCATGGTTAGTGTATGATTTTCCTAACTATGCGACTAAACCATGTGCAGGGTCAAAGTTACTTCCTAAAAAAGCGGGTCTAATTGTTTTTCTATTAATTCTATATTTTTCAAACCAATGTAGAACTAAATCGGTATATTGGTTCCTCAAAAGTCATGTAAGGTTCTACCTTTGATTTGGAGGTGATATGAAGGCTTCCCTTGGTGTTTAGAATCTGATTCATTGCGATAAGTGTCTGTTCTTCATCGTTTTTGACATTTTAATATATCTACTTCTCCCATATTATTGGTTTCTTAGATATAATCTTTATATGGGAATATATAAGGTTATGGATTTCAAATTTAATTTTATTTGGTCTTTATGATGATAAGGGAAGATATCTAAGGAGGGTTCGTGGAGATTATACCCAGTTTTGATGGCGTTATTCATCTGTTTATCATTTTCGCTAAAACACTATAGGTGGGTGGCTTCACTCTTGACTCCTCTTTCTAGAACCAATTTACATGATTTTAAATTGATTATTTTTTGTGAAATTTATTTTTAAATGGTTGTGTAATGATTTTTGGAAACCCTCTTGAGTCACGATTTTTAGAAACATTGAAGTTGGGTGTTATTACAAAAGTGATTTGGTTGGTTTTAAAATGACATTTTTAAATTGAGTATTTTTATGGAATTGTAATAAAGGTATTAATCAAAATGATTTTAGGAAAATGGATGATTTTATTGAAATTAATTGGGGATGATTTCTTTTGAATTATTTTTTAAAGGTTTCCAATAAAGGAATTATTTTATTAAAAGGTTACAATTGTTGTTTTTGGAATTGGTTTTTTGAATAATGGTTGTGTGTTTTCATGTGAATTTGAGAAGAATAAGTGTAATCAGTTTCCCACATCATTTGTGGGATGGATAAGGGTTATGAATCTTCCCCATAAAAATGTTCCACTAGGTTATGACTTAGTGAAGGGATGAATCACTAGTCGCGAGTATAGGGATGTCCAGATTGCATGCATCGTAGGATGTGTGGATAGGGGGACTAGTGTGTTAATGCCAAAATGTAAATTGAGAAATGGATTTCATTGAACAGTTGGTGGTTTTTATGAAAATTATTTTTGTTGTAAAATTTGGTTAAATGGAAGTTTTTTAAAGTTGGTTATAAATTTTTTTTAGAAGTTGTTTATATTTTTTATGAACTATTTTGTAATTTTTTTATAAAACTGTTGCTAAATTTTCTATCCTGGTGGCGTTAGTATGTAAGTAAATGGAAAAAACATACTGAGTTTTAGTACTCACCATAGCTTTGGGACTTTGGTGCTTTTTCTGATATCCTTTACTGGGACATGGGAAAAATTAAAGTTTCACATGTCTTTATCACTACCTTGTGATACTTGGGTTCTTAGGTGATGTTAGAGAACAGAGATTTTGGAGCATGGATTCCAATTGTCATATTAGAGTTTTATTAGTCATATTCCTCTATTTTCTTTGATTTTAGTTTGGTTTTTTTGTACTAATCTTTTATGGGGTTTGATATAAAATAATTGGCTAAGTTTTCATTATTTTTATCATGCATCATATAGTGGTTTTTTTGGTTTTGTTTTGTTGGTTTAGTTGTATTGTTATTAAAGGGTAAATCATCCCCCAAAAGTATTGAAGCCCATCAACATTTATTGCCATCATTTGGAATCTTTTGGATGTCTCTTAAGGACAAGTAATATCCTCCCACATTCTCAATTTAATAAAGATAATGTGGGATGTTACAAATTATATCAGTTTTTTTTCAGTCCAAAGTAAGATTGATATAAGTGGTATCAGCTTAGTCCTTCCTTGTAGAACAATTGGTCAAAAATTTTCTTAGTTTAGGATTTAAATTCATTTTTGTCTATTTCATGAGTTTATATCATAGAAAGGATTAGGATTAGTAGGACATGAAATTTAGAGAATAAAAATACATAAGTATCCTTTTTATGCTGAACTACATGTTTTTAGGCAGTTGGATAAATAAGTGTTTTTCATACACCTATAAGATATTGGAATCTCATTATCATGGGTTTATCGAACGAGGCAAGACTGCTAGGAATTAGAGGAATTAATTACCACTAGGATTTCATATTTAATTTTCTGTAATGATATATGATTTGATTCACTATGTTGATTTTTTAAAAATGTTGCATTTATTTTTAAATTAATAACATTAAAAAGAGAATGGTTGGTTTATTTTACAAATGGTTTGATTTTCAAAAGTGAGTAGAATTTTTTTTTTCAAATATTGTTAAACATAGAATAGGTTATTTCTATAAAACAATGTTTTGATATCTAATGTGATAGAATTTTAATTGTTAGGGCTTCAGTTTCTAGAGAATGATACTTATAAGGTTTTTAGTTTGTTTATAATACTGAACTTGGTATGCACCCAGAAACCAACTAGAATAAGATGTGGAAAATGTGGTTGCACCAAAGAAATAGGTGAACTGAAAAATAGTTTAGAGTATTGTCCAAGCACTTTTGGTAGTGGACACAAGTAACTAGAGGGATTAACCAATAAAAATTGATTATTCCGTCTAGTTCTAGAATCAGAATCCATCAATCTTCATAGATAATCCCAAACTAGAAAAGGTAGAGGTGTGGTTGTACATGATTAATCATATCTTCAATTTCTTCAGCACACCCAGGAAGATGTAAGTAAATATTTTGATTTATATTCTAGAGTATTTTCCACTCCAGTGGTGGGATATAGAAGTATAGTAAAAATTGGATGAAGTACTTGGTTGAGAGGATTTTGAAGAATTTTTCAACAAACAATTCTATCCTCACACATTTAAAATTCATAGAAAAATAGAAATATTCAATAAACCATCATATATAAATAGAGTGATGTTGGATAAAAGATACATCAGATGAGGTATGGGATGATGGAGTAAGGTGATACCCATGGGAACTGATGGGAACTCTAATTCTCGGAGCATACAGAAGAGGTAAACTTACTTACAAGGTGGGAGTGGGAATTAGAATCAAATGATTAGATCAATAAACCTTCATACATGACCAAAGATCCAAGAGATATTTTTCCAAAGTGGTTCCATTTACCGCATGAAGTGATAGTGTACAAAAATACCCAACACATTCCAAAAATGAAATAATATGGTGAATCTTTAGTGTTATTGTCGTAATTTCCTAAAGTCAACTGCTCGAGACAATTCTCTTATGTCGCAAGTATAATATGCTTCAATGGAGTGAGGAAAATATAATCAATATAATCAAAAGCATAGAACTATCCATGAGGAATCTATTAATACCACAACCCTATATAAGGGAAACTCCAAGAAAAGAAATAAAGAGAAGAGTGCAACAACGAAGAAATTATATGGAGCTGAGGAGATGATTGTAGAATATTAAGATGGACCATCTATAGTGAGAGGTACAATTATTTTGAGTTCTACCCTTATGAAAGTGTTTTTTGACACTTCTGAATTGTATTCCATCATCACTTATTATTCTAATTATTTAATAATTTTAAAACTAGATATGATGACTTATGTGATAAAACATAAAAATCATCTTGGTCAAATTAAATGTTGAGACTTCATGTGTAAAGAATGTTCTATAAATTTTGATAGGGATGATCAGAATTGGGACTTCTTGGTGATAGATATGGATGTCAGGGATATAATTCTAGGTATGTATTGGTTGAAAATGTTTAAGGCTCAAATCAACTATTATAGTAGGAAAGTTAGTTTCATGAATGAGGACGGTGTCGAGCATCACTTGTGAGGAGAAGGGGTTGTAAAGATATGTGAAATATTTTTTTCTATAGTTAATAGTGGGAATAGTATATTATCAGTTGGAATTGATAATATTGGCATTGATGGAATAGATTGAGGTAAATAGTTTTCCAGTAGACATGGATCAATTTCCAGATGTTTTTCCCATGATCATCTCAAGGTTACCACCTATAAGGGATGTGTATATTATGTTTGATTTGATTCTAGGGACTAATAATATTTCCATTTTATCTAAAAGGATAGAGCCAACCGAATTAAGGGAGATGAAAGTGCGGTTTGAAGAGATACGAATAAAGGGATTGATTCATCCGAGCAGGTATCCATAGGCAGCACCTGCCCTATTCATGAATAAATATGATGGAACTCTATGGTTGGGTGTGGATTATAATAATAATATCCAAGATATGATAATGAATATATATCCAATTTCATGTATTGATGATCTATTCTGTCAATTGAGGGGAGTTTAGTGGTTCTCTAAAATTGACCTGTGATCAGGATATCACCACTTACGAGTTTAGAAGATTGATTTTTAAAAAATAGCTTTTAGAAGTAGATATGACCATTATGAATATGTAGTAATTCCTTTAGGAATTAGAAATGAACCATTAGTATTTATGGAATTGATGAATTAGTTATTTCAATTATATCTAGATTTTGTTTTTGTAGTGTTTGTGGATAATATATTGGTGTATTCAAGGACAACGGATAAACATGATCAACACTTGGCGATTGTGTTGGAACTCTTTAGAGACAATAGTTTGTATTCCATACTAGAAAAGTGTTATTTTTGGATAAAATATATACTCTTTCATGGCCATGTAATTTCTGAAAGAGGTGTTTAAGTTTATCAGAGAAGATATATGATGTTATCTATTGGAAACCGCCAAAAAAAACTTTGAGATATGAAGTTTTCATGGTCTAGATAGTTTTTATCAATTATTTTTTCATGAATTCTCATGATTAGCATCTCTTATGATAGGATTAACAAATAAGAATGTTCTATTTCAATAGATTGTGGAATTCCAAAAATCCTTCCACTAGCTAAATGTTCTCCTTACATCAACACCTATCTTGATATTTCCATAATAATTAAAGGGATATGTGGTTTATTGTGATGCTTCATAATCACGTTTAGATATTTTATCCTACAATTAGACCATGTTGTTGCTTATAGATCAAGGTATTTGAGATTTCATGATAATAATTACCCAAAAAAATATTTGGAGTTAGCTATAGTCATCCATGCCTTGATAAATTGGAGTCATTATCTATTTGGTGATAAATTTATGGTGTTCACCAATCAAAAGAACTTGAAACATATTTTCTCACAATGAGATTTTAATCTAGGAAAAATAAAATGTATGGATTATCTCCATATGTTTGAATTTTACTTGACATATGCACTGGTAAAAGGTAATACGGTAGAAGATGTATTATGTAGAAAAGTAATATGCACAGTTGTAAAAAGAATCCCCAGAAGAATGGAAGTTGATGTCAGTCATAGACGACATTCACATGTAATGTGAATACTGTGGTGATTTTGTATTATTATTTTCAGTTTTTGTGGTTCTTGATTTGGTAAATATGTTCAAAGATCCATAAACATTTGATGCAGAATTCTTGGTTATGAGTTAAAAACTCAATGGTGGGGAGACCATTGAGGGAATGAAACTAGATGGGAGTTCCATACCGTGGTTTTGAAATTGGATGGTTGTACATATGGATTGTAGGGAGAAACAACTTAGTTATTAACATAATTCTAAATGGGTTGATCATTAAGGAATAAAAAATATGTATAAGTCATTGAAATCACAATTCTGGTAGAATGGTATGAAATAAAAGGTGGCTGAGTTTTTTTTCTGAGTTATTAACTTTTGAGAAAGTTATGGAAGAGCATCAATGAACATGAGTTATGTTGTAGTATTTACCTATACCAGTTTGGAAATGGGATAATACGGTGATGTATTTTTTAATAAGTCTCCCATGTATGGTTCAGATACAAAATTCCATATGGATGATAGTGTATCGGCTTACCAACTCTGCTCATTTCATCCCTATTTTTAAACTAATATGGAGGATGATATGTCTGAAATCTATATTAATGAAGTGGTAATATTGCATGGAAAAATATTTTCGATCATCTCAGACAAGGATATGAGGTTCCCATCTAATTTCTGTAAACCCTAATAGAAATACCATGGGACTCAGTTGACTAAGAATATGACATATCATCCTCAGATGGATGGGAAATATGAAAGGATGATACAAATATTGGAAGACATATTGTAGTCTTGTGTGATAGATTTTGTTGCCTAATGGGGAGAGTATGTCCCATTGGTGGAGTTCTCATATAATAGTATCCATCATGCCTTGATACATATAACCCTTTTGGAGCATTGTATGGGAATACCTATCATTTTCCACTAGGTTGCGTGGAAACATGTGAGATTTCACTAGTTGGTCTGATCCATGTACAATAAAGAATGGATAATATTAATTTGATCAGAAAAGGGATGGAGATAGTTAAGAGTAATCAGAGATCATTTGCGGATCATCATTGACAACCATCTTCCTTCAATGTGAGTGATCATGTTTTTTCAATAATTTATCTAAGGCCTAGACATTGACGTTTTTTGATGAAGTGAAAGTTATATAGTCAATAAATTTTCCCTTTTGAGATACTGGAATGGGTTGGAGAGGTGGAATATCAGTTTGATTTTATACTACAATTCATTGAAGTTCATAATTCATTCCACATATCTCAGTTGAAAAATAATGACAATAATTATGACCATGTGATTAGATGGAATCATGATGTCCTATAGTCAGATGCTTCATCGATACATATCCCATTGCAGATTGTGGATATGAAGAAGAAAGTCATGTGTGGAAAAGAATATTCATGTAAATGGTTTTTTGGAGACCTTTTTCATGTTCAATAAGAGCTATGGGAACATGATAAGGAAATGAGAGAGAAATGGCCTTCACTCATTCAGGTAAACTATTGGTTTCTACTATCCGAGGAAGGAAACATCAATGGTGGGGAGAAAATAGCACACCATGATTCAAGTAAGTAACCCTTTATTTATGATTTTATGTATATAAAATAAATTGGTGGTTCTTGGAAGAGTTTGGAAAACATTATATGTGTTTTGGTTGGTAAAGAGAAGGTGCATGGGCTGCGCATGGTTTGTCCAAATCGTGGGATAGCCTAGGATAAACCGTACACACTGAAAATGGTTTGGGCAATTTGAGGAAGTGGATTTGGAAAATTGGTTGCACAGTTATTGAGACTATGTGAGGTGACCATTATAGAGTCATCCTTAATGAAATGGCTAACACACAATCAGCACACAATTTTCTAAAATATGTGACTAAACCATGCGCAGGGTCAAAGTAAGCTAATAACAAAGTGAATCTAAATCATTTTTAACATTATATTCCTCATTTTACATCATATATGGACCTAAATCAGTATTTTTCTTCCCAAATTTTCCTTTAAGGTTCTCTAATCAATCCAATTTTGATCCAAAGCCCTCACTATGTGATTAGAAGCCAACTCTTTGGGGTAACTATTTGTTCTTCATTGTTCTGGAAAATTATTCTAGTATATACTTCTCCCATCTCCTTGGATTCTCATATATATGACAATTGTGCGTATATATAAGATTATAAATTCTAAATATGAATTTATTTGGCCTTGATGATTATTTTGGAAGATATCTAATGATGGTTCATGAAGATTTAACCTAGTTTCGTAGGATTTTGTGTTCCATTTATCGTTTTCAACAAAACTATTGAGGTAGGTTGGCTCATTCTCAATTACCCTTTCTAGAAATGATAGAAATGATTTAAAATTGGTTATCTGTGTGAAATTTATTTTTAATTGGATGTGTAATGATTTTTTAAAACCCACTTGATTTAAGTGTTGTAGAAACATGGAAATTGGGTGTTCTAACAAATGTGGTTTGGTTGTTTTTAAAATATTGATTTTAAATTGAGGATTATTTTGGAATTTTAGTAAAGGGATTAATAAAAATATTTTCAATATTTTGGATCAAATAATTGATATTAATTGGGGATGGTTGATTTGAATTAGTTTTTATAAATTTTTTCAATAAAATAATGGTTTAATTAAATAAGATGAAATGGTTGTTTGTAGAATTTGTTTTTTTCATAATGGATATCTGTGTTCATGTGAATTTATGATGGATAAGGTTAAGCAGTATCCCCATCATTAGTATGATGGATAAGGGTTAGGGTTATACCCTTTCAAAATGGTCCACTAGGTGATGACTTAGTTATATGATTACTCACCACTCATGGGTATATGGAGTTCTCGGTTAACTACATGGTTGGATTTGTTGATAGGTGGAATGGAATGGTTATGAAAAAAAATTGATAATGAGAAATATTTTTTTTATAATTGGATGGTTTTTTTCATTAAAAGTGGTTTATTTTTGGAAATTTGGGTGACATTGCACTTGATTATATTTGGTTATAAACTATTTTATAAGTTGTTTATGATTTGTTATAAACTGTGTTGGGAATTGTTTTATATAAATGTTGCTATATTTTGTATCCTAGTGGTGGAAGTAGGGAAGTAATATAGGATAACCAAATTAGTTTTAGTACTCACCCCTTCTTTGGCACTTTGTTTCTTTTGCAGAATTCAACTATCAGGACATGGGAAAAGGTAAATTATAACACATCTTAAGCACTACCACATGATACATGGGATTTTTATTGATGTTGAATAATGGATCATGTGTATTATAGAGTCTTGGGGTCATCTTGGAAGATTTATTAGTCACATTACACTATTTAATTTGATGTTAGTTTGGCTTCTGTTGTTGTACACTTTGGTGAGTTTTGATAGAAATGAATTTTTTTACTTGTCGTTATTTTTTCATGCATCATATAGTAGTTTGTTTAGTTTTTGTTGTTTATTTATTTATTTTTATTATTAAAGGATACATTGTCCCATAAATGTATTGTTACCCTTCAGAATTTATTCCCATCCTTTGGCATCTTGGGGATGTCGCTTAATGCCACGTATCATCCTCTCACCTTCTCAAGACAATGAGTAGAAGGAGGGATGTTACATTGACTAATGTTTATAAGGGTATGAGGATATATTGTGTGGAGACTATATCCCTAGTATTAAATTAATTGACAATAATACATAAAGAAACATTATATACATTAGATTAACCATAATAATAATAATTAAATTGAATGATATATAAATAAATTAAATGAATCATACAAATCAAACAATATATCTTAAAGTAGAAAATACAGACTGATCACCCATTGTGCTAATAATATATTCAAAATAATAAAAAATAATAAAATACACAAGGATATAATATATATTAGATCCATACCATACCCTTATATCAATTTCTCATTCAATTTATCCTTATCAAATATATTGAATATGATCTTTATGCTTATAACATCCTAATAATGAATTATTTATTTTAGATTTTTATTGGGAACCCTTATGAAATGGAATCTGGAGTGGGTGTGAGTACATAACTCCATAGGGAACCTCCAACATAGTTCCATATAGAACCGTTTGTAAAATAAAATGTTCATGACATTTGATCAACTAATAATAAATAAAAACTTGTTACACATAAAAAATAAAATCCCCACCATCTATACCTTAATTGACATAATGTTAGAATATAAATAATCATGTCACTATTACCACACCTCTACAGTATCAACACCACCCCATGGTTTTATGTACATAACTTGTGCCACACTGATTAACCATTATAATTTCTTAGGTATAACACCTTAGTCTACCATACTAACTCCATCCAGTGAATGAGTATGTCTGTGTATGAGATCATCCATAGGGGAACCTATGTTAACCCACTTGGTATCTGATGGAAATTTCTCTATAATGATGAGTAGAAAAACATAGGTAATAACTTGAAAACACTCACCATAAAATCCATAGGAAGAACCCCATGAATATAATAAGGAATTCTTAGTATAAGGTCAACATATGTTTCCTATAAGGGGAAAGACCATAGAAATATTATTCCTCTAGGTTTGAATGCTTCCATGGAAACCCAAAAAATAAAAAGGAATACTCTTCAAGATCACACAATCTATACATTGGAATCCAATAACTCAAGTATCTCATCCAAAACATCATTATTGAATCAACCTAGTCCTATGGGGTATCATATACATGTATCAAGGCTATCCAATGGTCACCCTCATGATTTTCAACATTAGTTCGTAGGGATATACACCCAATCACCGTCTCATACCACCATTCAAATCTTGGAGTACCAAGATATTCAGAATTTAATCATGGAATTTCAATTAAAATCTAGGAACTCTAATAATTCACAATAGTGTCACTATATCACAAGAATACCTTGACTCTTTGAAATTACTATATAAATGACATCTCTAACTCTGGTGATGGATCTAGGTAAGCATCTCTAATTATCCATGATTACACCAAACATACTATCATTAGAATATAGTTAGGCAATTCATCCACCCCTTATAATCTATGAGGCCAACTCTAGAACATAACTGGCTTCCTAGGTTCTCATATATATCAATACTCAATTTTTTGGAATTGTGGGAGATCCAATCAGTGTTAGGACCAATGAACAATTCCATGGAATCCTAGGAAATTACATGTAACTAAGAATAAATTTCATTAAAAATATACATAAAATAAGGGAATAAAATATTCCCATTCCCATATCATCATAATCATTATCTTATCACCATTTGGAATAAACATTGGTTCAGGTTCTATGGTGACACTAACAACCATATCTACCCATCTCACATACACCCACTCTGGGTTGGTTAGTTAATGGGGAACCCACTAAGGTACCCTCATTCAATATAAGTATAAGAACCCCACATGGATCCTCAATATCAAAAAACCAAATAGGTCAACACTAAATAGCCAAAGTATTCTGAATCCCTCACCATCATCACCTTGGTAGTGTAAAATTTCCTTCAACTCAAGTAATCCACATTGAGAAAGTAATGAGATAACCCATGACCATTCTTGGTTCTTTATGTATTACTAGTTCAGTCTTCTCACATAACCTAATATAGGTCTTCTTATGATCATTCTACCTAGAAATGGTCACAAAAAACAAGTAAGGATAACATTCCAAGGTTAGTACAATTACCCCAACATCTCAATTGTACATATCTATAAATGTAAGGACCTCATGGTCTAACTAAATTAATATCTCCAAGAACCTCTAATGAGGGTGTCCAATGCTCTTAAAAATCTTCCAAAACTCTTCATTAAACTCATTTCACACACTTATTAAACACTCATAATGTGGTTTTCACACATATTTTGTAAAATATTATGATAAGGCATCAAAAATTAGTTCCTAAAGAAAACAATCATGTAATAAGGTCTTTCTGGGATTTTGTACATCATGCTTCTGAATTAGGGAATCAAATTTTAAACTAAAAAATAAAAATAAAAATGCTTATGTGTAATGTGGTGTGAAGACACACTATATACATCCTAGAAAATTAATAAGTTACATAGGGAATGTTTACAAACAAACTAAATCATTGATAATTCTTTTACTTGTATTTAAAATGGATGAAAAATCTACGAATACCCTCCCATAAACATCCATGATGAACTAAGTTAATTCCCAAGAATCATGAACCTAACTCAAGACCAATGTGATTAATTAATTACATATAAAACTTATTATTAATTAATTAATTAAATTTAATATTTCTATAATTCCATATAACTCACTTATTCTTGATTTCCCATCGATACATTAAGTAAAAGGGTTCCAACCACTAACATCACACCCCTATTCCCATGATGATAAAAAATCACCAAACTAAAGAAAATTATATAATTTAATTTATTCTTAGTAAATAACCTAAGGAGAAATATAATGATGACATATCATGTACACCCACTAAGAATCCTAGTGTATATGGTTTCTATAGAAATATTCTAGTTACAATTAAAAAAATCCCAATTGAGAATTAAAATATTCCACATATTTCTGGTGGAATCACCAATGAAAACTTATGAAATTTATGTCTATAATTATAATTTAATGAAGAAAATTTTAAATAATGGAATCAAATTAAAATAAAACCATTTATTTTCTATAAATACCATTATAAAATCCCATCTTGTTTAATAATCAAGAGGAGTGGTAGAGGTAGAATTCCCCTGGCCATGTGAGATAAGTTAAGGGGAAATAAGAGTACCCCCTTATAAAATTTGTGGGGGGGTATATTTTCACCCTTTTTAATATCACTCATGGTTTTTAAAACTAGTTAGAAAATATTTGTACCTACCAGGAAAATGGATCTACCTCCATGCCATCCACCTCACATGGTCTGGTCTCTAAATTAAAAACCCTTTCCAAATTTTGTAGAGTATCTATATAACCATTTTAATTTCAACATAATTTACTCTGTATAATCATAAGTTTATCCCTATCCATTCTATAACAATACAATAAATCAGTACTCTATATAATAATAACATTAAATTCAATATGATATTAAGTCCTAGGTGGTTTCTCTTAAACTGTGTTCCATGAACTATTATCTATGGGAAAAATCCCAAAAAATCACCCAAAAAAATTTATTTCCCTCTAGTCCCATCCATTCACCTAAGATATATTCTTGTATTCATTCAATGTATAAAAAATCAAATTAAGGGATTCAAACTCATGAAATTCCATAACAAGCCTCATATAAAAATTCAACCCACTATCTAAATTAAAATTCAAAACTAATTTGAATTCAAAATTTATACATGAATGTGTTGCATTAACCCCCCCCCCCCCACACACACACACACACCATAACTCTTCTTAGTGTAAAAAAGTCCAATATTTTATCCATATTCTTTTTATATCCTATCCTAGACATCATTTCTCATTATAGTGGAAGGAATCCACCAATGAATGATAAACATTCTCCTCAGTTTTACTCCAAAATCAAGGCACTCAAATCACTATAACTCTATAAAAATATTGTATTCAATACTACACACTGATGATACACTAAAAAAATAATTTTCACCCTATAAAATTGATCAAATAATTATCCAATTTATCACTTGACACATGGTTCTTCTCATAATATTCTTATTCATAAAAATTGAAATTCAAAATCCAAAATGATTCATCCCATTGAACATAATATTGTAATTCCATCCCCAACATCTATTAACACAAAAAAAATTTATTCCACCCTATAACACCTGAAAAAAATTATATAGCATTCCAATTTCCAAAACTAGTTAACATTTTCCAAAATAAATTAGGATTAATGTGTAATCTCTATTAAAATAATGATTGACTCACACTGTATTTATCACAAAAGTACAACACATTTTGTATAAAAAAACATTAAAATCCAAAATGACAGGATAAATGATATCATAGGATAACCATAAAAAATTATATGAAAAAAAACATTTTGGGACTCCCTTTGAAACCCTTCCATATAAACACTTGGTTATTCCGACTGATACATCCCAATTTACCCAATCATGATTCCCTAGTGCCCAATGTAACACCCCAAGACTTTATAATATATTAATTTCTAAATAAATTTAGTTTTCTATACATTATTTTTAATAAACACCATGTTATACTAATTTTATACCCAATAATTAGTTGGCTTACATTACACGTAATTCCTAATTTTACCATACAACAATATATTAATAAAATATTATTAATGAATATAATATATTACCTAACTATTAAATTTGAGGGCAGTAATAGTATTAACAAAATTATGAATTTTATATCATCCTTATAATTTTAATATTTATCTTATGTGTTACATAGACATGAAATTCTATAAAAAAAATATGAATCAAAGATGTTTTTTTCAAAAAAAATGCAGTTTTACTGCCTTTTAATGAAGAACTCATTTTAAGTCAAATATTTGACACTTTTATATATTAAATGTTACAAAATAAATATCTTCTTTATAAGAAATACATAAATATTTAGTTTAAAAATTGTTTTGGTATTTTTATGATAACTTTAATATTTTAATGAATAGTGGAAAATACTATATTTTAATTCAAAACTGCTTTTCCATATAATTTTTTAATATTTTTAGATTATAATTTTGATTGGGTTTAAATTATAATTAGATTATTTATTTTTTTATTTAATATGATGCAATTAATTGGAATTATTTTCTCATTGAAATTGGATATATACACTTGGTAACTTTTTACTGATTTTCACTTTTAAAATCACATTTTCTTATTTTATCAGACAAGAATTAATTTTAAATCAATTACTACAAATTATGTGTTTTAAATCTTAAAAAATGGGTTCCATATTTGGAATTAGTGGGTCCAAATTATATTAATAGGTTACTTTTATTTTTGGACATTTGGAATAGTAAGTTTAGTAATTATTTTTATTACCATGGTTAAAGGTAAATCGTGTCATTAAATGTAAATACCATATTATAAAATAACTTTAACACCTATAAATATCTTATTAGATGAATAAATTAGACACCTATCATATATTTTTCAAAATGGAATCAAATAATGGCCACTTTCCCATGAATATGACATGAATATAACCCATAGATAATTATCTACATCACAGAAATTTATTTATAATTTTTAGATATTAAATAATTACTATTAATTATGACACAATAATGATGAAAAAAATATTTTATTAGTAGAAATATAAAACAAACAAGTTTAATAATGTTAAAAGTAATATAATTTTAATTAATTAAGTTTCTCCATGAATTTTCTAGGTTAACATAACATTATAGTATTATAATAAATGTTTTGGTTCGAAGTTATCTTCGATGTGGTTTTTATTCATAGTCAAATGTATGAATAGTGTCAAAATTTGAACTATTGATATTTTATTAAAATAATGTTTTAATAAATTCTTTAAAAATAAGAAAAATATTCAAAAATTATAAATTTTATATGATAAGGTCTCTAATTTAATAAAGTTTTCAATTATTGAAAATTTACCCCACATTATTAAATATTTATGACCATTTAATAGTTAGAATATTATACCATAATAATTATTAAATAGATTAAATAGGGATAAATCAAAATTATAAGAATTAAAATAAAATCCAAACATGCCAAAAAAAATTTGGTTGAGAGGATTTATACCTATCCTTATATTATCCTCTAAATAACTCACTTTGGAGCTATTTGAAACTGAAAATCAATTTACAATGAATTAATATTTTTTGTGTTTCCAAGGGTGCCCCTCCACTCCCTTATAAAAGTGCACTTCTCCTTTTATTTAATTTAAACCTAAAAATAATTTATCATCATCCAAAACCTTCCCATATCATCTCCCAAAATCCATCAATTAATCTTAGAGTCCAAATATTGGGTAGAAATCCATCCTTGGGAGTCATTCTGTGTAATCTAAAAAGAGATACCAGAAAAATATGTTATTGTTTTATCACCTCTTTAAAAGTAATTTTTTTATTCAACTTCATATTTCTCTATTGTTTCCATATAAATGATATAAATCCACTATCATACATTTATTGACATGCTATTATAATCATGGTACAACCATATTCCTCATTTTATACATCGTATGAATAACAATATCACCATGTGTGTGTACATACGGCTTACCGTCTCCATGTCGTGGTGTAATTTTTTATTCAATAATATATTATTTGGAAGGATATATTGAATTGTATAATAGATATAAATAATTAATATAACATAAAAATGATTATTTATAATTAATATACCATCCAATTCCATACCATTTAACCATTAAGGGATTGATATCGTCGCACGTGCGTGCGTACAACCTACAGTCTCCACGACGTAGTGAGATTAATTCACCACGTTAACAATTCAAGAATGATTATAAAATTTATATGATTACTAAAATTAAAAATTACGAACATAAAGAAATTATAGACATGGATAAAATTCATCCTATGAATAGAAAAGATAACTTACATGGCAAAACATGAATGGTAAAATGAAGCAGTTCACACCTGAAATAATGGTAATATTGAAACACTATTAACAAAATGATTTACTAGGGTCATAAATGATATCCTAAATATGTATATGGTTGTGGTGTAATTTAATAACATAATTTATCCATTATATTGGAGTTTAACACTCCTGATACTAATATAAATTACATGGTAAGGGTTAATTTCACAATCTCATATTATCCAGGATTGTTTATCTATAAGTATCTACTGTGACATCTTTATCATCAATGAAAATATTTATTAAAAATATATTTCAAAATATGTTTACTATTCCACAAAAATTGGTTAAAGTCATTTTTAACCATGTTTGAATTTTTATAAAATGTTTTGAGAGGAATATTTTTTTCATTTTCTTAATGAGGTACTTTATGACCATTTCAGAAAATTAAGGAAAGAATGTTTTTTATCTTATACAGCACAAGTGGATATTTCCACCTTTGGGATGCCATAAAATTTTGAAGAATCCCTTACAAGATTTCAAGGTTGTTTTTGAAATAAATTTTTTATTTTATAATTGCATAGGCTTTTAAAGGATTTCAAATTAAAAAATGATATTTCTCAGAAAGAGTTTTTATGATTTTGTTAGTTTACTTTCTTCTATATAAACATAATTTTTATGATTTTATACTAAATTGAGACTGATTTATTATGATAGAATCATCCATATTGTATCGAAGTTTTTATGATATGATTGACTATTGATGTTCTATTTTTATACCATCCATTGTTTATAGATAATGTATTAACATTTCATAAGCTAGTTTTAATAAAAATTTCTATATTATGTTTTAACACTTTCATAAGAGGAATGATTTGGATGTATTAATTTCTAGGTGGGGCCCAGTATAGCCCCCTTGATGAATTTTTAGGTCTCACGTGATGAAATTAGTTGGTGACAAACCCTTCACATTTGTTTTTCAAGCAGTTTTATATTGTCATGAAGATTAGATATTGACACAAATCAGACCAGTTTCTACCCACAGACTTAAAATTTCATAAGGATAGATCATGAGAGTATCCATCATGATGATATATCATGACAATGAAGATGTCCGTAATTATGCATTCCCTCATTAGTATATTAGTTATTCATATTCCATGTGATTATTTGACTAGTAGAATATCCATGGTTATGATTATTTGATATGGTATTATTTATTATTTTCTTATTTTGATCAAGATTATGTATAAATGGATTGTGTTTCAGTTATACATATTGCCTTACAGGTTATGATTATTTATTAATAATATATTCTATTGTATTCTTACCATTACTGAGCATCTGAGCTCACCATTATATTTTGTTTTATTTTCCCAGGATTCAATGAAGTGTATAATAACTAATATGAAGGTTATAGTTAATAGAATAATGGGATTCTCAAAGGATTATCTATGTTGTATTTTATGTTTTTATTTTCAATGAAATATGAATTTAATTAATTTTTCATGAAATCTAAACTAATCATCCATTTAATATTTAATTCCTTGTAACCATGAAAATGTATTTAAATAATGCACCAGATCCAGGCTTCTGGGGTCGGGGTGCTACAGTTTGTATCAAAGGATGTTTAGAAATAACCTTAGAAATAGATTTAGAAAACATAGATTAGGGAACATAACACAACCATAAACTCTGGATACTACAAGTGGACGTGGTTCTAGAACAAATGTACTTAGGGGTAATAACTCCGACTAGGTGTTTGGGGCTTCAATATGGGTAACCTGGTACTCGATAATGGGTCTTACTGCACACCTTGTTTGACACTCCCAGTGGATATTATTAGGATAATCCACATTTTATTTACAAACCATTATGAATGATTTATGCGTAAATATGACCACAAAGAAACCACATTTATGATTATGAGAATAAATATGGGTAAATCATCAATTAATGATCATAATTTTTCAATTTTTTAGATTATACATTACGATATGATCTAACCTAGTGTATGTCATCATTTAGAAATGGCGCATAGTAGAAGGAATGAGAACTCCAACAATACACATGATCCAAATATTAATAAGGATGATATCATTTATTGTCTTAAGACAAAAATTTTAAGTGAAATAGTCTCCAATGTATTCTTATCATATGAAAAAAAATTATATCATGTTTTAGTAAGATATATATAGAATTTTCTGAGTCATATGGATTTGAAGGGAAGAAATAGAATATGATTATGGTAGAGAAAAAGATGGATACTATGAATAAGGGAAAGAAGGATTTTCACACATGTGATAACTGTTGTAAGAATAACCCTTGTAAATGCTTGACAAGAATGTGAGTTTTTTATAAGTGTTGAGAAAAAGGACACCACGTTCATGAATACAAGGGTAAGAAAAAGTTTTCCAATGTACAATTCTTCATCTACAAGGAGTTGGGATACTATGCAAATCAATGTCCCAATCATTAGATTATACCCCAAATGATGATATTTGATAATAATCATGTTATCATACTACCTCAGATGAAGAGGAATAACTAATTCTATTATGTTTTTATTGAAGAGTTGTGTCATTTGAGTAATGTGTCAATGATGTTCTAGTTATATGAATTAAGACAATAAATAAGGATTGTACTATAGTATGCTTTCATTTAGGATTTGATATTATATTGTACCAAGTAATGTGACACAATTGCATGTTCAAATTTATGGAAAATATATGGTTGATGGAAAGATAAACCTTAATATGTTTCTGATAATGAGATAATGATTTTGGAATAAATTGATGATTGATTTGGATAAATTATATTGGATATTATTGACTACCATGGAATTGATTAATGGTTTATTTATTCCTTCATTATTGGAGTTCACAACATTTTTTCATTTCATGAGTTTATCCAATATTCTATGTTTTATAAGGTTTTATGATAATTCATGGTATTAACATATTTTAAGAGAATACATAATGAAGGTATTCACATGCTTGTTATGTGGCCAAAAAAATCTGCATTATGTCATGTGACATTCCTTATAAATTTTTGGAATGTGATTTTGGAAAGAAGTATTTTGGATAATCCTAAATGTTGGAATGAATGAAATTGGATATTTTATATTATTGTTTAAGGTTAAAAAATTTATTAAGATTATTTTTGGAATTTTATATTAATATATTTTTATGAATAGGACAACCCATAAGATGTGCGACAACCAGTCATGTCGGACAAGTCTACATGAATCAAACCCACAAACGAAGTGTGAAAAGGATTTATCTCCAACCACTAGCCTATAGGAATTCCTTGGTTAGTATAACATACTTTTCATGATTTAAATGATATAAAATAATTTTTGGAACCTTATACGATTAAGATAAATAGAATTTTTCTTAATTTTATTATATTTTTTTGAGAGAAATATAAGTTTTTAGTTGAAATTAGTTAAAGGATTAAACCCTTAATGTCAATTAAGTAAGCTTCCTTATTTTCTTAGTCTATTAAAATTAATTTTTTATTCAAAATACATTATGTAAATGTGGGAACCATACACAGACCCTCAAAAAAAGATAGCCATACAGATTTCAAAATAAAGGATGTCAAAAAAATAACCAAAATCTATGTGCCTCAAACAGTCTCCAGACACTCTATTTCAAATTTCAAAACAACCGGCCATCATCAATTCCATGATCCATGAACCTGCTTTGAATAATTTCATGATGTGACCACTTTATCAACCATTGTATTTCAAATATCATCAAATCGTTGCATTCACCAACACATCCCCACTGATCTCTCCAAAATTCACCATCATCACCACCACCTGACTTCATGACACATATCAATGAACCCCATTCCCTCTTTCCAAGAAATACTAGTTACCAGAAAAGTATTTGATCCAACAGACAAAATCACATCGCCAAAGAACAATAGTGCCAAACCGCCTTCACCATTGGGTAATCCATCACTGTCGCCGCCATCACACATAACCTCATTTCCCTCACCGTTGTCGTAGATAACACACCACCAAGATCGATACTGCAATCAAAAAATTCATCCTACCATCTTGACACCATCAACATGGTAATCCTTGAATCGTCACTGGTGTGAATTCCAACATTGATACCTCACCGACATCCACCACCAACAGCCAACAACCGTAGACGAAACGACCACCGTCGACACAAATCCAAAGAAGGGAGGAATAGAACCGAGAATCAAATGGTACCTATGATCATCACAAACCAAAAAATATATTCTATTACATTCATTTGAGAGGAATAAAATGGTACTTATGATCATCATATAATTATAGATTTTTGGATGTTAAATTTCTCCTAATAATGTTTTATATCACTCTCCATCAGAACTTGATGGTTACATTTTCTTTCATGTCTATGTTTTCTTACATGGAACCCAAGTATGTGTTATCTATAGTAATATCCTTACTTATATTTCATTATTTTAATATGGTGGTCCCATGAAACCATTTCCTTATGTGGGATTTCAATAATTTTATTTCTAAAATTCCAACCCATAATTTTTTATTCCGTGTTCAAATTGTGAGGATGTAATTTATTGATGGAGGTGAGAATGAAACACCCTAAGACTTTATAATATTTTAATTTAAAAACAAATTTTATTTTTTTGATTTATTTCTTTTTATGAAGCAGCATGTTAAGCTTATGCTACACACAACAATGAGTTTTCTTGCATTATATACAAAGCCAAATTTTACCGAACAACAATATATTAATAAAATATTATTATTTAATATAATATATCACTTTTCCATTAAATTTGCAGTTATTAATAGTATTAACCACATTATAAATTTCATATATTCAATATAATTTTAATATTAATCTCATGTGTTTCTCAGACATGATATAGTAACACATATAATTTTTCTAATAAATGAATTATATTTCAAAAAATCCAGTTTTAACATCTTTTAATGGAGAATATTTGTTAAATGCAATATTTAACACTTTTATATATTAAATTTTTTATAATAATATTATTATTTATATGTGAAACATAAATATTTGGATTGGATAATGTTTTGGAGTTTTTTTGATAACTTTCATATATTAATGAATAGTTAAAAATAATGCATTTCAATTCCAAACTGTTTTTTCATATAATTTATTTATTTTTTTATATTATAAATTTACTTGGTTTTAAATTATAATAAAATTATTTTTTATAATTTAATATAATGTAATTATTATGAATTATTTTCACATTAAAATTAGATATAAATATAGGATAATTTTTTGATGAGTTTTACTTTTAAAAAACCCATTTTCTCATTTGGTAAAACATGAATAAATTATAAATTAATTATTGAAACTTATATGATTTAAATCATGAAAAATTAATTAATTATTTGGAATCACTAGGTCCAAATTATATTAGTAGGATACTTTTAATTTTGGACATTATGAATATTAAATTTTGTAATTATTTTTATTGCCCCGGTTAAAGATAAATTAGGTAATTAAAAGAAAACATAACATTATAAAATAACATTACCTATAAAAATCCTATTGGATGAATAAATTTGAGAATTATAATCAGTGGATTGAAAGGAAGTCACTTAATAAATATTTTCTCATGAATATGTCATGAACATAATAAAATATAATGAATGTGACAAAATGTCACAATCTCATTTTATATAAGTATATTAACATTAATATATGGATTACTTGGAGATAAAATCGAATATAGGTAGTATATGGAAATAAAAAAGAATTAAATACATAATATAAATTTATTTATAATTTTTAGAGATTAAATAATTTCTATGAATGATGATACAATAGTGATGTAGAAAATATTTAATTAATATAAATATCAAGTAAATGGTTTTAAAAATATTAAATGAAATATAATTTGAATTAATTAAGGTGATACATGAATTTTCTATGTGAATATGACATTTTTTTATTATATTAAATATTTTTATTTGAATTTAACTTCTTTGTGGTTTTTATATAATGTCAACTAAATAAATAGTGTCAAAATTGACACTTGATATTTTATAAAAATAAAATTTTATTAAATTATTTAAAAATAATAAAAATATTATAAATTATAAATTGAATATTATAAGGTATAAAATGTCGTAATGTGTCAAATAATGGGCAATTGACACCAAATAATTAAATATTTATGTCCATTTAAAATTTTGAATATTATTACCATAATTGAAATTAAACAGATTAAATAGGGAGAAATCAAAATGATAAGGTTTAGAATAAAATAAAAACATATATAAATTTTATTAGTTGATAGGATTTCGACCCATAATCATATTATATTACAAATAACTCATATTTTACATATTTGAAACCTAAATTCAATTTATAAGAAATAAATACTCATAGTGTTGCCAAGGGTGCCCATCCCCTCTTTTATAAAAGTTCACTTATCCGTATATTTAATTCAAACCTGTAAATCATTTTGGTTCAGCCATACTCGACCCATTAAATCTACCAACATCCCCCAATTCATCCCAGAGGACATACATTGGGTAGAAATCCATACTAAGGAGTCCAATTGTTGAAACCAAAAGGATATACCTGAAAAAGATATAATTGTTTTATCACATCTTTCAAAGTTCATTGCTTCTTCTACTTCCTCCTTATATATTTTTTACATATCAAAGTAATAAATCTTTTATAATCCATATACTAAGATGTTATTATAATCACGGGAAAACCATATTCCCCATTTTATACATCATATGAATAACTATATCACTATGTGTGCATACATATGGCTTACCGTCTCCATGTCATGGTGTAATTTCATATTTAACACTACTTTAATTTTATGGATATAATGGAAAGTATAATGGATATAAATAATGAATATAATATGATAATAATTCTTTATTACTAATATATCACCCAATTCCATACTATTTAACCATCAAGGGAATGATATTGTCGCTCATGTGTACGTATGGCCTACCGTCTCCACGACGCGGTGAGATTCATTCTCCACGTTAAGAATTCAAGAATGATAATAAAATTTATATGATTATTAAAATTAATAATTTTGAAGTTAATTTCACTCGTGAAATTAATAAAACACATCATATTCATAAGAAACATGACTTACATAGAAAAATAGGAATGAGAAAATGGAGCAGTAAACACCTGAAATAATGTTAGTATTGAAACACTATTAACAAAATGATATAATATGATCATATATGATACCATAATTATGTATATGGTTCTAGTATAATTTAATAACATATATTAACCATTATACATTAGGATATCACATTGGAGATGAATTTAAAGTAAAAGGTAATGGTTAATTTCGCAATCTCATTATTATCTGTGATAGTTTATCCATAAGTATCTATTATGAAATCTTTATCATCAATGACCATGTTTTTTCAAAATTTATTCCAATTTTTTTTACTATTCCTCAAAAATTGGTTAATATAATTTTTACCCATGATTGACTTTTTATAAAAAATAATTAAAGGAATCATTCCATTTTTTTCTAAACGAGGTACATTATGACCTTTTTGAAAAATTAAAGAAATAATGTTTTTAACTTATATGGTGGGAGAAGCTATTTCCACCATTATGACACTATAAATTTTGAAGCCTCTCTTACAAGATTACTAGGTTATTTTTAAAAGAAATTTTTTCTTTTATAATTATGCATGATTTTAAATGATTTCAATGTAAAAAAGAGGACATTTCTCTCAAATAATTTTAATAATTTAATTATATTACTTTCATCTATGTAACAATACTTGGTTGGATTTTTTGCTTAATAGAGACATATTTATTATGGTATAATCTTCCATATAGTAAAGAATGGTTTATGACATGTTTGACTGTGGATGTGATATTTTATACCATTCACAATTTATGGGTAATGTATTAACATTTCATATGCTAGTTTTAATATGAATGATTATATTACGTTTTACCCCTTTCATAAGAGGAATGCATTGGACTTTTTATGTGATGGGTAAAGCCTGCAATAACCCCTCGATTTATCAGTAGGTATTATGATAAAGAATTAGTTGGTGAAAACCCCTTTGCATTTGTTTTCTAAGTAGGTTTATATTGTCATTAGGATAGATATTGACATAAATTAGACAGGTTTTTACGCACATATATAAATTTTCATGAGGATAGACCATGACCGTAGCTATCTTGAGGATATATATTGATAGTGAAGATGTATGGAATTATGCATTCCCTTATCAAGATATTAGTTATGAATACTCCATGTGATTATTATGCTAGTATAATATCCATGTATATTATTATATGATATTTTATTGTTTATTCGTTCTATATTTTGATCAAGATTATGTTTAAAGTTCTTTTGTTTTAGTTATACATATTTCTATAATCCTTATGATTATTTATTCATAATAGATTCTATTATACACTTAACCTTACTAAGAAAATGAACTCTCTCCTTTTTTATGTTTTATTTTCCCAGGATTCTATGAAGTGTATTATGACTGATATACAAGGTTTAGCTAAGAGAATAATGTAATTCTCGAAGGATTATCTAATTTTGATTTTATGTTTTGAATTGTAATTAAATATGAATGTAATATATTTTCCACGATTGCTAAACTTATTGGTCCTTTGGGATTTACTTCCTTGTAATCTTTCCAAAGTATTAAAATAATGTACCAGATCAAGGATCCTAAGGTTTGGGAATCACACCCAAAGAAATCACATAATAATCCAATAACCCATAAAAATTTATTTATTTTATAATCAATTTGATTTTCTAGTTGAAATTTCATTCTTCAAAAACTACAATCATGGTATTACGTGAGAATGATTCATTTCTAAATCGACAATGATATATCCATTTCAAATATACCAAATACATGAATATAATTCATTGACCCCATTTAAAATACCTTCATTATCCATCCTTGACATTCTTTTAGGAATCTAGTAAAAATTTTCCTCATAGCTCATCATAATGAAAAAATTCCCAATCAATTGTCAAAAATTCAGTCCCTTCACTATAAAATTATCCCATATGCATGGGGTTATATCACTAGTGACCTAATTCACAATCACTACCATAGTAGATCCATTGAATTAAAATTTTGATTATGAATTCCTAGACATCACAACCAATGATTCATACATGTTGGAACATAATAAGTGGGTATAGAAGAAACACTAATTTCACAGAACCACCCTAAAATATTATTTAATCCCAATTTGTACCTCCTAAAATGTATTTAATGAAAGTGAAATATATTTGGACCATAATGAGTGTCCCACCATCAACTAGGTGATAGTGAACTCCCCACCATATGGAATACACTATACTATTCCTTGATTACCACCTCATTGGGTTCCATAACTAAATATGTGTCTCTCATCCCAGTACACACTATTTTAATAATTGGAAATAATAGTTTTTAAGTACACCTGGATCAACCCTATCACCAAACACAAAAAATTACATAAATCACACTCAAACGAGTCATACGTCATTATCTATGTTCCACATGATTCATTGAATGTAATCACATCAAGCCAAAGAGTATCAAATTATTTCATTTAAGAGAGTAGTATCATTCCCATGATGGGGACAGCTGCATACTTATCTTACATCTAGTGTCATTCCAGATCAAGAGTATATTCCCACACATCTACTATGCTCAGTTGTGAATCTAATGCGCTATAACTAAATTTCAATTCCCCGTGAACTCTTATGAATCACCACGAAAAATTAATACCTTCAATTTTAACTCCATTCATAGATCTTACAACCCAAAGTACCTATCCTATGATTCATTCCTCAAGGACACTCATAAACCTAGATAATAACTCTCATAGGTTTTACGCTCTTTAAGAAAAACTCACATACTATATAAACACTGAGTTGGGTACAATGGTGTCTATGATATGTGTTACCTATCCGAACTATCCATATATCATATCAGGTTCAAATGGTTCTACCACCTAGATATTCAGTTACACTTATCACTAATGTCATGTCTCACAAAATGACATAAATGACCCCATGCTAATAAATTATATCATAATAAGAAATCACCCATCTCCAAGGCCTAAACATTAAAAAGCATCACATCCCAAAACTACCAGCCCATATAGGAAATTACCCTCACCAAGAACCCTCTCATGATAAGTCTCCATTAAGTATCATAATCACGTTATTCAAATAGTGTAAGTATATGATGTCATCGAACATGACCAATGTTATGATACTATATATTACGAGTTTAGTTATGTAGAATGTAAAATCCTAGGTAAATAAATAAATAATAAATTTTCATAATTATTCATATTTGTTAATTAAATATTAATTTTAATTTAAAGGGGCTGATATGATCGATGGCGTACCCGATACGCAACAACGGGTTTCTTTGAAATCCTATGTTGCACACTAATAATATAATAATATTATTTTAAATAGTAGTTAACTCCTAGCCATTTTATTGGTGGGAATGAACAAAACTAACTACAATATGATTATACATTTTTCAAATGTTTTTACATTTATCTAATAAAAGTTAGGGGCTTAAAATATGAATGAATCTAAATTTAATTATAAATACTCTAATATTCACTAAAAGGTCTATTTACTTCCTTTTGATGGAGAACCCTATTTAAATATATTTTTTTTATATGTTCTATTTGAAAAAATAAAACTCTTATTTAGATTCGGGAAATCAAAATTTACTTTGAGTAAATTTTTGGTATTTTTCTGATAAAGTTCATTTTTTGATGAATAGTTAAAAATACTATATTTTAATTCAAAAGTGTCTTTTAATATAATTTATTTATATGGTTATATTACCTTTTTAATTGGTTTTAAAGTGTAATTATATTATATTTTTACCAATTTATCCAATTTTGGTCATTGTAATTAAGTTCACTTTGAAATTGGAGATAAACAAGTGTTGATCTTTTGATAGTTATTGTTTCTTAAAAACACGCTATTTGTTTTGACAACAGGAATTAATTTTAAATTAATTAATTCAAATTCTATGTTTTGAATTTTGTAAAATAGAAATCATTTTTGAATTAGAAATATCAAATATATCTTGGGCTTAATTTTTGGTAGTTTTCTAAAAAAACTTCAATTTTTGTTGTATAGTGAAACCACTAAGTAGTAATTAAAAACTGACATTTTCATTTAAATGAAACTTTTCCACTTCTGTGGATTGAATTTCAAAAATCCGATATACATGGTTGTTATTATTAAGTAAAATGTGGTTCAATAAGATGAAAATAATTTTTGGTTAATAGTAACTTTTGACTTTTATTTACTGCGGTCAAAGGTAAATAGGGTAATTTAAGGTAAAAAGAATATCATAATAATAAAAAATTACCTTAACACTTGTCCTAACCTTATTTGATGAGTTATTTACGTCCATAGGCATCTTTGGGTTGATTTTGGGACCCCATGGAGCCACTTGAGAGTGATATTGACAGTTTATTTTAATTAACTTAAAGTAAAGACAAAAATGACACAAACAAATATCTTTTAATAAATAAATTTTTACATGGGGTTATATAATTTATCATTTCAACTATAAATATTATTTGGAAATCTAAAAATATTTCCTACATCTTGGTAGTTTTTTTAGAATTTTTAGACATCATATAAATTAAATTATTTATGACACAATAATGATGCAATATTTACCTTATTAATAAATGATTTAAATAAATAAGATTATAAATATTAAAACAATATCAAAAACTTGTACAATTCTTATTTTATGATTTTATTTTGACCATGAGTCGTATTAGCTTCGTCCTTAATTAGATTTTTACCTTTAGAAACCGAATATTATTATATAATAAAATAATATTTTCACTATTTTCTAAAGAGCCCCTTCTCCCCCTTATAAAAATCTCTCACTTATAACTCATTCCTTACACCACTAAAGCCCCTTGGATAATCCACCCCCTACACAAATAGGCTCTTAAGATCTATATCCTACTTTTAGAAGCCTTACCTTAGGCATAAGGCACTTCAATAAGTCCTTTTGGTTCGAACCAAAGGAACTTACCCAAATTAAAGGTAACAGTTCCTCTTAACTTCTTTTCTTTTATTTTACTTCTCCAACCACTAAAATATTTTTATTTCTTTATTTTATAGAAATAACATTATCCTCAATATACTAGGTTGTTTTTATGAGAAGGATTCAAACTACGCCTACACACACCTCCATCTAATGGGTAAATAACATATTGTTTCTGTGGATGGAAAACTAATGCCTCACGAAACAATGATTGTTCGATTATCTCTTACCACCTCTCATGGTGGAAATTAATATGGAAATTTATTTATATATGATATATATTATGTTTATGTTTTATTTTTTGCTTATGTATTTTAAATTTATATCATACCTTTATGGTTTCCATAACGGGTAAACGCGATAATTTCATTTGAGGAAGTGCAGACTACCGCCCCCTCAAAGTGATATGAATCGTTAATGACTTATGTGGGACATATATAGGATAGAGTTAATGATATTATATATGATATTATACTAGAATTATAATATACCTATGTTTAATTGTGTTTTAATTCCATTAAAGTACGAAATATAAATGAAAGTAGTGTTCATGCGTACGTACGACTTACCGTCTCCATGAACGGTGCATTTAATTTCTTATCTCCAAAATGTTATGAACTATTATAAATACATATATATACTGAATATATATGATTTATATGATATCTAAATCACGAATATCATTTTGGAGATAATGGACTATTGACCACATGGATAACTTGTAATTATAAGGTGTTCATTTTTGACTCAAGTACCAAATATCGACAAAACAAAAATTATTAACATAAATGATTACATAATGTTTATAACATGGTAATAAGTGATATAAAAAGGATAATAAACTTTGAAAATGTTCTTAATCAAGTAGAAATTAACTTTAGTTAATTATTCAGGAGATTAAATAATGAACGGGTCAAGTCGGACATGAGGTAAGGGACTTCGTCTCAATCTCCTTTCATTGAGACATATTTTATTTTAATACACGAATTTCTTTCATATGATGTATAAAAACCTTTGACTTTTCATTTCAGTCAAATGAATATTTTTCTAGGAGTCATTTTTCTAAATGAAAAAAAAAAGAATTTTTTTAATGTAAGCAGTGACAACGACCTTTTTTCCACCACCACGAGTATTATTTGATCTTTGGATTCCTTAACAAGCCGTAGTTTTTTTTAAAGGAAAATAAATACCACATAAATTTTACGTATTTTGGTATTGAAAATGTTTTTGATAATGAATTTGTTATGTCAATATATTTAAATGATATATTGTGATTGAAATGTGGAAATGTCATCTTTCCTTTATGTTTGTTTTATGTGTTTTGTATATGTTATGGTTCATGGGAATTATTTACGTATATGGGTAGTTTCGTGATAATCCTAGGGCGGGTGAGCCCGAGATATCTCTCCAATGCATTGGGTAATATGACGGAGGTAAATGTGAATGTTTATCCTAATAGTTTTAGGGAATATACTATGATGGGTATTTCAACGTAACTCCCTATGTAGCTGTGATAAATACAATGTAAGTATGTTATGAATGCCATAAGTACCTTTATGATTTGTGATTACTATGTGTTATTAATAAATCTTATGTTTTCATGAGGTAAGTAAAAGAGTTTATGTTTTGTATGTATTGATGGACTAATGATTTCTTTCTTATTTTATAACCCTTATTGAGATTTTTATTCTCATCCCAAGTTTTGAAATGTTTTTCATAGGACTTAAAGATGAATAGGGTCAAGGATGGGATCAATGAAAAGTCTTTCTGTCTAAAACATGGAACTAGACATGAATTTTTTTCAAGAGTTTTTATTTTATGAAAAAAATGGATACTGAGTAGAATTGACTACATGTAATATTCATGTTGTCATGTAAATGTTATGACCTAATTCTCTAAAAGTATAAACCTAAAAAGATTCTCAATTTGAATTATCCATTTAATTCATGAATATGTAATATTTAAGGTTGGGGACTTATAGTTGGTATCAGAGGTCAATTTAGACAACTTTAGGAGTTAGAATATAGTTAAATTAATATCCATAAATTATTTTTTAAGTTACGATTGAAATGATATAGAATTTAAAAATTACCATGTTGCTTCGCCTAAAATATTTCTATGTTCATAATGGTTTTCTGCAGAGGAAACATGGAAGCTATGTTGGGACGACATCCAGAGGAAGACAACCTTCCAAATCAGAAACCTGAGATGGTCAAAATCGGAACTGAATAGTTTGTTGTAGTGATGGCATAGTTGACTCAGGATATAAATGGTGGTTGTATCCATGCACGTGATCAGGTAGATCATCCATGGAGGAACATGTCAGTAGTGGAGCATTTCATGAGGCAACATCCCCCATAATTCAGAGGATCATATGATCTGATGCTATAAGAAGGGTGGATTAAAGCATTAGAAAAGATTTTTGATGTCATGGGTTGTTTAGAACATCAAAAGGTTAGTCTCGCTATTTATCGTTTTGAAGGTGAAGCTGATCAGTGGTGGTAGATGGTGAAAAATATCAGGGATAATGAGGAGATTGATTCTCTTGATTAGGATGAATTCAAAGGTATGTTTCTTGAGAAATATTTTCCTATGGTGGTTCGTCATAGAATGGAAAAACAATTTATGGAATTGGGGTTGGAGGATGACTCAGTGGCTGTTTAGGAAGAAAAATTCACTCGACTCGCAAGGTATGCTCCAAATTTATATGAGATATTGATAGTAAAATCAACCATTTTTACTCAGTATTAAATCCAAATTATCGAAGGGATTTATCTTGTTGTGAGTTTAAATGTTATGAAAAACTTGTTCATTGTGCGAAGAAGGTGGAAACGGGGTTTGCCGATGATCAGGTGTTCTTTAAAAAACAACAGAATAAGAGGTCAAGGTGGAAGGAGAATGGGAAGAACTCTTCATAAAAGTCTAATGGTAAGAAACTTAAGATTACAATTTGGGAAAATTGTGGTAAAAACAGTACTGGGGAATGTCTTTTGAATTCTGGTAAGTGCTACCGATGTGGTAAAATGGGACATAAGGCTCAAAATTGCACTGAAAAATATATGGTTAATGGTAAGACAAAATCTGATTTATAGTCAGTAAAATGTTTTAAGTGAAATAAAATGGGTCATTATGCAAATGAGTGTCCAACGAAGAAATCAACTAAGGGAAAGCTTCTAGATTACAAGCATAAAGGTGTGGTGAAATCCTTTGAATCTACTTCAGTAGATATTGGGCCATCAAATGAAGTGGTATCAGGTACACTGTCTGTTTGTTCGGATTATTCCAATGTGTTGTTTGATTTAGGGTTTACACACTATTTCATTTTTGAGAAGTTTTCTAGTAAATTGGGAATTCCATCTCAAGATATGAATCCTGAACTAATGGTGGAAATAGCTTCATTCAACCTAGCACATCACCATGGGGTGCTCCTATATTTTTTGTTAAAAAGAAAGATGGTTCAATGAGACTTTTCATGGATTATAGAGCATTGAATAACATCACTGTTAAGAAAAAGTATCATTTTCCTCATATTAATGATTTTTTTGATAAACTCTTGGGAGCTTAGTATTTTTTGAATATTTATTTGAGGTCCATGTAACATCAGTTGAAAGTAAAGGAAGAAGATATTATGAAGACTGCATTTCTTACTAGATATGAACATTATGAATTTGTAGTTATGTATTGTGGTTTAACCAATTCACCTACTGTATTCATGGATATTATGAATAGAACTTTCCTTGAGTTTTTAGATAAGTTTGTGGTTGTGTTCATTGATGATATCTTGGTTTATTCCAAAAGTAAATAGAAACATGAAAGTCATTTAAGGGTTGTCTTGAAAACCTTAAAATAAAATAAACTATTTGGGAAATTTAGGAAGTGTGAGTTTTGGTTACAACAAATTTCTTTCCTTGTTCACATTGTTTCAAAAAATGGCATGACGGTTGATCCTGCTAAAACAAAAGTTGTTGAAGAATGCCCAAGATACACAAATATAATTGAGATCTATAGTTTACTTGGTTTAGCAGGTTATTACCGAAGGTTTGTTAAAAAAAAATCATGGTTATCTAGTCCAATGACAAAGTTACCTCAAAAGGTGTTAAGTTCATTTGGACAAAAAAATGTGATGATTGTTTTTAGGAATTGAAAATAAGGTTGGTGAATGATTTAGTTTTGGCACTACCTTCCAGAAATAGTGAGTTTGTTATTTACAGTGATGCTTCATTGAAAGGACTTGGTTGTGTCCTTATGAAAAATGATCAGGTAATTGCTTACGCATCACGTCAGTTGAAACATCATGAGTTAAATTACCCTACACATGATTTGGAATTATCTGCTATTGTTTTTTCTTTAATAATTTTGAAGCATAATTTTTATGGAGTAAAATGTGAAATTTATACTGACCACACAAGTTTGAAGTATATATTCACTCAAAAATAATTGAACATGAGACAGAGGATATGGTTGGAATTAATTAAGAATTATGATTGCACGATACATTACCACCCAGGAAAGGAAAATAAAGTGGTTGATGCTTTAAGTCAAAAAAGTAATGCTTCATTAACCATGATACGTTTGGAATGAGATCCTTTGGTTTTTGATTTGATGAAATTTTTCATAGAAGTTGTTGGTGTAGGAAATTCTTCTGTTTTGTTTCATGTGTCAGAGAAAACATCTCTATCAAACAAAATAAAGCAAGCACATAAAGAAGACAATGAGTTACATAAAAAGGTAGAGTTGGTTTAGAAGGGTAATTTCCCTGATTTTAATGTTGATAATGATTGTGTTTTGAGGTTTGGGAAAAGATTATGTGTGCCTTTTGATTCACAGTTGAATAATGAGTTGATATGTGAAGCTCATAGTTCCCCGTTTTCAGTTCATCCTGGCAGTACTAAGATGTACAGAGAACTTCAGGAGTATTACTAGTGTGATGGAATGAAAAGAGATATTGCTGATTTTACTGTGAAGTGTTTGACTTATCAGCAGGTTAAAGAAGAGTGGCATTTACTGAAAGGGATTCTTCAGTCTTTACAGGTGCCAGAGTGAAAATGGAAAAATATATCCATGGCTTCATTTTGGTATTACCAAAGACATCTAGATGTAATAATGTAATATGGGTTATTGTTGATCGATTGAATAAATCTTCCAATTTCCTTCCTATTCAATATAATTTTTCTCTAGATCAACTTTCTCGGTTGTATGTTAAAAAGATAGGCAGGTTGCATGGAGTTCCCCTCTGCATTGTATCTGATCATGATCCTTGGTTTACTTATAACTTTTGGAAAGGCCTTCAAAAGTCATTGGGTTATGAATTAAATTTTAGTACATCTTTTCATCCGCAATCAGATGGGAAGTCAGAACAAACAATTCAGACCTTGGAGGATATGCTATGTGCTTGTTCACTGGATTACTAGGGAAGTTGGGACCAACATCTTTCTTTGGTTGAATTTTCTTATAATAACATTTTTCATTCCAGTATATAGATGGCTCCATTTGAGGCATTATATGGAAAGCCTTGTCGAACTTCATCATTTTGGGATGAATTTGGTGAAAGGAAGATAATGGGACCAGAATTGGTAGAAGAGATGGCATAAAAGGTTCAGTTGATTCAGAAGCACATGAGAACAGCTCGGAGCAAGAATAAAGGTTATGCAGATAACTAGAGGAATGATATATCTTTTGAGATAGGTGATCATGTCTTTTTCAAAGTTTCTCTATGGAAAAGTGTGATGCATTTTGGTAAGAAAGGAACATTGAGTCTGAGGTTCATTGGACCTTATGAAATCCTGGAGAAAGTTGGATCAGTTGCATACAGAGTGGATATACCTCCATGTTTATCCCAGGTACATAATGCTTTTCATGTTTCAATGTTGAGAAAGTATATGCCAAATCCATCTCATGTTTTGAGCCCATAGGTAGTTTAGTTGGAAGAAAATCTCTCTTATGAGGAACTACCAGTCCAGATTCTTGACAGTAGAGAGAAAGTGTTGCGGAATAAGGTAATTCATCAGGAAAAGGTTTTGTGAAAAAACCATATGGTTGAAGATGCAACGTGAGAATCTAAAAAATCCATGAGGGATAAATACCCTCATTTATTTGATAAGTGAAAAAATTGTGAGGACACAATCTCCAAAAGGGGGGAAGGATGTAACATCCCAGGTAAATAAATAAATAATACATTTTCATAATTATTCATATTTTTTAATTAAATAATAATTTTAATTTAAAGGTGTTGATATTCTTGATGGCATACCCGATACACAACAACCAGTTTCTTTGAAATCCTACATTGCACACTAATAATATAATATTATTATTTAAAATGGTAGTTAACTCCTAGACGTTGTATTGGTGGTAATGAACAAAACTAACTACAATATGATTATACATGTTTTTCAAATGTTTTTACATTTATCCAATAAAATTTATGGGCTTAAAATGTGAATGAATCCAAATTTAAGCATAAATACTCTAATATTCACTAAAAGGCTGATTTACCGCCTTTTGATAGAGAACCCTATTTAAATATAGTCTTGGTCATTTTAATATGTTCTATTTGAGAAAAATAAAACCCTTCTTTAGATTTGTGATATCAAAATTTACTTTGGGTAAAAAAAATATTTTTCTGATAAAGTTCATTTTTAAATGAATAGTGAAAAATACTGTATTTTAATTCAAAAGTGCCTTTTAATATAATTTATTTATATGGTTAGATTACCTTTTTAATTGGTTATAAAGTGTAATTATATTATATTTTAACCAATTAATCTAATGTTGGTCATTATAATTAATTTCATTTTGAAATTGGACATAAACAAGTGTCGATCTTTTGATAGTTATGGTTTCATAAAAACACGCTATTTGTTTTGACAACGGAAATTAATTTTAAATTAATTAATCAACTTATATGTTTTTTGGATTTGGTAAAATAGACATCATTTCTGAATTCGGAATATCAAATATAGCTTGGGATGAATTTTTGGTAGTTTTCTGAAAAACTTCAATTTTTGATGAATAGTGAAACCACTAAGTAGTTGTTAAAAACTGACATTTTCATTTAAATGAGATTTTACCAATTTTGTGGATTGAATTTCAAAAATCCGACATACATGGTTGTTATTAGTAAGTAAAATTTGGTTCAATAAGATGAAAATAATTTTCGGTGAATAGTAACTTTTGACTTATTTACTGCGGTCAAAGTTAAATAGGGTAATTCAAGGTAAAAAGAATATCATAATAATACAAAATTATCTGAACACGTGTACTAACCTTATTTTTTGAGTCATTTACGTCCATGGACATCTTTGGGACGATTTTGGGACCCCATGGAGCCACTTGGGAGTGATAATGACACTTTATTTTAATTAACTTAAAGTAAAGACAAAAATGACACAAACAAATGTCTTTTAGTAAATCAATTTTTACATGGGGTTATATAAGTTATATTTTTTACTATAAAAATTATTTGGAAACATAAAAATATTTCCTACATCATAGTATTTTTTTATAATTTTTAGACATCAGATAAATTAAATTATTTATGACACAATAATGATGCAGTATTTACCTCATTAATAAATGATTTAAATAAATAATATTATAAATATTAAAAAAATATACAAACCATGTCCAATTGTTATTGGATGATTTTATTTCAACCATGAGTCATATTATCTTCTACGTTAATTGGTTTTGGAGCTTTAGAAACCAAATATCATTATATAATAAAATAATATTTTCACATTTTCTTGATGAGCCCCTCCTCCCCCTTATAAAAATCTCTCACTTAAAACTCATTCATCACACCTCTCAATCCCCTTTTCTCATACAAACCCTACCCAAATAGGCTCTTAAGATTCCTATCCTCCTCTTAGAAGCCTTACCTTAGACAGAAGGCACTTCAAGAAGTCCTTTTGGTTCAAACCAAAGGGAGTTACCCAAATTAAAAGTAATCGTTCCTCTTAACTACTTTTCTTTTATTTTACTTCTTCAACCCCTAAAATATTTTTATTATCTTCTTTTATAAAAACACCATTAAAATCAATATACTAGTATTTTGTTATGATAAGTATTAAAACTACACTTACAAACACCTCCATCTAATGGGTGAAGAACATATGGTTTCTGTGGATGGCAAACTAACGCCTCACGAAAAGATGATTGTTCGATTATCTCCTACCGTCTCTCATGGTGGCCATTAAGATGAAACTGTATTTATATATGATATATATTATGTTTATGTTTTCTTTATGCTTCTTTATTTTAAATTTATATCATACCTTTATGGTTTCCACAATGGGTAAACGCGATAATTTCATTTGAGGAAGTGTAGACTACCGCCCCCTCAAAGTGATATGACTTGTTAATGCCTTATGTGGGACATATAAAGGATAGAGTTAATGATATTATATATGATATTATAATGTAATTATAATATACCTATGTATCATTGTGTTTTAATTCCATTAAAGTATGAAATATAAATGAAAGTAGCGTTCATGCGTACGTACGACTTACATCTCCATGAACGGTGCATTTCATTTCTTATCTCCAAAATGTTATGTACTATTATAAATACATATATATATATATAGTATATATATGATAGATATTATATCTAAATCATGAATATCATTCTGGAGATAATGGACTATTGACCACATGGACAACTTGTAATTATAAGTTGTTCATTTTTTACTTAAGTACCAAATATCGAGAAAACAACCATTATTAACTTAAATGACTAAATAATATTTATAACATGGTAATAAGTGATATAAAATGAATAATAAACTTTAAAAATTTTCTTAAGAAAGTATAAATTAACTTTAGTTTATTATTCAAAAGATTAAAGAATGAACGGGTCAAGTCGGACACGAGGTAAGGGACTTCATCTCAATCTCCTTTCATTGAGGCATATTTTATTTTAATACACGACTTTATTTTATACATTTTATAAACACCTTTGACTTTTAATTTCATTAAAAGGGAATATTTTTCTACGATGATTTTTACTGAACGACAAAAAAGAATGTTTTTGTAACGTAAGTGGTGACAATGACATTTTTTATGTCGTCGTGAGTATTATTTGATCTTTGACTTCCTTAACAAGTTGTATTGTTTTTTTAAAGGAAAATAAATACCACATACATTTTACATATTTTCATATTGAAAATGGTTTTGATAATGGATTTGTTATGTCAATATATTTAAATGATATATTGTGATTGAAATGTGAAAATTTCATCTTTCCTTTATGTTTGTTTTATGTGTTATGAATATGTTATTGTTCTTGGGAATTATTTACGTATACGGGTGGTTCTGTGATAAACCTATGGAATGTGATCCCGAGATAGCTCTCCAATGCATTGGGTAACGTGACAGAGGTAAACATGAATGTTTATCCTAAGATATTTAGGGAATATACTGTGATGTGTATTCCAACGTAACTTCCTATGTAGCTATGATAGCTACAATGTAAGTATGATATGAATTCCATAAGTACCTTTATGATTTGTGATTACTATGTGTTATTCATAAATCTTATGTTTTCATGAGGTAAGTAAAAGAGTTTATGTTTTTTATGTATTGATGGACTAATGATTTCTTTCTTATTTTATAACCCTTATTGAGATTTTTATACTCATCCCATGTTTTGAAATGTTTTTCATATGACTTAATGAATAATAGGGTCAAGGATGGGATCATAGAAAATTCTTGCTATCTAAAACATGGAACTAGACCTGAATCTTTTTTAAAGAGTTTTTATTTTATGAAATAAATGGATACTAAGTAGAATTGTCTACATGTAATATTCATGTTGTTATGTAAATGGTATGACCTAATTCTCTAAAACACTAAACCTGGAAAGATCCTCAATGTGAATTGTCCATTTAATTCAATAATATGTAATATTTAAGGACGATGCCTTATATTTAGTATCAGAGGTTAGTTTAGACAAATTTTAGAGTTAGAATATAGTTAAATTAATATCCAAAAAATATTTTTTAAGTTACGATTTAAATGTTATAGCATTTACATATTACCATGTTTCTTCACCTAAGACATTTTTGTGTTCATAATGGTTTTCCGCAGAGGAAACAAGGCAACTATGTTGGGACGACATCAGGAGGAAGATAACCTTCCAAATCAGCAACCAAAGATGTTCGGAATCGGAACTGAACAGTTTGTTTCAGTGATGGAATAGTTGATTTAGGATATAAATGGTGGTGGTATCCATGAATGATATCAGCCAGATCAACCATAGAGGAACATGTCAGTAGTGGAGCATTTAATGAGGTAAAATCCCCCATCATTCAGAGGATCATCTGACCCGGTGCTAGAAGAAGTGTGGATTAAATCACTAGAAAAGATTTTGGATGTCATGGGTTGTTCAGAACATCAAAAGGTTAGTCTCTCTATTTATTATTTTGAAGGTGAAGCTGATCAGTGGTGTTTGATGGTGAAAAATATCAGGGATAGTGAGAAGATTGATGCTCTTGATTAGGATGAATTCAAAGGTATTTTTATTGATAAATATTTTCCTAATGTGGTTTGTCTTAGAATGGAAAAAAATTCCTTGAATTGAGGCAGGAGGATGACTCACTAGATGCTTATAAAGCAAAATTCACTTGACTCTCATGGTATGCTCCAAATATCATTCGAGATCTTGATAGTAAAATCAACCATTTTTACTCAGGATTAAATCCAAAGTATTGAATGGATTTAGCTTCTTGAGAGTTCAAAAGTTATGAAAAACTTGTTCGTTGTGTGGGGAAGGTGGAAATGGAGTTTGCCTATGATCTGGTGTTCTTTGACAAATAACAGAATAAGAGGTCGAGGTGGCAGGAAAAAGGGAAGAACTATTCAAAAAAGTTTGATGGTAAGAAACTTAAGTTTATAGTTTGTGAAAATTGTGGTAAAAAGCATGCTGGGGAATGCCTTTTGAATTCTAGTAAGCACTACCGAAGTGGTAAAATGGGACATAAGGCTCAAAATTGCAATGAAAAAGATCTGGTTAATGGTAAGACAAAATCCAATTTACAGTCAGTAAAATGTTTTAAGTGGAATGAAATGGGTCATTAGGAAAATGAGTGTTCAATGAAGAACTCAACTGAGGTAAAGCAGCCAAACTAAAAGCAGAAAAGGGTGGTGAAATCCTTTGAAACTACTTCAACAGATGTTGGGCCATCAAATGAAGTAGTATTAGGTACACTGTTTGTTTGTTCAGATTATACCAATGTGTTGTTTGATTCAGGGTCTAGACACTCTTTCATTTCTGAGAAGTTTTCTAGTAAATTGGGAATTCCATCTCAAAATATGAATCCTGAACTTATGGTAAAAACAGCGGGGGGAAATTTTGAGACAAAAAATAAATTATAATAACCTTCATATCCTTGTGTGCAGGAAGAATCTAACTAAAAAAATTATTGTTTTGCCTCTAGTAGAGTTTGATGTTATTTTGGGTATGTATTGGATTTCTGTGAATTATGCTAAGATTGACAGTAGATCTAAAGAGGTTTCTTTTTCGAAATATTTTTAGTTTGTGTACAAGAATCAACCCTTGATTTTGATAACATATCAAGAAGCTGAGAAACTAGTAATATATGTAAATGAATGTTACGTTTCACATATTGTTGAAAATAAAGGATGTGTTGAGATTAATGATGTGCCCGTGATAAATGATTACCTTGATGTTTTTCCTGATGATTTTCCAAGAATTATACCTGATCGGGAAGTTGAATTTACTGTTGACTTAGTTCCTGATGCTAATTCAATTTCAAAACCCCCTTATCAAATGGATCAAATTGAACTTTTAGAGTTAAATAAGAAATTGCAGGAGTTATTAGATAAAGGTTTCATTCAACCTAGCACACCACCATGGGGTGCCCCTCTCTTGTTTGTTAAAAAGAAATATGGTTCAATGAGACTTTGCATTAATTATAGAGCATTGAATAATATCAATGTTAAGAACAAGTATCCTTTTCCTCATATTGATGATTTGTTTGATCAGATCCAGGGAGCTCAGTATTTTTCAAAGATTGATATGAGGTTGGGTTACCATCAGTTGAAAGTAAATAAAGTATACATTCCAAAGACCGAATTTTAGACTAGATATGGCCATTATGAATTTTTAGTTATGACTTTTGGTTTAACCAATGCACTTGCTATATTCATGGATCTTATGAATAGAATTTTCCATGAGTTCTTGGATAAGTTTATGGTTGTGTTCATTAATTATATTTTGGTTTATTCCAAAAGTAAAGAGGAACATGAAAGTAATTTAAGGGTTTTCTTTCAAACCTTATAAGAAAAGAAACTATTTGGGAAATTCAGAAAGTGTGAGTTTTGGTTACAGATTATTTCTTTCGTTGGTCACATTGTTTAAAAAAATGGCATAAAGGTTGATCCTGCTAAAACACAAGTTGTTGAAGAATGGAAAAGACCCACAAATATAACTGAGATCTGTAGTTTTCTTGGTTAAGTAGGTTATTACTGGAGGTTTGTTAAAAAAAATTCAAGGTTATCTAGTCCAATGACTAAGTTAACTCTAAAAGGTGTTAATTTTTTTTGGGAAAAAGAATGTGATGATTGTTTTTAGGAATTGGAAAGAAGATTGGTAAATGTTGTAGTTTTAGAAATTCCTTCCAGAATTGATGAGTTTGTTATTTAAAGTGATGCTTCTTTTAAAGGACTTGGTTGTGTCCTTATACAGAATGATCAGGTAATTGCTTATGCTTCACGTCAGTTGAAACCTCATGAGTTAAATTACCCTACACATGATTTAGAATTATATGTTGTTGTTTTTGCTTTAAAAATTTTGAGGCATCATTTGTATGGATTAAAATGTGAAATACATACTGACCAAAAAAGTTTGAAGTATATATTCACTCAAAAATAATTGAACATGAGATAGAAAAGTTGGTTAGAATTAATCAAGGATTATGATTGCACGATACATTACCATCCAAGAAAGGCCAATAAAGTGGCTCATGCTTTAAGTCGAAAAAGTAATGCATCATTAACCATGATACGTTTGGAATGAGATCCTTTGGTTTTTGATTTGATGAACTTTGGTATAGAAGTTGTTGGTGCAGGAAATTCTTCTATTTTGTTTTAGGTGTCAGTGAAATCATCTCTATCAGACAGAATAAAGCAAGCACAGAAAGAAGATAGTGAGTTGCAAAAAAATGTAGATTCAGTTCAGAAGGGTAATTTTCCTGATTTTAATGTTGATACTGATTGTGTTTTGGGGTTTGGGAAAAGATTATGCGTGCCTTGTGATTCACAGTTGAATAATGAGTTATCATGTGAAGCTCATAGTTCCCTGTTTTCAGTTCATCATGGCAGTACTAAGATGTACATAGATCTTTGATAGTATTACTGGTGGGATGGAATGAAAAGAGATATTGCTGATTTTATTGTGAAGTGTTTAACTTTTCAGTAGGTTAAAGTAGAGAAAAAGTTACCGAAAGGGATGATTTAGTATTTACAGGTGCCAGAGTGGAAATGGGATAATATATCCATGGACTTTGTTGTGAGATTACCAAAAACATCTAGAGGTAATAATGTAATCTGGGTTATTGTTGATCAGTGGACTAAATCTTCTCATTTCATTCCTATTCTAGATAATTTGTGTCTGGATCAACTTTCTTGGTTGTATGTTAAAGAGATAGTCAGGTTGCATGGAGTTCCCCTCTGTATTGTATCTGATCGTGATCCCATGTTTACTTCAAACTTTTGGAAAGGCCTTCAAAAGTCGTTTGGTACTGAATTAAATTTTAGTACATCTTTTCATCCACAATCAAATGGGAAGTAAGAAAAAACAATTTAGAATGTGGAGGATATACAACGTGCTTGTTCACTCGATTACCAGGGAATTTGGGACCAACATATTTCTTTTATTTAATTTTCTTATAATAACTATATTCATTCTAGTATACATATGGATCCATTTGAGGCATTATATGGAAAGCGTTGTCGAAATCCATCATTTTGGGATGAAGTAGGTGAAATGAAGTTGATGGGACCAGAACTGGTAGAAGAGATGGAAGAAAAGGTTCAGTTGATTCAGAAGCACATGGGAACAGGTCAGAGTAGATAGAAAAGTTATGCAGATAACCAGAGGAAGGATCTATCTTTTGAGGTAGGTGATCATGTCTTTCTCAAAGTTTCTCCAAGGAAAAGTGTGATGTGTTTTGGTAAGAAAGGAAAGTTGAGTCTGAAGTTCATTGGACCTTATGAAATCCTGGAGAAAGTTGGATCAGTTTCATAAAGAGTGGATTTACCTCCAATTTTGTCCTAGGTACACAATGTTTTTCATGTTTTAATGTTGAGAAAGTATATGCCAGATCCATCTCATGTTTTGATCCTAGAGGTAGTTTGATTGGATGAGAGTCTCTCTTATGAGGAACAAACAGTGCAAATTCTTGACCATGGAGAGAAAGTGTTGCATAATTAGGTAATTCATCAGGTAAAGGTTTTGTGGAAAAACCATATGGTTGAAGAGGCAATGTGGGAATCCGAAAATGCTATGAGGGATAAATACCCCCATTTATTTGATAAGTGAAAAAATTGTGAGGATGCAATTTCTAAAAGGGGGGAAGGATGTAACATCCTAGGTAAATAAAGAAATAATACATTTTGATAATTATTCATATTTTTGAATAAAATATTAATTTTAATTTAAAGGGGTTGATATGCTCGATGGCGTACCCGATACGCAACAATGGGTTTCTTTGAAATCCTATGTTGCACACTAATAATATAATATTATTATTTTAAATGGTAGTTAATTCCTAGCCATTGTACTGGTGGGAATGAATAAAACTAACTAAAATATGGTTATAAATGTTTGTTAAATGTTTTTAAATTTTTCCAATAAAATTCAGGGTCTTAAAATATGAATGAATCTAAATTTAAGCATAAATACTCTAATATTCACTAAAAGGTCGATTTACTGCCTTTTTGAAGGAGAACCCTATTTAAATATTGTTTTGGTCATTTTTATATGTTCTATTTGACAAAATAAAACTCTTCTTTAGATTCGGGACATCAAAATTTACTTTGGGTAATTTTTTAGTATTTTTCTGATAAAGTTTATTTTTTAATGAATAGTGAAAAATAATGTATGTTAATTTAAAAGTGCCTTTTGATCTAATTTGTTTATATGTTTAGATTACCTTTTTAATTAGTTTTAAAGTGTAACTAGATTATATTTTTACCAATTAATCCAATTTTGGTCATTAGAATTAATTTAACTTTGAAATTGGACATAAACAAGTGTCAATATTTTAATAGTTATTGTTTCTTAAAAACACGCTATTTGTTTTGAAAAGGGAATTAATTTTCAATTAATTAATGCATAATATATGTTTTAAATTTGGTAAAATAGACATCATTTTTGAATTCGTAATATCAAATATATATTGGGATGATTTTTTGGTAGTTTTCGGAAAAACTTCAATTTTTGATGAATAATGAAACCACTAAGTAGTAGTTAAAAACTGATATTTTCATTTAAATAAAATTTTACCGCTTCTGTGGATTGAATTTCGAAAATCCAATATACATGGTTGTTATTAGTAAGTAAAATGCGGTTCAATAAGATGAAAATAATTTTTGTTGAATAGTAACTTATGACTTTTATTTACTGCGGTCAAAGATAAATAGGGTAATTCAAGGTAAAAAGAATATCATAATAATACAGAATTACCTTAACACTTGTCTTAACCTTATTAGTTGAGTCATTTATGTCCATGGGCATCTGTGGGTCAATTTTGGGGACCCCATAAAGCCACTTGGGAGTGATAATGACTCTTTATTTTAATTAATTTAAAGTAAAGACAAAAATGAGACAAACAAATATCTTTTACTAAATCAATTTTTACATGGGGTTATATAAGTTATCATTTCAACTATAAATATTATTTGGAAATATAAAAAGATTCAATACATCATGGTAGTTTTTTTTATAATTTTTAGACATCAAATAAATTAAATTATTTATGACACAATAATGATGTAGTATTTACCTCATTAATAAATGATTTAAATAAATTAGATTATAAATATTAAAACAATATCCAAAACCTTTCCAATTCTTATTGGATGATTTTATTTCGACCATGAGTCTTATTATCTTCTACTTTAATTAGTTTTGGATCTTTAGAAACCAAATATCATTATATAATAAAATAATATTTTTACACTTTCCTAAAGCGCCCCTCCTCCCCTTTATAAAAATCCCTCACTTATAACTCATTACTCACAACTCTCAAGCCTCTTGACTCATCAAAAACATACCGAAATAAGCTCTTAATATCACTCTCCTCATTCTATAAGCCTTAACCTAGGCAGAAAACACTTCAAGAAGTCCTTTGGTTCAAACCAAAGGGAGTTACCCAAATTAAAGGTTAGAGTTCCTCTTAACTTTATTTCTTTTGTTTTACTTCTCAAAACCCTAAACTATTTTTATTCCTTTATTTTATAACAACACCAGTATCCCCAATATACTAGGATGTTGTTATGAGAAGGATTCAAACTACACTTACACACACCTCCATCTAATGGGTGAAGAACATGTTGTTTCTATGGATGACAAACCAACGCCTCATGAAACGATGATTGTTCGATTTTCTCCTATCGCCTATCATGGTGTCCATTTATATGTAACTATATTTATATATGATATATATTATGTTTATGTTTTCTTTATATTTTTGTATTTTAAATTTATTGTCACGACCCGTCCTCCGGGGCCCGTGCCATGACTACCCCTAGCCCGCCTTCCATAGGCCAGGGGCTGGCAACTAGCACCAAAGGCGTAATTCCTTAAAACTAGGAAGGAATTGCCTTTATAACCTGTAAAACCACAAAATAGAGAACACAACTGGATACAAAACACTAGATAAACTGTATAACAAAAGAGTGCTGAAAAGTAAAAGGGGCCGAAAATACAAGCCCAACTGCAAAGTACAAGGAACTAAAAGTACAACTGAAGAAAAGAAAAATAGCCGCTAGGTCGTTTTCCAAGGTTCCTACATGAAGGGTAGGTACAGATTACCTCCTCATCACTCTACGTCCGTCCGTCTCCTTCGTGTACCGACTTGTCGTATGGTCCACCTCCGGGTACCGTCCAGCCCTGGTACTCTCAGCCGCAATCAGCGATGTCTGTCGTCTGCATCCAACACAATGAGGGGTGGGCATATCCCGTACAGGGGTGAGTATGACGATACTCGGTAGGGACCCTGAGACCCTCAAGGTCACAAAAAATCCAGCAAAGATAAACCAAAAAGTATGAAATCAACAAATAACCTTACTTAGGTTTATTCCCTTACATATACCTAAGTTATCAAGTGATGAATCTCAATCTTGAGGAAAACATAGAAAAACTGACTCATCTCAACCAAGATTTTATTCCCATCATCAAGACCTCGGCTGCTGGAGAACACTTTCTCAATCGAGTACAGTCGGCCTGCCGCGTCACACAGAGGCACTTCCCATAAACCTTGGACTACTGAGGTACTCCTCCTATCGAGTACCGTGGGTCTGCCACGTCACACAAAGGTGCTCCCCACCGTGGATCTACCGCCACACCCAGACGCTCCCCCTCATAGCCTGCAGAGGTACTCCTCCTATCGATTACCATGGGTCTACCGCCAGAACTAGGTGCTCCTCCATCGTGGGTCTACCACCACGACTAGTCGCTCCCCACTGGGCTAGTAGAATCACTCTGAGTCAAACGGTCAGTAGTCGTCAGGTTTCAGCCAGCTACTAGGTCTCTGCACTATGGTCGCTCGTCTCCAGGATGATCCAATCCACAAGCTATTGGTCGATTCTACACTATCACAAAGTCCCATGAAGAAGTATCCCAAAGGTCTGCCACGTCATACGTTTTCAACGCAACAGACGACACGCCAATCAGACGCCCGATCTGTGAGTTATTAACCTTTTAGTCCCGAGGTCCCGGTTAGATTCGTGCACGATCCGACCTGACCATATCTCAACTATAAACAAAACTCTAGTGGGGTATACTCAAAGGGACCTTCATGATCCATGATTACTAGCGCCGCTGACGGTTCATCAAATGGACATCTGATGCCAAAGATATGGCCAAAAGAAAGTAAAGGGTCATAGTGGGCCCGCCAAAAGATTTTTACCAATTTTAATTGAAATAATTTTAATTTGAATCAATAAAATCAATGGTTTTTGACATGAAAAATATCAAATAAACCGCTAATATTAACATAGAGATCATAAACCAATGAATAACATTAGTAGTGGAGATCAAGGAATCAAACCTATATTTATGATAAAAAAGTATTTTAAATTCATCGACAACTACATAATCTAATAAACATTAAGTAAGAGAGAAAGTGAGAGATGGGGATTATAAATGGGAGAATATCACTTATTATTGAGGAATCAGAAAAAATATCTATGCTTCAATATCTTTTGTAATAGTTTTATATAATCCAAAATGGGTTCTTGGGAGATCCAAAGATGATCAATTTTGAAATATTGTGTGTTAGTGTTGAGAAGATAGAGATATAGGGGTTTGGTAATTTTTAAAATAAATTTTAAATAATAATATTCCATGTGAATGATTAGCTGGGCACGACCACACCATTTTCCATAAAAGAAACCCTAACTATGAACTCCTCCAATGGCATGCACAAATTCTACTACGTGGGGAAATGGTTTTTTAAACTATGTGTCAACTCTGAATACCTACACTATTTGGGATTGCACAATATTACCCTAGGTGGGTACAAGGTTTGTCCATGCTATGTAGCAACATTGAACAACCTCAAAACTTCTAATAATGTGAAAATTTTCACTCAAAGAACCCCTTAATGAGACCCTACCAAATCAGCTTCACAAATACGGTTTATGAGTTCCTAAATAATGTAACAAGATGTTATGAAATTATACCTAAAATATTATCAATGTGTAGATTTGAAAAATGGAATACATTTTATCAAAATAATTTTCAATGTATTGGATGTTTAATTTCATTATAATTTTTTAATTTATTTTAAAAATACCAACATTAATATTTTTTCCATTTTTCTAACCTTTAAAAAAATAAATAATGTTCTCTAAAAGTTTTTATTTTCCTTATAATACATCACAATAATAATTTATAAAAACATTTTTTTATAAATAACCATTTTTTATATTTTTATTTTTTGTTATAAAAAATTTAATAAATCATTAATGTTTTATAAAAACCACTTATATTATCTTTTTAAAACCTTTATTTACTTTTACATTGATATAAATATATAGAATAATATTTTTAGAAGATAAATAAATATTAATATAAACATTTATATGCGAGGATACAATTATAATGATTATGTTACTATTCTTAACTTTCAGATTTGCAATCCATCATCCATGTTACTATTCCAAGAACTAGATTTTTAATGGATATATGTGTTCAATAATATTGGTAAATACATTATATTTCATTCATTCATTATTCATATAAATTATCTCTCACTTTTTTATGTATAATTATTTTCAAGATGAAATTTTCAATACTAATATTTTCCATTAATTTTACCATTTTTTATACGAGGGCAGTTATTCTAGTTGATTGAGCATTTCTAATTGTTCGTATTTTAGTAAAATATTTTTCTATTTTTTATCTTATAGTAATATTTTAACTTAATATGACTAAATTTTTATTCTAAATATTCTTTTTTAAATTCATAAAAAATGTGGTTATATCAATTGTTTTATTTGTATTATATAGAACATTATTTTTAATTATGATATAAATTATATAATTAGAAGGGAAATTTCATTAATAAAATTTTAGTTCAATAAAATAACTCTATTCAGAGGGCATTATTTTTTCTAACTGAATATTCCTTATTGATCATGAGAATCATGTGATAGATTAGAACCGTCATAACTAGTGTCCTTTTAGGCTTCATAATATAACTCTTTATATATCCCATTTGGACATAATTATGATACTACTATAATGGTGTTAAAAAATACATATATATATTCTCTATGGAACTATATTATAACCCACCTATGATTTTAATCAATGATAGAGGATTGGAATGTAATCTGGTGGATGAGTTTTCTAGTTAACTATTACCTTGGGTGTAGCACTCCTTTATGTACTTGTTCCCAATACAAGAGTTCAAACTTATATTTGGGAGTTAAAAGGTTTTCCTTCTAATGAGGATATTAGTGATTTATTTTTCTTCCACCATATCCATATTTACCATATCTCTGTAACTGTCAATATAAACCATCACCACCCTCTTGTTTTTATCCATTCACTAGCCTGACTCAATCATACGTTCACAAAGTTATTCAGTAGCCACCACTTCTAGTGAAAATAATGAATGGTGAGAAAATAAGGAACCTTATTCCATAAAACTTAAGTATACTTGCTTTAACTTAAAGAATTATATTGTTTGTAACACCAGAATTTTATGTTGTTTGAATTATTAGTTAATAATTTATTCCAATATATTCCATGTAGGGATGATATTGATTTTGTCTTTGACACCTATATCTAACCATTTACATTATATGTCCTCAATAATTTATATTGTGCACTTTAATTTAATTTATTTATAGGGTTATTAATAAATAATTTATTTTATTCATTCTTCAAAACCATGACTCTACTTTCTTGGGTCTCAAGTTACCCTAAAATATCGCACATTTTTTACTTTGAAATTATAGTGAGTGATCTACATAACATGTATCTTCATGTAGATTTCTATTTAATATATCTTTGAATGATTCCTTAGTAATTATAACAATATATTCATATAGGTATGGTATAGGATAAATGAAATTATCAACAATACAATCTTAATGGTTTTTATGCCTTCTAGTTTTTGGAATTTTTTTAATGTTATTAAAAAACTGTAACTTGGCCACAAATTTATAATTTTGTGTTATATGTTTTTCTATAATCTGAATGATCTCAAGGAAAATACTAAAATATCATATTAATTATGATTTCCATGTTTGAATTTTATTTACTAATGATTCATATAGAACTATGATCTATTAAATCCATGGTGATGAGATGATGAAAAACCTAAAAGTGCTTAACAACACTATTTATACCCGAACCACTCTAGTAACTTCATTGTTTTATAATGGGATTATCCATGAATTTTTATACAATAAATTTTATTTCCTGCAATATATTATATCCATTACTATGATCCAACATACCAATTTGACAAATAAAGTACCATTTAAAACACCCTGATCCCAACACATTGTTTTTGGAAGGATCAAGAAGATACTATCCTTATATGATATCCTGTTGAGGCAAAAGTTTTGAAATAAATTGATAATGTAATAGAAAATTTTGGGAGGTGATTTTCCCTTATCTATTACATGACCAGAAGTAGACTACCTACTACATTGTGGTGTTACAAATATGAATCACTTAAAATTGGTGTTAGAAGAAAAATATTAAATATATGAAATCCTTAATAGGTATCATCGAAGTACTAAATACACAACATTTCTATAGATCTAAATAAGAAAAGTAAAAGTGGTGCACTAATGTCGAACCCCAACTAGATCTATGACATAACCATGTTGCTACTCCACTACCTAAAAATTGAAAATATAAAAAAAGATGTTGATCTAGAAATGTAAGAGATATTACCCTTGCCTATATCATGATTATAAAAATATATATACTCATCATTATTCATAGGAAATTTGTGAGTATACAACCTATTAAGAAATTCCGTGGAATGTCTTAACATTTCACTATAACCAGAACAACTTGGAACAGAAAAGTAAATAAAAATATTTATAAAATAACAAGTATATTATCAAGAATGTGAAAGTCAGATACACATCCAGGATAAGTAAAATTAACTCACACCAAAAAGGATACATGATTCATCAACAATCACACGCACATGAAATTTTACAACCAATTAATTCAATTTCTATATTTCCAGTGACCATTACAAACTCACAATCATATACCATCATAGTAGACCTAATTATTTACTAGGATTTATACTCTTGAGTGACCGAAATCGGTACAACATCCATTTATGAATCCAGTGAGGGCACAATAGAAATTTTCAACACCTAAGAGAATTTATTTCGATGTTCTCACACCCAGTTTTTTCGAAACATATTTTTAAAAAATTAATTTAAACAAGTTGTTGAAATCACTCAAAACCCATTGTTTTAATATAGAAAAATATCATTTATGGTTTTCTATTGAAATATATGAGAATTTTATTTTTAAAGAAAAAATTCATATTTTTATAAGAAACAGCTAAGTCTAAGAGAAGAATTCTAGTACCAATGGATTATTATTGTTGAATTATACCATGATATCATAGATCAGGGATCTCCTAACCATCCCATAAATGAACTAGAATCATATTTAATTTAAGAACCATATTATCCCATTGATATGGGCATGAAATCATTTGTCTTTTGATTCTTTCCAATTGAGAATGATAAGATATAAAATCGTAAATATAATAAGAAATATTTTCTTTGATTAAAAATGTTTTATTATCTTATATTTGATGAAATTAGATTCCATGGGAAATGAAATAACAAAAATCACCCATAGGATAAAAATATTTTGGACCCTATAAAATATGAGTATTATGATGGTGTAATCGAATTATTTTGGTCTAAAATATAATTTCAAAATACCCTTAAAAAACATGACTGTTTTAGCTATTGTTTTTTGAAAACCATTGGCAATCATTATGGGTGTTATTGGACTACACACATTACTACACGAGTTCTCTACAAGGATTTTAAAATCATTCACCACCCATTATAAATTCTACTAACCAAATAATTATAAGGCTTCATATTTTTCATATGTTATACCAAAATCACGATCCAATGATTAACCTTCCACAAGGTTCTATTTTCATTCTACAATATTACGTAGTGAATATATGGGGATTTACTTAATCATTGACCATATAAACATGTTCCAAAACCTCATGAATCAAGTAAAAACGATCTTATATCATAAAAATAATAATTTAAAATATAAAATACCTAAAATTTGGGCTGTTAAAAGCATCCTATTTAATTTATTAGGCAATTCATGATGCCTAATGTTGTTGTTATGGTGGAATATAAATAATAAATTCATAAATATAAGGATCAAATCCACGATTTTATCTACATTTCACAGATATTTGTAAATATTTTTGATGAATTTAAATTCATTTACTAGGTTAATACTAATGTAGTTGATGAAATGAAATTCATGGAGAGGCGTATTAAGATAAAGGAACATCATAATATGGTTTTTGTGTTCGTTTTATTATTTTGGTTCGTAAAATGTACCGACATGGTGTCTTGGAAGAGTGTACAAGGGAATGTGAGTCTCATATTTTTTCTCATTAAATTATGTTTTTTATTCTTAATTTCTATTGATAAGATATCATTACTTTCTAATATAATTATTGATTTTGTATTCTATGTATGTTGTGGCATGATTCACATGATCTGTTTATAGAGATGTTTCTATTTGAGAGGTGTCTTAGTAGATTTCTAGATTCATAGATGTTGTGTTTTATTATCTTGTTTTGTAATTTTTTGATTCTCAAGAATAATAATAATTAATGTGTTATATAATATTGATCCATGAATTTTCTTAGATACTCTATATTTTAATTTGGGTTTTGGGAGACGTTATATTGGATTTGGTGGGATATTGGAGTTAATTGATGTTTTATGTATTGATGAAGGAAAAAAACTATTTTGAGGTGAAAGAAGTAATTTTTTATGTCTATTAATGTCAATAAATGATGGTCAAATGTTCTTGTATTGATGGATTCATTTAATTTCTCATGTCATGGTGGTGTTATGAGAATTATAGAGGGGGTTTTTAGGTGGGTTGATTAGTTGTGACCATTTTGGGATTTGTTCATTATGTTTTTATCGAAATGGGAATGTAATAATACTTTATTTAGTTTTAACTATATTTTGAATTAGTTAAGGCACTAATGAAAATCAGGTTTGAAATTTTAATTTTAGAATCTATATAGAATTTATTTAATGTTTAGTGAATATTTTTTAGTGTACACTCAAGGGGGATTATGGTGAAATGATGGGGATGGGTCAATTATTCCATATCCATCTTTAGGTTGAGTCAATGTTTGAGGTTTAATTTTCTATTTTTTTGTTATTAGTTAGCTCTATAAAATATACTAAAATGGTTAGGGTTATTTCATATAGTAATTTCTATTTTAAAGGGATTGGGATTCAGATATTTGTTTTGATAGTTTCGAAATTCCAGTTTTGAACTTCATTATGTCATAGATGGGTATAAAGTATCTTTCATAAATTTCATATTCATTCTCTTTTGGGTTCATTTTCTTTAACTTCCATTGACTCCCAATCAACAGTGGGAGTATTTCATGGAAACCAAGGACTATGTGATCAATCTATAACAAATCACATTGTTTGATCAATCCTTTTTAATAAGAGGTATCTATTTTCACATATTCTCACACGTTAATTTGGGTTTTTCTTCCTATAAGTCCATGTAAGTATATTATTTGTTTTGTTGGGTTTTTATTGGGTAATATTGATGAAATGATTATTATATGTTATTTTTAATTTTTTGAGATTCTTGTTGGTGTGTTTATATCTCTTCAACTTGGTCTTGAATTGTTTTTGTTAAAGTATAGTTTGAGTTTTGAAATATGAAATAATTCTTATATTATTATATATAATTCTACAATTATTATTGTTATTTTCATTTATTAAAGACATGTATTTCACCTATAAATTTTTTCAAAACATACATTAGAAATTCTAAATAAAGGAAACATTATCAATTGTATTTATCTTAACTTCTATTATATTGATATATGATATTGATTCCCATACTATGGTTTGTCTGTTATTTAAGATATTATTTTATATATTATTTTAATGAGTTTTCAAACTATTTTATGATTAGTTTTACTATTCATTATTATATAATAATATAAATATGCTAACAATTGGTGATTTTGAATATTATTTTCATTATTGTTGAATAAATGAATGTATTGGTCAATCATGACTATAATGAAATATGGCGGGTTAATGATATGTTATAGTGAAAAATGGGGATTATTTTATGTGTTATAATTCAATCACAGGAAACTAAATAGATACCTTGATTATGAATAAGGGTTGAATAATAATATTTCCTAATGAATATTAATGAAATTATAAATGAAATGGGAAATTACTTGATCATGGTTTAATATTTATGAATATATAAATATTAATTGGTTGGTATTTGGGTAATGAAAAATTTATATGGAACTAAAAAATTATTTTTATTCTTTTTAAAGGTGATGTTTTTCTTGTGAATTGAGGTAGTAGAATAACTGATATATGGTGGTGATAATCATATCTTGTTGTCATAATACAAGTTAGGGGTCCTTTTCTTGGGGTTTTATTCTATTATATTTACAATGATTTTTTGGTTTCGTATACATCACCACCCAAGACATGTAATGATTCTAATTCTCTTTTGTGGTTTTCGGTTATGGGTGATTCCCCTATCATCATGGTTGCCAAGGATTTAGATATATAAATACTCCCCCTTCCATACCGTCTCTTCCAGATATAGTGTGGCATGTATAAACATCAAGGCTAATATGGATTAAGGTTACGGTATATATAAATATACTAGCAGTAATGACTCAATTTTGGGACATAAATGTACAAACATCTTGTAAATACAAAAGGTAATAGTATACCAACACAAAAAGATATATATATATATATATATATATATATTGTATTGACTTATGACTATGATATGTGTATATATACACAACTTGTACTGGGTTAAGGTATAAATGTAAATATATATATATATATATATTCTATAATTGATCTAGTATATGATATATGATAATTTTTATATAGAAATGATAAAACTATAATGTGTATATATGGATGTGTCGTATACTTTTATACGAATTCTAGAAGGGTTGGTAGCACCAAAATGTATGAAAATGTAGTGTGAGGGTGACTTTTTCAGTGGGGAAGTGAATGTGTGGAACCTTTATTTTATATATATGTTTTATTTTATGATACATATACATTTATATGATATTTGGATGATACACCCTTAATGAGGAAGTGAAATTAGTATACTCAGTTTAGGATATGAGTTTAATTATTTATTCATTAATCCTAGTATAATATTATTCCAAATAATAATGGATGGTTTATTATAGGATCTAAATGAGTATAAATTTATTCTCACCACTATATATATATATATGTATGTTAGTGTTTGTTTGAATATGTGTTATTCTATTTATTACCATGTTCATTGAATGGTTATGGTGAACCAAATGGGATTTACTACCTCATGGCGGATGTACGAGTTATTTGGAGGTTCTAGAGTTGTTATCATTGAATTTTTCTTACAATATTGTATTTAATAGTTTTCTATTATGGATTACATTTCAAGAATTTTGGTATGGGTAAGTTAATTATATTATAGATTTAATTAGTGGAATTGATGTAATTTCTAAGAATTATGAGGTTAATACCCACGTTTTTGTGTTGCAATACCCTCAGTGATATTCACCAACCTGTGTTATATTATAAGAATACATGAAAGATCATTCTCATATTCACTAATTGTATTACATAGGTTCTTGTGGTGGGGGTTCATGACATCAAATTTATATAATATCATTCAGTGATATTTTTTAAATATTAAATATATCTCTTTTCCTATGTGTTCCCTCAAGTTATAGTTATATTTTTGCTATGTTTGTGTGTGTTGGGTGATTTTTACTCAAGTAAAAACATTCTGATGATATTATGTTTTTATTATTATTTATTGGTAAATAAGATGTAATTTATTTTTTAAGATTCATATAATGGAAATTCATTTCACAAAGACACATATAATACATTGTTTATATAGATGAATGGAGAGTTGTTTTATTCATATGGGAAAATTGTACAACAGATTTTCCTCAACATCATTTTATACACTTAAACAGACATGAAACCAATTTTATTTAGTGTTAGGTTTGAGAATGGTCGTTTCCAATTAAATTTAGTTAATAATAATTCATACCATTCATCATATATATATAAGAGGAGTTATTTTTATCATTCTTTCATTATTGTATGTACTTATACATTTATATTTATTGCTATTTTTTATTGATGTAGAGTTCCTATATTTATATTTTTAATTTATTGAATAAATTTATATTTGGTGTCTTATGTTAGAATATTGGAAATTTTTTAATATTATTTAGTGTATTTTTTCTAGTGGAAGATTATTACCTATGGAATGTATTTATCCATTACAACAACTCAATAGTCTCAAATGATATGTTGGAACCCACCAAAGGTCAGTGATGTCAACAAACTAGTTCATGAAATTCTAGTTTATGTCATTAAAAATGGTAGAATAACATAACTTTATCAAATATTCTAGATAATTCAATGGTAATATTAATGATAGAGTGGTTGTAACACCAATCATTACAATTAAAAAAAGTATACATAAATATTTTAGGGATAAATATGACATTCCATGGTATATTTTTTTGACTGAGATATCAATTGACACTTAAGTGAGAGAATATATTATTTTCTTTATCTTAATATGAGATTTAATGACCAATTATGGAGAATTATGGGAACTATGTATCATTAAAATTGTTTTCATTTATATGAAAGACTCTGCATTTGTAAGTATGAAAATTATTTTATGATATTTTGGTTTCATTAATTTTTAATTTTTCAGATGATGTAAAATAATATTAGATCATCATTATTGTATACTTGAATTTTTTTCTTCGATTTCTAATGTAATAATTTTAGATATTATTATTAGTATCATTTCTTTTGATTCTATATGAAAACTATTAAGAAATTATAAAATAGAATTAATATATATTAAACATAAAAGATTCCAAAAAAAACACATAACATAGGTTAAGAGGATTTCTTAAGTGGGGAATTATTTTATTAGGAATTATTTTCTTGATTTAAATGTAGTTTTCTTATTATAATGTTGTTACTAGTGTGTTTAGTTTATTTCAACTTTTTTAAATCCAGATTTTCTAAAAGAAATTTTTCTTATTATTTTTAAAAGATATAATAAATATTTATTCGAAATAGAATTATTTTAATTTATGTTTTGAGATATATTATTGGATTTTAATATTTTTCAAGTGTTTCCTTCCACCTGAAAAATTTGTTTCGGTGTATAATTTTATTTATGAAACTTAGTTTTATTTATTGAGAGGACTTGTGAAATTTAATTTTTTTAAACAATAATAAGTATTCTAGGATGTGGATGATGATTTAAAATATATATATTACTATTATTTATATTCCATGTTATATGAAATTTTACAAAATGATTTACATTTGACAAAGATTAATATGTTATTTTTAATGGTGTTTTTAACATATAATTACATTATTGATTATAAGATATGATCTCAATCCATAATTTAGCATTGATTGGTCCCCAATAGCGATAATTTAACTTTATTCATGGAATTAGGGCATATTTATACACTGATAGATATCTCATCCACGAATTTAAAGGAGTTTCGTATAATCCTTTTTATGAATGAAGATTCAATTCAACAAATGTCCAATAATGATTAAATTTTTGATATGAGGTATTTTCTTTGGTACCATTGGTCAATAGACTTGTATACTACACATGATCCTAAGATAATGGAATTATGTGTTCATTTTGCATACCCCTCTCTTCTATTTCAACACCCATCTATTCTCAATGAATTTTACTATAGCCATTTTTTATCTAAAAATATCAAGACTATGACAATAATTAATACCACATATGCTAGGCTTTCCATTAAAATGAACTTATCTTATCTTCTTCCTCATTGTATATTCTTCTAAATAAAGACTATAATTTCATTATAGCATGATACCTTTTCCAAAAAAAGTTGGGATTGGGTGTAAATTTTTATGAAGGATTTATGATAATTTAAAAAGGTTTAGGGTTTCATTTTTTTAAAAAATGGGCCCCATGAATCATGAACCTCGATCAAGATTCTTGAATCCCCATTGCATAGGATGTCGGAACGATGTTGTGGACTACTTTTTTATTTTCTAAAAAATACATGTCTGATATTCTATTTAGTTTATATATATACATATATAAATATGTGTGTGTAAATAATAATTAATTAATAATAAAATAAATAAAATTAGGGATAAATAATATAATAAGTAAAACATAATTAACTATATTTCTATATATTAGCTAGAAAACAACTAATAAATAATTGTATTTAATATATTTAGTCACAAATAATAAAATAACTATAAGTAGTAATTAATAATTTAATTAATAATATATTATATAATACATTTTAATTAAAACATATCATATTAATTATTTATTGTTAATAAAATGTTACAAATATTAGTATTTTTTTGTAATTATTAATAATATATTTAATATATCAGTATTCAATAATAAATATATAATAGAATAATTTAACAAACATTAATTATTATATTATTAATAATTTGTATTATATTTTTTCTAACATATTATTGGATAATATAAAAAATATTTATTAATTATATAATTGATCACTTATTAATAACATATAATTAATTAAAACAAAATTATTAGTTCTGCTTTAATTAATAATTAATAATATATATAATAATATTATAGAAAAATCAGTGTAATTAATAATCAATAATTATTATATTAAATTATAATTATAACATTAGTAATATAATTCTATAAATATATTATTATGAAATTTTTTACTAATTATAATATTAATAAAATTTTAAAATTATTACTTTTAATTATATAATCAATAATATAAATAATAATATAAATTTTTATATTAATAGTAACAATTATTTTAATTAATATAATTTTTTTGTAGTATAATCAATAATATAATAACTAATACACATGGCTTGATAGAAAGTCGGTGGTGACGGAGCCTGATAGATTCGAATTTACTCCCGCCCGGTGATTCGGTGCCCCCGGAGGGATTTCCCTCTTCTGCGTGCGGTTCGCCGGCCGATCCTGTGCTTTCCTTCTCGGAGGATGGATCCCCCGTTCTCAAGATTTCGGCAGAATCCTTCGCGGCGGCGTCTTCGGATCTTCAGTGGACCTTGATTGCGCGTTTTGGTGCCGACAAACCTCCCCTTGCTTTTTTCCAAGATTGCGTCCGGCGCTGGGGTCTATTCTGGATCGGAAGGCTTCCTGCATCGTTTTGGCTTCTAGGGCAGACTTCGTGAAGGCTTGGTGCTGGAGGTTCTCCCTTTCAAGATGGTCGATGGACGCTCATTTTGGTCGTGAATGCTCCAAGGCGGCGGTGTGGATCTCGCTCCCAGGGTTACCCCTCCCCCTCATGAACAGGTCTTTCCTTAAGGCTATTGGGGATTCCCTGGGGTGCTTTTTGTGCGTTGATGAAAGGACCTCTCGCTTGGCTGAAGCTTCGGTTTCGAGGATTTTCTTAGAGATGGATATTTCTTAGCCGCTTCAGGACCATCTGCTGATATGGATCGAAGGGATGATGGATCATCATCAAATTCTGGTTTATCCGGCCTTTCCCTGGTTTTGCAATCTCTGCCACATTTCTGGTCATTCTTTACAGGTCTGCCGCAAAGCTCGAAGGGAGGAATTTCCTAAGGAGTCATCAAGGCCTTCTCCTCAGCCTCCTCGTTCTCAGTTCCCTTCAGGCTCCAAGGGGCGCGACCGGGGCAAAGGGATTGTTTCGGTCCCCAATGTCCAGTCTGCGGAGGCATCCTCTTCCACGCATGTTTTTGTTGATGCCAGTGATGTTCCCTCTTCTCGTGATCTCGTTCCAGTTCACCGAGGATGGGGAGGGGTTCCACGGGGTCAGGTTCCAGAGGACGGTCTTTCTTCCATGGGGGTGGCTCCCAGAGTTTTTTCTTCGCGACGTTCTCTGTCTGTGAAGAATTGGATTCCGGGTTCCATTCTCATTTCAGAGATCATCATGGTGTACTCTGGCCCGTATAAAGGCTCCCCATCCTCTTTATCCAGGGAGCGTCTCCCTCTGGCCCTGTCTTCTCTTCCAGTGGTGTCCTCTCCTCCGTCTTCTCCAACTCCGCTTCCTCCTTCTTCCCCTTCCCGTTCTCCAATAGTGGTTCCGATGATGGATCTCAGTTTGATGGAAGGGCAGGACTTTGCATCTAGAGATGCTTCTCGCAAGGCCTGTTTTAATGGTGTGGTTTCGACGGGGGTCATCTCTCCTCAGGGGCATGCAGGCATGCGAACTCGTTCTCAATCTAAATATGGTGTGCAGGCAGGTGCAACCGTGCCTCTTCATGCAAAGGGCGGGGCCAAAGCCAGATGAGATCGTCTTAATGTCTAAAGTTCTTGTATGGAACGCCTGGGGTTTAGGGTCCAGGGCCAAGTCCGATTTCATCTTCAATGAGTTTAATAGTAATCAAGTTTTTATGGTAGCTATTCTGGAGCCAAAACAGACTTCCAACAAGATCACTGAGTACGCTCAGAGGCTGAAGGTACGTGGCTTTATGCACGGGGATCCTCTTAACTCTCATATATGGCTGTTTTGGAAGGATCATGTGCTCGTTGATCTTCAGAGTATGTCGGATCAGTCCTTGACTACTAAAATTAAAGTTGGGAATCATGCCTTTTTATTTTCCTTCATCTACGCCAAATGCAATGTCGAGGACAGAGAGGCTTTGTGGAGTGAGTTAGAAGGTGTTAATCCCCAAGATGTTCCTTTGATTGTTAGGGGTGATTTTAACATTATCTCAAGTCCTGAGGAGAAGAAAGGGAGAGGTGTTTTTCCCAGAAATGCTAGTCATGCCTTTTGTTTCGTTCATGGCTAGAAACGGCATGCTGGATGCGGGCTATGAGGGAAGTAGTTTCACTTGGTGTAACAATCAACAGGGAGGGAGTAGAACCTATTGCCGCCTTGATCGATGCCTGATGAACGACGCAACTATAACTATGTTCCCTGACTCCAAAGTTCCTCACCTGGTTCGATGTCTTTCCGACCATTCTCCACTTCGTATTTCTATGGGAGCAGGGTCGTCAAGGGAGGATTCTGTTCTGTTTTCTAAATTGTGGATGGAGGAACCAGACTTCCTGGATGTGGTTAGGGAAGCGTGGGGTTTACATCATCAAGGGAATCCGTGGATTTATCTTCACAATAAGCTGATACAGTTAAAGATTCTGCTTCGATCCTGGAAAAAGAAGCTACCTGCTCGTGATCTGGACTTGGTTGAAATAAGTAAATAGGTGGAAGTCATGGAAGAGTGTCTGGAACAAGAGTGGGATGAGTCTTTATTCAATGCTCTTAGAGTTAAAAAGAATCATCTTACTGACATTCTTTTGAGGCAAGAGAGGCTGGCCAGAGAGGGAGCAAGAATCAGATGGCTTCGTGAGGGGGATCGTAATTCTGGATACTTTCATGCCTGCATTAGAGAACGCTGCCGGGTTCAACGGCCTAATATTCGTAGAGAAGATGGATCCTACTCCAGTGATCGTGATGAGGTCGAGGCCATGATTAATGGGGCTATTAAATCTTTACTGGCTAACCCCAATCCAAATATGAAAGGGGGTATCCGCGTGGTAATTCTGAGCTTTTTGAGGGCATTCCTAGATGTGTTTCTGTGGAAATTGATGAGGTCTTGAGGAGGACCCTAGAGGAGGATGAAATTCATGAGGCGATTTGGTCTTTGAACCCAGAGAGTGCTCCAGGGCCCGTTGGTTTTCCTGGTTCTTTTTATAGGGTGTTGTGGGAATGTGTCAAAGGGGATCTTGTGAGAGTTATACATGACTTCTTTCAAGGCGGGGATCTGCCACGAATTGCTTCTGCAACAAAGATGGTTCTTATTCCTAAGGTGGGTAACCCTCAGTCCGTTGATCAGTATCGGCCTATTTGTATGTGTAACATACCATACAAGACTCTGGCCAGCATTCTCAATAAGAGATTGGCCTTTTATCTTGATTCTTGGATGGCTTCAGAACAACATGGTTTCATTAAAGGGAGGTCAATTCCAGGCGCGATTGGTGTAGCCCAAGAAACGGTGAGTGGAATTAATAACATGATTTTCAGGGGCAACTTGGTGGTTAAATTAGACATGAGCAAGGCTTATGATAGAGTGGAATGGGGTTTTGTTCTCAGAGTCTTGGCCTACATGGGCTTCTCAACATGGATTACTGACTTGATTTTCCACTGCTTCAGCTTGGCATGGATTTCTCCTTCTTTTATGGGCAAGCAACTTGGTTTTTTCAATGCTTGTTGTGGTCTTCGGTAAGGGGATCCGTTGTCTCCCACTCTTTTCATTATCTCTAAAAATGCTTTTAGCGGTTTTCTTAACGAAGGTCTCAACACGGGGAAAGTTATTCCTTATCATAACATGCTTACAACAAGGGGGATCTCGCACCTGATGTTCATAGATGACACAATTATTTTTATTAATGGCAGTAGTCGGTCAGTGCAGGGGTTGAATGATCTTCTTGGGGAATATTTCAAGTGGAGTGGGCAGGTGGTTAATAAGGAGAAAAGCACTTTTTACAATACCAGGAATGTCTCCGAAAGCAGGGTGAGGGTTGTGGGGGCTAGCTTGAGTATGGAGAGAGGTTTTTTTCCCATGGAATACCTTGGGGCTCCAGTTAGTCCTTTCTCCCTCAGGGTTCATCATTTTGATAAACTCATCAACAAGATCTTTGGTCGCATCTTTAATTGGAAAAATAGATTCTTATCCTTGGGAGGTCGCATTACCTTAGTTAACAACGTCCTGGTTTCCATTACCATGCACATTCTTTCCACTCTGAAGGTTCCCAAGAGTGTAACTTCAAATCTGGATATGATTATGGTGTCTTTCATTTGGGATGATCAAATGGAAGGTAGACATCATTGGGCATCGAGGAAACGTCTTGCTAGACCTCTCTCGGACGAGGGTATCAACATGAGGAGTGTTTTCTCAACCATGAGGGGGTTTCGTGCAAAGCTTGCGTGGGAGGTTATGGAAGGTCGTTCTCTTTGGGGCAGGACTATGCAGGACATTTACTGTCAGAATATGTGTGGCCAGAGCTCGAGGCCATCCAGGATATGGAATTTGATTCACCCTTACATGGAAATTTTGCAACAGCATTCTCAGTGGATAGTGGGTACAGGGTACATATATTTTTGGCATCAAGACTAGGGGGCGGGTAGGTTGTATTTCCCGGGCTGCCCCACCCCGGACATATCTTTCAGTGAGGCCAACAGTCATCCCAGGTTCATACAGACTATTCTTGAGGAGGATAAGCGTGTTGTTTTTAATAGCATTGTTGCTAGTGATGTTCTCGATAAACTTATATTCACTGGTTTGATGTCGGGTATTTTCTCCATCAAAGAGTTTGCTCATATTACGAGGGATAGTTTAGTTGAAGATCAGTGGGGGGTCACCTTGTGGTGTAAGGAGGTATCTTCCAAATATAATTTCATGTTGTGGCGGGTCAGGAACAAGGCTCTTCCTACTGGTGAGAATTTGAAGCGGATGGGTGTTCATATGGCTTCTAGGTGTTGGTGTTGCAGGTCCCCGAATCAAGAAACAATGGGGCATTTATTTTATAACAGTGAATGGGATACCGGGATTTGGAAAACTTTTGGGGCCTTCTTTGGCTGGGTTGCGTCTGAAGGGGAACAAGAAAGCTTCCTGTGTTCGTGGTTTAGAGGAGCGGGTTCTCACGGGGCTGAGAGGAAGGCCAGGACTGTAATCCTAATCGCTGGATGCTGGACCATCTGGCAGGCCAAGAATGATGCTCGACACAAAAACGGCTCGGGCTCCCAGTTTAATATCCTTTTTAAAATGAAGAACACCTTCCTTGATCTGCTGCGGTTGTGCCCCGATTGCCATTCTTCTCCAACTGTGCATTCTTTAGTCCCGACTCTTGCAGTCAATAGTCAGTCGGGGATCTCTGGGTAGGGGAGATGGGTACGCAGGCATCCTCCAAGTCAGGGTCTAAAACTCAATACTGATGGTTCTTTAATCAGGGTGGGGGGATGTGTGGGGGTGGGGTCGTAAGGGACCAAAGAGGTTCGGTTGTTGCAGCGTTTTCTACCTTTTTCGGGAGAGGAGATGTTCTACAGGCGGAAGCTGTGGCTATGGTTACCGGAATGAAGTTATTCAATCAAAGGCAGATAAATATTCAAATGGTGGAGATAGATTCCATGCTATTATTTAATTCTCTGATAGGTAAGGGCAGTATTCCTTGGCACATCTCTTATACTGTCAGAAAATGCAATCTGCTCAGAGGTAATAATATTGAGATTTCTCATACATGGCGGGAGGGGAATATGGTAGCGGATTTTTTGGCGTCTACGACATCAGCTAATCAGAGTATGTGTTCTTTCTTTTTCTTGGGTTCCTTTCCTAAAGAGGGGCTGGAATTTATTATCAGCGATGCTTTGGGTTTGCATTACTTTAGGCCACCATGAGTTTCTTGTGTTTTCCTCTGTACAATGGTTTTTCATTAATAAATAAAAATGATAGATTTCAATCAAAAAAACTAATACACATGTACTTAAATAATATTTTTTATATACATAGTGATTAATAAAATAATTAATTTAAATTAAAATTTAAAGTATTTGAAATAACACCCAAGTTAAAATTATTTTCATTCTAATATTAATAATATTGATTCTCATTAATTGTGTAAACTAATTTATAAATGAAATTATTTTAAATATCATACATATGATAATTTAAAAAAAACATTGATTTCTGTTAAAAATTTATTAATGGAGATTGTATCAATCTGGCCTACACCACTGTCTTGGATTCTCATTCGTGTCCCAACATAGTGAATATATAGTTCATCTATGTCATTTCTATTCATCTGTATCTTATGGAATACTAACTTCATGTGTAGAATCTATCGTAGCTACCTCTACATCATCTTGCATGATATGTAGTGAATCCAAATATCCTACTGGTACCCTATACTAGATAGATGTTTAATGGTTGATGGCTGTTATTTTATCCTACATGTGAAGAAGATATATAATGTGCAGGATTTATTGTCTCGCTGAGGATTAATATAGATTAAAATTCACTCTAATCTCCATCTATCATTGCATCGTAATCTAATTTATTAAGGCACTTTAAAAAATAATCACTAGAACATATTCCATGGACCTCAATAGGTGTATCCTACAGTTATGGATCATTTATAATAAGAATTAGACGGGTTTAATATTAATCATGTTATACATCCTTCTCTTATACCACATCATCATGTGGAATATCCATTACAAGCTTTCCACCCTTTAGCACCCCCATTCGATGCTCATTAACCTCAAAAATATCTAGCACATCGAATAAGTAAAAATGATAAATATTACGTATCTCCTAGACCCTAAAAAACCGAAATCCAATGATTTTTTTTTTAAATTTTCATGATCACAAGAAATCAATTCATGATTGACCGATTAGTTTAGTAGCCATGAAAAAAACTAGATACAAACATATATTTTATAGTACATTATGAAATGAAAAACAACATAGTATCTCAATTAAAATACTCATATACCATAGACTATCATGGTAGGTTGTTCATAATATCCCACATCACATCCTGAGTAAAAATGAATCATAAGAAATGGGTGAGCTCAAATGCTCAGTAACGATAAACAATACAGTGGAAGCTATCATAAATAAGATTAATCTTTTAAGGCATGTTATAAATCTAAAACACAATCCTTTTAAACCTAATATTGTGCATAATATGGAATAAATAAATCATATAATTCCATTTAATAATTCACATGTATGTTCTTCTAGTTGAATTATCACATGTAATATCAATAATTAAGCTCATAATGTGGGAATTCATCATGGCAGACATCATAACCATACCGTCAAGGCCTCATGCCAAGACCATATATAAATGGGTAAAAACCAAATTATTTTGTCTCATTAGACCTATCGATGATTCAAGAGGATCTAGTGGGTTCCACCTATTCCTTATAACATCCAATTCGTTCCTCATAAGAAAAGTGTGAAACATAACATAAACATTCATATCAAAACTATTATACTAAATGTTAATACTTTAACCATAAACCATGAATGGTATAAAAATAGCACATCCATAGTCAAACATATCATAAAACATATCATAAAATATGTAAGATTGTATCATAACAAATAAACCTGAATCAAGCATAAAATCACACCAATTATGTTGATAGAGATGAAAATAATCTAATATATTCATTAAAACTCCTTAAGAAAAATATCCCTTTTTTACATTAAAATCATTTAAAATCCACACAATTATAAAAGAAAAAATTTCTTTTGAAAATAATATTGTATGGTTGGATGGGATGCTTCAGAATGTTAAGGTGATATAATGGAATAAAATAGCTTCTCACACCGTATAAGATAAAAAACATTATTTCCTTAATTTTTCTAAAAGGTCATAAAGTACCTTGTTTGGAAAACGACAAAAAGATTCATCTCAAAATGTTTTATAAAAATATAATCAAGGGTTAAAATGAATTAAAGATTTTATATGATATTTTGAAATACATTTTAGTGGACATGTATTATGAAGTTGTCCCATTAGATACTTACCTATAAATATCCTCGGGTAATAATGAGAGTTTGAAAACTTAACATTACCTTGTACATTCCTTTAGTCGAGAGTGAGTTAACCAACTGTATAGTGGTTAAAACATGTTATTAAATTATTATAAGACTATATTCATATTTATGATATCATAAATGATCCTCTTATATCATTTTGTTAATAATATTTTACTATTACCATTGTTTCAGGTGTCAACTTCTTTGTTTTTATATGCATTTTTTTGGTACATGAGTCTTGTTTCTTATGAAAAGGATATATTTTACTCATAAACATAATTATATTAAGTTCATAAATATTTTATTTACTCATATTAAATTTTTTATGATTATTCTTTAATGGTTAATGTGGAGAATAAATCTCACTGCATCGTGGAGACGGTAGGTCATACGCATGCATGAACGACGATATCATCCCCTTCATGAAAAAATGGTTATGAATTGGATGGTATATTAATTTTACATAATAATTATAATTTAATAATCATTATTTATATCAATTATACTCAAAGTTTTACACATCCAAATAATGTAGTGTTGAATAACAAATTACACCACAGTGTGGAGACTATAATCCATACGTGCACACACGTGGTGATATTATTATTCATAGGGTGTATAAAATGAGGAATATGGTTGTCCCATAATAATAACTTCTAATCATTTATATTACACTGGAGTTACTAATTTCGTATGGAAACATCATTGGATGATAAATTAGAAGATGAAATATAAATTAATTGAAATGGTAAAACAATTACGTCATTTTCGAGCATCTTCTTTTTATTTGCCCAAAAGAATATCATATGTTGGATTTCATCACAAAGTAGGATCTCTTGGATGAATTGAAGGAATTTTGGAGGGGAATAGATAAGGTATTTTCAAACAAAAATTGCTATACAAGATTTACTAATAGATAATGAAATGTTCCCTTTTATAAGAGAGGGGATGGGTACTCTTGGAAACTGCAAAATACTAATTTAAAATAAATTGATTTTTCCATATAATATAGATGAAAAGAGAGTTATTTAGAGGCTTAGATGAGTGTAGTTCAATATCCTATCAACTAATAATATTTATACATGTTTGGATTTAATTTTAAACCTTATCATTTGGATTTATCCTTCATTAATCAATTTAATGTTAATTTTGATAACAATATTCCAAATATTAAAATTTTATAAATATTTACTTATATGGTATCAATTGACCATAAATGGAAAAGTATTGATATTTTAGACCTTATAATTATTAATTTTGTTTTAATTTTTTTTAAATTTTTTAAATAATTTATTAAAATGTTATTTTTATAAAATATCAATAGTGTCAATTTTGACACTATTCATAACTTTGACTAAAATTAAAATAAAAAAAGATATATAACATAAAAAACTATTTAATATACTCTTAACATGTCATATTCACCTATAAAATTTTTCTAGCACCTTAATTAGTTCAAATTATATTTCATTTAATATTACTAAAACCATTTATTTGATATTTATAGTAATAAAAACATTTATATGTCGCTATTGTGTCATAGTTATTTGTAATTATTTAATCTCTAAAAATTATAAATAAAATAATATTTTTAGCTAACTATTTTATATTTCCATATTCTAGTTACAATTGATTTTTTTCTCATTATTTATATATTAAAATTATTATACTTGTGAGAAATGAGAGTCACATTTTTTCACAATAATTGATTATAATAATATCCATGAAAAATTCATGGACAAGTGTCTATTAAATTATTTAATTTCTAATAATATATAATAAGGGTCCAATTATAAATCTAATAGAATTTTTACAGGTGTTAGGGTAATTTTATAATTTATTTTAACTCTTAAATACCTGATATACCCTTAACTGTTGTAATAAACTAATTTCTAAATCTAATTTTCATAGTGTCAAAAAATATTAAAAAAATGTTTAAAAAATATAGACCCACTGATTCCAAATATGTAACAGTCCAAGATTTCATAGTACATTATCTCTTCAAAGTAATTCAATAACTTGCGCTACACGCAACACCGAGTTCGAGCGCACCACGACTTACCAAACTAGTCATTCAAAAAGAAATTATGAATAGTATTAACTGAAATTTGAATGTTAGAATGTATATTATGTATTTCTGAGACATAATATAAGAACAAATTCATTTTTTTAGAGAAAAGATGTATTTTTTAAAAAATGAAATTTTATCGCCTTTTAATGGAGAAAGCTTTTTAAAACCAATATTTGACACTTTTATATATTTAATTTAATGAAATTAAATTATTTTTTAGAAGCGAGACATAGAAATTTAGTTTGGATAAATTTTTGGTACTTTTCTGATAACTTTTATATTTTGATGAATAGTGAAAAATACTAAATTTTAATTAAAAACAAATATTTTAATCGAAATAATTTATAGTGTTAAATTATGAATTTGAATGGTTTGTAAGTATAATTAGATTAGATTATTTTATTTAATATAATGTAGGTCGTCATAAGTAATTTCACATTTAAATTTGACATAAACACATGTCAATCCTTTGATAGTTTTTACTTTTTAAAAACCCGATTTTTGGTTTTGACAGTGGGAATTAATATTAAATAAATTAATGAAACTTCTATGTTTTTAATTTGGTAAAATAGAGTTCATTTTTTAACTCAAAATATCAAAATTATCTTAGGGTAAATTTTTGGTATTTTTAGGAAAACTTCCAATTTTAGATGAATAGTGAAAAACACTGCATTATTGTTTAAATTCATATTCTTATTTAAATAATTATTTATTTTATTTAAATTTATTTTAGGTCAAAATAGATACATAATACCTATATATTTTCAATGTAATTCATTAGATTCATTTTATAGTAAGATTAGATATATAATTTTTTTAAATTTTTTTATCGTCTTTTAGCCACCTTCTAGGAACATTTGCAAATTTGCATAAAACATAATTTTACCAATTATGTGAATTGAATTTAAAAAATACAAGAGACACGGTTGACATCATTAAGTAAAATGTGGTTCAATAATATGAAAATAATTTTTGGTGAATATTGACTTTTGACTTTTATTTACTATGGTTAAAAGTAAACATGGTAATTAAAGATAAAAATGATATTATAATTACCCAAACACATGTCCTAATTCTATTGGATAAGTGTATTTCGACCAAAAAAAGCCTTAGGAATAAAATATGATCGTTTTGGTCCTCTTGGATTAGATTTGGACATTTATTATTATTTTATTTAAAGAAGAGTTAAATGTGTTAAATTCAAGTTTTAATAACTAAACTATTCTTAATATAGAGTTATACTTAAGATAAATTCTACTATAAATATTCATTAGAAATCTAAAAATATTTCTTACATAATGGTATTTTATTTATAATTTTTAGAGATTAAATAATTAAATTTATTTATGACACAATGATGATGCAGTAATTACTTTATCAACGAATGATTAAAATAATTGATATTATAAAATATACAAATAAATGTAAATTGATGATTTTTATGCCATAAAAGAATTTTCTAGGTTAATATTACATTTTAGGGTTGATTAAATATTTTTTTTGAAGTGATAAAGTATTTATGACTTAAAAAAACCAAAATACCAAATAGTGTCAAAATTGACATAAATGAGTTTTTAAAACAAATATTATATTATTAATTGATATAATGTTAATAAAAATATAATTTTTGGCCAAAGGAATTATATAAGGTTAGGTTTATCAATAATTAACCACATGGGTTTCTATTGTCGTTTCATAGTAAGTTTATTAACCATTTATTATAATAATATAAGAGGACATGGTAAAAGTAAAAATATTTAAATAAGAGTTAAATCTAAAATATAGGGTTAATATAGTGACCTAAAATTTCGAAAACCTATTGGTTAAGATTATTTAGACCCATACACACCTTAACTTTGAGATAAATCAATTTGGAGCCATTAGAAACCAAAAATTATTTTATAATAAAATAATATTTTAAACTTTTCCTAAAGTGACCCTCACATTTCTTATAAAAGAGTACTTCCCCTTATCTCAAAATCACCCCTCCAAAGCCATTTGGCTCAGCCAACCCCTACTCCAAGCTCCTCCAAACTTTCCTCACATCAAACTAGATGCCTTTCCTTGAGCATAAATCCAACCTACGGAGCCCTTTTGTTCAAATCAAAAGGAAACACCCAAAGAAGAGGTAATTATTTTATCACCTCTTTCAAAGTTCTTTTCTTCTTCCACTTTCTAGTTCTTTGTTATTTTCATAAAAAAATAATAACTCCTATAAATTATACATAATATAACGTTATTATAAATATGGTATAACCGTATTAATTATTCTATCCATCCTATGAATGATAATGTCACCATGTGTGCGTACGTACGACTTACCGTCTCCACGTCATGGTGTAATTTTTTATTCAATACTATGTTATTTGGATGAATATAATGACGAGTAATATGTATATAAATAATAAAAATAACATGCTAATGTCTCTATACAATTAATATACCATCCATTTCCACACCTTTTAATCATTAAAGAAATGATATTGTCACTCGTGTGTACGTACGACTTACCATCTCCACGACGCAATGAGATTCATTTACACGTTCCCCATTCATTGATGATTATAAAAATATATATTATTAATAAGTATGTAATATATGAAATAATAATTATAGTGGATATATATATATATATATTTACGTACTAACATATATCTTATTCACTTTCTTCCGTTCAATACGATATGAAAACGGAAACAACCTTTATGCATACGTATGACCTACCGTCTCCACAAACAGTGTTTTCTATTTCATATATCTAAATATTATACATATTTATATTTTAAATATATATTATATATAAATCATTTTTTATATTCTGGAAGTATTTAAATCATGATCTAAGTGATACAATCAAGAATAAAAAGTTAAAACACGTATGATAAAGAAAGCGATTATTACCTGAAATGTCAATTTAACATGAAAATAATTATTAAATGGGTATTATAAAGTCATAAATGAATCATGTATGATATAATAAATATGAATATGGTTCTGGTATAATTTAAAAACATACTATGGTTATTATATTGGAGGTTAAACGTACCCTCAACCAAAGAAAAGTGCAAAGTAAGGGTTAATTCCTCAATCTCATTATTATTCAAGATTTTTTATGTGTAATTATTTTCTGGGACATATTTATTATCCATGTACATGTTTCATTAAAGAAATTTCAAAATGATTCTTTTAATGTACTATTTAATGAAAACATCATTTTAAATCTTTTAAATATTTATTCTTCAAAATCATTTTCATTAATGTACATGTTTTCAAAATGGTTTTAAGGATTTATTTATATGGACATGATTGTTTTAAAATGTTAATTCCTTTAAAAAGTTTCAAATTTGTATGGGACACCTTGATTCAAAAATCTCTTTTAAATGACTTCCTTTATAAATGTGTGACTTTTTAATGATTTCACAAAAAATGGATATTTCTCTCAAAAAGGTTTACTGGTCATTTTCAACCATGTCAACATTCTTTACTGGATATTATTCTTGATTAAGGTTTATTTATTATAATTCATTATTCTATATTGTATCGAATGAGTTATTATATGTTTGACTGTGGATGTGCTATTTTTATACCCTTCATGGTTTATGGTTGATGTGTTAACATTTTGTATGTTAGTTTTAATACAAATGTTTATGTTATGTTTCAATATTTTCATATGAGGAATAAAGTAGACTTAGTAAGTGATGGGTGGGGCCCTCTATAGCCCCTCGATGCATTGGTAGGTATCATGAGACAAATTAGTGTCTTGGCACCAGTCCATGAAAAAAATTTATTTGTAGTCTTGGCATGAGGCCTTGACTATGTGGTAATGATGTTTGGCGTTAGACATTCCCTCATTATGAAATTAATTATTACATGTGGTTATTTGACTAGCAGAATATAAATTTGCATGTTTATATGGTAATGTTTGATTTATTTTCTCTATATTATGTTCATGTTTATGTTTAAAAGGTTGTTGTTTTTATTACACATCTTGCCTGAAAGGTTTATAGATTCCACTAAATTATTTACCCTTACTGAGCATTTGAGCTCATGCCTTTCTTATGTTTTGGTTTCCCAAGATTCCAAAAAGTGTGTTGTGTTTGATATGCAGGGTTAATGTAAGGGAATAATGGCATTATCAATGGATTATTTAGGTTGAATTTTATGTTTTAATGTGTAAGGCAACGTTCATGTTTGTAATCTATTTTCCAAGATTGCTAAACTAATCAGTCTTTCAGGACTTGATTCCTTTTAATCATGCCAATGTATAAAAATAATGCACCAGATTTGAGGTTCTAGGTTTGGGGTGTTACATTTGGAATTAGAAGAAGTTTAGAAACAACCATGGAGATAGATTTAAATAAACTCAGATTTTGGAAAATTACCCTAAGATAGACATTGAAGATAATATATTAAAACATCCTAGAATTATTGTAATGTAGAGATTTTTTGTATTTTCCAAGAAATACATCCTTGTCTAGATATGAGTAGGTAGAGGCAGTTCTGGCACATATGTACCTAGTAGTGAAAACTCCGACAAGGAGTTTCAGGCTTGACTCTGGGTATCCCGGTACATGACAACGGGCCTTGCTGCACCCTTGGTTATGAAACTCCCCAGGGATATGCTTAGGATAATTCACATTTTCTTTAAAAACCATTATGAATGATTTAAGAGTAAATACATTATCAATGAAAACATTTTTATGATTATAAATTATATGCATACACATTTCAATTTACGTTAGGTATTTTACAAGTTTGAAATTATGCATTGCGATTCATAAATTAACTTAGTGTATTACATTATTCAGAAATGGTGCCCAATAGAAGGAATGAGAACTCCAACAATAAGCATGATCCAAAGAGTAAGAAGGATCGTATCTTTCATGGTATTATGACAACATTTAGAAGGAAAATATTCTCCCATGTATTCTCATCATATGAGGAAACAATATCATGTGTTAATAAGATATGTATATAATTCTATGAGTCCTATGGATTTGAAGAGATTCCAAAGAAGAAAAGGATTATATAGAGAAAGACGGATAAAGGGAATACGGGAAAGAAGTATTTTTCTATATGTGATAAATGTTGAAAGAATCACCTTGGTAAATTCTTGAAAGAAATGGGAGTTTATTATAAGCGTGGTGAAAAAGGATACCAAGTACATGATTTCAAGGGTAAGAAAAAGGTTTCAAATGTAAAATGCTTCATTTGTAAGGAGTTGGAACACTATGCGAATCAATGTCCAAATCATCAGAGTATGCCCCAAGTGAGGCTATTAGATAATAATAAAGTTATTGTACTACCATAGATGAAGAGGATTGACTAGTGTTATTATATTGTTATTAAAGAATTATTTCATTTGAGTGTTGTATTAATGATGTACTAGTTATATGAATTATGGAAATAAATAATGACTGTACTACAAAACTATTTCATTCAGGATTTGAGATTATATGGTTCTAAGAAAAGTGACTCAATAGCAAGTTAAATTTTTGGAAAATACATGGTTAAAGGAAAGATAAACCTTAATATGGTTCTGTTACTGAGGTAGTGATTTTGGAATAAGATATGATTGATTTGGATAAATTATATTCTATATTCTTGAATACATTGAAACTAATTAATTATTTGTGTATTCCATTATTATTGGAGTTTACAATATTTTTGGATATAAAGAGTATATATAGTATTCTATAAGGAATGAGGGAGCATGAATATAATCAATAAGGTTTTATAATTCAGGGTGTTACTGTGTTTTAAAAGAATACATGATGAAGCTATTCACATGTTATTACGTGGGAAAAAATCTTCATTGTGTTTACCTTCAATATAATTTTTTGGACTGTGAGTTTGGACAGAATTATTTTGGATAAGTCAAAAGGTTGTAATGGATTAAGTTTGATATTAAATACTATTGTTATGATTAAATCATTTCTTAATATTATTTTTGGATTTTTATAAAAAGGACAACCTGGAGGTTGGGCGACAAACCATCACGTCTTGAAAGGCCACGAGACTTGATCCCACAACTGAAAAGAGAAAATGGTGCATCACCCACCACTAGACTACATGATGTCCTGGTTTGTATAATGTAGTTTTTTTTAAATATTCTGAAAAATGAATTATAAATTCATTATTTTTGGAACCCTATAAGATTAGTATAAATAGAATATTTTTGAATTCTATTGTCTTTTGGAGTGAAAGATGAGTTTGTAGTAGAAATTTGTTGAAGGATGAAAATATAATTATCAAGTATATTTTCTTTTTCCTCTTATTATATGAATAAAGTAGTTTTTAAACTTTAGGGAAGGTATCTTAAAACCAAAAATGTGTTATCCTAATGCCATTTGTTTTGTTGAAGCGATGATATTTTAAATCATCATAGATTGATGGCTTTGAGGCCTTCAATTTTATACTTGTTTGTGATTTATTACCTCAATCACTCCCTATAAATATTTAAATTTTCTTCCAATTATGTGTCTATAATTTCCATCAATGTTCTCTTAATCGAGATCATAATTCGGTGGTGACTTTTTCATTTCCCTTTCCCTCTAATTAAGAATAATTTTATTAACCCAATTTTTGATGTGGGTCTTCCACAAAAGTATTTTTCACTTTTTAACCTTTTATTTTAGAATAATAATTTCAAATTCTAAGGACACAATTTATTGAAGGTGGGGAGAATGTAAAACCCCAAGATTTTATATTACATTATCTCTTCAAAGTAATTTAATAACTTGCGCTACACGCAACTCTGAGTTTGAACACACCACGAATTACCAAACTAGTCATTCAAAAAGTGTTTATGAATAATATTAAATGAATTTTGAATTTTATAATCCATATTTTGTGTTTATTAGATATAATATAAGAAAAAATTCATTTTTTTTCAAATAAAAGAAGAATTTTTCAAAAAAAATGCAATTTTACCACCTTTTAACGATGAACCCTTTTTAAAACCATTATTTACCACTTTTATATATTTAATTTTATGAAATTAATTTATTATTTAGAATCAGGATATACAAATTTAGTTTGGATAAATTTTTGGTACTTTCTTGATTACTTTCATAATTTGATGAATAATGAAAAATACTAAATTTTAATAGAAAACAACTTTTTAATCAAAATAATTTATAGTGTTAAATTATGCATTTGAATGGTCTGTAATTATAATTATATTATATTTTTACCATTTAATACAATTTATGTCATTATAAGTAATTTCACATTTAAATTTGACATAAACACATGTCGATCTTTTGATAGTTTTTACTTTTTAAAAACCCACATTTTGGTTTCAACAACAAGAATTAATTTTAAATTAATTAATGAAACTTATATATTTTGAATTTGGTAAAATTGAGTTCATTTTTGAATTTGAAATATCAAAATTAGCTTAGGGTGAAGTTTTGGTATTTTTCTGAAAACATTCAATTTTTGATCAATAGTGAAAAACACCGCGTTATTGTTTAAAACCGGATTTTTATTTAATTAATAAGTTATTTTATTTAAATTTATTTTAGTTCAAAATAGATAAATAAAACCTATATATTTTCAATGTAATTAATTGGAGTCATTTTATAATAAGATTAAATATATAAAATTTTATTTATTTTTTTAACGTCTTTTACCCACCTTCTAGGCACATTTTCAAATTTGCATAAAATTTAATTTTACCGTTTATGTGAATTGAATTTCAAAAATCTGAGAGACACAGTTGAAATCATGAAGTAAAATGTGGTTTAATAAGATGAAAATATTTTTTGGTGAATAATAACTTTTGACTTTTATTTACCACGATTAAAAGTAAATAGGGCAATTAAAGGTAAAAATAATATTATAATTATCAAAAAATTTGTCCTAATTCTATTGGATAAGTGTATTTCGACCAAAACCAACCTTATGAATAAAATGTGGTCCTTTTGGTTCACTTGGATTAGAATTTATTATTACTTTATTTTAAGAAGAGTTAAAAGTGTTAAATTCAAAGTTTAATAACTAAACCATTCTTGATATAGGGTTATATATAAGATAAATTCAAATATAAATATTAATTATAAATCTAAAAATATTTCATACATAATTTTATTTTATTTATAATTTTTTATAAATTGAATAATTAAATTTATTTATGACACAATGATGATGCGGTAATTACATTATCAATGAAAGATTAAAATAATTAATATTATAAATATAAAAATAAATGTAAATTGAAGATTTTTATTCCATAAAAGAATTTATTAGGTTAATATGACATTTTAGGGTTGATTAAATAATTTTTTTGAAGTGATAAAGTTGTTACGACTTTAACAAAAACCAAAATACCAAATAGTGTCAAAATTGACATAGATGAGTTTTTAAAACAAATATTATATTATTAATTAATATAATATTCCTAAAAATATAATTTTAGGTCAAAGAACTTATATAAGTTTAGATATATCAATAATTAACCACTTGGGGTTCTCTAGTATTTTTATAGTAAGTTTGTTAACAATTTATTATAATAATACAAGAGGACATGGTAAAAGATAAACTGTTTAACTAAGAGTTAAATCTAAAATATAGGGCTAATATGGTGACCTAAACTTTTCTAAACCCTATTGGTTGAGAGTATTTCGACCCATACCCACCTTATATCAAGATTAATCAGTTTGGATCCATTGGAAATGAAAATTATTTTATAATAAAATAATATTTCAAACTTTTCCTAAAGTGACCATCACCTCTCTTATAAAGGGGTACTTCCCCTTCTCTAAAAATCACACATCCAAATCCATTTGGCTCGGCCAACCCATACCCAAATCTCCTCCCGACTTATCTCACCTCAACCTAGAGGCCTTTATTTGATAAGAGATTAAACCTAAGGAGCCCTTTTTTTCAAATCAAAAGGAAACACCCGAAGAAGAGGTAATTATTTGATCATCTATTTCAAAGTTCTTCTCTTCTTCCACTTTATATTTCTTTGTTATTTCCATTACAAAATAATAAATCCCGTACCTTCTACATACTTTGATGTTATTATAAATATGTTACAACCATATTCATTATTTTATCCATTTTATGAATGATAATGTCACCTTGCATGCGTACGTACGACTTATCGTATCCATGCCATGGTGTAATTTTTTATTCAACACAATATTATTTGGATGGATATAATTATGAGTAATATTAAATAAATAATGAAAATAATATTCTAATGTCTCTGTATAATTAATATACCATCCAATTCCACACCTTTTAATCATTATGAAAATGATATTGTCGCTCGTGTGTACGTACGACTTACTGTCTCCACAACGCGATAAGATTCATTTCCACGTTCCCCATTCAATGATGATTATAAAAATATATATTATTAATAAGTATGTAATATGTGAAAAAATAATTCTACTGGAGATATATATATTTATATATATTTATGTACTTACATATATCTTATTCACTTACTTCAGTTCAATACGATATGAAAACGGAAACAACGTTTATGTATACGTATGACTTACCATCTCCATAAATGGTGTTTTACAATTCATATATCTATATATTATACATATTTATATTTTAAATATATATTATATATAAATTATGTTTTATATTCTGGGATTATTTAAATCATGATCTAAGTAATACAATCAAGAATAACAAGTTAAAACACGTACGATAAAGGAAGCGATTATTACCCAAAATGTTAATTTAACATGGAAATCATTATTAAATGGGTATTATAAAGTCATATGTGAATCATGTATAATATTATAAATATGAATATTGTTCTGGTATAATTTAATAACATACTATGGTCATTATACTTGAGGTTAAACGTACCCTCGACCAAAGGAAAGTGCAAGGTAAGGGTTAATTCCTCAATCTCATTATTATCTGAGATTGTTTATGTGTAAGTATATTTTTGGGATGTATTTATTATCTATGTAATTTTTTTATAAAATTCATTTAAAAATTGATCTTTTAAGGTACTCTTTAACTAAAACATCATTTTAAATAATTTAAATATTTATTTTTCTAAATCTTTCTCTTTAATTTCCATGTTTTCAAAATGGTTTTAAGGATTTATTTATATGGGAATTATTGTTTTAAAATGTTAATTCAATTAAAAAGTTTCAAATTGGTATGGGATACTTTGATTCAAAAATACCTTTTAAATTACTTCCTTTATAAATGTGTGACTTTTAAATGATTTCACAAAAAAGGATATTTCTCTCAAAAAAATTTACTGAACATTTTCAATTATATTAACATTATTTACTTGATATTATTCTTTGTTAAGGTTGATTTATTATAATACAATCTTCCATATTGAATCGAATAATTGATGATATGTTTGACTGTGGATGTGCTATTTTTATACCCTTCATGGTTTATGGTTGATGTATTGACACTTCGTATGCTAGTTTTAATAAGAATGTTTATGTTATGTTTCAAAATTTTCATATGAGGAATGCAGTAGAATTAGTAAGTGACGGGTGGGGCCCACTATATCTCCTCAATGCATCAGTAGGTCTCATGAGACAAATTAGTATCTTGGCACAAGGCCTTGAAAAAAAAATTATTTGTAGTCTTGGAATGAGACCTTGACTATGTGGTAATGATATCCAATGTTAGACATTCCATCATTATGAAATTAATTATTACATGTGATTATCTGACTAGTAGAATATCCATGTGCATGTTTATATTGTAATGTTTTATTTATTTGCTCCATATTATGTTCAATTTTATTTTAAAAATGCTGTTTTTTTATTACACATCTTGCCTTACAAGTTTATAGCTTCCACTAAATTATTTACCCTTACTGAGCATCTGAGATCACCCCTTTCTTAGGTTTTATTTTCCCATGATTCCAAGAAGTTTATTATTTTTGATATGCAGGGTTAAGATAGAGGAATAATGGAATTATAAATGGATTATTTATCTTGCATTTTATGTTTGAATGTGTAATGTAATGTTCATTTATGTAATCTATTTTCTGAGGCTGCTAAACTGATCAGTCCTTCAGGACATGATTCCTTATAATCATGCCAAATTATTAAAATAATGCACCATCTCTGGGCTTCTGGGGTTGGGGTGTTACAAAATATAGAATCCATTTTTAAAAATTCAAAATAAAAAATTTTCATTAATTAAATTATAATTAATCTCATTGATGGAATTAGAAAAAGGGTTTTAAAAGTAAAAACCATAAAAAAATTGATATCAGTTTATATAAAATTTTAATTTGAAAATAATTACAATGACCGAAATTAGATTAAATGATAAAAATATAACCCAATTATACTTTAAAAAATCAAAGGAATAATATAACATGATAATTATTTTGATAAAAAAGTTGTTTTCAACTAAAATTAAGTATTTTTAACTACATTTCAAAAAATGATACTTATATGAAAAATACCAAAAAATTTAATCAAAGTAAACATTTATATTATGATTTAAAATAAAATTTTTATTTTTTCAAGTTTAATATGTAAAATTTTGAAATATTGGATTTAAAATGGGTTCACAATTAAGAGGGTATAAAATTACTTTTAGAAAAAATATCATTTAATGTGTAAAATTTGAAAAAATTTTATCTTATGACTATAAAATGATTAAGATGGATTTAAAAACATTTGAATAATTATATAGTATATAAATTTCATAATTTGGTTAATATTATTCATAACAACTTTTAAACAACTAGTTTGATAGGTTATGGTGTGTTTGAGCTTGGTGTTGTGTGCAACCCAATCTATTAAATTATTTAAAAAGAACTATATTATTGTTTCTTGGGGTGTTAAATTATTCCCTCCATAAAATATTTTCATCCAAATAAATATCTATAATATCACTTCATAAAAATATTTTAGTGGTTCTTCATCACATGTTCCTTAGTATCTCACGTCACATCTTCAATTTTATGGTTTCTACTTAGAACGTTTACCATACAAGTAGTCTGATTTCTCAACACTTGTTCTCTAGTATCAAGAATCTTGATATCCAGTTCCCAATAAGATAGATAAGTTTCTAGTTCTATTTATTCATAGGTGAGTACTTTTTATGGGTCGTGAATGTATTCCCTTAATAATGATATGTGAAACACATCATGAACTTTGGAGACGCTTGGCAGTATTTCCAAATGATAAGTTACAACTCCCATTCATTCCAGAATTTCAAAAGGACCAACGTACCTAGGATATTATTTACCCTTATTACCAAATCTTATAACACCCTTCCATATATACAACTTCAATAAAACATGATCTCCCACTATAAATTCCAAATCCTTCCTTTGGTTATCGATATAGATCAATTTTTTACATTGAGATATTTTGATATTGGTTTGAATAATATTCACCTTTTACGTTGTTTCCTCAACATGTTTTGAGTTGATGAAATTTTTTAACCAAAATAATCCCAAGAAGTTGGTGTAAGAGATATCATTTTATATAATTCTTCATATGGTGCAATTTTAATACCTAAATGGAAGATGTTATTATTTTAAAATTCCATAATAGGTAAATATTTATACTACAAGCCTTGAAATTCTGGTGAATAAGATCTCAACATTTCTTGTAATGTTTTAATAGACCTTTTTGACTATCTGTTAGTTTGAGGGTGATAGTAGGTGCTAAAATGAAGCAAAGTATCTAGGGCCTTCTGAATAATTTTCCGTAATTTTTATGCAAAATAAGGATTACAGTCAGAAACAATCGATAGGGGTACACTTTGAAATATTACAACCTCATTAATGTAAAGTATTACCAAATGATCTAGTGGTAAATATTCTCTTATAGTAAGTAAATGTGCTAATTTGGTGATATGATAAAATATATCCCATATTGAATCATTTTATATTTAATTCTTTTGTATCACCATGAAAAATTCGATTGTAATAGAATCCCATTTACACACATGTATTAGAAGAGGTTGCATGAATCTTCTAGGATGTTGTCTTCTAGCCATTACCTATTGAAAAACCAAAAATCATGACTTATAATCACTAATATCCCTCTTCAAATTGTCCCACCCATAATGTCATTTCAAATCTCTATACATCATAATGATTCCAAGGTGTAAATAAATTGGAGCTCTGTGAATTATCCAATAATTCTCTTTTTAGCTCATACATAGAGGGAACAGAAAGCCTCTTCCCAAATTTCAAAATATTATGCTCATATACAAAGTTATTCAATCTCCCATCATTCACATCATTAATTTTCTTTTGAATATCTTCATAATCACACTAATATATTTTGATCTTCTCCAGCAAATATGGTTTAGAATCCATTTGAAAAAGCCGTGATGTTTCAACTTCCATGATAATTTTCATATCTATTTTTACTAGATCCATGAACATACAATCCCTTTAAACTCTCATATTGTTCATAACTTTACTATCCTTCCTACTAAAATAATCAAAAACCTTATTTTCCTCACAAGGGTGGTAATTTATTGTATAATCATAATCCTTTAGTAGCTTAATCCATCACCTTTGACTCATGTTGAGTTATTTTTATGAGAAAATATATTTCAAATTTTGTGATTAGTATATATCTGATATGTTTTATTGTAGAGATAGTGACTCCATATGTTTAGAGAAAATATTATAGTATATAACTCAATATCAATATTTGGGTATTTATCTACATGAATTTTTAATTTTCATGTTAAATAAGTAATAACTCTATCATTCTGCATAAGAGAACAAAAAATCCTTTCCTTGGTGCATCATTATATATCATAAAACAATCATTTGTAGATAGAAAAGTTATTATTGGAGTATTGAATAATCTTCACTTTATTTATTCGAAAAATTATTTATATTATTTTGTATAAATTAATTTAATCATTTTACATGTGAGCTTGGTCAATGTGTTAGCAAATCAGAAAATTTTTGGATGAAACACCGATAGTAACCCACCAAACCAATAAAACTATGTACCTCGATTATAGTCATCATTTATTGCCATTCATGGATTTCATTTTTCTTTACATGATCAATATATATTCCATCTTTTGAAATAATATGTTTATGAAAAGAAATTTACACACTTTATAAATTTTCCATATAGGTCATTTATTATAAGAGTCATCAGAACATTTAGCAAGTGTTTATCATGGTGTTTGTAACTTTGGACTATACCAAGATATCATCAATAAATACTATGAAAAAATAATCAATATATTCCTTAAAAAATATGGTCATTAGATACATGAAGACATAGGGTGAAATAGTCAGTCTAAATGGAATTACTATAAACTCATAATGTCCATACCTGGTTTAGAATGTTGTCTTTGCAATATGATCTTTCTTTACACACAATTGATTATATACATAACAAAATTTAATATTTAAAAAAACTTAATCTCCATGATGTTGATAAAAAAATCATAAATAAAAGTCATAATATACATGTTCTTTATTATAATAGCATTGATTCCTCAATAGTCAATGCACAACATCATTGATCCATAATTCTTCTTAAAAAAATAATTGGAGATCCCCATGAAGAATTACTAGGGAGAGTAAATCACTTATTACTTAAGTACTCTAGTTTTTTCTTAGGCTCTACTAATTCCACTATGGCCATTCTATAAGGAGTCTTTGATATTGGTCTTGCATCAGGGATTAAGTCAATTGAAAACTCAACTTCCCACTCTAGAGGATGTGTAAGTAATTCCTCTAAAAAAAATCTATGTATTCTTGTAAAATAGGTACATACTCAATTGAAAGATAAGTAGGTTTTATCTCATCTTATTCCATAAAAATTTCATTTAGAAAATCTACATGTGTTAGATGTAGATAATAATAAAATTATGACATTTTTGATCTAAAGATAATGGATTCTACATATTCCTCAGAAATAGTAACATCATTCTTCTTACAATAAATTTTTGTGTCATATCTTGATAGCCAACCCATACTAAGTATTATACCAATTTCGACTATATATATGATGATAATGTTAGTAGATAAAAAACATTTATTTGTATAATAGGAACTTCCTAACAAATCTTTGTTGCAATGAGACTTCCCTTATGTGTTTTGACTGAAAATTCCCTTGTTAATGTGAATTTTAAATATCTAATTATTTTAGAAAACTAGAAAGATATAATAAAATGTCAGGATTTCAAATAAAATAAATCATTGTCTGAATTTGAGGAAATGATTAAAGTACTGACAACTAGCTCATTAGGAACTTTAACCTTAGTAGTTGTGATCACAAAATCATTTTCACTCTCCCTTGGCCATTTTATGGGAATGTTTCCTTGACGATTAGGAAAATCATTGGCCAAATGTCCCATCTCATTATAATTGTATAATTGAACATTAGTATCTTCATTATTTCACATGAAATTATGGGATTGGTGGTCTTTTATCCACACTTTTAAAAACTCCCATCCCTTTTAGGATACTAACAAGGTGTTTCTTACAACAATTTTTATAGGGTGGAAATTCAATATTTCCTTTCTTTTGATTTTTTCCTTTTCCAGAGTGTTTCGCAACATTCTTATTACATTACTTTACTTTAATGTCAAAATACATAGATAATTATTTTTCAATCTTGATAGCACATGAGACTATATCTTCGTATTGTGAGAAAGATTGTGAGACCAAATCCCATTAGTGGAATTGTTCTAACCCATCAAAGAATTGATTAATATTACTTATCCAGTTACATATATTGTCTTTAAAATGCCTTGATAACCATATGTAGTTATCTTCATACTTTGAAACATTCTCAACATTATTCTGCCTCAGACTCAAAAATTTCCTCTCTAAATCAGCTCAATGATCATGTGAAAAGTATTTTTTTGGGAATAGTTCATTAAATTCAATCCATTCCATATTTTCTACATCATTATATTTCTTAATTTTTTGAATTAATGACCACAATTTCTTACTATCTCCTAAGAGATGAAAATCTTCTATGAATTGTTTTTCTTTTACTACTCCCTCATGTAAGAAATATTTTCTCTAAAGAACATACCCGTTTCTCAGCTAAAAAATTATTTTTATTCCAATTTAATTTTTGATGTTTTTACCTAATAAAGTGGTATAACATTGATCCTACACATTGGGGATCAGGTTTCTCTATACGAGTAAGGTTATTGTTCGTAAATTGAGTCAATGTCTTTGTATAGTTATAAGTTGTTCAACACCAGTTGTTTCACCAGCTCCACTATCATTACCTTGCATAGGAGGGAAATTCCTATACAGATTACATGCATTGATACAATTTCCATTCATTCTACTAGGTTACACTTCTAAATAATTACACACACTAGATTTGGTTATAAATCATAATGCAAACTTCAATACTAGTAATAATATTATAAATATTAAAAGGTTATAAATATTTACATATATGGTATAAATTTTCCATAAATGGAACCATTATAATATTTTATAACTTAAAATTATCAATTTATTCTATTTAAATATTTTTATGATTTTTAAATACTTTAATAAAATGTTATTTTTATAAAATATCAATAGTGTCTATTTTGACAATATTCGTTACTTGGACATAAATTACAATCCAAAAAAATATAACTTCAAACCAGACCATCTAATATACTCATACCATTTCATATTAACCTAGAATATTCATGTATCACATTAATTAGTTCAAATTATATATATTTTAATATTTTTGAAACCATTTAATTGATATTTCTATTAATAAAATAATTTCTCTATCACTATTGTGTCATTATTAATAGTAATTACTTAATCTATAAAAATTATAAATAAATTAAAATAATGTAGGTAATTATTTTATTTTTTAAGATACTATTTACAATCATTGTTATCTCATAGTGACCTCTATATTAAAATTATTAAACTTATAAAAAAATGTGATTGTGACATTTTGTCACATTCATTGATTTTAATAATATCACTATCATACCCATGGAAAAGTGTCCATTAAATGTTTCTATTTCTAAACTTATATCATAATTGAAGAATTTAACCATCAAATATTATTTTGAAATGTATTAGAGTAAATTTATTATTTATTTTTACGCTTAATTACATGATTTACCTTTAAAGGCGGTAATAAAAAAATTACAAAAGTTACTATTCATAATGTCAAAAAATAAAATTAGCCTATTTACATAATTTTTCCACATGATTCCAAATATGGAATCCATTTTTCAAAATTCAAAAAACATAAGTTGTACTTGTTAAATAAAAATTAATCTGGTTGATGGAACTAGAAAATGAGGGTTTAAAAGTGAAAAACATTAAAAGACGAACAAGTTTTTAGATCCAATTTTAAGGTGAAAAAATTTTAATGACCTAAATTAGATTAAATTATAAAAATATAATCTAATTATAATTTAAACCCAATAAAAATTATAATTTAATAATGTAAATTATTTTAATGAAAAAGTAGTTTTCAATTAATTTTTTCTATTTTTCACTATTCATAAAAACATGAAACTTATCAGAAAAAATACAAAAAAATTGATCCAAATTAAACATTGATATTTATCATTAAAATAATAAGATTATTTTGATAAATTTAATATATAAAAGTGTAAAAATTGGATTGAAAAAGGGTTCTCCATTAAAAGGTGGTAAAATTACATTTAGAAAAAAATAGACTTTTAATATGTAAAATTGGATTAAGTCTTATATTATGTCTATAAAATCATTTGGATTGATTTAAAAAAATTTGATTAATTATATAGTAAATAAATTTTATTATTTCATTAATACTATTCACGAACACTTTTTAAACAACTAGTTTGGTTGGTCATGGTGCGTTTGAGATCAGTGTTCCATGCACCACAATCTATTGAACTATTTAAAAAGAATCATAATGTGGAAGATTGGGGTGTTACATATTATACATGGGATGAATAAACACTATAATTATTCTATGGAAATATGCCTCATCAAATGATACACCCTTTTTAGGACCAGATATGTGAATCAGGTGTGTGAAATGCGACTTTTTAAAAATGAATTACATATTTAACTATGTTAGTAAAAATGCTATCAAAATGTGGATGGAGGAATTATTACTAACTCATGGTATCTCTATCTTTGTTTTGTATTATATAATTATTATGTTATGTATAAAAAGGGAACATAAATAATCATATTTGATAACTGCATGTATATATTTCCTACCCCTTGTAATTGTTAATCAAGATATTTTTCTGACACCTGAATATTTAATGTGTGTTTGTAACGACCTAAGATTTTATGATATATATTTTTTCAATTAAAATTAATTTCTTTGGTAGCATTTTATACACAGAAACCACACTCTAAATGAAACATAATATAGATTATGGTTTTAACCTAGCTGTTAAAATGGGTAACTGAATAAGAAAATCAACCTATTGAAAATTTGGGAAATATATTGATAAAAAAATATTCTGTTCATTATTAATGTATTCAAAAATAATTTTTTATTTAAAATTATTTTTATTAATTACTTTTAAAAAAATGAATAAAATTTTCTAAATTTTGAAATTTTTTATGAAAAAACTAAATTCATTTCTGAAATAAGCATGTCAAAGTTGTTTTAGATTGAATTTTTGAGAGTTTTATATCAAGGTGTATTTTCTAATGAATAGTTCAAACTGATGATTTATTTTCAAAAATTGTGATTTCATTTTCAGAGTTAAGAATTTTTGTAGAATATAAATTAAAATTAAAATTATTTCATTTATATAAAAAATAATTTAATTATAATTATTATAATTTATTTTATGTTTGGATTTGGTATTAAAATATTTCAAACATCAGAAATTTTGTTTACCATAAAACCATTTTTATACCATATTATGGGTTAATTTTAATATTAAATTCTTATAATAATATAAATTTAATATTGAAAAATTAGTTCAATATCAGGAAATATGTGGTAAAAAATTATTAAATTGTCCCCTCTTATTTTTGATCTATAACAATAGAAAATATTTTAAATTTATGTTACCATAGTAAAATTAAAATGTGTTAATAAGCGGTAAAAAATGTTATAAGGATTATAATTCAACTAATAGAATACCATTATTTCACACCATAATCATATATAAATTTATAATATTACATTTTATTTAAATTTAATTTTTATTAGGATCAATATACTAGTTATGTAAAAGATAAAGTTAACAATTTTAATTTCTTACTTTTAATATTTATAATACTTTGAGATAGGGATAAAAACATATATGTTTAATTATAAATGGTTAATTTAATTTTAATTTATTTTTTATCTTTTTAATTTATTTTTATTTTTTTAGTTAAATAATAACCTCAAATGCATACTCAACACAGATAGAGTGCTTGTTCTAGTAGTTGAAAATTATGGTAAATTATATTAACTACTCGAAATGTATTAAATTTTAGTGTGTGAAAGTGTCCCAAAAATATTTATAGATAAATATTAAATGTTTACGATGTTTTAATGTTTTATATTTTAATTCCATTGATTAAATGTTTTGTTCTATGTAATGTTAACTGAATAGTTTCCAAAATCAAAATAATGATTTTTTATAATAAATATTTTTTTACTAAATTGTATTAAATTACTAAAAACACCCTTTTTGGAAAAGTTAATTAGATATGGTTCAAAATATCAAAAAAAAAAATCTTTTATGAGTCACTTGAACTTTTATAATAACATTAATTAACCCTAATGATTAATACACCTTTATATTAGGGTAATCTTTAAAAGGGTTAACATGAATTAAAACTATGATATTTTGGTAAAAACATAACTAACCCATATCTATTTTTTTTGTAGTAGAGGATTTTAATTCATATTCATATTATGACTGAAAAATATCAATTTAGTTACATTTAATAATTTAAATATATTTTTATTTATTTAATAATTTATGTAATTCAATTGGTTCCCCTCCCCTGACTTATAAAAGGCACCACCAGTACTTCACTATTCTCATTTTTTAAGACTTTGATAATGGACCATTATTATCCTAATATCATTCTATCATATATTACCACACATTAAATCTTATTTTATTTCTAAATACCAATACTTTAAAGGATTAATATTTCGTTATAAAATATTTTTCTCATCGAAGTGGAATTACTATTAACCAATCATTTTCAATTTTATTTATACCTTTACCTCCCATAAATCAATAAATTCATTCTAAATTAAAAAACATCATATGTTAAATACATTTAATTTTTATTAATATGAAGTAAAAACCAGTATCCTTCATATGGGAAGAAAAAACATCACTCGTATGTACATAAGTCTTATTATCTCCATAGAACAGTGTAATTATTTTTTCTTCACCATATTACATGTTTTTTAAATAAATATTTATTTCATAATTGATATAATAATTATTATAAAAAGGTGATTTAATTTTTACCTTTCTTTATTTCCATTTTTATCAATTGAAGATACTATTTATTTGTATGTTCAACCTACTATCTCAGTGAAGAAATAAATTATTTCTTCTATATCTACCTTTTATGAATAAATATCTGTATATATATAACAAATATATATTATAATTATTTAATTTCTATAACTAAGATGATTATTTATCCATTATCATTGTATAATTATTGTAACTACATGTCCAAAAAATCCATGAAAAACAATAGTTGACACCATGAAATGAGGATTCTAAAAATAAATTATTAAACAATTCACATTCAATTGTCATAAGGGAATAATATATTATATTAAAAGTATTTAAACATGTTATTATATGTTTAAAATAATTTTAATTTATCATAAATTATTTTAGACATATTTCAATGAAAGATGAACCTGAGGTAAGGGGTCTTACTCTCTTATTTATTTCTATGATACACATATCATATTCACCACTTTTATGTTTTATGTGGTGTATATAATTCCCATGAATATATTTTATGATGATTCCCATGAAAATAATTGGTATATAAAAATATTGTCATGACCCGTCCCCCGGGGCCCGTATCGTGACTACCCCAAGGCCGCCTTCCATAGGGCAGGGGCTGGCGACTAGCACCAAAGGTGTAAATCCCTAAACTGGGAAGGAAACGCCTTTATAAATACAAACAAACACAATAGAGCACACAAATAGAAGAAAAAAACTATGTAAAACTGTATAAAAAAGAGTGCTGAAAAGTAAAAGGGGCTAGAAATACAATCCCAACTGTAAAGTACAAGTACAACTGGAAAGGGACAAAATAGCTGAAAGGTGAAAGTAGCTCCTAGATCGTCTTCCAGGAAATCCTACCTGAAGGGTAGGTACAGTTAGAATCCATAGCGCTCCACATCCGTCCGTCTTCTCTGTGTACCGATTCATCGTAGGCTCCACCTCTAGGTACCGTTCAGTCCTGGTGCTCTCAGCCACCGTCAGCGTTGTCCGTCGTTTGAATCCAACACAACGAGGTGCGGGCATAGCCCGTGTAGGGATGAGTATAACGACACTTAGTAGGGACCTTGATACCCTCATGGTCTCACAAAATCTAACAAGGATAAAACACAAAGTATGATTTCAATGAATAACCTTACTTAGGTATATGACCATACATATACCTAAGTTATCAAGTAAACCATCTCAATCATGAGTAAAACACAAAGTCTCTGACTCAGCTCAAACTAGGATTTTTATTATAGGGGTAGTATCAAGAAACATCCCCAGTAACACTATCAAAAACTAGGCTGATGGTGTACTCCTCCTCTATTAAGTACAGTGGGTCTGCTGCATCACATAGAGGCCCATCCCACTATCCTTGGACTGCTAATTTACTCCTCCGGTCAACTACTATGGGTCTTCCACATCACATAGAGGCGCTCCCCACCATGGGTCTGCCGTGTCACACAGAGATGCTCCCCCTCGTAGCCTACTGAGGTACTCCTCCTGTCGAGTACCGTGGGCCTGCCACATCACACAAAGGCGCTCCCCACCGTGGGTCTACCGTGTCACATAGAGGCGCTCCCCACTGAGCTAGTTGAGTCACTTCGCGTCGAATCGGTTAGTAGTTGTCAGTTCTTAGCCATCTACTAGGTCTCTAAACTAAGCTCGATCATCTCCGGGAGGATCCACTCCACGATCTACTGGTCGATACTCAAACTGTCACAAAGTCCCATGTAGAAGTATCTCAAAGATCCTCCATGTCAAAGAGGTCTCAACGCAACTGATGGCACATCAATCAGACACCCAGTTGGTGAGTTATTAAACTTTTAGTCCCGGGAGCCCGGTTGGATTCGTGTACGAACCAACCTGACTGTAACTCAAAAATACCCTGAACTTCAGTGGGGTATACTCAAAGAGACCGTCATGCTCCAAGAATACAAGCGCCACAGATGGTTTTTCAAATAGTTTTCCGGTGCCAAAGTGAGTAATGGGTCAATAGAGGGCCCGAGTCTGGTCCGACCTGGTCGGACCGACTCGGCCCAACCCAGTCAGGGCCGACCCAGTCAAACTCGCTGGGTTTGACCCAACCCATTGGGTGGGTCAGGCCATTAATTTAGGCCCGATCCACTGGGCCTGGCCCATTAGACTGCGAGAGTGGTTCGGCCCAGGCTTAGGGCCAGTTCGGCTCGGAGCATCACGAGGGAGCAGCCCAGCGTGGCTTGGTGCGGCTCGGCCTGGTGGGTGTGACCGACCTGTTTTGTCCAGGGCACCGTGAGGGGGCCAGGCAGGCTGGGTGCATGCGGGTCGTGCAGAGGATGGCTCGGGGGCGGCCAGGTGCGGCCAAGAGGGAAGCCAGGCAGGTGGTCAGGCGGGCGTCCATGCAGCAGACAGGCGGCGGCCGGACGACGACCGGGCATCGGCCAAGCGGCAGCTGAGCGGCGACTGGTTTGAGATGATGCGCGACAAGGTGGGTTGTGGGTTCAATAGGGAGTGGGCCAGTGCGAAGTTCTGCTGGGGCACGCAGGTTTGGCCAGAGGCGGTGCAGAATGCCGCGGGGACGACGCAGTTCAGAGAGGCCACGCGTAGCATGACTTTTGTCATTGCTTCCTCCATTGCTTCTTGCCTCATCGCCAAGCTGAAGTTCAATAAAAAACAAGATCAGCAAAGGCGTCGGGCCATGTTGGTTTGGCCCACACCCTCCGCGTTTAGGGTGGTAACAATTGGTTCTCAAGAACGAAGCACAACATTCCACCCGCAAAATATTATCATCGCCATTCTTCATTTTTAAAAGAAATGAATAACATGGAACTTAAAAGAAACTAAACCCCTACCTTTGTTTCGTCGTTCATCATTCATCGACAGAGTCGTGGAAGAAAGATGGAAGAGACTGTCATTCGCCGCGTCTTCCACACACATCCAATCCGAGATCGTTCTTCGGTTCATTGACAACAATGAGGGAAGATTCTCAATGTCAGTAGGTGTCTAGGGAAGAAAGTCGAAGAATAATCGTCACTGACGTTCTTCGTGTTCATCACTGGGAGGGGTGTTCTTCATTGGAGAGGATAAGTTTCTCCAAGTTCTATTCCTCTCCCAAGTTTCCACCAAAATTAAAGTGCCCAAAATATTAGTTTGTCTATTATTTAATTCGTTGACACAAAATTCAAAAAGGTGAGTTAAATGAAAAGGCTCTCCAATTTAATTCATTAGGTTGGCACATTAATTGGGGAGTTGGCACAAATTAAAAAACAAGGGGAGGTAGAGAGGCTCTCCCTCATTAATGAGGGAGAGTTTAGAGGTTATACTCTCTTACCATTAATAGGGGTTGGGTGTGTTGTACCCCTCTCTCTTGGATTTTAATGATCACAATCACTCTCATCGTGTTCTAACTTGTTTTCAAGTGTTGTGATGCTAGGAAAAAGGTTGCCCAAGAGTTGGCCCAAGAAGGCTGATAGTGGACTCTCTGAGTCCACCGGCCAACCGGTGGATTCCCACCGGCCAGCCGGTGGTCTCTGGCAGAAGCATTGCTTTCTGCCAGATCCACCGGTCAGCCGGTGTTAGCACACCGGCCAGCCGGTATAGGCACCGACCAACTGGTTCTTGCCCACCGGCCAGCTGGAGGACCCAGGCAGTAGGCTTTCCCACTGCCTGGTTCCACCGGCCAACCGGTTAATGACCACCGGCCAGCCGGTGGAACCCAGACAGAAAGCCTGCTCTCTCTGGACCACCGGCCAGCCGGGAGCTCAGCACCGGCCAGCCAGTGGACCACCAGCCAGCTGGTGAGACACCACCGGCCAGCCGGTGTGCCCAGTCAAACTAGCCGTTGGGCTTTGACCAGACTTGTACTTTTGACCCCCAACGGCTCCGGAAGCCCTCCAACGGCCATATTGAAGTGTTTATGGGTATTTCTCCTATAAATAAGAAACCATGGATGCCAGGAACACAACCGAATTATATTTTGATGTCTTGACGCTCTAACGACAAATCTCCAAGGCTTCTTGTGATCCATTGCCATCCTTGAAGCTTGAGCTCCCTCTCCATCAGCTGCTCTCACACTTTTGGCGCTCAAGGCTTCCGTGTGTTTGTATTATTTTATTTGTTTAGTTCTTCATTGGGTTTGGATTAAAACAAAACTCTCATTTCCATTCTTTCTTTCAATTGGGTTTCTTGCTACAACCATAATAAAAAATCAAGCTGTAGAAGGTGTTCTAGCCTACCTTAAAATGGCTAGTGGGTTTCTTGCTACAACCATAATAAAAAATCTTGTTGTATGAAGGTGTTCTAGCCTACCTTAAAACGGCTAGTGGGTTTCTTGCTACAACCATTAAAAAGAAAGCTGACGTATTAATCTCTCAACGGTTCTTGTTGGGAGCGGAGACGTAGGCTTGGGAATTAAGCCGAACTTCGTTATCAAATTGTGTCTTGCCTTTTTTATTTCCGCTGCATTGATAATTGTTTTAAATTGTTAATTATTTTTGAAAAGGCAATTCACCCCCCCTCTTTCCATCCTCTATGACCCAACATTTGGTATCAGAGGGTGCGTTTTTGTAATACCTTATCTGGTTACAAACTTAAGATCCTTAGTGATGGATAATTCCTCGCATTCTCCCGAAGGGTATTCTATGACTCGGGCTCCATTCTTTGATGGAACCGATTACACTTATTGGAAAACTCGCATGATTAATTTTCTTAGAAGCATTGGTTATCCTATCTATAGGATTTTAATGCAAGGCTATACTTTATCTAATAAGGATGAGTCCAAATGGAACCCCAAAGACATTGCCAATTTTGAGCTTGATGGCAAAGCCATGAATGCTCTTCAATGTGGGCTAGACCGTAATGAATTCAACCATGTTTCTACTTTCTCCTCTTCTTATGAAATTTGGAAACTTTTAGAAGTAACCCATGAGGGCACTAACAAAGTCAAAGACACTAGATTAGACATGTATCGCCAAGATTTTGAAAGTTTCACCATGCACCCACACGAATCAATTACTGAAATGTTTACTCGTTTTACTGACGTTTGCAATGGAAGAAAATATCTTGGTGAGGATGTTTCTACAGAAATGATGGTCAAGAAGATTCTTTGGGTCCTACCAAGCTCATGGGCACCAAAGGTGACCGCAATTCAAGAAGCAAAAGATGTCAAGAAAATGCCGGTTGAAGAGCTCATTGGATCACTCATGACCTACAAGGTCACCATGAAGAGGCAAGCCGATAAAGAAGGTAAAACCTTCAAGGTGAAAAAGAACATTGCTTTCAAAGAAAAGGAAGAAATCTCCTCCGCTGATAGCGAATCCGAGATTTCTCAACTAGCAAAAAAATGAGCAAATTCATGAAGAAAAAGAAGAACGTTCGAAGGGCACGAAAGGAAGAGCCCAAAGCGGAGAATGAAGTTACATGCTTTGAATGTGGAAAGAAAGGCCACATCAAACTGGAGTGCTCCATTTTTAAGAAAAGGGTAAAAGAAAAGAAAAACAAGAAGGCTTTCAAAGCATCCACATGGAGTGCAAGTGATGACTCCATGTCTTCAAGAGACTCAAGCGATGAAGGTGAACAATGCCTAATGGAATTTGATGAGGTATCTTCTTCCGACTCCTCTTCCTCATCTTCCTCTTTCAATAATGACATGTCCTATGAAGATCTCCAAAATGAGAGAGATCAATTAGAGGAAGGTTTTCATGAACTTACCTCTAAATTTATGGCTTTGAAAAAGAAAAATAAAATTCTCATTTCTAAAAAAGAACAACTTCTCAAAAATAATGAGGAACTTACCCTTAAGATCCAAGATATTCCAAATGTTGATTCTTTGAATTCAACCATTAAATATCTAAGGGAGTCTCTTGCCAAGTTCACCCAAGGTGAACAAAATTTGACCAAATTACTAGGTTCTCAGCGTTCGGCTAGAACAACACATGGACTTGGCTTTAACAAACAAGCCCCTTCTTCTAGAGCACCCACTACTTTTGTAAGGGGGAGCTCTCAATATAAATTTTGTAATTATTGTAAAAAGACCAGGCACATGATTTATGAATGTGATTGTAAAAATGAAAGGTATGGAAGCCCCAAAACCATTACCTACTCGGATGAGTATTTTAGATGGCAACCCTCTAGAAAAATATGGGTTCAAAAGTCTCTTTAACTAATCTTTACGGACCCAAACTTATATGGGTACCAAAATATATTCTCTCTTGATTTTGTAGGATAAACGCCAAATAAGTAAGACTTCGAAAGGCTCGTGGTATCTCAACAGCAGATGCTCGAGGCACATGTGTAGCGATCCCTCCGAGTTCAACTCCCTTGAAGAATTCGATGGAGGATACGTCACCTTCGGTGACAATTCAAAAATCAAGATCGTCGGAATAGTTACCATTGGATTTGGTAGCACCTCTTTAATTAAAGATGTTTTATTTGTTAAATGTTTAAAACATAATCTAATTATCATTAGTCAACTTTGTGATAGTGGTTTTTCGGTGAATTTTCAAAATGATTTATGCAATGTGTTTGATTTTCAAAACAAATTGATATTTTCTGCTTCCCGTTTTCAAAATGTTTACATTATTTATTTAAAGTCTTTAGCTAGACAAAATGTTAAATGTTTAAGTGCTCTTGACAATGAGTCTTGGCTTTGGCATAGAAGGTTGGGGCATTGTAGCTCTCATTCACTTCTAAAGCTTAATAAGAACAAGATCATCCGTGACCTTCCTAAACTTAAGTTTAAGAAAAATTTGATTTGTGAGCCATGTCAACTTGGAAAGCAACACAAGTCTTCTTTAAAATCTAAGAAGGAAGTGTCCACTTCAAAATCTCTTGAGCTCCTACATCTTGATCTTTTTGGTCCTACCCCTGTAGCAAGTCTAGGTGGAAAATCCTATACCTTTGTCCTAGTAGATGACTTTTCTCGTTTCACTTGGGTTTTCTTTTTAGCTCATAAAAATGATGCTTGTAGAACCTTTTTGAAATTCTATAGGAAAGTTGAAAACGAAAAAGGATATAAAATTATATCGCTCCGTAGTGACCATGGAGGTGAATTAGAGAACAAAGAATTCGATGAATTGTGTTCCTATCAAGGATACAATCACACCTTCTCTGCCCCTAGGACTCCACAATAAAATGGAGTGGTTGAAAGGAGAAACCGAACTCTCCAAGAAATTGCTCGAACCCTCCTTAGTGAATTCAACCTCCCTCAATTTTTCTGGGCTGAGGCAGTTAACACTGCTTGTTATACTACCAATAGAGTCCTTATAAGACCCCTTCTTAAGAAAACCCCCTATGAACTTTGGAAAGGCAAATTTCCCAAAGTTGGTTATTTTAAAGTGTTTGGTTGTAAATGCTTTATCCTTAACACAAAAGATAACCTAGGGAAATTTGATGTCAAATCCGATGAAGGTATTTTTCTTGGGTACTCCAACTCAAGCAAAGCCTATCGTGTCTTCAAAAAACGTTCAAAAACCATCGAAGAATCATCTCATGTCAAGTTTGATGAAAATCTTCCAAAACCCCATCCGGTCATTGAAGATATTGAAGATAAGCTTGATAAACTTGAATTAAATGATTCCTCTTCTCCTCTCAAGGATGATGATGATCATGAACCTTCTTCACCTTCTTTTCCTTCCACCTTGCCTAAGGTTTGGAAACCTTCTAAAGACCATCCTTTAGAAAATGTTATAGGTGATCTTCAAGCCGGTACTCAAACTAGAAGATCAATCCTCAACGAGGTTGAACATCAAGCCTTCATTTCTCACCTAGAGCCTCAAACCATTAATGATGCTGTTAATGATGAGAATTGGGTTCTTTCAATGCAAGATGAACTAAATCAATTCTCTAGAAATGATGTTTGGACTCTTGTTGAAAGACCCAATGATCATCCAATTATTGGCACTAAATGGGTTTTTAGGAACAAACTTGATGATCAAGGAAATATAACCCAGAACAAGGCTTGCCTAGTAGCTAAGGGCTATAATCAAGAAGAAGGAATTGATTATGGTGAAACCTTTGTGCCCGTTGCTAGATTTGAATCCATTAGGATCTTGTTGGCTTTCGCCGCCCACTTAAATTTCAAACTTTTTCAAATGGATGTTAAAAGCGCCTTTTTAAATGGTTTTATTTCAGAAAAAATCTTTGTTGAACAACCTCCCGGTTTTGAAGATCCAAAATTTCCAAATCATGTTTTTAAATTAACCAAGGCTCTATATGGCTTAAAGCAAGCCCCTCGGGCTTGGTATGAGCGGTTAACAAAATTCCTTTTAGAAAATGATTTTAAAATGGGTCAAGCTGATTGTACCCTCTTTTTAAAACACACTTCAAAAGATCTTTTAATCATCCAAATCTACGTCGATGATGTTATATTTGGTTCTACCAAAGAATCACTTTGTACTGATTTTTCAGATTTAATGAGAAAAGAATTTGAAATGAGCTTTATGGGGGAATTGAATTTTTTTCTCGGTTTTCAAATCTTTCAAAATTCAAAAGGTATTTTTCTAAGACAAGGAAAATACACAAACGAGCTCTTAAGTCGTTTTGGTATGGATCAAGTAAAGGAAATTAGTACCCCCATGAGTACTTTCTGTAAGCTTACGTTAGATGAAGTCGGGAAACCGGTTGACAACAAGCTTTATAGGAGTATGATCGGGAGTCTACTTTACCTAACTGCGACCCGTCCTGACATCATGTTCAGTGTTTGCCTTTGTGCTCGTTTTCAATCCAATCCCAAAGAATCTCATTTTAAATCAGTCAAAAGGATTTTTAGGTATTTAAGAGGATCCAAAAACATTGGTTTATTTTATCTTTCTAATACTTCTTTTGAACTTTCTTCATATTCAGATGCTGATTTTGGCGGATGTCAATTAGATCGAAAGAGTACTAGTGGAACCTGTCATTTACTAGGAAAGTCCCTTGTATCGTGGAGTAGCAAGAAGCAAAACTGTGTTGCTCTCTCTACTGCCGAGGCCGAGTACGTAGCCGCTGGGAATTGTTGTGCCCAAATTATTTGGATGCAACACACTCTCTTGGATTATAGCCTTTCCTATGATCATGTCCCTATTCGGTGTGACAACACTAGTGCCATTAGTATTTCTAAGAATCCAATACAACACTCTAGAACAAAGCATATAGATTTAAGGCATCATTTCCTTCGTGACCATTTTCAAAAAGGGGATATCACTTTGGACTTCATTTCTACTGATTTCCAATTAGCTGATATTTTTACCAAACCGCTCCCGGTTGAACGTTTTGATTTTATTAAGGGGGAGTTAGGAATGATTCGTCAATGAGCACTATTAAATATTTAACTCTTTTTATTTTAATTCTATTTTTTTGTTTATCTAATTTCTTCTCATTTTTTTCTTTTTCCCTCCTATTTTGATAATCCCAAAGGGGGAGAAATTTCTCTATTTACTAGTTTCATATTTCAATTGATTAAAGTGATTTTTTTTAAAGTTCAATTTTTTTTAAAACCGGTAAGTTATTGATTTTGTTCCTTTTAAAAACAAATGACCTATGGTTACAATTTCAAAATGACTCATTCTCTTTAGATTAAGATCATTTTCAATACATGGTACATCTCTTCAATTTTTTTTTGAAATGATCTCTAATATATTTTTATGTCCAAAATTGTTTATTTAAGTTTTCAATTGGCATATCCTTTTTAAGGATTTCTCCTTTGTGATTGTGATCATCAAAATAGGGGGGGATTGTTGTACCCCTCCCTCTTGGATTTTAATGATCACAATCACTCTCATCGTGTTCTAACTTGTTTTCAAGTGTTTTGATGCTAGGAAAAAGGTTGCCCAGGAGTTGGCCCAAGAAGGCTGATAGTGGACTCTCTGAGTCCACCGACCAACCGGTTCTTGCCCACCAGCCAGCCGGAGGACCCAGGCAGTAGGCTTGCCCACTGCCTGGTGCCACCGGCCAACCGGTGAATGACCACCGGCCAGCCGGTGGAACCCAGACAGAAAGCCTGCTCTGTCTGGACCACCGGCCAGCCGGGAGCTCAGCACCGGCCAGCCGGTGGACCACCGGCCAGCTGGTGAGACACCACCGGCCAGCCGGTGTGCCCAGTCAAACTAGCTGTTGAGCTTTGACCAGACTTGTACTTTTGACCCCCAACGGCTCCGGAATCCCTCCAACGGCCATATTGAAGTGTTTATGGGTATTTCTCCTATAAATAAGAAACCATGGATGACGGGAACACAACCGAATTATATTTTGATGTCTTGACGCTCTAAAGAAAAATCTACAAGGCTTCTTGTGATCTATTGCCATCCTTGAAGCTTGAGCTCCCTCTCCATCAGCTGATCTCACACTTTTGGCGCTCACGGCTTCCGTGTGTTTGTATTATTTTATTTGTTTAGTTCTTCATTGGGTTTGGATTAAAACAAACCTCTCATTTCCATTCTTTCTTTCAATTGGGTTTCTTGCTACAACCATAATAAAAAAGCAAGCTGTACGAAGGTGTTCTAGCCTACCTTAAAACGTCTAGTGGGTTTCTTGCTACAACCATAATAAAAAAGCAAGCTATACGAAGGTGTTATAGCCTACCTTAAAACGGATAGTGGGTTTCTTGATACAACCATTAAAAAGAAAGCTGACGTATTAATCTCTCAACGGTTCTTGTTGGGAGCGGAGACGTAGGCTTGGGAATTAAGCCGAACTTCGTTATCAAATTGTGTCTTGCCTTTTTTATTTCCGCTGCATTGATAATTGTTTTAAATTGTTAATTATTTTTTAAAAGGCAATTCACCCCCCTCTTTCCATCCTCTACGACCCAACAGGGTGGTCGCCACCCCTATTATTTAAATGAGTGTTTATGGTCTCGGGTTGTCCCCACGTCGTAACCTCTCATAGGAGGTTATATTCAGGTGGGCCCCACCATCATAACCTCTCATGGGAGGTTAGGGTGTGGCGGTCCCACCTCCAACTCCCAAGTGGAGGTTTTAACCAACAATCACACACATGGCAGCTTAAAATAAAATAAAATGTTGTACACTTTAATTTATTATTATTTTATAAAAATTCAAAAACAAACTTTTATTCTCGACCATATGCCATCAAGGTGAAAGTATTCTTAAGAGAATACCAGCGATGCGAGTTCATCGGTGCCCTCAGATTTCAGTTCCGAGCACCGGTTCAAAAGTTATAAAATCCTGCTCGAACGGTTACTGAACGTACCCGAACAAAACTTCAGAAATTGATTCCGGGCACACTGGGCCTTAGAATCAAGCGTCGTAAATTTTCATGGACTCGTAAAAATACCATGTATTTAAGAAAAAAATTTCCATGGAATTTCCTGGTCTTTAAATTCTCCCCACCTCAGGGATTTACGTTCCCATAATCTACAACTAGAACTAAGGGAACAAATGACGGCACTGAGCACGCATCTAAGCCTCCTGCTCCCATGTGCTCCTCAAGAGGTTCCCGTGCTGCCATCAAACGCGCACCATAGGTATCAACCATCCAAGAAGGACCCAATCCTTTTGATCCTCAATCTCCACTAGAACCTCCGTGAAAGTCACCCCATCGTCGACGTCCAGCTCCCCATGGTCGATGATGTGAAAAGGGTTGTACACGTATCTCCTCACCTGAGATACGTGGAAGACGTCGTGCACCTGGTGAAACTGAGGTGTAAGATCTAAGAAGTAATCCACCTCACCTAATCTACTGAGGACCTGGAAAGGTCTGATGAATCGTGGAGATAACTTACCTCCTCAGCCAAATCTTCGTAGACCTCATCGGGGTGAGACCCATAGAAATATGTGGTCGCCATACTCGAACTATAGAGGTTTCCATCTCCTGTCAGCATACGACTTCTTCCTGCTCTGTGCAGTCTTAATACGCTCCTAGATGATCTGCACCTTCTCTGTAGTAGCCCGTATCATCTCTGTTCCCACTAGTGCTAACTCTCCTGGGTATGTCCAGCATAGTGGCGATCTGCAAGGTCGGCCATACAACACCTCAAAAGGTGCCATACCGAAGGTGGAGTGCTAGATGTTGTTATAGGAAACCTCCACCAAGGGTAAGTGATCCTCCCAGATATGACTGAAGTCAAGGACACAAGCACGAAGCATGTCCTCAAGGGTTTGAATGGTCCACTCGGTTTGACCATCTGTCTGAGGATGGAAGGCGGTGCTCAGGTGAAGCTGTGTCTCGAAAGGCTCCTGCAACCCCTTCCATAGTCAGGAAGTAATATTTGCATCACAATTGGAGACAATAGAAGAAGGTACTCTATGTAGCCACAAAATATCTTGCACATAGAGGCATCCCAAGCGCTTTTCAGAACCCTGCTCTCTAATCGGTAGGAAGTGGGCTGATTTGGTGAGTCGGTCGACAATCACCCAAATCGAGTCATGACCCCTAGATGTACGTGGAATACCCGTCACGAAGCCCATGGATATCCCATCCCACTTCCACTCTGTGACCTATAAAGGCTGGACCAAGCCTACTGGTACCTGGTGCTCCGCCTTCACTTGCTGACAAGTGAGGCATCGAGAAACAAACTCCTCTACCGCCTTCTTCATACCAGGCCACCAGTGTTGTCGTTGAAGGTTATGATACATATTCACCACTTTTGGATGTATCGCTAGAGTGGATGTGTGGAAATCCCTCAACACTTCCTCTTGAAGTGATACCTGTACCAAGGTATGTCCTCTGAAGAGGATGACGTGCTCCCCACCCTTAGAAAATATATCAGGTGTCTGCCCTATGTATATCTGAGCACGTCGTGTCTCACCGTCAGCATCCCCATACTATGATTCCCTGACTAGCTGAATGAGTGGGGGAGTTACCGTAAGAGACTGCAGGAATGCGGCTTCATCTCTATCCACAAAGGATAACTGTAAAGCAGCCAACTACTCTGTCACCTCTCCTAGCAGTTGTATACCAGACCTCCTCCCGAGTGCATCTGTAACAATGTTACCCTTCCCAAGAGTATATACTATCTCGAAGTCATAGTCTTGGAGGAACTCAAGCCATCACCATTGTCTCAGGTTTAGGTCCTTCTGAGAGATGATATACCTAAGACTCTTGTGATCAGAGTACACGGTAAAATGTTTGCCCATCAGATAGTGCTGCCACATTTTCAAGGCGAAGACCACTAATGCTAAATTCAAGTCATGGGTAGCATAGTTCTGCTCATGTTGTCTCAGCTATCAAGAAACATATGCGATCACTGCTCTCTCCTGCATTAGGACACACCCAAGTCTTGTCCCTGATGCGTCGTAGTAAAATATGTACCTAACGCCCTCCTCTGGAAGCCTCAAAATGGGGGCACTAGTCAGCCTCTTCCTCAACTCCTGAAGGCTCTTATGGCATCTCTCTGACCACACAAAGGGTTTCCCATTCTTCGTTAAGGCTGATAGTGGTGCTGCAACTCTGGAGAAGTCTGGAACGAACCTATAGTAGTACCCAGCCGAACCCAGGAAACTCCGTACCTCCGTCACACTCCTTGGTGGATCCCAAACAAGTACCGCTTCAATCTTCACTGGATCTACTGAAACTATAGACTCTGAGATGATGTGTCCCAAGAAGTGAACCTCTCGAATCCAAAAGTGTAACTTCGAGATATTACCATAAATATGGTGCTCTCGGAGTGTGTCTCGTACTACCTGCAAATGCTAGGTATGATCCTCCTCAGTAGTCAAGTAGATCAAAATTTCGTCGATGAAGACTACGAAAAAGAGATCAAGGTAAGGCTGTAAAATCCTGTTCATGAGTCCCATGAACACTGATGGAGCGTTGGATATGCCAAAGGTCATAAAAAAGAATTTATAGTGGTCGTACAGACATCTGAAGCCCATCTTCTGTACATCCTCGTCTCAAACTCTAAGCTAGTGATAACCTAATTTGAGGTCTATATTTGAGAACCAATGAGCTCCCTTCAGCTGATCAAAGTGGCCATCAATCCTCGGGAGTGGGTACTTGTTCTTCACGGTCACCTGTTTTAGGGGATGATAGTCGACACAAAGCCTCAAACTTTTATCCACCTTCTTGGCAAATATAATCGGGGCTACCTATGGAGAAACACTAGGCTGGATGAATCCCTTCCCCTACAAGTCCTCCAGCTGTACCCGTAGCTCACGAAGCTCATCAGGAGCCATCCAATATGCTGGTGTAGATATCGGTATCATCCCAGGGTACAGGTAAATGTATAATTCCACCTCTCTGTGAAGAGGTAGACCTGGAACATCATCAGGGAAAACATCCGTGTACTGGTCCATCACTACAAGATAAGTCAGACTCTCCACATCTACTAATCCAAGGGTAAGGCAGGCCAACTGATGAGTGATCGGCTCTACCCTCCTCTGAGTAAGTCCATCCTGTGCTGCAAAGGCTCTCTTCTCACCGGTGAAGGTCAACCTGGTCTCATCCATGTGGACACACTGCACTTTGCGCCTAATACAGTCGATCTGAGCATGGACTGTAGATAACCAGTCCATACCCAAGATGATGTCGTAAGGCCATGACAACACTACGAGGAGATCCCATCTGAAGCTCTCACCTCCTAGAGTAATCTCAAACTACCGACACCAGTGCGTAATCGTTGAGTCTTATCCCATAGGAGTATCTAGCTGTAAGGATCAAACTAACGGATCCTTTGGAATCTCCGAGCTCTGAACGAGGGATGTGGCAATGAAAGAATGACTGACACCTGTGTCTATAAGAACTGCAACTAAGGTGTAATAGATACAGATTGTACCTCGAATCATCTCCAGAGCCCCGTGATTGTAGGTATCAGCTTCCTGGAGTTGAGCTCTCCCCTTTCCACCTTCTCCCTAAGGTAGGGGTGGACCTTTTGGTGGTGGTGGTGGTAACACCGCGAATCGTCACCCACCACCAGCTGCACGACCATCTCCTCGGCCATGTATGCTTGTGCCCTATAGACCGCCTCGATCGAATCTCTGCCTCTGCCTGGGAGGTCCCTCAACTATCTGGTGATCATCTGAACAATAAGTCGGATAGTCACGAGCCATGTGAAACTACCCTCCGCACGAGTAACACTGCCTGCTCCAAGCAGGTAAGTCACTGCCCCGGGTGACCCACACAACAGATCCTGAGTCTTGCGTTCATCCACCCATGGGTCTGGTCCTCTTGGACCTCTGTGTAATCTGTCTACAACCAGCTTTATAAGACTCCACTACATGTCGACTAGTAGTGGATCTCACTGCTAGTGACTGCTTAGCAAGGAAACTCTCCACTAGGAGGGCTCTCTCTGACACCCCTGCCTACATCGCTATGCTGAGGGAGATCATTAATGCTCTGATCTCTCACCTGAACCCCTTCTCGAAGGTTTGAGCCCTGAAGAATGGGTACTACACCATATCTTTAGATTAGCACGAGAGGTTAGTGAACCTCACTAGGTACTACGCCACTGTCATGCTACCCTATTATAGATGTAGTAGCTCCTGTATCTGCACCGCATGAAGGCTGGCTAGGACAAACTCCACCCGAAACAGGCTCTCAAAGTATGTCCATAGCATTTTCATGTCGTCATGCACCTGGAGCATAATGATCCACCATCTTCCTACTACTGCATGTAGAAGGCTGGCAGCAAGAATCACTATGAAGTCAGCTGGTGTCCCTAACAGTCTGAAGACTCTCACCATAGCCTCTAGCCAATCCTCAGATTCCTACGGGTCCGTCTCTACCTTGAACATGGGTAGCCTATGGTGCTAGAACTCGTGCAATGCGCTCAAGTGGTGTGCATAATCTGTTGCTGGGGTTGGTGGCATCGATGGCCCAACGGGGAGTGGTACCACTGGTTACTCTGCAGGTAAAGGCACTTTCACTGAGGCCTCATCGCTCGGTGGGCTATCAATGTGTAAAACTCTTGGGGATATAACTGGTCATCCACAGGGAGGTATCCTGAAAGAAGCAGACGTGACACTGTCAAAATATTATACCTGATGAGCTGACCTGGTTGAGTTGAATTAAATAAAAACTTTTGAAAACGCATATGCAATCAGTGTTTTCGTGTACTGAGTCAGAAATCAGTAGTCAAGGTCCTGGGGTATGGATACATCGGCCGCCGCACCAATACTGGACTCCCTAAACTGAAATCCATAATTAGTACCCTTAACACTATTTCTTTATAGATAAGAATGATCAGATACCTAAGTTCTACGGTATAACCCACTCCTCTGATACCAATTTGTCATGATCCATCCCCTAGAGCCCATATCGTGACTACCCCAAGACCGCCTTCCATAGGGTAGGGGCTGACGACTAGCACCAAAGGCGTAAATCCCTAAACTAGGAAGGCATTGCCTTTATAACTGTAAACAAACACAACATAGCACACAAATGGAAGCAAAACACTAACTAAAAATGTATACAAAAGAGTGATGAAAAGTAAAAGTGTCCGGAAATAGAAGCCTAAATGTAAAGTACAAGTACAACTGGAAAAAGACAAAATAGATGAAAGGTGGAAGTAGCTCCTAGATCGTCCTCTGGGAAATCCTACCTAAAGGGTAGGTACAGATAGCCTACACAGTGCTCCACGCCCGTCCGTCTCCTCCATGTACCGATTCGTCATAGGGTCCACCTCTGGGTAACGTCCAGTCCTGGCACTCTCAGCCACTGTTAGCGTTGTTAGTCATCTTCATCCAACACAACGAGGTGCGGGCATAGCCCGTGCAAGGGTGAGTATAAAGATACTTAGTAGGGACCCTGAGAACCTCAAGGTCTCACAAAATACAACAAGTATAAACCACAAATTATGATTTCAACAGATAAACTCACTTAGGTATATGCCCATACATATACCTAAGTTATCAAGTAATACATCTCAATCATGAGGAAAACATAAAGTCTCTGACTCAGCACAAACCAGGATTTTTATTCTTGGGTTAGTATCAAGAAACATCCCCAGTCACACTGTCAGAACCTCGACTGATGGTGTACTCCTCCTCTATCGAGTACAGTGGGTCTGGCGCATCAGATAGAGTCTCTTACCACTATCCTTTTACTTCTGAGGTACTCCTCCTATAGAGTACCGTGGGTCTGCCGCGTCACACAGAGGCACTCCCCACCATGGGTCTGCCGTGTCACACAGAGGCGCTCCCCCTCGTAGCATACTGAGGTACTCATCCTTTTGAGTACCGTGGGTCTACCGTGTCACACAGAGGCGCTCCCCACCATGGGTTTACCGCGTCACACATAGGCACTCCCCACTGGGCTAGTCGAGTCAATCTGAGTCGAATCGGTCAGCAATAATCAGGTTTCAGCCATCTACTAGGTCTCTGCACTAAACTCGCTCATCTCTGGGAGGATCCGCTCCATGATCTACAGATCGATACTCCAACTATCCCAAAGTCCGACGTAGAAGTTTCTCAACAGTCCGCCACGTCGAAGAGGTCTCAACGCAACTGACGGTGCGTCAATTGGACGCCCGATCTGTGAGTTATTAGCCTTTTAGTCCCAGGGCCCAGTTGGATTCGTGTATGAACCAACCTGAACATAACTCAAAAATACCCTGAACTCTGGTGGGGTATACTCAAAGAGACATTCGTGCTCTAAGAATACCAGCACCGCTGACGGTTCGTCAAACGGTCATTCGGTGCCAAAGTTATGGCCAAAGTAAGTAATGGGTCAGTAGAGGGCCCGGGTCCGGTCCGACCCAGTTGGATCGACTCGGCCCAACCCAGTTAGGGCCGACCCAATCAAACTAGCTGGGTTTGACCCGGACCATTGGGCGGGTCATCCCGTTAAGTTTGGCCCGATCCGCTGGGCCCGGCCCAGCAGACTACGAGAGTGGTTCAACCCGAGCTCGGGGCTAGTTCGGCCCGGAGCATCGTGAGGGCGCGACTCGACCCTATGGGCGCGGTCGGGCTAGTTCGGACAGGGTGATGGGAGGGGGGCCAGGTAGTCTGAGTGCACGCAGGTCACACGAAGGCCGGCTCGGGGGCGGCCGGTCAGCGGCCCGGCCAGGTGGGTTGCGGGTGGCCGGGTGCGGCCAGGCGGGCGGCCAGGCCCAGGCGGCGGCCGGGCGGCGGCCTGGCGGCAGCCGGGCGGCGGCCAAATGGCAGCCGGGCGACGACCAATTTGGGATCATGCGCGACCAGGTGGGCTGCGGGTTCAACAGGGCGTGGGCCGGTACGGGGTTCCATTGGGGCGCACGGGTTCGGCCGGAGGCGGTGCAGAACGCCATGGGGGCGGTGCGGTTCACGGAGGCCACGAGTAGCATAACCTTTGTCGTTGCCACCTCCATTGCCTCTTGCTTCATCACCAAGCTGAAGTTCAATAAAAAACAAGATCAACAGAGGGGTCGGGCCATGTTGGTATGACCTGCACCCTCCGCGTTTAGGGTGGTAACAATTGCTTCTCAAGAACGAAGCACAATATTCCACCTACAAAATATAATCATCATCAATCTTTGTTTTTAAAATAAATAAAGAACATGTAACTTAAATGAAACAAAACCCCTACATTTCGTTCATCATTCATCGTTCATCGATGGAGTCGCGGAAGGAAGACAAAGGAGACCGTCATTCGTCGCATCCGCCGCACACTTCCAATCCATGCTCATGCGTCAGTTCATTGACGACGATGAGGAGGGAAGATGCTCTATATAGGTAGGTGTATGGGGAATAAATTCAAAAAAGAATCGTCGTCGGCGTTCTTCGCGTTCTTCGTTGGGAGGGGCATTCTTCGTTGGAGAGGATAAGTTTCTCCAAGTGTTCTTCCTCTCCCAAGTTTTCACCAAAATTAAAGTGCCCAAAATAATAGTTTGTCTATTATTTTAATCTTTGTCACAAAATTCAAAAAGGTTAATTAAATGAAAAGGCTCCTCCAATTTAATTCATTAGGTTGGCACATTAATTGGGGAGTTGGAACAAATTCAAAAACTAGGGGAGGTAGAGAGGCTCTCCCACATTAATGAGGGACATTTGAGAGGTTATACTCTCTTCCCATTAATAGGGGTCAGGTGGTCCCCAACCCTATTATTTAAATGAGAGGTTATGGTATCGGGTGATCCCCACGTCGTAACCTCTCGCAGGAGGTTATATTTGGGTTGGCCCCACCATCATAACCTCTCATGGGAGGTTAGGGTGTGGCGGTCCCACCTCCAACTCCCAAGTGTATGTTTTAACCAATAATCACACACATGGAAGCTTAAAATAAAATAAATTGTTGTACACTTTATTTTAGTATTTTTTTATAAAAAGCCAAAAACTAACTTTTATTCTCAACCATCTGTCGTCGAGGTGAAAGTCTTATTAAGAGAATATCAGCGTTGCGAGTTCAACGGTGCCCTTGGATTTCAGTTCCGAGCACCAGTTCAAAAGTTATAAAATCCCTCTCGTACGTTTACTGAACATACCTGAACAAAACTTCAAAAATTGATTCCGGGCACACCGGGCCTCGAAATCAAGCGACGTAAATTTTTACGGACTCATAAAAATTCAACGTATTTATGAAAAAAATTTCCACGAAATTTCCAGGTCTTTACAAATATATATAATTTTATCTACTCTGTGATTTTTAATTCTAGTGCTACTAGCATTGCAGTGATTTTATATTGCAATCTCATTACTTATAGAGATTTATTTTAATTAAAAAAATTAATGAAATTTCATGATAAACCTCTAAATAATCTCATGAATTTTATTCTTATATGGTTATTTAAAGTGATTACTTGTTTTAATTTCATTTTTCAACCATTAATTACTCTCGAGAGTGAATATATATTTTAATGGAAATTTAGTTGTATTTCCCTCTTATGCCAAAACTCTTTTTTTGTCCGTGTCAATTTTTTCTTAATATATTTACATAATTTTTATTAATATTCACAAATGAATGGATAATTACATTTTAGTCCTCTTTTAAATTTTAAAAAATGTGTTCATAGGATTTTTCTTTTCATTTTCTAAATAATATACTTATGACTTTTTATACAAAAATTTGAATGAAATACTTATTTTAACGTATATGGAAAAAATACAATTTCTCACCATAATAACCTCTCAATTAATTGGACATTCCATTTCAAGTATGTATTATTTTATTAGATAAAATTTCTTAAATAATTTTTTTTATAAAAAAATAATTTTTAATTAATTCATTTCAAAATGAAAAGGATGTCTTCCAAAAGAAATATTCCTACTGATATATTAAAGGAATTTCTATCTATGAAGACAACCTTTAACTGTACCTATTCTCTAGTAGGGTTAGGATCTATGTATTAAATCTTTTATTTCTCATTGGAGTGTATATAACTTGGAATATAGATATATAAAATGATTATGAAATGAATTTTCTTTTCCTAGGATATGATATGATTAATGTTTTATGATCACGTGGAAGACATGTGAATGATTTTTATTAGGATATTGGTTGGATAGAAATTATATATCCCTATAATTAATTATAAAAATATGGATATATAATTCGATAATAAATACTATTATATAGAGTAAACCCCTATCAGTAAGGGACTCTCTCTACTATATTAGTCTTGGGAATGAACTATAACAAATGATATGATAGAATGGGGAGTCAAGAGAATCAACTATGGTAGTCATGGAAGTGAGTGTTGAATATATAAATGATTTTATATTATTATTTGTATGGAATGAACATCTATGTTCATCCAATTTTATTCTCTCACATTTTATATTATTTGATTCTATTATCACTAATTTCTTATGAACTTTGAATATTTATTCCATGACAGATGATTATGATATATGGTTTATTGGGAATTATTTTTAAATTTCTTTATCATGTTCTCATACACTTATGCTGTAAGAACCCGAATCTTCTTTTTAGGTATGTTTTTCCTTTTCTGGTCATTTTTGGGAAAAAGAGGAAATTCTTGAAATTTTCAAAGTACATGCCATGTACTTTATGAGTACACTCCATGTACATTATGAGTACACGCCGTGTACTTCTTTGTCATTGGCAGCCGTGTGCTGGTCGTGTAGCGGCCATGCACACGGTCGTGTGGGGGTGTTCGGAGGCCGCTTAAAGCGGAGTACGGAAACAGAAAGTACACTCCGTGTACTTCAAAAGTTCATGCTGTGTACTTTCTTTTTTTCCTTAAATGCACCAGGGTTGCATCTGACGAACAGAACACACTTCTTTCAGGTCCCGTTCTTTTAAGAGCACCGAGCAGCCATGCATCTTCGACGATCCCTCGAGCCTCTGTCTGTCCTCCAATTCGAACACTGGTGATTGTGTTGGAATCACAGCGGTGAGTTCTTTCTTCTCCCAGAGCATCGTTTTCCAATTCCTCCTCTATTCCATGTTATCATGGGTTTAAAATTTTATACATTTTCATATATCTACGACATTATAAGGAGATTCAAGCGTTGTGGTTCAATTATATTAATCTCCTAACCCCGAGGTAGGTGGTTTGTGCCTTTCTGATGAAAGTCTTTGAGAATTTTGTGCGAATTACACCAATACCATTGAATGGGGTATTGCATGTTTACCATTTAGCCCTATTGTTTGACTACTTTTCTTGTATGCCTGAGTAGATGTTATTGTTTGTGAATAGGGTAATTTTGTTGTGCTTTGGATGTATTGACTATTCATGTTTTTCTTGTTTATAACCATTTGGTCTAGTTTTTCCTGTTAGGCTATTTCCAGTTGTCATGCCTAGTTTGTGGGATAGTGCGACTGTTGTTCTATTATGCTGATATGCCTTAAAATGCTAGCCAAGTATTTCTTGAGGTTTACTTGGGGCGATACGCATGTTGTACATGTTTTACTTACATAGGGCTGTGAGAACCTAGTGTAGTAGACCACAGAGATAATGGACGTAAGGGCTTCTCTAGAGAGTCTTTATAATTTTTATGATGTGATACCACATAGGGAATTAACGTTGAGTGATTCCTCAGAGTGTCAAAAGTTCCTCTATGTGGGCCATAGGGGGAATAAACATTGAGTACTTCCCCAGAGCACCTTTAGTAAAATACGACACTATTAGAGGAATTGATGGTGAGTGCATCCCTAGAGAGTCTATACTTTAGCTGAACCAAAGGGGTGAGACTGTGTGTGCCTCTGAGAGGGTTTCTAGTACTTTTTGGTTGAACCAGAGGGGTTAGGCTGTGGGAACTACCCACAGGGTTACCTGTTGTTTCTACTTTATTGTTTAGTTGCTTACATATTGTGACATAAATGCTTGAAATTGTGGATTGTTTACCGTTTAGTACTTTCCAGCTTACTGTTTTTCTGTACTTTAACCTTCCATATATTCACTGACTGTTAGGCACAGATCTTGTGGTGGTTTCCTACTGGGATTTAGTCTCACACCCTGTTTGTGCTATGATTTTGGGCCCAAATAGATTATTTTGTTGCAGGTATAGACTAGGGTAATCACCCTTATACTTTAGGTACATGACTTTCTATGGAGTTAGAGAGCATGGGACCAAGCTATGGATTGTGATGCTAAGGAGTTTATCAGCTTTCTTTTGCACTTTGGTTTAGCACTGTTGTATTCCATAATTGTGACTTGTTTGGATGTTTTCCTATACTTATGTATCATGCATCATTTATATATGTGCTCCATTTTTTTACACTTTTAGTTTTCCGTTGTTTACTCTTGTATGGATGTTTAATACTTCCACTACTGCTTTTGTTTATCTTACACTATGTACTCTACCAATGAGGGAATAATTTCCCCACTGTCACACCCAAGTCCCTCACTACTAGTCGGTGGGCTCTGGCATTTGGAAAAATGTGCTTGAGGCCATGTGACCAACCGGGTATAGGGCGCCTCTGGGTGGATTTCGGAACTGGGACGTTTCAAAGTGGTATCAGAGGGATTCTTTTATCTTGACTTACTGTTTGGAGCCTATATCCAGGGATAGGATGGAATAGGTACTTGGTAATAAGCTGTGCCTGGGAGTAGATAACCGATGTACAAGGAAAAGCCATACTACCTCATTTATTACAATTTTACTGGTTTTTAATTTTACAGTTGATTTGATTTCACCGTTGGGTGATTCACATGTTTTGTACAGTTACCATTGTTATTACGGTTCTACTTCTGTCACAACCCGATGAGATGAGGGCATGCCATCTCATGCATCATATAGGCACTTTCTAGAAATCACTTGTCATGCATTTTTGTCATGCCATCTAGGATGCATTAGCGATTTCATGTGGTTGTGATAGATGGTGTGTAAAATATGGATGTTGTTGTGATAGTTGCCTTCATAGGAATACCTACTGGTTGATAAGGTATTTTTTGTGTAAAGGTTTCCTTGAATGAACACCAAACATTGGTTTTTGAGGTGTTATGGGCCCTCATGGACTAGAATTTGGTGAATCATTGCACTGTTCTCTTATTTATAACTTGTATAAGATGCCAAACTTTGATTCGCGGGAAGTAGGGGCCCTCACGGATCGGAATTTGGCACCTTCAATGTGTGTTTCTATGCTTTTCTGGGCTTCGAAGTAGTTTCTGAGGCTTACTGTCTGAAAAAACTCAGAATACAAACTGTGTAGTTTTGACTACACGCCATGTGTTCTTCTGTTCGGGAAGAAACATTTTTTCATAAGTAAACGCCGTGTAATTTATGTACACGTCGTGTAGTCTCTAACCTTGTCATAGGCTGTCTAGGTAGAGACACGAGATGAGGATTTTCTTATGGGAACACGCTGTGTAATAGTTTAGCACATCGTGTAGTCAGACCCAGGTACCCTGCTGTGTCACGAACAACACGGGTCGGTGTTATCTTTTCTTGTACACGCCGTGTTTGTTTGGAACACGCCGTGTAGTGTCAGCCGTGTAGCCAGCCGTGTAGCTAACAACACAGGTCAGTTGGCACTTTTTAGTACATTTTGTGTCCATATGGAACACGTTGTGTAGTTTAACCTTTTTATACAGGCTGTTTCACTAAAAACATGGGTCGATGAAGCTTTTCGAGTACACACCGTGTCCACCTTGAACACGCTGTATAGTCTTGTCCTAAGAGAGTCGTGTGTCTTAATTGTGTAGAAGGACTCGAAAAGGGAAGGAGAATCACGTACATGCCATTTGATTGGATAACACGCCATGTGTTTGGGGTGTCACATGGCTAGTTAATGAATAAGTACACTCCCATGTGAATGACTTAAGGGAACACACAGTGTAGGAAAGTACACTCCGTGTAGTCATGTTTTGAAAAATTGAATTCTTTTCTTCTTCTGTTCCTTTCTTGTCCTTCCAGTTTTCAGTATTTTATAATCTTGAATCTAAGGTGTGCGTTTGAACTTGCAGAGTCATGCCACAGAGATGTCTGTTGATTGTCTGCCAGTTTTAGGGTAGTGATAAGATGTCAGATATGGCTGATCAGGGACTTCCTGCAGATCCTCCTGTTGTGCTAGGCTTGGCACCCATTGTGATACCAGTTACAAGCGTTGATGCATAGTTTAGGGAAGGATTTATGAGGATGATTCTGACCTTATTGGGAGCACCGCCTCCTAATTCGTCTATGGAAGACTTGACACAGGTTTTCCAGCAGCAGTATCCTCCCACCTTCTCAGGGGAAGAAGGACCTCAGGCTGTAGAGTCATGGCTAGAATCCATGCTGACTATCTTTAGCATCTAGAGACGTCTCCAAAAGGCCAGTCAAGCTCACTACCTACATGTTACGAGACTCTTCCAAGAGGTGATGGGATTTGATCTCACAGGCGTGTCATCAGCAGGTTATGGCATGGGAGGAGTTTCAACGCGTCTTCTAGGACTAGTTCTATCCAAATACCTTGAGGGACGATCGTTCCCAGGAGTTCATGATTCTAAATAAGGGTACTCTTGTGGCTATGGAGTATTCCTCTCGTTTCACCGAGCTTCAGCATTTCACACCCCTCTAGGGTGAAGATGGGTTGTTCTTGTCATGGAAGTTTGAGGATAGTCTCAGGTGAGAGATCTGATCATAGGTTAATATCTTCATGTTGACTTCCATTACATCTATCATCAACCAAGTGCTGATTACGGTGCGCAATCTAAGAGATTCCAAAGCTGAGATCCAGGGAGGTTCCGCATCCAGAGTTAGTGCTTCGCTAGCTGACAGCAGGAAGTGTCATAGGGAGTCTACGCACGGTGATCCAATGAGGCGAGACACATCTTTAGGTAGCCAGGTGGTATACTACCAGTGTGTAAGGGCTGGGAATACGAGCCTGTAGTGCCCAAGAGTCCCATTGGAGTGCCGATCTTGCGGAAAGATGGGTCACCTTCAATGTTTTGTTTTCAGGTTTTCTAACCAGTAGTTGGTGACATGGGTTCTTCTATGACTCCTCGTTCAGGAGTAGCTCTACCAGTTTCTCACTAGTCTGGGAACTAGAGTTCTTCCAGCCATTCGGGCCGAGGTGGTGGTCGAGGCCTTGGTGGTCAGTCGCCGGTCTATCAGTGATAGTAGGGCGGATCAGCTCAGAGCAGACAGGCTGCGTCACAGGGCCGTGGTACATGTTAGACTTTTGTAGTGGAGTAGACCCAGCAAGAGTGGGACCCCTGACCCTCTACAGTTCGAGGTACGATCTTAGTGGCCTCAGTTTTATCTTCCTCTCTTTTAAATACAGGCGCTTCCCATAATTTTATATCTGTTGCTATTGTGGAGAGCCTTGGTCTCTGAATCTTTTCCTCCACTGACGTCTTGACGCTAGACACACCGTTGGAAACTAGGACGGCTAGTGTACGTCAGTGCAAGGAGTGCTCTCTAGAGGTTGCTGGGTGTCACTTTCTATGAGACCTCTATATCCTTGAGATGATAGGCTATGATTCATTCTTGGGATAGGCTGGTTAGTTCCCTTCCAGGAATTCATCGATTGTTATCGCCACTAGGTGAGTTTAATATCACCATAGGGCAGATCTTTTATTTATAGGGGTGAGTGGGATGTCCAGGCGAGCAGAGCAGGACCCGAGCATCATGGGCTAGGAGGAGTTACAACCCAGATTACCAGTCTATATCTGGATGACCAGGGGACTTCATAGTTAGACTTTCCTCCAGTGGTGGATCGTTTCAAGGATTTATTTCCAGAAGACTTTTCAGGTTTCCCTCCATAGTGTGAGGTAGAATTTTCTATTGATCTTGTTCCAGGAGCAACACTGGTGTCCATTCCTCCTTATATGATGGCTACACCTGAGTTACAGAAGCTCAAGAAGCAGTTGGAGGAGTTGCAGTCAAAGGGTTTCATCCGACCCAGTATTTCTCCTTGGGTTTCTTCTATCATGTTTGCGAAGAAGGCAGAAGGTACCCTTAGACTTTGTGTGGATTATCAGAAGTTGAACCAGTTGATGGTTAAGAACCGATATCGCTTACTGAGGTTTGATGATCTCTTTGATCAGCTTTGAGGAGCCAGGGTATTCTTAAAGATTGAATTGAGGTCCAGTTATCATCAGTTGCGCGTTAGACTATAATATATACCTCTTATAGCCTTCAGGAGTAGGTATGGTCTATGTGAGTACATAGTTATGCCGTTCTGTCTCACGAAAGTGCCATCGGTTTTCATGGAACTGATGAACCGAGTGTTCCATCCATACTTGGATTCGTTTGTAGTGGTATTCATGGATGATATCTTGGTGTACTGTCACACTCGACATGACCATGACACACATATTGATATCGTTTTGAGTACACTGATGGAGAATCAGTTATATGCTAAGCTCTCGAAGTGCCACTTTTGGATGGACTAGATTCACTTCTTGGGTCACATTATTTCAGAGAAAGGAGTATCAGTAGACCCAGAGAAATTGAGATCTGTAGTTTCCTGGGAGCAGCCGAAGAACGTATTTAAGGTGCAGAGTTTTCTAGGGCTAGTTGGATACTAAAGAAATTTCATGCAGGACTTTCATGCTTAGAAGCACCGCTGACAAAGGCTGACTAAGAAGGGTGTGAAGTTCTTATGGTAAGATTCATGTGAATCAGCCTTTTAGGAGTTGAAAGGGAGGTTGACTTCAGTAAAAATAATATTCTTTCTAGAGATAGGCAAGAGCTATATTGTTTACTGTGATGCTTCAGGTATCGGGATGGGGGCTGTGCTTATGAAGGGAGATAGAGTCATTGAGTACGCGTCTTGGCAGTTGAGGCCACATGAGAGGAACTACCTGACGCACGATCTGGAGTCAGCAGCTGTTATTCATGCCTTACACTGTTGGTGACATTATCTTCTGGGAGAGAATTTTGTGGTTTTTACCGACCACAAAAGTATCAAGTACATTTTCACTCAGTATTATTTGAATTTGAGACAGCGGAGGTGGGTTGAGTACCTACAGTCCTTTGATTTCGAGCATGCCTACATGCATGGGAAAGGAAACACTATGGATGATGTGTTGAGAAGGAGGACTCAGATATAGACAGTTCAGGAGGCCATCAGTGAGTGTCAACTTATGGCCATGTTCTCTGAGATGCATTTGGAGGTACACGACAGACAGGGGCTGACTTTTTTTCTTCAGTAGCTGTTACCTATACCCTTCTTGATAGGGTGTGTATGAGGCATCTATCAGAATTAGAAGGCTTAGTCCTGTGGGAGAGTGTGTCAGGAGAGGAAGCTCATCCTAGATAGATAGTAAAAGAGGATGAGATCTTGCGTTTCTAGGGATGCGTATGGGTGCCAGCAGATATACCCGAGGAGCTGATGCAGGATTTTCATTCCTCTGTTTGGACAGTTCATTATGGCATCACCAAGATGTATCATGATATTCACCGCCAATATTGGTGGCCATGTATGAAGATATATGTTTCTGGTTTCGTCATGAGGTGTTCTACTTTACAGCAGGTGAAGGCAGAGCATCAGTAACCAAGATGTCTTTTACAGAAGTTACCCATTCTTGAGTGGAAGTGGAACGACGTCACGATGGAATTCGTGATAGGGTTTCTGAGGTCACCTCGAGGGAATGATGCTGTATGGGTTGTCGTTGATAGGATTACAAAGGTTTCTCACTTCTTACTGATCAAGGAGACCTTCAGTGTTGATGAGCTGGGACAACTATATATCCATGAAATTGTATGTCTGCATGGAGTTACACACTCCATTGTTTCAGACAGGGATGCACGTTTTACTTCTCGGGTCTGGTAGGGGCTTTAGAAGTCTTTGGGTACACAGGTAATTTTGAGTACAACATACCACCCCCACACTGATGGTCAGTCTGAGCGTATGATTCAGGTGCTTGAGGATATGCTCCGATCATGAATTCTGGATTTTGGAGGTTCTTGGGAGAAGCATATACCTCTTGTGGAGTTTTCCTAAAAAAATAGTTTTCAAGCAACTATTCATATGGAACCTTATGAGGCTTTGTACGATAGGACATGTCGATCACCTTTATGTTGGCTCGAGGTAGTACAGGCAGCTTTGCTGGGACCTCATCTTGTTCAGGAGACCACATAGCAGATAGAGTTGATTCGGAAGAGGATGGCTACTGTACATTCTTTTCAGAAGTCTTATGCTGATCAGAAGAGACGACCTCTAGATTTTGAGGTCAGGGATCAGGTTTTCCTATGTGTCACACCGAGGTTAGGGCACAGAAGAATCAGAATGCAGGGTAAGCTTTCACCGAGGTACGTTGGGCCGTTTGAGTTGTTGTAGGGAGTGGGGAAGGTTGCCTATCGGTTGTAGTTACCTCAGAGGTACTGGGCTATTCACGACGTTGTCCACGTTTCTCAGCTCCAACGTTACTTTTAAGACCCATATCATGCTTTCCAACCCAAGGAAGTCGGGTTGGAGGTGGATGCATCTTTCGAGGAGCATCCTATCTGGATTGTTGATCTCAGTACAAAGGTTCTCCATGGCAGGTCTGTTCCTCTGGTACGAGTGCTATGGCAACATGGACGGGTGCAAGACGAGACTTGGGAGAGGGAGACCGACGTACGATAATAGTGGCTGGAGTTATTCAGGGTTTCTTCTTCTATGCCATGCTAGGGAAATTCGAGGATGAATTTATTTAAGGGGGGAAGTTTGTAAGAACTCAGATCATCTTTTTAGGTATGTTTTTTCTTTTCTAGTCATTTTTGGGGAAAATAAAAAATTCTGGAAATTTTTAAATTAAAAACCATGTACTTTATGAGTACACACTCTGTACTTCTTTTCCGCAGGTATCCAGGTGCTTTCCATGTAGCGTCCATGCACACGACCATGTGGGGGTGTTCGGAGGCCACTTAAAGTGGAGTACGGAAATAGTAAGTACACGTCGTGTAATTTTTTTCATTAAACGTATCGGGGTCACATCTGACGGAAAGAACACGCTTCTTTTAGGTCCCATTCATCCAAGAGTGCTGAGCATCTGTGGATCTTCGACGAGCCCCCAATCCTCCGTCCATCCTCCAATTCGAACACCAGTGATTGCATTGGAATCACAGCAGTGAGTTCTTCCTTCTCCCAGAGCATCGTTTTCCAATTCCTCCTCTTTTCCAAGTTATCATGGGTCAAATATTTTAGACATTTTCGTAGATCTACAACGTTTTAAGGAGATTCAAGCATTGTGGTTCAAGTATATTGATATCCTAAACCCTAGGTAGGTGGTTTGTGCCTTTCTGATGAATGTCTTTGAGTATTTTATGTGAATTCCACCAATACCCTTGAACAGGGTAGTGTGTGTTTACCGTTTAGCCATATTGTTTGATTTATTTGCTTGTATGCTTGAGTAGAGGTTGTTGTTTGTAAATAGGGTAATTTTTCTGTGCTTTGGATGTATTTCTCATGCATGTTTTTCCTGTTTATGACCATTTGGTCCAGTTTTTCCTGTTTATCTATTGCCAGTTGCGATGCCTAGTTTGTGGGATAGTGTGACTGTATTTCTATTATGCTGATAAAACTTAGAATGAAATACAAGTAGTTATCGAGGTTTACTTGGGGTGATATGCACGTTGTACATGTTTGACTTACATAGGTCCATGAGAACCTAGTGTAGTAGACCACAGGGAGAATGGACATAAGGGATTCTCTAGAGAGTCTTTATAATTTTTACAATGTGAGACCACATGGGTAATTGACATTGAGTTCTTCCTCAGAGTGTATGTAGTTCCTCGACATGGGACACAAGGGGAATAGACGTTGACGGCTTCCCCAGAGCCCCTTTAGTATGATACGAGACTATAAGGGGATTTGACGATGAGTGCTTACCTAGAGAGTCTATACATTAGCTGAACCAGAGGGGTGAGACTGTGTGTGACTCCCAGAGGGTTTCTTGTACTTGTTGGTTGAACCAGAGGGGTTAGGCTGTGAGAACTACCCAGAGGGTTACCTATTGTTTCTACTTGCTTGTTTAGTTGTTACCTGTTGTGACTTAAATGCTTGAAACTGTGGATTGTTTACCATTGAGTACTTTCCTGCTTACAATTTTTTTGTAATTTTACCTTCCATATATTCACTGACTGTTAGGCACAAATCTCGTGGTGGTTTCCTACTGGGATTTAGTCTCACACCCTTTTTGGGCCATGCTTTTGGGCCCAAACAGATTATATTGTTACAGGTATAGACAAGGTCAAGCGCCCTTCTACTTCAGGTACTTGACTTGTTATGGAGCTAGAGAGCATGGGACCAAGCTATGGCTTGCGATGCTAAGGAGTTTATCTGATTTATTTCGCACTTTGGTTTAGCACTATTGTATTCCAGCATTGTGACTTGTTTGGCTATTTTCCTAGACTTATGTATCATGCATCGTTTATATATGTGCTCCATTTGTTTACAATTTTAGCCTTCCGTTGTTTACTCTTGTATGGATGTTTACTACTTCCTCTATTTCTTTTGTTTATCTTCCAATGTGTACTTTGCCAATGAGGGAATAGTTTCCCCACTATCACACCCAAGGCCCTCACTGCTAGTCGGCAGCCTCTGGCGTTTGGAGAAATGCGCTTGAGGCCATGTGACCAACCGGATACGGGGCAACTCTGGGTGGCTTCCGGAACCGGGACGTTACATATGCTCATGTTTTTAATATGTGATCATTGATATCTTTAGTTTTACCTTTATAGATAATACAAGCACACTCTTTCTTATATTTACATTCCATATGTTACAAATAATGTATTTATGAAGGGTATGTCAATAAGTTTAAAATGTGAGAAGAACATTTTGAGAGATAATGAAAAATCCCCCTTAATAATATTTTTATGTATCAAGTCTCTAAAGAAACCCTTCTATTTCCAATATTTCATAGAATATAATATTATTAAATAAATATTCATATAAAATAAGTAATATCTCTATACATAATGTATGGGTCACTTTAGTGGGAATTAGAGAAGGGTTTAGTTTCCATTTAAATTTTGGATGAGAAATATTAGTGAGTAACATTGGGAAAATACTATTTATATGATAGCATCATAAGGTTTTGGTAAGAGTGATATTGTGTGTTTTTACTAGTAAACTATCAATGTCTATATACTATAAGTGGGAGTGGTTTTTGCATAAATTCATCATGAGGTAATAATCCAAATAAGTGTAGGTCAAATTATATCTCGACCATCATTCCGGTGCATGGTGAGTGTTCCCTTAATGTACATATTCTGAAACATCTGGGGGGATATTCTTGGGCTAACCTAAATTTTCATTATGAACCATTCTAATGGGTTTGAATATATAATAAATAAGGATAACTAATTCTAAACATAATGTTTCTATAATATCGTAGTCTTTTTAGGGGTTTAAAATTCCACATGAATTTGAACATTGATATTGGTGGATGCCCCAACCTCCAAATTAAGATTTGAATAGAAAATATGAAATTTTATCACAATAATGTGTTTTCTAGAAATGGGTTAAGTATCATAAGGTTTATCAATTGTTTATTTTAGTTTCAAATGCATTTGGTTTTGAAAATAAAGTATAATTAGTCTCTGAAATGGGTTCAAGGTTTTCATACATATAGGCCAAACTCTTTGACCCAATCCATATAGCCCATTTTTAGTAAGAGATAATTAATTTAGATTTAGAAGATGGGGATAACATCAATGAAATATATCTAAGGTAAATTAAAAAGATTATCCTCATGGGATGGTCATGGTTTTATTATATTATGGTAATAGCCATGTGAGGGGGTGTCCCTTTGGATAGTGGAACCATACGGTTCAATCATGCTTATCAAAACAGTTTAAAAACACCATGTGTCTTATTAATGTGGAGTAAATGACCATTTTACTTTTATATTTAACAACCCATTTTTATTTCCTTGTCTAAAAAGATATAGTTTTAGTTGATCCCTCCTCCACCCTCTTCTAGTTAATGGAATAACTCCTCTATTCAGAGTATGATTTGATTATCAATAGTCATTTTGGAAAAATAGTGGTGAGGCTTAGATTTAATTTTCACTATTATTAGTTTCCATTACCATTTAGAATTATATTTCCTTGTAGTCTAAGATTCCTAATTTCTTGGGAATTTTCCATGTTCTTAGTTTTGTACCGTTTTTATTTGAATCAGAGGTCATTCTTTGATTAGATGATATATTTTGTTATAAGGTAGATGTTTTACTATATTTTTCCGAATTTATATACATGTTTTAATGATGGATGATAAATTGAAGTGGGTGAGTGGTCTTTGTGTTACTATTTTTATATTTCATTTTTTTATTCTGTATGTGAGATGTGATAGGTTCTATCATGTCTGATAAGGTATGGTTGTTCCTTTTATGGAATGGGAGTTGCAATACAGTGATACATATTGATTCATAAGGATATTTCCAACTATGTAATTTAATTGATGCGACCCTATGCTTTGGATGGTTCTAGAATAAGGTGAGGGGAATGACACGTGACATTTTGGTGTTGTTGATAACTTGAAAAGAGGAAACATCATTTTTAGGTTGAGGATATTAGTGATGAACAATGACAAAGTTAGGAGATATGGTTTGAATGGGGTGATAGTGGTTTGTTGTTGATGTGGCTTATGTTTTAGGTGATTTCTGCTCCCAGATATTAGTTGATAGTGTCGTTGGGGTCATGTTAACATAATATCAATATCAAGTGATGAGGTTTTGACAACATGAAATTGGTGGATGTCTCCACATTCTTATTTGTAATTTAGATGGTTATTCCCATAAAAAGAAGGATATTCTTACAATAGAAATCGATGTTTTATGGTGTGTGAGACCGTCATATGGGGGAAAAAGCTATCTGTGGTGTTGCAGATAATGTGATAGGATTAAGGAAGAAAATATATTTTATACCTTAGGAAAACAGTCTATCAAGACAAAAATGATTTAATAAATAAAATTCAAATTCACTCGTTATATTTTTTTGGGCATACTGAAAGGACATCAGATTTACTCTTCATGTTGTCTTTGTGGAATCATTTTAACATGATTCCATTTTGTTTTTAAATGAATTTTTACTCAAGTTTATTCTATTATGAATAACTATGGGTGCATCGTTCTACTCTGTAATTTTAGGATGTAGGTAAACACATTATCATGTCTATTAAGCACTGGAGGAACACATTGTTTTATGTGTGAGTGTTTTTTGTTTTCTAATGTTTTGTATAAATAGTAATATGCATGGATTTAATATTGTAACACATTGGTGTAGTCATACAAAGTTCATAAAAACACCCAACATGGGACCAATGGGGCACATACAGACTTTATAGCTTTGAGTGATGGAATGGGACATCATTCATGCTCTATAACGTAGTGTGTTGGGTTGTGTTGTGGGCATAGAATATAGATGGTATAGTTTCTAAAGATGAATCTTGTGATCCCTTTGTGATGCGATGATGACATTTTTGGGGGATGCTTACATAATTATATTTTTTACATGTGGGTTATATTTAATTATTATGTATAACTAACATGGAATATATATGTTATATTTTAATTTTAGTAGGTTTACTTTTGGATCAATATTTTAATGGTCTTATATTTATTTCATTGAGTTGTTTTACCATTTCCATATTATAGTTATCATCATAATGACTATAATTATTATTCCCAGAGGGTGTATTCAACCCACAATCAACTAATATACCCTAAATATTGGTTGAAATCCTTCAACATATAGGGAGTTTAACCAAGGACATCTGGAAACTATCCTGGAGAATAGGTTTAGTGGATCCTAGGTCGGGGAGTTATAATTTATTATCATAGAAGAATTATTTTTTATTATTTTTGGGTCATGGTAAAAAATATTCTATGATGCTATCAAATATTTTTAAAGATATCATGTATGGGTGCTTGTGGCCCCATTTATAGAATATAAATTATGTTACCCTGGGATTGATGTTTATGATCTTTCTTTAAAAATTTAACATTAAATGACTTTCCATATTTAGTGGTCCTCTGTGATATGATTATATTGGTTTATGAGGTCTATTTGTCTTTTTTACTAGTATGGAGAGAGAGGGTATGCATACATGCATCATAATATTTAATTAGTGTCAAATGAAATATTTTTGTGATGTGGTTGGACCAAGATTTTTGGATAAGATTTTTTTGGAAGTTATAAGAATTTTTTTACAAGTATGTTTTCTTTTGTTGTAAAATAAGAAAAATCATCCTAATTTATAAATATTTGTGATTAGACTCACAATCATATCCAAAAAATAGTACTCACAAATATTAATAAAGTACATACAAATGGTAAGATGTTTTATGGAAGAAAAGGTTTAACATACTCACTACGTGTCCATAATTAAAGAAAAAACATTATGAGGTGCTGTTTCAAAGTCTATTAGGATCTGATACGAGTTTGATGATGCATTTTTAATTTTTTATTTCACAAATATCATAAGTTGTTTGGAGAACATGACACACAATCATTATTAGGGAATGGGGATAAAAGGTTCTAATAATATTATTTAGGTTTGATTAGAAAGAAATATGTTGCAGTAAGTTGGGGAAGATACAATACTTTCCTCAATAAGTCAGACGATGCTAAAGCTGATCTATGATGTTTTCAAATTCAATAGAAAGTCATGATACAAGAAAGTTTTTTTATATAAAGAATGTTTTTTGAAGACAATTAAAATCACTCATGTTCATTTTAATGATATCACTATATATTAAATTATTTGAATACCAGTTGACTTGGAGTATATTATTTAGAATAATAAAGAGTTGTTGTTGATTTTGATCCATCAGACTCAAAATGACATTAACCATTCGAGGATACAAAACACTGATTTTTCATTACTTTTTTGTTAGTGTATTTATGACATCTAATGAAAATGATAATTTGGAGGAACAATTTATTATTGTAATATATTGGTACCATTGAAAAAAATTGTATGAATGTTTTTTGGTACTAATACAAGTATGAAATTCCAAGAACGACCCAAAATCTAGTCAACCATTTCATCATAATAAGGAGTGGGATATTTCATTGGGTCAATATAGATGGAATATACGAATTACATTGTTTCTTCATGTTGATAAGACATTTTTAAGTAAATGAAATGGTATTTTCAAAGAGACCGTGAATACTTTATGAAAATAACTTGATAATTTTTTCCAATAATCATAACAAGAAGTTATTTTTATTTAATTTGGTATAGTTTAATGTATGGAAGAAAGTGTTGTCATCATCAAAATGAGAAAATAAAAATGATAAGATTTCTCTTTTAAAAAGATTAGAACAATGTAATGTGATTTATTTAGTTCTTATTTTTTTAATGGGGTTAATAAAATCAAAGTGACCAAATGTCATTATTGTAATGAAAAAACCATAATTAGAAATCATAATCAAGAATTAGATTCATACTGAAGATTTATTTTCATATCTGAAGCATTAAATAATAAAAAGTGAGATTTGAAAATCAATATTATTTCAATATTCAATAAGGTGTTGAATAATTCAAAATGAGAGCATAGATTTAAAGAATATAAAATATTTAATAAATTTATTGAAGTGGGAAACCCTTTTTAGAATCCCGCATAAACCATTCTGGTGTATCTATAATAGGAGAATAATATATTGTGATGTGCAGGACTCATGAAAGTGGATTGAGAAGCTCTGAAAATATAGAAAGAATAATTTTCTATATTCAATTTTCTTGATGAAATTAGCTATACAATAGAAGAAGATGAATATGGAAGAAGATTGTATTCAGAGTTTTTGGACCATACAAATCAATAAAAAAAGTATTTCCTGATTGAAGAAGAAGTCAATGACTATTTCAACATTATTATGACATAGCATTATTTTTATATTAAGAATTTGTACACGGGAATTAGATTGAGAAATCATATTGAGTATCGTTATGAACTCCATAATGTTATTTCCATCTTCTATGTAAGAAAGTGAAGAGTTTTTTTAAAAGATCGTATTTGTGAATGTTATTTGAGATGCACCATAACATTTTGTTACAAAACCTTTATTTCTTCATTTTGTGCTACATGAAGCACATGCACTATTATATTGAACATAGTGCTACATGACTGCAAAGAAATATTCTACTCATTGTAGTCCACACAAAAGGATTTTATTCTTGTGTATTGTGTGGTATTGGTTTATTTATAAACCTTAACAAGAAATAACTACTCTTAATCAGTTATTAAACATAAAATTTATTCTGTTTCTATGGTTGTGTATTTTACTTATTTTTAGTAGAGAATGAAATTTTGAATAGGAGATGAAGGTTGTTTTAAAGTAAGGATACTTAAATGAGAACTTTATCACTGATTCACCCCTCACCTCAAAGTGATACTTGAATATTTGAATTATAATGTCAATTAGTATCAGATTTGAAGGTTCCATTCATTTATTATTTGATGATGTTTTGAAGAGAAGTTGTGATAGAGAATATGAATTTTGTGAATAGTAAGGGGATTCCAATATTTAAGGTAAATAACTATCATATCAAGAAAGGTAGAAAGATTATTTATCTTATATCCCTTGGTACTGACATTCTTGAGGATACAATAGATGCATTTCCTCTTATTGATGAAAAGGTTTATCTTACATGTTACAATAATAAGAATCTTGAGAATTATGGAATGTATGAAAATGTTTTACACTCATCACATTCTAAAAGTGTTTTTCAAGAGTGAAATATGTTTCAACTACCAAAGGTATTTGGGAAAAGTTGAAAAACAATTACGAAGGAATTAAAATTAAAAAAAGGAAAAGATGAAAATTAAAAGACTAAAGTAAGAAGATCACAAGATGGGTGAATATGAATCTATTTGTGACATATTTAATAGGTTAAATAAAATAGTCTGCACTATCCTATGTGTTGGTGAAAAGTTAGAAGGTTATATAGTTGTTGAAGAGATCATAATAATTCTTTCCAATATATTTTATTATAAATTTTCCTCATTGGAATATAGTGATCCTGAAATTCTTTCTCGAGGTGATCATTATAGAACTCTCATTATCTATGAAATGAGATGGGATAATTTCATCAAGCGGAAAAACAAAAGTAGATATAGAAATTCCTTTCAAGGAGTCCAATAAAGAAAAATATAAGGAATTTTTTGATGAAGACAATGTTGCTGATGAAGACTCCAAAAATCAGTTATGTAAAAACCATGATGATGTTTTATCCTTGTTTTCTAAACATGTGAGAAGAGGTATAGGTAAATATAAAGTTAAACTTCCTTTGAAGTGTTTTCAATGTAAATCCATTGGGAACATTGTGACTTATTGACCTCAAATAAATAAATAAGAGGATAGTGATAAAGAAAAAATAGGACCAAAAAGATTGTGGATGAAAATGGGAGACAAGGCTAATTATTTTTTCAAAGGGAAACATAAAAAATTATCCAAATCTACAAGGAGAATTTTATTATATAAAGATTATTATAAAGAAGATATTAAAGCTAAATCCAAAAAAAATCTATTGATCATGCTGGTGAGAATTATTTTATTACAATAGTGAATAATGAATAATTGGGAAGCTTTAGTTCCGAATAAGTAGAAACCCAATTATTATTTCATCTTAAAGAAGTATTGTAATAATTATTGAGAAATATTTTAAGGCATTATAAGGAAATCAGGAACATGAAAAGTGAATTTTCCTTAATAAAAAATCAAGTAATTTTTCTTAATGAGAAATAAATGTTTCTGAAATATATTAATTATTTGAAGTAATATGTTGAAAAAGAAAAGAATCATAGTAAATATATGGAAGTAATGTTGAAAGAGAATAAATAAGAGTTTGGACTTTTCAAGAATTGTTTTTCTAATTATGAACTCAGAGGTCTATGCTTTATAAACTCTACCCCAGATAATGGTGAATGTTTTCATAAGGGTAAACCTAATAAGTATCAACAAAATGTACCATCAATGGGTAAGAAAAAAATCTGGATTTTTTTAGAAGAAGAAATATGATAATGTTATATACATGGCCAAGATAAAAAAATCATTAAATCATATGTTTTTAAAAATATTGAATCTTAAAATTTTACTAGTTCATCTTGTTATGATAATTTTTATAAAGACAACCATGCCTAATAATAATGGATCATCTAATAATAGAAAGGTTTTTTTCTATAATTTACTAATAAGAAAGATAATAATTCTACTGAGAAACATATTGACATCTCCTATCAGTATAGACGTTTCTATGGTAAATATTATTTCTATGGTTACTTCTAGTATTGTTGTGGATTTAGAAAAAAGAAAAATATGTGTTGGTTCAATCAACAACATTATAACAATTCTATGAATTTTATAAGGGAATCTTTTAAAGGAATTAAATATTCTCAAAAGAATATGTTTGAGAGGGATATTTGGAGGAAACCCAAGAGTTATGGTGTGAAAATTGATAATAGATTACAACATATGGAATTTTTTTTTCAAAAATGTGAACAAAATAGACACGTTTATAATGGATGTCTTGTTTTTTTACTATCACCACTAAATATTTTTAAAAATTATCAGAAACAAGAGATAAAAAACAAAGTGGAAAAGAAAAAAACCCTTGTTATAGAACCCCTTATTAAGTCTATAATGGGATAACAACCTTGGATTCTTGATAGTTGGTGTTATTAATATATGAGATGAGACTTAAAATTGTTGATGAATGTTAAAAACTTCTAATAAATAATGGTGAAATTTGTAAAATATGAATATCTATGAATCAAAGGTGTAGTATTAGCCATTAATGGGGTTGAAAATATGAATTCCAAGAGAGTATTGTAAATTTATGGGATGAAATAAAACATTATAAGTTTATCATAGCTCTGTGATGAAGGTAGAATAGTTATTTTCATTAAATATTGTTTTTTTTAAAGAGTGAGGGAGATAGAAAAGGTAGTTACAAGAGGCCAACATACAATAAAAAAATTTATTTCAAGTTGGTGAAATACAAAGTTCTTGTTACTTGTGAATGATGAAAGATAATCAGTTGTGGCATAAAACACAAGGACACATGGTTTAGAGAAACATGATCATTTTATCTTAGTGAGACATTGTACATGGAGTTCATGATATGTCAAGGAGAATATATTGGTGTTTCATTATTTTTCAAAAGTTAAAATTTTCAAATTATGTGCATGGGAATGTTGAGATTTGTTCAAAATGACACATGGAACTTATAAATTCTGAAATCTATGCTACAATGAGAAACATATTGGCAAAGAGAGATATGTACTTCATCACTTCCATTAACCACTTTACTTTAATTACTTGTGTTCTGTATATGTAACATAATCTATGTACCCATAAAATACATAAATGTTTGTAGAGAAATATTGAGATGGAATATGTGTATTCAATAAAGAAGTTGATAACTAATAATTGTTATGTGTATAGAAATGAATATATTTATTGTTATATAAAGAAGCATGGAATTTAGAAAGAGTTAAATTAACCACTCAAAACTCAATAAAAAAGGGATGATGAATGGAATAATGTTTTATTTTTGGAAATGTGTTGAACAATTTTACTTGAACATGGTCTTTTTCATTAATTATGGAGGTAGTCCATAAATATTACTGGGTATATCCAAAACTAATGCTTCTATAAACCATGTTCATATATGAATCTGTATAAAATGTTTTATGATAAAACTCTGATCTTGAAACACTTCATTAATTTTTGGAGTCAATACTCCATAATGAAGAAAGGTGGAAAATATGGAAGGTTTGATAAGAAAGGTGAATATGTAATTTTTCATGGAAATTATCTTGAAGGAATAAGATACATTTGTTTTGACATAGAGATAAAAAGAAATGTTGATTTTTTATGTATTTTTTTAAAATTTATAGGGAAAACATCCTTTGGATGATAAGAATGTTGAGTAGGAAAAGGAATTGTCTATTATTTTTTTTATAAGGATACTAACAACATTAATCATAATTTAGAAGAAGAATCTGACTCAACTATTTCACATGATAGAGAATAAAATAAAAAATCTCATCCTAAGATGAGGAAGAAGGTGGAAGCTCAAAAAAATATTTGTGATCATCATCTGAATTTTAAATCAATAAGAATATAAAAATTTATTACACACACTCCTTTGTATTCCAATGATGATCTGAATGATATCAATTAAGATTTTGAACATCTGGAACAGGTTCTGGATCTGTATGATGTTCTTGATCTGATGGAAACAAATTATACTTAGGAACTCATACACAAGCTGAATAAAAAATATTATTGGTACAAAAGGGTTTTCCTATAAATTTTTAAATGAATAAGGTGAAGTGATAAGTAAAAAAGGAAGGATTAGTGTAAAAATATTACTCACAATTTGAAGGTATTAATTTTGATGAATCTTTTTCTCCACTGGAATGGCTATGAACAATTAGAATATTTCTCTCTATTACTACATAGTAAAGTCCCAAAAAATTTCAAGTGGATGTGAAGTCCTCAATTTGGAATGGGGTCCTTTATGAGGAAGTTTACATTGAACAACCATGTGGATTTCTTTGTGAAATATGAATGTAATTTTTATAAGTTAAATAAATATTTTTTTTGGAATAAAACAATTTATGAGACCATGAAATTAAAAATTGGATACATACTATAGGAAGTATAATTTTAATAAATGAAGAGTTTATTTCTATCATTATATCAAGGAAAGAAAATATTTTTCCATCAATATTTTTTTTATGTTGATGACATTATCTTTGATGGGAACAATGAATCAAATTGTGAAATATTTTCTAATGTGATGAAATTTTTTTCTGATATGTCCATGCTATGATAAATATAATACTTTTTTGGGATAAAATTAATAAGAAGTTAGGAATTGGAAATCCAATTATAGTTTCCAAATTAATTTCAGTCAGAACCAAGTTTAATGAAAATGGAGCAGGCAAGGAATTTGATCAAAAAGTGTTTCAGAAGCTGACTGGAAGTCTGTTATATTTGGTTACCTCATGACCCATGATTTTTTTACTTTTACCTTTTGTGAATGATTTCATAGTTCTTATAAAGTATCACATTTACATATAAGAAATATAAATTTTAGTTATATCAAAGGCACAAAAAAATTCATAATCAAGTATGGTAGATTAAAAAGTATTGACTTATTTGGGTATTTAGATGCTGATTAAAAAGAAAATATTGATGATAAAAGATCTAAATCTTATGGATTTTTCATTCTAGGTAAACTTTTTGTTAGTTGGAATAAAAAGAAACAAAATTTATTAACTCTTATCATGGATGAATCAAAATATGTTGCTGAAAATCAATCATCTACACAACTTATGTGAATGAAAACTCACTTGGAAACATAATTGATGAATTAATGTTTCCCTTAATGTTAGGATGTGATAATAAATGTTCAATGAATATTAAAAAGAATATGGTATGACATTCTCATTAAAAAATATTCTCATAAAGTACAACCTCATCAAAGAGAATGTGGAGAATAATGAATTGAAGATGTAGTATGTTCCTATATCAGAACAAGTTTTGGAAATATTCATAAAACATTTACCAAATGAACCTTTTTAAAATTTATGTTGAATATGGGATTCTATCCTCTTTCTCATCAATGTTGAGTAATTTTCCCCCATCTCAACTTATCATTGTATAGTGATTTAAATAGGTGTAATTTAATCCTAAATACATCCTTATGGATTCAAGAATGAATTACGTGGGAGTTGGGTGTATGCTTTGAACCAAACAAGTAAGTGTGTGAAATTTTATAACTTTTGTTGGATTAGTTATAAGAAATAATTTTTTAATTCCAGTGAATTTGAAGAAGTGGAAAGATGTTGAGGAAGAGAGGATGAGGAAGAAATATGTGGATGAAATCTGAGGATGAGATCTAAGGAGGAAAAGGTGAGGAAGAAAAATGAAGAGGTTTTTCCTTAGTCACTACTTTTATAAATCGTGGTATTAAGGTCAATGATTACGAATTCCTATAATGAGGTATCTCATGTAGGCTTATAATTTTTGATGATTAATTGGTTACATCATGTAACAATGTTTATTGATTTATTAAACTTGTTTGAAATAATAAATAAAAAGGGGGATATTATTGGTCCCAATTCGGATTGAGAAAGTTTTTTGGACATTAAATGATGTTTTTTACAATTATATTGTCATTTATTGTCATATAATAAAAAGAACCATACATTTTAAATCATGATGATCAGACTCATAATAGTATTCTTGAAATCAGAATCATGAAGCTTATGAATGTCCATCAGAATGGTAATATTTTTTTGGGTAAGAAAAGGTTTATCACACTTACATTGGGCCTGTAATTAATTGAACATTATAATTAGGTGATTCTTAACAGTATAACTGGCTCTGATATGAATTCAATGATGTTTTTCTGAATTTTATTTCACAAAAAGCACAAATTTTTTAGAGAACATGTCATGAAATCCTTATAAAGGAATATGGGAAAACATTCATCCAATCATATTAATGTTTGATTGGAAAGAAAGATGTTCATGGATGATAGAGAGGATAAAAACTTTACTTTGTATATCTGATGATGTTGAAACTAATCTTCAATGTTTTCAAAGGAATTAGGAATTCATGATACAAGAAAGAGTTTGTGGAAGAATAAATTTTACTAAAGGGAAAAAGATTTCCTCAAGTTCATCTTATTGAGATCATCGTATCTTGAATTGTTTGGAGTCTGAATGACTTTGAGTATTTTATTCTTAAAAAGAAATAATTTTTTACTAATATCATTCCATTAGACTCGCCATGACACCGATCCTCAGAGGAGACATGAAAGAGATTTTTCATTTCTATTTTGTTAGTATCATTATGAAATTAGTTTTAGATGATAAATCATATGTAGAATTGATTGTTGGAATATGTTTGGACCATTTAACAAAAATAAGTGAAAGTGTGTTAGGACCAATAAAATAAATAATGTTAGATATTGATCAGTAATGTAGTCAACCATTTTATTAAAATAAAGAGTTATCCACTCTATTGGGTAAATATCAATAGAATATTTGTATTTATTTGTTTTTTCATATTTAAATGGTAGTTCTGAAATAAATTGAAATGGGATGCTAAGGATATCTTGAAGATTTTATCATAAATACTTGATTGAATAAATATTTCCAATAATTAAAATATTAAGGCATTAGTTTTCTCATTTGGTGTAGAGGAATGTATTGAATAATTTTATACCTTTTTTGTAATGAGGAAATATGAATGAGATGACTAGTACTTCAATAGGTACATAACAATGTATTAATATCTCTTTTGTTTTGATATTTTTTTTCATGATGGTCAAGAAAATATGAGCGATCAAATTCCTTTATCGTAATAAAGAAATATAAATTGGAAATCAGAATCTAAAATTGGATTTGGATAAAAGGATTCTTTATAATTTTGAGGCATTGAAGAAGTTATGGAGAGATCCAAAAATCATGGAGAATTGAATATTTCAAATGTGGTTGAATAATTTAAAGATATATCCCAGTTCTAATGATGTTTAATGATTTATAAAATACAGTGAAGTAGGAAAACATTTTTAGAATCCATAATAAAACATTTTGTTGTGCCTAAAAAAGAATAAGAAACTTTGTGACTTGTTTCGATCATGAAATTGGAGAGCGAAGATCCTCAATTCTAGAAATAATATGTTTATAGATTGTGTTTTCTTCAATTAGTTAGTCATATTGAATAAGTAAAATAAAAAAATTATTCTGAGTTTCTGGATTGAATTATGCTATCATATTTGTTTTTATGAACTATAGAAGAAGAAGTAAAGGATTTTTTCAATGGTATTATGGCAGAGTATTAATTACATATTAGGAAATTAGACTGGAAAATCAAAATGGGTATCTTTATAATGTCTAGGAATTTCTTACCAGCTTCTAGGTAAGAAAGTAAAGAATGTTTTTGAAAGATCATATTTGATAAAGTAGATCAAGAATCACTATAACATGTTTGTACAACAATTTTTTTACATTATTTTATGCTACTTTAAATACATGCACTATTGTGTTGAACATAGTTCTATATGACTGTAAGGGAATATATTACTCTTTGTATTACAAAAAATAATTGTTTTCTAGTGGATTGTGTGGAATTTGATTATTTACATGCCATGATAGGGACTACATACTCTTGCTGAGTAGTGAATCTTATAAATTATTTTGTTCTTGTGGTTTTTTGTTTGACTAGTTTTTAGATAGTAAATAATTATTTAACATTAGTTGATGGTTGTATCTCAATAAAGGAAACTTAAAAAAAATTATATCACTGCTTGACCCCACCCCCTCCCAGTGATACTTAAATCCAATATAGGTAATCTCATAATATTGATTATTCCTTATGTGATTAGTATGTGATCCTTTGTTCATATATAATATATTGTCCTTATTATAATATATGTAGGTAATAATAAACTGAAAAAATATAGTGATCCAATTAATATTTAAAAAATATGATACATAATATTTTTCTACGTAACCTTGTTCTGGTATTCTACTCAACCATACTTGATCAATTGATTCATGTATGACTGGTATGAGATGCTTAACTTATATATCAGTATATAGGAGACCATGAGGCTGGATGATTTGAGAAATGACTATCCCAGGGAAGTGTAAAGGTGGAGAGATTTTCTTAATGACATAACATTCTCTTCTTGAGATATTTGGACTATATTTATTTGATTTTATAATTATATTTTTTATTAATCATGGTAAAAACATGATAGATTTTGGTGGAGAATCCAAAGGGAAGATAGGTGGTCTCTCCATGTCATGCACGTGATAAAGGTCCATGTGGGAAAGGATGTCCATGTGTTATAGGTGGAGGCTCTGAGGAAGGTGATATAGTCATATCAAAAATTGTTTGTTGGATTGTGGATAAAAGATTATTTTAAGGAGATCATGTTGTCAGAAATTCAATATGTTGATCAATGATCTCTAGGAGCTAATACTTCCATGGAGTATCAGACATGGAAGTTTCATTCAAAACACCACCATTTGTTTCAGGGTAAGGGTGGACCACAGAATATAGAGTTCGGGATATAGTCTAGAAATATTACTTTCAAATAGATTAAGGAACATATAGGGTGGTATTCTATTTTTTCAACTTATATGCTCAGGTTACGGTATAACCATTTGTGAGACATATTGGTACATGCAAGTTGGTTTTAGGGACTTGACTTGATGGACATAAATTATCTATTTTATAGAACATCATTAATAATATAATTTTGGAAGATAAATCCCATGAGTTTATTGACATAACCTGGGGAGGCACATCAGTAATAAATTGTGCAAGTTGGATGAAATACCATTAAGGGTTTTCATGCTTTATGTCAGGAAATGACATAATCAGGGTGTGGAAGTATGATGATGGTCTATAGGATAATATCTGAGAATATGTGATAATATATAGCTAGAAATATTTCTTAGAGGAATTGAACTAATAATTTATATCTAAGGGGGCTTTTATTTTTATGACTTTACTGGGATAGTTGAAAGTGATAGGTGATCCATGCAGTTGGGCTTTAGGTAGATGGAAGTGAGGATATGAGGATTTTATGTAGTTTAGTCAGGTTAAAGACTTTTTTAGGACACCAATGAGTGGATCATTGATGGTATAAATATAATGCATGCCACCATGTTTTATTTATAACTGGTTGGAATAACCTCTAATGGACTATTGAGCATGATGATATAGGGGGAATTTTGATATTTTTTCTTGAATGATATCTCTGAAATTTTTTATTTGTGACTATGTTAGATTTAGAGATCTAAGGTATGACCATAGGAGGTTCTAGGATACAGTAGACATGATGTGACTGTACATTTTGGTCTTTTAAGGGGGAGAGATACCTAGAAGTTTTGGAAGTGGCACGTACTGGGTAAAACACTATATGGAGTTCAGGCATCGGGTAATTGAGCTTCAGGATAGGTGCATGGGTTCGAGTTGAAAGGTTTATAGAATGTTGGGGATTCGATGATGGTGTCCCACACTAGATAGAGATCTGGTGTATTGTGTGTCCCACGTCAGACGGAGAAATCAGAATAGTATTCCCTAATTAAAGAAAATGAAGTCAATGATTGTTTCAACATTATTCTAAAAGATCATTATTTCCATATTGAGAAATTGGACATGAGAATTAGATTGGGAAATTAGACTGAGTATCATCACGAATTCCAATAAATTCATACCTTCTTTTATGTAAGTAAGTTAAGAGTTGTTTTGAAAGATCATATTTTTTTAATGTTGTTCGAGAATCACCATAACATTTTGTTACAATTTTTTTACTTCATTTTGTGTTGCATGAAGCACATGCACTATTGTATTGAACATAGTGCAACATGAGTGCAAAGACATATCCTACTCATTGTATTCTATACAAAAGGATTGTTTTATATTATATTGTTTGGTATTGGTTTATTTATAAACATTAACAAGGACTAGATACTCTTAATGAGTAGTTAATATTATAATTTCTTATGTTCTTATGGTTGTGTATTTGACTTGTTTTATAGTTAAATAAATCACAAATAGGGGAAAATGTTTTTTTAATGTAAGGAAACTTAAATGAATAATTTATCACTGATTATCCCCCTCACTCTCTCAGTGATACTTGAATCATTGATTGGTAATCTATGTTGGAATCAGAGTTGAAGGTTCCCTTCATTTATTATAGGATGATATTTTGAAGAGAATTTTTGATAGAGAATATCAATTGTGTGAATAGTAAGGAGATTATAATATTATAGGTAAATAACTATCATATCTTGAAGCATAGAATGATTCATTATCTTATATCTCTTGTTTATGACGTTCCTGAAGCTACAATAGATTAATTTCATCCTATTGATGAAAATGTTCCTCTTACATGTTCCAATAATAAGAATCATGAGAGTAATGGAAGATTTAAACATTTTTTTTTCACTCATCGCATTCTAAAAGTATTTTTTTAAGAGTGAATGATTTTTAAACTACCAAAGGTATATAGGAAAATTTAAAAAACATTTACAAATGAAATAATAAAAGTTAGAAAGGAAAAGATGAAAATTAATAGATTAAAGTAGGAATATCACAATATGGGGGAATAAGAATATTTTGGTGACCTATTTACATGGTAAAAGACATTGTATGAACTATTAGATGTATTGTTGAAAAGTTATATGGTTTTATAATTATTGAATAGATCATATGAATCCTTTCCAATATACATGACACTAATTTTTCCTCATTGGAAGATAGTGATCCTAAAATTATATCTCTAGATGATCATTATAGCACTCTCATTAAGTATGAAATGAGAGAAGAGAATGTCATCAATGGAAAAAAAATTAGATAGAGAAATTCCATTCAAGTAGATCTATAAAAGAAAAATCTAATGATGTTCTGGAGGAAGATGATGTTGCTGAACCTGACTCAAAAAATTAGATATGTTAAAACCTTGATGATGTTTTATCCTCGTTTTCTAAACATGTGAGACAAGTTATAGGTAAATATAAAGTGAAACAACCCTTGAAATGTTTTGAATGTGGATCAATTGGGAACATTGTGACTAATTTACCTTAAATAAAGATATAATAGGAAAGTGGTGAAGAAAAACATGAACAAAAATATTTTGGATGAAAAGGGGTGATAAAATAGAATATTTTTTTCAAGGGAAAGATAAAAAATTATCCAAATATACAATCATAATTTTATTATATAAAGATGATGATGAAGAATATAGTGTAGATGAATCCAAAAAATATACTGATCATGGAGGTGAGAATACATTTATTACAATAATGAATAATGAATAATTTGGAATCTATAGTTACGACTATGTATAAACCCAATTATAAATTAAATTTAAAAAAGAATTGCAATAATTCCTAAGAAATATTTGATAACATTATAAATAAATCAGGAATATGAAAATTGAATGTCCCTTAATAAAAAATCCATATTTTTTTCCAAATAATAAAGGAATGTTATTGGAATAGATTTATAATTTGAATAAATATATTGAAAAAGAGAAGAATCATAATGAACATATGGAAGTAAAGTTGAAATATAATAAATAATAGTTATGACTTATTCTAATAATGAATTGAGTGGTCCATGATTCAAAAATTCTACCCCTGATCATGGTGAATCTGAGGTGGATCAACAAAATTTACCTTTAATGGGTATGAAAAAATCTTGATTTTTTGAGAAGAATAAATATGAGAATGTTATATATGATTCCAAGACAAAAAAAATCAAGAAATTAGATGTTTTTAAAAATCTTGAATCCAAAAATGTTCCTATTACATCCGGTTTTGATAAGGATATAAATACAACCAAGCATAAGAAGAATGCGTCAGCTGATAATAGAATGGTTTGTGTTCTATAATGTACTGACAAGAAAGACCATAATTTTTCTGAGAAACATATTCCCAACTCCCATCAGTATGGAAGTTTCAAAGGTAAATATTATTTCTATGGGTACTTCTATTATTGTGATGGATTCAAACACATGGAAAATTAGTGATGGTTCAATCAAAAGCATTATAATAATTCTAAAATTTTTAGAAGGGAATGTTTTAGGGGCATTCAACCTTCCCAAAGGAATATTTCTGAGATGGATATATAGAGGAAACCCAAGAAATATGGTGTAAAAATTGAAAATAGATTTCAACCTCTGGAAATAATTTTTCAAAAATGTGAACAAATGAGACATCTATTTAAGGGATGTCATATTTTTTTACTAGCACACCAAAATATTGTTGAAAATTATTATAAATAATATATAATTAATCAAAAGGGAAAAGAAAAAAAATCATGTTATACTGACCATTATTAATTCTATAAAATTATAATAACTGTGGTTTCATAATAGTGTGTGTTATTCACATATGATAGGGTACCTAAAATTGTTTATGAACGTTATATACTTCAAAGAAAGAATTGTGACATTTGGAGATGGTGAATCTATTGGAACCAAAGTTGTGGTATTAGCCATCATTGGTATAGAAAAGTTGAACTCTAAGTGAGGTTAGTAAATTTATGGGATCAAACAGAACTTTATAAGTTTTTCATAACTTTATGATTAAGGTAGAAAAGTAATTTTTATTAAATATATATTTTTGTAAAGGGTGAGGAATATGGAAAAGATAGTTATAAGAGGCCAACATACAAAATGAAATTTATTTCAAGTCAGTGAAATAAAAATATCTTGTTACATGGGCTTGGTGGAAGAGAATCAGTTGGGGCATAAAACACTAGGACACATGTTTAAGAGAAACATGATAAATTTATCTATGTTAGATAGTGTCCATGGAGTTATAGATATGTGAAGGAGAAGATATTTTTGTTTCACTATTTTTTTAGAAGGGAAAAAATTACAAATTATATGCATGGTATACATAACATCGAGTGTAGGGTTGGCACACAAATAAAGATCTGGGTGAATCCCAAACCATGAAGCCCATTAGTATGCTGAAATTTTTAGTTTGACCATGTGATTGGGGATACATAGTAGTTCAAGATTCTATAGTAATTTTTAGAAGGTATCTTCATGGTTTTTTCATGGTTTGTAAAAACGTTACCTAACTCTCTAGGTTAGGGTGTCCCTTTGGATAGTATAACCACACTGTTGGAATGTAGGTTTCCAAACCATGCATCCAAATGATGAATCTAGTTATAGGGTATGAAAATCCCATTTATAACATTCCTCCATTGACCTTTCAGACTCCTTGTTTCATTCCCACATTCACACAAAATCCAAAAGTCATGGAGATATCATCATACCTTATATATTATTTTTAATTATTTCTCATTTTGGTATTTGATTCAATCATCATTCATCAGTGTATCATGGATTTATTTAGTCATTTATATTATATTATATATTAGTTTTAACATTCTATTTAAATTTTGAACAATATGCCTTATTTATATAGAGTTTAATTGATTCATTTTTTTCTCTAAATTCAACTCAAATCAGAGGCCAGAATTCAATGAGCAAATGTTTATAGTTATAAGTTAAAATTTTCCTATATTTATCTTCATTTATATATGTGTTTGTGTGATGCATGATATATAGTATTCAGTGGGGTGGTATAGCTGTAAAAAAATTACATTTATTTTTTTCCAATAGTTCATGGGAGATACTATGGGGTAGTCACCTATGTGATATAATACAATTGATCATTTAGTGGCATCGAAGGTGTGAAACAAAGCTTCATAATGATTAGGAAGGATGGTGTTGGTTATGTGTTTTATTTTAAGTGATCAAATGGATAGGTTAGTTTCATTAAAGCATAATGTTCATGGCCCATATAATTAGTGATAATGGACACCGGGTGTGTTGTTTTGTGGTTTGTTAGGTCTAGGCGATTGGTGATGACAAATTCAACAATTGGATGATTTTTTTTGTGGGTGGTGATGGTGTTTTATTAGAGTTATGGCATATGATATTGGGGAATTCCACTTACTGATACTAGTCGATTATTCCATTGGGGTCATGTGAATTCATGATCAGGACCTGGTGATGTTATGTTGACCATACAATTCAGGTGGAGGCACTACAACAAATGCCGATCCTAGCGGCGGTTTTTTTCCCGTTTAGCGGCGGTTTAAACCGCCGCTATATTGTGTGGCGGCAGTTTACAAAAACCGCCGCTAAGTTGGCGTCGACAATCTATTAGCGGCGGTTTTTTTGATTCCGCGGCGGTTTTAGAAATGTGTCGTAGGTCCTTCATTTAGCGGCGGTTTCTCTTCATTTAGCGGCGGTTTTGACCGCCGCTAAATGATTCCTTGTTATTTAGCGGCGGTTAAAACCGTCGCTAAATGTTCACAGGTATGGCATTTAGCGGCGGTTAAAACCACCGCTAAATGTTGAACTGGAAAAAAAAATATGTTGGATCTGCTCCACCACTGCCCTAAATTTTCCAAAACTACAGCCACATCTCACCCATCAGCCCCACATAATATCACATCCACACATATTTGTAATGTACAACAGCTTACAACATTATTACATCATCACCATTTCATATTCCATCACTAAAAGAATACTACCACAAACCACTACACACAAAAACCAACATCCTCATAATAGTGACCATAACATCTCTTACCATAATAAAAACCAACATTAAAAACACCATCCCTCATAGACAAAACCACACCATAACAAGAAACATGTATCTCACTAACTGAACAAATACATTGATTGAACTACCACATGACTAATAGGAGTGATTGTTTTTATTCAAAACCATCCTCAAAAACCAACTAATTGATATCATAACCAACCCATGTAAACTAATGAAGGAACATGTGACCCAAGATTTAGATCATGAAATCTCATGATGGAATAATTGACTATACAACCAACATGAGAAAATTAATAATGGAACACAAGGCTTCATGACCAACTCAACTGAATACGTAAATGAATGAGAAACCACAATATGAAAACAAGAAACATAATGATGTAACAAACAAAAAATGACCAATTTAAAAGACGACATGATCAAACTAGTGGTCGAATGAATAAATAGGGAATCTATGAGAAAACCCAGGAATGTTTCAATGTGAAATGACTCATAAAACCATATTTAAATATCCAAAATCCAATAAAACAAGTAGGTGGGTTTTATTAAAACTGGATATATTACCTAGGATACCACTAAAACAGTTATCATCCTCATGTTCCAATGAATATAAATGGTTCCAAAATAGAACCCTTGTGGGAAACCTCTCAAGGATAATATAATAATTTGATCAAAACTAATCATTAAATAAATAAACACATAACCATGTGTCATAACCAACCAATTAAAGGGACCATATTCATATTATGACAAACAATAAAATAGATTTACACAGTTACATTGAAAAAAATGAATGAATTAAAACACTTTATGACATTATTCATTCATCTTTGAATATGTACCAAAAAATATCTCCTCCAAACCACTATTCCACCATAGAAAATGATAAAATGGATTAACATTCCCATGAAGAGTAATCTACAAATGATCCATGATTTCCATTGGGTTCACCAAATCATTACCTCATCCTCATCATCCAACTCTCTATATTTGAATATATGGGATGAATCATGATTATTTCAGTAATGTTGGGATACATGGATGATATTGTGAATTATTTTTATCAGTGGTTAGAGCTCCAACTGATATAACACCTCACCAATGTTCACCAAAACCTAAAAAATCCAGAACAACCTAGGAGAATCCACACTCCCTCACACAAAATATGCCTACTCATCATCTGATGCTGCATCGTCACCCTCTCCACCTTCATCTCCACCACCTGCTGCCACCTGTAAGAACATTATATTGAAAATTAAATATTGTTGCATATTTATAATAAAAATTAAAACCAATAAAAGTTTTCAAACTAAATGATTTTGATTTTTTTGTGATTTACCTGCTCACCACTACCCGATGCACTACCACCGGGGGCATATCTGCTCATATGCTGACGTATTTCAAGCAACTCTTTCTGCAAATCAGATATCTGATTCCCCTGCTGGTGAACTGTGTTTCGTAGAGCAGACATCTCCCTCTGAGCATCTTCAGGTATGAAATGACTATAACCAGGAGTAGATGAGGCCGAAATCCCTGATGGCATGAGAAAGACCTCAGATGGTACGGGTCCCAAACCCATCCCGCGCACTCTACCAGGATGCTCCTTCCCAAGGACTTGACCAATCGGGTCATCCTGGGAGACTGAGTAGGATTGCCTAGGATTGACATCCCATATTTCTTTAATTTTTACCTATAAATCAAATATCAATATATATTAACACAGTAAAAACTGATATTAAGTTATTATAATAAATAATTGACTTCATACCCCAACTTCTCTGGCAGGTTCATTAACAAAACTTCCATATGTTTTTTTATGAACATCCAGCCACAGTTCTGTTCGGGATGCTTCATGCCCTAAACTCTGTGACTGCATTAAACAAAGATAAATCATCAATCAAATATGTTAAATAGATAATATTATCTTATAAATATTTAAACTAATTAAAAGATTACCAATGACATTCGGATTCTTGAAAAGCTTTTTGAACCCGCAGTGTGCGGGATTACCTGCTTCGCCCGGTTTGAAGCATTCTTTCTTGAGAGATCCTGAAATAAATAAAATTAAATTTAACAGTATTGTATTCAATGTCTATCTCCTCTTCATGTACATGTATAAATGTAAAATGAGGATAATATAATAATATATATTTCAATACCATCCGCTTCTCATCACGATGTCTATCGACAAAAACCTTCCACTGTTCTTTCGGTACCCCACTAGGTATCTTCTCATACATCTGCTGCACGGTCAACGAAGAATCGTTGACATCACACCACAACCTCCATTTGAAATCTTTCCATTTTTTTCCAAGATTTTTCAATGTCCACTTCCGTGCTATCACATCAGCAACGGTAAAGTGGAAGAACATCTGTATACAGAAATTAATTTTGAATATATTAGTAAAATGACATTCAATTAAACCATAAAGGAATAAAATTACCTTTATCTGAGAATCATAAACGTCATTTTTCCAGTTTGGAGGCATATGCCTCTAATCATCATACGAAATAGGCAGGGAAACGGGCTCCGCTGCCAGCTGACCTATAATCTGACCAAGTAAACCTGCAACGTCATCCGTCGGGACCCCATAAGAATCAAATGGCACCACTATCTTCTTGCCATGCATGTTCCAAACATCAGAACTTTTTATGTCTCTTTCCACGGTTTCATTGTCTTCATCTGCAATGAGCAAACAATTACTATAAACAAAATGCAATAAATTTATTTAATTAAAATTTGTACCTATGACTGCGACCCTCCAGAATGTCCGTGATGAACTGGAGGGGGCGTGTTGCTGCCCCGCTGCTGAAGCTCCTGTAGGGGGAGGCGATGACTCATCCTCTAATGAGGGATCCACTGATGGTGTCAGAGATGGTGCAGGGGGAGATGATTCCGTGGGGACAGACGGATCGTCATCTGTCGCAGAAGAATAAGGAATAGTGTACCGCTTCTTCCTTGGCATTCCTGTCATTTAATCAAATAAAATTAAGTTCAGAATATATATTTCAAAAAATTTATGCAGAAAAAAAATTAAAAATGATAATAGATGCCCAGTATTAACAAACAAAATATATATAACAATGATAATGAATGACTACAGAAATGAAACAAGTAGTTGCTGAATGAATAAATAATTGTACATACAATCATTTTCCCCTTCAATCATGTCGGTTTCCTGCTCCATTGCTTCATCCACTTCATTCATCCTTGCTAGACCAATATTTTCAATATCATGATGGACAAATAATTCTGCTTCCTGTTGTTGATGAAATTCAGTTGCAGAGGTCAAATCTTCCACTTCATCACCCATATCATACAAATCTCTTTGTATTACGTGAGTAACTACACTCCACCCTTCATCCACAACATCATTCACATAATATACCATTTTGGCCTGCGATGCTAAGATATATGGATCATGCAGTTCACGATCACCAACATCCATCAAGCGAGAGAAGTTTACAGAAGTAAATTGCAAGGAATCTCTTTTAACACCTCTGATAAAATCGACCCATTTGCATTTGAATAAAACAACAGAAAAATGCCCGTGGTAGTTTAATTCAATAATATCATACAGCTTTCCATAGTATTCCACTTCAGCAAATGTAAAAATACCACTATTCTGTGTTTTCAAACCCACTTCTCGATCGACTGTACGAAATCTAAAACCATTCACATTATAAGCGTTGAAATTTATAACTTGTTTTATAGGACCTCTAGCAAGAAACTTCAAATCTTCTGAAAAGTCAGCTCGAGTATCAGTATTCATGATCTGAAAAAAAAATATAATTTAATAGATTTGCAAATTGTATGTTTCAAAGTAATATTCGTATTTATTGCAATATTTATAAACTTACACGTCGTGCAAACCATTCTACAAGCTCTTTATTCACAGCTTTCGTTATATCTTTTTCATTTTGTATTCGGCTTCTCATTCGTCTCTTTGTTTGTATCCTTAACTCTTCAATAAATGGATCTGCAATTTCACTATTCAGCAGCACATATCTATGTGCCTGTAATAATTCCAATTCTGTTAGTGTCGCGTATGAGGTCCTCCCAACTGATCGGCCAATAGCAGGAAATATTTTTGATTTCTGATGCATTTGAGATTGAGTTGATGTGTCGTCAACACGTCCAACTCGAGTAAATCTTGTCTCAATATCATCCAAATATCTGGAACAAAAGGTGAGACACTCCTCGGCCAAATAGCCTTCAGCAATAGAGCCTTCTGGTTGAGCTTTATTTCTCACGTATGCTTTCAAATGCCCAAGATATATGTGAAAAATAATAATAATATTATGCATTTATTTAAATGCCAAAAAATGTTTACTTAACTGGAAACATATAAATAAAATACCTCTCAATTGGATACATCCATCGATAATGAACGGGGCCTCCTAATTTAGCTTCGTCAACCAAATGCACAGTTAAATGCATCATGACAGTAAAAAACGATGGAGGGAAGATCATCTCCATTGCACAAAGGGTCAATACAAACCTCTCCTGTAGGTTGTCAAGCTGAAATGGATGTAGAGCTTTCTCACATAACTGTCTAAAAAATGTGCAGAAATGGAGTACAACAGCAGTAACTTTTTCAGGTAATAATGTATGCAATGCCAATGGTAGTAACTGTTGTAACAGAACATGTGAATCGTGACTTTTCAATCCATATAACTTACGATTCTTCAAGTCAACACACCTCAAGATGTTACTCGAATACCCATCAGATACCTTCACATTCTTTAAAATTTGAAGGAACGTATCTTTATCCCTATTTTTCAATGAAAAAATGGCCGGAGCATACTTTTCATTCTCATCTGGCCAGAGATCACGTTTTATGTTCATTACTTGTAAGTCTTTGCGAGCATTGAGATGATACTTTGACTTTCCATGCTCATTAAGTAATGTGAAAATCAAATTATCACATACATTCTTCTGAATATGCATCACATCAAGATTGTGGCGCAAAGAATTAAATTCCCAATATGGAAGTTTGAAGAATATACTTTTTTTCTTCCATTGTTGCGTTCTGATTTCACTTGACGACGCACTTCGCACTCGTTTTCCGCTATCATTCAAATGATGAACCTTCCCAAATTCTGTTTTAACATTTTCAAGCTATGTCAATATTTCAGAACCGGTTAACAACTTTGGAGGTGGTCTACGATCAATGCAACCATTAAATTTTGATTTGTTCAGCCGAAATCTATGAGATGCATCAAGAAATCTTCGATGGCACAAGAAGCACCATTTTCTACTGTGAGGTAGCCGTTTGGGCTCGAAATCAAAGTTACAAACGGGACAAGCCAAACCCGTATAAGTGTTCCAACCAGATAAATTCCCAAGCACAGGGAAGTCACTAATGGTCCACATTAAAGCAGCATGCATTTTAAACATTGTTTTAGAAGAAACATCAAATGTCTCAACACCGTTGCTCCATAACTCCTGCAATTCTTCAATCAAAGGTTGCAGGTATACATCAATATCATTTCCAGGCATTTGTTTTCCAGGAATAATCATCGAAATTATAAAAGATGTTTGTTGTATACACATCCACGGAGGCAGATTATAAGGGATCAAAACAACTGGCCAAATGCTATAACTCGTACTCAAAGTCCCAAATGGGTTGAATCCATCGGCAGCCAATCCCAATCGAACATTCCTAGGATCAGCTGAGAAATCTGGATGTAATGAATCAAATGTCTTCCACGATTGGGAATCTCGTGGATGTCTCATTAACCCATCATTGTTATTATCTACAGCATGCCACTTCATGTGTTCGACGGTTTTTGATGACATGAATAATCTTTGCAATCGAGGCTTCAAAGGAAAGTAACGCAAAACTTTTGCAGGTGTGTTCCTTTTCTTCTTCTCCGTGAAATTATGTTCAGTCATACTTCCAACATCACCCTTTGACTGCCATCTAGAAGAAGAACATTTCTTACAATTCTGTCTACTTGAATCCTCTCCCCAGTAAAGCATACAATCATTGGGACACGCATGTATTTTTGTATAATTCAGACCAAGCTTGTTAACAACTTTTTTCATATCATAAAACGATTCTGGGATTTTTGCTTCAAGAAATGCATCAAGAATCAATTCCAATAACATGGACATTTCCTTATTTGTAATTCCACATAGACATTTGATATGGTACAACTTCAGTAGAAATGAAAGCTTTGAATATTTCAAACACCCACTATACAACTCTTGATTTCCATCGTCAACTAAATCATGAAATTCATTTTCCTCACTGAAGTTTTCCCTTACATTTGGCTCCACAGAATCAAGAGGATCCAATGATATGTTACAATCTTGATCTGCTTGTGTTACAGTCTCAGAAACATCACTTGTCACGTTGCAATTTGTAGCACCCTCTTCTGGTTGTTCTGATATGTTTTGATGCTCATAGTGGTGTCTTTCAGTGCCGAATGCATCATTTATGAGGTTTTGCATTTCATTTTCCATTGTCGAAGAACTTGGGACCACATTCTGTGGATTAACATCAGTCCTCAATCTTTCTGTATTGTTTGATTCTCCATGCCAAATCCAACACAAATATTGCTCAGGGAATTGCTTCAGTATTAAATGTTCATAAACTTCATCTCTCTTCAACCATGTTCTAAATTTACATTTAGGACATGGACATATTATTCTCCCTTCAACGGATCGATTAGAAATTGCAAAATCTAAAAACCCATTCAAACCCTTAACATATTGAGATGTGTTCCTCGGTAATGTGATCCAGCTTTTATCCATGTATATCACAATGTGCCTACACAAAATATACGATAGTGTAAGATTACAGAAACATAATATAATAAAGATGAACCATTGACCATAATGTATGCATAATATAATAAAGATGATTCATTGACCACATTTACCATTTCAGACCAACTGAACAAGTCTGGTCCATAGGAGACAGCGTCAACACCTCATTGAGGAGCAATAAGAATATCGGGATACACACTTATCATAACACCATCGATGACACATTTATGTTTCCTCAAACAACACCCCTTTGATGTGTGATCGAAACTGATCATAATGCATTTTAAATCAAGTTAACTACATTCACTGAAACCATTTTCACAATGGGTAATGTTTGCTTTATTGTTCTAGGGAAATCTAAATGGCCACATTTAAGTTTTGGGGTTCATCTTGTGATGGAAACATGAGACATGGTGTTTGAATTTCTTGAATAAATTAGTGATAATGACCCTCCTAAGGTGGAGAGAATTATGTTAGTCATGGAAATGTGGAGAAAACTGTAGAGTGGATGTGGAGGAATCAAGGTTCCAAATAGAAACCTATAAGGGACATGTTTGGGGGTTCTTAGGGAAGGCCAGGTGGAACTTCGATATGGTGTGTGAGGTAATTTAAGTAGGCCACCACTAATGGTTTCTAATGCATAATCTAGTCCATGAATATAAAACAAAAAATAGTTGTTGTACCCCTCTCTCTTGGATTTTAATGATCACAATCACTCTATTTGTGTTCTAACTTGTTTTCAAGTGTTTTTGCTGTTAGGAAAAAGATTTCCTAGGAGCTCGCCCAAGAAAGCTGAAAATGGATTGACTAAGTCTACCGGCCAACCGGTGGATTTCCACCAGCCAGCCGGTTCCTACCCACCGGCCAGCCGGAGGAGCCAGGCAGTAGGCCTTCCCATTGCCTAGTGTCACCGGCCAGCCGGTGGATGACCACCGGCCAGCTGGTGAGACACCACCGGCCAGCCGGTGTGCCCAGTCAATCCTTCTGGTGGATCCTAAACTGCGGAAAGTACTAATTATGGATGCCATTTTTCATTGCTACGATCCTGTGCTTACCACTGTGGTCGGACGTAGTGTCATGGAAACTTTAGTTCTTCCTCAAGATAAAAAGCGCTTTAGCTGTAATGGTAAAATCTAGATTTTCTGCAAAGGATTACAGTGATTGTTTGGCACTTCATCTGATTTATGAGAGATGGAATGAAGTTGAAAAGAAAGGATCAGTGTATGAGTATTGCTGGGAAAAAGTTCATCATGTGGAAACTTTAAAGACAATTCAAGCTATTCAAAAGTAATATTTTAGAAATGCTGGACTGTTGGATAGAAATGCGGGCTAGTCACATGATCTTCGATAAAGCCTGTATGGTTTGTTAAGTCATGCTATAACCATGAGGAATGGGTTATCCATTTCCACTTGGTTTATTCTCCCCCTTTCCTTATTTTTTCATTGAATTTACCCCACCTCTTGTAAATCATGGTTAGGGAACACAATAACTACTAACTGGGCTCTGATCGTATTACTTGAGCTGGATAGGCACTTTTTCAACCTTTTGTGTCCTAAAAACCCTGGACACCCCAAAAACTGTTCATACATCCAGTAAACATTTTGATATCCCAAAATTATCTATTTAAAGTAAAATTGAAATGTGAAAGTACCTGAAAAAATCATAGAATATCATACCCTCCCTAACATGAAATGTCTTAGCTTTGAGCCACATTTCAAAGTATCACTAAGCTTTGTCAGAAAAGAGATTGAACCACTATGCCTACATATTCATCTCCCCTCCCATGTCTCTTCTTTAATGGTACTATATAGTAATAAAAGCTTTGTTAAAAAAGAGATTGGACCACTATGCCTACATATTCATCTCCCCTCCCATGTCTCTTATTTAATGGTACTATGTAGTAATAAAACTAGAACAAAAGGTACAATACTACCTTGAAAAACCATCCCATTGTGATCCATAAAATGAACTAGATTCTCTTAAAGGATGATTCGACCTCCAACAAAAATTCAGCCACATGGACTCTATAGAGAAGTCTAGGAAACATCACCTAAAATGAAACATAAAGAAATAATTCACATAAAGTCATACCATCATGGAATATCCAATATATTCCCCATCGGCCCGATCCTCTTCACAACACATTACTCAAAACGCTTGACACCATCTTACCATTTTTTCAAAACATTATCTCTAAACAAAAAATCACACGATAGAAAACTCACTTTGAAATCATGCTTTACACCTTAAAACACATTTTAAATGTTTAGGATAATTTCTATCAACCACATTGGGAGATACATTCCGAGAAATAAAACCAATAATATATATAAAAATATATACAATATTCAATTGATAAAATAATGAATAACAGATTAAAAAACATCCATGCTATCATGGAATTCAAATAATGGTAACATGAATATGGAAACTACCTAAAACTCAAGCCATGCTAAAATAGATGATGGAATCTCAAATTTTAATATTTTCAAATGCACACATATTCACCTTAACTTATATGTAATGATACCTAGTCCATATATACATATTAAGGTGTACAAATATGTATAAGGGATCTATACATATTTGACTATACTTTCATATACCCCTTTTCAATGATACACATATTCATTTTCATATACACATATAAGCACATATAGCCCCATGATATATATTAATACTTTCAAGGTTGAATATATATAAATGGAGAACTTATATATAGATTCTTAATTATGAATACACATGTAATCCTTTGATGATGACAGCTCAAACCTGCCAAAATGAAGACCAAAACACACTACAACGATATTTGGAATATAAAAATCACAATATCCCTAATTAAAATGTGGAAAAATAAAAATTATATATAAATAAACCTGAAAATTATGGTGGGAGGACTGAAATTATGGTGCGGGGTTGCCGGAGGCCGCGGGGGGTGTGGCGGTCGCCGGAGGGCGCGGGGGGCACGGGGGGCGCGGGGGCGCGGGGGTCACCGGCGGTCGAGGGGGGGGGGGGGTGCAGGGTTCGCCGGGGGGCTCGGGGGCCGCGGCGGCCGCCAGAGGGCGCGGGTGTAGTCGGAGGGCGCGGGTGTCGCCGGAGGGCGCAGGTGTCGCCGGAGGTAGCGGGACGGGGATCGGGGAAGAGGGGAGGGTTTGTGAGGGGGATCGGGGAAGACAGGTATGCGATAGGGGAGGGGAAAGCGTCGCGGCTTTTCAAAATAGATTGGGTTTCGCGGCGGTTTTTAACAAACCGCCGCGGAATCTTTCACGGATAACGTTTAGCGGCGGTTTTGTGAACCGCCGCCACAAAACCGCCGCTAAACACTGTTTATGTTGTAGTGAGGCTTCTATAGAATTATAATCGTAGGTTATGTTGAGGACCATCATAACAATAGGGGTTCACATAACAAAAATGCATGTGGTATGGTGTGTGATACCATCATTGGGGTCTGTGGCACACTGAGATATTAGGTCTATTGGGTTACGATTGGTAAATTATAGATATTTTCATTCCTTGGGATGTAGGTATACCTAGATGATAGTGATTTCTAAAATAGATTCCCAATAGATTCAAGATATATTTATGGGCATACCAAAGGGACCTCAGACTTACTCGTCATGTTGTATACATTGTGTTGTTGGATCATAATGATGCGTGGTATGTAAATTATTGGATAATAAGGTTTATTTTACATTATATATCAATAAATGCAACAATCAACTCTTGTATTGGATAAGGTAGGTAAATGATTCCTAGTGGATGGTAAGAACAAGAAAAGATGATTTTTTGATGTGTGAGTAGTTAATGATTATTTATGTTTTTAATATATATATATGTATGTATGTAAGATAGAATCATGGTGGTGGTGTCCTAGATAGTTCTTATTCACACCATGAATGGCCCCCTCAAGACATAAGAAAACATTCTTGATTTGAATCCAGGAAAGGGTCACGGTCGGTCATTTGTACATTAGCAAGCTGGGTATTTTCATGGGTGTAAAAGATATATTACAGGGTTTTTTTGTATATTGAACATGTGATTCCTATATAAAAAACAAGAAATATTTTTGATATTTTCTTTTGAACTTATATGATTGACCCATGAGAGATCTTTCATGATTATGTATGAATGACATAGAAAATATTTATTATCTATTGTGTATAAAAGGTTTACTTATGGATAATTATTGATTTTGTTTTATAGTAATTCCATAATGTTGGTTTATCCGTTCTAGAGTGTTGTTATTATTTTTAGTATTATTATAAATATTAGTATAGGGTATAGTCTTCACACTATCACTACGTATACCCTCACTGATATTTGGAAGCATTTGGAATATGGTGAAGCATTCCTAAGACAATGTGGAATACCAACCCAAAACACTAGATGAGTGGAACCTGGTTGGGGTGTTATGGTTCAATATATTAAAAATAAGGATTCAACATTTATACACCTTATAGCTATTTTTTCATCATTATATGATATCTCTCAATGCTTTTTTATATTCATGATAAACGTTTTGGTTCTAGTAATTGAATAAAGATAAAATAAAGGATTTTAGGTGGTTATATAGGTGATCTAATATTGAATTATATTATTTTATCATATTAATATTACTTATTTTATTTCATGAAAAGTCCCTAGGAAGATTAAATCATTCCCTCAATGTATATATTTTGAATTAACATAGAAAACACCTAATTTTAAGATGATAACATATTAAGGTTATGATTTATTTATGATTAAAACTTGTAAGAATGTACCTCCAAAAGTATGGTTCTTATGCATCTAGATGAATTAAATGTTATTTTGGGAATGTATAGCCTTCCATTATAGAAAAAAAATATAAATTTCCATGTAAGGGAAGACATGTTTGATATTCTAAACCAAAATATGATCATCTATCAATGTGATGATAAATATGAACATTGAATGAAAATTTCATCTATTTTATGTTTCATGATTCCTACTCAAAAGTATTGGTTATCTTAGGTGTATGGTGAGAAAATCAAATTCAATAATAATTATATTTAATGTGATTTTTTTATGTTTTAATGGGTTTCTTGGCCTTCCTTCAAATCACTATGTTGAGATTTCAATATAACTCATGCCTGGTGATACAACTATTTCGGTTAATCCTTATAGAATTTCCCCAATTGTGTTATATTAATTTTATAAGTAACTCATAGAGAATCATGATAAGTTGTTTATTCATCTAGGTGATTCACCATGAGGTGAACCTATTAATTTTTTATGAATAATAATAGATAAATGAGACTCTATATTGATTATTAGGATCATAAAAAGATTACAATTAGGAATAACTGTCCCATGCCCCGTATAGATTATTTTTTTGGTCAATTATGTGGAGTTGCGTATTTTTACATGATTTATCTTCATTATGAATACTATCATTTGAGGGTAAAAATTGAAGATATATCCAGGAAACCCTTTTTTATGAGGTATGGGAAATATGAAATTATAGTGATTTCATTTTATCTTACTAATGATCCTATTATCATCATATATTTATGAAATTTACATATCATAGATTAATATGATTATTTTTTTAGTGTTCATATATGGACTTCTTATATATTACATGCATAAGTTAGTGTATGAAGATAAATATATAATTTCCTTGTAAACCTTGTGAAAGGAGTATTTTTTTGAATAATTTAACATGCTTGGATTCTATCTACTGGAATTTAAATTTACGGGTCTTATATTATAAAGAGCGGGTATATCGGTGGATCAATAAAATAATGTTGTTATTGAAAAATGGATCAGACCAAAAACTATAACAAGGGTACATAGCTGTATTGGTTTGGCTGGATATTTTTGATCAATTAATTTATAATTTCTCAGGTATTTCTAATTCACTCACTAGGTTAACATATATGGGATTAAAGTTCATTAAGATAGATGAATGTGAGGAAAATTTCAAGGAACTATAGAGAAGGTTAGTTAGAAGAATATCTCTTACACTACCCAATAGTGTATAATGGTTTGATATGTATATTGTTGCAACAAAGAAGGATCTAGGATGCTTCCACATATAGAGTTACATGGTGATATCATATGCCACATGGAAATTTAAATCTCTTGAGAAATATTAACCAACTCATGATTTTTAGTTTGATATAGTAATTTTTCTATTAATGAAATTAAGAAATTATATCTATGGAAAATGGTGTGATATATAAAAAAACCAAGAAATATTAATCTATATATTCACTTAGAATAATTTTTATATTTACCAAAGAATAATTATAGAGATTATTAATGATTTTGATTTCTCAATGTATTAACTTAATGGTTCAGAAAAAGTTGACGGATTCTCTTAGTTAAAATTATCATATTATATTAACATCAATTAGGACCATAAAATCATCAAATATTTTTCTAATTAAAATTAATGGATCTATAAATATTGAAGGAGGAAGAAAAATACAATCTTTCTCAAATGAGTGTTGAACCATCCATCCCCGTGATGATTAAAGAGTCACATAAGGATGATATAAAGAAATAAAATAATTTTTTAAATATTATTATGTTCATATATAGTTTTTATGTAATGATGATGTTTATGATTGGTGACACTCCATTTCATCACTTGGATGAAAAAGTGACACAGAAAAATTCCTTCGAAACTGGAGGAATAAAGAAATGGAAAATAACATGATTTTCATAGGGTCAAAATGAGACCCCCAAGGTATCCCAAATCCCCAGAGGTACAAAAGTAATTTCATGCCACCCCAATTGTATAACAACTCTCCTTCTCCAAGGGTTCCATATAAACCAATAAATAGACCCTTAGGTCTTCATTGGTGTAGACAAATTTCCCTTGAGGCTGATTTCTTTTATGGTCACCCTAGTTCTTCACCCTAGTCCTCCAAAAAACTAAAAGGTATTTTAATAACACCTAAAGAGAGGTAATTAAATTAGTATAGTAAGACATAAGTCCATTCAGGGAAAAAAACAAGCAACACAGGAGTGACTAGTTCGCCCAACCCCCCTAATTTAAAAACACTTCTGTGATCTCCCTTCCTCAAAAAATAATTTGAGAACCTCGATTATAGGAATACCTATAAAGACCCTTGAAGGATTGATCCTAATCTCTTCCATGTGTAGTCATCCAGATTGTTCATCACCTAATGTGTAACTAGTTCACTCAATCCTACTTGTGTGCCACCCAATTGCACACTACCCACTTGAATGCTCCTTCTTGGTTCACATCACATTCTTAGCCTACGCTAACCTTTCATGAAGCCCCCTTAAATGAAATTCATTAGAGAGATTCCCTTTCATTGGATTTGTTATCTAAAATGGCTAATTTTTTAACCTCCACCGATACCTCTTGATTTACAAAACCTTTGGGAAAGTCACATATGCATGTCTCCCATTTGGATTTTGTTATCTATGGTCAGAGGTTTTCTACACTTGTACTTCCAGAGGTAATTATCTTTTGAGTGTCTAAAGATTTTCATATCTATGGTCACGTAGACCCTTACCCCATTGATAGTGTTGAGGAGTTCCAGATCTTGTCTTTTAGGGATTGGACTCTATACACCCTTTTTTCATCTCTTAGATCTGGAGCCTCTGGTTCCTCATATGCACGATAAGGATCATACTTTATTTTCCCTTTGACAAAGGAAATGTATCCCTCTATTCTATAAACTTTTTAAAGGGAAACTATCCTTGTGTAAGTCCCTAATATTTTATATATAAGGTTGTAGTAGTTCTCCTCTCTACATCCTTAACCTTTTACTCCTTCCTTATATGGGACCCATGTACATTGTAAATTAAAGATAAGGAAATGATGTATCCATGGCCTCATCCCCAGTACCCCAACCTCTTAAATAATAGAACAATGGAACATGTGTTATTTGTTGAATCTTTTATATCAATATATTTCTCACACTGAGAATGACTCTATGGTCTTAGAGATTTGTGATTATGACAACACCCACACAATCCACTTGAATTAATGAACTATGAGTACTATAATTCCCACCATAATAGGGATATGTAGGAATCCTTTATAAGTCCCAAACTACTTAAAATACCATCCATGAAATAATAAATCAGACCCCCTTAATAATATAATCCTCCTCAGTAGTAAGCACCAATCTAAATCCCCTTAATCAGGGAATCCTCCTCATGAGTAATCCCCAATCGTAATCCCCTTATTCCAAGCATCTTACTTATGAGTAAGCCCCTAATTATGACCCCCAAACCACCATGAGTCAATAAATCTATCGTGGGACCAATTTCAAGGGAATCCTCTTAAGGATTAATCCCCAACCAATTTATCTGAAAAGACAATAATCTCCTGTAAGAGGTACTGAACTACATGGTCTTTGAATCCCGTCCAAATGAGATATATAGGAAGCCTCCCTAACATTCAAACCCATAATTTCAAATAAACCCTATTCCCTATGGTCCATATATCTGGTAGGGTATATTTGAACATGGAAATTTATATCTCTTCCTAGTCCCTTGGGATGCTTTAGTATAAGTCACACACCAAACATTTACTACACACCTTCCACTTAGACATCCTTACCACATGACATTAAACAACATGGCTGGGTCCTTATCACATGACCTTAAATGGTATGATGTGACCCACTAAGTTCCACTAAACTACATTGGTTTTGATTCATTTGACAAGGATATATTGAAATCCCACCTATTTTTTCAATCCCAACATCATAACAACATCTGTCTCACTGGATGATGATAAACTCCAGAGTAGCCTTTATCTACCTAGATGAAAATAAAAAATAGAGTAAAATTTTGTCTCCCTATATGAAAATACATTCCAGAGTGACATTCATCTACCTGGACAAAAACAAACCCCAAATTTCCCCACTGAGTGTCTTAAAAACCTGCATCATCATGATAATCACCACAGAATCCCTAAGTATTATATAGGAGTATAACATCTATAGAGAACCCTAGATACACACAGATATATCCATTGATGAATAAACTCGAATACATATGGATGATTCTAAATTCAACACATGCTAAAATTGATTTCTAAATTAAAATAAAGACTCATATCATACTTGGTAAATTAATAAATTATTTTTGAATATATATTATACTTACAAGAGAGTCTCGGAGTAGGATATAATTCACCTAAAAAGGGTGAGATGATATTGACCTCCCATCCTATCAACCAATATGTGTTCTTATGAATCCTAATTCAAAATTACTTATGAGAATTTACCATTTGAAAGTAGGTCCCTAAGGATAAGAAACCATTGGGTTTTTCAGTTCCATGAATAACTAATTGGAAACCATTTTGAAATAATTATTTCCCCAATAAAGTGATATTCTATGGGAAAAATGGTGTACTCAATGTGAATCCTTAACCAAGATGACAGTGTCACCCATGCCAGACAAGATAGTAAATCATATTTTTTTGCTCGAATGAGATTCCAAAGTTCATAGTTTGCTTTCATTGGGTATACTAGAACACTTTTACAATAACTATGAACAATACGAATCTCTTCCTTCATGTTTACACCCATAAACACCCTGAAGGATGCTCGAGCTAGATCCTCTTCCACACGAAGGACGACATCACTAACTTAGTTTCATTAACACTAGGTCTCCAATGAATTGGTGGGATAATACCATCAACAAATTACCATTACAACCATAGAAGATACATTATAGACACTCTAGATCAAGAATAACCCCTGGTCATCTGGGGAGTGACAACCGGTGGTCTCGAGGAAGATGGTGTCAATCACAATCTTCAACTATTTTAGGAGCTTATACCTAGAACATAATCACTAATCCCTCCCTTATTCTAGGGAGGTAGACTAAGAGGAAACCTATTAACTCATCCTCAACACATAGGGGTACTTCCCAAATGATCCTTCCAACAATTTCTACTGCATGTTCCATGTGGCAGTAAACAGTCTACATGAGGAGGGTGTTTCCTTTGTCTATCTTGCCTAGGTCCCTAAGACCCAGGAATGCAAGAAAATGATATGGGAACCAGAAACGACTATCAAGGAGCATAATCATACATTTTATCTAGATTGAGATGACTACCAAACCATTTTGGTGAAAAATAATGATTGGGCATATACACACATTCGCTATCTATCATCCAACCAAGAAACTCATATGGTGGAATCTAATGAATCACAATGTTATAATATTTTTGGGTACCGTATGAAGGATAATAAACCTACATAGACCCATAAATCCATTTAGAAGACTCATATGGTGGTGTTCAAAGAATCCGGCAAACCAAATATAGAGGCAACTGGCTAGCAGGAACATACACATGTCTGAAACCATCACGTCCACCAACAACCTTGTTTGGCGGCACCTAGAGAAGTTGATCTAAATGAACCAATGATAACCATAGGACAGACTCAAATCTCTACTCCAACACATGATTATGGTCAATATCTACTTAATTTAATGGGATTACAGGAGTAGGTACATACCCATTCTATAGAACCATAATGTACATATATTTCCATTCTGACCTCTGAAGTCATGAGGATCATCTTGGAAATGGTGAAAGGGTATATGAATATTCCTTATTATATCCTAGAGACATGCCAAGATATCATAATTTTGAAAACAATATTAACTAATAGATTGAATCATAAATTTTTCCCCATATGTAGGGTGTCTCATCAACATTTCACCCAAGAGAAGATAAATACTACTCTTCCTATCCAAGAGGGTTACAAGGCATGCCCACCCATATCATAAAAACTATAGATCGAGAAAAAAACCTATTCTGAATGGATATAATCATCCTATTCTGATAATAACTCAATGGGACGAACATACACCTTCCCATGCTATCCAATTTTTATTTCAAGTGGCTCTAACTACTTGTACAAATTCATCCAAAAAAAAAGTCTTATCAAACACTATTTGAAAATCAAGTGCCAATTTGTGAATTAACTCCACTCAAGGAGGGGGTTCTAAATACCTCATAAATTTATTTGTTGAAGATCAAGACCTTTATCTCCCATTACCAAATTATGGGGGAAGTAGAAGTAACTCTAAAGGTCCTCATTAGACACTTACTCATGAAGTCTTACTTCATGACAATTCAGTCAGTCTCAAGAGCCTTTCTCCTAATGAGATCCATGCCAACCCTACATCTATCCAGAAGACCATGGAGAAAGTTTATCTTAACCTTTATGTAATCCACCATGATGGTCATCCCCATGATGGAATTCACCGCAAAAGTCCAATCTGCAGTAGTGATTCAAAATTTCAAGAGAATTCTCCAACAAAAAATGTAGTGATGAGAAAGGCATCTTATGTTGGGGCACATTCAAACACAATTCTAGTCATGTATGAATCCTTTCACTGGTGGGTGAAATTATTTCTCAAAATTAATATAGTCCAAGGCAACGGTCCTTCTGCGAACCACCCTTGGTCCATTTATCATCCAATGCAATAGAGGAACTCTATCTCGATCTTGCTCACTCATATAAAGTAGCAGGAAAATTCCAACATTGGTTCAATAATGTAGAGTAACCTATAGAAAAATGTGAAGGGGATATGTTGAACCTGAGGAAATAACTTGATAATGGTGATATAAAAGCCAGGTTTGAGGCTTTGGCCACCTCTCAATAAAACCATTCCAGAGATCTTGATATAATATTGTATTCATCATCTCTGCCTCAACATATTTAAGGCTATTAATAATTTAAAAGACAAATTATTACAGTATGATGAATATCAGAGTCATTTAAAATTAATAGAATGTTTTTAGTGCCAAATGGACTAGAAATATCTAATGGATTCCCAACATCCAAAAATTGATAATCAAATCGGATAACTTTAATGTGCATGCCTCAATGAATTAATGAGGTTGTGATAATTGATGAATGATACACCATATGGTGTTCCATATTAGAGGATGGGGTTCACATTTACCATTGAATTTCAAAATAATCCAAAGCTAAAAAGGCCCCACAAAAGTGGTCTCATGAACTTTTAGTGCCCCATGCAAGCTACACCAAATGAATTTTGTTCATGACTGAAGATATGATTATCAAGAACAATCCTCAACCGGATTCCACAAATTTCAGTCCCAAAGAAGGAATTATATTGATATAATTTTTCATAAAACATATATGAACATTGAATATGCCTCATTAATAGAGAATTTTTACCATCATATTGTGAAATTATCTAAAATAACATAATGGCCTTCTGAAGCAGGTGAGTTAAGTGAGTACCAAATAATGAACCTAGCCAATGTTCTGAACAGAATTCATAAAATAAGAAGAGAAGCTACACTGATGTCAGCCATAGATATTTAGAATCCACCCACTTCTATAGGGTTGGGGTATTTTTAACCAACCCATGAGATTCAACAAATAGAGCCTAAAGGGTTGAGAGAAATGAAAATGAATATCCCCAACCCGTAGGGCTAGGGATTTCTTCACATTCTAAATCCCCTCATCAGCAGATGTTAGTTTTCTCCTAATTAAGGAAGAGGCCCAAGATGAACACACAACTAAACATTCTATGGATTCTCTTCAGGTTACTATCCACCAAAATATTATCGAAGAACCAAAAAAATAGGGGTACAAAGTCTTGTGGAGGTTGTAGAATTTTTCATGTTCATAAAGATATCAAATGAATTCCATTAATGCATTATGTGTTAGTGATTTTCATAAATTACATCCTTGATGATCCTCCAAAAAAATTAATCCATTTTAGTGGAGTTAGATGATGATGTTCTTGTTAATAATGCAGTCCACACTGATGTAAATGAAGGAGGTGTACATTCCCAAAATCAAGAGCTTACCCAAAATTTAGGTCTCCCCTCGAATAATCAACTTCCACCTCTTCGAATGGAACCTAATAAGTGAAAAGTTAAAGGTCAGACCATGTATCACATTTCAATAGGATATGTTCAATCCGTTTCTCTTGAGTAAGGACTTACCCTAAAATAGGAGGGGATGAAGGATTTTAGAAGACTCAATGCAAAGTTACTCCAAAATAGCATTCCAGCCAGATATTCTCCACATGAATATCATCATCTTACCCTTCTAGTAGTAACACCTTAGAAAAGAGGTTTTTTGAAACTAATAATGTGGATAATGAATTTCCTCCATTTCACGTTCAACCTGGGCAGGGTCAGTCATGTCCTTATAAGGGTGCCCCTATTGGTTACCAATGATATATGTCAGTAGTACCACCACTAGTGGTCCTACCAGTTACTTCACCCATTCAGGATCTATCCACCAAGCCTATTCCAGTCATAGATCATCCAAATATTCCTTGAATTATTATTAATACCATTGAGTCTTTTAAAACTCAATTGGAAGCTATGGAAGGATGACATGCACCAGTACACCCAGAAAATAAGGCTTACCCTGAATGGGTGGATCCGAACCCTCCTCCACCAAACATTGGGCATCCAACATTTCTAATATTCAATGGATCATGAGTTATGGAGCATCTATATATGTATTTTTCTCTCGTTGTGATCCCATTATGGGGGACCCTGAGCAATATAAAGTAGTGAAACTCATGTTCTTTTTACAACAAGTGTATGGGCTAGCCTTTGTATAGTACATGAACTTTCAGTATCGATTGATCACTGGGGGGGAAGATCTCCATCAAAAATTCCTTTTTAAATCATTTCAGTGCTATAGAAGACAATAGTCTTCTATCTCACAAACTATAAGAAAATGGATAATGAAAGAGTCTCAAATTTCATTTGTTGGTGGAAAGGATTAAAATACTATTTGGATATACTTCTCCCTGAAGAATAGTTGTTTCCCATTTGTGTAGAAAATATAAATGATAAGTTTCACACATCATTATTAATTATGATATAAAAATATGGGTTTCATGACCTATCCTCATATTCACAATATGTGGAAAACCCCATAACATATAAAATATCCAAATCTAGAGTAATACCACCAGATCTGAAAAAAGATAAGGAAAATAAGAAGCTGCTAAAGTTACACTTAATCAGGACCTTGTAACAACTCCTACTTCAAATACCACATCATACCATAGGGATACACCTATTGAGAATCATCAAAAACAAATTCCTTATCAATATAATCAAAAAGAAAAAAAATGAAATGTTAGTTTGAGGAGTTGAAAAACAAGGTTCATTATTTTCAAAATTAACAAGTCTCTGGATACATCATCTCAGATTTGTAAAACAACTTAGATCCATTTCTTAAATAAAAATAAAAATAACAAATTTTGATATGAGTTCCTCCCAAACTATTTCTGCTTCCACCAAATTTTGGGGCACTTCATATAGGAGTGTTATGTTTTCCTGGATCTCCTACAAAAGATGGTGGACTCTAGGTACGTGAAACTCTAAAATTAATCAGCCCAAGTAGCATGTGTTACTATTAATAATCCAGAGGGAGAAGTTGAATCATAGGAAGTAAAAAGTAAGAATGATAAGATATTAGATTATATAGTGGTCTGGAAAATGATAAACCAAACTCATGGCATTCTATGAACATAGTGAAACACCAGACTATGTCTCCAAAAACTTCCGTTATAGGAAAGTTATCATCATCAAAATACTAGTACTCTAAAATCCAATATAAAAATATGTGACATATCTAGAAGAATAAATAGAAAATAGGAGAGGATGATTTCATTTTAGGGATAAAGGGGAATACACTGTTATTCTAGAATCCACTACTCCAACCACAACACTGCACAAACTGTTTATGTAACAATAACATGTAGAAGATCCCTCCAGTGGGTTTAGTAAGAACAAGGGAATTCTCACACACATGACAGGGTATTCCCTAACATAATATTCTTATAAGAGTGATTATAGGATATTCGGTGACCTCTTCATCGAGTGAGAGTTTTTATCCTCCCTAATTAGCCATGAGGATAAATACATTCAACTTATACTCCAAAAGAGGGTCCATCAACATCAGAAGCATTAGCTCCCAAACAAATTCAAAATAGAATCTCTATAATAGAAAATTTAGACATATGGATCATTGGTATGATGTGTAGAAGAAACTAGCCAATGTTCTGGCCATGTTATCGATCATGGATAACCCGAGTCTATCAATGGATATTTAGGATGGACTCATTAATTCTTTGTCTAGTCCTTAAGAGATGGAATTCGAGGATGACGAAGAAAAGGTTTACCATATAGAGAATGATTCAAAATAATTTTATGTAGTCATATCTTTCACAGATCAGGATGAAAATGTTATAGTAAATGGACACATCAGGCCCATATACCTATCTAGAAATATTAATGACACTAAAAACCGACAAGCCTTCAATGTGAAAGGATCAAGAGTCAATATCATACCCACACATACACTTTTCTAATTGGGACTCATTGAATAACACTTACCTCCATCTACTTTGATTCTACATAGCTATGAGAAGAATGAGCAATAACCACATGGATACATTATGCCCAGAACTCAGACTAGGTATCTTAGATCTGATTTAGTGTTTATGGTTTTCTAGAAAGGAATATCTTTAAAAATTATATTGGGGAGACCTTGGCTACTTCAGAATGTGTCCATTCCTTCATCGTACCACTAATGTATCCAATATTGCACCAATGGTTAAATTGGGACATTTCACAGTGATAAGGACCCCTTAAAAACTTGTAATGCTTAGTACATTGATGCGAGGTTCTTTCAAAAAATGGAAAATAGTCAATGGAAAATTATTTTAATAGAATCAATTCTCTAAATGGACTGAAAAATATCCTAGCTAAACCATTCAAGCATCCCAGAGAAAATTATGTGCTTCCCATTAATCAAATTGAAAGAGTTGTCCCAAATTTAATAACTCGTTCAGTGTATTCCATAATGTCAGTTGTAGAAACTGAACCTAAAAACATAGGAAAAATCATTGAATCACCAAGGAATGACGAAAACATAAATGGAGATGTCTTCATTCCATCCACCAATCTCCATCAAGTCTCTACTTCATCATCCAGGATAGAATAAGTTTCCACGGTCATGGAAAATGTTATGGATTCCAATTCTCATCTCATAATTTTCCTTAAAAAGATTCAAAAATACCATTCATTATTAGTTGGGATGGAGATGGTTGCATCTTCTATGGGGTATCCAAATACTGACTCCTACACTAGCTATAAAATTTTTGCTACATCACCTACCCTCGAAGAATAGGAACAAAAAGCAACACATAAAGAAGAGGAAGAAGAGGAAGACCTCAATGACTCCCTTCCAGCATTTTAGAAAGGCATATCCACCACTATGGATGAAAACAGAGAAATAAATATTGGTACATAGAAATATCTATGACCCGCTCTCATTAGTACATGCCTGAATTATGAAGAGTAAGAGGTGTATACTCCTTTTCTAATGAAACATTGGGATGTGTTTTCTTGGAAATATATAGAAATTTATATCCCTAAACCTGAAGTAGCCACTGATTATTTAGGTTTTCCTAGAGATTATCTAGGATACAATAAAGAATACCAGAGGATACACCCAACTCACTCCTATAAAATTGAAGATAAGGTCTACAAGATTATCAAAGATGTCTTCATCAGAGAGGTGAAATGTCAAAATTGGATAGAAAATATTATCCTGATGAAAATGAAGAATGGGAAAATCATATTTTGCATTGATTTTAGAAATATCAACTGGAATTTTCCCAAAGATGGATTCTTGGTTCCAATCACATAACTCCTAATTGATGCAGTAACTGACTACCAAGCCTTCTCTTTCATGGATGACTATTCTGGGTACAACCAAATATGGATGGACCTAGAAGATGATGAATCTATTGCCTTAATATCCCCTCTAGGTGTATTATTCTACCGAGTAATTCTCTCTGGCTTGAAGAATGCTGGTGCAAGATACTAACACGCAATGCAACACAAATTGAAACCCTTCTAGGGATTTTTTTGAATGAAATGTTTATGATCTAGTGTTCAAATCCTAACAATTTTCTGATTACCAGACTAATTGGGAGACCATATTTACAAAGATTTGATATCATAATATAAATATGAACCCCTTGAAATGTTCATTCTTGGTAACTTTGGGAAAATTTATTTTTTTTTGTATGTCATCACGACATTGAAGTTGGTCCTGAGAAGACCGAATCTATCCTTGGAATGTCACCTCCTTGAAACTAGAATGATTTTAGAGGAATTTAAAGACACTTGGCCAACATCTATCACTTGATAGATAATATTTAAGGAAAGTGTTTTCCTATCACCAAATTGATATTGAAAGGTGTCGCATATCAGTATACCAATGTCAACCAAGAGTCATTTGACACCCTCAATAAATAACTATTGATTCTACCAGAATTTATTCCATATATTGAAGGGAAACCATTTATTCTTTATGTGTAAGCCTTGGAATGATCACTAGGTGCATTTCTTGCTTGAAAGAATGACATTGTGAATGAAAATAGTAATTATTATCATTGTAGAACTATTATCTACATAAATACATGATTTTATGATATTGAGAAGAGAATCCTAGCATTAATATTTTTTTAAAAGATGAGGCAATACCTACAGCATCATGAAGTCCACTTAGTCTCTCACAATAACCTGCTAAAATTTATGATTAGTCATATGATGTTGATAGGACGTTTGTAATAGTGGTTATTTATTCTATAGTAGTATAATATATATTTCATGGAACAGAAAGAATCGAAATGCTAAGCCTTGATATAATGTTTTGTGAAGATCCCATTAGTAGAGGAAACATCATTGAAAATTGAAGTACCTGGTGATGAAATATATTCTCCATTCACGATAGTCCCAAAATATATGAAATGAACTTTTATAGTGCTTCCAGATGTCCAATGGTGAAGAGAATATAAGACCCTAAACTCAACAATGTTTGGTTAGGAATTGTACTTGTCTCTCTAGAAAAGGTAGTGTTCGCATAATCCTTCATTTTATTAGAATGTGGTACCAGCAATGTGGTATAATATCAAGATCTCTTTACAGGACTATAAATATCACTTCAAATACCATTTAATCACCTATAAGTGAAGGGTGTTTCATATTTGGTAATAAAATATATTATTGGGTATTAAACCATAAGAAAAGAAGATATATTTCTCATTTGTGATTATTTCTATGGGTTGATGGAAGGATTTCCCTCAGAACCAACATTTTCAAACATTATGCAATAAAATAATTTCTAATATTATGCATTGGAGAATGTGGCTACAACCCTAATAGATCTAATTTGGGATAAATCAATCATCAACATTACTCGTCATCATGTGGTTTCACCATTTTTTCACATAAAAAAATGAAATCAATGAAATTAGTCCCATTCTCAAACCATTTAGTTCTACCACGGGATAGATGACACCCATCATGGGATATGTCCAAGACAGAGTAATTCCACCAAATAGAGTTGAAAGATAGAAAATTTAGTGATGAGCAGTTAATATCACTCTTAACAATGACGCAAATCACCAGAAGATCCTTTTTAGATGATGATTCATTGGAATTCTTCTCAGATGCATTGATGAAGAATATATACGGTAGTCATGAAAGATGTTCATTTAGAGCCTATGGTTCCCACCCATATGGGTACATGCTTTATAATCAAATCTGAATCCTTGGATACTTCTAGCCTTCAATGATACAAGATTGCAAATATTTCACTAAGAAATGGCATCCCAACCAGGTGCATTCCAACATCATCCATCAACCACTAATGTTTCTATATATATCCAAATACTCATTTCCATTTTCCACATGGTGAATGGATATGGTAGAACCTTATTCTAAAATTATGGCCAAGAAGTTCAAGTATATCCTTACTGCTATAGTTTTCTTCTCCAAATGGGCTAAGGCAATGCCTGTCAATGAATCCAGGTCCAAAAGCATTGTTAAATTTTTCAATGCTAATTTAATCACTATATTTGGTGTCCCTCATACTATATTGAAGGAAAACAAAACAAATTTATATTTTACTATGGTATGGAAGTTAAATCAAGAATACAATATCAATTCCAACCATTCATCATTCTATCATACAGTGGAAAACAGATAGATAGAGGCTTTTAAAAAAAACTTTTCCAACATACTCCAAAAAATGGTGGATAAAGATAATAAATCTTGAACTAATAAACTATTTCTATCCTTATGGGATTACATAACTACTACCCATAATACCACGTAGTCAACTCTGTACTCTTAGGTATATGGGACATAAGTATTTTTTTCGATTGAAATTCAGTTTCCATCACTCAAAGTTTCCATATGTGATCAATTATCGACTAATGATCAATTCCAAAAAATGGCCTGATTAGTTTGAGTGAATAAACAAATAGAGATTTAATAACTTGCATCACTTGGAAGTCTATCATAACGAAATATAATGGGCATTTAACAAGAAACTAATTCCTTCATTATAACCTCTAGGGAGAGTTTTTTTGTTACTTATGACTCCCATGGTTTTAGTAATGAATTCTCCAATTCTCGAGACAATGTTGGAAGGACCTTATTTCATACATAAGTTTTACTCAAATGGAGCTTATTCCTTAATCTCAATGGATGGATATCTAAACCCAACTCCAACCAATGAAAGGTTTCTGAAAAATTAATTTGTATAATAAAACAATGATTGTCATAGTTGTATGAAAATAAACTGAGTTACACCCTCTTCCATGCTATATGACATTAAACTATGTAACATTGTAATCCTTTTTGCATGACGTAAACTAAACAACATGAGGTCCTAGTCACATTTCCTAAAACTAAAAAACACTATTTGTCCTTACCACATGAAATTAAACTGTATGGTTGACGTATCACCCATTTTATGTTAGGAAATCATTAAAAATATAACAAGTTAGCATTATTTATGGTCCCTTAAATAATGAGAATATTTCATGCATAAGCATTACTCACATATTTAACAATCCCTAGTGGAATTAGAGCCCAATTCCATTCCTATGTTTCAATCAGACCCACATGGGGAACCATATTCAAGAACAACATATGGATTGATTCTTATTATAATGAGATACGTAGTGACGCCCAGATCTCTAATATTTGGTCCATATATGTTAAAAAAATTCTCCTTCATTCCCTATGTTTATGAGTCAAATCTGTATAGGGAATATTTCTTCATGAACTAACTATGGATTTATTATCATTCAAATGATATACATAGTCACACCTAGATCTCTATATCGGGCCCAACTGCAACCATAAAAGAAAAAATTTCCCCTTTTCCTTGTATATGATTAAATTTTATACTAGTAACCCTTCCCAAAAATATAGATTGATTCTAATAGTATCTTTAATTTTTACGCCCAACCATTATTCAAAAACATTAAATCCCCTGTTCTCACATAAAAATTCAATTGGTGTGGGGAACCACATTCCTTAACTATATGTTGCTTGATTATATCCCCATTAATATACTTAGTGACTCATATGTCCTATCCCTTGGTCCAGCTGTAATATTTCCTTCTTTCCAAATTGGTTTATCGTCTTCCATAAAATATGATATTAAACTACATGAAACATGTGTAGAACTATGTATGTCTTGATTCTTTCCCCATAAAGATATGTAGTGATGCCTGTATCTCCAATCCTTTGTCCAGCAACAAAGTTTAAAAAATTCCCTTCACCCCCAATGTGTATGAATAAAACCTGCATAGGGAGAACCATCAAGAACTATGTGTAGAATGATTCTCATTCCAATGAGATACATAGTGACACCTGAATCTATAATCATGGTTTAGAAGATATTTTGAACAATAAAATTATCCTTAATGTTCTTTGTGCATGAACCTAATATACACAGAGAAAATTTTCAATACTTACAGATTTATTCTCATTATAATGTGATGTGTGGTGATACCTATACTTCAAACCATAAGCCCAATCATTAGGCTGCATGTTGTCATCATTCCCCTTTCCCACATCAATGTTTGATAAACTAGAGGAAAACGTTCAATAACTATGTGTGGAATGATTTTTACCCTAGAAGAATACATAGTGATGTTTGAATATCCAATCCTGGATCAAGCCTTGATTAATCATTAAGACCCTTTACTTCTTTTTCATGAATCTGATCTACACTGGGATCCTATAAAGGATAACATGAAGCTGGATTATTTCCAACATGAGATATGTTGTGGTGCCTATAATTTCATACTTAGAACCAACTGCAATGTTTCATTCACATCACTTTAGTTCACCTATGTCCTTACTACATGAAGTTAAACTGAATATAATTTCATAAACTATATATGGTTTGATTCTTGACCAAGAAAGATATGTAGGGGCACCCAGATCCAATATCTTAGTCCAAACACCATTTAAAAAAAATATACGCATCTCCCTATATATGAAAAAAGCCTATGAAATGATACCAATTTTTAGAACTACTTGTTTCTTGACACTCAATCATTTGAGATATTTAGTGATGATAATACTTTAAATCTTAGGTCCAGTCACAACATGAAGTAAACAATGAATCTTTCCTCCCATGTATGATTTAGATATACATGATCTGATTTACTATGAGTTCTAATCTAGTGTATGAATCCATATTCAAAGAAACCCCCATTATCCACCACACATGAATTTAATTGTGGCGGGGGATATTTATTTAAGAACTACATGTGACTTGATTCTCACCCCTTTGAGATAATTAATGATGACTAGATATTAAACCTTATTCCGAGTCACATCACAGTATAAAAAGCCTCCACTTTTTCGCATAAAAATATAAAATTCTATGAAGGAGATTTTATTTTGGGTCCTCTCCTTAGAGATCCCACAAAGGAAAAAATAAATTTCTCCATTATACATATGAGTCAGATCTATGTAAGGGACTCAAAAATCATTGATAATATAAGTAAAAATACTTCCCTTATGCATTAGAGGTTACCCTTTTCACATTTCATACTCCTAATAATGGATACACTAAGATCGTCATAATCTCTATTCGGTTTTAGTGGAATAATTTATAATAACTAAGAACTATTTTTCCTAAATACATAGTTCATCCTCCTAGTTGACCTTGAATAATGTTTCCTACATAACTGGCCTATCATCTAAAGGATTCCACTATTTGGATATACAACATATTCCCAAGTTGGACCTGCATAATACGACCCCAATGAATTTTTTTTCAAATAGTGGTAACTTCATCCATAGGAAAATCCACGTACATACCACTAATCTTTGATGATGGTATGCCGGAACCCATAATTTATAGAGGTCATCTATTGAATGTTTTTCCTTCACCCTTTCTATCGACCTCACAGTCACTAAGACCAGGGTTTACACTTCTCACCTATCTTCTATTCTAATCATATTGGAATAACCTCGGGTCATTTGACCACATATATTTCATTATTTACAAAATATATTGGTCCTAGTCGTACAACCTCAAACTACAGACACCATACTTCTTGCACTTGGGTTAGAACTTTGTAGAGACTCAATTCCCCCAATTATTTGGAAATTATGAATCCAAATACCTATTCTATATTTAGGAACATTTTTATAGAAAAAAACCTCTATTATTTGGAATATGAAAATCCCCATAAACATTCATCATATTTTAGCAAAATAATTTCAGAATTCTTGAGAGCACTTTTTCCTAACTATGCAGTATGTGCCCCTAGTTGGCTATAAATAATGTCACCTACATAATGGGCATGTCATCGAAAGGATGCCACTATTTATCTATTTATGAAATTCCCTAGTTTTCCTTACATAATACATCCCCCATAATGTGTTTCTCAAATTGTGGTAACATTGTTCTTGTAAGAGACAACCTCTAATTCCATTTAACCCTTTTTCCCATATCACTCTTTGGATTCAAGAGTCCCAAAATTAGGTCTTAAAAACTTTTCCTTCTATACCTTAATATAGTATCATATTTTTAGAAATATTACTAAGAATTGGAGAACCATAAAACCTTCAGTAAAAACTAAAGACCTTTAATCAAAGCCCCTAATTTCCTTACTGTAAGACATGAAATTGCACAACATAATTTTCTTATTTCATGACTTAAAACTATACAGCATAATATCATTGATGTATGGATTTAGACTATATATCACCCCAATGTACTCACTACATGATAATAAACTGCACAAAATAATATCAAAAAGACCATTTTTTTGAAAAAATGTACCCTCCTTCAAACACTAAATTCTGGTAGAAGTGGTTTTTTACTCATGGGCGATGTCATAAAAATGACCTTTTTTTATTATACATATTACCTTGGAAAATCCACCCACTGTGTCCTTGAGGCATACAAATCATATACCCATTTTTCTATCAGTAATAAAATGTCAAAATTCCTAGGAACTATTTTACTTGACTACGTAGTATATGCCCCTAGTTAGCCTTGCATCATTTGCTCACATAACAAGCCCATCATCCAATGGATTCCACTATTTGGCATTGCAGCATATTCCCTTGCAACACCTACATAATACAACCCCCATAACATGTTTGTAAAATAATGGTAACTTTGTTCTTGTAAGATACATCCTCTATATTCTTAAAATTCAAATTTTATATTTGGTGACCATAAATATTAGGACTCAAGATTCCCCTTGGATGTATCTAAAGAATAGAGGAACATTCCTTTGATTCAAGATTTTATTGGGTTATAATTTCAAAATCCATGCCTAATGAGATTCGAACTAAAATAATAACTTTATTATTCCGAAATGGATAACTTTTAAATTCCCACTAAAAGAGACATAATACTCACCAGGCTGAAAACCCAAAAAGGTAAATTTGGATAAAAGTCAAGTTTCAGCTTGCTAGACCTACACTCTATATAGTTTAGGCAATATCGAGTAAAAACAAAGTTAAAATGAATTTTTTTAGTTGAGACCCAAAAATGGGAAGCTTAAAAACCCATGTTTCACCTGATAATTCCCCTCCATATAGGGCTTAGGAAAAAATTAGGGTGATAACACAAAATACAAAAAGTTTGTAGGGTTGACTATATGACCCCATGAACAATCATGTTATGCTCACTACAACCATTGACATAGGTAAAAATTAGATCACATCCCATTTTATAATTGTAGTTATGATTATCTGATATGAAAAATTAATTTAATAAAAATTGGTTACGAAATTATAATTATAATAAAAAAGCAGGGATGAAGACATAGATGATAAACAAAATTCTTTTCATTTATGAAAAAACCCACCATAGGAACATCCACAAACTAGATTCCCTCTATCACAAGTCACAAGAGGCTATCAACATAACTTTTCATTTTTTGAATAGCCTAACAATCCCCATCAGTTGAATGATTAAATTCAATCACCAAACCAACCTCAGTATCCTAAAAATAAAGAAGTGATCCCTTGGAATTTTCAATATACTTTTCACCTTCGTTTGGATTTTTTCTAATGAGAAGCTACGTTTTTTATGTTTCTCTAGAGCAGTGTCCAACTATTGATGAAGAAAAGACAATTGAATAGTCTTCTCATTGATTATCTGGTGGAATTCTACCATCCTTTTGTTAGGGTTCTCTTTTGATTAGGATATTGTAGCTCAAGAAACATCAATGTTGATAATCAGTTTAGAATTTACGATTTCTTTTCAATGTTTATGCTCTTGCACCTGCCTCTGAATGGTATCCTTCATGAAATTTTAGATTAAATGGTAATCAAAACCAATGAATCCCAACATGATAAATAAAACTGAATGACATGGTATTCCCAAAGGAAGTTCCTATAGGGGTTTCTTAGGTATAATATTCTATATATAATTCCAAACATTGTGACGTTCGATATGGGGAGCATTGTACAACTAAAGATCTGACTCAGAGTCACTATCATAAGGGGGGATGTTCTCTGGAATCAATTCACTTAAATAAGTTCCCCACAATTATCCCTTTCTAATAGTGGATTCCTTGCTTCATGAAGCTAGATGAGGTAATGTGGAAGCTTCTCCCTCAGAACTTTTCGTAGAAGCTGATATTCTTACATGATGAATCAAAATGATTTCCATCATAAATAGAATAGTAAGAGTGGGGAACAATCATGATATTTTATGATCGTTACCCCAAAATAGATTAGTAGCTTGATAAGAATATTTTCCAGCATCTCCAGCCTCATCATTTTGAGTTGGAACCTCTTAGTGAGGGATATTTCCCTAGGTCTTCCCAAGACCCACTGGATGAGATTCATGAAAGCTCCCTGTTTCAAGGGTTTCCTTAGTAGGATCTTCCCCAACAGTGGGATCGAGAATGCTTTCAATGCCTCCTCCAAGCACCATTATTATAATAGTTTCTGTAGATATATATGAAACTTTCAACCCATAATTATTAAAGAATAATGAAGTAGATGATTTATTGGATGTAAAATAAATAAACACTTCCATTTGGTTATATATATAGTGCCCCAAATTATTCTTAAGTAGTGAGAAAATTAACATGTTGCTGTACTTCTTCAAAAGACATGCCATGATTTATCATAGCCTCCAATGACATCCCAAGACAAGTGATAGCCTTATCTATGGGAATAAAAGTAGCATCTGGTTTATGACCCTCCAATGATGAATTTATTCCCCGAACATCTTCCTCAGTGAAATTCATTGGGTCACCATCATTCATCAATGAATCTTCTAGTGCATACGACAAAAATGAAGTATTATAGAGGTGGAAATCAGTTGATTATGTATAGATTCTAATGAAGCACTTATTTCATACCAGGTAAATCATATCTCTATGTAGAAATTATGGTAACAGTGATAGAGTGGATACTGTTTTATCTTTCCGGAATGCCTATTCATCCAAAGAGGTTGTTTCATTGGGAGGGCTCTGCGGTTGGTCGAAATTTTCCACTTTAGTTCATGGAAGTCCATTTTTAACTTCTTTGAGGGATAAAATAAATTAACTGTCTGCATTTCAATTAATTTTATGTAATTTATTTGGATAAGGTCAAATTTGATGATGTTAGGAAGACTTACCACTTCTAATGAAGATTTTTTACATAGATCTCTTTCTTGGATGTGCCTTTTTCTTCATTTTATTTAGATAAATACTAGAATCACCATCTCCAAAAATAGGTATTGGAGATGGGAAGCCTCTATCCATCTCATACATCATGTCCTACTTTAATGACGATAACTCTTCTAATTCCATTGGTGATCCAACAACCTCACGTGTCGTACCTTCATGGATATAATAAGTCAATAGAATTTCATCTAATTTTCCTCTATTCATCTTTAAATTAGGATGGTGTTTTCCCTAAGTAGTTACACTTTGAATAAAATATAAATTAAATGATGGAAAGAATATTAGAATAAGGAAAATTACCTCTTTAAGATCAAGTAAATCACTCCATTCTGAAAAATATGAAGGGTCAATGTCATATGTGGCACTACGATATATCATTTCCTTCACAAATTTTGTGGTTGGGATTGAATCGCTAGTTGCATATATACGAATCTCTAGATCTCATATATAGATTCTTACATTAATATAATTATTATCAAAGTGAATATCAGATGAGGCTCAGAGATCTCTTATTTATAGAATACAAAACCCTTTACGAATGAGTTCCCACATAGTTTCATCATCACAGAAATAGGTTCCTTCATATTTTAACCACTTACAGTTGTATATATTCAGAATACATTCCATCCAACTGTGAAAAGGATCGTACATAAATAGACTTGATGGGATTCCCAATCCATGTCTTTATAGATGGTGGATGAGAGAAAGGAATCCGATTATATTATTAGTGATGGAGACTGGACCACATAGGTGAATCCTCAGTTGTTGATGATGGTGTGGGAATCCTAAATATGATAGGCATATAATATCTTAAACAAGGTTGCTTTAGTGATCTAGGAGCCTCATAATATTCAATCTCTTAATCTGACGACGCAACCTCTATAGGAGATGAGGAAACTTCAAATGAGAGGATTATTTCACATTGCGCCTCTTTACTCAAAACTAATGAACAAAATTTTTTAGTACCCCTTAAAGGAATGATGAAAACCAAGATTCATAATTCAAAATACTAAATCTACTTTCCATATCATTCACAGGTAGATTGATCACTACACATATCATCCCAATGACTATTAGTAGCCATATTTTTCTAGCCACCATTGGATAGTGTGCAAGTTTAAAGTTCTCCATTGGGGATACAATAATGTGTTTCAATAATTTGAATTAGCATGAAAATATTTAAGGAGCATAGTCCTTTCATATGATTTCACTATCAATTCTATTTAACAATACACCATCTCTTCAAGTTTACATATGTGACCTCAGGTCTATGGTGGTCATCCCATCATCAACAAACCTTCTTGTAGGTGGATTCCCATAATGGAAGAAATTAAATTCCTTGAAAATGATCAACCTTGTTTGAATGTCATGAGATGTTAAAGATAATGGTGTAATACCAGAGAAGGAATGAATGAATGTTTGATATGATTTAACAAGGACCTAGATCCCACTCTTCACACCATAGGTTCTGAAATGTGATGTGATCAATCCTATAAAACATAGAATGGTCTTGATATCCATAATAGAGACTTCCCTCCATAAATTTTCAACACGATTCTATGGATTTTTTCCTGAATAGAGGTGTCCAACCCCACCATCTTTTTCTCATCCATCTTATCCTCTATGAAAAATATTTCAGGCCTTACAACACCATTGGTGTTGTGTACTGGAAACAAATAGACACTGAGCTATATGTCCAAAAATCATGCAAGACGTGTCCTCATAGAAATATTGGAGTTAATTTCACACCACCATGTTTCAAAATATTTTTTCTATAGAGTTTAAAAGAAGGTGTTGGGTGCTCCTCTCTTTTACACCTTGGTATAGCTTGATGCATTCTTACATGTGGGGTATTTCTCATTCTTATTTATCAAGAATATTTCAATCCAATTATTCTAATGAATACCCTCTATCTTGCGAGGATTTTATTTCTTGATTTTGAGAGTTATATCCAATAGTTCATGTGCCAAAGATAGCGTCCTATGGGGATCCTTAAATGTTGTCATTGGAGGGATGAATTCACCATATATATCTCCATGTATTGGATCCTTAGAGATCTTGGGTATGTCCCAACACTGATAACCACTTCTCCATTAGTCAAATGGAATGAAATCATCTATGTAATCCATCGAATCAATAAATCTGGAAGCAAATCATCATTTTTATAGACATAGGTTTTTCCTACCGATATTACCTCAGAAATTCTAGTGTAATTTAGATCATATTTGAACTATACACATGTTTTTCACAACCAATATGCCCACTTCCATGCCATTTTAAAACCCCATCCTAGGTGAAAGACCCCAATTTTCTTCTATCATTTCAATTGATCCATTTTTGAATCTTGAAAATGAATGAATAATAATGCATGAACCACTTGCGAAAAATGTCTCCTTCACACAGGTAGTCATATTTTCAAATAAATAGATCATTGGGGTCTTCGTTTGTATAGAAACATTTCCTTGATGGTCGATTTCTACTCTGATTTACCTAGTGGTTCCCCTAGTCTTCCTAAACCTACAAGTTAGTTTCTTAAAACCTAAAAAGAGAGAGTTAAAGTAGGATATTGAGACTTAAGTACTTTTAGTGTTAAAAATAAACAACACATGCATGACCAGTTCATCCAAACTCACTTATTTAAGAAAACTTGTGTGATCAACCTCCCCCCAAAAGGAATTTTCGCACCTCACTTTTGGGAATACCAGTGAAGACACTTGAAGGCTTGATCCAAGTCTCTCCCCATTGCAGTTATGTAGGTTTTTCATTTCCTAAGGTAAAACTAGTTCACCCAATCCTACATTCACACCACCCACTTACACACCACGCACTTGTGCACTCTTTTTAGGTTCACCACACCTTCTCATCCTAAGCGAGCCTCTCATGAAGCCTCCTTCAAAGTAATTCATAGAAGAGATTCACATTAATTGGATCCCTTTTCTAAAAGGGATCATTTTTAAAACTCCACTTAGACTTCCTGATTTAAAAACCCTTACGAAAAGGCACATCTATGTGTCTCCCACTTGGATTTGGATATCTATAGTTAAAGGTTTCCCACACTTGTCCTATTATAGGGTAAGGATCCCCATGGTGTATATATATTTGGATATCTGTGGTAAAATATACCCTTAACCCAAGTAAAATGTTTATGATTTCCCAATATCGGATTCTGAGGATATGACTATGTCCTACCCTTTTCATCTGTGAGACCCACAACCTCAGGTTCCAGGTTAGAAGGATAAGTATTCCACTTTATCTTCCCTTTGTAAAAGAAAATATCTCACTCCCCACCAAGAACCAATCAAAGGGAAAATATCCCAATGGAAGACCCTCGTATTTCATGTAGGAGGTTAAAATATTTATACTATCTACACCCTTCACCTTCAATCCTTACTTACATTGGACCCATGCCCAATGTAAATTTAATATAGGGAAGCATCGTATCCAAGACCTCTTCTATTATAGACCCAACCTCTTCCAACATCAAAAGAAAGAAAAGGTGAAGTTTTTTGAATCTGTCACATCCTCTTGTTTGTCACACCAAGAATGAATCACATGGTAATAGATAATTTTTATACTCACAACACCCACACAATCCAGCTAAATTAATGACCTAAAAGAACTCTGATTCCCACCATAACTGGGATACGTAAGAATCCTTCCTAAATCTCAAGATCTGTATAATCTCATCCATGAAATTAGAAACCATGCCCCCTTAATCATGGAATCCTCCTTAGAAGTAATCCCTTATTCTAATCCCCTTTATCTGGGAATCCTCTTCAAGAGTAAGACCCAATCATAATTCCATTAATTAGGGAATCCTCTTTAGGAGTAAGCCACAAATTAATCCCCCAAAACCTATATGATTTAAGACATATACCATGGGAATTGTTACAAGGGAAAACTATTTTAGGAGTACGCCCCAACCTATTTATCTCAAAGGATTATACTCTCCAGCGAGACATACTGAACTACATGGGATTTGATTCCCATCCAATTGGGATACATATTAAGCCTCCATGCGGTCCAAACCAAACATTTCAAATCAACCATGTTCCCCCATGGCCATATCCCTAGAAGGGTATAATTATTCATGGAAATTCATACCCCTTAAAATTCCATTGGTATTATTCGATATAAGTCCCTCACAACACATTGACTAGGAACCTTTCGAATATATGTCCTTACAACATTAAATTAAACTATAAAATTCATTCCTTATCACATGACCATGGAAGGTATGATTTTTCATGTTAAATGGAACTGAGCTATGTGAGTTATGATTCCTTTTAAAAGGATACGTAAGAATTTTGCCTATGGGTTCAATCCCAACATAGAAATAACTTTTGTCTCCATAGATGATGATAAAATCCAAAAGTGGCCTTTTCTACTTGGATGAAAATAAACTCTAGAGTAAAATTCCATCTCCCTGGATGATGATAAATTCTAGAGTGAAATTTTTCTACCTGGATGACCAAAAAGCCTAGAGTTACTGACTGAGTGTATTAAAAACTAGCATCATCATGATGAAGACCAAAGAATTTATAAGTATTATATAAGAGGATAACATCAATGGAGGACCCAAGATACACATAGATATCCCTATTGATGAAAAAACTCAAATACATATGGATGATTCTGAATTACACACATGATGACAATTGATTGCTAAATTATAAGGCAGACTCATATCATACATGGTAAACTAATAAAGGATTCATGAAAATATCATAAATATATATGATATTTCTATTGTAGGAAAAGATTTCTCTAAAATAGGTGTGATGAGCCCAACCTCTCATCCTCTCAACCAATTTTAGTTCTTACAAATCATAAGTCAAAATCCTTAAAAAGAACATGCCTTTGGAAAGAAGGTCCCCATGGATAAATAACTATCTAGGGTTTCTGATTCTATAAAAACCCATTGGAAACCATTCATAAATAACGATTTTCTAAAAAAATCATACTTTGAGTGAAAAAATGATCAGTTTTAGTGTTCCATCCATATGATATTTTAAAAAGGAGTTATTGGATGAAGTCCAAATTTCAATATTCTCTATTTGTCTAATATTGATGAATATATATAGTGATATTGAAGTGTGTTTTTTGGAAAACAAGAAGATTTTTATTTTTTAGTATGTATCTTGGAGCTTATTATGTTATTAAGTTAAGGTTGAGAGATAATATTCAAAGAATATGTTGAAAAAATTACCAATAAGATAATGAAAATATTAAAAACTCACTAACTATTTTATCATTAGACTCCCAAAAACCTATGATGTTCATAATGATATTTTGGTTATAATTGACCACCTATGGGGGAGAAATTTTTATTGCTATCAAATAATATTTCCCTCTTGATTAGTTTTCTACTTTATACCATAAGGAATTGGTAAGGTTTCAAGGATTGCCACATTTTCTTGTATTAGACAATGATATGAGGTTTACCTCAATGTTCTATGTAATTGTATTAAGTGTCTTGTTTTGTACTTATTATCATATATAGATATATTTCCATTCATAGAGAATAATTATATCCATGGAGGATATGATAAGGTCATACTTTATGAATTCAATTGTTGGATGAAGTCAACATCATCTAGTAGTACATTTTTTATATAAAAATATTTTTCACTAGATTATTCAAATATATCCTTATGAATCCATATAGGGAAATATGTTCATAACTCCAACTTGTTGGGATGAATTTGGAGAGTGAAATATATTGGGACCTATAATAGGTGAGGAAATGGATGAGAAAGTTAAAGAAACACATCATCAGAACATGGAATCTTAGTGTCAACAAAAATGATATTTTTAAAATTTCCTATGAAATATAAAATTTCATGATTGTGAGTAGGTATTCCTTTGAATTTCTATATGGAAACAAGTTATGATATTCAAAAATAAGGAAAAGATAAGGTGTATATATACCTTCCCTTTATATATTTTTGATCTGGTAGGGATGGTATATTATTACATGGAATTTCCACTAACCATCTTCCATGTTTAAAATATGTTTCATTTATATCTAAGGAGTAATTATATTCTATATCATTCATTTGTACAGATCTTGGAGGTTATACTGCATGTGATTTTTCTTTCATATTAGAAATAATTGGTAGAATTCATGGATAATATAGAAAAACTGTTATGGAAGGAGACTAATCATCTTGTTCAAGTTCATTGGAGAAATACAAATTTTAAGAATCTATATGGGAGTATTAGAATGTTGTGAAACATATAATCCCTAATAAGTTTCTATCAATGAAGTTTTATTTCAATGGTTAATATCATTTTAAGGGTGTAGAATGTAACACCATGTGATTTTGTGATACATTACACTTCAAATAAATTTATCTTTTAGGATATATTATGATACACATAGACCCAATTATACATGAACCATAATATTTTATACCACTTTAAAGTAGTTATTAAATTGAAATATTGAACAAGAAGAACTAAATTTTTAAAATTAAGAAAACTTTTTGATAAATAAGTATTCACATAATGCCTTCAAAAATATTTTTGTTTCTAAAAAATAATGTTCATTGCTCTTGTGAGAAATTTATACAATTAAATTTTTCAACTTTGTTAAAATGAATTAGAAAAAATGATCTTTATTTTTTTAATTTATCAATTGCAAATTAGTTTAGAACAAATTTTGGGTAATTTTAAAAAAATATTAATTTTACAATGAGTATTTTAAAAAATATTTTAATGTAAATAATCTTTATTTAAAATATCAATAAAAAATTACTTCTATTAAAATTAATTTTATGTTCAACTTTTATATGAAAATTTATATTTTTAAATGTAAATTTATTTTTTATATAATACTATTTTGTCACATTTTGTGGTTTAACTGAAAAAAATTTATGATACTTATAGAAATTTAATTCTGAAAAATTGATTAAATATTTAAAATTAAAAATTAAAAAAAAGGATTCATTCATTTTTATCAATATGAAATGTTACATTATTAATTTTTTTACCACAATAAATGTAATAATGTTTAATTATGTATGTGATTAGTCATAAAATTCAATGGAATACTCTCTATTAACTCATTGTATGAGACTATTTTGTGAATAATCAGTAAAACATCTAAAATATGACCTTTTTTAAAAATAACATTGACATTTAAAATATTTAGATAAATGATAAAGTAAATGAATTTTATTTTTTTTATTGTAATAACTTTAATATTTTGTGGCATGGATAAAAAGAAATTATATTTACCAATAAATGTATATTTAAAATACAAATTAATTTTTTATCATTTTATTTATTTTTTAATTTTATTGATGTTATAATTCCCTTAAATAATTATGTAACCCTGACTTTGGGATTCTACAAGAAGTTGAAAAATATGGTAAATTATTCTAAACACTATAAATGTAATAATGTTTTTTATTTTTATATTACTCCAAAACTTTATAGATAAAAAATGAAATATTATGAATTTGTAAAATTTTGATATCCCAATTAATATTTATTCATGTTTTTTTTCAAATTGAAATAAAATAAATTGATTAAAAAATGATATTTTTGATATTTAACAATAGATATTATTTTATTAAATTATTTATATTCATAAAAAAAATATTATCATTAAAGTGAATGGGATATGGTTTTAAATATCATCCATGGTCCATTTATGCGTCACTTATCATATTATAGTATCATTTCTAACCCCTAAAGTGTGAAAATATTTATTATCATGGTAATTTTGAAAACAGTCAATGAGAGTTACATCATACAAATAAGGGTGAAAAAAATAAAAAAATATTATTTTTATTTTATGAGAATATTTTGACTCAACATCATTTTATCTCTCAATTATATCAATCATGTTCCTTATTAACATAAAAATTATTTTTTATAATTTAATACTTTATGTAATTAAATGTGTTCTCTCCCCTCTCTTATAAAATGGAACCACCTATCCTTCATTACTTGTATTTTATAAGCCTTATATCTTAGCCAATATCTACCATAATATGCTCTTATATTCCTTCAAAACATTCTATAGATTTTTTCCTACCAAAATTCCTTTATTTGAGGGCGTAAAGGGTATGAAAAATAGGTTTATCAATTAAGATGTATAATTATCAACTGAGTGTTATCAATTATAAATCCTCTTCTATAGACAATAAATCCATGAGATTAATTATAAAGTAAAAAATTCAATATCTTAATTAATTTTTGTTTTTATTATGATGATTGAAAATTTATTATCTTCCCAATTTCTATCCTACAAAAAGGGAAAACATCGCTTGTGAATATGTATGGATTATCATCTCCATGTTGTAGTGTAAATTAGTTTTCATCAAAAATATACTATTATGGTTCTAATCATTGATTTAATAAATAAATAATCTAAAAATTATTTAGTAATTATTCTATAAATTGGAATTACTATTTTTCATTTTTTCCCCTCTGTCCAAAAGTGAGTACTGCAGTTATGCGTACGTATATCCTATAGTCTCCATGAACTATGTAATTAATTTTCCTATATATACATTTAATGGATAAATAAAAAATTGATGCAATGAATATATATTATTTTTATATCATGTTTGAAATTTTGGATATGATTTAACCATGATCAAATTAAATGGATAATATCTTTAAAAGTACAACTTCTATGGAAAACTAAACATATAACACCAGAAACAAAGATTTCACTATGTAATTATTAATAAATGTGTGATTAAATGTTATAAGTGTATAATATATGATATTATATGTATGTAAATGAATATATAATATAAATATAAAAAATATGAATTTATTATAGAGGTTTATCTATTCGTTCAATAAATGATGAACCCAAGTTAACCATTTATCATCTCACAAAATTTCCATAAGAAAGACGTTCCATATTAACAACTTGTTTTTTATATGTGGTGTATATACTAAAAATTATTATATTTTATAATTCATAAAAGTAAAATTATTGGTATTTATAGACCCATTTACAATTATATTTTTAATAGGTTTTGATTCAAAAAAATTCATATTGGTTGGGGTTTTATTTTACAATCCCATTCATTACCAAGATTATTTATGATTAAATTTTTGATGATATAATTTAATTATGTACCTCTGAAGAATATCATTATTTTTCTTATAAACTAATTTTTTTTATATTTTATTTTTGTCTTTAATTTTCCTCTCTTTAAATACTCATGATAGAAAATAATATTTTAAGGATATTTAACTTTAATTTTTATTTCTGTAAAAAGTATTTTTACTAACACAACCATGTTTTCTAAAAAAATCAACACTATTTTAACTAATATGCAATGATTTTTTTATATCGTTTATAGAATGCTTTAGTTTTTTATAAAAAATATATAAAGGGATTCTTATACAATTTTTGAAGGGAAGAATTTCAAATTCTTTAACAATGATGTCAACATAATATTTTTATTAATGAATATGAAATTAATATAATTTTCCTCTATTATGATTTGTAATTCCTTCGATTATTTACTTATAATATTCCATTTATTTCAAAGAAAAAAATTTCAATAATATTTTACTATATTTAGATAATAATCAAGAAATTTAAAATTGGAAAGTGTATTTTCCTTTATAAATACTCTATGAGAAATTTTAAATATATTTTCATCTATGAATACAACCATTAAGGTTACCTATGATATTTTGGGTTTATGGTCTAATAATACCATCCTTAATATTTATTTCTATAGTTTATGACTATGTTGATGAAATAATAAAATGGTTATGAAATATATTTCATTTCCTTGTGTTTTTATATTGAGAATTATTAATGATATTATGGAAAAAATATATATGATTTTTATTTTGTGATATATGGTCCAATAATTATATATCCCTCAAATTAATTAGGTAAATATGGATATCACATGAGATTATATGAACTAGAGTGGGAACTAAAAAAGGTTCAGTAAGATAATATTCAAACTATAATAGTTTGGAGAGTAAACTATGACTAAGGATATGCTGGAATGGGGGAGTAAGCAGATCCACTATAATATTCATCAATGTGATCCATAACTATGGAATGGATTTTCCATCATTATTTGTATGCCACAAAATTACATAATTTTACAATGTTTTTATCTCATCACTTATGTTCATTGATTTCATTATGTTTTGTTCCTTATAAACTATCATGATTTGTTCCATGGATAATGATTATGATCTATTAAATGATAAGTATTGTTTTTAATGTCAACCACTGGTTATCATAATAGTGTACTTATTTTATACCTATGTGATCATAGAAAATCTTGTATTTACCCCAACCGATGATCGCATTACACCCTTTACTATGTTTAATTTCCCTAGGTTATGTATATTTTTGTTATGTATGCTATTTTAATAAGGGTACAATGTGGGAATAACATTATGATACATTTTGAATAATACATCTACATGATATATTTTTTATATAACCTCCAAAGACAATAAACTTTTAAAAATTTTGGCAGGTATTATAATAATATGCAATGAATATTCCTATGAAAATATGTAATAGCATTATATAAAATTTATGGGTTACTATTGTTGGTTTTCAAGAAAGGGTTAGTTACAATTATAATATTTAATGAGAAAACCTTAGTGATAACCATTTGGATAATTAGATGTATATGGTAACATCCTAATGTTTTTTTTACATAGAGATTATGTTGTTTACCTATTACAACTTGTATTTTATTTATTCCATAAAAACAATGAGTACAAGAAGAAAAGGTCTAAACAGAAAGACCAAAATAAAAGAAAATAATCAAGAGGGTTAAAAGTATTGGAGACCAAGATAATATCCTCTAATGATGCTAACCCCTTCCGGTTTCAAACTATACAAATAAAGAATTAACAAGTTTTCCATACAAAGAATATCAATCGACGCAAGATAGTCTAAAACCTTGTTTCCATATCTCCAAATGTGTGAAACTCTAATGTCATCATCCAAAAATATTTTTCACTTTATCGCAATATAATAAATATACTAATGAATTGTGCCATAATCATCTAAAGCGTTATATAAAAGTAAGGGGTTCACTTTAGTAATGGTGCTATCCATCTTCCTATGCCTTCAAATGAAAAGACCCAATAATATGACCATATCCTCAGCATATAAAGATTGACACTACTCCAACATGAGTGAAAAAGCCTATACAATAGACCCACAACTGTCTCGAACAATACCCCCACCACGACATCAGCCCAAAACCAAAGAACCATCACTATTAAGATTTAGACCCTTTGATGGAGGATGATTACATACCCAATTTCCCCCAAGAAGAGGAGAAGGTCCATCCATTTGAGTACAAGAAAGATTATGAAAATAAGGAGACTCCCTCCATTTACCCAAATCCTTGATGAAACAAGAAAGTAGATTTTTAATTCTGAAAATAATGATCCAGCTATTTGAACTAATATTTTCATAAAGATACATGTTCTTGGCCTACCATAAGCACCAACAACCTACCAGTAGAATTGCAGTATGAGAATATCTTTTAAAACTCTCCATATATGAACCATGAAACCAACGATCAAGAAAAGATATATTAGCCATAGCTGAAGATGAAAAATCTGTTAACTTTCCAAAGAATCTCCAAACATCAAAATCCCAATAACTATTAAGGAAAATATGATTAGAACTTTATTCTTTATGAATCATACAACACACATCTTGAAAGAATGGATATTCCACATCTTTTAAAATTTTTATCAGTAGACACAACACCATTCTTAATCCTCCACAGAAGAAAATTTTATTTCAAGGGAATTTCCTTAACCTAAAAGATATTATCCCATGGATTCACAAGATTCTGAACAATTAGGATCCTAAGATAATCTCTCATTGAGAAAGATCCAGATGAAGAATGAGTGGAAAAACACTTATCAAATTCAGATGATAAAATAATAATATTGGTAAGGGACTCTTTTTTGATGTCCAAAACTAAACTAATAAAAGATGGGTGTTGACAGGATTCCTTGAAATATATATTTGATATAGTAAATCCCATATATCCAATTAATTCACCACTCTAGTTGTGATGCCAAAAAAAATTTCACCCTTCCCAACTAGCCATCTAGAGTGAGTCTTAATGGTATTAATACAAGAACAAATATCATTCTAGAAAGGAGACCCATGACCATCTGGAAAAATTCTATCTCCCACTAAATTTCCATACATTTTTTTACCCCATAGAGTTCAACATTCTAGAACTTCCCATGCTAGGTTACCATGAAAACACCTAACTATATCATTAAGGCATATAATATTAATCCTCCCTTCATTCCCAGGATAATCCATTCTATCCCACGACTCCCAATTTCTCTCACCTTTGGATTTAGGATCTGATAAAAAATTCACAAGAATCAGATCAATATTCTTTATCACACCCTTAGGAACCTTAACAGAAGAAAGTGAATGAATAAGAGAAGCAAGAAGAACACAATTAATCAAAGTAATTATTCCCCCAAATGATAGAAACATGTTTTTATTGTTAACAATCTGGGTCATGAGTCTACTGATTAGAGAGTCAAAATCATAAATTCTAAGCCTCTTATAAGATAGAGGAGACCCTAGATATTCAAAAGGAAAGTTACCGTTCTGCATGTTCAGAAAATTAACCACAGTAGACAAACGTCTCGAGGTATAGGTTTTGGATATATAAAAATAGCTCTTGATCTTGTTAATCATTTGACCACTCCAAAGACAATATTCCTCCAAGATCATATTCAAACCACTAAAATAACTACATGAACTATTAATAAAAATAATATAATCATCTACAAACATGAGATGAGACACGAAATGGGTTGTAATTCCACTCTAATAAGGAAGAATAACACCATTATTCATGACCCTATGAATAAAACCAATAAGAACATTCAGAACTAAAAATAAAATAATTGGAGAAATTGTATCCCCCTGGTGAAGACCTCAGGTAGATTTAAAGAAACCATATGTTTTACCCATAAAAGAAACAACCAACCAAGCAGAACAATAACATTGAAAATGCATATCAACGTTCCATGAAGAAAAACCCATACCTTCAAAAACTTTATTTATAAATCCACATTACACATAATCATAATATTTATTCATATCATGTTTAATGTCCACATTAGAACCCCATGTTTTAATTTTAATGTACCTAACGATTTCCTATTCTAAGGATATGGCTCCCTGGATAGTTCGACCATTCACAAAACCATGCTTCTCAAAAGATATCCACTTGGTTAATGGATATTGATCCTTCTAAAAAAATCACAAATTCTATCTAGGGGTGGTTTATGTTCAAGAATTCCCATCAAAGAAATATTATGATTGTACCCTTCAGAAGAAATAATATATTACTTAATCTGGTAACCAATACTCCGGGCATTCCAATAAGAACAAGAATCATTGAAATGAAAGAGCTCTTGAATTGGAACCAGAAAAAATTGACTTCTCAAAATGGGTAAAGAATATCTACTTTTTTGATTCAATAACTAAACAAGATACATCTCTATTAGAAAAAAAATCCAAAGGGAATTAAATATCAGGAGAACTCCAATTTATATTCAAGGTGAAAGACTCCACTTCACCTGGGATATTTTATCCCGAATGGCCCGAAGGCCTTGTTTTTTATTTTATTATGGACAATCCCCCTTTTAAGGGTTGAAGGGGAACCCATACATGGCCCGTAGGCCCAAGGCACAAGGCCCGACTGACCCGAAATACATGACCCGAAGGCCCAGAGGCATACCATGCCTGATACATGACCTGTAGGCCCAACCCACTTAAACTGCCCCTCCCCATCTTCTGCATCATTGATCACCTAGCACCCCACCGTGCCATGATGATCGGATAAACTTTCCCTGTACAAAGATGCACAGTTCATGGTCCCAATGGAGGCTACCATACCCTCTCATTCTTCCAATCTGGGTTATTATAAAATGATTAAACCACCATATCCTTCGAACAAGAAATAAAATAAGGTGAAAAAGAATCACCTGTAATAAAAGTATCTGAATACAAAACCAAATCTGAATTATCCTTCTTATCATTACCAATATATGACCCAAATTGTAAAAGAAACAGAGATCCCGGAAAACCTGGAATCAGACATCGACTCATACCACAATACTCTGTAGAAAATAAACATTTTAAGAGAAAATAAAGGCAATCCTAAACCTGAAAAAAAATCACTTGACATGGGATATATGGAACAATCTCGAGACATGAAACCCTAGAATTATTAATATTTTCATTTGAATATGTATATATATGATCCATTTCATCAATGATCTGAAACTCTTACAGTATCACTTCATAGGAGACATCAATATCAGAAGAATGAATATCTGATTCATTTCTAATATTCTTATCTTGTCTTTGAGTTGATACAGTCCTAACATACTCCCCATTCTTTTGAAATTTTCCCAGAAAAAATTTACTACATGACTATATTGAATGACCATAGAGATGGAAATTAGAAAACAAATGTGGAAAAATAGTATACACTATATCTTGGTTCCATGAAAAGGAATCTTGCCCAAGAATAAAAAGTTTTTCTGGAATCGAATGAGACAAATCCAATTCCACAAAAATTCTAGAAACCGATATATCCACACAAGAATTAGTTCTGTTATCCAAGCATAAGAAGACAAAAATAGAACCACTAATCATATTTATGAATCATTAATTTTGAAATGGAATAGGAATACTTGGTATATTGATCCAAATAATTGTCGCCGAGCTCTCCTTTTTGAAGTGAGAATATAAAGACCATCAAGATAATATAAAGTTACTTCATCCAAAAAAGCAGGGAGAAAAACACCATGCTTGAATAAAATCCTCCCAAGAACCCTATATGAGATAAAAATATTTCCTATGAATTGATGAAATTTTTATTGGAAAATGAAGAACCCAAGAACTGACAGAACGAGTGAAAACAAAAAAAAGAGGTCACGAATCCCCATAATGGGAAACCAACATCCAACATAACCAATTTGAATCTTCCTAAAAAGATGATGCGTATAAATCCAACCATATCTGAGATACTTCATAAAGAAAATTAGTTTTAGCCACAAGAAATTTCCAAAAAAAAAACGAATGAAAAGACGAAGGAACCCCTCTAAGAAGAGTATCTCTAAATGACCAGGTATAATTAACACCATTTGATGTTCCCAGATCATCAACATCAATTATCAAAATTACCTAGATAAAAAACCACATGGGTTGATGAAGGCATAAGGTATCCATCCACAGGAATCTCCGAGAATTTCCCTCTCATCACCGAACCTTTTATTATCAATACATAATTTTATGTAGAAAAAATGTGGAAATGGTATTATCCCAGCTACATTTTTGGTTAATAAACCTGAAAATTTTGGTCAAAGGATATCTTGGTCATCATTTTGTTGTATCTAAAATGTGAACATACTATACAACTAGTTTGACACTCTTGAGGGATATTATTTCAGTAACATATTTATTTTTCAAGAACCACTATGATTTATTTGAATCGATAATTACATTAGATAACCTATGTTAAAGCTAAGGTTCCATTGATTAGAAATATATTTTTAGGATTTATATATCATCTAAATTACCTTTAATTACTACATGATTCCTTAAAATGTTTTTTACGATCATTATAACCATTTTTTGTTTTATTATTGGAATGATGATAGAATAATGATGTTTAGGTGGTTATAATCTTGCTAAAACATTATATTAGCTTATTTGGACATAATTATATCAATTCCATTATTTCATGAAAAAAATCTAGGAATGTTAAGTTATATACTCAATGATTAGATTTTAATTTCCATTGAAAACTCAAAATGGTACAATAACCTCATATCATGTTTATGACTCTTTTCCAATTATATTTTGTGGGTATGGACTTTTAGAAAATATTTTTATTCCTCCTATTATTAAATGTATTTTTTTTTGATGAATTAGATTTAATTAAATAAATACCCACTCAATTTCCATGAATGGAATGTCATCGTTTCTATTCTAAATCGACCAATAAACATTTGACTATGAAATGATCAATATGAACATTAAATAGAACTTTTATCCATTGTATAGTTCATGATTACTATTAAAAGGGCTGTTTATCAAGTTTGTTGGATAGAAATATAATATCAATGATATTACAATTGTATGTGAGTATATTGATATTTTTTAGAGGAGTTTAATAGTCATCATATGAATCATGAAGGTTACATTTTAGGAAAAAAATTTCCTAATGACACACCTATTTTATATACTCTATATAAAATCACCCCTAATTATTTATTATATTTAAATAAGAAACTCCTTGATAATATTTGTAGTTTATTAATTCTTAAAAGTGAATAACCATGGAGTTAAGATTTTTTTTGAGAGGGAAGATGGATCAATGAGACTCTCCATTTATTATTAGTAACATAATAAAGATAAAAATAAATAATATGTATCCTTTACCCTATACTGATGATTATTTTGATCAATTATAATAATTTAAATATTTTTTGAATATGTATCTTCAATATAGATATTATCATATTACAATGATAATTGAAGACATAACCAAGACATCCTTCCATAAGTCGTATGGGCACTATGAATTTACAGTTATTCTTTTTGGTATTACTAATTCCCCTACTAAATTCATTGATTTAATGATTAGATTATTCACATATTACCATGATCAGTTTTTAATAGTTATTATGGAAAAAATTAATTTTTATTACAAGATTATGGAAGATAATAAATATTTCATGAGGATTGTACTGAAGACCATATCAATGGTGAAGTCATATGAAATGTTTATTCAGTATTAAATTTGGATTTATAATCTTATAGTCTTTTTGTCATATAATCTGTAGAAATGGTATATCAGTGTACCATAATGAAATAAGTTATTGAACATTGTCTCCGACCAACAACTGTAATCAAGATCCATAGTTCCTTATTATTTTTCCATATATTACCAACAAATTATAGAGAATTTAACATAGTTATCTAATCTACTAGAAATGTTAACTCAGAAGGGGTTCATGCTCCTTTAGATAGATAAATCTTACAAATATTTTAATTAAGTGAAGAGATTTTTTTCTTCAAAACTCAATATAGAATACCCTATAATTGAGAATGGTTTTCTATCTATACTTATTAATCGAAGAAGGTACATGGTTGTTTTATCATGTATAATTATATATTTATAGATCATTCCCCCAAAAAATTTATGTTTGATGAAAAAAATTACCAAAATAATTATTTGGAACAAGTTGATGTAATTTTTTCAATCCTGATTTGGTAGAATTAACTTTTTTAAAAAGGGGTAAAATATATTATAATAATAAAAAATTAATTGATAATTATCTTATAAATTGATTAATATTCACCTGAAAAGATACCTTGATTTTTTTAAAGATTATAATTTTTAATACATTTCCCCACATGGAAAGAGAACACAATGGTGGATGGTCAGAGAAAAAAGGATCTTTCTATCGAATATGTGATTAGTATGACTAGAAATGAAATATTTCTATATTTTAAAGGGATAAATATAAAAATTATAAAATAAGGAGAGGAATCATATCATTCCCATTTTTCTGTTAATCAATCTTCCCATTCGAGAATTAAAAAATAATTTACAAGGATATAGATCTACAATAAAAGGTTATAAATGCTTTAGAGTTTGGACATTATTCTAATTTAATTATAATGTTTAGGGACCATGATTTTTTCCATACCATTCATATTTGAAGAAGTAGTTGTTAGATGAAGCTCCTAGTTCACCATTCTCCATTTATTCTTGATGTATAAAGATATATAGGTATTTCAAATATTATTTCTTATTAGAATACATGAAGAATGATATTATAGAATATTTATCTTGGTTCTAGTTATATAACTATGTAAATTATGAGAGAAAAATGTATAATAGGATGTTAGAATAATTACAAATACCAGAATGAAGATGGTAAATCATCACCCTGGATTGTATCATCAAACTCCTATAAAAATATAAAATTAAAAATTATATTTTGGTTTTATTCAATCAAATTAGGAATATATCACACTTTATTACTATGAGACAATATTTCTATCTTAATCAATTGGACATTATATTCATTAATGAAGTGGTAATGTTTCATCAAGTACCATAGTCTATTATATCTAATCGTGATCGGTGGTTTAACTCAATGTTCAAGAGAAGGATTTAGAAATTTTTAGCTTTATTATTGTGTTTCAACAGTTTTTATATTCCATAAATAGATGGCCAGTTTGAGAAAACCACTTAATCACTATCAAAAGAGTTGAGGTCAAGTTCTGTTGATTTGAATAGAGGTTGGGATCAACACCTTCCACTTGTTGATTTTTCAAACAATAATATTTTCTACTCATGAATTTAGATGGATTCATATTAAGTGTTGTAAAGAAATAATTTTGTAAACATAAAATGTCAGTATGAATTTGGAGGCCAAAAGATATTGGGATCGAGGATGTCTAAGTAAATTATAGAGTTTGTCAGATCCAATTAGCAAAACATCACGGTAGCTTGGAGGTGTAAGAAAAATTCTTTTGAAACTCCTCAATAAAATAACTAATTTCAATTTGGTAATAAGATAATAAATGGAATTTATCCCTATAAAATTATTTTGATATTTATAAAGACAAAAAAAATAAATCCTATGTATACTTTCCCCTTCAACATTCTAGATCATGTATGGAAAGTAGCATATCTTTTGAAGATTATAATAAAAATATCTCATGTTTCTGATTTATTCCACATATCTCTCCAAAGGAATACATACGAGCTCCATAAATTTTCTAAATATAGAGATTTTAATTTTGATTAATGATACATTCTCTGATGACCAAACAATATAAATCTTTTATTATAGTGATAAGGTGATATGAGAAAATATTAAGACCTGGTAAAATATATCTGTAAGAATCATAAATTCATATATGCTACATGGGAACCTGAGGATGTTATGAAACATATATATCCTATATATATATATTTAATATAATATTTAAGGAATTTTTTATTTTAAGGATGTATAATTAAACACCCATAGATTTTATGATATAATTTAGAAGAAATTAATTTGTTTTCTTTCAACAAATTTTGATAAATTAAATCCTAAGTCCAAATGATATGTCAAAGGTTATACCATTTTAACATATATTTTAAAAAATAGGAGTTTAATAATTTCAAAATTATAAAAATAATAAAATTTATAGATAAAAAAATATTTCATTTTTAGTAATGTCTTCAATAATAGTGTTTTTCTAAAAAATGATTTCCATTTTTTCTGGGGGAAAAAATGTATAATTAAATATTCCCACTTATATAAAACATATTTTCTAAACTTTATTAAAGTTATAAATAATTATGAAAATTTGAGTATAGAATTAATTTCAGTGAGTTTTTAGGAAGGATTGATTTTCTAATAAATAGTGAAAAATAAGTATTTTCATTGATAACTACATTTTCATTTAATTTATATAAAAAGTTTAGTTTTTTATAGTGATTTAAGAGTAATATAGGATCATTAGTTCTATTTATAATACAATGGGGTATATTAGATTTAATTTTATGTGTATTTTGTTATAAAATGTTTACATTCTTAAGGATTATTTTTGAAAAATCTCTTTTCATCATGTTTTATGGGTTAATGTTAAAACAAATTTCATCCACTTATAAAATTTTAATCATGAATTATTGATTAGATATTTTGAATCATGAATTTTAAATTTTGTAAACAGGTCCATTTTATTTTTTGTCATTGTGAATAGTAACCATAAGGAATTTTTTAACCATAGTAAAAGTAAAATTAGTCAATTATGGTTTAAAATAATGTGACAAGGCTTGAAATTTATTCAAAAATTTCCCTTCATTATATGATACCATTTCATCCATAATAATTCAAACTAATTATTTAATCATATTTTTTATGATTAAATTTATTATTATGGAATTTCTTGACCTAGCTCTCAAATATATCATGAATGTTATGTATCTACATTAACTTTAAGATGGAATAAATTTTCATTTCATTTTTTCTGTTTAGGTACTCAAGACATTTAATGTATATTTTCAATGAAATGTTACTTTATTTCTATCTTTCATAAAATATCATATTTCTTGTATGACCATGTTTTCTAAAAATGTTTTTACAAATTTTTTACTATTATAAAATTTTTTTTTAAATAAATTTTCACTCATGTTTTAATTTTTAATAAATGGATTAAAATAATTTTCTTATCAATTTGTGAATGAGATAATATTTATTTTTTTAACAAAAATGTGTAATAAATCTTTCCTTTCACAAATATAAAATTAATAGTGTTTCTAAATTTAATGATCACTCAATGAATTAATTATTCGTTTATATGTTTCAATGGGTTTTCTATGAAATTATTTTTCATAATATTTTGAATTATTTATATTTTATATAAATTATTTCAAAATGAAAATTGTGTTTTCTTCAATATATATTTTTTGTGATCTTTTAATGGTATTTTTATATAAGTTGAAATCATTTGATGATACTTATTATTTAATGTGTTTATGTTCCAAAGATAATATCTTTATTATTTTTTAGATTTATTTTTACTATGTTGATGAAATTATAAAATGTTTACACAGCCCATTTCCATTAACTAGTTATTCTAGGTTGAAGGTTTTATTATCATGTAGAACACATTTTTTTGATTTTAATTTTTTGATTTGTGGGATATAAATTATAATTCCCATTTACTAAATGACTAAAAGTGAATATCTCTAGAGGAAATAATGATTATAATGGAGAGTCAAGCCTATTTAGTAAGTGAATCTAGGAACTATAATAGTATTTCAAGAGATCCTTTACTATGAATATGATACAATTTAGTGTGAAACCAATCCACTGTTATTATCGTAAATGTGATCATTGACTAAGGAAATTATTTTTTATACTTATCTATATTTCAAAAATTAATGTCTTAAACTAATGTAATTATCTAATGGATTCATTTCAATTATTCCTTTATGATAAATGTATTATGAATTTCTATGATTTGTGCCATGAATCAAAATTATGTTTTTTTAGATAAGTTAGGAATTATTTTAAAATTTTATGATCATGTTCTAATACCCATATGAAGATGTTAATTATAAGTGTTTAGTCATATCTCTATTATTTACCCATTCTGAGTATCTCATATCACCCTTTCATATGACTCATTTTACATGGTTATGAAAAAATATTATATGCATGGTTTAAAAATAAAGTTACAACATCATAAAAACATAATAAGTGATGATGAAGAAATTACCTAAACAATATTTTTATTTATTTCATCTCAAAATACTATTCATTTATTGGTTCAGTTTTAATTGAAATATAATTCAATTAATATTCATCTATAGAGATGTAATATCTATGTATGAAATTTATTAGTTAATAAAAATATATTTCCTCATGTATATGTATTTCTTCTTAGACATCATTAGTTTTCATAAAAAAACCTAGTTAAACCCTGAACCAGCCACCCAATATGGTCCATGACATCTGTGAGGAATGTTCCTAATCACCCCAGGGTGGAGATAAGTTCCAAAGTCATAAAAAAAAGGAATGATTTCCACCAAGATTATTAAGAAACACTAGTTGGAATACAAATGATAAGAATAACATAAAGTAAAAAATGAGAACAATAAAACAAAAAGTCAAAATAAATCCTAATCGAACAGGGAGACCAAATAGACATCTTTATGGCCCCATGTGTCACTCACAGAACCCAAACCCCAACATCGCTCAACAATGATCAAAACCATGTTGTAACATTCACTTAAGGCTAAAATTAAATAGAATCATAGGGGTGAGTGTTAAAACTCATTGGTGTGTCCAAGTGAAAAAATTCACAATGAATTTTCTTTAAATAATATATTCAATTAGTTCTATTTTGAACCACAATAATAAAAAATAATCAATCCATAAAATGAATTTTAAAAAAATTCATTATCCTTTTCCCTCTTTGTCTAAAATAGGTATTTATAAAATGGGGTGGTGTAGTAATGTTATATAATTTGAGTGAAAGTATAATGAAGGATGTTGGATGAAAATGGTGTAAAAGGATTAAAACAATTTTCAAAAAATAATTTTTCTTGAAACATTTAAAAATAAAAAATTAGTTATTAGCAAAGAGACACATCATAAATATTTAATAGAATATATGAGAAGATAAAGAGGTAAATGGGTATAAACAACTCAATCAACCATGCTATACAAGGCCCCAAGATTATCCACAATAGAAATATTTTCCAAGTAACATGTGAATACCTATGATATTAGTAGAAAATACATAACATATTGAAATATGATCCATCCTATCTATATTCCCACTGAAATCAAAAAACCCTAACACTCATTCAAAACCTACCTGGCCTAACTAATGACCATTATCTCAACGTAGAGAAATGAACATACTAAGGCCCACTAGCCATATCATAATCCTATAATAGTTCATAAAAAATTCCTAAATAATATAATTTATATGCTAGGTTACCATGTCATTTACCCAGTGGAGGTGATAAAAAAATAATCAACTAATAAACAATATATATAATATATATAAGTTCCCACATGAATTAATGAACCAATCATGACTGATATATCACCACAAGTGATCCCTGCCTTAACATTGAACCATAAATTTAGAAGGGAGGTCATATAACACAAAACTTAAATTTCTATTAATAATAAACAAGGAATGTGACACTATCAGGGGGTTTTTTAAAAATGGAAATAAATTATCAATGGGGACAACCAGGCCTCATGTACACTTTGGATAACAATCCATTACCAAAATATCAAAACACAACCAATATATAACCAAGAAACCACATATAAACCCACAATAGAATCCCAAATCACCATTTATAAATCCAAACATATTTAGAAAGGCACAATATGAATTTCTATAAAAAATTACCATGTGAATTTCAATAAAACAACTACTAACAATTCATTTCAAAAGGGAAACACAATAAAATTTCATAAAAAAATTTTTTCTAAATATTTTATATAAAAAATATATATCAAAACATGGTGTGAAAATCATGAAATCAGTGGTTCTTAAAATTCTAAATCTAATTCATAAGGGAAGCAACCTCAAACCAAGGTGTTTCGACAACAAAAACCTGAAACAACTCCATGGGGGTATAGATAGGCATGAACACCCAAGAAGAAACTTGAAAAGACAAAACCCTCAATTTATATCAAGGGTAAAATAAACTATATCCAAAATGGACAATTTGATGAGGGAAACTAATAATAAAAAGGTTAAAGAATGAATAAAAATAAGGAAGCATGGATTACCTTGAGAAAATCACCTTAAACATGAAGAAAACACATTATTACCCCATGGTTGTAAGAGTGGATGCATGACGAATAGGTTAGGGGACTTACAAGGGTATCCTGATCCAAATGGGGTACAATGGGGTGTTTGGGGATAAAAGACAAGAGCTGTAGAATTATAAGATACATTTTTAATGAATGGGGTCACTGCGAAGGGTTAGGAGGCACAATATAATAACTTATGCACCAACCATGCATCCATTAATAGAGTCACATGAAACTTTCATATTTTAGGCACATTTTTTAGGAAACAATGTGCTAACTGTGTTGTTTTCTTCAATAAAAAACTATAGACCCATGCACTAAATTCTTGCATGGTTTTGACTAACTATGCTCAATATGGTTTCCCTCATCCAAGGACACCCCATGGCCCACATGGATACTCCTAGGACCTAAAATTTTTGAGTATAACTATATTATACACATTAAATAGTAACTATTAAAGAGAAAAAGTAACAAAAAATGAGACTATAAAATAGTAATTTTCACAGTTTACCATTTACCATAAACATAAACCATGGAATAGATGAAAAATATCCCAAGACACAATAATTGGATTTGAAACACCCATGAATGAATAAAAAATCCAATGAAAAAATGATATACCAAAATAAAAGGGGAAAATAAAATTTAATATATGCTCATTCTCCCCAACATAAAGATTTATTCCCCTAGAAATCCATAATTCTTCCATTGGATTGGTTAAAAGAAAAAGGTTCACACTCTGAAATGATACATCTCTTTATTATAAAGGATATATGGATCACTAAAAAGGAAATACATACACCCATATCCTGGAATAAACCAAATGAATCAAAAAAATATCAAATTATGATGAAAATCACAACCCACAGGTCAATCACCATACCAAAACCAAAACCCTTCAGCCTACTCTAAAAACCCAACATTCACTCTGGGATGGGAAACTCATCATCAGATCATGAATGAGGTCACCTACTAAAAATATTTTTAAGGAAAAACATGTAAAAAGGAAAAGGTATAATCAGGGGATTAATTCAACAAACGTTGGAGGCTGTGGTGGACTCCCCACTATACTACTACTATCTCGATACCAACAAAATTAATTACTTAAAGATTGATACTCCAAACTGAAACCATCACACAAGAACCCAATAAAAACTAAGTGGTGGGAAGCAGACACACACGGTACAACACACATTCCCTCAAAAATGAAAAAAATCATAATTTTCCTAAATTAAGTTTCTAATTAAACATGGATTCTCAAAAGTATAACAAAGCCCTTTTTGTTTCAAACAAAAGATGATTCTAAATTGTAATACCACAACAAAGAAAAAAAATTACAAAAAAAGAAACATTATACTAAACCCAGATCAACACCCAATAAATATTAATGAGAAGGCGGACATGGAAACACATATCTTCAGGAAAACACTTTGAAAAAAACATCATAGTTGAAAAAAACATCTGTAGGTATGCTATTCCTTTGGTGCTTCTTTACAATATGAATTCTTGTGACACTTCATGCTGCATTGGTGAAACACCAGTGTCTTTTTCCTATAATAAGTTGATGAAATATCTGGAGGCCTTTTAATTCCACCACCCTAGTAATCATATTAGGGTTTTTATCCCATATATTTAATGTAATTCCATTCAACTCTTCTACATAATGAGTGAGTATTGGATTCCTTAGGCCCCTATATAATAGTACCTCAACCTGAACAACTTTCCTCACCACATCAACATAGGAGTTTATGAAAAATTATGACAACCTCGACTAAATATTATGACAATTCCAATTCTCAAAATTTTGTGATTTCAATAAATCATCCCTAAAAAACTCTACGAGATAAGAAAATGAATCCAAAAAAGGATGAAACTTTTTATAGTTGATCCATCAACTTCTGGATGGAAGAACATCTCCCTCACCCTCACTACCTTCACATCCTCAGAGATTTACATTTGGCTGAATGAGGTCGTGAAAAATTACTAAGAGATGTATTCATGAATCTTGGTCCTAATGATCAAATTCCACCCCTACAAACTCAGACCTAGAGTATTAAGGTTTTGAACATGATATTAAGAGGCTTGGAGAGGTTGAGTTGAGTGAAAATATCATCAATGGTTTTCAACCATTCCTCAATGTTTTCTGATTCTGGCTACCCAAAGATTTGAGGAGGGTTCTACTCTTGATAAATCATGTAGAATTAATGATAATATAGACAAGGAGTATCCATAACAAAAATGGTTGAACTATAAAAATAACATAATACATGATTGACCAAAAGAAAATGGTGGAAGACCCACCCAATAATCATTTGATAGATTCTTTAGAGTTTAGTGGGATGGTACCCTAAATAGTAAGAATAAAAAAAATAAATCAAAAACAACTCAAAATTAAAAAAGCATCACAATTAAACTCAAAAAAATTATATAGACTCACATATTCCATACATTTTTTCAAAAAAATAACTAACCACAATTTTGAAATCCATTTTCAATATCCACACTACAATCAATTTCAGTCAACTAAAAATCCATTTAATTACATAAATAAATCTAACCCTTTACTATTACATCTCCTTACGATTATAAAAAATCATTTCATTTTCAATTAATAAAAAATTGAACAAAACAACCTTCAAATAAATTTTGAAAACCCAACGTTATTACATTTTTGAATCCAAAACATCACTATATAAAATTTGGGTTTTATAATTTAGAATTAATATTTTAGGAAAAAGATTTAAATTAGAAAGTTCATAAAGAAATTCATATAAGGGACTAATGAAAATGGGTGACTTGGAAATATGGTTGGTAGCCATATTCCAGTCACCCCACTACCTTAGAGATTTATTCAGGACCACATTCTCAATCTCCACATGGCTCGCTAGACCGTGTGAGCTCATAAAAACCCATTATACCATCTCTCATTTCATTCCCCAAGAACATATAAAGCCGTAAAGAACTCATAAAATCCCAATAAACTGATATTCATCGTCTAATGTCATAAAATACCCTAAAAGTAATGATAACTAAAATAAAATTGAAAAAACTCAAGACCCAACTTCCCATGGCATCTCAAGGTTCAATAATATAAGTGATAGACAAACACCTCCTCATAACTACATTCTATGTTCCAACATTCCTACTCCTTCTACCTTGACAACCCAAATAAAAAAGGTTCACATGAAATCTCTATCTTCTAATTATCCTCAGATCTGATACTATTTTTCATAAACCAAACTGGGTCGGCCCTGAATTGCTCAACCGAGATAGCTCACAACCACCATGAGGTGTGTTCTCAATCACTCTGGGGTTGTGAAAATAACTAATGGAATTAAAGAGAGAGAGAGTGAAAATGATTTCACCCAAGATTAATTAACAAAATTAGAAGAAACATAATTCATCTTAGTAAAAAAAACATAATCATCAAGATAAAAAATAATAAACTAAAAATAAAACAATACCAAACCAAATGACCAAATATACCTATGTGTGACCCATTAAGTCACTCACTGAACCCAAAACACAACAACACACAAAGATAATTGAAACAAATCTGGAAACTACACTAGAGGCTAAACATAAAAATATAATAATTGGAATGATTATTAAAACATAGTAGGGATTTCTAAGTGAAATTAACCCATAAGAATTTAATTTAAATAAAAAATTCATTTAATGTTGCTTTGAAATACAATAACATAAACATAGGCTTTATATCTATTAAATTTAAAATCAAATATTGGTACATTTTTATATTTGTTTAAATATGTGTTTCTACAATGGGAAATACTAGGAATGTAAGTGAAAGGGTGGAAAGTAAGAAGAATGTTGTTTTTATAAGGTGAAAAGGAGTATGAAATACGTTTCCAAACATTTTTCAAGAATTATTATAAAAAAATCATCATTATTGAACCTTGCCTCATTAAATATGTGTAAATGATTAATATTTTTATTTTTCTACTAACTACAGTTTACTAGAATTTATGGTCGAACCCACAGAGAAGGTAGAGTGACCAAGTGTTTACTTTACCAAAAAACAACCCCATTATTGTCAATAGTTGGTTAAATTTATTTTAACTTTTTTTTTATTTTTTTTATATTTTGGTTAAAGCATTAAAGTTGAAAATTTTAATTTTTTTATAGAATTAGCCTATAATTAGAACTATTATAGACTAACAGGGAAAATATTATAAAATAACAAGAACACAAACAGAGTTGAAACGAATAAAGAAAAATGTTTTGGAATTCTAATAGTGTTTTCTAAGAAATGAAATCTCCTTTATAGAATTATAATTGAATTTTCAACCAAAGAATAATATTGGTTCAATCTCATTCTTTGAGAGATCAAACACATAGAAATATAGAATCTTATAGTTTTCCACTCTAGGAATCATCGTACTATAATGAAAATTGAAAAATAATGATGATGGAATAAAACTAACCTTAAAATTCTAATCTCTTGAAATCAAGGAATGAATAATATCAACCATGATCAATTTCAACAATTGATCTTGATTTATTGTAATTTAAATTTCAGAAGTAAATAAATTTTAAATTTTAAATCATAATTGATCTTAATGATCAATTTTTACATCCTTAAATGAATGATATATGAAGAGATTTTTTTTAAAAAATAGTATTTAAAATACCCAAACAAAAGAAATTATCCAAATAAAATTTAAAGAAGAAATACAACAAAAAAATCTATTATATATTATGAAAAAATGGAATAAAATTCCCCCTTTAGAATAGACATCATCAATGATAGTTGTTTTCTCCTCCTAGATAGCTTCAAACTTTGGGTTCTATTCAAATCTATAGGTTTAGCTCCCATACTCTTCTTCGATAAATACCCAACTTCTTTTCCAAAAAATATTCAAATGCTACAATGAGAGATGTTGTGAATGAGGTGAATGAAAATTCCCATGCTTCTGCTATACTCCTCCTCTTTAAGTTTCCCTTATCATACTCTATTTATCACCGATGGGAATTACTAACTATGTTTGGACCTCCTAATTTGTTCCATCCAGATACTCTCATACTTTGTGAAATTGTCTCGTTAGCATCACCCTTGTAAGAGAAAATAACCTGAATGTTAGGACGAATCTAGGAATAATTAAGACTCGGGTCTATACAATGAAAACAAAAATTGAAAAATATAAGAAATAATTTGTTTAATTTATTCTTATTATAGTAAATATTATATTAATAAGTTAATTAATAAATAATTAACTATTTTAATAGATATTGTTATTAAATTTATTATTATTTTATTTCATGTTTTATTTGTAAAAATTATTATTAAATTAATATAAAATATTAAGGTATTAAGATTATCATTTATATTTAATAATTTTTTTAATTATTTCATTTTATTTAATAATTTTATTAATTAATAATTACTATTATTTTGTTTATTTTAATAATTTTATTTATTTATTATATATATATATATAATATTATTATAATTAATACGTGTATTATTATTATATATTAAATTATTTCATATATCATTTTATATTAATATTATACATTCTATAATAAAAAAAGAGGGGAGGGTGGTTCAGTGTGGAGCAGTAGAGGATGGAAGGGGTTTGGGAAACGATGGAGGGAGTTGGGAGGTGGTGTGGCTTCCATGGTCACAAACTATGGATGAGCATGACGATGATGCGGTTTCGAGTCATATGGAATTCCGTGCGCAATGGTCATATGAAGATGAAATGGGTTCTGCGGTTTTTTGAGGGTGAGTTCGGCTTCACCAACAATGGGGTAGCAGAAAAATAGGGGCTCACCAACGACGTTCTAGATTAGGTAGTGGGTGCGGGTTACAGATGAAAATCAGTTCTTTAGCAGGAGATTTGTGCTTGTCATAGACTTCCCTAGATTCAGGTGTGGTGAGGAGTGATCAGTTAGCTTTGATGAGTTTTTTCGGTCCTAATTTTTTAGATCTATAATTATTAATTCAATTTAAATTTTTTCTTCTTCATCTACGGTTCTGATTGTTAAATATTTTGTTAATTTTTCTATCATTGTCGGTTCATCTTCTTTGAACTGCTGTTGTGGTTCATTTGTTGGATGGAGAAGTGATGGTGAGTCATGGGAAGAAGTTATTGTGATATGTGGAGCGGGAGGATGGGAAGTGTCTCATGGTGGAATGGTGACTCCCAGTCACCCTTGGTGAAGGGTGGCGTTGAATAAAATGGTGATTGGAGTAGTGACGGTGACAACATATAAACGATGTGTCTAAGCTACTGGTGTGTTAGTGAGTAGAGGAGACTGTGGAAGTGTTAGAATATAGAAAGGTAAAGGAGGTAGCGAAATTTTTTTGAGACACCATTGTGAATTTCTATGGTATGTGATCTACTGCTGGGATGGATCAGAGGAAAGATAGAGGTGTTGGTAACTCACAGATGCAATGTTGGGAGGGGTAGTGGAGACTTATTTACTTTTTGGTGCTGGAAGGATGCAACTATGATCGATGGAATCACCACTATAACTGATAGTGTGTCAGACATAGACACTCTATGAGTTATTTTAAATAGTTTTCTTAAAAAAATATTTTAAAAAACGCATAGGCTAAAAATATTTTTAAAAATAAGCTATAAAGAGGGAAGCGTTGCTGCCGTCTTTAGGCTTCAAGTGAAAGGCAACAACCCGGTTTCCTTTTGTATTTTCAAAAAAAATGTTTTTTTGTTTATATATATATATATAATTCACCAGAATTTTTTTGCTATTTAATAACCAGAAGTACTGCCATTACAGCAGTCTATATTCTGATAAAATCTCTCACCCAAGCCTCCCTTTTATAAGAGGGCTTACCTTAGAAATCATTCTGCATTTCCGAAGTGAGATTCTAGTTCTCCCTTTCCTATACAGGACATTCTTCATTTATTATGTGAGATTATATTTTAAGTACAAGAATTTTAAAGACTATAAAATATAAAATATAAAATATAAATCCAATATAAATGAAACATAAAGCATGGTTTAAACATATAATAAATATTTGAAAATAAAAATATTTTCATAAAAATTGTTGACAGAAAATAATTTATAAGGTTTCAAAGACACCTACATGAATTTTAAAAATGTTTCAAGTACGTGACATTGAAATATTACAAAATATAAATTATAATACCAATATAAATGAAACATAAAACATAGATTAAACATATAAAAAATATTTGAAAATAAAAACAATTTCGTAAAAAATGTTGATGGAAAATAATTTATATGTTTTCAAAAACACCTATATGAAAGATAAAAATGTTTCAAGTACGTGACTTTGAAAGCCTATAAAATATTTTTTTTGACAAAGGAAGATGATATATTAATCATGAAGGTTAGGAGTTACAAAGTCATGAAACCAGGAAGGGAAGTGATCAAGAAAGATATGATTCACGCCAGACGTGCTGAAAGAAGCCAGGTGATGGGATGCTTCATTTCCATTCCATTTAATGAAGGAGACAGAGCAGGTTGTGAAGCTTTGACTGAGAGACTGGATGTTCCAGATAATGAGTCCAAAATAATGAAGGACTCCATCCTTAAGCCTAATAGAATTAATGATGGTGAGGCAATTAGATTCATTGTGAATAACTTCTCATCCACGATCTTTTGCAAACGTCAGCCTGACAAGTACAAAGAAGGATTCAACAACAACGGGCTCCCAGAGATCATGGTTTGATTCATGTTTGGAAGCAATGATTTGACCATGAAAATCTTGTGCCACAAGTCCAATTCCAACAATTTCATACATGGAGAGAGATGCATCAACGTTAATCTTTAGGATCCCTTCTGAGGGAGGGTACCATCTTGAAGCAGCTGTGTGAGTGCCAGATAGCCCATGACGGTCAGAGTCCCGATTCCACCCCTCAATCAAGAGTGTAGCCCATTCAATACAGAACCTGGGCGGATTTTCAGTGTGATTAAATATGAAGTCATTGTGTCACACCCATACAATCCTTGCCACGATGCATAATGAAACAACTTTGTTCGCAGTGAAAGAAGGCGACCACAACATCAGCAGTGTCGGAAGGTCCGACATCGTATCGAGAAAAATCTCTACATCAGAGAACCAAAATGTCCATATTTCTTCCACTCCCGGGAACTGGGTGATCACATGCAGAGGATATTCGAGAACACCTGAGCAGATGGGACATTTCTTGTCATTCATGACCTGTCAGAAGGCGAGGAAGTCCATGGTGGAAAGAATACCTGTGTAAACCTGCCACCAGAAAAAACAGATTTTCAGGGGGAGCTTAAGATGCCAAAGGGTTTTCTAGAGCCCTACCCTTTCCTTGATTTGAGTATTGAGAGCAAGCCTGTACCCTAAATTCGCCATATAATATACAGATAAATCCTTGCTCCAAAAGGGACAGTTTGGCCCCACATTCCGCACATAGGGGATGCTAAGAATGATCCTTCTATCCCTTACGTTGAACCATGAGTTGATTTTATCCATACACCACCCAAAACCATGATCGTTGAACAAGTAGAAAACAGTGGTGTTCTCATAGCCAGGTAAGTCAAGGGAGGTAGCTTGCATTCCATCATTATCAATCAGCCAGGGATCGGTCCAAATATTAATTTTCGTACCATCTTCAACCCTCCAGCCCAACCCTTTATTAAGTAAAGTTCGCGATCCCCAAAGGCTTCTCTATTGAAAGATGGGGTGGGGGCCAAGAGAGGAATTCTTGAAATCTGAGTGGGGAAAGTATTTTGAACGAAGAATCTTCCCACAAAGAGAAGATGGATGAATCATGAGGTGCCCGCCTTGTTTAGCCAGAAGAGCATCATTAAAGAGTCAGAGGTCTCGAAATCCCATTCCGCCGCCTATTTTTGGGGTGCAAAGTGACTTCCAAGCAATATAGTGAGTTTTATTCCTGCCATTATTATGGCCCCACCATAATTTAGCGATGCGTGAGTTGATATGGTCCACAAGCGTGCCAGGAAGCTTGAATAAGGACATAGTATAACTAGGGATGGACTGAAGAGTGGCCTTGATGAGTGTTTCCTTACCCAATTTAGACATTATTTTCAAGGTCCAACCTTGGATTTGTTTCTCAATTATATCCACCGTAGATGAGAATATTTCTTTTTTTGAGTGACCAATAATAGTGGGAAGCCCAAGGTATTTGTTGTATTTGTCAAACATTTGAATGTCTGCAGTAAGATAAAGCTCTGCTCTCTTGGACGGTGGGACGCTAGAATTGAAAGAGATTTCTGACTTGGCTGGATTGATCGCTTGTCTAGATTCCCTCTCATAAAGGAGTATCACCTAGAAGATAGAGATGCATTCATTATGGGTAGCTATGAAGAATAGAAGGCAGTCATCGGCAAAGAAGAGGTGCGAGACAGGTGGGCTGGCCCGACAAATCTCTGCCCCATGTATCTCTTTTGAGGAAGCGGCCAAGGAAATGAGGTTAGAGAAGACATTATCCACTAGGATGAAGAGAAATGGGGGAAGGGGATCTCCTTGTAGGAGGACACAGGTGGGTGAGAAGCCATGGGTGAGTCCACCATTGATGTTAATCCGAAAAGAGATGGACGAAACACATTTCATGATCATATCTGTCCATTTGAGGTAGAAACCCATTTTTGTCAGGACGGCCTGGAGAAAGTGTCATTCCACTCCATCATAGGCCTTAGTCATATCTAGTTTCCAGGAAATAATGCCTCTTTTTTCGACAGATCGCATTTTCATAGAATGAAACACTTCATGGGACATGATGACATTATCTGTGATAATCCTCTTTGCTACGAAAGCACTTTGATTTTCAGAGATGATATTAGGTAACCACATGCACAGATGATTAACCAGGGCCTTTGAGAAAATCCTGTAGGAGATGTTATAGAGACTGATAGGCCTGAAGTCTGAGGATGAAAGGGGTTTCTTGATCTTTGGGATGAGGGTGAGAATTGTTTCATTAATAGAGAAGAGGTTAATTTCCCCAGCCCAAATGCCTTTCATTAGCGTGCATATGTCAGGGCTGAGAATGTGTCAGTATTTCTTAAAGAAGATAGCATGGAAGCCATCAGGACTGGGGGATTTTGTGGAGTGGATTTTTTTGAGAGCCTGAAGAATCTCATCGTCCGTGAAGTCTTTTGTGAGATGGCGGTTCATCTCATCGGTAATCACAAGTTTGATGCAGGATTCAACCTCCGACGATAAGATGGAATCTACTGCAGCGTAAAGTTTTTGGAAATAACATGAAATAATATCGTGAATACCTTCAATGTTGGACACCGTTCCCCCATCAGGGTGGGTGAGGAACGAAATTTTGTTTTTATCATGCCTGGAAGATGCCTTCTGGTGAAAGTATCAAGTGTTTGCATCACCTTCTTTGATGTGGATTTCTCGTGCGCGCATAGCCTAGAATCTTTCTTTAATGCAAATAGCCGCATCCGATTCACTTTATAGAGTATAAATTTTGGAGATAATATCATCAGTTTGGGGTTGGTCAAGGAGGCCATTGAGTTGTCATTCGAGGGATTTACACAGCTTGTCGGGTTGTCAAATTTTTTTTATTGCTCCATGATCTCAGCTTAACAGCCACCTGATTGAGGTTAAAATTGACGTATTCAATTACACCAGGCCAACATGATCAGTTAACTTCTTCACATTCACGATCTTTGGCCCAGTAGCTTTCAAACCGAAAGTGTTTCCCGCATCTTGAATTGTGGCCAGTACGAGAGAAGTCGATAACAATAGGGCAATGGTCCGAACATTTCGGCACCAAGTGGTAAATAAGAAACATCTTGAAGATATTAGTCTATTATGTCGATCCCAGAAATCAGTCCAGACGCTCAGCGATGCATGTGATTTCTATGTTCCCCTGAAACCAGGTGAAAGGGCTGCCTACGTGGCCCAGATCGGCTAAGTCCGCCATAGAGATCGCATCACAAAAGCCTGGCATCAAGGCAAGGGGATGATGTGATCCTCTGTGTTTTTCATGCTGGAACAGAATCTCGTTGAAATCACCACCAAAGAGGATAGGGGCAGTAATACCTTGACGTAAAGAGCATAGATGTTCGTAGGATTTCCATTTGTCATTTTGTGAAGGCCATCCATAGAAACCCACAAAAGTCCAAGGCGGAGAGAGGTCATCATAGATGGATGTAGCCACATGATGCGCCGAGTACGAGAGGATTCTGACGTCGACATTGTCCTTCCAAATAAGGCCCAGTTCCCCTGAGTGGCCTTGGCGAGGAACCATGAGGCAAACCTAAAAACCACATTTGAGAAAGATGCAATTGTTGTCCTTGTTATCCAACATGGTTTCGGACGAAAAAACCATATCAGGGTAACTTTGTGTGCAATGGCGCTGGAACATCTAAACCGTTCGTGGGCTGCCAAGCCCCCGACAGTTCCAACATAGGATTTTCATTGCTCTAGGTGGGTCTGGGACATACCCGCCTCCGCCTATGAAAATTCATAGAACTGTCCATCACCGGCCGCTTTCCACCTTTTTGGGAGGCGTTCAGTCACTTTATAATCCTACAGATGTCTTTTATGTTCCCCGGGTTTTTTATTAGTAGTATCACCACTCCTATCACCAAGATTTTCCCTTTTCTATGTCTGTTGAGTAAAGGTACCTGATGAATTTATCCCAATCGTATTGTCTTTATCCATGAGGTTGATCCCTGGATCAACAGACACTGGTCCAGGAGAAGACTCTGTTGATGCGATGCAAAGTTGCTTTGGTTCAGAAGCCGGGTCGGGTGGTTCCTTACATTTTGACATCAGTCCAAATAGTGGTGAGATGCTGTATTTCATAGGTGCAGGGATCAGACATGAGAAAATGACCGAGTCCAAAATTTGACTCGCATGCTTGTCCCTAGTTCTGGCCCCATCCATTTTGTTGTACGAGGACCCTCCTTTCACCCACTGGTCATCATGATTGTCCCCCGAAAAATCCAGTGGTCCTAACATGATGACAGTATTGGGTTCTGGTTCAGTTTGCTTGGAGAAGGCCTTCTCAAGTTGGTCATGATCCTTTTGTTTTTCCACCTCATAAATAGTCACAAATCCTGCTATTTTTGCGTGGAGCCAAGGGCCATATTTCACGATGATGGTGCCTTTTTCATTCTCCTTCCTCAAATCCCATCCTTTCTCGAGGTGTCCAATACACCCAGAGAAGAAAAAAAAAATTGGGAGTTTTTCAAATTCAAAGGAAATCCAGGCATTTGAATCTTCAATTGATAAGAACAGACCCCTCATAAGTGGTTGTGTCACATCGACTAAGGCTCTAATCCTCACCACGGGTCCCTAGTGGATGGGGTTAGATTGGTCCCAGTCAATAAATTTACCAACGTGTTCTCCAATTTCCTGCATAACATGTTCCGTTCTACCATGAAACAGAATTCCTTTGATTTGTATCCAGAAGGGTGAGAAAGTCAGTTTAATTTTCTGAATGTCATCCCCACCTGTAAAGTCATCCATGAGAATGAGTTGATTGTCAAAATACCATGGTCTGCCTTTGAGAATCTTTTCTTTATCTTCGTTGTTGAAAAATTCGAATACAATGAAACCCTCTCCCACTTCACGTATGGAAATTCCCTCCTCCAATCTCCATAAATTTTACAGAGTGTCTTTTAAGGCCCCCAGGTTGAATTAACATTGGCTAAGAATTTCCCTACCACCAGGAGCGACATGCGATGTGACAGAAAAGCGACTTCATTTTTTCATGTGGCGATTGATGCTTTCTCTTTATCAGTCAATGAAAGGTTCTTCCACCAATTAACCAATTCAGATTCCATGACACACAAAGAGAACCTCCTCACCGTTGCCTCTCGAGCACACCCTTCATGAGCCCAACACTCTTGCGTATAAAACTCCTCACCGTGATCACGACCCATTGCGAGTAACTGTGCGAGCTGATCTCCGTTATCACACCTCTTCACGTCACGATCATGACCCTTTGCGAGTAATTCCTTCATGCTACAATACTCTGCGCGGGCACCACCATAACACTCAAGGCCCTGCGTGAGCCCCACCCTATGCGAGTAACACCTACGTGCTCAAGAAACCTGCGCGAGCATCACCTTATACTCAAAGCCCTGCGCGATCCCAACCCTGTGCGAACATCACCTGCGCGCTCAACACCTGTGAATAGCACCTACGAAAAACACCTGCGCATCGCGAACATCACCTAAGTGCAATCAATCCTAGCCCTGAGTGCCAGCAAACCCAGCCCTGCGTGCGAGAAAGCCCTACTGATGTCGAGCAGAGGAACCCCGTAGAAGTCGATTCAAAAAAATGGATTGGTAAGCTGAAGGCGAGCGGACACAAGCAATGGATCAGTGGACTGTCGGGCTGGTAATGAATCAGAAATCATGAATCGATAGACCCAGAAATGCAAAGTAGGGACCCAAGGAGTGCCCAATCGACGGACCACAGTTCTGCAAAACAGGGAGACCAGAAAGCCAGCGTGGGGCCAGAATCGATGACCGCACAGGGGATTCGATGACCGTAAGCTAGTGCGAGGCCGAAGCCAACGACCCAAAGATGAACAACCAACTGGGAGACCGAAAACAAAGTATTATGGATCTGGTGCAGAATCAAAACGACGAAGCACATATGAAGAATAATCGCCCAAGGGATGTCACCATATTCATAGATCTGCGGCCGGAGAGGAACCGAGAGCACCATTAGCCACCGCTGCAAGAACACCGAGAAGGCACCAAAACCCTAGGACGACCTAGGAGTGGAAACCTATCCAAATACACCTACATGAAACGTAAAAATGTTTCAAGTATGTGAATTTTAAAGCCTGTAAAATATAAACTATAAGACCAATATAAATGAAACTTAAAATATAGATTAAACATATAAGAAATCATTTTATTAGCTCATTAGTATTATTAATAATTAATTAGTTAATAATTAATTTGTTAATTAGTAATTACAAATAATTTATTATATAATAATTAATTACGTAATTAGTAATATAATTATTAGGTATATAATAGTTAGTCAATTAGTAATATAATTATAAATTATATTTATTTACTATAATTAATAATTAGTAATTATGAAAATTATTATATAATAATTAATTAGTTAATTAGTAATATAATTATTAATTATATAATAATTAATTAGTTAATTATTAATATAATTATAAAATATAATTATTTCTTATAATTATTAATTAGTAATTATTAAAATTATTATATAATAATTAATTAGTTAATTAGTAATAAAATTATTCTTTATAATTATTCTTTATAATTATTCACTATAATTATTCATTATAATTATTAACTATTAACTATTAATAATTAATAATTAATAATTAATTATTAATTAGTAATTATTAATTAGTTACTTAATAATAAAATTATTAATTATATGATAATTAGTTAGTTAGTTATTAATAACTAATAATTAATTGTATAATAATTAATTTTTTAATTAATAATATAATTATTAATTATATAATAATTAATTAGTTACATAATAATATAATTATAAATTATATAATAATTAATTAGTTAATTATTAATATAATAATTGATTATATATTTAATAATTAGTTAAATAGTAATTATTAATCATTAATTATATAATAATTAATTAGATAATTAGTAATATAATTTTTAATTATATAATAGTTAATTTGTTAATTTTTTTTGAGAAAGATAGACTTGAGGCCCTATTTATGATTAGTGAATTAGTAATAGAACGATAAATTATGATTATTTGTTATAATTATTAAATAGTGTTTATTAAAAATTATTATATAATAATTTATTAGTTAATTAATAATAATATTATTAATTATATAATAGTTAGTTAGTTAATTAATAATATAATTATAAATTATATTTTTTCATTATAATTAATAATTAGTAATTAGTAAAAATTATTATATAATAATTAATAATTTAATTTGTAATATAATATTTCATAATAATTATTTGTTATAATAATTAATTAATAATTCGTAATTATTAACTAGTTAATTAGAAATAATATTATTAAATATACAATTATTAAGTATACAATAATTATTTAGCCAATAAGCAATTATTAATAATTAATTATATAATAAATAATTAGTTTATCATCAATATAAATATTAATTATACAATTCTTAATTATTTAATCAGTAATATAATTTTTCATTAAAAATAAAAAATATATTACTAATTAACTAATTAATTATTATATAATAAATAATTAATAATTCTAATTAATCGTTATATTTCTAATTAACTAATTAATTATTATATATTTAATAATTAATAATTTAAATTAAAAATTATATTGATAATTAAATAATGAATTATTATAATTAAAAATTATATTACTAATTAACTAATTAATTATTATATAATTAATAATTATATTACTAATTAACTAATTAATTATTAACTAATTAATTATTAATAATTACTAGTTACTAATGAATAATTATTAATTATTAATAATTACTAATTAATAATTTTATAGAATCTATTTTTCAAAATTATAACCACATATGTGGAAGAAATTAAGCCAAATTTAATCCCTTATACGGTACAGCAAAGCATGTTTTTAAAATAAAATTTTCAAATGTTTTTTATGTTTTTATATCTAAATTTAATGTGAACATTTTCTCAATGACCTATATAGGTATAAATGATATAAAATTGATATAATTATTCCTAAAAACCTATATTATTTAACTATATAATTATATTAGATTAAAATGATGTTTTTTTACTAAAATTCAGTATTTTTTAAGATTCATCGAAATATGAATGTTCTTATAAAAATAATAGAAATTCACCAGAGGTAAATTTTGATTTATCTATTTAAAAATTGATGTTTATATTTTCAAATAAAAATGTTAAAATTGGAATAAATAATATTTAAAATGGGTTCACTATTAGAACGCGGTAAAATTACCTTTTAGAAAAATAACCCATTTTATACATAAAATTATATTTATTCTCATATTATGGATATAAAATATATTTTATCGGAATAAAACATATTCATTGAATTTATAATATATGAATTTGAATGAAAAAGTTAATCAAAAGTGATTTTTTAATTAATTGAGATAGAATTGTGATTTTACATAGAAAAATAATCTTCTTTGAAAAGTGACATATTCTTATTAAAATAGTCCATACATTCACTTGTACTAATTAATAACCAAATTATTCATTTTATATACCTATATAAATAACATTCCCATAAATTACTTCATCTTATTCATAACATCTATTCCAATCGCTAGGTGGTAGCAATGACGCTATTTTTTTAACAATACTACTAATATATTTTAGTTTGTCAAAACTCAAGCTTGTGTGTAACGATACCTGTCGAAGGGAATCATTATTGTATATAATATTATCAAAAACATAGTGTTGTGTGTACCTCAAGATAATATAAGTGTCGTGTATACTACAGAATTAACTTGGTGTTGTGTATTACACATCCAAAATTTATATCTTTTATATAAAAAACTATATGCAGTGTTGCGTGAAATGCAGAATATCAAAAAGATTAAATTACTTCAAAAAACTAGACCCAAATAAAAGTTTGGCTTCTCATTACGTTGTTCCAGAGAACGCGCCACACGTGCTTGGGGGTTTTAAATTTTTTTCCCTCCGTTGCGTTTTCGGCCAACTGTTTCTCAGGGTGGATTCTGGCACCGACTAGTTCTAATCCTGCCCTCCTAGTTCCTCCAGAGAGATCGTCTGACTAGCGCTAGTCGGGACAACCTTTGGGGGATCGTCGAGATGTCTTGTCCTTCAAAGATGCGCTATGTAGTCCGTCTACCGGGCCTTTGCAATCGGGTTTGCCTGAGGGTCGTCTGTTCATCTCGAAGGTAATCGAGGAAGGATCTCGTCTTTTTATGGATTTCCATTTGGAGGTATATGTGAATGTAGTGAGTGTCTTGAAGTGGACTCTGGTGGTGCGTTTTGGATCTACTAACCCCCCCCCCTCTTGGTTTTCAAATGGTTTGTGGAATCCTAGGGTCTTGCGGCTCTAGTGAAAATCTCGTATTTTAAAAGGAACTCATTCTGTATGTCCTTGTCGTCGGAGAAGGATTTCATATTTTTTTGGTGTAAAGCTCCACGCTACATGGGAAAATGGAGTTTTAGTCTCTCCAGATGGTTGCTGGAGGCCCATAGAGGGAGGGAGGAATCCCATGTTGCGGTGTGGATATATCTTCCAGGGCTTACACTTACGTTTTTTAATGGTGATCTTCTCAATGCGGTTGGGGATTCTCATGGGTGATTTCTTTGTCTGGATGATCATTTGAGAAATGGTATGATGTCATCTGAGGCCAGGATTTGCATGGAGTTAGACCTATAGCTACCGCTACCAGAACACATCACCATAATGGTATAAGATTCACTGGTATAGAACCAAGATATTGTCTGCCCTGTGTTTCCTAGTTTTTGTCCCACATGTTCCCTTCAGGGTCATTCAAAGCAGCTTTTCAGAAAGGGTCATCATGATAATCGAAAACCGGTTTCTTCCCTTTCAGAGGAGGTGTATAATAGAGACATCCCAACTTTTCATTTTGAAAGATTTCACGAGGAGAAGTAGGCTTTGACTATCCCTACCATGACACCTATTTGTGTTTCTAGGGATATCTCTTTTGACACTGCAGGAGGTGTGGCTTTGTCCAAGATTTATGCGTCCTTGAATTATGCTTCATACCCGGCTTCAAAAGTTGGCTCTTACAAAGCTTTTCAGTTCCTCTTAATGGTTTCATGGTCGGGGAATCTTTGGAATTCTCTTGCTTGTTAGCCAGGGCCGAGAACCTGGCCATTAGAATCACTTGGTCATTTTATCTGGATGTCGAATGAAAGGGGAAAAGAGGAGGTTATACTTTCCCCTACCCATTTTCCTCACTTCAAGGTGGACTTGTCCCATAATGTTTCCAATGGATTCCTTCCCAGTATTCCACATTCTATCTGTGTTTCTCAAACTGTTGGACATAGTAACCGGTACAAGGACTTGCTCATTACTAACGAACAGGTTTTTGACTCTCTGACTCCTCAAAGTAAGAAGAAGGGGAAGTTTGTCAGGCCAAATTTCCCATTACCTTCTTCGGCCGGAACCTATCAATCATATGGCTTTAGAGTCCATACGATATCTCAGTACAAAATTATCAAAGGGTGTTCTTATACTCACCGTGAGAAGACCATATCTCTTGGGACCAAAACGAGGCACTAAACATGTCAATGATACCCATCCGAATTTGGAACGCTTGTGGCATTGGGGGCTGAGTGAAAACTTATTTTTTAGCCATGGAGGTCAAGAATGAAAAGGTTGGTATAGTGGTGGTTTTGGAGCATAAACAACACTCAGCTAAAATTAATTTTTTTACTTGTAAAATTCGGATGCATGCGGCCTTGCATGCTGATCCGATCAATTGACACATTTTTATCTTATGGAGTAAGGAGACCAATGTGGATTTGATTCAAGAAGGTGGCCTATTTATTACGGTGAAGGTAACCTCAGGGACCAAATCTCTCTTTTGTTCTTTCGTGTATGGAAGCTGTGATTCACAACGAAGACAAGAATTGTGGCATTATCTCAGTGACTTTGATTCGGAGAGCTTCCTCTGGATCGTTGGTGGCGACCTCAACATAATTGATGACTTAGAGGAGAAGCGTGGTGGGGGTGCTTTTCCTCGTGTTGCCAGCTTGACTTTACTCATTTCATGGCTGGCAAGGGACTTTTGGATATGGGGTATTGTGGGGATCGCTTCACCTGGTGTAATAACTAAAAAGTCAATAGGCGCTATTGGATCCGTATTGATCACTGCTTGGCCAACTGTCATATCATATCCAAGTATTCAGAGGTGAGGGTGGACCATATGGGTTTTGGTATTTATGATCATTCCCCCTGTTAGTGTATTTGGATGATAGGAAAATGAGGAGTGACCATTTCAGGTTTTCAGATCAGTGGATCAATACTTCAAGGTTCCACTATCTTGTGCGGGAGGTGTGGGAAGATTCGACTCAGGGAAATTCTTGGGCTGCCATACATAATAAATTACGTTGGCTTAAACACTGACTGCAGATTTGGACGAAAGGAATTCCTAGCAGTGATCAGGATTTTAACAACATGAAATAAGAAGTAGCGCACCTGGACCTCAACCAAGAGAAAAGATGGGATAAATCGATTTTTGATGATTTGTCGAACAAGAAATCCATCTTGGCAGACCTCAATCTCAAAAAGGAGCGCATTTCAAGGGAAAAATCAAGGGTAAAATGGATGTAAAAAGGTGATAAGAATACAACATTTTTTCATGCATGTATTAGGGAGATGAGTTGGTTGGTTAAACCAAATATTAGGATGTAGAGCAGATCTTACTCGAATGATAGATATGTGGTTGGAAACTTGGCTCTCTCCTTTGAAAACATTTTGGCATGTCCTAACTCCAAGATGATGAACGACTGTCTGAGGGGGAGCACTGATCTTTTTCAGAAGTTTCCCAGTCAAGTTTCTATCGGGTACAATTCTTTCTTTGAGGCCATTTCTGAGGACGAGGAGGTGTTTATGGAAATGACAAAGCTTAAGCCAGACAGTGCCGCAGGACCCGATGGTTTCTCTAGCTCGTTCTACAGGGGATCTTGGGAGATGGTGAAGGGGGACATTGTGACGGCCATTCGGGACTTTTTCTGTGGCGGTCATCTTTCTAGGATTGCATGTGATACTACCCTATTCATGTTGCCAAAGATTAAAGACCCATCCTCTATTCATCACTATAGGCCAGTGGGGACGTGTAACTTCCCCTAAAAGATCCTCTCAAGCATTATCAATGCACGACTCTCTAAATATACTCCTAGGTGGGTTTCACTGGAGAAACATGGGTTTGTTGGAGGCCGGTCAATTCAGGGGCTGTAGCATTGACTCAAGAAATGATTAGAGATATTAATCTAAATACTCATGGCTCAAATATGGAAATCAAAGTGGATATGAATAAGGCATATGCTAGGATCTAATGGAGTTTCATTAATAGAGTGATTTCGAAAATGGGTTTCTCTGACTGGTCTACAGACCTCATATTTAGATGTGATAGCTCTTCCTATTTGGTTGTGTATTTCATGGGGAAATCCCATGGTATTTTCAAAGATACCCATGGGATAAGGCAATGTGACTTTCTCTACCCTACAATTTTCATCTTGATGCAGGATAATCTCAATCGGATGATCAACAGGAGAGTTTCTTCTGGAGATATTCTTCCTTTTCGCAGTAAATTGAATATTCCCTTTATCTCTCATCTAATGTTTGTAGATGACTCCATTATTTTCACAAATGCTAAAAGAATGTCGTCTTGTGGGGTCAAAAAGGTTTTGGATGAATATTGTTCCTGGAGTGGCCATATTATTAACAGATGTAAGGGAAACATTTACATTTATAATAAGTGTGGAACTAGTCGAGTATATGCTTTGTGCAATGAGTTTAAAATGCAGAAAGGATCTTTTCCATTAGATTACCTTGGTTCCCTGATTTCTTCAGGAAGAACCTTATTTAAAGACTTTGATCATATAATGAGCAAAATTACTAGTCGGGTGCTGAATTGGAAGAATCACTACCGCCACTTTGGGGGTCATATTACTCTTGTCAATAGCGTATTATCTAGATTTCATGTCCATGCTCTATCATCCATCAAAGTGCCGAAGGGGGTCATTCCTACAATTGATAAAATACTGGCGTAGTTCATATAGGATGGGTTATCTAAATGAAAGCATCACTGGTCCTTATGGAAAATGATGACGAGAACTATTAATGAAGGAGGGATTAATGTTCGGAATCTTTTAGACACCATACACTGTATGAATTCAATGATTGCCTGGGAGGTTGTGGAAAAGAGTACTCTATAGGGAAAAAGCATGTCTACAATAGCTTCAAGAAGTTATGGGGGTGGCCATGGGTCCCCTTTCTGGGTGATGATTTAATTGCTCATTCTGACCCTCCTCTGTTACTCTCAGTGGATTATGGTTGAAGGGAACATCTTTTTTTGGAATCACAATTAGATGAGGTCCTTGCTTGGATTTCCTGGGTGTTCTGCCCCTCAGATTACATTCAAGGAGGCCAGTAAGAATCCTAGTTTTTTGCAGACTGTTTTGGATGAGGATCAGTGGAGAATTTTTGATCTCATCCCCATCAGTTCAAAACAGGATAGGTGCATATTTACTCCCTCCACCTCAGGTTTCTTCACTTTAAAGGATTTCCAGAGGACTCTTTTTCCTCAGGAGCAGTCTGATTGTTGGAATAACATTTTATGGAGTGGGAAGATTTCAACAAAATATAACTTCTTGACTTGGAGAATCAAGAACCATGCTGTTCCGACTGATGACAAAGTCAATAAGCTGGGTTTCAATTTTCCCTCCAAATTTCGTTGTTGTACAAGACATCAAGAGGAAACTATGAATCAAATCATTTTTGACAGTGAATCAGATAAATATATTTGGAGACTATTTGGTGATTTTTTGGCATTGCACTACACTACTTGTCTGGATGGAACATTACTAGAATAGTGGTTTCTTGGAACGAATAACTCAGATGTCGAAAGGCTTGCAAAGGCGCTCATTTTGAATGCAGCATGTTGGTGCATCTGGAAAGCCAGAAACAGGACCAGGTATGAAGGCATTACCTCTTCTAGTAGATCCATCATCATGAGAACCAGGTCCCTTCTATTGGATATGGTTAATGGTATCAATAACTGGAGAGATGTGCCTTCTCTGATAGGCTTGCAAAGTAGTTTTTCTTTGGACAATTTTGGCTGAAGAGGGAACAATGGATAGTGGGTGTGATGGCATCCTCCTGATTCTGGTATCAAGCATAATGTGGACAGCTTGTGAAAGTAGGGGATCATTCATGGTGGAGGCATGGTTTTAGATTTCTGGGGAAGCATCCTTCTTGATTTTTCCTCTTTTTATGGACAGGGGACGTCAATGAAAGCGAAATCGAAAGCGATGTTCACAGGTTTTCATTTATGCCAATAAGAAAATATTGTTCTATTGAAGGTGGAGACTGATTCTAAGATTATCCATGACCCCATGCATGACAATGTTTCCACTCCATTGTCGATTATTTACATCATTAGAAAATGTAAATCCATTCTTGGAAACAACACTTTTGTGGTGCACACTTGGAGGGAAGGGAATAAGGTTGAGGACTATCTTACATCCATGGATGTTATGGATCAAGGCCCTGGTATCATTTGTTTCCCTAGATCCCTCTTTTTGAAACCTAAAGGGGTGAATTAGATTAGAGGCGTTGAGTGTGTTCTTCACTACTTTATCCCCCCGTAGATTTTCTTGGATCTTTTGGACTTTTGATCTTCTCGGATTTTTGTATGGTGGTTTTTATATTTAATAAAAATTTATCTTTGGATGAATTCAAAAAACTATTTCAGAAAATAAAGGAATGTTACATTCTACCATAATAAAAATTAATTTATCCTTTTAAAATTTTATTGGTTATTTATGTTTTAACACTTTAATGTTCCTTTCAAAAAATCCCACATCGTAAAAATGAATACTAAATCTTCTTTTAAAAAATCAAATTTTATAAGCATAATAGTTACCCATAGAAACTCATAACTAGGTTTCCACATAGGGGAACATATGTTTAATGCCAAAACATGGACATGGAAGAAAATAATAAATAATTATAGGGGTTTATAAAGATAATTGATACCAGGAAAGTGGGTGATCAATAAAAAGTTAACAACTACAAAAAAATAAAAAGTGTAAATGAGGCCATTTATATAAAAAAATGATTATTATTGGACAACATTAAATTTCAAGTCCATTATTCTTAATAATATAAACTTACATAATTTCAATTTATTGCTTCTAAATAGTCTCATCCTTTAGTTTTTTGTTCATCAATTAACACTTCATTTCTAACTCTAAGGAATGAGGGTGAATGTTTCATTCATCAATAATATAAAGATCACGAGATCCATAAATATAATGAGATTTCATTACAACAATCATTATTTAACATTATATTAAAATGGTTAGAACATATTATCCAATTTTGATAAATCCTCATCTAGAAAGATAATACATCAGTCTCTAAAACCTCATATGAATTTTAACATAAACCATTCCATAAATGGTTAACCCTATAACGCTTCTGAAAGATATAAGTCCAAAAAAAATCAAGTAAGGGTATTATATTTATAATAAACCTAAAATTTATTCCCCATATATCATATGGTGCCTCTCGGTTGTCACATTCCAAACATGTAAATATCTTTATCATGATTTCCCTTGAAACATGCTTATTACCTGAATTACCACACATCTATATGAAAAATATGGATATTTCCATATTAAAATATTTATTGGATATATTACATAAGTCAAAAAATGTTTTAAGATCCATCCATGATTTCATAAACCCCCTATCAATGAATCCATAATTAGTTATAAGGTAACCAATACTATCCAACATACTTATTCATATCCAACATATCTTTATCAAAACATCATTATCGTAACATAACAATAATATTAAGGGATATATTCCCTAATTCAAAATGTCACCCTTCCATTGAATCACTTTTATAGTCTACTAGAACCATTCAGGAATTAAAATTCATAAAAAAAATAGATCTCTCTACTTTGCCTATAAGACATTTAAAGGATACCTCACCATATTACTTACTACCTCTTCACATTCATATTTCACCTACAGTCTCATCATCAAAAACAATATAACCACAATATGAACCATCTTACAGATTATCTTCTTGAGATTTCCACTTGGGACATTTATTTCAATGATGACCATTCATTCCACACTAAAAGAATTTAATATTTTATGAGGTATTAGGGAGGATAATATTCCCATCCATTTAGTAAACCAAAACCTTCATTTTTCATTTATAGTTACATATTTCACGTCCTTATTTTCCATAGTCAAACCATCTAATTGTTCCTTTAAGACATTACCTTTTGTGATTCTTTCCACATTCCTGAAACAAAATAAAATTAATCATCCTTCCTTCATTGTATCCATTAGTCAAACTATTATTTAACTTTTTCCTCTTCTTCTTTGGTGAGTTTGAGAGTTGGTTATTATATAAATTTTTAATCATGTTCCATGAAAACTGATTCTGCGTGATCACAACGTCATTTACTCAAGTAACCATCCCATTTGAATGATCATCATCAAATTTTTTTCACATTAAATGTCATCTTAGTTCTTTATAGTTCCCTCTATTTACTAAAACCATAAATCATTGTGTGAGAAATAGTTATCATATTCTAAAACCACATAAATATGATAAATAATTTAAGTTAAGTCTAGATTATGAAATCATATTTAATCTATTAACCCTTGGGATTGTCCTTAGATACATATATAGACATATCCTTATAAATATCCTTAGGTATCACACTAAATCATTCTAATCCTAGTTTAATAATGTTAACTACTCATTTTCATTGATAATAACTATAAAGACTCTCTCTTTTCATAAATAGTCATTACATCACTTTTGTAGAATAGTCTTCAAATAAGACAAACATACACCCAATGAAATTTTTTGATTAGTGCCTTTGGATACATGGAAACATGAACACTAGTACATAACTGAGAATCATTATCTCCCACTAGGATCATAAGGAATATCTCCCTTCTTATAAACATCATTCATAATAGATATCTTCATAACCTATGGAATGGAAACCTAAAAAGGGGGGGGGGGGGTTCTCAAATGCTTAGTAATGGTAAAAAAAAGATATATATATATATATATAAGATTAAATAGGATAATAATGGTATGAGAACATGATCATGACATTATAAGTTCATACTCTGCATAAAAAGATTATATATATGAATCATGGAATAAATATTAGCAGTTCATATGACATCAATCATAATGGAATATTGAGAAAAATCCATGAAATCATAACCTAGTAATAAGACATAGAATTTTAGTAGACACATAAGCAGATAAAAATATTTCCATAGTATTCAAGGAATTTCTAGTAATACCATCCATATACTATCTTCGTAGTCATTGTTCATTGTAATGAACCAAAATTTTGAATAATATTTGTTTCCTAAATTTGTGTGTTATTTTATTTTATACACAACAAAAATATATCCTTTAATTAATGAAGTGGGTGTAATTAATATGAGACCATTGGGTTTTGACTGTTATATAACTGTTTGTCAAAATGACTATTGGAAAATAACCACTTAACATTATGATTATTGTCTATAAATATAAGTGATCATGGTTAATTAATACAGAAAGAAGAGTATATGGATTCATCAAGTAGACTTGGGCCATATGAAGCCCATATGTCAGATCTTGGGAAGGAAGTAGCATCTATGGGAATTTCTCTGGACCAAGCCCAATCCAAACTCCAACATTTTAAGCTTGAACAAAATCACATACGTTAGATGTTCAAGTTGAAAAAAATCAACACTCAGGAAATGTTATCCAAGCCACCCCAAGATTCTATCACCATTTCAGACCTTACTCTTAGGTCCTATGGAGGTTTTATAAGGGGATATGAAATGAGGCCTTAGTAACTTTGTGTAATAATTTTGTATAAATAAAATTATTGTTTCTTATCATGGTAAAATTTGTGAATTTCAAATGTAAAAATAAATATACGATGAATTTATATTAGTTCCATATTATTGTTGAGTTTTGGGAAAAAGGGAATTTTTAAAATATTTTTGTATACATTAAATAATTAATAATGTGAAATTATTTTCCTAAAATGGTATTCTACTATTGTGATCAGTATGAAATTTAGAGTCTAATAATATCAACTTAATTTTTAGTGAATAATAATGTATGAATAGTAATATTACCCTTATGAATAGTAATGTGACCAAAGGAATAGTAACCTCACTTAAGAAAGTATAAATATAATTTAGTCATCTTGAATGTTAATGTGATGTAATAGCATAAGTAAATAACTGTTTTATAAATTATTAGTTAAGTATTTTTATTTTTCATGTAAATAATGTTTTTACATAAAAATTAAATATATCAAAATTAGAAAATTATTTTCATAAAATGGAGTTAATTTTTGAATTCATAGAATTCATATTAGGTTAGGGTGAATTTATGATATTTTTATAAAATGTTTTGTTTTTCAGTGAATAGTGAAAATACAATTTTGAGTTTCAATGTGTTTAATGACATCATTAATGATGTAATCATGATGTAATAATTCTAGTAGCCTTGTGTAAAGTAATATATGTTATGAGGTGTCCCAATTGGTCAATACCATGGGAAACTACCATGGGAAATCCCATGGTTTTTCAAATACCACTAATGAGATTTCTCTCAGAAATTAATAAAATATTCCCTCAATTGTTCTATAAATACCAACCCATTCTTTCATTACGTTAATTAAAAATTCATCTTTAACCAATATCTAGTAATCTTACCTCCCAAGGAGTCCTCCCAGGGAGTCCTCCCAAGTATTCCTCCCAAGGAGTCCTCCCAAGGTTCCCTCAATCCCCCAAGGTCCCAACCATTGAGCTTTGGAAGTTTCTCTTCAAGGTAAGGGAACCTTTCACCCTCCTCTTTTAATCATGAATTCCTTTATGTTATGTATTATAGATTCAATTTTATTATTTGGGGGTATGTTCTTCTATATCCTTATTACTTTCCATTTTATTTCCAATTAATGAGTGACCTTTCCTCTCTCATCAACTAAATTTCTAAATTTTTAAGTGATGTCGTTAGGCTACCGAGTTTTCGTAAAAGAAATCACACATTCTCTTTTCTTTTAAGTTTTATTTTCACGTGGTATGTAATTAAAAAATACCTACCATGATCTTATTTCATTTTATTATGTACCCATAATTTATTATGAGTTATTTATTAGTGGGTGACCTTTGTCCCCTCTCTTTTCAATATTTTCTAAAACCATGTTGTATCATCGTTATGCTGCAGAATTTTCGTCTCAAAATATCTCTCTTTTTCTCAATTTTTTTTATCTTATTTATGTGAATACCAATTTTTTTATTTATATGGGTATTAATAAAGAAAAAAAAAACGATATATTTGATTTTGGAATTGACATACATGAAACCCTCATTCTTTTTCTAGGGGTTATAAAAGACACAACGATCATGTTTTTATGCACTTTTAAAACGTCACAATTTTGAAGTGAAACCCATTTATTTTACTCTATATAGGTTATTTATGAAATTTATTATTATTAGATATGTGGATCACATGAAAAATAAAGACATGTTAAGGGAGTGCCCTAATAGCTCTCCAATGTATTGGGTAAAGAATTTAATCTCTAGAGATGAAAAGGTTCACGTTACCTTGATGAAAAACCCTCATAATGTTTATGAAAACATGAGGATGAACCTTGGTGATGTGTTCATGAATTTCTAAATTAAATTTTTTATCCATATATTCAAGTTATGATTCATGTTATTTTTATTATTATATGACTCTTCTTTGATTTCTCATTTCTTTATGTTTTTCATCAAGTTCTTATTGATATCACAAGTAAATTGATTCCCTTACTTTCTTTACTAGGACTTCTGCTCACCCTTTACATTGATGTATGTCTCTAGGTTATGACATGCAATAATTGTTTTTAGGATGAACCTATGATGAATCCTAAAAAGTGTATTAGAATAATTTTTAATGTTTTCAGGTATATTGTTCTTGATTTACAATACACTAGACTTTAAAGATCCTCTGTTAGTAAAATGTAATGAAAAGTTATATAATAAAAATGAGGGATTCCATAGTTGGTATAAAATGATAGTTTAGTTATTTTTTTAAATTAGGCTACGAAACCTTTAGGAATAACCATATATAAATGTTTAAATATAGGAAAAATTCCTTGTATTTTGGTGAAATATTAAGTAAGTGGTTTCCAAACAAATAAATCCTTATCTGGATACGAACCAGTGGATGTCTCTCTAGAACAGATGTACCTAGAAGTGAAAACTCCTACAAGGAGTTTCAGGCTTGACCGGAGGTATCCTTGTACATGAAAATGGGCCTTGACTCACTCTTAGTTTGATACTATCTGGGGATATGTTTGGTTAATCAAGATATTTTTATTAATCATTAAGAAGGATTTATAGATAAATGTAATTGTTGTTAAAGAATACTATGATTAAGAAAAATATTTTAAGAAATAAAAATACTTTCTAGTTAAAATATTAATAAATGAAGTAATATTCTAACTAAGGTTTTATTATTTTAGATAATGGAGGGAAATATGAGGAACCATGTTAATGGTGACCGCAATGGACCATGCACCGACGACCCATTGATGGAAGAAGGAATGGAAACATTCATGAGAATATTGAACCCAATGACTCAAGTTATGGGAAATAACGTGAATCAAGCTAAGAGAATGATCTCACCACAAAGGGAATAACATTATGTTGAGTCATTTATGTGTCTATGACATCCAACCTTTAGTGGATCTACTAATCCATTGGTTGTTGAAAAATGGATCAGCTCTATAGAAAATATATTTTATGTGCTCCATTGTTCAGATAAAGAGAAGGTTACCCTGGTTGTTTATCGCATAGAGGGAGAAGCTGATCAGGGGTGGGAACTGATTAAAAACACAAGGCCAAGAGTATTGGTTGAACCTATAGAGTTGGAAGAGTTTAGAGGGATATTCTTCAAAAAGTATTTCCCTCATTCTATGATAACATGAATGGAGAAGGAGTTCCTCGAACTGAAGTAGAAGTGAAAAAGCTTTGTTTAATGCTACGATACAAACTTCACAAGACTTTCACTTTACACCTATAGTGTTTTCATGGATCCAAATGGTACGGTTGATAGATTTCTCATTGGACTGAGACCTCATCTATGGAATAATCTAGCCAATCAAGACTATGACAGCTAAGAGAAAATTTTATGGAGTGTGATTAAGGTCAAACTAGAGTTTGGTGAGATGTAGTGGTCTCATAAATCCAATGACAAGAAGAGATAAATGGATCCAATCTTAGGGAGGAGCATCGATCAGGGAAGAGGAGGAAAGCAAGTGCAACTTCCTACGTCTAATAAATGTTGGAAGAATAATTTAAGAAACTGCTTTCTTGGGAGAGGGAAGTGCTAAAAGTGTGTAATAGTTGTCCATATCCTGTGGAATTATATTAGTTAAGTGAATCCACAACTTTCCAACACTAATGACAATGGGAAGATGGTACAGGACCTACCTTATGTCCATGTTATAAGTGTGGAAAACTTGGGCCCTTTGGAAATAACTTTCCAAATTAGAGGTTAGTGGAGGGGAACCACCATCAGCATTAGAAAAGGCCAATGGAGAAAGGTTTTGATTTTGCTATCATGATGACTAAAGTTGAAGAACCAAATGATTTGGTGGAAGGTACTATTGTTGTTCTCTCAATGCTAGAAAGTACTTTGTTTGATTCTAGTTCTGTGCACTCTATTATTTCCTCTATGTTTACAAATAATTTAGAATAAGCATTTGAATTTCTAAAATTAGATTTATCAATCAAGACTCCTGGTGGTATTATCCATGCATCATCGGTGTTTAGAAACTCTAGTATTTACTTTAGTGCGTACAATCTTATCGCAAATCTAGTAGTCATTCCAATGATGGGATTCGACATTATACTATGGATGGACTGTATCTCAGAGTATAATGATAATATCAAATGAATAAGAAATGAAATCTCAGTAGTCTTGAATGGAAAACCTATAGTTATCTTCCAAGGAGAGATATCTCAACCTTGTCTTTTTCTAGAAGAACCTCCTATATCCTTCTTTATGGAGTTGATTGGTGAAGAAGAAGAAAGGAATGAGAGTATAATGATAGAAAATATAACCATATCCTAGGAATACGTTGAAATATTTCTTAAGGAGTTACCTAGAACTCCCCTAGAAAGAGAGGTACATTTATCCATTGAACTCGTACTTGGATATCATTCGATATCAAAGGAACCATATAGGATGGAAAGTGTGGAGCTGCAAGAATTAAAGAAACCACTCCAAGATCTTTTGGAGAAGGGGTTTATCTGAATGAGTGTGTCTCTTTGGGGAGCATCTATTCTATTTGTAAATAAGAAGGATGGATTGATGCTTCTATGTATTGATTATAGAGAACTAAATGAGATCACAATAAAGAAAAAATACAATCTTCCAAGAATTGATGACTAATTTTACCAACCTCATGGGGCTCAGTTATTTTTTAATATTTATCATCGATATATATATCATCAATTGAGGGTGAAGAAAGAATATATTCCAAAAGATACCTTCCGATCAAGATATTGGAATTATGAGTTTGTTGTTATGCCCTTCTTATTGACTAATGCACCTGTTATTTTTATAGATTTTATGAATAAAGTCTTTAAATACTATCTTTATAACTTTGTTGTAGTTTTTATTGATGATATTTTGATATATAAAAAAACTCATGAGGAGTATGGGGATCATCTACAAGTTATTCTTCAAACTCTGTAGATGGAGAGGCTTCTTGGAATGTTTATAAAATGTGAATTTTGGTTAGAACATGTTCCTTTTTTGGGGCACATTGTATCTCATGAAGTAATCATAGTTGACCCTCCAAAGAAAAAAAGTTATAGAGGAGTGGCCTCAATCTACAATAATAACTAATATTCGTAGTTTCCTTGGTTTTGTGTGATATTATAGGTCATTTGTGAAAAACTTTTCATGACTTTATAATTCATTAAACAAGTTAAAATGAAAAGAGGTCATATTCATCTGGAAAAAGGAGTGTGAGGAAAGTTTCCAAGAACTGAATAAGGGATTGGTTACTGAACCCATTCTAACTCTACCCTCAAGTGGAGAGGGATTCATTATTTTTAGTGATGCATCTATGAAAGGGATTGGGTGAGTCCTCATTCATTATTATAAAGTCATTGCTTATGCATCTCGATAGTTGAAGACTCATGAGAAGAAATATCCTATGAATGATATAGAGATGGCTGTAATTATTTTAGCTCTGATGATATGGAGGCACTATCATTATGGGAAGAAATGTGATATATACCCAGACCATCAATGTTTGATGTATATTTTCACACAAAAAAAAAATTGAACACGAGACATAGGATATGGATGGAAATTCATAAATACTATTATTGTTCATTTCATTATCATCCTGAAAGAGCACACAAAGTCACTGATGGATTAAGTAAGAAAGACCAGGTTGTTCTGTCTATGTTGAGGATTCAAAGAGATCCTTTGATCAATGAACTAGTAAAGCAGGACATGGGAATTATAAGGGAAGGGACATCATCAACCCTAACCCACATGATTTCTCAAACGTCATTACTAGAGAAGATCCAGAAAGATCAGAAAGAGTATCCTTTGTTGAAGAAGAATTTTTAGGCTATGAAGGATGGGAAGTTTATTGGGTTAAATATTGATCAAGAAGGTGTAATGAAATTTCGCACAAGACTATGTGTTCCATCTATTCTGGACATAAAGAAGGAGATGACGGATAAAGCTCATAGCTCTATGTTTTCTATAATTCCTGGAAGTACAAAAATTTATAGAGACCATTGTGATCATTATTGGTGGGATAATATGAAATGAGAGATTACTGACTACACTTCAAGGTTCCTGGTATGTCAAAAATTGAAGGCAGAGCAACAACTTCTTAAAGGGATATTGAAACCACTACACATACAAGCATGGAAGTGGGACAATATGACCATGGAATTTGTCATTGGTCTCCTGAGAACTTCCAAAAGAAACAATGTGATATGAGTTATTGTGTACCATCTCACCAAGTCTGGCCATTTTATCACTATTTGAGAATATTTCTTTCTTGATCAACTTGACAGGATTCACATGAAGGAAGTGGTAAGGCTGCATTGAGTTCCACTTTTTATCGTATCTCACCATGATCCACATTTCACATCAAAATTCTAGAGAAGTCATCAACATGATATGTGTACCAAATTGGATTTTAGTATGGCCTATCACCCCAATACAGATGTACAATCTGAATGGACTATTCAAACACTAGAGGCCATGCTGAGAACATGCTCAATGGAATTTAAAGATGGATGGGATCAACATCTCCTATTAGTTGAGTTATATTACAACAAAAGATTCCACTCGAGTATTCAAATGGAACCCTAGGAAGATATATATGGGAAGATATGTATAACTCTTACTTGTTGAGATGATGCTGGTGAGAGAATGATTCTTGGGCATGATATTGTGCAAGAGATGACATAAAAATATATTTCCATCCAGCAACACATTATGGATGCTCAGAGTCTGTAAAAGAGATATTCCGACAAACATAGAAGAGACTTGGAGTTTATGTGGGTGGAAAATTATTTCTTCAAATTTCACCTTGGAAGAGAGTCATGAGGTTTTGGAAGAAAGGGAAGCTCAGCCCAAGATAAATTGGCCCCTATGAAATCCTTGACCGCGTATGAGTAGTGGCCTATCTGCTTGTACTTCTTCCAAATCTAGCACACATTCATGATGTCTTCCACATATCCCTTTTGAGGAAGTACATACATGAACCTTCACATGTAATAAATCTAGAGGTGGTATAACTAGAACATGACCTTTCTTTTGAGGACCAGCCGGTGTAGATCTTGGATTATAGAGACAAGGTTCTACACAACAAGGTTGTCCGCCTTGTTAATATGTTGTGGAGAAACCAAAAATGTGAAGAAGCCATGTGGGAACCAGAGGAGTCTATAAAGAAGAAGTACTGACACTATTTCTCTTTTGAGGGTATGAGTTAATATTTTAGGGATGACATTTCTTAAGGGGGGAAGAATGTAATGACCCAAACTTTTCAATAATATTTATTTCCTAAATTTGTGTTTTATTTTATTTTATACTCAATAAAACTATATCCTTTAATTAATGAAGTGATTATAAATAAAATGATACCCTTGGGTTTCATTTGATATATGACCATTGGTCAATATGACTTTTTGAAACTAATATCTCAACGTTATGATTATTATTTATAAAATCAAGTGATAATGGTTAATTAAAACATAAAGAAGAGTCGATGGACTCATCCAGTAGATTCCGTCCATATGATGCCCATCTTTCGGAGCTTGGGAAAGAAGTAGCATATCTGGGATTTTCTTTGGGCCAAGCCCAAGACGAACTCTAACATGTTAAGCTTGAACAGAATCACTTATAAGATAAGTTCAAGTCGATAGAAATCACCGAACATGAAATATTGTTCGAGCTGCCCCAAGATTCTATCACCATTGAACACCTTACTCTTTGGTCCTATGAAGGTGTTATAAAGGGATATGTAACGAGGCCTTAGTTACTTTGTGTAATACTTTTGTATAAATAAAATTGTTATTTCTTATTATGGTAAAATTTGTGAATTTTAAATGTAAAAATAAATATAGGATGAATTTATAGAAGTTTCATATTATTTTTTAATATTGGAAAAAATTGTATTTTTTAATTTTTTATATACTTTAAACAATTAATAATGTGAAATTATTTTAATAAAATGGTCTTCCAATATTGTTATGAGTAAGAAATTTAGAGTCTAATAAGATCAACTTAATTTTTAGTGAATAGTAAATTAAGAATAGTAATATTACACTTATGAATAGTATTGTGACCAATGAAATAGTAACCACACTTAATAAATTATAAATATAATTTTGGCATCTTGAATAGTAATGTGATATAAAATAATAAGTAAATAAATGTTTGAGAAATTATTAGTTAAGTATTAGTATTTTTTTTATGTAAATAATGTTTTTACATAAAAAATTAAATATCTCATAATTAGAAAATTATTTTCATAAAATGGAAATCATTTTTGAATTCAGAGCATCGATGTAAGGTTAGGATGATTTTATGAGATCTTTATAAAATTATTTGTTTTCAGTGAATAGTGAAAATAAAGTTTTATGTTTCGGTGTATTTAATGACATCATTAAGGATGTGATCATGATGTAATACTTCTGGTTGAATTTTTTAAGGTAATATATATTATGAGGTGTACCAGGTGGCCAATACCTTGGGAGAACACCATGGTAAATCCCATGGTTTTTCAAATACCACTGATGAGGTGTCCCTTGGAAATTAATAAAATATTCCCTCACTTTTTCTACAAATACCAACCCATTATTTCATTATGTTAATTAAAAATACCTTCTCAACAAATATATACTCTTTTAACAACCCAAGTAGTCCTCCCAAGGTTAACTCAATCTCCCAAGCTCCCAACAATCAAGTTTTTGAAGTTAATCTTCAAGGTAAGGGAACCTTTCACCCTCTTCTTTTAATCAAGACTTTATTTTTGTTATTTATTCTTGTTTCAAATTTATTATGTGGGGGTATTTTCTACTATAAAATTATTACTATACATTTAATGTAAAATTTTTGAGAGACTCTTTCCACTATTATCAACTAATTTTCTGAATTTTTATGTGACATCATTAGGCTACAGAATTTTCGTAAGAGAAATCGCATCTTCTCTTTTCTTTCAAGTTTAATTTTCATGTGGTATGTTATTCAAATATCCATACCATGATATTATTTTTTTATTATTTACATATACTTTATTATGATTTATTTATTAGTGGGTGACCCTTTTCCCCTCTCTTTTCAATATTTTCTAAAACCATGTTTTATAGCCGTTATGGTGCAGAATTTTCTGTCTCAAAATATCTCCCTATTTTGCTCAAGAAATTCTATTATGTTATTTATGTGAATTACCACACCAATTTAGTTTATTTGAGTATTAATAAATACAAAAAGATTATATATTTTATTCTGGAATAGACATACATGAAACCATCATTCCTTTTTTAGGGGTTATAAAAGACATAATGATCATGTTTTTAAACACTTTTAAAACGTCATGATTTTGAAGTGAAACCCTTATATTTTACTCTCTATGGGTTATTTATGAAATGTATGATTATTATATATGTAGATCACATGAAAATAAATACAAATTAATGGTGTGTTTAGGTAACACACCTATGCATTGGGTAAATAATTCAATCTATATAGATGACAAGTTTCACGATACCTTGGTGAATAACCCTCGTAATTTTTTTGACACATTGGGGATGAACCATGGTGATATATTAATGATGGTATAAATTAAATTTTGTAGCAACATATTCATGTTATTATTCATTTTATTTTTATTATTATATGCCTCTTCTCCCATTTCTCATGTCTTTATGTTTTTCATCAAGTTCTTATTGATATCACAAGTAAATAGTTTCCCTTACTTTCCTTACTGGGCCTTCTGCTCAACCTTTCCTTTGATGTATGTATCTCGGTTATTAGATGCAGTAATTGTTTTTAGGATGAACCTATTATTAATCCTTACAATTGGATTTGAATAATGTTTTATTTTCTCATTTATATTTTTCCTGATTTACAAGAAACCAGACTTTAAAGAACATCTTTTTTTAAAATGTAATAAAAAGTTATGCAATTAAAAGGTGGGATGCCATATTTAGTACCATGACCATATTAGTATTCAAGGTTCACTTCCTATGCCATCATAGAGTAAAAAATTGTTTACTAGACCGAGTTCACTCCCCATTCCATCCATGTCAATCTTATGAGATATAAATATTTACCCAATGAATTATATGGAGATATAGGTCCCTCCAATCCCATAACTAAATCATACATATGTGTTCCAGAAGATCATAAATAATCATATCATAAACCATGAAATGAAATGGATATCATAAAAATGTAATAATATTTTAAAATATAGAAAATATAAAGTATCCATAATCATTTCATCAAATTATAACCATAGAAAATATGTGAGTTTCATAATCATATAACCCATGAAAGTGAAATGGGCCTCATAAACATATAACTATTGAATGTGAAGCATGTTTCATAAACATATATCATCTAATAGAGAAATGTGTTTCATAAATATATCACCCATAAAATAGAAACATGTTTCATAAACATATATCCCGTGAAAGGGAAATGGGATTCATAAATATCATGACATCAAAACATAAACCATTTAGAGGCATAATATGAATGGAACCTTTGGATAATTTCCCTAGAAATGCATGATTAACATCAAAAGATGTCATCTTAGATGGAAAATAATTTGGAAACATCTTTTACAAACATTTCTTAAGGAAAATATACATTCCTCTTTCAAAAATTCATTTTAAAAATATAACACCTTTTTTGAAACCATTTTTCATTAAAAATACCTTTGAAAACATAAAAAATGAAGCTTTGAAATCCCTTTGAAAATTTTTTTATTTTAAAACATATAAAGGAATATTGAAAAAAATAATTTTTTTTAAATAATTTTATATAAAAAAATTATCATAAATGTAATTTTAAAATTAATTTTGATTTAATTTTTGAAAACATGGTTTTTTGAAGAAAAAAAATAGATTTCCGACAGAAAAGTGAAATGAGGTCAAATTTTATTAATTTTTTTATTACTTATATTAAGTACCAAATAGTGATAAAATGGTAATAATACATTAATGAATCAATAAAACACATAGGATAATAAAATTAGATGTTTTATTTAGAGATGAGTCATATAATTTCATTAATTGAAGAATAATCTTATATAATCTTGATAAATGATGAGATTGTTGCAATAAACTCTTACAAATTTGTAATATTGAATCATACCCGCATGAAAAAAATAAAATTACATGAACGATAAATTTTATCCATAGTAAGGATATTCATAATATATAATGTAAAATGGAAATATATACACCTCATAAAATAATATTGGTGCATAATAAAACAAGTGTCCAAAAGATTGAAAATTGAGACAAATTTACTAAACCAATTTCAAAAATTTTAAAGCATAAACTCCATGAAAGTGATAAAATAAAATTTATATTTAAGTACCCATAAATTTAAGTAATAGTTTCATGAAATATATTAATGCGTAATATATACACCACACAATATAAATTATTAGTGAATAATCCATAAATACCATAGAAATAAAAGTGAGATGAGAAAACCCATACCTTATATCTTGACTCTCTTCATACTCATACAAAAAATCCTATATAATAAATATAAGTTTATTATAAATATTTTATTGAACCGTATATTTATATATAATACTATATATTATTTCATTATGGCATTATATTACCCATTTATTAATAACTCTATGTTAATGTTATGTTTTGGGTAATATCATATGTGTTTCTCGTAAATGTTTTGACATTTTTATTCTTGATAATCTTACACATATCATGATTTACTTATTTATAGAATAAAAAATAGGATATAAATATCATATCTAATAATTATATATATATATATATATTTAATAATAGATAAATAATATAAATATTAAATGGAATACAGCATTCATGAAGACAATAGGTCATACGTACACATGAACACAGTTTCTGTTATATTGTTAGGTTGAAAGATAGAAAATAAATGAAATATATATATATATATATATATATATATATAATGTCACTAAATTTACATTATTAAATTATATATATGGAATAAATTAACTAAACCAGTCCTTAATACATTCTATGTAAAGTGTGAATGAATCACATCGATTTGAGGAGGTAGTATCCCACACATCCATAAACAATGTTATGGTATTTACAAAAAAATTGAAAAAATGATATAATGTTTTATATTATAATTAAATAATTATAAATAAATCAAAAATATAATATTTAATATATAGTAATTAAGTTTACATCATAATTCCAAATCATGATATGTGATAAAGGAAAAAGTAATAACATCATTTTGAGAGGTGGTACATCACCATATACAAAAATTCTATGTTTATTACCCGTTAAATTGAAGTGTATGTAAGTGTAGGTAGAAATTTTATAATAAAAACATATCTGTTTATTTGAGATACCAATTTTATTATATAATAATGTAATATTAATATTTTAGGTGGTGTAATATGAAATTAAAACAATGGATCTTGAGGAAGGATGTTAACTATTTTTTGGGAAACTCCTCTTGGTTTGTATAGAATGGATTACGTGGTTGGATTTCATCCCTAACATAGTATTATAAGATGAATTATTATATTTTTTTATGATATTTGTTCACATTTTTTCTGATAAAATGTGTCTATATAGGTGCTAGGAACTAAGGGGGTGAGTACCATTTTATAATGGTGGAGTTTCATTCTTGTAAATATTAAATCATTTAACACTATTGAGAGGTATCTCTTGAATCCTGGGTATCCAATAGTTGATAAAATTATATAAAATATGGAAATTGTCTAAAATATTCCATTTAAATTCTTATTTACATTTTTCTAGGGTACATGGCCTCTTAATATTATGCTTTATTCATTAAGTAAACCAATTTTTATCATAATCGTTGTAATAAATTTTAATTACTTTCACAACTATTTTTAAATAAAAAACTAGATTAACCTTATTATAAATTATAATTATTATGATTCCAAATATAGAATCCATTTTTACACATTCTAATCACTAAATTATAGGAAATTAATTTAAAGTCAATCCTACAGATGAGATGACAAAGCAGGTTTTTAAAGTGAAAATGTTCAAAAGATTGATAAGTTTATATATCTAAATTTAATTTGAATTTTTTTCGAAGGACCTATATTAGTTTATATGATATATGATTGATAAAATTATCCTTAAAGGGAAATTTTTTTAACTATATAAATAAATTGTATGAAAATTAATTTTAGAACTAAAATCTAGTATTATTCATTATTCATCAAAATATTAAAGTTCTCGGAATTTTAAAAAAATGAAAAAAAGTAATTTTCATATTTATCATTAAAAAATGATGTTTATTATTTCAAATAAAACTAATAAAATTTTCAAAAAAATATGTAATATGTTTTCTTCATTAAATGGTAGTAAAATGGCCTTTTATTAAAATACATCTTTTCATTCATAAATTTGGATTTATTCTCATCTTATAATTATAAAATATATTGGATGGGTACAAATAATATCTATTGAATTTATAATATATAAATAAAATATAAAAAATTAATAAAATTTTGTTTTTTTAATTTAATATGATAAAATTGTGTTTATACATTAATCAAAACCTCTTAGAAAAGTAACATCTTTATTTTAAAATAGTTCATGCACTCACTTATGATAATTTAAAACCAAATGATTAATTTTATATAAATGTGTAAATATTATTTTCAATATTTTATTAATATTATTCGTAACTTTCATTACAATTTCTAGGTTTTAGCTATCAAATAATTTTAATAATAGTATTAATCATATATTGAAGTTCTGTAAAACTCGGCCTTGTTTGTAATGAAAGCTATGAAAGGGACATAGTATTTTCTGTAATAGAAACTAAACATATTATTTTGTGTACCATAACATAATTTAATGTTTCATGTAGTTAATTATAGACTTGGGGATGTGTAAAATATAATACAATCATAGTTACTCTATAAAAATAATATTCAGTGTTGTGTAAATTGAAGAAAATAATTTTTTTAAATTAATTAAAAAAATATATTTCACAAAATCATTGGGTGTTAAAACTGAATCAATAATTTTCATATAATCTTCTAGCTATGAATGGTTCCATTATTATTTTCATAATTTTGGTGATCTAAATAAAATCAAATAATTATATATATATATATATATCTCTATGTGTGTGTGTGTGGAATAAATACAAACTACCACATGAATCACACAACCAAGAATCACCCACATATCACCATAGAGAATGAAACCCTTTCCTTCCAACCATTAATTAATAAGTGATATACCATTATAAGGACCTATCATTTCTATTAATAATTAACTATATATGTGACCATACAAAGGAGAGTTTTCAAAATAAAAAACCATTTTGAAGGGTTCCAACTAGGCCTACATAATCATTATGTAACAAGCCATTCCCAAAAGATCCAAAAAAACCCTTATAAAACCAAAAAACAATAAATAAACCACTTGATAAAAACGAAACAATATTTATAAATAAAAAAATATTAATAGTGTCCAACAGATAAATGTTACAAACAATTGGTGTCAAAAGATAAAAAATCAACTTCTTTAAATTCAATTCAAAATAAAAACCCACTTCAATTTATTCCATATAATTATTCCAAAATTTCTATACAACTATTAAATATAAAATCAAGGTGTGAATGTTATGAATTAAACTAATATTTAAAATTTCATGTCTAATCCATTTGGGAACCACCCTCAAATAATGGTTCTTCGACAATGGAAACACGAAACCACTCCATGGTGTAAATAGAGGCAGGAACACCCAAAATAAAATTGAAAAAAACCCAAAATAAATCATAGGAAACAAGAAACATATACCAAAGGGACTAATATAGATAAAGAGATAAGAAATAAATGGAAGATTAAGTAATATAAAGAAGGAATTATGGATTACCTTGAATAGATAACCCCAAACATGAAGGAAACACTCGATTCTAACATGGAAGGATGAGGGGAGGTGAGAGGAAGAGGTCAGGGGTCTCCCTAGAGTTTAATGGACCAAATGGTGGAATAATGGGGGGGGGGTCTAAAAAAGAGAGGGGTGGAATGAAAAAAACATTCATTAATAAAACTGGGCATTTCAGATATTTAGGTGAAATATTTAGGAAACTCTGAAATAATCATGAATCCCTTACTAGACTGACAGAAGACCCACATAGTTTAGCTACATGGTTTTGGAAACCATGTAATGAACATTGTATTTGGGTTTTTCAAGACCTTCAGATCCAAAAACACAAATCTCATACAGTTTGTACTAACCATGCCTAAACTATGTTCCCACTTATAGGGACACACCAAGAACTACATTGTTACTTCTACTAGAATCTAAATATTAATCTAATTCTATGCTACCTGTGTAACCATAACCGTTCAAGAAACAAATAACTGAATATAGGCTCCATGTTAGGAATTCTCAATCATTACAGATAACCATGCATAAAAATATGAAATAGAGAATAAATATCCCAAAAATCATGAATTTGATTAGAAACACTGAATACTAAATATAAAATCCAAATACAAACTAATAAACCAAAAAAATAGTGTAAAATAAAAACTAGGATGTAAAATTAACTAATGATGTTAAGGAAATGGATTGGGAGGTGTGGTGAAGGAATTTGAAGTACCTCATTACTTGAAAAACATGGTTCCAAAAAGCCATATGAAACTAAAGAAGTGGTATCACACATGTTTTGATAGAGAGAATATCTATATAATAAGGTGAGAGTTTCAAAAGGGAATATCCCAATATATGGATTCCATGAAACAAAGAATATAAAAAAATGAATATTTCACAACTAAATGAAATCCTTACCACACACTATAATAATTGAATTTTATAATTAATAATATTATATATCATTTGTTTCTAGTTTGTTTAAGGTATTTATATATGTATGGATGTCATGTTTTCTAAAATATAAATTTTAATGGGCCTAGTTGTACCTATAGATAACATTTTTATAGTTATGGATTCATAATAGATATTTAATGATTTGATTTTAAAATATTATAGGAATAATATATAATCATCCTTCTGAGGATTCAAATACAATACTTGTAGAAAATCGTGCATGTACATGTGGATAAATGTGATTTATTCTCTATCATACCCACATATAGATAAGAATAACACATCTGATAATAATTATCTTATTGATAAAATATGAACTGCCTAATGCTCTACAAATGTATGAAGGACATTGAAAATACCATGTTGTACCACCCTGCTAGGAAAATGTTCCCACGTAATTATAAATACATAAATTAGAGAAATATAGAGAAATGACCAATGATTTTCATCCCACCAATACATCTCATAATGTAAAAAAATTAATCTCATCACCATCATCTATTATGAGGGTTAATTACTCCTATATCCATGACATTCATAGTTTAATCATGAAAACAAGCATGGAAATACCATAGAACTAAATGCCTAGAATCTTTTTAAATTAATCAAACCAATCACCAATGACTCAACCTATCACAACCTCACCCACTATATCCCAATATAACATAAGGATAACATACTTGTGAATAATTTTCATGGATCCCTTTAATATATGAAATGTATTTGTATCTATAATTAGGTTCTATAAATGGTATATATGGAGATAATTTTAGAAATATTTGAAATCAGATTTCTCTATGCCATATATCTCTTCACATTGAAGACTATGGATGATGGAAAGAGGGGTAAAACATGATAGGAGACCCTCTATGGAGATATGAGAGTGTTTTCTATTTTGGAATTTAAGAAAATGATAAGCCTTCATATATTTATTTTATGTATGTATATGATTTTATTGTAGTGAGTGATGAATGTGATCTACTGATTTCTTAATTTTATAAATTTTTGTTTCATAATTTGATAATATTAGAAACTCATGAATTGTGTTATTTTTTTTAATACCATTAAAATAAATTATTTTTATATTTCATCCATGGATTTTAAATTTATTATTTTATAAAGTTTCTATTTAAACTTTCGTAGTGTTATATTTTTATGCTATTTATAATTTTTTTACATTTTCATGGTTTTATTTTACTATCAGGACTCTCAAAAATTAAATTTATTCATATTATATAGTATGATGATTAACATTAAATAGAATAGAAAACAAAATTATTCCTTTACAAAACATTATGAAAACATTTATGTTCAATAAAAAATATAATTTTTTATAAGGAGACCAAATATAAATAAATAATATTTTTTATTTATTTTACAAAAATAATCATTTAATCACCTCATACTCACCTTTATAACAAGGGAAATTGAAGCATACGAATGTAGTGCAATCATATTCTTAGTAAGTTTAAACATAACAGAAAGTAATTAAAGATCATGAGTGAGGATATGATAAACATGTGGGTTTGAGAACATAATCAAAGTCCAGGAGCACAACACTAGGAGAATATATGCTATAAATATGGATCATAAGACAAAATTATTGATAAATAATAAAATAATATATAATTCAACAAAAAACTATAGTAATGAAATACATATGAATTTGGCACAAACATATTCATAGATTTTATAAAATAGTGGGGAAGGAATCACTAACTTCTTCCCATAGAATAGTGGAGTAAGAATTATTATGAAATTCTCATAACATAGTAGATCGACCATCAAATATTTATTCCCATAAAATTATTTAGAAGGAATCAATTTTTAATTCCTATAACATAGTCTAGTTAACATGACTTCCTCAATCAAATAAAATAGTTGACCATGAATCACTACCAAATTCCTATTGTGGAAAGAGCATCAATAATCGATTCCTATAAATATCTCATGAGATATAAAAATTCACCCAATGTATCATCTATCTATATAATTTTTGTTCTACCCATCAAATAATGAAAACCATATATGTGTTTGGCATGTAATTATACAATTATATCATAGATTAATTAACCCACGAGAAACAAATTGGTTTTATGGAAACATCTAAATCATCCAAATCATAATCCATCCACATAAACAATGATAATGATATGATAAGAACATTTCCAATGTTTATTATAAGGAACATCAAAATATTTTTACATGGATGAAAATTAAACTCATATTTTTATTATAAAAATCACATTTAAAAATAATGATAAATAATCCATTTTCGAAATGAATGAAATCATCTTAAATGAGTATTATTTTAAATGAAATACATCAACTCTGAAGAAATAAATCAAAAATATCCATTTAAAAAAAAGAGATTTTTATAAAGTAAATTTTATAAAATAAATATTCATTCAAAATAATTCTTTGAGAATAAATAGAAATTCTAAAAACTTAATTCTTAAATGAATAATACTTCAAAATCCGATTTAAAATATTGAATTATATTTTAAAATCAAAGATATACATTTGAAATATATAAAAATATTTTACATTACATTTAAAATCATTAAGTGTCAAAATAATTTGGAACAAAATTATAATACATTCAAATTAATATTCATATGGTTGAATTCACATCACATATAATGAATATATTTAGATAGAAAATGATAAAAGGGATACTTTTGTAAAAGACACATGTTGAAAATAACAAAACAATCTTCTCATAAATTTTTATTGAAATATAATATAGTAGAAAATGACCTTACTCAACTATGGAATCATGGAAAAGGTAACCATTAGAATTTATATGTATATATAGTGGTAATATTCCTAAACAAAAAAATTGGTGGGGGTGTTTTCACATTCAAACATAACATCAAATAAATTATTTATAAAGGGAAATAAAATTGAGGGAAGATGTAAAAAATCAAAATAATTTTCATCTATGAAAACATTTGTTTGGATCTTATAGATATATATTATATAAATTTTCTATATATGGGTATTTGTTCATAAAAAAGCCTTATTTGAAATTGAGATTAGAATGAAACTATTAAGGCTTTAGAAAGCTCTCAGTCAAAAACCACATTAATGGAAGAAATTGGTAATTATAATTACATACATTAAATATTAGTATAATAATAATAGAATATATTAATGGGTATTAAATGCATCTTAAATTAAAATAATTGAAGATTATAAGGCATATCACAATGAAGGGAAATTCAGATGTTGAATCCATTATCATTAGTGTTGGATTCCAAGAAAGTGATTTGACATTATGTATAATAAAAATGAAAATATTAATTAGTTATTTTAGAAATATATTTACATATATTAAAATTTATATTATTAAAATATAATCATTCACATCCCATATATTAATTATAAAATGACTTCCTTCATAATCAAGTGCTAGTAATTTTTATTGTTTTGCATTAGTGTCAAAAGGATGATCTCAAAACCTATTAATTTGTAATAATTCACTCTCTACTATATTATAATTGATATTAAAATAAATTATTTTCAATTATTTAATCATCTTTAAAATAAACTATAGGAATGGTTCCTCAAAATGTGATATTTGATGGACTTCTATAGGTTAATCTATTAATATTAATTGATTACATTATAATGAATGTTAATTTTTCATTCATCATTTCAAAAAAAGCTCTTGACATATATTAATACTTGATTTAAAATATATTAAACAAATAAATTTTGAAAAATAAATTTATTTTAGTGATGAAAAATGTAACACAACAATCTATGGATGCGAAAGTCCACACGTACACACAGACAATATTTTGATTTTCTAAAAAACTGAGAGAAGGTATAAATTTATCTAAATTTAAAATTATTAATAATGTTATAAATTTCATATTTATTCCTAAAGTAAACTTATTATAAATTCTACATATGGTTGTTATGAATATTAAAAAACAACATTTATAGTGGTAATAGTTATTACATATGCATGGACGACATTTTCAATGTTCTATAGAGATAAGAGGAAGGTATATAATAGTTTTATCATGGATATAATATAATTAATTATACTAATGATTATAATGTGATTATTTTAATATATTTTGAATTGGATTGGAATAGTATGTATTACAATGATATAGAAAAGAACATCAGAGAGTGTGTAATACTAACATGATTTAAGCCTTTATTAAGTGTCTATCCCTATCACACTCATGATTGAGCTTCCTATCAAAATTGGGTTGTTGGGGTGAGTTCATTTTATGAACTATTTTATAATGAATGACCCTAAAATTTCAAAAATATTTACTCCAACTTAATTGAGGCATTCTAGATTCAGTGTTTCATTTTTTATCATGTTCTAGTGTTATCTTCAGTTCATACTTATTTTCACTATACTAAAGTCTTATTCATATATATAGCCTCTACTCAAAAATATTGTACTTCTCATAAAATAAAATAATTATAGACTCCTAATTCAGTATAATCTTATAGTTATTATGAGGGATTGGGATGGAGATGAGTTTATGAGCCCAATTTGTGGGAGAATGGTGTAGCAGTTTGCATTGGTATAATGGATTTATTTATTAGGGGTGTCCCTCTATTAAAACCATAAATTTTGAATCATATACCATTTATTTATATCCATTTTCTCCAATACCATCATGGTTTCATGTGGTGGCTACTCAGCCTTGTTTAGGATTTTGTGGCTAAGTTAACCACAACATTGTAAGATGCCAACATTAGGAGACATGTCAAGATTAAACTTTAGTCTACTGATGTGGTTGTTAGTGTTCGATGGATTAATAAAATTGGATAGTTTTTACTGTGTATGTTTTGATGGAAGCATCTAGTGGCCCTAGATATGGATGTTTCTATCTACTGATGTTGTAGTCTATTTTGAATGATGCTCTTAAATTTTGTTCCATATTCCCTCTAACAATCAGTATATTGTGATAATTTAAGGGGGGGGGGGGTTAGATGTGATGTTTCAGTGGTTGATGGAGGTCTATTGGGATCCATATATTAATAATTCACCTCATTTTTGTTGTTATTTGGGATTTGATGTGAGTTTATATTCATTAGTGTTTCATTTTTTGAGTGACTAGGTATTTTATTGGTGTTCAAATGATGAATTTACTTCTATACAATTTTATTTTTCATCATATTGTTTCATTTTTTCTTGGTTTTATCAGTACTATGGTGTTCATAAATTTGATTTTTTTTGGTAATTAAATTTGTGCTTTTGGTGAGATGAATGGTGTTTTTTTATGATGGAATCAACATCAATCTCAGATGAATAAATAAATAAATAAATAAATAAATAAATAAATAAATAAATAAATATATATATATATATATTTATATCATTTTTTTTGACAATGAGGGTGAATGGACAGATGACGTTTGATGGATGATGATAGTAATTAGTAGTCTTGTACCATCTAGAGTTTGTGATATTATTATTTCTAAAAAGTTTTATATTTTAATCTCAAATGTGCGATCCAGGATACTGCTTTTGAGGTTTTGTATTATTAGAGATTTAATTTTATTTCATTATTGATATTAGAAAAGATATTACTTTTTTCATGAATGTTCTTTCATTCCAATGAATGGAATGTTGACTTAGATTATCTCTATCTATATTACTCCCACTAATGCATCAAAAGTAGTTTTTTAAATAAAACAATGGATTATATGAGGGTAATACTCTTGTTGAGTGTGTGAATCATCCTTTCAACGATCCTTTGAAGATAGTGTACATAGGTATTCTTATTGGAAAAAGGGACTTCTACACATAGTTAAGTACTCCATGGGAGGTAATGAAAGGTAATGGTTAAAGAGTGTTTTGAATGATATGGTTTTGTTGAATTGTGTGGAAGTGAGATCCTTTTATAGGTGATAAGACAGACTTTTCCTTGGATTTTAAGGGTAAGTGAGGGGTAATAGAATAATTTAATGAGTGATAGCGGTGTAAATTAAGGTCATACATACTATTATTACATTGAAACATACACAAAAAGTTTTATAAATTCTAAATATCATGTATACAAACCAAAATTCTATCCACTTTAGTTACCCATTTGTTCACTTACTATCCTAAATTATAATGAAACCATGTTAATTATTTTTTTACTAAAAATGTAATATGTCTCCTATTATATAATTTTGGAATTAAAATTATTAATATTCAGTATATAAAATCTCATTATATTTTTTAAAATGTAAAAAATAATTTTTTTTCAATAAAAACATAAGATATATAGAAAAAATATTTTCTTTAGAGAAATAAATATTTAATACAAAATGTTTTTTGTTTTCATTCAATATAATTTAATAATTAATTGTATGTTAACATATATGTTTTAATATCACATTATAGTCATTATTTATAATATTTTAATTTAATTTTATATCAAAATTAGATAATATTTATGAAAATTAGTTTTTGAAAATAAATATTTTACCAATATCATGGTAATTAACATTAACCCGACTAGTGAATTCTATTAAAAAACATAAATTTCCCATATTACCTAATTAAAATATATTTATTCCTATTATTAATTTTTTTAATCAAATTTAATTTTTTATGTGATAAAAATTAATTTTAATATGATCACTTATTACAAGAATTTGTTTTAGAAAAATGTCATTTTTGGTGAAAAACCAATTTTATTCCTTTTAGTATGGTCAGTAATAACTATGTTATAACTGTTAGATTTTTTCCATAGTTTATATTACTTATATATTTCATAAAAATAATGCAATATTAGTCCTTTCAACTATTAAGATAAATATACCCAACAATTCAAGAATTGCTGTTCCTTCAAAAAAACACTTTTATATTAAAAAGACATAATTCTTATATAATTAACATTAATTATTAAAATGCTAATAATTATATTTTAATAATATTTATGAATATTTATTTTATTCCTATCAATTTTAAAAATATTAATTTAATTCATAATATAAAGTAATAATTAAATTTTATATTTTTATTTTGTTATTTATTATTTATAAAATATAATATTCATTTTTTTTCTAAATATACAAAAATTCAATATAACTATTGGATACATGGATATCCAATGACTATTTTTCAAATGAGAATATTTCCAAGGAAAATATTTCCAAAGACCATGTATATAATAGTCATAATTTTATTCCTATATACATATATACTAAAACAAATCATTTCAGTATCACTTCTTTAGAATAACTTCTCATATATTAAAATGATTCATCAATTCATAATTTCAATTATCATTATAAGATTAACTCTTAAAATTGTGACTCTCATGGATGATGAGAATAAAGGGGATAACCTAGTTTTTATGAAATTATTCATTTTTTATATATTTTTTTGTTTTAGTTTATGAAATTGTAATTGATAAAAGCAACAACAGTTTGTAATAAATAGTTTTATGTAATTTAGATTTGCAGTTTTAGATTTATTCAATGTGATGTGGTTTTTTTATTTTATAGTTCAAGGTGAGACATGTTATTCAAAAATATATTTAAAGAGTGGGAAGCTAAAACTAAAATCATAGGGAATTAATTTCATGACCCCACACTCTGAAGACACTACAATGTTGGGAGATATATAATGAAATTTGAGTCCCTCATCAAATAGTCCTCTAATTGGTGTTTAGCTCCAAGGGTGTACAAAAACCACAATATGGGAGGCATTTCCCTATATAAGAATCAACATCATGAGATATAATGAATAATCCATAACAAATATAGATCATAATAAAAATTAAAATGACAAAAACCATCCCACATTCTTGAAAAAGTTTAACTCGTATAAAAAAGTATCCAAAATAAATACCCAAACATAATGCTAAGTGGCGACACAACGACTGTATAAAGGTCTGAGTTAGTAACTCCCAATAAGGTCTATGAAATTCTCTAGGAAAACTGAATGCACTTTTATTTACGTAGGGTTATCATACAAGTGTACCCATTTAGAAAACCAAAGTTTATCATACACATGTGAAAGAAGCATACTAATTCTTCTCTTAGGAAACAACAGAACCAAACAACACCTACACATGTATACTAACCATCCCAACCTCACCAAATCACCCTCAACAAGTAACACAATCCAATAATATAATATGTTATAAATCACATTGATGATAGGGTACCTCGTGCCACTTTCCCACTGATATGTTGTACTTGGCCAACATCTTACGTCCCAGCACTCACATCCCTTTTGTATACCACGTCAAATCATACCCTTACACCCCTATGAATCACAACACATCATTCTCTCAAACACCTGGGCCTCACAACAAATCATGCTCATACACACTTGGACTTCAAAACACATCAAATCATATATCATCATGAATACACCTAGGAAAGCACATCACATATCATCCCAAACACACCCGGGAGCGCAAACCACCTCTCCCACAATCACTTGGGATATCACATCTCACCGAAGACACTAGGTCTATGATCCACCTTTCCCGCTATCACCTAGGATATCATATCTCTCCAGAAGACACCTAGTCCATCACAACCATCATATCAATGACAAAAAAACCTCCAACCATCACTACATGGGCCATACCTATCTTGATAGGAAGAGAGATTGAAAAAGAGAAGGTACCCAATGATATGTTATCCTCTTTGATTGTTTAGAAAAATAACCCCCCTCGTTTGATTATGAGGGTGTTCAGAACATGTTTCTCAACATGGGAAGGGTTTGTAAATAAATCACAAGAATATTCAAGTATTGGTATAATATCAAACACTTTATCCTAGAATATGGATACTCTAACAAACAACTAACTAAAACACTTTCACCTTTACTTTTACCTATAAATTCATTTATTAATAATTATAATAATATTTTAGAAGGAAATGAACTCTAATAAATTAAGATAGATTCACATTTCATCTACGTTCAACACACTTTAATTTTATCATTTAGTATTAACCATATTTAATCAAATAACCATCATTTTATATTTCATTAACCAGTTTCATCTCATTAGTCAAACTAAACCAAGTCACTCCAAACATTAACAAACAATTACTTATTTATTCCATCACTATCCTAGAAACTATTAGGAAAGACACAAAACAAGAAACATAATAAAATTCATTCATAATCATCTAGGGGATGAAGATCCATTGTAAATTAATGCACCTCACATTAATGACACATGATACATTGACCTCAAGATATTATGTAAAGCTTTATGTGTGTTATTAATGGTGAATATCCCGGTATAATTAACCATACAAATCACTACATTCCTTATTTAGGATAATTTGACCAGTTTATCAGATTAATAGAACCTACCCCAAACCATAACCACATCTATAAACAAATTACAGCACAAAAAAATAGCCTTGAAGTATAATAATTCCACACCCATCACAACCCCACCACACAACCACATGTCATCCACTCCCCCCCCCACACACAATCGACCAAAATTCCACACATCACATCACATCAAATTCCAAGGAAAAACACATTTTCATATTTAATACGTCATCTCATATTTAATTCCTCTTATATTTTTTTTGGGTTTCCCAGAAACATTATGATCCTGGGGTATCCATTTATTAGCTGGATATTTGTGGTTAACTAACTTTTATATATAGTAATTCTAGAAAAACAAAAAAAAAATCATTTAAAAAACACTCTTGTTTTCAAACAGGGACCCCAATGACTATGATTTTTAGTGGGTAGTAATCCCATATAAATTACAATATCATACAAATTATAAAACAACAATTTCATGTTTCACTTTACAATCCTCATTTATATTGATTCCTAAGGCAATTAAATTATATTTTTTAATCCTGAATCATCTATATTCATATGGTAAAACATTTTTATACCCATCTCACATGATGCGAAATTGATAAATATCAAGGAAAAAACACATCAAAGATAAAATGATCAAAACTTCCTGGTTGTGAGAAAAATAGTGGTGCATGTACAACAAGAAAATATATAGGAGGTCAAAAACAAAACTCAAAAAAAACCCCCCCTCAAAAAAATAATCCCATGGGGATGTACCATATTAAGAGAAAGGCGAGTGTGTGGATGAATTTCAGGGCATCTCATCTTTAGGAATATCATATTTGATTCAACCAAATTTAGATATAGTTTTTTAATATAAATTAAAGGTGGATATGGATATACCACACAGTTTGAACCATTAAAATCCTTCGGACCCTTAAGTAGTTAAATATTTGATTTATGGGATTTTAATTGGTCTAAAACCATTTTAAAATTTTCATTTAAATCATTTTATGTACAATAAATATGTCAAAAGGGAAAAACTAAGAGAACTTGAAATAATTCACATGATGCACTGCATGAAGAGGCACCACCAGATGAGTCATCACCAGTGAGGAAACACCAGACTAAGAACCATTATCAGTGAGGCACCGTTAGGATGAGTATCCTTCCATTATCAGTGGGACACCAACATTTGGCACACCGCCAAATGAGGCACCAACAGACGAGGAACCACTAGGGAGAACTACCGCCAGGCATGAGGCACCACCGAATGAGAGACCGCTATCAAGACACTGCTTCGGATCCACCACCAGTGATTGACCAATAGTGTGAGACACTACCAGGGTGAAAATTCCATGGTGAGATATCTCCATGGTGACACTGTCATGGTGACACATCCATGGTGATTCTCCCTTTGGAAACACGTAAAACTCATAATTTTTTAGTGTGTTGAAAATAGTCACCTTGACTTCCCAAGAGACCTGTAACTCCATATTTCCCAAATTTTAATGAAATGTAATGGTTTGGGCCATTACATCAGATACCTCTCAAACTATTCTCACCCTTGAGAATTCAAAACCAACCATGAAGGAAACAGAGGAATGTTATGAACAACCATCACTCAAGATACCTCTCATGGGGCCCTCCACACTTGAAATAAATTTATCAACATAATGCATCTAAAATCATAAATGATAAACCACATTGTGTTGTTTTAATATTGGAATGGAAACATATACACCCAATAACACCTCTTCTGAAATCTTTCAACCAAGCCTTATCACTGTATTTTTTGATATATCAACCCAAAAGACCACAAAAACACTACACAATCACAAAAACCGCACCTCCCCATTAACATGAATTAAGTAATTCTATCTTCCATGTTAAGGTATTATCCACTCTATGAGGCACTAAATATCCCACATAGATTTAATTTCATCATAATTAATGTGTCTTGATTAGGATTTAGGTTCTCCCATTTTCATATGTCATTAATTTATTACAAATAAAAAAACACACATTATAAACCAAGGGAAAAAATCTCCTATAATATAAAATAGGGTTCAAATAGTAAATTATACTATAATGAAAAATACAGAAAAGAAAAACACAAAACATCTCTGGGTGCTAGGCATTCATATTTATTTCTTGCTCCCATGTACTCTCCTCTTGGACACCATTCCTCCATAACCCATGAACCAAAGTAAGGTTCCATCAATTCAACTCCTTATATCGATGATATGGAATCTCTAATAACTAATCCAAAAATTTCACATCAACCTAAATATAAAAATCTTCATATTCAAGGACATGGGATTGATTTTAAAGTTATTGATGAAGTTTAGAGACATGAATGAAATCATGGATCCTCTCTAACCATGGTGGAAATGCCAAACGGTATGCCACCATGGAAACTCGTCTCAACACCAAAAGGGACAAACAAATCAGTGATAAATTATGCTCCCTCTACCAATCCTCCACTTCCCATGTGGAGAGGAGACCTTCAAGAACACATGGTCCCCATCCTTGAAATCCAATGACCTATTTCTAAGAGTGGCATAAGAATTATACGATTCATGTGCTAATTTAATCCTCTCATGCATAAGCTAAAAATTCTATTTCATGCTCTGCACCACATAGGAACCAAGAATGACTATCTCCCCAACCACCATCTATAATAATAGCGAAAGAAAGTATCTCCTATAAAAAGCCTAAAATGGGTCCATACCAATGGAAGAGTGATATATATTACCATAATAAAACTCCATGAAGGAAAGTTGGCATAACCAAGATCCACCAAAGTCCAAGAAGCTTGACCGTAACATATCCCACTATGTCTAGATAGTCCATTCTACCTACCCATATGTGTAATGGTGTAAAAAAGTGATAAGGAATAACTTATTTCCAAAATATTTTTGAAAGCCCCTCCAAACTCATGAGGGAATATGTGTGTCCCTATCATATAAAATGAAAATCTGAACTCCATGAAACCAAACTACTTCATCCATGTACTTCCTATCCAAATCATCCATTGTTCTTGACTCCTTGATCACTAAGAATTGATATGACTTAACCAACTAATCCATTATCACCTAGATATATCACATCCTCCTTGATCTCTTGGTATCCCTGGGATGAAATCCATCAAGATTTCTCCCCATTTCAGCTCAGGAACATACATGGTTGGAAATAAACCACTAGGAACATGGTACTCAACCTTTACCTTTTAGAAAACTATACAATTCTCCAGAATCTCTTACACTACACATTTAAGATCAGACCACCAAAAATGTTCCCTTAAAATATATTAAAATATGGAAATACCTAGGTATACCACTAAAGGAGTGTTATGAAACTCAATAAGGACTCCCTCGCACATCACCACCAGAAAAACAAATTCATGAAACAAAATCTGGATCTGACCTTCCTCTGACCTTTACTCTGGAGCATCCTTACGGCCAACACAATCATGAATCACCTCTGCCTCAGAGTCTACACACTGATTGTAATAACCCGAGATTTTATAAGATATATTCTTTTTAATTTCTTTCATATCTTCTGTTGTACGATACACCAAGATTATCTTGCGCTATACGCAATAGCGTATTAGCTTGCAGTATACGCAACACTAATCCTAGATCGTGTTACACACAATTTCATGTTTGTTTGATAGTAGTTATTCTACGAAACATTGAATATATATATATATATTCAATGTATTTTGTTATACGCAGCAAAAAAGAATTCGTGCACTACATGCAACCCTGACTTGGCTTTCATTACACATAATCGCAACCTTCCTCGATAGCGTGTGTTGAACGCAATACTGGGGTTTACTAAACAACGATATATTATTATAATATTATTATGAACTAGCCGTTATGAATAGTATTAACTAAATTTTGAATTTTATAACATTATTATTAATCTTACACATTTTCTAGAATATGGTATAAGAACAAAATAATTTTTTCGGGTAAAATAAGTATTTTAAAAAAAATGCAGTTTTGCCGCCTTTTGATGGCGCACCCACTTTAAATATTGTTTTTGACATGTTTATAAGTTCAATTTTTCAAAATAAAATTATTATTTGGAATCAAGATATTAAATTTTACCTTGGATAAATTTTTCATATTATTATGATAACTTTCATATTTTAATGAATAGTAAAAATAGGCTATATTTTAATTTAAAACAACTTTTTTCATCGTAATACCTTATGTGGTTAAATTATAATATTGAATGGTTTTAAAGTATAAATAGAATATATTTTTACCATTTAATATAATATATGTCATTATCATTGATTTTACCTTGAATTCGTAGGTTAAATCAATTCAATCTTTTGCAATGTTTTAAAGAAAACCCCGTTTTCTTTCGACAACAGGATTAATTTTAATTTAATTTCTGCAACTTTTGTGTATTGAATTTGAAAAAATGGATTCCATATTTGGAATCAGTGGGTCCAAATTATGTTAATAAGCTACTTTTTATTTTTGGGAATTATGAATATTAACTACGGTAAATTTTATTTACCATAGTTAAAGGCAAATCGGCTAATTAAGGGTAAATATAAGATTATAAAATAACCCTAACACATGAGAAAATACTATTGTATGGATAAAAGTCGACCCATATCACCTAAGGGTCGGATTAGATTCATTTTATGGACTTTTTACCATGAAAATAATTTAATTATTATTAAAACCAAAGAAACTGACAACATGTCACTCTCATAAATCTTATAAGTATAATAATTTTAATTTAGTGATAAACATCATAAAACTTCGAACATGAATAGTCTACAGAAATATAATAGAATTATCTACATCATGATAATTTATTTATAATTTTTATGGATTAAATAATTGTCATTAATGGTGATACATTAATGTTGTAGAAATTATTTATTTAGTGAAAAATCAATAATATAGTTTTTATTGAAATATTAATACATATCAAAAGGCCCAAAAATCTGAAAAAACATATTATTAGTGTATATATAAACACTAATCATCCACTGGCCTAATTTTGGACCATTTGGATCCTTATTAAGATGATTATTACACTTATATTATTTTATTTTAAATGACGCCAAAGTTGTCACCTTCATAATTTAATAAATATAACAATTTAACTATTATGATTTTAAGTTGATAAATTAGAGTAAAAGTATTATTGTGAATTTTAATAGATTTATATTCATAATTGGATTTTGTTTTTAAATTTTAGGCAACAAATAAGTATATTAAATAATTATATAAAAATGTTGTAGTAATTATTTTATTAAGAGATAAACCAAATAAATGGTTTTAAAAATAATAAAATAAATATTATATGAACTATTTAATGTGATCAACTAATTTTATAGATACATATGACCTTTTATGAATCTATTAAACATTTTATTTTGAACATATCGTCTGTATATATTTTATTTAAATTCAAAAAAAATGAATAGTGTCAAAATTGACACTATTGTTATTTTATAAAAATAACATATTATAAAATTGTTTCAAAATCACAAAAATATTTAAAAATTATAAATTTACATTTATATGGTCTAAAATTTTATAAAGTATCCAATTATGGACAATTCAGAACAAATAAGTAATTTTTTGTTATAAATTAAAATTTAGAATGTTATTACAAAAAATAAAATTAAATTTATTTAGTAAGGATAAATCAAGTTGATAATGTTTAAAATAATTTCCTAACATGTCAAAATTTTATTGGTTTATGAGATCACAACCCTATCTCATCTAATCTTAGAATATGAGTAATTTTTGGAGGTTTTTAAGTGGGTTTAGATTTATTATAAATTAATATTTTCAAGATTTCCAAAGGTTCCCCTCCCCTCCCTTATAAAAGGGCACCTCCTCCCTCTCTTCCTCACACCACTTTTAGCCTTAAATCTCGGAAAAACCCTGCCAAATTATATTCTACACTTCCATAGAAACATCCTATAGGTCCTGGTATTCTTCAAAGACCAATTTTAGTGCCCTAAGTGGAGGTCTCAAAGAGGCACATCAAAGAAGAGGTAATGTCGGTTACCGATTCTTTCACCTTTATTTCTTCTTCCACTTATTCTTATTAGGTTGTTTCATTATGAAGTTATAACATCAGTATCAATAATATAATGATATTTTATTATAAGTATGAAACAACCCTATTTCACCATCTATCCATCCTACGGAAAACGAAATCACCGCGCGTGCGTACGTACGGAATACCGTCTCCACGCCGTGGTGTAATATATTTTCCACCACCACCTTACTTGGATGGGTATAATGGTGTAAATAATAACTATATATGATTATTTTAAAGTGATATTGATTCTTTACTAGTATACATACACTCCAATAAAATTCCACAATCATGGGAACGATATCATCGCTCGTGCGTACGTACGGAATACCGTCTCCACGACACGATGAGATTCATTCTCAATGATTAACCATTAATAAATGATTATAAAGTATATATAATAATTAATAATGAAATATATTACATAATAATGATAATGTATTTATGTATATATATATTTATTTCATCCAATTAATTCCATTCAATTCAATGAGGAAACGAAAACAACGTTCATGCGTACGTACGGACTACCGTCTCCATGAACGATGTATTTCTTTCCATTTATCGATCTATTATATATATATGTATATTTTGAATATATATTATATATATTTCATGTTTTATATTCTAGAAATAAGTAATCATGATCTAAGTAATCATATGAATAATTATAAGTCAAAACACGGACGACAAATGAAACGATTTTACCCAAAACGCTCTTTAACATGGAATTTACAAAAGAACGGGTAATATAATGTCATAAGTGAACCATATATGATATAAAAACAATTAATATGATTCTATAATAATTCAATGACATTATTTAAATCATTATACAGGAGTTTCGGATACGTACGAAGCATATTGGACCTAAGGTAAGGGATAATTTTGCAAATCTCATTTTTATCCGAGATTGCTTATTCGTAAGTATTTACTGGGGTTATTGTTATCATCCCTGTCCATGTTTTATAAAAGTGTTTTTATGTATTTTTAATTTCCTTTTTACCCATTTTTAATTTTACTACATGGTATGTAAGAAATCTTTCTTTTGTTTACGTACGAGGCACTTTTTGACTTTTCCGACAAAAGTACGAGGAGAATGTTTTTTTAACTTATACGGCATGAAATGATTTTTACGGTTTTATAAAGCCTTATTTTCATGAAGCTTACTCCAAAATATTTCATGAATATTTTTAACAAAATCCTTTTCTTTTAAAATTACATAACATTTTGTGAAAAGAAATTGATTTTGAAGAAGAAAGGATATTTTACTCAAGAATTCATTTCAAGTGTTTTATCAAAACCATTTTTCCATCTAAGATGACATTATTTCATATGTTTATGTTTCAAGTATAATGTATCTATGATTTACATGGTTTCACTTTTCTTATTTTGAAATGATATCCATTTCTTTTATATGGATTATGTGATGATGGGATGATGTTTATGACACCCATTTTATTCATTGGGTTATTATGAATGATGTATGTTTATTTGTGGCACAAGTAAGAATGATTTAATTATGAGATTGGTGGGACCTATATCTCCCTCCAATGAATTGGGTAAAGATTTTATATCTCATGAGATATAAATGGCTGGAACGGTAAGTTATTCCAGTTCAGTGTTACAGGACTGAAACGAGGAGTGAACTCGATTCAGAATGGGACTTTTTCCACTAAGATGGTCTTGGCAGCAATGCCTTGGATACTATGGAAATCATTACATGTTCTTAATGCATGACACAATTACATGTTTTATTCCCATGATATTTTATCATGTTTTATGTTCCATTATGATCTATGCCTTATGTACTTCCATGTTTTATGTCGTTGCTCAAGATTTTGATGTTTAAACATTATGTTCATGTTTTTAAGTTCAAATGTATATGGTATGTTTTATTTTATCCATGCTTACCCTTACTGAGCATTTGAGCTCACCCTTTTTATGTTTTATTTTCCCTTAGGATCAAAAGAAAGGTTTTAGGTAAGGAAACAAAAAGTGGAAGATCTTTATGGGAGATGTTGAAGATCTTTCACCACGATTAGAAGATTAAGTTCCAAGTTTCCAAAGACACTAAACTATTATGGTCCTTGTGTGTCTATTTTTGTTTTGTATTAAGTATTCCTCAAAAGTAATGTAATGTCCATATACGTCAATATTCAGGTCTCTACACTGATACCCCTACACCTTCAACATCAAATAAGATTGCAACATCATATGAAAAAAACATTTAACACCATCCACTCATGCATCTATGTGAAAAGATTCCAAATCCTCCATCACTCTCAACGTATCCAATGATTATGGAACAACATTTATCCATGAAATTATGCTCAAATAGTCTACCATCACATTCCACATTCCTATGGTGTAGGAGATCTCAAAATCAGGGTTCTGAAGAAACTCTTCACACCTCTATTATAATAGATTCAGGTCACATTTGGAAAAGTAATAACTCAAGATCTTATGATATATGAAGACCAAAAATAACTCACCAATTAGGTAATGAGCCAAAAAAAACCTCACAAAAACCAACCATACTTTCTTCATATCATGTTTGCAACAGTTAATCTCATTAGGATGTAACTTTTTAGACCCATAAGAGATCACTTCTCCCTGCTGCATCATCTCATATCCCAATCCCAAATGGGAAGCTTCACAAAACACCTCAAGCATTACCCATTCCTCAAGAAACAAGAGAAGTGGGGAAATAACCAACATCCCCTTCATCTAATTAAATGATTCCTTGAACTGATCACTCCATGAAAAAGCATGGTCCATCCTTGTAAAATACATCAACAAGGCTAAGAATCAAGATAAATCTTAAACAAACCTCTGATAATATCATGTGAGACCAAGGAATGTTACAACCTATGCCAGTTTCTTTGGTTCTTCCCACGAGACAACAAATTCAACCATTAATGGATCTACTTCCACACCGTTCTGAGTCACCAAATGATCACATGAATTCACCTCTTGTCTCTAGAACATACAATTGGAAAACATTCCATAGAGATGGTGGTGTTGATAAACCTGTAAGATAGTCCCCACATGCTCAATGTTATCCTCACCTGAAATCGAATAAATCAATACTTCATCAATGAATATTATGATAATCCAATCTAGGATCTCAAAGAAGATGGAGTTATTAATCCCCACAAATACAGATGGTGCGTTAGTAACCCCAAATGGAATGACTATAATGTCAAAGTTCCAAAACTAACTCTAAAGGAAATATTTGGGATATATTTATCATACAACCTCATCTTGTGATATCCAGACCTCAGATCAATCTTATAAAACAAACTATCCCCTATCATTTGGTTGAAAAGATCAGATATCATCAAAAGATGGAAATGATTCCTGGCTATCACCTGATTCAACCTACGGTAGTCTATACACAACCTGGAAACACAATCATCCTTTGTAGAGAAAAACAATAGGTCTCCCCATGATGAAACAGTATTCTAGATATAAACCTTATTCATTAGATCATCTATCTAAATTCTCAACTCCTTAACCTTAGGAGGGGCCAACCGGTAAGGATCCATTGAAGTTGGAGAAGAATCATTCTTCAAGTCTGTCCTGATATCAACATAACATCTAGGGGGCAGTGTCTCAAAATTCTCATGATAAACAACTATGAACTCCTAAATAACCCTAGGAACCTCAAGGATCTCATCCTCCATTGATTCCACTGACAACTAATATAGTATGAAATGAAAGGGCTCCACACATCGACTGCCCACTTGACAACTCCACTCACTAATGAGAACCACATGCTGGTTATCCAGATCTAAAAACACTACTATACTACGGACTATGTTTAAAAAATAATTTATACAATAAAAATAGTTGATGTGGATAATGAAATCATATGGATGTATCTATAGAAAGAATAAATCCCCAAGGGACTGATGTGGTCCCATCATCATACTACAACCTCGACACCCACCAAAAAATCTAGTACGAGATTCAACAAGATTAATAAAGACCAGGGGAATGTAAAGAATCTCTATGTATTGTCCCAGATCATGGGATAGAGAAGGTTAAACAAAGTATTGTGAAGCTCCTAAATCAAACAATCCATAAACTGGGTACTGAACAAACTGATCATACCTCTGATGATCTCTGGTGACTTTGGAACTACTATATCCACAGCATGGAACTAACCATGCCCAATTCCTCTAACTCTCTACATATGACCAAATCTATAGAAATTATTGGGTCACATACCTGAACATAAGGAACACCCTGAGGTCAGCCTATACTTGTTCCATCTCCCCTCAGGGGAGAAAAATACTATTGCCCCTGCTACTGAAACGATCTAACATGAAATAGTTATTGGAGATGGTGCTAAACCTGTTCACTCCTAGAAAAATGAACTTAAATAACTACTAGTCAATGGATCTAGAAATGACCATGAAACCCACAACCAAAAAAAATACTGAAAATTCTAGGAACATAATAGAAACAATAGACACAAGAAGGCTGAAAAGGATGATACTTAAGAGGAATCAATGCCTTTAGAAACCTCAAAGGTCCTAGAACCATAGAACTTCCACTAAAAACTATTCCAATTAAAGAACTATAAAGGATTCCATCTAGAGGTATACCTCATAGTCAGTTCATACTCTCAATACGCTCTTCCTTCTTAAGAACCTCCAAATACATTGGCAATGTAAAAGGAGTAAAAACATACTAGATAGAAGGGAGGAGTGCCACTTCAAGAAAACTGACATGAGACTCCCCATCAAGAAAATGGACTTGGAAAAATTATATATGGTCCTTAAACTTGATTCCCAAACATCATACTGATATACTATCCTACTAAAGGGAGAGTAGCTTCTACCTCATCTCAGGCTTCAAGGTCGAAGAATGAAGCTCTTCCTAGAACTCCTTATGGTAGTTGACCCACAAAACACCCTCCTCATTATTCTCTACAAGATATAGTTTCCACCACTTACGTATATATCCCCACATTTGATTGATTTTCAATGGGAAGAAAAACTCCATCAGATCCCAGATCAAATTGAAAGATATATCAAAATACTCCAATGAGTCCAATATTTCCATGACTGAAACATTTCCCTCATACTTCCCCAAAGCATGCCACTGGAAAGCATGTAACTGCCTCTGCCACTAATCATCCTCCTCAACTGAATCAACCCAACAGTGATCAATAGTCTCTACTTACTGAACCTTAAATACCTAAAACAAACATGAATGATGACCAAGATCCATATCTTAAAGGTAAAAAATGATTTCGTAAGCCCAGGTGGTATGAAATTTTCATTATGATTTATTTTAATTAATTTTATATATTTTATCCATTTTGAACTTCCAAAAACAACCCAATTAAAATAAGAACACAAGTCATTATGATGAATTCACCTTACCTAGGTCTCTACCATGCATACAGGTCCATCTCACTTGGTTATTCAATAAGGAAAAACCCCGTGCACCAGATCATGGGGGGGGGGGGTGACTAAAATCTCATGTCCTAGTCGGTCTCCATGGCTTATGTCTTGAACCAAGATCCACTGAAATTGTTTCCATACCACCTTATGAAAACCTCACAGTTTCTAACTCCAAAATACCTCCCATATCTCAACCATCAACTATGATACCACTCTATCATGACCCACTCTCACTAAATATACCACAATGAGGGGAGAGAGGTAATGACCCCCTGAGTCCAACCTTCAATAGTCCCCATGATGGTGAGTAACACCATGGATGTACAAATCTCACAATATGGTAGGAATTACCTTTTATAAGAAATGAGATATAGAGATATATTGAATCATCTGAAAAAACTCCAAATAACATTATAAAACATAATACACAAAACTAACCGACATGCACACAAAAGTAGAAAGAATAAAATAAAAGTCTCCAAAGTAAATACCCAATAGTAAACCTAATCAGCAACACTACAACTGTCCTAAATTCCAAGCTAGTAACACCAAGAATGGTCCATGAGAAAGACGTATACTAATGATCCTATGAGAAATCATTAGAACCAAACGTCACCTAAAGAGGTATACTAACCATCCAAACCTCACCAAGGAACACTCACCCAGTTATGAAAGATAGGTAATATAATATTTTATAATGCACATAGATGATTGTGTACCCTGTGCTACTTTCCAAATAGTATACCACTCTCACCAAATGTCGTATGTCTAGGATCTCCCTTCCCATCAGTATAACACATCACATCCATCCCACACACACTTGGGACTCACAACACACCATCCCTGCACACACTTAGGCCTCACAAAACATCACACCCATGCACACCCTGTCCAAAAAACAGAACATATCATATCTCAACTCGAAGACACCTAGGAAATCACATCATATCACATCTAGAAGAAACATGAGATAGAACAATCCACCTCGAACGAAAACACCCAGGTTATCACATCTCACACAAAGACACCTAGGCTATGAACAACCTTGCATGCTAACAACTAGGGTATAACATCTCATCCAAAGACACTTGGGCAATCAAAACCATTATATAAAGCATGAAAAGTCTATTATCCATAACAAATTATTTCATACCTATATATATTGAAATAGAAAGTAGAAAAGGGTGGGTATCAGCCATCCGTTCTCCTCACCAGATTTTGGAAAAAACCCACACCCCCACATAATGATGTGGGTGATCAAAACATATTTATCAACATGGGTGGGGTGCATATATAAATAAATATATTATAAAAGTATATGTATATTATCAAACATTCCAGCCTAACCTATGGTTTCTCAAAAAAATATCCAAATCACAACACTATCACCTTTTTTACCAAATCTAAATGCATTTATTAATAACTACAATAGTGATTTTAAAAGGGGAGGTTCCTAGATTAATTAATGTAGATTCACATTTATTAAATGTTAAACAAAAATTCATTTCATCATTTTTCATCAACCATATTTAATCACAAAACCTTCATTTTAATATTTCATTAACCACATCCACTCATTAAACAAACAAAAACAAGTCACTCCAAACTTTATTTAACAATTATTTATTTATTTCATCACAACTTGGGTAGCTATAAAGCATGAGACATAACAAGAAACATATTAAAATCATTCACATTCATCTAGGTGGTTAAGATATGTGGTAAATTAATTCACTTCACGTTAATGAATTGATATAACACGTCCTCTAGATATGGGGTGAATCTTCTTGAATGTTGTTAATGGAGAATCTCCAGGAGAATTACCCATACCAATCATTACTATCCTTATTCAGAATCATCTACCATGTTCCTAAAATTAATGGAACCAACTCCAACTGAAAACCAAATCTAGAAAAATTATAAATCACAACCAGAATTGACATCCCTGATACATAATCATAAAACACCCATAACACCCCCATTAAACTACCACATGTCATCCGCTTCCCCCAAATACAAGAACCAACACAATTACACACATCACATTACCTTACGTGCTAAATAAAATCATATTTTTAGATTTAATAAGGAAGACATTATTTAATTCTAATAATAAATTTTTGGGGTTATCACAAAAACTGTGTGATCATGGGGAATCCATTGGTTAACCAAATATACGTGGTTAACCAATTTTTTATATAGGTGTTCAATAAAAATGAAAAAACATACATTTCAAAAACTATCCCATGAGAAAACAAGGACCCCAAAAACCATTATTTTTAGTGGGTAGTTAGACTATATAAATCACAATATCATCAAAATGAAAACGTAGTAAGGTCACACGTCACATTCTAGGACCCTTGTATATGGATTCTTAAACGAATTAAATTTTATTTATTAATATGGAATCAACTATCTTCACAAGGGAAGCCATCTATATACCCATCTCACATGATGAACACTTATGAATGTTGAAGGAAAACCTACTTAGATGAATGATTATCAACACTATATAGTTGCTCCAAAAATAGGGGGTACGTACAGCATGTAACTCACTAGGGTATCACAAAACAACCTCAAAAAAACTCTCCATGGAACAATCCATTGGGGAAATATGGTCTGAAGAGAAAGGATAATGTTTGGATGATGTGTAGGGTATCTCATCCTTTGGAATATCTGATATAATTCAATAGTAACTAGAAAGAGTTTTTTGATTTTCCATTAAAAGAGGATTTGGCCATGACCATGTGGTCTGACCCATTAAAAGTATTTAGACCCTTGCGGAAAAAAGGACATGATTTATTATCCTTGAATTGGTCTAAAAAACTTTTAAATTCTACATTAAACTAGTTTTGAATCAAATAAGCATGTGAAAGGGGAAAACCTAAAAGAAATAAAAATACTATACCAGAGGTATCATCTGACACAAGATGAGGCACTATTAGAAGTGAGTAGCCACCAAAATGAATAGTCTTCCACCTTCAATGAGTCACCACTAGGTGAGACACCAATAGAAAAGGCATCGCCAGATGAGACACCACTAGGGTGACCTATCACCAGGCATTAGGCACCTCTGGATGAGCGACTTCCTGTGAGCCATCTCTAGTGAGTGAGTGCTTGGGTGACACACTGTTATGGTTGTATACTTCCAAGGTTACATCGCCATAGTGAGTCACCACTGGGAAACATGGAAAATTTAGAATTTTTTCAAGTGTTATAAAGAGTCTCATTGGTTTCTTGGGACACCTCAAAAACTAAATTTACCACAATGTAATGGACTAGGAAGGTTTGGTACAGTGGAATTAAATTACCCCTTAAATATATTGCATCATAAAAATTCTATTCATACATTTTAATTAAAATAGATACATGTATCCATAAGAAATATAATACTTGAGATATAATTACTAATGATATATCAAAATCACTAACCAGATAATGAATAAAAACCCCATCTCATGATTTATTATTAAGATACATAAAATGAATGTAAATGATATGAGCATTTCATCTCCATCCTTTCATTGATTTATGATCAATTTTTTGTTTATGATATGATATTTCACTTCCTTATTATGATCATTAATATGGGATCTTTCGAAAGGGAAATAATCAATATCAAACATCACGTGATTTTTTTTAAATAATGTATAATAATATTTTTATGAATAAAATTTTTAAAAACAATAACATGGAATGAAATAATAATACAACTAAAGGTTTCCTATAATAGTCAAATCATTAGGGTGGTGATTTGATGCTCTGGGTAAACATCCTATAAATAATGTATTATCTAAAATTACAATACAATTTGATATCCCCAAATCTGGGGTGTATGGATAATTTACATTAATTATCTCAATCAACTTCAATTATAGTCACTACATATGTTATTTCATGTTCTATTAGAGGTTTCTCATACCTTTTATTCATGTAATCCCTTTGGTTATGGAATTGATCTTCATAATTTCCAGCTACAAGTATTTAATTAATTGATGTGTGGTTGAATAAATATTTGGGACCTATATATCTTTCATTTTATTTTAATAATCATTAGGTTTCTTTTACAATCATGACCGAAATGACCAGTACTTAATAAAATTAAATATTTACGGATTTTTTATAGACATCCATTTGGGTGCTTCAAACAACATTACTGATATTAATTTAGTTTAAAATTATTTAATATATATATATTTTCTCTTAAAAATTTATATAACACTGTGATTTTTTATATGGGAAATAATGAGAGTTTAATAATGTTATGGTTGTTAATCATAACTAAAGATTGGTGAGTCAGTATAACCAAAATATTTTAAATAGTATCTTCCATCCCACTCAGATTGTTCGTAATATAATCTTTTATTTTTACATTATTTTATTAAATTGATATCACCTTAATCCATCCATTATATAAATAAAGGATAGTTGGAGTTTGATAAAAAACAATTGAATAAAATGATACTATAAATAAAGAAAGTTTATCTCATAAATTACATGCATATTAGAACATATGAATATCTATGTTTCAGTCTAGGATATCCATGATCAGATTCCTATTATGTTCTCCATGATGACTATTTATATATAACATCTTAAAATTCTATATAAATAATTGAAATTTCATTATAAAGCTAATGTAAACAAACCTAATTATCTCACTTGAGTGTGTCAAACCAGATGTGAAGTTCATCCCATCTATCATGCATTGAGTGCAAATCTAGTTAATACTCATCTGAAGTTTTTTGGGTTGGTTCCCTAAGCTTCATCTATAACGAAGCTTGAATATACATTATTGTATCCATAGATGGGTTTTAAGTCATAAAAAATAAATAGTCACTAAATTACAATAATTTTAGGACATTTAATGTTTAAAATTATACATACTCTTCTCACAAAATATTTCAGATCATAATCCCTAAAAATTAACAAAACCTTCTTTGACACAAGAAATGTAATAATATTATCATAGACACAATGTCAATTATTTCACATAATTAATAATTTTACCTGATAATTAGTAAAACATCCCCACATACCAAAGGTTTATAGTCTTATGATATTTGATACATATAAAACATAATTTATAACACTTTTGAATGTTACTTTAAAAACATACCCCATATGAGTCCATTATATAATTTCATATATTAAAATTATCTATAGAAAATAGTTAATATAAACACAATAAAGGGTTGATATGAAATTATAAATAATTTAAAACATAATAGAAAAATATTAATGGTCATAAGTGATCCTTAAATAATCATGTGGATATGAGAACATAATCAATGTCCAATAAAATAAAATTCTGAACTCATTCCCAAACAAAATGGATTATTATTGAAAAAAGGATTTAATAATAAAAATATATATTACCCAAAATAACATGTGTCTAATGATAAACATATATATGTAGAACAAACATAATTATAGGAATAATAATTTAGTGGATCATGAATCACTACCAATTTTCCATAACATGTTGGGACTTGCGCCTATATCTCATTTCCATGACATAGTTGAGAATGAATCAATTCATGATTCCCATATCCAAGTATAGAATATATCATATCTTAATTACAAAAATTTCATATTGAAAAAAAAACACTTCCTGATTCTTATAGCATAGTGGAGTGGGTATCACATCCTATTTACCCTACTTGAGTGACAAGAAATAACTTTTTCCCATAACTATATAATAAGATATAAAACATTAAACACTGAATTATAGTATGTATAATCCTAGGACCACTAATCATAGAATAAAAAATACACAAATGTGGTCCATGATATCCTAATAACATTTATTAGAGATAAATTTAACTATGGAAATGGTGTGGGTTTTTTATGAAAATGTTTCTAAAAACACAATTATAATCCATATTGAGAATGGAGAAAGATTATATTATAAGGACACATCCCATGTGTAACATAGGGAACATCAATAGATGTAGAAAAAGGTTAAAAAAACTCTTTAATGATTATTATACCAATAAAATTATTAAATAAGAATAAATATTAATTTATTTTAAATGGATGAAATAAATTTTAAAGCATTTTAATTGAAATAAAGTACCATGATCTCGATAAATAATAATAAAAATTATCTATTAAAACCAAAAATGGTATTAATAAATAAAAGTTTATATAGAAAACATTATTCTAAAAAAAATTAACATGACATAATAGAACTAATGATTGGATGCTAAAAAACACAGGACACAAAAATACATTTTAAAATCATGGATAACTTTTTAAAATAAAAATTCTGATTTTGAAAAATATAAAATTAAGTTATTTCATTTCAAAATTATATTGAATTAAAATAATTTTTAAAACCAGTTGTAACTATGAAAATTAATCATTGTAATGTATAATGATTATTATTAAATATGAATGTGTTCACACAAAAAATGATAAAAAAAGATACTTTTATCAATTAAACAAATGTAGAAAGTATTAAAAAAGGCATCATAATTTTTTTTGAAAATTAAAAATAGTAATAAATCACCATAAAAACTATTTAATCATCAACAAAGACTTCAATAAAATTAATAAGACTATAGGGAAAGAGTAATCTGAACTAATAAGAAGAGGTGGGTTTGTTTTAATTTTCAAGAATCACATTAAGTAAATAATTTAACATATGAAATTAAATTCTGAGTGGTTATGAAAAATCTAAATAATATCTATATAGAAATAAAATGGATGGGTTTTTAAAGTTAAATATTACAAAATTATTCCCTATATGAAAATTCATTCATAATAGTCTCAATAGGTAATTGACACTGGAAAATAACCAATATAATTTCTGTAACAATTGAATAAGAAATCCCATTAAAAGATAAAAAATGGTTTGATTTTTAAATCCATTGAATTTAACTTTATGAAAATAAATAACATCCTTGGGAATTATATACCCCCAAGTGATTAATACAAGGATTATCTCTTTAATGAGAAATTGAGATGAGAAAACCAATACTTTTAATCAAAACATCCATGAATGTGATTTAACTGATTTTTAAAATTAATAATAATAATTTTTTTATATTCTTATTGATATTTATTACCTTTTATATTCTTAAATTATAATAACTTGCTACTCATATATTATTTAGATATGTTTGTCTCCATAATTAGATGATTGTAATTTTTATATATCACAGATGTTTCACATTGGTGAAAGAAAACATGAATCACTGATACTGGGATTATTATTAACATATAATAAAATTTATTAAAATCAATTTTCCAACTATTTTTTCATCCACCGGTTCACTTAAAAGAAAAAACGGCATGGTTTGTGAGAATGAGATGTATGATGAACTTTATCGAGGAAATTTTACAATATATCTTATTAATTTATTATGATTGTAATTATTTTTTCATAATATACATCAAAATTAATTATGTAAATTAATTATTAATTAAGTTTTTTTAATCAATTGTGTTTTATAAAAATCCATTCAATTTAGTTATGAGATATGGATCATGATGCTTCATATAGTTTGTAGTCAACACATTTGAAAATATGATTATCTCATTTTCTGAACAATGGAAATAAGGTAGAAATTGATTTATAATTCATAATATTAATAATGATAGAAATATCATATTTATCTATTAAAAATAGTTGAACCATACATACGTGTTGGTTTTTAAAAATTGAATCTTCCACTCATATAAGTGCTAGTCCTCTTGTAAACATAGAATAAATTTTCATTCTACTATTGATAATAGAAGAAGGAATCTAATAGTTTTACCATCAATATTAGAACATTAAATATACTAATGTTATTAATTTTCATTATGTTTATAATGTTCTTATAGTTTTATAGAAAAATTTTTGTGAAAGATATATAAAATGAAGATAAATTTTGGGTAATACACATGTTGAGAGATTAAATCATCTCCGAAAAGATCATTTGTAAAGGGTAATAATGGATTTTTATTTGAACATGTTTTATTCCAAATATTTTATAGGAATTAACGGTAGAAAAATTGGTGTATTTTCAAGTGAATTTTGAATGATTGGTGTTCTTGGAAGTTGGTTTATGTTATCTTATTTTATAGTTGAAAATAAATACTCTTTCTTGAACTTGAATGGTATGTGAGATGTATGAATGAAATAGAATCAGTGTTAATTGAGTTAGATGGAAAATGGTTAGTGAAAACCCGAGTATAACATTACATCTTACAGTTATTTTTCAAAAATTATTTGTTCCATCTAATCATATGAAAAATTAATCTACTTTAACAACTCATTTTTGTGATTTTTGACAATGCTTAAAGATAACCATAGTTATTTTTTTATAAAAATATAAGATGATGACTATTAAAAATTATAGACATTCAGATTAAAATTTTTAACACTATTTAATCCAATTAAATTTTTAAATAGGATAAAATTCTATTTTTATGATTAAATATAATAAAATTAAAAAACCTCTTTATAGAAAAATGGGTTTTTATAAATTAAGTGATTTTAATTGTATTTTATATAAATAAAAAATTAAATAATTGTTAATATATATGACTAAAAATCGCATTATACTTATTTGTTAAAATATATCAACATTTTCAATTTCCATAATATTAAATAATGTTTATAAAATCTATTCTATGAAAATAACCCTGTAAAAATTATTTTGGTAATTAACTTTATCACCTATAACATATTTTTATTGGAAACAAATATTATTACCCATATTACTTAATTTGAAGATGATGATTCCAAATGAGAATAAATATATTTTTAAATTCAATTTCTATATTGCAAAAAATAGTATTTTTAATATAATTTATAATAAAAAAATATACCCTATAGGAATAACCCCTGAATGCCCCTTTTCCCCCATAGAGTCACAAGTTAGTTAGATTTTTTTTGAGGTGGTGGAGGAAACAATACATATCATTGACTAGGACAATGAATAAATGAATTCCTCTATAATTTTAGTTTTTAATACCATTATATAAAAGCCTTTTTTGGGTGATATAACCCAACACACATACCTCTTACAACTACTATTAATTACAATAATTATGCACACAAAAATATGTACAAAGTACTATGAATAATAGAACCATATGAAAAATTTCAAGTGGGGAAGTCGATATAAAAGATGTATCTCAAGGAAGTAATGGATAAAATTTATATATAAATAACTAAGAGTGTTCTTATGAATTATTTAAAATTTTTTTCACAAATTAAAACAAAAAAATCCTCATCCCCTAACCTTTTAAATAAAATTTTCAAACTCATTGTATATTGAGTTATCTTATAGTCAGCACATAAAAAAATGAACAATTATTTAATTTTTATTTTCTTAAATTAGTATACACATTATTCTTAAATGAACTCTTTAAATATTTTTTAGTTAAAATTTTCACAAAATTATACAATTATTTATAATTTAACTCCCATTAAAAATAATTTCTAACATGAGTTAATTTTAAATGTAAAAGATAGAGAAACAATAAAGACCGATGGAATTTAAGGCAAGTTCAGTCAAAAGTAATGTGTGGTCCTTCAAGGATAATAAAATATTTTTATCCATGAAAGGTCAGATTCAATATATAGTCGATAATTATATCCATTTAGATGAACTAAACATGTGGTGGATTCATAACATGTCATAAATTTTTATCACATTCAATCAATATGTTTGGTTAGATGAAACTCATCCCATGGTCACTTCATTACTTGAATTTTTTTATTCTATAACATGGCTGATATAAATTAGTTAAATCAATTTATATGTTCATTAAATTAAATTATTATGGTCGATCTATTTGTTTATGTGGTTGATTAAGTATTTTTTAGTAATTTTGATCTATTTCTAGTAGTTTCTTGATGTGGACAATATGGTTCATATGTGGTCAATATATTTTTTACCTCATGGTTGATTAGTACACATGACTCATGGACTCATGATAGGAAACATTAATCTTATAATTGGGATTATTGTTAAAATATACTAACATTATACTTTTATAATATGATATATCAACCACAATTATGATGTATTTTTATTTGACACTAGTTTTTAAACAAAATAAAAAAGAAGAAAAAAAAACATAAAATTATAATAAGAATATAAATAATATAATTACCATTTTAAATTTAAGATAGTTTTATTTAATCATGTTATAGGGAGTAATGGATTTAACATGTGTTTCTAGAAAATATAATTCTATAGTAATGTGGTATTGTAATTATGAAAACATAAAAAAGGTTTTTAGGATTTACTTCATTAAGAAAATGTCAAGATTTATGCCTTCTAATATATATTTGGTAATTACTTTTCAATAAATACTATCTTAGCCTTGTTTTTAAAAAACTGGTTCCACCTTTCAGTGACATGATTTTTTTAAGGGGCCATCATTACCAAGACTTGGGGCCTCATATAATTCTTATTGATATAAACTTATTCTTTATTAATTATAACATTTGTTCCATTATCAATATATAATTTCTAAATTTTAGTGAAATAATCGCATCCATTAATATCTAATAATTTATAATATTCATGAACACATAAATTGTTTTTAGATCAATGTATACTAAGTAATCTATATATATATTTCATTGAATTAAACATTATACCATTTTATTTGTTTATAATGGGGTGTATTTTACAATACAAGTCATCATAAAATAACTCAATAAACTTAATAGAATTCATTGTAAATTTCCTATATGTCTATTGAATAATAAATCCTATTTTAAAATTATTACATATGTGGGTATGATCATGTGGTAGTTACATAATACCACAATCTTCTTAATTCTTCTATAAACCTACTATGGAATTTTGGTATAAGTATCTAGGAATTTTTTTCATAGGCAATTCTCATATTATATCATTAAAAATATTCCTTATTATCCTATAAATATGTATTGATTCACATGTGTTTACTTCACATACATAAAAATTTTATAATCTATTACATTGAAATAAAATTTCTTCTTAGTGAAATTGATCTCACTACCCAAGGAAAATGATGCAAATACACTTAGAGAATTGGTATTAAGTCCTGTGATTAAAATAGTATCAGTTTTTATTAATTATTTGACTCTAAATTTTGAAATATAATGTTTAATAATTTTCAATAAATCATAATTATCAAATAAAATGACAGCTTATTTTCTATAGATAAAACTTGACGCAAGATCATTGTTCCATTCATATAGAAAGTAAATTCACTATTAACTTCAACACACTATCAGAATCTAATTCATTCAAGTCAATCTCTATGAAATTTTCCTTATATGAACTTACAATCATTATCAATTACTATTAGTTCACTTTTTTTGTTTGTGAAAGTTTTCTTATCCCATCCATATAGGATTAATCAACATCATCTTGTAATGATTCAATTCATTTTTCATTTTCAACTTACTTGATGAGTTCAATATACTGTTAGTTAACACATAGTGTATCCTTTTACATTTTTAGTCATACATTCATTGATCAATGCCCATAATCATCACATAACAAACAATAGCTATAAAATATTTATGTTTTTAAAATTTTCAACTCATTTTTCATGTTTCTCTATTCCATAAAGTTACTCTTTTTTATAAAACACGTTTATTGATTACATACAATCATTAAATTTAAATAATAATGATCTATTAATGAATTTTTATAAAATATAATTTAAATGTACAACATCATATTGGTTATATTTTGATTCCATAAAGTTGATCTTCCTTCTAGGTGTTGGTGCTACGGGCTTTGTATCAATCATCACCTCTTTTTTTATTTGATAAATCCTTACAATATTATCTTCTTTATTTTTATAATTCGTTATCTTGTAGACATCCTCTAAATTCTCTGTTGTATAACCATGTTTCTCCTATTACTTATCATTAAGCCAAACATTATAGTTTCCAAACATCATATTTATAGTCATGGTCTTTTCTTGATCTTCAATTATTCTTCATAAGGCAAACACATGAACATTAATATATTCAATCCATTTGAATATATCAATTAAATTATTTGTTAGGCTATTGATAAATCATGTATGGTATTCAAATTTTGAGTATGTATCCAAACTTAATAGAAATTTATTTTAAATATATATATATTTCATTATATTCCCACCCTTAACATAGAAATAATTGTTTCTTATTACTATATATATTATCTAAAATCATGAAAAACAACACATAATTTCATTATTTTTTCTCTCATTAAATAAACTTCATCAAGCGATACATTTATCTCTACATTGAGTTCTACTCCAACATCGACCTTAATGATTTCATTATTTTTATCCTCTAATTTTGTCTTTCTTATTATATCAACAAGTATTTTTATATTGATTTCCTTAAATACCGTAATTTTTAAACCTATAAATCCTTATATAGAACAACCTTTTGAAAAAACCATTTTTATTCAAAATTATTATTTAATGTGGAAACATCATGATAATACCAATTATTCAGAATTAATTTTCTTGACTGATTCATTTTCATTTTTGTATTAGTACTTTTTACAAAACATAGAAGTGAGGTTTAAAAAAAATCAATGTTAACATGTTTTTATAGGAATTCATTTTGATTTTAATTTTTTAATTTTTTGGTTATAGTAATGTAATAATTTAATGTCTTCAATTAACCTATCATTCATATCATCTTCCAATGTTTTTCTATTTCATCTAATTATTAACATTGAGGTAAATTATTTTCTAGAGTATCATTATCATTTTTCCTCATCTCATATTGAATGTGAGTTCTAGGAAGAATATATTTTGAAATATAAATGAGATTATTATGTGTTATCACTAATACATTCACAATCTATTGATATATTAATCTTATTATGACCTTTTACATGATTTTGATATCATCAAGGGTTTCCATGAGTCCACAAATCTTCTCTGAAATTATCCATTTTCAATAAAATAATTTATAAACACATTTATTCTAGTCAATCATCATGTCCTAAAAATATTTTAAATAACTTTTAATATTTCATAATATATCATGGAATCTCTTTCATTGAGGATTATATTTTTTTTTCCACCTATATTGCGAGGGTTTACATGACATTACCCATAGAAATATTAACCTATACTTTCATATCTGACCCCAAAACATAATATATAGTTATTAGTTATGTTACTAAAAAAAGAAAACCAATATTAACCATCAATAGTTACAGGTCAATAACAATTTTTGGATAAATTATGTACCTATGAACTATTTGGATCACTATTTTAGAGAATTTGGAAAATCAAATTTCCTATGAAAAACCATTTCATTTCATCAAATGAAACATTTACAAACAAACCCATGAATATATTATATTATAAAAATTCTTTAACATCTTCCAGAAAATTATCCTCAAATTATACCATTTAAGAAAATTGATTCATAATACACCTCTTTTTTAATAGGTTAATAGATACATAATAATGGTTGATCTCAAATACATAGTAAGTTGTATAATGCAACTAAAGCAACCAAAGAATAAATAAGGTGCAAATAACATGGTTGGAATAATAGATAATTAAATAATCTGATATAATTAATTCAATGAGTACTATATTTATCCATTCATAATATAATAATGTATATAATGACATGGGAATCAATAAATAATATTAATGGGAAATAATTTAGTATGCTATAAATCTTAATCATACTGTGAATTCTTCATTCCATCTTGTTATATATAAATTAGAAAGGAATGATCCAAATAAAAGAAATTATTTTTTCATGAGACCTACCAATACATTGAGGGGATATATAATTTCAGGCTCACCCCTCATGAAATTATCAAAAATGTAATATCAATATCATGACCAACGAAATATTAAATATATGGTGAGGTGTAAACCAAATAGCCAAACTAGTTTCTCTCATGAGTCCTATTGATTCCTTGATAGGTTATATAATACCCATCCACAATCATTATAAAAAAATTCAATGAATTATTCATATAACATAAATTAATACAATTTTCAACAAAAAATTCATAGTAGTCAATTAATTACAATAATGATATTACAGGTATATAGAGTGTAAATATTTCTTCAGTCGATAAATTTAACATTATCCTCAGGTCATTTGGAATCATTTTTAATATCAAAGGCCCATACCATCCAAATCCTAATGTAATTTTTTATTAATCCATTTTAAGGACAAATGGGAAACCATAGTTTACAAACAAGACACCACTACGTGCTGAAAGTGCTCACAAAATGAAGAAACACAAGACGAAGATTACTTGAATCAGCTGCTCTATATAGTTCCCATTGCAACGGACTAACCTGGACATCAGGATCCTCTCTAATAAGATCTTCGAAGTGAGAAATCATATTGTCTATTGTCTGAATAAATTCTTCCATTTTGATTTTTCTCTGATTGAAGCCCCGGGGCAGAATTCAATCTTGTTTATCTATCCACACTTCTTGATCCTCGTTGGAATCAACTTGAAACCTTCTTGCATAAATTGTTTTAATCTACTCTTCCGATTCATTGGGCTGGACAACTTTTTCTAGCATTTCTTCCTTGGAGTGGAGGATAAGTTTCAATCACTCTCCATCCTCTTCTTCCATATCTCTTGTATTTCTACTTGATTCTTCACTTTCCCCAATATTTAGGGATTTTCTTTCCTTATTTCTACCCTTCTTGGTCAACCTTGTCTCCATCAGTTTTGGAAAGTGGGAGTAATCCTTGAGTCCCTTTGTTTTTTTCCCTTAGACCCCAATACATTTCCCTAAGTCTCTCATTTCTTTATTCCCCTTCTTCCTTCTAGGGCTATAAGGACCTTTCCCTTGAGATCAGTCCATGATATCCACTGAGAGTTGACTATAGTTGTCATCACCAGAAGTTTCCTACTCTTGAGTCAATGGCGGTTCTTGAACAACCAGACCTTTAAAACGGTTCCCCAACATAATTGTTGAGCCTTCATTGAGGGGTATCTGCTTACACAAATATTCTTCCTTTCTTACTTTATTCTCTAAACCATTATTCTTCCTCCCATTCCCAACCTTCGTAAGGATTGCGGAGTTGGAACCAAGAGTGTCTGGGTGTAAGGGCCTCAAGACACTCGCTTCCTTCGGCCTCCCTTGTCCACAAAGATAATATGTTGTAGCTAGTAGATCCATAGGGGCCATATCCAAGGGACCCTTATTTTATGTTCCACTAACCTACAAAGTCTCCTTTCCTCCCACCTGCAAAGATGTTATACCGAAATCATGTTTTAGATGGGCAATTACGTCAACTACCCGTGGCTCTGCCACCTTAGACAAGGACTGATCCTCCTGGGAGCTAGACTCTACACCTGAAATTTGTTGCTTAATAGGTTCCATAACCTTTGGAACAGGCCCATGCACCTCCCCATACTCTCCCAATCCAGCATTATCTTGAACCTATTGGTACACAACGGAATCAACCTGCATATTCGGTAACTTTAACTCCAAAGAACCATGATCATGTCTTACCATGTGAACCTTATGGACTGATATGGAGTGTTATATGACACCCTTATCAACATCAGAAGAGCCCATCATAACCTTTGAGGGTAGAGAGGCCACAGTCGCATAAGAACTAAACATATCACTACTTACATGCTCCACATTATGAACCGGATTTGACGGAGAGGTACACCTGCAAAATTTTTGGAGGTGACCTAGTTGATAGCAAGAAGAACAAAAATCTATCCAATATTCCAACCACACCTCCTATTTTAGCCGATATTCATGTTCTATCTCAATCCATACAAAGTCATTCAGATGTTTAGAGACATCAATTTCTACACATATGCGAGGAGAAATCGACTGGAAAAGGGTACAAGATCTTTGATCAAAGCATAAAAATCTACATACCATGTTGCCAAGAATCGAAAGAATTTTAGGGTTCTAAAATGGAAATGGAAGGATCAAGAAACTGACCCAGATTGGCACTGTCATAGGATCCCATCACAGATGGAATTCAAAAGACCAGTGGAATAGGATGAACCAAACACCGTTGAAGGATATTTGGCTACTAGACCAGGAAGAAATAAGGTCATCCTCCATCTTGAAGCAGATGAGAATATGTTGAGGATCTTGGAGCCCTACTACAACATAGTGATGCAGATCCCATGTGTCAATAATGAATCTATCGAAGGCATCAACAGATGGTCGATTCCGACCAAAGCGAGCCACCAGAGATAGCCGATGGAGGTCTGAAGCCCCTGTGAATTCTCGTAACAAAATCGAGAGCTTGGGACCACCCATATCAAAAAAGGAACCTTGGGGTTGAGCGCGATGGAAGGGAATGAGGGGAGATCAGACGAGATTGTAAGAGGCGAGAAGGGAGGAGGGTGATCCGTGACTACGCGACCCCTCCCCCTCGTGGGATGGGGAGGGACTGGATTGGTGGCCATGGTTGTTAGGCCATGGAAAACCTAAGCGAGAGGAGGGTCCATTCTTCACTCCCAAAGTTCAAAGGTCCATAAATGTGATCATGATTCGTCCAAATAAATAAGGATTCTAGTATAATTAGAGGATATACCTATAGAATCATAAGAACAAAAAAACTATGTAAGCATTGAGTAAAAACACAATTATAAGAGCAATAGAAAATTATTATAAAGACATATATATTCATGTGTCATACAGATAAAGGGTAAATTTATTTTTTTATAGGATCATTATGGGGGTAGTTGTAATTAATCACAGGATATGATAAAAAAAATCTTGACCAATCCTTTATCCTAGAAAAGTATTTTTTTTACTATAGGTTTTAATTTGACTAAATTCTGATCTACTCATATTTTTACATAATATTTAATATATATATAATTCATATTAATTTTTCCATATTTTTTAAAGGTGATATCTCCAAAATAGAGTCATTTATTGAAATTATTGCTTCACGATTTAGTCTATAATTTTTATTTCTATATAGAAGTGTTGTGATAATGATTGATTTTACTATACTTGATTCGAGGATTTTATTTTATTTTACTTTTTCTGTTTCCATTTTTATTTTTCTTTTTTATCCTTTTTATCCAACATAATAATGATTCAACCATATATGATATATGGGAGGAGAAATTATAAACTATTTTATGCCCAAATAAAAGGGATATAAATTGAATGATATGGATGGAGAGTAAAAAATAAAGGATTCTCACTCGAGTAGGAGTAAGGTGTGGTTGTTATGAGGCATGGATATAGGGTTGAAGCTTTAGTGATTTCATCAATCTACCCTATATTTATTTTTTTACCAATATCATTTTGAATTAGTTTATTTTTTATTAAACTAATATATAATATATTTATATGTCCTTAAAGGAAGATGTGTGGTGTTTCTGGTGGGGGTGTTAGAAATGAATTTTCATTATGAAAAACCATTTACATGGTTTTCAATGTCTAGGAAAATCATTGAGTTTTCTTCATTATTTTTTAATGGTATCTAAAGTTGACTATAAGATATGTGTTTTTGGACATTTCATATCTGGTGACTCATTGTGTGTTCAAGTGCAAAGCCAGACATCCCATGCATGGTGACATCACTATGTAATGTAAACAACTAGACCATGTATAAGGTACAATGATAAAGGATATGTTGAGTACTTAGCCTAACCTATTGGGTGGTACATGGATTAGTTCCCCATGTTTGTTACATTCAACATTCATGGGATAAATACTATTTATATTGAAAGAACATACCATGATTTTTAGGGGTAAATGACTTCATAGGCGTATCAGGGGTACATTCCATGTACCTATGGTAGACACAATGTACTTACACTTTGTAGTGTGTTTCACATTTTTTAAAATTGAGAGTAGTAATTATAATTTTATGTAGTTATTTATTTATTTTTCACTTAAATAACATGATGGTTGAAAATTTGTGGTGACCAAAGGCTATTGGTGAGATGGTCATTATTCAGAAAGGTATGGTGGGTGGTTCCTATTGAGTTTTTTAATCGAGTGTTATATAGAGGGATTCTTTGTGTGAGTCCTAAATGAGAATTACGATATTGATGGATGGATTTTATTTGGATTTACAAGGTGTTAATTTTCAATTAGTCTGAGTAGTTCATTGAAGACATTATTATGTGTGTATTCTGATGAGTCTCTAATTTTATTTTGATGTTTGTTGAATTCATGGACTTATTTATTGATGTTTGAGTATATGAGTTTTTAGAAATGATGTTTCAGTTGAAGTCTAGTTATACACATCAGCATTGGTTGATTCAATGGGGTGTCAACAACAACTAAGAGCTACTAAATAGAGGTTAAGATGGTTCTGGGGGACCATTGAGTATTCCCATTCATGAATGGAAATTGAGGAATTCTGAGATATAATGGAGGGGGATGGTATGGCGTCATATTTATCTATGTTTCATGGTAATATTGTGAGTTCCCCATGTTATGTTGAAACATTTGGGGGTTATAGTTTTGATTCAACATTGGAAGATTTAGGAATCACCTTGGAGTGTAGAGGTTGGGTATATGAGTCTAATTTGACTATTAAATTGATAATAGGTTTGGGTTCTTTCCCAAAACCATTTTTTGTTAGATGGTTTGTGACGTGTATGTTTGAGTATATTATCGATGAGATATTAAAGGTGATATTATATATATATATATATATATATTGTTTATGGTTTCATACATTTCCCTAACATTCATGGATTATCTTCTCTATTAGCAGATGTTAGGGGGGGGGGGTCTAAGGATACTAATAAACAATCAAGATGAGTGAAGCCCTCTATTTAGGATAAAACTATTTTTTAGAAGATTGTTACTTTTGGATGTAGAGGATCCTCGGTGGTGATATGTGGACAACATATTTTGTAGAAATTATTAATGATTGATTAAGTCTTTATAGTTCTATTGGACTACAAGAACGTGCATAAGTTCCTTCCTTATAGACCTAGAGATCCTATAACTTTTTAAAATCATGTTATTATATTACAATAATATGGAAGTGGTGTGTGTTAATTCATTATATTCATATGGAGATATCCTATGGACTATTATATATGTAACCTAGTTTGTTAGATTATATGTAGATACCTTGTTATCTAGAAAATTCACTTGGTGTTATGTGCCTTGGTGAGCCACTTATTGAGTTCCATTACATGTTATTCAGAGTAGGTTTGATCGATTGTGAATGGCTTTCAAACCTAATGACCGATTGAGGTATATATATATTTTTTTATATTTTAATAAAAAATTCTATAGTTGAATAGACTCATCATTTCATATTTTTGTTCACATTTTATGCAAGAAGATATAACATATCTCCATTTGGGGTGTCCAACATGAAATTATTTCCCCCCACCCTTTATATGTGAATTTTTTTTCTTGTTATGATATTGTGTATTTTTTATTTGATTTTTTTTCCCAATGGATAAGAGGAAGACCATTGTTTTTTTGTAGAGTGGGGCCACCTAGACGGAGTCTTAGGATGAGGCTGGATAAACTCATTTTATGTAGGAGGGTGAGTTAAGGTATATATTAGGGATGGAAAGAGGGGATTTTCATATAATTTCCTTATAAATATTCCCTATATATGGTTTTGCCTTGGTATGGTTAGCTATTTTGAATTAGCATGATAATGATTCTATATTCCACATTATATTTATTATGAAATTATTTGTTTTTCAAAAATACCTCTATATTCATGGATTTTTATGTGTTTGGTTCTTTTAAATTATTATTAAAAACTAAAAAGATGGTATAATATCTCAATGGTATCACTTTAGACCCTAAGAATGAGTCAATATCTTCTAGGATATAATGAAACATGATTGCAACACTGTTAAAAGCCCTATTGGGTGATGTTTTGGGTTAGGGTGAGTTAGTTAATGAAAAAATTGTATCAAATAATCATTTTGATTAAAATATTATTTATTGAGACGGTATATAGGTTATTTATTAATGTTTCAAATCATATAATGGTCCTCATATTGGTTTATCATTAATATTTTTTCTAACATAATTCCAAGCATTCTACAAATATTGGATTTTTATTCATAGTTTCTTATTTTATGATTGTATCATTTGACCTAGGGTGGCCCACTTTGGATTTCATTATTTTAGATTAATTGTGTTTTTTGGGCCAAATAAAATTTATTATAGGTCAGTACCCATGAATTCTATAATGTATGTAGGAATTACATGACATGTTATTGTGTGTGATTTTACTGATGATGATGGTTCAATGGCTTTAGGAGTCACAAACAACCAATTCGATGTTGTCATATATAAATTCATGGTGTTATTATAAAAGATCAATGACATTTTTCATCTAATTATATCCCAAGTGGATCATATGGTAATATGTTATATAGTTATAGGAATAGATTCCATTCTTTTATTTACATATAAGGAACATAATGGGTTGATGTTGGCTATGTGTATCTTATCGATGGCTCGATGAGGGATTGAATTCCTGATTAGTGCATCGATTAGGCTCAATATTCCCTATTTTGTGGATCCCTAAATAGGATTGTTTTATCCTTTTATCCTTACTACTAAATAACTATGAGTCATTTTGGTATCGGGGATCAAATGAGAGAGTATTTTAATTTGGATTCATATCCATGATGATTTTGGTTGTGCTTCTAGTGGTATCGTGTGACCGTGGTTTGATGCTCATATTTCTGGATCTGAATTATGAGAAAAACATGGCTAGTGGTTTATGTTAATTATACTTTGACCAATAGGGAATGAATCCTATAATCATGATTTTTGATTTGGTTGTATACAAGTATGTGACCTATTTTTGGGAGAGACCAAGCAGGATAGTGCATGAGATCCTATGAGAGTTTCTTGGATAATTTTTATTGCACGATGAGGATAGTGATTATTAGAAGATATTTTTAGGATAAATTCATAATTCATGAGGGAATGTACATTCGGGCCATGATTTATATAAATTAGTTCATTGAATAGTCAGGTGGACTATTTGTTGGTACTTTGAAAATTGGTTAGGCCTTGGAGAAAAATTAGTCATGTAACCATTGAGGACCTATCAAGATATATTCTCTAGGAAAATTTTAAGGGAAATTGTTTTTGTGGTTTTTGAATTAAAGGATATTGTAGGGTGTCATTATCATTATAAGGTAATATTGAGTGTTGATTATTTAATTCATATTAATATGATAATGGGTAAGTGTTGTTTTTTTCTTCAGATGCTTAGGGGAGAGCGAGTGGGCCATTTCTAGACATTATATTTGGTAGTGGAAAAATCTTTATCTATAGATATTAACATTTTAGATGTGGAAAAATAATAAGGATTCTACTGCAGTGAATATTTTTTTATGAGTTATACATTAATAATACACTTTTTAGAGGGGTCATGGGTGTGATGAGGTTGGTCAAGGGATGGTAAAGGTATCATTGTATATCGATGTGTTCATAAAATTTGGGTGTATATGGTTTTGAGGGAAGTATCAAATTTGGGACTGAGATTTAGAATTGTGATGGAGTTATCATTTTATGGCCAAATTATGATGAATAATATATGATCTAATGGTGGGAAATATAAGAAATGTACTAGTTAAAAGGGTGAAAGAATACTATCTTCATGGACACCATATATTATCATGGGTGATAAGAATTATTGTGTATAGATTGTAAGACCCCATATCATTACAACATGTGATGATTATGCACAATTTTAATTTTTATTACTAAATATTTACCGGTAAAAAATTTAATTTCTCCTCATAAATGATTTCAATGTTAATTCTTGAACTATAAGTTGGAATTAGAAAATAGTATTTACCATTGAGGTAGAATTTTGGGGAATTTAGTGTCATTTAAATTCTTATAGAATATTTAATATTTTATTAATAAATATTAAATAATCATACATGTGTAAATGGTTATATATACTAAAGAGAGTATCATATTTTAATTCACGCATAGTGGTTGAATCTAGAATGGGGTGGGGGGGGGGGGTACCTAATTGGTGTTTAAACCCACATTCGGTTCTGAGTATCAGGTTGAACATTTTATTTAATTTTACTTTTCATTTTTTATAAAATCCCCCCATTATTTTCTCCTACAATCACATGTCGTGGGAGGGATTATAAAACAATATATTACATTATTAAGAGAGAGGGGTGATGGGAGATAGAGGTAGTTCACTAGAAAAGTCCATTTTTACTTAGTTTGTGGTGTGGTGAAAATGTGGCATGGATCCAAATGTGATGTTTTAAAAATTTCAACCATAGAAATGATGTGTAATTTTCTTTCAATAATATCATAATATATTTGTTTTTATTGATTAAATTGTTTTATGAGTTTTTTAAAGACCCTTATGGGATCTTGTGGAGTATTTTGGTGAAAATAATTTGTTTTAAGAAAGTTATAATGGATTTTTGTTTAAAAAACCTTTCTACCCACAATTTTTTTTCCAGAAAAACAAGTCATGTTTTACATTTTACAACATAAGGAATGAAGATGGTAACTATATGATATATATTTCTAGGAAATTCCATGTTGGGAAACTCAGGGTGTGTCATAGTACTTATCCATACACCCCATGTATGAGTACATGGTTATGTCAGGTATACAACTAGACCATGTGTAAAGCACCCAAATAGAGGCAATGTGTATTACTTCACATGATATTATGTAACGTACATGGCCAATTAAACTATATGGGATAAATTCTATTGAAATGGGATTTACACAACTGGTTGACTATAAACACATGACATGTAAGCATTTAGGGGGATACACACTGTGTATTTTCAATTTGGGGGGTGTTTCATTTTTTTTTCTAAATCTATAGTGTGAGTTAGACTTATGAGCATTGATTTCAATGTATTTTCATTTTTAGGATGTAATGTTAGAGAACTTGTGTGGATGAGAATTATTTAGATAGATAGACAAGGTTGGGAGAGGATTTGTTAGGGATTTCCAATGAGAATTTTGAATGAGGGTTCTCTAGAGGTAGGCATGTTATGAGACCTAGGCGAGGGTTATGATTTTGATATATGATATGAAATTAAAATTAAAAATGATTTTTTTAATGAATCATAAATGTTAAAATAATTTAGTTATTTATATAAGTTAAGGAATTTATATTGATGAAATTTGGATGTTGAAATCGATTTATTGAGATTTAAGAAGACGAGTTTATAGATCAGTTGCACAAGGTTTAGTTTGTTCTGATCCTTTTGGTGTCATTGAAACTTTGTGGTGATAGGTATAGATTTGTGTCATTTTATTGAGGTTATAATAGATAAGAAGTAAAATTTAGAATTCAGTTGTGAGTAATGTTATGTTGGAGGTTTTTGTTTGGAAAAATGAAATTGATGGTTTGATTTTTAATCAATATCACTAGCTCCTAATATTACAACAATGTTTGAATGGTAATGATGGATTCTAGTGGAATGATGAAATTGAATATATGAAGTTAATATAGATTACATGAAAATTAATTGAATATATATTCATAAAATATATCAAATTTATATAAAAAAATTATAATAAGGATTTAATCTTATTGAAAAGTTGAGATTTTATAGAGTGTGAGATTGAATGTATGAAAATGTTCTTAATATACTGAGAGAAATTTTTTAGATTTAGAGGGAAGAATACAAAATAATTATTATAGTGCATAATTCTTATTAATTGATGGAGTTGTAAATTCAGATTCATGTAAATAGTTTATTCATATAGCATTAAATCAATGTTATGATAATATTAGAGTCTCGTTAAAATCTAGAAAAAGTCCTTATGTTTGAAATATGTTTAATTAGATGAAACTTCTATAAAATGTAGAAGTTACTTTACTAAAGTAGTGTATGGGATTGAAAACAAGCCAGTTTTCCTTTGGTAATGAGTGACTAAACCCTATCCTTATAAATCAGTTATTCCTATACTAGAGTGACCATTGATGAATCATTATATCAAAAAAAACTAGGGATTCTTAGTTGATTCTTTTACAATCAAATCACTGTAATATTATTCTCCATGGATAATTCCATTAGTGGTGAACCTTGTAAAAAAAAATTCATCTACGCTTCCTTTTCAATGAATGGGTTTTGGTAGAATGTGTAATTCCTTTACATAGGTTTAATATGTTCATAAAAATATGGTGAAAATTTAATTTCAATGAAAAAATTTACATTCAAATTCACCCATCAAAACTAAATGTGTTCAATGGGATAAAATATGGTATTATTGGGGTCAGGTTATAGGAATTAAAAAAACACAAAGATTATTTTGTTTAGAGTGTTCAGTGAAAATAGTGCAGTTCCACCTTCTGATGGAAAACCCTTCTTATATTGAAGAATGTGACGAGATACCTTATTGGATCTGTTGATATGGATGTTATCCTTATCATATTTCAGGGGGATCATGTTAGGAATGTTTCTAGAGTATCTATGACTAAGAAAATGTTATAAAATGATCAATATAGATTTCAAATATAAGAATAATATTACTTATACACTAAAATAACAAATCTATTTATTATTTATGAGTTCAATTACAAAAAATGGCATACTAGAGAAAATATAAAATATATATGAAGGTGATAACACTGTGATGGAATAAAGGCTCAACATATTTGATTATAATATTTCATAAATTAATTATTAACGATAAAAATATAGATACATTATTTAATTAAATTACTAATGTTATTGAATGGATTTATGATATTGTGAAATAAATTATGGATATTGAAATTTTAATGAAAATATTTATAAGGATCACACCTCTATACAATTTTAATTTTTATACTCTTGAAGAATTTGATCTACCTATTATTTCTCTTGATAATATTTTATGTAGACTCGTGGAATATATTAGGCTATTCAAACCAGAATAGAAACCAATTCATCAAAAACTGAGGAAAAGTAATTAAAATACATAGAATAAAATTATATTGAAAAAGGTTGAAATGATTTATAGAATATAGATGATGAGTTTTTAGTCTTGTTTCCATAAACATTACAGGAGTAATAGTGAGATTAGAAGGAAATATTCCATTTTATTATTTTTTCAATGTAATGTATGGAATATTACTTCACAATTATGAAGTATTTTTTTTATGAATAATGTGAAGTAAAAATCATGTAAAAGACACTATATTATTCCCCCAAAAATGAATATTTCAAATCAGGGTGGAAATTATAATGTAAGATAATTATTTTCAAAGAGGAATATAGTGATTGAAACTTTTAAGATCATGTAGAAACATAGTATAAGTATGATGTTGAATATTCTATGATAACTATAATTGAAAATTTAGAACCAAATAGAGATAAATAAAATGACAAATATGGTCTTCTTTATCTCATGGAGGAACTTGAGGGAGGGCTTGATGTTATAGACAATAAATTTAAGAAAAAAATGTATTGGGTATTTCATAAAAAATTATTAAAATGATTGTATCATCCTTAAGAATGGTTTGATCAACTATATGGAGAGGTAGAGGAACATTATACAACTCATAAATGTAATAAATATATTGTGTAGCTAAAACTAAATAGATAATAATAGAAAAAATTCATTAATGCCATTACATTATAGTCCTGGAGAATACTGGGATAATCGAGTCACTCGAAGAATATATTATTACCATATGGAGTAATGTATAAAATAAATTCAAACCTATGTAATGTAAGTATAATTGATAATTTCAAGGTTATTAGATACATATATTTTTAAATTATTAATATGGTAACTCCAATGTAGTAAATAAATATTTGAACAAAACAATGATAAAATTTATTGGCTGAGGTGGAAATTACTCTAATATAGTAACATAAATGGTTGGAAATAGGATTTTCCAAAATAAAGGGAAGAATAAATTTATTAATTATTTAAAATATATAATGCTACATGATGTTATAAAAATGAGAATATAAAAATAAATAATACAGTTGAAATTAATTATTAATCATCATTAAATAATCACAATCCAATGACCAATATAAACAAAGGGGAAGTGTAAGGGAATAAAATTGAGAATATATTTAAACTTATGAAAATAAAATTATTTCAGTTCATGATCCATATCATATCCCACTCTGAATTTTATGGGAGCTATTTGAATAGGGATATACCTCACACTTAAAATAAGATAATGGGACTATAAAATTCATCATATGGAAGATATATTTTTAATAAAATATTTTATTATTATTATAATATTGAGAAAACATCCATATGTTAAAGGAAAGTGGAATATGAAAATATAAACTATATACTCCAAGAATAGATTTTATATGTCAATAAAAAAACACCAAGGAGAATTGTTATTGTCTTTGGTAAGAATAATATGAATATTAACTAACATCACAAAATGGAAAGATATTGGAGAGTAAATATTATTCCCTAACACAGCCCTTTATCTCATGGAATTAATAGATTAATATTAATAAATTAAACCTATGATATATAATAAAAATAGCCAAAAATAATAGTATAACCTTAAATCTCGTTAGATGATGGTCATACCACAATAAAGGAAGTGAAAATATATTGAAAAATGTTAAGCAAATAGATGAAAGAACAGTGTGATTAAGAAATGTAGGTACTTTAATGGTTAAAGGAGGTTCAATTACCTGTATATATGGTGATAAGCTAATGAAAAAAGATACTCACTATGTGGATAATCTATGTTTTAATCTTCAACATGTGATGCAACACTACGACTTACAATAGGTGGTGAAATTTAATAAAAAATGATACACTATAAAAGGTATGCTAAAAAATTTCTTCAGAAGGGCCAAATGACACATGGAAGTTTATACTATATTGATGGTAATAAGAATACATTTTTTTAAATTTAATAGGAAAGAAACTTGTTTTCCCAAAGGTTGGATTACATTAATCAATAGAGCATGTAATATGTATCAACACTAAAGTATATAGTGGCCTTCCCCAGTACTAAGCATTATTGGGAAAATACATTTCATGTTATCATGTGAGGAAAAATGGTTTAAATTTCTATCAACTAAAGAGAAAATGGGATTGAATCATCTTTTTCTAGTCACCAAAAATGTGTTCCATCCAAAAAATGTGTCTATAAAATATAGAAACAGGTTTATTATTACTTTTATTACTGATTTTAATAGACTTTATTATGATATATATTTACATATATAAAGAGAGAGAGAGAGTAAATCTAATTTATTGATTAAAGTAAGGTATTCCTATATATATTTGAGATTTAAATTGGCCGCATGATCATTATATTTGAGGCTTACAAATGGAACTGAACACGAATTAATTGAATTTTAAAATTACTTATAAAAAAATGGGATGTATCATGAGTTGTAATCATTGATAACCCTCAAAAAATGGAAATGTATAATGAAGAAATTTATTAGTGAATAATATGGATAGAACTATGCTGATTAAGAGTAATTTTACTCATCAATACTATAAAGTGAATATTTTAGTCAATGTGTACAATTAAAATAAGCCAAGTCTGATTACATGAGAGGAATAGAAACCCTTTTAAATGTGGAAAGTATGTAATCCATCAATAATTTATTTCATAAATTTTTGAAATAATTTTTTTATCTGAAATAATGATGGAAATCAAGGCATGTGTGGTGATATTAATGATTAAGTAATCTTCCATGGAAAATCACTGAAGAGTATAGACAAAAAATTATAAGACATAATATTAGGATAAATTATTTAAATAAAATTTAGGATAAAATGTTTAATAACTCTTAGAGGCCAAAATATTATATGTTCGAAGAAGAAAAAGAAGTTTGAAATGGTATAGGTTCAAATAAATTTTTTTTGGAAGGATTTTGTAACACGAAATATATTAATGAATAACATTTAATTTAATAGTTTATGTGAAAGAAAACACATATATTAGAAGATAATATAACTCCCCTTGAATTTAAAATATATTTCATTTAGAATAATTTTAATTTCTATGATATTTTCTAATACACACATAATATAGTTTTACTGAAAAATAATGAAATAATGATATTATTATTTAATATCATAGTTATTACCTAAAAGTTGGAATGTAAAGAAAGAATAGGAACAACTAAATTCTAAAATATATTTTTTTTACATTTTTATTAATTGTCTATTGAAAATTAATAAAGCATTTATCATTTTAAAAAATAAATATTTTCTAAGAAAAAAAATGTATTTTAAAAAAAAGCTGAATTGGTATAAAATTAAACAAATAATTTAAATATAACATCAAATAATATTATATATTTATCTAAATAAATAATATTAATTTTTAAAATTGGAATATATAAATTATCTTAGGGTTATTTTTTTTTTCTTTGAGAAGTTTCATTTTTTGATTAACAGTTAATAATACCGAATTTCAATTGAATAAGGAATTTTTATGTAAATATTTTATATGGTAAAAATATATTTTTTAAAGGTTTTAATTTAAAATAAGAAAAAATTTACATCAATTAATTCAATTTAGGTCATTGGATTCATTTTATACTGAATTTAGATATGAAAATATTTTCATCTTTTGAGTATTTTAACATTAAAAACGGATTTCTCATCACCTATATAGGTTTAATTTTGAATTAAAAATTTTCAATTTGAGAAATTTTGTTCTGAAAAATGGATCACATATTATAAATAATTATAATTTATAATATAAAATATTCGCAACTTAATTTTTTTTTAAAAATAATCATGAATACCGTAAAAAATTAATTATTGTGTTTAAGGTAATAATTGATTTGTCTATGGTTAAATTAAAAGGGATTGCATTTAAATTGGATATAAACTTATAAATAAACTATTTTATAGGGATATTTATACCATAAAAAAAATAAAGGGTTATATAATGTCCCATTTATGATCTTTTTCCATGTGAATAACATGGGATCAATTATTTCTTTTCAAAAATACCAAGTGTGTCATATTCCTCACTTATTAAAGGTCACACCTCTCCTCTCCACTTAAAACCATCATTACAAATTTATTATGATAATACCAGAAAAAATAAAATCCCAAATTTTATAACCTCATCATTTAATATTTATTTTCGGCTGAAAGACATCCTTTTAAGTTTTTAGTGAAAATAAAAGTAGGATACCTGAAGGATAGGTAATGTTTTTCAACTACAATCTTCATTTTATTTTTGTCTCCAAATAATGAAATTGTTTTAAAAAAGTGAAGATATAATAAACTAATTATATACCATATAAATATATTTTTTATGTTATTCATACAACCTACATCATCACATAAATACATAAAATTGGTTATGAAATAATTATTTGTGTGTGTGGAAGATTACCGCCTCGCGAACAATTGGCATTAGTTCTTCCATTACCACCTCTAGAGGGTGGTTATGAAGATTGATATAAATTATATTTGTGTTATTTATGACATAATTATACTTCCTGAGTTATTATATCATGTTTTTTTACCTTCCATTCTACAGGTGATATGATAATGTCTCTCTTGTGTACGGTGGACTACTGCATCACAATGGTATATTATTCATCTTTCACTAACACATCACATAGAAGGTAGTAATGGTATTATAAATTATTATATGTGAAATAAAATAAATAATTATTATATTTATAACATATTTATCATTCTATATAGATAATATATGTTGGTTAATTTATTTTCTTTTCACTCACGTAAAGATGATAACATCATCCGTGTACGTGTGGACTACACCCATCATGAAAAAATGTGACTCTATTTCAACCACCACACCACATAGATTATGTATATATGTTTATAATAATATATTAATTATATTATTATAATTTATACAAATATTATATATTACATAAATTATTTCTATAATGATCGTTGAATAAGGGAAATGTTACTCTTGTGTACATATGGCGTACCATCCCCATAATCTTAACGTAATTCATTTATCATAGAAATATATCATCATTGTATTTAAAATAAAAATTGATGCATAAATATAATAATTACTCTATAATTATAATAATTTTAATAATATAAATATATAATTTGTGGTATAATTTAAACATTCATGAATAAGAAAGAATGAGAAATCAAGGAAAATAACACACAAAAAAATGATTCAAATTAAATATTATTAATGAATGGATAAAAATATGTTATAAAATGATAATATCTGATAAAATAAATATTAATATTGTTTTTGAGTAATTTAATAATTTTTTTAAATCCACTATTTATGATCTTAATTCATTTTAACCCAAATGGAAGCGTAATGTAATGGATTTCATCTCAATTTCATTTCATTGAGGCATATTGTAATGTTATGCACCTAGTTTCTTTTATATGATGTATATAAATTCTCTTTCACTTGTAATATCATGAATAATTAATTATTCATGGAATTTTAAGTTAAAATTTAAATAATCTCATATAAGGGGGCTGGAATTAAAATTTTCCAACTGGTAAATAATTCCAGAACTCAATTACTTTTTATTGGATAAATTACATACTCTATGTCCTTAATATTATATGATTATGATTATAATTACATTTTATTAACTATTTTTGTATTTACCATTTTTTAATGTAGATTTATTGTTGATATACATAATCAATTCATTGGCGGATTCTCACTTCAATGTTATGATCATTGTAAGGGTTTACATTAAAATCTCTTTTTAATTTTAAATGTCCATTAATCAATTTGAATTAAAGAAAAATATATGATAATTTATTAATAACACATTTAATTTTCTTCTCCTATTGTTATTCTGGATATTTTCATGAAATGGAACCATTTTACTACTCTTTGGTTCTAAAACTATTTTTGATAATATTTTCAAGAAAATCAGAATACTTTTCTCTCTTTAGTCAAAATTATTTTTTATTTCAAAAAAATGATTTATAGAAATGGTTTCAAAAATTTCACAAATTTTTCCAAATTAACTTTTTGAGGAATTTTAAATCATTTTCACACTTTAAAAAATATTTTCACATAAATCATATAGCATCTTTAAGACAATATACATTTAAATTTTACTAAAACTGAAAAGAAACAATCTTTTAATTTTTTTTTATAAAATACTCTTTCATAAAAATTTTATATTGGAAAAGTAATATTCCTTTTAACTTTCATGAAATATACAAAATAACACTCTATTAAGACTACCTTATCATTGAAAATTCATTTTCAAGATGACAATAATATTACCAAATAAAAAGTTCTTAAAATTTATTTAGAAATAAAATGATTTTATGAAATATTTTTCAAACTGAAAAGGATATATTCCTCAATATTTTTTAATTATATATTTATGCTATTTTCAATGATCAATGAATATGTCACATTATTATAACTCCAATTGGTATAGATTGATAAAATCTTTATTCTTCCTTCGAATGGTTTATGCTCATTTTGGTTAAGGAAAATTTTTACAATTCACTTAATTAATTAATTTTTTACTCTATAACTTTCCATTGAATTTTTCACTTTCTTATCATAATTAGACATTCAATTTCCCCTAAATTTCCATATTATTTATCACTTATTGTATTATTTCTTAAAATGTATATAATTTTTAAACATGTTTTTTTTATTTTAATTTTATTTTTTTGAATATGGAAATATTGTAAAATCCATATACTTTAATCCATATGTATATTTAATGTTGAGGAAGATTTATTATTGAATTAAATAGATTATTTGATATATGTGGATGGATTTGTGAAAATATTTATGGGTGGGGCTTGACATTTTATATCCCCTCGAAGCATCCTTTTGTATCATGAAACTAATTAATTATGCTATCATTAAACAAATTTTACCTATAGTTTAAAACTTATTTGGAAATATCTTGAAAGTGGTGGTGTAACATCATATTACCTACTTTTAATTAATTTACACCTCTTTTCTTGTTTTTCTCTGGAATTAGGTATGTATTGGGACTCCTGTGGATATAAAACATTTTATAATAAAAATATCCTAATTTATGGTGATGTCTATTTATTTTAATTAATAGTGTCTCGGTATAAATGTATTCATGTATTTTCAATGGTCTCCAAGTGTATAGAAATTACCTAATTTTGTTTGGGGTTTTTGTGTAAGAATCTGCATTTGTTACTGTGTGTTGGGGGATTAAACGATTTGTAATGAGGAAACATGACATGTACTTGGTCACATGACATTATTCATCAAATCTATACCCAGTATGAATGGCGTACAGACTGTATAATGGTTACACAATATGTAATGTTAAATGATAAGGTCTTAATAAAATAATACTGGGTATTTATTCATACATGAGATCCATAGATTACATGATGTTTCAAGTGTTTACAAGTCTTGTAACTATCAGGAGGTTAGAAATTAGGTTGTTGTATCATTTTTTTTCAATTGGTTTCTTATATATCCCTTGATTATCTTGACCTATAACCCTTATACTATTATATTGTGATCCTCTATTTGATCTGGATTAATTGTTTTGGTGTTTTATTATCTGGGTAGTTTTTTTTAATCTCCCTAAGTGATAGATCCTTAATGATTATTTTTTTTATTTTTGTCATGGTAGTTTTGTTTTATTACGATTTTTTGAACCATGGTGATGTAACTTCCTCATTTTCTATAGATACATTTCATGACCTCATTCTGAGTGCTGTTTTTTTATTGGTTATGGTTTTGGGGGTGCATGTTCTTTAGGTATGTATTATTTTCTCTTCACCACTAAACCTTTCATTTAATTAGATCAATTATATGATTGGTAGGTTGATTAAAGGTCCTCCAATGAAATTGTTTCTTTCTCCATGTTGTTGGATTAATTTTTAGGGAGTGAGACCCTAAGGTTGAGGTTGGTGGTAATGTCTCTAGACTATTTAGTTGAACTTCATTCCTCCTATTTTCCATAAATTTTTTTAAATGAATTGGAATAATAAGAATGATTTTTGTGTGTGTGTGTAGAACTAAATTTTATAAAATATGGTTTTAAAATAGTTTTGGTAAATGGAGAAGGGTTTTCAAAGAATCGTGAAGTAGTTTTGTTAAAAGGGTTTAAAAGATTTCTTTGATGAAAAATGTTTTCTGAACTGGTTTGGAAAATATAGTACATATGAATCCTTGCTTAATTAGGTGAAAGGTATAATATTAGGTCTCTTACACTAACATAGTGTTTTTTTAATGGGGATTTCCTCTACTCTATAGACATATTGATCAAGGGACTTCTTAAAACTGGGGGGGGGGTGGTGGTTACATTTTGGGTGTTCCTAGGATCTCTAGAATCGATGAATATGTCTAGTTGATTAATAAATATGTTTTTTCTATGTTATTAATTAGTGTCCTAGCTATCCTGACCTTGTGTGGTCCCATGTGGTATTTTACTTATTCTTCTACTTTTGTATTGTATATTTTTTTGTTCTACCAATTAATTTTCATTATATGTTATGCATGATTTTCTGTGACATATATTTCTTGTTTTATATGTTGATGAAGTGTGTTGGAAATTATTTAACTATTTTACTCAAGAATATGAAAAAGGTAAAAAATATCCATGGTTTTGATATTTAAATTGATACAATTTTATAATTCCTTGTATTGTTTAAAGTTGATCATGTTGGATTTTTGTTCAGAGACTTGATTTGGAACAACTAAGTGAGGCCCTACTGAGACCGTTAACTCAAACCTTTCATACTCCTTCAGTTGTGAATAGTAATTTGTATGTATTTTGATGAAGGGAAATGAAAGGCTCTATAGTGAGGTGGTGACATTTTCTATTAGCTAATTAGGGTTCCTTGTTGTGAGATACTTGGAGTCTACACATGCAATCACATGGAGCATCTAGTTTTTCAATTTTAGTAGTCTATTAGGGTTAGACCTATATGTGGATATTTTATCTACTCTTTATATTTATGGTTCTATATATTTTTATTATGGATTATATTTATCCTTTATATTAATTTATATATTATATATATTCTATGTTTTTAGTTTGGTTGTGGGAAATCATTTTAGTTGATTATTGTCTGATGCCTGGGTGCTATTTCCCAGCCTGTGGGGATTGGGAATTCCCTTTGGTTATGAGATAAACCAGGTTTAGTAAATTTTTGATAGGGTATTCAGATCAGTTTATTGATTTTTGGTATAAGAGGAGGTATGTACTAAATATACCATGTATTCAGACATTTTTTAGATAGGATAAAAGATTTTCAAGACTTTATAGGTGTATTAAAGTGATTTTATGGAGTACTATTTCTATAATGGGACTCCAGTTACCATGGGATGTTGAGTTTTTTGTCTCCTATTTTGAGTTCTGGATGTTAATCAATATTTTTATTAATGGGTTTTCTATTTTGAAATTATATTTTTGTTTTTTTAATCATTTTTTGGTTTGTTGTGTAGAAGTATCCCTCTAAGACTTGTTTTTTGTGTTCCTCGTGAGAGTGCAACTGATTCTACAAAAGGAAATCCTATGATGGATACTAACATTATTTTGGTAATCATGTGGGAATTTATCCATTTAGATCAGAATGTTTCATAATCGCATATCATAGTAGTCTAGGTACATCCAAATGGTATTAGAGAAATAGATTTATCAAGGGTGTTTTTATATGATAATCAATTGCCCTCTAAATTTATGATTAAAACTCAATAGAAATAGGACTAACGTTTGCTTATTGATCATATCCTTGAATTACCAGATACACATGATAGATTTAAGGTGAAATGTGTGGCGTTCAGACTTGGGGGTCCTAGGAAGCATTGGTGGGATTCAATGGTCTGGAAGATAGGCATGTGGGGTTGTACTAGAAGGGGCTTACGACTCTCTTCTTGAAATGGTTTTCCTAGAGTCTCTAATTATAGTGAATTATCAAGATATACCATCATTTTATCAAGGATAGTGTAACGTGTTATTTTATACAAATTGGTTTTCTAAGAAAGTTCTTTTAAACCACAGGTCATCATATATAAAGAATTGAAAGCTCAAGTGTATCTATGGGTTTAAAAACGGATATCAGATCACATGTATTTATATTGAATCATAAGACCCATGAAGATAATTTATATTTAGATATTATGGAATAACATAATATAAAATAAAATGTTGGATATTATTCCACTTCTTTTCCACCTAGTAGAAGATTCAGTGGTGCTCTATGGAAAAACCATAAGTGGAAGGATTTTGTCAAGACTGGTGGAGGTTGATATTTACAACAGGCCTCTTTAGATCCTTTCTTCATAGCTAGTATTATTATACTTACATTCTATTATTGTTTCATGGATATAAATATAAAATGTTTTTATCCTTCACCTGCAAAGATTTATTACAATTTTTTTTACAATATGGTCTTTTGTAGAATTTTGGTCAAGGTATGTATGCACCTCGATGTGGTTAGAGATCTTTAGATCTGAATGATAATGTAGTGAAAAAAATGATTCAAGGAATATGGGTCTCTATCCATAGCCTTCATTAGTTAATAACCATCATAAAATACATGAGTTTCTAGTGGAGGTTGATATGGGTCTAGCGATATTGAGAGGTACCATAATTATTTCATCATTTGTAGCAGTTTGTTTATTTGATACTAGTAATTCCCACTTGTTTATATAATGAAATTTTGTTTACATGCTTAACCATCCTAATAATCTTATTTCAATATTGAGGGTATTAGTGAAACCTATTGTGAGGAGGAAATAAAAGCAGTTTCATTGTCCTTTTCTGATATTGATAGTTGATACCAAGTTCGTTTGTGATTTTATTATTCTCGATTTAGACCTACATGATGTCTTCATCAAGTTGGATTTTCATATTACTCATTAAGGTGAGGTTGATAATTATCATCATCATCCCTCATATCTTGTCACTAATTGGATATTATAGGTGTTTTGGGGAGAGTGGGAATCGAGGTCTAGTCCTGAAGGAACTTCAAATCCAAATTTAATGATTTTGTTGCCTTTAGATGTATTTTTTCTTGATTAAGTATCTTCTATTATTGATAATAATAGTATTTTTTTGGGGATTTCATAATGTTTTACTAGATGATTTCTTGAGGCTCCCTCTAGAGAGAGAGGTAGAGTTTATTACTTACTAGTTCTATGTTTTTTTTCGATATCGATACATTGTTACCATAAGGAACCACCAAAGATAACATATATCAGTATTAAATTGGATGAAATCATAGTGATGGGGTTTTTTACACCAGTTTTTTCCTTAGGTGTTACTAGTGCCCTTTTCTATGAATTCCAAAACATCACTTTGAATGTTTATGGACTATAAAAATAAGAATTAGGTAATACTAAATAACAATAATCATTTGACTTGCGTAGATAATTTATTCAACCATTTATGTAGGAAGAGTGGTTTAATAAAATAGATCATTGGTTGATTTATCATTAGCTTTTGGTTTAAGAGTTTGATATACAAAAGATATATTTTAGGGGTTATAATGGAAATTATGAATATTTTTATATTTCATTTGGTTTGACCAACTCTCCCCAAATTTTCTTGGTATTGAAGAATTAGATATATAATCTGTATCTCAACACTTTTGTGGTAATCTTCATTGATGATATTTTTCTGTATTCAAGATCCAATAATGAGAATGGGAACTACATGTGTTTGGTTTTGGAAATCCTAAGTATTCACCATTTTTATGGAAATATCTCGAAGTAAACTTTCTAGATTAATAAAGTGGATTTATTATGGTATGTAATTCTTGTGTATATCTTATTACTTGATCCAGAGAAAGTGAAAACAATATTCTCATTAGAAGATCCAAAAAATTCCTTTCAGATTCAGAGTTTCCATGGTCTTTATGGATACTATAGCTTTTTTATCCATTATATCTCTATGATGGAATCATCTTTGACTTCTCTTACCATGAAATGGTTAAAATTCCCATGGGATGAAAATTTTCAGGAATCAATTGAATACATAAAATACTTCTAAAATCAGATCATATTATGATCATACCTGATCCTAGTAAGGGGTATATAAATTTCAGTTATGATTCTAGTGCTTCTTTTGGGTTGTGTTCTAAATAAAGATGATCATGTGGCTGTTTTTTGATATCATCAACTTCAATAACATGTAAATAATTTCCCTACTAATGATTAATATATTTCCAAAAAATTTCATTTTCTTAAGTATTTTAGGAATTCAAATTACGGGGAAAATTTAGTAGTCTTTTATAACCATACGAATATGAGATATTTCTTTTCCCTAAAATACCTAAATCATAAACCGATGTGGTGGGTGGAATACCTTCACTCCATATGGAATTTTTTCTTTGGATGATAAGATATAATCAAACTAAATTGAGTAGCCGTTGCATCCTGAAGTCTCTATTAGGGTATCAAAGTAAACCGAGGATACATATTTAAATCAAAGGCAGAAGGGACCCCCTATAAGCTCATAATTTTCTTCTTCCATTGTGTCAAATAAGGATCCTAGGTTTACTTTGGTACCCTGAAGGAGACTCTAGGATGTGATGGGGACTGAAGTCATATTGATTTTAGCTTATCATTCAATGAATAAATTCTAGATGGAGTGATCTATACAGATTCTAGATGATATTATCCATGCATATATCTTAGAATTAAGTGGATATTAGGATATCCATCTGTGACTGGTTATTTTTTCTAATATAAAGATTTATCAATCATCAATCAGAATGGATCCTTTCAAGGATTTGTGTGGTCACCAGTGAAAATAAACTCCTTTTTGATGGAGGTTGGTAACACTTCTATGGTGGGACCCAATTTTATTTAAGAGACATCAAAAAGGATTTGGGATATACATTGGTGTCTAGTTAAAGAGAATATTTGGTAGATTCAATTTCAGGATCAATAGAATTTTACATTATAGTTTTCTATAGGTGGCCATTTTCTCATGATTATTTATCCTCAGTTAGGTCATATCAGTCTTATAGAATAAGGGATGTTAGATTTGAGATATGTTCGACCATTAGAGGTCAATGAGTAGTTTCTTATGGTAGATAATTGATTGGAATTTTGGGTTTAGTTGATAAGAATTCTTGATTTGTTCCACATATAATATCTCATGAAATATTATCTTAATCCCTCTCATATTTTGAGTTTTAAGGATATTGAAATAGAGCCATATATTTCTGTTGTTGGAAAGTGAGTTGAGATCATTGACTCATCAGTGAATGTCTGAATGGGAAGTCAAATTAGTTGGTCAGAGTGTTATGGCAGTATAGAGCATATTTTTATGATACACGGGAGTGTGAGTCGATGATGAGATACAAATATACAAACAACTATATCAGACTAAATATGTCCACATGACTTCCTTAGGATAGAATTCCTTATGGGGAATAGTTTGTAACATATGGTTATGTATATTCATGTATTTTCCACATCCTTTCTATTTTTTCTATTGAATTGGTCTATCTTGGACACCCAATGATGAAAAAAATTTCCAAAGAAAAATGGACTAGATTTTGGGGATGTACAGTTTTTTTAATTAATGGGGTATGTGTATAAATGTCTTAATAGATATTGGTATTCTCTATGTGTATAGAGAACACCCAAGTCAGTATGGGGTTTTTGAATAAGAATATGAATTTTATGATATGCTCTAGCAGATTACACACCATGTAAACTACTTAGACTATAAGTAATTTTTCTCCATACACAAGTCATGAACTTTTTCCATAGTGTAAAATGAGTACATGTTTTGTAATGGTTACATGAAATTTAATTTTTAATGATCAGGTTTTCATAATTTTTTTTTGGTTTTTTCAGTGTACTTGAGCATTATGGATTACAAGAAATGTAAAGGGGTTAGTGTTATTCTAACAATTGGGAGGTTTTTTATGGGTGTTTAATCAAATAATGTTTCGTTCATTCTTTTATAGACCTATTTTCCCTTGATTTAGAGCACTTATCGAATGATTTTGGGATCTTATATTTAATCTGGATTGTTTCATTTAGTGTTAGATCATAAGGTCAGTTTTGTTACATCTCTCAAGGTAATTTATCTTTTGTTATGGGTTTCCTTTGATAATTATAGTGTTTTTGAGTTGCCCAATTGGGTTTTTTGACCCATGGTAATATTTCCACTTTATTCTCTCAAGATTTGTTGTGTGATCTCATTATAGTGGTCACTTCCTTTTTTTTTTGGTATTTTGGGTGCATGTTCTTGGGGTATGTATTTTTTCTTACTTTTCACTAATACTTTGATTAATTTGAAAATTTTTTTATGTATATATTAATTCTAGGGCCATTACTGTCGATTTTTTTTCATCCCCGGTTGGTGGATACATTTTTGGGAATGTGTGCACCTAAGTTTTTGGTAGGTGTGTTCATATCTAGAATATGTTTGAAAACTACCTTAATCTACGTTTTTATTAATATTTTATTAGATTAAATGGAATGATATGAATTATTTCATTGTGTTTATGTAAATGGGTTTTTGTGAAATATATTTTCCCTTTAGTTTTGGTAAATGGGAAAGTGTTTTGAGAATAATTTGAAATGTTTTTTTAAATGATTTTCAAATAATGGTCAGATGGAAATTTATTGATGCAAAATTTTGGAATATAGAGAACATGATATGCCTTGGGTACTTAGGTGGGAGGAATAGTAATAGGTATCATCCACTATCATGGGGGTTTCTCATGGGTATTTTCTCCTATACCTAGGCCTTTTGTTCTAGAGACATGTTATACTTGTTGGGGGTTCACTTGTTGGGGTTATTCTTTGCTCCATGAAATATATGAATTTATTTATTTGACTGATGCATGTAAGATTGTATTTTTTAGGTATAAGTGTCTTAGATATCCTAGCCTAGTGTGACCCCTAGAGTGATGTTACTTGTTCTTATACATTTGGATTGTATTGTATTATTGTACTATAATTAATTTTATATAAAAATTGATATATTGTTTTTTTACATGATATATATTTTGTGATATATGGTTATGAAATGATTGAAATGGGTTTACCAAATTTATTCATAAATGTGGGAAAAGTGAAATTAAAATGTTTTACCACATTTTGATATAAAAACAATGAAAATTTTATCATCTCCTATTGTAATTAAATTTGAGAATATATAGATTATTATTCAGAGATTTGATATGGAACAGCTGGGTGAGACCCTACTTAGACAGTTAGCTCACCACATGGGTACAACTTCTAGAGTCAATAGACCTTTTTATGTTTTTTCAATATAGGGAAATACAAGGTGCATCACTAAGGTTGTGAAGTTTTTGGTAAACTATATTGGGTAGCTGGTAGTGAGATAGTGGGATCATTCCTACATTATCATACAGAGTAGTTGGTTTTTTAATTTTGGTAGTTTTTTTGTTTCTCCTATACTTAGATATTGTTTTTCACTCTTGATTTGTTTGGGTTTTTCTATTTTTTGAGTTATAACATATATTTATCATTTCCCTTGTTGTATTTTTTTCTATATGTGACATGTTATTTCTTTAGGTAAGGTAAAATTTGTTCCTTTGATTTCTGTTTGATTTGTGATTTCTAGTCATCATCATGTGGGGTTAGGAATTCCCTTGGGGTATGTGATAGATTGGATTGGGTATCCATTTGAGAGGATATTCGGGTCATTTCATTACAAGTGGTATCATTTTCTAGATACATGAAGTCCAATAATTAATCATTCCCTTCATTTAGTGTTCATTTATTTAAATAAATTATATTTTCAAAATGATATTATCTCTGGATGTAGTGCATTCATAGTTATTGATTAAATTACATTACCTCTTAGTTATTTACCTTTCTATGTTGATTATTCCTTATCTAATTCATTAAATTGCATTTGTTCTTAGTTATATAGTTTTCTATATTGACTATGTTGCATCGAGTTATTTAAATGGAATGTGTTCTTAATTATTTACCATTCCATTTTAATAATGCTAATTTATTCATGATATCTTTCATTGTACTTAACCATTAATAGGATTTTTAGATCACCCTTATAATATTTACTTTATCAGAAATGCATGAAATTTACTATGAATGACATCCATGAATATGCTATAAGGAATAATTATATTCTTGAAAAAAAATATTTTTTTATTCAAATGTAATGTAAGACTTGTGTATGTATCTAGTTCACCAGGGCTACTAAGTTGGTCGGTCCATTGGGATTCAGTTTATTATATCTTATTACAATATAAAGAAGTAAAGCACCATCTTCAAGCTTATAGGATAAGGGTTTTTATTATTTTTCTGAACATTTTGGGTTCTTTAGATAATGATGATTTGTATGTGAAATCAGAAAAATAACCCATTACTTAATAAAATCAACCAAAACCTCATTGTTAAAGAGGAATAGAAGTGGAAGGTGATCTATCTAAATTTGTTAAGGACCTTACAAAACTTCCACATACGTGTATAATGGTTAATATAGATAATTATACACTCCTTTCAATGGTCAAATTGACCTCATTAGAATAAGTAATAATGGGTGAATAGATGGTTAAGTTTAGGATTGAAAAACATGAATAAATTGATAAAAAATAGAAATGGGATCTTTTTGATATGAAAGAAAATCAAAAAACATTTGGAAGAAATTTTATTTTTGTAAAAAAAATTGATGAACATAGAAATGTAATAATAAATAAGGCATGTAGGGTGTGTAAATGTTATGCATTGATTATGGACATTGATATTGAAGAATAATTTTCCCTCTTAGATTTACTAGAGTTTAATAGAGTTTTCTTAGCTATGCCAATTAAAATAGAGTACACATTTTATCTGATGTATGTCAAGAAAATTTCTTAATATGAGTTGTTGAAAAAGTTATTTATATTTAACAAATGGTGGAAATAATAATTAGAAATGATGAAAAATGTTTGAAGATTGAGGAATTATATATATGGTAAAATGATTTTACCACGCGAATGGTAATCTTTAATGGATCATTATTTAAAGAAGAAACAATCTAAAATTGGAGGTTTCATCCACAATCTCTATGTGATTATATTATAGGGAGCACAATATAAGTTCATTTTTAAGTGGATGTAGTAATATTTTGTTGAAGAGGGAATAAATCATTTCAATAGTTTTCTAATCATAAGAAAATTGATGATGAGGTGTCCTTTTTTTGAACTCATATACATTTTATGGAATTAGGTGACTCAAAATAAGGTATGCAACTTCATTTAATACAAAAATTATTCATGAGGTTAGTTGAACAACTTCAACATGCATGATTCCAGTCCAATTTTTACTGTAAATTTAATTGTGAAAAAATCTTGTAAATCACGAGAAAGTGAAATCTATGGATCCCACCCTATGATGTAGGATAGTTGAATAATATTCTATATTTTATTGAAACATCCCCATATATCATCATTATAGCATAATTCTTGGAATTATTCAAATGTAATTCAAAGGAATAAAATTTCAATGTAGATTAATGAATCATGAGGTACATTTAAGGTACTATTAATTTTTACATATACTTTGAAGTAGTAAATAATCATAATTTTTTTTATTTTATAATGTTATTTGGTCTAGGGAAGAGGATGATCGATAGTCTATATGTGGTGGTGTTTTGATCAATGAAAATAAATTTATAGGATGGTTAAGTAAGAATAATTAAATAAAATCTCTTGTTACATCTAAATAATATTATATATCTATGAAGAAGCCATTCGATCAATTATTATTTATTAAATAAAAACATACAGGTGTTGGTATTTATGTGAAATAATTTTTGTGGAATTTGGTGACAATAATATAATGATCAAGATTATAAAAAAATAGTTTCACACTCTTGAAAAAAACATACCAAGTTCTGTTATCACATTGTCCATGAAATTAATGAACAATCCATGATTAATATGACTCATGTTGTAACTAATTGTATAGTGGATGATTTCATGGATAGTCCATTGGTCTTATAAATGTTTGAGAATCATTGGTTGAACCTTATTGTTCACCCTCCTCAGATTTCATGAGGTGGTTATGTTTTTTCCCACTCCCTATGTTTTTAACTGTTTCTAACTGCTTGTGAGAGTGGCATAGATTTAGGGAAACATGTGATCTAGTGTATTATTTTGGAACTAAATATGAAAAAACTACATTGTTTCATTGTTCTCATTGAAAAATGGGATAAGTGTCCTCTCAAGGCATGGAATGCCTCTCAATGAAAGGAATCCTATCTTGAATTAATTTTTTATTCCCAGAGCATTACACATGTTTACATATAGTGAAGGATGAGTTATTTAAATTATATCATGTTTATGTTCAAGTTTTTTGATTTATTTAATATAACTTTATATTTAAAACAAACCCAAAGGGGGAGAATTCTTGGGAAAAGGTCTTTCAAGGATGTATTTTTTGCAATCATAGTGTCACTTAGCATGAATTTAGTGTTGGAATAATAATGATTATTTATATCACATAGAGTATATAGAATGCATATAGATACTTCCTTGTCTATTAAAATAAATTTATGAGAAGTTCATATAAAATATCAATTCCATATCAAGAAGAAATGATCCAATGTTATGCTTTTTCAGGAGCTAATACCTGAAGGAATGGCCTACTGAATATCTAAAATTATTATAAACTGACTGAGTGATATTTTTTAATGATGAAGGATGAATGAAATTGAATTATTCTAATAGGTAATTATTCTAACATGGATGAAGATTCACATGTTGTTGAGATTTAGAGATTTTGTGAACACAACCCATAAATCAAGGAGTTGTCCCAGCTTATTTTTTAGAACAAATTAAATTCTAACCATGAAATGAAGTACTAATCATGAATTTAGATTCCTAATAGAGGAAATTAATGGTAATATATTTCCAAGTGGTTGAAAAAAAAATTTGGTGAAAATTTTCCTGAAAGAGTTCAATGTTTCACAAAATTCATGGATTAGAATATATATATATTATGGGGAAAATTAATGAGTTTAGTAAAATTTAAATGTTTATGTTAAAATTAGGAAGATTCATGAAATATTTTCACATGAAGAAGATATATTAGATACTAAATATGTTTTCAATATTAAGAAATATATTGTTTCATGCACATGTAACTATTGTAAAATTAAAATGTGATATGTTTTATGAGTATGGTAGTATTTTGAGTAATATATAGTTATGTAAACAGGTATATGTTGTAAAATTAAAGGGTCCATGAAATAGGGATGTACGGTGAGTGAAAATTCAACAATTGATGAATGATTTGGAATATATCCCAAACTTATCTTCTATTATGGAAAATTTTCCAACATATATGACATGTTTGTATTTGAATATAAATATTTTAACCCTAATAGAAAAAGAAGTATGATGTGATATGGAATTGGATGAGAAATATTATTGAGTTAAAAACAATTTAAATTATCTAATTTCTAATTTTAACTAAAATGTTACATGGTCCAGTGTGTTTTGTGATCATTGTTCTATAAATCCCCATGTTTTCTGAATATAATATTTGTGAGAACCCCTATTTTTCTGAAAGTATACTATTATGTAAAAGGATAATATTTGAGAATTTTTTCAACATTATGGCATAATCTATTACTATTTTAGAAATTATGGACTTTTGAGAAAGATAATAATTTTATAAATGTGGATGATTCTTGAAAAAATGGTATCTAATATTCCATTTATTCTGAACAATAAATTAAAGGAGAAGAAAATGAGGAATGTGATTCAATTAGAGTCTCATTCTAATCAAGTATAAAACAATATATTGGAATAGTTTTTAAGAGACCTACATGTCCATAAACTTTGGATGTCCATCAATGAATAAACGCATGCGAGTGAAGAATAATCATTGTTCTTTAGGATAGGGGTGACCTAACCATAGACCATATAAAGGTATTTCTCCTATAATAGAGTAAATACAAACAAAAATATTTATCCACCAAACTAACAAAATCTATAATATTCTTATGTGAATGAAAAACTCTCTAGGTATACTCTCTGGATAATCACTTATTTATGAGCTAAGTAAAACAAAAATGTTGTGTTTTTATTTTTCTAAATGGGTTTTTAGAGATTACAAGATTCTATGTAACATTTTTAATGGTTTCTTACCAATTTGGTAACAAGATTCATTATACTAGGAGGAAAATTTTACACCCTAATTCACCCATACCTTCTCAAGGCATTCTAGGGTCTAATAGTTTTAAATAGTATGAATGATCCTTATAGTGTATCATATTTATGTGAGTTTTAGGGGATTTTTATGAGTAACTTGTTTTTATACTAACACTATATAGGTTTGGTGTAGATATTAAAAAAAATCATCTTTGATAATCACTATAAAACCAATAAGTCTATATTATTCTCCCATAATGGCTGATACGTTTTGGTGTTTTTAGGACCATTTATTTATTTTAGCTGGTGGGGTGAGATTTGGATGATTGAGGATATTCTTTATATTGTATTAGAGGTTATATGATATGTATGGACATTATTGAATTATGAATTGGACTCGATATTGTTAGATTATATCCTCCATTATTTTGGTCTTAATAGACCCTATATAGATAATAAAGGATTTGGATCAGTGTTCACCTCATGTTAGGATCACGATTCAGATAGGGGTTTGTTAGTCATGTTTATTATGGATCCAGAATGGTGATATATTCCTTTTGATTCATGTTGTGATTCCCGGTGAGGGATTTTTCGTGAATAGTTCTACTAGACTACCAATATGCAGATAAGGTCTCTCTATGTAGAACACATGTTCTTATTTCAATTTCAAATAACATTGTTGGAGTCATAGAAACTATTAATGGTGTGTTTCATTATATTGGACACTAGTGGTGACATACCAAGGTCCTAAATTCATGTTAGCTAGTCTTTTAAATGTATTATATTTTACTAGGTGTCTAGTAGATTCACCTGATGTTATATCGTTTCGAGAGAAATGTGATCATATTATTCTTATAATCAATGGAGGAGGTTTTTTAAATCTTAGGTTGAGTAAGATCTCAATGATAAATGTGTTTTTATATTGTAATTTTTATATTCATTTCTTTTAATTTTATGTAATAAGTAATTAATTTACCTATTTGGACATATCACATATGCAATCAATTTTTATGATAATAGATGCTAAGTACCACAAATGTGTGTGAGATACTGAGACATATTTTTTCAGCATTGAATATAAATTTTTTATGTATGCCGACCTTATGTCTAATTTTAGGATGATAATGGTATGAAAGATGCTTTTTGTGGATGGATATTTTGATATTAGTGAGTGGGTCAACTTGGATATTGTCTAATGAATGAGATAGATTAGATCAACCGATGTTGGAGACAGGGTTGAAGCATGATTGAGGGATGGCGATGGATTCTTTTTTATATTTATCTATTTTGAATTTATATTTATCTTATTTTATCATCAAATAATGTGTATTATTATCAAAATGAAACTATTGGCTTCATTACATTTATTATTGCATGCTTCTTCATTATTTATATTTTAATTTTCCTATATGTTTATGTGTATTGTAATTTTTCACTATAATTGCACTCCAATTTACGTATATAGTCTCCCTCAAAAACTCTTCAGGCCAAAAAAATTTTAGTTATAATTATGGGTACGGGGTGGTGTTTTTTTATTAATTATTAAATTATAGATTAGGTGATGTATCATGTAGACCCAAGCCAGCTCTTAATAATTGCATTGAAATACAAAATGAAAAATCAATTTTCTTTTAATAATATTTCAAAAATAATAAAATTAAATAACCATGGGAATAAATTTTATCTTGAAACAAATGAAACAATTTAAGGTATGTTCTGTTTTGAATAAGGACAATGATGTTGAAATAATGTGTTTATATTGAAAAAAATAGAAAAAGACTATTAATGTATTTTTAAAGAATGTCAGAAAATGGGAAATGTAGTAAACATTAAGAAGATTCATTTTATATTTATATAATTATATTAAGTGTTAATATAAAAATAAATTAGGAAAAATTATATTATAGAAATGATTATTTATTAAATAATATAAATTATATGGACATGGTGGAAGAGATATCTCAATGAAAGAGGACGTAAGGGAAACTTCTACTAATAGAAAAAATTTAGTTGAATTATTATCTAGAGGGGTAATAAACTTGTAATGAGGCATGTAAATCCTAGAAAAAATATATGTGAAGGAAAATATGTGGGTTTTAATAGATAATTAACATTAATGTTTCTCATAAATGAATTTAAATATAGAGAATCTAAAATTCAATGAGATATTGGAAAAGAAAACATTGTTGCATTGATAATGATGGAATAATATGCCCTTGAAAAGAGACCCTTATATAAATTTATAAATCCATCCAATTTTAATATAATTAGGTCTAAAATATATTCTATAGTGGTATATACAACTAGAAAAAGAAAAAAAGTGGTGAATAGTTAGAAAATATCAATAAATTTAAATTGAGATGAGAAAACCTATAAGTTGGATTCCTGTTTAGTAAGATGCACTCAAACCTTCTATATGGAAAATTAATACTCATGAATCATATATTTTAGATCATTATTCATATCCATCTACTTTTTATAAATTATATATATATATATATATTTATAACATAGAAATTACACATTTTTTTGTTAAAATTGATCATAACCTATTAATAGTTTTAGTCATTCCTTTCTTGTTTCAGTATGATAGTTTCTTTTTTCATTCCATATTTTGGTTCTAATTTTATTAAAAATATTAAATTTAGTAAAATATTTGTGACATTATTATATTTTATGATATAGGGTCATTCCTTATAAGATTCAAGTATATTTCACTATGTTAAGAAACCCAACATGCTTATTTCAGAAATTTCTAATAAATAGAACTTGACATATTATTAGTGAGTTAAATAAAAATATTAAGTATTCCATAAACAAATAAATATTTAATTATTATTTTAATATCATACATGTAATTATTTTTTCTTAACTTTATATTATTACAAATTATAACATCATGCATGCATGTTGCTAAACTGGTCCAAATAGGAATTTTCTATAATCAATTAAAATTTGTGATTATGAAGTTATTTTATTATAATATCATAAACATTGAAACAAAATTAAATTAAATATATTTTATTATAGTTTTTATTTACAATTGATTAGATATTTATGAAAAGGATAAATAAAAAATAATGTTATGATTTTATCAGTTATAAAGAACAAATCGTATATCCTCTTTGAATAAGTATTGTTTGTGAAGTGATTTGGGAAAAAATCAGGTTCCAAAAGCAAGGAAAAATGGAATTGGATTCTTAGGGAAGGAAAATGGAATATTATAGAGGTGAATTATATTTTTATGTGTGGCTTTTATAGGTTAGTGTAGGGGACCTTTTATAAGTGAGAGAAGTGAAATTTTTATAAATACCAACAAATTGGTATAAAAATAAAGGTAATATGTTTCGGGGGATGATAAATTCTTTATATAAAAATTTAATATTATGTTTTATGATATTTTATGTCATTTTCGTTAATTTAACAATTTAACTTAATTTGGATTTTTCTTTGGTGACTAACTCTTGATTGGAAAAAATATTTTCATGACTGTTAATAAAATTAAATTTAATACCTAATTTTAAAATGATGTTTTCAAAAATTAAATCCATTTTATTTTATTCATTTTCTAATGTTTGAAAATTTATTTTAATATAAGAATGAACATAACAATATTGAAATTTTCAAGAAAAATATAATTTTAAAAATAAAAAATTAATTTATACTTATTTAGTCCAAATAGTATACATTAAAATGATATTTACTATTTTATGATTTAAAAACGACTACTATTTTACTTTAAAACCATACCACAATGGAAGTAAATATTATGAATTCTTAATAAATTAAAATGAGAAAAAATTAATTAGAATAAAAAGTAACTTATGTTCCAAAATATAAAAAATATATTTAAGATTTCATAATATTGTTTTAAATGCATTAAATTATTAAAAAATTATATATAATCTTGATAAAAAAGTTTCATTAATTTTTAAAACATTATTTTATTATGATGATGTCATAAAAATCAATATATTTATAAAAAATTTATGTTATTAATAACTCCAAAATAAAATTTTTTAGAAAATCAAAAAAAAAATATTTCAAAAATATTTTCATATGTTCATACGAATAATAAATTGAATTTTATTGAATTAAATAATAAAATTTAAAAATATCTTTTAAAAAAATCATATAATACATCAAAAATTAATTCATTTCAAATAAAAAACATATCTTCTCCAAATGGAAAATAATATTCATCCCAAATACAATGAATATATTATTTAATATATATATATATATATATATATATTAAATAGAAAACAATATAAATTTTAACATATCAATTATAAAAATAAATCATTAAATAATTCAATGAAAAGAAATAATTTTAGGAATGTATGTGTAATCATTTAATAAAAACATTCTTAGTGAGAAAATAATAATAATAATTTTAAATTTATAATTACTATATAATTGATTATATGACATACTTGGGGATAATATATAATAATATATACGTATTTTACCTAAATATATAAATTCATAATCTATAATATTAATAAACCACAATAGTGATGTATTATTAATAATTATTTAGGCTATCACATTACCTTCATATTCATTTCATTAGAAAATGTCTCATCTAACACATTGATTCTTCGTATTCAAAATCATTTTCTCATTAATCTTTCACAGATAATGATATTTATTCTATGTGGACTAAGATCCGATATATGGAATCTAATCAAAAATCTTTTCATATTGATATGAAATAATATTTCATATTTTTCAACAGTAATTGAAAATTGTTTCCACTCCAAAATCAGAATTACTTTATGATTTGGGACTACTATAATGGTTGATATGATAAAATTTTCCCAAAAAATCATTCACTAAAATAACATGTGTCGGTCCATGATAAGTTAATTACCTTGGTGATAGAAGGATTAATCATGGTATGGATATTTTATTCAAATAAACCTCACACATAATCATATTACACTCTTTAAAGTTACACTCATTCACATATAATAATAATATTGTGATAAATCATTTAAAAATAGACAAAAGTAACCTAGATATGGTTCAAAAACATTGGGATATGTTCAGGGACTGTACTATTATTATGTACCATTATATTAAAATCAACATGTACTCTGGTGGTTTTTCTATTATTTAGAACAGGTGTATTGATACTCATGGTTTACAACCCTAAAAATTAATGGAACTCACTACAATAAATCCATAAAAAATATCCCTACACATCCAACAAAATATTATAAAATCATCAAATACATAGAATGATAATACTCCACTGATGTTTTATCGATCATCTCTAATTAGACACATAACATGAAAAAGTTAGATTAGATACTGATAGATACTTTCAAATAATCTCCCTTATCTCTCTCTCGAAATAATTTTTTTTATTTCTTTTTCTAATCCATGATCTTTATACCCAAATTTTATTAATATATATATTCTCAATAATGAGATAATATCTATGTTTTCTATCTAATTAATATTCAATTTTCCATTATTATGATTAGAAAAATTCCTCTAACATGGATCTATAATTTTGAATCATCCTTCCATAAATTTATTCTAAAAAAATTTATATCATATTTTTATTATTGATTATTGTAAATTTTACCTGAATCTTCTTAGTAAAGGGTGACCATCATCATTATTCAGGGATGAATTCCTCCTCTTTAAAAATCAAATTCTATCTTCTACCAATCAATCCATCACCACGACATGGTTACCTCTATTCTTGAACAAGTCTCATCACCTCAGTGTTTCTTGACAAGGAAACCTATATTCTATGATTAAATATATAATGTGAAAATATCATTTATTTAACATCCACCGGGAAATTATCTATTTAATTTTCAGCATTTATTCTTGGGGAAGATCACCTTGTGTTAGATTTATTTACTTATATAAATTAAATTATCAACTATAACATGATTCCCCATCTATATTTTACATCATTTCAACATGAATATTAACTATTAAAATTTTAAAAAATAATGTATTACTAGTCCAGCATAACCTCACACTTATTCATTAAATGGTCTATCTGGCACAATAAATTTCATCTTAAATGAGACATGTTTTGGTGTGACTGATAAAATTCTAGAAAGATCTAACATATAATCTATCATAGAAATGAATTGATATTATGTATACTTCGTTTATTATTATGTAAAAAATATTATGGAATGACACATAGTGATTCTTATTGATATCATTCTTATGGAAATAACAATGTTAAATTATTCCAATCATCACCTATCTCAATGGTATTTACTCTTCATGACCCATAAATATTTTTTGGAATCCCATAGATCATATTTTTTTTATCAAATACAACAAAACATTATCCAAGAGGATTTTCTAAAATGTTTTTCTTTAAACCCAATTTACTTCTTTCTCCTAGATTTCCTTATTTGATCATTAAAATGTTTCTTGGAAATATTTGTGAATATTTTAGAACATTATTTGACTTCATCATTGAATAACATTCTATGTTAATGTTTTTATCATAAATATTCATGTTTCGATTCATATTTATTTTTCTTATTCAATTTAACAATCTATTCTTCAAGAGATTAAATATTTTTCCATGCTCCTCAATGCATGAATTATAATTATTGATCACAAAAGTGTGTTCCTAAATGTTCATCTAAGAGAGAATAAATTTTTAATATTTTTCTTATTTTTGTAATTTTTTTACAAAAGAATCTAAAAATGAATTCTTATTTCTTTATACAAGTGATAATACTAAAATAAATAATTTAAAAACCCTCAAATTTTACTATTTTTATTTCATAATATATCCAATGATTCTATTTTACCTTCAATATCCACTATATGATATACTAAAACTTGAACATTATAGTTAACATAAAATAAAAAAATATCCATAATTACCATTTTATAAAATTATAAACTAGGTATATATTCTATTTTACATTCTTCAATAAAAATATCATTGTTTTCTTATTACTTACATGAAGAAATTTTCTAGAAAAACATTCTTCTTGGTGAATTATTATACTTAAAATTCATTCAAGAGGAAACATTAATTACTAACATTATATTAAGTTAGAATAAATATCTTAAAATTATCAAAATAATATACATATTTCTGATATGTACCCAATCTCCTCACTAATTAAATAATACAATAATATCATTCCCTAAAAAAACCATTTAATTTTTTGAACTCTCTTTCTCTTAGTGAGTGGAATGAATCGATCATTTTTTATCTAATTAATTTTGATTAGTGGAAATATTCTAAAACATTTTAAAACATGTCTCCTTTGATTCATTATTTAGTGACCCATATTATTTTATATTCATGTATTAAGAAAACAAAATAAATTTCATGTCATTAAGTATAATTTCCGATAAGTTTTACATTTCAATAATTTAAATTTTTTTATTTAATAAAGGTAAGAATATATTAGAAATCTAATTTTCAATACAAATATCATTTATTGATTATATATTTCAATGAAAAAGTATAATATCTCTAATGATGTTGTTAAATAACAAATAAATTTTCTCTATATAATTATTCATTAGGTTATAAACTTGTTGTGTATAAATTGTAACTCTAACTCCTTAAACATTGATAATATTTAATAAATATTGAAAAAATACCATATAATTTTTTTTTATTTTTTAAATCAACACATTCATGAAAAAATTGATTTAAAGGAGTTCTATGTGAGAAATTTTATTCCCTGTAATTTTTGTTATGATTTATGGTATCTATTTTTCTCAAATATATCTCCTCAGGATATCATAATTTTATAGTGTTTGATAGATAATAAATCATCAATTATAATAAATTATAGAGTATATTTAATATGGTACTTATATATTTTATAAATACAACCATTAGTTACTTGGATAATATTCACATTAACAACATTCATTACCTTAAATAACTTATTATGATATATTAATTCAATAAATACCCTATTATATTAGCATTTATTGCAATCATAAGGCTCCGAAAACCCTATGAGTGGTTGAATAATTATATTAACATTTCATTTATCATACATATATTGTAATATATTAAAAAAATAAACCTATTAAATAATAATACTCATTCACAACATCCAGATATAAAATAAAGAATTTAATGATATTAGGATTTTACTTAGTTTATCCAAAATAGAAAAAATAAAAATATCATACATTAATACTATGCGGATGTATATAATAATTTTATAATGAATTTATATGATTAAAAAATGTAAGTATATATCTCTAAAAATTAGAATAGTCATTGTATATTTCTACCACACTCCAAATTAAATCATGAAATATTCATGCGCAATAATAAAAAATGGTCATTATAGTGTATAAAAGAAATAATTACAAAAACACCCATTGATATTTATATTTATTTTGAAAAAAAAACTTATAAATATAATCCCTAAATCCAAATATCTAATTGTTCATTACAACATAATATCTAAAGATATATTTTTATTCAATAGTTCTTCCAATTCTCTCATGTACTGTGTCAAATTTCCACATTCTAGAATTGAAATTTTATAATTTCAAAAATTATTATTTTTTAATTACTCTCTATTCATATTACAATTTACTCCACCTTAATTTCATTAAAAAAATCAATTTTTCTATTTTAAATTGCCTTATAACTTTTAATACTTTCCCCTTATTTAAAATCAATCAAAATCTATAATTTATAGAAAATTCATGATAAACATGTCATTTTAATGTAAAACATGGTGTAGTTTCCTAGTCAACTATTTGATCATAAGAACAATGAGGTTTAAATATGTATCAACCTAAAAATCCACTCATTTTATTATTTTTAAATATAAAATTGAATGAACATGATATGTTGTTTTTAAAGATTAACTGTGGTTTCATCTCCTTGAATCTAAGAGTGTCAACAACATTTCTCTATAAATAATATTATAAACATATCATCTTCAAAAATGAATAATAAATTTTTTCCTATAAAATTAAAATAAAAAACCTATAAGTTATTCACATCCTACCTCAAATGGGGATTATATAAATTTAATAAATGAACTTTTACATTCACTAGGACATGGTTATTTTTATTTCCCCAATTTTATTGATCCTTATATTCCATGATCTAGATTATGGAATGGGTGGATCTTTAATTTTATAAATAAAACATTCATCAATATAAGATAAAATGACAACCAAAATTATTAAATTGTTACTTTATCTGTACTTATTTCAAAATGAAACATGATAAACACTATTATATACATTAGTTTTCCCCTTGTGTATAATGATTTTTTATTAAATTTAATATGTATCAAAAAATCCCCCATGATTGTTATTTCTTATATTTTTTAAATCGTCTTTGAATATAATTATTTTGATATTTTTTTATTATAGAAATTCAATAAAAAATACTCTCAAGTAGAACCAAAATTTAAAATGGTTCCTTTGTAATAATATTTCAGGGAAATATATCAAATTCTAGAGGTATGGTTCTCTACTATAATTTTTATAATGACACATATGATGGATCATCGGTGATGGTATTGTATTTTGGATTTACTATTTTTTTCTATAAAATTAATTGGTTTTATTTTTTAACATATATTATGTTAAATGATGAAGAAATATTCATCTATTTCTCTATTGTTTTGGTTTTAGGTGATTATAAATTTTGGGATTTAATTTAATGAAAACCATGATATTATGAGATATTATATTAAATTAAGACCCTCTTCACAAGAGGATGTTGATTAGAGGTTTCAAATTATCATACATTAATTAGGACCTCAAATTGGTTGTTGATCTTTATTAATGATCATTTATAAGAGGTTTATAAATCCATGGACCCCTTTTTATATGTGTTTGTAATAATAAATTGAATCCAAATTCCTATCTAGATATTTTTCTAACCCATTTTGGACCTACATAAATATATATAATGATAATTTATATAGTATTAAAGGGTAATGAATCTCAGTCACTCAACATCACTAAATTAGTACTCAAATTAATGTAGCATTTAATATTATATTATGTTTATTATTTATATTATTTTTATGTTTATGGTTATAATCATAATGAAATATAACCTGATTGACACAAGATAATATTTCTTTAGTCCAAACTCACAAACAAAAATGAATAAAGGAAAACACACACTTCTGTATCAATTAAAACGGGTTCAGGAAAATGGTTTAAAAAAATATGTTGGAAACATGAAAATGAATTCAAAATTCATATTAAATGATGATTTTGTAATGAAATATCCATTTATAAACATGAAAACTAGCAATAATAATTTTAATATAGAAAATTTAAAATAAATAAAGTGAATAAATATTATAATATATGAGATACCTCTCATGTTAATAATTTTTTATAAGATATTATCCATGAAACTTTTCAAGGAATTATTGTGAAATTCATCATCCTTGATTGTGAAATTTCTAACCTTTTAAATGTAGAGTATGGATATATATTTTTTTTTATGGGTTTGGGAAGGTTTCCCAATAAATATATCCATTTTTAAAAAAAATCATTTAAATCATGAGATTGGAATATCTCACAATTATCTCTCATAAAAAGTTTTTGATAAATATATAGAATATATAACCACCATAAATCTTAAACATTGGAAAAATTTATCAAAATAAATGTATAGAATCGTAATAAATTGGATTATGTGTTAAAAGATTCGTATTTTTTTAGGATCTCAATGAGAATTTCTTATAGGTTGAAAACGTAGAAATTTCAAAAAAATGCAACATGTTATTCCACTATATATTTTCTTTATATTCATGATTTTATAGAACTATTAAATAATTTTATTTGAGTAAAACTCAATATTAATGTGGTAACATTGAATCACACAATAAAATATAGGATTGAAAAAATACGACTTCTATTGAGAAATATATATATTAATAAAGGGTTTGAATATTTTATCCAATAATTAAAATTATATCTTTAGAAACTGATAATGTTTTATTTATAATAAAATTTTATATCGACCATAGATAATAATTCATACTTTATGGTAAATTTTTCATTCTCAACATGTTGACCCTTCATCGATGATCCAAATAACCCTCTAAATGGATAGTTTTTTCAAGGATCTGTTTGACTTATTTTTATGTAAATAATTCAAGGATCCTAAAAAGTATGTATAATTATTTTTGATACAAACATTAAGAGAGAGAATTATATATTAATTGGATATATTTGAAATATAATATTCATATATGTTTATGATAAATACATGAACATCATGTGGAAATTATTCAATTTCAATATCAATTTATTAATACTAGTGATATAAAATAAATGAAAAAATATATAACATCAAATTCTTATAGAGTAAATATTAAAATCCTAGAAACTATGTCTCACCTCATTAAATATTATAAATTATACCTTATTATAAAAATCAATATTTTTATTATATTTTTTTCTATATAAACAATAACATATTGGGATTCATTCCATTTTTGTATATCAATCTAATGAGTAATACCATGATGGAATCAACTATCTTCACAATTTCATATAATTATTTTTATATTAAATAATAGATTATCTAGTATATTATATTACATAAAAAGTTATTAAACAACATTTTTTACATTTTTGATTAGATATTACAAATTATGTATCATTCGTCACTTTCAATGATTATAATTCATTCCATTAAAAATGAAAATCCAACTAAAGTTCACTAGTATATCGATTAATGTAGTGATTATATTGATTGATACATTCAATCTTGTTTTAGATAAATAAATTTTCTAGAACTAAATATTTTTTTGTGCACCCAGGGTCCCAATAATAATATGTCCTAGGATGGAGGTGAATTTGGAAATACACTAATTTATGATTTTATCCCCATTTTAATAGTTACTCCTTGCACATTTTAATTAGATCATGTTCTCAATTATTTAGGAACTCCATTAAATATATTGGTTAAATAAATATTTTTGTTGTTAATATCATTTTTTTACTACAAATATTATATGAACCTATATATGAAATATGTACACACAAGTGGTAAGGGTTTTACTTTGATAAACATAATATTGAGATATTAAAAGGTGTTTGGTAAGTTCATCAAATATTATAAATAATAGATGACCAAACTAGTCTTATTCAAGGTATTTGAAACTTAATCATACCCTTGGATAACAAATTTTAATCTAAGAGTATTTTCATCCATGTGGAAAATCCTCATTCTTAAAAAGGTGTAATTAATCATTTATACATTGTCAAAAAAATATAGGGATGAAAATAACACCCAAATAAAATAATTAGATCCATAAAGAATCTAAGAATGTTCATAAATTTGTATTCGTATTTCATAATATATAATTTGTTTACCTGGATCATAATGTATAAATAAACACCTAAATATCCATTTTTCATGGATTGAAAGTATGTTCATAATTATTTTTCTCACATATAAACAAATATAATTATTATTTACTAGAATATATAGTGCATGCCATTCTATCTGTATTTATTTAATATTTTTTTATTCTTATACTTATTATTAAAAAATTCTTTATTATTTTGGACATTTATATGTGGTTATTAATTTTCATGATATTATTCCAGAATAAGACCCAACCAACTCTCTTTCAAACTTCATAACTATCATACATAATTATTTTTCTTACTCCAAGATTCTTATATGATACACCATATTTTTCCTAGCCATTTTAACTTCATATCTACATTATTATTCTCCAATATTTGTTTCATTATTACATTACATTAAAACATAATCATAATTTTCCAGTTCTTCAACAAATAAATACCTCCTTCATATATATATTATACAAGACTATACAATAATTTTTGGACCATGATATTTTCTACAAAGGGCTAAAAATAGTGAAAAACATTCTTTTATTTCCATGTTCATATATATCTTTATAAAAAACACAATATCCATTTTTTCCATATTTATTTAATCATCTTAATATTATTACTACATTTTATATATTTCGTAAAATTGATATTTATCATTTTGTTATTAAATATCATCTATTTTACTATTATGAATTCATCAGGACCACATCTGATTATTATTATCTTTATCTAAATATGATCACCTTATCACAATGATGTATTTATGTTCATTTTCATGATATTATAATTTAAAAATCAATGATTCATTCTGATGTGTTCCATTTCATGTTTTATTCTTTTTCATAATCCTCATTGTCCCATTATGTCAATCATTTTAATAGATATATCATATTTATTTAATAATTTTTTATAATCTTTCTATATTAGTAGAATAGATATAAAATATTTATCTCTATATCTCTTTAAAAATATATATCATTTTGTTCACAAAACATAGAATCATGATATAAGAAACATTAATACAAAATTGTTTTATATTATAAGTATATCTAGTTTTGTTATCGTTATTACCATTTTCAATGGATACCTAAATATATACAAATCTGTAACCGATATCATTACATGTTTTATATAATATAAATCACTTAATTTGAAGTCCTTAGGTAAAAATTCATGTTAATTCCGTTGTTAGTGAAACCCATTTATTTTTCATTATTATATCAATTGAACTGAAATATATTATTAATTTGTTTTATTATATACTTTATGAAATAAAATTTTCATTGTAACAACATATCATATAGGGAAACATATATCATTTTCTTCTAGTGATATATTATAATCATTTTTAAATATTCATTCCCAATCGTCAAAACATATCGGTATACCACATTTTTTACCAAGGTTTTTAGGTATTACTATAAGGGTGAGTATTTTACTAGTTTTTATGGGTGAAAAATATTTAATGGTAATATTTAAAACACCTCAGTTAATGGTTGGAATATGATATTTTGTGATGATTGAATGAAATTATGATTTTAAGTTATTATGGCTTGATGAGAAATCATTTATCATTCAGAATATAATTTTTAATGCTATGAGGTGCATGAGTGAAGTTATGTTTTATAATAGTTTTTTTGTTTATATGTGTGTGGGTCCATGTTTTTCATAGTTTATGAATCAATGAAACATTGTCATTTTTTATGTTAAGTTAGGTAGAAGAAATTTCATGTTCATGCAAATAGTTTGAAATTTTTAAATCTAAATAACTATTTAAATATTGGGATATAGAGATGCATATATGTGTAATTAAATTTTTTATCCAACCATATATAGTAATATTTCTTCCCAAAGTGGATTATTTTAAAATGAATATTTAGAAAATGATTTATAAATTTTTTCCCTCCACCTTTTGTTTGAGGAAAATGATCTAAGGGAATATGATCCTCCATTATTAAATCTATGGGAAATTTTATAGAATTAAAATTTTCTCTCTCATCATCAAATCATTGGAGAATTTACCTCTTAGTCTTCCACATTCACACTACTCACATTTATTTATTGATTTTTGGATTTTTAAATTTGGTGCTTCATAGTGGAATTGGAAATCCCATTTGGATGCTATAGATTTGGTTCTAAATTTTTATAGGATGTTTTTATTTGTAATTTTAACATCATTAATATATATTTTAATGAAATACTAATAATAATTGTGTATTATTAATTGTTTTTTAAATTTAGAGTTTTTGTGTAGGTTGTGTTGAGGATAAATGTTTTCAATTTTGTATATGAGAGTATTATAGACATAGTGGTTCATGAAATACAAATTAATTATGTTTTTGGTGTGTTTTGGGGTAGGTATATTTACTTTCATTCACATTTTATGATCACTAATTCTTCTATTGCAATTTTAATATTTATTAAATGTCTTATTTGGTTTTCAAATTATAGATGCATGGAGATTAATTTTTATAGAGTTTTTAATAATAGTTTTTAGGGTTGAAGTATTCATTTTTTAGGATTGTTTAATGGATGGAATGATTATGAAAAAAGAGCTTGGATACTCTATTGGTCCCATAATTCAAGTGGTTAGATATTTGTTACCTTATTTTTCTCTAAATTTTTGAGGATATTAAAATTACAAGATTGGTGTCTAATTTCTGGAGAATTTATTGTGAATAATTTTATATATAAATCTATTATTTTATAATAATCATTAATTTAAATTATATATCATTACATTGATTAAATTTACATTCTGTTGTGAAAAAAATTATTTTCTCTTTCATGGATTTCACATTAATGGGGATGGATTAAAATAATCTGGGAAAATACTATTGAGCGGTGGAACTCACCTAATAAAATATAATCAGATGTGCCTATAGATATTTTATTATTATCTTGAATATGTTAAAGTGATATATTGTTTTCACAACTAGGTTGAATTACCAGATATGGTGGGGGTGAATCAGGATATGAAATATCAAAACAACTACCCCTTCAAATAAAATTTAATCGTTAAACAAAACACTCTTATCTCAATTTCTCATAAATATATATGAACATAAATGAAAGCATGCACAAGGAAAATCTTTTTTACAAGATTCACACAAATAGGGATACATCCAATAAGAATAAAAATTGAATGTTCTTATGTACTATATCTACTAATATTAACTACTATTATAATGTTCGGAGCAGACACATTTCCCCTCCTAGTTTACAACCAATCACAATAATCAAATATCACTTCCCTTTTAAAGAAAGCGTGATCACTATTTCTTCAAAAGAACTTACTTTTATTACTTGAATAAATATGTTTTACACCTCATTTACTTTATCATTATGTTCCAATTTTATCCACATATTGAATACCACTTTACTGTAGATTTATTGGTTAATCAATTTTGGTTCACACTTTAACTTTCATGTAACCTTTGAATGTCTTATTAAGATCTTTATAAACTTGCACACAACATTGAACTTTTATCGTATACTACCAAATTTCATGGAAATTTTTGTATTTATTAGAAACTCCATTGGTCAAGTAGACACAAGTTCATATTTCTGCATGATGAATATTTTATAAATTTCACCAAACTACTCTCCTTGTGTGAAAATTTATTGTCTTGTGAGAAACTCTTATGTGATTCTGACCTCTAATTTTTTAATTGTTGATATACTGAAAGAGGGGGGTAGATTCCAATTTAAAGATGCATCCAACCACGCAATAAAAATTCATACACACCATCCTCTGTTATCATAACTTTTATGCACTCATAGAAGTGAATAATTAACATATAATTTTGATAATAGTTCTCTTTAGAGTTGATCAATTCATATTTGTTCAAAGGTTATGTACATCATGACCTCTATCAGGTAATTTCATCTTTTAAGAAAATTCCGATCTTATGTGTGACTCTATGAAATATCTATAGAATCCATTCCTTTATCTTGGATGGTTTTAAATATAATAAATCAAAAAAATATTTGGAACTAAAAAGCTAACATAGGAAACCAGCTTTGTTTGGAAACATAATCAACCCAAAAACACTCATGTTTTACCTTGAGAGATTTTCCCCCAACAATACCCCCATTGAGTTTTTTAACACTCTTTACTATTTGATACCTTGAATTTTTTTTGTATTCTAAAAAAATTAACTCTTTCAATTCAAATAGAGATCAATGATTTATTCAACACATAATATAATCCCATATGAATTATGCTCAGCGTTAGAAATAAGAGTAGCATGCATAGTGAATCAATGAATCATTTAATTCCAACGAAACTAGCTAGCTACATTCATCATGAACCTAAGTATTGTCATATATAACATTTGATCGATTGAATTTAGTATCATCAAATTGAAAAATCACTATAATTCACTGATTGGATTCTCATACTTTGAAATACTTAATGGTGTCCAAGCTATGCTCTGATATCCATGAATCTTTTCCAAATATCATAAAACTCACATCTTGTCATATAATCATCACAGGGTTTTTCAAAACCCAATACCCTATAAAACATTTAATCTCCCATGTTTCACCACTCCCCCTATTATCCTTTTCCCTACCTCGATTAGTATATTTCTCTCCATTAATAGCCATAATTTATCCTCCTTTTTCAATGAACATGAATGTCACATTTTTATTGTCAGCCACAAGTTAAAGAACATAGATCCACACATTATGGAAAGGAAAAACATACCTTAGGGAGAGGGTGTCTCATATTAACACTTTTTAAGGTTTGGGGGAGTTTACTAATCTCCAAGATCCAATCACAGCCTTCCAAATTATTCTTTGGGTAAGACCGTTAACCTAATGTCTACAACATGTAGTTCTATAGGAATTTACTCTAACATTAAAAGACCCTTCTCAACCTTATCCTTAATAAAATGATATGTTATTTCAATGATATTTTTCCTTGAGTGATGGAATTTATTTGTTCAATGATTTATAGCACATGAATTACCAAAATGTATTCAGATTGAACACATCACTTCATCCCCCATTCATCAGGAAACTGCTTCATACACAATAACCACATGCATGGTTTAATAGTTGAAATACATTCACTTTCTTTGTTGTTCAATGAAATAAAATATTTTTTATTTATTTTCTATGAAATACATAATATTACAAGATATATTACACCACCTTTCATTTATTTTATATAATCATATGATCTGGCCCAATCAGTATATATATAGCCCAGTGACTCTTGCTGGGATTTTTCATTGTACAAAAAAATCTACCAAGCCCTTGATATAAAAAATTATTCACTTCACTAAAAAAATATAGATTTCCATAGGATTGGTCTGATACTATACTACTTGGCATGTGGGAAAAAATATCATTACTTGTCTCAGTCAAGCACAATAGACTTCCAAAAATTTTCGTATATTTCGTTACATTAACTACATTTCCTTCATCATCACATTAATGTTTCGTACATGTATCCAATGATGTCATCATGATCTTGGAATTATCCATTCCAAATCTTCTCAAAAACAATTCAGAATATTTATATTGATAAATAAATGTGTTATTATTTTCTTATATGACCATTAAACTGAGTAAAAATGTTAGCTTACCAACCATTGACATTCCAAATTAACATTTCATGGATTATAAAAACTATTGGAATGGATATTTATTTAAATAACCAAATATTATATCATCAATGTACACCAATACTATCATAATTTCACTACATCCATTTTTGACATATAGATTGTTTTCAACTCCACCGCATTAAAAATCGAACATCTTCCACAATTGATCAAGCCATCAATACCAGGATCTTATTGTTTGCTTCAACCCATATAGTTCATTGCTCAGATAATAAAATCTATTATCATCTTCTTGAATGTGTAAACCATAGAGCTCCTCAATATAAACTTTTTCTTCTAGAACCCCATTCAAAAAATATGACTTTAAATCCATTGGGAAAAAACTAAACATTGTATTTATAGCTATAACTAAGAAAAATATTATTATATCTATCCTTGAAATATGTGAAAATGCTTCATCAACATTGATACCATCTATGTACGATTACCCTTTTCACACTCGTAATACTTTATTTTTAATCATTACACCATATTTATTCATATTCTTCTGAGAGGCCCATTTATTCTCGATGATGTCATTATCTTTTAGTATCTAAATAATCTCCCAAGTATGATTCTTCTAAATTTGGTCTAACTTATAACTCATTCCCTAAACCCAGTTTTCATCGCAATATTCTTATTCAAATCATTTATCCTCTACATAAGATAAGAAATATGGCTATACAAATAACTCATTATCAGTGTTTTGATGGGTGCTACCTGATCTCCATTGATATTTTTTTTTCATATCAATTTCTGCTTATCTATTTGAATTATATATAGATATATATTTCAATTCCTACTACTAATCATTAAGATCTTTTTTGAATCATCATTTTTCTCTTATTCTCTCCTTATGCTTATTAACCCCACAAAAATTCCATCAGGGAACTGTTCACCTCATTATTGAAGATTATGTTCATTTTACAATAAAATGACATCATTGCATTCAACCAATTTTCCATCCTATTATTAAAGAATTTATATTATTTATCTTTTACAAAGTAGTCAATTAATATCCCCTCATCTTCAAATGACTCAAATGTCCCATATTTCCCTTTTATTGGAATAAAACACTTACTTCATAATATTTGAATGTATTTTAATGTTGGATTCTTTCTATACCACATATCATATGGTGTATTTTCTTACTTTAGAAACAATATAACCCCATTAGATATGTACACTGATGTCAAAAATACATCCTTCCATAATTTCCCTATTAGGTCTCTTTGAATAAGCATTGTTCTGGCCATGTTATTGATAAGCTGATTTCTCCTCTCAACTACTAAATTTTATTGAGGAGTTATGATTACTAAAACATGAGGAATTATCTATTATTTCTCAAGATAATACTCCACATATACATTTGTAAATTTTATACCATTATCATTATGAAAAATCATATTTTTTTCTTCGAAGTACCAGTTATGATTCTCTCCAATATTTTTTATGAAACTGAACAGATTGGACTTAATTTAAATAAAAAATACTCATTCCATCTTGCATAAATAACCTATTAAATTAATGTAATACCTTTTACCATAAATGGATATTGGTGACATAAGATCACATACACTTTAATTCACCAATTAAAGTACTATAGCTGATTTTTTATTTACTTGTATGTATTTCTAATGATATTTTCATATTGAAAAGCATTGAAAACATGAGTATGATCTTGTTATATCTTAGGGAGGTATCAAGCTACATCATGTTTTACTTGATCATCCAAATATTATTTTCATTGATTTCAAAGACATTTCTTCCAAAAACTATTTTCCTCCTCCCTTGATAAAACCAACATATGTTCTTTACCACATAAAAAGAAGATATCCACCTTTTTCCTTTTCCTAGTAGAACTAATTCACCTTATCTTACATTGAAGATATACATATTATTAGTAAATTATATAAATTTCATCGAGTCACATTGTTTACTAACACTAATAATGTTGTGACTACAACCATAAAGTATGATACATTAGCACGTGCCATTTTTTTTCTCTCAAACATGGTTTTTCCTGATCCAATTACCAGTAGGCCTTCATAGTTTAAAAATATTGAAACACATTCCTTTTAATTTATTCAGAGACAGGATCCTTATTAAAAATATTATGGGATGTGCATTAATTATCAAATATCTATACAAAAAAATAATTTGATATTTTAAGGGAATTTTTTGTAACCATTTCCTTCATAGCTCTTTTCTTTTTGATCCATGTTTTTGACTCCATGCTCGGTATAGATTAAAAATATAGAACATCCTCAGAGTATGATGGACCTAATTCATATTGATAAAATGACATTTGATTTTTTTTCATCTCAAATGATGATTCATTATATAACTACTGATGAACTATTTTTTTCTTCTTCGGCACATTCCTCTACATGGATGGTGTAGAATATCTGAACTTATATGAAAATCCTCTAGACCAAAAATAGTGACCCTAAAAAAAATATCTAATAGTATTAAGATCAGTTTGGTTTAAATTTTTGTTCTTGTGAAAATCATTAACTATTTGTTATGGAACACACATTTTATATGTTTTAAATCATTCCACAATAATAACACCAAATGTGGTGTGCATTCCTATGTTAACTTCTACACCACTAGTTGTCCCTTAGGTTCTCTAAATCTTCTGGTTTTACTAGATTATGAAATAAATATTCAATCCTAGATCAGGTGATTTAGTTATGACATGAATTATTATAGACTTTCTTCATTTAATCCCTATATCGGCCTTCTCATTTGAACACTACTATTACTTATTTTCTATTGGATCTCTGTCCTCCAACTATGTATTTTTTTCACTTGAATGATTTTATATACCAATAAAATACCATGAATCATGATTTTTTATTCATAATTATCTATTCAACATAGTTTGAAATCATCCCCTTCAAGTACTTCAGTGCATTTTATTTTTATTTCATTGTGTTATTAAAACCACTAATCACCCTTTTATATTCTTCAACTTCAATTTTTCCCACTAAACATTTCTGAGTCCTCTAAAAATGAAGTATTGAGAATCTAAATTTATTACATTATCTCAAAAATCCCTCATTTCTACTTCTACATATAGATTTTGACTTTAGAAACCACTTTTTTGGAATTATTTGATCTTCCTATCCAAACATCTATCTCTTCCATAAAAGATTCCAATATACCTAGAAAATCAAATTTTTCAATAACCCATATTTTATCAATGTTTCTTTAATAATTTTTCTAGTATTTACCAACAACTTAGACCATATAAATCTCTCCATGATCAGTGCTATTCTCCACCTCTTTAACTTTAGATTAATCTGAACGGTCATTTTCTTATAAAATAAGACTATTATTTTTGAAGAAATTTCTCTTCAACATTTTCTTTCATTTCACATTGGATAAAAAATTATTCATTATATTTTCAAATTCATCATCTCCATAATCTTGAAACATATTAGGGAACCTCACTACAAGATATCCAACATTCTATCTGAAAAGCATGAAAATGGGTGTTTCTCTTTTAACATTCCTTATCCTCTTTGAAGAATTGAATAAATGAATAAAATTAACTATTCCATAAATTATTCTTAATTTTCTATATTTAATGATTTACTTATTCATGGAATTGAATGAAATTTATTTAGAATTACTTTTTTCACATATTAGATATCTTTTATTATCATCTCATGTGCAAAAAAAGTACTCTATAATCTATCTAACTAGTGTAATCTCATGTGGATCATTGTCATAAAAAAGAAATACTTTCATATTAAACTATGGTGGAAGTCTTCTCAAGATGAGCTTAAAAATATTTATATCTTCAATAATTTCTCTAAAACAATGAATGTCTTCCATAATAACATTTAACCAATCAAATAACAAAGCAATAGACTCAGTGGGATTCATTCATAGATCCTCATATTTATTCTATAGAACTTTTAGTTTTTTCTTATCTTACTTTTGAATCACCATCATATATATTTAAAATATTTTTCCATCTATAAGGAGTTAATTTATATGATATCACACTGTGTATATTTCATTAGATAATGCTCCCACTAATGCATTGATTCCTCCAGATTCGATTTACAATTACATTATTTTATTTTCTGAGAAAGAATGACTATCTTCACTAGCTGGAATACCATGTATTATTATTGTATATATATATACATACCTAAGGATTAGAAACTGTGATTCATCTAATTCTTCCATAATATAAAATTTTTCAAATCAGATATCATAATCCATTTTTGATTAACAACCTTCATTAATGAACATGAAAAATAATCGCACAAATAAATCATTCCCTATGGAACCAATTATTATCCTAACTATGTTAAATACTATGATAGGTGGGATGAATCAGGGTATGAATGATAAAAACAACTCCTTAGTTGAATATTTTTTCTTCATTAAAAAAACACTCTTCTCTCCCATTCCTATAGCAATATGTGAATAGAATTGAAAGCATGCATGAGACACATAAAATTTCATTGGTTTACCCATAATTGGATATGTAAAAGTATAATTCACATCCAATGTGCCTGTGTAACAAATACATTAAATCATAATGTTGTTACAATGTTCAAAGTAGACTCAGTGTCCCTCCTGGTTTACAACCAATCAAAAAAACTAAATTTGAATTCCCTCTCAATAGATGCGTACTCACTACTTATTTAGTGTATACTCAATTTGTTACATGAATAAATATGTTTTACACCTAATTTTTTTGTCATTATGTCCCCCATTCGTTCAGATGATCAATAAAACATTACAAAAGGGTTACTAGGCTATCTATTTTGGTTCACATATTGTCTTTCACACAACATTTAGATGTCTTACATTAAAACATTATTTCTTTTTTTGAAAAATTTAAAATTTTCCATGGATTTAAATCTTTTTAAAAACACAACTACCTCATTCAAGTAGAAACATGTTAAAATTTTCACATAGTAAATATTTTATTTTTTACATCACACAACTCTCTATGTGAGCAACAATACTGTCTTGCGCATAAATATTACCTGTTTAAGAGCCTTGAATTTTTTTAAGGGTTGTGATACTAAAATTAGTGTGGTAGCCAAAAATATATATACTCAGATAACCCTTCTAAAAAATTATTTATATTCTATCCTCTATGGGATCAAAATTTATATGCACATGGAGGTGCCTAATTGACATCACATGAGGCACAAAAATCTTTTTTTGGATGATCACTTTATATATATTTCATGGGTGTTCCCAAATCACCATCTATTGTGTAAATTTAACTTTAACACAAATTTGTATCATCAATGTGTCTCTTTATATTTCTATATTATTTTGTGGTGATCCATAATATGCATTTTTTTGTAATGCCTTCAAAGCATCCATTCCTTTATCTTGGTTCTTTTTCAACATACCAATGATAAATATATTTTGAAAATCAAAACTAAATACAGAAACCACCTTCTTAAAAAAACACAACCAACTCAAAAACAATACTATTTTACCTTGAGGTAATTTTTTTTCAATAGATACAATATTAATGGTCAGTGGATCTACGAGTAGATATTATAGTTTTGTATATGTCAGCAAATCGATATTCTGAATAAATTTTTAATTTTAATCCTAAACATTTTTAAATTTCATTCTCGGTATTATTTATTTTATATTATTGTATTTTATTTATAAACCAAAAAATCAGTTGTAATTTTATACATTTTAGGGTTGAGATAGTTTAATAACAAAGGATTTAATATATATTTTTCAGATGATTGGTAATATTTTATACCCATCGATGATAAAGTGATTTACCATTGGAAAATATGGGATTCACTATCTACATGGTAGTCAAGTTTATGAAAATGGGATGGGTTGGATAAATTAAAAATAGTTTTTATTTAGTTATTTTGGTTTGATATGTAATATAACTAACCTAGTTATCTTTAAAATAACCATATTGAAGTGTCGCAGGGGACCTTGGGTGGTCCCTCAATATAAAAAAGGATAGAAACTAATTTTGTAGGTGTATATTTGTATCATAGACTGATTATAATCTTCTATAAGAGTTTAATTATAATGTAAATACTACCAATATCATTCATTTGATGAATAGAAATAATATACAATATAACTAACTCTAACAACCACATGCACCTTCTATTAAATATACAATAGTGCCTTGTAAAATTCATGTAATTCATACTGAAAAAATAATGGTCTTTAGTAGCTATAACAATAAAAATAGTATAAAAAATTATAAAAAAAGAAAAATATTGGATAAAATCCTGAATATTGTTCTTGAGTCCTGACCCAATCCATTCATTGTCTCTACTATTGATTATAAATAGAACACTATCTATGAGAATATTATTTTGGTTGAGGAGATTCATAGATTTTTTATTTTAGACTATTTAATGATGAGATTCAATGTTTGATACATTGGATCTATGATGAATGTAAAAAAAAAAATTTATGAATGGGATTATAAAATATTTTGTTGGGATGTAGAATCCCAAACCGAAAGCCACTAAGGAGTTACTCAAGATGGTTGGGTATATGAATTAAAGTCTTCCTCCCTATATTCCAGATGTTTCTGCCTAAAAGCAAGCATCTGTGATAATATGTTTGGGGGATTATACCCTCATGATTAGAGTAATAAAAACTAATAAACAATAAATTAGTATATTTTAAGAAGTTATAAATAACCTTTAGTGGAAGAAAGTCTATAAAGATAAATTAATAAATAAGTGGAAGATGAATAAATATCAACTTAAAACTAATGATCATATCTTGAAGATATAAGAAAGGGAATTACATATGATACACAGGTAAATAAATATAAAATATATTAAACAAAAGGAAAAAAGACCAAACATTTCCTCCAATTATATCAAGATCATATTCCCAGTCCTCTACTCCCTTAATCTATCCTAATATTAAAGAATGATCAAACATCAGAAGATCGATGCTTACCTTTTTCTATAGCTATAAACATGTAGTCTATTTGGGTACCATAGGTGGCCTACACAATTTGTGAGATATACTAGGTATGCCACAAAAAACATTTTCTAGAAAATTGTAGTCTGTTTATATAAAATTATCTGTGTGAATATATATAATAAATGAATGGAAATAGATAAATAAAACACATCATACCGGGTTCCTTGTGGGATACTAAACCAACAATACCTGCATCATCCTATTAAAGATATCTCTAAACCATGGTAAACCAATATAGATATTGTATGTTTTTAAATGTTTATACATGAAATATATGTTATATATATATATATATATGGAAAAACCGAAATGGGAAATCTAAAAAGAAATTTCAATCATGGGATGAACCAAAGTACGTTATTTGGCTTTCCAGATGCATCCTTATGTAAATAGATTTTCATTCTTATTTATTAATATACATTAAATTATTAGAATTTTAATTAATTAAATCATTATCCCATTCATGGTGATCCATAAAATAGAACCCAAATATATCTCCAATGGTAGAATAAATACCCATCATCATAAGAATTTTTCTTGGGAGATTCTTTGGAAGATTCCCATGAATCACTCTCAGCATGGTGTAAATCCTAACCCTTGGAGACCATCCTATGTATACCACACAAGGGACCAAGAATCATTTTAGGAATGTTATAAAATTCCCCTCTAGAACTATTATTGTTAATGGGTAGGTAATTCATCCCTCAGGTGAGCATGTCATAGGTATTCTACTAAAGTAATATTTTTTCACACTTGAAGTATTACGATTATTTTACATGTTCCAAATTATAAATCCCTAAAATACCACATCCTTAGAACTTATGTAGGTACCCTTTTATCCACCTTGGATTAATTTAATTGTATTTTTTAGCTAACATTAAACACATAACATTTAAGAAAAAAACCAAAAACATTCAAATAACATGTTACACATCTCAAAATGTGGTATACAAATATTCAAGGAATGAGGTTCATATGACTTTAATGAATGCACACTAATATGAGTGGTTCATGTCGAGGTGGAAAACCTTATACATTGTTTGTGGGTCACTAGTAGTACACTAAGCATAAATTATGATATGATTTAATTTATTAAAAATTTTAGTGGAATAGGGGTAGAAAATTGATGTGAAGTGCAACAACACGTAACAAACTAAAACAATATTTTTACATAAAAGGACTATACCAAAACCATAGGTTGGTAGATAACCCATTATCTATTTTGGGAATTTATTTGAGCTATAATGGAATAAATTTTCATAATGGAGAAAATCATTAAAAATTGGGACAATGCAGTAACACAAAAACAGGTCCAAAGATGAAGAGGTAAACAAGAGAAATATGGAAGTAAATTTTAGATCTTAAAAAGAAGGAAAAAATGTGATAAAAATAGGTTCGATTAGATTCTTTACATAGATTATCCTTCAATTACAAGGTTAGGTGTGTGAGATATCACAAACATAAAGAGTGGTGATGTTCTATAGATGATAGAATAACGGGGATGGTGAGTCAAATGGAAGGATAGGAAAAATTAATTATTCCCAATATTAATAGGTGGAATGGTTATTCTGAACTATTATCCAAACCATATTCCAACCATATGTCTACCAATATCCACTGATAGTGGGTCTCATGGTTAGGGAGCACAATGTTTTTAAACATGCTCTACATGTGTGTTGCCCTATACCTATGGAACAACACTTTTATGGGCTACAACACATGGTTATCCAAACATTGTGCCTATAATTTTCTCCCATTTATGGTACCAAACAAAAACCTGAAATTTTTTATCAAACTGTGAAGTGTTATAAGGACATTTTAGGAGAACTATGTTCCTAGTCTGTTTCATTAAAAAATTTGAGTTTCAGGCTCTGAAAAATACTCATGCACTCTTAAGACCTCCCTAATTCCTTATAGAATATTTATATTGAAAAAATCAATGTTTCAAATTGATATTAAAATTTTCCATGCCTAAATGAAAAAAAGGGATTTTATAACCTCCCATAAATTAAACATATCATCCCCTAGTTACGCATCTATGTGTGGTAAAACATATTCAAATAAATGATCCATCCAATAAGCATGTACATTTTGTTATCAGTCCCAAGACTCATCATAAACATTTCAATTCTTACATAGCACCCTTACTAGTGGAACTGACCTTCCTCAGAGTGCCTTCATGCTATGATAAAAAAATGTATCAGATACTCCTTAGTGTGTGATTCCACATCTATCAATGTATAAATATAGTAAAATGAATGAGACCAGTCATAAGGATAACAAAAAAACTATACATGCAATAATTCATCCATGGACTAGTACCACTGAGGTAAATCATACTGATATGACGTCGACCTCAATTTTCACATGATCTTGGAAGGCTTGACATACTGATGTGATAAATTTCTATTTAAATAAATTCTTATAGAACCCAATGTAAGAGAAACTCATAGAAAGACATGATGTCCCACTATGAACTCTCAAGATCTGTAATAGTGATTTTCATAAGAGTAATTTTTATATTGGGTTGTTGTTATATGTTCATGAATCAGTTTTACCTCCTCTGATGTCTACAAAATTAGATGATGACCCAATAGTGATATCTCATCATCTTCTAACAAACATAGGGGTGAATAAAATGGCCTAACATATAGGCCTTCATATGGAGAAATCTCAATAGTTTCCATAAATATAATATTTTTTTAAAACTCAATGGGAGGAAGTTATTTATACCAAGAACCATATAAATAAAGGCTTTATGCTTGGATTATTTAATATAACACTCGTATTTTGTTATCATATTCATCATTGGTGTGACGGTTCTACATTTTTTAGGGGAAATTGTGAACCTAGTGAATTTTTCAACCCTTAATAGAATTGTGTTGTAAACCAATAATCCCTATATTATATAATATAATGAGTAATATAATAAAGGAATACGATATCTCAAATATAAATCCATTTGAGCTCATATAAAAAAATTATCTCTTAGAAATATAGGATGTGTACGACCTTGGTTATCCTTTTGATGGTTATCCATTATGAATCAATAACATGAGTGTATCTTGAAAAACCCATCTCAATTTGCAAAGTGAAATCTTCCCATTTCCACTCAGTAATATACCAAAGTTGTAAATGTTTTGTAGGTGACTTGTGCTTAGCCCCAACCTAATTATATGTAGATCACCGTGTGATAAAACCAAAATCCGCATATTTATACCTGGACAATAATAATATTGATGTATTTCTTGGTATATCTATGTAATACCATGGTGAACGTCTTAAAAAGATGAATGATACCCCAAATCAAATTTTCTCATATGTATGTAGGGAACAAGAACGTCTATAAAAGTGTAGGATCACATCCCCATTGATAAGAAAACTAGGAGGTTTCACCTGTGAAACTTTCCCGTAGGACTAATCCCTCAGGATCAAAAAATTGCGTCATCCATTCATATTCCATATAGAAGGATATCACTTTAAAAGCATCTAATGTAGTTTATGAATGAAATTTTTTAACCTCAAGTTTCTTCTCATGAAATACATCAATTAACTAAGACTCACTACTAGCCTTTTGGAAGAACTATGTTTGATTTTTCATGATTAGTGAACTATACACCATTTTTACATTTGAGGGGGGTATAAGAGAAGTCAAATTTTAATTTTATATGATACTATAATCTCTTATATGGCCTGAGAATTAGATTATGCTATGTGGAAATGTATTTGAGACTGTTATGGTCCATGTAAATGACATACCATTATCCCAAAAGAAAATTGCCCCAATAGCATAAATCATGAACCACATCTCTAGATCAATGATGTCCATAGGGTAATTCCACTAATTAATTCTAAATTGGTGGGACCCATAAGCTATAACCTAATCTCCATATATCAGAGCTACTCCCATATCGATTCCTAAATCATCTAAATAAGTATTACATATTTTTAATAGATCTATATGGTCTGGTTTGGGTACTATTTTCAGTCTCCATTTCAACTCATGAAAAGATAATTTTCAGGTTTCAGACCATAATAACATCACACCATTATTAATAATTCCTATGAGAGGTGATTCTAGGCATGATATGTTATGAATGAAATTCCCATAATATCTATCCATCCCCAATAAATTATTCATTTTAAATTCATTTTGGTTTGTTAGAAGGAAAATATGATTCTTACCATCTATTGGTAAAAATATACTCCTACTAATGAAATTATAAAACCCAAAAATTGAACATTATAGATATAATGTTGTATTAAGTTATATTATCATATAGATAATGTTCTCCCAGTATATTCTACATGATCTCAGTATGATTATAATGGAAATTTAGAGTGTGTGAAAACACCAAGATATCCTCTACAAAGATCACTACAAATAAATCCAAAAAACAGTTGGAAAATTATCCATCAAATACATGAAAATGGTTCAAACATTCATAATTCCTAATGGCATAATCATATACTCATACAAAAATACATAATATGAAATTTTGTATCAGGTATGTTTGAAGGCCTCAGATTCACCTGATGATATCCTAGTGCCAAATGGTTCTTAAAGAAAACTTTCTTTCCTCAAATCTGGTTGAAGAGGTCATCTACATGAGGAAGTTGATATCTGTTCTATAATATAATCTAGTTAAACCATTGGAAATCTATGCACAATTTGAGGGTGCGACACTCCTTGGGGAAGAAAACCAATGAACCACATAGAAAAGTATTTGGAAATAAAAAAAAGCAAAGCATAAAAATATTCTAGATACTTTTGGAGTTATTGATGCTCTTTAGGATTCATCCTATAATGAGGGATGAATGCAGGTTCTACTCCATGAATTATTTTGATGGTGATATCCACCAGACTTAGAGGAGGAAATAAAGATTAGTCATTGCATTCCTTGATCACCCCAAAAGGGACTATCCATTTGGGTTATCACTCCGACAATCCCATGATGTTCATATCTAATAGTACTCTCTTGAAAATCCCCTTTGCCATTATGAATATAGTTACTACCCTCTGGTGATATAGAAATACATGATGACATTATGAAACCAAAAGGGATCAAATAGAAGCAATGAGTCCATATTTAAAATGAAATCAAAATAGACCTTATCATGGGGAAAATTTTCTACAGGAATATATATATATTCCCACCTCATGTGGAAAATCCCTGTACTAGAATATACTATCGATCAAAACCCTGATGGTGTGTCAAGAGTCATTACACAATAGAATTACTCCATTTTTATGAACATACATCCCACAATTTACAGTATATATAAATTAATTGGAAGAAGTTGTATCAAATAGTATGTATACTTATAGAGAGGCATATAGAATAGTACTTTAGACATTATGAGGATCTATAATTTTCTCCTTGAGATTATAATAAAATTCATAAACATGGCCAAATATATGGCCTTTAGTGGAAACCTGCCTAATATGGACTGATCTATACTGCTATAAATGATGTTGTGGAGCCTGAATAACTCATCCAAGACAAACTACAAGGATTAATTAACTGGTAGTAGACTAGCTCTAATATAAATGTGGATCTAGATATCCATTACTCGAATAAGGTGTCAGTAAAGATCCCCTCTCACTATGTAATGGAAGAAATAATATATTAAAAATGCTAATGGTGTCCTATCATATAGAATTCTGAGCACTCAATTGGGTTACTCAATGATGTTATTTATATTTTAATATATTTTTACATACTTCCTTTACTGATTTTATATGAAATGTTCATAATTTGTGTGAAATATTAATGTTTAAATATAAAATATAATTTTTCAACACTATTTGAATTTATCCAGATTCAAGTCTGTTTAATATTTTAACAATAACTATCACCCTACTTATCCAAATTTCATGATTATTATTTTTTAGGGTTCCCAATTATAATTCCAACATTTCATTAGAAGTCACCTTTGGCAAATTCGTCCATTTAGTGGGTCATATGGACCACACAAGAAGGCCCAAGGAAACTGTGAAGAAACCGGACCACATATGAAGGTTGAATTACTGGGATCAATCCAGAAGTCCAAATACCTTAATTATCCTCCCAAGGTTGGAAGACATTTCAAGGATTTCACGATAAAAATTTCATAACCTAATCACGAATAAAAGGGGCCCAACTAATGCATTGAATTCCAGCCCACCATTCAGGACGGGAATTAAAAACAGCACACTAATATTGCAATTTCTCCTGATGTATACATCCATTCGAGCTGATATTTAACAGTGTGAAAGAGGATATTTGGGTGGCCATCTTTTTTTAAAAAATTATTTTTATTTGAGGTCATATTTCTATTCAAAAACCCATTCACATTATGGACTTTGAAAACGTCTATATTGAAATGGACATATCATAATCGTTTATTAAAACTGATATAACTTTGGATCCATAAGTCCAATGACCTAAAAATTTTCATAGTAGATAGAAGAAATTTTTATCTACAACTTTTAAGAAGGATATTTCTCAATATTCGTCTGTCTGGATGTCCATATCGGCGAGCCAAGTGGAGGGGTATTTCTGGAATGTAAACTGTCCACCACCTTGGGCTATAAATACACCCCCTCCTCTATTTTCAAAAGGGTTGGAATTTAAGAGAAAATGAGGATTTATAGGAAGTACCAAGTCCCTGAAAAAGTCTTGGGAGGATCTACCAAACTCATGTTTTCACTTGACAATCCCTTCCTCCTCTCTTTCTTTTCATTTACTTTTGCATTTTTCTTCATTGTAATTTTGCAAGTGTTTGTCTTTGTAATTCCGTTTTAATGAAATTTTATTCTTCTTAATTTCTTATTATCATCCAACTTCTATAGTTTAATATTAATGTTATTATTTTAGTTTAATTCAAGATGAAATCCATCATCTTCTGTTACTTTATTATTCAATAAAAAGTCTGTTTTGTTTTAACTCTCATCATCGTTCGTGTGTGTGTTCGACGCAAAACTCTTTTCTAATCCTTTTATTTTTCTTCTCTTTGTAATTAACCACCTTAAAAATAATAGACCAAATTACTAATAATTTAAATGTATGAGTAAATATCTAATTGGTGTGAGTTATAATTCAGGGATTTTAAGTGATTGGGAGTTTTTCTCGATGAGTATTCTCTAAATTAATATTGTGTATGTTAAACTTAATATTTCATGGATTAATGATATGTTTTGTTTAACGAGTGGTTTCCATGGATTATTGAAACCATAAATACACTACCATAAATAAGTTTTGATTGATATTAGAACTCTAAGTTATTTTAAGGCTTGGATTAAAGCCTTAACACTTAGGAATTCCAATCAACGTCAACTTATGACATGGGTGTTAATTTAATGCAATAAAAATCAAGGCTCAAGGATATCACAAGATTAACTCCCCAATAATGAACTCACCTCAATTTTTATCAACTTGTTAAATTAAACAACATCCATTAAAAATTTCAATTAAGATCTGTAAACAAACCCCCCCAATCAAAATACAATCAACTAAAAACAATCGACTATTACGAAGTACCATCACCGAGGATTCGACCCGAGTGCTGCTATACACATTAGCAGAGCATCGGAACCTTGGCTGCTCGATAGGAGACAATCGGCCATGCGTTTCACTCAACAATAGGGCTTCTTATTCCCTATGATGACATATTGGTGACACAGCGCATTAATATCGGTACACATCATGTAACTGTCTTTTCACTTGTGAGAAATCTTAAAATGTTGTTCCCTACTACTAGGTAAACCATCTCACTACCACGACGTTGAAAAAAAATTAATCACATTTGTTACATCCCTTAGGTTCCACTTAGTTATGATTTACTACATTATTTTCTCAAAATTAGTGTTCAACAAGAATAAATTCTACTATGATTGGATGGGGAATGAAATACAATCATTGAAAACTCTCAAAACCATCAACTCATCACTGGTCAGTGTCGATGTAAAATGGTAAAGCTTAGTGAAACGAGATTGATACTACATCACGGATATTGAACCCTTATATATGTGAATAAAATCTATACTATTATCCTCTCTCAGAATCCATGGAATAAATTAGTCCAAAATGACTATCTAGAATTCTACCCAGACCATTCCCCAGTGTTGATCATCCTAAGATATAATATCCCAACTATGCTTACTGAATTCATGGAACAGTTAAGTAGAGAACCTGAACCTATTCACCAAAAGAATATATATATATGATCTAATAATAATAACATGGTCTTCGTCCCTGACTCAGTTCCCTAATGACCACCATCATCCGTGAAGGTTTGACAATAATGCTGATGTAATTCTAATATCAACTCTTCCATAGAATAGTTAGGTTGTAGATCTCCCTATAAAGGATTCATGATGAGTAATAATATTTCTTGAAACTAATTATTGTAACCTATTAGATGAATAATAAAATATTCCTCAGGTGGAAGTATATGAGTTAATAATGGCATCATAGTACCTAGAACCACTGAAGCACGGTTATTTCCACCCTCATAGTGCTTAATTCTAGGTCATAATTGGAGAACAACACTAAAATTACCCAAAAAATACCTCAAATAAGATTTAACATTATATATGATCAATAGTAATAGAAAATGATAGGTACACTATACTCCTATAAATAAGTCATACCTTTCATCAAGTTCATAAATTTGGGTCTAGGAGATTAGAAATATCACAATGGATCATTGGATATACTTCTTACATCCCACAACTAAGGTCAGGTTAGGGTTAAGGTATCACATCACACAGTAGAGGTTCCTATATATGGAGTGTCAATTTTAAGGAATAGAGGTAATAAAACCATGATTTTCAAGGAGAATACCTATATAACAATAACCATTCCATTTAAAATTTTGAATCTATTCAAATTCATAAATATTAATTTGTATAACTATATCATAAAATGTTTGATGTGTTACCATTCCAAATTTAAAATGACCCATACTCTTTATAAATTTCAATTGGTACATCAATTATCTATGAACTGAATCTTATATTTAGTATCCAGTTGTTATAAATTATGTTAATTTAAATTATTAAATGAATATTATTCCAAATTTAAAGAAATACATAATTCAAAAAAATTAAATTTTCATTCACATAATCTATATAATATAATGTTTCATCCCCTATAGCTAGTGGTTAATGGATCAAATAGGGAATCATTGTTTAATTAAGGTTTCAATATAAATCTTAATAGAAAACCCCATTTAGATTTTTTCATACACATTAATTATTCCAATTATTTTATCCCTTCAAGAAGCATTATAAAACATTCAGGTACTAATAATTTCACTCACAATAATCACAAGGAATACATGAAATTAAATAAATTATATATAACTATATGGCATGGAATAATGAATGACATGTGAATCCTCAAGTTCCTATAATGATGTATGAAATAATACATCATTGTCATACCATTTCAAGGAAAAAGTAAACCCCTAATTATAATATCATCAATAATAATGTCAAAAAAAACCTATGTGCCACCCAATGGTGAAATTAGTACAACTATATTTGGAAAAAATTTGAAAATAAATTTCCCCTACCTTGTAGTTTGGTCTTCCCCATTATGTGGGATAGCTACTCCCAAGCATATGTTAATTACCAAAATTCAATACATTATTATCCTCATGTATAATTCAAAAATAGTAAGAAATAATGGAAAAATATCTCTGATTCCACTTTATATAATCCATTCCTATAATCCATTAAGTGGTTCTCGGAGCCGGTTGGCCACATAACCTCAAGTGTGCTACCCCATAGTAGTAAATAAAAAACATATATAGCATAAGTAGTAATAAATTTACAACTTTGGAAGATATCCGATAATGAAAAAATAATATAGTTGAGGGAATCTAAATCAATATTAGATAAAAAATAATGATCATGTCCTGAATCTATAAAAAAGTGAAGTATATGGGATATAAGAGTATATGAATATATAATACACTAAAAAATGAAAAAAATTAAAAAATTATCCTCCAAATGAATCATGAGAATAGACATGATCCTATGATCCCATAAACTATCCATGTACTGAATAAAATAAAACATAAAAGTATAGACGATTCCCTTTGTATGTATTTATAGACATGAAGTCTGTTTGCATACCATAGGTAGCCTGAATAGGGTGTAAGAAAGACTTAGTAGGCTACCACCAATTTTGTATATAATTATCTAATCTGTGCATATAAAATGAGTATACTACAAGTACATAATAATTGTAAGCATGTAAATAAATATAACACATCAGACTCAGTTCCTCATGGGATACCGGGACAACAGTACATTCATGTGCCTAAGGGGAATATCTCTTAACCAAGGTCATCATATAGAGATATAGTACATGTGTGAATTTATATATATACATTTTAAGTCATCTGGGTTAAATATATGTAAAATCATATCTAGGCCATAGAAAAGGAAAGAGCGCACATGGGCTAGACCATAGAATTTTATTTTCTTTGGTGGAGGCATCCTTAAGTTAATAGTTTTCCATTATTATTCTTCGATATAAAATACATTGTTAAGTTTTTCATATATATAATATTGATATCATTCAAGTAGATCGATATAAATAAACCCATGAATTGTTTTAGGAACACTATAAATACCCATAATTCTATGAGTCTATCTGAAGATATTTGTAAGCAGCGTCCCATGTATCACTCTCGGCATAGTAAAAATCATGACCCTCTACATCTCAGGTTTACCACATGGGGAACAATATATCATGCATGGAATGATATAAACATATTACCCATAGATCTCTACCAAGGTAATTCCCTTGGGGAGTTGGTATAACTTGTGGATTTGTAATTAATATGTCTGGTGATCCCAACCAAGGTATTATACTAAATAAAACTCATTATTTCATGCACCATATTAAGATTCAATTAAATGTTTCTAATTATAAAGCACGAAGATCCCATCCAATGTGTCATTATGTTGAGACCCTTGAATATACATTTTATTTATGTAATATTATGGGTTTTAGATAACCTAAAACCCATATAAGTTAATAAAAATACACTAAACATTCTGATATAATCTAACACACCAAAAAATGTGGTTTAAAAATAATTCAATGAATGAGGCACTTAGACCCTTAATTAATACAAACCCTTAGCAGTGTCTCAAGTTGAGGTGATTATCTATTGATGTTTTTTAGGTCTATATGATAATATTAATCATGTCTTATCAATTGATTTAATTTTATAACATTTTAGATGATTCATCAATAATTCCTGTGTACAGAACAATGGAACATAATAAAATACAACATGGATTTTATGGAAAAATTATAGACTAGATACCTTATGTTTTTAGATGACACCTCATTTATTTTTGTCCATTATTTAATTAAATAATAGTTAAAATTTTAAAAAATGGACAAAAATCCTAAAAATAGGGCATATGATCTCATAAAAATGTAGACAAATACAAATAGATAAATGAGATATATAAGGAATCTCATCATACCTCTTACTATGATGGATCCAACAATATTAACAATAGATCAATTGGACATTGGATGAATAATATCCTTAAAATCCTATGTTAGGTGGGGGAGAGATCTCAAATTTAGAGAGTGGTGGTTTATTCACGAGGACAAAAAAAGTGGAGATGTGAAATTAATTGGAGGGTAAAATGGTTATTCTACCAAAAAATGTAATGGGTTCTTGGTTTGGCCACATTGATGACAAAACCTAAATCCATATTTACATTGGAAACTATCCATTGAGAGTGGGATACATGGTTTTTCTTACCATGATATACACATGACTTCACCTCTACCCATGAAACACACCCCACATGGATTTTAGTGCTCAATTGGAAAAATAGAGTGCCTTCTATGTGATCCTCTCTAATGATCCCTCCTGCACTATGCATGGTTTTCCCAAACCATGTGGCCTCAAGAAAATGGGTTAGATAAACTGTGTTCCAATATTTTTTCATTCAAAACATAGAGTTTCAGGATAAAAAAAATCCATGCACACTTCTATGAACACCCTTAGGTCATTTGTTTCATTTTTTAGGATTGAATAAGGATAAAATTCAATTAAATGTTGTCTTACCTCAATGAATAACTGAGATGTGACGATAGGTATTCCAATTATGATGACTTATTTAATATAGAATTTGAGAAATCATGACATTATGACAAATGATAATTTTAATAATTCGGGTGTTGTTATACAATTAGGATGTTATTTTTCACATCATCATGTGAGGAATTGTTTCATCATTTATTATTCAAAAGTGACTACAAAGTGGTAATTGGGAATTTTATTGGGAATGGTATGGAATCCAGACAATCATGGATTCTAATATTGAAATCATGGATGTATACAATATGTAATATATATATATATTAATATGTTAATTATAATGTTTGAGGCCAATTTTTTGGCTGCTTTGGGAAGCTAGAAACTGTTTGAGGGAATGTAAGATGTTCTCTTCTTGTTTCCTTTTGGTTCATATGAAATATCATGTGGTGGATCCTAGGGAACTCATCAATTAATAAGGATCAAATAATTCATTAAGAATACTTTTTAAGGATTTTTCCCCTAATATATAATGATGTATTAGAAGTGGACAAGGGAGATGACTGAAATAAATTTTTCTAATAATGGTGCTAAAATTGAATGTCGATGGATCATGGGATTTTGAAAAAATGAGAGGTGTCACTTGTATTGGATAATAAAGTCTCAATTTTTTTTGGTGTTCACCAGGTTTTGATGGCTCGGTAACTGTGTTGGAGCATTGGAAATAGAAATAGTCATTGGTTTAATACTGTGAGTGTTTCATAATTTTTTTAAGAGGTAGAATTAGACTTCATTATATTAGTCATTATTCTGAAGGGAATTTATAGATACCATGAGATTTGAAATATTTTGTATAAAAATGAATGTTGTTTATCAATCATTTAATTGGTGCTGTTCTCACATGGAGAGAAGGAAATTATAATTTTTATGTGTTAGCTAGTAAGGGGGGTCCTGGGGACGCTATCATTATTCATATGAATGTATTAGTATATCTTCAAATACTAGGATATAATCCTAATAATTCCATGTATATGGTTAAAGAAAAATATTATGACGAAATCTCATGAATACAATGTATTAGGATATCATAAAATACAAGGATAAAAACATATTAATTCAATGTATTAGGATAACATCAAATACTGGGAGATAATCCTAGGAATTCCATGTATCAGGCTACCACTGAATCATAAGAGCTGATCCAAATAATTCTTCGTATTATTAAACCATCGACTCATAGGAAGGGATACTTATAATTATATTTATAAAAATATCCTTGCATCCTATGAAGTTATCCTAGGTATTCTATTTATCAATTTATTTATCAAAAGCATCTCAATATTGATGAAATAGATATATTCATGGGATTCTATTTAACATAATTTATTTATTTCATGAATTTGATAGAGTGTATATTAACTAGATCCTTTTTTGGGTCCTTGGAATAATTAAACATTTAGATAGTAAACATTTTAATTCATGTCAACCCTAGGATCCCTTCGTAAATTACACTTTTAACCATAAGGTTATTTAATTCTTATTTAGTTTATAGAGACTTCATCTAAATTTACTATTTGAAAAAAAATTATGTATGGGAATGTTTAGTGACTATAAAATAGAGGAACAATTTTTTTTATTTTAGTTAAAGTAGATGTTATATTGATTGGAGAACAAATCACACACATTTGAAAAAATACTAGTATTTTAAAGGTTAAATTTTAGTTCACCAAATTTATACTCATAAGAATACTCTCCTTCAAAATAGATCATTAATTTGAGATAATTATTTGTGAATAACTATATATAGTGAAAGCATTGAAATTGAGAAAGAAATGTTCACACATGGTACAATACTAGAAAATAACATGATAAATAGGGGGAGGATGAACATAGAGTGTAATATTTTACTTGATCTTTCCTCTAGATCATATTTCACTTGAATCCATTTAATAATTGAGAGAAAACACCATGATATAGTGATGTGAACATGAGATCATTTTTTTCAAAGGTACTACCTCTTTGATGAACATTCCCTAAAAATAAACAATATGGATTTTTTCCACATAAATAACCATTTAAAATGGTTGAGTAAAATATATATTCTTATAAATATTTTAAAAAATCACTTACCCTGACATGATGGGGGATTTACCTTAGTTAGGTTAACACATAGTTACAGTTATGCATAGTTTTTCATACCCCTTGACAGTGAAATAGATAATGGAATTTGGCTAGTTACCTTATGCACATAGTTATATAAGGGTAATTTTCTAGTTTCCATTAAATAGTGGTTCCACATAAAGTTCAAATACTAAATAACCTTACATAGTGTTGTGTAACAGTAATACCTTGGTTATCATGACACATATATGATTCCTAATAGAAAACACAAAGTTACCTCGAGGTATCAATTTAAAAAAATAAAAATTTCTCACATACTATTATTTTACAAGTATAATACAGTCAAAATAAATGAAAAACACATAATTATTTAAAAATAGTAAAAAAAAATTTATTTAATAAAATAAAATTATATATTTATCCAAAAAATTCAATTTAACTCACTATAGATTAAGTCACTATAAATCAACTCAAAATAGCACTCATCAGATGCATCCTCACAAAAAAACAACTGACTAACTCCAATGCCCCTATAGTAGGAATATCATCATTAAGTATAAATTATGAGCATGTTCCACCCCAAAACACATCTTTGAACCTATCTTGAGAGATCTCACACTTCCATTGGTCCCCATTACACTTGGTAAAGCCATGGACTGTCTTCAAGTATCAGATATAAATGTGAAACCATTCTAAATATATTGTTATATTAAAAATTCATGATTAAAAAAATATTCAATGAAATATTTTATATTTAAATTATTATTAAAATTGGAATCATATTCCAAGACTTCTGATACAACCACTATACCCTCCTATATTTGTAGAAGCTTTATTTTAAACAAATAACCCAAATCAATAACGCAATAACACATGAAAAAAAAATTAATTCAAAACAAACTTTATAATTAAAATATTAGATCAAATAGAAAAACATAATAATACAAGATTTTTTTTTAATTTTAAAACAAGTTTATTAAAAAATAAAGCTTGGTTAAACTTTAATAAAGGGCAGGGTGTTTCAACCTTCCCACCATATAACTAATTTCCCTTGAGATGAACTCTCTAAAATCCCCAGGCCACATAGGTAAACAACTCTTACCATTTAACTCCCACATTAGACTCCCACTACATCATTTATACATGGATACAGTCGTGTTTCTGCTGCACCCATACCAAGGGTTCTCTCACTTCTTGGAGAGTCCTCTCACATCAACCTGCAATGTTATATTGGTGATCCAAAAATGATATAGTAGCCTCCAGAATTGTATCTTCATTATTTATTACAAGATATGGTTCTAGAGGAAACCATTGAAGCTATGATATATAAGAATCATTGTTTACTAAACTATACCAACATAGATATTCTAAATTGTCTACCACTATGTCAACCCTAAACGTTATCTCAAGAAATAATCATATTCCTATGAAAAAATTTCTCCAGTCTTCACATGTGACGATGTCCCAACCTCAATAACTCCAGTATGAAAAATTGATCACTAAACACATGATCTATAGGATAAAATCATTATAGAGATTACATATTATTACTACTATAATAGGTCACCAACCACATTCTAATCTACTAAATATGCTTTGATGTCTACTATATGAGACTCTTCCTAATAACAAAAGACTCACCAGACTCTACCCAACATATTATTGAACAACATAGGGTACCATAGAAGAATTAAAATTGTTCTATATAATTTGAATCATGAAATCATTTATTTTTGGATAAGTGTACTATTTCCATGTAGATATCCTATGAACCACCGATGATTATGATGCATACTCCTAGAATTTTCTATTGGATTTAAATAGTATAGTGAAACAGTCCATCAGTAAAAAATATATAATCTGTTTCTATATTCACCGACATACTAATCAAATTCTAAAATCCCTAATAGAAATGTGATGGAAACAAAACATTCATGTAAAAAATAATACTGCAAGGGATCCCATGTGACATAACTTTCTCCCAGAACTAGAGCCTACCTTACTCACTAACTAATTTTTTTCTCAGATTGATATGAAATGATTCACTTTAGTCATTCATCTCACAATCATCCACACTATGTCACCACCCCAGGGTGACCATAGAATGTCAAACCTGAAATCCATGGTGATTTTAACCAAATTCTACTTGGTAATAAGTAGTGTTTTTTGTAGATCATTGGGATTTTTCACTCATACTTCACCTACTAAAAGGTGGAGCATTGTGTGATAAAACATCTTATGAACTTATAAATCATAGTATACTTGTATTTTATGTGTGTATCATGATTTATCATAGTAAATCCTTGGTTTACAACACATCTTGAGTTGTGTGAGTCCATCATCAGTTACTCATTTATTCAAGTGGGAAAATTATATGAAATGAAAAATAATGTATGTTCTATACATCAAGGGACAGGTATGGTGGTAGATTCACATCATATATATATAATCCCATAACTATAAAATCTAAATCTATTAGTTATATCCTATTCACCCAACCATGGAGTAAAGACATGATTGTTAATGATGTAATAGTCAATAAGCCTGGTAATCACGGATGTTAAAATCCTTCTCAATGAATAGGTACATCAACTACCACTCATTGCTGGAATCATGAACTAACTAATCCTATGTCTTCCTTATCAACACATCTGTAAGAAAATATAACTTTATAGGAGAGTATTTGAAATCGAAGTAAAAATGATGAAAATCCTTGGCCAACCTACATTGTTGATGGTTTATGTACCTTTATGAAAAAATGAATCTTATTCTCTTATGGTTGGAATATACCATGATCATACCACACTAAATTTATTGTCACCAACATATAAAGGAATGTATGAATCTTACTGATCTTGAGAAATGAATCATATGACTCTAATCATACAGAATCAAGTCCCTAGATCCATAATTGACAACATGAAAATTTGAAAATAATAAATATCCCTACCTAAAAATTGATGTATCATATCACAAAGGAATAATACGAAACCACATTATGTAAGTTCATGATTGGATATATTTTTACACTATCATTTAGCTACTAAAATTCTCTGACATAAGATTCATTCCATGTACTATTAACCCCATTCTTATTCAATCCTATTATAGACACTTCCATCATGTGAACTCATAAATAATCCTTATATACAAACTAAATGAATCAATAATACTATAGATATTAGAAATTCATTATCGATTACTAAGAAACAACTACCTAATATTTATATATTCTATTGATATTGCGACCATAGATTTATTGGGCCATACCATGTTAAATTAGTTGATCCAAAATTTAAATTTTTTAGATTTTGTCTTTCTTTATTCACATAATGTTTTTCTAAAATAATATATGATTTATATATTTAACTTTATTCAACATAGAGTACTCATTAATATTATGATTTAATTTTCAAAAAAATAAATATATGGAAGAAAAAAATCAATTTATTAGGTTTGGTAATACATCCAATGTGATTATTAGAAAGAAAGAAATTGCTAAATACTCATACAGCCATACATTATCCTAAAGGTATTGTGAGATATGTCTATTGGTTTCACCTGTAGCTACTGTTATGGTGATATAAAATTAATCATAGAGAGCACTTTACCTACCCTAAAAAAATTAAATAAATCATTAATACATGGATGTGGAAATCATTTATTAATGATCACTTTAGCTTTTGGAAGTATAATCATATTATCATATAGCTATGCAAATATCTAAATAATAGGACAACAGGTCCCCAATGGGATGTAGTAGGTTATATGAATCACATGGCCTCTAGTTCATCTAACTATGACTTTTTTTATCGATGCTCTATATGATCAATTTTATCTGGTAGAATTAAAACAGGATCTATACTTAGCATGAGTGAGATAGTATTCTCACTCAACCTATCAGGTGTAAACACTCACAAATCATTTATGTATAAATACCTATACTCATCAATGATAAGTGGATAAACTATTTTATACATTGCACCATCATTTATTGTAAGGTTATAAATATTACATGAATACTTACCAATCTTTTGATGGATAAGACCTTAAGGACCCACCTATATGTCCCTCTATCAAACATGTACATGATCATATTCTTTAATAGAATTTAAGGATACCCATAAATGGTAAAATATTATATGTGATCAATGAGAAAAAAAACTAGTGCATCTAAAGGATATATAAAAGAAAAACATCTTTAGTATAAAAGAGATTCTAGAAGAATCTATTTCCAAAAATCACAATGGTGCATTCGCTAATTTGGTGATGGCCCTAGGATGGAAACCCTTACAACAGGTAAATATACATTACCCCTTATAAGTAATAAATAGTCTATCATAGAACATAAACAGGATGATAATATATGAAAAAAATGAGATTCCACTACATTAAAAAGGACATATGATATGGTGGAACAAAAAAACACCTCCTTGGATGGTAGATAGTCTAACATCATGGATAGGATGAGTAGTATTAATGGCTTGTAGATAACTTATGGATTAAACCTGAGATATTGGTTATTTTATCTAAGCATCCCCACACAGCTAGTGATACTACCCCCACCGTAGTGCACCTCATCCATTACCTCAACCTAAATGACTAGTCGAAATCAAACTAACCACATGGAAAAGAATAACTAATCCAGTTCAATAACCTTGAACCATTATGGGTCCCCTTAACTCAAGAAATACTGATAAATCCTATAAAACTGTTTTAGGTACCCTAGTTTCCCACATTATTTTATCTCAAAAGGTGGTTTTTAACAATACGACCGAAAATGGATAGGCATGAAACATTGATGGAACCAGAAATAACATTATCCTCAATGGAGAAGTGATGATATATATAGCGACCCATATTTTTCTTACATTACTATTACATCATTTCAAAGATAAACAACATAATAGTATTACACATGGAGGATCCAAAGGTTTAGTGTCTTGGGAAAACTAGGACCACACATAAAAAATAAAACATCAACCATAAACATTTATTTAATTTCTTCTTCACAAGCTTCTTAGTGGAACTTGTCCTCTCATTAGTATATGTAGCCACCTGAGGATATACATCAAAAGGGGTGACAAAATTATGTTTAAAGGTCTCTTATCACTTAGTAGTTCATTATTTTGTGTTTTTATGACATAAATATAAGAAGAGAATCTTCCATTGACATAATTTGGGTCATTAAAATATAACATAATAGATAATATCCCAACCACCACTTTAGCATGATTCATCAAAGGGACACTTTGTAATATCCCGGTTCTAGAAGCCGCCTAGAGGTTCCCCGTACCTAGTTGGTCACATGGCCTAAAGAGCATTTACCCAAACGTTAGAGGCTACCGAATAGTAGTGATGGCCTTGGGTGTGATAATGGGGAAATTATGCCCTCATTGGCAGAGTAACACATTGTAAGTAAAATAGATAGCAATAGAGGAAGCAGCAAAACATGAAATAGGTAAATAGTGGAAATAATAAACAACGGGAGCACCAATATATAAATGATGCATGGTACATGTGTCTAGGAAAGCATCCAAACAAAGTCACAATTATGGAATATTGTACTATACCAAATTACAATAGAAAACAAATAAAATTCTCCACAACATCGCAAGCCTTAGCTAGGTCCCATGCTCCCCAACTCTACAGCAATCAAGTACATGAAGTAGAAGGATGCTTGCCCTTATCTAAACCTACAACAATAAAATCTGTTTGTGCCCAAAAGAATGACCCAAATATGGTGTGAGACTAAATACCAGTAGGAAACCAGCCAAATATATGTTCCTAATAGTCAGTGAATATATATGGCAGGCAATAAGAAAAGAGAATCAGTAAACAAGGAAGTACTAAAAAGTAAACAATCATACAGTTTCAAATGCATTCATATAACAGATATCATGTAAGAAGATAATCATAATCAAGGAACCCTCTAGGAAGTACTCACATCCTAAACCCTCTTGTCCAACCAAAACAAACACAGAAAACCCTCTGGTAAGTACACACAGTCTAACCCCTCTGGTTCTGCTTATCATAGACTCTATTAGGAAGCACTCACCGCCAATTCCCCTATAATCTCATATCGGTAACTAAAAGGCACTCTGGGGAAGAACTCAACGTAAAATTACCCCTGTGGCCTATATTGAGGAACTAAAAACACTCTGAAGAAGAACTTAAGTCCATTCCCCCCTATGGTCTCACATCGTAATAGTAAACATACACTTTGGAGAAGCCCTCAACGTCCATTCACCCTATGGTCTACTACAATAGGTTCTCACAGCCTTGTGTAAGTCAATCGAGTATAGCGATATATAACGACTAAAGTATACCTCAAGAACTATTTGGATAAATAGTCTACATCATAAAAACATGTCAAATAAATAATATTACTCCATCCAATCAACACTAGGAATGGAAAGCAAGCACCCGAACAGGCTAAGAAATACCAAATGTTCATAAACAAAAAATGCATGGGAAAACACTTCCAAAGCATAGAAATCAACCCTATTCACATTCAATTAACCTATACTCAATCATACAGGCATAACAAGAAATTAACAAGGCTAAAACCGTCAACGTGTAATACCCCGATCAAGGTTATTGGGAAATTTTGGACATATTACTCAAAGAATATCTATGGAAAGGAATAAATAACCTTCCTTGGAATTGTATGATCATTATAATCTAGTGTCGGCCCTTGGATCGACCCAGAATGTGGTAGATCTAAAAAAATATCTTAAATGTTCAACCGAGGATAACTCACGAGAGAAAAAAAAAATCCAGAAATGAGGTTCCAGAAGAAGAGATAACTCATCGATGCAATTCCAACACAACTGATAGAGTGCGATTCAGAGAAAAAATGATCGATCGGGGGATCAGGGAAGGATCAACTCTATACGAAAGCTCTTGGTCAATGTAGGTAAAAAAGAAGACACTTCTACCAATTAGACAAGACCCCGGTTCGTTTAATGAAAAAAAGTACACGACATGTACTTTAAAAGTACACAACATGTACTTTCCCTTACCGGCCCCCGCATTAGTCAGTCTCCAGGTCACCACACACGGCTGTGTACTCGGCCATTACATGGATAGCACATAGCTACGTGCGGTGAAAGAGTACACGACATGTACATATAAGTACACGGTGTGTACTTCAAAAATATCCAGAAACTCCTCTTTTTCCCAAAGACACCAGAAAATAAAAAAAAGACATGAAAAGAAGATCCAGGTTCTTAAAAAATTCCCCACTTAAAGAAAGTCATCCTCAAATTTCCCTAGAAAGGCGGAATAGATGAAGAATCCTCAAAAAGCTTTGGCCACTGTGATTGTACATCGACCTCTCTCTCCCAGTTATCATCCTGTACTCACCTTTGCTGCCATAACACTCCTACCAGAGGAACAGACTGACCAAAGAGAACTTTTGTACTTCAGGCAGCAATCCAGATATGATTCTCCTTAAACGAGGTGTCCACCTCTAACTCAACCTCCTCAGGTTGAAAAACCTAATACGGTAAAGAGAAATAGCGTTGAAGCTGAGAAATGTGGAAGACATCATGCATATCCCAATACCTATGATGTAACTGCAACTGATAGGCAACTGGCCCAACTCTCTCTAACTACTCAAATAGTCCAACGTACCTCGGTGAAAGCTTACCCTGCCTCTTAATCCTCCGGTGTCCCAACCTTGGTGTGACACGCAGGAAAAACTGATCTCCGACCTCGAACTCCATAGGTCATCTCCGTCAATCAGCATAAGGCTTCTTTCATGATTGTGCAGTATCCATCCTCTTCTGAATCAACTCTATCTACTTTGTGGTCTCTTGGACAAGTCAAGGTCCCAGCAAAGCCACATCTCCTGCCTCCATCCATCATAAGGGTGATCGACATAGCCTAGCATGAAAATCCTCATAAGGTGCCATCTGAATAGTTGATTTAAAACTATTATTGTAGGAAAACATCATAAGAGGTATGTGATTCTCCCAATAACCTCAAAAATCTAGGATTCATGCTCGAAGCATGTCCTCAAGAACCTGAATCGTACCCTCAGACTGTCCATCTATCTGGGGATGGTAAGTTGTACTCAGAATCACCCCTGTACCCAAGGCCTTCTATAATCCCTACCAGACCCAAGAAGTAAAATGCGTGTCTCTCTCTGAAACAATGGAGTGTGGAACTCCATGTAAATGCACAATATCTCGGATGTATAACGTCTCAAGATCATCAACACTAAAGGTATACTTAATTAGCAAGAAGTGATCAATCTTAGTGAGTCTATCAATGACAACCCCTACTGCATCATTCACTCAAGGCGACCTCAGCAAACCCATCACGAAGTCCATTGTGTCATCATTCCATTTACACTCAAGAATGGGTAACTACTAAAAAATCCTTGTTCGTCGCTGATGCTCTACCTTCACCTGCTGACAGGTGGGACATCTCATGAAAAACCTAGAAACATCTCTCTTCATTCCTGGACACTAAAACTGATGGTGTAGATCATGATACAACTTCGTAACACCAGGATGAACTACCCAAAATGAGGAATGAAAGTCCCACATCAGCACCTCACATATGTCTGCTGGCACCCATACACTACTAGGAAAATGCAAGATCTCATCCTCTCCTACTGTCCATCCATGAATAGGGACATATTCTAAAATACTCTCTTGTATAACTAGGCCATCTGAATCTGATAGTTGCCTCATTCACACTCGATCAAGGAGAGTAGAGGTAACAACTATATAAGATAGAAACGTCTTCCCCTGACTTTCGTGCACCTCCAAATGCATCTCAAAGAACAGATCCATAAGATGCCACTCAATACTGGCCTCCTGAACTGTATATACCTAAGTCCTCCTGCTCAACACATCATCTACTGTTTTTCCCATCTCAGACATATAAGAAAGATTAACATCAAAAGACTGAAGGTACTCAACCCACATTCATTGTCTCAAATTATGGTCACGCTGAGTGAAGATATACTTGATACTCTTATGGTTAGTGAAAACCCCAAAATTATCTCCCAAATGTTAGTCTCTCCAACAATGTAATGCATGAACAACTGTAACTAGCTCAAGATCGTTCGTCGGGTAGTTCCTCTCATTTGGCCTCAACTGCCGAGACCCATACGCAACAACCCCTTCTCCCTGCATAAGCACTACTCCCACCCTGATACCTGATACATCACAATATACATTATAGCTTTTTTCTAGCACTAAAAATACTAGTATCGGTGCTGAAGTAAACCTCCCTTTTATTTCTTGAAAGGCTGACTCATAGGAATATGACCACAATTACTTCACACCCTTCTTAGTAAAGCCCATCAGTGGTGCTTCTAAGTGCGAAAAGTCTTTTATAAAATGTCTGTAGTAACCATACAACCCTATAAAACTTCATACCTCAAAGACATTCTTCAGCTACTCCCAGGAAACTACTACTCTCACGTTCTATGGGTCTATCGATACTCCTTCCTCTGAGATAACATGACCCATGAAGTGAATCTGGTCCATCCAAAAGTGTCATTTTAGGATCTTAGCATATAAATTATGCTCTCTATGTGTACTCAAAATGATCTCAAGATGTGTGTCATGGTTGTTTCGAGTGTGAGAGTACCCCAAGATATAGTCCATGAAGAATACCATTAAATAATCCTAGTATGTATGGAACAATCAGTTCATTAGTGCCATGAAAACTGCATGTGCGTTCGTGAGACCGAACGACATAACTACATACTTGTATAGACCATACCAACTCCAAATGGTTGTAAGAGATACATATGATGGTCCAACATGAAATTGATAATAACCAGATCTCAAGTCAGTCTTCAAGAACACCCGGGCTCCTCGAAGGTGATCAAAGAGATCATCAATCCTTAGTAAGGGATATTGGTTCTTAACCATAAATAGGTTCAACTTCTAATAATCCACACAATGTCTGAGGGTATTTTCCACCTTCTTCACAAAAAAGACAGGAGAATCCCAAGGAGAAGTACTCGGTCAGATGAAAACCTTTGGCTGTAACTCCTCCAATTTCTTATTGAGCTCCTGCAACACTAGGGTAGCCATCCTATAGGGAGGAATAGACATCAGTATCAATCCGGGAACAAGATCAATCGAAAATTCCACCTCTCGCTCCATAGGAAAACCAGAAAATTACTTTAGAAAGACGCCCCTGAAACTATCCACCACTGGAAGAAAGTGCATCTGTGAAGTCCCCTAGTCATCTAGATAAAGACTAGAAATATTAGCTATAACTCCCCCCAACCCATGATGCTCGGGTCCCAATATGCTCGCTTGGACATCCCATTCATCCTTATAACAAAATTATCCGCCCTCTGGTGTTGTGAAACTCACCCAACAGTGATAACAATCGACAAATTCTTGGAAGGGAACTAAACAGTCCATTCCGAAAATGACATCATAGCCTGTCATCTCTAGGAAATAAAGGTCCCACAAGAAGTGACACCCACCAACCTCTAGAGGGTACTCCTTGAACTATTCTACACTAGTCGTTCTTGTCCCCAATGGTGTTTCTAGCGTCAAGATATCAGCATAAGGAAAGATACAGATCCAAAGTATCTCTATAATAGAAACATATATAAAACTATGGGAAGACCCCAAATCGAAAATGAAAGAAGCTAAAACTGAGGAAACTAGGATCGTACCTCGAAAATGTAGAGGGTCCAAGAACCTGCTCCTACTTGGTATGCTCCACTACATAAATCTGACTTACACTGCGACCCGATGACCCTACCTCACCACTCTGAGCTGATCCCCCCTGTTGTCGCAGAAAGCCTGGTGACTGGCTACCATGGACACAACCTCCACCTCGACCTGAATGTTGAGAAGAACTATAGTTCCCAGACTGGTGAGAAAATGGTGGTGCTTCTCCCAAACAAGGAGTCATATAAGAACCCCTATCACCAGCTACTGGTGTGAAAAACTGACAGAAATGCTAAAGATGGACCATATTTCTCATGATCGGCATTCCACTGGGTCTCTTGGGCAATGTGGCCTTGTATGACCACTCTTTCCACAATGGTAGAACACCACTTGGTTACCAGAATATGCGTCCTGACTCCCCGGATCCCTACACGTAGACTCCCTACAACACTTCCCGTTGTCATTAGGAGGGATACCAACTCCCGATGCCGAACCTTCTGAGCTCACATATCTATAATCTCTCATATTGGGCTCTATAATTAGTGCCCAGTTGACGATATAAGTGATGTAAATCAACCTGAAGATGTTCACCTGAGATTAGATGTCATGCTAGTGAAAATCCTTAAACTTCCTTGCTAGGAATAACTCATCACCTCCTGGTATAGGCGTGAAGTGCTAAAATTCAGTGAAATGAAAAGAGTACTCCATGACTGAGAGAGTACCCTGTTCTAGACTCATGAACATGAGATCTCGATCAAACCTCAAAGTCTTTAGGTAGATGTAGTCATAAAAGTCACAATGGAACCCATACCATTCCATAACCTACTAGTGTCCCGCCTGTGAGATCACATCCCACCATCTCTTGGAGGAATCCCAAAGAATATATTTTGTGATCTCCACCCTCCTCTCTAGAGGTGTCTCTAGATGTTTAACAATAGATAAAATGGCCTCTAACGCTGAATCTGCAGAATGAGGTCCTCTTTCCCCTGTGAAAGTGGGAGGATGCTGCTACTAAAAGACCTTCGTCAGTTCGGCCATATAGGGGGAAGGATGCAGTACTCTTCGATAGGTCTGCATAAACCTCATTAATCCCTCTCATAACTATGCATCAACACCTATGGTCAGAATGATGGATTGTGCCAAGACTGGAACAACTGGAGGATCTACTGGTAGTCCCTGATCAGCCATGTATGGTATCTAATCACTACCCTGTAACTGGTGGACAACAAGAGGATGTCTCAATGGCATGACTCTGCAAGGTCAATCTCACACCTTAGATCAAGAATAAGAAGAGAAGAAACTTTTAAGTGTGATAAGGGAACAAGAGAACGAAAGCATTCAATTTTTTCAAAATATGGATACACGATGTGTATAATTCCTACACGGTGTGTTCCCTTAAGCCTTCACATGGGCATGTACTTATTTCAACCTAGGTTGTGTAACACCCCATACACATGGCATGTTGTAATAACACACAGCATGTACTTGAATCCTCTTCCCATGCCCGAGTCATTGTACACGGCTAAGCAACACAGTTCTCCTAGAATAAGACAACATGGCATGTTAGTTCCAGACACATCGTGTACTAGACGAACCTCACTGACCCATGTTGTTAGTTACACGACCGAATACATAGGTTACACTACATGGTGTGTTCAATCTTGACACAGCATGTAAAACATAAGTTTTCATCTATCCGTATCATTAGTCACACTGGTGGACACATGGTCTATGCAACATGACATTTACATCCAGTACACGGCGTGTCCCACCAAAACTTTCTCAGCCCTATGTCTCTACCCACACAGTTAGTAAAACGATTAGAGACTACACGACATGAACATACAGTACACGGTGTGTACTCAAGGAAAAAATTTCCTAACCAAACAGAAGGACACATGGTGTGTATTCCTCAATACATGCCGTGTATTCTGGGTTTTTCCACACAGTAAGCCTCAGAAATTACTCTAGAAGCCCATAAAACACTGAAATGGACATTTAGTGCCAAATTCGGATCTGTGATGGCCCATACTCCCTAAAAATCAAAGCTTGGAATCTTATACATATCACATATAACATAACAGAACACTGATCCACCAAATTCCAGTCCATGAGGGCCCATAACACCTGAAGAACCAAAGTTTTGAATTCCTTTAAATGAAACCTTACACAATTCAATACCCTATCAAAATCAGATATTCTATCAATGAATCTATCACAACAACATGCATATCTATCACAACATCTATCACAACAAAATGAAATCTCTAATGCAACCTATATGGCATGACAAGAATACATGACATGTGATCTCTAGAACGTGCCCATATGATGCATGAGATAGAATACCCTCATCTAGTTGGGTTGAAACATAAATATAACCTCAATAAAATCAACAGTAAAAACACAAAACATGTGAATCACCCAATGGTGAAATCAAATCAACTATAAAATTGAAAAAACAGAAAAAATGATTGCAATAAATGAGTTAGATAGGTTATTCCCTATACACGGGTTAGCTACTCCTGGGCACATCTGATTACCAAGTACCTATTACTTCCTATACTTGACTATAGGCTCCAAAGAGTAATCCAAGAAGAAAGAAACCCCTCTAATGCCACTTTATAACATCTTGGTTCCAGAAGCCGCCCAGAGGTTCCCCGTACCCGGTTGGTCACATGGCCTCAAGCGCAATTCCCTGAATGCTAGATGCTACCGACTAGCAGTGAGGGGCATGGGTGTGATATTAGGGAAACTGGGAACTCATTGGAAGAGTAACATAGTAAAAGTAAAACAGATAGACAAATAGGAATCAGTAAAACATGCAATAGGTAAACATTGGAAGTAATAAACAACGGGAGCACACATATATAAATGATGCATGTTACATATTTCATGGAAAGCAGCCAAACAAGTCACAATGTTGGAATAATATCCTAAACCAAAGTAAAATAGAAAATAGATAAAATTCTCCACAGAATCGAAAGCCTCAACTTGGTCCCATGCTCCCCGCTCTGAAACAATCATGCACATGAAGTAGAAGGGTGCTTTCCCTTATCTAAACCAGCAATAATACAATCTATTTAGGCCCAAAAGCATGACCCAAATAGGGTGTGAGACTAAATATCAGTAGGAAACCACCAAAAAATATGTTCCTAACAGTCATTGAATATATATAGCAGACAATAAGCAAAGAGAAGCAGTAAACAAGGAAGTACTCAAAAGTAAATAGTCCTACGGTTTCAAATGCATTCAAATAATAGATATCAAGTAAGCAGCTAATCATAAGTAGGGAACCCTCTGGGAAGTAATCATAGCCTTAAACCTCTGGTACAACCAAAACTAACACAAGAAACCCTCTGGTAAGTACACACAGTCTAATCCCTTTGGTTCAACTTAGCGCAGACTCTCTGAGGAAGCACTTACCGTCAATTCCCCCTATAGTCTCATATCAGTAACTAAAAGGTGATCTAGGGAAGAAATGAACGTCCAATTCCCCCTATGTCTCACATCGAGGAACTACAGACACTCTAAGGAAGCACTTACATCCATTCCCTCTACGGTCTCGCATCGTAAGAGTAAACAAACACTCTGTATAAGACCTCAACGTCCATTCTCCCTATGGTCTACTACACCTGGTTCTTACACCCTTGTGTATGTCAATCGATCACAAAGATATATAATGGCCAAAGTATACCTCAAGAAATTCTTGTCAAAATAGTCTACAAAATAAAAACATGTCAAATAAATAATATTACTCCATCCTATCACCCCTAGGAATGGAAAGTAAGCAGCTTAATAGGCTAAGCAAGACCAAACCTTCATAAACAAAACATGGATGGTCAAACACTTCCAAAGCATAGAAATTAACCCTATTCACATTCAATTAACCTCTACTCAATCATATAGGCATAGTAAGAAATTAACAGGGCTAAACCCGTCAACACGCAATACCCCGATCAAGGGTATTGGGCACTTTTTCACATATAACTCAAAGACTATCTACATAAAGGAATAAACCACCTACCTCGGACTTGTATGATCGATATACTTCGGCATCAGCCCTTGGATTGACCCAGAACGTGGTAGATCTACAAAAAATATGTAAAACGTTCAACCGAGGATAACTCACGAGAGAAGATATATTAGGAAACGAGGTTCAAGAAGAAGAGGGAACTCACTGATGTTATTCCAATGCAACTGACGGTGTTCAATTCAGAGAATGGATGCTCGATTAGGGGCTTGGGGAAGGATCAGCATCGTACGGATGCTCTAGGTCAAAGAAGGTGATGAAGAAGACACTTCATCCAATTAGACGCAACCCTGGTTCGTTTAATGAAAAAAAAGTGCATGACATGTAATTTAGAAGTAAATGGCATGTACTTTCCCTTACCGACCCCCGTATTAGGTGGTATCTAGGTCACCACACACGGCTGTGTGCTTGGCCGTTACAGGGCCAGCACATGACTACGTGAGACAAAAGAGTACACGACGTGTACTTCAAAAAATTTTAGAAACTCCTTTTTTCACAAAAACACCAGAAAAGAGAAAAATATAACAGAAAATAAGATCTAGGTTCTTACACACTTCCTACTACCAAAATTCCTTTCATCGATCCTCCTATTGGAACCCATAATCATTGATACTATTCCTTTTCTAAGGTTTCTCATGGTATTAAGTTTCCAATTGAAAACCTCTATTAAATATTGAGTGTGAAATACCTTTAAATTCACCCAGTACACATACCTCAAATCATCCAAAAAGAATTTTACTTTTTTCACCTTATCCTAGTTAGAATATGGGAGTAATACTACAAGTCTTTTAAGAGATTAATTTCATCTACCCCTTTCATACCACCCTATATGAGGTTTATAAATTCCTTGTACTTATTTAGTATTTGATAATATAAAAAGACATGGTCATGTAATATGGTCTATAAATACTTCCTATAGTATCATTTGTGATGGTCTACCAAGACTAAGATATACCACCGTCATTTCTCTTGGAACTATTAAATATAGAAGGATTTAATTACCCTCATTTATAAGATTCTATCTTAATTTTCAAATATCATCTAAAAAGAATCAATAATATACATAAATTTCTATGAACCGTCATCCCGAGTAAAAAAGGAAAATACTACATCATTTACTCAATGGTAAGATAATACATTTAGGGTGTAGCTCATGTAGCATCTTTCTCCATCACATTCAAATTAAAATATGTTCTCTCATATATAAACATATACTACTTGACATATTGCTATTGCAGGGTATGATCCTTCCATATAGGGGATATGTCCATCCCTACAATTCTGGTGCTACACAAGGGTTACCCACTATGAAATATCAATACAATTATAAATGTGAACATTAGAACAAGTGACTATAATGATACAAAATATGACAGTTTAGGGGATGAAATAATAGTAATAGTGTTGCACTATTAATTAAACCACATACTATAAAATGTATCGTAACTAAAATTCGCATTATCTAGACCCATATACCCATAATGAAGATCATTGTCATATAATATAGGATCCAAATTATTCCCACTTTTTCATTCATTTCAAATTAATAAAAAAATTCATAAATGAGGCCAAGGTAAATGAAATTACTTTTATATGTTATAGAGGGAAACATTTTACATATTTTATTTTATATTTTATATAAATGACACAATATAATAACTAAAATAAGTAATGATGATTTAAAATTTCAATCAAGGAAATTATATGATATATATGTTTCATCATCAAGTCATATAAGAGAATACCTTATATGTTGATGCTTAAATTTTAAAGAGCATACACAAGTATTATTTATATTTTACTAGTGACATGTGGTCCTCTGAAAAACATGTAAATATTTTATACCTAATTTTATTCTTGAATTCACTCCCACTTTCCATTCCACTTATGAGATAAAATCCCTAAATCATGAACACCAAAACATACGAGTCACACTATATAAAATAACTCAACAATAAATATGAAAAAAATTATAATCCTATCCATGGTAAATATTTTTTTCCTCTTATGTGGGTTAACTACTCCCATATACATGTTCCAAAACAAGTTCATGAAAAACACAATATCTTTTCTACCATTCAAAAAAATTATGAAAAATGGAAACATGCTCTGATGCCACATTGTAACATATGAGACCTATTTCAATCCATGGTAACCATATCAGAGTGTTACAGGTGGCATTAGGGAACTCACCCAATATTCCAATGGTTGGAGATAGGGATCATGTGTCTATGGTGGTATAATGAGGAAAAAATACCCCCATAATAGGTAGAAAAACTAATATAAATAATACCAATATCATATATTAAATAAATAGAGGGAACATACAACATGATAAGTGACAAAAAAAATATAAACATCCCATTATATAATAAATTTAGTTTTGTAAAATCAATGAAAGTCGTACATAAAAAAAATGCTCCCAATTTGGTGGATCATATACATGAATATTTTGAAAAGAAAATTATCTAAAAAAATAAGGAAAATACAAAAAATTGGTCTAGAGTTGTAGTATTATCCCATCTCCCATGCCCCAAAAAACTACCAACAAACCATTTATCGTATAATTATTCTATGTTCCTAGTTTTGTAATCATGTAGTCTACTTAGGTAACAATAATGATTCACTTATAATCTAAGTAAAAATCATTTGGCCACAACTAAATATATATATATATAGATATCTAGACATATTAGTAGTGATTTTGATTTAGATAATAAGTTAGAGGAAACCTAATAAACAAAACACATTTGGTCCAATGGTATACCTATAATCAATCATACCCACATTTCCCATATTTAAATGTCTATGAACATAATATTTCATCTTATGCAATTTGAAAATACAATGATTTCATTATTTTCCTTAAAATTAGTATGCTACCATTGAATCTAAATAGCAGACCCTGGGAATTCAAGAGTATCAGGAAGACATCAAATATGATGATAAGATCATAGGAATTCCATGTGTGAATTTTCCACTAAATCCTAAACGTGATACTACATATTATAATTACAATTCAATATTCAAATAATGAGAGTTGATCTTAGGCATTCCATGTATCGAGATACTTCGATATCCTAAGACTTCATCCTATGTATTAAATGTATCATAATACTACATAATCCTATGAGGTAGTACTAATAATTTAATGTATCCATTTAGTTTATTTAATTCATCTCAATATTTGTGAAATATGTATATTTATGAAATCAATTTAACATAATTAATTTAATTATATAATTAAAATGAACATATATTTCATATATCCTAGTGTGCATTCATGGAACCATCAAATATGTATGTGGTCACCATGTTAATTAAGAAAAACCTAAGGGCCACTGATTTAGTTGTTATTTTAACTCCACAGTTATTCATACATTTATTGGTTGCCAATTTGTTGGAATACACATTGATGAAGATTACTCATAGATAATGGGAAGGTATTAGAAAAATAAAATAGCTAAAAAATTAGTTTTTTGGGTGAAATTTTATTTGTGTTGGTGTGACGATAGATCACATTCCGTATGAAAAAGAGAAAATAGATATAGGGTAACTTAATTTCAATATACCTTATTATTTCTAAAATTTACTAATGGAATTTGAAAAACTATTTCAGGACCTAATGACATGAAACAAAAAAGGTGGAGAAAAACATAAAATGAAGAAACAAATTCAACCTTTATGTAAGACTTTGAAATGTCATGATAAATTGAGTGACTAAGGAAAAAGAGTATTATCATTTCCTGAATACCTCCATAGATAAAACAGGGATTAAATACATTGATGAATGGGATAGATCTCTCCTTGAGATGTTGAGAATAAATAGGTAGATTTTAGCTCAAATACATTATATCTAGTATGAACTGGCCATAAAAATCCAAAAATTTTAAGTCTTATCCACATAATTTATACTTTATCATTTTTTAATATGGTGAATGATTATTTTTGACGAAATTTATTTATAATAAACCCTTTCCATTATAATATGGATGGGGTTTTTGTGTATAATAGAAACACATGGTCACCCTTTCCTATGATATTGGTAAACCCTACAGAGTGCTTTGGGTAAGGGTAGTTGCTTAGTTAACCTTATTCATGATGATATATTTAGGGAAAATTAGTGATACAATTATTCATGGGACTATATAACGAAAAATATTTGACACCCTTACATTTTGGTGTTTTGTAAGGGTGAGAACTTGGATAAACTAATGATGTAGTGCTACATGAGGGTAACCCCTCATTTAAATTCACCTAGAACGTAATGAAACAAATATTTCTCTAGATTCCTTATTTAGTTTAAGCATACACTTAGAATCATAAAAAAATATACAATTATTTTAAAATAAATGCCAATAACATAAGTTAACAAAATAATAACTTACATTTTAACTAAAAACAATAAAACTCATTATGAACAAAAAAAACTGAATAAATATTTGCAATCAATACCATATACACATGTATCCTCACACTACACACAAATAAAATTTCTCCAATTCAATCAATGATGAAAAACTATCATCAAAGCTCCTCCTCTCAGAATCTTTAACCCACAAACTCAACTCTGATCATATCCTTACATATCAAATTTCTCCACCAATACTCATTACATATATATGAGGCAAGTAGCAACATAAATTATCGAAGAAATACAGATAAAAATTCAGAACAATACCCAATACAAAAAATGTAGTTTCAATGCTAAAATTTTCAGATTCATGGAAATAATTCAAATTTAAAAAGAAAACTCAAATAGGTATGATTTTCAAACATGTCCCATACAAGAACTATGCCTTTCCATATATAAGTGAACCAATTTTCAGAAAAAAATAATCCTTTATCACCAAATAAAATATTCCTACATGAAAATAATTAAAAGCAACATAAAATTACAAAATACAAATATAATTTAAAATGAAAAGAAAGGTAGCATATTATCCAAATTTATAATGAGTTAAAAAAAGAAATAAAACAATTTAAAACCTTAATAAGTGGAATTTAAATAAAATATATCTTTGGTGATAGGATATCTAAGCCTAATCAAATTTCTATATAAATAAATAATCAACACCTATATAGAAAGGCATATATTATTCATATTTTTTGGAATATGTGAGGTCATTATGAATTAAAAATTGAGGGGTGTTATTTTATTTTCACTTAATTATATATCTCATAAATAGAGGGAAAACATGATATTTAGATCTCATGTATCACTCAGTATCATTCACTGTCACAATATTAGTATCATGACATGAGAATGTATAGATTTGTTTTAATGAAAAATTTAATGATTATGTTTTGGAATGTTTCTAATTCAATAGTGAAAAATGATTTTCTTATAATTGATTTAGAATTTTTATTAAATATTTATTATGTCAAATATAATCTTAATTATTAGAATATATAATCATGGGATAATATTTGAATTTTATTAATTATGAGTACCTCCATATATTTTAAAAATAATCAAATAATAGTATTTATAGGTTTTAATGATCCCACTAGTGGTTAAATGATTTGTTACACGTTTTAGTTCACATTATATATTATTGGGTAGATTTTTTACCACATTTATTCATTGTTTTCCTTAACATACTATGTATATTCCCCAAATTCTTATATTCATCCAATGTTATGTCTATTTTTTATTTTCGGTTGGTTGAATATTTTTTTAATAATTATTTTTAGTATATGAACGTGGATTAAAATGAAAAAATATGATATTATGGGTGAATTTAGTTTTTTTAATGACATAAGAGTCTGGTTTCAAAAAAATCATTGGATTTATCATGGGAAATTAAATTCTGATTATTGTGTTAATTCCTTTTCATTATAAATTAAATAATTTAGATTTTAAATGGAATAATTTAATATGATTTTCTTAATTGGAAAATGGGAGTAATTTCTTAATAAAATAATCAATTTCTAATTTTATTTAATTGAAAATAGAAAAAAAAATCTATGTATTTTACCTTGATTTAGATATGAGTTTGTGTATAAAGTAACTGATTTTAGGTTTTTCAAATAATATGTTAAGAAAATTATGGTTCTCATCTCAAATTCCTTTTACAATTATCAACTTATATTTAATGAAGAAACCTTTTTTATAATTTAGATTTTTTTTATAATTTTTATTCTATGAAATATGAAATATGAAATTTATTTTTATTGTATTGTTTGTACATTATCAAATTAGGAAGCTATACAATGGGAAAAAAATCTTGTCTGAATCCTCAAATGGTGCATACATTGTTTTATTTAATTGACTAGATGGATAATCTTTCCATATCACAATGGAAACTGAGGGTCTTATATGATAACTTTTTATATTTAATATGTTTTCTATGGATTTAATTTTTTATAAAAATATTGTTTTCAATAATTTAATGGTTTAAATAAATAATTTTAAAAACAACATATAATTTTCTCTATATTATAATGTTTTTAAATATAATTTTTTTTAGTAAAACTGAAGGAAACATAGAATTTAAACACAAAAATATTTTATAGACTAAATTTGGATTAAAAATGGAAAATATAAAATGTCATCTTTCTAACTGTGGAAAAGTTGGCATAATATTTCTAAAATTATTGTATTTATTTATAAAATGGCTAATCATTTGGAGAATGGGAATATTTTTAATAAAATAGTAAGTTTAGAATTTTAATTTTCATTATGTTGTGTATAATTAGTGTATAAAGAATAATAGCTTCACCCCAATATAATTTATGGGTTAATGGATAGATTTGTTTACATTAATTTTATATGGGCGATATTTTTTGGAAGTTGAACCATGGTAAAATTTGGTTAAATAATAAGAAGTTTTACCTGGTGTAATTTCTATGGAAATTGATTATATGTTCCACTCCAATATAAGTGGAAACTCAATATGATTTAATTCAATGGATAATAACTTTTAGATTATATTATATTTTTATAATTGGGGTATCTTGAAATTCTCTAAAGGTAAATTGTATAATTTTTTAATTTCAAAAGGGTATTTATTTTGAAAAATTATTATAATTTATAGAGATACTTTGATGTATATATTGATACACTATATACGTGTTCCATATTTTCTGGTTATTTTTTTCATTCATTTTTTTAATCCATAATTTATGTGTTTTAGTATATATGTGCATCATGAAAAAACCATATATTTTTTTTAGATATAAAAAATAAATATATTTTCTTTTAATATTTGATTTTTGAGCTAAATACATAAATGTACTAAGTAATTATTTTTGATTAAAAAATATAATTTCATATATTTAGAGACAAACAGAGAACTTTGGGAATATATATATTTCATTTCTTTAAAGATGGTTATGAAAAAATTAAAGAACCGTAAAAAATAGGCTCAACAAAAGATACTAATTCCAAGGAATATATACACCCTCAAAGGAATAGACATCATAGATAAAGGACATACCTCAGTGAGAAAGGGGGAACATGATAATATAAATATAAAGGATCGTAATAAGGGAGGATAGGTTGGTCCTAAATCATGCACGTAGAGTGGTGATTTGGTGAGGTATGTCAATGATTAATATCTATACACGCATCCTAATCTATACCCACAATATTGAAAAATGTTCCAGGCATCCAAAAAACAAGAAGTGCATTTATAGAGATGATATATTCAATATTTTTCATGTTTATTTAATTGATTTAATCCACATAAAATTATTATTACATGTGAAATTTCACCAATTTGTTTTTTAGGGGTTTTGAGATAAATTGTTAAAATACCCTAATTATAGAATTTTATGATTTTTTAACATATGTTTTTTGGGTATAAAATTTAATAATATGATCTAATTATTTAAATTAAATTTATAAAGTAACACTTACCTTTTTTGGTCAAAATTCTCCAACTAGACCATGAGATAAATCAACCATTTGGAGGCCCAAAAAACATTCAAAATGGAAAATCATTATTATGAGAAAGCTGAGTTCCATTTTCTAAAAGAGGTATAACTACTAGTATAGGTGTAAAAATAGGGTGATTATAGTTGGAAAATAAATAAAACTATAATATGAATCTTCAAATTAAATAACATGATCAAATTTAATCATTAAGAAAGTCATTGTGTGTGTGTAATTGGAGGAAGTTGAAGCATCACTTCAGCCATAAACTGTTCTTTCATTAGTTAAGCTATAACATTTACACCACAAGTCAAAAATATATAAACTTTTGATGTTATAATGACATAAGGTGTATAAAAACATTTTTAAATCATTTATTCCAATATTTTATTTTCAAGAGGTCCTCAATTGATCCAACTTTTGGGGGACAAAAAATAGACAAAACATCTCAACCCCTATTCATATAGATTTAAGTCTTTACTTTCATTTCAATGGATGGTTAGAATAATGGAATGGAATATTATGGATAATATATTTTTATAGACAAATAGTGTTCCATGAATTAATAAACCAATCATTGGATGACTCTATTATATAGTTGAATGCGAAGAACTGACAACATTTACCATTTTGAGATTAGGATTTTAATTTAAACTCATTAATTTTAAACTATCCTAGAACCCTTGTCTTGACTGTAGGAGGTCTATTTAAATCAAATTTTAATTTTGTTCTAAATTATTCATGATTTATATTCATATTTTTAAATTAAATTGGTTACAATCATTGTTTAAATTTATTTGGATAGGTCTATCCTTTGATGAAGTTGAGTTTAATTTATTTTTTTGTGAAGAGGTATTTGAGTAATAGGATCACTTCTATAATGGGATAGATGCATACATATTATTTCCCAATTTTAGTTTTAACATTGACAAAAAAAATTAATAATGTGATTGCTTGATATCTTACTCTCCATCCTCCCTGTGAAACAACCTCGTGGTCACCAGTATGCTATGTTTTTTAGGGGATATTGTTGATTTGGGAAACATGACTAAAAAACCTAACATAAAACATCTACATTTTAATTGTTTATTCCAATGTATTTTTTATTTTTTTGAATTATAGTATTTTAACCACTAATATTGAGTCAAAAAAGGCCAAAAATGGATTTTCGTAATGAAGGATCCTATTCTATGCCTAATTATCAAAAATTTAAAGGGTCCAGTAATGTATAAAATTGATACCCTCAATCCCATGAAAATGATTTGGTGTTCCACAAAAATATTTTCATGATATATAAAAGAATTTAGTAATTTCAGAAAATAAATTTTTAATTGATGTAGTAACCTATCAAATGGAAAATTTTCCCCAAAATTAGAAGTATTATAATAATTAAATATCAAAAATATGCTGAAGAAATGAAAAAACATGTCCCACCCACTGTTTATATTGAGGAACCATATATGGGTGTGTTTACAAAACATTTGGAATCTCTTTTTAAAAATTTAATGGAAGAAATTTTCCTTGATTCAATAATTGATGTGCCATTATAAAATCAAATAAATTTTGAAAATTATTTGGATTCATTTTTTGAAAATGAAATTCCATATGAATCCACACTGGTATAAATTAAAAAACTGAACCCTTTGTATAAAAAATGACTGATGATGATGAAACACTCAATCCGCTGTTTTTTAAGATCATTTCGATAAACCCTAGATGCAATCTACATTCAATACAACTGTCATCGACTCCCAAAATAAGTTGGATCCTAATAACCCACAAGGTGATTTATAATATTTTGAAACAATTTCTCCAAATTATTATGATGATGCATTGTTAGCTATTTTTTCATATTCAGATTTAATTTTTATATAATTTTAGTGGAATTATTTTTTAGATAAAGAGGAATTGAAAGTTGAAATTGAAGATTTAATGGTCTTCCCAATTGAGGTATACACTAGAACACATAAGTATGGTGGTAAAAAGATGATTTTCATAGAATAATCCATTTTTAATTTTGAAATTGGTGTTAAAACACATCATGAGATTAAAATCCTACGACGACTATAGGTCAATTTTTATAAAACTATGCCTTTCCATATATAAGTGAACTAATTTTCACAAAAAAACAAACCATTATCACCAAATAAAATATTCTTACATGAAAACAATTAAAAACATCATAAAATTACAAAATAAATATATAGTTGAAAATAAAAAGAAATGCAGCGTATTATCCAAATTTATAATGAGTTCAAAAAAGAAATGAAACAATTTAGAACCTTAATAAATGGAATTTAGATAAAATATAGCTTTGGTAATAGGATATCTAATCCTCATCAAATTTTTATATAAATAAATGATCAACACCTATATAGAAATTCATATATTATTCATATTTTTTGGAATATGTAAGGTCATTATCAATTGAAAATTAAGGGGTGTTCTTTTATTTTCTCTTTATTATATATCTCATAAATAGAGGATAAACATGATATTTAGATTTTATGTATCATTCAGTATCATTCAATGTCACAATATTAGTATCATGACATGAGAATGTATAGATTTGTTTTAATGGAAAATTTAATGATTATGTGTTGGAATGTTTCTAATGAAATAGTGATAAATGATTTTTTTATAATTGATTTATAATTTTTATTAACTATTTATTATGTCAAAGATAATATTAATTATTATAATATAGTATCCTGGGATAATATTTGAATTTTATTATTATGAGTACCTCCACATATTTTAAAATTAACCAAATAATAGTATTTCTAGGTTTTAATGATTCCACTAGTGGTGAAAGGATTTGTTACATGTTTTAGTTCACATTATATAATATTGGGTATATTTCTTACCTCATTAATTCATTGTTTTTCTTAACATAATATGTATATTCCCCAAGTTCCTATATTCATCTAAAGTCATGTCTGTTTTTTATTTTTGGATGGTTGAAATTTTTTGTTTTTTAAACATTATTTTTAGTATAACAATGTTGATTAAAATGAAAAAATATGATATGATTGGGAAATTTAGTTTGTTGAATGACATAAGATACTGTTTTCAAAAGAAATCATTGGATTTATCATGGGAAATTAATTTCTGATTATTATGTTAATTCATTTTCATTATAAATTAAACAATTTAGATTTTAAATGGAATAATTTATTATGATTTCCCTAATTGGAAGAAGTGTGTAATGACTTAATAAAATAATCTATTTCTAATTTTATTTAATTAAAAAATAATAATAATTTCTATGTAATTTACCTTGATTTAAAAATAAGTTTTTGTATAAAGTTACTGCTTCTAGGCATTTCAAATAATATTTTAACAAAATGATGGTTCTCATCTCAATTTCCTTTTACAATTATCACCTTATCTTTAATGAAGAAACCTTTTTTCTTCTAATTTTGTTCAATTTATTATTATTTTTCTGCTATAAAATTTTAAATTTTTTAATTTATTTTTATTGTATTGTTTGTACATTATCAAATTGGGAAGCTATTCTACGGGAAAAAAATCTTGTCTGAATCCTTAAATGGTACATAAACTGTTTTATTTAATTAACTAGATAGATAATTTAACCATGTCCCAATAGAAACTAAGGGTATTATAGGATAAATTTTTATATTGAATATGTTTTCTATAGATTTAATGTTTTTAAAAAAATATTATTTTCAATAATTTAATGGGTTTAATAAATAATTTTTAAAGCAACATATAATTTTTTCTATATTATAATGTTTTTATATATAATGGTTTTTAGTAAAACTGAATTAAATATATAATTTAAACACAAAAATATTTTATAGACTAAATTTGGATTAAAAATAGAAAAATATAAAATGTCATCTTGATCACTGTGGAAAAGTTGGAATAATATTTCTGAAATTACTGTATTTATTTATAAAATGGCTAATTATTTGGAGAATGTTAACATTTTTAATAAAATAGTAAGTTTAGAATTTTAATTTTCATTATGTTGTGTAAAATTGGTGTATAAGGAATAATAGCTTCACCCTGGTATAATTTATGGGTTAATGGATAGAATTTTTTACATCAATTTTATATGGGCGATATTTTTTGGAAGTTGAACCACGGTAAAATTTGGTTAAATTATAAGAAGTTTTACCTGGTGTAATTTCTGGATAAATTTATTATATGTTCCTCTCCAATATAATTTAAAACACAATATGATTTAATTAAATGGATAATAGGTTGTAGATTGGATTTTATTTTTCTAATTGGGGTATTTTGACATTCCCTAAAGGGTAATTTTATAATTTTTTAATTTCAGAATGGTATTTATTTTGAAAAATTATTATAATTCATAGAGATACTTTGATGTATATATTGATACAATATATACATGTTCCATATTTTATGGTTATTTTTCAACATTTAATTTTATTGATCCATAATTTATGTGTTTTAGTATATATGTTCATCATGAAAAAACCATATATTATGTAAGATATAAAAAATAAATATATTTACTTTTAATATTTTATTTTTGAGATTAATACATAAATGTACTAAAAAATTATTTTTGATAAAGAAATATAATTTTTTATATTTAGAGAAAAATAGAGAACTTTGGGAATATATATATTTCATTTATTTAAGGATGGTTATGAAAAAATCAAAGAAGCATAAAAAATAGGCTCAACAAAAGCTAGAAATTCCAAGGAATATATACACCCTCAAAGGAATATACATCATAGATAAAGGACATAACTCAGTGAGAAAGGGGAACATGACAATATAAATACAATGGATTGTAACAAGGGGGAATAGGTTGGTCATAAATCATGCACGTTGAGTGGTGATCTAGTGAGGTATGTTAATGATTAATATCTATACACGCATCCTAATCTATACCCACAATGTTGAAAAAAGTTCTAGGCATCCAAAAAACAAGAAGAACATTGATAGAGATGATATAATCAATATCTTTCATGTTTATTTAATTTATTTAATCCCCATAAAATTATTATTACATATGAAATTTCATCAATTTGTTTTTGTTTTGAGGGGTTTTTGAGATAAATTGTTAAAATACCATAATTATGGAATTTTATCATTTTTTGTAAAATATGTCTTTTGGGTATAACATTTAATAATATTATCTAATTATTTAAATTAAATTTATAAAGTAACACTTTCCTTTCATGGTCCAACTTCTCTAACTATACCATGAGATAAATCAACCATTTGGAGGCCCAAAAAACATTCAAAATGGAAAATCATTTTTACGAAAAAGATGAGTTCCCTTTTCTAAAAGAGTTGTAACTACCAATATAGGTGTAAAAATGGGGTGATTATAGTTGGAAATGAAATAAAACTATAATATGAATCTTAAAATTAAATAACATGATCAAATTCAATCATTAACAAAGTCATTGTGTGTGTGCAATTGGAGGAAGTTGAAGTGTCACTTTAGCCATAAACTGTTTTTTCATTAAATAAGCTATAACATTTCCACCACAAGTCCAAAATATATCAAATATTTTGGGTATAATGACATAAGGTGTATGAAAACATTTTATAATGATTTATTCCAATATTTTGTTTCCAAGAGGTCATTAATTGATCCAACTTCTGGGAGACAAAAAATAGACAAATTTTTTTACCCCTGTTCATATAGATTCAAGTCTTTACTTTAATTTCAATTGATGGTTAGAATAAGGGAGTGGAATATTATGGATAATATTTTTTGGAGACAAATAGTATTCCATGAATTAATAAATCAACCATTGGATAACTCTATTATACAGTGGAATGCAAAGATCTTACTACATTTCCAATTTTGAGATTATGCTTTTAATTTAAACTTGTTAATTTTGAATTATCCTAGAACTCTTGTCTTGATTGAAATAGATCAATTTAAATACAATTTTAATTTTCATCTAAATTATTCATGATTTATATTCATATTTTTAATTTAAATTGGTTACAATAATTGTTAAAATTTATTTGGATAGGTTTCTCCTTTGATGAAGTTGAGTTTAATTTATTTTTTTGTGCAGAGGTCTTCGAGTAATAGGATCACTTCCATAATGGGATAGATGCATATATTTTATTTCCCAATTTTAGTTTTAACATTGACAAAAAAATTAATAATGTTATTGTTTGATATCTTATTCTCAAACCTCCTTGTGAAACAACCTCATGGTCACCGATATACTATGTTTTTTAGCGGAAATTATAGATTGGGGAAACATGACTAAAAAAACCTAACATCAAATAGCTCCATTTTTATTGTTTATTCCAATGTATTTTTTATTTTTTTGAATATCTAGTATTTTAACCAATAATATTGAGTCTTAAAAAACCAAAAATGGATTTTCATAATGACTGATCCTATTCTAGGTCTGATTATCAGAAATTTTAAAGGTCAAGTAATGATGAAAATTGATACCCTCAATTCCATGAAAATTATTTGGTGCTCCACAACAATAATTTCATTATAAATAAATGAACTTTTTGATTCAAGAAAATAATTTTTTGATTCATACAGTAACCTATCAAATTGAAAAATTTCCAATAAATTAGAAGTATAAAATTAATTAAATCTCAAAAAGATGCTGAAGAAATGAAAAAACATATCCCACCCACTTTTGATATTAAGGAACCTTATATGGGTGTGTTTTAGAAACATTTGTAACCTATTTTTAAAAATTTAATGAAAGAAATTTCCTTGATTCAATAATTGATGTGCCATTAGAAAATCAAATACATTTTGAAAATTATTTGGATTAATTTTTTGAAATTGAAATTCTATATGAATCTACACTTTTAGAAATTAAAAAATGGAACCCTATGTATAAAAAATTACTGATGAGGATGAAACACTCAGTCCACTCTTTTTTTAAGATAATTTCGATGAACCATAGATGCAATCTACATCCAATACAACTGTCATCGACTCCCAAAAAGAGTTGGATCCTAATAATACACAAGGTGATTTATAAAATTTTGAAACAATTTCTCCAAATTATTATGATGATGCATTGGTTTCTATTTTTTCATATTCAAATTTAATTTGTATATACTTTTAGTGGAATTATTTTTTATATAAAGAGGAGGTGAAAGCTGAAATTGAAGATTTAATGGTCTTCCCAATTGAGGTATACACTAGAACACATAAGTATGGTGGTAAAAAGATGATTTTCATAGAGTAATCCATTTTTAATTTTGAAATTTATGTTGAAACACATCATGAGATTAAAACCCTACAACGACTATAGGTCATTTTCAAAGATAATGCATTGTGAAGTGGCCCTTATATTTTTTCCCTCTTATATTTCTTCATTGAAGAAAACTAATAGATGAGAATTTGAATAAATTATTATTTGTTAGATTCTTCATGTTATGTGACTTAAATAATATAGGATAAAATTTATTATCTAGGTCTATGAGTATGAAACATTACCCAAATTTATGCTGTAGAAGATAAACTAGAACATCTTGACTAGGTTTACTGAAATCATAGCACCCATTTGGGGGTTCAATCCAAGTCTTATTTACCTTATTATTATTATTATTATTATAATTTAAGTGATATCCAAAAAATAAATAATTCATTGTTATCTTTTCTCTTATAGGTTTCCATGTTTCATATTTTGGGAGGCAACATTAAGGCCGATCCTTCTCAATAAAATCAAAGTTGTTTCATTCTTTTTGACTTGTACTTGTCATATATTATATTCTTGTATTTAATTTCTCTTAAAAAAACTACACAATGAGGAAATTGTACAAAATAAGTTTGGGGAACATATTTTTAATATTAGTATTTTCTATTTTTCATTAAAATTTCTATTTTTTGTTTTCCATTAATTTTTTTATTAATTTTTTCAAAGTTTAACATTATTTACGGTAATTTTTGGGAAACCTATGATATTTAAAAAATATACATTGTGAATTGAAAACCATTTTCAATGGAATAAACAAACTTTATTTTGGAAATGGACATAAATTATTGTTGAAATATGTTGTGTTCCAAAATCAAGTTGTGAAAATTCTTGAAAAGACCATTGACAACTAAATTCGATCTCATAAATTCTATATAAATTTGAGAATTGACTTCTCGAGATGAAACCGACCAATTTTTTCATAATATTTACATTCATCCCACTTATTATAAGTGAATCAATTAATAATTTTTTATACAAAACTATCTATTTTTATTCAAAATGATCCTTGCAAATTAGTTGTTATTTAAATACCCTTTTTGAAGAGAATCCATTATATTTCTTCCTTCCATTCGCGGTTTTCTCATCTGATGGCCTTTGTTAGAGTTCCTCTCCTCCTTTCACTATTATCATAAGTTTTTATATTTCCATCCATCATGCTTCTTATTATAAAATATAACAATAAATTAAAATAATATTCTTGTTTAGTTTATTTCAATATAGTTGAACCCATTTTATATACCCATTTTTAGTTTTAACATTATGTAAAAAAATTAGCATAGTGGAACATTGAAAACATATCCTGCTTCCTCCCCATGAGACAACCCTATGGTCAACACTATGCTACATTTTTAAGGGTAAATTATTAGTCGGGGTAATGTGACTGAAAACCTATAGAATAACAACTCCTAGTGAAACTGATTTTGGAAAATGGTTATTTACATATTTACAATAAAACTGGTGTGTGTTCATATTGGTCATATTATCAAAAATTAACAAACATGTCAAATACTTACTTGTAACATGGGATATATATTTTCTAATTTTGACCTATAATAAATTATCTCTACTCAATAGATTCCAACATCTTATCTTATTTTTTTTTCAAAATAACCTAAACATACGAATATAGCATCAATCATCAATATAGAATGTCTCTACTTGAATCATATTGTCAATCACCTAATGAAACATCTATTATCTAGTGAAATGTTCCCATATTTTCTCATGTAATTTCAAGGAGGAAATCAATAAAAAAACTCACGTCTTGAACCATCAGGATGACCATCTATCGACATTAAATGGTTCACATACACACATGGTAGCAATGTACACAATTTAGTATAAATATAATTTTCTAAGTCATGATACATACAAATATAAGGTAATTGACTAATAATATTTCCATAAAAAACATTCCAAAAAAGAACAAATAATGGATCAGGAGGGAAATAATTAATATAGAGGATGAATCAATAAGTATTGTACAAGGAATGACCCCCCTTGAGGAAAAAACATGTAGATGTAATATTATTCATCTAGTATTTGTTACCCACATATATTAAATGAAAATAAGACCTCATAAGATATTTTTTAGTGATTTGATTGAATTGTGTAGTTTTGGTCATTTTTCTTGAATTGAAATATCAATTCTATATCAAATAATGCTATTATTTCCATTTTAGTAGGTTTTTAGGTCATCATATTCCCCCTTTTATTATTTTCTTTCATTTTATACCATACCCTACAAATTATAAACTCCCTAATTGTTGATTTCTAACATGTGGCTTGCTACTAGGAGAAATGATCATGGTTTTTTTGAAGTTCCAACTCTCTATTAATTCTTTATTTTCATTAGTTTTTGATGATTCAGTTGTTTGATCAAGGGATAATATAGAAATCATCAATTATATATTGGTATTTCATTTTCCCTCATTTTATATTCAACTGGTTCATTCCATATTGTATCTCAACACATTTCATATACAATGGAATTATGTTGGTAAATACATAATTGATGTTTGATGGGATTAGGTGGAGAGTAGTGGAATGTCTAAATCTATGACATATTCATTACTTAATTATATATATTAGGGGAGACATGGCATTCTTAAGAGATTGCATAATATTACCTATAATATTAAATATTAGTGGAAGGAGGTGATCTATGAAAGATAATGTTTTTTTCATTAAATTAATATTAGAAAAGAAATTAATATTGAAGTACTCATACTATCTATACCATGGATTGACCCCTTTCTTTATTAAACCTATGTGATTTTTATATATTTCATTTCATGATATTTCAAACCTCACTATAAATGGTCATATATTTACAATATTTTCAAAATTCATAATAAACTGAAACTATTAACGAGTGAAGGAAATTTTTTACAGACACTATTCACTTTAGATGAACCTATTTATCCACATTGATTCACTTAAAGTACAATAAATGTTATTTACATGGAATTATGAATAAATTTAAATAATATTTTTCTGTTTGTTTGAGATTCAACATGATTAGATCATTTTCCATGTCACATTGTATATAATTTCTAATTTTCAAAATAAATTATACAGACTAAAAAATATCTATTCGCTATTCAGTTGAACCGTAAAATTAGTAAAATAATGAATCTAATTATATTTAAATTTCATGGGTTATGTAATTTAAATTATGATTAAATATTAGTATGCATTGGGTATATTAAAAAGGATGTGAAGATAATAGAAATACATGATTCTTTGTTGGAACATAAAGACCATTATTTTCCAATAAAATCTCGCATTAATCAATACACATTTCAAAAATAAAATGATATCCTAGATGAACAAATAAATGGTTAATATCATTCCATAAATTTCACTTAGTTTAATTAATTATTATTTGAGATGTCTTATAAATACCATGGAATTTATTTTTTAGATTATAACAATCCATTCTATTTTCTGGATGATGAAAAATAAAGGTAGTATACCTTTACAGATAAATATTGTTGGAATTAGAAGAGTTTTAGGACTTAGTGCTGTTGTAGATAACTCATTAACAATGATTATAATATCACATAAAAAAGGGTAAAATGATATATGATAGGGTGAACTCTTATATTTTCTTCTCTCCCCCACCCCACATCAATTTCTACCTATATTGGGTGTTGGGATTCTTTTATTTCTGTTGTGTTTTTTCTATTCAAAGTATATTCATAGTGGAATTGAGAAACGTGTAATGTTTTAGTGCACATAAAATACAACCCATACACCATAATGATGGATATAAGAAATAAATAACAGAGCTATAAGAATTGTAAACAAGAAAACTATTTTTAAAGGGTGACATATAATATATTTTTCACCCTTTACCATTTCCATTATATTTTTACATTGAATAAATATTCAAATTTATTTTGTTTTTGTTTTATGTTTTATATAAGATGTTAGAAGAATATTAGATCAATCTACTGAAAAAATGAAATTTTTTTATCTCTCTACCCCAATTCATATTCATTACCTATATTTTGATATTTTATGGTTTTAAATTTGATAATAAAAGTATTTTTGTGTGTTGTGGGGTGAGAGGATATTTACATTGTGTATTTTTTAGTGTATTTAAGTTCTTTTTTGATTTCACTTAATTAAATAGTGTTGTGACTTTATTCGCCTTGAATAAATTGGGATTTTGGTTTATCTATGAATCAAGATTCACAATAGAAAATATTAATTCCCATTTTTAAAAATATAACAAAACAATTTTAACTGAAGAAGGATTTTAATGGAAAAATAATTTTAAATATATAAAATGCAATGAGGAACATTAATTTTGATGAATTAATTTTCAAAATAATATAAATTTAATAATTCATTAATAAACATAAAATTGGAAAAATTCATTTAAATTTGATTGGTTTGAGTAGTTGGGATTTGAAATTGGCTTTCTCATGATTTCTATAGGACAATGTCGTTGTGTGTTAGAAAAATAAAACAATTTATAATAAAAGTAACTAACAATCAATGATAATGTTGTCAAATATTTACATTGATTCCTTGTGTAATGGTCCAGACCTATCTGATCCATTCCTTTTTGAAAATGTGGTTCTGGTGGTGTTCTGGGAGGTCAAGGTGACTTGGAGGTGCATTTGGGTGGACTTTTAAGGGAAAATGAAGGGTAATAGCCTTCACATGGGAGGCACACGGTTTTCCTAAACCGTTTGGACAAACCGTGCAAGGTTGGTGTTGGAGATAGTAGAATTCGCATGGGAGGCGCACAGTTTGTCTAACCGTGCGGCCTAACAGTGCGAGGATTGTTGTCAAAGCAGAAGCTAACAAACAGTTAGCGCACGGTTTGTAAAACTGTGCGGAGTAACCATGCGAGCACTTAAAGTTAGATCCTAAAATTATGGATCTAAACTCTTTTTCCTCTAAATGGTTCGTTTAACCCCTAAGAGGCCATAACTTGGGATTACCCTGCCTTGGAGATAGAAGAACCTCTCCCAAGAATTTTGGAGGTGATCCAGAGGCTTCTCTTCGCGAATCGAAGTGGGTTTCATGAGGTATGTGGTCGTTCTTCCTCGTTCTTGTTGGTTTCTTGGATCTACTTAGATCTACTACTCCACTTCTCACATCTTCTTAGATCTATGCTTGTTATGGGTAGATCTCAGTGTGTGGATGTCGAAAATGATCAGCTTTGGTCTTGGTTGTGTTAGGAGAGTAGATCTAAAGAGGATTCATGGAGAATCGACCTGGTTTCTTGGGTGTTCCTTGACCGTTGAGGTAGGGGATTCATGGATTCTCTAATTGTTCATGTGCAATCGTAGATTTAGCATGATTTAGACCTTTGGATCACAATGGAATTGACCTTATTAAATACTTGAACTGGATTAAAAGAATTGGTTTGATCGCATGTTTTTGTTTTGTTCCATGATAACATTTCACCTCTTGATTTCTAGATAGTGTGATATATATTCCTTACTTGTTAGCATGTTGATCTTGATGAAATTGATAAAGAACGTAAAGCCAGAATTAATTGATAATAAATTGGATAACGATAAAGAGTCATGTAAATGAATCTGGTTGTTGTTGTTGTGGATGTTGTTCCAAATTGGTGTGAATCAAATTGAGGCTGATGATGTGTCTAATTCAGTTGGTTGGTAAACCTGAAATCTATTGGTTCTTGTTGTTTGAAGGTCGAATGCCTTGTTAAAGGGCCAAGAGCCCAAATTGTTGTGATGTTTGTTTTCCTACTACTTGTACAGTGATGTGACCTTGGGAGGGTGTTGTGAAATGTGGGGTCCTGGAAGCCTTGCGGTTGTGGAAGCGGATGACGCCTAGAGTGGTGAGATACATTGGTTTATGCATATGGATGTAAAGGAGGACACCAGGGATGATGGAATGGGATGATGTGATTGTTGGATTCTTGGTGCTTTGTTTGGTTTTTTATCTACTTTACTTTTCCCCACTGCCCAAGGCAGCTGGGCTTGCCTACCCTTCTTCCGAAGGAGAAGAAGACACACATGTTATGCCATGTGCTTTTCATGTTTAGCCTCTTAAGGGAGAATGGGTCTACGCTCTTGCTATATGAAGCAAAGACTCGACGGGTAGTACATCTACTCACTGTGTTGATCCCCCTTGTGTTTAGTAGCATAGGATTCTTTTTTGAAATGCCTGGGAATATGGGGAAGTAATTCTGTAATGAATGTTTGAATAAATGACGTAAACCCATGGGGTTGGAGCTTGTTGGAACTTAATGATGAGGTTGAGAATTTTTGAAGGGATAGTGGATTTTTGGATGTGATGTTAAAAGAATTTAGTGTGGACTTGTCCATGGTTAATTAATGTTTGAAGAATTAATTAACATACAATGGAATTGATATAAAGGGAATGAAGTAATCTAATAAATCCCTTTAAATGGTTGTGTGCTTATAGGATACCTAGTCTTAAAAGTGGTAGCCCGGAGTCTGGGAGATGTTAGCTACAGTTGTGTCTATGACTAGGTTATTCCCATAGTGTGGTTGTGAGTTATAATATATTCTGTAATTTTTGTGTTTCTATATGCTACTCCACACTGTCAGTAAGGGTGAATTGCACCTCGAGGATTCTGAGCCCTGTGGGGTGTTTTGCCCAACATTCCGATGGGAGGGTGAATGGATGACTGCCCCCTTTGACCCTGCTCTCTTCTCTTGGTAGATACTTGTGCCATTAGGCACAACGGTTAGTTACCCCATATATGTGTATAGAGGGCTGTAATGGATTGTGGTTATTCACACACATATATTCTGGATATAGTATCCTATGGACTACTATAGGTGTAACGTGTATAGGCTGTGATGGATTGAGGATCCTTACTTAGATTATGGGATATAATGGTTTGAGGTATAATACCCGACGTATGATACACGTTATGCGAGCTATGGTGGCTCCCAAAAACTACCTAGTTACTTTTGGTTGTGAGGATAGTGTGGTGCTTTACCCAGGTGTCTGCGGGAAAGCCTTTGTGGTGCACGAGGTGTAGATTGTGGATCTTAGCCCAAGTGTATTCGGGAAAGCCTTTGGAGAGAGATGCACAGGATGTACGTCATTGGGAAAAAGCGGAAAACCAGTGGGGAAGTAGTAGCGGGGTACCCTTGATATTATTTACTATATTCTATATTCTTGTATGCGTTACTTGGTGAGAGTAGCCATGGAGAGGTTGGGAACTTAGTATACCTATTTAGGTGACGTGTTAGTTTAACTTGTTGTTCCCTATGCTTTAGCATGCTTTCTTTACCTTTGCACGAGAGGCTTCAGGGAGGATCCTACTGAGTATACTGTTATACTCACCCTACGTATATATACACTGTTTTTCAGGTTACTTGGAGCAGGTTGGAGATCAAGCAGGTTTCTACTAGCTTGTGGTTGCAGGAGCTGTTCGGGCTTGTGGTCGCTGCTGTCTTTACTTTCCTTTGGTTACTTTTAGTTTTTCCCCTTTCAGTTAAACTACTTTAGCATGAAATTTCTTATGTGCACTGGGGTTTTATTTTACACTTTAGTTCTGAGTGGGAGTTGGTTTCTATCTATCTTATCTCTCTCTTCCGCATGTGTTTTTGTAGAGGGTAATGCCTCCCATTTATGTGATTATTATACCCTTGGTGCTAGTCACCAACCCGCGGCCTACTGGAGGCAGGACTTAGGGGTCATTATCTCCCTTTTCACATTGCCGCCCCAGGAGGGGTACACTTTGTGGGGAGGGGGTCGTGACAGAGTGGTATCAGAGGTCTGGTTGAGGGATAGGATGGAGTTTGGAGTTAGGCACATGTGAGGTTTCATGGGTTGGTAGGGAAACAACATCATTCATGTTTATCAAGTGAGGTAAACAGTGGAGACCGGCTGAGACATAGGCATTTAGGGCCCCCTATTATCTGACACACAGACCTTTAAGTTTACAATGGCTACTAAACAAGGTGATACTAGTTGCTGGGTAGAGTCCTAGGAAAGGATCATGCATCATTCTTCTTTGTGCCTATGTTTGAATGGGTAAACCTTGGGATATGTTAACCTAAAATGAATAAAAATAAAACAATTAATTAAAAAATGATGAGACTTCCATATTCCAGGCTTAGGATCTCTAAGTGTTTGTTATTTTGCAGGTAGCTCCAGGTCAACGTCCTCACTAGGTTTTCATAGAAGATGTACAGCAGGCTATTCCAGAAGGTTGTCGTAGGGTATAGGTTGACGACAACGACACATGGAGTAAGACACTCTGAGAGTTTTAGTGCCAGAGTCTGCAGAAGTACAAGGGATCCGTTTCAGATGCAGTCATGGAAGACTGGTTGGAGGCGGTCGAGATAGGCTTCAGTTCGATCCGTACCCGGAAGGAGCACTGGGTGTCCTTGGCTATGATGATGTTGCGTGGGGCAATGAGGCAGTGGTGGTTCTTGTTCCTCATGGATCGTGAGGAGTTAGAAATCTCATGGGAGGAGTTTCGAGACAAGTTTAGAGTCGAGTTTCTTTCCTTGACTACAAAGGCGTCCAGTCGCCAGGAGCTTCTTACCCTTCGACAGGGGAGCTCCAGTGTTCGAGAGTTTTCAATACGTTTCAGGAACCTTTTAAGATATGATTTAGACCTGTTACTAGACAATGAGGCTAGGGAAAGGCATTTTGAGGAGGCTTTGCATCCAAAGATCCAGCGCCAGGTCACCCCATTTATGTTGAATACATATCTTGAGGTACTAGCGAGGGCAGAGGTTGTTGAGAGGACTTTGTCTAGGACCAGATCTTCACGAGAAGTGGATCATCATGATCCCTCAAGAAGCATGGTTGTGGTCCAGGGTTCTTGGTTTTCATGGTAGAAGAGTTTCCGTTCAGTCGGGGGTAGGTCCCAGCCCTCCATATCTCATTTCTTTGGAGGCAGTAACTCTAAGGCCTATTCCAAGGGATCAGATGCTTGTTTTTATTGTGGTGGTTGTAGCCATCAGCAGCGGGAGTGCCCAACCTTTCAGGGTGGTCATCGTGCATTGGGCGCTACGCTCCAGGTTCCCCCTTTGAGACAGATCCAGGTGAGGCAGCAGCTGCAGCAGTTTTCACCAGCTTTATATGAGCAGAGAGTAGATGGGGTAGGTAGAGGACATCCCCATGATGCTCCCCATCCTTAGAGAGTAGAGCTCGACCATGGTGGTGGTCGTCATCAGGGTCAGAGAGGCTATGGAGGAGGTCGTGATAAGCTTCATGCTCTAGCGTTGCCGGCTCTAGATGTGCCAGATGTCATTCTAGGTACCCTTTGCTTGTTTTCTACCTCGGTGTATGCCTTGTTTGATTCCAGAGCAACACACTGATTTATATACCCTAACCTTGTCCATGCTTTGGGACTTGAGGTAGAGAGGCTTCCAGTTCCCTTGGCGTTGACTATGCCAGTTGGAGGTTGAGCTGACTTGTTTAAAGTATGTAGATACTATGATCTAGTGTTGGGGCAACACCGCTCTTGGGGAGATTTCCTATGTTTACGGATACAACCATATGATTTCATCCTCAGCATGGATTGGTTGTATTCAGTGTAGGATATCATAGAATGATTTAGGAAGAAGGTCATTTTCTTTGGTGCGGATGGAGAGCCAGTGGTGTTTTTTGGCGAGCGAGATCCTCAGATGGGTCACAGGCACGTTCCATCCTTATCATCCATGGCAGCTGAGATGATTCTGAGTTCTTCAAAGGTTTGACAGTTGGAATTTCTGTAACATCCCAATTAAGTAATTAATAATAGATATTTTTATCTATGTCTATTAATGATTAATATAGTGTTTTATAGGCTTAAAATGAAAATAAATACAATCTTATGCATGGAATACACTAATATTCTTAAAAGATTGTTTTACTGCCTTTTGATGGAAAAACCTTTTTAAATCTATATTTTGACAATTTTATAAGCTATGTTTGTCAAAATAAACTTATTATTTATGATTGTGACATCAAAATTTACTTTGTATGAATTTTTGGTATTTTTCTGATAAAGTTCATTTTTTAATGAATACTGAAAAATGTTGTATTTTAATTCAAAACCTCTTTTTAATATAATTTATTTATATGATTAGATTATATTTTGAATTGGTTTTGAAGTGAAATTAGAATATATTTTTACCATTTTATCCAATGGTGGTCATTGGAATCAATTTCACTTTGAAATTGGACTTAAACTAGTGTCAATCTTTTGATACTTATTGTTTCATAAAAACACGCTATTTGTCATGACAACGGGAATTAGTTATTAAATTAATTAATGAAACTTAAATGTTTTTAATTTTTTAAAATAGAAATAATTTTTGAATTCGTAATATCAAATATAGCTTAGGGTGATGTTTTGGTATCTTTCTGAAAAACTTCAATTTTTGATGAATAGTGAAACCACTAAGTGGTAGTTAAAGAAACTAATTTTTTGTTTAAATGAAACTTTGCCACTTCTGTGATTTGATTTTCAAAAATCCAACATACATGGTTTTCAATAAGAAGTAAAATTTTTTTCAATGAGATTAAAATAATTTTTTGGTGAATAGTAACTTTTAAGTTCTTAATCGCGATTAGTGGTAATTAGTGTAGTTTAAAGTAAAAATAATGTTTTAATAATATGAGATGAGCTTGACATATGTCCTACCCTCATTGGATGTGTCATGGCCAACCAATACAATCCATGGGTCAACTTGGGTACCCCATGGAGCCACTTTGGTTGGGAAATTACATAAATACTTTTTTATTTAATGTTAAAGTAAAAATGACACAAACATGAAATGTTTTACTAAAACAATTTTTACATGGGGTTATACAAGTCAGATTTTTTATTATAAATAGTCATTCGAAAGATAAAAGGATTTAGTACATCATGGTATTTTTTTTATAATTTTTAGACTTTAAATAAATTAAATTATTTATGACATCATGATGATGCAGCGATTACCTCATTAATAAAGTATTTAAATAAAATGAAATGATAATGTAAAATATATGACCTACACATGTCCAAAACCTATTGTATGGGTGGATTTAGAACCCTTATCACATTACCCTCTAATTATATCAATGTGGGACCTTTTCAATCCGAAAAGCATTTCAAAATAATGTAACATTTCTTTGCTTTCCAAGAGTGCCCCTCCTCTCATCTTATAAAAGGCCCCCACCTCTACCTCCTTACCCACACTCTCAAAGCCTTTGGATCGGCCAACCCCTGCCCATTTTGTCTCTCCACATCCCTCTATTACTCCTTGAAGCCTCACTTTGGGCAGAAGTCTTCCCAAGGATGCCTTTGATCTCAAACCAAAGGGAGTTACCCGATTTTAAGGTAATGTCTTCACTTGAGTCCTTTTGTTTTATTTTGCTTCTCCAACCCCCTAAAATATTTTTATTCATTTATTTTGTAACAACTCCAGTATCTTCAATATACTAAGATGTTTTTATAAGAATTATTCGAGCTACACTTACACACACCTACATCTAATGGTTAAAGAACATACTGTTTATGTGGATGGTGAATTTATGCCTCCCGAAATGATGATTGTTCAACATTCTTTTAACACCTTAAAAGGTGGCCATTAAGATGAAACTATATTTATATATGATATGTAATATGTTTATGTTTTCCTTAAGCTTATGTATTTTTCATTTTGGGCATACCTTTATGGTTTCCATTATGGGTAAACGCAATATCTTCATTTAAGGAAGTGCGGACTAACGCCCCCTCAAAGTGATTTGATTCGTTAAATACCATATGTGGGACGTATAAAGGATGAAAATATGATATTATATATGATATTATACTGGAATTATAATATACCTTTATATCATTATGATTCAATTCTATAAAATATGAAATAGAAATGAAAGTAGCGTTCATGCGTACGTACGACTTACCGTCTCCATGAACGGTGCATTTCATTTCTTACCTCTAAATGATTATGTAATATTATAAATGCATGCATGTACTGGATATATATGACATATATGATATCTAAATCATGAATACCCTTCTGGATATAATGGATACATGAACAACTTATAATTATAAACGACTTATTTTTGACTCAAGTACCAATGATCGTTAAAACGACCATTATTAACATAAATAATTACATAGTGTTCATGACATGGAAATAAGTGATATAAAAGGAATAATGAACTTGAAAAAGGTTCTTAAACAAGTATAAATTAACTCAATTTTATTATTCAGGAGATTAAAGAATGACTGAGTCAAGTTGGACCCGAGGTATGGGACTTCGTCTCAATCTCCTTTCATTGAGGCATATTTTGTTTTATACACAACCTTATTTTATACGGTGTATAAACCCCTTTGACTTTTATGTTTATTAAAAATGAATATTTTTTATACGAACTATTTACTAAACGACAAAAGGGAATGTTTTTTTCGTACGTATGAGGCGACAACGACTTCTCCGCCGCCGTGACCATTATTTGAGTTTCGGCTTCCTCTACAAGCCATACCTTTTTTTAAAAAGAAAAATAAAAACCATGTTTTACTTTTCTTTTATTTTGGTATTGAAAATTGTTTTCATAATGTTTTTATATCAATGTGTTGTATTGATATCTTGTGATTGAAAGGTGGAAATGTTATGTTTCCTTTATGCATGCTTTATGTGATACGATTATGTTGAGGTTCTTGGGCATTATTAAGAAGACGGGTGGTTCCGTGATAGACTAAGGGCGGGTGAGCCCGATATAGCTCTCCAATGCATTGGGTAATGCGAAAGAGTGAAACGTTAAGGTTTCTCTGAAGAGATTTAGGGAATATACTGTGATGGGTATTCCAAACGTAACCAAGAGGGTTACTCCCTACGTAAGAATGTTATGAATGACTCAAGTTGCCTTTATGTCTTAAGATTTCTATGATTTATTCATGTTTTGATGAGGTATGTTAAAGTGATTATGTTTTATGGGTAAAGTATGATTTCATTCTTATGTATATATGTACCAATGTTTCCTTTCCATATTTTTATATCCCTTACTGAGCTTTTTATGCTCATCCCATGTTTTTTTGAAATGTTTTTCACAGGTCTAGGGAAAGGTACATGATATGATGATAGTGTCAAGGAAGTGTCAAGAAATAATCCATGTTTTATTTTAAATATGTTTACATTGATGGGAAAGAAGAATACTATCTTTATGTAACCACTTTGTTTATATGTGGAATGTAATGAATTTTTTATGATCTAATTCTCTAAAACTCTAAACCCGAAAAGATCCTCAATGTGTAATCTTGTAATAACTCAAGATTAAGTAAGGTTTATGGTTGGGGCCTTATAGTTGGTATCAAAGGTCGGTTTAGATAACTTTAGGAGTTAGAATTCTATTAAATGATTATCCAAAAATATTTTTTTTATGGTCAAATTGAAGTGATATAGTATTTGATGATTACCATGTTGCTTCATCTAAGACATATTTGTTCTAAATGGTTTTCCGCAGAGGAAACAGGGAAGCAGTGCTAGGAAGGCATGCAGAAGGAAATAACCTTCCGAATCAGCATCCTGAGATGGTCGGAATTTGAATTGAATAGTTTGTTACAGTAATGGCGCAGTTGAATCAAGCGATAAATGGTGGTGGTATCCATACACGAGATCAGCCAGATCAACCACAGAGGAACATGTCAGTGGTGGAACATTTCATGAGGCAACATCCCCCATCATTTAGAGGATCATCTAACCCTGTGTTAGCTGAAGGGTGGATTAAAGCACTGGAGAAGATTTTCGATGTCATGGGGTGTTCAGACAATCAAAAGGTTAGTCTTGCTATTTACCGTTTGGATGGTGAGGCAGATCCGTGGTGGTCTATGGTTAAAAATATCAGGGACGCCGATGAGATTGATGCTCTTGACTGGGATGAATTCAAAGGTATGTTTCTTGAGAAGTATTTTCCTAAGGATGTTCGACTTAGGATGGAAAAGAAATTCCTGGAATTGAGGCAAGAGGAAGACTCACTGGCTACCTATGAAGAAAGTTTCACTCGATTGGCAAGGTATGCTCCAAATTTATCCGAGACCTTGATAGTAAAATCAATCATTTTTACTCAGGATTAAAGACAAAATATCGAAGGGAATTAGCTTCTCGTGAGTTTAAAAGTTATGAAAAGCTTGTTCGATGTACTGAGAAGGTGAAAATGGATTTTTCCGATGATCAAGTGTTCTATAAAAACCAATAGAAGAAGAGACCGAGGTGGCAGGAGAAATATAAGAATTCTTCAAAAAAGTCTGATGGTAAGAAATCTAAGTTTCCAGTTTGTGATAAATGTGGCAAAAGGCATGCTGGGGAATGTCATATGAATTCTGGAAAGTGCTACCGATGTGGTAAGATGGGACATAAGGCTCGTGATTGCACTGAAAAAGATCAAGGTGAAGGTAAGGCCGAACTTGATTTACAGTTAGTGAAATGTTATAAGTGCAATGAGATGGGTCACTATGCAAACGAGTGTCCAAAAAAGAGCTTGAGTGATGGGAAGCAGTTAAACTACAAGTAAAAAAGGGGTGGTGATATCCTTTTCAACTACTTCAGCAGATGTCGGGCCATTAAATGAAGTTTTATCAGGTAATTTGTTTGTTTTTTCAGATTATGCCAGTATGTTGTTTGATTCAGGGTCTACACATTCTTTCATCTCTGAAAACTTTTCTAGTAAAATGGGAATACCATATCAGGAAATGACTCCTAGACTTGTGGTAAAGACACCTGGGGGAAATGTTGAGGCAAAAATAATTTATAAGAATCTTCCTATCCTTCTCTGTGGAAAGAACCTACTTGCAAACCTTATTGTTCTACCTCTAGTAGAGTTTTATGTTATCCTGGGTATGGATTGGCTCTCTATTTAGCATGCTAAGATTGACAGTAGAGCTAAAGAAGTTTATTTTCAGAAAGAATTTCAGTTTGTGTACATGTAACGCCCCGACCCTAGTTACCAAGAGTCGGTGCATTATTACATAACATTGGCATGATCACAATAAGGATCAAATCTCGAAAGACTGATTGGTTTAGTAGCTTTGGAAACACTAGATATATTCATAATGTTTTACATTACATCATGATGTGAAAAACTACTACAACAACATATTGTCTCTATAATCCACACTATTATCCCCTCATAATATCCCTGTATGTCATTCATAATTTACTTCTTTACTTCATGGGAAAAAAAATAAAACATTGAAAAGGGGTGAGCTCAAATGCCCAGTAAGGATAACAATATAGCAGAAAATTCCAAAAATAAGCATAAACATTTAAGGAAATGCATTACTAAAACAAAAGCCTTTTAAACTTGAACTTCAACATAGTATGGCAAAAGTAAAATGAAATAATGCCATTTACTTATTCACATGGATATTCTACAAATCGAATAATCACATGCAATATCAATAACCACTTTCATAATGATGGAATTCATAATACCAGACTATCATAACCACATAGCCAAGGCCTCGTGCCAAGACTACAAATAAGACTTTGTCATGGCCTTGTGCCAAGACACTAGTTTGTCTCATGAGACCTACCGATGCATCGAGGAGCTATAGAGGGCTCCACCCGTCACATATTTAGTCCAATGCATTCCCATATGAAAAGGTTTAAACATAACATAAACATTCGTATTAAAACTAGCATAAGAAATGTCAATACTTTCACCATAAACTATGAATGGTATAAAAATAGCACATCCACAGTCAAACATATCACAAAACCTTCAATACAATATAGGATTTTTGTATCATAATAAATCAACTTCAAATAAGCGTAAAATCCATCAAAGGATGTTGACATAGATGAAATCAAAACTCTTTTTAGAGAAATATCTCTTTCTATTTTGAAATAATTTAAGAGTCTTATATTTATGAAATAAAACATTTTCATTGAAAATATTCTTATAATCTTGTAAGGGAATCTTTGACGATTTTATAACGGCGGAAAATAGCCGCCCCCACCGTATAAGTTAAAACAAACATTCTTACCTTAATTTTGTCGAAGAGGTTAAAAAGAACCTGGTTTGGAAAACGACGGAAAGATTCCTTTATAAACCTCTTATAAAAAGTCAAACAAGGGTATAAATGACTTTAACCCATATTCTTGTAAATAGTAAAAATGTTTTGAAATACATTTTTAAGAAACATGGATGTGGATGATAAAGAGATCCCAGTAGATTATTACGTATAAACAACCTCGGATAATGAAGAGATTGTGAAATAACCCTTACCTTGCACTTTTCCTTGGTTGGGGTAGGTTAAACTCCTGTATAATAGTGAAATAATTGTTATTAAATTACACATTAATTATATATATTAATATGATATCATATATTATCTTTTAACTTTTCTTTTTTAATAATATCTTAGTATTATCGTTGTTTCGGGTGTTAACTTACTCGTTTTATCTTATATGTTTTGTTACGTAAGCCATGTTTGTAATGGATAGGTTGTATATTATTAATATCCAGAATGATATCAAGTCCTTAAACATCATTTTTAAATCATCAAATGATAATTATACTTGAATGGATACGATGGAGAATGAATCTCATCGCATTCGTGGAGACGGTAGTCCGTACGTACGCACGAGCGACAATATCATTCTTTTTAATATTAAAATAATATATTATTTGATAGTATATCATATATACAGAATAATTATCATGTTATATTTATTATTTACATGAGTTACACATCATTATTATACCCATCCAAATAATAATACGTTGAATAACAATTACACCACGACGTGGAGACGGTAAGACGTACGTACGCACCTATGGTGACATGTTATTCAAAGGGTGGATAGAATACTGAATATGGTTGTACCATATTTATAATAACATCATAGTATGTATATGATACTGTAGTTATTATTATATATTGGTAACAACAAAGGAAGAAGAAGTGGAAGAAGAAAGGAACTTGGAAAAGGATGGTGAAATCATTACCTCTTCTTGGGTTTCTTCCTTTTGATTTGATCAAAGGTGCTCCTTAGATTGGATTTCTGATCAAAATAAGGGCTCTAGGTTGTATAGAGGGAACTTTTGAGAGTATTTGGGTAGAGTTTGGACGAACAAAAAGGCTTTGAAGGTGTGAAGAAAAGAGATGGAGGAGTGCCCTTTTATAAGAGGGGTGAGGGGCACTTTCGGAAAAGCTATAAATATTAGTTTATAATAAATTCATATTCGGTTTCTAATGGCTCCAAAGTTTATTATTTAAATTTTAAAGTGGGTATGGGTCTAAAAAAACTCAACCAATAGAATTTAGACAGGTTTGGGTACTTATATTAACCTTATCTTTAAGTATTAACTCTAAGTTAATTAGCTTCACTTTTACAATGTCTCTTTGTATTTTTATATAATATGGTTAATAAACTTACTATATACATCCAAGCGACCCCCAAGTGGTCCATTAATGAGACACCTATCATTATATAAGTCTCTTGGCTGAGCCTTAGATTTTTAGGAATTTAATACCAATTAATAATATAATATTTGTTTTAAAAACTCTTTTATGTCAATTTTGACACTATTCAATAGTTGATTTTTGTGAAACTCATAACAGATTGATTACTTCGAACAAAGTCAATTTAATCAATATTAATATATCATATTATCCTATAAAATTAGTTTAATTCATTAAAAGTTTCATATTATATTTATTTGGGTATTTATAATATAAATTACTTTTATTTTTCACTATTATAGTAATTACTGCATCATCATTGTGTCATAAATAAATTAAACTATTTAATGTCTAAAAATTATAAATAAAATATCATTATGTATGAAATAATTTTATATTTCTAATTAATATTTATAATCTAAAATCCAACATATATAACCCTATGTAAAAATTGTTCTGCTAAAAGATATATGCTTGTGTCATTTTTGTATTCATTTTAACTTAATTAAAATAAAGTGTCCCTATCACCTACAAGTGGCACCATGGGGTCCCCAAATCGACCCAAAGATGCATATGGTCTAACATGTATCAACCAATAAGTCTAGGAAACGTTTTAGGGTAATTTAGTAATATTATAATATTATTTTTTAACCCTTATTTACTGGATTTACCCTTAACCATGGTAAATAAAATATTTACAGCAGTAATTATTCAAAATGTCTAAAAATAAAAGATACCTATTTACACAATTTGAAAATCCTGATTCCAAATATGGAATCCATTTTTCTAAATTCAAAACACATAAGTGGCAGAAATTAATTTAAAATTAATTCCCGCTGTCAAAACAAAAAGCGTGTTTTTAAGAGATAATAACTATCAAAAGATTGACACTTGTTTATGTTCGGTTTAATTGTAAAATTATGTCCAATGACCAACATTATATTAAATGGTAAAAATATATTCTAAATATACTTTAAAACCACTCAAATTCATAATTTATCACTATTAATTATTTTGATTAAAAAAGTTGTTTTTAATTAAAATTTAGTAATTTTCACTATTCATCAAAATATTAAAGTTATCCGAAAAGTACCAAAATTTCACCTTAGGTTAAATTCGATATTCCGAATCCAAAAATGAAGTCCATTTTGAGAGATAAAATTTCAAAAAGTTGGTATTACTATTCATAATGGATAGTTTGATTGGTTGTGGTGTGTGTTAAAACTCGAAGTTGTGTACAACACACGCTACTGTATTTTTCAAAGGAAAGTGTACCGTGCAAGCTTGGGATGTTTTATTTTAAATTTTTGATGTCCCTATTTAGTCAAAAAGTTTAAAATATTGTATTTAAAAAGGATTCACTTTTAAAAGTTGATAAAAGTGCAATACTGAAAATGAATTGGTTCTTACATTATGTCTAAGAAACTCGTAATATGGATTCTAATATTATAAGGATATATTAGTTTAAAATTTAGTTAATACTATTCATAAACTCTTTCGAATGGCTTGTTTGGTAAGTCATGGTGCGATTGAACTTGGTGTTGCATGTAGTGAAATTTATTGAATTATTTTGAAGAAATAACACACTATGAAATCTTGGGGTGTTACATTCTCCCCTCCTTCAATAAATTGCGTCCTCGCAATTTGAAATTGTTCTTTGAAAATAAAAGGTTGAAAATAGAAAATATCTTTGTGGGAAAACCCACATCGGAAATTGGGATCCTAAAATTTAGTCTTAATATGAGGAAAAGAGAAATGAAAGGGTCACCACAAAATTATGATCTCTATTAGGAGAACATTGTTGGCAATTAGAGACATATAATTGGAGGAAAAACATAAATATTTATAGGTAGTGATTGAGGTCATTAATCACAAACAAGCGTAAAATTGAGGTCCTTAAATTCATCAATCTATGATGATTTGGAATACCATCAGTTCAAAAAAAACATAGGGTATTGGGATAACACATTTTTGACGTTTCAAAATATCTTAGTTGAAATCCCACATCGAAAAATGAATTAATGAGACCTCTATTTAAAATAAATAGTGGAAAGTATGAAGATTACCGAAAATAATACATACTAGGGTTCCATGTAGGAAAATATGGATATGGAAGAGAAATCTAACCATCAATTATCTGATGGAGAGTGGTAGAGAACATGGCTATGAAAAGGCCAACAATCCCAAAGCCATAAATTAGTGATGATTTAAGGTACCATCTTGGACAACATTTTTGTTCTAAGTTCCTTTTATTAATATTGAGGAATTTATTTATGAGATTGGCTAAGATCATAAGGAGATATAATTACTTTATAATTAGAGTTTTATCCATTAATAAATTTCTACCACAAACTCATCTTTCACTCTAAAAGATAATAGAACGTAAAAAAAATTCTATTTATACTATTCGTACAGGGTTTCAAAATAAATGAATTTATAATTCATCTACCAGATCTTTTAATAAAAACTAGATTATTTAATCCAGGACATCTCGTGGGCCAGTGGTAGGTGATACACCCTTGTCGCCATTCGGTTGCGGGTTTATGTCTCGTGGCCTTGCTGGTCACGACAGGTTGCCTCCTGACCTCTGGGTTGTCCTTTTATGGAAATTCAAAATTAATCTCAATCTAGAATTTATCCAAAATACTTCTGTCCAAACTCATAGTCCAACATTTATAAGGAAGGTAAACATAATGTAGATCCTTTTTACCCCGTAATAGCATATTAATACCTTCATCGTGTATTCTTTTAAAACACGGAAACATCCTGAATTACCATAATCCTTATTGATTACATTCATGCTCCCTTATTCCATATAGAATGCTGGATATACATCATCAATCCAAAAAAAATTTAAACCCCAACAATGATGGAATATACAAATCATTAATCAGCTTCAAGGTAGTCAAGAATATCTAATATAATTTATCCAAATCAATCATGTATTATTCTAAAATCACTACCTCGGTATCAGAACCATATTATGGTTTATCTTTCTCTCAAACATATATTTTCCAAAAATTTAACCTCCTATTGAGTCACTTTTCTTTATTCCACACAATCTCAAGTCCTTAATGAAATAGTACTGCAGTACAATCCTTATATACTCCATAATTATTATAACAAGTACATTGTTTATAAAACACTCAAATGACATAATCAACATAAGAACTCTAATCATTCCTCTTCATCTGTGGTAGTATCATTACTTGATTAATATCCAATAGCATCATTTGCGGCATAGTCTGATGACTGGGACATAGGTTTGCGTAGTGTCCAAACTCCTTGAAAATGAAGCATTGTACATTTGAAATCATTTTCATACCCTTGCAGTCACGTACTTTGTGCCCTTTTTCTCCACACTTATAACAAACTCCAATTCCTTTCAGGTAAGTTACAAGGTGTTTCTTTCCACAGTTATCACATATGGGAAAATTCTTCTTTTCCCTCTTCTCTTTATCCATCTTTCTCTCTTCCATCCTTTTCTTATCTTGCTTCCCTTCAAAGACATAGGACTCAGTAAGCTCTTTACTTATCTTATCAACACATGATATTATTTCTTCATATGATTATAATACATGCGAGACTGTTTCTCTTATAAATTCTGGCTTAAGACCATGAAATATATGATCCTTCTTTCTCTTTGTATTATGTGCATTGCTAGAGTTCTCATTCTTTCTACTGGGCGCCATTTCTATACAGTGGCATAAACTAGATCAGTTTATGAATCAAAATACATAATACCATACTTATAAAACACTTATCATAAATTGAACTATTTGTGGATATAATCCATAATCATAAGAATGTTTTCTTTGAGGAAGTATATACTCATAAACCCTTCATAATGATTTGTAAAGAAAATGAGAGTTATCCTAAGCATATCCCCCGGGAGTGTCATAACCAAGAGTGCAGCAAGGCCCGTTGTCATGTACCAGTTCCCGTTCGAGTCTAGCTCAAAGCAGTGTTTTCGATTTTTACCCCTAGGTACATCTGTGCCAGAGCCGCCTCTACTTTCTCGTATCCAGACAGGGATGTATTGCTCGGAAAACTCACAAAATCTCTACAATACCAAAATTCTAGGAAGTTCTTCTATACTAATCCTCAAAGTTCATCTTAGTTATACGTGCTCTAATCAGAGTTTATCTAAATCTAGCTTCCAAGGTTTGTACTAAACCTCCCTCTGATACCAACTGTAATGCCCTGACCCTAGTTACCCAGAGTCGGTGCATTATTACATAACATTGGAATGATCACAAGAAGGATCAAATCTCGAAAGACCGATTGGTTTAGTAGCCTTGGAAACACTAGATATATTCATAATGTTTTACATTACATCAAGAAGTGAAAAAAATACTACAACAATATGTTGTCTCCATAATCCACACTATTATCCCCTCATAATATCCATATAGGTCATTCATAATTTACTTCTTCACTTCCTGGGAAAAAAAATAAAACATAGAAAAGCGGTGAGATCAAATGCCCAGTAAGGATAACAATATAGCAGAAACTATCAAAAATAAGCATAAACATTTAAGGAAATGCATTACTAAAACAAAAGCCTTTTAAACTTGAACTTCAACATAGTATGGCAAAAGTAAAATGAAATAATTCCATTTACTTATTCACATGGATATTCTACAAATTTAATAATCACATGCAATATCAATAACCACTTTCATGATGATGGAAAACATAATGTCAGACTATCATAACCACATAGCCAAGGCCTGGTGCCAAGACTACAAATATGATTTTTTCAAGGCCTTGTGCCAGGACATTAGTTTGTCTCATGAGACCTACCGATGCATCGAGGAGCTATAGCGGGCTCCACCCGTCACATATTAAGTCCAATGTATTCCCGTATGAAAAGGTTTAAACATAACATAAACATTCGTATTAAAACTAGCATAAGAAATGTCAATACTTTCACCATAAACTATGAATGGTATAAAAATAGCACATCCACAGTCAAACATATCACAAAAACTTCAATACAATATAGGAGTTTTGTATCATAATAAATCAACTTCAAATAAGCGTAAAATCCATCATAGGATGTTGACATAGATGAAATCAAAACTCTTTTTAGAAAATATATCTTTCTATTTTGAAATCATTTAAGAGTCTTATATTTATGAAATAAAACATTTTATTTGAAAATATTCTTATAAGCTTGTAAGGGAAGCTTTGACGATTTTATAACGGCGGAAAATAGCCGCCCCGCCGTATAAGTTAAAAAAAACATTCTTACCTTAATTTTGTCGAAAAGGTTAAAAAGCACCTTGTTTGGAAAACAATAGAAAGATTCCTTTATAAACCTCTTATAAAAAATCAAACAAGGGTATAAATGACCTTAACCCATATTCTTGTAAATAGTAAAAATGTTTTGAAATACATTTTTAAGAAACATGGATGTGGATGATAAAGAGATCCCAGTAGATTATTAGGTATAAACAACCTCGGATAATGAAGAGATTGTGAAATAACCCTTACCTTGCACTTTTCCTTGGTTGGGGTAGGTTAACCTCTTATATAATAGTGAAATAATTGTTATTAAATTATACAAGAATTATATATATTAATATGATATCATATATGATCTTTTAACTTTGCTTTGTTAATAATGTCTTAGTATTATCGTCGTTTCGGGTGTTAACTTACTCGTTTTCTCTTATATATTTTGTTACGTAAGCCATGTTTGTAATGGATAGGTTGTATATTATAAATATTGAGAATGATATCAAGTCCTTAAACATCATTTTTAAATCATAAAATGATAATTATACTTGAATGGATACGATGGAGAATGAATCTCATCGCATTCGTGGAGACGGTAGTCCGTACGTACGCACGAGTGACAATATCATTATTTTTGATATTAAAATAATATAGACTTTGATAGTATATCATATATAAAGAATCATTATCATGTTATATTTATTATTTACATGAGTTACACATCATTATTATACCCATAAAAATAATAATATATTGAATAACAATTACACCACGACGTGGAGACGGTAAGTCGTATGCACGCACGTATGGTGACATGTTATTCAAAGGGTGGATAGAATACTGAATATGGTTGTAACATATTTATAATAATATCATAGTATCTATATGATACTGGATTTATTATTTTAGAATGGTAACAACAAAGGAAGAAGAAGCGGAAGAAGAAAGGAACTTGGAAAAGGGTGGTGAAATCATTACCTCTTCTTCGGTTTCTTCCTTTTGATTTGATCAAAAAAGCTCCTTAGGTTGGATTTATGATCAAAATAAGGCCTCTAGGTTGTAGAGAGGGAAGTTGTTAGAGTATTTGTGCAGAGTTTGGCTGAACCGAAAGGCTTTGAAGGTGTTAAGAAAAGAGATGGAGGAGTGCCCTTTTATAAGAGGGGTGAGGGGCACCTTTGGAAAAGCTAGAAATATTAGTTTATAATAAATTCATATTCGGTTTCTAATGGCTCCAAATTTGATTATTTAAATTTTAAGGTGGGGATGGGTCGAAAAAAACTCAACCAATAGAATTTAGACAGGTTTGGGTACTTATATTAACCTTATCTTTAAGTATTAACTCTAAGTTAATTAGTTTCACTTTTACAATGTCTCTTTGTATTTTTATATAATATGGTTAATAAACTTACTATATACATCCAAGAGACCCCCAAGTGGTCCATTAATGAGACACCTATCATTATATAAGTCTCCTGGCCAAGACTTATATTTTTAAGAATTTAATACCAATTAATAATATAATATTTGTTTTAAAAACTCTTTTATGTCAATTTTGACACTATTCAATAGTTGATTTTTGTGAAACTCATAACAGATTGATTACTTCGAACAAAGTCAATTTAATCAATCCTAATATATCATATTATCCTATAAAATTAGTTTAATTCATTAAAAGTTTCATATTATATTTATTTGGGTATTTATAATATCAATTATTTTAATTTTTCACTATTATAGTAATTACTGCATCATCATTATGTCATAAATAAATTAAATTATTTAATGTCTAAAAATTATAAATAAAATATCATTATGTATGAAATCTTTTTATATTTCTAATTAATATTTATAATCTAAAATCCAATATATATAACCCTATGTAAAAAATTGTTTTCTAAAAGATATATGCTTGTGTCATTTTTATATTCATTTTAACTTAATTAAAATAAAGTGTCCCTATCACCTACAAGTGACACCATGGGGTCCCCAAATCGACCCAAAAATTCCTATGGTCGAACATGTATCAAAAAATAAGTCTAGGACACGTTTTAGGGTAATTTAGTATTATTATAATATTATTTTGTTAACCCTTATTTACCGGATTTACCCTTAACCATGGTAAATAAAATATTTACCGCAGTAATTATTCAAAATGTCTAAAAATAAAAGTTACCTGTTTAAACAATTTGAACATCCTGATTCCAAATATGGAATCCATTTTTCTAAATTCAAAACACAGAAGTGGCAGAAATTAATTTAAAATTAATTCCCGCTGTCAAAACAAAAAGCGTGTTTTTAAGAGATAATAACTATCAAAAGATTGACACTTGTTTATGTTCGGTTTAAATGTAAAATTATGTCCAATGACAAAAATTATATTAAATGGTAAAAATATATTCTAAATATACTTTAAAACCACTCAAATTCATAATTTATCACTATTAATTATTTTGATTAAAAAAGTTGTTATTAATTAAAATTTAGTAATTTTCACTATTCATCAAAATATTAAAGTTATCGAAAAGTACCAAAATTTCACCTTAGGCTAAATTTGATATTCCGAATCCAAAAATGAAGTCCATTTTGAGAGATAAAATTTCAAAAAGTTGGTATTACTATTCATAACGGCTAGTTTGATTGGTTGTGGTGTTTGTTAAAACTCGAAGTTGCGTACAACACACGCTACTGTATTATTCAAAGGAAAGCATGCCGTGGAAGCTTGGGATGTTTCATTTTAAATTTTTGATGTCCCTATTTAGTCAAAAAGTTTAAAATATTGTATTTAAAAAGGTTTCACTATTAAAAGTTGATAAAAGTGCAATACTGAAAATGAATTGGTTCTTACATTATGTCTAAGAAACTCATAATATGGATTCTAAAATTATAAGGATATATTAGTTTAAAATTTAGTTAATACTATTCATAACCTCTTTTGAATGGATTGTTTGGTAAGTCATGGTGCGATTGAACTTGGTGTTGCATGTAGTGGTAGTTATTGAATTATTTTGAAGAAATAACACACTATGAAATCTTGGGGTGTTACAGTACAAGAATGAACCCTTACTATTGATAACTTATCAAGAGGCCAAGAAACTTTTAAAAGATGGAAATGAATGTTACCTTGCACACATCGTTGAAAATAAAGGAACTGTTTAGATTAATGATGTGCCAGTGGTAAATGAGTATCCTGATGTTTTTCATGATGAGTTGCCTGGAATAATACCAGATCGAGAAGTTGAATTTACTGTTGACTTAGTTCCTGATGCTAAGCCAATTTCAAAACCCCTTATCGAATGGATCAAATTGAACTTTTAGAGTTGAAGGAGCAATTGCAAGATTTATTAGAGAAAGGTTTCATTCAACCTAGCACATCACCATGGGGTGCTCCTGTTTTATTTGTTAAAAAGAAATATGGTTCAATGAGACTTTGCATTGATTATAGAGCCTTGAATAAAATCAATGTTAAGAACAAATATCCTTTTCCTCATATCGATTATTTGTTTGATCAGCTCTAGGGAGCTCAGTATTTTTCAAAGATTGACTTGAGATCGGGGTACCATCAGCTGAAGGTAAAGGAAGCAGACGTTCTGAAGACTGCGTTTCGTACAAGATATGGCCATTATGAATTTGTAGTAATGCCTTTTGGGCTAACCAATGCACCTGCTGTATTCAGGGACTTAATGAATAGAATTTTCCCTGAGTTCTTGGATAAGTTTGTGGTGGGTTTCATTGATGATATTTTGGTGTTTTCTAAAAGTAAATAGGAGCATGAAAGACATTTAAGGGTTATCTTGCAAACCTTAAAAGAAAATAAATTGTATGGGAAATTCAGAAAGTGTGAGTTTTGGTTGCAACAAATTTCTTTCCTTGATCACATTGTTTCTAAATATGGGATAACTATTGATCCTGCAAAAACAAAAGTTGTGGAAGAATGTCCAAGACCCACCAATGTAACTAAGATTCGTAGCTTCCTTGGTTTGGCAGGCTATTACCGAAGGTTTGTTAGAAATTTTTCACGGTTATCTAGTCCAATGACTAAGCTAACTCGGAAGGGTGTTAAGTTTATCTGGACAAAAGAATGTGATGATTGTTTTCAGGAATTGAAAAGAAGATTGGTGAAAGCTCCAGTTATGGCACTACCTTCCAGGAATAGGGAGTTTGTTATATACAGTGATGCTTCATTGAAAGGACTTGGTTGCGTCCTAATGTAGAATGATAAGGTAATTGCTTATGCTTCATGACAGTTGAAAACTCATGAGGTAAATTACCCTACACATGATTTGGAATTAGCTGCTGTTGTTTTCTCTTTAAAAATTTGGAGGCATCATTTGTATGGAGTAAAGTGTGAAATATATACTGATCACAAAATTTTAAAGTATATATTCACTCAGAAAGAGTTAAACATGAGACAGAGGAGATGGGTAGAATTAATCAAGGATTATGATTGTACAATTCATTACCATCCGAGAAAAGAAAATAAAGTGGTTGATGCTTTGAGTCGAAAAAGTAATGCTTCATTAACAATGTTGCATTTGGAACGTGATCCTTTGGTTAAGGATTTGATGAACTTTGGCATAGAATTTGTTGGTGCAAGAAGTTCTTCTGTTTTGTTTTAGGTATCAGTGAGATCATCTCTATCAAATAGAATCAAGAAAGCACAGAAGAAAGACAGTGAGTTGCAGAAAAAGGTAGAGCTGGTTCAGAAAGGTAAGTTTCCTGAATTCAACATTGATAATGATTGTGTTTTGAGATTTGGGAAGAGATTGTGTGTGCCTTGTGATTCATAGTTGAAGAGAGAGTTGTTATGTGAAGCTCATAGTTCTCCATTTTCAGTTCATCCTGGCAGTACTAAGATGTACAGAGATCTTCGGGAGTATCACTGGTGGGACAGAATGAAAAGAGATATTTCTGATTTTACTGTGAAGTGTTTGACTTGTCAGCAGGTTAAAGCAGAGCGGCAGTTACTGAAAGAGATGCTTCAGCCTTTACCAGTGCCAGAGTGGAAGTGGGAGAATATATCCATGGACTTTCTTATGGGATCACCGAATACATCTCGAGGTAATAATGCAATCTGGGTTATTGTTGATCGCTTGACTAAATCTGCTCATTTCCTTGCTATACGAGATACTTTTTCCCTAGATCAACTTTCCCGTTTGTATCTTAAAGAGATAGTCAGGTTACATGGAGTTACTCTCTCCATTTTATCTGACCGTGATCCCAGGTTCACTTCTATCTTTTGGAAAGGCCTTCAGAAGTCGTTGGGTACTGAATTAAATTTTAGTACAGCTTTTCATCCTCAATCAGATGGGCAGTCAGAACGAACAATTCAGACCGTGGAGGATATGCTACGAGCTTGTTCGATGGATTATCAGGGAAGTTGGGACCAACATCTTCCTTTGGTTGAATTTTCATATAATAACAGTTTTTATTCTAGTATACAGATGGCAGCATTTTAGGCATTATATAGGGAGCGGTGTCGAACTCCAGCTTTCTGGGATGAAGTGGGTGAAAGGAAGTTGATGAGACTAGAATTGGTAGAAGAGTTGGCAGAAAAAGTTCAGCTGATACAGAAACACATGAGAATAGCTCATAGTAGGCAGAAGAGTTATACGGACAATAGGAGGAAGGATCTCTCTTTTGAGGTAGGTGATCATGTTTTTCTCAAAGTCTCACCATGGAAAAGTGTAATGGGATTTGGTAAGAAAGGAAAGCTGAGTCCAAGGTTCATTGGACCATATGAAATTCTGGAGAGAGTTGGATCAGTTGCATACCGGGTGGCTTTACCTCCGAGTTTATCTCAGGTACACAATGTTTTTCACGTTTCGTTGTTGAGAAAGTATATGCCAGATCCATCTCATGTTTTGAGTCCATAGGTAGTTCAGCTGGAAGAGAACCTATCTTATGAGGAACAACCGGTCCACATTCTTGACCACAGGGAGAAAGTGTTACGAAATAAGGTGATTAATCAGGTAACGGTTTTGTGGAAAAACCACATGATGGAAGAGGCAACATGGAAATCTGAAAATGCAATGAGGGATAAGTACCCCCATTTATTCGATAAGTAAATAAATTGCGGGGACACAATTTTCTAAAGGGGGGAAGGATGTAACATCCCAATTAAGTAATTAATAATATATATTTTTATCTATGTCTATTAATGATTAAGATAGTGTTTTAGAGGCTTAAAATGAAAATAAATACAATCTTATGCATGGAATATACTAATATTCTTAAAAGATTGTTTTACTGCCTTTTGATGGCAAACCCTTTTTAAATATATCTTTTGAAAATTTTATTAGATATTTTTGTAAAAATAAACTTATTATTTATGATTGGGACATCAAAATTTACTTTGTGTGAATTTTTGGTATTTTTCCGATAAAGTTCATTTTTTAATGAATAGTGAAAAATGTTGTATTTTAATTCAAAACCTATTTTTAATATAATTTATTTATATGATTAGATTGTCTTTTGAATTGGTTTTGAAGTGAAATTATAATATATTTTTACCATTTTATCCAATGGTGGTCATTGGAATCAATTTCACTTTGAAATTGGACTTAAACTAGTGTCAATCTTTTGATACTTATTGTTTCATGAAAACACGCTATTTGTCATGACAGTGGGAATTAGTTATTAAATTAATTAATGAAACTTACATGTTTTTAATTTTTTAAAATAGACATCATTTTTGAATTTGGAATATCAAATATAGCTTAGGATGAAGTTTTGGTATCTTTCTGAAAAACATCAATTTTTGATGAATAGTGAAACCACTAAGTGGTAGTTAAAGAAACTGATTTTTCGTTTAAATGAAACTGTGCCACTTCTGTGATTTGATTTTCAAAAATCCTACATACATGGTTGTCATTAAGAAGTAAAATTTGGTTCAATGAGATGAAAATAATTTTTTGATGAATAATAACTTTTAAGTTCTTAATCGCGATTAGTGGTAATCAGTGTAGTTTAAGGTAAAAATAATGTTTTAATAATATGAGATGAGCTTTACACATGTCCTACCCTCATTTGATGTGTCATGGCCAACCAAGAAAATCCATGGGTCAACTTGGGGACCCCATGGAGCCACTTTGGTTGGGAAATGACATAAATAATTTTTTATTTAATGTTAAAGAAAAAATGACACAAACATGAGATGTTTTACTAAAAAACAATTTACATGGGGTTATAAAAGTCATATTTTTTATTATAAATAAGAATTGGAAAGATAAAAATACTTAATACATCATAGTATTTTTTTTATAATTTTTAGACTTTAAATAAATTAAATTATTTATGACATCATGATGATGTAGCGATTACCTCATTAATAAAGGATTTAAATAAAATGAAATGATAATGTAAAATCTATGACCTAAACATGTCCAAAACCTATTATATGGGTGTATTTAGAACCCTTATCACCTTACCCTCGAATTATATCAATTTTGGACCTTTTGAATCCGAAACTCATTTTTAAAATAATGTAACATTTCTTTACTTTCCAAGAGTGACCCTCCTCTCCTCTTATAAAAGACCCCCACCTCTACCTCCTTACCCACACTCCCAAGGCCTTTGGCTCGGCCAACCCCTTCCCATTTTGTCTCTCCAAATCCCTCTATTACTTTTTTAAGCCTCACTTTGGGCATAATTCTTCCCAAGGAAGCCTTTGAGCTCAAACCAAAGGGAGTTACCCGATTTTAAGGTAATGTCTTCACTTGAGTCCTTTTGTTTTATTTTGCTTATCCAACCCCCTAAACTCTTTTTATTCATTCATTTTGTAACAAATACAGTATCTTAAATATACTAGGATGTTGTTATAAGAAGGATTTGAGCTACACTTACACACACCTATATCTAATGGTTAAAGAACATACTGTTTCCGTGGATGGTGAATTTATGCCTCCTGAAACGATGATTGTTCAACATTCTTTTAACACCTTTAAAGGTGGCCATTAAGATGAAACTATATTTATATATGATATATAATATGTTTATGTTTTCCTTAAGCTTCTGTATTTTTCATTTTGGGCATACCTTTATGGTTTTCATTATGGGTAAACATGATATCTTCATTTAAGGAAGTGCGGACTACCGCCCCCTCAAAGTGATTTTATTCGTTAAATACCATATATGGGACGTATAAAGGATGGAACTATGATATTATATAATATTTTATACTAGAATTATAATATACCTTTATATCATTATGATTCCATTCTATAAAATATGAAATAGAAATGAAAGTAGCATTCATGCGTACGTACGGCTTACCGTCTCCATGAACGGTGCATTTCATTTCTTAGCTCTAAATGATTATGTAATATTATAAATGCATGCATTTACTAGATATATATGACATATATGATATCTACATCATTAATACCATTCTGGATATAATGAATACATGAACAACTTGTAATTAAAAAGGTCTTATTTTTGACTCAAGTACCAATGATCGTTAAAACGATAGTTATTAACTTAAATAATTACATAGTGTTCATGACATGGCAATAAGTGATATAAAAGGAATAATGAACTTGAAAAAGGTTCTTAAACAATTATAAATTAACTCAAGTTTATTATTTAGGAGATTAAAGAACGACCGAGTCAATTCGGACCCGAGTTATGGGACTTCGTCTCAATCTCCTTTCATTGAGGCATATTTTGTTTTATACACAACCTTCTTTTATACGGTGTATAAACCCCTTTGACTTTTATGTTTATTCAAAAGGAATATTTTTTATATGAAGCATTTACTAAATGACAAAAGGGAATGTTTTTGTCGTACGTATGCGGCGACAAGGACTTCTCTGCCGCCGTGACCATTATTTGAGTTTCGGCTTCCTCTACAAACCATACCTTTTTTTTAAAAGAAAAATAAATACCATGTTTTACTTTTATTTTATTTTGGTATTGAAAATTGTTTTCATAAAGTTTTTATATCAATGTGTTGTATTGATATATTGTGATTGAATGGTGGAAATGTCATGTTTCCTTTATGCATGTTTTATGTAATACGATTATGTTGAGGTTCTTGGGCATTATTAAGAAGACGGGAGGTTCCGTGATATACTAAGGGCGGGTGAGCCCGATATAGCTCTCCAATGCATTGGGTAACGTGAAGGAGTGAAACGTTAAGGTTTCTCCGAAGAGATTTAGGTAATATACTGTGATGGGTATTCCAAACGTAACCAAGAGGGTTACTCCCTACGTAAGAATGTTATGAATGCCTCAAGTTGCCTTTATGTCTTATGATTTCTATGATTTATTCATGATTTGATGAGGTATGTTAAAGTGCTTATGTTTTATGGGTAAAGTACGATTTCATTCTAATGTATATATGTACCCATGTTTCCTTTCTATATTTTTATTTCCCTTAGTGAGCTTTTTATGCTCATCCCAAGTTTTTTTGAAATTTTTTTCACATGTCAAGGGAAAGGTACATGATATGATGATAGTGTCAAGGAAGTGTCAAGGAAGAATCCATGTTTTATTTTAAATATTTTTCCATTGATGGGAAAGAAGAATACTATCTTTATGTAACCACTTTGTTTATATGTGGAATGTAATGCAAGTTTTATGATCTAATTCTCAAAAACTCTAAACCCAAAAAGATCCTCAATGTGTAATCTTGTAATAACTCAAGATTAAGTATGGTTTAAGGCTGGGGCCTTATAGTTTCCTAGGGTCGTAGAGGAGTACCCTGATGTCTTTCCAGAAGAGGTTGTGGCCTTACCCCCTTGACGAGAGATCTGGTTTGGGATCAAGCTATAGTCGGGAGCATCTCCTATCTTAATGTCTCCATATAGTATGGCTCCTTCTGAGTTTCGGGAGCTATGTATACATCTTTATGTTCTGTTGCAGTGCAGTTTTGTTCGGCTGAGTGTGTCACCGTGGGGTGCACCAGTTTTGTTCATGAAGAAGGCCGACGGTAGTTTTCCGTTGTGTGTCGATTATTGTCGCTTAAACAAAGTGACAATAAATAATCGCTATCCTATTCAGAAGATTGATGATTTATTCGATCAAATGAAGGGAGAAAGTTGGTTCTCAAAGATCGACTTGCGGTTAGGATATCATCATATGCGTTTGAAGGGCGAGGATATCCCGAAGACTGCTTTCCGTTGTCGTCATGGGCATTAGGAGTTCGTTGTAATACTGTTTGGTGTGATGAAAGCTCCATCTGTATTCATGGGATTGATGAATGCTATGTTCCATGAGTTCCTGGATAGGTTTGTGGTAGTTTTCATAGATGAAATCCTTGTGTACTCTACGTCTGAAGAGGAGCATGCAGAGCATCTACGAGCTATTTTGGGAGTTCTTTTCCAACATCAATTGTTCGAGAAGTTGTCGAAGTGTGGGTTTTGGGCTCGAGGTGTCCATTTCTTGGGGCATGTTGTGTCCCAATAGGGAGTAACTGTGGATCCATCAAAGATAGAAGCAGTTGTGTCTTGGTCAGCCCCCAAGATAGTGTCAGAGGTGTGAAGTGTTCTTAGTCTCGCAGGCTACTATAGGAGGTTCATAACTAATTTCTCCCGAGTTGCAACTTCTCTGACAGCCTTGACCAGGAAAGATCAGGCGTTCATATGGAATGATCAGTGTCATGAAGCTTTCTATTATCTAAAGGAGAAGTTAGTAAGTTCTCCATTCCTTTGTCTTCTAGCTGAGGGAGTTCAGTTTGATGTCTTCTACGATGCTTCATATCTGGGGTTAGGCTGTGTTCTCATGCAGAAGAGGTCAGTTGTTTCTTATGGGTCTCGGCAGTTGTGTCCCAATGAACGCTTTGTGGTTTTCACCGATCATAATATTTTTAGGTATGTCTTCTCGCAGCGTGACTTGAACTTACGACAGCATCGGTGGATGGAGTTCTTGCAGGAATACGACTTTGAAATATCATATACACCTGGAAAAGGGGAATATGGTAGATGATGCGCTGAGCCGAAAGTCATGTAGTGATACTGTGTGTGAATCCGGTGATTCCTGGAGAGTAATGGAAGAACTGTCAGCCTTACATATTGATATGGGAGAAGTTTGTGGTAGAGGTTGTCTTTTTTAGATGAAGGTATAGTCATCCCTGATGCAGAAGTTGGATGAGTCCCAGTTGGGGGATCTTGAGGTGGAGGTCTGGAGTGACCGAGTTGTTTGTGGTGAGGCCCCTGATGGTTGGTTAGAAGATGAACAAAACCGAGTGTTGTATCATGGAAGGATTTTTGTTCCATTGATTATGCACGATAAGGTCCTTAGGGAGTTCCATTTTTTTACCTTTAGTGGTACATCCTGGCGTGACAAAGATGTACTGATCCTTGAGGAGTCAGTTTTGGTGGTCCGGGCTCAAGTGCGCAGTTACGGAGTTTGTGTCTCGATGTTTAGTCTATCAGAAGGTGAAGGTTGAACACCATGTTCCTGGTGGTCTTCTCCAGCCATTAGAGATTCCTCATTGGAAGTAGGATTATATCTCAATGGACTTTGTTACTAGATTACCTCGAGCTCTGGGAGGACATGATGCTATTTGGGTGGTAGTGAATCGTTTGACAAAATCAGCCCACTTCATAGCGATCAAGGAGTCGAGCTAAGTGGAATTTTTGTCAAGGTAGTATCCGGAGGAGGTGGTGAGACTTCATGGAGTCCCAAGGATGATAATTTATGATCGAGATCCTCGTTTTACCTCCAGGGTGTGGAGAGGTCTCCAACATGCTTTCGGTTCTTAGCTATTCCTTAGCACTGCTTTTCAACCTCAAACGGATGGTCAGACAGAGCGAACCATCCATAATCTTGAAGACATGTTACGCTCTTGTGTTTCTGATTTTGGAGTTTCATGGATGAGGCACTTACCCTTGGTGGAGTTCACTTACAATAATAGTTTTCACTCCACCATTGGTATGGTGCCGTTTGAAGCCTTGTATGACCGACATTGCCGCTCTCTGTTGTGTTGGACTGAGGTTGGAGAGTCAGCAATTCTCGGATCAGAACTAGTGTAGAATATAACAGAGATGGTTTAGGTGATTCTTGAGAGGATGAAGGAAGTGCAGGATCATCATAAATCATATTCCGATCAAATAAGGAGACTCTTAGAGTTTGATTTCAGGGATCATGTGTTTCTGAAGGTGACTCCCCATCGTGGGCGGTGAAGGTTTGGTCGTGGGAGTAATATTTCTCCCCGCTTTGTTGGACCTTTCTATGTGTTAGCTGGTTTTGGAACTGTGGCGTATCGAGTATCACTTCCCCCTTAGTTGAGTCAGATACATGATGTTTTCCATGTATCACAGCTCTGTTGTTATCTTCATGATGAGTGTCACATCATCGATTGGGGAGAGATCGATATCGATGATGATGCAACCTTTGAGGAGCGACCTATGGAGATCCAATACCACAAGGAGAAGGTGATTTGTGAGCATTCTATCCCCTTAGTTTGTGTCTTGTGGTGACATGGTGGCATAGAGGAGAGTACCTGGGAATGTGAGACACAGATACGTGCTCAGTACCCAGATTTGTTTGATGTTTAACTCCTTCCATGTATCGTTGTAACTTATGTGGTTGTGGAACTTTAATGTTTATGAGATGGCACCCTTTGTTGCTTTGGTGGATTGCTCTCTTTTGAGAGGTATCTCGATGGGTGGTTGTTCAAACCCTGTTTCTTTTCTATTTAGGTGAGTTTTGGATTCTTAAGGATGAGAATGTTTTGATAGGTATCAGATGTAATGGCCCGGACCTCACCAGTCCATTTCTTTGTGAAAATGTGGTTCTAGAGGTGTTCTGGGAGGTCAAGGTGACTTGGAGGTGCATTTGGGTGCACCTTTAAGGGAAATTTAAGGGTAATAGCCTTCACATGGGAGGCGCACAATTTTCCTAAACCGTGTGGCCAAACCGTGCAAGGTTGGTGTTGGAGGCAGTAGCCATTGCATGGGAGGCGCACAGTTTGTCTAACCATGTGGCCTAACCATGCGAGGATTGTTGTCAAAGTAGAAGCTAACGCACGGTTAGCACACAGTTTGTCAAACCGTTCAGACTTACCATGCAGGCACTTAAAGTTAGATCCTAAATTTGCGGATCTAAACTCTATTGCCTCTAAATGGTTCGTTGAAGCCCCCAAACGGTCATAACATGGGATTACCCTTAATTGGAGATATAAGAATCTCTCCCAAGCGTTTTGGAGGCGATCGGGAGGCTTCTCTTCTCAAATCGAAGATGGTTTATTGAGGTATGTGGTCATTCTTCATCGTTTTGGTTCGTTTTATAGATCTACTTAGATCTAATCCTCCTCTTCTCTCATATTCTTAGATCTATGCCCATTATGGGTAGATCTAGGTGTGTGGATGTCTAAAATGATGATATTTAGTCTTGGTTGTGTTAGGATAGGAGATCTGAGGAGGATTCATGGAGAATCAACCTGGTTTCTTGAGTGTTCCTTGACCGTTGAGGTAGGGTATTCGTGGCTTCTCTAATTGTTCATGTGAAATCATAGAGTTAGCATGATTTATCCCCTTGGATCACAATGAAATTAGGATAATTAAATACTTGAACCAGATTAAAAGAATTGGTTTGATCACATGTTGTTTCTTTGTGTCGTGATAACGGTTCACCTATTGATTTCTAGATAGTGTGATATATATGACTTACTTGTTAGCATGTTTCTCTTGATGAAATTGATATAGAACGTAAAGCCATAATTAATCGATAATTAATTGGATAAAGATAAAGAGGAATGTAAATGAATCTAGTTGTTGTTGTTGTGGATGTTGTCCCAAATTGGTGTTAATAAAATTGAGGCCGATGATCTGTTTAATTCAGTTGGTTACTAAACCTAAAATCTGTTGGTGCTTATTGTTTGAAGGTCGGATGCCTTGTTAAAGGGCCAAGGGCCCAAATTGATGTGATGTTTGTTTTCCTGCTGCTTGTGCGGTGATGTGACCCTGGGTGGGTGTTGTGAAATGTGGGGGCATGGAGGCATTGTGGTTGTGGAAGCGAATGACACCTAGAGTGGCGAGATGCATTGGTTTATGTATATGGGTGTCAGGGAGGACAGCAGGGATGATGGAATGGGATGACATGATTTCTGGATGATTGGTGCTTTGTTTGGTTGTTTATCATCTTTACTTTTCCCCACTGCTCAAGGCACCTAGCCTTGCCTACCCTTCTTCTGAAGGAGGCGAAGACACACGGGGTATTCCACGTGCTTTCCTTGTTTAGCCTACCAAGGGAGAATGGGTCTACGCTCTTACTATAGGAAGCAAAGACTCGACGAGTAGTACATCTACTCACCGTGTTGATCCCCTTTGTGTTTAGTATCATATGTTGCTTTTCTAGAATGCCTAGGAATATGGAAAAGTAATTCTATAATGAATTTTGGAATAAATGATGTTAACCCATGGGTTTAGAGTGTGTTGGAACTTAAGGATGAGGTTGATAACTTTTGATGGGATAGTGGATTTTTGGATGTGATGTTAATGGAATTTATTGTGGACTTTTCCATGGTTAATTAATGTTTTAATAATTAATTAACGTACAATGGAATTGATAAAAAGGGAATGAAGTAATCTAATAAAGCCCTTTAAATGGTTGTGTGCTTATAGGATACCTAGTCTTAGAAGTGGCATCCCGGAGCCTGAGAGACGTTAGCTGTAGTTGCGTCTAAGAATATGTTATGCCCATAGTGTGGTTGTGAGTTATAATATATTCTATAATTTTTTTTGTTTCTATACGCTACTCCACCCTGTCAGTAAGGGAAACTGGATCCTTGGGGATTCTGAGCCTTAGGGGGGGGTGTTTTCCCCAACATTCCGATGGGAGGGTGAATGGCTGACTACCCCATTTGACCATGCTCTCTTCTCTTGGTAGATACTTGTGCCATTAGGCACAATGGTTAGTTACCCCATATATGTATGTAGAGGGATTTAATGGATTGTGGTTATTCACACAAATATATTCTGGATATAGTATCCTATGGACAACTAAAGGTGTAACGTGTATAGGTTGTGATGGCTTGAGGATCCTTGCTCAGAGTATGGGCTGTAATGGCTTGAGGTATAATACACGACATATGATACACGTTATGTGAGCTTTGGTGGCTCTCGGAAACTACCTGGTTACTTTTGGTTGTGAGGAAGGTGTGGTGCATCGCCCACGTGTCTGTGGGAAATCCTTTTTGGTGCATGAGGTGCAGATTAAAGAGTTTAGCCCAGGTGTATTCGGGCAAGCCTTTGGAGAGAGGTGCACATGACCCATGTCGTTGGGGCAAAGCGGAAAACTAGTAGGGAAGTAGTAGTGGTGTAACCTTGATATTATTTACTGTATGATATATTCTTGTATGCGTTACTTTGTGAGAGTAGTCATGGTGAGGTTGGGAACTTATTATACCTGTTTAGGTGACGTGTTAGTTTTACTTGTTGTTCCCTGTGCTTTAGCATGATTTCTTTACTTTTGCATGAGAGGCTTCGGGGAGGATCCTACTGAGTATACTGTTATACTCACCCTACATATATATAAACGGGTTTTCAGGTCATTTGGAGAAGGTTGGAGATCATGTTGGTTTCTACTAGCTTGTGGTTATAGGAGCTGTTTGGGCTTGTGGTCGCTGCTGTCTTTACTTTCCTTTGGGTACTTGTAGTTTTTCCCCTTTCAGTTTTAGTACTTTTTCATGACATTACATATGGGCACTTGGGTTTTCTTTTACACTTCAGTTCTGAGTGGGAGTTGGTTGGTGTCTATCTTATCTCTCTCTTCCGCATCTGTTCTCTTAGAGGGTAACACCTCCCATTTGTGTGTTTATTATACCCTCGGTGCTAGTCTCCACCCCAGGGCCTATGGGAGGCGGGACTCTGGGGTCATTATCTCTCTTTTCACATTTCCGGCCCAGGAGGGGTACAATTTGTGGGGAGGGGGTCATGACACCTTGGATGTCACAAATTTCCATGGGGGAAAACATCTAATTTAATGAACTTATTTCAAATATATTATGATAAATTATTCAATATAATTATTTGAATTAGTTCTTATGTATTGAGAGAGATGGAAATGTAGGTCAATACTGAACTTGAATGATCAATATAAAAAATAAAATTATCAACCTAATTTTATACTAGTTATTAAATGTTCCTAATATTGGGAAATAGGATAAAAATAATGAATAATAGACAATTATAAATATGATTTAATATATAGATTGGTAATTAATTATATATTTTAAAATTAACCATTCATTTAAATAAAACATTAAAATGTGACATCGTTCCCAGATGACATGTCACGACCCGTCCTCGGGGCCCGTGCCGTGACTACCCCAAGCCTGCCATCCATAGGCCAAGGGCTGGCGACTAGCACCAAAGGCATAATTCTGATAAAAAGGGAAGGCATTTCCATTAATAAGTAAATGAAAAAAACAGAGTATGCAAATGAAAGTGAACACTAAGTAAAGATGTATACAAAAGAAAGTGATGGAAGGAAAGTGGGCCGGAAATACAAGCCCAACATTAAAGTACAAACAAATGAAAAGCTAGTAGAACTGCCGAAAGGTAAAACAGGAACTACTGAGTCGTCCTACGAGAATCCCACCTGAAGGGTGGGTTCATATAGCCTCCTCAGCACCCCAGGTCCATCTTTCCGCTCTATGTATGTCTCGCCAAGTGGCCCTTCTCTGGGTACCGTCCAGCTCTATAACTCTGTACCTCGATCAGTGTTGTCTGTCGTTTGCAACCAACACAATGAAGTTTGGGCAAAGCCCATACAAGAGTGAGTATAAAGACACTCAGTAGGGACCCCGAGACCCCTGAAGGTCTCCCAGAATCCACAAAGGATAACCACATAAGAAAGATACAATCACTAAGTATCAACCAACCCTACTTAGGTATACGCCCATACATATACCTAAGTTACCAGTCACAGTTTGGCTCCAACTCTTGAGACCAAGCACATACCAGCCTACACAGGAAGTATAGTAAATCACATCTATGATAAAAGATTGAAAGCCAAGACTCAGCTTACACATATATACTTCTTTCGTAGAGTGATAGAGATGATTAGATGTATTCACTGATTCATATAAGTTGTCGGACCAACACAGGATACAGGACCAACTAAGCTGTCAGACCCACATAGGATATAGGACCAGCTATTCTGTCGGACCCACACTGGATACAGGAACAGAAGTCAGAAGTTTAAAACTCACGGTGGATTCTGGTACAATAGTCATTGCTATCAAACCCATGGAGGATTGTGGTACAGTAGTCATTGTTGTTGAACCCATAGAGGATTCTGGTACAGTAGTCATCGTAGTCGCAGCCAGCCCTAGGGTTCCCGCACACAGCACTCTCGATTCCCGGAGGGTCCGCTCCTCAAGAAAAGTGTCGATACATCAACTATCATGAAGTCCAAAGTTGATTTATCTCGTAGTTCCGTCTCATCATAAGGAGCCCAACGCAATAGACGAATCATCAATCGAAGGCCCGATCTTAGAGTTATTGGCATTTCCGTTCTAGGGGCCCGGTTGGATTTACACTCGATCCAAACCCGTCCATTTTCCAAAGTTATCCAAAACTCACTTAGATTATCGTAAAAGGACCGCCTCGTCACGAGGGTCCCAGTGCCACAGATAGCGCGTCGTTCAGACACGCAGTATTGAATATATTCACATTTAAGCGAAGTCGGGCCCAGACCGTCAAGCCCGGTGGGCTGTCGGGTTGGCCCGACCTGGCTCGGTGGGTCTGACCAAGCTGGGGGGTCAGACCGGCCTAGTTTGGCGGGTCTGGGCTAGCTGGGGGGTCGGCCCGGCCCGATGGGCTGGCGGGTCGGCCTGACCCGACTCGGGGGGTCCGACCCAACTGGGGGGTCGGACCGGCCTGGTTTGGTGGGTCCGACCCAGCTGGGGAATCGGCCCAGCCTGGTGGGGAGCGGCCCACCTGCGAACCTGGCCCGTGCTATGGACCGTTCCGGTTCACCCAGAAGAGCAGGCTGCGGTTACGGGCCGCGATCTACTCCACCGCGCAGCGCCTGCGGGCGTCGTGGTCCTCCAGCCCAGCCGGCCGTAGCCGGCCGGTTCTTCTCTAACTGAGCGGCCCATGGATGAGGGCTGTGTCTTCCCTACATGTGGCCGACACGATGGTGCCGATACACCACCGCCGCGGCCCGGCCTGGCCGCGGCCTTCGGCTCCATAGTGCGGTGCGACGATGCCGTGCCTTTTCATTCACCGCAGACCTCCCGGCCGCGGTTCCTCTTCCATTCACATCGTTCATCCTGGCTGCGGTTATTCTCCGGTATGGTGCGACGACACCGCGCCCTTTCGGATCCATCTCCAACATCATCAAAAAGAAACAAAAATTGGGGAGGGTCAGGCCATGTTCATGCGGTCCAAAACCTCCTTGTTACATTGATAACAATCAGCACATCTGTTTCCGACGCTTTCCGCCGGGGCACACGCGCGCATCCATCACGCGGGGGTGGATGTGCACCTTGTTGCCCCGCATTCCCGCTTTCCAAAGGCGGGCGGCATCCGTTCCTTGTTCAGGGACATTTTCTCCTTGATCGAAATTGAGATGATGGTATGTCGGTTCTTCCTTCCGTGGATTCCTCCTCAGAGCTTGTCACCTAGTCCGGGTCTCCCTCATATATTTAAGACGGGTTTGTGAAGCTCATTCCCAGCGCCATATATACATGGACTCCAGTTAATTACACTACTTCCGTCGACACGCTCCAAGGGGTCTGGTCGGGGCAGCAACCTTCGGTGGAGAGAATGGTCACGCTGGAGTGTCGTTGGCATGTCTTGATGCTGGGGGATTGGCATTTCTGCCTTCTGTTCCTTATTATAGGGCTTCATGAGGACGTGGAAGCCCGAGTCATCCCACATCGAACGTAGGGAACTTTCATGCCATAGGCATGTATCTGAGGTTTTCCTCATCTTCCCATGTTTAACATGGGGTATTCTACGAGTTTAACATCTTTTGGAGACGGATCAGACAGATCAGAACACCGAGGGTGGATCAGATTGAAGAACCCCCTGGGAGGGGACACCGATGTCGGGGCCAGCACATGGGAGGCTTCCCGGATACTGTAGAGTGGAATGAGGTCGCATGACCCCACCGGGATGTGGCGTCTCGGGTAAGGACCAGGATGGGTGTTGAAGTGAAGATGGGCTTGAACCTCATGGAGGATTCTTACGTACCATGCCTTGACATGGATCAAAGTCCCCGTAGTTCGCTGATGCGGTAGGACACCTGAAGAGGCGACCCATGAGAATGAACACATGGATTGGAGCCCAGAGGAAATAAGGCCTCTAGGCTAGGGCATGAGCTTCCCGAGGAACGTGGGCTCAAGGGAATGGTTAGGATGAGACGTGGATGGGGGATATGGGGCTTACACTCTGAGGCGGCCCATAATGGTGTTGGTGAACAGACTTGGAGGGGTCAGCACGACTAAGTGGTGGGCTTGAACCTCATGGAGGCTACCTACGTACCATGCTTTAGCATGGATCAAAGTCCTCATAGTTCAGGTGGTGCAGTTTAACGTCATGCAGGACGAGGCAGACAGTTTAACGTCATGCTGGACAACATACAGTTTAACGTCATGCGGGACGAAGGAATATAGTTTAACATCATACGGGACGAAGGCATACAGTTTAACGTCATGCAGGACGAGGGCATACAGTTTAACGTCATGAGGGATGGGAAATTTGGGGCTTACGCTCTGAGGTAGCCCAAAGTGTTGGAAAACCGACGTGAAGAAGTCGGAACGACCAGGTGGTGGGCATGAACCTCATGGAGGCTACCTACATACCATGATTTAGCACATATCAAAGTCCCCGTAGTTCACAGGGATGGGGATTATGCTCTGAGGTGGCCCATAAGAGGATGTCATGGTCGATGCTCACTCTAAGCCCACGTGAGTCATGCTCGGTGTGAGAAACAAGAGGCAGCAGGGACCAGACGATCACGTCACAAAGGGTGCGTCCGTGAGAAGTGGAAAGGGGCTTACGCGCTGAGTGGCCCAAAGAGGAAACAGGGGCTTATGCATGGTTAGCAGCCCTTAGTGTTAGGGATTACTCCAGGATGGAGGTCTATGGTGCGACAAAGCATAGAGGGAGAGGGATTTGGGATTGAACAAAGGAGATGCCTCGTTCCCTATCACACCTGCCACTGGCCTTGGCAGTGGGGAAGTACGGAGATGCATGAGTGAAACCATCCGCAGGAGAGGCTAGGGGCTTACGCTCTAAGGCAGCCCTTCCCCCATGGACAAACCCACTCCAAAAGGGGAGATATCATTCCATGTGAGGAATATTCCATTCCCACAGAGAAGAGAGGTGTAAAGAATGTACGAGCTGAGGGGACCCTGCGTGCGAGGCACGGGGTCAGATCACAGTTTAACATCATGTGTTGAGTACGAGGAGCTTGGTATTTTAACATCCTACAGCTCGGACGAGGTGGGTTCGCTCCACACCCCTAGGGCTTACATGCCCAACACCCTCTACCCCTTGTGGGAGGGAAGGCATTGGCAAGGTCGTGGTGAAGGGGGGCTGTAGGACGAACCATCAAGGGGTCCATGTTAGCGTGGCTATGCAAAGAAGTAATAGACGTTAGCATGCCTATGCGAAGGAGCATAAGGAAAATAAACGCAATGGGAAACACCACCCAAGGTACCTTTAGGTTACTTCATATGAACCTAGAAGGTTGTACGAGAGAACAACGCATGGCGTGCATGCCCGGTATAGAGGACATCAGGCGCCCAAGCAGGAAGGCACCCTGGGGGGCGTAAAGGTGAGGGGTCCTAGATTTTTCACGCAAAGAGAAGGTTTGCGTGCAAAACACCAGGTTGGAACACAATTGGGGCCGAGGGATTGCGCACAGCTAGGGGGGATTGCGCGCAACGGGATTGGATTGCATGCAGGGGAAACGAACGATCCCTAAGGTATAGAAAAACCTAACAAAGGGATTGCGTGCAATTGGGTTTTGCATGAAAAGGAGGGGGAGCATGCAATGGATGTGATTTCACGCAACCAAGGAACCATGAGGAGTTTGAAATTTTATTTAAGCTAGTGGGATTGTGCGCAAAGGCGAACCCCGGGGCAAGGTTGCACGAAAAGGGTCAATACTTGGAAGTCATATTGCATGCGTGGGAGTACAATTGCGCACATGGGAGCTGGTCCGAATTCCATAACCCCGAAACAGAAGGGGTATCCTTCTATTTATAGGCCGCATGCATCCTAGAATCCGGTCGGCATGTGAAATCTTCTGAGCCAGGACCTGTCAGTGCAAAAGGCCTCACTATGCGGAACCGGGTGCACAAAATTGCACGCCACCCTGGGCCCCTTTGTGTGAATCCCGAACATCCTTCGCGCGGTCAATATTTTTTTGCGCAAGTCTTCCTTAATTTTGTGCACCACTTCCAAGCCCTTCGGATCGAGTCTCGGAGTCCGAATATGACTTTGCCTCATCATTTCGGAACTTCCTTTAAATATTACAGGCTTTTTCAGCGTCTACAAATTCCCCCCCTCAGAGTTGGGTTGGCGAGAGGTTGCAATGATCAGATTCCAAGGGAAACGCTGAAACACCGAAGTGGTGAATTTCGTGGGCACTTTGCAAGCAAAAGCCAAACGGAGCGCGCAAAACTCCAGGTCGGCACAGAATTCTCTTTCTGTGTGGCGCGGAACCCCAGCCTTGCCTATAAAAAGGGGTCCTGGGTCCCAGTTCTATACTCAAGATTTTCCGCACGATAGGCTCAATGCTATCGTGCAAGAAATTGATTCCGTGGCTGCACGTAAAAACACTCTGGAAGCGCGTAATTCCTTCTGAGTTTCGGGGACATTTCTGCACCAACTCAGGGTATTTCGCGCCAACAGTTCTGATTGCACGCCTAACTCCTGAATTGCGCACCGCAAGTCCAGATTGCACGCAACCCTTTCCAATTCCACGCACCTCTTCATGATTCTGCGCAACTCTCAAAACATTAGAGATGGCTGCAAACCCAGTCGATGAGGGGGGATCCACCACTTGTTGAGCTGAAATTACGGCGAACGAGGAGGTCTATGGCACCATGGAGGTTGTTTACGACAACCTCATATTGTTCAACCTACTGACCCCTGCCCAGAAAGGGTATCCTCTGTCCAACAACCTCCCATTCTGGAACTTTGGCATCCTGGAGGAGGTCCCACTGCTGGGCTCTGAGGTGGACACACTGTGGTCATGGGTGACCTGGGAGGACAACCTTATTCGTTACAATATCACCAAAAATGGTCATCCTGCTAGAGAGACCAGACACATGGATGTGTATGTCCTAAACCCGAGGACCAAGACCATTGATGGGGGTGATCCTGTTGCAGAGATCTCCTTGGCCCTTTATGAAAGAACATTTCATCAGAGCATCGCAGACGATACTAAGGGCTGGCTGCATGATTGGGACTTGCGGTCCGGAGGCAAATTCACCAGTGAGTGGGCTTGGGGATACTGGGTTCGCCATACGTGCGACCAATTTGAGGCCGAGCTACGGCACATTGGTCTGTTTGAGGCAGTGTGGACGTCGCAATACCACTTCTACCGTCAACCCGAACTCGGGCAAGAGCCATTCACGTGGTGGTGTCCTAATACCAACACATTCCATCACCACCATGGGGAAGTTGGCATCAGCCTCTGGGACGTTCACTGCATCAGAGGTATCCCACTGGAGGGCTACCAATACGACGAGTTCATTTCTCCAATGAACACCTGGGAAGACAGGTCGCAGACCCCCATGTTGATGTGGCACCTATTGGAGCTGGCCAAAGAGAGGCTGGGGGTCAAGGACTTTCTGAAGGAAATTTCCTACAAGGACTCGTTCAGCCAGTTCCTAGAGAAGGACCCGACAATCAAGATGCTGGGACGGGGTAAACGGTGCCCAACCGCGGCTCAAAGGAGCAAGAATGGGTCCTATTAGAGGACCCTAAAGGCGGGGCAATACCAATCGTGGTGATACCACGTCATTGAGGCCCGAGACCCGAATGTCTGATATGCCAGGTTCCTCACCACCTTCCTGAACGGGTGGCTCCTGCCGGTGCAGGACGCAAGGATGGGCATCCATCCAACAACACTGGTGATGGCAGGCACCATGGCCACTAAAAAAAGCTTCAATCTGGGGGTCGCCGTGTTGGCTAGGTTGTATGCCATTCTGGGATGCATCTCCAGAGGGGGTCGCCTTGAAGAGTATGTGGCCCCTTCCAAATCTTTCACAACTGGGTGGTATCTCATCTTGGTAGATAAACATTTTCTAACACCGTTCATCCTTCGAGAAATGGCCTACGACCATCTCTCCTGAATATTACCGGGGTTGCACCGATGACGCTCAATGTGGAGGGCGTAAGGATTTGAATCAGTAACCAAGCCAACTTGAACTTCAGCACGTTCCCCACCCCGGTCGTCCAGGTGGTGGATAATGGGCAGGGATCGCTGGAGCAGCAAAAATACTTCCAGAGCATCCGAGGTGGGGTGCTTATAGCTCGGATTGACGGGAAGATCATATGTGAGCCTTACGTGCCGTCCCGATTTTCCAGGAAATTTGGGTGCCTCCAGCGAATGCCAAAGAAGGTATTCACAGATATCCAAGAGGAGAATAATCCATGTGTCCTTCGCTATATGTGGCTAATGTTCACCACCTACAGATCTGGTGACGTCATTACCCTTCCTCCCACTAGGATCGATGTCGGCTAATCAATTGAGTATCCCGAACACTGGACTATTGTGTACCCTGAGGGGCTTTTACGCAAGCGATTCCCTCAACTTGAGACTACCCACGTGGAAACCAGGTGACGGGGGAGCAGGCAAGGTGCTGCTAGAAGGAAGGAACCAGGGGCGTGTCAGGAAGCGAGGCCTGCACAGGCCGAGACCTCAGCAGCGGGGACATCGCATGGTGTCGCTGCAACCTCGTTGCCCGGAGGGGGCTCACACAATGTAACACACGATATTTTTATGAGTAATATTTTGTTTTTATATATCATCAAAGGAATCTTTCACTACATACTAGCTTGGCTTACTTTACACGCAATCACGACCTTCCTCGATAGCTTGCGTCGTACGTAATACTGAGTTTCACTAAACAACGATATGCTATTAAAATATTATTAAAACTAGCCGTTATGAATAGTAATAACCACTTTTTGAAATTTTATAAATTTTATCTTTCAAAATGGACTTCATTTTTGGATTCGGAATACCGAAATTAGCCTAGGGTGAAATTTTGGTATTTTTCTGAAAACTTTCAATTTTTGATGAATAGTGAAACCACCAAGTGGTAGGTTAAAAACTAAATTTTGCATAAAACATAATTTAACCACTTCTGTGAATGGAATTTCTAAAATCCTATAGACACGGTTGATATCAGTAAGTAAAATGTGGTTCAATGAGATAAAAATAATTTTTGGGTGAATACTAACTTTTTACTTTTTTTACCGCGGTTAATAGTAAATAGGGTAACTAAGGGTAAATATGATATTACTATTACCCTAACACATGTCCTAATTCTATTGGATAAGTTTAATTCGACCAAAAACAAACTTAGGAATAAAATATGACCATTTAGGCCCACTTGGGTTAGATTAGGACATTTATTATTAATTTATTTAAAGATGGGTTAAAATAGTTAAAATCAAAGTTTAATAAGTAAATAATTTTTAATATGGGGTTATACATAAGATAAATTAGACTATAAATATTCATTAGAAAGCTAGAAATATTTTCTACATAATTTTATTTTATTTATAATTTTTAGACATTAAATAATTTAATTTATTTATGACACAATGATGATGCAGTAATTATCTTATTAATAAAATATTGACATAATTGATGTTATAAACACCAAATTAAATGTAATTTGAGACCTTTTATGAATTCCACTAATTTTCTAGGTTACTAGGATATATTAGTGTTGATTTAATCAACTTGGTTAGAACATATAATTCTGTTATGACTTTCACAAAAATCATATATCAAATAGTGTCAAAATTGACACAAAATAGTTTTTAAATCAAATATTATATTATTAATTGTTATTTTATTCCTAAAAATCTAAGGTTCGGCCAAATGACTTAGATAAGTATATATATATTAATAATAAACAATTTGGGGTTCTTTTGTCATGTTATGGTAAGTGTATTAACCATATAGTGTAAGAAAACAAAAAGACACGGAGTTAAATTATTTAACTTAGAGTTAAATCTAATTGATAAGGTTAAAATAATACCCTAAACTTGTCTAAATCCTATTGGTTGATAGGATTTCGACCCATCCCCACTTTAGCTTCGAAATAAAACCCTTTGGAAACATTATAAACCGATTTTGACTTTAATATAAAATAATATTTTGAGATATTCCTAAGGTGCCCCTCTCCTCCCTTATAAAAGGGCACCTCCTCCCCCTCCTACTCACACAAATTTGAGCACTCAAGCTAGGCCAACCCCTGAAATTTTATCCTCTCCACTTGCCTAGAATAATCCTAGAGGTCCTGGTTTTCTTCAAAGACCAATCTTAGTTCCCTAAGTGGAGGATTCAAAGAGGCGTTCCAAATAAGAGGTAATATCCATTACCGATCTTTTCAATTTCTTTCTTCTTCAACTTCTTCTTCTTTAGTTGTTTCATGATAAAGTAATAACATCAGTATTACTTACATACTGATATGTTATTATAAATATGAAACAACCCTAATTCACCTTCTATCCATCCTACGGAAAAATGAAATCACCGCGCGTGCGTACGTCCGGAATACCGTCTCCACGCCGTGGTGTAATCTATTTTCCACCATCACCTTACAAGGATGATTATAATGGTGTAATGAGTAACTATTTATGATTATTATAAAGTAATATTGATACTGAAATAATATACATATACTCCAATACAATTCCACGATCATAGGAACGATATCATCACTCGTGCGTATGTACGGAATACCGTCTCCACGATGTGATGCGACTCGTTCTACATGATCATCATTACATAGTAATTATAGAAATGAATTGAATGAATAAATATGATATATGTTACACTAATACCATTCTGTATATAAGGTATATATAACCTTAAAAGAAGAATAAGAATTTATTCGGCAAAACACGCATAAGAACAAAAGGCAATAAAGACCCGAGTAACAAGTAACAATGAAATATTACTAACAAGAAGCTAAGAATATGACCATATATGATATCATATCAATATGTATGATTCTGGAATAAGTCAATAACATTATTTAAACCATTATACAGAAGCTTCAGACACATACAAAGCAAATCGGACCTAAGGTAAGGGAAATATCACAATATCATTTTTATCCGAGATTGTTTATGCGTAAGTATTTATTGGGGTGTATTTTATCATCCAAATCCATGTTACCTAAATATTTAATATTGTTTCCATCCACTTACAATAGTTTAAATCCAATTTTACCCTTTGGTGGGTTTTTAGTAAAGAATATGAAAGGAATCTTTTGTCGTTTTTTCGTACGAGGTACTTTTTGACTTTTCCGACAAAAGTACGAAGAATGTTTTTTTTACTTATAAGGCATGAATGGATTCTTAAAACATTATTTCCAAGAATCTTACTTTACAAGTATTCAAGTTTATTTTTAATCAACTTCTTTTAGTTTAAAATTTTATGACATGTTAAGAAAGGAAAAGTGTTTTTGAAGTAGAAAGGATATTTTCCTCAAGATTGGAGTTCAAGTATTTTATCAAAATTATTTTCCATCTAAGATAATAAAAGGGTTCTGTTTTTATCCCTATTATTACATGGATTTGATTATGTTGTGATGGAAATATTTTTATGAATTCCTTTATCTTATAGGAATTGTTTTATAATGTCATGTTGTTTAAGAATCCCAATTTTATTACATGGGTTACGCTATGATGTATGGTTTATGATTATGTGGCACACATAAGAAAGGATTCATTATAAGATGGGTGGGACCTATATCTCCCTCCAATGCATTGGGTAAAGATTTATATCTCATGAGATAGACATGGCTGGAACGGAAGGTTATTTCGGTTCAGTGATACAGGACTGAAACGAGGAGTGAACTCGGTTCAGAAAGGGACTTTGTCCACTAAGATAGTCTTGGCAATGAGTCATGACTAACAAGAAATGATTTTCCATGATTATGTGTGCATGACACAAAGTTTCAAGTTTCATGTTATGATTATGGGGATCTCATTTTCACTTCTATGATTTATTCCATGTTAAGATATTATGATCTCTTTTGCAGGTTATGATTTTCAAAAAGATATGATATGATTTTTATTTCCTTTATTTTCCCTTGCTGAGCATTTGAGCTCACCCTTTTATGTTTTCTTTTCCCCAGGTCAGGAAGATGGATATTAAGTAGAATATGCTAAAAGGGACCCTAGATATGATGAAATAAATGGGAGACACTGTAGAAGATTTATGAACCAGTTGTTTATGTTTCCCAGTTTCTAAAGACACTATACCTATACGGTCCTTTGTGGTTTTGTCATATGTTGTAATAAGTGTGCTTCAATTTTGAAGTATTAACAATGTATGTAAAGTATGGGTCGTTATACACAAAGTGGCCAGATAACTTTGAGGGAAGAAGATAAGATACATGCTCGAACCTTCCCAAGATGCAATTTTCCCAGCACTGTGGTCGGCCTGGATGGCCCTACGGCAATCAATGAGCGTTGAAGCCATCTGGCAGAAGATATTGCAGGACGGGATCCAGCTGCCAGAGGTTTGGCTCATTTGAGTTACCGACCGGGTAAACATCCATCAGTGACACACATACCTAACGGCCATGGACACATACACGCGCCAAAGGGGTCGGCGTGCGGAGCCAACTTTCCTAGTGAAAATGATGCTCGGCCAAGAGCATGATCCGGAAGTGATGCCGCCGGGAGACGGTGACAGTGATGATGAGTCGGAGGGAGAGGAGGAAACAAGAGAAGATGAAGGCGATGGAGAAGATGAATTAGGAGGTGAAGGATAAGGAGAACTCAAAGGTGAGAGCTCGTAGGGAGTGGCCTACCAAGGGATATTGCAGGAGAGTGGTGAGATTGTCAGCTCCGACATGGAGATAACCGAACTACTTGATGTCCGTCTCTGTCCTTATTCATCTTGCTTCTTCGTCCATTCTATTATATAATTTCTAATCCATCCCTATATTTCACTTAGGAGAACATAGGCATTGATCAGGCATCCCCAACAGAGGAGGGAGGATAAGCGCCGGTGGGATAGGATGGGGCTCCGATACCCATCATCGAACTGACAAGCACTGAGGGGTCTCTTGCCACGATAGCTCCTATAGCGGCTATTACACTGAAGGCTGACGCTCTAGGTTCCTGTAAGTCCCCTGCTTCGTTACTGGTGATTACTGTCAGAAAACCCAACTAATTAGGATAATCCTCATACAGTGATATCGGCGTTGGAGGCTCGTCAGGCTGCTGGGCCCGGGCCGTCCGTGAGTGGACCAGTGGCGGATGTTCCACCTCCTCCAGAACATACCTCCCAAAATGAGTCGGCCCCGACAATTGGCGAGTAGGTGGCTGTGGACATCAGAAGTGCTGTCATTGGGGAAAGGATGGATACTGATGAAGACGCCTCCGTTGTCGGGGCGAGAGAGCAAGGTCGCCCAGACATCGAGGATCATATTCCTTGTGAAGGCATCTCTAAGGCAGACCCTGCTGCAAACCTGCTAGCTGCCTTTCCTACATACCAGCCTGCTGATCCCGAGGAGATAGACGATTCAGAATTGGAAGCAGCTGATGAGAGCCGGATGACATGGAAAAATGTGTGGAAGTGTATCCAACACTTTTTCAGGTAGCCTTAGACGGATTGGCTGAGGCGGGTGGGATCACTCAATACCTGGCTGCGTTTCCTGTGTGCCGGAGGGGCTGACGCTCAACGTCTTCATCTGACGATCCACGATTACATGGATGAGATGATATGTGAGAGCATCCGACGCACCGATGTTTCCCTATGTCGGGACAGATCAGTGAGCACTAAATCATTCCTAAGGGAGGAGTAGGAAGTCTGGCGCCTCGAAGGGCAGGTGGCTGAGAAGGAGGTCTTCGTCACAACATGCTCTGAGCTCATGGAGGAACTGACGGCCCAGCTGGCTGACGCCTAAGAATAACTGATGGAGGCGAGTCAGTAGATGAACGTACTTCAAACGGAACGAGCACATGCATAATCTAGTATTGGTGAACTGTGCTCTGTGGCTGCTGACGAAGAGAGAGTCTTCAGGGAGCGAGAAGCAGTCATGGAGGCCACTAGCCAAAGGGTAGCGGCGCTGGAAAGATCAATCCAAAATTCTGATCCTTAAGGCTCCTGTTTTGGCGATCTCATTAACTTTTTCTTGTAATGCTCATCATTCCGATCTAATATATGAAAAAATGCATTTATTTGTACCTTTGGTTTGATATGCTCAACCATAATCTACCACTTCGTGGGAGCGTCAACCAAGCTTCAGGCATCCGAAATCGGGCCTGGACTTTTGAGGAGAGGACCTTAGACCGGTTGATATATCACCTTCTCAACGTGTCTTGACACATGAGTGGGGCAATGCTGGGGGCATTGAAATCTATCTGAATATAGGGAGGTGGAAAAGTTGAATCACATTACCGAAATCCGGAACACTATGGGGGGGGAACGACGATGGAGGATAACTGTTAACCGTGGCGGAAATGTAGCATCCATAACGCTTTGGCCTGAAATAGGGACAACAAATGAGGGATGACTGCTGACCATGTTCGCAACATGGGGCCTAACTCAAATATCATCGATCAGTCTTCCTAAACGTTGTCCCAGGACAACAGGCAGACCAAGGTCTATCATCCATACTGTTATAGTAGGCGGACCAAAGGTCTATCATCCATATTGTTACAGCAGGCGGACCAAGGTCTATCATCCATACTGTTAGGGGGTCCCATCAAACATGACCAGTCTTCCGGAATGTTCGACCATGACAGCAGGTGGACCGTAGGTCAATCATCCATATTGCTACAATAGGCGGACCAGAGGTCTATCATCCATATTGTTACAGCAGGCAGAACAAAGTCTATCATCCATACTGTTAGGGGGTCCCATCAAACATGAAATAGGATAAGGATCCGAATAAAGGGACACACAAAGCATGGAAAGTGGAGTGGTGGTTTGTTCAAACAGAGTCCAACACTCCCAAAATTGCGCCATCGTGGCAGAGGCGTATTAGGCAGACGTATTAATCTGGTCACATATCCTCTCAATTTTCAGACAGGACCTCTCTGGCGAGAGAAATATCACTTACCAACATCACTATGGGGCATCCTGAACTTATTCGGGGTAAATGTCGCAATTACACCACTCCCCAAGAAGCCAGGCCAAGGGGTCGACAGTGAGGAGGGACAATATTTGGTAACCCCTGGGGCTAGACCCAAGACGAAATGTCCAGGTGTTCCTACGTATCTCATAAGGATGAGAATCAAGACACACGTAGTTCTAGAAAAGGATCTCAGTTTAAGGTCTTACAACTCGGACCAAAGGAGTAAGGGAAGTGGTAGAAACATGGTAAAGTGGTTTCCAAACCCGACGTGAATGGGGGCAAGGCCCTGCTTACCATGTGATCTTTGGGGACGTGTTTAGGCTGAGGGACCGAACACGAAATATTAGGCTGGGCCTGTTGGGAAGTACCCAGGCGTTCCTACGTATCTCATAAGGATGAGAATCAAGCCATACGTAGTTATTGGGGGCACCTTTTAACATCTCCCAGGGCAGGAAACATGAGGGCTAATTCTTATAACAGGGTTCACGTGGCATGGCTTATCGCAAACCTAACGTGAATGAGGACGAGATCCTGCTTACCACGCCATGTAGTCCCGTGGTCAAGGTCCCAAAGGCGATACAAACACGATGAATTAAAGGACCTCAAGCTGGACTCTTATACGAGAGGTTTGGGCGTTCGTGCGTACCCCATGAGAATGGGGATCAAGCTGCACGTAGTTATTTAAGGGTAGCACGAGACAACATAGTACCTGTGAAAAGGATGAAAGAGGTGTGCATGTATAGCCCTCACACCAAAAGAAGTGGCATTTGATATATCTTGTTTATCCTTGAAGGTGAATGGTTTTTCTTTCTGGAATGACCGACCTAGGGTATAAACTCCTAGAATCGCCACAATAATCAAGACGTATATAGGCATTGACAAATGGAATGGTAATGGACCGATACCCAACGTGATGCCCCCTATGGAGAAGTCACCACAATGCAGTGCCGTTTTTCGTCGTGTGGCCAGGACGATATCATCACAGTTTATGGTCGTGTGGTAGGACCAACCAGCACATTTTAAGGTCGTATGGCTCGTACCTGAGTTAACATGCACGATGTGATAAGGCATAACTAATGTAGATGAGGTCATATCCTCATAACATCACTACACGCGATTCCGGGAGAGGATCCTTGGGCTAAGGAGCTGAAGAGGGTCCAACAATTAGGGGGGCAGGAGACACTAGTTTCCAGCTAAGTTGGGCCCGAAATGCAATGTCTTGGAAACTCCTCGTTTCCCATGGGGATGAGGGTCAGCTGCACATGATCATTAGAAAAAAAACCCAAGCATATAACCTTGGCGCTCGGATCAAGGGATCCCTGAGAGACGCTGTTACGCAGCTTTGTCCATCTGACGTGTGGGGGTGCACTGAGGGTTAGTGAAAGGAGTGTCAAGATTCCACCTTGAAACGATGGGGTGGAACATAATGTGAATCATACAACCAACATCCAGGCCCCGAAGGAGCCATCGGATTACTGAGGACTACTGCTAACCATGTTTGCAACACAGCATCCAATCGTGTTAGCCTAAATGGGGACAAAAAAATGAGCATCGACTGCTGACCATGTTCGTAACGCGGGATTTGTATCAATTTGTTATCTAACACCCTTGGGGGTGTTGGACCGTGATGGTAGGAGATCCCTTAGGCATTGTATCCAAGTCGTTCTTGGGGGTCCCTCCAGGTGTGAGAGATAACGGGGGCCCGTGATGAAAGAGAGCATGAAGCTTGACAAGTGGACAAAACTTGCCTAAGTCGAATCTGCCACTCCAGGTCCTAAACCAGAGTACACTGAGCACATTTGCGGACCACTGAACAGGGTAAAAGGGCTCAGTTTGAGAGTGGCCAATAGATGGCGGATTCCTGAGAGAAGGGGGCATGGTGCCAAAAATCCTATACCACACCTATGTATACCCCCACGGGGAGGGATAGGCCAAGAGACCGAGGTGACCGGGAGATCGTGGGGTCTCCTAAGAGATGGGGCTGGACCTGAAACCAAGACATTCAGATAGTCCTACGTATCCCATAAGGATGGGAATAAAGCTGCACGTAGTTCTAGAACCATAGTTTAACGTCCTGTAGGATGATAAGAGGCATTTATTCCAGGAATGTGTATGGTGTGGCGGGTAACCCATCGTGAATAAGGACATAACCCTATAGTACACTGCACACTCTGGGTAAGGACTGGGATGAGGGGCCCGAGAAGGCGAAGGGGCCTAAGGCTGGGCCTTGGTCAGGAAGGCCTGACCAGTGTGCAGTTTAACATATTGTAGTGTTGACGAGCATGCCGTTTAAGGTCATGCTAGACCACTATCCAGTTTAAGGTCATGGGGGACTACTATCCATTTTAAGGTCATGGGGGACCGTAGGGGCCCATATGTAGGACCAAATGCAGTTTAGGGTCATGTAGGATCCTTAGGCTCAGGAAAAGTACTGCTTGAGGAACTTGGTGTTGGTGGGAGGAGTTACACGCTCTCCATCCATAGTCACCAGGGAATACGCACCATTGGGATAGACCTTATGGATGATGAAAGGACCCTCCCATTTGGGCTCCAACTTGGGTGGTTTTCTTCCGAGAATCATTGCTGCCTTGAAGGCCAGTACCAGATCGCCTTGCAGGAAAGAGCGGAGGCAACCCCTCTTATTGAAAGCTCGTGTCATCATGCTCTGATGCCTTTCCAGGTTATGCAAGGCATGAATCCTATTCTCATCCAACACTTCTAATTCCACTAGATGGATTTTGGCAACTCTATCCGGTGCTTTCTGGTCGTAGACCGCCATGCGCAATGAGGGAAACTGAATCTCGATGGGCAGGGTAGCCTCAGCTTCATACACCAGGGAGTACGAGGTCACCTAGGTGGAATTACGAGTCGTCGTCCGATAAGCCCAGAGGGCATTGGGGATCTTGTCCGGCATACTTTTCGTGTTCTAACCAAACATTTTTTGCAGAATGTTAGAGAGGGTTTTGTTAAACACCCCGATCTGTCCATTCACTTGCGCGTGATAGCGGGAGGTATGGTTAGAGCGAATATTGTACTTGGCGTACAATTTCTTTAGCTTGTCTTCTTGGAAGTTGGTTCCATTATCCGTGAGGATAGCGTGAGGCACTCCAAATCGATAGATGATGTTGGAACTAAAAAAATCAGCGATATAACGGGCTTTGACTTCCTTGATCAGAATTGCCTCTACCCACTTGGAAAAGAAATCCGTAGCGGTTATAATGAACCAGAATTGGCGAGCCGTCGCCGGTGGGTAAGGTCATACGACATCCAACCCCCAGACCTCAAAGGGCTAAGAGTACTTGGTAGTGTGGAGCTACTTCGGTGGCCGATGCACAAAGTTAGCATGAACTTGGCATGCGTGACACCTCTTGGAGAACTCGATGCAGTCATGGATCATGGAGGGCCAAAAGTACCCCAACCTCTGAATTTGGTGAGACAACTTTGACCCGGCCTGATGGGCGCCACATGAACCAGCATGAACTTCTTGCATGACCTAATGGATCTCAACTCCTTGAAGGCAAAAGTGGATAACACCATCAAATCCGTTCCTGTAAAGGATCTTCTCAAGGCTGGGACCGCTCTAAAGGGTAAACTGCACCATGCGACATCAGATTCGCTCGCGCTCGGCTCTGTCTGATAGAATATTACCACACCAGAGGTATTCAACCAAGGGAATCCTATAATCAGGAACTACTTTGATCATTTTATCTGAAGTACCCAGGGCCCCCGACGTAGGTGTACAAGTGGTAAGATGGTTCACCCACAGGCCGCGATCATCCTCCAGGGTAGCGGGAGCAATGACTCTCTGGTGCGCTACGTGGATAATCAGGTCGTCCTATTCGGGCTCCGCAAGCGACACGGCCAGGCTGGCCAAAGCATCTGCTCGACTGTTTTGTGACCAGGGAATATGGGCGATTTCTAGCTGAGAGGGGAAATAAGCCATTATATGGAGGGTGCACTCCAACAACGACACAAGTTCTAGCTTTCTGACAACATATTCACCACTGACCTCCATGATGACCAACTCGGAGTCCCCTTTTACATGCAGATGAGGCACGTCGATCTCGAGGGCCAGATCGAGGCCAGTGATGAGGGAATGATATTCGGCCTCATTGTTGGTGTAGCCCTCGGACAATAGGAGCGAATATGGAAGAACGACTTGCTCTGGGGTGATGAAGATGATACACATGCGCACTCTGTTGAGCCTAGGATCGTCGAGTCTTCTACCGATGGGGTTCCAGGAGGCACCGTCAAAGTGCATCTACCAGCATGGGACGACATGATCGACTGAGAGGATTAACTCATCAGGAAAACCTAGATCTAGTGGCTGATCTGTGGAGGTTGGGTGGGAAGCTAGAAAGTCCGCCAATGCCTATCCTTTGATAGCTTTCTGAGGCACGAACCCGATGTCAAACTGTTGGAGGATCACTGCCCACCGTTCCAGTCGGCCAGTCAACATAGGTAGGTTCAGGATGTATTTCAACGGGTCTACCTGAGAGACCAGCTATACCTCTTGGTGCTGCAAGTAGTGATATAATCTCTGTATGGCAAATACGAGCGCCAGACAACTCTTCTCGAAGGGATAATATCAAATTTCCATATCGAGGATCATGCAGCTGAGGTAGTAGAGGCTGTTCTCTATTCCCTCGTTGTTCTTATGGGAGATAAGTGCACCGAGGGACCATTCCAAGGCAGTCACGTAAAGGAAAAGCGACTTCCTAGAGACGGGTGGAATTAAGACCAGAGGTTGGAGCAGATAATGCTTGATTTACTCAAAGGAGGTCTAACACTTTTCATCCCATTCATAGGTGGAACCTTTCTTCATGAGTTGGGAAAAAGGCTTACACTTGCCTGCCTGATTCGCAATGAATCGACGTACGTAGGCTAAGTATCCTTGAAGACCTCTAAGCTCCCAAATATTACTCGGGGGAGGCATCTGGCTGATGGTCTTGATCTTATCCGGGTCGATCTCAATGCCTCGGTGTCTAACAACGAAGCCAAGAAACTTTTTGTAGGTGACCCCGAAGGCACACTTTAGTGGGTTCATCTTCAGGTGGCGGAAACAGAGGAAGCCTAACACCTTCTCAAGGTCCTTGAGCAGGGCCTGTAACTGGAAAGATTTAACAACCAGATCATCCACATAGAACTCCACCAATGTCCCGATAATTGGCTTGAATATGCGATGCATGACCCACTGATAGGTGGCACCCACATTCTTTAGGCCGAAAGGCATAACCTGTTAATATAAAGTACCATGGGGAGCCCTGAAGGCAGTGAACTCATTGTCCTCGGGGTCCATCTGGATCTGGTTGTACCCGGAATACCCATCCATGAAAAAGAGGGCTTGGAACCCGGCCATGGCATCAATCAACAACTCTGTCACTGGAAGGGGAAAATCATCCTTAGGACAGTGGCATTTGAGATCACGAAAGTCGATACAAACCCTGATCTATCCGTTTTTCTTCCGGATTGGCACAATTTTGGATAGCCACCAGGGGTACTAAACTTCCTTGAAGAAGCTGGATTTAATAAGCTTGTCAACTTCGGCCTCAACCATGGCACCGTGAGAAGGGTGCATCTTTCTGGGAGGCTACTTGAACCCGTGATGGTTTGCTGGAAGGCCAAGGAGGTGGACGGCTACCTGGGGATCTAGCCCTGGCATCTCTTCATAGCTCTAGGAAAACACATCACAGTGTTGTATGAGGAATTCTACATAACATTCCTACTCCTCGGGGGGCGTAGTGGCGCTGAACAATGTGGGTCTCGGGTCCACCTTGCTACCGAGGTTCACCTGTAATAACTCATCGACTGTGGTGGAGACACCCTCCTCAAAGGCGGGGGGCGCATCTTCCATGTTCTCTCCACTCGTGGAGGGATCATCCGCGGGGGGAGTCTTTTCGGGGCTACTAGACCCTGATGGGAAGCTGGTGCTGGCTTGGGCGGTAGTGGTCATCATATCAGGAGACTCACACGCCACTAAGACCATAGCGATGAAGGCAGTTGATCCAATCCCATCTGGTCTTCAGCCTAAGGGGCCACACTTGATGACATCAAAGCAGTAGTTGCGCATCGTCTTGAGCCAGTTAATCCCAGCCCGGCAGAAGAGACATGTATGACGCAATGTCGTTCCCATGAGCCTGAAGTCCCGATACCGTACAGGGGTAGGAGGTTCCAAAATCACTTGAGCCTGGTTGTTGTAGGAGTATGTAGTGATTTTCCACCGTCGCTTGGACCTGGGAATATGCCTTCTTCTTGTACCCAATATCACAAAGCACTGCCCCATGTCGGGGGTCGTGGCCTCCAACCGATGGATTGGGAAGACATAGGCTTCATCCAAACCTACCCAAGGAACACTTGTGATAGTGGCAGGATCAACCTAACCTACCAAAACTTGCTTATCCTTGCTCTTGTAGTAGTCGGCGTCCAAATAATGGGCTTCACAAGTGGAAAAAAGAGACACAACTCCTTGGAGCATGCCTAATCGACCATTAAAGGAGTATTTGAGGCACTGGTGATACGATGAGGGGACAACCGTGTGAAGGTGGAGCCACGACCTACCCATCAACACATTTTAGGCGGTGTCCTGGGAGACAAACATGAATTTGGTGCTGGAAATTAGGCCACTGAACTGGGTCTTCAAGAAAATATTGTCGAGTGGAGTTTGCTCGGTCTTGTCATACCCATAGATCCTGAGGTCGGAGGGAGTCAAATCATCCTCAAACAGGCCCAGCTTCCATAGTGTCCGAGTTGGGATTAGGTTAATCCCGGAACCCGTGTCAAAAAGACAGTGGTGGACTTCCACATCGTTGAACTGTCCAGTGACGTACAATGGACGAATATGACCCTGTATGGGAGGGTCTTCATCTTCACTAGAGAATGAGATAACCACCTGACATTCGACATTCTCAATAGCCTCAGCATGGAAGGCTTTTGCAGCTGCTACCTCCATCTCAAACTAGAGGGGGATCCTTAGGGCCCCGGTGAGTGCCTCACGCATTTCAGACGATAAGAGAAGAGCCTCAAGGATAGAAAGCCTTGCTGGAATTCCGACCAGGTTCATTAGAACATCATACTTTCGGGCCAAACGCAAGCCCCTGCTTACAGGAGGCCGCTCTGTGATTGGAGGCATGAAGGGACCTGCCGGCAGGACCGATGGATTACTGGTACTAGGAACATCTCCATATTCACTAGTCAAAGCCCGTAGATTGGCTACTAGATTAGGAACGGAAATCTGGGGTCGGCTGGTAGCAGGGCAGAGCTGGTCGCGGCACGGCCGAGGTGGTTCTGACTGATCCAACAACACAAACGATGGTGGAGGCATACCTGTCGACACCGGATAAAGGGGTCGTGTGTGCTGAGCTATGTACTGGGCTTGCTGCCTGGTTTCAATGGAGTGCATGGTCTGGCTCGAGGTGTCGGCTGTCGTGACCCAGCGATTTATGTATCCATGGCTCCGCCAACATTGGCGATGGCTGGGAACATTCTGAAGGTCCACCTGGCGTTCCTCAGCATCGGCAGTCAAAAAGGGATTTACCAACTCTACGGTGTTAACCGAAGCATACCCCTAGATATCACTCGAGGAATCATCCATTACTGGGTGGAGTCTCGGAGGGATCCCCATTTCTGTGGGCATGAAGTCTCCAAGAGTGCGGGATGATGACATCATTGGAAGGGCGTGTTCTTTCTTCTTGCGCTGTCGTTGCTTTCTCTTCTGGGAAGAGGTAGGCTGGGACGATGATGCCGAAGTAGCGACCATAACTTCTAAGGGCTCTCGCTGACTCAAGAACAAGCGGATGATGCCATGGGTGCGAGCGACCATCTTGTGGGCCATCCAGTCGTTATACATCTAGGACCCATGGTCGGAATCCTGCTTCCATTCATCCTCGTCACTGTTACCGCCCTCTGGTCTCACAAAGACACTTGCTACTTGTGTCAGGGCTGGGCCCAAACTTACTATATTTTTGTCAATCTGGTCTTGGAGCCAGTCCTTGAACATGTAGCATCATTGGACGGTGTGCCCCAAGGTCCAATGATAAGGGCAGTAGTTGGGGTGATCAGTGAGATGTGCCTATTCCGACTTTCGGCACTCGGGCAGCCGCACTATTCTCTGCTCTAGAGCACTATAGAAATAACTAGTAACCTAAGCCTCGTCGAATGAGTATTCTTAATTCCTTCTATCTGGAAAGTGAGATCATGGAGGTTAGCCCTGATGAGGGGATGGAGGAGCATGTCGATGAGGCGGAAATTGATTATCTCACCTAGGTGGTGGCGGTGCGTTACGCAGAGGCGCCTGCCGATTTTGAGGCGGTCACTGCTGGGCCGAAGGCTATGTTCGTGGGGGTGGACCCCTATGGGGCTGCGGAGCTGGCCTCACTAGTAGCAACTCTATCTTCCTGGGGGCCTCTATCTGGGCCACAGTAGCAGGGTCGTCTCTGGCAGCTCTCCTTGCCAAGAATACAGGAGGCAGCGGGCATGCCTGGCTGGCCTGTTTCAGGGCCTCTTCGAGGTGCTGAGCCTTGTCTGAGAAGTCCTTGAACCCTCTGGGGTAATTCTGAGTGATCAGAGAAGGAACCAGATTCACCTTGACGTTCCCTACGCACATTCTCAGTAATTTCTCCTAAGTTAGTGGCATGTCAAGGGAGTACGTGAGCCCCTTCCACCGGGCGACGAAGTCCGCGACTCGCTCATCGGGCCTTTGCATGCACCTAAAGAGGTATGCAATGTTTGTCTTCCGGGTTGTGGAACTGAACTGGTAGAGGAATTTCCTATGAAGGTCCTCCCAGCTAGTCCCACATCAGATAGGGAGCTGGCTGTACCAGACGAATGCTGGCCCTTCTAGTGTCTAAACAAAGCAATGAAGCTTGGCGGCCTCCTGCTGCGTTGGAGTTCCTAACATAGGCCCACACCTCGAGCTGAAGTGGTCCAGGTGTTGTGGAAGGTCTCCTACCCCGTTAAAGGGGGTGAATGTGGGGTTCCAAAATCCCAGCGGGGCCGGCATGTCATCCACCCATGCTAGGTATGGCTTGCCATCCGGTGAGATCACCACCTATCTAGTTTTCAAATTCTCCAATCGAGTGATGAGTGCCACCATCAGTTCTTCTGGATGTTGGTTCCTATCCTGACGGAGATCCCTAACCACAAGCACATTGTCATGATCTTCAATCCGGTATTCAAGCTTAGTAGCTTGCAGGGAAGCTGGTGGAGCGACTCTTCAGGCAGCGGTAGGAAACCGGGTGGGGTCCCTTGGGTGATCACGCCACTCAGGGCGGGGGGGGGGGGGAGGGGGGGTCGGCGAAACGTATCGCACCCTCTTTCCATGAGCCCCAGCCTCTCCTCTGTCAGCGAACATGGCATGATCGCGGTTGCCCGAGAGAATCTCGCTGAGGGGTAGTTGTTCCTGCCCCTGCTGTACCGGCCTAGGATCACCGTAGGCAGGCCACCGTTCTGCAATGAGTTTGGCCAGAAACTCATCGACCAGCCTCTTCTGCTCAGCAAGCTGTTGGCGCAACGTGGCCTTCTCGGGATCTTCCTCTACCTTCTGCAATGAGGCAGATTGGTCGGTGATCTTGACAACCCCAACGTGTTCTTTAACCTTGCTGATATTTCGGCTCAATGTTAACGCCTCAGTGGGTGTGGGGAGACCTAGGAGGTTTCTCTGTTGATGAGTAACCCTCCCGGATGGATCCAGTAGTGGCTTTTCCTTTGGGGGTGAGTCCCCGTCGAGATGTTCCAAACTGTTCCCCTCTCCTGACAGGTCGTCCATGCTGACCGCTGCGACCCTTGGGGGCATACCCTCAGAACCACTCAGTGAGTCGGGCTGTCGGTGAATCGTACTGAAGAGGAGGGCAGCGTACTACCCCATTCCACAGACATGCGCGTTGGGGGTGGCTTCTTCAATAACTTTTCAGAGTACTTGAAAACTCTGGATGCATTGTTGTTGGAGGGCCCTATGGTGGCCAAGTGACTCGGGGTGCCGAACCATGGGGAGCGTGGCTAGGTCGAACCGATGACACCTCTCACTGATATCCTCGAGATGTGCTGGACTCCCAGGATAGGGCACTTGCTGGTGGTTAAGAAAGGAGTGAGTCACCCGGAGAGTCTGACAAAAAAATTCAAACTCTCCCAGGCTGAGAAATTATGGTATATCAAAATCTTATCCTCCGACTGGCCAAAACTTCTCAAGGAAGTGGCCCACTGCGAGGACGGTCTAGAAGCTCCATGACTCAGGTTTAGGATCTGACCCTTGCTGGCCCTTCTCATCAACCGAGAATTCCCACAGAACTGGCAGCAGTGCTAAGGCAGGCCGCTGGGCCGGTGGGCTAGCCGGTGGAGAATACGGCGAGCAGGCTGATTGGCCGCCGAATCCTAAGTCGTCCTCCAAGGGTTGCAGCATCCTGGCTGACACGTCCTAATAGGAAGAGCCTCCTATCACAGTGTCAGCACTTGCCGAGGGTGTGCCATGTCGTGACTCTTCCATCGGTCCCCAGAAAATTCCTCCTCCCTCTCTGACTGAGGTGGAAGGTGCTTCTGGAGAGGCCAACAGTAACTACAGGTTTGATCCCTGGGGGTACACCAAGTCCTCATCCTCCTGGATATACCTTCGGAGGGAGGTAGGGATCATATGGATCTCGCATTTAGGGAGTACAAGACCGACATTCCGCATCCCTATCCCTTCCCTTGACTCATAGTACCTGGGGGAGGGATCCATAACCGATTCTTACTACACCTCAGAGTCCAAGAAACAGACTGGTCTGATTTCCGTCCAGCCTTCCCTGGCGTTTCTCCTATGGCGATGACGTCCCGCCTTCCTACCCCTGGGTGGCTCCTCCGGGCAAGGCTAATTTTCGTCATGGATTCCTCTGGCCTCAATGGTGCTAGGGCGAAGAGTGCCAAGGGCCGGGGTGTGAGGAGCACCGAGGCAGATGTCGAAAGGGACATGGGGAGGACCTCCATGTGGGTGAGTGACCAGATATGTAATGGTTCCGTACTCAAGGCCAGCAATAGGGGAAGTGACCCCATACCCTGTGAAGTGGCCATTGGAAGGAGCCATACTCTGAGTGTAGCTGTCACGGGGAAGCCTTTTGCTTTCTAGATCGGTGGCACGGAGTGGGCCTTCACGCTGGGTGGAACTACCGCAAATTGGTCTGTGGTGGCCATTGCCTATGCCAGTGACCGAGAGGGTCGACCCAACCTGCCGGTGGGGCAGTCGGGGCCTCGATCTGGGTAGGGCATATAACTGCCCATGCTCAACGTATGCGGGGGTTTGATGACAGGAGTCAGAAGTGGCTCGGGCCATAGCGGTTGCTGACATTGATTCCCTAGGGCAGGAATCCTCCTCCGCTCGCGGCCGACACTGGCATCGGGTCAGATGGGTTGGAGCCGGTGGTGCAGGCACATGAATTGCCTACTCTTTGGCTCAGGGAGTCGGAAGACGGCATCGACGCATCCTGGCGAGGGGCCCTTGCCTTGAACCCCTAGATCGGGTCCCCGATCGGGCGAACCCGGACATCTCCCACCTCATCAGCATAGGGAAGGGAGGTGTCGTGGTGTTCCGGGGATAGGCTCTTGAAACAATTGAACTTTGGTGTGGGAAGCAGTGGCTCCCTGTGCAGCCCTTGGGGGCGGTGACGATGGTGAGGCGCAGCTGCCTCTAGATCCAAACGAGCCATGTCCCTGGTCGGGATGACCCATTCCTCCTCATACCTACGCACAAGGTTATTGATCACCCTTTGTTGGATAATCTCTGATGGAGAGAGGGGGCGTGAGCGCCTAGCTGTTGCGGCGGTCGGAGAAGGAGTAGGTGTGGAAATGGAGGGACCACGCGGAGTGGTCGCATCAGTACTGCCCCTGCCCCTGTGCTGGTGGGCAGGTGGTGACCGAGCTCGGAATGTAGCGATCTAATTCTTGGAAGTAGGGGGATGAACCCATTAGAACTAACAGGAAAAGAAATCTACAACCAATATCCCAACACCATTCCGTCTTCCATGGTCAGTAAGAGGGATCCATGCATACGACGTTGTAGAACGGAGTGCTCAACATCCTGGCTTCCCCAACCCTTGGTGGGTTTCACGTCCTAGTGCTGGGTTCTCGGACCATATGACATGCTAATCTTTTGACACCCCAAACTCTACCGGTCTCCATATTGAGGAGAAGAGCTTCACATCAGGTTCACCATTTTCTATTTCCGATGATTTTCACTGGGGCGCGCACGAGCGTCCGTCACGCGGGGGAGGACGCGCGTCTTTTTGCCCTGCATTCCTGCTTTCCAAAGGTGGGCGGCATCCGTTACTTGTTCAGGGACGTTTTCTCCTTGATCGAAACCGGGATGATGGGATGTCGGTTCTTCCTTCCGTGGATTCCTCCTCGGAGCTCATCACCTAGTTCGGGTCTCCCTCATAGATTTAAGATGGGTTCATGAAGCTCATTCCCGGTGCCATATCTACATGTATTCCAGTTAATTACGCTGGTTTTTTCGAGATGCTCCAAGGGGTCTGGTCGGGGCAGCAACCTTTGGTGAGGAGAATGGTCACACTGGAGTGTCGTTGGCATGTATTTACACTGGGGGATTGGAATTTCTGTGTTATATCCCTTATTATAGGTCTTGTCGAGGGCCCAGAAACCTGAGGCATCCCACATAGAAAGCAGGGAACTTGCATGCCATAGGCATGTATATGAGGTTTTCCTAAGCTTCCCATGTTTAACATGGGGTATGCCGCGAGTTTAATGTCTTGCGGAGATGGATCAGACTGATCAGAACACCGAGGGTAGATTAGATTGAAGAACCCCCTGGGGGGAAACCGATGTCAGGGCCAACACGTGGGTGGCTTCCCGGATACTGTGGAGTGTAATGAGGTGGCATATAAGGACCCGCACTTATTTCATACATAATCTTGAATTTAATCAAGAAAACACTTCATTTTACATTGAGGATATTTTAAAGTTTAGAGCTTTAGAGAATTAAGAAAAAACATTCATAACATTACACATTGTTACATAGTGGATACCATAAAATCAGTTTCCATTTTCCTCAGAATATAAAACATTAAAACACAAAACAAGACTCCTTGACAATTCTTCAACATTTAACATGTCTTCCTTCCTTGTATTACTCATCATTAACCTATGAAAAATCATTTAAAAACTTGGGATGAGCACAAAAGCTCAGTAAGGTATGAAAAAGAAGGAAAAATCACATTAGTCCATGAATACGCATGACGTATGAAAACATTTTCAAAAGACATGCTTTCCACCCATAAAATCTTAATTAGCGTAACATGAGATTTACACAAGATCCACAAAAACATAATTATAATCATAGAGGTATATTGGGGCATTACTTACATAATCTTGTAACCATCTTGGCTACCTTAAAATTTGTAACCCTCACGGCTACCTTACTTTGTGTAACCATCACAGTTACACTTGGAGTAACCATACGGCCGACCTCCAACTTACTAATACCCAATGCATTGGAGGGAAATATAGGTCCCACCCTTCATCATAAACAATGCCCAATAACCAAAACATAATCATACAACATAAACAATAGCATAAAAACATTGCCTTTGAATCTTATAAAACAGAATTTTAAAAGAGGATTTTAGAAGAAAAGTCCCTTATAAACATCATATACTTGAAGTGAGTCTTAATAGAGTGGATGTAATATGAATATACTCTGTAATACACATAATTAAACATAATATAAACAAAACCCATCACATTAACAATTTAAATAGCACATAAATTATAAAGTAGAATGTTAACCCAAAGAATGGAAATCGGGTTAAGAATTCCCTTACAACAATGTGATCGGTCGAATCATATGACCAAAACATAATAAATATCAATTGGATCATTGAATAATATGAATATAAAGAGAATCATGCTATTATATATATCAAATGACAGTACACATATTCCTCATACAAGAAATAAGCGGCGAATGACTAAAATCTCACAAAAATGAAAGTGAGACGAGGAACCCCTTACAACTTTGTAATCAATTGATTTGTATGACCCAAAATTAATGATTCTCAAATGATAAATTTAATATCATAAAAATAAATATATTCATGATATGAGACAATAATGGGCAGTATACATACACCATACAAAGTAAAAATAGTGATTACGGAATATCTCACAAAAATGGAAGTGAGATGAAGAAACCCTTACCTTAGGCTTGTCTTACTTCAAAATTGTTTAAACCTCCTGTACAATGGTTAAAAAAAGTGTTATTAGTATTTTATAGAAACATTTTCATGTTTATAACATCTTATATGGTCATTTCATAACCTCATTTCACACCTTAATTGTTAGTATTTTGTTCCTTTCATTATTTTGGGTGAGTTCTTTTGTGATTTTCACGATCGGTTCATGATGAATCGTTCTTGTTGATTGGAAGTGAAACTCCAGAATTGGAATGGAGTAGTATTTACATAATTCCAGTACCATAAATTATACCATTTATCACTTTGGTGCTTTATATGATGATGATTTATAAGTTAAAACATTAATTATGTTCGTTTAGATAATTTAAGTGGTTCTTTGATAATTACAATTTCATTTAGTCTTATAAGTTTGAATCATGAGTACAAAAGAATTCCAGAACCTTATATGATACAAAAAACATATATTATAACCTGGTTCAACCATATAAATGGTTTCATGACCAGACTTGAAATAATTAATGGACATTGAAAATACATCGTCCACGATATCGGTAATTCGACACAAATGGGCAATGTTTTTTGATTCTTTAAATAAGTGAGAGAGGAGAGGAATAATGATTTTTAATTTTCCATAAACATGACATAATCTAGAATATACATGATTATGGAGATTTCACGCCTCTTGGATAAGAGGGGGTGAAGAACGAAGAGAAGGGAATCTTGAAATGAAGAATACATGAGAAATTTCTTACAAAAATTCGGCAGCCTAACGGCGTCTCTTAAAATTTCATAAAAATAAGATTGATTAGAGGAATGGAATATCTCATCATTCATACAAAATTTGGACAGTAAGGGGAAATATTAAATGAAATATCCCAACAAAAGACAAAGGTAAAGGAAGAGAATAACATAAAATGGAAGGAAAGAATGAAAATGAAAGAGGATGTTTACCTCTTGATCTCTTCTCCTTGAGATCCTTCTTAAGGGCTTCGATTTTGGTCTTTTGGTGAGACCAGAAGCTCTAGGAAGTGGGGAATAAGATTGGGGAGGGAATTTGGCAGAAATTATACAACGCTCAAGGCTTGAGAGGTGTGGGAGGAAGAGGGAAGTGAGGGTGATATTTATAGTGGAGGAGGGGAGGTATTTTAGATTATTTTAATTATTATTATAATATTTTTATCAAGACTATGAATAATCTCAAATCAAGTGGCCTTAATTAGTGAAAATATCAATTGAGTTCGAGGAAAGTGGCCTTTCATCACTTATGATGTCATAAATAGTGCATATTTACCGATAAATTGATTATACGGTATTTTATCGTATTTCACTATTCACCAAAAATTCAAGTGTTTCAGAAAAATACCAAAAATTTTCCCCAACCATTTTTCAATGTGTAGAATTCAAAAATGGACTCCATTTTTCAAAAATAATTTTCTAAATATTATTAATTTAATTTTTAAATAAGGTCACAGTTAATTCGAAAAATAACAAAATTGAAGTGCAATTAGTTTTATGTGACATTGGAAAATTAATTAAGATCCCATTATCCTATTGCCATGGGAAAATAAAATAATAATAATATTTACTATTCATGAGGTCATATTACTATTCATATTACTATTCATTAGGGCATGTTACTATTCACCAAAAAAACAAGTTTGTTTCATCAGACTCTAAATAACATACTGGACACAATTGTAGATGACAGTTTCTTGAAATTCAAATCATAGAAGAAATAAAATTATGTTTAAAGGATACTTATAAATATATACCTTAAACAAAATTTCAAGCATTTTCAATTTATTTTTAGAAAACCTTGGGATGTTACATTATCCCCACCTTCTTGAAATTGCGTCCTCGCAATTTTATTTACTTATTAAACAAGTGAGGGTACCTTGATCAAGGTGTCCACTCAGTTTCATCGTCATCTTGTTCACGTATGTAGAAGTCCCATGCATTAGAACAATGATTTAGAGAACCTTAAAAATCATTTGCTTCCTCCATCCAAATACACCTCGTACAACATGGGTCATATGGGTGTTCACAGAAAAATAGTTTTGGAAAATAATCATGTATGACATATAATTCCAAAACATCTGATAAAACATGATTTCTATAAAATAGTCGGACCGAAATTGAGTTGAAACTTTCTATTATTGGTCCTTTTAAAATACCATAAGTATGTGATGTGAGACTATAGTTTAAAAGCAAATATAAATAGGTTGCACAAGGGTCTCCTTCCTCAGCACCATTTTTAAAATCATAATATGCTTCAAATTCTTGTGATAAGGTAAAATATTTGAAAATACCTTGATAATATTTACCTTTCTTGAAATTATGTGAATATTGTGAAAATAGTATTTGTCTAAAAACAACCCATGATCCACGATGATAACAAGGTATAGAGGAGGTGTTTGATATCTCATAAAACTGCTTTCAAGTGAGTTGTATGCTAGAAAAAGTTTCACAATCATCCGAAGATGACTTTGCAATAATTATTGCAAGCATGTCATCAGGAAGAGATAGGAATGTCGTTTGAGATCCTTCTCCTTCCATTCGTAACCGAATTTACTTGACCTGAAAAAAAAAGTTATAAAACAAGGATTTAACTGAAATAATAGATATAGGGACTAATCACGTGTCTCACAAGAACTCCTAATCCCTAAAGTTGTCTAAACCAACCTTTGATACCAACTATAAGGACCCGCACTTATTTCATACATAATCTTGAATTTAATCAAGAAAACACTTCATTTTACATTGAGGATCTTTTCATGTTTAGAGCTTTAGAGAATTAAGACAAAACATTCATAACATTACACATTGTTACATAGTGGATACCATAAAATCAGTTTCCATTTTCCTCAGAACATAAAACATTAAAACACAAAACAAGACTCCTTGAAAATTCTTCAACATTTAACATGTCTTCCTTCCTTGTATTACTCATCATTAACCTGTGAAAAATCATTTAAAAACTTGGGATGAGCACAAAAGCTCAGCAAGGTATGAAAAAGAAGGAAAAATCACATTAGTCCATGAATACGCATGACGTATGAAAACATTTTCAAAAGACATGCTTTCCACCCATAAAATCTTACTTAGCGTAACATGAGATTTACACAAGATCCACACAAAAATAATTATAATCATAGAGGTATATTGGGGCATTACTTACATAATCTTGTAACCATCTTGGCTACCTTAAAATTTGTAACCCTCACGGCTACCTTACTTTGTGTAACCATCACAGTTACACTTGGAGTAACCATACGGCCGACCTCCAACTTACTCATACCCAATGCATTTGAGGGAAATATAGGTCCCACCCTTCATCATAAACAATTCCCAATAACCAAAACATAATCATACAACATAAACAATAGCATAAAAACATTGCCTTTGAATCTTATAAAACAGAATTTTAAAAGAGGATTTTAGAAGAAAAGTCCCTTATAAACATCATATACTTGAAGTGAGTCTTAATAGAGTGGATGTAATAAGTATATACTCTATAAATACACATAATGAAACATAATATAAACAAAACCCATCACATAAACAATTTAAATAGCTCATAAATTATAAAGTAGAATGTTAACCCAAAGAATGGAAATCGGGTTAAGAATTCCCTTACAACAATGTGATCGGTCGAATCATATGACCAGAACATAATAAATATCAATTGGATCATAGAATAATATGAATATAAAAATAATCATGCTATTATATATATCAAATGACAGTACACATATTCCTCATACAAGAAATAAGCGGTGAATGACTAAAATCTCACAAAAATGAAAGTGAGACGAGGAACCCCTTACAACTTTGTAATCAATTGATTTGTATGAACCAAAATTAGTGATTCTCAAATGATAAATTTAATATCATAAAAATAAATATATTCATGATATGAGACAATAATGGGCAGTATACATACACCATACAAAGTAAAAATAGTGATTACGGAATATCTCACAAAAATGGAAGTGAGATGAAGAAACCCTTACCTTAGGCTTGTCTTACTTCAAAATTGTTTAAACCTACTGTATAATGGTTAAAAAAAGTGTTATTAGTATTTTATAGAAACATTTTCATGTTTATAACATCTTATATGGTCATTTCATAACCTCATTTCACCCCTTAATTGTTAGTATTTTGTTCCTTGCATTATTTTGGGTGAGTTCTTTTGTGATTTTCACGATCGGTTCATGATGAATCGTTCTTGTTGATTGGAAGTGAAACTCCAGAATTGGAATGGAGTAGTATTTACATAATTCCAGTACCATAAATTATACCATTTATCACTTTGTTTCTTTATATGATGATGATTTATAAGTTAAAACATTAATTATGTTCGTTTAGATAATTTAAGTGGTTCTTTGATAATTACAATTTCATTTAGTCTTATAAGTTTGAATCATGAGTACAAAAGAATTCCAGAACCTTATATGATCCAAAAAACATATATTATTACCTGGTTCAACCATATAAATGGTTTCATGACCAGACTTGAAAGAATTAATGGAGATTGAAAATACATCGTCCACGATATCTGTAATTCGACACAAATGGACAATGTTTTTTGATTCTTTAAATAAGTGAGAGAGGAGAGGAATAATGATTTGTAATTTTCCATAAACATGAAAACATCCAGAATATACATGATTCTGGAGATTTCATGCCTCTTGGATAATAGGGGGTGAAGAACGAAGAGAAGGGAATCTTGAAATGAAGAAAACATGAGAAATTTCTTACAAAAATTCGGCAGCCTAACGGCGTCTCTTAAAATTTCATAAAAATAAGATTGATGAGAGGAATGGAATATCTCATCATTCATACAAAATTTGGACAGTAAGGGGAAATATTAAATGAAATATCCCAACAAAAGACAAAGGGAAAGGAAGAGAATAACATAAAATGGAAGGAAAGAATGAAAATGAAAGAGGATGTTTACCTCTTGATCTCTTCTCCTTGAGATCCTTCTTAAGGGCTTCGATTTTGGTCTTTTGGTGATACCAGAAGCTCTAGGACGTGGGGAAGAAGATTGGGGAGGGAATTTGGCAGAAATTAGACAATGCTCAAGGCTTGAGAGGTGTGGGAGGAAGAGGGAAGTGAGGGTGATATTTATAGTGGAGGAGGGGAGGTATTTTAGATTATTTTAATTATTATTATAATATTTTTATCAAGACTATGAATAATCTCAAATCAAGTGGCCTTAATTAGTGAAAATATCAAGTGAGTTCAAGGAAAGTGGCCTTTCATCACTTATGATGTCATAAATAGTGCATATTTACCGATAAATTGATTATACGGTATTTTATCGTATTTCACTATTCACCGAAAATTCAAGAGTTTCAGAAAAATACCAAAAAATTACCCCAACAATTTTTCGATGTGTAGAATTCAAAAATGAACTCCATTTTTCAAAAATAATTTTCTAAATATTATTAATTTAATTTTTAAATAAGGTCAGAGTTAATTCGAAAAATAATAAAATTGAAGTCAATTAGTTTTATGTGACATTGGAAAATTAATTAAGATCCCATTATCCTATTGCCATGGGAAAATAAAATAATAATATTATTTACTATTCATGAGGTCATATTACTATTCATATTACTATTCATTAGGGCATGTTACTATTCACCAAAAAAACAAGTTTGTTTCATCAGACTCTAAATAACATACTGGACACAATTGTAGATGACAGTTTCTTGAAATTCAAATCATAGAAGAAATAAAATTATGTTTAAAGGATACTTATAAATATATACCTTAAACAAAATTTAAAGCATTTTCAATTTATTTTTAGAAAACCTTGGGATGTTACATGGCATGACCCCACCAGGTTGTGGCGGCCTGGGTAAGGATCAGGATGGGTGATGAAGTGAAGAAGGGCTTGAACCTCAGAGAGGCTTCCTACATACCATGCCTTGACATGGATCAAAGTCCCCATAGTTAGCTGATGTGGTAGGGCACCTGAAGAGGTTACCCATGAGAATAAAATCAGGTATTGGTGCCCGGAGGAAATATGACCTCTTGGATAGGTCATGAGCTTCCCGATGCACGTGGGCTCAAGGGAGAGGTCAGGATGAGACGTGGATGAGGGGTATGGGTCTTACACTCTGAGGCGGCCCATAATGGTGTTGGTGAACCGACGAGAAGGGGTCGGTACGACTGAGTGGTGGGCTTAAACCTTGTGTAGGCTTCCTATGTACCATGCTTTAGAACGGATCCAAGTCCTCATAGTTCAGGTGGTGCAGTTTAATGTCATGCGGGATGAGGTAGATAGTTTAACGTCGTGCTGGATGACATACAGTTTAATGTCATCTGGGATGAAGGCATACAATTTAACATCATACAGGAAGAAGGAATACAGTTTAACATCATGCGGGGTGAGGGAATATAGTTTAATGTCATTCCGGACGGGCAATTTGGGGCTTACGCTCTGAGGCAGCCCAAAGTGTTGGCGAATCGACGTGAAGAAGTTAGAACGACCAGGTGGTGGCCTTGAACCTCGTGGAGGCTACCTACGTACCATGCTTTAGCATGGATCAAAGTCTCCATAGTTCACTGTGATGGGGATTACGCTCTGAGGCGGCCCATAAGAGGATTTCATGGTCGATGCTCACTCTAAGCCCATGTGAGTCATGCTCGGTGTGAGAAAAAAGAGGCAATGGGGACCAGATGATCACGTCGCAATGGGTGCATGCGTGAGAAGCAGAAAGGGGCTTACATGTTGAGTGGCCCAAAAAGGAAATAGGGGCATACGCATGTTTAGAAACCCTGAGTGTCAGGGCTTACTCCAGGATGGAGGCCCGTGGTGCGACAAAGCACAAAGGGAGAGGGATTTGGGGATGAACAAAGGAGATGCCTCATTCCCTATCACATCATCCACTGTCCTTGGCAGTGGGGAAGTACGGAGGTGTATGGGTGTAACCTTCTACAAGAGAGGCTAGGGGATTACGCTCTAAGGTAACCCTTCCCCCATGGACAAACACCACTCTAAAAGGGAGGATATCATTTCATGTGAGGACGATTCCATTCCCGTGGAGAAAAGTGGTGTAAAGGATGTCCGAGTCGGGGGACCCTGTGTGCGAGACACGGGGTCAGATCACAGTTTAACATCATGTGTTGAGGATGAGGTGCTTGGCAGTTTAACATCCAGCAACTCGAACAAGGTGGGTTCGCTCCACACCCCTAGGGCTTACATAGCCAACACCCTCTAACCCTTGTGGGAGGGAAGGCATCAGCAAGGCCTTGGTGAAGGGGGGTCGCAGGGTGAACCATCGAGGGGTCCACGTTAGTGTGGCTATGCGAAGAAGCAATAGTCGTTAGCGTACCTATGCGAAGGATCCTAAGGAAAAGAAACACAATGGGAAACACCACCCAAGGGACCTTGAGGTTACTTCTTACGAGCCTAGAAGGCCGTATGAGAAAACAACGCATGGTGTGCATGACCAATATAGAGGACATCAGGCGCCCAAGTTGGGAGGCACCCTGGGGGCATAAAGGTGAGGGGTCCTAGAGTTTGTGCGCAAAGAAAAGGTTTGCGTGCAAAACACCGGGTTGGCGCTCAATTGGGGTAGAGGGATTGCGCATGGCTAGAGGGGATTGCGCACAATGGGCATGGATTGCACGCGGGGGCAACGACCGATCCCTAAGGTATGGAAAAACCCCAAAAAGGGATTTTGCGCAATTGGGTTTTGCGTGCAAAAGAGGGGGAGTGCGCAATGGAAGATATTGCGTGCGACCAAGGAACCCTGAAGAGTTTGCAATTATATTTAAGCCAGTGGGATTGCTTGCAAAGGCGAACCCCGGGGCAAGGTTTCGCGAAAAGGGTCAATACCTCGAAGTCATATTGCACGCACGTGAGTCCAATTGCGCGCACGGGAGTGATCCGAATTACGCAACCCTGCAACAGAAGGGGTCTCCTTCTATTTATAGGTCGCAGGCGTCGCAGAATCCAGTCGGCGCATGAAATATTTTGCACCAGGACCTATCAACGGGAAAGGCCTCACCATGCGGAACCGATTGCGTAAAATTACGCGCCACCCCGGGCCCCTTTACGCGAATCCCGGACGTCCTTCACGCAGGAAACATTTTTTCACACAAGTCCTCCTTAATTTTGTGTACCACTTACGGGCCCTCCGAATCGAGCCTTCCGAGTCCGAATATGACTTCGCTTTATCATTTTGGAACTTCCATTATGAATTATGGGCTTTTTCAGCATCTAGAACATCATTCCACCAACATAACGATGTTGAACGGAGGATACAATCAAACATTAAAGTGACCCCTACCTCAATTCGAAGACGTCATTGAATGTTACTCCCATCACACACCGCCGATTCTGGGATCAAGCGTCATCCTCACTGACGTCAGAAAAGAAGAAGCCGAGGATGATGTCAACGCTCTTCATGGATGATGCTACCCTTTCATTGTTCCGGTATAAGGAGGAAGAAGACGTCTGAGGGAGAAGTCGAAGAAGAAATCCGGTGTTCTTTGCGTTCTTCATTGGGAGAATTTTAATCCTCCCAAGCTCTCAAGTTCCGCCGAGGGAGAATGCCAACCAAAATAATAATAGGGAGTCTTATTATTTTATTTTTGGCATGAAAATTAGAAAAGCATAAAGAAGCTCTCCTTAATAAATTCACACTCATCGGAGAAATTAATTGGTACGCACATGGGCGCAATTAATTGGCACGCATGTTTGCACAATTAATTGGAACGTGCGTTGGCACAATTAATTGTCATGGGCATTGGAAAAATTAATTGGAACACGCGTTGGCACAATTAATTGTGCGGAGGAGGTCAAAGGCCCTCCCTCATTAATGAGAGAGAGTGGAGAGGTTTCATCCTCCAACATTAATAGGGGTCAGGTGGTCCCCACCCCTATCATTTAATTGAGAGGTTATGCTCGGGTGGTCCCCACATCGTAACCCCTTGCGGGAGTTTATGGTGTGGTGGTCCCACCCCCAAATTCCAACTAATAGCACACAAAACACAAGGCAGCTTAAAAATAAAATAAAGTTGTTGTACTTTATTTTTTTATTGTTATTATTTATTATTATTTTCTTTAATAAAAAGCGAAAAACTAATTTCCAAACTCGTCCAAATGCAACTGTGGTAAATGTCTCTTTAATAGAATATCGGTACTATGATTTCATCGGTGTCCTAGAATTTCAATTCTAAGAACCGATTCAAAAGATAGAAAAACCCACACGTAGTTTTACTGAATGTACCTGAACAATACATTAGAAATTGATTCTGGGCACACCGGGCCTCGGAATCAGGTGCTGTAACGACCCAATCTTTTTGAGTAGTATATTAACTTACTCTTAATGATTTAATAAGATGTTAATGGTCAATGAAGAAAGAGGAGGCGATGGCTTCATCCAGTAGACTCAACCCTTACGAAGCCCACTTATCAGAGCTTGGGAAGGAGGTAGCATCTGTGGGCTTCGCTTTGGACCAAGCCCAAGCCGAACTCCAGCGTGTCAAGCTTGAACGGAAACCCCTGCGGGAGAAGTTCAAGTTAGTAGAGATTACTACTAGGGCAATGTTATCTGAGCCTCCCTCAGATTCTCTCACCATAGCACACCTTACACTCAGGTCTTATGCCGGTGTTATAAGGAGCTATGTGACGAGACCCTAGCTTCCTTGTGTAGTCCTTTCGGGTGAATAAATTGAGATTTCTTCCTTTAGTGTTGTTTGTGAAATTTCAAATGTCCGGATAATTTTAGAATGTATTTTATTGATGAATTTTGAAAAAGGGATATTTTGAAATATTTATGTAAACCCTAAATAACTAATGATGTGTAATGATTTTCAAAAAATGGTCTTCTACAAAAGTGTTCATTAAGGAATTAGGAGTCTAATAAGATCAAATTAATTTTTGATGAATAGTAAATAGTGAATAGTGATTTTACGCTTAGGATTAGTAATGTGACCAAATGGATTAGTAATCTCACTTAAAGAAAGTTTTAAAATAATCTAGACACCTTGATTAAGTAATGTGATTCAATAAAATGGGTAAATAACAGTTTCATAAATTATTATTCAAGTATTAGTTTTTTCGGATGAATAGTGTTTTTTAATTAAAAATTTAATTAAAAATAATTAAAAAATTATTTTTATAAAAATGACTTTATTTTTGAACTCAGAGCATCCATATTATGTTATGGTAATTTTTGGGGATTTTTCTGAAAAAATGAATTTTCGGTGAATAGTGTATTTATTTAAAAATAAAATTAAAAATATTTAGAAAGTTATTTTTATAAAAAGGAGTTCATTTTTGAAATCATAGCATTGATATTTGGTTAAGGTGAAATTTTGGGATTATTCTGAGAAAGTTGAATTTTCGGTGAATAGTGAAAGTATAGTTTTTAAGTTACGGGTGTTTAATGACATCATTAAATGATGTATTAAGTATATATTCAATATGGTCGAATTATGAATAGTAAGATAAGGTGTGAGGTGTCCCAAGTGGCCAATACCATGGGCAAATACCATGGGCAAGCCCATGGTTTTTCCAAAACCACTAGTGAGGTGTCCCTTGGCCATTAATGCTTTGTCCCCTCACTTTCCCTATAAATACCCACCCTTTCCTCCTTTAGTTTTCACTCCCAACTCTCCCCCAACGAAGTTATGGTCTTCTTACCTTCCAAGGAGTCCTCCCAAGGTGCCCCCAAGCCCTCAAGGTCCAATCCTTTGAGTTTCAAGAGTCACGTTTTAAGGTAAGGGATCCGACCCCTCTCTTTCTTTTCATGTAATCTCTTTTATGTCATTCCTATTATGCTCCATGTTTTTAGGTGAGAGGATGTTCTCTTATATTCCTCTTACTGCCCTTTCATGTTTATATGATGAGAGATCCCCTCTTACTCTCATCATTTCGTTTTATGAAAGTTTAAGTGACGCCGTTAGGCTGCCGAATTTTTAAGGGGTTCTTTCACCCTGCTCATTTTTCAAGTTCGATTTTTCATGTCAAGTCTTTCAAGTTCCTTTTTATTATGTTGGGGTATGATCTCTATATCTATCATACTGATCTCTTATGATCATATGATGAGGGACCCTATTTGATCTTGTCAAATCATTTTCTTTTGAAGTTAAGTGACGCCGTAAGGCTACCGAATTTTCATAAGAGAAATCTAATCCTTTTTCCTTCCATGTTTTTCATTTCAAATGGCATGTCCCTAAAATTTCATTACCATGTCCATATGTCCATCTTATTCTTTCACCCTACTGTTTTATGGATCATTTATGAGTGGGTGACCCATGTTCCCTCTCATTTCAATGTTTTCTAAAACCCCGAAACTTAGCCGTTATGCTGCAGAATTTTCCCCTCAAAATGCCTCTCTCTTTTCTCAAAAATTATTTTATGTTATAAAGTGAATACTCAAAACTCTTATTTCTACAAGGTTATTCACATATATATCAAAATGTTCCATTTTAAATTCTGGGATTTACATACATGAGACCCGCTTTCCCTTTCCGTGGGTTTAAAGTGACGTAAAGATCATGTCTTTAAAGCAGTTTTTAAAACGTTATGATTATGAAATAAAACCAATTTATTTTATGCTATGTGGGTTATTTATGAAATTTTTGATGATGATATATTTGGCTCACATGATAATAACGGAAAATTTAAGGGTGCACCCTAATAGCGCTCCAATGCATTGGGTAATGATGTAACCACTAGAGATTACAATTTTCATGATACCTTGGTGAATAACCTTGGTAATTTTCAAATGACACCTTGGGGATGGACCTTGGTGATATGTTCATGATTGTCTATGTTAAATGATGTAGCCACATCTTCAAGTTATGAAAAATGTTATTTTTATTATGAAATGCCTCATGATTTCTTTCTCATGACTTAAAGTTCTTTTCATGTCCTTATTGAAGTATCTCAAGTTCACATGTAAAATGTTCCTCTTGTTTCTCTTACTGGGCCTTCTGCTCACCCTTTCTTTTTATGTATGTCCCCAGGTTATGAGATTCATAATGAACATAGGATGAACTAAAGGAGAAGCCTTTCAAGTGTTTAAGAAGAATGTTTTTATGTTTTTTTTATGTATTATGATCCTTGTTTCCAAGACACTAAACCTTAACGATCCTCAGTTTTGTGTAATGTAATGAAAGTTTATGTTATAAAATGGCGGGATGCTATAGTTGGTATCAAAGGATGGTTTAGTTATTTGTGGAAATTAGGATATAAAAACTTTAGGAAGAACCCTATAGAAAAGTTTAAATATAGGAAAACTTCCTGGTATTTTGGTAAGTATTGAGTAAGTGGTCTATCAAACAAATACATCCCTGTCTGGATACGAGCAGGTAGAGGCGGCTCTGGCACAGATGAACATAGGGGTAAAACCCGAAAACACCGCTTTGAGCTAGACTCGAACGGGAACTGGTGCAAGATAACGGGCCTTGCTGCACTCTTGGTTACGACACTCCCGGGGGATATGTTTGGTTAATCACATGCTTTTTATGAATCATTATGAAGGAATTATAGAGAAGTATAATTGTTTAAGCATGAAGTCTTAGTTAAAAGATTCATAAACGAAATAAGTTTCTCACTAAGTTTTTATTCTTTTAGAAGATGGTGGGCAATAGGAGGAACCGTGCCGATGGTGACCGCAATGCACCATGTGCTGACGGCCCTCCGATGGAAGCCGGAATGGAAACATTCATGCGAATGATGAACCAACTGACTCAAGTTATGAGTAATAACTTGAATCAATCTGAGAGGCCGACCTCACCACGAAGGGAACAAATTTCTGTTGAGTCCTTCATGCGTCAACGACCACCAACATTCAGTGGATCTACTGACCCATTGGTTGCGGAACAATGGATAAGCTCCATTGAAAAGATCTTTTCTGTACTTAATTGTTCGGAACAAGAAAAATTCACCCTTGCTGTTTACCGCCTAGAGGGAGAAGCCGATCAGTGGTGGTCACTGATCAAAAACACGAAGCCACGAGGAGAGATGGAAGCTATGGAGTGGGAAGAATTTCAGGGGATTTTATTTAACAAGTTTTTCCCTCGTTCCATGAGAACGAAAATGGAGAAAGAGTTTCTCGAGCTGAAGCAGAAGGAGAACGAATCTGTCGGAAGCTATGAGATGAACTTCACAAGGCTTTCCCGTTATACCTCAAGCTTCGTCATGGACCCTAATAGGAAGGTTGATAGATTCTTTGGTGGACTACGACCTCATCTGCGGAAGAATCTAGCCAACAGGGACTATGATAGCTATGAAGAAATAGTTCAAAGTGCCATGAAAGTTGAACTAGAGTTTGGGGAGACACAATGGTCTCACAAATCTAATGAGAATAAGAGAACACTAGAACCAAGCCTAGGAAGAAGTTTTGATCAGGAAAGAGGTGGAAAGCATATGTAACATGCCTAATGCAATAAATGTGGGAAGAAGCATCCGGGGAACTGCTTGATCGGAAGTGGAAAGTGCTATAGGTGTGGAAAACAAGGCCATATTTCTCGGAATTGTCGTGGTGATGTGAAGCCTCAACTTCCCAACACTAACGACAGAGGAAAGATGGTTCTGGCCCTACCCGAAGTCACATGCTTCAAGTGTGGAAAGCTTGGGCACTTTTCTAATCAATGTCCAAATCCGAGGGCGGTGGAGGGGAATCACCATCAACCTCAGCAGAGGCCAAGGGAGCAAGGTCGTGATTTCGCTATCACAACAGCTGAAGTTGAAGTCCCGAACAATGTGGTAGCAGGTACTCTTGTTGTCCTCTCAAAGCTAGCAAGTACTTTATTTGATTCTGGTTCTACGCATTCCTTTATTTCCTCCAAGTTTGCAAGGAAAATAGAATCAATCCCCGAACTGCTAGAGGTAGAGTTGTCAGTCAAGACTCCAAGTGGGATTATCCTTGCATCGAAAGTATTTAGAGACTCTAGTGTTTACTTTGGTGAGCTCAACCTTATCGCAAATCTAGTAGTCATTCCCATGATGGAATTCGACATTATACTAGGGATGGACTGGCTCTCAAAGTATAATGCTAAGATCAAATGCAGAAGTAAGGAAATCTCAGTAGTCTTGAATGAACGACCTACAGTTATCTTCCAAGGAGAGATATCCCGAAATGATCCCTATCTGGAAGCACCTCCCATAGCTTTCTTTATGGAGTTAATCGGTGATGATGAAGAAGGGAAAGGGAGAATAAAAATTGAAGATGTTCCGATTGTTCAGGAATACATGGATGTATTTCCTGAGGAGTTACCTGGACCTCCCCCAGAAAGATAGGTAGAGTTCTCCATTGAACTCGTACCTGGGTCTCAACCGATATCAAAGACTCCGTATAGAATGGCAAATGTTTAGCTAGAAGAGTTAAAGAAACAACTCCAAGACTTGTTGGAGAAGGGGTTTATCCAACCGAGTGTGTCTCCTTGGGGAGCACCAGTTCTCTTTGTGAAGAAGAAGGATGGATCAATGCGGCTATGCATTGATTATAGAGAACTGAACGGGATCACATTGAAGAACAAATACCCTCTTCCAAGAATTGATGATTTATTTGACCAACTTCGTGGGGCTCAATTCTTCTCTAAGATTGACCTTCGATCTGGTTATCATCAACTGAGGGTGAAGAAGGAAGATATTCCAAAGACTGCCTTCCGATCAAGATATGGTCATTATGAGTTTACTCTTATGCCCTTCGGCTTGACTAATGCTCCTGCTATTTTCATGGATTTGATGAATAGAGTCTTTAAGGACTACCTTGATAACTTTGTGGTAGTTTTTATTGATGATATTTTGATATATTCAAAAAGTCGTGAGGAGCATGAAGATCATCTGAGGGTTATTTTGAAAACTCTACGGAAGGAGAGGCTCTTTGGGAAGTTCAGCAAGTGTGAGTTTTGGTTACAACAAGTGGCTTTCTTGGGGCACATCGTAACCAATGAAGGAATCTCGGTTGACCCTGCAAAGACAATGGTTGTGGAGGAGTGGCCTCAACCCACAACAGTAACTGAGATTCGTAGTTTCCTTGGTTTAGCGGGATATTATAGGAGGTTTGTGAAAAACTTTTCACGGCTTTCTAATCCACTAACCAAGTTGACTCGAAAAGGGGTTAAGTTCATCTGGACAAAGGAATGCGAGGAAAGTTTCCAAGAGCTGAAGAAGAGATTGGTTACTGCACCTGTGTTAACACTACCCTCTATCGGAGAAGGATTCGTTATTTTTAGCGATGCATCTCTCAAAGGGCTTGGGTGCGTCCTCATGCAAAATGACAAAGTAATTGCTTATGCATCTCAACAGTTGAAGATTCATGAGCAGAATTATCCTACGCATGATCTAGAGCTGGCGGCAGTTGTTTTTGCTCTAAAGATATGGAGGCACTATCTTTATGGGGAGAAATGTGATATATACACTGACCACCAAAGTCTAAAGTATATTTTCACTCAGAAAGAATTGAACATGAGACAAAGGAGATGGTTGGAGCTTATTAAAGACTATTATTGTTCAATTCATTATCACCCTGGAAGAGCAAACAAAGTCGCGGATGCATTAAGCAGGAAAGATCCTGTTGTTCTGGCAACAATGAGGATCCTGGGAGATCCCTTGATTAAAGATCTAGTAAAACTGGACATGGGAATTATAAGGAAAGGGACATCATCAACCCTATCCCAAATGATTTCTCAACCTTCATTACTAGAGAAGATCAAGAAGGCTCAAAAAGAAGATCCTTTACTGCAGGAGAAGTTCGAGGCTGTGAAGGATGGGAAGTTCTCTGATTTCAATATTGATCAAGAAGGTGTATTGAAATTTCATACAAGACTATGTGTTCCATCTATTCTGGAGATAAAGAAAGAACTGATGGATGAAGCTCATAGCTCTACATTCTCTATACATCCGGGAAGCACTAAGATGTATAGAGACCTTCGTGATCATTATTGGTGGGATAACATAAAGAGGGAGATTGCCGATTACACTACAAGGTTCCTGGTGTGTCAGCAAGTAAAGGCAGAAAGACAACTTCCTAAGGGGGTATTACAACCGCTACCCATACCAGTATGGAAGTGGGATAATATCACCATGGACTTTGTAACTGGTCTCCCAAAAACATCCAAAGGAAACAATGCGATATGGGTTATTGTGGACCGTCTCACCAAGACAGCCCATTTGATCTCTATTCGGGAAGATTTCTCTCTGGATCAGCTTGCCAAGATATACGTGAAGGAAGTGGTAAGGCTTCATGGAGTACCACTATCCATCGTATCTGATCGTGACCCAAGATTCACATCAAAATTCTGGAGAAGTCTTCACCATGCTCTGAACACTGAATTGAATTTTAGTACGGCCTATCATCCTCAAACTGATGGCCAATCTGAAAGGACTATTCAGACACTCGAAGACATGTTGAGATTATGCTCAATGGAATTTAAAGGTGGATGGGATCAACACCTCCCATTAGTGGAGTTCTCCTATAACAACAGCTTCCATGCGAGTATTCAGATGGCACCCTATGAAGCTCTATATGGAAAGCGGTGTAGAACTCCTACTTGTTGGGATGAAACTGGTGAGAGGAAGCTTCTTGGGCCTGATCTCGTGCAAGAGATGACGGAACAGGTTCATGCCATCCAGCAACACATAAAGGCTGCTCAGAGTCGGCAGAAGAGCTATGCTGACAATCGTCGAAGGGACTTGGAGTTTGGTGTTGGTGACAAAGTCTTCCTTCGAATTTCTCCATGGAAGAGAGTCATGCGATTTGGGAAGAAAGGGAAGCTCATCCCTAGGTACATTGGCCCCTATGAAATCTTTGATCGCATAGGAGCAGTGGCCTATCGTCTAGCACTTCCACCGAACCTAGGTCAAGTTCATGATGTCTTCCATGTATCTCTCTTGAGGAAGTACATACCCGACCCTTCGCATGTACTGAACCCAGAGGTGGTACAACTTGAACATGACCTCTCTTATGAAGAGCAGCCAGTGGAGATCTTAGACCGTAGAGACAAGGTTCTACGAAACAAGACTACCCACCTTGTGAAAGTGTTGTGGAGGAATCATAAGTACGAAGAAGCGACTTGGGAGCCTGAGGAAACGATGAAGCAAAAGTACCCTCACCTTTTCGACTAGGCCTCAAGTATAAATTTCGGGGACGAAATTTCTTAAGGGGGGAAGAATGTAACGACCCAATCTTTTTGAGTAGTATATTAACTTACTCTTAATGATTTAATAAGATGTTAATGGTCAATGCAGAAAGAGGAGGCGATGGCTTCATCCAGTAGACTCAACCCTTACGAAGCCCACTTATCAGAGCTTGGGAAGGAGGTAGCATCTGTGGGCTTCGCTTTGGACCAAGCCCAAGCCGAACTCCAGCGTGTCAAGCTTGAACGGAAACGCCTGCAGGAGAAGTTCAAGTTAGTAGAGATTACTACTAGGGTAATGTTATCTGAGCCTCCCTCAGATTCTCTCACCATAGCACACCTTACAGTCAGGTCTTATGCCGGTGTTATAAGGGGCTATGTGACGAGACCCTAGCTTCCTTGTGTAGTCCTTTCGGGTGAATAAATTGAGATTTCTTCCTTTAGTGATGTTTGTGAAATTTCAAATGTCCGGATAATTTTAGAATGTATTTTATTGATGAATTTTGAAAAAGGGATATTTTGAAATATTTATGTAAACCCTAAATAACTAATGATGTGTAATGATTTTCAAAAAATGGTCTTCTACAAAAGTGTTCATTAAGGAATTAGGAGTCTAATAAGATCAACTTAATTTTTGATGAATAGTAAATAGTGAATAGTGATTTTACGCTTAGGATTAGTAATGTGACCAAATGGATTAGTAATCTCACTTAAAGAAAGATTTAAAATAATCTAGACACCTTGATTAAGTACTGTGATTCAATAAAATGGGTAAATAACGGTTTCATAAATTATTATTCAAGTATTAGTTTTTTCGGATGAATAGTGTTTTTTAATTAAAAATTTAATTAAAAATAATTAAAAAATTATTTTTATAAAAATGACTTTATTTTTGAACTCAGAGCATCCATATTATGTTATGGTAATTTTTGGGGATTTTTCTGAAAAAATGAATTTTCGGTGAATAGTGTATTTATTTAAAAATAAAATTAAAAATATTTAGAAAGTTATTTTTATAAAAAGGAGTTCATTTTTGAAATCATAGCATTGATATTTGGTTAAGGTGAAATTTTGGGATTATTCTGAGAAAGTTGAATTTTCGGTGAATAGTGAAAGTATAGTTTTTAAGTTACGGGTGTTTAATGACATCATTAAATGATGTATTAAGTATATATTCAATATGGTCGAATTATGAATAGTAAGATAAGGTGTGAGGTGTCCCAAGTGGCCAATACCATGGGCAAATACCATGGGCAAGCCCATGGTTTTGCCAAAACCACTAGTGAGGTGTCCCTTGGCCATTAATGCTTTGTCCCCTCACTTTCCCTATAAATACCCACCCTTTCCTCCTTTAGTTTTCACTCCCGACTCTCCCCCAACGAAGTTCTGGTCTTCTTACCTTCCAAGGAGTCCTCCCAAGGTGCCCCCAAGCCCTCAAGGTCCAATCCTTTGAGTTTCAAGAGTCACGTTTTAAGGTAAGGGATCCGACCCCTCTTTTTCTTTTCATGTAATCTCTTTTATGTCATTCCTATTATGCTCCATGTTTTTAGGTGAGAGGATGTTCTCTTATATTCCTCTTACTGCCCTTTCATGTTTATATGATGAGAGATCCCCTCTTACTCTCATCATTTCGTTTTATGAAAGTTTAAGTGACGCCGTTAGGCTGCCGAATTTTTAAGGGGTTCTTTCACCCTTCTCATTTTTCAAGTTCGATTTTTCATGTCAAGTCTTTCAAGTTCCTTTTTATTATGTTGGGGTATGATCTCTATATCTATCATACTGATCTCTTATGATCATATTATGAGGGACCCTATTTGATCTTGTCAAATCATTTTCTTTTGAAGTTAAGTGACGCCGTAAGGCTGCCGAATTTTCATAAGAGAAATCTAATCCTTTTTCCTTCCATGTTTTTCATTTCAAATGGTATGTCCCTAAAATTTCATTACCATGTCCATATGTCCTTCTTATTCTTTCACCCTACTGTTTTATGGATCATTTATGAGTGGGTGACCCATGTCCCCTCTCATTTCAATGTTTTCTAAAACCCCGAAACTTAGCCGTTATGCTGCAGAATTTTCCCCTAAAAATGCCTCTCTCTTTTCTCAAAAATTATTTTATGTTATAAAGTGAATAATCAAAGCTCTTATTTCTACAAGGGTATTCAAATATATATCAAAATGTTCCATTTTAAATTCTGGTATTTACATACATGAGACCCGCTTTCCCTTTCCGTGGGTTTAAAGTGACGTAAAGATCATGTCTTTAAAGCAGTTTTTAAAACGTTATGATTATGAAATAAAACCCATTTATTTTATGCTATGTGGGTTATTTATGAAATTTTTGATGATGATATATGTGGCTCACATGATAATAAAGGCAAATTTAAGGGTGCGCCCTGATAGCGCTCCAATGCATTGGGTAATGATGTAACCACTAGATATTACAATTTTCATGATACCTTGGTGAATAACCTTGGTAATTTTCAAATGACACCTTGGGGATGGACCTTGGTAATATGTTCATGATTGTCTATGTTAAATGATGTAGCCACATCTTCAATTTATGAAAAATGTTATTTTTATTATGAAATGCCTCATGATTTCTTTCTCATGCCTTAAAGTTCTTTTCATGTCCTTATTGAAGTATCTCAAGTTCACATGTAAAATGTTCCTCTTGTTTTCCTTACTGGGCCTTCTGCTCACCCTTTCTTTTGATGTATGTCCCCAGGTTATGAGATGCATAATGAACATAGGATGAACTAAAGGAGAATCCTTTAAAGTGTTTAAGAAGAATGTTTTTATGTTTTTTTATGTATTATGATCCTTGTTTCCAAGACACTAAACCTTAACGATCCTCAGTTTTGTGTAATGTAATGAAAGTTTATGTTATAAAATGGTGGGATGCTATAGGTGCCTTCATAAATTGTGGACTCGTAAAATTCCCATGTGTTTAAAAAAAAGTTCTACAAGATTCCTGGGTCTTTACATTCTCCCCACCTCAATGATTTACATCCCATTAAGCCACTACACACACTAAGGAAACAAATGGGGGGTATTGAGCACGCATCTGAGCCTCCCACTCCCATGTGCTCTCTTGGAGGTTCCCGTGCTTCCAGTGTATGTGCACTAGAGGAATCGACTGTCTAGGTAGGACCCAATCTTGTGGATCCTCAATCTCTACTGGAACCTCCATGAATGTTTCCCCATCATCGATGTCTAGCTCCCCATGGTTGATGATGTGGGATGGGTCATGCATGTATCTCCTCAGCTGAGATACGTAGAAGACTTCATGCACCCGGTGCAACTGAGGTGGAAGAGTCAGGTGGTAAGACACCTCACCTACTCTGCTGAGAAACTGTAATGGTCCAATGAATCACAGAGATAACTTGCCACATTGGCCAAATCACCATAGAACTCATCGAGGTGAGACCCATAGAAAGACATGGTCGCCATACTCAAACTCTGATGGTCTCTATCTCCTATCATCATAGGACTTCTGTCTGCTCTGTGCAGTCTTCATCCGCTCCGGGATAATCAACACCTTCTCCGTCGTAGCCTGCACCATCTCCGGTCCTACAAGTGTTGACTCCCCTAGATCAGTCCAGCATAGAGGCGATCCGCAAGGTCGACCGTACAATGCCTCATAAGGTGCCATACTGATGGTAGAGTGGTAACTGTAGTTATATGAAAACTCTACCAAGGGTAAGTGATCCTCCCAGCTATGACCAAATTCCAGGACAGAAGCATGGAACATGTCCTCGAGTGTATGAATGGTCCTCTCAGTCTGGCCATCCGTCTGAGGATGAAAGACGATACTCAAGAAAAGCTGCATCACAAAATCCTTCTGCAACCCTTTCCGCAGTCGGGAAGTGAAATGAGAATCTCAATCAGAAAGGATCGTCTATGGCACACCATGAAGTCGTACGATCTCCTGTATGTAGAGGAATCCCAAGCTCTCTATTGATCCATGCTTTCTGATCAGTAGGAAGTGGGTCAACATGGTGAGTCGGTCGGCAATCACCCAGATAGAGTCATGTCCTTTGGATGTACATGGGAGTCCTGTCATGAAATCTATGTATATCCCGTCCCACTTCCACTCTGGGACCTCTAAGGGATTAACCAAGCTTTCCAAAACCTAGTGCTCCGCCTTCACTTGCTGACAAGTGAGGCATCGCGAGACAAACTATGCTACCACTTTCTTCGTACCCATCCACCAGTGCTATCATCTGAGGTCCTAATACATATTCTCCACTCCTGGATGTACCGCTAGAGGGGAAGTGTGGAACTCCCTCAACAGCTCCTCCTATAGTGCAACTGGTACTATGGTACGTCCTCTAAAGAGGATGACGTGATCCCCACCATCAAAAAACCCATCAGGTGCATGCCCTGAGGATATCTGAGCTCGTCACGTTTCACAGTCAACGTACCGATGCTGTGCCTCTCTGACTCCCTAAAGAAGTGGAGGTGTGACTGTGAGAGGCTGTAGAAAGGCTACTCCATCTCTATCCACAAAGGATATATTCAACATGGATAGCTGCTCTGTCGCCTCTCCTAGCAGATGAATTCCTGCCTCCTGCTGAGAGCATCAACTACAATGTTCCCCTTCCCAGGAGGATAGACTATCTCAAAGTCATAGTACTGGAGAAAATCGAGCCATTATCGTTTTCTCAGGTTCAGTTCCTTCTACGAGAATATGTACCTGAGACTCTAGTGATCAGAGTAGACTGTAAAATGCTCACCCATCAGGTAGTGCTGCCACATCTTCAAGGCAAAGCCCACTACTGCTAAATTCAGGTCATGGGTAGCATAGTTCTGCTCATGCTGTATCAACTTCCGTGAACCGTACGCAATCACTGCTCACTCCTGCATTAGGACACACCCGAGTACAGTCCCTGATGCGTTGTAGTAAACTACATACCCTACACCCTCCTCTAGCAGCCTTAAGATGAGTGCACTGGTCAACCTCTGCCTCAGCCCCTGAAAGCTCTGCTGACATCTATCTGACCACACGAAGGGTTTCCCCTTCTTCGTCAATGCTAAAAGTAGTGATGCTACTCTAGAAAAGTCTGACACAAATCTTAGATAGTACCCATCCAAATCCAGAAAACTCTGCACCTCTGTCACACTCTTGGGTGGCTCCCAAGCAAGTCCTACCTCGATCATCGCTGGGTCCACTGCAACTCTATCCTCCGAGATGATGTGTCCCAAGAAGTGAACCTCCAGAATCCAAAATTGGCACTTCGAGAGCTTACCATAAAGCTGGTGCTCTCGGTGTGTGTCCAGTACTACCCAAAAATGGTAGGTGTGCTCCTCCTCAGTAGTCGAGTAAATCAGTATGTCATCGATGAAGACTACGACAAAGATATCGAAGTAAGGCTGGAAGATCCTGTTCACGAGACTCACAAACTCTGCTAGAGCGTTGGTTACACCGAAGGGCATAAACAAGAACTCATAGTGGCCATACCGACACTTGAATGCCATCTTATGCACATCCTCATCTTGAACTCTGAGCTAGTGATAGCTTGACCTAAGGTCTATCTTCGAGAACCATCGTGCTCCCTTGATCTGATCAAAGAGGTCATCAATCCTCAGGAGTGGGTAATTTTTCATTACGGTCACCTGATTCAGGTGACGGTAGTCGACAAACAATCGCAAGCTCCCATCCACCTTCTTTGCGAACAAAATCAAAGATGCCCCAGGTGAAACACTAGGTCAGAGAAATCCCTTCTCCTGCAAGTCCTCTAGTTGTACCCGTATCTCACAAAGCTTGGTGGGAGCCATACAATATGCTGGAGTATATATCGGTGCTTTCCCGGGGTATAGGTCAATGTAGAAGTCTACCTCTCAGTGAGGAGGTAGTCCTGGAACGTCTTCAGGGAAAAGATCCACGTACTGTTCGACCAGAACAGGAAAACTCGGACTCCGCACATCAACCGCTCCGAGGATGAGACTAGCCAACTAATTTGTGATCGGAGGCCTCCTCCTCTGCGTAAGTCCATCCTGTACTGTAAAGGATTCCTTCTCACTGGTTTAGGTGAACCTGGTCCCATCCATGTGGATACACTGTAATTTGCGCCTAATACAGTCAATCTAAGCATGAACTGTGGATAATTAGTCCATACCCAACACGACTTTGTAAGGCCTCGACGCTACTGCAAAAAGATCCCAGTCATAGCTCTCGCCTCCTAGAGTAAGCTCACATTGCTGGAACCAGTGCGTAATTGTTGATTCTTCTCCCGTAGAAGTCTCTATCCATAAGGATCGAGCCAAAGGCTCGGTCAGATTCTCCGAGCTTCGAAAGAGGGCAGTGGAAATAAAAGACTGACTCGCACCTATGTCTATAAGTACTGCAGCAAGGGTGGAGTAGACATAGATAGTACCTAGAATCATCTCAAATGCGCCGTGGTCGTAGGCATTGACTGCCTGGAGCTGAGCCTGCCTCTTTCTTCCTACTCACTGTGGTCAGGGTGGACCTCCTAGTGGCGGTGGTGGTAGAGCCTCGAAACGTCGTCCACCACCCGCCGCTCGACCAACTCCTCTGCCACGTCTGCCTGCTCCTAGTGGACCACCACGGTCGATCCTCTGCCTCTGCCTGGGAAGTCCCTCTACTGTCTGCTGCTCATCTGCCTGGTGGTTCGGGCAGTCACGAGCCATGTGACCCAACCTACCTCATGCATATCACTGCATACTCCTCTTATTGATGGCTCTATCGCATGTGCCCCGCACAACTGAACCTGTATCATGGGGTCACCCACCTGATAGAACTACAACATAAATAGGGTTTAGCGGCGGTTTTGTGGTGGCGATTCACAAAAACGCCGCTAAATGTTTTCTGAAAAAGGTTTCGTGGCGGTTTTTAATAAACCACCGCTAAACCCATATTTTTTAAAAAATTACCGACCCTTCCCTACCCTGACCCCCATTTCCCCCAACCCTCCCGACCCCTCATGCTCCCTTCATCCCGCAACCCCCCCCGGCGACCCCACGACGTTTCCGACGAACACGCGTCCTCCGTCTCTGGCGACCCCGTAACCAGCATCTACGGAAGAGCCCGCAACCCCCCTTATCTCGACGACCCTTCTCACTGTGACCGTGACCCCAAAGTGATTTTTCCATTGTGATAACATTTTTCATCTTTTTTTACAAGATTTTGTACAATATATGTTTATTATTTGATTAGAATGTTTGTTACTACAATTTTTAGCATGTTAATTTGAAGAAAATTTTTAATTTGATACCTAATTCATGTTTAATTGAAATTTTTATTTCATGTGTTAATGGAATTGGATAAAGAAAATGAATCTGGAAATACTTATTAATGATAATAATAAAGAGGTATGTTAATGGATATTTTCATCCTTAAAATTCAATGAAACATGAAGTTTTGATTGAAATAATATTTAAATAATTAATAGTTTATGATAGCTAATTCCATATGTTTCTCATAGTTTTATCCTATGATAAATGAATCAGTTAATCCAAAATAGAAATAAAACTAGTTGTTTGATAAAGATAACTGTTTGGGGTCGAGCGAGCCTATTTTCATGTGATGTTCAGATACATTGTTTCTAGGGCCTATATGCCCTATTGACTCTTTTTATTGTTTATTTACTTCTATGTTTTGTTTTTAATTGAGTATTTTTATATGATTATTTTTGATCTGGGGATGGATGAAGATTGGAGGTATATGGTTAATAAGACTTGGGTTTTTGGTTGCAGTTGGCACCTGATATGGTGGATGCATGGTGATATGCATGGTGTATTGGGATTGATGGAATGAGTTGAACATGTGATTTCCCATTATTATGTTAAAATATAGGATAATTTCTTATGAAACAAATTTATTTAAATTCGGTTTTTGATTTACCATTATTTATTGGAAATGGAACCTTTAGTGGTGTCCTTGGTAGAGACTCTTATGTAAGGGCAGCATGGGACTTTTTTGAGTTGTCTTGGAATATAACCACATGCATTTTCCATAGACCTTCCTTTTAATGATGGATTAGTTGATTGGATTTTGAGCCTAGTGAATTTTGTAATCATAACATGGTGTTAGGTTTGATGCATTCTCATTTTATGTTGATATCCTTTGGTAGGTAGTTCCCTTAGATCATTAATAATTTTCTATTACTAGGATTTTTCTGATGCTCTATTCTGTTCAGGTGTCGTTGCCCCTCATATGACTCTTTAGTTCTAATGAAACCCTTTTTTTGGGTGGTTATTTTGTTTTTGGCCATTTTTATTTTCATGAGTATCAAGAAATGCTCAATTTCAATAGGACAGGATTACCTCAAGCATTGTCATCTGCTTTTCAGGTCGCATGGCCCTTTATTTTCTTCAATGTTGGACAACATTGTATGCTTTCATTCATGTTGATGGTCATATGAGTCAATATGTTGTTGGTTTAAATCTATTTTATGTACCTTCTAATTCTTTAATGTATAGGGTGGAAAAACTATGTATATTAATCAGGATGGGCCAATTTCTTATGGAACCTATGGTAACATGCTTACATCTATGTTTTTCCTATCAAGTTCTAAATTTTTTAATGAATGTATGGAGGTCAGTTAAATCATTAAACCCTGGGATGTTTTTTAAGTTGTCGGGTCATCTATAGAGTTGAGTGACCTATGAATTAAATAATCAAATATGTCTCAAAGCATTGGAGGACTTCAAAAGGAATAAGGTGTTTTTACATACTGGTCGGTTTGGTTTTGTCCCTCTTTATGATTGTTATGACGTAATTAGTGTGCTTTAGGGGAGAATAAAACATATGTTTGATGTGAATATGATATAGTTAACTTATTACTGGCAGATATATCTCTAATTTTGATAACTATGACACTCTAAAGGTGGGGAGAATCTTGTCATTTTTATTAAACATGTGTCCTTCCTGGTAGAATGAACACAACCTAAGATGTCAATTGAAAAATGGAATTTTTTTCTAGAATTTCTTTTGAGCTCTCATGTCTTAAATCTATTCAGTTATTGCTTGGAAATACGACTTTGATATGGTTAGTTGTGTATGAAACCATTGAGAAACATCATTCCTCTTGGAGGACATATAAGGTCAAGCCTAAACAATCATATAATATCTCAGGATTAAAATGCATTATGATCAGTTTTGATCACACGTCAATGGGGTGTTGTTTGAGGCAACATAAATGTGTGATCGACAGTGTTATGATTAGTGTGTAACCTAATATTCTTACTTCTCAATGAGGTGTTGACGTTCTCTCCTATGGACTAGACTTGTTCAGTTGTTCTGAAGTGGTAAATGTGATCAATGAATCATCTTTATTATATTATTCATTCTTTATGATCAATGAGTCATCTTTATTATATTATGTTTTTGTAATCGTACACTATCATATATTTTGTGTAGGCACATTGTGATATACATGGATAAAAGCTGGATCAAATTACCGAGGAACACACCTCAGTATGTTAAGGTACTGAATGAGTTTTTAGATTTAGAAATTTCTAATCGATCCGTTGAAGGGAGAATAAAATGTTCATGTCCTAAATGTAAATTCAGAACATGGTTGAAGAGAGATGAAGTTTATGAACATTTAATACTGAAGCAATTCCCTGGTCAATATTTGTGTTGGATTTGGAATAGAGAATAGAACGTTACAAAAATATTGAGCACTGATGTTAATCCACAGAATGAGGTCCCAAGTTCGTCGAAAATGGAAAATGAAATGAAAAACCTCATAAATGATGCATTCGGCACTGCAAGACACCACTATCATCATCAAAACATTTCAGAACAACCAGAAGAGGGTGCTACAAATTGGAACGTGAAAAGTGATGTTTTTGAGACTGTAACACAGGAAGATAAAGATTGTAACATATCATTGGATCCTCCTCTTGATTCTGTGGAGCCAAATGTAAGAGAAAACTTCACTGAGGAAAATGTGTTTCATGATTTAGTTGATGATGGAAATCAAGAGTTGTATAGTGGGTGTATGAAATATTCAAATTTCATTTCTACTGAAGTTGTACCATATAAAATATCTATGTGGAATTACAAATAAGGAAATGTCCATGATATTGGAATTGATTCGTGATTCATTTCCTGAAGAAAAAATCCCAGAATCTTTTTATGATATGAAAAAAGTTGTTAACAAGCTTGGTCTGAATTATACAAAAATACATGCATGTCCCAATGATTGAATGCTTTATTGGGGAGAGGATTCAAGTAGACATAATTGCAAGAAATGTTCTTCTTCTAGATGGTAGGAAAAGGGTGATGTTGGAAGTCAGAATGAACATAATTTCATAGAGAAGAAGAAAAGGAACACACCTGCAAAGGTTTTGCGATACTTTCCTTTGAAGCCTCGATTGCAAAGATTATTCATGTCATCAAAAATCGCTGAATACATGAAGTGGAATTCTGTAGATAATAACAATGATGGGTTAATGAGACATCCATGAGATTCCCAATCGTGTAAGACATTTTATTCATTACATCTAGATTTCATAGCTTATCCTAAGAATGTTCAATTGGGATTGGCTGCCGATGGATTCAACCCATTTGGGACTTTGGGTACTAGTTATAGCATTTGGCTATTTGTTTTGATCCCTTATAATCTACCTCCGTGGATGTGTATGAAACAAAAATATGTTATCCTTTTGATGATTATTCTTGAAAAAAAATTCATGGAAATGATATTGATGTATATTTGCATCCTTTGATTGATGAATTACAGGAGTTATGGAGCAACGATGTTGATATATTTGATGATTATTCTAAAACAATGTTCAAAATGCATGCTGCTTTAATGTGGACCATTAGTGACTTCCCTGGGCTTGGGAATTTATCTAGTTAGAACACTTACACGGGATTTGCTTGTCTCGTTTGTAACTTTGATTTTGAGCCAAAATGGCTACTTCCCAGTAGAAAATGGTGCTTCTTGTGTCATCGAAGATTTCTTGATGCATCTCATAGATTTCGGATGAATAGATCAAAATTTAATGGTTCCAATGATCGTAGATCACCTCCAAAGTTGTTAACTAGTTCTGAAATATTGACATAACTTGAAAATGTTGAAATAAAATTTGGTAAGGTTCATCATTTGAATGATAGCGGAAAACGGGTCCGAAGTGCATCGTTAAGCGAAATCTGAACACAACAATGGAAGAAAAAAAGTATATTCTTCAAACTTCCATATTGGGAATTTAATTTGTTGCAAAATAATCTTAATGTGATTCATATTGAGAAGAATGTCTGTGATAATTTGATTTTCACATTGCTCAATGAGCATGGAAAGTCAAAGGATCATCTCAATGCTCGTAAAGACTTACAAGTAATGAACATAAAACGTGATCTCTAGCCAGATGAGAATGAAAAGTATCCTCCAACAATTTTTTCAATGAAAAATAGGGATAAAGATGCATTTATTCTAATTTTAAAGAATGTTAAGGTATCTGATTGGTATTCAAGTAACATCTCAAGGTGTGTTGACTTGAAGAATCGTAAGTTACATGGATTGAAAAGTCACGATTCACATATTTTGTTACAACAATTACTTCCATTGGCATTGAGTATATTATTACCTGAAAAAATTACTACTGTTTTATTCCAATTCTGCACATTTTTCAGAAAACTATGTGAGAAATGTATACATCAATTTCATCTTGACAACCTCCAGGAGAGGTTTGTATTGACCCTTTGTGCAATGGAGACGATCTTTCCTCCATCATTTTTTACTGTAATGAGGCATTTAACTGTGCATTTGGTTGAGGAATCTCAATTAGGAGGCCCCATTCATTATTGATGGATGAATCCAATTGAGAGGTACTTTATTTATATGTTTTTCAGTTAAGTAAACAATTTTTCATACATAATTAAATGCATAATAATGTTTGTTTTATTTCATATATATTTTGGGCATCTAAAATAATAAGTGAGAAATAAAGCTCAACCATAAGGCTCTATTACTGAAGTCTATTTGGCTGAGGAGTGTCTTACCTTTTTTTCTAGATACTTGGATGATATTGAGACAAGATTTAATTGAGTTGGATGTGTTTACGACACATCGACTCAATCTCAAATACATCAGAAATCCAAAATATTTCCTGCTATTGGCCTATCAGTTGGGAGGACCTCAAATGTGACACTGACTGAATTAGAATTATTACAGGCACATAGATATGTGATGATGAATAGTGAAATTTCATATCCATTTATTGAATAATTGAGGATACAAACAAAGAGACGAATGAGATGCCGAACATGAAATGAGAAATATATAATGAAAGTTGTTAATAAATATCTTGTAGAATGGTTTGCACGACGTGTAAGTTCATAAATATTGCAATAAGTATGAATATTAGTTTGACACATACATTTTGTAAATCTAATAAAGTATATTTATTTTCTCAGATCATGAATAATGATACTAGAGTAGAGGTGTTAGAAGATTTTATGTTTTTTTCTAGAGGTCCTTTAAAACAAGTTAGAATGTTCGACGCTTATAATGTGAATGGTTTTATATTTCATACAGTCGATCGAGAAGTGGGTTTAAAAACACAGAATAGTGGTATATTTACATTTTATGAAGTGGAATACTATGGAAAGCTGCATGATATTATTGAATTAAACTACCACAAAAATTTTTCTTTTGTTTTATTCAAATGCAAATGGGTCGATATTATCAGAGGTGTTAAAAGAGATTCCTTACAATTTACTTCTGTGAACTTCTCTCGCTTGATGGATGTTTGTGATCGTGAACTGCATGATCCATATATCTTAGAATCACAAGAAAAAAATAGTATATTATGTGAATTATGCTGTCAATGAAGGGTGGAGTGTAGTTGCTCACGTAATACCAAGAGATTTGTATGATATGGGTGATGAAGTGGATAATTTGACCTCCGAAATTGAATTTAATCAACTACAGGAAGCAGAATTATTTGTCCATCATGATATTGAAAATATTAGTCTAGAAAGGATGAATGAAGTGGATGAATAAATGGAGTAGGAAACCAAAATGATTGAAGGGGAAAATGATTTTATGTACAATTATTTATTTATTCAGCAACCAATTGTTTCATTTGTACAGTCATTCATTATCATTGTTATATATATTTTTTCTGTTAGTACTAGGCATCTATTATAATTTTTATTTTTTTTCTGCATAATTTTTTTGAAATATATATTCTGAACTTAATTTTATTTGATTAAATGACATGAATACCAAGGAAGAAGCGGTATACTATTTTATCTAGTTCCACGATAGATGATAATCCATCTGAATCCCTCCCCATGACATTTGAGGCACCAGCTGCCTACACTCCTACACCATCTCCCCCTGCACCATCTCTCACACCATCTTTGGATGTCCCATTAGTGGGTGTGTCTTCTACTCCCCCTTCAGAAGCCTCAGCTGTGGGGTAGCGACACACCCCATTCTAGTTCATCACGGGCGTACTGGAGTGTCACTGTCATAGGTACAAATTTTAATTAAATAAATTAATTGCATTTTGTTTATAATAATTGTTTTCTCATTGAAGATGAAAAAAATACAACCGTGGAGAAGAATATAAAAATTGAAGTTGTTTGGAATATGACTGGTGAAAATATAGTCATGCCATTATATTCTTATGGGGTCCTGACGGATGACGCTGCGGGGTTACTTTGCTATATTCTAGGCCAGCTGGCAGCGGAGCCAATTTACCTTCCTATTTCATATGATTGATTGGATACATATACCTCCAAGATGGAAAAATGATGTTTTTGATTCTCAAATAAAGGTAAATTTATTACATTATGGTTTAATTTAATGTCATGTTACTAATATGTTCAAAATGAATTTCTTTATACATATGTTCTTCCACTTTACAATTGCTGATGTGATAGCACAGAATTGGATGTTGAAAAATCTAGGTAAGAAATGGAAAGATTTCAAATGGAGATTGTGGTGTGATATCAAATATACCTCATTGACTGTGTAAAAAATGTATGAGAAGCTACCCAGTGGGGTACTGAAAGAACAGTGGAAAGTTTTTGTTGACAGACATCATGATGAGAAGCGGATGGTATTGAAATATATATTATTATATTATCCTCATTTTACATATATAAATGTATATGAAGAGGAAATGACATTGAAAACATTACTATTAAATTTCATTTTATTTATTTCAGGATCTCTCAAGAATGAATGCTTCAAACTGGGCTAAGAAAGTCATCCCTCACACTATGGGCTCAAAAAGATTTTATAGAAGCCAAACAACATTGTTAATCTTTTAATTAGTTTAAATATTTATAAGACAATATTATATGTTTAATATATTGAATTGTTGATATATCTTTTCTTAATGCAGTCACAGAGTTTAGGGAACGAAGCATCCCAAACTGAACCGTGGTTGGATGTTTACAAGAAATTAGATGGAAGTTTTGTTAATGAGCCTGCTAAAGAAGTTGGGGTATGAAGTAAATTTTTTAATATAATAACTTATTATCAGTTTTTACTGTGTTAATATATATTGATATTTGATTTATAGGTGAAAAGTAAAGAACTATGGGATTCTAATCCTGCACAGTCCTACTCAGTCTCCCAGGATGACCCGGTTGCTAAAGTCCTTGGGAAGGAGCATCCTGGTAGAGTGTGTGGGATGGGTTTGGGACCCATAACATATGAGGTTTTTAGCAGGACACCAAGGATGGTAGCTATATCTACTCCTGGCTTTAGTCAGCCCATACCCGAAGATGCTCAGAAAGAGATTGTTTCTCTACAAAACATAGTTCACGAGTAGGGGGATCCGATATCTACTTTGCAGAAAGAGTTGATTGAAATACATCAGCATATGAGTAAATATGACCCTGGGGGTTGTGCATCGACCGGTGGTATGAAGGTAAATCACAAAAAATCAAAATTATTTAGTTTTCTAACTTTCATTAGTTTTAAGTTTTAATATAAATATGCAACCGTGTTTAAATTTCAATATAATGTTTTTATAGGTGACAACAGAAAGTGGGGATGAAGGTAGCCAGGGTGATGATGCATCATCAGACCATGATTAGTTGTATTGTTAATGTGTTGAAAAAATATGGGAACAGTTGGTTTGTATATGTAACATTTGTGGCACATAGTTTCCACCAAACATTTTCATGTCCTAAAATTTCCTTGATTTCTCATGTTTCTTTTTATCCATTTTATTGATTTCTGATGTTTATTTTTTATGTCTTGATTTCTCAAGTGTGGTATACATCATTCTATGTAGGCCTGTGTTTAAATTGGTAGTCGAGATTTTGGATGACTAGGAGTTAAATCCATTGTTGATGTGTTGAACAAATTGTTTCATTTCACATGTTATACTATTTTGAATTTTAACTAAGTAATATTCTCTTATGTTGAGATGTTTTTACTCTTTATTAGTGGTGAGGGGGTAGTGGATTCATCCACACCTGTTTCATACTCAATAGAATCATGTTTCCCAACATCAATTGGGTTAACATTGAAGAAATATACTAATGTGTTACCACCAATATGAAACACATATTTACATTTTAAGAGGGATATCATTAATTTGGGTGTAATCCCATAGGATGAATGATACTGGAGATGAACAAGAGGAAAAAATGATAAAAAATTCCCCCACCCATGTGGGTTATGTTTTCCAATGTAATTTTATAGTCACAAACGCCACTAGGAAAGATTCTGATGCTTTTAGATATTAGAGCATTATAACCATCCCTAGTATATTATCTAGCTAGAAAATGGGCCTCAAGGGTGTTTAAACTAGTAGGGTTATAAATATACTCTTGAGTGTCAATGGTTGGATATCCCCAGTGGGATCAACTTTTAGATGTTTGGGTATAGACAATATGGAAAACACTCTATATATCTTCTTGAGTACTCAAGGTCACATGTTAATAAAAGTGACTATAGTGAACATGATACTCATAATGATGTTCTAAGGTGATTTATACTTTATAGTGGACATATTTATCCAAATAAATATGATAAGAGAAGAACGTGTTCTCATGATCTATTGAAAGGATACAAAAAGGTTGTATGTTAAATTATGGACCAATGGTTTTTCCATAGAATATTTTTCATTTGAGAACCTGTGGGGCATTATTCCCTATAGATTACCATGAGTGTAATATAATGTCAGGATAGATCCATTTAGATGGTATTCCTGAAATAATGTGTGAACCATCATGCAGTCATTTTACAAGGGTAGGAGACAATGTATGTCAGGGTATGGGGAACATATATTCATAGAAATTGAGTCTTATGTATGACATAACAATTGTTTTCATGCCTCACCATTATGTTCCTTATGGGTACTATCAGCTAGTTTTTGGTCTTCAACATAATTGGTGCATTTGGTGATTCAATTTTAATTGAAGGATGTGATGAAGGTATTGAAAAGGAAACACAATGAAGAAACCCTTCAATGCATCATCAAATGTAAGAGTTCATATTTTATCAATCCAATTCCATGTTAACTGATTCACATTAGGTTATCTATTTTTTATGAGAACCTCCTATGGGCTTCCATGTATATGAATATTTGGTATGGATGTCCTTTTAAAACTAAATTACAATGAAAAGTGTTCACTAGTGATTCATTTACTATAGATTCTTAAAAATAGGTATTGGTAAAAGGTGTGAGATTTTGGGATCATCAAATATTCTTTGGATGGAATCAATTGAATTATTGGATTCCCTTATAGATTTATGATTTTTAATGAATAATATCAAAATACTAGTGTTTAACGAGTTACCCCTATTCCTATGATCTCTCTAAATCTATGTAGATATTAAAATATATGATTTTTAGGTTAATCATACATATAATACATGTTTATGACTCATTTGTTTAAGGCCACATAGTTAGGAAATTATTCATTTTTCTCCATACAAAGAGGTCATAGGTGTTTACATTGTTGGGATCAGGCTCATGCGATGAGCATCATATGAATATATACAAATAGAATCATAACACACATAGTTTATTAATGATTAGTGGGATACATCATACCATTTATATTCAATTTAAATAGAAATATTTCAAGAATCTTAGCTTTTTGTGAAGGGGAACACTTTGTGGAAGGTACCTAGAAATAGATAGTGTTTGAATTTATCATGAGATTCCATTTCATTTTCATCTAGGTCTTCAATGACTAATTTGGAGAATGTATGGTTGTGTATTACACCTATTAGAGGGCCCATATATTGTTTTCAATCTCATAAATGTTGGTATGATGATAATGGATGAATGCTTAAGAGGCTGGGGAATACAACTTGAAGGTGCATGTGATATTGGGATACTAGGAGGGGTATCTAAAATTAAGGACTATATAAATAATATAATACTAGAGTCTTTAACTAAGGTATTTTTTAAAAGTGATTCATATTATTCTTATCGCATAAGAATAATCGCATGTTTCTTAATGTTGGGATTGAACCTCAAAGGGGAATACATTGTATCCTAGATAAGAGGAATAAAATACAATATAATTAAAGGCATAAATTTTAAGGTAATGTGACATGATTCATCGTAGCTTAAAATTGTGTTGAAATGGCATGTGTAATGAATTTTAGAGTCGTCCTACCAGGTTTAGAAGGTGATTACTATAATGTATCTCAATAATTATTTTAAATTATGATCAAACAGAACATAATGTTTTTGTGTATCATGATTTTTTAAAGAAATAAGTTAATATAAGATTAGTTGTGTTACATAAAAGTGCACAATAAAGTATTGAGTGAGAGTAACACACGAGCTTCTCTAATACACCTGGTATAGTAGATGTGTGTGGTGATGGTATATTTGGGGTATTAAACCAATTAAAAGGCCCAAAAATAGTAAAAATAACTATGTTTTATGGTCACTCCCTATATGGGAACACCGACACACATGTAGATCTAATATTTCATTTTGAAGTGATATATATTATGGGGGGTCAAGAAGGATCGGCTTGATGTATGTTTGGAGAGTACTCAAATAATGGACCTATGTTTTATAGTTGATTCTATCATATATTTTTTTCAATTTATTCTATACTGATTTCCTAGGATGATGTTTCTTGTTGTATGTTGGTATGCACAATATGGTTCATTCTTATATAGCATGTCAATTTTTACTTATTTTTTTCAATTTATTCTATACTAATCTCCTAGGTTAATGTTTCTTGTTTTTTGTTGGTATATACAATATGGTATTTCTGGTTTGATTTGTCTTTCAGGGCAGTGGTGCAGCCGAAACAAAAAATGTATTTTTTTTTCTGGTCAGCTTTTCGCGGCGGTTTAAACCGCTGCTAAATGTACATTGGAGGCAGTTTAAAGCGCCACTAAATAGTGATAAACGCCGCGAAATGTAAAAATATTACGTTTTGTGGCAGTTTAACCACTGCTACATAGACGCATCATAGGTTCTTATTCCACGGCAGTTCTAGTGACTTCAGCGGTGGTTTTACGGCCGCTGGATTTGAGTTTATTTGCAGCGGTTATAACCGCCGCGAATAAACTGATGTCTAGGGATCCTAAAAACCGCCGCTAAACTCAGTAAAACCACCGTGAAATGAGGCAGATATGAAGGTTTCCATAAACCACCGTGAAACGGAAATAACCGCCGTTAATAGATTGGCGACACCGTATTAGGTGGTGGTTTACAGAAACCACCGCCAAACCATTTAGCGGCGGTTTAAACCGCCACTAAACACAAAAAAAATGCCGCTAAATGGCGATTCTCTTATAGTGTAGCCTGGTCTGCTTAGACCACTGCGTCATCTGTCTACTTCCGGCTGTAGAAGACTCTACTATGTATCACCCTGTGGTGGGTCTCGCTACTGGTGACTTCTCAGCGAGAAAACTCTCCACTATAAGGGCTCTCTCAAGAACCCCCACCTATGTTGTGATGCTGAGGGGAATCGTCGAAGCCCTGATCTCATGCCTGAGTCCCTAATCGAAGGTCCGGGCCCTGAAAAACGGGTCTTGTACCATATCTGAGGAGTAGTGCGAGAGGTCGGTGAACCTCGCTGAGTACTGAGCTACTGTCATGCTGCCCTGCTACAGATGAAGTAACTCCTGAATCTGCACCACACGAATGGTGGCTGGAACAAACTCTGAGAGGAATAGACTCTCTAAGTATGTCCAAAGTAATGAGGCCTCATCATGCACCTGAAGCATCAGGCTCCACCATATTCTTGTTGCTGCATGCAGGAGACTCGCGATAAGGATCACCATGAGGTTGGTTGGTGTCCCTACCAATTTGAAAACTCTCACCACAGCCTCCAGCCAATCCTCAGATGCTTTTGGGTCCGTCCCTCACCGGAACTTGGGTAGCCTCTGGTGTAGGAACTCGTGCAACACACTCAGGTGGCATGCACTCTTTGCTAATAGAGCTGGTGGTATCGGTGGCCTAGTGGGTAGTGGTACCAATGGAACCTCCTCTGTGATGGGGCCCTACACCCAGGCCTTGTTGCTCAGTTGGATACCATCTCGTATGTAACTCGGAACCCTAGCTGGCTACCTTCATGGGGACATCCTGAGAAGAAAAAAGTGCGCCATGGTTAAAATAGTATACCTGGTGAGCTGGCACAGAGTAAGCATGAAGAAAACTTTTCAAAGGAAACACACATGCAATCAGTGTTTTCATGCAGTGAGTCGAAGATAAGAAGTCAGAGTCCTAGTGTATGGATACGTCAGCTACCACACCAACACCAGTTTCCCTAAACTGATAACCACACCCAAAACACTTAACACTATTTCAATTAAAAGAATCAGAGTCCATGTTCTGCTATAGAACCTCCCTCTGATACCAATTTGTCACGACCCGTCCTCGGGGCCCGTGCCGTGAATACCCCAAGCCCGCCTTCCATAGGCTAGGGGTTGGCGACTATCACCAAAGGTGTAATTCCGATTAAAAGGGAAGGCATTTCCTTTAATAAGTAATCGAAAACAACAGAGAACACAACTGGAAGAAAACACTAAGTAAATCTGTATACAAAAGAAAGTACTGGAAGGAAAGGGGGATGGAAATACAAGCCCAAAAGTAAAGTACAAACAACTGAAAAGATAGTAAAACTATATAATGGTAAAATAGAAACTACTGATTCGTCCTCTAGGAATCCCACCTGAAGGGTGAGTATAGATGGCCTCCTCAACACCCCAGGCCCGTCCGTCCGCTCCGTGTATGTCTCGCCAAGTGGCCCTCCTCCGGGTACCGTCTAACTGCAAAACTCTCTACCTCAATCAGTGTTGTCAGTCGTTTTCAACCAACACAATGAAGTGCGGGCATAGCCCATGCAGGGTTGAGTATAGAGATACACAGTAGGGACCCTGAGACCCCCAAAGGTCTCCCGGAATCCATGAAGGATAACCACAGAAGAAAGATACAATCATGAAGTATCAACCAACCCTACTTAGGTATATGCCCATACATATACCTAAGTTACCGGTCACAGTTCTGCTCCAACTCTTGAGCCCAAGCACAACCCAGCCCACACAAGAAGTAATGTCAATCACATCGATGATAAAAGATTGAAAGTCAAGACTCAGCTCACACAGGTATACTTCTTTCGTATAGTGGTAGAGATGATCAGATGTAGTCAATGATTCATCTAAGATGTTAGACCCACATAGGATACAGGACTAGCTAAGCTGTCGGGCCCACATAGGATACAAGACCGGCTGTTCTGTCGAACCCACAAAGGATACATGAATAAATGTCAGAATTGTCGAACCCACAGAGGATTCCAGTACAATAGTCATTGCTATCGAACCCACAGAGGATTCCGATACATAAGTCGTTGCTGTTGAACCCATAGAGGATTTTCGTTCAGTAGTCGTTTCTGTGGAACCCACGAAGGATTCCGGTACAATAGTCATCGCAGTCGCAGCCAACCCTAGGGTTCCTGCACACAGCATGCTTGATTCCATAAGGGTCCGCTCTTCAAGCCAAGTGTTGATATATCAACTATCACGAATTCCTGAGTTGATGTATCTCGTAGTTCCGTCTCATCATAAGATGCCCAACGTGACAGATGGCGCATCAATCGGACGCCCGGTCTGAGAGTTATTAGGATTTCTCTTCCAGGGGCCTGGTTGGATTTACGCTTGGTCCAAACCCGACCGTTTTCCAAAGTTGTCCAAAACTCACTTAGAGTATCGCAAAAGGACCGCCTCGTTAGGAGGGTCCCGGTGTTGTAGACGGCACGTCGTTTAGATGTGCAGTATTGAAGATATTCACATTTAACTGAAGTCGGGCCCGACCCGTCAAGCCAGGTGGGCTGGCGGGTTGGCCCGACCCAGATCGGCGGGTCCGACCCGGTTGGGGGGTCGGCCCATCCCGGTTTGGAGGGTCGACCCGGCTGGGGGGTCGGCCCGGCCCGGTGGGGCGCGGACCCCCTGCGGACTCGGCCCGTGCTGTGGGCCTGTCTGGTTCGCCCGGCGGTGCCAAGCGGCACCCCCTCTTCCTCTGGACGGCTGGTTGTAGCCGTTCGGTTCTTCCAGGCGCACGCGGGTTGGATAGCGGGTCGCGGTTTTTCCCACACGGCGCCATGCGGCGCCACTGTTCTTCAGCCTGGTCGGCAGGCGGCCGGTCGGTTCGCCCAACAAAGTGGGTTGTGGTTTTGGGCCGCGGTCAACACCGCCGCGCGGCGCCTTCGGGCGCCGCGGTCCTCTAGCCTGGCTGGCCGTAGCTGGCCAGTTCTTCTAGCCTGACCGACATGAGTTCGGCCAGTTCTTCCAGCCCAGCCGACATGAGGCCGACCGGTTCTTCTTTGATCGAGCGGCCCACAGACAGAGGCCGCGTCTTCCCTCCACGTGGCCGGTGCGACGGTGCCGGTCCACCGCTGCCATGGCCCGGCCTGGTCGCGGCCTTCGGTTCCACAGCGCGGCGCGACGGCGCCGCACCTCTTCATTCACCGTGGTCCTCCCGGCAGCGGTTCCTCTTCCGTCCGTAGTGGTCATCCTGGCCGCAGTTATTCTCCGGCGCAATGCGATGACAGCGCGCTCTTTCAGCTCCGCCTCCAACGTCATCAAATAGAAACAACAAAGGGGGAGGTTCGGGTCGTGTTTGTGCGGTCCAAACCCTCCTCGTTACATTGATAACAATTGGAATATCATTCCACCAACTTAACGATATTGAACGGAGGGTAGAATCAAACATTAAAGTAACCCCTACCTCGATTCGAAGATGTCGTCGAATGTTGCGCCCGTCACACCCTGCCGATTCCGATCTCAAGCATCGTCCTCGTTGATTTCAGGAAAGAAGAAGCCGAGGATGACGTCGGCGCTCTTTGTGGATGATACTACCGTTTCCTTGTTCCAGTAGAAGGAGGAAGAAGATGTCCGAGGGAGAAGTTGAAGAAGAAATCTGGCATTCTTCGGGTTCTTCATTGGGAGAATTTTAATCCTCGCAAGCTCTGAAGTTCCACTGAGGGATAATGACAACCAAAATTATAATAGGTAGTCTTATTATTTTTTTGTTGGAATGCAAATTCAAAAAGGAAAAAGAAACACTCCTTAATAAATTCACATGCGTCAGCGAAATTAATTGGTACGCGCATGGGCACAATAAATTGGCACGCACGTTGGCACAATTAATTGGCGTGCACGTGGGCACAATTAATTGGCATACGTGTTGGCATAATTAATTGTGCGAAGGAGGTCAAAGGCCCTCCCTCATTAATGAGGGATAGTGGAGAGGATTCATCCTCCATCATTAATAGGGGTTGGGTGGTCCCCACCCCTATCATTAGATTGAGAGGTTATGCTCGGGTGGTCCCCACGTCGTAACCCCTCGCAGGAGGTTAGGGTGTGGAGGTCTCACCCTCAACTTCCAACTAACCGTACAAACAACACAATGCAGCTTAAAAGTAAAATAAAGTTGTTGTACTTTATTTTATTATTATTATTATTTATTATTATTTTGTTTAATTAAAATCCAAAAACTAATTTCCAAACTTGTCCGAACGCAACTGTAGTAAAGGTCTCCCTAAGAGAACGCCGACACTGTGAGTTCATCGGTGTCCTCAGATTTAAATTCCGAGCACTGATTAAAAAGATAGAAAAACCCACACATATGTTTACTGAACATACCTGAACAAAACATCATAAATTGATTTCGAGCACACCGAGCCTTGGAATCAGGCACCGTCAGAAACTGAGGACTCGTAAAATTCCCATGTATTTAAAAAAATACACAGGATTTCCGGGTCTTTACATGACAACTAATAATTCAAATATGGGGTACTAATTCATCCATAATTATATATATTTTCAATTTAAATTTTTATTATCAATAAATCATATATTATTTTAAATAATGAAAATTAATAAGATTTAGTTTTATTGTGTTCTTTTTGGATATTAATGCATAAATCTCCTAGACATTATTTTTTGATTTTAAAAAATATTTATGTATTTTTAAGGATGAGTGAAAAAATGTAAAAATAAAAATAAATCATGTTTTATAGGATATCTATGTAAAAATTTATAAACATGAAATAAATTGGGATTATCATATGACCATAATCCCACAGTGTAGAGGCATGAAATAGGGTAACCCAAAGTGGCACAAGGAGAAGCTCAAGTGAGAAAAAAGAAAAAAAGTAATATTAAGGGTGAGGACCATGATAATAGAATAGAGGTTCTACTTTAATTATGGATTCATAATTGACAAATGGGACACCTAATCGAAGAGAAAAACCCATAAAGACATCATAATATATAGTTACATTTCTGAAGAAAGTGAATTAAATCATAGATAATAATAGATAAGTAACTCTTATTTAAAAATTTATGTGGGACCTGGGATATTTGCACATTAACATGAAATAATTGGGAATGATTACAGTCCAAATTTTCTTACATGAATTAATGTATTTACTTAGTACATGAAATTTGAATAAAATAAATTCCAATATTTATTTATCCTTAAATAGGTCCTCTAAAATCATCCCAATACATTATGATCTTATAATGTCTGATCCATTCAAATCAACCGATCCTTAAAAATTTATCTGATCATAATTCCTCAACATTTTTCATATCTAGTGAAATCATAATATTAACCTCTATCATAATTCACGTAACACCCCAATATTTTATAGTATTTCTCTTCTTAAATAAATTCAATTTCTTTGAAATCTTACATTTTACACAACATCGAGCATAAATGAACAATGATATACTATTATATTATTATTTAAAAAGAAAATTCCTCCAAGCTGTAAATTTTTTTATTATGGATATTATTAACTAACGTATTCAAATATATTATAGAATTAATTTGTTTTCAATAAATTATAAATAAATATAAAAAACCTATTTATTATAATGAAAATTTTATTATAAAAACTATTTAAATTCGCACAAGTTTATTTCATAAAAATAAAATAAAAAATTCAATTTTTTTGGATTATATTAATGAAATAAATAAATAAATAAATAAATATTATATTCAATATTTTGTTTAAAATAAAATCTATATGTTTTATTGAAAAGGTGTAAGGATAATGCCAATTTTATGCATAAAAGATGTATTTTTATAAAAATATAGTTTTACCACCTTTTGAGGGTGCACTTGTTTTAATTCAATTTTGACACTTTTATAAATTATATTTTTAAAAAATTTAACTTATAATTTTAATGATAAATATAAAGTTTTTGTTTGGTTTAATTTTTCATATTTTTTAGATAAGTTTAATGTTTTGATGAATACTGATTAAATATCTCATTTTCATTAGAAATGACTTTTTTCTATATAATTTATAGGGTTATATTATAATTTATTTTTGTTTTAAATTATAATAAATTCATTTTTTATCATTAAATATAATGTTTTTAATTGGAATAAATTTCATTTTGTATTTGGATACAAAAATATTTCAATCTTTTTAATGTTTTCACTTTAAAAACTTATTTCCCTGTTTCATTAGTGCGATTAATTTTAAATTAATTTTTTCTAATATTGTGTTTTTAATCTTAAAAATGGATTCCATATATGGAATCATATTATTCAAATTTAGTAAATAGGTCCCTTTTATTTTTGGACTATATGATTAGTAACTTTAGTTTTTTAAATTACCATAGTTTTGGGTAAATAGGGTAATTAACAGTTAAAAATAATACAATACCTGTTATAAAATTTTCCATAAAATTGCTCTACTTTTATTTTATGAGTTATTTTGGACCAAAATCATCCATTGGTTAATTTTTTGTCAACTTAGAGACACCTGGATGATTTTATTACTTTCAAGTATTTCATTATAAGGAAAGTCCAATATTTCATACTCATGTATCTAATAAATATTACATTTTTTATATAAGGTTATTTAGATTATATATTGGAAAAAAAAAATTTAGTTCGAAATATATATATTTTACTATATAATTTATTTTTTGTTTAAATTTTTAAGAAATAAATAATTACCTTAAACATTTACACAATAGTGATACAATAATTGTTTAATTAATTGAAATACAAAAAAATGATATTAAAAATAGTCAATTAATTGTAATTTTTGATAAATAATGTAATCCAAAAATTTTATAGATGGACCAAAAGTATTAGAGTTGTATTATAGGTTTTGGTTTGATGCTATCTTTTTTATTGATATTTTTTAAAAAATTCATATAATTAATAGTGTTAAAATTTATGTTAATGATATTTTATAATAAATAATATTTTATTAAATGATATAATTTTTTTAAAAATATAAACTTATTCCTCTTGATTATTATTATGGAAAAATTTCATCCATTACACACTTATGGTACTTTGTATTTTTATCGTAATTATATTAACCCTTAAAGAGTAAAAATCCAAGTTGTCGTGGTAAGAGTTAAAGGGTTCAACTAAGGGTAAATTCCAAAAAAGGGTAATAATTTATCCTAAAAATATCTAAAAAATATTCATTGTGATGATTTAGACCCATCCCTATCTTATATTATAATTTTAAATTTTTTTACACCTTTTTAATTGAAAATAAATTTATATTAATTTAATGTTTAGATAGTTTTGAAATGTACCCCTCAACTAAATTATAAAAGGGAACCCCCTATCTCACTTCTTCACACCACATTGAACCTTATATTTCAACCAAAAACTACCAATTTATTCTCCAAAATACTTCCTGTAACACCCGAGATTTTTATGAGAAATATTTTTTTATGTTATATAAATCATTAAAGGAATATGTCACTACACACAACACTATCTTGGCTTGATTTACACGCAATCGCGACCTTCCTCGATAGCTTGCGTCGTACGGAATACCGAGTTTCACAAATCAACGATATGCTATTAAAATATTATTAAAACTAGCCGCTATGAATAGTAATACCCACATTTTGAAATTTTGAAAATTTCATCTTTCAAAATGGACTTCATTTTTGGATTCAGAATATCAAAATTAGCCTAGGGTGAAATTTTGGTATTTTTCTGAGAACATTCAATTTTTGATGAATAGTGAAAACACTAGGTTACTTGTTAAGAACAAAATTTTTATTTAAATAATTATTGATTTTATTTAAATTTATTTTAGGTCAAAATTGATAAATAATACCTATATAAGTTCAAAGTAATTCATTGGAGTCATTTTATAATAATTATAGATATATAAAAATTTTATTAAACTTTTCACCGTCTTTTACCCACCTCCTAGGAGAATTTGCAAATTCACATAAAACATAATTTTACCTCTTCTGTGAGTGGAATATCGAAAATCCAAGAGACACGGTTAATATCAAGGACTAAAATGTGGTTCAATGAGATGAAAATAATTTTTGGTGAATAGTAACTTTTTACTTTTTTTTACCACGGTTAAAAGTAAATAGGGTAATTATGGGTAAAAATGATATTATTATTACCCTAACACATGTCCTAATTCTATTGGATAAGTTTAATTAGACGAAAAAAAACATTAGGAATAAAATATGACCATTTAGGTCCACTTGGATTAGATTAGGACATTTAATATTATTTTATTTAAAGATTAGTTAAAATAGTTAAAATCAATGTTTAATAACTAAAACATTTTTAATATAGGGATATAAATAAGATAAATTTGACTATAAATATTCATTAGAATTATAAAAAGATTTCCTACGTAATGCTATTTTATTTATAATTTTAGACTTTAAATAATTTAATTTATTTATGACACAATGATGATGCAATAATTACCTTATTAAGGAAATATTAACAGAATTGATATTATAAATACCCAAAAAAATATAAGTTGAGACTTTTTATGGATTAAACAAATTTTATAGGTTAATATGACATATTATTATTTATTTAATTAACTTTTTTTGAACTAATCATGCTGTTATAGTTTTCACAAAAATCAGGTACCAAATAGTGTAAAAATTGACATAAAATAGTTTAAAAAAAATATTATATTATTAATTGTTATTTTATTATTAAAAATATAAGGTTCAGCCAAATGAATTATATAAGGTTATATATATTAATAATAAACAAATTTGGGTTCGTTTGGATTTTATAGTAAGTTTGTTAACCTTATAGTGTAAGAAAACAAGAAGACACGATAAAAGTAAAATTATTTAACTTAAAGTTAAATCTAAATGATAAGGTTAAAATAGAAACCTAACCTTGTATAAATTCTATTGGATGAGAGGATTTCGACACATACCCACATTAGCTTCTAAATAAATCAATTTAGAGCTATTAAAAACCGAATATGACTTTATAATAAAATAATATTGTAAGTTTTCCTAAGGCGCCCCTCTCCTCCCTTATAAAAGGGAACCTCCTCCATCTCCTCCTCACACCACATTAAGCCTTCATGCTAGGAAAAACCATGACAATTTATCTTCTCCACTTCCCTAGAAACATCTTAGAGGTCCTGGTCTTCTTCAAAGACTATCTTTAGTTTCCTAAGAGGAGGATAATAAGAGGCGCTTCAAAGAAGAGGTAATGTCCGTTACCGATTCTTTCATCTTTATTTCTTCTTCTAGTTATTCTTATTTAGTTGTTTCATTATGAAGTAATAAAATCAGTATCACTAATATACTTATATGTTATTATAAATATGAAACAACCCTATTTCACCATTTGTCCATCCTATAGAAAATGAAATCACCGCGCGTGCGTACTTATGGAATACCGTCTCCACGCTGTGGTGTAATCTATTTTCCACCACCACCTTACTTGGATGGGTATAATGGTGTAAATAATAACTATATATGATTATTGTAAAGTTATATTGATTCTGAAATATTATACAGACACTCCAATACAATTCCACGATCATGGGAATGGTATCAGCGCTCGTGCGTACGTACGAAATACCGTCTCCACGATGTGATGCGACTCATTCTACATGATATTCATTGTATAATGATTATATAAATGAGTTTAATGAATAAATATGATATAAATTACATTAATACTATTATGGAAATGAGGTATCTATAACCTAAAAAGAAGAATAAGAATTTATTCAACAAAACACGCATAAGAACAAAAAGTAATAAACACCCGAATAACAAGTAGCAATGAAATATTACTAATAAGAAACTAATAATATGAACATATATGATATCATAACAATAATTATGATTCTATAATAATTCAATAACATTATTTAAATCATTATATAGGAGGTTCGGACACGTACGACGAAAATCGAACCTAAGGTAAGGGAAAATCTTGAATCTCAATTTTTATCCGAGATTGTTTATAATTTGGTAATTAATAGGGAATATTTATCATCCAAATAAATGTTTCGTCAATATGTAATATTATTTATATCCTCCTAATATTTTTAAAATCCAATTTTACCCATTGGTGAGTTTTTAGTAAAATATATGAAAAGAATCTTTTGTCATTTTTGGTACGAGGTACTTTTTGACTTTTTCGGCCAAAGTACGAGAAGAATGTTTTTATTTAACCTATACAGCATGAATGGATTTTTAGAAAATTATTTCCACGAAGCTTCCTTTACAAGTTTTCAAGTTTATTTTTAATCTACTTCTTTTTGTTTAAAATTGTATGACATGTTAAGAAAGGAAAAATGTTTTTGAAGTAGAAATGATATTTTCCTCAAGAATGGAGTTCAAGTGTTTTATCAAAATTATTTTCCATATAAGATAATATAGGGTTCTGTTTCTATCCCTATTTTCACATTGTTTTTATTATGTTATGATGGAATTATTTTTATGATTTCCTTTTATCTTATATGGATTATGTTATGATGGCTTGATGATTAAGAATCCCATTTTTTTACATGGGTTATGCTATGATGTATGATTTATGATTTTATGGAACACATATGAATGGTTTTATTATGAGATTGGTGGGACATATATATCCCTCCAATTCATTGGGTAAAGATTTATATCTCATGAGATAGACATGGATGGAACAGAAGGTTAATCTGGTTCCGTGATACAGGACTGAAACGAGGAGTGAACTCAGTTCAGAAATGGACTTTTTCTACTAAGATAGTCTTGGAAATGAGTATTGACTACTAAGAAATGATTCTCTATGATTATGTGTGTATTCCACAAAGATTCATGTTTTATGTTATAATTATTGGGATTATATTTCACTACTATGATTTATCCCATGTTATGAAATTATGATCTTTTTTGCAGGTTAAGATTTCCAAAATGTTATGTTTTTATGAATATGATGTGATTGATATTTCTTTTGTTTACCCTTAATGAGCATTTGAGCTCACCCTTTTGTATGTTTTCTATCCCCAGGCCAGGAAGAAGGTTATTAAGTAGGATATGCCAAAAGGGACTCTAGATATGATGAAATAAACAGGAGACAATGTAGATGTTTTATGAACCAGTTGTTTATGTTTCCCATTTTCTAAAGACACCATACATATACTGTCCTTTAATGGTTTTGTTATATGTTGTAATAAGTATGATTCAATTTTGAAGTATTAACAATGTATGTAAAGTTTGGGTCGTTATAGTTTATATCAGAGGAAAGGTATAGTAAACCTTTGGAAACTAGGATGTGAAATCCTTATTAAGAACCCTAAGGATAAGTCTAATAATAGAACACAGTCTTAGTGTTTTAGAAATGGCCATGAATAACCTATGATTAGACCTTAAGTGTGAAATTTTATTCTTGATTATGTGGTTCTCCTATTATAATTAGCATTTCTCACACTATTCTTCTTGGTTTTAGTCAATGGATGGAACCTGAAGGAACTGTGTTAATACTGAATGCGACGGGAAATGCAATGATTGTCCCCCTGAGCAAACAAACGTCATGGGAGCTATAATGAAAAATCTTGTAGCCATGCTTACAAAACTTTCTCAAGATATGAATCATGTAGGACTTCCAAATGAGAAAAGGAAGGAGAAACATTCTGTTGAATCCTTTATGAGGCAACGTCCACCCTCATTCAGTAGGTCTACTAATCCATTAGTGGCTGAACAATGGATCAGTACCACAGAAAAGATATTTTTTGTTCTTCAATGTTCTGAACATGACAAATTCATCTTAGTAGGGTATTGTTTGGAAGGTGATGCTAATCAATGATGGAAATTTATCAATAATATGAGGCAAAGAGATGAAATTGAGTCCATGGAATGAGACGAGTTCAAGAACATATTTTTCAATAAGTACTTCCCTCGTATTCTTTGAACAAAGATGGAGAAAGAGTTTCTTGAACTAAAGAAAAATAATGATGAATAAGTTGGTACCTACAATTAAAATTTTACAAGACTTTCATGGTACGCTTCTAGGATTATTATCCAACATGAGAGTAAGATCGATCGATTCTTTAGTGGCTTAAAACCAAGTCTTTGAAAGGAGTTAGCCATAAGGGACTTGAATAGCTATGAGGAAATTGTTCGATGTGCTCTCAAGGTTGAGATGGAGATTGGAGTAACCCATCAGTCATATGGGTTTGATAAGAAGAGGAAAATGAAATTCAAAGGAATATCTAAAGAGCACACTAAAAAGAATATGAGTTTTCCCTTATTCTCAAAGTGTGGAAGGAAACATGGAGGGAGTTGTCTTAATGGGACAAGTAAATGTTTCAAATGTGGATAGGAAGGTCATCGGGCATTTGAATGATGTAATGATGGGAAGAAGATGTTTAGTGATGCGAACAAAGAAAAGTCCACACAGAGTGATCCTCCTACGCTTCAATGTTACAAGTGCAAGGAAATAGGGCATTATTACAATAAATGCCCTAATCCAAGGGTTGTTGATGATGATCAACATAAACAAACTCTTAAGGCTAAATAAAAAGTAATGTCACATGCAATTTCTATCGGCGATGTGGAGTATGATAAAGAAGTGGTTAAAGGTACACATACCATCCAATCTAAAGTAGAAAATGTTTTATTTGATTCTGGATCCACCCACTCTTTTATTTCAAAAGAATTTTCTAAAGTTATCTCTATATTACCTCAATAATTATATTTTGAGTTAGCTGTGACAACCCCTAATGGCACAACAATCGCATCAAAAGTTTACAATTATTCTCCGATTGAAGTTTGTGGGAAAGAGCTTCCTACAAATCTTGTGATCCTTCCTATAGTGGAATTTGATCTGATATTTGGCATGGATTGGATTTATTTATATAGAGCTCATATCAATTCCCAAATAAGGGAAATCACATTTCATATTCCAAATAAATCTATGATCATCTATCAATGCAAGGATGAACATAACCTTCCAGTGAAAATTTCTTCCATCTTATGGGTCTTGATTCCACTAAATTAATGTTATTTATCTCAAATGGTTGGTTAGAAACTCACGATTAAGAATATGCCCATTGTACGAGAGTTTGATGATGTCTTTCCAGAGGAATTTTCTAGTCCTCCACCAAATCGTGAAGTTGATTTTTCAATAGAACTCGTATTGGGTGCTTTACCTATTTCAAAGATACCTTATAGAATGGCCCCAATTGAGTTGTAGGAATTGTAGAAGCAACTCCAAGAGAATACTGATAAGGGATTCATACGCCCTAGTGCGTCACCTTGGGGATCACTTGTTCTATTTGTTAAGAAGAAAGATAGATCAATGAGACTCTGCATTGATTATCGAGAACTTAACAAGATCACTATCAAGAAAAAATATCCTCTTCCACTCATTGATGACTTATTTGAGAAACTACGTGGAGCTCAATACTTTTCCAAGATTGATCTTTTTCAAGGTATCATCAATTAAGGGTCAAAAGGGAGGATATACCAAATACGGATTTCTGTACAAGGTATGAACACTATGAATATATAGTGATGCCATTTGGTCTTACTAATGCCCCTGCTATCTTCATGGATCTGATGAATAGAGTCTTTAGAGACTATCTTGATCAGTTTATGGTAGTATTTATTGACGATATTCTTTTCTTTTAAAAGAGAAATGAAGAACATGAAGATCACTTGAGAATTGTATTGAGGACCCTGATAAAGGAGAATCTTTATGCCAAATTTACCAAGTGTGAATTTTGGATTCAAAAAGTTGGATTTTTGGGTCACATAATCTCAAAAGAGGGGATATCTATGGATCCAGCAAAAACAAAGGTTATCGAAAGATGGTCGAGACCAACAACAGTAACCGAGATCCGAAGCTTTCTAGGTTTGGATGGATATTATCGACGTTTTGTGAAATATTTTTCACGATTATGTAATCTAATCACCAGGTTGACTTGAAAAGGAGTTAAGTTTGTGTGGACGGAGGAATGTGAAGAGAATTTCAAGGAGTTGAAAAGAAGGTTATCTAGTGCACTTGTACCCACACTTCCTTTTAGTGGAGAAAGGTTTGTGATCTATAGTGATTCATCCAAGAAGGGGCTGGGGTGTGTTCTTATGTAAAATGATATGGTGATAGCTTATGCCTCACGATAGTTGAAAATCCATGAGAAAAATTACCCAACTTATGATTTGGAGTTAGCTGCAGTAATCTTTGCATTAAAGATTTGGAGGCATTATCTTTATGGAGAAAGGTGTGATATTTATACTGATCATAAAAGTTTGAAGTATATTTTCACACAAAAGGAGATGAATATGTGTCAAAGAAGATGGTTGGAGCTGATTAAGGATTACGACTAACCAATTCATTACCACCCTGGGAAAGCAAACAAAGTGGTAGACGCATTAAGTCGACAAGACCATGCTAGCTTATCCATGATCAGGACCACAAAAGATCCAATATTTATGGATTTACAAAAGATGGATCTTGTAATTATAATGGAAGGGGAAAAATATTATCTTTATCAAATATATTTTCAACCATATATACATGTGAAGATTAAAGAGGCATAGAAATAAGATTTAGAGTTACAAAATAAGGTGAGAAATGTTCCTGAATTTAACCTTGATTGTGATGGGATAATAAGGTTCAGGAATCGAGTATGTGTTCCTCCCATTCCAGAATTAAAGAAGGTGCTTCTGGATGAGGCTCATAGTTCTTCATTATCTATTCATCCTGGAAGCACAAAGATATATAGGGACGTGAAAGAGTACTTCTGGTGGGATGGTATGAAAAGAGATGTTGCTAAATATATCTCTTGATGCTTGGTTTGTCAGTAAGTTAAAGCTGATAGATAGAAGTATAAGAGGATGTTACAACCATTACCCATACCTAAATGGAAATGGGAAAACATCACTATGGACTTTGTCACTGGACTTCCTAAAACATCCAAAGGCAATAATGCTATCTGGGTCATATTTGATCGTCTTACAAAGTCTGCACACTTCATTTCTATAAGAGATGATTTTTCTCTAGATCAGCTTGCCAGGATATATATAAAGAAAGTGGTAAGATTGCATGGAGTACAACTTTCCATTATATCTGATCAGGATATGTGGTTTACCTCAATGTTCTGGTGAAGTCTTCAGCATACTCAGGATATAGAGTTGAGTTTCAGCACTGCTTATCATCCTCAGACAACCGGTTAGTCCGAGAGAACAATTCAAACTCTAGAAGATATGTTGAGAGCTTGATCTATGGATTTAATAGGTGGTTGGGATCATCACCTACCTTTGTTGGAATTTTCTTATAATAATATCTTTCACCCCAGTATTCTGATGACTCCTTATGAGGCTCTCTATGGAAAGAAATGAAGGACTCCAACTTGTTGGGATGATGTTTGGGAAATAAATCTATTAGGACCTGATCTTGTTGATGAGATTGCAGAAAAGGTCAGATCTATTCAACAAAACAGTAGAGTCGCTCAGAGTCGACAAAAAAGTTATGCTGATAACCAAAGAAAAGTCCTAGAGTTTGAAGTGGGTGATAAAGTATTCTTACGAATATCTCCTTGGAAGAGAGTAATGAGATTTGGAAAGAAGGGAAAGTTGATCCCTAGGTATATTGGTCCTTTCAAAATACTAGATCATGCTGGGAATGTAGCTTACCGATTGGCGCTTCCACCAAATCTATCTCAAGTTTATGATGTGTTCCATGTATCTCTCTTGAGAAAGTACATACCCGATCATTCACATGTACTAAGCTCAGAAGTTGTCCCACTAGAGCAAGATCTTTCTTATGAAGAACAACCGATAGAGATTCAGGATCGTAGCGAAAAATTCTTACGGAACAAGACCACTCACTTGGTGAAAGTTTTATGGAGGAACCACCAATTAGAATAAGCTATATGGGAGCTTGAGGATATGATAAGGGAGAGGTATCCCCATCTGTTTGTTACAAAGTGATGAATTTCGAGGGAGAAATTCATTTTAAGGGGGGTAGAATGCAACACCCGATATTTTTATGTGAAATATTTTGTTTTTATTTTATATAAATCATCAAAGGATTCTTTCACTAAACACAACACTAGCTTGGCTTGCTTTACATGCAATCACGACCTTCCTCGATAGCTTGCATCGTACGCAATACCGAGTTTCACTAAACAACGATATGCTATTAAAATATTATTAAAACTAGCCGTTATGAATAGTAATACCCACTTTTTTAAATTTCGTAAATTGAAGCTTTCAAAATAGACTTCATTTTTGGACTTTGAATATCGAAATTAGCCTAGGGTGAAATTTTGGTATTTTTCTGAGAACTTTAAATTTTTGATGAATAGTGAAAACACTAGGTTACTATTTAAAAACCGACTTTTTATTTAAATAATTATTTATTTTATTTAAATTTATTTTAGGTTAAAATTGATACATAATACCTATATAAGTTCAAAGTAATTCATTGGAGTCATTTTATAATAATTTTAGATATATAAAAATTTTATTGAACTTTTCACTGTCTTTTACCCACCTCCTAGGAGAATTTGAAAATTCACATAAAACTTAATTTTACTGCTTCTATGAGTGGAATTTCGAAAATCTGAGAAACACGGTTAATATCAAGGAATAAAATGTGGTTCAATGAGATTAAAATAATTTTTGGTGAATAGTAACTTTTTACTTTTTTTACCACGATTAAATGTAAATAAGGCAATTAAGGGTAAAAATGATATTATTATTAGCCTAAGACATGTCCTAATTCTATTGGATAAGTGTAATTCAACCAAAAATAACCTTAGGAATAAAATATGACCATTTAGGTCCACTAGGATTAGATTAGGACATGTAATATTATTTTATTTAAAGAATAGTTAAAATAGTTAAAATCAATGTTTAATAACTAAAACATTTTTCATATAGGGATATACATAAGATAAATTCGACTATAAATATTCTTTATAAAGTTAAAAGTATTTAATACATAATGGTATTTTATTTATAATTTTTATACTTTAAATAATTTAATTTATTTATGACACAATGATGATGCAGTAATTACCTTATTAAGGAAATATTAACATAATTAATATTATAAAAACCCAAATAAATATAATTTGAGACTTTTTATGAATTAAAATAATTTTATAGGTTAATATGAGATATTAGTATTTATTTAATTAACTTCTTTCGAACTAATCATGCTGTTATGAGTTTCAAAAAAATCAAGTACCAAATAGTGTCAAAATTGACATAAAATAGTTTTTAAAACAAATATTATATTATTAATTGTTATTTTATTCTTAAAAAACTTTGGATTGTCCAAATGACATAGATAAGGTTATATATATTAATAAAAAATAACTTGGGGTTTTTTTGTATTTTATAGTAATTTTATTAACCTTATAGTGTAAGAAAACAAGAAGACACGGTAAAGGTAAAATTATTTAACTTAAAGTTAAATCTAAATGATAAGGATTAAATAGAAACCTAAATTGGTCTAAATTATATTGGATTAGATTATTTCGACCCATAACCACCTTATCTTTTAAATAAATCAATTTGGAGCTATTAAAAATAGAAATATGACATTATAATAAAATTATATTTTAAGTTTTTCTAAGGTGCCCCTCTTCTCCCTTATAAAAGGGCACCTACTACCTCTCCTCCTCACACCACATTGAGCCTTCAAGCTCGTCCAAACCCTGAAAAGTTTTCTTCTCCACTTCCCTAGAAACATCCTAGAGGTCCTGGTCTTCTTCAAAGACCATCTTTAGTTTCCTAAGAGGAGGTTAAGAAGAGGTGCTTCAAAGAAGAGGTAATCTCCATTACCGATTCTTTCAAATTTATGCCTTCTTCTACTTCTTCTTATTTAGTTGTTTCATTATTAAGTAATAACATCAGTATCACTCATATACTGATATGTTATTATAAATATTAAATAACCCTATTTCACCATCTATCCATCCTACGGAAAACGAAATCACCGTGCGTGCGTACGTACGGAATACCGTCTCCACGCCGTGGTGTAATCTATTTTCCACCACCACCTTACTTGGATGGGTATAATTGTGTAAATAATAACTATATATGTTTATTTTAAATTTATATTGATTCTGAAATTGTATACATACACTCCAATACAATTCCATGATCATGGGAACGATATCATCGCTCGTGCGTACATACGGAATACCGTCTCCACGATGTGATGTGACTCGTTCTACATGATCTTAATTGAATAATGATTATATAAATGAATTTAATGAATAAATATGATATATATTACACTAATAACATTCTGTAAATGAGGTATCTATAACCTAAAAAGAAGAATAAGAATTTATTAGACAAAACACGCATAAGAACAAAAAGTAATAAACACCCGAATAACAACTAGAAATGAAATATTACTAATAAGAAGCTAAGAATATGACCATATATGATATCATAACAATAATTGTGATTCTGGAATAAGTCAATAGCATTATTTGAAGCATTATACAGGAGGTTCAGACACGTACGAAGAAAATTGGACCTACGGTAAGGTAAAATCTCGGAATCTCAATTTTTATCCAAGATTGTTTATACTTCGGTAATTAATGGGGAATATTTATCATCCACATCCATGTTTCATCAATATGTACTATTATTTATATCCTCCTACTATTGTGTAAATCCAATTTTACCCATTGGTGTGTTTTTAGTAAAATATATGAAAGGAATCTTTTGTCGTTTTTGGTACGAGGTACTTTTTTACTTTTCCAGCCAAAGTATGAGAAGAATGTTTTTCTTTTACTTATACAACATGAATGGATTTTTAGAACATTATTTCCAGGAAGCTTACTTTACAAGTTTTCAAGTATATTTTTAATCAACTTCTTTTAGTTTAAAATTTTATGACATGTTAATAAAGGAAAAATATTTTTGAAGTAGAAAGGATATTTTCCTCAAGAATGAAGCTCAAGTGTTTTATCAAAATTGTTTTCCATCTAAGATAATATAGGGTTCTGTTTCTATCACTATTTTTAAATTATTTTGATTATGTTATTTTGGAATTATTTTTATGATGTCCTTTTATCTTATATGGATTATGTTATGATGGCATGATGATTAAGAATCCCATTTTTATTACATGGGTTATGCTATGATGTATGATTTATGATTTTGTGGCACACATAAGAATGGTTTCATTATGAGATGGGTGGGACCTATATATCCCTCCAATGCATTGGGTAAAGATTTATATCTCATGAGATAGACATGGTTGGAACGATAGGTTAATCCGGTTCAGTGATACATGACTGAAATGAGGAGTGAACTCAGTTCATAAATGGAATTTGTCTACTAAGATAGTCTTGGAAATGAGTCTTGACTACTAAGAAATGATTCTCTATGATTATGTGTGTATGAAACAAAGTTTCATGTTTTAATTTATGATTATTGGGATTAAATTTCAGTACTATGATTTATCCCATGTTATGAAATTATGATTTCTTTTGAAGGTTAAGATTTCTAAAATGTTATGTTCTTATGAATACGATGTGATTGATATTTCTATTTTTACCCTTACTGAGTATTTGAGCTCACCCTTTTGTATGTTTTCTTTCCCCAGGTCAAGAAGGAGGTTATTAAGTAGGATATTACAAAAGGGACTCTAGATATGATGAAATAAATGGGAGACAATGTAGATGCTTTATGAACCAGTTGTTTATGTTTACTAGTTTCTAAAGACACTATACCTATACAGTCCTTTCATGGTTTTGTTATATGTTGTAATAAGTATGATTAAATTTTGAATTATTAACAATGTATGTAAATTTTGGGTCATTATACTTCTGGTAATCCTAGAATACTTACTCTTGGATGAAATCCAACTGACAAAATCATTTTGTTCAAATTAAAAGGAGATACCCAAAAAATAAGCAATGTTCATCAACAAACATTTTTATTTAATTACTTCTCTAAACCCCTTCCATTAATTTTATTCCATGTATATATAATTAACATAATATACTAAATAAAAAAATATTTTTTTATATTATTGTCTTGATCTTCACTCACAAACACTTTCATCAACCGGGACACACAATTATCATTCATGTGTACGAGGGACTACTGCTTCGTGAACTGATGCCGTTCATTCTTACATTTACACCTTTAATAGTTGGGAATAATGATGTAATTTATAATTTTATATTATATATATTATATTTACGATGTATTTATAATATTATATAATGAATAAATTCATTTTTTCCATTTTATACAAATATGATAACATCATTTGTGGACGTGTGGACTACCGCCTCCTCAAAACAATGTGATTCATTCACAATTCACATGTAATGTATTAAGGATTTTTTACTGAGTTTATACGATATATATTATAGAGTATTTATATTATAATTATATTATTTAATTTATTTATTTCACTATTTTCATGACCCCCTCCCCACAGGGTGTACCCCTCCTGGGCCGAAAATGTGAGATGGGAGATAATGACCCCCAAGTCCTACCTCCAGTAGGCCTCGGGTTGGAGTCTAGCACCGAAGGTATAGTAAACACACAAATGAAAGGTATTAACCTCTAAGAGAACACATAAAAAAGAGAGAGATAAGATAGACACCAACCAACTCCAAATCAGACTAAAATATAAAATAAAAACAAAGTGCACATATGTAATGTCATACATAACTACTACAACTGATATGGGAAAACTGCAAGTACCAAAGGAGAGTAAAAAATAGTAGCAACCAAAAGCCGGAATAGCTCCGGTAACCCCAAGATATTATAAAACATCTGGATCTCCAAACATCTCCAAGTGACATGAAAAACAGTTTATATATACATAGGGTGAGTATAACAATATACTCAGTAGGATTCTCCATAGAGCCTCTCAAGAAAAAGTAAATAAATCATGATAAAAGCACAATGAACAACAAGCGAAACTAACTCATCACCTAAACAGGTATACTAAGTTCCTAGCCTCAACATGGACACTCTCACCAAGTATCACATACAAGAGTATATAATATAATAAATAATATCAAGGGTACCCCGCTACTACTTCCCCACAGGTTTTCCTCTTTTCCCCAACATCACATGTCCTAAGAATCTTTCTCTAAAAGGCTTGCCTGTAGACACCTGGGCGAAGCACCACAACATGAACCTTGTGAAAACAAACCACCATATCCACGTAATCAATGAAACTAGGTAGTTTCTGGGAGCCCTCACAACTTGCATAATGTGTATCATACGTCAGGAATTATAACTGAAGCTATTACAGCCCACACACCAAGTAAGTATCCACAAGCCATCACAACATATACACATTACACCTATAGTAGTCCATAGGAAACTATATCCATAATATATGTGTGTAAATAACCATAATCCATTTCATCCCTCTACACACATATATAGGGAAAAATAACTGATGTGCCTACCAACACAAGTAACCACTGAGAGAAGAGAGTATGGAAAAAGGGGGTAGTCGTGCATCCATCATCCAACTGGAATGTTGGGTAAAACACCCCCTAGGTCTTAGAATCCCTAGGGTATTAGTTTCCCTAACTGACGGGGTGAAGAATCATATAAAAACACAACAATTACAAAATATACTATAGCTAACAATCACACTATGGGAATAACCTAGTATTAGACTCAACTACAACTAGAATGTATCATATTCTCAACTATCACTTCTAATACTAGGTTTCCTATAAGCACACAACCATTTAAAGATTATTATTATATTATTTCATTCCCTTTTTTATCATTTAAACATTACGTTAATTAATTATTTAAACAATAATTAACCATTAACAACTTTCACATTATATTTCATTAGCATCACACCCAAAGTCCAATGTTCCTTTAAAATTTCAACCTCATCATTGCGTCCCAGAAAGATCCAACCCCATGGGTTAACATCATTTATTCAATAATTTATTAACAACATTAATTTCCCATATTCCTAGGAATTCTAGAAAAACATTCTAATCTACTAAACACAATGGGATCAACCTGGTGTGTAGGTGAACAACCAGTTGAGTATTTTCCACCTATAGAAAGAGCATAGATCCATCCTCCCTCAAAAGTCTAAACACAAGAAGCATGTGGAATACCCCATGCGTCTTCACCCCTTCTAAAAGGAGGGTAATCAAACCATATACCTTGAGTAGTGGGGAAAGTATGGAAGATAAAAAACCAACAAGAAACATCCTGAATACAAACATTCACATCCAACTCGTTCAATTATCTCCAGTGTCCTCCCTGACACCCACATGCACAAACCAATGCATCTTGCCACTCTAGGCATCAACTGCTTCCACAATCAATAGGCCTCCCTACCTCCACATATCACAACATGACCAGCAATAAAACAAACATCATATCTACTAAGGTATTATCCCTTAATAAAGTAAGAGGGTAACTTAGAACCCTATGAGGCATTATCTAGTATCAAACAACCAATCATTTAATCCATCTGGAATTAACTGATTTATTATTTGTAGGTTAAAACTATGGGCAACCTAAATAGTAAGCTATAACAAATTCGTTAAACATGTTACTACATCAATTTTATTAACATAAATTAAAACAACAACAACCAGATTCATTTACATGCATCTTTATCTTTATCCAAATAAATATCAGTTAATTTTGGGTTTATGTTCTTTAGAAATTTCCATCAAGAACGAAAATCTAAACAAACAAAGCATAAATATCACAATAACTTTAGAACTAGAGGCAATAACATACAATCGATATCAATTTATTTATCTGGTTCAAAAATTCAATATATCATTTACATTTTAATCCAGTGGTCTAAAACATTCTGACTCTACATTTTCACGTAATGTAATAGAGAAGAAATGAATCCCCTACCTCTAATGGTTCTTGACATTATTTATATGAGAATGATCCACACAATGGGTTATGATTTCTTCCCCCGTGAAAACTTTATCCACCTAAGGATGCAGAGACACAACCAAAACGGTCAACACCCAAGAAAAGTATATTAGGAACATGGAGATAGCATTCCATAAAAGGGAATGGAGAAACAGAAGGAGATGAACCCAAAAGAATGACGATAGATCATAACTCATACTGAATATTGATCGATACATTTTGGTTGCATAAAAAATAATGGTGAACCAATCCATGGAGGAATTTTTGATTGTACAACTCCTACGGGAATGAATTAATTGTTCAAGCATCTCACACTGTATAATAATGAGGAAGAACAAGAGAGGAATATATCTCATCCCTTTAGAAGATTTAATATATCAATGTTTTAAGATACACAGAATTCTCTATTAAAATCGGATCGCATTAAACAACATGGTTTGACCAAGTAAAATAATCCTGAGCCTTAGGAAAAAATTAATAAATGAGTTATAGCCTTTGAATCGGCCTTAGAGTCCTTAAAATGAGGCTTTAAATGCATTTTACGTCAAAAGAAATGTCAAAGGGGGGAAACTGTAGGTAGCTGGAAAAACTGTACACCAAACTATAAATTTGGAAAATGAAAAAACGCTATTGTAAGAACCTCACTAGAATAGAAACACTATTCATGGACTCAAAATTTAGAAAATCAAATAGAGGCTGTTGTTAGAACCTCACTGGTCTGGAAACACTGTTCATGAACTGAAAATTTGGAAAAGGAAATAGAGGCTGCTGTTAGAACCTCACTAGTCTGGAAACATTGTTCATGAACATGAAATTTGGAAAAGGAAATAGAGGCTGTTGTTCGAACCTCAACATTCTGGAATCACTATTCATGAACTCAAAATTTAGAAAAGAAAATAGAGGCTGCTGTTGAAACCTCACCGTTTTGGAAACACTATTCATGAACTCGAAATTTGGTATAGGAAATAAAGGCTACTGTTGGAACCATACCCTTCTAGAAATAGTGTTCATGAACTCAAAATTTGGAAAAGGAAATAAATGATGCTTTTGGAACCCCATTGTTCTGGAAACACTGTTCATGAACTCAAAAATTTGAAAATGAAATAGAGGCTGTGTTGGAACCTCACCATTCTGAAATAACTATTCATGAACTCGAAATTCTCCAAAAGAAACAGAGGCTGCTATTAGAAGGCTGTTGTTCTGGAAACACTATTCACAGAATGCCTCACTGATGGAACTGTTCATATAAGTCTACCATTGAAACTATGCACATCGGTCTCATCGTTGGAACTATTCACATCGGTCTCATCGGTGGAACTGTTCACATCGGTCAACCATTTGAACTATTCACATTGGTATACCATTGGAAATGTTCACATCGGTCTCACCTGCGGAACTGTTCACATCGTTCTCACCATTGGAACTATTTACATTGATGTCACCGATGGAATTGTTCACATCAGTCGACTGTTGGAACTATTCCCATCGGTCTACCATTGGAACTGTTCACATTAGTCTCACTGGTGGAACTGTTCACATTGGTCTCATTGGTGGAACTTTTCACATTGATATACCGATGGAACTATTCACATTGGTCTCCCATTGGAACTATTCACATCGGTCTTCTATTGGAACTGTTCACATCAGTCTCACCGATTGAACTATTCATAAAATTGGAAAATTAGAAAAGTTTTGGGGATAAGTCACCTTAACCTCCCAGAGAACCTCAATTACTATATTTCCTCAAAATAATGGACCAAAGAGGCCCATTCCATTACAACTATAATAAAAAAAATTGAAGTAGTATTCATGCCTCGATACGGCCTACCGTATCCATGAACAATGTATTTTATTTTCTTTTTCTTCCTTTTCTAAATTATTGTAAATATATATATAATGGATATACGTTATATTTATTTAATTGATATATTTTTTGATATGATAAAATCATGATACATGAAATATGATCAAAAAATACAACAAATCAAAACACATGTGAAAAATAAAGGTGTTATTACTTGAAAAAAACATTAACATTGAATTGATAATAAACAGGTAATGTAATGTCATAAGTGAATCATATAGGGTATTATAAAAATGAATATGGTTCATGATATATGTATAATAAACCAATATTTATTATATAAGATATTTTACATAGTACCATGAGAGTCAATATATAATGTAAGAGATTTTTCTCTCACTTTTATTTATATGGGACACATGCCTTATACACTAATTATTTCATTTGTGTTTTGTATATATTTCCCAAGACTATATTTTATTATGACTATTTTGAACATTATGGTATTTTAATATCCATATAATTTCATTAATTCAAGGTGTATAAAATTCTACTGATTATAATATGGTATGGGTAATTTCACAATCTCATTATATAACGTCATGACCAGGGTTCCATGTGATAGTGCCCAGATCCAGTTCACCACATGTCCTCAAGCACGCCTCCTTGTAAGCTAGAGGCTTCTGAATAGCAGTGATTGTCCGTTAATCCATTCGTGGGGAGACTATAAACTCATTTATCAGCATAATGCACCAGTGAAAATAAATAAACAAATACAGAAGCATATATGATGAGAACAATACTCATGTCATGAGATAACCGAACAGGGAATACAATACACATCTGAAAGGGAAAACATGCTATGCCCATATAAGAATCAAGTGTATATAATGAAATAGAAAATAGACACTTTGACTCCCCATTTGGGTTTCAAACCATGTGGGGTTCCCTCATCCAATAATCATCCCCATTCAGCCACATATCTCAGGGATTTTGTCCTTATCTAGTCCTGCAACAATATATACTATTCGAGTACCAATTAGGCAGCCTGAATAGGGTGTGAGTACAACTTAGTATGCCACCACCATGAATATTTAAAACAATTCTTGTCAGAATATAGTGTATGTAGGTCTATAAAAAATGTACAAATCATAAATAACCAAATATTACATTATAATTTATTCTAATATAACTGCATTAACTCCAGGGTTCCCAAGGACACTTGTACCTCTATACTAACTTCATCTTGTGCCAGTAGGAAAATACTTCCCTTGGTAATATCATAAATTAACACCTACTTATTTCTGAAGCTCTAAGTGGTAAATGGTTCTATGATATCTCAGTACCTAATTCAACTCATTCTAAATTTAAATATTCTCATTTGAGACCATAACTTAGAGTACCATTATTTCTATTCGTTAATTTCACATTTAGAAGCCATATTTCTAATGTTACCCATATAAAAAACATAATTAATCTGACCATGTTACCACGTTTAATACTAAATAGAATAACCTTGTTCCCATTCTCTTTACTCCTAAGTATAATAATGATGTTACCATTTATACTTCTCATTCTAGAATGACCATGTTCCCATTATCTATACTCATAATTATGATGATTGTGTTACCATTTATACATCTCAAATTAGAATTACCATATTACCACTCTATATCACATAATTAATTATCCACCCCATTCCCATTACTAATTATACAAGTTAAATACATCTATTCCATTAGTTAGCAAAACAATTAACTAAATTCTTCAAACAATTAATTAATTCATCAATTAATTAATAAATGTCATTTTTCTAATTTTTTAATTATTTTTCCATAAATAATTATCTCATTATAATATCAACTATCCATTATTAATCCCATAATTAATTTTATAGATCATATTATCAGAGGAACATAATTAATCTACAATTAATTATCTCAACATAGCCATTTCAATATCTCATAATTAAACCCCTGATTAATTATCTATATTACAACCTCAACCACTTATATAAAATTTCCCCAAATTAAGTTTCTAATAGGGTATCCACTTAGTCTCATGATTAATTCCCTAATTAATCTCCTATTTCAACAAAACATTGATAAATCAATTAGTCAATATAATTAACCAAATACAAGAAGATAAATTGATAAATGATGCTTGAAATTCTACAGTTTCTCATAAATATATATATATAAAATCCATAAATATTGGAATTATATTTAGAACACCTACCTTAATTTTTTGACGGACATTTTTCTAATGAAAATTCCCGAAATCCTTATAGAACAAAGACATTATTAAATATTCCATATCTAAATCCCGAAACAAAAATCAAGATATCATGATCAATTAATTATAGATCTAGATCTCTAATCCAAGTTATATATCTCACCACATAGGTTTAGATAAATTAAATAAAATGATATATTCCATGACAAGATCATAGAATGATCTAATAAAGATAGGGGAAGCATCAGGATGAAATTCACATACTAGGGGAAAAGAGGATTTTCAATTCGAGCTTTTAATCTCGAAGAAAAGTGTTCGTAATTCCTTGGAATCCTCCATGTCAATTGTAGAACCATGTTTTACCATTAGGAATTTAAAATCATGAGTTAGGGTAGCTTAAGAGTTGAACGGGTCATTAAAAATTGAAAATGATACAGATCCACAATTTTACGATCTAACTGCTGGTCCCCGCAAGGTTTAGTTACAAGGTTAGAAAAAATGATTTAACTACTGCTTTAATGGGGAACATTACACAAATACCTCACACAACCTCTCAAACCATGCATTGACTATGACAAAGCTACTACATCAAAATTTGGGATAGCACACAATTTCTCTTAAGCAGCCGCACAATTTGTACAAACAATGCACCAACTATTCACATTCTCTTTTCTCAATGATTTTTTTTATAATTCACCCTAATTTAACCTAATAAATAAATCCTATTAAAATTACATAGTAAAATCAATGAACCTAATATTTTGCCTAAGATAAATCTAGAAAAGCTCAAGATCTTACTATCTCCCCAACTTATAATAGTTTATCCTTGAGCTGCACCTCCAAGAATTTATAATATTTAGAGCCGAAAATATCTGTCCATTTAGCCCTCATAACTACTTATCTTTCCCATTTTTATATTGCATGTTTCCATGTTTCTATAACACACAATCTATTGGAATGGCCTTTCCCCATAATAATTTCTCACTGCGATCCAACACTTGTATTGAATGCTTCTCAAATGACGCATATACCTTAAGGTCAACCTCATCCACATTGATCACATGAGAAGGGTTGGGATGATACCACTAAAGTTTTGATACATGAAAAACATCATGCATATCAATGTATATTTGTGGAAGAGCCAATTGGTATGCCACCAGCCTGATTCTCTTCGCTATCTCAAAAGGTCCAAGAATTTGGGTGCCAACTTACAATGCCTCTATATCCTATGATTACCCAAAATAGGGGATTCCTAAAGGAATACACGATCATCCTTTTTAACTCTAGGGTTCTTCTCTATCTCTCATCATACAACTTCTGTCTACTCTATGTTGTATTCATACATTTCTAAATCAATTGTACCTTCTCTGATGTATCGTACAAGATACTTGTTCCCAACAACTCTAACTCACCAGCCTCCATCGAAAATAACAACGATCTACATGGCCTACCATAAATAATATCATATGGATCCTTATTTATAGTTTCCTAATAACTATTTTTGTAGTAAAAATCACTAAATCCATGTTCTTTTCCCATGATCAACTAATGTCAGACACACATGCTTGTAGTATATCCTGAAGTACCTGTATTGAACATTCTAACTACCTATATATCCATGGGTTGAAATCCTTAAAAAAACAACCTTTATGATAAGATATTTTTGCAAGACCTTCCAGAAGAGTGAATTAATTTAGGAATCACAATTTGAAACTATATTATGTGCACTCCATGCTGACAGACTATCTCCCAAATGTAAAATTCTCCAAACCGTTCTTCTGTAATATCTTCCCTTATATGCAAGAAATGCTCTACCTTAATAAGTTGATCCATAATGACCCAAATAAAATAATTCTTCTTAATAATATTTGGGAGATCAAATAATAAATCCTTGGTCATTTCGGAACACTTCCATTCTGGAATAGGAAACGATTGTAGTAAACCCCCAGGTCATTGATGATCTACCTTCACCTACTCACAGGTGAATCATCTTCTCACAAACCCTTCTATATTATTTTTCATGCATGTCTACCAAAAATGTTTTCATAGGTCATGGTACATTTTGGTTACTCCTGGATGGACCACCCACTAAAAGGCATGAAATTCCCATATGATCTCCTCTCGCATTCTTGTAGTCACCACAACACGATTCCTCACATAAATAATCTCATTTTCATCTATAAACCATTTTGAAGATGTCTCAACACCTTCAAACATTTTTCTCACGTCCATGTATCCTAGATCATCATATTGTCTATCCTTGATCCATATTTAAATTGTAGACTCTATAGAAACTAAAACTAGAGTCATCTGATCCTAACTCTCCTAAACCACCACATGCTTTATAGCCATCAAGGTCATCATATTCCACTCTACACCTGACTCCTGAACCATATGAGTCTCTGTTTTCCTACTCAAGGCATCATCCACATTATTTTTCTTCATGAGCATATATGCCAGTTCAAAATCTAAAGACAACATATACTCGACACTTCTCCACTACTGAATATTCTAATCATGCTGTGAAAATATATACTTCATGGTTGTATGATATTAATAGACTATAAAAGTTTCTACCAAAATATTGTCTCACCAACAATTAATAGAATAAACCATTGCTTCTAACTCAACATCATGCATATGGTAATCCTAATCATGAGACCTTGACTACTGAGACCAATATGCCACAACTCGATCTACTTGTATCAACAAAGCTCCATGTCTGATCCAAGAACCATCACAACAGACCATATAATCCTCACCTAACTCAGTTTGGATCAAAATTGGAGCCAATGTTAAGTAGTTATCCAACTCCTGAAAATATCTCTCACATGATTTTGACCATTCAAACATTAGTCTCTTTTTGTTCAAGCCTGAAAGAGTCACTTCCAAATGGGAAAAGTCTTGGATGAATCTCATATAATATCCAACTAATCAGATGAAAAAATGTACATCAAAAAAAATATTAGGATTCTCCCAAGAAACCACTGCATGAACCCTCTCTAGGTCCAGTGACACACATTCCTCCGAGATGATGGTCCCTGAGTAGTGAACCTGGTCAATCCAAAACTGACACTCAGATAGCCTGGCGTATAACCCATGATCTATCAACTTACCCAGTATGATGTTAAGATGTTGGTAATGATCATCATGGGTCTTGGAGTACACCAAGATGTCTTCTACAAACACAATGATGAACTGATACAGATATAGATGAAAGATTATGTTCATCAAACCCATAAATAATACTAGTGAATTTGTAAACCCAAACAACAATACAAATAACTCAAAAATTCCATACCAACTTCTGAAATCATTCCCCATTATACCAGAAGTTTGTACACTCAAATGAAGATACCTTGCTCTCAAATCAGTATTTAATAACACACAATCTCCGTTTTATTGGTCAAACAGATCATCGATATGTAGAAATGGATATAGGTTCTTCATATTCATTTTTTTCAACATCCGATAATTGACACATAAGAGTAAACTCCCATCAGCCTTATTTGAAAAAATAGGTGATCCCCAAGGATATGTACTTGGATGGATAAATCTGTTATCCTCTAACTCCTCCAACTAGGTCTTATGCCCTTGATAACCAGTCAGTTCTATTCTGTATAGTGGATAGATATTGGATCATCCCCCAACATGATATTAATAATGAATTACAAATCTCTCTCAGGTGGTAGCCCATATATGTATTTTGTAAAGACATCCTGAAATAGTTTCACTACTGGTGGAAGGTCATATTGACTAACACCCTGTCATCCAACAAAAGACTATAAACTTGGGAAATGAGTTCTCCAATTTGCAGAGTAATTGACCCTGCCAGACCTACCAAAATTTCCCACTATCCATGACAGATATATTTTTCACCCTTAGGAGACACAAAGGTCACTACCCTATGGTAACAATTGATGTTGTCTTGCTATGATACTATACAATACATACCCATAATTAGTTTAAAGCTCATCATATCAAGATCATATAGATCCCATAGTAAACGATCTTCCATGATCTATAGTGAACATATCTTGCATAGACAAATATCTCTAGACCGAACTCCCAAGAGTTTATCTATAGTCATTAACCCACTCATAGACACCACTGTCAAGCTCAAACCATCAATTTTTTTTGCATATATAAAGTAATAAGAGGCACCAGTATAAAATAAGGCACTAGATAAAGTATAAGCTACTAGAATAATTATTCTCACTATCAATGGTCTAGCCTCACTATTCACTAGTGTAGGTTTTACAATATGTAATTGTGTTTCCCTTCTTCGTTGTGATGTTTTCTGAATCCCCTGAGTATCACCACTATATTGATGTGGTCACTTCTTCACAGAAGCACCACATCCAATACCTCTACCACCTCAGCTAGTAAAACTCCAATTGCCAGCCCTATTTGGTGTAGAATATCCTCTACCCGTACTCTGACTCTTCCCATCTTCTCTTTCAGTACAAGTTTGTCATTGAGACCTAAAAAATTTCTATAGATGTCCCATCTTACCAAATGATCGACACTCTACTGTTGATCAGGAACAATGTCGATGATAGTGTCCCAACCTATCACATTGATGAAAGATCACCCCATTAAGGTCATGTCCATCCAACCCTGTAATGAAAAAAAAATGCCATGTAATTTTTTTCAAGTATTTGGTATTTTTATGAGTCTGTGAAAATTGACGATGTGTGATTCCGAGGCCCAGTGTGCCCAGAATGTATTTCTGAAAATTTTTTGGGTACGTTCAGTAAATTTGCGGGCGGTGTTTTATATATTTTTAACTGGTACTCAGAATTGAAAACTGAGAGCACCATTGAATCCACAGTGTCGGGATTCACTTAAGGGAATTTTCACTTTGACCATTTCTTTCAAGAGAAAGATATAGTTTTTGCAACTTTTAAAGAAATAATAAAATAAATAAATTGTTATTTCATTATTTTTTCTTTTTCATACCACATGTTGAGCGGTGGTAGAGGGGAGAACTAAGGTGGCAAGACCATTAATTGTAGGCTGTTAATTTCATGGTTACACTTTGGTTGCATAACCACACATCGTGTAATTAATACATAACTTTAATTAAATCAATAAACTAGGGACATTAATTACGTCAATTAATGAACCAAATTAATTCCTCAAATCGTTGCTCGCGTTTGCCCCTCCTATTTAAATGGATCTCAGTGTGGGTTTTTGGCACAAATTCATCAAGTGTGGAACCCCTGACGAAGTGACGCCACACCTTCCACCGATGGAGAATGGAGGTTTGATAATGATCATTATAGGATCATTCAAAAGGTCAACAGACAACGAACACCAACACACACAAACCTTATCCTTTGTCAGTAATACCCTCGAACATTGGAGCCTCACCATCCGCAACGTCCCCAATGAATCATGAGGTAGGGGATGTATTATAATTCAAGATTTTCCCGCAGTTATATTCCTCACTCTTTAATTTGTAGGAGGTTGTTGTGGTGGATTTAAACAGGGTTCATTATTACTGAAAAGTGATGAATATTTACCTTCATCTTGTTATAATGCTAACGCGGAGGGTGCATGCCAAATGAATAAGGCCCTGACCCTATGATGCTTGTATTTTTGTTTCATTCTTTTGGGACGGTTTTACTAATTCGACAGCAATGTGAGATAGAAGGTCACGCTGTGGATGCGGCGATTCGGGAGGCCCATAGCCATAGACATCACCATGAACGGACCACTGAAGCATGTACAGTGGCCCGCTGAAACAATTTCCAACGCACCATTCCTGCGGCGACTGACGGTGGCTAGAGGAGGCCCGTGACAACCGACCGCAGGGGGTGGGAAGGAGGCGCGCCATCGTGGGCCATGGAGGCCAAAGGCGGCCGACTTGAGATGGCCATAAGGGAGAAGGGTTACACCCCCAAGAACCATCGATAGTAGTAGGGGTGCCCTATGAAAAGAGGGGACAACGCGGACCTCACACCGTGCCACATCGTACCAGATGAAACGGCCCTGCATCCGCAAGGTTAGTAGGGAGGAGTGGGCTGCCTTCAGGAAGACGCGGGGTGGCCGAACGGCCCAAACCCACCCAGTGGGCCGGTGCGGGTGGGCCGAGCCCCACCCAACAGGCCGAGCCAACTGCGATCTGGGCCCACGAACCATCCGGGCCAACCCCGATGGGCCGAACCTTGTGAACTGGGCTGACCCATAATGGTTCGGACCCGAGCGGGGTCAGGTAGACCCTAGGACCCGTTGCGTTGGGCCGACCTGACTGAGACAGATCAGGCCCAGACCCAACTGACCCCCAAATAAAAAAATGCATGTAACTGACAAACCAGGTGTCTGTTTGATATGCCGTTAGTGGTTTTGGGACCCCTTTTGGGAAGCATTCCCTTTGGCATATCCTTGCAGGACTGACCGAGCCAGGGTGGATTGAGGAGCGATCACCCCTAATTCACTGAAAGGGGTGTAACTAATAGACCATGTGTCCGATCGACATGCCATCTATTTCATAAGGACCCTTGTGACAAGGTGGTACATTGGAGATAATATAAGTGAGTTTTTATGTAGTTTAACATGTTACCTAGGATGAATCATACTTGAATCCAACCGGGCCATTTTTATAAAAGTGCCCATATCTCACAGACCGGGCGTTTGATCGACGTGCCCTCTATCACGTTGGGAACCCTATGACGGGGCGGTCCCTTGGGTATGGATTTTGTGAGAATTTGTACCAGTTGAAAAAGGACAATTGTATTGAGGTGTAGAGTCTTCCAGGGATCTGGTGTGCTTCATCCGGGAATCCAGAGCCTTACAATAACCTGAAGAAGAAGATCGAACAATGCGGCTCAGTATCAGAAACTCTAGAGTGGGATGATAAAGTTGTATGACTAATCATCCCTACCACTGAATCAATGACCAAGATGTGTCAGCAGAAGCAACCAATACGGGTCAACACCATGAACCAATACAAGCCAACATCTAGGGACCAATACGGGTCAACACCAGTGACCAATACATGTCAGCATCTAGCAACCAATACGATTCAGCATACAATGACCTACAAAGGTCAGTAGTAGAGTTACTAAGGATAGGATAATCAGGCTTTAAAACTAGTCATCCATATCCCTTTAACCTTGATGTTATACTATCAGTGTGATCTATCTATTGTTTTTGTGGTTCATGACCTAGATCATGATTGTGATATTTACCTTTATGGTATTTCCTGTGATGTTATACTTTATGGATTACTGAGTGACCTTCGGGGGTCTTGGGGTTCCTACTGGGTATTTTTATACTCACCCATAAACTACATTTTCTCTTACCTTATTGTGTCTAGTGCCGACTACTGGCACTCTGAGGAAGACTTTGGAGGTTTGGGATTTGTGGAGCTTGGTGTGACAGGAGCAGTTGAGATCCTATTCTTAAATTTCAGACTTTGAGATATTACCCTCCAGGTAGAGCTCCAGGGTAGATGCGATGAACATTTAATTTATTTTCAGTTTTTAGGGCCTGTATTCCAGCCCACTGTTTTTAGTTTATAGTTGTACTTGTGGTTATACTTTACTCTCGTGGTTGTATCTTACTTTTATTGGTTGTTTACTTTAGTTTCCCTTTTTGAGTGTGCACAGATCTCTAAAGAAATGTATTCCTTATTTTTGAAAATCCATTAGGTTCTATTCACCAACCCTTGGCGTATGGAAGGTGGGATTGGGGTAGTCACATTCGGGCCCCATGGTACGGGTCGTGACAAGGTGGTATCAGAGGGAGGTCGATTCTACCAGAAGAACTAAGAGTCTACTTTTAATGAGGTAATGTTGTAAAGTGTCTTGTGTTCGGTTTTCAGTTTGGGGAGTCCATTTTTGGTTTGGGGGATGACGTATCCATATACCAGGACCCTAAATTCTGTTTTCTGACTCGGTACATGAAAACACCGGTTGCTAGTGTTTTGTAAATTTTTCTTGATATTTCTTGAGTCCGCTCACCAGGTATAACTTATTGATCGTGGCACATCTATTTCTTACAGTATGACTCCACAAAGATATCTAGTTAGGATTCCAGTTAGATATCATGAGAGTGGACCACCATGCAATGAGGCATCAGTATAGTGACCACTCAAAGTGATGGCACCTTCGGGTGGTGTACCAGCAACCACACTATTCATTGATCAAAAGATGCTACCAGTGGATCACACATAATGGTTGAGTGCATTGCATGAGTTCCAACGATAGAGGTCTCTGAGGTTTCAAGGCGAGACGGACCCCCAGGCAGTAGAGGACTGGCTTGAGGAGGTTTCGTGGGTATTTTTCTTAGTAGAGACACCCACCGAACAAATGGCAGTCTTTGCCACTAGCCTTCTTTAGGGATCGATGGGATGATGGTAGAGCTTGACACTAAAGGTGCATGAGGAGACAAACCTCTCTTGGTTTGACTTTGAGAACCTTTTTAGGGTGAATTTCATGCCAGAGACACTACGCTTTGTCCGTATTCAGGAGATACTGCATCTAAAGCAGGGAAGCAAGACTGTGGCTCAGTACTCGGTGAGATTTATGAACCACTCCCGATACACTGCTGACATGGTAAGAAACCCTTACATCAGGGCCCAAACCATTGAAAAGGGGCTCCGACAAGAGATTAGAGCTGTGAAAGTTTCTTTTAGAATCCAAACACCAGTTGGGGTGCTAGAGTGAGCTTTGTTGATGGAGATCTTCCTTACCGAGCAGGAACCGACAGTGAGAGCCCCTACAGGACAATAGGTAGTAGTGTCATCTCCAGCTAACAGTAGATAGATGATGTAGAAGATCATGTGGTATAGAAAATTTGGAGGGAGACCTAGGGATGCAGGGTCAGAGGTGTGAGGATCGAGAGGCCTTGGGGGATACTAGTGAGGCATTATCTGTTTTCTGGCAGGAGGTTGGGTCACAAAGCTCATGACTGTCCAACTCCCCACGTGAATGATCAAAAGATGATGGAGGGTCCAGCGAGGTAGAGGCAATGTCAGGAGCATGAGGGTCATCAAGGAGGAAGGTGAGGTAGGGGAGCAAGATATGAAGCTCGAGGTGGTTAGCATCACCAGGCACTACCACCACCACCCCCAAGCAGTCCACCACAAGCTTAGGGAGCAGGTGGATGGGGAAAGGCCCAACTATAGGTAGTAGAGTCTCATGATCCTGATGTCCCTGAGATGATATAAATTACGATCTATATATTCTCGACTTTAGCAGTAGTCCTTATCGACACAGGTGCTAGACTTTCTATCCTTATTGTGGACTTAATTTGGGACTCTGAGATTCTGACTAAGATCTTAGCCCGACCATTACATTTGGATACTCCTACGGGAAGATTCAACAGTCACATACTGGTGCCGACAATGTCATATTAATCTCAGATGAGAGAGTTTCAGATGTGATATTCTATTAGTGGCGTTGAATCCCTATGACGTCATTTTAGGCATGGACTGGCTATCAACAATTCATGCCCAAATTTACTGCTTGAGATGTACAGTGCAATGTACGTGTATAGATGGAGGCCAGTTTTCCTTTGTGGGTGAGAAGGAAAATAGATCAGCACAAGGTGGGCTTGCACTCAGAATGGTGCAACCAATTATATATTAGTTATCTTGCACGACTGTCGACACAGTGGATGAGGCATGTCCATAGATTCCAGCAGTGGCGGACGAGTATAAGGACATCTTTCTAGAATATTTCCCCAGACTACCTCATCGTAGAGAGGTAGACTTCCACATTGACTCGTACTCAGGAATAGATCCTATATCTACACTAACATATAAGATGACCCTTTTGAAGCTTTGAGAGTTGAGGGTATATTTGGAGTACTTACAGAGGAAGGGATTTGTAAGGCCCAATGTTTCTCCATGGGAATCCCTGGTGTTGTTTTCCAAGAAGGTAGATGGATGTTTGAGGCATTACGTGGACTTCCAATTCCTAAAATAGGTGATTGTGAAGAACAATTATCCTCTGCCGGGGATTGATGATCTATTTGATCAATTGAAAAGAGAGAAGTGGTTCTCAAAGATAGAACTCAGATTAGGCTATCATCAGCTCAGGTTACGGGATGAGGACATACCAAAGACAGTCTATAAATATCGGTATAGCCATTAAAATTTCTTGGTGAGGCCTTTCGGTGTGACCAATTCCCTAGAAGTGTTAATGGGACTCATGAACATGATCTTTTAGGCATACCTCGATCTCTTTGTGGTGGTCATCATCAATGACATATTGGTGTACTCAACATCTGAGGAAGAGCATGTTGTACACTTGAAGATAGTTATGGACACACTCTGGGGGCACCAGTTATATGGGAATCTCTTGAAGTGTGAGTTTTGGATACAAAAGGTCCACTTCATGGGACATGTCATCTCAGAGGCTAGAGTTGCAGTGGATCCAGCAAAAATCGAGGCAATACATGATTGGGAGCCACTCGGGAGTGTTATAGCAGTGAGAATATTCCTTGGATTAATAGGATATTATCAAAGTTCTATACCCGATATCTCCAGATTAGCATCCCCTATGACTATCTTGATTAAGAAGTGGAAACCTTTCCTGCGGTCAGAGACATGCCACCAGAGATTTCAACATGTGAGGCAGAGCTTGACCAACACTCCCATCTTGAGGTTGCTGGAGGAAGGCACTGGCTACATGGTTTAATATGATGCATCAGAGACCAGACTCAGCTGAGTCCTGATGTAGGTTGATCCATTGATTGCTTATAGATCACAGCAACCGAAGCTTCATCAGAAGAATTATGCGACTGATGGATTGGAGTTGGCAGTAGTAGTCTTTGCAATAATGATGTGGTGACACTACTTGATGGGAGATCGGTTCATTTTTTACTCATACCAAAAGAGTCTTAGATATATATTTACATAAAATGATCTAAATCCAAGACAGTTACGTTGACTAGAGTTCCTCTAGGACTATGACTTTGAGATAGTCTATACTCATGGGAAGGGAAATGTAGTGGGAGATGCACTTATCCAGAGATCAAGTTCGCAACTACTGAACGAGAATTTAGATCATTTATCCTCACATTAGATATACCATAAAGATAGAGATGAAATATTTTACCACTAGTCGATGGTAGTTTCCCCTCCACTCCTTCAGCAAGTCTGGGAGGTGAAACTCGGAGACAACGACTACGAGACTACTCATGCTTATATATCCTCAGGCCATGCACCTGATGAGTATTCTGAAGGTGGGGAGCACGCTATCCATTTCATATGGCGTATAGTTGTACAATGGCGCTATGAGAGGAGGTTCTAAGGAAGTTCCATACATCCCCCTTGGAAGTACATCTAGTTGTGATGAAGATGTATCAGGACCTCCAACATTAGTACTAATGGCCAGGGATGAATAAGGATGTGGCTGATTTTGTTTCTAGATGTCTCACTTGCTAGTAAGTAATGGTTGAGCACCAGGAACTAACAGGCTTGACCCAAACCCTCAAGATACCATAGTGGAAGTGAGAAGGGATATCTGTGGACTTCGTGATGGGGTTACCATGTACATCTAGAGGGCACGATACTATCTGGGTGATTATTGATCTACTCCCCATGTTGGCCTACTTCTTTGAAATTCAAGAGACGGGTTCAGTAGAGAGCCTGAGACGTCCCTATGTTGAAGAGATTGTGAGACTTCACAGGGTGACTTCTATGAAATTTTCAGACTATGACACATGCTTCACATCCCAATTGTGGAATGGATTGCAGGAGGCTTTTGGGACTCAGCTTCTCTTGAGCACACCTTTTCACCCGCAGACAATTGGTCTGACTAATCGGACCATCCAGACTATGGAGGACATGCTTCATGCATGTGTCGTAGATTTTGGTCACAGTTGGGAGGTCCACCTACCCTTGGTGGATTTCTCATAAAATAACAACTATCACTCCACCATTGGTATGTCCCCTTTTGAGGCGTTTTATTGAAGAATGTGTAGATTGCCCTTATGCTGGACCGATCCAAGAGAACCATCATTCATGGGACCATAGATGGTACAAGCTACCACTAAGAAGGTGCATGTCATTTGGGAGTGGATGAGGACTTCATATAGCCAACATAAGTACTATGCTGATAGAATATGGATACCACTAGAGTTCCAGAAGGGGGACCACATATTCTTGCGAGTCTCCCCTTGACAGGGACTACAGATATTTGGTCGAGGAAGAAAACTCCCATTGAGGTTTATCGGACCATTCCAGATACTTCAGAAGATCGGCAAGGTGGCATACCACTTGGAACTGCCACAATAGTTGGAGAGAGTGCAAAACATTTTCCACGTATCCAAGCTGAGGAGATACATACATTACCCATCTCACATCATCGACCATAGAGAGCTAGAGATTGATGATGGGATGACTTTTGCGGAGTTCCCGGTGAATATAGAGGATCAAAAGGAGAGGTTATTTTGTATGTTGTTGATTCCTCTAGTGCTAGTTTGTTGGAAACACAAGATTATCTAGGAGGGAACATGGGAGAGAGGGACTGATATTCATGCCCAATACCCCTCTTTGTTTGTGTAGCCTTGTTTGGATTTTGGGGATGTAAATCCCTAAGGTAGGGAGAATTTAAAGACCCAAAAATTCCATGTATTTTTTTAAATTATTTGAGATATTTATGAGTCTGAGAAAATTTATGGTGCGTGATTTCAAGGCCTGGTGTACCGTGAATGAATTTCTAAACTTTTAATGGGAACATTCATTAAATGCATGGGTGGAATTTTCTATCATTTGAAATGGTGATCAGAATTTAAATACGAGAGCACCGTTGAATCCATAGCACTGAGATTCCCTTAAGGGATGAATCAATTAGACTATAGTTGGCCAGGAGAAAAAGATAGTTTTTATGAGTTTTAAAATAATAATAAAATACCATAAATTGTTATTTTACTCTTTTTACTTTTTCCTAACACATATTTAGCGGAGTTTGTGGGGACCACGAAGGTGTTCAGACCTTTAATTATGGGCTGTTAATTGCACAATTACACTTTGGTTGTGTAACCACCCCTCATGTAATTAATAAGGCACTTTAATTACATCAATTAATGAGGCCCATTAATTATGTCAATTAATGAACCTCATTAATTCCTCAAAGCGTTGCTCGCCTTTTCCCCTCCTATTTAAATAGAGCTTGGGGTTGGGTTTTGGCATGACATCTTCAAGCAAGGAACCCCTGACGAAGTGATGACATGCCTTCCACCGATGGAGAATGAATGTTTGACGACACCCATTGTAGGATTGATTCGAAGGTTGATGGATGATGAACGCCAACACATGATAACGTTCTCATTTGTCCAAAATACCCTTGAATGTGAAAGCATCACCATCTACAATGTCCCCAATGAATCATGAGGTAGGGGTTGTCTTCTAATTTAGGATTTTTTCTATCGATTATATTCCTCTCTCATGAATTTTTGGGAGGTTGTTGTTGGAGATTTAAATAGGGATCATTATTATTAAAAAGTGATGAGTATTTACCTCCCTCTTGTAATAATGCTAACACAGAGGGTGCAGGTCAAATGAATAAGTCCTCGACCTTCTGCCGCCTGTCTTTTTGTTTCATTTTTCAGGGACAATTTTCTCAATTCGAAGGAAACATGAGACAGAAGGTCACGATGTGGAAGCGGTAATCTGGGAGGCCAATAGGCACATACGACACTAAGAATGGACCACTAGAGCATGTCTGGTGGCCCGAGGAAATAACCGCTGGTGCGCCATGCTAGCTACAGCCAGTGGTGGCCGGAGGAGGCCCATGAAAACCAGACATGGGTGGTGGGATGGCGTCACACTGTCACGCGCTGCGGTGGATAGAGGCGGCCAGCCCAAACCAACTGCATTGGAGATGGCCACCGCCGGTGGGAGCAGCTACGGCCTGCGAGCCTCGACAAGAGGGGGAGGCACAGACCCTGCGGCCTGACGGTCCAGCGCGGGTGGCCGAGCCCCACCCAATGGGCCAGGCCAACCGTGGCCCTGGGCCACAAACGAGTTGGGCTGTCCCCGACGGGTAGTAACCAGTGAACCGGGCTGAACCTTAATGGGTCAGACCCGGGAGGGGTCAGGTAGACCCCGTGACCCGTTTCATCAGTCCGTCCTGACTGAGTCGGACCTGTCCTAGACCCAACTGACCCCCAAATAAATAAATGCATGTAAATGAAAAATCAGGTGTCTGTTTGACATGTCATCATTGGAATTGGGACCCCTTTAGGGAAGAAGTCCCTTTGGCATATCCCGATGGGCCCGACCGAGCCGGGCTGGACCAAGGTGTGATCAACCCCATTTCACGGAAAATGGGTGTAACTAACATACGATGCATCCGATCGATGCGACATTTGTGGAATAAGGACCCTTGTGATAAGGAGCTCCATTGGAGATACTCTAAGTGAGTTTTGATGGAGTTTGATGTGCGACCTGGGTTGGATCAGACTTTGGTCCAACCTGGCCCTTTTTACAAATGTGGCCATATCCCACAAACTGGGTGTCTGATAGATGCATCGTCTGTCGCGTTGGGACTACTATGAAGTGGAGGTCCCTTCTTTTTCCGGACTCCATACCAGTTAAAAAAGGACCGATGTATTGAGGAGTAGAGTCTTCTAGAGATCATGCATTCTTCGTGTGGTAATCCAGTTCTTGGCTGTGGCATAAGGAAGAAGAGTGACCAATGCGAGTCAGCATCAGAACATCTAGAGTGGGATGATATATCTATATGACTAATAATATCTACCTCCACCTCAATGAACAATTTGGGTCAGCACCAGCGACCAATACGGGTCTTCCCTAGGGACCAATACGGGTCAGAATCTAGCGTCCAATACTAGTCAGCACCAACGACCAATACCAGTCATCATCTAGTGACCAATAAGGGCCAGCATACGACGACCTATGAAAGTCAATAATATAGTTACTATGGATATGAAGATATGGATTTATGACTAGTCATCCCTATCCCTGTAACCTTAAAGTTATATTGTTAGAGTGATATGTCTCTTTTGCTTTGTGCTTCATGATCTAGATCATGCTTGTGATATTACCTTTGAGGTATTTCTTATGATGTTTTACTTTGTATATTACTGAGATACATTTGGGGGTCTCGGGGTCCCAATTGGGTATTTTTATACTCACCCCTGCACAGCCTTCACCCGCAACGTGTTGTGTCTGGTGGAGACTACTAATGCTTTGAGGAAAACTTTGGAGGTTTGTGACTTGGTGGAGCATGGTGTGATGGGAACAGTTAAGATCCTCTTATTTGATTCAGACTTACATCTAATACACTCCAGGTAGAGATCCATGGTAGATGAGATGAAAGTTTACTTTCTTTTCAATTTCTAGGGCTTATATTCTATCCCACTATTTTCAGTTTTCAGTTGTACTTGTGGTTGTACTTTACTCTCGGGGTTGTACCTTGCTTTTGTTGGTTGTTCAATTCAGTTTCCTTTTTTGAGTGTGTATAGATCTCTATAGAAATTAATTCCCTATTCAGGAAAATACTTTAGGTGATAGTCACCAACCCCTATCCTATAGAATGTGGGTGTTGGGTAGTCACGTCTGGGACCTATGGGATGGGTTGTGACAAACCCTCATGTTTGCATACACTTCTTCCGAATTCCTTTTATAAATTTATCATAGTATCACTTCCTGATCTTATAAGTTTCACCTACTATTTGTACAGTAAAAAATACATGTTTAACAATGTAAGCATTCCTCAGGTTCCCTTCGACTATGATATCCTGATTAACCACTTCTGTATACTTCTTCATCCCAATGATATTCACCTAGGACATAATCTCACAATTACGTCCATCCTAAAAATGATTCACCATAGCTTCATCATCTCCTGATAATGTTAGAGCAATGAATTTAAGATCTATATAGCATCTAGAATAGTCCATCACCGACATGATCCCTTGTGTCAGATGTATGAACTCATCCTATTTCTCTTGTCTCAACGTCTATAGATAAAAGTGTTCCAAGAACCTCTCCATTAAGTCCTTCTGTAACATACCATTAGTCTTTCTAGTTCTCACATGAATGTCCCACCAGTGCTTCACTAATACTCATAGCATATAAGCATCCAACACGACCCACATTTTAGATGTAATCTCCAAATGGTCATGTATTGTCTCTATGGACTCAATCAATAATTAAGCTCTATCAGGTCCACCTTATCTAGAAAAAGTCTTACTATTCTACAACTGAAACTCCCCAGTCAACTAATACATAAACATCAAAACTTTCCCTTGGTATCCTTCCATGAATTACATGATGCAAGTGATGTTATCTCAAAATGGCTCCCCATTATATTCTGTTGGAAAGATCAGTGACACAAGTTAACTAACTAGAAACTCATTCCTAGGCCTTCCCCTCAATCATCCCCTCATCAAGAGTAGTGGAATAATACTCTTTAAAAATCCCAACACACGTCTCAGGTCTCAAAACACAACCTTATAATGGTTATGTTTAAGGAATAAACAAACCAATTTCCCCCCACCTCTCTACATAGTAAAAACTGAGGTTCTATCACTAACCTTAACCCTCTTACTTATCGGTTCTGGTTAAAAGGTATGCACACTATCATGAACAAGTCTCTCATTTAGACACCCATTTATTATAACTTCACATAATCTTTTTTTAAAACCTTCCTCAATTAATTTTAGGAAAAAATTTTCATTTTACTTTCACAATTGTGGAAAATTGTTCATGTTTTACAACATAACCATAACCCATTTTCCTATATGTGCCTAAATTGTTTCATGTCACAATAACCCTGAGTTCCAAGAATTATGCATACAAATTTAACACTAATTTTATTTTGGGCCATGTATTAATACTAAAAAAGTCTCAAAAACAATAATCACATTAAACCACAAGTGATCACCCAAGGTGAAAAAATATTAAACTGTAATAGAAAACAATTATAACAACAATATCACCATGAGTACTCGGTTTCCCCCATATAGAGGTTTGTAACTCCTATCCACAAGCTCATTACCAAACACTTAATCATCCTAGTCTCTTGTATAAATTCCCTAAAATAGTAAGACAAAATAAGAAAATGAAAACCATACCTCTAATACCACTTTGTAATATCCTGAATTGGGTACCACGTGATGGTGCCTCAATTTGGTTTCCCACATGACCTCAAGCGCACCTCCCCATACGCTAGAGGATGTCGACTAGATTAATGTGTCTGGTAAGTCATTCATGGGAATAATATACCATAATTTATTAGAGTAAAGCACCATCAAAAATAAATTAACAAATTTAGAATCATATATAACCAGAACAATACTCACATCCAAAGATAACTAAATAGGGAATACAATAATATATTGAATATGAAAACATGCTATTCCAATACAAGTGTCACGTGTCAATAATGAAACTGAAAATAAAGACACTATGACTCCCCAAGTTGGTTCTGAACCATTTTTGTTCCCCTAATCCAATCTCTATACCCAATTATCCACCTATCCCTTGGCCTTTTCTCATATCTAGCCCTACAACAACATAATCTATTCAGGTTCTGAACTGGAATCCCAAATATGGTGTGAGTTCAACTCAGTAAGCCACTGCCAATAGTGTCTAAAACAATTGCATAATTTTTTGTGTGTATATAGTTCTATAAGAAAAGTAAAGTGCATTAATTACCAATTATTACATTATCATATATTCTTATCTAACTAAATTAACTCTAGGGTTACCAAGTATACTCATACCTCAATAATTACTTCATATCAAAACAGAACTGGAGGTGTTCCCTAGGAAATATCATATCTTAATACCTTCTTCTTCTCAAAGCTTGAAGTATTCAAAGGTGTTATGTTATCTCAGTTCATGATTTGACTAATGCCAAAGCCTAATATTCTCATGATAGGCCATAACATAGAGTACCATTATTTCCATTATTTAATTTAACATTTATATGAAACATTTTTAAAGTTAACAATATCAAAAATATAAGTAAGATAACAATATTACCATGCTTAATTTTCAATAGAATAACAGTGTTCCCATTCACTTGACACTTAAGTCTAATGAGCATGTTACTATGCATACTTCTCAATTTAGAATGACCACGTTCTCATTCTCTTTGCTCATAAGTATAGAACCATTGTTACTATTTTTTACTTATCAATTTAGTATGACCATGTTTCAATTCGGTATCACATAATTAATTTATCAATTAATTATCCACCCCAATCCCATTAATTATTCAACATTAGTTGAACACATCCATTCTATTAGTTTACTAAACAATTAACTAAGTGGATAGAACCATTAATTAATTAATAAATAAATTAATAAATATAACAATTAATATTTAATAATTAATTTTCTATAATTAATTACCTTATTCTAATATCAACATTACATAATTAATCTCACAATTAATTATCTAGATCATATTATCATGGGAACATAATTAATTCACAATTAATTACCTAAACATATCCTTTTCAGTATCTCATAATTAATCCCCTTACTAATTATCTAGATTATAAAATCTATCTCTTTTAATCAGTTTCCCTTAATTAATTATATAATAGGGAATTCCTTTAGTCTGAAGATTAATTCCCCAATAAATCCCTTATTTCAACATCTCTTCGATAAATAAATTGGTCAATCCAATTAACCCAATTCAAGAAGATAAATTGTTAAAGGATGATTGAAATTATACAATATTTCATATATATATATATAAAATACACCACTATGAGAATTATATTAATACCACCTACCTCAATTTGTTGATGGATGTTTTCTCAATGGAAATTCCCAAAATTAGAGAAGCCCAATGACGTTGATAAATGTTCTAGATCTGAATCCCTAAACCAAAAATAAAGACATCAGGATCCATTAATTCAAGATCTAGATAAAAAAATATAGATCTACATATCACCACATATGTTTAGATCTAATAAAAACAGAGGATATCTTCCATGAAAAGATCAAGGAATGATAGAATAATGAACAATATAAGAATTTGGATGAAATCCACTTTTTGGGAGAAGATTTGATCTTTGATTTAGGCTTTCAATATCAATGAGTGGTGTTCATAAGGATTTTTAATCCCATTGGGTTAGTGGTAGAACCTTCATTTTCCCATAATAATGAAAAATTCCAAGTTAGGGTTGCATATTAGGTGGAACAGGCTACAAAAACTTGAAAACGAGTGAGATCCACAATTTTAGGATCTCACTACTAGACCATGAATGGTTTAGTCTCATGGTTAGACACACCCTGAGTTAAAAACTAATTAATGGGGCACTTAATATGGATACATTGTACAACCTATCAAACTATTTGTTGACCCTACCATTTCTACTTCCTCAAAAGACTATATAACACACAATTTATCCTATGCAGTTACAAGGTTTTTACAAAGTGTGCGCCATTTGTGTACAACCTTTTTCCTCCAAGATTTATATAGACTTTACCCAAACACATCCTAAGAAATAAATCCCATCAAAGGAAATTATGCAAAAAAAACTAAAATCATGCATGAGAATACTCTAGAAATGTTTAAGATCTTACACATTGTTATTCAGAATTGTTTATGTTTAATTCCCCAATGGGGGATATTTTCCTTCCATGTCCATGTTTTCTAAAAATGTTTTCAAAAAGGTTTTTAATATTCTAATAATAACATTTAATACATTTTTACCAATGTTTTACTTTTTGTAAAATGGAATTACAAAGAATTTTTTTTCATTTGTCTAAATATAGTACTTTATGAATTATTAAACAAAAATTTGGATGTAATTTTTTTAACTTATGCCGCATGAGTGGATTATTTCCCTATCACGATTCCATAATGTTATGATGATCCATTTACATGTTAAAAGGTATCATTTCAATGAAAATTAATTCCTATTAAAATTGTATATCCTTTAAAATAAATTATTTCAATGTTAAAAATAGGTATTTATTTTTAGAACACTTAATGATTTTATTTTATCGTGATGACATTCTTTGTTGAATTTCTAGCTTCATTGATTTTTTTATATTATGGAAACATTAACCATATTTTTTAAATTATTTATCATCACATTTACCATGGATTTTTTTATTTTTCTACCATTCTCAGTAATATATAAAATGACTTGTGATTATGTTTAATAACTGGGGAATGTTATTTACATTTCATAGGTATATATTGTCTATGTTTCACCCCATTAATTTTATGATGGAATTGGACATATAATATAATGGGAAGGGCCCATTATATCCCCTTAATACTTCATAAGGTATCATGAGAAAAACTAGATGTGGATTTAGTTGATGCCTTATCTATTTATTTTTAGATATATTGTCCCTGGCCTCGATAGTATGTTTTAGATTCTAACATTATACATTCCATCATTATGAGATTATTTATTGATATTATATGTGATTATTATACTTGTAATATATCCAAGGATATGTTTTCAAGCACATTTAATTGTTTTAATGGAATGTGTTTTAGTTATTTACATTTCCATACTGATTATGTGATATTTATGTATAGATTTCACTATACACATACCATTACTAAGCACTTGAGATCACTCCATTCACATGTTTCAATTTTTCACCAATATTATGAGAAGTATTTTTTAAAAAATATGTATGGTAATAGAAATGGGGAATAATAGTAGACTTAATGAAACACTTTTTATATTTTATGTTTTAAAATGTAATATTGATTTCATGTATGTATGTAGTTTTCCAATACTACTAAACTATTTAGTATTATGGGATGTGATTCCTTGAATATAATGCCAATTTAATAAATTAATGAACTGAATCTAGGATACTAGGGTAGGGGATATTATAGTTGGAATCAGAACAAGTTTAGTAGGAACCTTTGTAACTAGATTTTTGAAATCATAGATTAGAAAAATATAACATTTGAAATTAATTTGATGATAAGTCTAAGTATAGGATAACATCATCTGGTTTTTTAATGAAAATTCATAAACTAGTTCAAATTAAATATTCATATATTGATAATGTTTCAGGATTTAGAAATCCAATAAATTATTTTTCATGACTATATCACTATTAGTCATGTTTCTCAAATTATGGTTTATGTTTTTCACAATGGTGATAATCTTAAAGGATATACAAGTAATGGTTTTACTACTGATGATGAAGAGACTACCAGAAAAAATGAAAGGAATGCGGTATTATAGAGAAATATGATGAAGCGTGGTAAATTATTTTAGAATAAAGTATAATGTGTAACGTTCTCGTGTATTTGGATTGAATAATTATTTCATCAATGGTGATATTGGTATATGAATCATTAGATATATAAGGATTGTATTTTGGTACTTATTCTTTATGGATTTTGAAACATGAATGATTTAATTATGGTTTTTAAGGTGATAAAGGTATTCATATATGTGCTATGTGATAATAATAGTTACATTATGTGGATTAAGGAATATAATATTAGGATTTTTTTTGGAAATTTAGAGACTTTTTAAATAGTGAATTAGGATAGATATATTGTGGATGAGTCTTCAGGTTAGAATGAATTGATTTGAACATTATATAACATTATTTGAGGTTAATGTTTGATTTATTATATTAGATATTATTTTCAAATCATTTTTGTATTGATAAAATTTAATGGTTGATGGAATGAATTATGAAACCATCATCAAATGTGCTTTACGCATAAAAATCCATATTGAATATCCATCTCTAGGTGTATGAAATATATTAAAATTTAATCAAATCCAAACCAAATGATTATATTATACTCATGAAATGGGAAGTAAACAAGTATGTTTAATATATAAAGTGTTTATATGGGTAATAAAATAATACACCAACTCTAGGAAATGGATTTTGGAACAAAAATGTCATTCCTTTGGTTTTCATAAAGTTAAATCAATTGCATTGTTAACCCATCACATATTTATGGTTTTTTATGGTATACTTTATGATGACCACATTATATATCACTAACCCTTAGAAAATGATATTTTTATTTCTCTTTCATATCCCAATTTTCACTTCCCATTAATTTTATCATATCCAAATGACTAATTTTGTGGTAACCTTCACATTTCACTTTCCCTCTTATTAAGGGGATGTTTTGTTAACCTAATTGGTGATATGGATTTACCATAAATTAATTTTGAAGTATCAACCATTGATTTTTGAAGTGGAATTTTAAAATTGAGATGACATAATTTTTTTAAGGATGAGAGAATGTAACACCTAAAGATTTTATGAAATGTATATTCTTAAATAAATTCATCTTCTTTAATAGATAATGTTGCATGAAACACCGATCAAAGATGAACCATGATATACTATTAATATTATTATTTAAATTGAAATTATATAACAGTTTTTAAATTGGTCATTATGAATAATATTAAACAAATTATGAAAAATATATTACTGAATAAATTGGTTTCCAATTAGTTATAATAAATATAGAACCCAATTTATTATAATGAAAATTATTTTATTGAAACTATTTCAATGTGCATAAGTGTGTTTTTTTACCAATAAAATAAATAAATAACACTTTTTTGGATTATATTAATGGAATATATACATATATAATATTAAATATAGTTTTTAGTATTAATATTATGTGTTTTATATACAAGATATAAGAACGAATCCAATTTTACATATAAAATATGTATTCTTATAAAAAGAAAGTTTTAACATGTTTTGATGGCACACTTTTTTTAAAATCTACATTTGACACATTAATAAATTCTATTTGAAAAAAATAAAAAACTTCTTTATATTAATTATATAAAATTTACTTTGGTTGAATTTTTTTTATCTTTCTGATAAGATTCATTTTTAATAGATAGTTGTAAAATAAGTATTTTAATTGAAAATATCATTTTCATCTAAATGATTAAGTGTGATTATTTGAAATTTCTATAATGTAAAATAAGATCTTTTATCTATAATTTAATATAATTTAGGTCATTTGAATCAATTTCACATTAAATTTGGATATAAAACCATTTCAAACTTGTTAACATTTTCAACTAAAAAATTAATTAATCTCATTTCATAAATGTGATTAATTTAAATTAATTTTTATAAATTCATTACTTTAAATTTTTAAAAATTAATTCAATATTTGGAATCGAAATTTCAAAATTAAGTAAGTAGTTACCATTTATTTTTTAAAAATATGAATTGTAATTTTATTATTTTTTTAAATAACCATGGTTATAGATAAATTAGCTAGTTAAGGGTTAAAATAATATTATAATTATTCCAAAATTATCGTAAAACCTATCCTTATATTATGTTATGTGTTTGTGTTGACAAGTACCATCATTTTTCCAATTTCATGGCCACATGGAGCCACTTGTATGATTTAAATCCTTTTCCAATATTTTATTCTAAGGAATGTTTAGTATGTCTAACACATGTTTTTAATAAATATTACATTTTTTATATGTGGTTATTCAAAATATATATTCATCTGTAAATGGTAATTATATACTTTAATTTTTTATATTCATCATAAAATTTATTTTTAATTTTTATGAAATGAAAAATTACCTGAAAAATATTCACAATGATGGTGAAATAAAAGTTTAATTAAAAGAAATATTTAAATAAATGATATTAAAAATATGAAAATAATTCTGAATTGAGATAATGAATTTTATACATCAATTTTCATGATTAACTAGACATAATATGGATTTATTAAAAAAAAATTACAAATTTATCTTGTGTATTAATATTTTTTTTGAATTCTAGTAATAAAGAGTGTCAAAATTGACATTAATGATATTTTAACATAAATAATATATTATAAAATGATATAAAATTAATAAAAAACTAACAATTTTCCAAATTATTTCTATTGGTGTGAAAATTTCATCCCTGACTCATTTATGGGTTTTTGGTATTTTATAGTGACTACATTATCCCTTGAATATTAAATAGTCAGGTTGTCATGGGAATATTTAAATAATTTAACTAAGGGTAAAATCCAAATGACAAGGGTAAGGATGTGACCAAAACATGTCTAAAAAATATTTTCTGAAAATAATTATAAACATAAGCATATTATATTCTAAATAACTCACTTTTGATCCATTTTCAATCTATTATTAATTTATATTAATTTAATATTTCGAGAGTTTCCAAAAGTATATCTCACCTCAATTAAAAATGGGAACCTATTATCTCACATCTTCACACCCTTTGGATCCATATATATTGAAAAAACCAACCCAGTTGTCCTCCCAAAATCCATCCCATAAATATAGAAGCCTAAATATGTGAATAATTAAAACCAAAGAAGCCATTTTGTGAAAATCAAAAGCAGATACCCCAAGAAGAGGTATTGTACTTCAATAAGCATTGTTATTTTATTTATTCCATAAAACTATTAAATTATATTTATTTTATGATTATATAATAACCCATGAATACTAAATATACACATATATTTTTATATTAAGGTTTTTACCTACAATCACACAGACATCAATCAAATGGGACACACAATCATTGTTCGTGTGTACGGGGGACTACCATTTCACAAAACGATGTCGTTTGTTCTTCAATTACCATATTTCAAGGTTGGTAATAATGATGAAGTTTACATTTTTATATAATATATTTCATATTTATGATTAATTTAAGGTTCTATAATTATTATATAACACATACCTTCATGTTCTCCATTTTTTGTAAATTGTATAACTTCATTTGTGGATGTGTGGACTACCGCCTCCTCAAAAATATGTGATTCATTCACTTGTTACATTTAATGTATTTATAATAGTTTTAGTGAAAATAAATGATATATATGAAATAAAATATCTATATAATTATATTAATTAATTTCATTCATTCCATATTACATGGAAATGTAAATTGTGTTCACGCATCTGTACGGCCCACCGTCACCATGAATGGTGTATTTGATTTTCTATATCAATATTTTATAGAATATTATAAATAAATATGTAACAAATATATATTATATTTATTTCATTCTTATAATTCTAGTTATTATTGTATCATGAAATAATTAATGTGAATAAAAATATAACAAATCCAAACACATGAAAAAACAAAGCAGTTATTACACAAAGCATAACCTTACCATGGAATTGTTAATAAATGGTAATATATAGTTATAATTAAATGATATATGGTATTATATAAATTAATATGGGTTTTTATATATTTATAATAAACTTATATTTATTAAAACATATTTTGGAGTGAGTATGATGAGATTCAAGGCATATGGTAAGGAATTTTTATCTGACTGTTATTTCTATGGGACACATGCCTTATACACGAATTATTTATTTTAGTTAGTGTATATAATACCCATTAATTTATATTATGAAATTTTTTATGAATATTTTGTTTTTTTAATATCCATATAATTTCCATTAGTTTTGGGGAATATATAATGTAGTAAGGTTTATTTAACAGTCTCATTATTATTCGAGATTGTTTATGTTTACTTCTCCACTAGGGAAAATTTTTCTTCCATGGAAATGTTTTCTAGGAAACTTTTCACAAAGTTTTTTACTATTTTCCTACAATATTTTAAATTATTTTTTCCCATTAATAAATATTTACAAAATATTAATCAAGGAATCTTATTTTTCATTTTTCAAATGATGAACTTTGTGTCTATTTTGTAAAAATATAGAAGGAATGTTTTTTAACTTATACGGCATGAGTGGATTTTTATGCTGTCAACATGCATTAATTTTTTGAAGAATCATTTAGAAGATTAAAATTTTCTTTGAAATTATTTTTTTTAAATTATTCATCCTGTTAAATAAATATTTTCAATATAAAAAGAGGCATTTCTCTCAAGAACATTCAATGATTTTATAATATTGTTGTAAAATTTGTCAACATCCGTCATTAAATTTTGTACTCCATTTAGTTTTATCTATTATTATATCATTTATCATATCTTAGTAAATGTTTTTTGATCAGTTCGACCATGGATGTGCTATTTTGATGAAATTCTCCGTTTTACTCAGAATGGTTTGTGATTATGTTTTTTTATTAAGGAATGTTATTTACATTTCATATGTATATAGTTTTGATTTTTCACATCACTCATATAAGTAATGCAATGGACTTATTAAGTTATGAGAAGGGACCACTGTAGCCCCTTGATGCATCGGTAGGTCTCATGTAAAAATCTAGAAATGTATTTTGTAGAGACCTTATCAATTTAGTTTTGGATGTCTATGTCGAGGCCTCAACATTATGTTTCAGATGTCCAGCATTATTCATTCCATAATTATGAGATTAGTTATTGATATTCCATTTGATTATTTGACTATTATAATTTCCATGGTTATGTTTCTTTGACCATGTGAATTTTTAAATTACATGTGTTTCAGTAATTTACCATTCCTTACTATTCATTCTATATTTACACATAGCTTTTTATGTAGGCCTACCCATAATTATCTTTTGAGGTCACTCATTTTATATGTTTCAATGTTTCCACATGATTACAAGAAGTATATTATAAATTATATGCAGGGTTACACAATGAGGGAATAATGGTATACTCAATGAATCTTTTTTTTCGGTTTTATGATTTAAAATATAATTTTAATTTCAAATATATATCTAGTTTTCCATGAATACTATACTATTTGGTCTGTAGGAATGTGAATCCTTGTATCGTATGAAAATTTAATAAAGTAAGGAACCAAATCCAAGATACTAGGTTCAAGGTCATTATAGTTGGAATCAAAGAATGTTTTGTAGAAACTTTGGGAACTATATTTATAACTTCACAGATAAAAAAAGATAACATTGTGGATGAGTTTGAGGATAATTATTATTATATGATAACATCATATAGATTTTGTGATGATAATTGATAACATAGGTTAAATATAAGGATTTCGATATTGTGAATGTTTCATTATTTAAACATCTTATAAATGATTATTTGGGAATATATCAATATGAGTAGTGTTTCTTATATTGTTCTTGGATTTTGGCCAATTTTTAGAATCAACAAGGTTATACACATAATGGTTTTCAACTGATTATATAGATACTTCCAGATAAAAATGAATGAAATGATCTATTACAATATAAAATGATGAATCATAGTTAAGGGTTCAAGAATGAATTATAATTATTAATGTTCTTCTATATATTGTTTAAAAAAATTATTTTATCAATGGTTATTTTTTATATGAATCATGACATATATAAAGATTATACTTTATAACTTCTTCTTTATGAATTTAGAAATATGAAAATTTTCACTTAGGTTTTTAAGGTTATAAGGGTATTCATATATGTGGTATCCTAAAATAAGAGATACATTATGTGTTTGGGGAGTATAATATTAAGATTGATTTTGGAAATTGAGAGACCTTTTTTGGATTTTGAATTTGGACATATGCACTATGGATGAGCTTTATGGATGGAATGGATTTAGTTGAACATTGTATATAATTGTTTCAGGTTTTAGTGTGATTTAATATATTGGATATCATGTTCAAACCATTTTCATTCTTGTAATATTTAAATGTCAATGGTGGACTTATTGATCTTTCATTAAATGTGATTTAGGAATAAAAATCAATCTCCAGTTGTATGAAAATGAAGTGAAAATAGATCAAATCACAACCATAGGAAGAGATTATATGCATGAAAAGGGATGTAATCGTGTATGTTTACATTCTCAATTGTTTAACCGGATATAAAAATAGTCACTCAACTATAGTAAATGGATTTTGGATCAAATTGACATTCATTTAATTTTAATGATGTGAAATCAATGCCCTCTTTAACCCATAAAAGGTTTACAGTTTTGTGGTGGGTGACTTTTTGATGACCATGTTCTCTATCACATTCCATAAGAACATGATAGTTTGATTTATCTTCCATGTCTCATTTTTCAAAAACCTATAATGTTATCCAATTATAATGCATAATTTTGTGTGGAACTTCTCATTTATCATTCCCTTTTATTAATGGGATGTTTTATTGACCATATATTTGATTTGGGATTTCCATAAAGAAATTTTGAAGTATCAATGTAATGACCTAGACTCGGACAGCCACCCGAATAGTGCTAAAAAGGTCTCGTGTTACTAATTTAGGCGCACCTCCCCGAATTCCAACTGCTACCGACAAGTGGAGAGGGTCTAATTGGTATAGTGGTGAGGATTTACCCTCTCTGAGAATAATAATTGTGCTGGTACAAGCAAAAATATAAAACATGCAGTGGAAATAAAGGACTCAGAAGAATCGAACTAGACCCACATAGTGGAATCATATCCAATATCAGTAAAAATTGGAAGCAATATATAAACAACAACCGCATAAAGTAAATAGAACATCATGTTGAACACCATTTGTAACTACTAAACAAAACAAGCATACATCCATAACAGATCAGTATACAAAAGGGGTGCCAATGGATAACCAATAGTTACTACAATAATAAGTAAGCATTTTGATATAGAATGGAATGTAAACAATGTAACCTTTGGCTAGACAAAACCTCAAGGTCCATATTATCTCATTGAAACCGCTAAAGTAGTCCAGCTCCTAAATCTGACCTCTTTACTACCTGTAAATCCATAAAGTCTACACACATCTTGAGGGGCCCATGCAGGGTGTGAGATGAATCTCAGTAGGATACCACCCAATGGTGCATACCTAATATAAGTGTTTAAGAAGGGATGCAGTTATGAGGAAACCAGTAAAATAGTTCGATGCACAAATAAACAAAAACTCCACTCGTGCTCAACAACCACCATAGAGTGTTACCTGCTTGGGCCAATGCCAAAATCTATGTTATGTAGTTCGACACCATGTTCCCCCTAACACTACATGTCTCAAGTATTGATGTCTTGAAGGCACTCCGAAGAAGTAGTAACTCAGAGGAACATTGATACCTATCCTTAAATAAGTAACTAGAGGGATAGTGATGGTTTCTCTCAAATAATGTAATCAGATTGACGATGATGTCTGCCTTCAAATAACGGTGAGCCTCTACCCCCAACCCGATAGCCTCAACTATATCCCCTGAAGGCTCATCAAATTCCATGTGGATTCTTATGGAAAGCACCCCAAACCAATAGTACCTAAACCGTAACTAACGGGGGAATCTACCAACATGAGTGGTCAATCCACCTCACAACGAAGTCTTTCTGTGGGCACAGTACTCAATGTTTTGGATTAGAGGTAATCACCAAAATAGTACCCAAGACACAACACCTCTAACACCTCGTGTCCTTGCAACCATGCTGCTCAAGTCCAACGACCACGCCATCCAAGAAACCTGGGAAATGCCCAACCTGATATTCATCATGCCTCAAGCCGACATCCATGATGCCCAATCCCGTGGTTAGAACCACCCATTGTAACCCGGTCCAATCCCAACCTATGATCAGTATCACTCAAGAATATTCAAGCCATATCCAACACAACTGTAAGGGTTCTAGCATATGAAATTTATAAATTACATATATAATCAAACTAATCAATTCTAAACAGTCAAAACAAACTAAATAGTTGAAATGCACTAACCAAGTGTTGTTCCATACCAGTATTGAGGTCATTAAAGACTCTAAAAATTCAAATCAATGTTTAATAAACTAAACTCAATAGTTTAAAATAATATAATTCAATTATAACCAATTTGGCGTTCCTTGGCCAAAATGCACTGAAGAGCAATGACCCCTCACCCGGACCCGCTCACGAAAAATGGTAAAAGGGAATAACCAAAATCATCTGATGGGTCTTATAATAATTTTGATATACTAATGAAGATAGAACATGGTGTCGCTCAAAATACCAAAAAACGCGCTATAGGTCGTGAAGTGCATTGTGTTGCATTTGTTGTCAATGAGGCATGAAGTTGTATTGGAATGAATGGATGTCAAGGAGTCAAGATATGAATGTCAAAGGATGTGATGGTGATGGTGATGAAGGAGAATGGCCATGGTACTTAGAGGAATGTCACTTAGGAGATTCACTAAGTGGCATTGGAGAATATGGTTGAAACATTCTCCATGAAAATCTGACGATTGTTGAGCTGATCTTTAAGTTCAAAGAACTTGTATCCTGATGATACAATGTCACAACATTGATTGAAGACCATGCATTGTCTTCACAATGCATGAGGAGTTGAAGAAGCAAGATGTTCCATCCACAACTACTAAGTGGATGATGTGCACTAATGAAGTCCATGTACTAACTCTTAGTGCATGTGAATTGGAAGTGATCCAATTTGATCTCTGATTAGATCAATGAAGATTATTGAAGAATTTATGTGATTAAGGAGCTCGGTTGAAGATGAAGACCCTTCGGGAATTCCACCTCCTAAGTCTAGAATATATGTTAAGGAGGGTTTGTGGATTCTAATGAAGAAGATGGAGAATATGTGTTAGAAGAGAAGAAATAAGAAGAATAGAGGAGGAGGCATTTGGCATTTGGCATTTGGAATGTTTTATATGGAGAAGAACTTTGTATTTCACAAAGTCCTATTCTGTCCCTTTGCCAAAAAATTGGCCAGCCAAGGCACCTTGGGGGGTTCAACCCCAAGGCATGGGCACTAGGGCACCACGCCCGGGGGAACCCCGTGGGGCGAGCCAGGGCGGCGGGGCGCACCCAAGGACACCGCAAGGGCGCCAGGGGCACGCCCGGAGGAGCGCAGTGTGCAAGGTGGGCGCCAGTGGCGCGCCCGCAGGGAGCATAGTGGGCGCTAGAACCGCGCCCGCGAGGAGCAGAGGGTGGGCGCAAGAGCGCGCCCGCTAAAGAACTCGGTGCGGGGCGGCACCGAGAGGGGAGAAGATGCAACTGAGGAGTTGCGGGCAGTAGCAGGGTAATAAACCGCGGAAAAATCCCGCGGCGTTTCGATGTGGGATGCGCAAATTCCACCGGGAGCAAATCTCCGCCGTCCGAGCAATCGCGCGCTCGATCTGGACCGCTCATCTGATCCGTCGCGCCCCCGATTTAATCCGGCCGTCCAAAGTCTTCTGATCGCTCGATCCAACGGCCGAGAGCTCGTCCTCTACCTCGAGCTCGTCCGAGGTCTCCCCGAAGCCACCCGCAGCCGCCGTCAAACCAGAGGCCACCCGAGCACCGATTTCGAGCTCCGGGCCACCATTTTCAACGCCGAAGGGTCCATTGAGTTCGTCTGGATGTACTGAACATAGCCATGCTATAAAATATGCATGCATGCAACGAGGGGAGCATTTCGAGTTCAGCCGAGGCAAACAACGTTGCCGAGGCCTCGGTGTATTCGAGCTTTGCATGATTTGTGCCTAAACAGAGGCCGTGCATGCGTTATAAATCGCATGCACGAGGAGGAATAAAATAATGAAAGAACCCGCGTTGGACAGAGGAGTAAATTCAAGATTTGGAAGATTTTTAAAGACCCGAATATCTCGGGATTTTGAAGTTAGATCACGCGGAAGTTTTAAGCGTTTCTCTGCATATAAAAGGATCACCCGAGGCATGAAGAGGCTTGCTGATCCTTTGTTGAAGATTCGGAGTCCCGTGAGAGCACCGTTGCCTCGCGAAGAAGACCCTGCGCGCACCACTTGCGCGGCAGCAGCCCGAAGCCATTCTTGGCTTCGTGTGTCCCTTTCGCGCACTCCTTGCGTGAAAGAAGAAAGGGGAAGACCCCTGCGCGCTAATCCTTGCGCGGCAGGAAGAACCCGGGGCCGCGACACTCTGCGCGCCCACGGTTGAAGCCCGAGGTGCTTTGCACCCGAGGTCTTGCACGCCCTTGTTCCGTGCTCCTTGCGCGCTCGAAGGCTTGCACACCCGCGGCTTGTGCCTTGCACTTGCGCGTCTTGTGGCTTGCGCGACCCACGGCCAGTGGAATTAGCACGACTGTGAAGTGAAGGAGGGCCGCACCCCTTTGCGCATTTGGGCAGTAGGTGTGAACAAGAAGACCCGAGGCCTTGCCTCTTGTGTGTGCACAGTAAAGAAGGAAGAAGGCCGAGCCCTTGTGCTTGTGTACCAAGAAGACGAGAAGGCCCTACGGGCAGTATCTTGTGCAAAGAGGGAGAACCCAAGGCTTAGTGCCTTGTGTGCAAAGTGGACATGAACACACCTTGGCCGAGACTTGCACTCTGTGTGTGCATTTGAAGAAAAGGCAGTAGCCTTGTGTGTGTGCTAAGTACAAAGAAGGGCAGTAGGTGTTCGGGTGTGTGTGCAAGAAGGGAAGAGAAGGCCGAGCCTTAGTGCCTTGTGTGCCAAGTGAAGTGGAATACCACACATTGTGTGTGAAGTGAAAAAGGCCGAGAGGAAGTGTGTGCAAGTGGAAGAGGCCGTAGCCTTGTGTGTGCACACTATTGAAGAACAACTAAAAGAACACTAAAGTGGGTGTGTGCAAAAAGAAGAGGAAGGTCACTACAAGTGTATGCTAAGTGAAGAATTTGTGTGTGCAAACTAAAGAAGTGACCGAACCTAGGTGTGCACTAAAAGTGAACACACTTAGAAGAAGTTGAAAGGAGGACATCCACACTAAAGTAGAACACACTCTAAGTGTGTAAACAAATTGGATAAAGTGTGTGAAGTTCGAAAAGGTGTGTGCTATAATTGATTACACCCTCTGTGGGTCTACTGCACCAAGAAGAGGACAGGAGAAGTGCATGCATGCATGCATGCACGTGCACACGTGAATAGAGCCAAATCAGTGGTGTGCATTTGAGTTGTCCAAGACCAGGACTGAGACTGGACCAGACCGAAGATAAAGATATTATTTGTCTGAGCATTCAGTAGATTGAGAAGACCCTGATCATCACAAGTGATCAGAGGTACAGAGCAAGGCCAGCAGTCTTTATCCCAGACTGCTGAGGATACTTGAAGACCTTAAAGTGAAGAAGAGCTACTCGTGCGACTCGAGGAGCCAAGAGAAGACCCTGTGGGACTCAGGGAGAAGAAGTCTTCAGTGGGATTCTGGAGCAGGCCAGTGGGACTCTGGTGACACTGTGGGACGCAGTATAAAGACCCTCCTGTGGGACTCAGGAGAGATACAGTGAGACTCTGTATCGACCATTGTAATTCTAACAAGTTATAATGGGAGAATCCATGCTTGGAGAGCATGGCAAGGATGTAGGCCTTTGGTGCCGAACCTTGTAAATCCTTGTGTCCTGTGCCTTTTCATTACTGCATTATCCGGGAAAGGTTGAGAGATACAAGAAGAGTGGATCGAGGCTTTAACCAGCCATAGAGGTTTAATTGATTAAGAATCAATTAGTAAAAAAGTTTTAAGGGATCAGTGATTCACCCCCTCCCCCTCTCAGTGATTCACACTGATCTGGGCACTTCAATTGGTATCAAAGGGAGGTTCCCTCTAAAAGATCCAAGAGAGTCTTTATGAAGTGCAGATTTGAGGAAACGAGCGACCAGCCTCAAATGGAGATATCTGCCAAGACTCAGAAAAATAGAAAGAGGAAACAGGCCAAGAAGATGAAGAAAGCCTGTCCTAGCTGTGATGAAGTTGAAACAATGAATGATCTTCAGAGTGCACTCAAATATCTTCAGAAGACAGTTCCCATGGAAGTGGAAAAGTGTATAGCTACAGGCATCCATGATCTTCATGAAGAAAAATCACAGTTAGAAGAAGAAGCCAATGCAATGGAAGATCAATTGGCTAAAAGGGTTGGCATAACCAACACTCTCAGAAAGCAGGTGAAGGCTAAAGATGAGACAGTATCTCTTTGCAATGAAAGATATGAAGACACTGCTGAAGAATTGCAGAGAAGCCTTTCTGAGAAAGAAATCTTTATGATAATAATCAAAGATGTTTTCCATGCACTGGAAAAGAGGCACAAAGATTCAATGAATTTCAGAGATGCTCAACTTGAAGACCAAGTAAACAGGGTGAAGGAGCTTGACAATTCATTACTTGAAATGAAGCAAGTGCATGAAGACCAGATGAAACAACTGGTGGAGAATTGGGAAGGAAAGCTAAGAACTATTGAGGATGAGAAGAACTCCCTCAATATGAAATGCTTAGAACTAGAGGTGATATTGAAAAATCTGCAATCACCCAAAGCTAAAGCCTCCCAGTCAGCTGAAAGGAGAAATGTTGCTACTCAAGTATGCCTTGAGAAGGATGATTCTAAAAGAAAGACATCCTCTAGTGAAAGTGCAACAACTTCTAGAAAGAAGGTACCATCCATACCATCTTGTACTGATGCTTCTAATTGTGTTTCCACAAAAAGTGCAGGATGGAAAAATAATTCCAAACAAGTATGGATGAAGAAAATGAAGAAGCAGAGCTCTCCTGAAACAACACAGCAGCTCAAGAAAAGTACCCATCAATCAGAAGGACTGAAGAGGTCAAGATTTGTGGGTCAGTGTTGGTGTTGCAACAGGTATGGGCATTGTGCAAAGGATTGTTGGTACAATCCACTGAATGCCAAAGCACAGAGGAAGCCCATGCCAAGGGGGAGCAAGCCAGAAGGAAAGAAGCAACATCCACAGGTCCAGAGACATCTGTTTACTGATAACAGATTTGGATTACTTGACAACATCTGGGATGATTGCAAAAGTGGTCAAATAGATACATGTCAATCTCCAACTGTATCCAGAGCTCAAAAGAAGAAAAGATCACAGAACCTGGCTCAGAAAGAATCCTTGGGAAGCAAGAAGAAAATTGAAAATGCTCCCAAGAAGAGATTGAGAAATGAAGAGAAGTCCTTGGATTCTAAATCCAAGAAGGGTGAGTCATCCAGAAGGACCACCAAGAAGAAGTGCTTCTACTGTGGAAGGAATGGTCATACCATGGATCTTTGTAAAGAAGCCATGGAAATCAATAGAATCCAAATGAACTCAAACAGACAATCAATCCAAAAGAAGCAGAAGGGATTGATTGAAAACAAGTTGCCTAAGAGAGGTAGCTTGACAGAATCAAAGGAACCATGTGGAATGTCCAGAACTGAGGCCACACTTTCAAGTGACTTACTAGTCATATGGCCAAATCAGTTGCAACTTGCCAAAGATCTACAGAGAGCTGAAGATGATGTTCTGGCAATTGCTAAGGCAAAAGGGAAACAAAAGGTTTCACATGAAGATGTTTTGAGAACCACACCAGCACAATCATCATTGAAGATCAAATGTGCAAGTGTGAAGACTGGTGAAAATGGGACATCTCGGTTGAGAGAATCTTCTCAACCTTGTTGTTCACATTGATGAACCAAGGAGGTTCCATCTTATTCCCATATACTATTGGTATTTACATGTGCTAACATTGCAGGGAATTGAAGATGATGATCATTCTCAACTGGAGGATGGTTTGGACAGAATGGAGTGCACCCCTTGAGGGGGAGCCAATCTGGAGAAGATGGGATTCTGATATTTAATTCCATCTTGAGAAAAGTAAAGGTATTCCAATCATACTTTCATCCCTTGTTTCTTAATTGAGGCTATCTTGTCAATTAAGGGGGAGTATGGATTGAAGGAAAGTAGATGAAAGGGGGAGCTTTATCTTTGCACTGAACTTTCTAATGAGTTTTGTGAAGTATGTGCAGGATTTAGCAAATTCATTGTTATATCTGAAAAATTTCAAACCCCTAAGCATGATCTCACATGTGTAGAGAATTATGGACAGCTTTGAATTCCTTGGTCACATCACTCTTGTTTTCTACACCGGGTTAGCCCATGTAGACTTAGAGCTGATTTACTAAAGGTTCTTTTCTAAAAAGAACATGTGACATCATCCCTCTCCTAGTGTTTTTCAAGAAGATACTTTTCAATGGGAGGAAGATATTTTTTTTTAAAAGTGAACCACACCACACCATTGCATTTGATTGCCAATAAGGGGGAGAAAATATTGGCACACATATTGACCCATTCATATGTGTTGAAGGAGTGTATTGACAACAAATACAAAGGGGGAGATTGAAGTGCATTGTGTTGCATTTGTTGTCAATGAGGCATGAAGTTGTCTTGGAATGAATGGATGTCAAGGAGTCAAGATGTGAATGTCAAAGGATGTGATGGTGATGGTGATGAAGGAGAATGGCCATGGTCCTTAGAGGAATGTCACTTAGGAGATTCACTAAGTGGCATTGGAGAATATGGTTGAAACATTCTCCATGAAAATCTGACGATTGTTGAACTGATCTTTAAGTTCAAAGAACTTGTATCCTGATGATACAATGTCACAACATTGATTGAAGACCATGCATTGTCTTCACAATGAATGAGGAGTTGAAGAAGCAAGATGTTCCATCCACAACTACTAAGTGGATGATGTGCACTAATGAAGTCCATGTACTAACTCTTAGTGCATGTGAATTGGAAGTGATCCAATTTGATCTCTGATTAGATCAATGAAGATTATTGAAGAATTTATGTGATTAAGGAGCTCGGTTGAAGATGAAGACCCTTCGGGAATTCCACCTCCTAAGTCTAGAATATATGTTAAGGAGGGTTTGTGGATTCTAATGAAGAAGATGGAGAATATGTGTTAGAAGAGAAGAAATAAGAAGAATAGAGGAGGAGGCATTTGGCATTTGGCATTTGGCATGTTTTATATGGAGAAGAACTTTGTATTTCACAAAGTCCTATTCTGTCCCTTTGCCAAAAAATTGGCCAGCCAAGGCACCTTGGGGGGGTTCAACCCCAAGGCATGGGCACTAGGGCACCACGCCCGGGGGAACCCCGTGGGGCGAGCCAGGGCGGCGGGGCGCACCCAAGGACACCGCAAGGGCGCCAGGGGCACGCCCGGAGGAGCGCAGTGTGCAAGGTGGGCGCCAGTGGCGCGCCCGCAGGGAGCATAGTGGGCGCTAGAACCGCGCCCGCGAGGAGCAGAGGGTGGGCGCAAGAGCGCGCCCGCTAAAGAACTCGGTGCGGGGCGGCACCGAGAGGGGAGAAGATGCAACTGAGGAGTTGCGGGCAGCGGCAGGGTAATAAACCGCGGAAAAATCCCGCGGCGTTTCGATGTGGGACGCGCAAATTCCACCGGGAGCAAATCTCCGCCGTCCGAGCAATCGCGCGCTCGATCTGGACCGCTCATCTGATCCGCCGCGCCCCCGATTTAATCCGGCCGTCCAAAGTCTTCTGATCGCTCGATCCAACGGACGAGAGCTCGTCCTCTACCTCGAGCTCGTCCGAGGTCTCCCCGAAGCCACCCGCAGCCGCCGTCAAACCAGAGGCCACCCGAGCACCGATTTCGAGCTCCGGGCCACCATTTTCAACGCCGAAGGGTCCATTGAGTTCGTCTGGATGTACTGAACACAGCCATGCTATAAAATATGCATGCATGCAACGAGGGGAGAATTTCGAGTTCAGCCGAGGAAAACAACATTGCCGAGGCCTCGGTGTATTCGAGCTTTGCATGATTTGTGCCTAAACAGAGGCCGTGCATGCGTTATAAATCGCATGCACGAGGAGGAATAAAATAATGAAAGAACCCGCGTTGGACAGAGGAGTAAATTCAAGATTTGGAAGATTTTTAAAGACCTGAATATCTCGGGATTTTGAAGTTAGATCACGCGGAAGTTTTAAGCGTTTCTCTGCCTATAAAAGGATCACCCGAGGCATGAAGAGGCTTGCTGATCCTTTGTTGAAGATTCAGAGTCCCGTGAGAGCACCGTTGCCTCGCGAAGAAGACCCTGCGCGCACCACTTGCGCGGCAGTAGCCCGAAGCCATTCTTGGCTTCGTGTGTCCCTTTCGCGCACTCCTTGCGTGAAAGAAGAAAGGGGAAGACCCCTGCGCGCTAATCCTTGCGCGGCAGGAAGAACCCGGGGCCGCGACACTCTGTGCGCCCACGGTTGAAGCCCGAGGTGCTTTGCACCCGAGGTCTTGCACGCCCTTGTGCCGTGCTCCTTGCGCGCTCGAAGGCTTGCACACCCGCGGCTTGTGCCTTGCACTTGCGCGTCTTGTGGCTTGCGCGACCCACGGCCAGTGGAATTAGCGCGGCTGTGAAGTGAAGGAGGGCCGCACCCCTTTGCGCATTTGGGCAGTAGGTGTGAACAAGAAGACCCGAGGCCTTGCCTCTTGTGTGTGCACAGTAAAGAAGGAAGAAGGCCGAGCCCTTGTGCTTGTGTACCAAGAAGACGAGAAGGCCCTACGGGCAGTATCTTGTGCAAAGAGGGAGAACCCAAGGCTTAGTGCCTTGTGTGCAAAGTGGACATGAACACACCTTGGCCGAGACTTGCACTCTGTGTGTGCATTTGAAGAAAAGGCAGTAGCCTTGTGTGTGTGCTAAGTGCAAAGAAGGGCAGTAGGTGTTCGGGTGTGTGTGCAAGAAGGGAAGAGAAGGCCGAGCCTTAGTGCCTTGTGTGCCAAGTGAAGTGGAATACCACACATTGTGTGTGAAGTGAAAAAGGCCGAGAGGAAGTGTGTGCAAGTGGAAGAGGCCGTAGCCTTGTGTGTGCACACTATTGAAGAACAACTAAAAGAACACTAAAGTGGGTGTGTGCAACAAGAAGAGGAAGGTCACTACAAGTGTATGCTAAGTGAAGAATTTGTGTGTGCAAACTAAAGAAGTGACCGAACCTAGGTGTGCACTAAAAGTGAACACACTTAGAAGAAGTTGAAAGGAGGACATCCACACTAAAGTAGAACACACTCTAAGTGTGTAAACAAATTGGATAAAGTGTGTGAAGTTCGAAAAGGTGTGTGCTATAATTGATTACACCCTCTGTGGGTCTACTGCACCAAGAAGAGGACAGGAGAAGTGCATGCATGCATGCATGCACGTGCACACGTGAATAGAGCCAAATCAGTGGTGTGCATTTGAGTTGTCCAAGACCAGGACTGAGACTGGACCAGACCGAAGATAAAGATATTATTTGTCTGAGCATTCAGTAGATTGAGAAGACCCTGATCATCACAAGTGATCAGAGGTACAGAGCAAGGCCAGCAGTCTTTATCCCAGACTGCTGAGGATACTTGAAGACCTTAAAGTGAAGAAGAGCTACTCGTGCGACTCGAGGAGCCAAGAGAAGACCCTGTGGGACTCAGGGAGAAGAAGTCTTCAGTGGGATTCTGGAGCAGGCCAGTGGGACTCTGGTGACACTGTGGGACGCAGTATAAAGACCCTCCTGTGGGACTCAGGAGAGATACAGTGAGACTCTGTATCGACCATTGTAATTCTAACAAGTTATAATGGGAGAATCCATGCTTGGAGAGCATGGCAAGGATGTAGGACTTTGGTGCCGAACCTTGTAAATCCTTGTGTCCTGTGCCTTTTCATTACTGCATTATCCGGGAAAGGTTGAGAGATAAAAGAAGAGTGGATCGAGGCTTTAACCAGCCATAGAGGTTTAATTGATTAAGAATCAATTAGTAAAAAAGTTTTAAGGGATCACTGATTCACCCCCTCCCCCTCTCAGTGATTCACACTGATCTGGGGACTTCAGGTCGCTCCACCCAAAAGTCTGAGAATTAACAAAAAATGGAATGCACCACCTACCTGAGACTCATAGATGTAGGAATGTCCAATATCGAGTTCCAATTCAAAGATGATATTCTTAGATATACATTTCTGTCAAATCCCGACAATTCTACTCAGATGGAAACAATGACATGTGAGGCAAAGGATCAAGAATGTAATAGGGTGCATGGGTTTAGCCTCGCTGTTGCGATCCAGCAACCACCGATGGATTGATGAATGGACGACGTATGAAGAATCTAGGACAAGAAATGTGTTTGGCCTTCCAGATCATCAAGGTCCAAAAACGGGGAAGAGGAAGGTATTTCATGGAATAAGACGCGACTCCCTTTCATTTAAAAAAATAAAAATAAAAGTACATGATGTGTATTAAGGAATACACACCATGTAGTATCCATTTTCATACTCTGACTTAAGAGGAGGTATCCACACAACATAGACAGTCAACATGGGTTGACACATGACTTGAACTCAACTGGTACACAGAAAGGAGGATACACGGTGTGTTGAGAAACACTATACGCCGTGTAGTAAAAAATTCCTACATGGTTATCACATGACATGTACTCAGAGAGCACACGAATGGTACATGCCTGACCTATACACAGTGTGTACTTTAGAGTACATGATGCGTAGTATAGAAATTTCAAGAACATCCCATATTTTCCCAGTTTTCTGAGAAACAAGTAAAAAATTCAACCATGGTCGAGATTTTGACCCATTCTAAATACCAAGGTTCTTAAAATATCCTCACCTTAACATATATCATCCCTGATCTATCAAAAGAAATCCAAATATGGTACAGAACATGACACCCTAACCAAAGTAACCTGTACTCCATTGTTCTTAAAGATTTTGGCTAAATTACTCAAGGGTATCCCCACCTTAGGAACAACCTAACTTGGTTTCAAACCTACAAACAAACAAAGTACGGGTTCACTAACCTATTTCCAGACTCACTGTCCTCTCGCAATGAATCGTCACCCTTTCACCTCATCGGTGCTCCCGTGTTCTTTTTCTAAAACCAAAAATTTCCTCCACCACATTAGTGTCCACCACCACGAGGTCCTATATCCCATGGATGCTCAAAATATAACATGATGCCATGCACCTCATGTAACCTGCATCCTCGATGCCCCAATGCCCAAAGCACCTCATGTAACCTTCATGCTCGATCCCCTGATGCCCAAGGCACGTCAAGTAACCTACATCCTCGATGCCCCACACAACGTATCTCATACATATATATAAATATATCACACACCTGATATTGTTTTAATCCCACTGATCTACATCTAGTTAGTCCGCATAAATCATATTCACCTCGTGCACTCAAAAGGGACATGCCTCAATAGGTCATGCCAAAAGAAAACAAGAATGTCATGACCACACTAATGATGTAACTCTAACTGTAATCGGATCACCAACATTCCCAGCCTGTTGCTGCTCCACAACATGAACCTAGCCCGATTTATAACTGCATGATGCCTGACCTCCATATGGTGATGCTCCAGTCACCGGCCTCTGACCCCTCTGATGGGTCCCGCTGTCTCTGTCACATCCTCCCCATGCAGATGAAACTCATATACTCTCTCTAGGTACCAAACCTAAATGAACTCTAGATGCCATAGTCTGTCATTGTCCGTACCTACTGGCTGTCTGAGAAGGATACCTACAAAACCTCTCATGATTCCCGACCTATCCACATGTCTGACACTCTTTTAGAGGCCTATCATACTGATTCCAAACATCTCCTAGTTGCCCACACTGAAATAAAACCACTGATGAACTGCTACGAGGTGGTCCAGAAAATTCGTTGTCCTGACTTCTATGATGGATCTCATCTCGTCCTCACTTCCTGCAATCTGAACCATCACCTGAAGTCATTGCACCTCCAACCCGGGGCCTATTCGTCTGGTTTCCCTCCACTATGAGCACCTAATTCACCGCCTCTGAAAAATAACCCAGCTTAAAGATGTTCACCTAGATCCGAATGGTGTTCCGTATGCCATCCTCGAAGTGTCTCACCCTTGCTGCATCATCGTTTACCATACTAGGTGCAAACCGAGACAACTTAGTGAAAGTAGTTGCGTAGTCTATAACAGACTTGTCTCCCTGATGAAGGCTCAAGAGAACCCAAGACCTATCTACCTTTAGTGTATTCAAGTAAAAGTGATCAAAAACCTATCCTCGAAGTCCTTAAATGCTATCCCTTCATTCCTGTGAGACTAAACCTTGACATCCCACCAGTGCTTTTCCGGTCCTATCAGCATTTATGTCACCAGCTTGACCCTCTACCCTAGAGGCGTCTCGAGCTGCTTGAAGATCATTTGCGTGCTATCTGTCAAGTTCTCAACCGCCTATGGACCACCCTCACCCTAAAAGAGAGGTGGGTGATGTGACTGGAACTCCCATGTTAGATATTCCATAGATATATCTGTACCCTACGCACCTCTATCGATCCCCTACAAGACAGGTACTGGGCTAGCTTAGAGATTCTCCTCCAGCCATGGTCAGAATGCTACCAAACCCTGCTTTTTTCCTACATGCACTGGATCCTAGACCCGTTCCTATCCCTGAGCCTATACCTACAGCTCATGATCTGCCTACACTGGATCCTAAACCTGATCCTACTCCTGTGGCACTATAACATTTCTCGCCTAACACTCCATCTGAGTTGACTAAAAGGAACCCGTTGAAAACTATAAGTGGTTACACAACCCACACATATATATATATTACAATATATAATCAAAACTAATAGAGAAATAGTAATTAGGCATCATAAAACAACTACCCTTACTATCCACTATCGCAACCCATGCCTAAGGCATCCCGACCTCATGGGCTTCTTACCTGCCCTCAACAGATCCAAGTATCAAAAGTACCTCAGGCCATGCCCATCCTGACAACGAACACTGCCTTAAACCGATGACTGAGTCACCAAATCCGGATGATCAAAATCACCTCAAACATAGTACCAACTTGCTCATACAAGATCCATGCTCAAATATATAGCCACATGCAATACTACCGATATATAATGCATGGCATAACAGATTGCAATAAATAAGCAATTTTATCATGTATTTCACCTATTCACATTTTGAAAGACTATAAGGCATAAAAATTGTTATTATTCACATGAAATTATTACTTCAAAAAGCATACATGCCGTTAAGAAATTGAAATACCCAAAAATGTGCCTATCAAAATCCAAGAAAATAGCCTTACCATACTGGGCCGAGGTCAAATTTTCCCTTACCGCACCGGGTTAAGGGTTACATATGAAAATAAATAACATCACACACCAAGTGAGCCACTGAGGTGGAAATCATATAAAATGTAATCTAAGAAAAAGAAAAAAAATACCCACCCCTAGAAACATGGTCTATCCCTCAAACATGGGGTTGTAGACACCAAAGAACAAGCTAGAAACCCAGTTCCAGTAACAACCTAACTCCAGTCTACCATATCCCAAATTGTGAACCAGTATAAATAAAAAGAGAAGCCTTGATCCCATTAGTAGCTAGAAAAACACTGCTACTAAATCCCTGTCAAGAACTCCTTTGATTCCACATTATAATGACCTGGAACCAGACAACCACCCGAACAGTTCTAAAAGTGTTGGGTGTTACTACATTAGGCGTACCTCCCTGAATGCCAAAGGCTGCTGACTAGTAGTGAGGGTCTGATAGGTATAGTGGGGAGCCAATATCCTCTTGAAGGATAATAATGGTTATGGTATGAGTAAAAATATAAAACATACAGTGGGAATAAAGGACTCGGCACTCTAAAACCAGACCCGCATAGCGGAAGCATATCAAATATCAATAAACAACAGAAGAAATATATAAAAAACAACAACTTAAAGTAAATAGAACAACAAGCTGAACACCACTTGTAACTACTAAAAAAATAGGCATACATCCAGAGAAAATCAGTATACAAAAGGGGAGCCAATCGCTAACTAATAGTAGCTATAATAAAAAGTAAGCATGATAATAAAGAATTTAAACTAAACAAATTAAACTCTAGCTATAAAAGACCTCAAGGTCCATAACATCTCCTTGAAACAGATAAATTAGTCCAGCTCTAGAAGCTGACCTCTTTCCTGCACATAAATCCATAAAGTTTACATGCGTCCCAAGGGGCCTGTGTAGGGTGTGGGACGAATATCAGTAGGATACCACCCAATGGTGCGTACCTAATATAAGTGTTTAATTAGACATGTAGTTATTAGGAAACCATTAAAATAGTATGATGCAAAAATAAACACAAACTCCAGTCGTGCTCAACAACCACTATAGAGTGTCACCTTCTTTGTCTAACACCAGAATCTCTATCATGTAGCCTAGCACCATGTGCCCCCCTCACATTGCATGTCTCAAGTACTGACGTCCCAAAGGTATTCCAAAGAAGTTTTAACTCAGAAGAACAACGATACCTCTCCTCAAATAAGTAACCGAAGGGATAGTAATGTCTGCCATCAAATAAAGTAACTGAAGGGAAAACGATGTCTACCCTCAAATAACAGCAAGCATATGACCCCAACCTGAGAGCCTCAACACTATCCCCTGAAGGCTCCTCACCTTCCATGGGTCTCCCAATGGCAAGCATCCCAAGACCAATTGTACTTAAACCACAACTAATGGGGAAATATACCCATAGGAGTGGTAAAACCACATCATCATGTAGTCTCTCTATGTGCACACTACTCAAAGTTCTGGGTGAGTGGTAATCACCAAAATATTACCCAAGACACAACACCTCTAACACCTCGTGTCCCTGCGACCATTTCGTTCAAGTCCGATGACCTTGCCATCCAAGTAACCAGGTCCATTCCTGACCCGACAATCATCCTCCCTCTAGTGGACGTCCATGATGCCCAATACCGTTGTTAGAACCACCCAATGTAACCCAGGCCAAACCCAACATGTGATTATCATCACTCAAGAATATCTAGGCCACACCCAACACAACTTCAATGGTTCCAGCATATAAAGTCCAACAATTAAATATATAATTAAAACAGTCACTTCCAAACAAGAAAAACGAACTAAAAAGTTGAAATTCAATAACCAAGTGTTATCCCATACCAGCACTGAGGTCTTTAAAGCCTCTAAAAATTCATATCAAGGTTTAATAAACTAAATTCCATAGTTTAAAATAATATAATTCAATTATAAAAATTTTAGAGTTCCCTGGCCAAAATGTCCCGATGACCAATGACCCCTCGCCCAACCTTACTGAAGAAAAATAGTAAAATGGCATACTCACAAATAATCCCATTGGTCTTATAATCATTTTGATATGAAAATGTAGATAAAATAGGGTCTCACTCAAAATACCCAAAAAAATGCCAAAGGTCATACCACCCAAAGTCTGCGAAAACAAAAAAAAAGGTATATAACACCTATCTGAGACTGGTATATGTTGGAACATACGATATTGAACTCAAATTCAAATCTTATCTTCATATATATACGTTTCCATCATACCTCGACAATTCTACTCTGATGGAAACTGCGACATGTGAAGAAAAGGATCAATAATGGAACAGGGTGCGCATGTTTTGCCATGCTGTTACGATCCTAAAGCTACCGATGGATTGAATAATGGACAACGAATGAATAATCTAGGAGGATAAATGTTTTCGGCCTTCTGAAGTGTCAAGTTCTGAAAATGGGGAAGAAGAAGGTATTTTCTGGAATAAGACGTGACTCCCTTTCATTTTAAAAAATAAAAATAAAAGTACACTATGTGTATTAAGGACTACATGCCATGTAGTAGCCTTGTCCATACTCCAACTTAATTAGAGGTAGCCACATGGAATAGACAGTCCAAACCAGTGGACACACGACTTGAACTTAGCTGGTACACAGAAAGGAGGATACATGGCGTGTTGAGCAACACTACACACTGTGTAATAGGAAACTATTACAAGGTCATCACAAGACATGTACTCGATGAGAACACGACCGATACATGCCTAACCCATACATAGCGTGTACTTTAGAGTACATGGCATGTAGTTTAGAAATTTCTAGAACATCACAGATTTTCCCAGTTTTCTCAGAAAATTGTAAAAAATTTAAACAGTGTTTGGATTTTGACCCATTCTAAAAACTCGATTTCTTACAATCAAGCACTAATATTTTTAGTGAAATTTAAAAATTGATACGATGCATTTTTTATGGAGGATATAATTTAATACCCTAGTATTTTACAGTGTGAATCTTTTAAAATATATTTATTTTCTTTTATAGCTTGCGTTATATGTAACAATGAGTTCAAATAAACCACAATATACTATTAAAATTATTATATAAATTAAAATTAACTCTTAGCCATTGAATTGGTGGTTAATAATAGTACTAAATTACTTATGATAATATACTATTTAATTCATTAGTTTCAATTTAATTACAAATAAATATACAAAGAAATTTTCTTTAACAAAAATGTTTTTATAAAAAATATTTAAATGTGCACAACTATGTTTTATTCCAATAAAAGTAATAATTAAAAAAATTGGATTATATTAAGGATTTATATATAACATATTAAATATAATTTTTAACTTTCAACCTAGTTATTTTCTAGATAATATCTAAGAATAAATTAAATTTTACACTAAAAAAGATGAATTTTTTTCTAAAGAGAGTTTTACCGCCTTTTGATGGAACAGTTGTTTTAAATATATTTTGGCAATATTTTATACATTATATTTGAAAAAAATAGTCTATTTTTTTAAATGCACTATAAAATATTTTGCTGGTTGATTTTTTGTATTTTTCTGATAAGTTTAATGTTTTGATGAATATTGATAAAATATTAAATTTTAAATGAAAGTATATTTTTTATCTCAATAATGTATACTAAAAAATTATATTTTTAATTGGTTTTAAAGTATAATTAGATATTTTTTTTGTCATTTAATATAATTTTGGTCATTGTTTTCAATGTTACATTGAATTTGGATATAAAAACATTTCAATATTTTGACGGGTTTCACTATGATAACATGTTTTCTTATTCCATCAATGGGATTGATTTTAAATTTATTGTAGCTAATTCTATGTTTTGAATTTTGAAAAATTTGTTAAATATTTTAAATAAAAAGTTCAAAATTTAGTAAATAAGTCCCTTTTATTTTTGGGATCTATGAACATTAATCTTAAGTGTTAAAAAAATACCACCACTACAGCTAAATTTGGTAATTGAGGGTAAAAATAACATTATATGTGTTATAAAATTACCTATACACTTGTCCTAATATTATTATATGACTTTGTTTCACCCCAAATCACACTTGGTTCTATTTTGTGGCCTATTAAACCCTATTTTAAGACATTAATCCTTTTTTAGTATTTTATTTTTAAGCAAAGTCCAATATGTCATACTCATGTTTTTTATAATTATTAAATTTTTTATATGATAATATTCTGAATATACCTCAGACTATAAATGGTAATTTGAAATTTAAAATGTTTATATTTACCATGGGAATTTATTTTTAGTTTTTAAAAAATAAATATTTACTTTAATATGACACACAATTATGATGTTGTAATTGATTGATAAAAAGAAATATAAAATAAATCATAATAAAAATATAAAAATAAATTTAATTTGAGATAGTTATTGTCATACATAAATTACCATGATTACTTAGAAAACATATTAATTTATTAATGATTTTTTATGTTATCTGGTTTATTGATGTTTTTTAAAAGTCTTGTAAAAAATTGCATCAAAGTTGAAATTTTTGGTATTTGAAATTTAATAATATTTTTTAAAATAATGTAATATTAATATAATTACAAATTTTTGCAAGATAATTTTTATTATGATAAAAATTTCATCCATAACACATTTATTGTTTGTTTTTCATTTTATTATTACTATATTAAACCACAAACTGTATAAAATCCAAGTTGTTACAGTAAGAATTAAAGGGTTCAACTAATGGTTAATTATAAAAGATAAGTGCAAGGATATGAAAAAACATTTCAAAATATTATCAATAGAGATTATTTATGCCCATATATATCTTATATTCTAAATAACTCACTTTTCATCCATTTGGATTTGAAAATTAATTTATATTAATTTAATATCCTGAGAGTTTCCAGAAGTTACCATCACCCTAATTATAAAAGATAACCTCCTCCCTCACATATGCATTCCATATTGAGCCTCATGTCTCAACCAAACCATACCCATTTCTCATCCCAATATACCTAAATTTAACCTAGAATATATACAGTTGTAATAATTCTAACTAAATAAGTCCTTTTTCAGCAAATCAAAAGAATATATCCAAAAAAGAGGTAGCATTCATCAATCCCTATTTTTGATTTATTTCCCCCTTCACCACTTAATTTTTTTATATTTCATTTTTATATAATGAAAGAATATCCCAAATATACTGATATTTCTTCATATTAGGTTTTACAACTACACTCAGACATAATTCCATGAAATGGGATACACAATCATCATTCACGTGTACGACGTACTATAACCTCACAAACCAATGTTGTTCGTTCCTTAATTTCCAACTTTTATGCTTGGTAATAATGATTTAATTTATATTTTTATGATATTTATGATTTATTTATTATTCCTGAATTTTTATATAACATATAACTTCATGATTTCCATTTTTTTATACGATAACTTCATTTGTGGATTGTGGACTACAACCTCCTCAAAACGATGTGATTCATTCAAATATTAAATAGAATTTTTTATGTACAATTTTAGTGAACATATATGATATATATGATAGAATCTTTAAACTAGAATTATATAGTTTACATTATTTATTTCAATATGACTAGAAAATTCCAACAACGTTTATGTATTCGTTACCATCTCCATGATTGGTGTATTTAATATTCTATATTTATATTTTATAAATTATTATATATACATATATTTTTGAAAGATGTAATATTTATTTCATGTTTATAATACTATATATGATGATATCATGATACAATTAATGGGATCAATTATATAAAAAATCTAAACACATGTGAATAACAAATCAGTTGTTACCTAAAACGTAACTTTTACATGGAATAATTAGACATGGTTATTGTAAAGTAATAATTAAATCAATTATATTATTATGGAAATTAATATGGTTCTATGATAGATTTTAAAAAAACATATATTTATTATATAGAAAGTTTTAGTATTTATGACGACAATCCAGACATAAGGTAAGGGGGTTTTGTCTCACTTTTATTTCTGTGGGACACATGCCTTGTATACAAATTATTTATTTTGTGTGGTGTATATAATTCACATGAATGTATTTTATGACAATTATTCTAAATATTATTGTATTTTAATATACATATGATTTTATTTCTTTCATGGTGAATACAATTGAAATCATTATAATGTGGTAAAGGTTATTTCACAATCTCATTATTATTATTGGTTGTTTATGTTTAAGTATCTAATAGGGAACATTTTTTGTCCACAACCATGTTATCTAAATAATTTTTCAAAAATAATTTTATAATTATCTTCAACAAGATTAAATAAATTTTACCCTTGTTCAACCTTTTATAAAATGGTATTCCAGGATTATTTTTCATTTTCTAATTGAGGTACTCTATAAATTTTTTCACAGAAATACGAATGGTATATTTTTTAAAAAATTATGAAAAATGATAAGGTTTCTAGCTGCCATTATTTCATAATGTTTGTAATATTCATTTACAAGTTTTAAATATTATATTAAATGACTTTTTTTAATCTAAGATATCATGTCTTTTTAAATAGATCATTTCAATATATGCAAGGGGTATTTATCTCAATAAAATTAAATGATTTTATTAAATTATTTTCATCTATTTCAACATTATTTGGTAAATTTTATACTTCATTGAATTTGATATATTATAGAATAATCTAGAAATTATTATTTAATGGTTTATTATTAGTTCGAATGTTGAAGTTTTATTTTCATAACATTTACCATATTATTCAGAATCATTTGTGATTATGTTTACAGTTTTGGTAATGTTATTTATATTTCATATGTATATGCTATTTATGTTTCACCCCATTCATATATGGAATGAATTAAACTTATTAATTGATGGTGAGGACCTACTATATTCGTTTGATGTAATAGAAGGTCCCATGAGACAAACTAGATAATGATTTTTCTGAGGCATTATCAATTTCCTTTTAGATGTATTCACCAAAGCCTCGATGGTATGTTTCAGATGTCCAGTATTAAGAATTCCATCATTATGAGATAAATTATTTATATTCCAAGTGATTTTTGGACTATTAGAATATTCATGGTAATGATTCATATCTCATTGGATTATTTATATTGCATGTGTTTTGTAATTTATCATGAGAGATCATTTATTCCATATTTACTCATAGCTTCCATTGTATTCATACCCTTTCTGAGAATTTGTGATCACTCATTAAAATGTTTAAAATTTTCCCCAGGATTCCAATATGTATAATATTATTGATATGTAGGGTTACACAATGGGGGAATAATGGAAGACTCCATGAAATGTTTTTTTTTATTTTTTTTGTTTTAAAATTCAATGTAGATTACAATTATGTATACAATTTACCAAGAATATGAAAATATTTGTTCTATTAGGATGTGATTCATTGTATCTTATGCCAACGTAATAAAGTAAGGGACGAGATCTAGGATTCTGCAATTAAGATAATTATATATGTAATTAGATAATTTTTAGTAGAAACATTTTGAAATAGATTTACGAAATAATGGATTCGAAAGCATAACCCGAGAAATGAATACAATGACAAGTCTAAGTATAGGATAAAATAATATAGATTTTGTAATAAAAATTGATAACCTAAGTTAAAAATAAGGATTCATAGATTGTAAAATTTTCATTATTTATACATCCCATAAATGATTCTTCATGAATACACCACTATGATTAGTGTTTATCAAATTCGGATTTGGGTTTTGGTCAATGGATAGTATCATCAGGGTTATAAAAGTAATTGTTTTTATACTAGTGATTTATACAGTACTAAATAAAATTGAAGTGAATGAGGTTTTAAGGAATAAGATAATGAATCCTTAATAAGGGTTTAAGATTGAAGTAGAATGATAAATGTTCTTTTGTATTTGGATTCAATAATTATTTAATCAATGATACTATAGTAATAAGAATCCTAAGATATTTAAGGATTTCACAATTGTACATCATAGTTATGAATTTGGAAACATGAAATCTTTCATTATGGGTTTTATGGTTATCATGGTACTCATATATGTGGTATGTGGAAATAATATATACATTTTTTAGTTTAAGGAATTTAATGTTAAGATAGATTTTAAAAATATAGTGAATTTTTTGGACAGGGAATTTGAACTGATATATTATGGATGAGTCATATGGTTATAATTGATTATATTGAACAATTGATATTATTATTTGAGGATAATTTCAGATTTATTATATTGGATATCATGTGATAACCATTTTAGTTTTGATAATATTTTAACTTCAAAGGAATGAATTGTGGATATTTTTTTAAATGTGGTTAGGCACAAAAATACATATTGAATATCCATCTCAATTTGTAAAAATTGAATAGAAAATATATAAAGCAAAAAATGATAATATTATACTCATAACATTGGATATAATCAAGTTTTTTAACTTATCATGTTTTTATATGAATAGTAAAATAATCCCACAACTCTATTGCTATGTATTTTGGAATAGAAAGGTTATTTTTTTAATTTTATTATTGATAAGTGAGTGTCCTATTTAAACCATAAATGATTATGGTTTTGTGACGGTTGACCTTTTTATGAAAATATTTTCTCTCATTCTTTATCAGAATATGGCATTTTGATTTTTCTTCCTTGCCCCATTTTTCTCACCACACTAATCTTATCCTATTAGAATGCCCAATTTTATGATGACCTTCACATTTTTCATTCCCTAATATTCAGGGGTTGTTTTATTAAACTTAATTTGGTTGTAGGTTTCCTAAAAAATAAGTTTTAATGTATTAACCATTTATTTTTATAATGCAATTAAAAACATGAAGGGTGAATTTTTTTATAGAGGGTAGAATATAACACCCCCTGATTTTATGGCATATTTCTTCTTAAATATATCTTGATTATTCGATAGGTTACGTTGAACACAACACCAAAATTAAATGAACTAATATATACTATTATTATAATTTAAAATTAAACTATCTCCACGATATGAATTTTTTTGAAATCACTAGGATTAAATAAAATATGAAATTATGTTACTGAATAAACTAGATACTAATTAATTATAAAAAACTTAAAATCTAACTTTGTTGGATTATACTAATGAAATATATATATATATATATATATTATTCAATATAATTTTTAAAATTCATCCTATGTATTTTCTATATAATATATAAGAAAAAATCTTATATTATGTATAAAAGATGTCTTTTTATAAAAGGAAGTTTTACTACCTTTGGATGTTGTTTTAAAAACATATATTGACACCTTTATCTATTATATTCGAAAAAATAAACTTATTATTTTAAATTTCAACACAATAATTTACATTGGATGAATTTTTGGTTACCTTTCTGATAAGTTTCATGTTTTGATAAATAGTGGTAAAATATTGCATTTTAATTGAAAACATCTTTTGTTTAATTTTTTTATAGATTTAAAATATATTTTTAATTGGTTTTAATATATAAATAGATAAATATTATATTTTTAATATAATTAAGGTTATTTGAATCAATATCACATTGAAATCAGATATAAAAAAATCTTAATCTTTTGAATGTGTTCACAGAAAAAAACATGTTTTCTCATTCTTTCAATGGGATTTATTTTCAATGTATTTTTTCAAATTCTATTTTCAGAATTTTGAATAATGGATTCCAAATTTTGAATAATAAGGTTCAAATTTAGTAAATATTTCCATTTTATTTTTTGAAAATATAAATAGTAACATTACTAATGTTTAAATTACCACTATTACCAGTAAATTGGCTAATTAATTGTAAAAATAAAACTATAAGTATTGTAAAATTATACTAAAATTTGTCCTGATTATATTTTACAAGTTATTAAAAAAATAATCCTTGGGATGATTTTACGGAATCTTTTAACCACTTATGTTACATTAATTCTTTTTTAGTATTTTATTATAAGGGAAGTCCAATATGGAATACTGATGTTTTTAAAAAGTATTACATTTTTCTATGTTGTTGTTAAAAATATATCTCTTACTATAAATAGACATTTGAAATCTAAAATTTTTATCTTACTCATGAAAATAGAAATTATGAAACAAATAATTAACTTAAAATCTTACACAATAATGACACAATAATTGTTTAATTAATTGAAATGTAAAATAAATGATATTTAAAATAATAAAATAAATAATATTTGAGATAATTTATGTCGTAAATGAATTTTAATGATTAAATAGACATCCTAATAATGTATTAAATCTTTTTTCTATTTTATTTTAGGTATTTATGTTTTTTTAAAATCAAATAATGAATAGTGTAAAAATTGACATTAATAATATTCTCAAATAAATATTTCATTATTTAATGATGTAAAATTTCTAAAAATATAAATCTCAACAAAATTATTTCTATGATGTTTAAAGTGTCATAAATTACATATTTAGAGTTCTTTTTTCATTTGATTGTAACTTTATTAACCCTTAAATAGTAAAAATTGATATTTTCAGGATAAGATTTAAAGGGTTTAACTGAGGCTTAAATCCAAATGATAAGGGTAATGATGTGACCTAAACATGTAAAAAAATTATTGGATGAGAGTATTTAAACCAATAATCATGATATATTTTAAATATTTAGCTAATTACACATTTTTATTTGAAAATTAATATATACTAATTTAAAAATTTTGAGTTTCCAAAAGTGCCCCACACATCTATTATAAAAGGTAACCTCCTCCCTCACTTATAAACATGACATTGAGCCTTCTATCTCATACAAACCAGACCCATTTCACATACCAACTTATATATAACTATTATATAGGCCTCAATCTGGGAATAAATCCATCCAATGATGTCCTTTTGTGGAAATAAAGAGTAGATACCCAAAGAAGAGGTCATATTCATCAATAAAGATTTTTTTAATTTATTCCTTAATCCACTTCAGTTATTTTTACTTCATGTTTATATGATATACAATGTATAAAAAATATACATATATTTTATTATATTATGGATTCTACCTACACTCACTCACACTTCTATCAAATGGTATACGTAATAATTATTTGTGTGTGAGGCGAACTACCACCTCACGAACAATGTTGTTCGTTCTTCCATTTCCACATTTAATTATAGTTAATTAAAATTTAATTTATGTTTTTATATGATATATATTATATTTATGATTTATTTATATTTATTTAATTACTATATAACATGTAACTTTATTATTTCCATTTTTTCTAAATATGATAACTTTGTTTGTGTACATGTTGACTACCACCTCTTTAAAATGATATGATTCATTCAAACTTTACCTAGAATGTATTGAGAATATTTTTAGTGAAAATATATTATATATATGGAAAAATATTTCTACTATATTTATATAATTTACTTTATTTTATTCAGCATGACAATAAAATGGAAACAATGTTCATGAAAAATTACAACCTACTCTCTCTATGAATGATGTATTTCATTTTATATTTCTATATTTAATATATGATTATTAATACATATATACTGAATATACATGATATATATTTCACAGTTTTCATTTCATATATGATAAGATCATGATATAATTATGGGGATAAAAAATATAAAAAACCAAAACACATGCGAAAAGATGGTTATTAATCAAAACATATATTTAACATTGAATTATTAATAAATGGGTAATACAAAGTCATAAGTAAATAATTTATGGTGTTATATAAATTAATATGGTTGTTTAACAGATATATAATAAACCACTATTTTTTACATGAGGTTTTACCAAGTACGATGAGATTCAATATATAAGGTAAGGGATTTTTGTCTCATTTTTATTTATGTGGGGCATGTGCCGTATACACTACTTATTTATTTTGTCTGGTTTATATACAAAACATGACTATATATTATTACTATTATTCTGAATATTATGTTATTTTAATATCCTTATAATTTTCATATATTTCATGGGGAAAACAATTCTATTAATAATAAATTGGTACATGTTAGTTCAAAATCTCATTATTATTTTGGATTGTTTATGATTAAGTCTCCACTAATGAAATTTTTTGATACTTTTCCAAAATTTATAAAAAAAAATCAATTTTTTTTATATTGACCAATAATTGTTCAGATTACTTTTACCCATGTTTTAATTTTTATAAAACTGTATACAAGGAATCTTTATGTCATTTTCCAAACGAGGTAATTTATTAATTCTTTGAAAAAATATAGAAGGAATGTTTTTTTAACATACAAGTAATGAGAGGATTTGACCCCTATCATGACCCCATAATGTTTTTAATATTCCTTTAATTGTTTAAAATGTTCTTTTAATTATATTTTTTCTTTTAAAAATTCAGTTCCATTTAAATAAATGATTTCAATGTAAAAAATTGGAATTTATATCAAGAATTATCAATAATTTTAATATTGTATTTTCATCATTGTTGACATCCTTGGTTTAATTTTAGGATTTATTGTGTTAGATCTATTATGAACCAATTAACAAATATTATTAAATTCTTTATGATAATTTTGACTATGGATGTGTTATTTTGATAACATTCACCATATTACTCTGATTGGTTTGGGATTCTGTTTTCCAACAGAGAAATTTTATGTAAATTTAAATTAAATATGCAGATTATGATTCACATCATTCATATGTGGAACATATTGAACTTATTAAGTGATTAGTGAATCTTGATATATCCCCTATATGCATCATTAGGTCTCATGAGACAAACTAGATATGGATTTGGCTGAGGCCTTGTCCATTTATTTTCAGATGTCTTGGTCGAGTCATCGACGATATGTTTCAGATGTCCGTCACTATTAATTAAATCATAATGATATAAGTTATTGATATTATATATGATTATTATACAAGTAGAATATACATGGTTAAGTTTCATAGCTCATGTGACTATTTAAATGGAACGTGTTTCATTAATTTACCTTGATATAATTTTTATGCCATATTTACTCATAGGTTTTAATGTACACCTACCCTTAAGGATAATTTCATCTAACTTATTTAATATGTTTCAATAATTTTTACAAATCCTATAATTATATTATGACTAATTTTTAGGGTAAATAAAGGGGGAATAATGGAAGACTCAATGGGGATTTTTTTATTTTATTTTTTAAAAATGTAATGTGGATTTCAAGTTTGTATCTATTTTAACAATACTACTATACTATTCAGTACATTTGGAAGTGATTCATTGTATTCTTTTTTAATAAAATAATGTAAGGAACTGGGTTTGGGAAACTGGGTTTTGGGTCATTACTATTTTTTTTATCCAGTTTTATATTTTGGTGTTCTCTCACTTAATTATAGGGATCACATACAAATAAAAACTGGGATTTAACATTCAGAAGAGTGAAATAATCATAGCGTCATTATCATAACATTAATGATGATAATTTTTTTCCATTATATTAGTTACATTAAAAATGTTGTCCTTATTATCAATTTTATATAAATAAAATATTTTTTAATATGTAGCACATTGAAATCATGTAATGGAAAAACAGGCTTGAGATAATCATATATTCCTGTAAAAAACCATAGAATCATTGATAAAATAAAAATAAAGAGAAATAATTATAAATTAGATATTGTGGATTTATATTCCTCTTAGTAAAAACATATATGGTATATCCCATTCATAGATCCTCTATTTCACACATATGTAAAGGAGAATAAGACCTCTTAGGTTGGGGTTAAGCTTCGTTGGATTTATAGATTGGTATATGTTCATAAAATAAATTCTTTCAATTCATCATTTATAATATATATTGCAATTATTTTGAATATAGTAACTCATCAATTCTTATCATTCTCCCATTTCTTCATATATTTTTAATTTCTTACCCATAGATTAATATCCTATAAACTACACAATGTGAGTTTGTTAACCTAATGATTGGTCATAGGTGAGGATTTTTTCATGGTCCAAAATCTTCACTAGGTTATTGTTTGGTATTTTATTTTTTACGTGTATATAAGTGTATTGAGGGTTACTTTGGATGTTTTACACAATCTCAATATATTTTCATTGTCTTCATTCCCAAATATTATCTATTTTTAATAACTTAAATCATTTAATATATGATGGGATGAGGTTAGATGAGACATGAATGATTCATATTGGTATCAAATATTGAGTCCTTCCTAGTATATTATTCTATAATATTCATCACTTAACTACATATAGGATATGTGATTTGGGGTTTCTAGGAAATCTATGAATATAATCTAAGACTTATAGTTTATGTGGACAGTTGTGGTCTATGAGTGATATTTATTTGATCATAAAACTAATATTATGAAACCAAATCGATAATGAAGGAAATGTTATTTCAAAACAAAACAATGATTTTTTTCTACCCAACACTCCTTTTCAATGCTTACATTTTATATTGTTTCAAAATAAATCAAAAACAAAAAACTATTTCCCCAATTTTTATAAATCAAAAAACTAAAAAATGTATTAAATTTGGAACAATAATGATTGTAAAAATTTTTCCATTTAGATTACATATTTAATCCATTTCAAAACACTTGATGTGTGATAAATATTATTTTTTAGTAACAATGAAAGGAATTTAATTAAAAAATATAATTCGTATCAAATTTATATATGGATATAATAATTTTATATTAATGTGAAATAAAAAGGTAACATTATTAACATGGTGTTATGATATTTGATTAGACTACCCCACACTATTAGGGAAGGAATTATAATTAGGGAACACATAAATGACTCCACACTAGGTGAAAGACTCTTTTTAATTGAAGGAAAAGTACCATAGTATACTTATTAAGTATATTTACATATTGTTAAATGTTGGATCTGAAGATTAAATATTGAATTAATGTTATATATATGGGATTATATATATATATTGAGTCTATCTAGTGACCAAATAAATGAAAAATGATTACATGAATGTAAAGTATAGTATATGGTCATATTTTTTCACAACTCATCCTATTGTGGAAATTTGGAGCCCAATAGTATTTTATAATTATCTTAAAATCCAATTTTTATAAGAAAATGGTTGTTAGAGATTTTAATGAAATCTATAAATATATTAATAATTCAAATTTATTGTAAATTTTTCTAAATGATACAAATTAACTCAATCAACATTTTATTTTGATGAATTGTTTTATGTATGTGGCAAGGAAATTATATTACCCATTCCCATTTCTTTTAAATACATATATATATACATATATATTTGTATTTTTGTTGATTATGTTTCCAAATGGGTGGAAAATAAAGTCATCATGAAATATGACTAATCTGTTATTTTTTTCTTTTTTAGAATAAAAACATTTTATGGATTTTGAAGAAAAATCCACAATCTGTGATCAAGGAACGTAAATCAATAATTTGATGGATGGAAATTTTGATGAAGAGATATGTACTTGACAATAGAACATCAATACTAAAAGTCCCTTAGAAACATTTCATTACTAATGTAATAAATATAGAAAAATATTAATTGTTTATATGTCTATTGAAACCATAAAAAATTGTTAGATCCAGTAGACTACATATACCCTAGGGTTTTATCGAATATCATAAATGAAATTTATTGTAATGAGTCATACAAGTATGTATTTGATATGATCATAAATATTAATTTAAAATTAGATCATAGAGGAATATGAGATACAAAAAATAATAACATGGATTTTAAGAGACTTGGATACAAGTAGAATAAATAGAAAAATATTATGAAATTTTAATAGAATAATTTCAAATTAATATAATTTTCAAATATAAATTTTGGGTGGTTATTGAAAAAAAAAAGTACAGAAATGATAATTCTCCAGAAAAGCCAATATTATTATTTATAACATCATATTAAGTTTTATTATAGGTAAATATCACAGTAGATGGGAGGAAACACTTATGTTTTCTATTATTTTTACTTTTTTTATAGTTTATATTAGACCATATAGAGAAAAATAACCCTTTATTAGGATTTTTTAGAGTTTGAAGAATTAAAAAAGGATACTAAAATCTTATATACATTCTATATGTGAACCCATTTATCCAATCCTCTCGTTAAGATATTTAAAAACATTACCATTTAATAATCTATTGATAATATGATTTTTTACAAAACAAAACTGGATACATACCATGTAACAACTATGGAAATAAACACATTTATCTATATTATGAATTTTACTATATTACTTTTTATTTTTTGTCTATTAACTAGATTTTTCATGTTTTTTAAATTATTTTTCGAGCTTATTAAGTCTTGTTTATCTTAACATAGAATCATATTGAGATGCGAAGACATTTATATACTAGGGAATATAAATATTTAATTAAAAATAGGAAAATGAAATTTATATAAAAATGTGTTTTGTGAATAAAAATTTTGCGTGGAAATAACTGAAAAATTGAATCAAATCATGGGAAAAATATTTTCCAACTAAATGAAATAAATTTGGGCCTCAATAAATTATAATTAGATAAATCATATGAACATAATTAAAATGAATAATCTATAACTGATCTAGAAATATTCATGAGTTAACTTGGAATTGTGGGTGTATATTTATAATCCACCAATAAGAGTTAAATAAATTATAATTTTTTCTCTAAAAAAATTATCCAAACATTTTTTATAAAAATGAACTCATGGGAAGCTTGATGTTTGAAATTATTTTATTTTATATTCACTATACTCATATAATAATAACAATGAATAAATGATGATAAAATATCCAAAAACTACATATTATTTATGGGGTGAATACATTTGCGTACTTAATAAATAAAATTATTTATGGGAAGATATTGCTCGAAAAATTCTTATATGTTTTATCAAGGAATTATTAAATTAGTTAATGGATTAGGAAATTGTATACAAAGTCATTATAAATGAATTTAATATGGGTAATATGATTTAACTAATTTCTTTTCTTATAAAATTTATTGGACAGAGTAAAAACCTTATGAGGGTGTTAATTTTTTTTGAATCATATAGAATATGATTTCAATAGGAAATAAAATACTTCATTTTTAAGAGAAATGATTCATTTAAATAATTTATCATTTCTATCCAAAAAAATAATCTTATTCCCTCCCACATATTATTTACAATAATTATATGATGTTCTTAGTGTAACAACTATGTATATTTGAATTTATTAATATTGTATAATTCATATAATTTATGAATATTATTGCTCAATAATGTTTTAAGATAAAAAATTAATGGTTGGTTCTATATATTCATTTGTTTAATTTATGTTTCAATAGGAATTTGATAATTTGAATCAATATATTAGGAGAAAATATTTCTATATATTACAGTGTGTTGAAAACTATTTTAGCAACATACATTACATTTCTAATCCGATTCTATTTATATTGGGTCTAGGGATATAAAACAAGAGAAATTTAGTTTAATGCATGAATCCTTGTGAATTTTTAATGTTCATATAGATCCTTCTATTTTTAATTGAGAGAACACTAGATACATTATTAATTTTATTAGAAATGATTAGAATGATATTTATTCCAATGAAATGCAACATTCTAAACATAAGGATACATTAACTTGTAGTGGAACCTAATTGTATTCAAACAGAGGACCTACCTACCATAGTGTAACATCATACACATGAACCATTCAATAAACTCATTAAAATATAATTTTTCATTGTTAATATACTCTATATTGTGGATATATCATAATGAGTACTATGAGGATCTAAATTTATGATGAGTGGTTCTTATACCCTAAAAAACCATTTACTCAACTATGATATTTCGAATATTCCCCCTTACATATGTTAATATATCTATTCATTCTATAATATATTCCAACCATTATATAAATTGACAATAAATCATTTATCATCTATCTGCGATGGAATTACACTAGATTAAATATAAACTCCTTCAAAACCTCACTACATCAACTAATAAGATACACTATTTCCAATTTTTGATTATATGTTTGACCCAAATACATCCTAGTAAGATGAAAAAACATATTATCTCTATAAAAAATACTATGTGTTTCTATATTTCATACTGGAGAACTTGTCAATAGACTCTTATCCTAATCATCACTGCAAAAGGGAATCCCAAAATATAATGTAGTGTTATTCAAAATTCCAATGAAATTACATCTCTAATTGAACAATGTTTTATCAACCAAACATTGAATTAATAACATAAAAGTTTTACTGAGGTTTGGCTTAGTGGTAAGAACCCCTTAATACTACATGAAAAATGGGGGTTCAAAACCCATTGGGTGTAGGTACTGTAGCAGTATTGTAGTGTACTATAGCAGTGGTGGAACTGTAGAAATAGTGGGCACTATAGCAGCGATAGGTCACTATAGCGGAAGTAGGCTATTGTAGAAGCGGTAGGTACTATGCGGTACTATAGAAGCATATGTATTGTTGTAGTACTATTCACAGAATGGGTTTTGGGCCAAAATTTTTGGCCTACGGGCCATGTAATGGGCTAAATTCCAACCAGAACATCGGGCTATGTTATGGGTCTCCCTATACCAAGTTAAAGAGGTCTTTGCTTTCCCTTAATAATAAACGAGGCTTCGTCCCCAACCTTTAAAAAAATTAACATAAAAAGAAGTATTTTCCTCATAACATAATCTAAATTAAAAATAAATAAAAGAGAACACACGATGTTCACAGATACATGAATCGCACAAAAACACATGTAGCATGAGTTAAATGGGTTGGGGAGTTTAGGGGATATTTATTTTCTTCTCTATAGAAAAAATAGAAAATCAAAAAATAATATAGAGAGGTTTCTAATGATCCAATATAGATATGAAAATATTTGAGTTCATGGAATTGAGTCTTTCACCCTATGATTTTGGGGAAGAACCATATAATCAAAAATAGAACAATTAATAAGAATCTCTATGATATAAGGATTCATCTAAAAAGGTTGTGCTACTTTTAAATATATATTAATAATCTCAGAAAAGATATAGTTTTGGGGAACTATCATAGTTATATTAATATATTGATTAAAATATATTTTATAGAACTCGATATCCATGGTGGTCATTCTTTACATTCAAGGATAAGCCCTTAACTGGTGAATGATCCATAGAGGGAGAACCTTTTATTTAATTGGGTTATAATAACATTTCTAAATATTTATATCATGTTAATAAAAATTTTATATTATGTTCAGTTAGGTCAACTATGATTATAATAAATAAATATATATATATATATTTTAAATTTGGATGTAATATACTCTCTCCCTCCACTCAATCAAGCCTATATATGATTCAAAATTTGGTTAAAATGGGAAATTTTGTAATGTAATAGTATATGTGTTGATGATAGAATCCCATACCTAATTTTTTATAACAATATCTATATATTATATTGTAAATATGTTTTTTTGTGAGTCTTCTATTAGGTCAATAGGTTTGAATCACTTTTTTCAAATGGGAAGGATTTGCAGTTAATAATGATTTGGTTTCACCATAAATCACCATAACATGTAATTATAGGTGATATGTGCATGATTATAGTCTCCCTCGTTGATAAACCTCTAGAATAAGAATTCATCCTTTCATAACTATAGTAGATTTATATAATTCCACCTACCTCTAGATAAATCAATAATCCAAAAATTGATTATTATTACCTTTACTATTCTGTTGACCTTTTACAAGCACTAAAATCAATATAAAAACCCCCAATTAACATTTAACATTTAAAAAAACTAGAAATCTTACAATAACATAGAAACAATATGATGTATTACTAAAATATAATACGTTGAATTTAGATTTTTTAACATAATGATGGTGAAAAGATATCAATCCTATGTAATAAATGAACCAAATTAGTTTATTGTTGAGTAAAATGGTAAAAAATACTAAAAGGTTTCTAGATTTTAGTAATTTTATTGCTAAAATGATGGGTTAATTATTTTAATAGGTAAATTTTAAATGATAATTTTTATTGATATAATGATAATATGAATTCATAATGTAATTTTTAACTATGAAGAGGTGGTGATTTAATTTCTGTATATGGAATTATTTCAAAAGAACTAATGTTTCTTTGTATATATGACATTATTAGTGGAATGGGCTAAATATTAATTATTATTTTGGTTAATCTAAAATTTTATGTGTTTTTTAACTCGATCTATAAGATCATTTCATGAGAAAATGAATAATAAAATTATTCATATTTTTTTTCTATTTTACACATAAATCATTATAGTGAATTTATAGATTTAACAGAAAAAGAACCCTTAGTAAGTTTTTAATTTGGGTATTTCAATTAATATATTTAAGAATGAATAATCATAGATATTAAAATTATGATTTTAGGGTGTTGTAGTTGTTGGAGTATGGATTAAATGCCATGCATAGGAGGAGGAGTGACTTTTTGTATATTGAAGGATAAAATGGTCAAAATGATTCTCATTATTCTATGGTTGATGATACAATATTACATTGGTAAATATGGTCAATCCATTTTTTGGGACTGATTTTTTCATGTGGTCTTCATCCATTTCGATGATGGGTTAAGCAATATTGGATTTTATTCCTTGGTGGTAGGATTTTTGGTGGTTATGTTATATTAATGTAATCCATATATGCTAATGGGTATATCAAAAATTATCATTATAGAGTTAGTAGGGAATTAATCTATGTTCGTTAAATTTAAACATTATTGCAGTATCATTGAGGCTGGTGGATAATGATTAGGGATCTAGGGCCCATGCCGTTATGGTTTGAGGATATAAATTGTGTTTGTGATCAAAATGATTATGTTCCACAAACAATTCCATACTGGGGTTCATCTGAGTTTTTATATGGAAAAAATCATGATATTTAACAGAGTTGTGATTATATTATAGGCTTTAAGCAATACATCTCATTTGATTAAACTCATTTTTATCAAAGTGAAGTCCTCTCCATGACATGGAAATGTCACTCAAAATTTTAATATATAGTTAGAACGACTCTTTATTTATATATGTATTTATAGCGTTAATCTAACAATAGATATCCTTCCATTTTAAATTTATATATTCTAGATATATAAAGTTTATTTCAAGACATTTTCTTCTTCTAAACAATAAATAATTTATATGATTATCATTGTTCATCTTTATATCCAATTATTTGTCACTTAATTTAATTTCTCTTATATTTTTTCTTTCCTAAGAATATATTAGTTTGTTTTTTATAGTTTTGGTCGGGTGCAATAAAGGTATTAATGTAAAATTGATGTGTATTGGTTTTGGCAGTAATTATTTTTATTTAATGATAAATTTGATCAAAATTTATTTTTCATTATTATGAGGTGATTATCTAAACTCCATCTATGTTAGGTGATTTGAAATCAATATTATCCATATTATTTAGAATAGTGATATTAAAATATTAGGGAAATAATAAAACATAATTATAATTTTTGAAGAAATATAAAATTTTGAAATATAAAATTTTTATTAACTGAATCATGTGAATGTTACTATAATATAAACAATCAGATAAAGATGATTTTTATTTGAAACATTAATTATGTGGTGTTGTTTTTGTGTTCATTTATGTTATAGTTAATGGTAGAAACGTTTTTAATTTGTATGGATAATAATTTCATCTATCATGTTATGTTTTTTATAGATTACCCAATATTTTGTTTGTGTGATATCATATATTTATTGTATTTTTTTTCATATGAACCCCATCCATAGTAAGAAAATATTTTCAAAGGAAATATGTTGTTTTGTTTTATTGGTTTTTTAGAAAAAAACATGAGTGGAAATGGGATTGATGGATGAATACTCCTCCTACCCCACTCTCTATTAAATACATAGAATATTCATGGATAGAATAATGTTACATCATAGAGTTACATGGTTATTATATTGGGGTATGTTGGTGACTTACAAGATGGGAGGTGGGAATGATGTTGATATCTTTAATGACTATGTTCTCAAAAATGACATGGTTTTTAGATGTAGTAGAAATAAATTATTTTTATGTTATTTGGTTGTGGTAATGTGGTTGTGGATATGTTTTTTTGTTACATAGATATATTGGAGATGAAAGTAATTAGAAAATTGTGATTATGTATTGTAGAGACTCATTCAATTAACACATTAATTATTAGAGGGGGCTTAATGTATCCCATAGAACTTTACTACTAGCCTTTGAATGATTTTAGCTGGTGCATATAATAAATAATTTATATTAGTGATTTTTTATAATAATGGTGAATTTTGATGTTTTTAATTGTTGATTACTACTTGGTATTATTGTTGAAATAACATAAATAAAATAAGAAACATGATATAATAATTGGAGATTTTCCTAGATAGATGAAATTATGACTAACTATGATTTGATGAAAGGACCCAATGATTACTAAAAATACCAATTGAGATGAAGTAGATTGTAGGATAGAGATCTAGTAATGATTCATTTATGTTATTATGAATTTACTTTAATAGAGATAATTTTAGGTAATAAAAAGAATTTTGTTATAAAATAATCGTAATGTTCATATTTCTATGTTTAGGTGTGTTTGTTATTTTTATATAGATGATTCATAGTTGGAATACATGTGTGGTTCTTTTTAGAAGGGTGATATAGAATACTGCAGTTGGACTTAGAAGGGTAAAAACATTGGATTAGGATTAATATAGGATAAAAATATATAACATTTATGTTTTCGACACTTTTTTCGGGGCACACATTGTCTATGAAGATGCTCTTATTATTTCACCACATTCCTACTTTCAAATGGCATGAAACATTCATCACTTCTTCAAAGATATTTTCTCCTTGATCGAAATGGGATGATAGGATGTCAGCATCCACATACATGGATTCCTCCTCAGGATTCTTCTCAGAGTATGGGTCTCCCTTAAAGATTAAGACGTTGTTCTTGAAACTCTTCCTGGTTCCATATCATTTTGGCCATTAGTTAATTAAACTACTTCTATTAGGAAATTCCAAAGGGGGTAAAGTTAGGGAAACAACCTTTATTCAAGAGACGAGACATTTTGAGGCATCACTGGAGTATTTGAATGTTGAAACACTAGTACTCCTGGATTTACCTTATCAGAGGGGTTCTTAAGGGCGTGGAAGCCTGAGGAATCCCACATCCAATATGGGAAATTATATGCTATAGGGATGTATCTAGGGTTTTCCTCACCTTCCCATTCTCAACACGGGGTATTCCATGGTTTTAACAACTAGTGAAGATGGATTGGTTTGATTATAACACTGATGGTAGTGGACCAGATGGGTACAACCCAATGAGTGATCACCTAAAATGTTTACCAGATAGATGGGTCAGAACTCCCAATAAGTATGGGGCTAGGATGGTGTGTCCCACAAATGAGAAGGTTTCACACCATGAAGGCCGATCTGGACACAATAGAGGGAAGATCATAGGATAGTGGGTCTATGAAAAGAGGACACCAAGGTTTACCATTTTCTGGGATTGAACCCCAAAGAGGCTTCCTACATACCCTACTGGGAAGGCATGGATCAATACCCATGTTTTTTAGATGGGTGACACATGAAATTAGGGTGTAAATGAAGGAAAATAGCCTAGAGATATGTTGGTTCTTACAGATGGTTAGCTTTTCATACTGATGGATTAATTTTATCAGGATGAGGCGGCCTAGGTAAGACCAGGATGAATATGGATGGAGTATCAAAGTGTGGAATGTATGGGGATGAAACTGGGGACCTATGTGAAGGTGATGGTATTTGGGATTGAACCTCAAATAGGTTTCCAACATATCCTCATGGTAGGAAATATATTTCCATGTAATTATAGAAATGGGATGATGAGTCACCTAAAGAGGTATCTTGTGAGAATGGATGCATAAATAGGGGCACGAAGGAAATATAACCAACAGGTTAAGGAAAGATCTTCCAAAGAAACAAAGGATCGAAGGAAGGACTAGGATGGGACATGGGAGATGGGTGTGAACCCCTAGGAGGCTTTCTACATACCTTGATCAAAAAGGTAAAATATCAATGTCCATGTAGTTCAGATATAGGGCCTAGTGTTAGGGTGTAAACAAAGTACAACAACCTGAAGACATGCTGATACTTTCGCATGGTTAGCAAGTCATCACAAGATGGAAACTCTTGGTTAAAGGTGTATGGATTAGTTGTGGGGCTTACACATGGTTACCTACTTGGGAACTAGTTTGACACCACTAAGTCAAAGACCAAGGGTGGGGGTACCAACAAAGGGGACTCTGAACTCTACCAGTGTTTGGGGTTGAACCTCAGGGAGGATTCCTACATACCATGTCTAGAAGACTAGAATAAAAAGCCATGTATATTTAAAGGATATAGTTTAATGTGTTGTGGGATGGATTGGTAATATATTTTAACATCAAGCAAGACGAGGTTGAACTGACATGAATTGTTCGGGGCTAATGGGTGATGAGATTGAACCTCAGGGAGGCTTCATACATATCTTTCTTGAAAGGGGAAAAGATCAAAGTCCATGAAAATAAGATATAGAAGGGATTTTGGTTTACATATGGTTAACAATCCAAATAGGATTTCAGGGTCGATGTTTACTCTTATCCCACATGATCCATGCTCGTTGTGAGAAATAAGAGGCAACGAAAGACCTAATGAATGCATTGTGAAAGGTGCGTCTGTGCGGAGTGGAGAAGGGATTACTCATGGTTAGAAGACCAAAGAGGAAATAAGGTCTTATGCGTAGTTGGAGGCCTGGTTAGGATGTCCATATATAAGATGAGGATATGTTCATCATACAAGGATCACCCTATCTTATTGGGATGAGGATTATAAAGAGCCTTCCTAAGGTGTGCATGGTGAAAATGTGTAGAGGGAGATGGGGAGAGATTGGGTGTTTGTGGCCATACCATTCTTGATCCTATCAGGATATTAACTCATATAGTGTTTACAGTTTACCATCATGTGTTGAGGATGTTGGTTCTTAGAAGTTTAATGCCTTGCAGCTTAGATGATGAGGATTCACTCCTCACCCCTAGAACTAAGGTAACTGGCGCACTTTAACCCTTTGTGAAGGTCAGGCACCAGCAAGGTCATTGGTTAACGGGGTCATGTGGTGATCCATTAGTGGGTTACATGTTAGTGTGGATATTCAAAGAAGAAATATTTATTAGCATGCTTATGAAATGAAGGATGTGGTAGGGAAACACAACATGAAGAATTTATCAAGGGTCCATGAAATCACTACATATATTCCTAGAGGGCAACACGATAGTGGGGTTTATGAAGAATAATGCCTCATGTATAGGGGATTTGTAAAGCTCTGGTGCTTTGCAATGTGAAGGGGAATTGTGAAGGATGGTACATCGAGAAGCATAATGACCCATCCTAGACATGGATTCTACATGTCCTTGGAGGGAGTTTCACAAAGAATGAGTGCCTTGTGATGTTCCGAATACCCAAAGGGGTCTACTTCCTCCGTGATGGCCAAATAGCCTTATGAAGGGAATCCCCTCTCGAATCATAGGTAAACCGGTGTAAAAAAAGTGGTCTCATAATTCTCATATACCTCGCATGTTTAATTTTCACGATGGTTCATAGAGAAAAGGGTTGGATCACGAATAAAGATTGTGGAAGGAAAAAGGTCAGGGTGTCGATCCTCCGTAGTGGGGGATGTCCATGTATTTAAAGGCACTGGGCATCGAAATTATCTTTATAAAAGCCATGAATAAAATCACACTTCACAATAAAAGGTATATCCATCATGTTTCTCGGAATCATAGAGGCTTCTGTCCATGCCTTTATAGCATTTGTGGTGACTCTGTTGAAGTTCCTTGGATTCGTGAAGGATTTTTTCACTGCCTTTACAACATTCATGGAAACTCATGTCAAGTTATTTGTAGTCATGAAGGCATCATTCAATGACATTATTGAATTCATGGAGACTTTGGTAATCTTCCTTTAAGTTTAAAAGGCTTTCATCACTACTATTTTGGCGTTCATAGCGAAATATTCTGGGAAGTATTATGGTGAGAACGATATAGGAGGTCATTGTAAAGGAACTCCATGATAGAAACCCTTTTACATTTTGTTCCCTTAAAAAATTTATTCCAAGGTATGTAATTTTGGAACAAAAAATCCCCCCTATAATCGGAGCCACAGAGAAAATGATGGTTTTATTGTGTGGGTAAGTTGCACAAAATTTAGGCAAATCTCTAAACTAATTTTTGGAGGGGGTATGATGAACATGGGTCGATAACAAAGTGAATCTCACCATGAAAAACTATTCCAAGAAGACTTGAAGGACCTGACCTATAAATATGACCCATATAACCTTCATTTCCCCCATCTATCCCATCAATATTGTGCTTTATCTCTCAAATCGCGATGCTCTGCACTATGTGAATGCGCTTTATGAACTGGGATTTACCGATCGGTGCTCAAAAAATTCTTCTTTTCAAATTGGTGCATCGTGATCTGTTTTTTCTCTACACTAGGTAGCGAGACTTTAGGTTATGTGTCCATGTGCTCTGTGAATTCTATTTTGGACTGATCAGTCCAATTATGGTCTATGATCAAGCTCTGTGAACAGAAAAGAAAAACTGAAAAAGTCACAAAACCAAATGGCTGGCCAAATATATTTTTGGTAGGTCCATGCATATTCCAATCAAAGGTAAGAGATGGAAGACCATCTGGGGATCAGATAATATGTGATAATAAACTTCGACCTTTATTCCTGGGTGGGGTTACTAACAAAGGTGAAAATAACTATCCACTCTGTAAAAGACTACCACTATACGGATTTGGTTCGAGGTACAATGTCTTTATCCTGGGTGAAATAATGGATCAACTGACATACTGGTTTTAGATCACTCCATGTTAGTTACAGTGGTTCAAGGCTTTCAAAAATCATATATTGGATGACCAAACACCTATTGTTGCCAATTTTTTGCATAATCACATCAATAATATCGATGGGAAAGTGCTGAAGATAGAGGTATCTCCTTATAAATACCATACCATTCTGGATGTAGGCATAGGGAACTCAGAGAAGGGGATGGACTGAAAATTAGGACCTACTCTTATGAAGAAACATCATGGATGATTGGGCCTTTGCCTACTTAGTTTGTGCATCCTGTAAAAAATTCAAGAGAGAGAATAAGTGGGTAGGCCTATATGAAGTTGTGGGGGATTCATAATTCCATATCAACCAGTCGAAACATATAATGCAAGAATTTCTGAGCAGGTGGTCTTCAAGGACCAAAACATTCCATCTCCATCATTGGAGGGTCAACATCAGCCTCTAAGACCTCTATCAGATCTCATGAATCCCCATTCTTGGGGTGATGTACAATAAGTTCCTTTTTATAGATAATGTATGGGAGGATTCAGAGAAGATATCATAGTTGGAAAAGGTAATGGTTGACTTGGTACCTGGAGATGAAAAATAGTTAGTGAGGGATGTCCATTTCATGTTATGGTTTATCTGTTTCAAAACATTCTTACTATAGCGTACCACTGAAGGGGAGGAGGGCCTTAAAAATATACTAGTATAGCCTTTCACTTATCTAAAGGGATCCTAGCATAGAAAAGATGATTATTACTGGAAATTCCTTGTGTATGTCTAATGGATGATATAGGGGCACAATGTCAACACCAAGCACCAACCGATGGTTAGGATGGATGGGTTTATCTATGTACTTCTCTGTGGGTGGATGTTTTCGGTCAAGGATATGAATATAGGAGTGCGACCAAGAATGTTCATTATGGAATCCATGCTGGTGATGGGGGAGCGTGTGAACCATGGGATCCCAATACTGGAGAAATTTTACAAGATGTTTTGGCACATCAGTGAGCATAATCAACCACGTCGGGTATGAAGAACCCTCAAATTTAGGCATGGTTGGATAGAAGGACATATTAATGTCTACAAATATATGAACCCTATTTCTCCTCCTGGGCTAGACTTCTGGACAACAATCCTGAATGCAGTGGGCAGTTTTCTACCTATGCTGACTTCACTGCTTTCACTGAACAGGTTCTGGAAGGTGGATGAATTATAATTTCATCCATTTCTTCATATAAAAGGGAATTCACCAATGATTGTCAAGGAACCGAGGAGCATTAGCCCTATCTACCAACCTTTTAGGGTGGATTTATGGTGTAACAATTCAATCTTGATCTCATCTGTAAGCCATATACCCCATACCACATTGCGATATAGTTCTAGTGCAGAAAAATATTGACCCTGAATGTCTACCTAGGGGTACTCCATGTGGATCATACATGCTTCATGAGGAATATGTAGCTTGGTTTACACGAGGTGATGGGAAGATGCAGAATGAGCTATCTCTTCCTACTACTATCTATGGGATAGTTTTGGAGTATGCAATGATCTAGGAAGTAGCTTACTTAGGGGGGATACTGAAGTAAAAAACTCTTTATGTTTAGGATGGGGTAACTTCTCAAACTCGAGTCTAGGGTTGATAAATGGGAAGAACACATCTTGGTGGAAGGGCTATGGAGTTGAAAACGTAAATAATTCTAGGGAATGCACGAGGAGGGAGACAAGCAGTAGAAACATACCCAATGATCTATGATGTGGAGAGCCAGCAGGAAGGGATGTCAGCAAGGTGGTTCCACAAGATATCCCCTCGAGCTCATGGGAATCAGCTACATGGGATAAACATACTTGAGGATACTATTTTTTCAAGGTATTAGGACACCTGGGAAATCAATATAAAATTTCTAAGACCTTCCCAGATGTGTGACCACCTCAAACATCTTGGGATGGATCTATCAGAGATCGACCATGCCACGTTTGTAATTATGGTTTCTTAGGTGGAAGGGGGAAATAAATTTCCAAGCTAGTGGAAATCATGCATTTTTGGGGTACTCTATGTCCAAGGATGGACATGGTGAATGTGATTATCAATCAAATAGTCCCACCACAACCATATACCACTGATCTAAGAGAGTTTTTTTACTTTACTTGAATAATCTGAAGGGTTTTCTTGGGGAGAAGATGATAGTGGGGATCCCTTTGGAGGTAGGTGAGCTTGTGAGCTTAGAGCTGGAAGAGTTTTCTGATATTCTTCATATAAACTCCAAACCATTCCATTGTGGAAAATTGTGAGGTAATCTAGGATTTATCAACACAAATTTTTCCTATAAAGGAGAATCTTATACACAAAACCTATTCCCACATGACAGTGGATATAGCTTCGAGATTTGCACCTCAGATGATGGGGAGTTCAGGGTATATCAGGGTCATGATAACCTAGGTGACCGTTTTGGAATCATCAAAGCATACAACCATATTTTTGGGCGACACTTCCTAGGGTTCCATAGGTAGTTACTTGAATACGAGACAAATTATTTTATCTCTGTAATCCCCTCACCTCATAGAGTCCATACAGTTGTCCATCAAACAAAGACAACTTAAAATTGTCTATTTCACTCTGAACAAATTTTCAAATGGCATGGACCATACTAGGGAGGATGGTTGGGGATCCTAGTGATTCTATCTTGAGTAGAATGATGATTTTCATGTAATTGGACACCCAAGATAAACAAATAATGATAGTTGTGGATGCGAGTAGGGTGACCTATGGGATGGAACATGAAATTATTGAGGTAAAATATAGGGATGATGACCAAACACACAATATGAAACCTAACCAATATGATGGGACACAATAGGTAGACCCAACTGATGAACTTCTAGAGGCATTCCCAAAATATGAACCCACTGACACAGAAGAACTAGATGAGACTAATTTCTATGAAAAGGATATCAAGGTTGTCTATCCCCAGTCAAGGAAACTGATATAGTGCTTCGTCAATGACACCCCACAAGCAGAGTGGGTAAACCATATGGGGATTTTTCATTCCTGGATGAATGAACTATGCACTGGATGAGTGGATACCTAATTCCCTCATATAATCATTAGAGATTACATGTTGGAGATAATATGGGAGTATGACCACAACCTCAGTGTCGGCTGGTGGCGAAGGAAGTATGTCAACACCAAGAAACATAAAGAGGATGAAAAAGAGATCTAACTCTCAATGTAATGGGTGAATGAACACTCTGGTTTCATTGATTCACAATCATAACTCATATCAGGATTGACGACACAATTGGTATAGTCTAAGGAGAAGATGAGGTGAGCATCCTGGGAAATGGCTAACATTAGAGCTAATAAAGATCAGAAATGCATCAGGTTTAAGGAACTATGAACCATATCAATTGAAGAAAAAAGGGATATTAGTTGGAGATAACCAATATTATATGAAAAAATCCAGATAGTGGTGGAGCTGAGATGGTCTATTAAAGAGGTTTACCCATCTATTGGAGGTATAAATCTATGGGGGTTATAATTCAAACAAACTCAAAAACCTACTTTCATTCCTGATTTCTTATTTTAGTTATGTGCATGAGTCTCATAATATGATTTATCTACTATATCTCAATTGTATCTTCAGTATGAGAGTGCCAACCAATCCCCAAACATTCATGGTATGAATGACCAAACTGAGTTTCTAGGAGGAAAGAGGGGGTTGTGGTAAGATAACAAAGTTCTCAAAATAGCCAAACTGTCCTTTTCCAAGATTCTATAGTGCGTGAGTGAGGTAAATCTAGGGGAATTAGAATAAATTAGAACAAAGGGTAATGGAAATTTTTAATTTCAATTCCCAAAATTCAGAACACAATGAAGTTGTTATGATGACAGAGGATAAAAATTGAATAAATTCATAACATAGCATCCACATTTCATTATCCTGAAATGGGAACAAGAAAATGAGAGTCAACCACTAACCATATTAAAAAAATGGTCCTAGATTTAAAGTGTTGTCTGATTCCCTCTAGAACATTAACCCAGGATGATAGGTGAGTGTTAAGGCCAAGCATCATAACTATTAAGGGGTTCCTACTCATGTGATAGGGAATGAGGATAAAAAATGAAGGGAACTCAATGCGTGGTGATGGAATTATGGGTTAACCAAATAAATTTGAATAACATTTAAATTAGGCCACCCTAATGAACATACATTGGGAGATCTTATCAGGATAAACACAGAATAAATCTACTCCAAATAGGACCTCTCTGGAAAGGGAAATGAATGTCTTGTATTTTTACATCATGAAAATGAGGATGATAGATGCGTAGTTAAGTGTCGTACAGTAAGGATGATATATGGATTAGTTTAACATCATATTAAAAGGATGTTGTATATAGTTTACTGTCATAATTATTAGAACCTAGTTAATAGTTTAATGTCATGTTTGATAAACTAGGTATTCCTAATTTAGGGTCGTATAATATGGAATCTAATTAAGGTATAAGAGCCAAAAGAGTGAATGAATATGTGGCTGGGCCTGAGTTGAGGTTCTCAGGAATCCCTATGTATCCTATGAGGGAATGAATCAAGATAAATAGAGATCTTGAATCATAGCATGGTTAGAAACAAACACCGGTGGCGGTAATCATCTCTGGTGAGGAAACTAAAGCATCCCCTAATTGTTTTGGGACGTCCTGAACTTATCCTGGGTCGGGCCGAAGATTAAGGTCATGCACTGAAGGTCATGGGAACCCCAAGGGATAGATATGTGGTGCAGTAAAAAAATGTGACGTGAATGGGGACAAGAGAAGTCAACACCACACCACACATTCAGGAAACGAGGCTATGGCCCTGTGGCCGAAAGGTTGAAAGGGGTTATGGCTAAAACATAGACGGATAGTCTAGGAATCACTATGTATCTCATGATAATGAGAATAAATTCACATATAGTTCTTGTGGATGGTATGGGAGAAGGAAAATACCAAAAAGAATAATATCCTCTCGGGTGAGGAAAATAATAATTATTATGCAGTTTAATGTCACGCAGACTTGGATACTGGAAGTCATAGATTAAAGGATGATGAGTTCGGACTGTATGGGGAAGAAAGGTGAAGTATAAAATCATGAGGAAACCCAAAATGAATAAGGAAAAAATAATTCCTCAACAAACCACATCATTCCACAGTGGAAGTCCCAGATCGAGAAGGTGGAAAAAGATCATGACTCTATGGTTGGACCCTGTGGTAATGTACTTGGGCATCACTACTGTAACACCCCAAGATTTTGAAAATTAGTGTTTTTAAAATAAATTGTCTTTTCAATATTTTTCATTTATAGTGGAACTAAAAATAGTTCATTACATATATAGATATATATATTAAGACACTAGTTCAAACATTCCTTCCACAGACAATATCAACTTGGCTTGCGCTACATTCAATACTATCCTACCTTTTTCTATAAGCAACACATGTATGGAATACGATGCACGAAACACTGAGTTTCTATGAAACAACTATTTTATTGTTTTAATTATTTATGGAAGATAATTATAACTAATCATTAATCATAGTAAAAACTAATTTTCAAATATTTTTGTTTTATATAAATAAAATATACTGATAAATAAAGATAATATTTTTGGTAATGTCCTTTTATGTTAGAAATATTCATTTCCTGAATGAATAGATTTTAATTATTAAAGTTATTTTAGACACATCTATAAATTGAAATGGATAAAATAAAAATCATTTTCGAATTCAGAAAATCTAATTACCCTAGGGTGAATTTTTGAGATTTTTCTGAGAAACATCTTATTTTATTAATAATGATAAATAATTATTTTTAGTTAAAAACAACTTTTTTATATAACTAACAATTAACAGTAAATGATTTTATAAATACGTTTTAAGGTCACATTAGATTAATATTACATTAAATAATACAATGAAATTCATTAGTAACAAATTCACTTTGAAACTAAATAATAATTCTTAACAAACTATTGAACATTTTACTACATTAAATCCCCGTTGTTTCGTCTCATCTGTAGGATTAACACTCATCATAATTTTTTCACTTATGGGATTAGAATTTCAAAAATAAAAAATACACCATTTTATTTAGTATAATTTTTATAATCTAATAAAACCAGCCTAATTTTTTGAAAAAATTATTATTAAAAGTGATTAAAATTTATCACAACCGTTAAGGCCAAATTAAGCTTAATTAGGGAATAAACCTTAAAATTAAGTGCCCAAATGACCTGGACACTTTTCCAACGCCCATTTTATATCCATAGTTCAGAATAAATCTTTTATTATTGTGTTTTATTAGTTTGGTAAGAATTTTTTAGGTAATAACATGTGCACACCAAACATGTTTCTAAAATTTCCACATAAGACCTTTTCGTTCTCTATAAAAGGCCACCACCTCTACCCATTACTCACAGCACTCAAACATTTTAAGATAATCCAAGATATGAACAAGTAGCATCATAAAAATCCAACATTCTACTTTTAAGCTTCCCTTAGGGCAGAAACCCTCTCAAGGAATCCTTTTGGCACAAACAAAAAAGAGTTACCCGATTTAGAGGTAACGACTTCTTTAAAGATCATTTCCTTTATTTTCCTTCTCCAACCCTCCAATATCTTTATTACATTATTTTTTAAAAAACCACTTTAATCCATATAATAATTTTATGTAAATTTTTTGACCTACACTTACACACACCTCTATCTAATGGATGTTGAACATTCTCTTTTTGTGTCAGGCGAACTAATGCCTCACGAAATGGTGATTGTTCATCTCTCCTTAAAACCAATCATGGTGGCCATAATGATGGACACACTATTTATATATGTAACATATTACATATATTATGTATTTAATCTTATTTATTCTTTCTACTACACATATATTTTTACCTTCCATTAAGTCATAATATAATAATCTCGTTTGAAGAAGTGAGGACTACCGCCGCCTCAATGCGATGTGATATATTCACACACCTCATAAAATATATTAAGGATGGGTTTAATGAACATATATGAACATATATGATATATTAAAGATACTTTAATAATGATATATATACATAAATACATACATAAATATACATATTTCATTTACATACTTTTTTTAATACGACAATAAAAGCCAATACAACATTCACGCGTACATACGGCTTACCTTATCCATGAACGATGTATTATATTTCATAATTATATATAATATAAATTAATAAATTACTCATATACTATATATACATGATAATTTTATCATTATATACATTTTGGATTGATGATATAAGTATTACGACCAACAATATATGAAATTAAGAAGAGAATGTTAACTGAGGAGAAACATTAATATAGTATCATTAACAAGATGGTTATATAAGGTTATAATCATACCATATATGGTAATGTACATAAAAATATGTTTCTTTAAATGATTTATAATAAACATATATTTATTATACATGAATCTTGTACGAGTAAGAAGAGAGTCAAGACACAAGGTAAGGGGATTTCATGTCACTTTTAATTTTATGAGAAACATGTTATGTTCACCTCTATTTCATTTTGTGTCATGTATTTACTGACCAAAATTGTATTTTATGTATTTTAATAATAAATTTATGGTTATTCAGGTGTCCATTTTATGATCCTTATTTCATGGGGTTTTAGTTTCAAAAGTTACCAAATCGCTAAAATTGTTTTGTCTCAATTTTCCTTCTTTGAGACTCATGTTTTTATGCACCTAACCACATTATTCAATGTGTATATACCTCTATTTTACATGTTATGTAATTAATCTAAAAAATTTTGTGATATTTTAAGCATCTTTTAATTTCATTTCTTACATGTGGAGTATGATCTCAAGTTAGCATGTTATAAGAGTTTATTAGGACAATCTAATTGCTTTTCGAGATTGTTTATGTTTATGTTTCATTTGATTGAATAATATGATATATCTCTAAATTAAATACATTAGTTTTCTTATCCTCTATTATTTCATTATATAATCATGTATTTGTACCATATTCTACTATTTTGGATGTTATATAGTTAATAATTTGGTTTTAGTAAATCCTAACATTACCCTTTCTTCAAATGGAAATCTATGTTTTCTAAAAAGGGTTTCAAATAATTTTATACCATTATTCTAAGAGATTTTAAATAAATGTTGACCCTTTTGTTATTTTACCAATATATTGAAGGGAATATTCTTGTCACATTCCAAACAAATAATTCCTTCTATCTTTTTTACCGTGCAAATGGAATATTCTTTTCTACTTTGTACAAGATATAACAATTTACCCACTATCATTCCTTTGATGATTCCTTTTCACATTTTAAATGTTCAATCATCTGGAATTTTTTTAAATGTAATTTGAAATGAAAAATGTTTTCAAAATGGTTTCAAGTCTTTATTTTTTTCAATATATTTTATGTGAAAATATTTTTTAAATGGTTTTATGTATTAATAAACCTTTTTCAAAGAAGAAATGATATATTCCTCAAGAAATGTTTTGAAATATATTTCAAAAAAAATTCCATATAATATGAAATATGTGGGTTTTACTCATTCCCCTTTTAGAAATTATAAAAAGGTTCCATTCATATCCTTTCAATGAATGGGATACACTTAATGTTATGGTATTTATGAATCTTTTTTCTCTTTCACAAGTTTATATGTTTAAGAAATACACTTATATTTCACAGGTTATACTTTAATGATATAGTTATTAAACCTATCTATTTTATATAGGGTATGATGTGATTAAATTTAAATGATTCTAATTTCATTTTATGGGTAATAATTTGATGTTTATAAGACCTATATCTTTATATGGGACATGATATGATGAATGCTTCAATATATTGTGGCACACGTGTGAATGATTTTAATATGAGATAGGTGCGACCTATATATCTTACCAATGCATTGGGAAATGATATGTTTTATATGATCTGAAAGGGTACATTGGTTATAGACCAGGCCTGAAAATAAATAGGATGTTTGGGATGAACAAACAACAGATAATAACCAATCGCGGAACACACACTGAAACCTAGCACTTTTTTTCAGTAATTAAATTGAGCCCATAGGTTTTGGGGAATCAAAGCTAAGCTATTTAGATGAATCACAACAAACCAAGACAAAAAATAAAGAGGGTGTATGAGATGTAGATAAAGACTAAATGAAAGAGTGTACATAGGTAGTAGGCCAACTCGAAAATAAGAAGGTACAAGGGTTATTTCCTAAGACTAAAAGAAATTGGTTATACAGGTTGCTAGACCAATCCCAAAGTAGGTAAATAGGTTGTATCCCAAGCCTAACATGTTATAAAGGTCTTGGTAGGTATGCCTGGCATAAAAGTTTCTATTCTTAGATGAATTCCAAAAATCTTATGTCGTATTCTTTATTTATGATTTTCTGGATCATGATGTTTATTTTCTTACAATTAATGCCTTATGAACTGTCAAGATTTATCCCATATCTCATGTTTATGACCATTTATACGTAGGGTATGATCTCTTAATGTTATGATCATGTTATTATACTACTATGTTCATGATTATTCTTACATGCCTCTCTTTACTATCCTTACTAAGCATCAGAGCTCACCCATTTCTTATGTTTCCTTTCTCCAGGTTATGAATAATGGTTTTAGGTGGAAGTGGTAATGGTGTAGATCATTATTTGATATGTTCAAGATCCTTCTCCGTGATAGAAGATTTGGTTCCATGTTTCCAAATACACAAATAAATTACGGTCATTGGGTATTTATTTTGGCAATATACTAAATATTCATCTAAAATAATTTAATATCCATGTATGTTATGCCTGGGTCATTATATTAGGTATCAAAGAAAAATTTTATTCAGAATTTGGATACTAGGATGAGAAAGACTCAGTGCGATTCCTAGGTTTATTTCTAAGGATATGTCTAGGGATGTCTCTAAGGATAAGTATAAGGGTGAGTTAACATTTATAAAAATGTCATGGAATTCTGGAAATGGATAGAGTGTGTGGTTTCCAAAAAATAAATCACTATATGGATACTACAACTGAATTTGGCTCTTTCATAGATATATCGTGGTGGAAAACACTGAAAAGATGTTCCAGGCTTGACTTGGGGAAATCTGGTATAGGACAATGGGCCTTACTGCACACCTAGTTTGACACTCCCTAGAGATATTATTTGGGAATTGAAAAACTCATCATGAACCAAAATGAGAAATTTAGGTACAATTTAGTTATGAATTAACTATGATAAACCAAAGGATTCAAAGATTATGAAAGGTTTCATGATATAAGCATCCTCTATGTAATTTTTTTCATAACTATTTTATTTTCTATTATGATAAATAATGCTCACACTATGCTTCTGGTTTTTGTCAATGGAGGGATCTAGAAGGAACTGGATTAATGTTGAATGTGATAGATTTTTTTCTAATGACCGATCAAATGGAATGATAAATAAACAAAAATATATTATGATTATGTCAAATCAGCTATCGTGGTATATTATTAACAATGTTATATTTGGGGATATTTTTTACAGGTTGAATATTAAAAAGATGTACTTTCATGGTAAGGAATACAGATTAAATAAGATTTAGCTTCTCAAATCTCAATAATAGGACATCAAAAACCTTATGGAATACCTCAAATGGAGGGGAATATGTTATTTAAGAGAAAAAAGGCCATAGAGTGATTAGTTGTCACAGAGTTCAATGTATTCTCTATAGAGATCATGTGAATTACCCAACATAATATCCCTACCTAAGGATTTAATTTAAAAACAAGTATGGACCTCTTCCTTTACAAACATTAATGTTAAAGGATTAGAGTATTTATGTATTTAGATTGTACAATTAAAAATGGTTAGTTATATATGGATCATTTTAGTTTATAATTTTTCTTAGGATTTACAATAATATTTTGAATGGTCACGATGGACTAGAAATGTGATTTCATTGAAATGTGATATTTTTATTAGGGGAAGGTAATCCTTAGTTAAGGATTGACGCCAAGATAATGATGTTTGGATGAAGATATAAAAGATATTAATAAGTAAATTGGATGGTACATATTTCCCTGGATCTAATTGTTGATAGAATGTTCAGTTTTATCAAGGATGAGATTTAAAACTTCTTTGATTTAAGGGATGTATCAAATATTCATTATAATAAAGAAGCATGCATGTTTTCCAAAAATATTTATGGGAATTCAGGTTATTAACATGGTTCAAGAGAATATATTATGAGGTTATTCACATGTTTGGAATGTGACAACCAAGATCTACTTTATGATATACAATGGAATCAATGTTATTATGATTTCGTGACTCTCTTTCCAATGTTTTATATTTTCAACTTTGATAAGGTTTATATTGATAACAATTCGCTAAAAGTTTAAGTTATGCTTCGAAATAAGTATTTGTGCACTGAGTTTGTGTGGAAAAACTTGGTTAAAAGAATAATCATTGATTAAACTTATTTTAATAATGACCATAGTTTATATTTCTTTGAGAAGTACATCATGTATATTTGGTGAAAATCAATCTGTTCTAGAATGGTTGTGGGTCTTGAACACCTAACTGAAGAAAGATAAGTGTTCTATACCTACCATTATCCTAGTGACGTTCTGGATAATGTATTTTTATTTTTTATTAATAAATAGTTATGGTGAGCTTGTATATTTACTTATTATGTTTAGTGCATGTTGATTTTTTTAAGAGATAAATAGTTATAATTTTTATTATTTTATGCCCCTTAAGATCCATTAAAATATTATTTTAGTGATTTAATAATAAAAGTTAATTTTAGGACATTCATTCCATGTGGTAATGGTTTTTTAGAAATTTTTTATAAAAAAACACAATAATGAAATTTATTTATAGACATTTATAAATAATTACCCAACATTCTAAATGTGATTAAAAAAATTATTTTTCATAATAATGTAATTTTCATTGAGCTGATGAATTTTTGAATTATCACAAATTTTTGACATTGATTCCCTCAAAATTCCTTTCGTCATTAATTTATTTGTGATTGATCATTTCAATCACTCCTTATAAATATTTACGATTTTCCTCCATATCCAATATTCACTCCCAACCTATGTTCTCCTATATGGAAATCCAGTTATATGTTACTTTGGGTAACCGTTATGGTTCCAAAATTCCCTTTTAAGGGAATTTTTATTATTCATCATTATGATGTGAATTTCTATTAATGAAACCTTAATTTATTAAATCATTTATAAACAAGATGAATTTTGAGGGAGAAATTCAATTTAAGGGGGGTAGAATGTAACACCCCAAGATTTTCAGAATTATTTTTTTCGAAATAATTTAACTTTTCAATATTTATAATTTCACATGACACTGAAAATAGATATATATATATATATATATTTATATTAATACACTAATAAAAACATTCCTTTCACTCATAATACAATTTTGGTTTGTGTTACACGCAATACCAACTTGTCTTATTCTTCAAGCAACACCGACTTGGCATACAATGCATTAAACACTGAGTTTTTAAAAAACATCTCTTTTTATTGTATTAATAATTTAAATCAGATAATTATAACATATCCATTAAAAATTTTAATAACACAATTTTAGATATTTTTATTTTATATAAATAAAACATATTGATAATGAAAGATAATAACGTCCTTTTATGTTGAAAATATTATTTTCTTGACTTAATCAATTTTGATGATAAAAGTAATTTTAGAAGCATTTTTTAATTGAATTGGATAAAATAAACTTTATTTTTTAATTTAAAACATATAAAATATCCTAGGGTACATTTTTGGGATTTTTCTAAGAAACATCATTTTTATGAATAGTGAAAAATACTGCATTTTTGTTAAAAACTTCATTTTTTTTCTAATTAACTATTAATGATAAATGATATTATAAATATATTTTAATGTTAAATTACATTACTATTAAATCTACTAATATTATGATATTTATTATGATGATTTTTTTTAGGATCGACTTCACTTTAAAACTGAATAGAAAATTTTAACATACTTTTGAACTTTTTCCTAATTTAAAATCTCATTATTTCATCCCATCTGTGGGATTAGTGTTCATCTTAATTTTTCTGCCTCTATGATTTAACTTTAAAAAATAATATATACATAATTTAATTTTGTCTAATTTTTATATTCTAATAACACCATGTTAATGTTTGACCACAATTATTAGTAAAAGTGATTAAAATTAACCACAGCAGTTGAGGCCAAATTAAGCTTAATTTTGTACTAAACATTAAAATAAAGGTCCCAAATGACCAATAAAGTTATGGAAAACTCATTTTCTATTGATATTTTTTCCATAAAGTTTCCATTATTAAGTTTGGTTGGATTGGTCAACCTTTTTTTGGGGAATAACATTTGCACATCTAATTTGTTTCTAAACATTTTATGTAAGTAATTTTCCTTCCCTATAAAAGGGCACCACCTATACCCATTCCTCACACCTCTCTAACATTTTATGTCATCCATGATGTACCCAAGTAGCCTCAAGTAAATCATCCCTTTGAATTTGAGGCCACACTTTGGGTAGAAACCCTATCAAGGAAACCTTTTGGCACTAACCAAAAGGAATTACCCAAATTAAAGGTAACATCTTATTTCAAGATCCATTCATTTATTTTCATTATCCACCCCAAAACTCTCTTTATAACCTTATTGTGTGAAAAAAATAGTATAATACATATTCTCAGATATTGTTATTCAAAGGTTCTGACCAGCACATACACACACCTCCCTCTAATGGATGTTTAACATATTGTTTTTGTGCATTGTGAACTACTGCCATGTGAAAAATGATTGTTCATTTCTCATGTACCTCCAATAGTGGTGGAAATTATGATGTAAAATATATTTATATATGAAATATATTATATTTATTATTTATTTAATCTTATTTAATACTTTCAAAACACACAAATTTTTACTTTCTATTTTTTGTTAATACGAAAATCTAGTCTGAGGAAGTGTGGACTACCGCCCCATCAAAGCGATGTGATTCGTTCACACACCACATAGAATGTATTAAGGATGGGTTTTATAAAATTATAAGATATAAATGGAAAATTAATTCTAATGTAACAATTATATATATACATTCATACATATATATACATATGGCATTAACATACTTTCTTTCATTACGACAATAAAAACGAATACAACGTTCATGCGTACGTACGAATTTCCGTCTGCATGAATGGTGTATTTTATTTCATACTTCTATATGATATAAATTATTATAATATTTATATAATAGATATAAATTATTTTTATATCATGATATAAATTATGGAATCATGATATATGTATAATTACCAACAATATAACAAATTAATACACATGTGAAGAATAAAACGAATATTACCCGAAGTGAAACATTAATATATGATCGTTAAAAAAAGGGTAATATAAGTTTATAATTAGATCATATAGAGTAACAAATATAATAAAATGATTTTATATAAGATTTATAATAAACATATATTTATTATAGAGGAATCTTGTATGAGTACAGAGAGAGTCAAGACACAAAGTAAGGGGATTTCATGTCACTTTTAATTTCGGTGAGATACATGTTATGTTCGACACTCTTTAATTTTTTGTGGTGGATGTACTTAAAAATATTTTATTCTACTGATATTAAAATTAAATTAATTTTTATTCACAATTCCATTTTATGATCATTGTTTCATGGGGTTTAATTTTAAAAAATTACCATATCTTTAAAATAGTTTTGTCTCAATTTTCCATCTTTGAGACTCATGTTTTGTTATGCACCTAAAATAATTAATCAATGTGTATATAAATACATTTTAACTTTCATATAATGAATCTAAACACTTTCATTATATTTTATGCTTCATGTAATGTAATTTCTTACATGAAGAGTAGGATATCTTGTTACCATGTTATAAGAGTTTAATTGGACAATCTCATCTCTTTTCAAGATTGTTTCTGTTTGTGATTAATTTGATGAAATATTATGATAAATATCTCAAGGAAATTCATGAGTCTTATTATCCAATTTTATTTCATGATATAATAATGTATTATTACCATATTATACTCTTTGATACATAATATTGTTAAGAATGTGTTTTTTAGAAAAACTGACTTTTCCCTTGATTTGGTTGGAAATCTATGTTTTCAAAAATGGATTCCAAAAAATATTATACCATTATACTATTAGAATTTCATGAAATTAATAACCGTTATTTATTTTACCAATGTATTCAAGGGAGTATTCCTATCTCTTTTCGAACAATGCATTCCTTCTAACATTTTTAGCATGAAAAATGAATGTTCCTTTTTATTTCATATGACAGGTACATATTTACCCACCATCATTCCTTTAAATATTCTTCTTTACATTTTAAGAGGTTAATATATATGATTTTTTTAAATTAATTTTAAAGGAAATAGATTTTAAAATATGGATTAATTTACAATTTATATGTTTTCAAGGTATTTTATGAGAAAATTATTTTTAAATGGTTTTATGTATTAACAAGACTTTTTCAATGAACAAAGGATATTTTTCTCATGAAATGTTTTTGAAATATATTTAAAAACATTTTTCCATCTAAGATGACATTCTTGGATGTTACTCATTCCTTTTTTAGAAATTCTCAAAATGTTCCATTCACATCCTTTCTATAAACGGGTTACACTTAATGTCATGCTCTTTGTGAAACTTGTTTTTCTTTCATTGGTTTATATGTTTATGAAATATGTTTCATGTTCATAGGTTATTATTTGATTAAATATTTATGAAACCTATATGTTTTACATAGTTTTTTATTTGATGAAATTTTAATGATACCCATTTCATTTTATGGGTTATAATTGAATGTTTATAAGACCTGTATCTTTTTATGGATCATGATAGGATGAATGTTTTATTATCATGAGGCACACAGGTCATTGATTTTACAATAAGATAGGTGGGACCTATATATACCTCCAATTAATTGGGTAATGATAAGTTTTATATGAACATAAAGGGTACATTGGATGTAACCCAAGCCAAAAATGAAAGAGGGCATTTTGGTTGTAGCCCAATCCCAAAAAGAAAAAGGGCGTATGGGTTATAGCCCATGCCTAAATTAAAGAGGCTACACTGGTAGTATCAAAATCCTGAAAACAAGAAGGTATATAGGGTATAGACCAATCCTATAAGAATGTGGGTACACTGGTTGCTATCCCAATCCCAAAGTAGGTACACAAGTCATATCCCAAGCCTAACATGTTATAAAGGTCTTTGTAGGTAGCCCTGACATAAAGGTTTCTATTCTTATATGTATTCTACAAATTCTAAATCTTATTCCTTAGTTATTATTACATGGATCATGATGTTTATTTATTTATGATTCCTAACTTATGAAATACCAAAAATTATCCCATAGCTCATGTTTATGACCTTTGATATGCATAGTATTATCTCCTAATGTTATGACCATGTTATTGTACTACCACATTCATGTTTATTCTTACATATATCCCTTGTTTACCCTTACTGAGCATTTAATCTCACCCCTTTCTTATGTTTCCAATCTCCAGTTTATGAATAAGGGTTTTAGGTAGAAGTTCTAATGGTGTAGATTATTATGGGAGATGTTGAATATCTTTCACTAGGATAGAAGTTTCAGTTTCGGAGTTTCCAAAGATAGAAAACTATTGCATTCCTTGTGCATGTATTTTTTCAATGTACTAATTATTCATCTAAAATGATGTAATATCCATTTATACTATTCCTGGGTCACTATAACAACTTACCTTATAGGAGTCATAATAAATATTTATGTATTTCAGAAATTCCATGCAGTTTAACGTTATGAAATAAGGATGTAGTAGATCCGAGTTTTGGATATAGAGCTTGGACCATAAGGAAGTGTGGTTCTTCAAGGAATAAACCTCTCCAAAATACCTAATCCCATGTAATACATTTCTGGTTGGGGAATCAAGGGTGGTGAAGATATTTACAATGCATGGGAGAATATGGTATGGAATGAAGGTGAAGAGTAAAGGATGACCCCAAAATGTTGTTTTATCCCCTAAACATGCAAAGGTGAATGGGGGGATAAAACCAAGGGTATCATGATTTTTTCTGAACATGATTAAATGTATAGGAATGTAAATAAATAAACCAAAATTTAGTGGCTAATGGGGTTGGTGTAATGATGGAGGATAACTGTTTACCATATTTGTAACACAACATCCATATCATGTGACCTAGGATGGGAACAAACAAGTGAGGTTCAACCACTGACCATATTTGGGACATGGGACCTGTCTCAAATGTAATTAAAAATCTATCTGGACGTTGTCCCAAAATAGTAGGCGAGCCATAAGGATCATCATCCATAATACCTGGGAGTCCTTTTAGATGTGATAAATGATGAAGATCCAAATTAAGGGATGCATGAAGAGTAGATATGGAATGAGTTAATGTCCATAAAATATAAAAAACTATAAGTCCTAAACCACAACACCTCTATGAATGTTGATGAGGTGGGGTAGATGTCTAATAGATCATCTATGGATAAAAAACCCAAGAAGACGAGTAGAAGAAAGGGGTAAAATGGGTTTGTGAACCCATGGTTGGACCCAAGGTGAAATGACCGAGCTTCCTACGTATCCCATAAGGATGGTAATAAAGCAGTATGTAGTTATGAAATTCCATTTAGTTTAATGTCATCCAGTAAGTATGTAGATGAAAGGGGAACCCCCATTTGAGGAGTACATGGTGTGAAAATAATAGACCCGACGTGAATGGGACAAAAGTTTACATGGCATACCACATAATCCCAGAAGGATCAAGGTTGAGGGGAAAAACAAAACAGATAATTTATGAAACCTGGGATAGACCTGAGGAAAAACATATGGGTGTTCTTATGTATCATGTGATGTCAGAAATCACGCCTCACATAATTCTAGAATGTGGCATGGTTTTGGGAGAATTCCAAAGGGGAAATGTCTTCTCGAACAGTGATATCATATGGATGGGTAGTTTTTAGTACACACCCTAGATGTAAGAGGAATAGTTTAACATCATATGATATAGAAATAGAGGACAGGGATATATTCCTAAGGGAGGCACATAGTGTGGATGTTCTAAACCTGATATGGATGGCAAAAAAATTCCACACCACAACTAAAGCTTACAAAAGGAATCTTAGGCCGTAAAGATGAAAATAGAGAATATGAGGATAGACCCAAAGACAAAACATATGGGTGTTCCTATGTATCCCATAAATATGTGAATTAATAAATACACAATATTGAATTATGTGCATTTTAACAGCATACGATAAGGATAAAAGGTAAAAAGGGGGTGTTTTGGAGGGAGGGGAACCTGATGCAGCTATTAAAAACCTGACATAAATGAGAAAAAAAGAAGTCCACATCATACCATATGAAACCATCAATGAGAAAAAAAACCAAAATGTGGGAACGAAGGAGATGGAGAGTTTTTCTTGGATGGAACCAATGAAAAATCGACTGTGCATTCCTACATATCCCATAGGAATGGGAACCAAACCACACGTAGTTCTTGAATTCAGTGCAGTTTAATATCATACAGTAAAGACGAGGGGAGATCCATGAAGGGGGACACGTGATGTGGTAGTTTTAATCCCAATGTGAATGGGGAAAAAATTCTACATTGTGCCACATGCTATGGGATACTTAGTTCAAGAGTCCAAAAGGAAGGAATATTTGGTCGTACCTGGGGCTAGACCCAAAGAAAAAATGTCTGGGCGGTCATATGTATCCTATAAGGATGGGAATAATACCACATGTAGATCATGAATTTTGTGTAGTTTATTGTCATATGGTAAGGATGAGGGAGATATTAGTTTATGGTGTTATAGTTTGGACCATAAGTGCCTAGATTAATGTCGTTTTCATGGGGAAAAAGGTCAAAAATAGGTGAATCACTATGCTAGATATTTGGAAGGCCATGGGGACAACGATAATAATAGAGGATAATTGGTGACTATGTTCATAACACAGTATTCATAGTGTGTGACCTAGAATGGGAAAACAATTGACCATTGACCACTGGCCATATTCACAATGCTGGACATGTAACAAATATTTGGTTAAGATCCTCCATGATATTGGCCATTAATGGTAGGAGAGACAAGGTGGCATGAGACCAGGCTACTAGGGGTTCCCTCTAGAAGTGAAAGATGATGACACCTCAAATAAAGAGGCACATAATTCATGGTGTTACCTATGAATTTTAATGTCTTGTGGTATGGAAGAGAGATATATTATTTTAATTTCATAGTTCTTATATCTTGATGTATGTTTACCGCTTGTAGTTTATCATCATGTAAGATGAAAGGGATCATAGGTTAATGTCATAGAGATTGAACCATTTTTAGTTTATTGTCATGAAAGATGAAAGGGACCACTCATTTGAATTTCTTCATGAAGAATTTATCATTGGTAGGAGAGGTAATATTCTCACCATCAATGGTGACTAGGGAGTATGAATTGTTGGGGTGAACCCTTTGAATGATATTGGGTCCCTCCCATTTTGGTTCCAACCATGGTGGCTTCCTTCCATGTATCATTAGAATCCTTAGGGCCGATACTATGTCACATTTCTAGAAGTAATAGAGGATAAATTTCTTATTGAACACTTTGGATATGTTGTTTTGATCCCTCTTCAAATTGTGTGTGGCCTAAAGCCTGTTCTCATCAAGGGATTTCAGTTCTTATAAAAGGACTTCTACTACCTTGTATGACATTTTCTAAACATAAAAAACTTTTTGGAGTGACAACAACTAAATCTCAATGGTCAGGACTACCATTGTTTTGTACCCCAGGGAATATGGGGTAACCTAGGTGGAATTTCGAGCCATTATTTGGTAATCCTAGAGAGAATTTGAGAGATTATCTGGACAAATATTCTTGTTCTAACCAACCATCTTTTGCATGATGTTAGAGAGGTTTTTGATGAATTTTTCTGTCAACCCATTTTCTTGATCATTATGGAGAGATGTATGATTAAATTAGATATTTTATATGGCATATAACTTCTTCATCCCAACTTCTAGAAATTTGGTTTCGTTATCGGTGAGGACGGACTGACGAACTCCAAATTGGTGAGTGATATTGGTGGGAAAAAAATCAATGATATAATGAGCCATGACTTCCTTGATTGGAATTTACTATTTCCACTAGGAAAAGAAATCCATATAGGTCAAGATGAACCTACACTAGAAAGATGTTCCAGGTGGATATGGTCCCACAACATTGAGTCCCCAAACCAAAAAGGCCCAAGAGTACTTGGGGGTATGGAGAGGCTCTGGTGGCCGATGCATGAAATTATCATAGACCTGTCTTGTGTGGAACCTATTGGAGAACATGATATAGTCATAGACCATGGTGGGATATAAGTATACCATCCTTCAGATATAATGAGAGAGTTTTGGCCCTACTTAATGAGCTCTAAAGGAACCGACATGAAATTGCTGCATAACATGGAGAATCTCATCTCTTCGAATGAAACATAAGAGATCTACATTAAACCAACATCTGTAGAGGATCTGCTCAAGACTAGAACCACTCTAGAGGGTGAACTTCACTACACACTGACATACTTTCTCACATTATACTTGATCTGTTGAGATATTACTATGCTAGATATACTCTACAAAGGTATTTGTCTAACCAGGCATCCCTTACACCACAATAAGGGATATGGGGGTCCCGATGATGAGACATCGGTGGTACTGTGGCTTAACTACTAGCTATCATCATCATATAGAGTGATAGGGGGAATGGATATTTGATGCGCCATACAGATAGTCAAATCATCCTGGTTAGGTTCTGAGAGAGATGTAACATATTTGACCAAGGCATCTCCTCGACCATTTTACAACCAAGGGATATAAGTAACATCTGGACAAGAAGGAAGCTGGTCCATCTATTGGCTAGTGCACCCTATAAAGGGTACGAGCTTTGGATTATTAACAATATAGTCATCATTGACCTACTTAGTGACTAGTTCAGATTCCCCTTTCACAGGAATGTGGGGGACATCAATCTTAATGGCCACCATGAGACTAGGGATGAGGGCCTGATAATCTTCCTTGTTTTTTCTGTAGCCTTCTGACAATAACAATGAATAGGTTAGGATAGAATGTGCAAGCATGGTGAAGATGGTACCTAGGACCACTCATTTAATCATTGGATCACTTATTCTTCTGTCGTTCAGGCTTTTTGAATCACCGTCGAAGTGCATCTTCAAACATCATATGGACTGATCCACTAAGAGGATTGTATCATCTAGGAAATTGTGATCTAGAGACTTCTCTATGGGGGCTGGATAGGCATCGATAAATTCTTGTAGTGCCTGACCCTTGATGAGTTTTTGTGAAATGAACCTGATGTCAAACTACCGAAGGATCACTGCCCAGTGATCCAGATGACATATCATCATGCGAAAATTCAGAAAATATTTCAGTGGGTCCACGTGAGATACCATCATTATCTCATGGTGCTATAGGTAAAAACTAAATTTCGGGACTACAAATACCAGAATGAGGTATCTATTCTTGATGTAGAAAAATCTATTCTCTGTAATAAAAATCATGCATCTGAGATAGTATAAATTGTTCTCTATCCCCTTGTTTTTCTTCATAGAGAGAGCGGAACTAAGGGACTATTCTAGGGCAGTCACATAAAGGACAAGAATCATTCCGATGACTAGTGGCATCAGAACCAAAGGATGTAGCAGGTACTACTTGAACACCTCAAAAGCGTTCTTCCACTCTTCATCCCACTAGTATTTGGCACCTTCCGTAATGAGCTGAGTAAAGGGATTACAATTTCCATCAAAGTTTGCAATGAATTGTCTTATGTAGGCTATGAGGCCTTAGAAGAATCAAATCTCTCAAATATCTCTTAGGGGAGGAATATGACTGATGTCCTTGATCTTATCTAGATTGATATTGATGCATCTATACCTGATGACAAAGACGAGAAACACTCTATATGTAACCTCAAAGCCACACATCAATGGGTTAAGCATCAGATGGAGAGATGATAGAAAGATGAATACTTTCTCAAGATCTCTAATATGGTCTTGTTGTTGGTGGTATTTGAACACCAAATCATCCAAGTATCATTCCACCATTTTTTGGAAGAGCAGCATGAATTTTTGGTCCCTAGCATGATGATAGGTGGAACCTAGATTCTTCAGATTGAATGTCATTACATAGAGACATAATGTACCTTGTGGTTCTCTAAAGGTGGTAGAATTTTCATCCTTAGGATCCATTTGGATTTTATTATATCTAGAATACCCATACATGAAAGAGTGAGATTGGAATCTTGCAGTAGCGTCAATCAATAGCTCTATCAGTGTATGGGGAAAATCACCCTTTAGACAGTGATAGTTAAGATCCTGAATGTCGATGCAGACTCTGATTTATCTGTTCTTCTTTGGGATGAGAAAATTTTTCGAAATCTATTTTTCATTATGGGATTCCTTGAAGAAGTTTAATTTAATGATATTATCAACCTCATCCCCAACCACGAAACCATGAGTATGATGCATATTTCTAGGAGGTGGTTTGAACCCATAATGGTTCATCAAGATGCTAAGACAATGGATAGTGACCAATGAATCCATTCATTCCATCTCTTCATAGCTCTAGGAAAAAACAACTCGATGTTGATTCAGAAAATTCACATACTATTACGGCTCCTCTGCACATGTGGCTTAGCTGACCAGTGTTGGTTTCGAATCTTCCTTTGTGTTGAGGATTATATGTACCAACTCATCAATGGTGTTAGAGACACCTCCCTCAAATATATAGGGTCCTCGAAATTATCTCCATCATCCTCAGTAAGATAATAATTAGCAAGGGAAATTATTTTCAGTAGGATAACCGTGACATAATGATGGTGGTGGCCTAAGCGGTGGTGGAATCATCACAAGGGAACTCATGCACTGCTAAAATCATGGTGACAAAAACTTTCAATCTAATCTCATTTGGCCTTAGACCCAAGGGGCCATGTTTGATGATATCAAATCAGTAGTGGTGAGTTGTCATGAGTCAGTTCAACCCGGCCTGAAAAAAGCATGTTTGATGAATTTTCCTTTACATGGGGAAGATATCCCAATTTTTCAAGGGGTAAGGGGCTCAACAATCACTCGATCCAGATTCCTGTAGGGGTACGAAGTGATCATTTTGTGTTCCTTATGTCAGGGAATGAGATTTCTTATTTTCCCAAAGATGATAAAGTAGTGTCCCGTGTCTGGGTTTGAGGCCTCCAATTGGTGAATTCAAAAAACATAGGCATCATATAGGTCTACCAATGGGTTGACCAAAATAATAGTATTCTCAAAATCATTGGAATGTATCTACTTGTCCATGCTATTGTAATAGTCGGCATCCATATAGTGGTATTCACAAAAGGAAAAGGAATATGATTAACCTTGGAGAACACCCACACAAAAATTAAAGAAGTATATAAGAGATTGGTGATATGAGGAGGGGACCGTAGTGTGCAAATAGTGATAGGGTCTACAAATTGGTGCATTGTAGGCAGTGTCTAGAAAAACAACCATTAACTTTGTGCTAGTAATTAAGCCACCAAATTTGGTATTCAAGAGAATTTTTCCAATATGTATCCACTCTATCCTTTCATAATGTTGGATAATTTGGTAAAAGGTATTTAGATATATTTTAAACAACCCCATATTGTAGAGCGCCATATTTGGATGATATTGATCCAAAAACCCGTGTTGATAAGACAATGGTGGAATTCCACACCATTGAACTGAATAGTGATATACAGTGGGTAGATGTCCGTATATTTGGGGTAACCTTCATCTTCTCAATAGAAATAAATGATTGAATGATATTCCACGTCCTTGAATTATTCAGCATGGAAGGCTTCTATGGTTTCTACCTCTGTCTCAAATTAGAGGGGTATAATTAAAGCCTATCATAGGTATTCACACATCTCTACTGATAGGAAGAGTTCCTTGGTGATTGAGATCCTTTCGGGAATTCCTTAATGGTGCTTAAGTACATCATAATTCCATGAAAGGTCCACACTTCTTCAAAAAAGAGGTTTCTCTACAGTAGGAGGTATTGAGGATATTGCTGGTCGAACTGATTATTTTTGGATGGTGTTGGGGATATCCCATTACTCACTAGTCCAACCAAGAAAAATGAATACCAGTTGATTATTATATTCCTATTTTCTAGACTCAGTTGTATGTGGATGATCATATAATGGTAATGACAACTCTTCCTAGTCAATCATCAAAAATAGAGGGGAATATGGATCTAGTGAAATAGGATAATAGAACTATACATGCTAAGTCATGTGTTGAGCATGTTGTCTTGTCTCAGGGGTGTGAATGGTATGAGTGGGATCACCATCTTGATCATTTTTTCAATTCACATACCCATGAAATCATCGATACTAGAATCGACTAGGAAAATTAGGAGGGTCTTCCTGTATTTCCTCATCTTTTTGAACCATGTAAGCATCCACTATTTAAAAATTATTCAGCCATGCATACTCAAGATAATCAATCATGGAGTCCTCTCTTTCATTGAGAATTCTAGGGGAAATCCCCATCTTTGGGAGAATGATATCACCGTGTGTACGGGGTGGATTTGGCACATTACAAGGGCTTTGATCTCCCTTGAGTCATTGGAAACTACTCTCATGATATGGTGAAAGATGAGGTTTTTATGGAGAGGTAGTATCTAGAGGTATCATAGTGACCTCAGATGGCTCAGGTTGATTAAAGTGGGCCTTGATAATGCCATGGGCCTGATAAACAACCTTTCATGCTATCTGGTTGTCATAATTTTGAGATTCGTAGTGAGAGAGATGTTTTCATTCACCCTTTTTGTTATTATCATGATTTTCAGACACACAATCCACATGTTTTGGTGCTAGACTCAATTTGACTAAAATTTTATCGATCTATTCTTGGATCCTTTCTTTCATCACATATCTCTACTTGAGAGAGTGTGTCCAAGGAACTGGTGACATTGGAAATAATTGGGATGATTAGTGTGATCTTCCTATTCGGGCCTCCTTCATTCTACAACCACATGATTCCCTGATCACAGGCACTCTAAAAATAACTGATGACCTATGCCTAATTGAATGAGTAGTTCTAGTTTCATATATCTGGGAAAGGAGATTTGGGAGCCTGACCTAAATAGGGGATGTAGCTTGGTGAGGTGGTGGAACCTATTTGTCTCACCTAGGTAGTGGTGGTGCATTATGCAGTGGCACAGGTTGATTCTAAAATGGGAGATTCTGAGCCTGAGGATGATCCTGAGGTGGTGGACCATTGAGATTCTATGGAAGTGGATCTACCAGTAACAATTCCAACTGTCTAGGGGCCTCAATATTTTCAACATCAGTGTTATCGGCCTTGGCGACTCTTCTTACATGATCTGTTGGAGGAAATAGAAATTCTTTCTGGTCATGCTACAAGGCTTCTTCCAGATGTTGAGCTGTGTTCGAGAAATCATGAAATCCACTTGGGAAGTTTAATGTGGTGTGAGAACGAACCCGTTTTGTGTTCACATTTCTTATACACATTGTTAGTAGTTGTTCCTGAGTTAGTGACATGTCTAGTAATTTTGTGAGGCCATTCCACATGGAGAAAAGTCTGTGACTCCATCACCCAACCATTTCTTGCACTTATAAAGGTTAGAAATACTAGTCTTTTGGGTAGTGGAACTGAACTAATATAGAAAATAGATGCATATATCCTCTCATCTAGCTAGGGATCTGATGGGTAAGAGGATGTACTAGATGAATGTGGGCATTTCAAGTGTCTGTATGAAAAACTGTAGTTTTGTGTCCTCTTGCTGTGCTGGAGTTCCCAACATAGTTCAACATCTGTAAATGAATTGTGATAGATGATTTCGTGGGTCACCCATCCCATTGAAAGGAGAGAAGGTAGGATTTACAATTCTCGAGGTTTCTGGCATATAAACTACCCATTTTGAAAATGGTTTTCCATTAGGTGGGATCACCACCTGTCATATTTCAGGATCCTTGAGGTGAGAGATGAGAGCATCCATTAGATCATATTAATTAGGATTTCTATCTTGATGAGGTAACATAACTACTAGAGCGTTGGAAGGTTATTAAATGTTTTAATATGACTAAGCAGATCATGGAGAGACAAGTGGAATGACCTAAGGGGCCACTGGAGGAACCAATGGAGCTGCTAGTGGAACCTGTGGAGTGGATGATGGGACCTGAGATGGGTCCTAAGGATAGTTTTCACACATTTGGTTGGATTTGGTGATGCATACCTGGGTCGTTTTCCATAAAATCTGGATTCTACTCGATCTAAATGGGTTGGATTTTTGGGATAATACAAGGCTAATTCACCAGTAATAAGTTATACTTTTCCTTGTTGGCTCGGTGGAGGACAGTTAGGATCAGACTTGGGGTCACCATAATTCGGTCTCCATTCCATGATGGGCTCAGTGATGATATCAGCAATGATCCTTCTCTGTTCTATCAGATCTTGAAATAACATTACCTTTTTGGGATCCTCTTCTTTCTTCTACACTGAATCATATGGGTCAGAGGTATTTACTATTCTGGTGTGTGATTTTTCCATACTAGGATCTTGACCGAGATGTAATGACTTAGAAGTTTTAGGAAGACCAAGAGTCAAAATATTTTGGGGAGTGTGGACATATATAGGGTCTGTTAGTTGTTGTGCTTCCCTAGTGAGATTATTTTCTTCTATAATCCTTGTTTCTATGCCCCATAGAAAGAATATTTTAAGAACATCCTTTTTTACTATGACGTTGCCTGAAGGGATATCCTAGATATTATCGAGTGAACCAGATTGGTATAGGATATGACTGAAATGAAGGGTATAATACTACCCCCCAGCCATAGATCTATACATATAGGTAAGACTCTTTAATAACTTTACAGATCACTATATCACTCTAAACTAATCATTGATTCATGGTCTGATGATAACTAGGCAATTCAGGGTGTTGGGAAATAGGAAGTGCAACCAACACAACTAGGTAGAAATACTATCCAATGTCGTTGAAGTTTTTCTAACTCTTGGGGTAATCTAACCATCAATAACAGAGATGAAAATGTGTTATACCTAAGGTTTGGTGGATGCACATAACCTCATCCTGGGTGGGGGACTCTGGAATATAGAATCATACAATTGTGATTGGCCAAAACATCTCATAGAGATGGTCCACTATGATAATTCCCCACAAACACCTCAGCTTAGGGTGATGATCCATTCTTTAGTTTCCCTATTCATGGAATGGGGCAGTTTAGGGAATATTAACAGCACTGATGCAGATAGTTTTAGCAGTAGGCTAGTTGGGTAAGAGTATGGTGCACAAGTTAACAAACCGCTGCATCTTGGGTTATATTCCAGAGAATGAACTGACTATATCAGCACATCCCTATAGGATAGGTTTCTTACCACTACCTCTTGCATAGGATGGGTGGTCATTGAAAATGGATGAGGCTGATTCTCATCATAGACTGATCCCTAATACATTTCTCTATGACCTCTTATCAAAGTAGTGAATTATCTCGTGGATGATAGGGAGGATTTCACAGTTAGACCCTAAAGAGGTTCCAAATATTCATCCTCTTATATGTATCTATAGAGGTAATCAACGATCTATTGGATCTCAGTTTCTAAGAAGGGAAATCTGATATGCCTAGTTCATGCCCGATACCCTAATATAGAGGATCGAGGAGTGGGTTCTATCACCGAGTCACACTCTACTTCAGAGTATTAATAAGGGAATGGTTTGAAAACTATATGAGGTTTCTTAGCACTCTTCATTTTTCTATTGAGGGCCTACTCTCCTACCCCAGGATGGTTTTTTAGGTCAGGTTAGATCTTTGACATGGGGAGGACCTCCATGTAGGTTGGTGTTGGTGTAGGGAGGACCTCCGCTTGGATGAGCTGTAGTGCGGGGGAGCCAAGAAAAAATATCTAATAGAACATAGGGAGTACCTCCATGTTAATGGGTGATAGGGAAAGTAACTTCACCCTAGTATGTGTCCCCGTGTGGAGGTCCCCTACTTGAGCCGGTGATGAAGTGAGGACCTTGACGTTGATGACCTGTGATATGGGGAAAATCTTCTTACCTAGGATCATGAACATGGGAAGGACCTCTGTTGTGACTGGTAATGGTGAAATGGGGAGGGCCTATATACTGGATGCGGGAGCGGGGATGATCTCCACTCTAGGTGATGATGGTAGGGGGAGAATATTAAATCCAAATATCATCATCATGTGTTGAACCACGATGGCTACTACTTTCTATAGTGACGGGGGAAGTCATCCCAGCCTGCTTGTGGGGTTGTGGGGGCCTCAATCCTAATTAGGTATAACGATTACATTATTCTATAGTAACGAGGAGGTGGTAGATCATGTCATTGGTGGCTCAGGCTATTAAATCCATAGAATATGATGCCACCTGGCAAGAATCCTCTTGAGATTGTGTCCGACATCGTAATCGAGTCATCCAAGCTTGGGACAACTGTTCTAGGTTATTGATCTCCTGCTCCTCAGCGTGCGGGACTGGATGACAGCAATGATGTGGCCTAGTGAGAGCCCTTCTTTGTGGATCCCTAGCCCAATTTATTGCTGTGAGGACTCATACACCCCTTAATTCATTGAAAAAATATGGCGATTCATTAGGTCATTCTAGGGAGAGGTTCCCAAAATAATTAAAGATTAGAGTGGGGGAAATCACTTCATATGCGGCCCTTATGGCGATGAAAATGTTGGTGAATTGAAGCCTCTATATCTTTATATGCCATATCCCTCATCGGGATGACACCCTCTTATTCGTATTAATGGAAAATAGTATTAATACCACCTTTGAATAAATTAGGAGGGTGATATCGGGCATGGGAACCCAGTAAATGTGGTCATGGAAGTCAATTTAGATGAGGGGAAGCAATGTTGGATTGCTGCATTTGTATTTTCCCTACCCTTGAATATGTGGGAAAGAGTTGATGGGATTCATGTAGTTATTTCTTGGGTCTTGCAATGGAAAAATATTTAGTCATCAGTATAGATCATAGGAACGCAAGGCCAAGTTCCCTAGTGCCATTCAGTCTTCCATGAATGGATAAAGAGATACAACCTAACAATTTTGAAGACCGTGATTCCCAATGATTAATTGGACAAATTCCTATTGAGTTTCACACTAGAACCACTATTTGCTTGGTGGGACCTGGGGATAGATTGCAGGATCTGGTGACACACTCATCTGGTGATGCCCCAAATGCTACTAATACCCATGTTAAGGTGACGAATATTCATGTCAGGTTTTCCATTTCTATTTATGACACCATATGTAGGGAGTGAATCATCTAGAAAGATGCATTGATTTGTGGCCATCAATCCCGCTTTGCAAATGTGGGAGTGTGAAACTCAATAGGAATTGGTCCAGTTAATCATTGGGAATAGATTGCAGGATCTGGTGACACACTTATCTGGTGATGCCCCAAACGCTACTAATCCCTATGTTAAGGTGAAGAATATTCAATTCAGGTTCAACATTTGTATTTATTAAACTATATGCAAGGAGTTCATTGTCTAGGAAGATGTGTCGATTGGTGCCCATCATTCCCGCTTTCCCCATAATTTTTCACCTAGTTCGGGTCTCCCATAAAGATTAAGACGTTGTTCGTGAAACTATGCACACTTCCATTTCTTTTTGGATATCAGTTAATTACAGTACTTCTATCTAGAAATTCTCAAGGGGTTCAAGTTAGGGAAGCAACCTTCGGTCAATAGATTAATCAAGTTCCAGAATTGCTATGGTCTCTAGATTCTGAAACATTGGTACACATATATTTTCCTTTATTCGAAGGCTTCTCTAGGGAATGGAAGCCTAAAGAATCACATATCTAATGCATGGAATTATATTCCATAGGAATGTCTCTAACGTTTTCCTTAGCTTCCCATGATTATCCTGAGGTATGTCATGGATTTAATGTCTAGAGGAGATGGACTGGTCTAATCATAACACTGATTGGAGTGGACCATATTGCTATATCCCTAGGAGGGAGTACCTATAATTTTTACCAGATGGATGGGTCAGATCTCCCAATAAAGAGGGAACCATGATGGTGTGTCCCATAAAGGGGATGGTTTCACACCATGAAGGCCGATCTGGACACAACAAAGGGCAGATCAGAGGATAGTGGGTTCATGGAAAGGGGACACCAATGATTAACATTGAATGGTATTGAAACTTGAAGAGGCTTCTTACACACCATGCTTAGAAGGTAGAAATCAAAACCCACATAGTTCATATGGATGAGGCATAAAATAGAGTTGTACAAGATGGAAAACATCCTAAAGAAATAATGGGGCTTACACATGGTTATCTTACCATACTAATAGAAAGATTTTACCATGATTTGGAAGAACGTGTAAGAATAGGTTGAATATGGGTTGAGTATATAAGGTTGGAATTAATTGGGATAGATTTGATGACTTGTGTTAAGGTGAAAGTACTTAGTTTGAACCTCAAAGAGGTTTGATACATATCCTAGTGGTAGGGAATCAAAGTCCATGTAGTAATGAAAATGGGATGATGAGTCACCTGAGGAGGCGACTCATGAGAATGGAAACATGGATGGGGTCTGAAGGAAATGTAATCAATGAGTTAAGGTATGATCTTCTAGAGACACAAAGGCTCAAGGAAAATAATAGTATGGGACATGGGAGATGGTCTTGAACCTTAGGGAGGCTTCGTACGTACCTTGATCAAAAAGGGAAAATATTAAATTCCACATTGTTCATATATGGGGAATAGTATCGGGGTGTACACAAAGGACCACAACCTGAATACATACTAGGGCTTACGTGTGGTTAGTAGACCATCACTAGAGGTACACTTCTGGTTTAAAGAGTATGGATTTGGTGTGGGGATAACACATGGTTAGCTGCACGAGAACTTGTCTAATACCAGTAAGGGAAATACCAAGGGTATGAGTCCCATTAAAGGGGACTTCAAAGTTTACTAGTGTTTTGGGGTTGAACCTCTCAGAGGCTTCCCATGCACACTGTCTAGAAGACAAGGATCAAAACCCATGTAGGTAGAAAGCATACTGTTTTATGTCATGTGGGACAGAAGGGGAACACAGTTTAACATCAAGTAAGATGAGGGTGAACCAATGTGAAGTGGCCGAGACCAATGGGTGATGGGCTCGAATCTTAAGGAGCCTTCCTACGTACCATTCTTGAAAGTAGAAAAGATCCATGTCCACATAGTTCAGATATGAAGGGGATTGCAGTTTAGGTATGGTTAACGACCCAAAGAGGATTTCATCGCCGATTCTTACTCTAAGACCATGTGATTCATTCTTGGTGTGAGAAACAAGAGGCAACAAAAGACCTAATGATCATGTTATTATGGTGCGTCCATGAGGAGTGGAGAAGGGATTATGCATGGTTTTCTGCCCAAAGAGGAAACAAAGGCTTATGCATGGTTGGTGGACTGAGAAGGAAGTCCATATGTACAAAGAGGATATGGTCTTCATATAAGGAGGACCCTATCAAATTGGTTCATGGCTTATGCAGAGATTGTCCGTGGCGCCCATGGAGAAAAATCGCAGAGGGAGAGGGGGAGTGAGAGGGTGCTGGTGCCCATCACATTCTTGGTCCTCTTGGGAATTCCACTCATACAGTGTTCACAACATAAAATTGTGTGTTGAGGACATGATTTCTTGGTCGTTTAACTTCCTATAGCTTGGATGACGAGGATTCACTCCTCACCTCTAGGGATTACATAACTGACATTCTTTAACCATTGGTGAAAGGAAGGCACCAGAAATTACATTGGTTAATGGGGTTGTGGGGTCCATCTTAGCATGCCTACATGAACAAGAAATAGTCATTAGCATGCCTATGTGAAGAAGCATTAGTCAGGGAAACACAACATGAAGCACAACTTAGGGGACAATGTAATCACTATATACATACCTAGAGGGATACATGGTAGTGGTGTGCACAAAGAAGAAGGCCTCACAGAGATGTGATTTGTAAAGCTGTGGTGCTTCGTGATGTGAAGGGGATTCACTAAGGAGGGTAAGTCCCAAAGCATAGTGATCCATCTTAGTCATGGAATCTATATGTTCTTGGGTGATTCTTCATGAAGACTGAGTGCCCCACAACGTTCTGAGTACCCAAATGTGTCTACTTCTTTCACAACGGCCAAAGGGTTTCATGAAGGGAATCCCCTATTGAAGCTGAGGTAAAATCATGAAAAGGAAATGTGGGATTTCAATGATCAGATACCTTAAATGGTTCATTTTCTTGATGTTTCGTAGAGAAAAGGGGTGCTTCGCGAATCGAGAGCATATAAAGAGAAAGGTCAGACTATCGATCCTTTGGAGTGGGGTTGGACAAGTATTTATAGGCACTTGGAATCACAATTCTCAGTGGATGAGTTGCAATGAAAATTGGGCATCATAATTGCAGGCAGATCCATTATGTTTCTCAGGCTCATGGAGGCTTCTTTCCAGACCCTTGCGACATTTTTTGAGACTCCAGTCAAGTTTCGTGGAGTCGTGAAGGCTTCCATCACTACCTATTCAACATTCTTGGATACTCTGATCAAGCTCCTCGAAGTCATGAAGGTTTATATCATTGCCATTATGGTGTTCGTGGAGACTATGGTAATGCTTTTTGGAGTCTCAAAGGTTTATGTCACTACTTTTTCAGTGTTCATGGAGAAGTCTACCTGGTGGCTTTGGGGGTAGAGCAATGCAGCATGTCTTTGCAAAGGTGCTTCATGATATAGACCCATTTAATTTTTGTTCCCTTTACCTATTTATTACAAGGAAAGAAATTTTGGCACTAACAATTTATTATTATATTTTTCTAAAATTAGATAATTTTCTTATGTTATAAAATAGAGATGTGGTTATAAGAGATAAATATCACATTCTGTATAATTAATTATATAAAGGATCATTGGATTAAATTTCCCATTTTTTGGATGCATGGAGCTGCATGTAATATATATTATTATTTTTATCTTACCTTGAGAAGTTTAATGTATTGTATGGGAACATATATAATTAGTTTTAGGTCCAAATCATTTCATTTACATTGAAATTCAAGAAGTGGTACTAGTTGGTTTCAATGTGATATGGTAGTAACATTGTTTAGGTGTATAAATTTTTCTCATGGAAAATATTTTTTATTATTTCAAGATACTTTAGAGTAAATTGGATAGGGTTTATGATTATAATGATGCATCATAGTCAATTATCCAGTACAAGGACATTTTATTTATTTTTTTGATGTATTATTTTATAGTTTTGAAGGATGCGACAAAAAATAAAATATTAATATAACTAATTTCATGTAGAGAGGATGTTCATTTTAATATCAAAAAAATATAACATTTCATAGTGTTTATTATTTATTTTATCATAGAAATTTTCAAGAATAAAGGAATAAATATTAACTCCACCCATCTATATTATCTTGGTCAAGTAGTTCTCAGACCACTTCTTGTAGTTTTAGAATGTTTTATTTTCTTACAGATGTCAATGGTATCAATTATTTTAGAGTTCCTCAATAATTGGTGGTCTTCATGTTCTCAAACTCCCATTTCATGTGCAACCATCGCAATGTTTGCCATTGATTTGTTATTTATAACAGAAAAAAATAATCATGTGTTTTTATTTCTGATAAGAGATACATTAAGAGGTGTATATCATAATTATGTTACATATAAATATGGTATTCGTCTTTATTTATTCCATATTTGTGGTTCTCATCTTGATTGTTGAGGTAAAGGGGGAAGGCATGGTTACATGTAGTATTTTTAGATTCTAATAATTGGGAATATATATTTCATTTAATATAATATTTTTTATCTTTATCAATGGAATATTCCATACTCAATTCGAGAGAAATATATTAATTTATTTCTACCATAGTTCAATATCTAGTATATAACAAAATGATACATATAGTTCCAATAGTGTGAAAAATTCTAGCGGATTTTTTTCTAGTTTTTTATGTTTTTAGGGTTTTGATATGTTGAAGGGGAATTATCTATTAATTGGGTATGTTATGTTTATGGTGTATATTATTTTATTATAGAACCATATGTGTCATTATTATTGGGAGAATATTTCCTATCAAAAGGTATAGTTAATTTTGGGATTAATAGAGGTTCATGTTTTTTCATTTCCGGAGGTTTTTAATGAGTTCCATAATCTACTAACTGATGAGATTTGGAAATTTTCTAATTGATGTCATACCAATATTTTATAATAGCTATGGATATGTTTCTACCATATTTAAATTTCTCTTATTAAAAAACATCTTCAAGGTTGTGAGGGATAAAAATTTTGATCAATTACCTCTTGTATATGGGTTTCATTTGGACCATTATGTTACCTTTGGGTTATTATTATTTATAATGAATATGGATAGTATACTATGGTGATGTATTAGTTATTTATAGTTCAATTAGGTGATAATAAATATCCTATCTCGTATCCAACATTGAAAATTTATTTTATCATATGAAGGGGGTTATTTGATTCTCAAAGAATGAAATTTTTTTTAATATCATCAAATAATGATGAGAAAGTATTATATCCCACTAACATTATTTATATTTTTTATGGATTATATGAGTTATTGGTTATTGATATTCATGTCAATAATAACCCATAAATTTTTTTAGGCTCGATGAACATAGTTTTCATGAGTTACTACACAAGTTTATTATTGTATTAATTGATAAAATCAAATTTTATTGTAAGTTATATGGTGATCATATTGATTTTTTTTGGTTTTTTCTAGAGTTTCATGAATGATATAAACAGTATGGGAAAATATCGACATTATTTTTCTATATGAGAGAGGTTAATTTTATTATAAATATATTATCATTTTATTTTTTTGTATATAAAAAATTTAGGTTTTTACTTAGGTAGACCCTAATAATGTTATATAAGGTTATAATTTCATTGGGGTTTCATACTATTATCATTGGATTGTGTTCATTTTCTCATAAGTTATTTCTCATATTATACCTTTTACAATTAAGGATTAATACTTTAAATATGTAATTTATCATTAGGTTTCGGTTTATTAATTGAATGGCAAGTTGGTTACTGCTCTTATTCATTATTTTTTGTAGGAGGGAGTAATTATTCCGTTCATCTATGATGCTTCAAGATGATGATTTAGTTTTTTAGAGGAAATAATGTGTATTAATATCCTTTGGGTAATAGTTACTACATCATGAATATAACTACACTACCCATTATGTTATGCTCATGATGTTGGTGTCTAACTTGATGATATAGAAACAATGTCATATTAGAGTGAGCTTTGGTATCTTTATAGATACCATAATATTGAGATATATTTTCTATTTGCATGATTTAAATGTATTAAAACATACATTGTTGGTGTTATTAAATTATTAAAACATTTATATGTAGTATACACTAGTGGAATTCAATTCAATCATTAATTCAAGGAGGATTATATAGAACACTATACCTTTATATCGTGATAAGGAAGAGGTTTTTTGTAAAGGATTATTCTGTAAGATGATTTCTTAATATTATATAATTATTTTGATGGGGAGGTATCATTTTTTATATCCTAAATTTCATGTTTGGGAGGATTGTATGATCATTAAAACTCTCTAATGTGATGTTTAGAGGATGATCAACATATGGTGTTGTTTTAGGAGAAAGACATTATTTCAGAGGTAGTGAAAAATTATGTTCTTTTTGAGTATCAAATCTCTCCATTAAAAGAGAAACCATATAAAACCAATATTTATCTTGAAATAGAGAATTTTTTTATTATTGGGGGTAAATAGGTTGATGGCTATGTTTATATCTTAGTTCATGTTTTATTAGATCATAAAAGATGGAAATATTATTCTAGTAGTTTTGTTAACTCCATTAGATATTCATCTATAATAATGGGAGGCTATTTTAATGGATATCATCATTGGTTATCCAATATATATATATTTATGTGAATCCATATGGGTTTTTATGGATCATATTTTTAAGTATGGTCATTTAATGAAAATCATATAATCAACCACAATGATTACATTGTTCATCATTCATGTGGTTGATATACTAATTATCTATGGGATTTAAATGATAATAAACTATGATCATAGTCCCCTATTTTACTTATATGTATGGAAGGTTTTTTAGCATGATTTATGCACATAGTTATTCCAAAAAAATACATCCCATACTAAATTTTTTCATCAGACCATGTGGATGAACTAGCTTCTATAACATTTTGTGCGCATATGTTCTATATTTTAGAGGTTCATGAGTGAAACACATACCATTAGTTGAGTTAGAAAATATAAATTTATATCACATATCCATTTTTGGTCTTTTCAAGATATTTTATTGATATACATGAAAATCTATACTAATTTGAGTTAAGAGGGTCAGTTATTCATCGACCTAATTTGATAGAGATCACGACAGTGAGAATATATGTGATCCATATGATGAAGAAACATATAAAGAACCATTCCATTAGAAAACCATTAATATAGGTGTAATATAAAGAATTTAACTTTTTTATATTCCCCTGAACTTTAATGATTATACATTTAGAGAAATAGGAAAAATATTATATTACCACTACAAGAAACCCACCTATTAGAGGCGGTTTAAACTGCCTCAATATGGTTCGACTGCGGTTTACAGAAACCACCGCTAAATTGGATGTAGAAAATCTATTAGCAGTGGTTATTTCTATTTAGCGGCAGTTTATGGAAAGCATTGTAGATGCCTTATTTCGCGGCTGTTTTACTGATTTTAGTGGTAGTTTTTACGGAACCTGGATTTTATTTTATTCGCGGAGGTTATAACCACCATGAATAAAATAAAATCCAGCAGCCATAAAACAGCCCCTAATGTCACGAAAACTGCCACGGAATGTACACGAGTGATGAGACTCTTTAGTGGCAGTTAAAACCACTGCTAAATGTAAGCCAATAGTAGTGGTTATAACCACCGCTAAGTAAAAATTACTTACGTTTAGCTTCTGTTTTAACCACCACTATTGTTTTAGTAGTATACTTTAGTGGCGGTTAAAACCGGTGCGAAAAGATGACCAGAAAAAAATAGCTATTTTTCTTCCACTGCGCCAATGTCCTGAAAAAAATCAAGCCAGAAACACCAATAGTCTAACAGATTAATGCAAAAAAATTTAAAAAAGAATGGAGAAAAATAGTAACAAAATTATGGCCATGATGCTTGAAAAATATAGTGTAACATCATAAATGGATATGTGTAGTAAGGAGGAGAAAAAAACATGACCTGAATTGATAGAGAATGGGTAAAACACCACACAACATATTCTAAGGTTGATTTAAAATTAGTTTAGATTAGTGATTCATGGAGATGGAATACTCATTTAAGGTTATAGAATTAGGACCATGTGGTGATCATGTAACTCAACCATGCTTGAGGTGGACTTCCACCCAACCCTTAAGCCCTCCTGAGCCATGATTGATTCAAGAATCAAGGATATTTATATATTTATAATTGACTATAGGGGTGAACCCAATGAGGGGAATAAGTGAACTAAAAAATATCACGATGACAATTACAACTTTTGAGAATGGGGATGTGAAATGGGAGTATTCAACAGAAATATAATTATTATTGACCATGTTTGAGACATAGGATATCTGAGCTGGTTGAGGATATGATGAAAAATATCATGATCTACTATTCATGGAGATCAAAGCATGAGATCTGCTTTTTATCAGTAAATATACTTCATTGAATGAGCCTAAGAGGGTATGTAAGACACTATGTCCATGAATCATTTCATTAGATATCCTTTTTAGATTGGTATGGTGAGGATTATCCAAATAGTAGAATGTGTGAACTGCACAAGTGTATGTGAGGATGTACCATATAGAATATTAGGTTCCATGGGAGATATTTCCTCATGTGCTCAAATGTTCTATTTAAACATGTGGGTTGACAAGATTAAAGCTTGGACCAGAAGGAAACATCCCCATGATGGGTTGCTGGTAGGGATGGGACTGAGATGAAATATACATGCCCCAATATGAGTCTCCTCATAATGGGCATCAAGACAAGCATAGTTTTGATGCATGACATGGTAAGAGAATATTTTCGGTGGAGTGATTTCATCTCTGGAAAGGATATCATATCATCTCATATTCGGAGAAATACAATTTTTATATGGGTAATGTGTGGTTCATTTCAGACTTATCATATGAGGAATCTCAGTTTTATATGTGGTAATTATTTTTATAATCATCCCACAATTATCATATGAGGCATCCTTATTTCATTTAATAGGGTATGGTTATTAATTTACATTGTTTGCTGATGACATTGGGATTTGATTTTTAAAATCATACAACATGGACTATGACTACAACTAGTTTAAATTCCGAGAGCAACAAATATAGGAATAGGTTTGAGTTAAAGGTCTCCAAGATTTGTCAAAAGTAGATAGGAAAGGGAGAAACCTATATTGAGTCGGTCATAGGGTTGTTCCCTGGATTAAATATTAATATGAAACTACTTATATCGTGATTATTAGAATCAATCCACATGTTTTTATGATTCATGATGTCATAGGATACCAATACCAGAAGGGGTTACCTCCTTGGATGATGATATTGAATAGTCACATATTATAATATTAGGCATCGAGAATTTATAAGAGGTTAAATTATCTCTCTTTAAGAGACATATCAATTTTTATGGGGTTAAATTATCTATCATTATTAGGTATATATATTTTACACTGGTTAATGATATAGTTTAAATTCATCTTATTAGGATTTTAGAAGGTATTTTGCATCTATAGACCCATTATTTACTTCCTCATATCTGGAAATGAGAGCATCTTGGCCCACTGATGTGTCAAAATAAATTAAAGGAGATTATTGTAAAAAAAGAGGCTCATTTGAGTGTTTTGGGGAAATGACACCTTATGTAATGGATTATTATATGGTGAATTATCAGCTAGGCTCAATGATAGAAGATATATGTATCAATACGTATCCCATGGAAATGGGAATCAATCCACCCATAGTTCTAGAATGTTGTTGAAATAGATGTTTGATGAAACTCTAGGGATGAATAAACCCATGTGATGGATGTATGAGAATATTTTATTGTCATAATTCTTGGACTAGGTATATCTAGATATAAACTGTTATAGTATAGATTGGTGAGGTGGGGGAATCAAGAATGTTTTTGTGGTGAATAAAACCTTGGGTTATAGGATAAAATAGGCCCTTCAACCCATGACGAAATCCGGAATATGATTGCATACAGTGTAAGATCATACAACCAAGACCATGATGAAAAATTTAACGTCACGATTCATGGACTAGGATGATCATTCTCTACATGGTATCTATGTGTCATGGTATGGGTAAAAACCAATGTATAAGGGGTTAATGTAGTCCTGGGTACCACATGAACATTTTGATATGAACTGAACATTATTTAAGGTTATAATCCATGGACCGTAAATGGAGCAATGGCACAAAAGGCTTAATAAATTTACATCTAGACCCAAAAAAGGATGTCTAAGCATCATTATGTATCCCATGAGAGTGTGAATCAAGACACATGTTGTTCTAGAATATGGTATAGTATAAGAAAAACATTGGAACTAGGGGTAATCCTATATATAGAAGGTATTTTGGAATATAATGATTACCATGAGGCATCACATTTCAAAGGAATGAGATATGAATAAAGATTAATGTCATGTCTTGAAGAAAATGATTATTTTCATCTCGCATAATGTGATGCTTCCATGTTTCATATGAGCTAATTTTTTTTGAACATATCATAATTATCGTAAGAGGAATCCAAATTTTATATAGTGTAAGACTTTTATATCATCCAATACACATCGTACAATGAATCCCAGTTTTATACGATTTAATAACATCTACCATTAAGAGGAACTTAGGTTTTATATGGGGTATGACCAAATTTTATAATCATTAACAGAATATGATAACCATTAACAATGCTTGAAGATTCACTATCTACACATTCTGCTCCACCAAAGTGTCCACAACACTATCCCAATGATCACTATGAAATGACCCAATTTGTTCAACACATCAACAATGGGTTTAACTCCTAGTCATCCAAAATCATGACTACCAATTTAAACACAGGTGTAAATGGAATGATGTATACCAATCTCGAGAAATCAATACATAAAAGGAAACATTAGAAATCAATAAAATGCATAAAAGGAAACATGAGGAATAAAGAAAATGTTAGGACATGAAAATGTTTGGTGGAAACTATGTGCCACACATGTCACATATACAAACCAACTATTCCCATATTTGTTCAACACATCAACAATACAACAACACACGGTCCGATGATTCATCTTCACCCTCTCCACCTCCATCTCCACTTTCTGCTGTCACGTGTAAGAACATTATATTGAAAATTAAATATTGTTGAATATTTATATTAAAACTTAAAACCAATGAAAGTTTGAAAACTAAATTATTTTGATTTTTTGCGATTTACCTACTTACCACCAGTCTATGCACTACCACTGGTGGCGTATCTACTCATCTACTGATGTATATAAATCATCGCTTTTTGGAAAGCGGATATCTGAGCCTCCTGATCTTGAACTATGGTTCATAGAGAAGAAATATCCCTCGGATGATCTTTGGGTATGGACTGACTATAACCAGGAGTACATGTAGCTGGAATCCCTAGTGGCATGCCAAAGACCTCAGATGTTACAGGTCCGAAACCCATCCTGCACACTCTACTAGGATGCTTCTTCCCAAGGACTTTAGCAACTAGGCTATCCTGGGAGACTGAGTAGGACTGCACAAGATTTTCATCCCATAGTTCTTTAAGTTTTACGTATAAATAAAATATCAATATATATTAACATATGTAAAATTGACAATAAGTTATTATAATAAAAAATTGACTTAATACCCCAACTTCTTTGGAAGGCTCATTAACAAAACTTCCATCTGATTTTTTGTGAACATCCAACCATACTTCAGTTTGGGATGCTTTGTGCCCTAAACCTTGTGACTGCATTAAGAAAAGATAAATCAACAATTCAATATATTAAACAGATAATATTTTCTTATAAATATTTAATCTAATTAAAAGATTACCAATGTCGTTCGTCTTCTAGAAAAGCTTTTTGAGCCCGCAGTGTGAGGGATGACTTGATTAGCCCAGTTTGATGCATTTTGTCTTGAGAGATCCTAGAATAAATAAAATTAAATTTAATAGTAATGTATTCAATTTCATCTCCTCTTCATATACATGTATAAATTTAAAATGAGGATAATATAATAATATATATTTCAATATCATCCACTTCTAATCACGATGTATGTCAAAAAAAACATTCCACTGTTCTTTCGGTACCCCACTAGGTAGCTTCTCATACATTTGTTGCGCGGTCAATGAAGTTTAATCGACATCACACCACAATCTCCACTTGAAATCTTTCCATTTATTAACAAGATTTTTCAACGTCCACTTCCATGCTATCACATCAGCAACTGTAATGTGGAAGAACATATGTATAAAAAAATTATTTTCAACATATTAGTAACATGGAATTAAATTAAACCATAATTTAATAAAATTACCTTTATTTGGGAACATAAAACATCATATTTCCAGCTTGGAGGCATATGTCTCCAATCATTGTAAGAAATAGCAAGGGAAATAGGCTCTGTTGCCAGCTAGCCTAGAATATGGCCATGTAACCTCGCGGCGTCATCCGTAGGGACCCATAAGAATCAAATGGCACGACTATATTCTATCCATTCATATTCCAAAAATCTTGAATTTTTATGTTTTTATCCATGGTTGCATTTTTTCATCTTCAGTGAGCAAACAATTAGTATAAACAAAATGCAATAAATTTATTTAATTAAAATTTGTACCTATGATAGTGACACTCCAATATGTCTGTGATGAACTCGAAGGGGTGTGTCGCCGCCCCACTGCTGAGGATCCTGAAGGGGGATTCAATGACTTGGATTTTAATGGGACACCCACAGATGGTGTGAGATATGGTGCAGGGGTGTAGGCAGCTGGTGCCTCAGATTCCATGGGGAGGGATCCAGATGAATTGTCATCTATCACAGAACTAGATGAAATAGTTTACTGCTTCCTCCTTGGAATTCATATCATTTAAAAAAATAAAATTAATTTCAGAATATATATTTCAAAAAAATTATGATGAAAAAAAATAAAAAATGATAATAGATGACCAGTACTAACAGACAAAATATATATAACAATTATAATGAATGACTGCAAAAATAAAACAAGTGGTTGCTAAATGAATAAATAATTGTACATACAATAATTTTCCCCTTAAATCATGTCATTTTCCTACTCCATTGCTTTATCCACTTCATTCATCCTTGTTAGAGTAGTATTTTCAATATCATGAAGGATAAATAATTCTGCTTCCTATTGTTGATGAAATTCAATTTCATAGGTCAAATCTTTCACCTCATCACCCATATCATACAAATCTCTTTGTATTACATGAAAAAGTACACTCCACCCTTCATCCACAACATCATTCACATAATATACATTTTTTGTTGCGATTCTAGGATATATGGATCATGCAGTTCATGATCACCAACATCCATCAAGCGAGAGAAGTTTACAAGAATTAAATTGCAAAGAGTCTCTTTTAACATCTCTGATAATATCGACCCATTTTGATTTGAATAAAACAACAGAAAAATATCTGTGGTAGTTTAATTCAATAATATCACACAGCTTTACATAGTATCCCACTTCAGAAAATGTAAATATACCACTATTATGTGTTTTAAAACCCACTTCTCAATCAACTATATGAAATCTAAATCCATTCACATTATAAGCATCAAACTTTCTAACTTTTTTTTATAGGACCTCTAGCAAGAAACTTCAAATCTCCTAAGATGTATGCTCGAGTATCAGTATTCATGATCTGAAAAAAGAAATATAATTTAATAGATTTACAAAATGTATGTGTCAAACTAATATTCGTATTTATTATAATATTTATGAACTTACATGTCGTGAAAACCATTCTACAAGCACTTTATTCACAGCTTTCGTTATATCTTTCTCATTTCTTATTCAGACTCTCATTCGTATCTTTCTTTGTATCTTAAACTCTTCAATAAATGGATCTACAATTTCACTATTTAGAAGCACATATCTATGTTCCTGAAATAATTCCAATTCTATCAGTGTCACATTTGAGGTCCTCCCAATTGATCGGCCAACAACAGGAAATATTTTTGATTTCTGATGCATTTGAGAGTTAATGTGTCATCAACACATCCAACTTGATTAAATATTGTCTCAATATCATCCAAATATCTGGAACGAAAGGTAAGACACTCCTCATCCAAATAGCCTTCAGCAATAGAGCCTTCTGATTGTTCTTTATTTCTCACGTATTCTTTCAAATTCCCAAGATATCAGTGAAATAAAATAATAATATTATGCATTTATTTAAATAAAAAAAATTATTTAGTTAACTGAAAAACATATAAATAAAATACCTCCCAATTGGATACATCCATCAATAATGAATGAGGCCACCTAATTTAGCATCCTCAACCAAATGCATAGTAAAATGCATCATGATAGTAAAAACCGATGGAGGAAAGATCATATCCATTGAAAAAAGGGTCAATACAAACCTATCCAGGAGGTTGTCAAGCTGAAATGGATGTAGAGATTTCTCAAATAATTTCCAGAAAAATGTGCAGAATTGGAGTACAACAATAGTAACTTTTTCAAGTAATAATGTACACAATGTCAATGGTAGTAACTATTGTAAAAAAATATGTGAATCATGACTTTTCAATCCATGTAACTTATGATTCTTCAAGTCGACACACCTCGAGATGTTACTCAAATACCCATCAGATACCTTCACATTCTTTAAAATTCGAAGGAATGTGTCTTTATCCCTATTTTTCATTGCAAAAATGGATAGAGCATACTTTTCATTCTCAACTGGCCAGAGATCACGTTTTATGTTCATTACTTACAAGTCTTTGTAAGCATTGAGAGGATCCTTTGAATTTCCATGCTCATTAAGTAATGTGAAAATCAAATTATCACAGAAATTCTTTTCAATATGCATCACATCAAGATTGTTTCGTAACAAATTAAATTCCCAATACGGATGTTTGAAGAATATACATTTTTTTCTTCCATTGTTGCATTCTGATTTCAATTGACGATGCACTTCAGACCTGTTTTCCGCTATCATTCAAATGATGAACCTTCCCAAATTCTTTTTCAAAATTTTCAAGCTATGTCAATATTTCTGAACCAGTTAACAACTTTAGAGGTGGTCTACGATCATTGGAACCATTAAATTTTGATCTGTTCAGCCAAAATCTATGAGTTGCATCGAGAAATCATCGATGGAACAAGAAGAACCATTTTATACTTTGAGGTAGCCGTTTGGGCTCAAAATCAAAGTTACAAATAGGAAAAGACAAAATCATGTGAGTGTTCCAACCAGATAAATTCCCAAGCCCAAAGAAGTCACTAATGGTCCACATTAAAGCATCATGCATTTTGAACATTGTTTTAGAAGAAACATCAAATGTCTCAACACCGTTGCTCCATAACTCCTACAATTCGTCAATCAACAGCCCCAAGTATACATCAATATCATTTCCACACATTTTTTTCTATTAATAATCATCAAAATGATAAAATATTTTTTTTGCATACACATCCACAGAGGCAGATTATAAGGGATCAAAACAACTGAAAAAATTTATAACTTGTACTCAAAGTCCCGAATGGGTTGAATCCCTCAGCAGCCAATCCCAATCGAACATTCCTAGGATCACCTGAGACATCTATATGTAATGAATCAAATGTCTTCCATTATTGTGAATCTTTTGGTTGTATCATTAACCCATCATTTTAATTATCTACAGTATGCCACTTCATGTGTTTAGCGGTTTTCGATGACCTGAATAATCATTGCAATCGAGGCTTCAAAGGAAACTAACGAAAAACCTTTGCAGGTGTGTTCCTTTTCTTCTTTTCTAAGAAATAATGTTTATTCAGACTTCTAACATCACCCTTTGACTACCATATAGAAGAAGAACATTTCTTTTAATTCTGTCTACTTGAATCCTCTCCCCTATAAAGCATTCAATCATTGGGACACACATGTATTTTTGTATAATTCAGACCAAGATTGTTAACAACTTTTTTCATATCATAAAAAGATTCTAGGATTTTTTCTTCAGGAAATGCATCAAAAATGAATTCTAATATCATGTAAATTTCCTTATTTTTAATTCAACATAGACATTTGATATTGTAAAACTTCATCAGAAATAAAAGCTTTGAATATTTCAAACACCCACTATACAACTATTGATTTCCATCATCAACTAAATCATGAAACAAATTTTATTTAGTGAAGTTTTCTCTTAAATTTGTCCCCACAGAATCAAGAGGAGGATTCAATGATATGTTACAATCTTGATCTTCTTGTGTTACAGTCTAAAAAACACCACTTATCACGTTGTAATTTGTAGCACCCTCTTCTGGTTGTTCTGATATGTTTTGATACTGCTAGTGGGGTCTTGTAGTGATAAATGCATCATTAATGATGTTTTGCATTTCATTTTCCATTGTTGATGAACTAGGGACCTCATTCTGTGGATTAACATTAGTGTTCAATCTTTCTGTAATGTTCGATTCTCCATGCCAAATCCAATAAAAATATTGACCACGGAATTGGTTCAGTATTAAATGTTCATAAACTTCATCTCTCTTCAAACATGTTCTAAATTTACATTTAGGACATGGACATCTTATTCTCCCTTCAACGGATTGATTAGAATTTTCAAAATCTAAAAACTCATTCAAACCCTTAATATACTGAGGTGTGTTCCTCAGATGATGCAGCTTTTATCCATGTATATCACAATGTGCCTATGCAATAATAAAAAAAATTAAAACACATAGTTACTACTAAATAGAGAAAGAGATTCATATATACGATAGTGCAATATTACAGAAACATAATATAATAAATATGACCCCTTAGTTAGATATGAACCCTCTAGTGTTTGGGATAGGGGAAGTTTCTTTGGTAAAGAGAAACAGTGTGCTAACAATGTGGTAGCTACTTTACCATGAAAACCAAAGCACATTGTTAATTTGGAATAACTACGTGGATATAAAAATCATTCATAAGGTATGACAAGAAATATATAACATAGTCCATTAATCCAAATGGTTTTCATGGAAATGAATTGTTATGAAAAATCTGTTGAAATAATGAAAATCATCAATAAAACCAACAATTCCATATTACTCAATAACCACATGGTCAATAGTAAAAGTTATGCTAAACAGTATTCCTATCATGTTTCTCCCAAATCGTCAAAATTTAAATCCTTGACTTTTGAAATCTTTTATAGCATAAAAATATAATATTAGATAACAAAAAGAAATATAAGCATAACTTGTTTGGAATCACAGTTCATGAGGAAAAAAATAATGTTTCTAATATTGATGAAGAATCATAGAAATAGCATGATGTAAACTTCTCCTAAAAAGACACCAAATGCACCCTGGAGGATGGACTAAAGATAGTAGAAGATGAGTTTTATTTAAAAACTTCTGAAGCAGCTATATATCAGAATGAGAAATTCACAATTTATTTTTGAGTAGATGTGGTTTTTGCTAGAGTTGACATGGATTACAATGAGCTATCCAAGCCCTCAGAAGCTATCCAATCCAATCAAATTAGGTTTTCCAAGCACAAATATTCTATCTCCAGATAAAAAATATAGAGGGTATTTAGTATTAAAATTTAAAGGATTCAATATGTGGGTGATCCTACTCTAAATTTCCAAACAAATAAAATAATTTCTTATTTTGATTCCTTGCATTGTGTTTTTCACTTTGACCACATTATGAGATAAGAACTCACAATATTTATGAACACATGATTCATTCTTGCTGAGATAAAAAATAGATATATATAAGGGAATCCATAATCTTATGTAATAACACTTGAATTGCATTTTTGGAATGCATGTTGATGCATATTTCAAGTTACCATTAAGAAACAACCATGGTTTTTCATATATGAGTTCCCTTGAATTATTCCACATTCACATGAAGTAAATCCTCAACCACCCCTAAGTAATATAAAACCATGAAACCATATGATGGAAAAATCACTACCACTTTTCAAGGGCTGGCGCTACTTGATACACCTAATAGAGTCCCATTCAGTATTGAAGGTGGAACTCATATAATTTACAAAACCACATAACACCATAGAACAATAGAAAAAGGTAACCAATACAAACCAAGGAAGATACTATTGGGTATCATCTCTACCAAAAAGGAATCCCATGAATGAACCCTTTCTCCATTGGGGATAAAATCACTTTACCAGAAAGTATGATTGAAAGATAGTCACCATTAGTGGAAATTCAATAGATGATAAAATGTATGATAAGGGTCTAAATTAGAATCTACAACTCCCAAAAAATTGAAACAGAAATAATATCACGACCTGTATCATCCAGTATGAAGGTACATGAATATTGGACACAAATCATACCTAAAACCAAACTACATGTCACCTAAATCATCTATACACATAAACCTATATATATAACTCTTATCACTATGTACATTATTGACAAGAAACAATCAAATGTGGTGATTGTGTGAGTTTGTAAAAGTGCCACTCATCTCTTACTACTCCAACACCACCATCTTCTTAACCAAAACCAATTCCAAGTATATAAATTATCCTATAATAGTAGAGTCAATGACCTCAATGTTACTTCTAATCTAGAGGTTTTAGCACATCATTTCTCTAGAAATATTCAATAAAAACTATAACCTTATCCTAAATCTTGGATTCAACCCTACAAGGAATTCTTAACCTAACAACACTCACATGAGGACTCCAAGGTGGAGTTTTGTAAGAGAAAACACTAACTTAAGTTCTCTATAGATTCTTCATATAAAACTCTAATATCGAATAAATCTATTATAAATAATGTTTATGGAAAACCTTATGAGTATTACAAAACTCAACACATTCTTGGATATGGTCATGCATCCTTACAAAGGGTTTAAAATCTCTGGAACTCAAACTATCTTTAGTATTTGTGGATAGAATCTCATCTAGAACAAGGTCTTAAATTAAAACCATAACAGATTAATTCCATATGTGTTTGAGAAAACATCATCCACTAAAAACTTAGTGTGTTGTGTAGATAACTTGGTTCTAGGCTCACCATATGGTTTGTGGGTTTCTGAAATAGATGAATTTCATGATTTGATGACACCACTAAATCCTATACCACAAGAGGACTACTGGCTACTCAGAATCTTGGAGGCCTCAACTACTAGAATTCATGTTACACAGTTTGCTTATGGGTTGTCCATCGGTGGGAACTACTTTCTTCTTTATGAGAAGTTCTATACTAAAAAAGGGGAGCGAAGCTATCTAAACTAATAGGGAAAGTATATCTCTTATATAAGTATTTAAATTGACACCTTATCACTTAAATTAAAAGTTGAAAAAGGATCAAGAACTGAGATAGGATTTTCAAAAACTTAACTCTAAAAAAGTTGTTTGTGTGTGGGTGTAATTATTCATTTTATTGGATGAACCCATAATGATTAGAGCATATCTAAATCAACCAAAACAGGAGTTACATGAAATATAATTATTGAGGACTATAAGATTCATGTATCAACTTAATTTTACCCTATATATGATGATTTAGAGATTTAGGTTTACTAACAGGTTACCAATTTCCCAGTGAAAGGATATATTTACAACCACACCTACTCTAGCCTCACTGGTATAATAAATAAAATTAAAAACCCCATGAAATCACAGAATTAAATTCATAAACTAGTCCTCATGGGAATAGTAACTCAACAATATATTCCTAGGACTTAAACCAATCTAATTCCACCCTAACATGACCTACCCCACAGAGACCAAAACTAGGATGATGATAAACTAAGTGTGCCAACCAAATCCTAACATCAATAGGCCAGGGAATGGTGAAAAATAATGAGTAGGAATATCACATAATATAGGAGGCCATATCCTATAATAACCAAGGTCATATCCTATAATAACCTTCAATATATTTGCATCCTAAATATGAAAAATAACAAAAAATACCGATAATATATATAATGGAACCATTAAAATGTATACAACGCATAATGGGAATAACAAATGATAAGTACAACAATATAGGGGAAATAAAATAGGATAAATACATATACAAAACACCACACCACTAGGTACAATAAAATCAAGATAAGGGAAGGAACCTCCACATAAGAATAGACTAAGGTATCACATAGTTTAAAGTCATTATAAATAAGATTCAAGAAAAAACCACAAAGAATGTGGTTTGGTCACCTAAGAATGCACAATACCTAGGGAGATTCCAATTTAACACCTTAAGTTGTTGAAATAGTCGAAATGGATTAAACATAAATAATAACAAAGTGATAATAAGTTTCTTACCAAGGATAACATATTAAACACAGTTTATGTGTATGTTTAATGAATCAAATGGAAAATCAACCATGAATCTTCATAATTCATAATATAAGGAGACAATAATTGCGGTAAAATTACTATAATTAAAGCCTTAGGGTTTGTATAGGTTTTTGGGGTCACAGGGGGCTGGGGGAAGCGGTGTCGCTTGGTTCACGAGGGGCCGGGGTTGCCAAGGTCGCAGGGTCGCCAGGGTCGCGGGGTCGCCGGGGATGCATGGTCGTGGGGTCACCGGGGTTGCGGGGGGCCAGGGTCGTGGGGGAAGCGGAGGGCCGGGGGAAGTGGGGTCGCAGGGTGAGATGTGGGGTCGGGGTGTGGGGGAAGGGTCAACAGTGTAAAAAAATTGTTTTGCGGTGGTTTATTATAAACTGTCGTGAAACCATTTTAAAAAAGGGTTTAGCGGTGGTTCCCAAAACCGCTTCTAAATTCAGTTTCTATATTAGTGTACATAGGGAACAATGAAATATAGTGTCCAATTTCTAAAAAAACAATGTTCTTACATACACGTTCATGTTACATTTATGAAACTGTTCCATTATTCAATGATAATTTTATTTATTTAGATATAGTTTTCAAAATAGATCTTACTCATACTTACACCTTGTAAAAATCATTTTAGAAAATGAGAAGAACATACAAATAATATTATGGAATATAATGTAATGAAATTATATTACCTTAGTGGAAAATATAATATCACATGAAATTTTTTACCTTTTCCATAATAAATCCATAAGAACATAATTAAAATATATCAATATTATAAAATAAATTTTTTCAAAGATATATTTGAAAACCATTTCAAATGAATAATAAAAGTGTAAAGTAATCATAATGATGTGAGAAATCATAAGAATAAAATTTTCATAAATAAAAAAACAACTATAAAAGATTATCGTCATTCCATATATTTTGAAATAAAAATATTTACATAAAACCCATGGAATGAAATAAACAGGTTTCTTGGATAATCATATTCATAACCAATTTTCACTCTTTATTAACTCATATAAGTATAAGTGAATATCAATTAATTCCATGAGACTAAGAAACATGGTTATATTTATAAGTACCATAAGATTTTTTGAGCTAATACTCATGGATGGTGCACTAAACAGCCTCAAAAAATATCTTTATACACTAGAGGATACTAATTAGTAAGGTGGAGCTTATGTGGTATTGTGGGGACGTTATAAATGCTTATTAGATTATGTAAATAGTGGAAATAAATTAAATCACATTAAAATCTAGTAAATAATTGAATAATTGTAAAATAGTAATGTTATTAAGATTATTCATCAGCCATTATATAATAAATGATCTATAAATAATACATGTTATGTAAGGCATAAATCATTATTAGACTATATAAAATATCTCAAACACTAAAATATAAAATACGGGGCAATCCACAATAAGGGACCAGTGTTCTAACATGGTTCCACATTCCACACTCTATTCTAATAATTAATAAATCAACAACAATAGATACTTACCAAAAAAATCCAAGAAATGTAATAGAAGTAGTTAATTAGGAACACATGTGACACAAAAGCCTAAGAACAGTGTGAATATATGACAATATACCACCACCAATTACATAATTAAAAATCCATTCATTAATAGAGTTCACATAGGATTACTGTGAATAATCATTTATATAGTTTAATAGTTTATCAGTATAGTAGTTATAAAGTAGAAAATTATATAAAATTAGGTAAAAATCGACATATATATTAGATATAATGTGACAAAAAATGTTGGTATGTACCTTCTTTTTTCCAATATGTGTATCTCTAATCATAGTATATTTCATATCATTACTACTTATAAGCTATACCATAACAGAGATGGTGGTTTTATACATCCAATGGAATCCATATGCACGGCTCAACCAAACATTGCCTCCCAATAAATCCCATTGTGAATCTAAGGGATAGGTGACCCTTGGAATTCCACTGATCTAAACTACCAATCCAAACTCATGGAAAAATACTTAACATTCAAATGCATGGACATAAGGGAATCCGTGACTTACTCTTAAGATATTCAATTTATAGTAATCAAGAAAAATCAAAATATCTCATCAATTTACATTCACCCAGGTACTGTTTATAAAAACATAGAATTAATCCATGACATTTGAAAAATAAGGAGGTTAAATGAATCTCATGGTGATAAAACCCAAAGGATTCTTGGTTAGGAATCTAATTAAAATCCAACTTTAGGTTAATGAATTATATAAAATTGGATCCCTATGAATCAAATGGTTTTGTTAAACCATGTAATCTATGAAGGTACCCTAATGTAATGCAAGGCTCACTCAATGTACATCTCATAGGTTTAAGTACATACAAATCCCATATAATCCTCTAATGTAATTCCAACCCATCATACTATCTATATACATTCATTTTTCAATTCTCCATACATCACGAAATCAATTTTTAATAATGGAAGGTTCTCATAAAGAAAAATACCCTAATTTTCTTCTTAGAGACCAATTATTTAAATTATCAATAAAGAAGAAATCCATTAAATAAACCCATCACATTAAATATATACATTACCATTTTCCATTTTAAACAACTAAAAAATGCATTTCTATAGACCAAGTAAATTTTAAAACCCACTACCAATTTCAAAAAGGACATATCCATTTACCATCATGTTATCCATATAACATGAAAATTATATTTACAATAAAATTGGTTGTGAAATTAAACTTCACAACTATAGAGTTAGTTCAAAAATAACCATACAACCACATCAAATATAAATTATCATTCATAAAATTCTAGTTTTGATCCTATATCAAATATTATTGTCTAATAATTAAATTTTAGTTTTGATATCAGATTCAATTACATTACCAAATTTCTTTACTAGAGATTATCTTACTAAGTTCCACACAATGTATATATTTATTAAATTTTGGAAAAAATAAAATTTAGATAATTTCATTTAAATTATGTCATTTTTGGAATGAAATCATGACCACACAACCCAAGTACATGGATAAAAACAAATAATCCAGGATAACATGATAGGGACCACATACATCATGATTATTAAATCACATATAACCAATATCAGTGTCTGAATTTCCCTAAATTAGGAGATAATGAATAATTAGACAAGAAACCAATAAATTTGGTGTATTAGACCAAATTAGAGAGAATGAAATTGATAGTAAAGGAATCATTAAATTTTATGTGATAGGAAATTATAAATAACTCAATATTTCCAATTCATGAAGTAGAGCATGAATTTTCTAGGAAAACAGAGAATATGAGAGGGAATGAAGCCCCATGGGATATGTATACATGAAATCTGGTGTTAAAATTCCCACAAATAAACAAGATTGTGTGGAATTGGGTAAAATAACATGGTTTCCCATCACTAAAAAAAATAATTGGTTCCATATTATACCTATTACTAAGCAACAACTAGCCATTGATTAATACATAGAATCATGGATTCTGGAAATCCAATCAATTTGGCCTATTGAATCTCTAGTATACCATTCATGTCACGACCTGTCCCCCAGGGCCCGTATCATGACTACCCCAAGCCCGCCTTCCATAGGTCAGGGGCTGGCGACTAGCACCAAAGGCATAAATCCCCCAGATGTGAAGGCATTGCCTTTATAAAAAGTAAACATAGACACAACAGAGTACACAACTGGAAGAAAAACACTAAGTAAAACTATATACAAAATATGTGTTGGAATGTAAAAGGGGCCAAAAATACAAGACCAACTGTAAAGTACAAGTACAGCTGAAAACAAGTAAAACTAAAAGAAATGTAAAGTAGCTACTGGGTCGTCCTCTAGGGCTCCTACCTGAAGGGTAGGTAGAGATGGCCTCTTCAACACTCCACGTCTGTCCCTCTCCTTTGTGTACCATGAGACCGAGTGGTCCACCTCCGGGAACTATCCAGTTCTACTACTCTCTACCACAGTCAACACTATCCATCATCTGTAACCAACACAATGAGGTGAAGGCATAGCCTGTACAGTGGTGAGTATAACGATACTCGGTAGGAACCCTGAGACCCTCAAGGTCTCACAAAATCCAACTAGGATAAACCAAAAAGTATGAGATCAACAGATAACCCCACTTAGGTATATGCCCATACATAGACCTATGTTATCAAGTAATACTTCTCAATCATGAAGTAAACACAATGTTATTGACTCATCCTAATCTATGATTTTATTCAGGGGGTAGTATCAAGTATCATCCCCAGTCAAATTTTCGATACCTCAACTACTAAAGTAATAATCCTCTATAGAGTACAGTAGGACTACCGCATCACACAGAGGTGCTTCCCACTATCATGGACTACTGAGGTACACCTCCTGTCGAGTATCGTCGGTCTGATGCATCACACAAAGGTGCTCCCCATTGTGGGTCTGCCACATCACACAGAGGAGCTCCCCCTCGTAGCCTACTGAGGTACTTCTCCTATCGAGTACCATGGGTCTGCAGCGTCACACAGAGGTGCTTCCCATTGTGGGTCTACCGCATCACATAGAGGCGCTTCCCTCTAGGATAATTGAAACACTCCAAGCCGATCAACCAGTAGTCGTCAGGTCTCACCCTACTACTAGGTCTCTACACTAAGCTCGCTCGTCTCCAGGATGATATCCTCCATGAGCTATTGGTTGATTCTACAACTACCACGAAGTACCATGAAGAAGTATCTCAAATTACTTCCTCGTCATATTCATCTCAACGCAACTGACGTCACGTCGATCCGATGTCTAGTCTGTGAGTTATTGGCATTTCCATCCTGGGGTCCTGGTTGGATTTTAGGTTTCAACTAACCTAACCATACCCCAACTGTTTTCAAAACTCAGGTGGGGTATTCCAAAAGAATCTTCTCACTTTAAGCATTCTGTCATTGTAGACGGTTCATTGATCGAACACCCATAGCCCAAGTTATGGGTGAAAAGGTGAATTCGGATCAAATGGGTCTGGATTGGGGTCTGACCCTGTCCGCGGGTCCGACCCGGCTCGAGGGGGTGTCCCGGCCCAAGGGGTGGCCCGAACCGTGGGGGAGGCCCGACACGCACGGGGTCGGGCCCATGCTGGGTCTAGCCCAGCGGCCCGTGTGGCCTGGCTGGCGGCTCACGTGGCCCGGCTGGCCCACGTGGCCTGGCTGGCGGCCCGCATGGCCCGGCTGGCTAGTGGTTGCTGGTGCCCTGCAGGGCACTCCCTAGTCATGTGAGGGGGTGCCGCGCCCCCTGTATCCTAAAAAAAACTAGAGATAGGTGCCATTTCGGTAACCCGCGTGACCCGAGGGGGGGGGGGGTCCCGACTTGTCCGGCTGGTCGAGCGGCTAGCCGGTTCCACACCGCTGGCGGACGACCTGATGCCGGATTCCTCTACTCCTCTCCCGCGGCCCTCCCTAGCCACGACCCTCCTCCCCCGCATGGTGAGATGGCACCGTGCCCTTCCGCCATGGCCCGGACTGACCACGACCCTTATCTCCTCCTCCGCACAGCGCGGCAGCGCCACGCCCTTTCGGCGACCTGATGGCCTAGCGCCCCCGGTTTCTTCGCGGCTGGACCAACGCCGACCGCTGTTGCTCCACCGCGGTTGTCAATAGGCGAGTAAAACGAAGGTGGAGGTTCGGGCCATGTTTGTGCTGTCCGAGACCTCCACTTTATAGTGATATCAATCAGAAAATCATTACCCATGTGTGAACGGCGTAGAACAGAAGAATTTCAAACTCAAAACCCTACCTCGTATCATTGACGATGTTGCAGAAAGGAAGAGGTCAATTTGTTGACGTCGAAAATGAAGAAACCAAGGATGGTTTCGTCGGCGTTCTTCAAGGATGGTGCTCCCTCCTTTGTTCTTGTTGAAGAAGGAAGAAGGTGTACATTGTTTTTCAGTGGTAGTTCCTCATTGGATATTTCTTCCTTCTTTGGAATTCTACTTATAAGATCTCCTCAACTCTCCCTTCCATCAAAATAATGTTTCCAACCCAAAATGAAATAATATTTTGTCTATTAATTTATTTGTTGGAATGAATTCAAAATGTGGAGTTTAATTAAATGAGTTAACTCACTTAATTAATGGGGTGGATTTGGATCATTTAATTACGAGGAAGGTCAAGGGTTTTCTCCACTTAAATGAGGAGTTAAAGGAGTCAAAAGCTAAGGTGGTCCCCACTGAGAAATATCCTCCCAAGGGAGGTTATGTGTGGGTGGGCCCCATCACCATAACCTCTCGTGAGAGGTTATGGTGTGGTGGCCCCCACCTATAACCACCTCTGGTGGTTTTAACCACAAAAATAAAAATAAGCTACACACTTATTTTTATTTAATTTTATTCTTAAAAAATATAAAAAATAACTTTTATTCTCAACCAACTGCCGTCGAGGTGGATGTATTCTTAAGTGAATACTGGAACTGTGAGTTCAATGGTGCCCTCAGATTTCAATTCTAAGCACCGATTCAAAAGTTATACAATCCCGCTCGTACGTTTACTGAACGTACCTGAATAGAACTTTAAAAATTGATTCTGGGCATACCGAGCCTCGGAATCAAGCGTTGTAAAAATTCACAGACTCGTAAAAATCCCATGTTAAAAAAAATTCGCATGGGAAAGATGGGTCTTTACATTCTCCCCACCTCAGGCCTTTATGTCCCCATAAGCTATAACTCGAACTAAGGGAATAAATAGGTGTACTGAGCATGCATCTAAGCCTCCCCCTCCCGTGTGATCTTTTGGAGGTTCCCATGCTGCCAGTGAACACGCAACAAAGGTATCGACTGTCCACGTTGGACCTACTCTTATCGATCCTCGATCTCCACTAGGACCACCACAAAATTCTCCCCATCATCGATGTCCATATCTCCATGGTCGATGATGTGGGAATGGTTTTGCACGTATCTCCATAGCTGAGATACGTGGAAGACGTCGTGCACTCAGTGCAACTGAGGTGGAAGAGCTAAGCGGTAAGCCACCTCGCCTACTCTGCTAAGGACCTGGAAAGGTCCGATGAATCTCGGAGATAACTTGCCTCCTCGACCAAATGTCCATAGACCTCGTCGAGGTGAGACCCGTAGAATGATGTGGTCGCCATCCTCGAACACTAGAGGTCTCCATCTCCTTTCAGCCTAAGACTTATTCCTACTCTGTGTAGTCTTCATCCGCTCCTGGATGATCTGCACTTTCTTTGTGGTAGCGCGTACCATCTCTGGTCCTACTAGTGCTAACTCCCTAGGGTCTGTCCAGCACAATGGTGATTTGCAAGGTTGTCTATACAATGCCTTGAAAGGTTTCATAATGACGGTATAGTGATAGATGTTGTTATAGGAAAACTTCACCAAAGGTAAGTGGTCTTCCCAGTTGTGACCGAAGTTGAGGACACAAGCACGGAGCATATCCTTGAGAGTCTGAATGGTATGCTCAGTCTGAACATCTGTCTGAGGGTGGAAGGTGGTTCTCAAGCGAAGCTATGTCCCAAAATCTTCCTACAACCCCTTCCATAGCCGAGAAGTAAACCGTGCATCACAGTCGGATACAATAGATGAATGTACTCCATGAAAAAATACAATCTACTGCACATAGAGGTGTCCCATGCTTTATACTGAACCTTGCTCTCTAATCGGTAGGAAGTGTGCCAACTTGATGAGTCAGTAGACGATCACCCAAATCGAGTCGTGACCCATGGATGTACATGGAAGAACTGGCACAAAATCCATGGATATCCTACCCCACTTCCACTCTGGAACCTCTAAGGGCTGAACCCAGCCTATTGGTACCTGGTGCTCTGTCTTCACTTTCTAACAAGTGAGGCACCGAGAGACAAACTCTGCTACTACCTTCTTCATACCTGGATGCCAGTGCTATAATCAATGGTCTTGGTACATCTTTGACACACCTGGATGTACCACTAGAGGGGACATGTGAAACTCCCTCAACGCTTCTTGCTGAAGTGACACTGGCACCATAGTACGTCCTATGAATATGATGACGTGCTCCCCGCCTTTAGAAAATCCATCAGGTGCCTATCCTGTGGATATCTATGCAGGTCGTGTCTCACAGTCAGTGTCCCCATGCTCCACCTCCCTGACTCACTAATGAAGTGGGGGCGCGACTGTAAGAGACTGAAGGAAAACTGATCCATCTAGATCCACAAAGGATATCTGTAAAGAAGCCAGCTGCTCGGTCACCTCTTCTAGAAGCTGTATACTAGATCTCCTACTTAGAGCATCTGCTACAATTTTCCCTTTCCCAGGAGTATAGAGTATATCGAAGTCATAGTTTTGGAGGAACTCGATCCATCACCGCTGTCTCAGGTTCAGGTCCTTCTGGGAGAAAATATACCTGATAATCTTGTGATCGGAGTAGACTATGAAATGTTCGCCTGTCAGATAGTGCCATCACATCTTCAAAGCGAAGAACACTACTGCTAACTCCATTTAATGGGTAGCATAGTTATTCTAATGCTGTCTTAACTCCTGATAAATACACACGATCACTGCTCACTCCTGCATCAGGACTCACCCGAGTCCGGTCCCTGATATATCACAGTTGACTATATACCCCGTGCCTTCCTCTGGAAGTCTCAAGATAGGGGCACTAGTCAGCCCCTTCCGTAGATCCTGAAAGCTCTGCTGGCATCTCTCCAACCACACAAAGGGTTTACCATTCTTCATCAAGGCTGATAAAGGTGTTTCCACTCTGGAGAAGTCTGGAATGAATCTTCAGTAGTATCCAGCCAAGCCTAGGAAACTCCGTACCACTGTCACACTCCTGGGTGGCTCCCAAGAAAGTACTGCTTCAATCATAGTTGGATCCACTGCAACTCCATCCTCTGAAATGATGTGTCCTAAGAAGTGAACCACTCGAATCCAAAACAGGAACTTTGAGTGCTTTCCATAATGTTGGTGCTCTTAGAGTGTGTCCAGTACTACCTACAAATGGTAGGCATGCTCCTCCTCAGTAGTCGAGTAGATCAAAATGTCGTCGATAAAGAATACAACAAAGCGATCGAGGTAAGGATGGATGATCCTGTTCATGAGACTAAGGAACAATGATGGAGCGTTGGTTATGCCGAAGGGAATAACCAAGAACTCATAGTGGATGTACCGAAACCTCAAGGCCGTCTTTTGCACATCCTCATCTCGAACTCTGAGCTGGTGATAACCTAATCTGAGGTCTATCTTTGAGAACCACCACGCTCCCTTCATCTGATCAAAGAGGTCATAAATTATCAAGAGTGTGTACTTGTTCTTCATGGTCACCTGGTTCAGGAAATGAAAGTCAACATAGAGCCTCAAACTTCCATTCGCCTTCTTAGAAAATAGAATAGGGGCTGCCCATAGAGAAACACTAGGCCAGATGAATCCCTTCCCCTTCAAGTCCTCTAGCTGTATCCGAAGCTCACGAAGCTCAGTGGGAGCCATCTGATATGCTGGAGTAGATATCAGTGTCATCCAGGGGTATAGGTCAATGTATAAGTCCACCTCTCTCTGAGGAGGTAGTCCTGAAACATTGTCAGGGAAAACACCCGCGTTCTAGTCCACCACTATAGGATAAGTTGAACTCTCCACATCTACTACTCACACGGTAAGGCAAGACACCTGGTGAGTGATCAGCTTCACCCCCCTCTGATTAAGTCTTTCCTCTGCTACAAAGGCTCCCTTCTAAATGGTGAAGGTGAACCTGGTCCCATCCGTATGGACACACTAAATATTGCGCCAAATATAGTCGATCTGAGAATGGACTGTAGATAACCAGTCCATACCAAAGATGACATCGTAAGGACTCGACGCTGCTACACGGAGATCCTAGCCAAAGTTATCTCCTTCTAGAGTAAGCTCACACTGCCGACACCAGTGTGTAATCATGAAGTCTACTCCCGTAGGAGTCTCTAGGCATAAGTATTGACCCAACAGCCCCATCATAATTTCCAACATCTGATCGAGGGCAGTGGAAATAAAAGAATGACTGGAACTTGTGTCTATAAGAACTGCAACTAAGGTGTAATAGACACAGATCATAGCTCAAATCATCTCCAGAGTGCAATGATTGTATGCCTCAACTTCCTTGAGATGAGCTCTCCTCTATCCACCTGGTCCCTATGGTTGGGGTGGACCTCCTGGTGGTGGTGGCGGTAACACCTCAAATCACTTCCCACCGCCTGCTGCTCGACCAGCTCCTCTGCCACGTCCGCCTGCTCCCTGCGGACCGCCTCAATTTAATCTCTACCTCTGCCTAGGTGGTCCCTCAACTATCTACTGATCATCAACACAAAAGTTTGGATAATCACGGGCCATGTGACCCTACCCACCGCATGAGTAGCACTATCTGCTCCTGTCATGTATGTCACTGTCCTGGGTGCCCCGAACAACTGATCCTTATTCATGCGGTCGTCCACCCATGGGTCTGGTCCTCTTAGACCACTGCGTCATATGTCTACTTCCAACTGTAGAAGACTCCGTTGTGTGTTGACTAGTGGTGGGTCTCGCTGTCGAAGACTACTCAGCAAGGAAACTCTCCACTAAGAGGGCTCGCTCCAACACTCCTGCCTACGTCGGAATATTGAGGAAGATCATCAAGGCTCTGATCTCTCATATGAGACCCTACTCGATGGTAAGGGCCCTAAAGAATGGGTCCCAAACCATATCTATGGAGTAGTGAGAGAGGTCGGTGAACCTCACTGAGTACTACCCTACTATCATTCTTCCCTACTGCAGATGAAGTAGCTCTTGTATCCACACCGCACGAAGGGTGGATGGTACAAACTCTGCCCGGAATAGGTTCTCAAAGTCTGACCATAGAAGTGTCGCCTCGTCGTGGACCTATAGCATTAGGCTCCACCATCTACCTACTGCTGCCTGAAGGATATTCGTAGCAAGGATCACCATAAGGTCTTCTAGTGTCCCTACAAGCCTGAAGACTCGCACCACAACATCTAACCAATCCTCAACGGCCTATGGGTCCATCTCTCCCTAGAACCTAGGTTTCCTTTGTCGTTGGAACTCATTAAATGTGCTCAAGCGGCGTGCATTGTCAACTGCTGGGGCTGGTTGCATCGGTGGCCCAACAGAAAGTAGTACCACTGGTGCCTCTTCTGGTAAAGGCCCTTACACTGAGGCCTCATTGCTCAGTGCACTATTAGATCATACAACTATCGGGGCTCTGTGGGGAGGCATCTTGAAAGAAACAGATGTGACACAGTCAAGAGACTCTACCTAGTGACCTGACCTGGTTGAGCTGACTTAAATAAAACTTTTGATAACACACACACAATCATTGTTTTCATGTACTGAGTCGTAAATAAGAAGTCAGGGTCCCGGTGTATGGATATGTCAGCCGCCCACACCAACACTAGACTCCCTGAATTGAAAAACACACTTAGTACCCTTAACACGTTTTCTTCCCAGAAAAGAAATATCAGAGTCCTATGTTCTGTGGTAGAACCGACTCCTCTGATACCAATTTGTCATGACCCATCCCCCGGGGCCCATATCGTTACTACCCCAAACCATCCTTCCAAAGGCCAGGGGCTAGAGACTAGATCCAGATGAGAAAATCCCTATGATGGGAAGGAATTTCCTTTATATAAAGTAAACACACACAACAATGTACACAACTGGAAGAAAAACACTAAGTAAAATTGTATACAAAAGATGTGATGGAAAGTAAAAGGGGCCAGAAATTCCAGCCCAACTGTAAAGTACAAGTACAACTGAAAACAAGTACAACTGAAATCAAATTAAAGCATCTACTGGGTCATCCTCCGGGGTTCCTACCTGAAGGGTAGATACAAATGGCCTCCTCAGCACTCCACATCTGTCAGTCTCTTCCGTGTACCGTCACACCGAGTGGTCCACCTCTGGGTACTATCTAGTTATGGTACTCTTTGTCACAGTCAGTGATGTCTATCATGTGCAAACAACAGAATGAGGTGCCGGCATAGCCCATGCAGGGGTTAGTATAACGATACTCAGTAGGGACCCCGAGACGCTCAAGGTCTCACAAAATACAACAAGGGTAAACCAAAAAGTACAAGATCAACATATAAACCCACTTAGGTATATACCCATACATATACCTAAGTTATAAAATAATCCATCTCAATCATGAAGTAAACAGAAAGTTACTAACTCATCTCAATCCATGATTTTATTCAGGGGGGGGTGTTGTATCAAGTATCATCCCAGTCAGACTATTGATACCTCAGCTGTTGAAGTAATCCTCCTCTATAGAGTCCTGTGGGCCTACCGTGTCACACAAAGGCGCTTCTCACTATCCTGGACTACTGAGGTACTCCTCCTATTGAGTACCCTGGGTCTGCTGTGTCACACAGAGGTGCTCCCCACTGTGGTTCTGCCGCATCACACAGAGGTGCTCCCCCTCTTAGTCTGCTAAGATACTCCTCCTATTGAGTACTCTGGGTCTGCTGCATCAAATAGAGGAGATTCCCACTGTGTGTTTTCCAGGTCAAAAAGAGGCACTTCCCACTGGGCTAGTCGAAACACTCCGAGTCGATTGGTCAACAGTCGTCAGGTATCAGCCATCTACTGGGTCTTCGCACTAAGCTCGCTCATGTCTGGGAGGATCCGCTCCACAAGGTAGTAGTTGATGATCCAACTTCGAAGAAGTAACCACATAGAAGAATATCAAAGGTCTGCCTATTCACAGTGATATCAATGCAATTGACGGCGCGTCGATCGGACACCCGGTCTATGAGTTATTGACATTTCTGTCCTGGGGGCCCGGTTGGATTTTAGGTTTCAACTAACCCTAACGTATCCCAATTGTGTTTAAACCTCAAGTGGGGTATTCCAAAATAACCGCCTCACTCTAAGCCTTCCGTCGCCGCAGACAGTTTGTCGATCAGACACCCGTAACCCATGTTATGGGTGAAAAGGTGAATTTGGGTCAAACGAGTCCGGAATAGGGTAAGAACCGGTCCGCGGTTCTGACCTGGCCCGAGGGGGCGACCTGGATCGCGCTAGGGTCGGCCTACACTGGGTCCGGGCTGGCGGCCCGCGTGGCCTGGCTGGCAGCCCACGTGGCCCGGCAGGTCCGCGTGGCCTGGCTGGCGGCCCGCGTGGCTTGGGTGGCCAGTGGTGGGCGGCGCCCTGTGGGGCCCACCCTAGCCGCATGAGGGGGGGGGGGTGTCGTGCCCCTATCTATCGAACGGAACCAGCTCAAGGAACCGGTTAGGTAACCCGAGGGGATCCTGCCTTGTCCAGTTGGCCGAGCAACCAGCAGGTTCCGCACTACCGGTGGCCGACCCGACGCCGGCTGCCTCTGCTCCTCCAATGTGGCCCGCCCTGGCTGCGACTCTCGTCCTTCGCATGGAGCGATGGTGGCACACCCTTCTTCCATGACCCAAATCTCCCCCACATGGCGCAACGACGCCACGCCCCTTCACCCTGGCCCAGCTGCAACCCTCATCTCATCCTCTGCACGACGCGACGAAAACGCATCCTTCCAGTGACCTGGAAGCCTATTGCTACTTGTTTCTTCACGGCATGCCTGACGTCTGCCGCCGTTTCTCTACCGTGGTTGTCAAAACATGAGGAAAAACAAAGGGGGGAGGTTTGGGCCATGTTCGTGCGGTCTGAGCCCTCCACATTATGGTGATATCAATCGGAAAATCATTACCCATGTGTGAATGATGTAGAACAGAAGAATTTTAATCTCAAACCCCCTACCTCATATCGTTTACGATGACACGGAAAGGTGGAATTTGATTCTTTGACGTCGAAAATGATGAAACTGAGGATGGTGTCATCGGCGTTCTTCAAGGACGACACTCCTTCCTTTGTTTCGGTTGGAGAAGAAAGAATGTGTCCATCATTCTTCGGTGGTCGTTCCTCATTGGAGAGTTCTTCCTTCCTTGCGTTCAACTTCCAAGAGCTCCTCAACTCTCCCTTCCAACAAAATAATGTGTCCAACCCAAAATGAAATAATTGTTTGTCTATAAATTTATTTTTTGGAACAAATTCAAAATGTGGAGTTTAATTAAATGAGTTATCTCACTTAATTAATGGGGTGGGGTTTGCTCAATTAATTAGGGGGAAGGTCAAGGGTTTTGTCCACTTAAATGAGGAGTTAAAGGAGTCAAAAGATCGGGAGGCCCCACCGAAAAATGTCCTCCCAAGGGAGGTTATGTGAAGGTGGGCCCCACCACCATAACCTCTCATGGGAGGTTATGGTATGGTGGCCCCCACCACTAGCCACCTCTTGGAGGTTTTAACCACCAAAATAAAAATAAGCTACACAATTATTTTTCTTTAATTTTATTCTTAAAAACTCTAAGAACTAACTTTCATTTTCGACCAACTACCATCGAGGTGGAAGTATTCAAAAAAAATACGGGTGTTGTGAGTTCAACGGTGCCCTCAGATTTCAATTCCGAGCACCGTTTCAAAAGTTATATAATCTCGCTTGTACGTTTACTGAACTTACATAAACAAAACTTCAGAAACTAATTGCAGTCACACCAGTCCTTGGAATTAAGCTCTATAGAAATTCACAGACTCGTAAAAATCCCATTCATTAAAAAAAATTCCATGGGAAATCTGAGTCTTTAAAATTCATCCCTAGTATCCCTGTACTGCTATGGAAAACCCCTAATCATCCATTCTTCCCCTATTAATTTTCTATTGTGGTACTTTAGTGGGGTTCCAAACCTCATAATTTGAATCTTAATAGTAGATGAAAATCAATCCCCTCCACTAAATGGGAAACGAAAACATTGAATTGTCTTAAAGAACTATTTGTGTACACGAGCATTATAAATTCCACACTATAACACCTCTCATCCAAGATAAGTCCATGTGATCTTCCAAAAGTAACACTTGGCCTACATCTTCTCTAAAATAAATTCCAAATTTCCATTATCCAAATATGAAAATCCCAATTTGTTCTTAAAATGTAGTTCTCTATAGAAGACACATTATATATCAAACCCATGTAAATTAATTCCTAATCATTAATTTATTAAATTATTCATCACAAAATGTTTTTTACCAAGACATAAATGTGTCAATTTTCACTTGATTTTCCCTATAATGGTTCCCCCACTATAGGGAATAACTCATAAGGATGATTTGGAACCTCAATGCCTCTTCCAATAAAAATGTTTCTATCATAACCAGTTCATAGTGACAAATAAATAAACTCATAATTGTTTTAAATGATCTTTATCGCAATACACAAGATATAAAATATCGACGTTAGCTCCAACACTGATTTTCCATCAATAATGGAAAAACATATGTGCCTCTTCGATCTGATCAAAATCCAAGAACATCAAATCATCCATGAAAAACCAAGAACAATATAAAATTTTTTCCAATCATGTCAATAAAACATACATGAGGTATTGATAAATCACATGATCTTATTATATATGAATTAAATTTTTAGAGCATAATTGGTCAACCAATCTCTATAATGCTTCACTTACACAACTAACACACCCTTAAAGCTTTGTCACATGATATATTAATCAAAATAGGCATCCCAAAATTATCCAATCACACCATTCTCTAGCACAATATCTAATGTGATTCCATGTTTATATCACTAACCAATCAAACTATTTCCCAAGATCCCAACCAAGGACTAATATATCCCCAACAGAATCTTTCTCAGGTCATATCATTTTACCCAAAGCCAAAAACATTCAATTTTAATTTATCAATAACTATATAGATTTTATATTCTATAATTTACTTATGTAATAAATATTATATGTAGCCTACCCATGAAAAATAATATATTATCTTCATGACCATATAATAAAATTTTCAACTTATTAGTAATCCTTCTCATACGAGTGTTGTATTCCCATAACCAGTATAACTCTCCCAACAATAAGAGCCCCCCTTATGTCATTCCACTATTTTAACACCCTCAATCTCATGAATGAAATCCCATTTTTCTCTAAAAATTATTTTTCTATTGGTCATAATTCTTAAACATGTGTTCCTATCCAAAACTCAATATTTCTTATTTCAGGATCCTAAAATACCATCATCTTCAAACTCAAAGAATAATTCCAACAAGGTTATATCTATTCAGATTTTATAGTAGGCTATCCCATATATGTAATTATTTATATCAATCTTTATGAACATAACACAATGGTTCATATCAACAGTACACACCTATCACTCAATCTGATGTATGCGTCAAATCCAACAAATACATGATAAGGATTGACTTACTGAAATGACCATGAAAAAATAGCTATCTAAACCATAATATTCCTTCTATACTAGGGATATGTTTTTCCTCTAAACCTCATCAATCTATTCCCACAATTTCTCTTTAATATCATCACCCCACATTACTATTTTTTTCACATTCTGACCAAAATCATGGTAGGCACCATACTTACTAGGATGCACTACCTTGATCCCACAATACCATATAATGAAAAATCTTGCACCTCCCAATCATCTTTCCCATATAATGCTCTAATGATTCATATCTCACCCAACTTGGCTCACATTCTTACACCACTTATCATTATTACACATAGGTCATTCATACAAAACAGAATGTACCCTCTATAGTACTCTAAAAATAGATATTTTCCCTTGTCTTACGGACTATCACATGCCTTACTAAGACCTAGGGTACTTATAAAAATACATGAATCTATCCATAATTGAACCAAGATACTGGGAGAACACCTTGAAATCAATAAATATTAGGCTATCTACCAATGCTACCCTAACCCCCCAACATTGATACTATGAAATGGTACCATGGATTTTTTCACTTTAATAACTTATATAGAAACTAAATATATTCCATATAAATTATTCGTACATTGGGATTACTAATTAAATCCCCAGGAATATGAAATTTATTGTATGAAAAAAACATGTGTTTTCACATTTTCCATTTGATATCACCAAGATAAATGTGTCTAGAACCCATACATAACAATCATATAGGCCCTGACTCATCAATATGTGAGTTGAATGTCAATTATAATAGGATGAAACACCTAAAAAACTAACATTCCATACTCATAGAGATTTTATTTAACTAATCAGAGGAATCCTAGAAACATATATCGGGAAACCTAGATGACTCACATATCTCACAACTATATGAATAACCACATGTCATATTGAGAATCATTTATAGAAACCTAATATCATATATGCATAGAAGATGCATACCTAAATCACTTCTAGAACTATTAGTATTTATAATACTTATCATTTTTTCAATCAAAATTATCTTAGACACAAGGCCCTATCCCAGGAGATACTCTATCATAACTAAATCATCACCTAGAAGCACAAAAATGCAATAATTTCATAATCATGATATATAGACCAAACTAACACATATATAGACATTAACCAAATGGGATAATTGTTTCCACCTGTTAATATCACATGTTACATTGAACAAACAAAATATACTTGAGTCACTCTTAATATTTATTACTCTCTTTGATCTTTGGGAAACTAAATCCAATGTACATAAAATCTAACCCATGGTTCTCAAAAAATCAACTCTATTTAGACCATCATACTATTTATAGGTTCCTCAGTAAACTTATGAATGGTCCAAATCACCAAATCCTCATAACATAATCACCCAAATAAATCCCACTACCCATACACTATGTTATAATAAGAACCAAAGGCCTCCAATTCACCTAATCCATTTATGGTTCACGACATAAAAAATAAACCATTAAGATATTGGTATTTCATAAGGAACAAATTCAGTTTTTGGTTATATAAAATTATATTCACATGCTATACGTGAAAACATCTGTTATGTTTCTTATAAAAATTTTATAAAAAATGTATAATTTTAAAAATAAATCACATTTTCCAAGGTATTTTCATTATAATATAATGTAGAGATATCACTATCAACATGGTAAACTATCATTCTAAAAAAATATTTACCATTAATCATTCCGAGTTATATAATAAATTATTCATTCTAAAGGATTGATTAGGTTGGGTTCCAATTATAACATATAATGGAAAACATCATATAAATTTTTTAATGTGACCTAATTTAACCAATAACATTACATAAAAATTATTTACATTTTCTAAAAATATTCATATTAATTTAATTAAGTTACTAACATGTTTTTATGCTTACAATTATTGATTATTTAATGTTTCATTTACAGGATATTTGGGAAACCAATTTATATGGTGAAAACGGGCATAATAGTTATTCAAAACCACCATGAGTAAACTTATGTCAACTTATATAACAAATATTAACCTATGAAGTTGTATCAAAATATTGCAAAAAATCATTATATGGAAACCACCATCTATGATTCTATTAAAATTTTAAAGAAAAAACCTAATTGTTACCAGCAAATTACAAACCATAAAAATACATAAACAAGGTAGATATAAAGGGAAAAATATAATCATAATCATTTATAATTCTCATGAACCTTGTAATTAGGATCAATAACCTATGTCCTTAGCATGATGTATTTAATGTGAATCCCTGCCATCTTAAAATATTGTATGAATGGAGCCAAAATTTATTCTCATACCATGTTAGGTGTGAAAATCCAATGAACAAGTATAATAAAAAATATTTTTCTAACTAATGGTAAAAATAATATACTATAATATCATATAAAATTTGAGAAAAATAAGTCCTATATCAGGAAAAAATATTCTCCCCTATATGCCAGTTTATCAATCCTAAGCATGAAATAATTACTAAATTCAAACACACTCCTAATCTCTTGTATTCCATACTCAAAAAGTATGTAAAAATATAAAAACTCTTTGTTTTTATTTTTTATTGTTGTTACCTTGGAGACACCAAACAAGTGGTTCATACTGATATCCCACATAGACTCATGAATATCTCTCTATATTCCATAGTATTCTAAATCACATTAAAGGTGTAAGGTGTTATGGTTGGAGACAATACCCATGTATTATAACAAACAAAAATGGAAATATAAGAAATAAAAAAATAATGAGAAAAATAAAAAATGGCATCCATGAAACTATAGATTAATAATAAATATATAAGTAATAATGAATGATTTATAAACAATACATTTTTGGAAACACATAAATCAAATAGTTTTAGGATTTTGTAAATCTGATTCCATAAATATTTATTAGAAATAGGTAAGGTGGCAGAACAATGTCGATTACAAATATGAGAATGAAAAACACCACACATATATGAGAATATAGTTTGTGAACAAAAATAAAGATAAAAAATTGATCAACATGAACTTGAACTCTCAATTTTTATTTAGATAGGGAATATAAAACATAATTGGCCTCCCAATAATAATGAGTTAAATACACCTAATGTTTCTCACAAAGATGAATTAATCTATCCCATTCTTGAATAATTCTCGATGGAACATTCCTGGAGTAGGTCTCAAATGTATTCAATGTAATAATGGGATTAGATTCCACCCACATGTGCCCCTATCCATAATGGGTAGCATACATAATTATATTGATCATTTCCAAAATCTAGGATAAATTGAAAATCTATTCCCAATATAATGAAAGTAAATACCTTTAACGAATAATCGATGGGTGTGAATTATACCACCACATCCCAAGGGTCTTGGTGAACCTAAAGCCTCCCCGTCCACATTCACATTCAAACACAATGTAATCAGAGGGACCAATATAATGGAATTTAACATCATGGGCTTCTTGACCCTACCAGTTACAACAAAATTCCCTAGAATTACAATATCAGAGAAATGTTTTTCCATGAGGCCTGTTTTTATCTTGGAAGAATCCATGAATTCTAAGTATAAAGATATCATTATTTCTTGAAAATAAGTCCTATTTTTATAAAAAGTAAGTCCATTTATAGATATCTAAATATATAAACTGATTGTAACCACTTTATTGAGAAACATTACTTGAATATTCTCACTTTTTCTAGATTTAGTGGTGGAAGTTATTATATTCTCAGAGCTATCAATTTCCACCTTAATTCCAAACACATTTGAATGTGCTCCCTTAATTTTTCTGAACACTTATAGTAAAAAATTGTGGGATTTATTAAATCAACTTCTTATAAGAATATGAAGCACATAGGGTCAAGTTGAAACCCAATATTTTTTAGAAGAGTATTAATATAAATAATGTTCTTGAAAATATTTAGTAGCAGTAGAATATGAGATGGGAGGATGCTAAAATTTCTGAAATCCTATAGCCAATATGGTACTGTACTACTAAATTCAAATATATACCTATAAAATTATTTATTGGTGAAAATAACAATGGAAATATAGGTCCATATTTGAAAATAAATAACAATATAATGGTTACTATGAACAAACCACATGATATTGGAAGGAAGAACCTCTATAAATCTTCTCTATAGTGCACATTTTCAATAGTATAATTTCTCTTTATGGGGGAACAATAATTTCATCACTTATTGGAATATACATCCAATTCATAATCCATATATTGAGGGTGGTATGTTTATGAACCATCCACATCTAACAATACATAATTTCATAATATGATTTCTTAATTGCAGCTCATATATAATATGGGACATAAATCGAGTATCCATTCTAAAAAATTGAGAAATATCTATTAGAAATAAATTATATAGTGGTATCATTATAGGTCATTAAATTATAGGTGAACTTACTGAGAGTAGATTAACACAAAATATTTAGATCTTTGAGTCCCATTCCCCCCATATCAGTGGGATTTAAACAATTATTCAAATCCATAGTAATGATCTTCCTTTCATATATGGATGCAGTAGAAAAACAAATTTGGTTCAAAACATGAATCACTTTAATAATATTTCTTGATCATATATAGATGGAAAGGGAAGAACCAATCATGCATATAGCCACTAAGGTCATAAGTAACATTATCCCCATGTGAGAAATTATTTTCCCCTTTTTGATTTCCGTTTGGGAAATAATCCTAGAGTAAATATTTTAAAGATCAAAACAACTAAATTTTCACCAGAATAGGGGAACCAAAATATATTTGAAATTAAAATACCCTGTTTTCACTCCATATTTTATAGAATCATTTTTCTAATTGGATTCTATCATTTAATTACCAAAATCATCAATGTATTTAATCAAAATTATTATTTGACTGTAGATTTATTCATAGTGATAAAAAATTATTCGAATGAAAGAGATTGTTTTCATGTAAGCATGACAAAAAAGAATAATGAAATCAACAAAAAAAGTGTGAGGGGTAAATAGATCCCTTCCAGTATTTATTTTCTCAAATAAACAATCCTTCATAAGGTAATTAAGACAAACATTTAGGTATTCATAGAAAATGAAAAAATAAGGCCAGATAGAGGCTCTCTTTGAATGACTCTCCATGACTATTGAGAAAATACTCTAGGGGATCAATTAATAAAAATGGATATCCTCACACTTTTGAGAATATTATTGATCATCTTATTGAAAAAATTAGAGAACCCATGATTTCTAAAAATTGAAAATATAAATATCCATTTTATTGTAGCAAAATCCATTGATATGTCAAGATTTAGGGAAAATATCCAATCATTCTTCTTCTTCTTTCTAATGATCAAACATTCAAATGAAGTGAAAATACAATTCTAAATTTTCCTTCCAGGGAAAATCCAAACCGATTAGATGTTACCATGCCTCTGGAAACATTTCATAACTTTAAAGACATGAATTTTCTAATGATTTTGAAGACCATGTTTCTAATTGAAACTATACTAAATTCCTTAATATCAAGAGAATTATCTATTTTTGGGATCAGATCAATAAATATATAATTGACACCATAAGGAATGGAAGAATAATTAAAGAACATTATCACAACATTTATGACCTCTTGATGAAAAATATAACAATTGAACATAAATTTTTTGTTATAGTATTTCCACACTATCAATGTTTAAGGAAAAGTGGGAAACCATGATTTACCTCCCATGAAGAGCCTTAATTAAAATTCTATTTTGATGAGAAATAATAGTAGTAAAAACATTGTAAATAATTTTGGGAGTAAAATGATCCACTTCTTCTGAGAATAATATTTCAATTTGTGTTACCACAATATTAGAAATTTAACTTTTTTGGTGAGGATAGCCATTAACTTCTCGGGTAGTGACCCCTCTTGTAATTTTCTTTTTTCTATGGAAGCAGTGAAAATTTGTGAAGTTTCTCTATACATATTATGGTTATCTAATATTGTATTGGTTTATAGAAAATATTTCCTCATGAAAAAGAAATTAATAAAGATTCGTTAGTGTCTAGATCTCACCTCTAGAAGGATTTTCCTTATTCTAATTTTCATTATGAATAAATTGAATGTGTTTTTTCACAACTCAAATCATATTTAATATGTTGTAAAAATATTCTTCAATACATAACCTAATTGTCTTTTTACCATTTTTATTCTTGTTGGCTATAATTGTAAGATGGCTTCCAAGAAATATCATATTCTAAGAATTTATGATAAGTTCACAACAACTAGGCACAAAAATCCCTGGATTGTTGAATTTAAATAGAAGGGGACCTAACCATAATTTTTTAGTTCATTTAGAGATAAAGATAAAATTATTATTATTATAGAATTTTTAAAGGATGAGCCCAAAATGCCAATTACATAATTTCATTCATCCACCTGGAAGATACATTTTTCCAAAATACTTTCTTTCCTCACAATGAGTGTGTATCTACTCCTTGTGTAATATCTTCACACAATGGGGATATCAACTAGATCACAATTATAAATTCAAGAAGATATGTCTGAAGCTATTAGAATTTAGAAATAAGTACTAGTTCTCTCCTCGAGTCTAGGAATAGATTTAAAGTCACATAGAATCACCTAGTTGTGGGACATATGGTCATATAACACTTCAAAATATTTTTATATTTACCTATAGTTAATAAAAATGTTAGGGTAATAAATAAATTAAAAAAGAAATAATATCACTTTCAATATCAATATAAACTAATACATTGTGCTAGTTTTTGGGACTATAATGAATGAAAATAAAATCATGCCTAAGGACCTAGATATTTTCAACTTTTATTTTATTTTAGTTATGAGAGGCAACGGGGATTCTAATGGAATCCCATATGAAATCATTCAACTATTTAAATTTCATATTTGGTTCACAAATCCAAGTAATAATAGGTTTATGGAAAAAATGAAGTTCTCAAAGGTTGTGACCATGAGGGAATTCTAAAGTCCTTAAAAGTTCCAATAATGTGTCTTCAAATATTAAGAGAGTTATTCTCCATGGTATGAGTCCCTCCTATATTTAGTAAAACCATATTAATTTTAATCCCCTAACTTTGTCATGTATATTATCTAAACCATCCATTGAAAATTCATTCATCCTTTTAGGGGGTATGAGGAGGTGTCTGAGAGTGGAAAAGTCTCACTATCATAGGACCATAATCAGATACTGAGAAGAATAAATTTGTTGGGAAATTAATAAATTCCCAAACAAGATCCCTATTTTATCTTCCACTTCAATGTTTTTAGGGGAATTTGAGATAAAGGCTCTTACCCCTATTAGTGATTGGACATATTTGAGACATGGTCATCAATAGTGTTAAGGGAACACTTTTCAACCATTACATATGTATCTTTCTACGAATCTAGAAGAATAGATTTATCCAAAATAGAAAGGGGCCCTTCTTCGGTTGATTTTCTAGACAAGTTCAGGGTTTCCCTTAGATGGAACAGATATTTTTGTGGATTATACAATGATTTACCATAAAAATCAATAATATCATGTCCTTTGTTATACTGATCCCTCCCATGACATTCCTCAATGATAGTCACATTTTATCCATCCCAATGACTACACACATTAGACTAGTTTGTGCAGAAGTTTGTTTCTCAACCATAGTATCTTGTTGGCCACTGTTATCCTTCTAAGTCAAAGGAACATCAACAACATCCAAAGGAGTATTACTATGCTGGAAATTTAGCTTTACACAATTTAATAAGTTTGTACCATCATACTCATTAAACTGTTACACTCTGGTATTTTGAAGTTTTCTAGAGGCCAACTACATTATGTCCTTAATATTCTAATCCTTTCCTCACTCCATACCCTTCATTGGATGAAAAGGGAGACCAAGAATAGGCCAAAGCATAGTGGACTTCCCTAGATTTCAATAACCCTTCCATCTCCATCCAAAAGTGATATGTGAAGATCGGAATCAGCTTCCTCCTTGTTTCATACGTTATTCATCTCAACCATAACTTTGGGGTTTCCTACATATAGATTTTATATGGATTTTTCATTATCCTCCACCTCAACCATTCTAATAATTTTTTCCATATCATAATCATTAATCTCCTCAATATGGGATAAATCATTTCTAGAATCCCTAACCACAAAATTAGGGCCCTTCAAATGTTTAGTTCATATAGTAACATTATAAGAGTAAGTGATATGTTCCTTCTCCTTCCCATTATCATCATCCCTTTTAGGGGATGAATCATAATGTACCTTAATATTGATAATGCAACTAGATTTTTATATATTGAATTTATATACAATAAGACCAAAAAGTCTATATTTCTTATATAATGTTTATTTAATTTTTTATTGTATCTCCAAGTTAATATTGACTTCCCCTAGCATGAGGATCACCTCTTCAAACTGTGTGGTAGTCATGAAAACAAAACCATGACTCTTGAAAGTTGTCCCAACCAAGGATTGTCAGTCAATCTATCAATTATAATTGGGCTACCGAATGATAGTGTGATATCCTAGAGGATCTGAGGTCCAAATAAAGATAATGAAGTCTATATATAAGAATCCATACATGTTTATGGGTATTACATACATTGAAGGGATCAAAATTATAGTCCCAGTCAGGGATCATTAACATTATATATCTCAATGGAATGGATGTAAAACTCTATGCCCCTAGTTATTCTCATTAGATTGGAATAAAATTTGAAAGTACCCCTTACCATAGATGTTATCCTCCACTCATCAAAGACCCATTCCACACTTATCCTATTAAAAATATCATTGAACACCACATTTTTAATCATTTAGGAGATATGACCAGAGTGATGGTAGAATATTTTCAATGTTTAATTATCTCCTCAATGGGTTCATGATTTTATTAAACAAGCACAACATGTACATTCTTGACAATTCTTCATAGATAGGTTGTTTCAAACTCAGAAAATTATATTTCAGCCTCAGATTTAGAAACCTCTCCAAAGTTCTTCTTCAAGTTTGATGATTATAAAGGAATTAGTTCATTCATAGATACTTTATTTCATGGTGGATAGAAGTGAAATATATCATTATGCCCAGAAAAATCAGGAATAATCCCAACAAAGAAATAAATTAATAATATAGGGAACATTTTATAACCTTCCCCAATAATTATATATAAATAGATACTATAATACCAAAGTTCTAGAGATACATGATTATGATGAAAGTATAATTAAGTAGGTCACCACCAATGGTTTCCCTAAAATAAAATGTCAAATATATAGTGAATATAGGATATATATTACTAAAATAATATATATTTAAAAAAATTAATCACTCTAGAAAATTTATATTATAAAATGAAAATGAAGCTGTAAAAAACTAAAGATTCATGGGATCTATGGTGACACATGACTCTAATACATTCCCTCATTATCTCATATATAGAGTCACTAATCATAGTAGTCAGCATAGATAGATTGGTTCCATGGTATTCTTCCCTAGAAACAATGGTCATACAAAATATTTGGAATCCATGAGGCTTAATCATAAATTTACCCTCATTAAATTCCATTGAAGATTTATGTGATGGATGAACCATGAAACTCAACTAATATAGTGTCCTAGTATAAGCATAAGGACCATCCTCTACAATCTAAATCATGGCCCGATGGAAATTATAAACATACACCATTGAAATCCTATAGGATATAATAAAGAAAGAAAATACTATATTCCTATCCCTCCACATTGATCAATCCACCCTTAAATAAATTATGAGAATGATCTCTGTAATTAGATAAATATAGACATTAAGAAAATTAGGGGTATATTTCAAAAATCATTCATGGTAATGAATATAATTTTAATCTAATGACTTTCTCAATGTATTCAATCACACTGGACCTCCATGAATCCAATCTAATCACCACACCATGGAATTCATGTGGGTACCCTAGTGGGATACATGTCTATATCATAACATTACACACATGTCTAGTTCCATAATGAACCTAATGAATCCCACAACAGTATTCCGACCGATCATCATTTCAAGATAAATTCTTCTAAAAATTATATATATATATATATATATATAAAGAAAATGAATTCTATTAATGAAAATGTATAATAAATTACAACCCCTAAAGGCCCTCATTGATAATTTCTCCCAATAATAAATAAATAATATATTTATCTAATATACTATATACTATTACATATATAATTTTTAAATTGTTACTTTAATCAATTACAAAACTCATTTAGATAGGTGAAATCTCATTTAAACCCACTTCTTATTTCATTAAGCTCTTATTTATTTACCAACATGTTATCCATATGATGCTTCAATTATACTTACACCATCGATGACTGTGAAAACCCATTTTACAACCATCAAATTAATTAATAATTCCATTTATAACTATTTAAAAAAAATGTTTCCCATTTCCATATTTTATTTAAACACCAATAAGATGGAATAGAATTTAATTAGTCAATTAATGTGTTAAGATCGTATTAAATCCCCTACCTATGTAGATTATTATAGATTCTATCTATAAAGATCAGATCTTGTAGATGGGTATTGAATAATAAAAAATAAATTTTAAAACCATCTATTTAAATTAGGTCAATGGCTAAAAATTTTTAATGACCATATAACAAAATAACATTGAAAAAATAGAAACTATCCATTATTTTTAATGGGACTAAATACCTTATTTCTATTTAATCCTACTCATCCAATATCATCTCTCATTTTGAGCTAGATCAAGAGAAAATGAATAACATAAAAACACCCTATAAATATGATATAATAGTAAAAATAAATAGATAAAACTGTACACAAAATGAAATTTAAAATAGAATATTATAGAAAATTTGAATTACCTAAATTTTTACAATTAATTTTACAAAACATTAATTGGATATGGAACTATGGAGTTCCACCTAAGGGGAAAGGAGGTGTAATTATGACCTATGTGAGAGGACTATAACAAATTTTGAGTTATAATATCAGCATAATAAAAAGGTGTCTCCTCAGTGGACTTATGGTGGTTCCCCAAATTATAAACATCACAAGGTGTCACTAGATAGCCGGTACTGGGCCACCGACTTGTCGGTGAGATTAGAAATCCCACATGGATATTTGAAAGGATATTATAAATATTTAGGATACTATTGTATAACATCCAACCATGGAATTCCTTTAGTTCTCTCCCAACCCATGTTCTACCATGAAAAACTCATTCTAAATACAAAGTGGTTCTTATGAGGGGCTTAAACTCACAGAATTTGAATTTGAATTAATGATGAAAACCCAAAATATCCATTAAATGAGAAATATAAATACTTATTAATACTCAATGAAAATCCTTAGAAAATTTGAATAGAATCTAACTCAATTTCCTCTTTTAAGACTAAATCATTAGCCAAATCATTGAAAAGAAATATCCATCTCACCCTTCACTGTGTACTATATCAGGATCAACCATCACGATATATAATTATAATGTACTATAACATAAAAAAAATATAGTTATAAGTTTTCTCCATAATAATATATTTTAATAACTTTTAATACATAATAAAATCAAATAATATTTTATTGTATGAATAAGGGGTTAAATCATTTTCATTTAGAAAAAAAATCGTGAAAATTTACCTGAATAGTAGAAATTTGATCTGATATAAAAAATCAAGTCTTATTATGATGAAATATTGAAAATAAATAACAAATATGGTAGTGGAAAAAAATTTATGAAATTAATGATAAAAAATAATTTTTTTACTTTTGTAAAAATTTAAAAATTACTCATGTAAAAAACAAGGAATATATCAATTTTTATACATTTTAAATAAATTAAAAAATATTTGAATATTTCCATTATGTAAAATTGTTTCACATAAAATAAAATTATTTAAGCATTTAAGATAACCTAAATATGGAAAAAATAGATCTAATGAAAACATTAAACAGTATTTTTGAAAGAATATCTCTTATGAAGTTATTAACTATTGAATGAAATGAAAATTGAGTAATATAATGTGAATATTATTGTTAAACCAAATGAATATATTTAATATAATGATAAAATAAATTATAATAAAATATTACACACTATAGAGAAGAATAATTTTGTAAAAATGGCACGATTATCAATGAAGGTTAATTGAGACATGAAATCCAATACTTTGCCTCCAAAATAACCACATATGTACTTTAATTTTATAAATAATAATCAAAATTAATTTTTAAAAATTCTCTAATTTTTTTTCATTACTTTTCCCTAAAAAATATTCATTTATTTCAGTTATTACCATGTTTTATTTAGTTCAAAAATAAGTTAAGTTTATATTAGATGTTCTGAGACCATTCAGTTTATAATCCCAAAGAAAACATCACTTGGTTGACCATGGTCAAAAGGTTCCTTGATCCAAAATATATAGATTATTAATTATTGAATAATTATAATTTTTATATCTAAAATAATTTTTTTGACATTTATAAATGATGTCCAAAAAATAAATCACATCATATCATTGAGGTTGTAGTCCACACGTATCAACAAGTAATGTTATCATTTTACAATGGAAGTAAAGATAAGATAATATCTAATATATGACCCTTTTATAATCATAATTATTTAATAAATATAATATATATTCATAGTATGAATTATTTTAATGATCCCTATTAGGTGGTGATGATAAAATAAAGACATTACTCTATGCAGGTTTTAATCCACACATACACATGAGAATTGTTTCATTTACATATGATAAAAAACATATTATTAAGGATTTTACAACCAACATTATAATGTTTTAGCATATTGAATAATGTTATGTTATTTTATTTTCAAGGATATAAAATATTTAATGTAGGTGGAATAAAAAATAATCCTCAAAATACTCATTTAAAAGCTAGACCTTTTCTTTCAGGAACATAATTTGTCTAACACCATATGCCTTCCTAGATGGTATTATTGAGATAAAAGTACCTATTTACATGAATAAGAAGTATGATATTTTATTTTTTAATCATATATGAAATAATTGGACCCAAATTTTTGAGTAATAGTGAAGAGGATGTTTGTTTTTATAGGTGAGGTCGGTGCTAATCTTAAAATACACGAAATGTTAATATATAATACGTCTACAACTCTTGATAATAGGTCTAAAGATAAAAATATTACATTAAATCATGGATAAAGTCTAATTAAATTCAAACAGTAAAATTAATATAATTTTATGGGCAATTATGAACCTTATCTCCTTAATTAACCTCCCTCATTGACCCATTTATCTGTAACCACAAAAACAAAATTTTTACTCTCTAATGGTAATAAAAGTAATTTAAAAAATTCCATGTTGCACATAAATGAACAATGATTTATATTCTATATTATTTTCTATAAATATTACTCAAAATTATATTTTTAATGTTTTATAATGATTAAAAAATAAATTTTAAACATTTAATAAAATTTAATTCCATTTCCATGACAATTAAAATATATGGATAATAAAGTAATAATCATAAATTTTTAATTAAAGTTGAAATGATTCCATCATCACTAATAACATATAATTGTATAATAAATTAATATAATTATATAACTTATACAAATTAGATTACATTTAATGCTTTATAAGGATTTACATGTTTTTTATATTACTTGTAAAACTGATTCACTAGTGTTGTGTAAACATTCAATGTAATTATAACATCAAAAAAATACAATAATAAAAAAATCATATTCTAAATAAACATTTATTAGCATTTATAACTTCGTTTAATCACAATTACAACATATTATTCATATTTAGATAATTCCAGTGACATTTTTTCAATATCATTTATTTAAAATAACATGATTGTTATAATATAGGGAATATTACCCTAAAATAATATATTTTCAAATATATATTTATTATGGTAAAAAAGACTCATTAAATGAAATAAATTAATTTTTTAAATTTATTCTTATACCTTATTTATTATTTTAATCTCATTTATCCAACATTACCCTATATTTTGGGAAAAAACATTTATCCTCATTTCTATTAATTGTGACTAAATATGAAATCAAATAGATTCAATAATTTAAATATCAATTTTTTCACTATGAAATCAATTTAATATTACTTAATTTACATAATTGAAGAAAATTAATTCTTAAATAAGAGTGTAAAAAACATTGAAAAACATTATTTAGTAAAATACCCACTTCCATCATATAAACTCAGGTATTGGAAAATCAGGTATAATGGTGTATAAAATTTAATTAATTGGATATTTTTTATTCATGAGAGAATAAATATATTTTAATACCAATATAAAAGAAAATGTAACATTATAAGTACATTAAAATAAATTAATGTTTTTAGAAAAAAATTTGTTTTCACTATTCATTCAAAACTCAATTATTTCTATAAATTATAAAAAAACAACCATTATATATATTTGATATAATTACATCACAAAAAATTTTAATTTTATTAGATACATTTTTTTAATTCTTGAATTTTTTTTTATGTTATTAAAAAATATAAATAAAACACTATTTTATAGAAAAATGATGTGTATGTGATTTTAAGTGGTTCTATCCTTATTTGATTAAATAATCATAATTTAAAATTTATTACTTGTTTCTTTAGAACTAATTCAAAATATAAAAAATTTACAAAAAAATTTACAAAAAAATTTCAATATTTTTGTTACTCTAATTCATTTCTCCCCAACCAAAAACTAAGTTACAATGGAAATATTTATATAATAATATTTTTTTATTGAATCATTGTTCATTTAAATTTATAGTTTTATATTGGAATCTCTATAAAATAAATTTCTAAATGTTTGGGTGTTACAAAATATGATTGGGGTTGTTAGAATATAATTTCTTATTAGAAGATGAGTCCATTAGAATTTGAGGTTTAAATCTAATGTTATCAATGATTTATCCTCTTTATGTGAAGGAATGTTTATGTTGAATATGTAACTGTTGTTATTTATTTATTTAACATATAGATGTGTTAAATCCTATCAATGAGTATGGGAATTTTTTATATCCATAACCAAAAATTGAGCATATTTTTGTGTTTTCCATATGTTTCAGCTTCACTAATATCTTAATGGTGACTATTATATCACTTGGTAGGGTGAAATAGATACTGAGGATTAAGAAGCATTTTTTGGGTCGACTATTAAAAATCATGATGAAGTAGAAATAGTTTTTCATGTGTATACTATTCTTTTATTGGATTTGTATAGAGGCATAGTATCTTGAAAGAGTGTTCATCAGAATGTGATACAAATATTGGTGTAGAAGAACAATAGATTTTTTGATGTTTGATTCATGAAAATATGTTGATATTTTTTAATCTATGATACATTATTTTAATCATCCTCTATATTATCTTTTTTATTTTGGTTATTTCATGATTATAATATTTATGTATCTCATAGAGTGTTTTGATTCATTATTTTCTTTTTATTTTTGTTATTGTATTTTATTACCATGTGTAAGAATTATTTGATAGATATATATATTGTAAAATTATGAACATTCATATATATCTTATATTTTCTTTTTGGTTGTTAGTAGAATTAGATTAGATCCTAGAGGAATTTCAAGGGAGGAAGATTTATTATTGGAATCTTCAATGGAAGATTGGCATAGTTTCCCTCACTATATCATGGTATATTTCATAGTGTTGTTATCATCATGGGGTATAATCAATTTTATAGGATTGGTGATGTAATATAATGTGAAAATATTTTTATGATGTGATATGTTTTGGTAGAGTTTATGTAATGGGGGTAACCATTGGGGTTAGTGTTGTGACTTAATAGCACACCTGTAAGACTTAGAGATGTATAAAACATCTCTTTTATAGGTTTTAAATGATTATTTCAAGTTATTGAATTTTGTAACCATGTTGGAGTAACAAAGTAATGTAAAAAAATAGATATGGTCTTTGTCTATAGCTATGGTTGTTCATGGATGGATTCTTTGTCTGAAGTTCAAACCCACCTAGTCCAAAAACATATAATTTATTGTTTTCAACATAATGTTTAATGGGAAAAGGACCCATGATATTTAAGGAATTTTTAGACATATTTTATTTATTAAACATCCAATAATATTTTATGTATCCTGTATTTTCTAAGGCGTGGTCTTTAAAACACTATTGATGTTACACTTGATTTCTTAACATAAATTTATCCCTCCTATTTCTATTTCTTGATTGATTTGTAATTAGAAACAACTGAGAGAACCTTTCATATTATATTTTATGAACTATGTAAGTTATAGTGGACCTAAATTCATATTATTTATATGAAAAATATCCTCCTAATTTAATGTTCACCTTACATCCTTTAGTATGAACCATTCTACCCATGTATCTCTCTTTTACTTCTGTTATGTTTTTCTTTTTTGTGAGTTTATGACAATGGAATTTCACTAGTATTAGTTGGGTTTGGTTGAGGTTAAAATTGAAAATCAAAATTTTATGGTTTTTTATATAATCCTAGTGTGTTAGTTTTAATTTAATCATTTTTCACTATATTCTTATGTATTGGTGATGTATCTACGATTTGAGGTAGGAGATTAAAAATATTCCATATTATTATTATATTTCTTTAAATTTATTTAATATGGTTTTTAAATAACAAAATGTAAATAGAATGTATGAAGAGATTACTGATTATAAAATATCAAATTTTTGGTAATTTAATAATGGTAACTTTAATATGAGATAATAAATTGGATTAAGTTTCTTTTCTCTGAAATAGTGGGAATATGAATTCATGGTGGAGTTTTTTCATGTTATGGATAGAGGCGGAAATGATATTGATGTGTAGTGATGTTAAATGTAGAAATAAATTTGTCTTTTATATAATTACCATAATATGGGTATGTTTTCAATTATGTTTTCATTTTAGTTTATAAGTCTTTATGAACTAACAACAATGTCTTGTAACACGACCAAAATCCATATGTGGTTTTGGGTTCAAGTTATTTTCCACAACATCCATGATTGAGTTTATACATATAGATAAATAATTATTTTTATCCACTCTCTCCACCAATCATAAAATATGATAAGATATATTTGGTTTATAATATTAGGGGATTTATTTTTTATCCTGGTTCTAAACAAAGATATACAAGGGAGGAAGAGTGTTCAATGATTTTATTATTCAATTATGAATGATTAAGGGTAATGATATTATTTTTTTATGAAAAATTAACTGAGTTTAATATTTTCAATGTATTTAATTTATAAAACTCCTATGGTATGGTATATATTTTATTTAAGATTTATTTTATCATTTTAATTATATTTTTATAGAATATTTCACTATAAACTATAGAAAATGTTAAAATTTTGTTATATATTTCTTGATGTGACCATTGATTTTATTTAATTTATTATGATTTTAATTATATCACTACAAAAGCAATGATGAAATCAAATTGAGCTATTAGGGTTGATTATAATTAGTGAAAATCTTAGAATATGTACCATTGAAGAAAATTATATTGCTATAAACATGTTTTAGTAATGAGAAAGTAACAAATAATTTGGCAAAGATAAGGTGATGTAGAGTTCTTTCTTCCATTGATATTTCGAGATATTTATTTATGATTACACATATTCTTTTTATTTTTATTTTTTATGGTTCTCTCATGATATCGAGGAGCTCCTAGATAAAGTTATCTCAAATATAATGTATATATTCTTTCTGTTATGATTTTTTTATATTTTATGTCTTTATCCTATAGATTTACTTGATGAGTTTAATTTCAAATAATACCAATTGGTAAAAATCAGTAGAAAATATTTTAATGTTATGATTTATCAATATTATAAATGACCAGATTTTTCCAGGATATACATCCTTTTCCCTATATTTGAGATAAATTTATAAGGATAAATTTCATTATTGTGGGGAGACTTCTAATAGGTAGTTGTTTGTGAGTTAAAACATGGGTTAACATCCTACTAGTTTTATATGGATGAATAATATTTGTGGAGGTAGATCAATAAAAACTAAAATATGGATTATAATTGGTTAGTAGGAGTTTGTAGGCTGATATCATGATTGTTTAGTGTTTCAGGTTACTAGAATTTTTATTTGTTCTTTGGAACATATTTGGGGATGTTATGGGGTGTATGGTGTAGATAGATTGAAATGTTTTTCTAATATGATCAGTATAAATTCATTATGGGGTGAAGGGGAAAATTAGTGAATAATATTCCACTAAAATATTCAGAAAAAAACTCATTATATATACAGTTGAATGTGCCGCATTGTTTATTTAAATATCCCTTCTAAATAATTAAATATTAATGGATTTAAACAATTTAATTTTGTAATGAAAACTACATGTAAATGAAGCCACAATGAATATATCAATTAATTGGGATAAAAATATATAATCAATTTGATACATCATTATCATGATTTGAAGAACAAATAATAATAAAATATAATATAATTATCACGATTAATACAATGAATACGGTTTATCCATAAACTCACACAACAATAAAATGACGTCTAAAAAATATAATTGTATTAAAAATAATAAAAATATTGGTTTATTTTTTTTATAATAATAAGAAAATTAAATCTTAATGAATAATAACTAAATTTTTTAGATGAAGACTAACTCTACTTCACTTATTCACGCACAAAATTATTCTAAAAACCAATAAAAACACCTATCATTCCAACCTATAATACTATTCCATATTCCTTTTACATATATAATTATAAGAATAATCCATTGAATTTAAAATTATAAGAATAATCTTACAACTATACAACACTTAAAACATGTAGTCTATATAGACATTAAAAAATAGACTATTAATTAAATATAAGTGTTTCCACATCATGAAATCGAATAGATTATTAAAAATACTAAAAATTATTTATATTATATTTAATATTCATCACATATCAATTTTTTACTCACATTGTTGTATAACTAATTTATCACACATTTAATATACAAAAAATATATAAATTTTGAATACTGAATGACAAATTTACAAACCTTCATTCTAAAACTAATTAATTTTACTTGAATTTAAACCCTCCACCATGTCTTGATATTATATTATATATTTAAATGTGATATAATAGTTATATGATTATTAGTAAGTTTCATATATGGCCTTAACTAAAGATAAGTCAACCGAACCTTTAAACATTACCCAATATCAAAACACTATGAAAATATGAAGCAATCACTCGATGTTTAAAAAGTGAAAAGTTATGTTAATACACATCATTATTCCTACCATATATACTATATAATAGTTTAAACAAATTATTTTTGGTATTCATATAAATTTTATTTATTAAAATCGATCCTATGAATATTAAGGTTATTCTACCATAACTATAGTGGTAAAACAATACAAATGGAATCCAATTTTTCAAATTACTACAAAATCTTCAGCTTCAATAATTATTCACCTGATATAAATAACTAAATAATGAATTATATCATGTGATCATAAATTCTAATCATGTGTTCAGAATAAAATAAAACACTTTTATGAATATTTATCAATTTTAAACCATTTCATATTGATTACACAAATACTAACTTCTTTGAATATTGATTATCAATATACCCCATGGATTTTTTTGATCAATCCATAATTAATCTATTTCATTAAAATATCTCAATTTCATTGAAATTAGGTAATATATAATTATTAAAATGAAAATATTTCTCTTCTTATATTATGAAATAATAATTACAAGTAATATACTAAATTTTTTCCATATATATATATTTCACAAACATCTCCAAATCAAATTTAACTTCTGTGTTCATTTATGTAAAATATATATATTTATATCCATTTTAAAAAAATTCCATAAAAAAACACAAAAAAAATATAACAAAATACATTAAAATAATTAAATTCCCCCTTTTCTCTATATTGTATTCTCCCCTTAATAAAGAATCACTTACTTTTATGTAAAAAAATTCATAAGTGTTATTTCATTACATATCACTTAAATAAACACAATTAGATGATAAGAGATTACGGGATGGTGAATCACGACATGGTCTTAGGAAATATTAAGTTTAATTCCCATTATTGAAAAAAAATCATTGAATGTGTAATTCTATAATTATTGAGTATATAAATCTATCACACTTTCCCTCGTAGAAATAAACACAACATAAATAGAACATCCCCAACCATCTCATTTATGAAAATATATATTATATCAAGATTATTTTATTGAGAAAATAGTTTTATATTTCATAAAATGTAACAACCTAACATTTTCAAAGAACAACATTGTTTTTGATAACATAAGTGAAATGGAACACTAAGCCTAAACATTGTAATAATTTTATTTCATTAAATTTAATCTCTTTAATGCCTTATGGAACAACTAACCTCAAATATAAATGAGGTATAAATTAGTATATTGTTATAACAGATAAAATAAATTATATATTAAAAATAATATTAATAATATTTTTAAATTTTTAAATTTTTTTTATTATAAGTAAAATAAGAATAATTTAAGATAAAGGGAATTTTTTTCTAAATAAAAATATTGTTCCTAAATGAAGGTCTAGACACATTTTTTCCAAATAAATTAAAATAAGTTTTCAAAAGCATAAAACATTTATTTTCTATAATGAAATAAATATTTTAAAAAATAATATAAACATTATACTACGGGGAATTTTTGATATTTTTCTAAAATGTTTCAAATTTTTATGAATAGTGAAAATTAGTGAATTTTAATTGAAAACTGCCTTTCTATATTCATTTATAAAGATATATTTTATTTTAAATTGTTTTTCATGTAAATATAGTTCAATTATATTAAAATTAATCTATTATAGGTTATTGCAATAATTTATATATTTAATTTGGATATAAAAACCTATTCCACTTTTGAACAATTTCTTATTGTAAACTCACTTCCTTTATCAGGTATACAGGATTAATTTTAATTTTTTTTTTCAAATTCTGTGAATTTAATTTTTTAAAATTAAATAATTATTTATAATCATAAGTATTTTTATTTTTAAATCTTTTAATTTAAATTATTTACTATAATGATGAGTAAAAAGAGTAAAAATCATTCATTGAGGTTAAAGAAAAAAATGGGTACACTGTGGGGTTAGACTAAAATGATAAGGTTTTAATTAGCCTAAAATAATTTCTAAGATAAATCTAATGTAAATAGTTATAACTTATATTTTATAAGTATTTATAATAATCCATTTTTTTCATTTATATACATGGAAACAATGGGTACACCCTTGTTCAAAAATTTAAAGTGTGTCACTCACCTCACTTATACAAGGTCATCCCCACTCCTATCGTCTTCAAAGATTATATCCATTTTGGTTGGGAAAATAACTTCTAAAATAGATTCACAAAATCCATACCCTCATTTTATAATACTTTTTATGATTATAATACCATTTTATGAGTATAATATATTTAATTCTAATGAGGTTTACCGAGAAGGGGTAAAATTACTAATTAAGTATTGTTATTTTTTTATTATTCCACCTCTTTCAATTAATATTTATTTTTTAATATATAATAAAGCTCTTATATAACCCAAACCAATAAATTTTATGGTAATTTAATTACATATATTTATCTCATCTTCTCTCAAATGGGAATGAATAACATCACTCATGTGTATAGTGGACTACTACCTTAAGAACCGATGTGACACAATTTATGTAAACTCCTCTCATGGTTGGGTATGAATATGTGAACAATGTATATATAGGATATATAAAACAAAATAAGACATATGGATTTATTATATCATGTATACCTTTTTCACTTTTTATTTTATAGGGTATACGATAATGTCTCATTTGTGTGTAGTAGACTACCAGTTCTTAGAGCGATGTGATTTTTTTTCACTAACACATTACATGGAAGGAAATTCTGAGAAATTTAATTAATATAAAACATATAAATGAAATAATTATTTTTTAAATGAAACATTTATCATTAATAAAATATACTATATAATTTTATTTCATACCCTTTCTCTCAATTAAAGATTATATCACCATTACTCTATGTTTGGACTATCGCCTTCAAGAATTGATGTAACTCTCTTTTCATCACCAAACCACATGTGCGATATATATAATTATATTTATTTTAATAATATGGTATCTATGACATCATGATCACTATGTTAAAATTAAATATTAAATATATACTTTCCATTATAATTTATGAAAAATATAAATGCCATCAAAGTGTATGTAGGGCCTACAGTCTCCATGATCGTAACATACATCATTTCTAAAAACCATATTTCAAAATTGGTATTAAAAGTATAACTGAAAAATAAATGATATAATTACATAAATATTATTATTATGTAAATAATGGAACAATATAATATGCACAAGAACCAATTCATTCATTTCAAAATATTCATGGGAAAATATGTCAATTAATACCCAAAATAATGAAAATAATGAATTATTATTAGAGAATGGGTGATCAGATCATAAATGATGATATGAATATTAATATGGTTCTATTATAAGTTAATAAAATTTTAAAATCACTATAATTGAGGTTAAATAATATTAATTCAAATGGAATCATGATGTAAGGGTTCCCTTAATTGTAGTATATTTTGTTATTATGAACTTCATTTCATTTACATGGTGTATATTATTGCAACATGAAATATAATTTTATGATTGATTTATAATTCATGGAATTTTATGTTACAATTTGAATCATTTAATCCAAGGGGATATTACATAATATTTACGTAGTGTTAAATAATTTCATAAATCAATTTCTTTTCATTGGGTTATATAACTTATTTATCATCTTTTATATTCTATGATTATGTGTGGAATTAATTTTGATAATATTATGATTTTTCCAATATTATTTTTATTTACTAATTTTACACATAATTTATTAATTTGATAATTTTAAATAAATTTTTATTATCATTTTATGGGTTTCTTTGACAATGTAATTCTAATAAAGATTACTTATTCCTGAATTTTAGTCGAAGGAAATTATTTGACCATTTCATAATAAACCAATTAAATTTTATTATATTATAGTTATTCGTGATATTTTCAAGTAATACATTCATTTTTAAACTATTATTTTACAAAATAATCAATGATTTTTTATTACCAAAACTCAACTTCATTTTTCTTAATTTAGAAATATGTTTCCCTCTCAATTTATGTTTTCTGAAAAAATAAATTTTTTAATCCTTTTCCAAATGATTTATTAAGTAATTTTTTTACAGATTATTAATTTTTTAAAAACCAAATATGAATGTAATCTTCATGATATTTTCAAAACAAGGATCATTTTGATTTCTTCAAAAATGAAAAGTATTTATCATTTTAACATACTCGACAAGTAATGAATTTATAACTAACATGACCACTCAATGTTTTATTGATTTCATTATATTTTTCAATGATTTCTTTTAATGTGATTTATTTTCCAAAAATATAGTGAAAATATAGTTTTAAAAAGTTAATTTTTAAATGAAAATTCTAATTTCCTCAACTATTTTTTAAATTACATTTTATGGTATTTTTATTTATCAATGATAGCATCCATATATTCTTACTCCAATGAGTATATGTGGGGTTGAAACTATCCATATTTTTTGGAATATTTGTGATCATTTCGAAAAAGGAATGTATTAAACTTACCATTAATGATTAATTCTTATACTAATTAACAATCCATTGAAATATTAAATTATATGTGTCCATTGGATAGTAATTCTTCCCTAAATTTTCTTATCATTTACCATAGATATGATTGTTTCCTAAACATTATATCATTTCTACACATGGTATTATACACTAAAAGTTATTTTTTATCAAGGGAAAAAATTATAAATCCATATTATATGTTAAATATTATCATTTAATGATAATTCATAGTATTCATGAATTAAATTGATTATTTGATATTAGAATAATTATTTAGACATGTTGATATCGGTGGGGTCTAGTTACATTTAAGCCTTTGATTAATTAATGGTCTCATAAGGGAAATAAGTAATCCAATAGTAAATGGGTATATACAATTAGTTTTCAAACAATTTTGATGAAAGATCTTGATGTTATAGGTATCATGATATTATAGATCATGTAATCTAAAAATTATGAATTTCCTTCATTTAGAATTTTGTTATTATTATTATCCATGATATTTTCTCTATGATATTTTCTATAGAGGATTATAATTTTATAGTTATTGATTTAATGGAATGTGTTTTAGTTATTTACCTATTTATAGTTATTATTACTTATCCTGTAATTATATTTATGTAACATAAATGATATTTTTGTTCAGTTATTTACCTTTCCATATTTATTGTTCCATATATCATCAAGATAGGCACGTTATTTAGAAGGAATTTGTGAATTGTTTTTACCTAGACATATTTATTATGTCTTATCTAATATTGATAACCAATTTATTAATTAAATTACTTAGGTGTTGATATTTTTCTATGTCACATTGGTTTTTATTGATTCATGATTGATTTTAATGTACTTAACCAATATGGATAATTTTACCTCACTTTTATTTTTCCCTTCCCCCAGTATTACTTGAAGTGTAATAATATTTTTTTATAAAGATATGCTTGAGTTAATATTGAAATTCTTTATTTTTTTATAATTTTATTTGTAAAAAGTAAAATTGGAATTAGGTATGTATCTATTTTACTAAGCCTACTAGACTCTTCAGTCCTTTGGGATTGAAAAACTTGTATATCATGCCAATGAAATAATAAAATATTTTATTTGAGGTACTGGGTTCACAGTCACTACTATTGGAATTAGAGTATTTTTAGTAGAAACATTGTGAACTATATTTATTAATTCATAGATTAGGGTATATAATACTATGAAATACATAGAGGATAAGCATATAAATAATATTTATATTTTAGTGAGGAATATATAACATGTTTTTTCATTTAAAAAATGCATGTCCTGAAAATATAAGAAGATATGGGTTAGAAATAGATATACCTTAGGGTAATAAAATTGAAATTAATGTGTTGGGATTGAACAGATCATCACTTAGTACACAAAAACAGGCCTTATTGTGCACCTCATTTGACACTCATTAGGGTATGATTAGGGTAATTCCCAAAATTATTACAGATCATTATGGCGGGTTTGAATATGTGATTAAAATGAATATCCTATATTAAACCTAATGTTTATAGATTAAGTAAAAGGTTTTAATGATTTTAAAATCTTTTAAATGATTATATTGTTTCCCCATATGATTACAATTACTCATACTACATTTTTTGTATTAGTCAACGGTTTGGACATAAAGGAATCATGATTACATTGAATAAATGAAAAAGTTTATGACTATGAGTAACTAAAATGGAAAATGACTGAATATAATGATTTTATGATTATTCCTAATTAGTTATCCTTAAATAATAATAACAATCAATACCATAACCAACTACAAGAATCACCCATACTGATAAGGACAAAATTATCTAGGAAATCGAGGGGTATAGACCATAGAGAAATGAATTATCAATTTAATTCTTGTATGAAGTGTGGAAGGAGTCATCAATTAAAGTGTCTCAATTTAAAGGAAATTTTATTTATGTGTGTAATGTAAAGGCATAAGGAAAAAATTACCAAGTAAAAATTAAGATTACGATGGAAGAAAAAAAATCTCATCCAAGATATCCCATTGTTGTGGTTTATATTAAATGTGAAAAACCTTGTCATTTTAAAATTCAATTACTTATTTTAATGTCTAAATCCAGTACCAATAAAGGAACCAATGTGTAATGAAAATATAATAAGTATATATTTAATTCAGTTTAAGAGTTAAATTTTTGAAGTATTTTTTTACCAATGGAAGTATTGTGATAAGAATTATGAGATAGCTAAGTATTATTTTCAATTTTAGAATAATATATATCTATACTAGCATAATATTTATGAATATTCCCAAGGGTTTATGTGTTTAAGTTAGATCATATATTCAATGTATGAAATTCCACTATTGTTAATTTTAATTGATGGAATATAACAAGAATTAGGTATTTTTTTGAAAGAAATTATGGGAATACCAACCATTTTTTTAGAACATTAAATATTATCTAAGGAGGAATGAATTTATATTATTGGGGGCATAAGATTTAGGATTATTCTAACCATGAAGTTTTATTGTATATTTGATGTTGTTTTAAACATGGGATATTAGAATTTGATATTTTTTCTAATAATTTTAATATGGTTTTATAAAAAAGAAAACACACATTCTTGGGGGACAAACCGTCATATCTATTAAGGATGTTGGGCTTAAACCCACAACTGAAAGTCGAAAAGGGTGTTGCAACTACTAATAGCCTATGTGATGTCTTGTTGAATATTTCATTGAATTTAGTAAAAATCTATGAATGAATACTAATTAAGAACCATATGTGTTTCTTTTCAGGTTTAGATATTAATATATTGTATCAGATAAATTTTTTAAACCATATTGGTCTTACAAAATAGTTCGATAGCAATGTAAATACATTTAAAACTTTTACAAATATTATGATCCATTAAAAGTTAATATTTTTGCTTCATGCATAATAAATTCATTTTTGGATTTTCATATCTTGCATTATGGTATGAATTGGAAATTAGCCAAATCAAAATTATGGAATGAAATTATTCTTATAATATAGGAATATATCAAGCAAATATATTTCATTATTTTTTTGGACAAAATTGGAATTAATTAACTATATGAAAGGGATTTTGAAAAAAAGTTAAATACTATTGAATTCATAACAAATTAATATCACGGTATTTTATATTCTCATATATTTATAGTGTTGAGGTCCTAAAAATTATATTTTTTATTCACTTTATTATGATAAAGGACCTCTAAAACTCTCTATATTTATTTACACTTTTTGTCCATTTGTATATCTCCAAATTCCACAAATGTTATCCTTATTAGAAACATATTTATGTGTTATTAAATATGATCATTGTACCTCCCTTTCTATCTTATTAATATGATGTTTTATTAACCCTTATTATGATTTTGGTTTTTATACAATATTAGTTCAAAATCACAAACCCTTTATTACATGTGTTAGGTTTAAATTGTATGGACACAATTTATTTATTTAGTGAATAATGTAAAACTATTATATTTTAAAATAACAACATTTTTATAGTGTATGTGACATAGATAACATATCTTAAACAACTCAAGAAATATATTTCTTAAAATTTAATCTCATAGATAGCTTATGGAACCCACAACCATGGGTTGAAATGAACTATAATATAGTATACAATTATAATTATTATGTTCAACTGTTGGGTATGAATATTAATGAAAAATTTATGAAACAAATTTTTTACTGACTATAAATAAAATAATAATCCTTTTAGTTAAGAATAAATGTTTTCTGAAAAACAGTATTTCTTCTAAAGATGGTTTAATTACGCTTTGTGCACAAAATTAAATTTTTTTAACACTTTGAGAAAATTATTTTATAAATTTAACATCATCTTTTATATAATAACATAATATATTTCATTGGATTATTTTTTGGATTTTTTTTAAAATATTTCAATTTTGGTAGAATAGTTCATAATTTTAATTGAAAACTATCTTTTTGTTCAATATATTTATTAAGTTAAATTATATTTTAAGTAGGGTTTAAAGTGAAATTAGATCAAATATACTAAAAGATAACTGATATAGTTCATTTTAATCATTTTCATAATTAATTTTGATATAAAACCCCTGTAATAATTTGAAAAGTTTCTCATTGAAACCCAACATTCTCAATGCGTCTTTGAGATTAATATCAAATTTTATATTTTCACATATATGAATTGAATTTATCCAAATAGATTTTATAATTTCAATAATGATCATTTATAGTATCAAATAATTAAAAAATATTATTTTACAATAATTAATAGGAAAAAATTAGTATTATTTACCACAGTGATGGTAAAAATGGGTTTAGTGGGGGATAATATAAGAAGAAATGAGTTATTTATAGGGCAATATTTTTATAAAATCTATTTTATGGAACTAGTTTAACTATATAACATATATAGATCTAGAATAATTAAGTTGGTCTTATTTTCATGTGTATGTTGTGATTTTACCTTTTTCTAAACAATTATAATTGTGACCCTCACCTCATATGTAAAATGCCACCCCCTCTCTATATTCTTCCCATCATCAAACCCTTTCAGTTAGACTAATACATTCCCAAATAACATCCCAAATAAAATTAAGACATCATAGGTTACTTATTTTTTTTAATAAATCATTGTTTGTAATAATATTGGTATAATCCTAAGGATGTATTATGAGAAGATATAGAATTCATAACTATGCACTTTTAATTTATTTCTTCTTCCAAAACATTAAAATAATGTCCATTTGTTATTATATAATAACAAAAGAATATAAAATATACATAGATATTATTATTATTATTGAATTAAATATATCCATATCCTTTTCCCTCAAGTGGGAAATGGAAATGTTTCTTGTGTATACGATGGACTACTGTATTGTGAACTGATGTGACATTTTTCCATCAACACCTATCGAGGAAGGGTATGATAATGAATATAAATTATATATACGATATTTATAAAAAAATATCCTTATGGTGTCATTATATCATATATACATTTTTTATATATTATATACCTTTCTTCATTCCATTATGTATTGGATATGATACCATCGATCATATTTACAGTGGACTACCACCTCATGAATGGATGTGATCCGTTTTTCCATATAGCTTATATATAGAATTTAATAAGAAGAAATTTAATAACTATTTTTTATATAATTGAATTAATTATGATATTTATGTGTTATTTATCCTTATTAATATATAATATATCATTTTATTTCTATCCTTTTTCATAACATAATGATGATACCATTGTTCCTGTACGTGCAGACTACCACATTCACCAAGAAATGTGACTCTATTTTCATCACTAAACAACAAAGATGATATATATATTAGAATACCTATATAATTAACAAATTATTTAGCTTATTAATATAATTCTATAAACTTAACTTATTACTTACCTGATTTTTAAAATAATCATTAAAAGGTTTAAATGTTAATCTTGTGTACATGCGGCCAACTGTCTCCATGATTGTAATGTACTTCATTTCATAAAATGATCTTTAAATAATGGTCATAAAATTATAATAGATATATAACTATGAAAATTATGTTATGATTATAATTATGAATATTATAGGAATATATAATAAGTGGAAGAACTGGATCATTCATGATAAAACAGATATGAGAAAACCAGAAAATTAATACCCAAAACAGTGAAAATAATGAATTATTATTAACAAATGGGGAATAAGATATTATAAAAATATTATATATGATATTATAAAAATTAATAATTTTTATTTTATGTTAATAAATTTTTTGAAATAATAAAATTGTACATTAAATAATATTCAACCAAAATGATGATTGAGGTATGGGACTTTATCTAAACTTACCTTCATTGAGGCATATTTTATTATTATGCCCATATTTTATTTCAAATTCTGAACATACTAATACTTTTATTTTTAACATCATTATTAATTATTAATTTCTGTTATTCTATGTTTCAATTTAATTATTTCATCTAATGGTATTTGAAAAAATCATTACCTAGTGGTAAAAAGTTTTATAACTTAGTTTCTCTTCATTATGTTCTATCACTTCTTCTTCATCATTCAAATTATATGATTTTGTGTGAAATGAATTTTTATTATCTTAAGTTTTATTTCAACTAGATTTATGATGTTTACAGTTGAGACACATAATCAATTTATTGATTAATTCTCACATCAACATCATGATTATTGTAAGGGTTTATTTCAAAATCTCAATATAATTGATATGGTTTACTATTTAATTTTAGTTGAAGGAAATTACATAAAAATTATGTGAAAAAAATTTAATTTCATTTTTCTATGGTCATTCATGGTATTTTAATGTAATTATTCAATTTTCCCTCTCTTTGGTGCATAAATTAATTGAGAATAAGTTATTATAAAAGTAAAACATTATTTCTCAATTTGGTAATAAATCAATTTTCTCCCAAAACCATGTTTTCCATAAATTATTTACAAATTTTTTTTTTCGATTAATATGATTTATTAAATTCATTTTTACCCATTTTTAACTATTATTCTTTTTTCAAGAAATCATCATGATGTTTTGAGAACATGGATCATTTGGATTTTACCTAAAATAAGACAGGTATCATTGTTTTAAAGCACGCAAAATGTGTCGAATTTACTATTGTCTAGGAAACATAATGTATTAAAGTTTCGATTATAATTTTCAAAAAATAAATTCAAATAAAATTATTTTCAAAATGTTTGTTATAATATTTTTTACAATGTTATTTTCAAAATGAAAAAATATTCTTCTCAAGAATTTTTTGATGATATTTTGATGGTATTTTTATTTATTGATTAAATTAACCCCTTATTGATACTCTAGTGGGTAATATTTTATTAATACAATAAAAAAATTATATGTATTTTTTTAATCATTTTGACCAATGAATTTGTTCACATTATATTTATTTATTATTATTTTTAGTCAAAAAATTTTTTCCAAATAATTACATAATTGTGATCAATATACAATAAATTTCTAAAAAACATCTATATTATTCTTCATATATTTGTTTATTTGTAAAAAATAAATCATTTCTACATATTTTGTTCAAAATTTAATGTTATTTTCAAGGGACATATTGATAAGTCTATATACTCTACTCCACACAGATATTTGATGATAAGGAACACTATTCATTAATTGAATGAATTATTCAATATATTAGGAATGCATTGGAAATGCGTATATAGTTGGTGCCCCATTATATATAGTCCTTCAATGTATTAGAACTATCTTGAGGTGAATTAGTAATAGATCATTACATGGGTTTCCACCTAATGTTATAAACTCTATAGTGGACATATCTTGATGATAGAGGTATCAAGATGTATGAGATCATACAATCAAATAATTAAACATCTCATTCATTGAAAATTAAATTATATTTAGCCATGATATTTTCACTATGAAATTATCTATAGATTAATTTCATTATCATATATGTATTAAATGAAATTTTTTGGTATTTAACATTCTTTATTGATTATTCCTTATCATGTCATTATATTCATGATATTTTAGTGGAATGTGTGTTAATTTATTTACCATGATATATTGATTAAGAGTAATCTTATCATGATTGTCTCGTTATTTGAATTGAATGTGTATTTATTTATTTACCTTTCCATATTGATTATTCCTTATCTAATTATGATATCCACATAATTGATTAAAAATAATGCGAGTTAAATTAATGACAATGAAATAGTGATTATTTTTTATGGATTCATGTGGGATTATATTGTATATACACATTATCAAGCACTTGAAATATCCCTTATTTTTTTCATTTTCATAGGATTCAATTATGTTCTCTAAGAATGATTTCGGTAGATATTTTGTACATAATATTGATATCCTCAAACAACATTATTATAATTTATTTTTCTAAATACAATATCAAAATACTATATAGATCTAGTAGAGCAAAGCTACAAAAATATATGGTCATTAGGGATGTGAATCCTTGTATCTTATGCCAATGTAATAAATAAGATTCCTTCTCAAGGCTATGGGGTTCGAGGTCACTACATAAATGATATATGGCACATTGATTATTATAGTCTACTAACAATGAATATATCACCACCAACTCAAGATATTGGGGTTTTATTCTCTTCAACATCAATTGTGTTGTTTCTTTAGTTAGAAAAACACATTCATATTTTGATTCCCTTATGATAACGGTATTATTATTATTTATATTATAAGACACCCAATTATCTTCCAAGATGAATGTTATGACCACTCAATCTTGACATTATTTACTTTATATCATTTCCCATAAATATATATAACAAAAAAAATATTACACATTCAATGGCCTAAAGGTTAGGTTTATTTATTTATTAGTTACATTTCAGTTTTATTAAAAAACAATACATTAAAATCATGTATATGATTTCTAAATCATGATTGTATAATTATTATAAAACCAAATTTATGTTCTAAGGGATCTAGAGAAATATAAGAAATGATTGATGAAAAATATTGTGTTGGGGGAAATCATATCAATAATTCAGGGTGATTATATCATTATATTTTAAACATGTGAGAATGTAGATCATGGTATAAATCCTATACTAAATAGATATTATTATAATTTAATCAAAATTTGTGATAATGAATGATAACATGTTCATAAATCATAGTATATGAAAATAGAACAATAATATACTCGTCATGGGAGTAAACAACTATCCTTGGAATAAGAATAATCATGAATAATAGACCCATAACATGGGAGTGTGAAACATGAATTAATATATAAAATATTAACATATTTCAAGATTAACAACCAAAATTATTATAACATTTTATATCAGGAATTTTTACATGTTTAACATAGGGTATTGAGTGTCATTGCTGATGTCATTCATTTGATTGACAATCATTACTAGCACTCCGTAGTGATATAATGTGGTATAAAAATTTAACCAATGTAGTGGAGTACTATATTATTCTACACCCACATATAAACTAATGATAAACTATATATATTCCTTCCATAAGAAATAAATAATAAAATGAATACCAATTACCCTAATTAAATAATATGAATTTCAATATTTTTTGAACGGAACCCCATAAAAATCCATAATGGGTAAGATGATGAACAAGCATCAATCACAAAAATAGTTATATCATATGACCATTTAAAAGTTGGAAAAATATTTTTATGAGACATTCAAATGATATTGGATCTTTTAGAGAATGAAAATATAATTGTAGAGTGAGGAAAATATAGAGTTTTGTATCTTTTTGGTTATTTTACCATAAAATAAATGATATAAAACCAATTAAAAATCATTTTCCAAAGTATGTAAAAATTCATATAAAAAAATATTGAAATGTATGTATCCTAATAATAGATTCATATAATATATAGAGAATTATTTATTTATTTTAATGATATCTATGTTGAAAAGGGAACTATAAAAATATTTTTAATATAGATATAAAGGGAAATATTAGGGGTAAATAAGATGTTACTGATTTCTCACTCCAACTAATAAATCAAAACATTGTTGGTGATAAATAACTTTTACACATTTGGGAATTCTCCAACATATTGGATGTGTATTATTAATATGAAAAAAATCATCAATTAAATAGATTATTTATAAATTTACTCTCTTTATAAATAAATAGAAAATAACTTTTTAGGTATTGAAAAGTATTGAAAATATTATAATGTGATACAAATAGTCAATGAAGATTGAATATGACTCAATAGAGGTTGATTTAGGTTTGATAACCCATATACCATTGGTAGTATATGAATTGAAAAATCATGTAAGAATGATCACTATGTTTACATGAAAATGAAGAGAATCAAAATTTATTAATGATAAAATAACTAAATAAGGAAATATATAAAACATATAAATTAAAAAAGTTTTATAATAAGAAAATTGAATTAATAAAGATAAAATTAGACAAAAACAACTATCCTTGGATTTTGGATTTGACAGACACACTAAAATAAAACAAATAATAAATTTACAGTTATTATAAATAAATATTAGTTATATATTTATATTTATTTTAAATAATATTAGTTTTTTATAATTTCTTATTACACATTTATCACTTTATAATTTTTAAAATTGATCATTGGGTGTTAATTACCCGGTTTAATCCATGATTTATTATGTATGACTATTCCCAACATTTCCCCTAGAGAATTTTTTCATAAAAAACATAATTGTCATTTATATGATATATATGTTTTTGATAATTTTTTTTCAATTTTTTTTTTCTTTTATGTTTTGGGTAAAGTTCATAGAAAATAGCTATAAATTCTTCTATTTTTTTATTTTGTATCAATTCCAATGATAAATGTATTTAATTAAAATAATTATATAGTTAACCTTTCTTGAATAGAAAAAAACATAAATAAATTAAAAATAATATAAATTATCATAATTAAGGACTTATTAATCATTCTTAGAAAATTAAAACATCATTCTTGTGCACCTTAAAAGAGACCCTTACCTTAGAAATTTCTTTTTTATTTCTAAAACTTTTGAAGGAAAGTGAGAACCCAAGTCCGAACAGAAAACCAAAGCATTAAAAAGTGAAAGAAATAGATGAACCATTGAAATCAAGCTTAATCCTATTAGATGTATTATTCCAATGATGTTTCCAAAGAAGTCTATTTACCTCTAACTTCGGATCATCTTTGATGAGGTCCTCGAACCAAATAGCCAACTTTTCCCACGTCTGTATGAACTCTTCCAAGCTTAACTTCCCTATATTTAAACCTCTTTCCAAAATACGTTCTTGTTTGTCAATCCACTCCGTCTGTATCCTACTAGTTTTGACATGAAGATATCTCTCAAACATCTTATCCTGATCCTCCTTTGAGCCGTTGAAAGGAATCACTTTCTCCCACATCTCTTCCTCAAAATGGATGATAACTTCCCATGACTCCTTGAGTGGGACAACCTTTATATTCTTCAACGCCATAATAGCCATAGCTTCAGCATCCATTTCACCATTGAGGCATGTATGGAATTGGAGTCTGGAATCCACCATTACCTCAACACCTGAGGATGCGAGGTCGATGGAGGGGTTAGCCACCTCAAGCTTGTCACCATTAAACTTTCTCGAAGTAATGAATCCTGCATTTGTAGGGGCCTTTGGGGGAAGCTTACCCATGCTTTCCGATCTTGTAACAGGAGGGACATGAAGGTTGGAGTAGTCCCTCCTAGTCCGCGCCCTCCTATTTTTTGTAATGAAGCCATCAGAGTCCACAATGGTGTTTTTGCCCTTCCGCGACGATGATTTAATAAATTCCTCTGTAATTTCTAGTGCCTTAGACATAGTGGGATCCAAAGAATCATCCATGTCCTTTTGAGAAGATCCCCCTCCCACCAAGGGATTCTCTCCGTGAGTGAACTCCACCTCTTTTGGATCCTCATGAGAAATAATATAAACATATGTGGTTGAAATATGAATTTTATAAAATGTAGAAGATGATAATAATACATCATATTAGTGGTGCATGGGATTCAATTAGATTTTATATGAAAAATAAATAACTAATATGAAGAGAAACTCATTACTTACTTTGATAAAATTACTCTTTCTCGAAATGTATTCATTCAGAATGAAGAACATAATGGGAAAATCGTGAGAAAAATGACTATAAAATTCAATTTTAATTTTAGGAGAGTATATATTACTTTTTTAATAGAAACCCCTATTATATGAGTGGTTTTAATTATGAAGAAGTTATGTTTTCATATATATTAAAATATGTGTATTTTATTTAGAAATTTGTTTACTGAAAGGGGAATTGTTAAATCACATAAATGTTATTTTATATATATATGGTATATTTCATTATATCTGTATTATTATATCTGATAACTAAAAAACTCTTTACTAAAATATTTTATATCTATTTATTTTTAAATTAATTCCACATCATTTTGTACATTTTATATTGTCTTACATTAATTAATTATTTATCCATAAAATTATTATATATATATGTTTATATGAACATTATTATGTAATTCAATATCTTGATTCTATATTTTATCTCTATTTAATAAAAATATATTTATAAAGTATTGAAATTTATTTTTTAAATGAAAACAAATAATATATCGGAAAAAGAGCTTATTTGAAAGTATAAAATTTAAACTCTTAATTATTTTAATAATATTTAAAAATAACTAGTTATAATCTATTGAATAATATATTGTACAATTATATAAAAATAGATTTTATTTTAAATTGTAATTTAAATTATTGGACACTTTCAGATCGCATGAATAACTATAGGGTGGTGAATAGTCCTTTTAAAAAAATTATTATTATCAAATTAATAGATAATAAAAATAGAATAATTAGTGGCATAAAAATAAACAAAAAAACTCATGATATTTTATTTTTAGTTCATATGCTCAATATAAAACTATACTCTTCAACCTTCTATACTATGTGAGAAGACTAGTGCATAGTAGTTATGAAATTTTTTTTGTTAGTGATAACCTTTTTATATACATATTTTTTTAACATGGTAGTATAATCCTAAAAACATATTATAAGGGTCTAACCACATCTGAGTTTTATCAGATTCATAACCCACTAGACTTTTCACAGAAAACCACAACCCTATCATTATTACAAATATAATGAATAACCCAGACCAAAAAATATTTATTTGAAAAGATGAAATGGAATCTAAATTATGAAATATAAGATAAAAAACAAATAAATAAAAAGTAGGTAAAAAGAATAGTTTAGTGGATAATGATGAATGTTGATGTGTGTCAAGAATATTGATCACATCTCTTGTAGATGATCAAATTATGATGTCATTATTCATCGCAGTTGGGGAACAATAGTCTCAATAGGGTTTTAAGGATTCAAAGTTATCATATAAATGTTATATTATTCTTTAAATTTATTCTAACTCATTAATAAATTGTATAATGTTTATTTTATCAAATTCAAACTTGATTATATTTGTAACACCCTAATATTTTTCTAAAAAATTTAATATTGAATGCATAAAACATTAGGACTCTACAATACTCCACTTTGTTATTACCTATCCTGTAAACAAAATTTTTCAATATCTATATTTTAATTTATAAAAAACATGCATACACAGTTGTGTTTAGTACGATAAATAGTTTATTATAGAATCAACTTAGTTTTTGATCAATATTATCTTACCCTTATGAATAGTATCATAGCCTTATGAATGATAACACACCGTAATGAATATTAATGAATAGTAAATTGGCCAAAAAATTGAATCTTCACCCATGAATGTATAAATACAATTAAGACATCTTATAATTGAAAAAACGGTTAAAATATAAGTATTGTTATTTTTTATATCATAAAAATCTTAATTATAATTTTATGATTAATTTAGTAATTTAAAATGGAAATTTACTTTCATAAAATGTAATAATAATTTGTTTTTATGGTCTTATGTTCATAAGATAATTTTATGGGACCTTAATTAATTTTTTAAGGATTTAAAAAATGAGTTATATTTTTAATGTTGTTGTTTTTCCAATAAAAAGTGATTTTATTTAAAAATTAAATTAGAAATATATATTTTTTTTAAAAAAAATCGATTTCTTTTTTGAATTATACATGTGAAAAAATTGTTAAGGTGAAAATTTGGGATTTATCAAAAATATTTTAATTTTTGTGAATATTAAAAAAATAGTTTTGAGTTTTCTATGTGTTTAATGACATTATAATGTTGTAATAACTAAAAATAATGATGGTATACTTGGGTATAGTAAAATATGATGTTATGTCTCCCAAACATCTAATACCATGTTTAAATACCACGTGAAAGCCCATGATTTTTCAAACAACCACTAATGAGGTGTTAAGGGAATTAATAAAAAACTCCCCCTCATTTAGAATAAATACTCACTCATTCAATCATTTTAATTCATTAAAGTCACATCATACTAGAATATTTGGTATTTCCTCTTCCCTATGTGTCCTGCCAATGTTTCCCCAAACCCACAAGGTCTCAGCCTTCATGTTTAAGAAGTTACTCTACATGGTAAGGGAATCTATCACCCTTCTCTTTTTCATGAACTCTTTTTATTTTCTTCTCTTTTATTTTCAATTGGATTATGTCATGATATGTGATTATGTATCCCCATTACTATCCATATTTTTTAATAATGATTATATACCCCAGTTCTCTCATCAATTTATTTTTATGCGACGTTGTTAGGCTGTCGATTGTTCGTAAGGGATGTCTCAACTTTTCTTTTATATCAAGTTCCTTTCTATTCTTTTATTTTCTTTACCCACCTCATTGCATCCAAATGTTATGATAAATCTAGTATCATACATGTATTATAATTTATTTCTGAAAATGTAATAATTCATCATCATTTTTCTATCACCTTATTTTATAATAAGGATGAAAACACCCTCTGAGAGGTGTTAGTTTATCACATTAAAGGATGATATGATTTCAATTTATATTACCATATTCAATTCCAGTCATTAAAAAAAATTAGGGATGAAAAAAACTATAATATGTATTTTATATCTTATTTAATAATTTTTAATTCTTTTTTTACACATGATACTAATTTATAAATCAATGTGAGTTTATTTTGATCAAGAACTACCAATTAACCTAAAATATTTCCATTAAAATTTTATATAATGATTCATATTCACTAATAATAAAAAATGAATTTTAAGACCATTATATCATCTGGTTGTTCACTAATCACATAGAAACATCTATTCTTGATCACTATTATTATTCTATATGTTTCTCCATACATGAATATAAGTAAACTGATCATGAAAACTAATGAAAAAAATGCTCCCAAACAATGAAATTGAATATATTAACCCATAAAAATGAAGTGAATGAACGTAATAGGGTTATAATAAGTCAATTACATGTTAGTATGGTTTTTAAATTATTAATTTACAAACATAAATTTTATTATTCAGTTCTTTAAGATCAAGTGAGGAACATCTTCAGACTTAAGGTAAGCGTTTTCCACTGAAACATCCATTTTCATTTAGGTTACTTTTATTGTCTACTTACCTAAATAAAATTATTATGTATTATTATTTAACCCTTATAAATTCTATTTCAATGCAATAAATTTTTTTAGAATCTATAATCCTTAATTAATTTATGGGCAATTACTTGTTTTAAAAGGAACTTCTAAAAATTCTTCCTGAAATACAAGCCTGATTCAATAAAATTTTTCAATTATTACATATTTTAAGAGCACTTTATAATATTTTTTTAGGAAACATTATTCTTATAAAACAATTATTTTTATTATGGGAAATATATCTCAAATCAATTCTAGTTGTTTACATATATTTTTATAATAAAACATTTCTTTTCTATGTAAAAGGGTTTTTATAACAAGAATTTCTCTTTGATATTAAAAGAGTATTTTCACCCATTTCAGAACTCTTGTTTATTATTATGTTTAAATGGGGTTGATGTTTTATGATATTATCCACTATGTTTTGACTATGGATGTTCTATATTAAAACCATTCACCAATTTACTTTAAATTGTTAATGTTTTTGCTTAGTGTTTGAGGAAAGTTCCTTACATTTCATATGTTAGTTTAAATATGAATGTACATGATATTTAGGTTTATAATAGTTAATATAAGGAATGTATTTCACTTATTAAGTGTTGGGTGGGGACTTCTATAGCCCATAGGTGTATCGGTAGTTATCCTAAGACAAACTTGGTCATGACACGAGGCCTTGAAAAAATGGTTATTTATGGTCTTGGCACAAGGCCTTGATAGTATGGTTATAATGTCCCCCATAATGCATTCCCCAATTATGAAAATTTTATTGATAGGTCATGTAGTTATTATACTATTATAATATCCATGATTATGTTTTATAATGTAATTATTTATTCAAATATTATTCCTGCCCAAATGTGTTTATGTTTATTTTTGAAGGCATGGGTTTTTATTTTTTCACCATGCCTAATGTTTATGGTAATGATATCTTCTGCTGTATTTCTTATTATTAATGAGAATTTAAGATCACCCCTTTATAATGTTTCGTTATCTCATGATATGAAGAATTTTTTTATGGGTGACCTATAGGGATAAACTTATTGTTTTAGATGTTCCCAATAAAACTTATATGTTTTTCCCTTTAAAGTTGTAATGTTGAACTTACGTATGTTTCTAGGATTCAAAATATACTAAACTATTTGTTCTATCAGGATGAAAATTCATTGTTTAAATGCCAATGTAATAATATAAGATACCGGTTCAGCGAAACTGGGGTCAGGTTTTTATAGTTGGTATTAGAGGAAGTTTAGTAGAAAACATGGAAACTATATTTAGATAATGTATATTAGGGAACAAACCCCTAAGATAGTCTATGATGATATATATACAAGATAATCATGGAATATTTGTAAGGATTTAATTATGTGGATATTTGTAGAAAATAAATCCCTGTCTAGATACTACAAGTGGATGTGGTTAAAGAAAAAATGTACCTAAGAGTGTAAACCCCATGAAAGAGTTTTAGGTTTGACCTGAAGTATCCTAGTAAACGACAATGGGCCTTACAACGCACTTGGTTTGACACTCCTAGGGGATGTGTTTAGGATAATCCAAATTTTCTATACAAGCCATTATGAAGGATTTAAATGTAATTTGATCATCAAAATGATTATGAGATTAGCTATGTATATAATTTAAATTCAAGCTAATTATTTCACTACATTGATATTGTACATTATGGTTCATAACTATATATATTGTTTCCCATTATTTGTAAATGGATCCTAGTGAAATGAATGGAAACCACATGAATTCACTTGTCCCATTTAGATATTTCCCTATAATATAATATAATGATGTTGGATCTAAATCTGTGACTAGTGCAGAGCATCTTATAACTATACTGGGACATATTATTCAGGTTATGAACAATAATTATACCCAAATGAAGCATCTAGAACCACAATTTATAGGAAAAATGTTATATATCTTCATGTAACCAAATGCTCCATAATTTAATGAGAATACAAAACCATTTATAGTGGAATAGTGGATATGTTACTTAGAGAAGATATATCCTGTTTTGGAAAAAATGCAAGGGAGAAGGTTGTTATGGGAGTTTATCATCTGTCTGGTGATGCTGATCAACGGTGGCCACTAATTAAAAATACAAAGGAGGAGGAATAAATAGAATAAATGGAATTGAATTATTTTGAGGAAATATTCTTTGAAAAATACTTCTCTAATGAACAACAAGTAGATATGGAAACACAGTTTCTAAATCTGAGGAAAAAAGAGGATGAGAATGTTGCAAAGTATGAATCTAACATCACAAGGATAGAATGATATGTTGTAGAATACATACGAAATCTGAGGGACCAATATTGATCAATTATATTGTGGTTTAAACCCATTCCTCTAAAGGTATCTAGTCTCCCAAAGTATCTCCTCATATGAAAATATATTCTAAAGTGATATAAAAATGAAAAAAGAATTATATAAGTCTTTTAATTTTAAAGGAATTAAATAGAAGAAGAGTTTTGTTGAAAACATTGGGAATGGGAATAAAAAAATGGTGAAGAAATGAAGATTTGACCTTCCACCCTATAGTAATTGTGTGAAGAAACACCATGGTACTTTCCCCAAGGAAATGTGAGTCTATTACAAGTGTGAAGAAAAAGGACACCATCTCATGATTGGGAAGGGGAAGAATGATATTAAAAAATGTTCAATTATATATTTGTAAAGATATGGGACATTATTCACGTGAAGTTAATAAGTTTCATAGAAAAATTCCCCAAAGAAGGCCAAGGGAGAAAAGTCAAGCGTATATGGTCACAATAGCGGAGGTTGAAGTTCTAAATTATGTGGTGGAATGTACTTTAATCGTTTCCTAAAACATAGCAAATGATTTATTTGATTCAAGATCATCACATCCTTTTATATATTCCTTGTTTTCCAATCAAATTAGATATGTCCAATTTTATCTAATAAATGAGTTTTCAGTCAACACTCTTATGGGATCCATCATTGCAACAAAGATGCATTGATCAATCCCCCTCCGGACACATACATGTGATTTAATTTCAAACATTATAGTCATTACCATAATTTACCATTATAAAATCCATGGTATAAGTTGGATTTCATGTTATAATGTGATGATATATTGTAATAATAGGGAATTTATAATTTTCGAGAACAATGTTGAATCCCTCATCTTTAGAGAAGAAATTTCTCCAAATGATTCATATCAAGATCCACCCTAGTAGCTCTACCGAATTCAATTAGTAGAGAGGAATTGAATTCAATATATATGGGTGATTAAAGGAATGTTCAAATAGAGGACATACTTATTGTAAAATAATATATTGAAGTATTTTTAGAGGATTTACCTGGACATAGTCTTGAACAAAAAATTGAGATTTCTATTGACGTCATTCCTCAATCAAGGCCTGTATCAAAGACTAAATATGGAATGACCACTATAGAATTAGTAGAACTAAAGAAACAACTATAGGAATTGTGTGATAAAGGATTTATTATCCCTAGTGTTCCTCCATGGGGATCCCCTATTCTTTTAATTAATAATAATGATGTATCTATGAGGTTGTGCATTGACTATAGGGAGACAAATGATAAAATAATAAAAAAAAGTTTCCCTTACATTGCGTTGATGATTTATTTGATCAACTTCATGGAGCCCAATATTTTTTGATGATTGATATTTGAACTGGATATCATCATTTTCTAGTACGGAAGGAATCCATTCCAAAGATAGTGTTTCAAATTAGGTATGGTATTACGAGTTTACAATAATTCCTTTGGGACTTTCTAATGCATCCTATGATTTCATGGATCTAATAAATAAAGTTTTCAAGGAATATATTGAAGATTTTTTGTGGTATTTATTGATGATATCTTGGTATTCTCAAAAATACATGAAGATTATGAAAATCACTTGCATGAAATTCTGAAGACTTTTATAAGAAATGAATTATAAGGGGAGTTTAGAAAGTGTGAATTTTGGCCTCAATCAATTCCCTTTCTAGGACACATTGTCTCTAAGGATTGAATATCTGTTGATCCTATGAGGAAAAAAGTTGTTCAAGAATGTTCTACTCTAACAAACATAACTAAGGTATGTAGTTTTATTGGTTTAGAATGTTATTATTAGTGTTTCATTTAAAACTTTTCCCGTTTATCCAATACAATGACCAAGCATCCATGTAAATGGGTTAAGTTTGTATAGAAAAAATAATGCGAGGATTGTTTCAATGAATTGGAGAGGAGGTTAGTAAATGCTTAGATCCAAACTCTTACATCGGGGAATAATGGGTTGGTGAACTATAACGATGCATCAAAGAAAGGAATTGGTTATGTATTTATATAGAATGATAGAGTTCTTGCATATGCATTAAGGCAGTTAAAAATTCATGAAAAAAAATCCTACTCATGATCTTGAGTTAGCTAATGTGATCATTGCTCTAAAAATAAGGATACACTATCTCTATTGTGAAATATGTGAGATATATATCTATCACAAAAGTCCGAAGTATATCTTTTGAAATAAATAACTCAACATTAGGCCAAGGTGATGGATCAAACTACTCTAAGATTATGATTGTTATATAAACTACCACCCCGGAATGTCAAATAAGGTAGCTAATGCATTGAACAGGAAGGATCATGGAGTTATAAACAAAATAAGGATTGAAAAGGATCCCTTGTACATAGATCTAGTGAGGATAGATATGGGAATTATCAATGAAAGTGAAACATCTCTACTTTGTCAAATTGTTTCCCAACCATCTTTATTGAAAGGAATTAAAGATTCACTATCTGATGATGAGAAAATTTAAATGAAAATTAATACTATGAAGGTTGGGAAGTTTTCTGACTTCTTGTGTGAAAATGGAATTATGAAATTTTGGAAGAGGATTTGTGTTCTAGATATACCCTATCTAAAAATGGAGTTAATGGATTATTCCCATTGTTAGAATTTTTCTATACATATTTGTAGCACTAAAATGTATAGATACTTGAAGGAACATTTATGGTGGGATAACATGACTTGGATAATTTTGGATTATGTATCAAGATGTCTAGTATGTCAGCAAATGAAGGCTAAAGGACAACATCCTATAGGATTCATGCAACCACTACCTATTCTTACATGGAAATGATATGAAACAACATGAATTATTTCACAATATTACACAAAACTCTAAGAAATAATGATAAAATATGGGTAATTTTTGATCGACTTACAAAATATGATATTTTACTCAGCATAAGGGAGGATTTCCCACTGAAGTCGCTTGTGTGAAATTATATCAATGATGTTTTAAGACTTCATGGAGCACCTATTTTATTGGTGTCTAAGAATGATAATTTATTTACATCAATATTTTGGAAAAGTCTTCAGAAATATCTGGATACTATTTTTTTAGTACTTCTTATCATCCTCAAACTGATGGGAAATTAGAAAGGATGATCCCAACATTATAAGATATGTCGAGATCTTGGTCAAATGATTTTCAAGGTATATGGGATTAATATTTACCTTTTTATGGAGTTTTCCTACAATAATAGTTTCCATTAAAGAATTAAAATGGCATCATATGAAGTATTATACATAATGAGATTTTTTACACCGAGATGTTGGGATAAAGTTGGTGAAATAAAGCAATTGGGAAAGGAGATTATGAAGGAAAAAAAACAATGGTAAAGGCTATTCAAGGCCATATCAAAGATACTAAAATCAGGAAAAAGGGCTATATATATAATCGAAGGAATTATTTGGAATTTAAAGTGGGATATCACCTTTTCAAGAAAGTATCTTCATGGAAGGGAATTATAAGATTTGGGAAGAAATGGAAAATAAGACCTAGGTAAACAAGACCTTTTGATATTTTGGAGAGAATTTGGTCTATTTAATATCATTTGAATATGCCAACGAGCCTATCTAAAGTACAAAATATGTTTCATGTCTCGTTACTGAGAAAATACATGCCAGACCAAACACATGTCCTCACTTTTAAAGGTATAGAATTGGAACCTGAACTATCTTAATATAAAAAGACTATCCCAATTATAGACACTAAAGAACAAGTGTTGTGGAATCAGATGAATCTACTAGTAATGATACTTTAGAAAATCTAAAAACTCTGAGAGGAAAAATGGGAGCCTGAGGAGTTTAGGATGAAGAACTAACCAAATCATTTTTTGAGGTTACATTCTAGTAATTTTGAGGACGAAATTTTGGTAAGGAGGGGATACTGTAACACCCAAAGATTTTAAGAATAAATTTAGTATTGAATTCAAGAAACAAAAAGTCTCTACAAAACACCACATTGTTATAACCAAGCCAGTAAACCTAATTTTTCCACCTATGTGTTTTTAATTTTAAAAAAAACTAAGATACACGATTGTGATCAGTACGATATTTAGAATTTGATAGAATCAACTTAGTTTTTTTGAAAATTAATATACACTTATGATTAGTAACATCTTATTATGAATAGTAATGAATAGTAATGAATATTTGATCGGCCAAAAAATATAAACAGTACCCATGAATGTATAAATACAATTAAGACATCTTATGAGTGAAAGATGATCATAGTATTTGTATTGGTATTTTTATATGTCATAAATAACTTAATTAAAATATTAATATTAACATAATAATTTATATTAGATATTTATTTTCATAAAATGTAATCATAAGTTTTTATTTTATGGTATTATGGTTATAAGATAATTTTATGGGACCTTGATAAATTTTTCTAGGTGTTATAATACGAGTTATAGTTCTAATTTTTTTTATCAAATAAATTATAATTTTATTCAAAAAATAAAATAAATATAAATATAAAATTATATCTGAAAATGGATTTTATTTTTAAATTTTACACGTCGAAAAATGGTTAGGGTGAAGTTTGGGGATTTTTCTAAAAAACATGAATTTTTTATAAATAATAAAAATACAGTTTTGAGTTTTCAATATATTTAATGACATAATAATGATGTAATAATTATTATGAACTGTTTTTAGAGATTTCTTATATTTTAATATGCTATTAGGTGTCCCAATTGGCTAATACCATTGGAAAATTCCATGGAAAGCTCATGGTTTTGTAAAACACACTAATGAGGTGACCTTTAAAATTAATTAAAAAAACTCCCTCTCATTTACTATAAATACCCACTAATTCCTTCATTTTCATTCATTAACTACTCATTATCCTCTAATACCTAGTATTTTTACCTCCCTATGAGTTCTCCCAAGGTTTCCACAATCCCCCAAGGTCCAAATCATCAGTTTTAAGGTGTTATTCTACAAGGTAATTAAATATATCACCCTTCTCTTTTTCAAGCATTCTTTTTTATTTTCTTCTCTCTTTTTTCAATTGGATTATATTGGGACATATCATTACATATCCAAAATTAATTTCTATATTGTGTAAGAATTATTAGAGACCCCTTTTATCTAATAAAAATATTTTATGAATATTTAAGCAATTCCATTAGGTTGCCAAATTTTCATATGGTATTTCTCATCTTTTCTTTTATTTGGAGTTTCTTTATTTCATTTTCTTTTCTTTCATCATCACCTTTAATAAAAATGTTATGATAACTCTATTACCTTAAATGTAATGCAATTTATTTGTGATAATGTAATAATTCATCATCATCTCTCTTTTACCCTTCTTTTATAAAAGAAATGAAAACCCCCTCCGAGATGTGTTAATTTATCACATTCAAGGGAGACATGATTTAAATTTTTATTACCATATTCAATTCATATCATGAAACCATTTTTTTGGATGAACCAAACTATAATATATGTATTCTAACTTATGTAAGGTTATGGAATCATTTTTTACATATGATACTAATTTATAAATCAAAGTGAGTTTGTTGTGATCCAGAACCGCCAATTAACCCAAACAATTACCATTAAAGATTTATATAATTATTCAACTTCACTACCAATAAAAAAATTAATTTTATAACCATTTGATCTTACATTTTTACACTAATAACATACAAAATTATATTATGGGCAACCATTCTTATTATACATGTTTATATTTACATGAATATAAGTAAACCGATCATGAAAACCAAGGAAGATAATGCACTCAAAAACTGAAAATGAATCTATAAACCCATAAATATGAGTTTAGGGATCCAAATAAGGTTATAATAAGTCAATTAAATGTTGATGAGGTTTTGTAATTACTAATTTAAGAACCTAAATTTTATTATTCAGGTCATTAAGATCAAGTGTGGAATATCTTCAGATATAAGGTATGGTTCATCCCCCTGAATATCCATTTTCATTCAGGTTACTTTTATTGTATACATTATTTAATAAAATTCTTATGTATTATTATAGAATCCTCATAAATTCTATGTGAGTTTAGTAAATATTTTCATCAACCAGAATCCTTCTTTATTTTATAGCGATTTACATGTTTTAAAAGGAACTTTCGAAAATTATTCCTGTAATACAAGCCCGATTCAAGGGAATTTATCAATTATTTAATATTTTCAAGAGAAAATTATAATATATTTTTAAAAAATAATATTCTCATAAAATCAAAATTTTTATTATTATAAACATACCTCAAACCACTTCTAGTTTTATACAGATATTTTTCCAAAAGAACTCTTTTTTCCAAGTAAAAGGGTTTTTACAACAAGAATATCTCGATGATTTTAAAGGAGTATTTTCACCCATTTCAGCACTCTTGTTGATTATTTTGTTTTAAAAGGGGTCATATTTTAATTATATTATCTACTATTTTTTGACTATGGATGTTCTATCTTAAAAACATTCACCAATTTACTCTGAATGGATAGTGTTTGTGCTTAATATTCAGGGAAAGTTATTTAAATTTCATTTGTTAGTTTCAATATGAATGTATATGTTATTTATGTTTATCCCTATTCATATTTAGAATTCATTGGACTTAGTAAGTGTCTATTAGAGCCCTCTATAGCCTCTCGGTGCATTAGTTGGTCTCAAGATAGAAACTAGGTCATGAAATGAGGCCTTAGAAAAATAGTTTATTTATGGTCTTAGCATGAGGCCCTGACGATATGCTTATAATGTACCACATTATGAATTAACTCATTATAAAATTATTATTTATAGTTCAGGTGGTTATTAGACTAGTAGAATACTGATGATTATGTTTTATTATGGAATTATTTATTCAGCTTTTATTCCTACCATAATGTGTCCATGTTTATTTTTAAAGGAATTTGTTTTTTATTCACCAAGACTAATGTTTATATTTATGATAACTTCTTCTTTATTCATTACCATTACAAAAATTGTTTTCTCACCCCATTATTATGTTTCATTTTTTTCAAGACATGAAGGATTTTATTATGAGTGACCTATAGGGATAAACATATAGGTGTGGATGTTCCCAACAGAACATATATGTTTGTTTTCACTTTTAAGTTTTAATGTTCAACTTATGTGTGAATATGGGTTTCCAAATATACTAAACTATAAATTACTTTGGGATGCATATTCCTTGTTTATATTCCAATGTAACAAAATAAGGAACCAACTCCTGGAAACTGGGCTACGGACTTTACAGTATTCCCAAATCTAATCCTATATATTTTACTCTGTTATATTTTTTAATATGAAGGAGAATCTAAATGACTAATCATATTATGAAATGGGTTAGAGAATAATAATATATATAATTATAACATTATCGTATAATTTGAATTATCTAGCTCATTATATGGGATTGACCACTCTCTTTTCTTTTTATATGATATTGGTCCAAAATATGTTCAATGTAATACTTAACACAAATATGTATTTTTAAATTAATATAACATTTTGGAATATTTTTTATATGCCTATAGTTTTTTAAAATATTGAAAAATTATTAAAATATATAACAATTACATCTGTATTTTTTGTGTGGTTATATAATGTTTTTTGGGTTTGGATATTTAACCAAGAAACTATTATATTATTGTAAAATATAATTAATTTAAATATAATTAATTAAAATAAAAAAAATAACGGTTAAAATATTTTTTAACATTCGAAACAAACAAAATTAATGATTATATTTTTTATTTTATGATAGTATATATATATTTTAGATTATGTCATAAGATGATGAAAAATTCTAGAAAAGAGTGCTACCGTTAGAGGAATATGCTACTGCTAGTTTATCAGTTTTGTTGTTAGTTGTGTCGGGTTACTGAAAAAACAAGAGCTAATATTGTCACAAGTTGGATGTTACCATTACTACTAAATACAGTTTCTCTATCTAGTTATGATATCATTTTTACTAGTATAATAATATTCTGTATCACTTCTTGTAGAAAATAGGGGAATATAGTTGTGAGGCTTATTTTCTTTGTGTTTAAGGAAAATATGTATAACAATATTATTTTATAAAGGTTGATCATATATTACATGTGAAGGTAAATCATAATTCACAATAACTTCCAAATGGTACATTATTCACTATTTAATGTTTAAATAAAGTTTATTATCACTGTATAATGGTATTCCATGTACTCTATAAGGTTAAAATAATGATTATAAAAACGTTTTAAAGATACAACATGCGTTACATAATGGTATAGTGAAATATAATATGCCAAAATAAATTAATAATGAACTTTACTCACCTGTAAAAAGTGTTTTTTAAAAAATTCATATGGGAAAAGTTATAATTTTTTAAGATGAACACGCACTTTAAACATGTTCTATTGTAATGTATGATACATGTGTAATTTCAACCCAATATTTAAGAATACTTATGTTATGTTGAATAAAATGTCATGTAAGGGTAAAACCATAATTTTAATGCTTGAAAATTGAAAAAAAATAGAATAATATAATGCTAAAAAATAATGTCTAAAGCTTAAATAAGTGTGCTTCAAATATATGTAAGGGTAAATGAAAACATAAAATTCCAATGTAATCGTATGCCCACGCCATCATAAAGGTAATAACACATTTTCTATTCACACATATGGGTTAAAATAGGCAACATAATAGTCTATAATAGTTACATAAGGGTAATATAAAAATATAAAAATATTTCTTGAAACATTAATTTTGATATATAAAGTAATAAAATATTAGAAGAATAATAAAAATAATAGTGCATTGAAATTTACTAAAATAATATTTATTGAAATAATATGAAATAAATAAAATTTATTAAATATTAATAATGATGGAATTTTTAATTTTATAAAACCATAAAAAAAATAGATATAATAACAAAATGTAAACCCTCAAGAATATAAATCTCCCTTTTTAAAATTGAAATATCAAAACCTATCATTTGATTTAAAAAACTCCAAATTATATCCCATTTTGAAATACCTTACAGATTTAAAATAAATAATAGAAAAAATAATTCTTCCACTAAAACAATAAAAAAACATCTACATTCTTATATTATTATATAACACCATGGAATGGGAAAACATCACATGAATTCATTCTTTTATAACAACGATATGAGAACAATAAAATAAAAATTATGATGCCCAAACAAGTCAAATCACTATCAAACCCATCTCAATCTTTAATTTTTCAAATGTACCATAATCTAATTGATTAGTAATAGTCCATTGAATTTTATTTTTTTTGTTGGAATATAATCTATAATTATATTCAATTTATTAATATAATCACTTAAAAAGTGAAATAAAACATCAATATGTTTTGTCCTATAATGTTTTAGAAGATTTTATGTTATTGAAATAATGATACGTTTTCACAATATTAAATAATATTTTCTTAAAAATAAGGAAATTACATATAGATTTTTATCAAATGACTTTGTACAATACAATTTAAAATAAAAATGTACACAACATCATATTTAAACAATACAACATAATAATTTCCTTATAGTACACAATGATATTAAATATTTACTTAATAAGTGACATATACATAATATCATTTTTTTATAAAATCTATAGCCACCAAACTAAAAGTAATAATATGATAAAAAATTATAATAGTTCAGATTAGAGTAAAAAAAATAGTGTTAGAATATTCGTTAATATATTTGATTAAAATTTTAAAATCCATTAAATGACATTATTTTGGATTAGACTGATATAATGAACACATACAAACTGAAAGAATAATATATTTCCTTTATGTAATAAAATAATTTAGGATCCCTATCATTCAACTATACATTTAATCATTCATATATTTTTTATATTCATCGATATCCAGTTTGTAATTGGTTCACATTAGGGTTAAAAAATATTTAAATGAATAAAGATTGATTTTTAACAAAATCTTTATCATATATACATTGATTTAGAAATATACAATCTTTTATTTGTAAATTTTTTTGACAAAGGATTATTTTTAATTAAAATATTAATATCATATCAAATTTAATTGTTAATAATTTTGAAAATTCATTAATAAGAATCTCATTTGTAGACAAAAATATAATATAATAAACATTAATTTTTTTAATTAAAATATCATTGGAAAATTTTTTTATAAATATATTTTGATTGAATATTCAACAAATAAAAAAAATTTCACCATTTTTTTATTATAACATACTTTGATTTTGGATAATTCCTTAGAGAACAATAATATTTAGATATTTTGAAAAAAATTCATTAAAATTATCATTTTTGAAACTAAATGTTTTATTATCACACACCAATATATAAATTACACCCATTTAAAAATATACATTTTTGACATGCATTTGAAACAATTTAAAATTATGATAACAATTTAAATCTAATTTAAATAAGAAGGGTTTTTATATAATAAATTGTTGATAATGGTTCTTTAAAATAAATTTTTTATTTATGAAAATATCTTTATCAAACTAGTCAAGTATAATTTCATTTAATATTACTATTATCATCCATGTTTTTTTTGAAAAAATAATTTGTTTCTAATTAACAATTTTTTTTTAGAAAATTCAACCCTATTAAACATTATTTTCATAAAATGTATTAAACTTATCATACATAACATTTATCCATTATGATTCATTCAATTATTTTTTAACAACAATTGATTCTAGCAAGTAATGATGTTAGAACTAGAAATTAAAATCACAACTTTATTTCTAGTTATTAGTCAAGATTCATCATTTTTTACTAAATTTTCTATAGAATTACCTATAAGATATTTCAAATTCATAGAATAATATTGATAATAGACTTTTCACCCATAAACTAATGCATTATCATTTTTAGGTTTCTCTTCATCAAATTTAAACATCTTAAATTTTTTATTCATATTATCAAAATACAAATTTAGTTACCCATTATTTTTAAAGTAAATTAGATGAAAAAATTCCTCCATTGAAATTATTCTGTTGTTATATACTATATAAAATTTTATATTATGTGAATATTCTAAAAAAATCATTTTTATCATTAAACATGTCCAAATTATCTTTATTATTTAAAAAACTGTTGCACCAAAAATATTAAAGTAACCAATCTAATGTTTTGTTAATTGAATAGTCCTAATGGGGTTTCTTTAATAGGATTCTAACATAAACTCAATTTATTATATAGAAATTAATAATAACTAATTTATTACAAATGTATATTGGAACATGAATTAAATTTGATTTTTTCTTTCTATTTATTGTTCTTTTCTATTTTCTATTCATATAACATAATTTATTTGGTGTTTTATGTGAATAAAAATTATTTATGTATCCATTATTATCATAATGTTTCTCAAAATATGTTTTTTAAAATTATATATCTTTATCACTTCTATTTGGTGTTATTTAATGACCTTTTTTATTTTGAATCTATTTACCAATATCATAAAAAAAATTTATGGTTCAATATTATGATATAGGAAATGAGTCTAGGTGAATCTAGAAAAATCATCTACAATTACAGACACATGATTCTCACATCCCATACTAGCAATTCCATTAGTTCCATATAAATCATTTTGATATAGTTCTGAATATCTATTTATACTAAAAATGTAACAGTTCTAGTTGTTTCTTGAATGTTTTTTTACCAATTAAGTAATTATCATACATAAAATACTTATATTATTTTAACTTTATAAGTTTCAAAATCTATCCATGTTTACAAACAAGTAAAATTAAATAATTTGAACACATAATAACCATCTATTCCAAATAATATTGTTTATTTTTGTATAATTTAATCCATTTAAATATAATTCTCATAAACCATTAGTCATCCATTTCTTAACCAATATTTTGGTTTTCCATTTTTTTTAGTTGAGTAATTATTTGAAAGAATTTAGAGGATACCTATAATGGTGAAGTCAGAGAGTTATTGGAATACTTAGTGAAAAACTATAGTTTCTTCTATTCATGGGGAAATTAAAAGATTTATAATTAGAATTCATAGTGTGAAATAGCAAAAAAAAAACCAATAAGTTGATTACACACTGTGAGAATTTTACAAGTCAAGTAATTGTTACATCTCATGTAATTAAAAATATTATGTTTCTAATAAAATGGTTATGAGTAATTTCCCTGTTTAAGGGAATCTGTAATTACGAAATGTGTAATGGTATTACACATCATTTAAATTCATAAGTTTTTGTTTTAAGTTATTTTATCAAAATAAATTATTATCTCCTCTTTTATATGCCTCCATACTCTTGAATGAGATGCTCTTCCTATGAAATTTCGGGTTCCACCCACCTATTCAGATCTCATCATTCAATGATTTATCACCATTGTGGTTTTATTTCTTTTCTCTAGGTATGTAGTCCTAGTTTTTATTATTTTCTGGTTTTGGTTGTGTTCTGGATATTGATTTTTTGTTGAGTACTATTTTCTATCAATGATTTTCAATTTATTATCGTGCCTTGTCTTTTTATGGTTGTTTTCTTGGTTTTCATTCATCGTTGTTGAATGAAATTAGGTTTATACCTTGTCGAGTTCCACATTTCAATAAAATGGGTGAATTTGATAAATTTCATTTCATTCCTGAAAAATTTCATTGTTTTTTTCATTTATTGGAATTGATAACTTGTTTCCAATGATTAGTTATAATGTATTTTTTTAATAAAATTATTTTTTTATGAAAATTTCTTATCATGATTTGAGATTTTCTTTGCAAAATCCAAATCAGAATGGATTGGATTGAAAAACAATTTATGAACATGTGATTTTGGTTTTTAGAATTTATTGTAAAATTGAACATTAGTAACCCTGGGTTCATTGAGATAGAGTCACTAGTAGATTTAGTGTGATTTTCACCACTAATAGATAACATTTTTAAATCAACTAGAATTACATTATATATAATAGATACAATGTATCCATTTTTTTATCATGAGTGTATAGTATGAATTTTCATATAAGATAGAGACAAATATGTATTGATTCTTCTTGTTTTATTTATGGTTATTTATTGAATGATTGTTTCAATCCTGGAATTTTTCTCACAATTTTTTTATAAGGATATATCACATAGATTTTCATTAAAGTTTATTTCATGAAATTGAATATAATTATTTATCTCTTGATGCATTTATATTATTTCTTATTAAATTACTTATACTTTTCAATTTTTTAGTTTCATAATATGTGAAGAATTTATGAAAACCTCTAGTCAAATTATTTATAAATGAATTTTTTTTATGTACATTTTTTGAAAAATGGGTTTTTAATAAAATATATAAATGTTTCATTCTTAGTATTATACATTTTATAGAAATTATTATGGAATCTGACAAGGATTTGAATCACACCATATTTGTTCCTTTGGGAGTTTATATGGATTTAGGAAAGGGAATAGTATCTTATACAATTTTGGCTTCTCTTGATGTTTTTTCTTTCATTAAGGGTTGTTCAAGATTTAACTATTGGTCACGTGGGATCTTGAATTACTTTATAGTTTAGCTGATTTTGTAATGGGATTGTTATTATTTATATTATTTCATTTATTTCAACTTTTTACTCAAGTTATATGTCTTGTTTTTCATATATTAAATATTGTTCCTTGTCATAATTTTTTACCTATATTACTTAATGGGATGGTTTGGAGGACATGTCAACATTACACGAGTTGGTTCATTATAATTTTGTATCAAAGGTATGGTTATCTTAAAGTGTGTTAACACTAATTGAGTTTTGTTATGTTCCTTCAGTAGAACAAATTGAGGATCATTGTAAGTCGAATAGTATGTATGGAATTGGGGCATGGTGAACTCACTTCCAAGATTGAAACTGACATGGGTGGTGGTCAAGGTATTTTTACAAACATTGAGACTTGGATTTAGAGGTCTTTTGAATTAACTATTTGGGATGATTTTTTAAATCAACCTACTCCCTTTAAGTAATACCTTTTATGGTAGAATTAAATTCATATGTTTTCAATTATTTTTTATAAATACATGATGTTCATTCTATGATTTTGGAATATTATTAAGACTGGTTGGTTTTTTTATTTTGTAAGAAAATGCCTCCAAGAATGGATCATCCAAATATCAAAGAGGAAGGTATGAGATAGGTTCTATATGATATTCCTCTAGTAGATCCTAATCTAGTAAATTTTTTTATATTTACATTTTAGACTCTAGTTGAAGAGGGTGTTAGAAACCCTATATGCATAGTGGATCAAGGATTATAATTTTCGAAGTTTCATCCACCATTCATTCATGGTAAAAAATCAACCCATGAATATGAAAAGTGACATGAGAAGATAGAGAGGATATAATACATGTTAAAGAATCCTCAAGACTCTAATTTGGTTTTTTCATATATATCCATGATGAAATGGGAATGATATAGTGGGAATTTATTGGGAAAGTAAAGTTGCACAATGACCTTACCTAATATTTGTTTAAGAACATAATTAACTATTAGTTTTATGATGACACATTGAAGGGATAAATATCCTAGGATTATATGATGTTAGATAAAGGATATTATACCATTCCGGGGTATTATACCTATTTTTCAAAGTCAATGCATCTAAAAGAGGATTTTATCACTAATGACTACTTAAAGGATCATAGGTTTGAGTTATTATAGTGGCCTTATATTTTGTCTGTGTTGATACCCTTGGTTCGTTTGACCATTATAGAGGTAGTTAAAATATAATCTTTAGCTGATCCTAACAAATCTAGTAAGACATGTTTCATTAGATCATCAGTTTGCTAAGTGGGTAGCCTAGGTGTACCTACTATTTATAAAAGGAATAGAAAGTGTGGTCAGTTTAACTCAGAACTTGTCTCTTTGGTGATGATTAGAATATAGTAGGTTTTCCAATACCAGTGTGGAATTTGAGGTTATACCGAGCCTAAACATTCATAATATCTTAAGATATTTCATCTTTGTTGATAATATTTTCATCAATTGTTCTTTTGTGAAAGGATGTTTTTGGGATGCAGGATAGGAACCACTATCCCCAAGGATTCATAGGTTCATGCAGATTATTCCATGGGAGGTGGGTCAAATCCTATTTCCAATGGACATGTTCATGTGGCTAGGACTATATGAATTTATTAAGTAGAGTATGCACCATAGTAATCATATGAAATATCATATATTGTTATATGAACAACGTTCATATAATATATTATGGTCCTATCAATTTGTAATACGAGTTCATCTCATTATTTTATATCATCTAGGTTTTCTTACATGATGAAATTACATTTTGAAAATATGCATTTATTTTTAATTTGATATTTCCTTTAAGAAAGTGGTTCCAAAAGGATCTTGATACTGCATGTGTCGGGCGATGATTGATGACGTTGAGGTGGATGGGGGATTCTAGTGCTTGGTCTTGAAAATATTCTGTTGATTAATTGAATGGATTGGTTGATCAGTGTTATTGCCTAGATAGACTATTCTTTTCATCATGTTCATTTTTTATCTTCATATGGGGTCACACATGTTTTTCAAGGTGAGTGGAACTCTATATACGGAAGGGAGGGCGTGTTGTTACTTATATCAGGTTAATATCTTGTTTGTTTTCAGATATTTTTCATTATGAAATTTACTCTTACCTGGATGTTATACTTTCTATAATTGTGTGTGAGTACCCTAAGGCCATTTCATATGATTTCTCATTCTTTCCACCATAGATAGATGTTTAGTTTACTTTTGAACTGATCCCTTATATGTTTCCCTTTTCCTTGGAATCATACCATATAGAATATTCTTAGATTATAGAACATAAGTTTCAGCTTTAGGACCAAGTGGATAAATAATTTATTCATCTAATAATGTCATTGTGGGTTTATTTATTCCTCTTTGCTAATAAAAGAGAATAAATCAATATAATTTTAAATGGTTATCAAAAGTTGAATCGAGTATTCATTATAAAAAAATATCCTTTTCCACGGATTGGTGATTTCATTGATCATCTTATAATAGCTTATTGATTTTCTAATATTGAAATATGGTAAGAATATCACCAATTGATATCCTAATAAGAGGATATTAAAAAGACCAAATTTAGGATTTGATATGGAAATTTTGAGTTTCTAGTTTGAACATTATGTCACAATAATGCTTCTATGGTCATTATGGCTTTGATGACACAAATCATTTATAGGGTTGAGGAATTTTTTTTCAGGGTTTCTATTTTGGTATAATCCAAGTCATTGGATGAGAATATGGACTATTTAGTTTTCATACTTTGATCTTTGAAAGAACATTATATTTATGGTATGTTTTTTAAATTGTGAAATTTGTATTTTGGTTGTTTGTTTTCCAGGAAATGTTATATTTATGGGGGGGTATCAAAGTAGATTCTGAAAAGGTATTGGTGGTTATGTTCTAGGAGTAGACAAAAAATGTGTTTGAGATTAGGTTATTCTTGGGTTTGGTTGGTTATAATAGATGATTTGTTCATGACTTCTCTATGATTCCTTCTTCGATGACAACATTAAACTTTATGGTTGTAATGCTTGAATTCAATGATAAGAGTGATAAATATTTTTTTGAGGAGTTAAATATGAGGTTTACTTGAACCCTTGTTTTTAATCTTTAGAAATTAGTCTTACGTTGTAATGTATTCTATGATTCTTATGGAATGGGATACCGATGTGTATTGATATAGGAGAAACATGTTGTGGATTAAGGATCTCTCTAATAGTTACATAAAGAGAATAAATACCCTACCCCTGATCATGAGTTGGAAGATATTATGAATTCACTCAACACATGGTATCACTATCTATTTTGGGAAAACATTATGGTACTTTATACTCATAAGAGAATGAAATATATTTTTTCATAGAGGGGTCTGTATTTGTGACATAGATGTCAGCTTGATTACCTTTATATTTTTTTTTCATATTTTTTATACTCCTAAGATAGGAAGTGTATTTTCTGATGCATTGAGTAAAAAATTTCCAACACAATCCATGGGGGAATCAATTGATGAGTTCTCTATAGTGATTGTTTTTTTCTGAGATGATCTTGAAAGTGGGAATGGTTGGTTGACAAGTGTTCTTAGAATCGATGAAAGCCGACTCATCTTTTGATGAGAATGGTCATCCTGAGAAAGTGGAAGGAAGCATGTTTCGATTCTTTATTGAACGACTATATAGTGGTGATACATCATGTCGGTGTTATCTATCACCCAGTGGAACATTGGGTTTATATAGTAACATAGTTGTTCAATTTTCAATGATATTGGAGTTTTTGGATAGTGTAAACTATTATAATTGTTCAGTTAACCTTGGGAATTCTAATGTGTAACATGACTTGATGTATCAGTACTGTCTTCAATGGATGATATGGTTGATAGCAGATTTTTTACTAGTTCTTTACTTGTTAAAGAATTAAGGAGGACCAATAGAGACCTTCAAGATTGTTTCATTCTTCACCCATTCTAGCATGAAAGTGGGAGTATATTTCCATGGATTTCATTGTTGGTTTTCAAGAGACACAAAATGGGAAGGACTAGATTTGGGTGATCATTGATCGACTCATTAAATCTATTCATTTCCTATTTATCCTAGATATGGAGAAAGTGTAACACGTTAAGGAATTATATGTATGAGTGGCTGTGTGAACTCATGGGATTCCTTCTATAGTTGATTCTAACGGTGATATGAGGTTCACATATAAGTTTTTGAATGGTTTTCATGAGGTGATGAGTTCCAAAATTAAATTAAGAACAACTTGTAATATGTAGATGGATGGATAGAAAGAGACAACTATCTAGGTTTAGGAGGATATTATTCAGGATTCTGTTCTCAATTTTACAGGATCCTTAAAAAAAATTAACCTTGGGTTTAATTTTCCAACAAATGTAGATATCGTGATTCGATAAAGATGGCACTATTTTTGAATTTTAATGGTAATCCATGTAGATATCCCTTATAAATGTAAGAGTTAGTAGAGTGGTCTATTGTTATAGATGAGTGTTGTTAAGGAGATGAAAGATATTGAACATTTGATCCAGTGAAATTCAATTATAACATAGAGTCCTAATAAATCTTATATGGACTCTCAGCATCTGTTGAAGGAGTTTGAGGTTGGTGGTTGAGTCTTTCAAATAATTTTTTCCTTACTCTAGAAAACATCTGTCTGATATGAAGGGTAAGTAAGAACCATGGTTTTTGGGCCATTTTTATATTTTTGGATGACTAGTGAGGTTACCCTATCTATCACGTTTTATTTTTCATTTTAAAAAACTATCCATAGTGTGTTTCACATTTCCCAGTTGTGGAAGTTCATACTATATTATTATCAAGTGTTTATATGAGAGAATATTGATCTTTAGCCTGATACCACTTTGGTTGAGCAACCTATTTAGATTATGGATCTTTATGGTAAGGTGTTATGTGACAACATGATCCCCCTAGTCTTGATATTTTTGAAGTAAAGAAAGGATTTATATGAGATGTAGGAGTGGGATTCATTAATGCGGCATTTTCAGAAATCAATTTCTGTGAATCCATCATTTTGAGGGCTATTTGGTAACAAATCATTTATGGTGGGGAGATTGTAACACCTCTTTACCTTTATATCATGCATTTTAACCATTGTTTTTGGGTTATATTTTTTTTGTTTAGTGACTCCATGGCTAAATTGTGAAGATACCTATAATAGTGATGTCAGGGATCTGTTCTAATTTTCATCAAAAAACCAATTGTTTTTTTTATTCACTAAAAAATTTCATAAGGTGTACAGAGAATACATGATATGTAAATATCCACTAGAACGAACCCAAGATATGATTACAAAGTGTGAAAAATTTAAATGTCATGTAAAGGTTAAATGTTTTTTAGTAAAAAATATTTGGTTTTTTTAAAAAGGTGAAGGGGTTTTTTGGAATATCTGGAACTTGAGAATTACACAACATATAATAGAGTCACAAACTGTGTAAATTATCGAGTGTTAGTTTTAAAAATGAACCTTTTCTGATTTTCATTTTTCCTATTGTATAGTATTCCTTGTTCTCAACCTAGAGGATCTTATTAGGTGATTTGGGGTGATTCCCTCTCATCTAAATCACTGAGATCAATCATTAATCATTATTTTGGGTGTATTTATTCTCTTTGAGTATGTAATCCTTATAGTTCTTCATTATCATTGGTTACGACAATGTTTTTCCTTTGGATGTGTGATCAAATATTATTTTATATCTGTCTATTTCAGTTTTTTTATTTCATTGTGTTTTGAATGCCACTATTTGGGTTTTTAGCCACCATTGTCGAATGAATCTAGGTTTATTCAAAATTGAGGTAGATGTTTCTATAGAATGGGTTAATTTGATTAATTCCATGTTGTTCCTGATAAATTTCATTATTCTATTCATTTATTTTATGTGATAAATAGTTTTAAATTGTTTCCTGGAAAGGAATTGTTATTCACAATAAGGGTTTTATTTTAAAATGGATTGTCATGATTTTTAAATGGGGTTTCACACTTCGAATTAGATTGGATGGGATTTAAAAATGTTTTTTTAATTGTGATAATGGTTTTGAAACTATATTGGACAATTTCAAATTAGAACCTTATTTGTGTCAAAATAGATACAAGGGTAGCCTTAGTGTCCGTTGAACCACTAGGAGGAAACTTTTTGTGGTGTCAACTTAGAGGGATCAATATCTATTGGATCCAACATATTCTTGTTTTTCCTTATGTGTTCCTTGTATGAATTATCACATTGTATACAACCCAATATGGGGTTCTTTTCCTTTTTTCATTTATGGTTATTTATAAAATTATTATTTTTATCATGGATTGTTTACCATAAGTTTTTATATGAGTTTATATCACATATATTTGCATGATATGTTTTTATGGATATATTTATACTTATTTAATTAATTATGGATGAATTCTTTTTTTATCAGTATTACTTATCATATTTAATGTTTGACAATATGAAAGTATTTTATGAAAACTGAATGGAAAATGATTCATAACAAGATTTATTTAATGATTTTTTTTATTAAACTATTTTTACTTATAATTTTTACATTCATGATATTATACCTTGTATGAAAAGGGTGGTGGTATCCTATGTGGATTTGGATTACACCCTACTAGTACTATTGGGAGTTTTTACATGTTGTTTTGTAGGATTCAGGTAAATGGAAATGTGTATTATATTATGTTGGCTTCTATTGTTGTTATATATTTATATATGTGTTGGTATAAAGGTGACAGATAGTCCCATGGGATCTTGACCTACAATCTGGTTTAGCTAGTTTTAGCATTGGATTTTATTTATTTTTTATCTCATCTCTTTCCTCTTCATATATTGGTATTATGTCTTGTTTTTATTATATTGAAGACTTTTTATCATAATCCTATTTTACCTATATCATATGATAGAATGATTTAATCTATAGGTCTAGTTGACTCAAGTTGATTCATTGTATTAAAATTTTCTCTGTTAGTTCTAATAAATCTAGATTTTATTTTATTTTTTCAATTTTCATTAAAAAATATTATTATATTTATCCAAAATATATTTATTTTCATTAAATTATTTACTCATTATATCATCATAATGATTTTTAATACTAATTAAATATTATTTATTCACTATAAATATAGTATATTAGAAATATTAAAAGATGTTAATATTCAAACTTCTCTAAAACATCTAACCATTCCATTATAGTTTTCATTGAAAGTGATTGTTCCATGAACACATTATTAAATGATAAAAAGTTATAAATATCACCACTCATGTTCTATAAACGCATTTGGAATATTTACAGTGCATGTTTAAAATAATTTCAATAGGTTTTCTATAAAATATATTAATATTTTTATTTTCTTATAACCCAAGCTACATTTAGTACCCTAGGATTAGTGATTAAAATTTGAGACACTCCTACTGATAAAATAAAATTAGTATATCGTAAAAAAGGTATACCATTAGAGATTAACTTCTTATTATGAAAAAATGGTTTAGTAAACATTAATAAACATTTTTCCACAATTTTATTTCATATTTCATATAAATCATTTAAGATATATGACATTACCTCTACTTCCTTTAACCAAGTAGTTTTATAATGATTAATAATATAAATTTTATTACCATATCTGGTTTTATCTATATTGGGATTAGTAATATCCATCATCTTATCAAATTATTCTTTTCTACAAATATAAATAGATAAATTTTCATTTATTCTAGTAATTTCCCTTCTATTATTCCTATTTTACTTTTGAATAAAATATAGGTCATCAATGATATTCACATTTTAGTGTCATCCTAAATTTAATTTTTTCTTATTTTCATGATCGATCATCATATGTTCCACTTCAATTTTATCTAAATCACAAAAAATAACATACCCCTCTTTTCCTGATTTTATTCATTATTCATAATTCTTTCATTATTTCATTTCCAAAATTTGAGTGGTATTCGTCAATAATATTTGACCTCTTTAAATTACAGACTATATAATAGAAAAAATTAATCAGTTTTCTTTATTCATTATTTTTTTATTTTATCTTTTCAATTATCTATATAGATCATCCTTTCTCAGAATATTCAATTAGAAAATATCAATTTATTCCTTTAATTCATTTACTTGAATTTCAATTAAAGGATCATAACCTGGAAAATAATTAGAATCAATGAATACCTCATACATCAATTTTTCTATCAATCATATACTGGGTGATTCATTTATTATCTACAAATTAAAATTTTTTGAGTTTGGGTCCTTTTCTCAACCCCTTCCAACATGATATGCACATTTTACCTTATTCTTGTATTTATATATTTTTTCTTATTAATTATATTTTAGAAAAGATAATTTGATATATATCTTTTTCTAAACTCATAGAATTGAAATTCAAAAACATATTATTTACTACCATAACCATTCATAGATCCATTTATGTCTTCCTTCTAATGATCACTTCTAAGAAACCTCCTTGATCTCCTCTTTACTTCCATGTACATATAGAATACCTTAGTAAAAATATCTATTTCAATTTTCTCACAGATATATGAAATATAATTTGAATATTTTAGAGAAACATTAATATTTAATTTGAATTCTTTACTATTCCTTTTGACGTATTCTTAAAAATTACAAATTTTCAACTCCCTATAGTATTGAAGGATTAATTCTATTAGTTCATCCAATGAATAATAAGTAAAATAATTACTTTCATTAATCAATAACATCTTTGACTGCCAATTTTTTGGTAAATCATAAAGTATTACTCCAATGAGAACGTTATACATCATTATCTCCATGAGTGGATCTATGTATTTTATAATTTTAATGAATATTTTATACATATGATTGATTTTACCTTTATCATTAAATCTTAATTCCTAAAACACATCAATTTGAATTCCAATATTGGTTCCCTAAAACATATAAATTCCATGATGAGTGAAAATTAAATTCTTATAGATGTCATATTCAATATTACGTGATGAAATATGATTATAAATATTTCTACTTAAGAAAAAATGTTGCAAATTCAAAAAAATAATAGTTTGGTACACATTTTAAATCATCATATCTAGTGAGAGTTTCTAAATATACCTAAAAATTTTATAACCATTTAACATGATATCAAAACAATTAAAAGAATATATTATTTAGAAATGTCTCAATTAGATCATTATATTATACATAATTTCTTTCAATGAAATAATGTGGTCTGGTGAGATTTATCAGCTCACATTTTAGACTTTCTATTACAAAGGATTATATATTTAATTACACTATTATGTAAATGTAATGGTTATAAAACAAAGATAATTAAAAAAATCACTATCCAATTCACTTAAAGAAACTATACTCTAATACCAATTTATAGGTAGTTATTAGGCGTAATTTTATACAATAAACGGTGAATTGTAACTTTTATGAAAATAAAAAATAATTCTTATCAGAGTAATAAATTTTGAGAATAGTAAAAATAGTGTTTTGGAAAACAAAACAAATAAAACATAACACTTTTATAGAATATTGTATCTCCAATATCATACCATACTCTGGAATCTTCTCTACCCAAGCTGGTTTTTTGTATTCACTAATTCATCACTTTTTTTAGAGAGTTATAACCCTATCTTAAATTTTAGTTTTTCTCACCTGGAAGTATAACCCTAGTGGACTTTTATAATAGTAACAAGCCACATGACTCTTATATTATTCATAACCAGCCTAACTTTTATTTCATTTTTAAATCTATAAATTCATTTTGAATGGGAGGAATAATATGGGAAGATATATTTAGTTGTGAAATTATTTAATTGACTATATAATCAAAAATAGATGATAGAATGATAAAAAATGAAATCCTAAAATAATTAAGAACATGAGTGGAGATGATGATGATGAAAATCAATGCTTCTCTACAATATTGATCACTTCAACAATAAATTATTGAAAAATGATGTTCATCATGATCACAATAATGGAAAATTAGTAATAGTAAGATTATAGGGCTTCATAATTATTTTGTGAATGTTTTAATATAATGTATGTTTATTCCCTATCATAAAAAACTGTATTGAGTTTATCTAATCTTGTAACCCCTTATTTAAGTTCCAATAACTAATCATGCATCATTAATTATGAGATAATATTGAGTATGAAGGAAAATCTAAATCAATAAACATAGTATTTTTGTGTTAGATAATAATAATACCTAGAATAAAAACTTTTAATTGTAATTTGAAATATAGGGCTCATAATTAAAGAGTTAGTTCACTATTTTATTCCCATATGAAATATCAAAAAAATAAAACCAATATATTATTCAACATAAATATATATTTCAAAATTAATAAAACATTTATAAATATGTATAAATTATGGGTTTCATAGTTGAAGCTTTGAATATATATATATATATATATCTAGATTTTTTTATTGAGTTGGTGTAGTGGTTTATGTGTCATATGACTCCACAATTATGATATTAAAAATATTAATATATATATATATTAGAGTAGATGACCATATTTTTGAAATAAATGCTATTTATTTTGATCAGTGCATTAGATAGAAAATTCAATGATGCAGTTATGTTCATGATGCAGGGTTTATCATTTGTGTGATATGATGTTGTTCAGTACCATAGGTTCCTTAGAAGACAGTCATTGGAGAACACTATTTATAATATTAATATTAAATTAGCTTAATGTTTAAATATTTTACCTAGACCTATCATCTATTTATAAACTATTATATAAAATCTATAAGGATGTATGCATAACCATGGGATATAAGAGTTGTGAGTGGAGAACTGCTATTGGCATCAACAGACTAAGGAATGTGGAATGAAAATGAATGACCAATGTGATTAATGAGATGGATGAAGAACGTATTAAATTTTTAATCTTCAACACTAGTGAATGTTATCTTCAATAAAATTATATGTTCTTGAGGTAAAGATCATTATTTTATGGATTAGTGTATATTTGATATAAATATTGAGCATGGATTACTTATTAACTTAATTTTCTTGAATCAATATACTTATTATAATTATTATTAAGTTAGTGTTGATATCATGATTATATGTTTATGATGGGCATAAATTTCAAAAAATATATGTCAAAACTTTGTAATTAGTGTTCATGATCACATTGAACAACTATTATTTGAGTTAGTTATCATGAATTTTTCTTACAATCGTGCTTCTTGTTCTCAGTCATTGGAAATGTGTTAAGTGACTTGACATTGTCAGTCTAGTTTAAGTTCGATCATATATATATATATATATATTAGATTTGATTATGATAATGGAAAAATACTGTTTTACTCCCATTGGATCAATGAAAAGATGTGTTTATGTTTTTTTGTTCCAATAAAAGGGACCATTATATGGAATCCAGAGGCATGGTAGATCATGCTCAAATGATTAGAATCCTTTTTTACAATAATTTTATATTGTGATATGGTGATCATAAAAATAATCCTTAACTTTAGGATTATTTGGGTGATTATTTCGGAATTATGGGAGGGGATGTTAATGTACCAGTCAAACTATTTAATGATGATACCTCCCTAGGGAAACTGTGACTTCACTACATGTATTATAGAAGAACACGCACTATGTTACTTAGGATCTCATGAGTGAAATGGTTTTGGTGTACTATATGTGTCCCATATAGGTATAGTACCCACATGTCATTTGACATTATATGGTATCCTAGTCATTTACTAGATGTAAATTCCTACAATCTCCATGTGTCTTATATTCCATGTACATATAAGTACACCACGTGTTCATCTACTCAACAAGAGAACCCACATTCAACATGGAACACATATTGGACCTCGGGTTGTCCCATATTCTATGCCACATATATGACAGATCATGTACATTGGATTTTACCCACCAAATGTAGTGTGGGTATTGGACCATGCTTTACCTTCATGAGGCATGTTGTGTACCAAAACATGATAGGTTGTGTACACCCTTTAGAATATTCAACCTTTAATATATCCTTCTCTATTTCATGGATATGGGATCATTAGTAGACTATCTTGATATGCTTCCATCATAGGACATGCTAGTGGAATTTATTTTCTAATCAATGATATGATGTTTGGCCATATGATTATGAAACTTCTTCAGTGATGCTTAGCATGTATCGGTAATTTTCATAGTCATAAAATAGTTTTTGGGGTCAATTATCCCTTATTTATCCAAGGTGTAATTCACATATAAAATTTATGTACATATAGATGTTCCACATCACACATTACAATGGTTATTGGTCCAATTTCAATAGAGTAGTAATCCCTCACCATCGATCTCTTATGGGAAGTGGGTCCTCCACTAGTGTATAACTCCCTTGACTATGCATCAAATTAGTGAAGAGTGGGACCTCCATAATATTCTTGTAAGGTTGTTCATGGTATTTTTGAGGATTTAAGATCATTATAGATTCATGTTTGATCATCATCATTTATATATTCCTATGAAGATATAGATCCCCTTCATCGCTTTTTTGGGTTTATTTTTGTACATATATGATATTGGTATATTTCACCCGCTTTCCACATGGGTTGACATGAATTTTTTATTATATTTAATTTGTATTGTATTAAAGGGAATCATACAATGTATGTTTATACTCAATATAACATGGGATATTCCCACACATTTCATATTTTATAAAGATGATGGAATGATCAACAATAACCTTGGTGGACCGGGTTTCAGTGGAGAAAAGCAGTAAATGGGGGAATAGAATTTTTTTGTGGTCATTATCATAGATTGTGAGATAATACCTATTTTGTTCCCCCTTTTTGTCTTAATTTTTAGGTTGTAACCTATTTTATACATGGAATTTATATTTCATGTTATATCTCTTAAATTAATTTTTTTACTTGGATGTATTTCCAAGTGGTTTACACATGAATTAATTACTCTCTATATGTTTTAGTTATTTTATATCATTTCACTATTTCATGGAGTTTTATATGTTTGGGGTTTCATTTATACATGGTCAATCCATCTAATTTAAAATATATTCCTACATATTTCTTATTCCTAGAACCTATCATTTTAGTGATGGTTATGAGGTGTCACTCTTGGATTACTATTGTACTTGGGGGTCATATTAGATTAATTAATAACAGAGTGGTCTCAAAAGAGGTTCAAAATTTTATTAGTGTTTGGAATTGTGGATTTCATGAGGATATCATTTAGAACATAGGAAAATGATGTCATAGGGTCTTCAGTTCGGATCTCAGGCTAGGGAACCCATCTATGGTATAGTAGCTGATGTATCCGAATTACATAACTCGGATTACCAGATTTTAAAATCAGCATATCAATTCCTAGGTTTTAGGTAAATGAATTTTACATGAATGATATAGGATTAGGCCATTGGATTTCACATCCATATAATATTACCTCCAAATATAATATCCTATAACTTTGTTACATCTTCTCTTCCTTATAGATGCCTCTACATTAATACCCAGCTAGGATATTGATACATGGTTGTGATGATGACCAGTTAAGTGATGAGGCCCCAATGATTGGACCTATTCATCATGTGTTCTCTCTATGAAATAATATATTATTGCTTCCACCTAAAGGGAAGCAAGTGGATCTAACTCTAGTTTTTCATGGGGGTAATTGACATAATTTTGTGCGATAGATATATTTATTAGTCTAGTAAAATTATGTTCTTAGGATTAATGCATTACATTAGTTATATAGAGAGGGACAAATTCTTTTTTGAGGTGATATAGAACCACAAGAGGAATAATATTGGATTAATGTAGTGGTACATGTTTTCTTTCTTATTTATTTCATATCTAAGTATATGATTTCACATGCAACCCATGTTACTCGTTGAGAAGTAGAGAAATGGAGGGGCCTTACCACTAAGACCCTTGATAAGCTGGTAATATCATTTAAATACCTTCACCACTTGTTCCATGTATTCCATCAAACTTAAAGTATGTTATTTATATGAATCCAAAATATTCTAGTGTTGTGGAAGGGTAATGTGTTTATTAATAATTACAACTCTATGTTTATCTAACTCACATGTCATTATCTTGACATAGTTTTGGATAGAAAATTTTTGGTGTATAAAATTTGAATGGGATATCATAGATACATATGAGATACCTATGGTCTCTTTATTTATTCCCACATAATATAGATTGAGGGAGTGGGATTTGGTTTCCATGATATTTTTATAATAGTTTTGTTGAATATCTAGATATGATAGTGGACAATGTGGGGATAAGTCATCTTTAAAATCATGAAGGAATTAGTCTTTGTATTCATGAAGTAGGACCCATCCTCATTCCTAGCCATAGAAACATTTATTTTCATGGATGGTTTTGGATAGAGGAACAAATCATCCTCTATAAGAACAAGGTTATGCTTGTAATGGGTAGGGTCACATGGATTATGATTTATTGACATGTTTTACTATTGAATATGGGAAGGTTGTGAATAGTCCACTATGGAAGAGTTAATTTTTTTTATCACAAATATCCCATGAATGGTCATGCTATCCTATAGGAAGGTGGTGATAATAGGTTGAAGAAGAACCGTAGAGGGAGGAGATGTGGTTCTTAGAGGATATTACACCTTACTCATATAACCATCACCAATTAGACCATGCTAGGATCATATAGATTTCATTTATGGGAATTAGAAGTTATAGTCCATTAAGGGATATGAAATGGTTTTACATGGGATGATTTGAGGTATGATCATAAACATCTTTACTTTAACTTAATTATTTTGGAAACATGCATGAGTAATTCTTTTATCTATATATCCCATGTGTGATATATAACTCTTCTCGTTCATTGTTTACTGATTATTTATATTAATATGATATGATAAGAAGATTTTATTCTATATAAAATTTATGTCAATAGTGTGGTGTGGTGAAAATTTTAGAGAGTTTCTCATATGAACTCTTGGTCATTTCCATATAACCATAATTCTTAATTTTGAGTATGAAATATTTTTATATAGTCACTTCCTAGATATAATGTAATCATGGGAAATTTAAAGGAATTATTATTAATTAGATGATTTTATAATTCCTAGGAAAGTGAGATATTATGGTTGAAAATTTAGGGCTCATTAAGTTGTAACATATCACCCATTAGTTGGTGAGTATGGACCATGGTGTAGTAGGATCTTCAGAAAACTAGCATCTTATAATGGCAGAGGATTATATAGAAGTCATTACAAATAAACACAGTTTATGAAAATTTATCCATGGTGGTAGATTTAAATTTACAAAAACTTTCACCTCATTTACACAATGAAAACATCTATGGAATATCCTATGGCCCATAATTTTCTCAAGAATATTATGGTGTAGTTGTATGACCATTAACAGAATTAATTTTTTGAACCTAGTGTATCCAATGAGGAATCTTTGGTGTTGATTGAGAAAAATTATGATGAGATACTAAGGATTTAAATTTATTAGTATCTCTTACACCAAGTTAATATATAAAACCAGAACATATTTCATTGGATTAATTGTAATTTCAACTAGTTGAATGGTTTGAGTTGGTTTATATAGATTAATATCAGGTTTAGCTACAATATGTTGAGGGTTCATGAGGATGATACACTAAAAGTGACATTTCGATGCTTCTATAGGAACTATTACTTCATAAATATTTCTCTCATTGTGACTAAATCCCCTCATGTGTTCATGGAAACACTAAAACAAATAATCCATATATACATGGATTAGTTTTGGTTTTATTTATCAATGAAATTACCATACACATTGTGTATGAGGAGAATTAAAAGTATCACTTGAAGTTATTCATATAATAACTTCTAGAGAACCAACTAATCATTAATTATTCAAAATTTTATATTTTTTGAGATAATATTTTTAATATGAGTGTCATATTTAAACATGGTATAAAAATGGATCAAGAAACGATTGATGCAGTTCATGATTTGAAAAAAAACAATAGCCATGTCAAATGTAAATAGTTTTATTTGGTTTGAAATGGAATTATTATAGGTTCATGGTATATGTTTATAGGATGATAACTCAATTTACTACCTTACAGTGGAAGGAGAATCCATTTTCCTAGACTGTGAACTATCAATGATCTTTTAAGGATTATATGAAAAAGTTTAAAAATGATCATTTACTAAGACTATTATAATATGGAGTTGAGAACTTTGTTTTTTATGCCTATGGGGAATTGATTGAATGTGTGTTGATCTAGAGTCATGTAATGATATTTTATTGTTTTATGTATTAGAGACTCCATTAGTATAAGTAAACAACCAATTAATTGGTGTTGGTAGTTTTATCCTTCACTTTTATTATATAGTATAATTATATTTTGGGTTATCATTTCATTGTCAACTCATATTACTATAGTATAAAATAATGATTTACCCAGAGAGATATCGACATGAGACATATGTGTTGGTTGGGATTACAATAGGAATACAACATTAAGATAAAATAAACTAAATTTAATGAAATCCTAGTAATATATTTCCTTAGTAAGAAATCTTATTCTCATTTTTGAAAGGAAGCATTGGAGTGGTTGGCCAAATCATAACTGAACATGGTGGAAAAGATACTTGTTTCTCATCTTCAGTTGATCAAAGTGGATCCCACACGTATTCATCATGTCAAAGAATATCATTTGGGAAATTCCAATTGTTATTTTTAACATGATCTGATATCCTCTAAATATTCACATGGTGGATTTTCCAGAGGAGGGTAATGTGTTATATTTCTCCACGAATGGATGGTAGTTTTGTTCATGTTGCATGAAAAGGAATTTTGAGAGTTTTATACCTAGTCCAAATCTAAATATCCATGTGTGGTCATGACGTACAAGGACTATCAGTAGTATTTATGGTGGGCTTTCACGATGTTGTGTGATAATTAATATCTTTCCTGATACCTCACATGTCAACAATTAAAGGCTAAACATCATCATACAATATATTTGACATAACCCCTTGAGATCCTAGAATGGTTGTGAGATTTTATATCAATGGATTAATTATAAGGATTCTATGGATAGTGTGAGTTTATGATGTTATCTCAGTCTTTATCTATTGACTTACCATGTCAGAACACTTTTTATCTATATTGTCATTTATATGTGTTGAGTGTTTGGTGTGTTTTTATTTTCCAAAGATCATCTTCCTTCATAGGGTACCCATTATGATTGTCTCCAAATATGATAATAAGTTTTATAATGGTTATGGGGAGGGTTACAATATCCCTTCAGGTTATTTTTATGGGTTAAAATTGTCTTTCTACCTTAGAAGGATGGCTAGATCAAGCAGACCATCTAGGTTTTGGAGAATATAATAAGATCCTATGTATTGGGCTTCATGAAGATCTGTGAGGATTACTTACCATTAGTAGATTTATCCTGTAATTAATGTTATCAATACATAATTATTATAAAAAAATTTCACGGAACATTATACAATACACATAAGGTCACCCCTATGATGGACTTATCTTAGACACAAATCTTTTTTTTTCCAGAACTGGTGCAGGATATGAAAGAGATTTTTAGGAAATCCTCAAGCATATGATGAAATACATTAGTCAATAGAATTCTTAAATGGGATGAAATCATAAAAAAATTGGTGTTCAAGGAGGTATACCTTGTTTTCATTAGAGTCCCCTAGAGAAAGTGTTTCATGGATTTTTTCTAGGAAAAAATATTTATTTGAGACTCATCAAGCCTTTACAAATACAGTAAAGGGTTGTCAGGTTTTCTCACTAATTAGCATTTCCCCTATAGTTTGAGATAATTCATGATGTATTCCATGTAGATAATATAAATAGATACAAGCATGAATTACCAAAAATTATATATTGGGGATATATGGAAATAGAGGAACAGTCCATCTTCTTGGAGTACATAGTGATGATTAAGGCTCAGTAGGAGAGGAATCTGTGTGGAAAAAATATTCCTCTAGTTTTGGATCTTTGGTAACATGAGATCATACCAGAGAGCTATAAGAAGTGTGATATCTATTTTAAGTCTCATTACCCACATCATTCTATGTATATTTTTCTTTTTTAGGTGAAAACCAATGAAGGTGGGGAGATTATATTGACTCAAGTCATCATAGTTTATTTCTATGAATATATCTATATATATCTTTATATATAGAGATTTTTTCTCGGTGCTGGAGTAGTTTTTTGGGGGTAATAGGACCAATGAATTAGTATATTAAATAATAAATATATAATAAGGAACATAATCATATATTTTTGAAATAAAATATTTTCCTAAAATCAAAACTGGTTGGAAAATCAGATACTGTAGTTATTTCCAAGATATTGGGTTTACACAATGAGTGACATATAGTTGATTAATGTCAGATGTTTTGTGGAAGGAAGTCATTGGTAGATGCATTAAATATGATAAATATTGATTTAATTTAATTTTTTAGATGATTAACCTATCCCCATACTCTATTAAAACTTTATTATGGAATAACTCTATAGTTAGCTACATAACTTTTGAAGATTTTAGGATTAAGAAGAGGGGGGAATTATTAGAATTGATGAACATGGGAATGTAAAAAAATAATGATCATCAAAGGGGGTTCATGTGGAAAATGTAGAAAACAAAGGGATCTTCATCATCATTACTAGAGGATGTGTTATCAATAAATGAACAATCAATTATTGAGGTGGTTAAAATTAATGTATATGTTGATTATTTTTAAAATAACTGTTTAACATTGATTGTTTATATACTTAATTTCCCACAATATTGATGTTCTTGAACTATATATAAGTAATCTATAAGGTAGTGATTGTTTTTATATATGTTCCTATGTTTAATCCCATTGTATATCCCCAATTTTTAATTTTAGGCCCAGAATACAATGTCTAATGATGATTTCACATAGTTTTTTAAATATTTTTCCTATCATTGTTATTCGTGTTCATTATAATTTCTAATGGGGTTTCAAATTAGTCATTAACAGACCAGTTCAGGCATAGTTGAGCCTTTAGATTCCTTTTTTATCTTCTGAAAAAATTGATAAATATAATATGGATAGATCAAGGCAAAAAAGTTAATTGCTTGTGTTTTTTCTCTGGATTGAGACCCCAAATAAGAATCACGTTTCTTGATAAATCATGTCCAAGTGTCCTAAATCCCATTTCCTGGCCATTAGAGGATTGGAAATTATGATTAGAGAATACTTCATTAGATTTTAGTGTATTTTTGTGCGTCCTCAAACATGGAGGGTTGAGGAATAAGTATATTCATAAAACTATGTGATGAATTGGGTGGTCTACAGAAAACATGATTGAACACTATTTATTCTAAAGGGTCACATGTTAAGTTCCTTTAAATAAATAAATTATTGTAGTTTTGATAGATAAAATTATGGAATTCCATTTTGAGATCCAACAGACCATGTGATATTTTCTTGGTATCCCAATATTGTACTACAAGCACATTCTCATCTTTACTATTTGGTTTATATGCCGCATACATCAGAGTATACCTCATGTTCCACTACTCTTCATAACAACCCATGTTTAACATGGAACATGGAATGGACCCCTAGTGGTCATATAAAAATATATCACCTATATAAAACACATTTTACTATGTACCATACTTTATTAGTGTTGTGTTGGGGCTCTTATAAGATTCATCTTCATGAGACACACCATGTACCCCATTAGAACACATCTTGCACTCCCCTCATAACCTTCTTCCCTATGCATCTCCTTCTTGAGGACTCAAATATGGCTTGACGGGTACCAAATACTATGATATTTTCCATGTAGTAGATGATAATTTAATTATTTTTGGTATTATAGATATGATTATATTATTTATAATTAAACATCATTAGGTATTCTTAGTAGGTGGATGCGATCAAGTTTGATGATCAGAGAGTCGACGAGGTCATTTATACCCTGATGCACCAGGGTAAGGGTCCTCAATAATTGTTATAGAGTTTTATTTTGAACACCCAAACATTAAAAAAGGTGTGGTCCCTCACTCTAAAGAGTGTTACTCCCCTTTCATTGATATTTGGTGGGGATAGGGTCTGCAATAGAGTAGTGATCCAACAATTGTTGACTGTAGGGGCATAGAGGGAGCATACTAATAGATTCATATGAGGTGTTTTTTTAAAAAACAATATTCATAAATTTGGATCTCAAAGAAAACTCAACATCATTCCATGAAATATTTAAATATAATAATAACTTTTCTCCATTAATTTCTGTTTCTATATGAATATATTTAGTGTTAGGGTTCTTTATCATCTTGCCTCTTGGGTTGAGATGACGGATTTTTCTATTACATTCCTCTTGATTTTTGGTGAATTATTATACATATTTTTGTGTTCAATTCTATAAATGTTATTTCAATCCATGTCATGTATTATGAAAATATAGTCAAATCAAAGTTGAAATTTGTGGAATGAGTTATGGTACAATATATTAGTAATTGGTGGCACTGACCATGTTTGGTGGGGAGTCTTATATATTGTAAGTAAGGATATATTTTGTATCCCCATTATCAAATTATTATAATGTTGAGACCACTTTTCCAATTAGGAATTTATTTTACACTCCATATCTCTTATATTACCTTTATTCTCTTTGATGTATTTCATAGTGGTGGTTTCATGCATTTATTAGACTCAGTATGTTTTAGTAATTTTATATTTGTAAATTATTTCGTGGATATAGGTTTTGTTTTGTGTATTAAAGGTTACTTTTTCCCATGGACTGCAATTTTTGTGATATTACTAATCAGTTGTTTTCTATAGTCCCTTACATACTAGAGGTTCTCTTAGAGTATTACTCTTGACTTACTGCCATCCTAGTTAGGGCCCTGATTAGTGGTTCCAAGACATTATATATTGTATAAGCATATATTTTATAATAATAACAAAACATTATTAAAATTGATCTTCATAACACAACTATTTTATGTGTGGTTTTATAATTAATGTATGCATAAAATATTTAATCAATTATCTAATTAAGTTTTAAAAAATAAAATTAGAAAACATTTTAATATATGAGTAAAAACATTCTATATGATAAATTAATAATAATCACAATAAAAAATTATTTTTATCTCATGGGAGAAGATATATAATTTCTCTAAAAGTAGAGGAAGCTTCATATTTATAGAACATGGTTATACTATTTTAAAAATATTTTAGAGCTAGTTACGTGGTGTTATTTTTAGTCTTGTTTTTCCACTATTTGAACCGAAGATACGATTAGAAAATAATTCATTCTATAGTTAATGTTCATGATGGTTTCTACCAATAGTTATGATATTGTTACATCAAGAATAGGAATATATAATTTTACTGAGAGATAGACACATGGTAATTCTATTTTGAATCTTATGTTCCTTATGTGTAAAGGTAATGGGTAAAAATATTTTTCTTCCTACATGTAGATCATATCTTATATGTATTGTAAAACTAGATTTTACAATTTCTATATAAGGGTAGATCATGGTCTATATAAGGTTAAAATAATGTTTATAATAACTGTATAAAGGTTCTCCATGCACTATATAAGGGTAAGAAAATGTTCACATGTGATGCGTAAAGGTATAAAATGTGTTATGTAGTGGTGATGAAAAAATTTAACCCTATATAAGAGAATAAATATCCTCCTATAAGAATAGAAATTTCCTTATAAATCATATTTATTCTTAAATTGATTCATGCATATGGATATCCTGAATTTAGAAAAATTTCTTAGGGTGCATGAAACTTTCAGAATGGTAAACCAACCCTTTAAACTACATACATAATGGTTATAAAAATGTTTGGTAAGGGTAACTCATAGATTTTAAATATTGTGTGATGATATAAAAGGCCTTATATAAAGGTATACTATAATTTTTAAGTATCACATATGGTTAATTTAATGATATATAAGGGTAATTGTAAAAATGAACTACTTATATAAGGTTACATACAGTCTTTCTTACACATAACAACAAGGTTACTAAATACATGTATGGTTTAAAATAATGCATGTAATGATAAATAATATTTATGAACGGGTAAACTAAATAAGTATAAAATTTATAAAAACATATTGTTTTATTTAATGAAAAAAATTATAATTGAAGAATAATAAATATAATTGAGGAAAAAAATAAAAATAAAAAAAATATTTATTTAAATGAAATTATTTTCAAAAATATTTTTTAATTGAATGTATTTTATTTTTTATAAAAAAAATAAATTAATTAAGATTCAATAGGAAACATAAAACCATCAAACAAAAATATAAAACTAATCAAATTGATTAAGTAATATAAATTTTCACAACACCATGATTTTTTTATAAACTATCTTTATAAAAATTATTATGGTTTTAATCATATTTGATTAAAAATAATTATTATATTTTTAATTATTGATTAAATTTTATCAACACGTTGGTATGAAAATATATCATTTAATTTTATAATTCAATTTAAATCATTCATAAAATCTAATAATATCAACAATATGAATTTCCTGAAATGATATTTTTGAAAGAATTTTTATTATTAATTTTATTTGAATATATTTTTGTAAGCCACAAAAATATTTATTGAAATTTTTTAACTTTTATATTTTTATTAAAAAATCACTAATATACTTATTGAATACATGTATATTTAGTGACCGGATACACAACGGCCATATATCTATATTTTATATTTCATTCCTATATAAAATTTCCAACATTTTTAAAATCACTTTTTCAATTTATTTCTCTGAAAAAATTTCAATCTTATTTCAAGTATATTTATATCTACATGTTGTTTTAAGGAAAATATGATCACTTTGGAAAACTATGAGGATAACTATATCAATTATGTCAAATGTTTCATTTATTGTTATTATTCCTCTTATAATTTTCATAGATTTTCATGTATCTATATCATATTGAATTAACTTTTTTTGATTTATATTTATTTATCTAAATAAAATACAATATTTTACTATTTTGGTATAGTAATTCATGATAAAGTAACTATAAAACATACAAGATTTATTAGAAGTAAGCATCCTACTAATATTTTGAGGTGTTACAATCTACACCCCTCAAAAAATATTGGCCTCACAATAAAATTACCTTGATAAAAATAGATAATGATAATTATATCTCATTATATCACTAGGATCCCATTTTAAATCCTCAAACTTATGACATCATTAGAGAACATTGAAAAGATGAGTGGTCCAATATGATAAAAAATTATTTTTATGATCCAATATCTAGAATGGATGTTCCTTCTAAGAGACATTGAGTCCTAGTAATACAATATATGAGTTATTACTAATGATAAAACATGTATTTAAATTATCTTAAGTGAAACATGAGACACAACCTATTCTTTTGAGTTGTTTGGTGGATGTTCTATGAGATACTCTATACTCCATACTTGATCAATAATTAAAAAGAGACCAATGTATCTATATATTAGTTTTCCCTTCTACTAAAATATAATATACCTCTTCTTTGGTAATATTATACGGAAAATATTTTCACCATCCTTGAACTCAATATCTCATTGACTATTATTTTTCAACATCAATACGATATTAAATGGTCAATACAATTTTTGTCATTTCATGAGAAAAAAATCCCATATAGTATCCTCTCTCTAACTTTGTCCTAACAAGTTAGTCTTCTAATTATCTTACAATATAGAGCCTTATATTTATTAATTTGGAAATAAATGTAAAAATAGTTGTTATATATGAAGATGAATAGAGGTGGATGTCAATATGAACATTATTTGAAAATATATTGAGAAAGACCTTAACATATCTGGAAATTTTTTAATGGTCCTTTATAAATGACTATCATTATTTGGATGATACGCTCTGATGATTTTTATCATTTTATCAATTTATTCTTGGAGAGTTATCAAAAAAATTTAATTTTACCTTAATTCTAAATTATACACAATTGACAGTGGTAATCTATTAATCTTTACAGTTTAATTCGTGTAAATCTTATCAATATGATCGAGTGAGAAATTATATCAAATGTTAACAAATTGTGTTGAATTTATAATTCAATCCACCACTAACTATATGTAATTTATTCCATTATAGTAATTTAAAAACCCATAATAAAATCTATCATGATGTTCTCCTATTTCAATATAGGTCTGGGTTATATATTTTACATACCCTTATATTATTTAATTTCATCATTACCTTACTAGAATACTATGCATTAAGATATGTACATAACCATATCATTCTTCATGATATCACATTATAACTATTACTTGGGATATATATTCATATTTTCTCTTAGAGTGTGAATTTTGAGTGATAATCTATCAGAATCATTAATAATTCCTCAAATGCAGGTATTAAAGTGACACATATTTACTGTATGAATTTTACACCTCTGTTACCATCATGGTTTAACAACAAAATATCTTCGACCATCTTTTTTAGTTCTATATCATTCATCTTTGAAACACCCCAAGCTTCTATGGTACATTTCCCTTTGAATAATACAGTAGCGTGTGTTGTACGCAACTTCGAGTTCTAACACACACCACAACCAATCAAACTAGCCGTTATGAATAGTAATACCCAATTTTTGAAATTCTATAAATTTTATCTCTCAAAATGGACTTCATTTTTGGATTCTTAGTATCAAATTTATCCTAAGGTGAAATTTTGGTACTTTTCGGATAACTTTTATATTTTGATGAATAGTGAAAATTAATAAATTTTAATTAAAAATAACTTTTGAATCGAAATAATTAATAGTGATAAATTTTTAATTTGAGTTGTTTTAAAGTATATTTAGAATATATTTTTACCATTTAATAAAAGTTTGGTCATTTTACATAATTTCACAATTAAACCGGACATAAACAAGTATCAATCTTTTGATAGTTATTATATCTTAAGAACATGCTTTTTTGTTTTGACAGCGGGAATTAATTTTAAATTAATTTCTGCCACTTCTATATTTTGAATTTGGAAAAATGGATTCCATATCTGGAATCAGGATGTCCAAATTGAAAAAATAGTTACCTTTTATTTTTAGACATTTTGAATAATTACTTCGGTAAATATTTTATTTACCATGGTTAAAGGCTAAATCTGGTAAATAAGGGTTAAAAAATAATATTATAATAGCACTAAATTACCCTAAACATGTCCTAACCTTATTGGTTGATACATGTCCGACCATGGGCATATTTGGTTTGATTTTGGGACCTCATGACTTCACTTTTAAGTGATAATGACACTTTATTTTAATTAAGTTAAAATAAATACAAAAATGATATAAGCATATATCTTTTAGAAGAACAATATTTACATAGGGTTATATATGTTGCTTTTCGACTATAAATATTCATTAGAAAGAGAAATATATTTCCTATATAATGGTATTTTATTTATAATTTTTATACATTAAATTATTTGATTTATTTATGACACAATGGTGATGTAGTAATTACCCAATTAATGAAAAATTAGAATAATTGATATTATAAATACCCAAATAAATGTAATTTGAGACTTTTTATAACTTAAAATACCGTTATAAGATAATATGACATATTATTATTGTTTATATAATTTTTTGTTGAATTAATAATGCTTTTATGAATTTATCAAAAACAAAATACCCAATGGTGTCAAAATTGACATAAAAGAGTTATTAAAACAAATATTATATTATTAATTGATATTAAATTCCTAAAAATCTAAGGTTCTTCCAAGAGACATATATAATTATAGGTGTATCATTAATGGACCACTTTGGGGTCTCTTGGATGTATATAATATGTTTCATAACTATATAATATAAAAATACAAAGTGACATGGTAATTGTTAAACTAACTAACTAAGAGTTAAAACTAAAAGATAAGGTTAATATAGTGACCCAAAACTGTCTAAAACCTATTGGTTGAGGGGTTTTCGACCCATAACCACCTTAAAATTTATTAATCCACTTTTGATCCATTAGAAACCTAATATGAATTTATTATAAAATAATATTTCTAGCTTTTCGAAAGGTACCCCTGACCCCTCTTATAAAAGGACACTCCCCCTTCTCATTAATTTAAACTTAAAAGCCTTTTGGTTCGGCCAACCCCTGCTCAAATACTCTATAAAATTCCCTCATTTCACACTAGAGGCCTTAATTTAGTCACAAATCCATCCTAAGGAGTCCTTTTGATCAAATCAAAAGGAAGAACGCGAAGAAGAGGTAATGTTTTCACCACCCTCTTTCAATTTCCTTTCTTCTTCAAATTCTTATTTCTTTTTTATTACCAGTATAAAATGATAACTCTAGTATATTATATATATTTTGATGTTATTATAAAAATTTTATAACCATATTTCAGTATTCTATCCATCCTTTGGATGACATGTCACCATACGTGTGTACGTACGGCTTACTGTCTCCACGTCGTGGAGTAATTGTTATTCAAAACATTATTATTTAGATGGGTATAATAATGATGTGTAATTTATGTAAATAATAAATATAACATGATAATTATTATGTATATATGATATACCATCCAATTAAATTTTATTTTAATATCAAAATAATGATATTGTCGCTCGTGCGTACGTACGGACTACCGTCTCCACGAACACGATGAGATTCATTCCCCATTGTATCCATTCAAGTATAATTCTCATTTGATGATTAATAATAATGTATAAGGACTTAATATAATTCTCGATATGAATAAGATAAAACCTATCTATAAAAAACATGGCTTATGTAACAAAACATATAAAAGAAAATGAGTAAGTTAACACACGAAACGACAATAATATTAAGATATTATTTACAAAGCAATATTAAAAGATAATATATGATATCATATTAATATATATTATTCTTGTATAATTTAATAAAAATTATTTCACCATTATACAGGAGGTTGACCTGCCCCAACCAATGAAATGTACAAGGTAAGGGTTTATTTCGCAATCTCTTCATTATCCGAGGTTGTTTATACGTAATAATCTACTGGGACTTCTTTATCATCCACATCCATGTTTCGTAAAACTGTATTTCAAAAAAAATACTATTTACCAGAATATGGGTTAAAGTCATTTATACCATTTTTTGACTTTTATAAGTGGTTTATAAAGTAAATTTTTCGTCGTTTTCCAAACAAGGCCCTTTGTAACCTTTTCGACAGAATTAAGGTAAGAATGTTTTTTTAACTTATACGGCGGGTGCAGTTATTTTCCAACATTATAAAATCTTCGAATCTTCCCTTACAAGATTATAAGAAAATTTTCAAAGTAAATGTTTTATTTTATAATTATGTTACTTTTAAATGATTTCAAAAAAAGAGATATTTCTCTCAAATAGTTTTGATTTCATCTATGTCAACATCCTTTGATGGATTTTAAGATTATTTGAAGTTGATTTATTATGATACTAAACTTCAATATTGTATTAAAGGTTTTTTGATTTGTTTGACTGTGGATGTTTTATTTTTATACCATTAATGGTTTATGGAGAAAGTATTGACATTTCATATGCTAGTTTTAATACAAATGTTTATGTTATGTTTAAACCTGTTCATATGACGAATGCATTGGACTTAGTAAGTGATGGGTGGAGACCACTATAGCTCCTAGATGCATCGGTAGGTCTCATGAGACAAACTAGTGTCTTGGTACAAGGCCTTGACAAAATCTTATTTTTAGTCTTGGCACGAGGCCTTGACTATGTGTTATGATAGTCTGGCATTATGCATTCCATCATTATGAAAGTGGTTATTGATATTTCATGTGATTATTCGATTAGTAGAATATCCATGTGAATAAGTAAATGGAATTATTTTATTTTATTTCTGCCATATTCTATTTAAGTTCAAGTTTAAAAGGCTTTTGTTTTAGTTATATATTGCCTTAAATGTTTATTCTTATTTATGAAAGTTTCTTCTATATTGCTATCCTTACTGGGCATTTGAGCTCACCCCATTCAATGTTTTATTTTTCCTAGGATATGAATAAGTAATTTATGAATGACCTGCTGTGATAGTATGTGGGGATATGAGTGTGGACTATGGATACTATGTTGTTGTAGTTTTCATTTTATGATAAAATGTAAACATTATTAATGTATCTAGTTATTTCAAGGATACTAAACTAATCGGTATTTAGAGAAATGGTCTTTCTTGTGATCATGACAATTTTATGTAATAATGCACTGACTCTGGGTAACAGGGGTCGGGGTGTTACAGTTGGTATCAGAGAAAGTTTAGTACAAACCTTGGAAACTAGATTTAGATAAACTCTGATTATAAAACATAACCCTAAGATAGACTTTGACAATTAGTATAGAAGAACTTCCTAGAACTTTGGTATTGTAGAGATTTTGTGAGTTTTCCGAGAAATACATCCCTGTCTAGATACAAGTAAGTAGAGGTGGCTCTGGCACAGATGTACCTAGGGGTAAAACCCGAAAACACCGCTTTGAGCTAGACTCGAACGAGAACTGGTGCATGACAACGGGACTTGATCCACTCTTGGTTACGACACTCCCGGGGGATATGCTTAGGATAACTCTCATTTTCTTTACAAATCATTATGTAGGGTTTATGAGTATATACTTCCTCAAAGAACTTTTTTTTTATGATTATGGATTATATCCATAAATAGTTCAATTTATGTTAAGTGTTTTATAGTATGGAATTATGTATTTTGATTCATAAATTGATCTAGTTTATGCCATTGTTTAGAAATGGTGCCTAGTTGAAGAAATGGAAACTGTATCAATGCATGCACTTTGTATAGGGATTTCCCTCCTACTGAAGATAATTATAGTGGAGCTGGTGATGCAACTGGTGCTGATCAGCTAATCACCATACTGGGACAACTTACTCAGATTATGAATAATAACCTTACCCGTATGAAGCACCCTGATCTGCAGCGTGGAGGATCAATGTTAGATCGCTTCATGAGGTAAAAACCACCAACGTTCAATGGGAGTACAAATCCCTTTGTAGCTGAGCAATGGATAAATTCCCTAGAGAAAATATTTCAGGCTTTGGGGAGTAGTGAAAGGGAAAAAGTTATCATGGTAGTTTACCGCCTCACTAGAGATGTTGATCAATGGTGGTCATTGATTCAAAACAATAAGGAAGATGATGAAGTATCAAATATGGAATGGAGGGAGTTCAAAGATATGTTTTTAGAAAAATACTTTCCTCGTGAACATCAAGCAGATATGGAAAGGCAATTTCTGAGTCTGAGATAAAAGGAGGATGATAATGTCGCAAAGTATTAGGCTAACTTTACAAGGTTAGAAATGTATGCTATAGATTATATACATAACACAAGAAGTAATATTGATCGTTTCTTTGATGGGTTAAACCCATTTATCCATCGAGCATTAGTCTCACAATACTTCTCATTGTACGAAGACATTGTCTCATGTGTTTTCAAGACAGAGAAGGAATTCTCTAAGTCTTATGACTTTAAAGCAAAGAAAGAGAAGAAAATATCTTCTGATCAATCTGGGAATGGAAATAAAGGGATGAAGGGAAAAGTTGAATATCCATCCTGTAGTAAATGTGGGAACAAAACCCTCCGTACTTGCTTAAAAGGAATGGGTGTCTGTTACAAGTGTGATGAAAAAGGCCACCAAGCTTGTGATTACAAGGGGAATAAGGAAGCAACTGATTTCCAATTCTACAATTGCATGGAGATGGGACATTATGAAAATGAATTTCCTAAGAGTCAGGGGAACTTACCTTACAAAAGGCCAAGGGATCCAGGCCAAGCTTATGCTATCACTACTACTGAGGTAGAAGCTCCGAAAGACGTGGTGGTAGGTAATTTAATGGTTTCCTCAAGTTTAAAAAATGCGTTATTTGATTCTGTATCAAAAAATTGTTTCATATCATCCCAGTTTTATAAGAAAATTAGATATTTCCAATTTGATTTAACAAGGGAGTTCTCATTTAAAACTCTTAAGGGAAGTATCATTGCAACAAAATTTTGTGAATCAGTCCCCATTAGAGCACATAAATGTTCTTCATCCGCTAATCTCATCATCATACCAATGATTGATTTTGATATAATCCTCGGTATGGATTGGCTTTCGGACCACGATGCGATGTTTTATTGTAAGAAGAAGGAGGTTACGATTTTTGATGATGATGATAAGGAATAACTTATCTTTAGAGCATAATCGTCACCACCTAATTCTTATCTAGATCCACTGCCAGTAGCTCAACTAAATTCAATTATTGGGGAGGAAGAGAATGAAATGACTGTGGTTGAGTAAAGGAATGATTAAATATAGGATTTACGTGTTGTGAAAGAATATGTAGATGTGTTTTAGGATGATTTACCTAGACATACTCCAGAACGAGACGTTGAGTTTCCCATTGATTTAATTCCTAGATCAAGGCCTATATCGAGGACCCATTATATAATGGCCACTGTGGAATTATTTGAACTAAATAAACAACTAAAGGAATTGATTAATAAGGGATTTATTTGCCCTAGTGTTTCTCTATGGGGATCCGCTGTTCATTTTGTTAAAAAGAAAGATGGATCTATGAGGTTATGTATCGACTACAGGGAGATTAATGTTATAAAAATAAAGAGAAAGTATCCCCTACCTTGCATTGATGATTTATTTGACCAACTACATGGAGCTCAATACTTTTTAAAGATTGACCTTCAGTCTGGATACCATTAGTTGTGTGTGAATAAGGAAGACATTCTGAAGATAACATTTCGAACCAGGTACGGGCATTACAAGTTTACGGTAATGCCTTTTGGGCTGACTAATGCGCCCTCTGTATTCATGGATCTAATGTAGAGAGTTTTCAAGGAATATTTAGATGAATTTGTGGTGGTATTTATGGATGATATCTTCGTATACTCCAAAATCTATGAAGATCATGAAAATAACTTGCACATTATCCTGAAGACTCTGAGAAGACATGAATTATATGGGAAGTTTAGCAAATGTGAGTTCTAGATTCAGGAGATTTCTTTTCTTGGCCATATTGTCTCTAAAGATGGAATCTCTGTTGATTCTTCTAAGACCAAGGCAATCCAAGAATGGCCTACACCGATGAGTATAACTGAGGTACACAGTTTTATTTATTTAGCAGGTTATTATCGACGTTTCGTCCAAAATTTTTCCGTGTTGGCTAACCCACTAACAAAGCTCACACGTAAAGGGGTTAAATTTGTTTGGACAAAATAATGTGATGAATTTTTTGAAGAACTGAAGATAAGATTAGTCAATTATCTTATTTAACTCTACCATCGGGGAATGATGGGTTTGTTATTTATAGTGATGCTTTGAAGAAAGGACTTGGTTGTGTCCTTATTCAGAATTATAGGGTTATTTCCTATGCATCATGATAGTTGAAAATTCATGATAAAAACTATCCTACTCATGATCTCGAGTTAGAAGCTGTGATATTTTCTTTGAAGATATGGAGGCACTACCTCTATGGTGAAAAATGTGAGATTTATACTGATCACAAGAGTTTGAAGTATATTTTCTTACAAAAAGAACTCAACATGAGGCAAAGGAGATAGCTTGAAATACTCAAGGATTATGATTGCTGAATACACTACCACCCAGGGAAGGAAAATAAGGTGGGAAATTCTTTGAGCAGAAAAGATCATGGAGTTTTGAACATGATCAGAATTTAAAGGGATATTATTTTCATGGATCTAGTAAACATGGATATGGGAATTACCATAGAAGGTGAGACATAGATACTTTTTTCAAATGGTTACCAAACCATCTTTACTAGAAAGGATAAAGAGTTCTCAGAACGGTGATGAAGAGTTTCAAAAGAAGATTAACGCTGTGAATGATGGGATATTGAATGACTTTGGGTATGAATATGGAATTTTGAAATTTGGGAAGAGACTTTGTGTTCCCAATATACCTGATCTGAAAAGGGAATTTTTGGATGATTCTCATAATTCCAATTTCTTTATACACCCTGGGAGCACCAAAATGTATAGAGCCTTGAAGGAACATTTTTGGTGGGACAACATGAAGAGGAAGATTTCTGATTTTGTGTCAAGATGTATGGTTTGTCTACAAGTGAAAGCTGGAAGGAAACAGCCTAGAGAAGTAATGCAACCTCTTTCCATACCTGAGTAAAAATGGGATAATATTACGATGGACTTCTTCATGGGGCTACCAAAGACTCCAAGAAGGAACGATGCAATATGGGTCATTGTTGATCATCATACCAAGTCATCACATTTTCTTACTATAAGAGAAGATCTACCACTTGATCCTATAACAAGAATATATATTAATAAAGGTGTGAGACTTTATGGAGTTCCCCTATCGATTGTCTCAGATCGTGATCCTCGTTTTACATCAAGATTCTGGAAAAGTCTCTAGAAGGCCTTGGATACTGAAATTCGTTTGAGCACTGCTTACCACTCTCAAATAGATGGACAATTAGAATGGACTATTCTAACCTTAGAAGACATGTTGATATCGTACTCACATGAATTTCAATGTATGTGGGATCAATATTTACCTCTGGTGGAATTTTCCTATAACAATAGCTTCCATTCAAGTATTCGGATGGCACCATATGAAGCGTTGTATGGAAAGAGATGCCGCACACCAACCTGTTGGGATGATGTTGGTGAAAGAAATCTTGTTGGCCCGGAACAAGTGGATGAAACGATGGAAAATGTAAATGTAATCCAAAACCACATCAAAGCCACTCAATGTAGGCAGAAGAGCTATGCCGATATTCGAAGGAAGGATTTTTAATTTCATGTAGGAGATCATGTTTTCTTGAAACTATCTCCATGGAACGGAGTTATACGTTTCGGTAAGAAAGGTAAATTGATTCCCAGGTACATTGGACCATTCAAAATTCTAGAACGAATTGGGGTTTTAGCTTACCGATTGGCAATGCCGCCAAGTCTCTCCAAATTACACGATGTGTTCCACGTATCACTGTTGAGAAAATACTTGCCTGAACCAGCGCATGTACTCACCTATGATGAATTAGAACTAGAACCCAATCTATCTTATTGTGAAAAGCCCATCAGGAATCTTGATACGAGAGAACAAGTGCTGAGAAACTAGACGACCCATCTGGTAAAAGTTTTATGGAGAAACCACAAGATGGAAAAAGCAACGTGGGATCCCGAGGAAATTATGATGAAGAACCACCCGAGTCTTTTTATACAGTAATTTTATAGAAATTTCGAGGATGAAATTATTTGAAGGACAGGATAATGTTACACTCCAAGCATCCATGGTATGTTTCCCTTTGAATAATACAGTATTGTGTGTTGTACGCAACTTCGAGTTCTAACACACACCACAACCAATCAAACTAGCCGTTATGAATAGTAATACCCACTTTTTAAAATTTTATAAATTTTATCTCGAAAAAATGGACTTCATTTTTGAATTCGGAGTATCGAATTTAGCCTAAGTTGAAATTTTGGTACTTTTTGAATAACTTTTATATTTTGATAAATAGGGAAAATTACTAAATTTTAATTAAAAAAACCTTTTTAATCGAAATAATTAATAGTGATAAATTATGAATTTGAGTGGTTTTAAAGTATATTTAGAATATATTTTTACCATTTAATACAATGTTGGTCATTGTACATAATTTCACAATTAAACTGGACATAAACAAATATGAATCTTTTGATAGTTATTATATCTTAAAAACACATTTTTTGTTTTGAGAGCGGGGATTAATTTTAATTTAATTTATGCCACTTCTGTATTTTGAATTTGGAAAAATGGATTCCATATTTGGAATCAGGATTTTCAAATTTTGAAAATAGGTAACTTTTATTTTTAGGCATTTTGAATAATTACTTCGGTAAATATTTTATTTACCATGGTTAAATGGTAAATCTGGTAAATAAGGGTTAACAAATAATATTATAATAATACTAAATTACCCTAAAACGTGTCCTAAACTTATTGGTTGATACATGTCTGACCATGGGAATCTTTGGGTTGATTTTGGGATCCCATGGAGTCACTTGTAAGTGATAATGACACTTTATTTTAATTATGTTAAAATAAATACAAAAATGACATAAGCATATATCTTTTAGAAGAACAATTTTTTACATAGGGTTATATATGATGGATTTTAGACTATAAATATTAATTAGAAATATAAAAAGATTTCCTACATAATGGTATTTTATTTATAATTTTTAGACATTATATAATCTAATTTATTTATGACACAATGGTGATGCAGTAATTACCTAATTAGTGAAAAATAAGAATAATTGATATTATAAATACCCAAATAAATGTAATTTGAGAATTTTTATAAATTAAAATAATTTTATAGGTTAATATGTCATATTATTATTTTTTATATAAATTTTTTCTAAGTAATAATGCTTTTATGAATTTATCAAAAACAAAATACCCAATAGTGTCAAAATTGACATAAAAGAGTTTTTAAAACAAATATTATATTATTAAATGATATTAAAATCCAAAAAATATAAGGTTCGTCCAAGAGACTTATATCATGATAGTTTTATCATTAATGGACCACTTGGGGGGTCTCTTGGATGTATATAGTAATTTTATTAACTATATAGTATAAAAATATAAAGAGACATGGTAATTGTTAAACTAATTAACTAAGAGTTAAAACTAAAAGATAAAGTTAATATAGTGACCCAAACCTATATAAAACCTATTGGTTGAGTGATTTTAGACCCATACCAACCTTAAAATTTAAATAATCCACTTTGGAGCCGTTAAAAACCGAATATCAATTTATTATAAAATAATATTTATAGCTTTTCCAAAGGTGGCCCTCACCCCTCTTATAAAAGGGCACTCCCCCTTCTCATTAATTCACACCTTAAAATCCTTTTGGTTCGGAAAAACCCAACCCAAATACTCTCTCAACTTCCCTAAATTCATCCTAGATGCCTTCATTTAGTCAGAAAGCCAACCTATGGAGTTTTTTTGATCAAATCAAAAGGAAGAACCCGAAGAAGAGATAATGTTTTCACCACCCTCTTTCAAGTTCCTTTCTTCTTCCACTTCTTCTTTCTTTGTTATTACCATTATAAAATAATAACTCTAGTATATTATATATACTTTTATGTTATTATAAACATGTTATAACAATATTTCAGTATTCTATCCATCATTTGGATGACATGTCACCATACGTGCGTACGTACGATTTACCGTCTCCACGTCGTGGTGTAATTGTTATTCAAAACATTATTATTTGGATGGGTATAATAATGATGAGTAATTCATGTAAATAATAAATATAACATGATAATGATTCTGTATATATAAAATAACATACAATTAAATATTATTTTAATATCAAAATAATGATATTGTCGCTCGTGCGTACGTACGAACTACCATCTCCACGAACGTGATAAGATTCATTCCCCATCATTTCCGTTCAAGTATAATTCTCATTTGATGATTAATAATAATGTTTAAGGACATAATATTATTCTTGATAGGAATAATATACAACCTATCCATAACAAACATGACTTATGTAACAAAACATATAAAATAAAACGAGTAAGTTAATACCCGAAACGACAATAATATTAATATATTATTAATTTAAAAAAAACAATTATTTCACCATTATAAAGGAGGTTAACCTACCCCCAACCATGTAAATGTACAAGGTAAGGGTTTATTTTGCAATCTCTTCATTATCTGAGGTTGTTTATACGTAATAATCTACTCGGACTTCTTTATCATCCACATCCATGTTTCTTAAAAATGTATTTCAAAACATTTTTACTATTTATAGAATATGGGTTAAAGTCATTTATACCCTTGTTTTACTTTTATAAGTGGTTTATAAAAGGAATCTTTCCATCGTTTTCCAAACAAGGTCCTTTTTAATCTTTTCGACAGAATTAAGGTAAGAATGTTTTTTTAACTTATACGGCAGGTGTGGTTATTTTCTACCATTATAAAATCTTTGAAGCATCCCTTACAAGATTATAAGAAAATTTTCGATGTAAATGTTTTATTTTATAATTATGTGACTTTTAAATGATTTCAAAAAAAGCGATATTTCTCTCAAATAGTTTTGATTTCATCTATGTCAACATCCTTTGATGGATTTTAAGCTTATTTGAAGTTGATTTATTATGATACAAAACTTCCATATTGTATTGAATATTTTGTGATTTGTTTGACTGTGGATGTATTATTTTTATACCATTAATAGTTTATGGAGAATGTATTGAAATTTCGTATGCTAGTTTTAATATGAATGATTATGTTATGTTTAAACCTATTGATATGAGGAATGCATTGGACTTTGTAAGTGACGGGTGGAGCCCAATATAGATCCTCGATGCATCGGTAGGTCTCATGAGACAAACTAGTGTCTTGGCACAAGGCCTTGACAAAATCTTATTTGTAGTCTTAGCACGAGGCCTTGAATATGTGGTTATGATAGTCTGCAATTATGCATTCCATCATTATGAAAGTGGTTATTGATATTGCATGTGATTATTTGATTAGTAGAATATCCATTTGAATAAGTAAATGGCATTATTTCATTTTATTTCTGCCATATTATGTTGAAGTTCAAGTTTAAAAGGATTTTGTTTTAGTTATACATTAACTTAAATGTTTATTCATATTTATGAAAGTTTCCTCTATATTGTTATCCTTACTGGGCATTTGAGCTCACCCCTTTCAATGTTTTATTTTTCCCAAGATGTGAGGAAGTAATTTATGAATGAATTTCTGGGATAGTATGTGGGGATATGAGTGTAGACTATGGATACTATGTTGTTGTAGTTTTCATTTTATGATGAAATGTTAACTTTATTAATGTATCTAGTTATTCCAAGGCTACTAAACTAATCGGTCTTTCGAGACTTGATCTTTCTTGTGATCATGCCAATGTTATGTAATAATGCACCGACTTTGGGTAACTGGGGTCAGGGCATTACAATCTTTACAATTTATATATTCACATAGATGTAGATTTGGGAGATAATTTTTCAAACATATTATTTAATATCTTCTGTAATGAATTCAATATCAACTATTTATATATCCTATAATTTTGGGTCCCTTTAAATGTTAACCACAGATAAAGAAGCAAGATCCTTATTAAAAATCACATACACCAACATAATTATATCCTAATTATGTTATTTTATTCAGAAATTATATCCCTTGATTAACCCTAAACATGTCCTTCAGTGAATTTATAACTCATTTTCTTTGAATATATACCTTACGATTTTGTGATCTTTGTATATATTACACAGATCCAAATAGAGAAAATTCCACCAAATCCTTAATGAAACAAATAATACTTCTAGTTCCTAATTTTTTATAAGCTAATTTTTATTTTGGGACATTTATTGAAGAAAGGAATAGTTTATCATATATTTATTTCGTAACATGATATATCCAAACCCCTTCTGTGAAACACCACTATATATAAAAAACCCTTCTTTATTACAGTGTAGTGTGAATACATGTGCTGTGAAAAAACTCAATTTAATATACATATATATATAATAATAATAAATTTAACCTCCCATGTTATCATTTTCATTGGATTAAAAAATCGTGAATAATTTCTTAAAAGGAATAGGAAGTGTCAAAACATTTCAAGAAAACAACAGATCTCTATTAAAAAAGTTGATTTAGGAGATTCTTTAATTTTTCCTAAATTTTTAATATTATATTAAATGCCTTCATTTACAATTACATGACATAAGTGGAATAATTTTTAAATAAAATATTCAACCTTTTAGAATTTGGAATATAATATTACATTCTTATCGCCTTAACAATAATTGTTAAATAATGTTCATATTCTTCATTTCTCTTATAATATAGAAGAATATCATCAATAATGGATTTCAAAAAAAAATATGGTATTATATGAAAAAAATTTCATAAAAAATAGTTATTATAGGTAATTTTTACATCTGAAGTTAATCAATTTGATTCCACTATTTTAATTCCAAGAATGATCTTCTTTTATTAGAATATCATTTTCCTAAACATTTAATTGTTCATATCCAAATTGAATATCCACCATTAAGATATACTTAGATACTATAATTTAAACAAAAAAACATAAATATAGTGTAAAAGGTACTTGTTCATGATTATTATTTTATTAATCTCATGATAATCAATGAAATTTTTTTGACCGACATATATTTTTAATAAAAGAGACTAGAGAATCCCATGGAGGATAACTTGGGTATATAAAATCATTTTAAAAAAATACATTGATGTTTATTAATTAAATAATCTAATTAATTGGGGGTATTATAAAAGGGATCTTCAATAAAATCCAATATATATGAATAATATAAACTGAAAAATCAACCTAATGATCATTGGGAGTAGCAGATAACTCTTCAAAAAATGTTTTATTATTTTTTTTATAATTCCAATAACTTCAAAGATTTGTTCCTCCAAAAATATTTTAGTAAGGTAAAACACGTTATTTTTTATAGGGACCCATATTAAGAAATTTTTTTCCAATATAATATCATAAAATCATATCATTTCAACATTATCATGGGTTGAATCAGGATACAAAATGACATTTTTCTAATAAATGAAATTTTTGTGGATTTAAGTTACAGAGATATAATCCATCAAAAATATTGATTCAAATTATAAAAAACAGTTTATAACACTATTTAAAGGAATTATATTCCAAAAAATAATAATTAATTAATATATGTTTAATTTAAAAAAAACATCACACCATAATATGTTTTCCCTGATAACCCAATACCAAAATCTATGTTATTCAATCAATAATATTATCAAACATAAAATATTTAATGGAATGGGATGAAAAAAATAAATTAATATATTCATTTATAATTTGTAAATAATTAATCTCACTATCACCACATGTTTCTCGATTCACATGAGTTGTATTAATTTCATAAACACTTACATGATCTCTTGGTTTTTGATGGTTTTTATGTTATATGTCCACAACAACCATTACAATGTTGCATTGATTTTTATAAGTAATTAAAATTTTTCATTTGAATATTTTATAAATTTTTTTTGTATTATTTGGAAAATTATTCTACTTTGTTTTTTAATTAGTCTCTTAGTATTTATTCAAAAAATTTGTTTCTATTGAGAAAATTTTAAAAATATCAAAAATCTTATTAATCCTTTGAGGAGATTCCATGTGTACATCATTCAAAACATAAATAATGTTGATAGATTAATCTTACAACCACTATGTGTCTTTCCAATTGTGATCCCATGAAGATACATTTTCATTTTATTATCGATATATTAATTAGAATAATGATAAAATCCAATTTCCAATTCTTCCATAAGTGAACATAAAAAATTTACTTATTTATAGTAAGGTCCCTTATGGATAAAAACCTTAAATAACATTATTTCCATCCTCTAAAAAAATTACCATTTTTTATTATAGGATCAAAAATGATACTAGGGGTTTAAAAAATACTCTTGATGGTTTCTTCATATGAACCAATCGATTCATCTATATTTTTCTCAATATCAAGGAAGCATAAAACCATTTAGATTTTATGTTTTTTGGGATAATATTTCCTAAACGAGAAATTTCATAATCTCTTCTAATAATATGGATTTAATTTCATCCATTTTCCTATATTTTTTTATTATGGACTGCCATTCATCAATATACAATTTTAAATGATAAATTTTAAAAATTTCCATTTTGTGTTATTTCCATTGAAGAATAAAATAAATTATTTACATCTTGTTGATCCATTTCAAAATTAATTAGTGCATGTGAATGTATTAGAATGTGTTTATTTCATTTTTTGTGATGGAAATGATAGTGAGACTCTTCTTTATTAGGTGTTTGGGAGACGAACATGTTTCATGTTATTTATCACAACCAAAGATATTATTCCCATTGATATTTTTACAAAATAATCCACCCCACCTAGTTACTTGACGTGGAATTTTGTGCATTGTACATAACATTGGGTTTTCACTTGGATGTTATCACACTATGACCATTGTTTTAATTTGTTTTTGTTTATTTTTAGATGTTGGATATTTTGGTTGATGTTTGGGTTGACTATCCAACAAAAGTACTTGTGTCTTGGTGGTTTTAATTTTCTTCTAGACCTATTCATGATTATTTTATATTATTTGGGGATAAATTAACATGTTTGAGATTTTGTTATTCCCAGGGTGTCTCTAAATTGTGTTTAAAATATTCAAGTATCACTGGGTGCACTTCCTTAGTGTTTGGGGTGTCATTGAAATGTTTTCGGAAACTTTTTCTGGTCAGACTATTTTAGAACGGTTTTCCCAAACCCAAAAACTTAAACCTTAAAAGATATAAATGTTTTCTAGTTTTTTATCGCACAGTTTGCACACTCATTACAAAATCATGCAGCAGAACCGTGTATCCCATTATGAGCTTAATAAATTTTGACCTAGAGAACTGTTTTAAGTGATTTAACCTCCCAATTTAATCCCTAATAGTTGGGAATTAACCTGAGGCACCTCCCCATTTTGTCTTCCAACATTTTGGGTTGAATTTTTTAAAATTTCTCACCAAAGGTCAGTGGTTCTCCATCATACCTTCTCCATTCCTCTTATCCTCTTCCCCCTCACTCATTTCATTGCTCTCTCTTTTTCTTTGAGTCATGTTTAGATGAATACTATGGTTAGTGTTTTTTTATTCTGATTCATTTTATTTTTTCTATGGTATGAGGATTGTCTATTAGGTTCAATTCTTCATCTCCTTGTAGTTTTTTCCCATCCACACATGGTTGAGGTGGGAATTTACATATTTCTTCCTTTACATAACACCCCATGAGAACTTTTGAGTTTTAATTAACTTTTCAAATGACTTTTTCACCCCTTATATATCTTAGAATTGATGAAAATGGATATTTCATGTTGGTGGAATTTACTGAAAAAATATTTTTCAAAGGGATTTGTGAGAAATGTATAGGTTTATAGATTCTAGGTTTATTGTTTAGAATGTCCTTGTTCTTTTAAAGTTAAATTGGTTTTTATGAAATTTTTTTCTTTAATTATGGTGTGATGATTTTTTTTAAAATGATTTTTTGGGTACGGTTTGGTAATGTTTTATCTTTTTAAACATGATATATTTTTTTAAAAAGGTTTATATGGTTATAAGGAGATTGTTTTTTGTTTTCTATATAAAGTGGATAGTTGAATGTTTTTTTAAAAAAATTGGTGGGTTTTGTGGGAATGGTTTTTTGGTGTTTTAATGGATGTTTTTTGCACCTTTGGATGTTGGGACAACCATGGGTGCTCTAGGAGAAAACATTGTCGTTCCCTTAAATGAAGATGGTTCTTTAAACCCATGTTACTTGAGATACTGGTTTATTAAATAGTTATTATTTTCTAAATAATGATTTATCCCTCATGTAGTTTCTAAATGTGGTTTAAAATGGAATCACAGTGGGGGTATTCCCATTTTTATTTTGGTGTTTTTTTTTGGAAAAGGTTTGGCATAATGGGATTTTTGACATTTCACACTTTAAGATGGTTTTAGAAATGATTTATAAATATTTTAGAAAATGTAATTGGATGTGTACAAAAAAGATTCTTTGGCCTATTTTTAGAGTTTCATGTTTTTTCTAAAATGTGGAAAGGATTATTTAATAAATTATTGGGTATGTGGTGTTTCTAATGGTTTTTGAAGTGATTGTTGAATTTTTTGGTGTGCATAATTTTTCACGAATGTGTTTTGGATGTGAAAGTGGTTGTTTACGAAATGCTATTATTGGTTTGTTTGATAAATTGTCTAAGTGGTATCATGTGATGTGTGGAATTTGATTGAGCACAAAAAGGGAAGCCATGGTATCTGTGTAGATGGATTAGGACTAATATGAAAATGAACCGATAGTGTTCTCATCTATATTTAACTTAGTAATATTGATGATGAAAACACTAACTAAACTATGATGATGATTGGGTGCCGCTAGGCTATTAGGGTTTCCCCTCATAATGGATCTTTCAAGAGAAGTTTATTTGTTATGGGGACACAAAGCCATTGGGTTTTACCCTCCTAGTGGATTTTTCATGGGAATATTATTAGATATTGTTATTTTACATCAATCTATGATGTACCTAGGGATCAACAGTTATATATTACCTAGGGGTATTTCTCGGGACTAGTTCACATTGATTTTATTGCACCTTTGATCAGTATAAAATTGGTTGGGTTGGTAATATTAAAATCATGTCCTTTGTATTTAAGGTGGATTATTTGAAATGGTTTCCCATTTAAAATTTTTCCATTGAAAATTGTTACTAATATTATTTGGTTTTGGTTTTTGTTATAAAATGGTAGTTTTTTTGGAAAAATGGATGGTGACACCTGTTGTCCTTTAAATGGTAAAGTTGTGGTTATTTAATAAAGTTTGAAAAAACTATTCTTATAACTGTATTTCAATCTACTGTTAGTGGATGTTTTGGGAATTTAATTATTTGGATTATTTGGTGGTTTCTTACTAATCTATCTAACTCACACCCTACCTTTTCCACTTGGTGTCGGTAAACCTGAGCTATTTTGCAGGTCAAACTTCTTTTTTAGGTTTTTTTAGTTCGATCTAGATCTTGATGTAGTTTGGACTTATGGATAGTGGTGAAACTATGTTCATAGGGAGGTTTTTCTGCAGCAGTATAGTTTTGGTTGGTTTTATTTCCATTTCAGTTTTTTTCTGTTCAACAATATCTTGTAATTGAATCTGTTTATTGGTATTTATTGGAGATTCTATTGTGGTTAGGTCTTCTTCTTGCTAATAATTTTCTTTAATCTGGGTTATTCTTTGGCCTAATATTATTTCATATGGTTTTTTTTATGCCCGATACTATTTTCCAGCTCATGGGGATCAGGAACGCCCTTCGGGCCATTCCACCAACCGGCTGGGGTGACCGATATAGGGTCGACCCAGGTTGGTTCATGAATGTTTATACTAGTGTCAAGTTTTTTTAAATCATATATATTAACATAAGTAATAGAATATAAAAAATTCAGGAAATAAAATTAAAAAATACTAAAATGAAAGAAAATAAAACTTATGATGTCTTACTTTTAAACACCATCATTTCAAAATATGTTAATTTTGGTTTAACCAAGGTATCTTCATGTTTGGTTCTATTATACATATCAAAAAAATCCTAAATAATAATTAAAACCCTATATAATAAAAATTAATATAGACCAATAATGAAATTAAATGATCATATCTAAAGGTATATTATTATATATTACATGTCAAAAATAAAAAACAATCCCATGACCTCATTATTTTGTATCATTGGATATTATCTAAATAATCATATCAATAAAAAATAGTACTTCAAAATATCCTATAAAATTTTCCACATATAATTTTTTCTTAGTCATAATTATATATATATATATATATATTCCTAGGGAAATGTGTAATTATAATAATTGAAGGGTATAAATGTCACAATAGTTAAAAAAACAACAACAGGTAAGGTAGAATATATAAGTAGACTGCAATTATGTGAGAAATATTGAACATGGGATAAATACCTAATTAAATCGGTAAGATCATGAATTCATAAAACTTGATCATACTTAATGATTACATGGTTGTATATTATAGAATAAAAATTTATAATTATAAAGGATTCATCCTGAGTGGATAATATTTACCATTTAATGAAATGTTCATTATCCATGGACACATAAAATAATAATGTGGAACGAGAATACACATTAAAAATCAAAGAATACATCAAGGTTATCCACTAAGACCATCATTACATAGAATATTTGGAATCATACCCACATCCCATAGTTGATAATATATCAATACTAGAATCCCATAGTTGATCGAGCATAGCTAAACACATCCCATAGTAGCATCTTGAGAAAGATATAATTATTCAAAACACTAGATAGATATATAATTTTAAACCCACCGATAACATAATAAAGAAATAGAAATACTTGTTTTATATGAAATCAATCAATAATTAATGATCATTTGTGGAAGGAAAATGTGTTTTGATACATTTTGTATGTTAGGCATTAGATATGATTAAGATTAATATTAAATGATACCTAAAGATCAAACAACCAAATGAGATGTATCATAAGATAATTTAATGAATTAAAAACGAGTGATATTAAATATTTGAAATATTTTGGACCATAAAAATACAATATAAAATATAAGGGAAAACTATAGCGTATATTTCTTTACTTTTAAGGGATGCTGTCATAAAAATGATGTTTTCGGTCACTTTCAAAGTCATTTTTAAAGGATGAAATAAAAAAAATTAATTTTTAATATAAAAATAAAAATAATTTAACATTGATAAAAAAGTAATATTGAGTAGATTAAATTTTATGTAAAAAATATAATATATTTTATTGTGTAAAGAGGTATTTTTTGTATATTTTTAATGGTTTCAAAAAAGACATCATTAATTAAAAACATTAAATTTTATTATTTAATAGTGGTGGAGATAAAAATGAAAGAGAAAATTAATCATTATATATAGATAAAAAAAGAAAATATTATTATCAATAATGAATATGTATATTGAGGATAAAGGACCTATTTATTGTATGTGAATTACTCCTAAAATTTCAGAATTTTTCTATTATTAAAATTCCTTAAATGATAAAATTGTTTATATAATTATACAATTTAAAGATATAAAAAGTTAAAGTATCATATTATAGTGAACAATTGGAAGACTATATCAAACATAGAGGGATATAGTCAAAGATGAATGATTATGAATCCATAAAAATAGATTTTTTCATGAAAACCCCTTACATATTTCATAATGTATAAATAAAAAGATCATAGAAGAAGGATAATGTTATTTAATTTTAAATTAAATTAATAAAATGTTTTTTATTATAAAATAATTAAATGTGGAATAATATAATCCAAATAAAGTAAAATACGATCATAATAAAAAAATGCATTTTTAAAGGGAAATTAAGATTAAAAACTCTTATATTGGATTACCGCTTATTCGGGCATGGGCTAACACATTGTAAATAAGAATTAGTGTTATAAAAAATATAAATGAGAACGAAATTAATATTTATTTTAATTAAAAATATTTATTTTAATTTTTTATTACAAGCATTTAAGAGATTCATCGTTAAAATTGATTCTTGTGTGTAAATTGTTACATTTTTTCATCGCTTATTAACTGTAACAATCAAAATACAAGATTGATGATTGCATGTTAATTAACTAACAAATGGTAGTGGTGTATATATTGAAATTTTTTATAATTATCTTGTTTACTAATATTTTTTCATGAAGGTTTTAGTGATTCTTCATACATAATAATTAGAAAATATCTTTTGTTTTATTATTATGAGTTAATAAAATAGATTGATTTTATAAATTAACACATTTATATGTTTTACCATTAATTATTTAGAAAACATATAATATTTTTTATTGTATATCATATATTAAAATTATTTATATTTTCTTAATTATTCATGACCAAAATGTTGTAACATCATTCATTTAGGTGGTAAACTAACCCAAACTAGAACATGTTTTAATGAATGAATCAACGATCATATGAATTTATATGCACGTAAGAGTTATATTATAGAAGAAAAATGGTGTTAGTAATATATATTTAGAGGGTTTTATTGGACATAATATGATTTGATATGATAATATTAAAGAATGAGATGGAAAATAACTCATTTTTGACTACAATGGAATTTCTCCTTCGTGCAACACTATCCTTCGAAATGATGGACTTATCCAATATTTTTATAAAAAGTATATCAAATGATAATGAGAGATTATTTATAGGATATTTAGTAATCTTCAAGAAATAATTGAATGCAATAAGTTATTTTAAATGGATAGAGTAGAGACCATTTTATAGGTGAAATTGCAGGATATTTTGATAGAAACATTACATAGGTAAAGGGAAAATATAGAATCACATGGGAGTTAAATGATTTATGTTATGAAATTTAAAATGAAATTTATTAATTGATACTCAATACAAATGTTTTTATTATTATAATTTGTTAAATCCATTTAATTAGAAAAAATTAGATTATTTTACCCTCTTTTAGCTATTTAGACTTGATATAATTAATTACAATGTTAATTTTTTAATTTACATAAATAAGACCAAAATTAACTATTTTTAATTATAAGATTCCAAATTTTGAATAAATTTAATCAATTTAAAATTTTAAATATATTAAATGGAATAGATAAATATAATATATAATATTTAAGAAAATTATTTATAGGAAGACAACTTTTTCAACTTTTAATTATTTAATTATTATTTCATATTAATTAGTAATAATTTTATGAATGCCAATTTACATAAATATATAAATGATTTTTATCATAGAATATGTCTCTAAAGAAGTCAATTTAATGTAATAATACAAAAATAAAAAACATTTATACTTTTTTTTTTGAAAAAAATATCATTTTTATCAATAATTGATTTTAACACAATTAACTCAAATCAACAACTTATATTCATAAAATTCACTAAACATTATAAATATTTTCTTATACAGTCTAACAATAAAATTTTCTATATAAATTAAATTAATCATTAAATTTAATAAATTAAATAAAAACAACTTCCTCAAAATATATTTTCAAGTCTATTTTAATTATTTCTATTAAACATATATATATATGTAAACAATATTAAAAAAATAATATTAATATCAAAATTTTAAATTCCACTTTACTATTATAATTTTTTTATATATACCTATCAGATACATGTATTCTCAAGAACTATGTATCAAATGACCATGTTACCAACAACTATATAACCAATAAACATATTACCTTCTAATATACAATCATTCTTACATGGTTAAAATATTATATCCTATGCATTTTTCTAAAAAAATTATTATCAGAACTTATATATATCTTTTTTCTATAGTTTTATTTCATGGTATAATATACAAATAAAACAATGAGGATAAAGAAGAAAATTCCATATTTTTTGATTACCTGTGGTTTTATACCAATTAATATTCTCATCATTATAATTTACATTCATTTCAAATAATATTTTAGTGTTTATCCTTTATTATAATATTCTATCATTATAAAATATAGTAATGTTTGTTATTTTTTTTATTATTCAGGTAAATGAATCTATCAAATACATAGATTTTTTATAAGGAAATGTCATCAAAAATATTTTAGTGTTATATAAAGTTATCTTATTGTAGAAATCATATCATTGATAATTTCATGCCAATCTATAATAGTAAATTCATAGAGAAAAAACATCACTATACTATGATCTTTTTTCCTAAATATAAAAATACATTGATATACCTTATAATTATTTTCTATATAATGAAATGAAACTCATTTAGGGATAACTGACGATGATCCCGAAAGGTTAAAATATAACCAAAAATAATTCTTGAAGAAATAATGTTGAGTAAATACCTAATGATATTTTTCATATCTAAAATATTTATCTTTTTTATATTCAATATCAAGTGATTAATTAATGATAATGAGTTTAAAAAAACACCCTCTCCGTACAAGCCATTAATTGTTCCCCTTCACATCTCTGCTATCATTTAACAGGATAAAAATATCCATATTGTTCTAATATCAATATTATATTTTATATTATAAATAATATACCTTTTTTCTCTATCTAATCCAATTCATAATTTATGGCCTGAAAATAGTCTTTTTTCTGGAATGATTCACTAAAAATTTATAATTTTACATGATGTATCAATGAGATATTAATTTTATTCTTATTAAAAAATATATGTCAATTGATTATCAATGATCACAAAAAAAATTCTAAACATATATTTTATTCATAATATAGAGAAAAAATTCTAATATGTTCTAGATCACATATTAATGTTTAATCACCATCATATTAATGCTCAACACTTTAAAAATGAATATTTTGAGTGTAATATCTAACTAACCCCACCCCATTCTAATTTATCCCCACTAAAAATCATTTATTTTTCAAAAAAAATTAATTATTGTTATATCACCATCACATTAGTCAAATCAACCAACATACACCATTATTTATTTTAAAAATGATAACATTTACAATTATAGTATATCCAAGGAAAATTTTATTAACTCTCATTTTTAAAAAAATCATATTTAAACCCAAAATAATGAGGATTAAAAGTATTAAAAACGTCATTAAATACCTTAATATCAAGGTATTATGGTAACACATCTCAAAAGGATTCATATATAAATTTATTTGATACAAAAAACCTAAATATGAACCATTTTCTAACAATATTTTCTCCAAAAGAAATGTGAGGTTTCATGAAACCTAAACATCATTCAAGAAATATCTAAAAAACATATTATTCAATATCCTAGAGATAAAATATAGTTATAGAATATATGGGTTACCATGGTTTTGTAAAAAAACATTATTCTCTTCCAAAGATTTAAATAATTTATTTTTGTACTTATCAAAATTATATATTTCAATTATATTAAAAGAATATTTATATTCCTTTTATGTACTTCAATTTCAAACCTTAAACATATGCATAACCTTGGTTTTATATCTCAAAAAATAATAATTCTTGGAGTACATGAAAATTAATTAATAAATTATATATATATATATGATATATTATTTTATTTATTCTTCATATGACTATAAAATGTTAAAGTGACTTATCTCGAAAGGATGAGAAGTTTGAGTCTCCAAATTTGTGTGAAAAGAATTATAAATCACCATATTTTAACATATAAAATAAAATATATTTATTTTCATATATTATTATAATAAATTTATTATCATTGGATCCTGTATTAATATTACTCATGTTATTTAACTAATTATTTCCAACCCTTTAATGTGCTAACTCATTTTACTCTTTTAAACATCCGTAAAATCATTTTTCACCTCTACCACTATGAACACATTAACCCTTGTTAATTGTGCTCCCTTTATTACATGAATACCTTTTGTATCATCATAAATAATTTAAGTTCATATAAAATAATACTGTTAAAACCATTATAACCTAGAGAATAAATATGTGAATTTTGATCTAACCCATTAATAATATGTGTATTTTTTATTTGAACATTATCTATCCAACATTCATTTTACCAACTATTATTATTCCTTGAAACCCGAAATTAATTAATTTAACTAATCCCTATATTCAATTATCAAAGCCTTTGAGAAGCATTATTTCTCTCATAATATGAGATAAATAATAATATTATATAATTCATAATGCTTATTTTTATGAATAATTGACTTAAGTTCCACCATAGTGTATTTTCCGTTACTAATCCTACTCCTATAGAAAATTTTAGTATTACAATTTATACACAACTGAAATAGATAAATAGAATGGAAATTCTCATCACTATAACCCACTTAGTTACATAATTAAAATGTTCCATTAAATATTATTATATTATTCTCTATTTTAAATATTCGAATTTCATTCTTCATCATATTTTTTTTTCTTTAATAAAGATATAAAATCTTCAATTGTTACCATTTAAAGATTAAAGAATAATAAAATTAACTTCATCTAAAAAAATTCATTAAATATGTCTAAATGGACCAAAAAGTAACTGATAATCATAATGATGATTTTTTCCTCACAAAAAAAATTTGTTGCAAGAATGGGACCCTAGTAATAGTGATAATTCACTATGTGTAAATTAATAAATTAGAATACTTTTAATTGTATACTATAATAACAATATCAAATCAATTTAAAATATATATGAGTGTATTACATATAATCCAGACATATTTTAAGTAGTAAACACATAAGGAATAATAAATCTTTGTAGGTTTCACAACTCAAATTGAGTTTCCTTTCCTTGGAATGGCTTAATAAAACTTGTGATAACCCATTATACTAGAATCACCATGTGGATTACTTAAAATCACAGAATAACCATGAACCCATGATCCATAATTTTTCTTTCAATGTTTGTAAAATTATCTGAAAAAAACTGGAATATAATATAATTCTTTAAAAAATAAAAAATAAATAAAAAATTTATAGAACCATTGAGTTATCATTATGAATATTTTTATCTTCCTTCAAATTTTTCATATTTCTCTTGTACATGGATAATATTATGAACTCTTCTATATTCATCCTAAATTCTATATATTTTCTTCTATATTATTTATAAATAATTTTTGATTAACTACAATAACTATATTTATGGGTTTTTAAAATTTAAAATTAATATTCAATTGTGTTGCTTCAATTATATAAATTTTAACTTGTAGTACTTAAACATTTTTATTTGGATATATCAGTATCTTCTATACACCCTTTAATAGGATAATGAAATTTAATAATTCAATTTGGATAGGCACCTAAGAAAATTAATATTCTATAATATCAAAAACCTCAAATTATAGGCATCAGGAAAAATTCTTAAATGATTTCTTAAATTATATAATTATGAAATTGATTAAATGAAAAATTAAAATTTCCAACCCAAATTACAGTTTATCTAAACTATCATGACCTATTATTATATCATGAAACCATCCTGTAATACAAAGATATTCCAATATTTTGGTTTGTCCTTTTGAATTCATCATGAATACCTACTAATTCAGAGAGAAATGTTAGCCTCTGTTCCTATATAACATTTACTAGGCCATGTTTGTCTTCTCGATAGTGGAATACTTAATCTATTTCATATTTCAAATGGACATATCTTTGTGTTATTTTTTAATTATATTAATTTTTCAACATAATCAAAATTTATTTATTTATATGTAATCCTATACTTACCATCAAATATCAGGTAACACATATATATCAGTGTAACTCAGAGTAACCAATATATAGAAACCATTATAAATCCAAGCAACATGGATTGAACATTATGTATCAACCCTTATGTATTAGATTTAATCTAATCCACTAATCCATCATATCACAATGCACCAGTATACATCTTCGAAACACAACCCTTCAACATGGGGCCACATTTTTTTCCATTAATCGCTATAAAAAACTATATGGAAAATGACCACAAATGAAATGTGATATATCAATTTAGATTTTAAAATATGTTTATTCTAAAAACAAAATGAAAATAAAGAACTATATCTATATCTTATCTTCTACATTTTTAGTTTTTAATATTTATAGAATGAGTAATGTCACCTCAGGTCTTAAAAAGCTCTATATGGCCACAACCCATCTAGATCTAAAAATATTTTTCATTCATGTTCTAAATAATATAACATTTTTTTAGAAACCATTTTACATTTATCATATATTAAAGTTAACACAATTTCAAATGATTTGCCATTAAAAAAATATAAACCAAAATTATTGATCTTAGTATTTGAAATTATAACATTGAATAATAATATAATGATTTCCATTGAATTAAATTACATATACCCCAGAAACAATTCTTTTACATCATGAAATTGTTTTATCACCAATGTCTAACAATCTCCTACATTCTTGATGAACAAAAACATTACCATGAATAGTTCAAAACCATCAATCAAACACATAGATATAGAAACATAGACATACACATGGATACAACATATATAATCCCATAGAAAAAATCTCCCTATAATAATATAATTCTTGAAAATGAAATTCATGTTCATTGAATTATAATTTATCACACTAACTTTTGAAAAAAAATGTTCCAAATAAAATTTAACTGGGTATTGAATCATCATAAATTTTCATTATGTGTAGTGAGCTAGAACTCAAATCATTAGAATCTGATTATGATATAAATCCTTCTATAGTAGTGTTTTGAACACACACTCTATATTTTAATTGTTGGGAAAAATTCCAACATCCCCAATTATTAATCCACATGCTCCTCGACATAGTGATATTTCATGAAAAATTAATTCGATCGAAATGATAAACTATATTTTATTACTTTTTGACATATAATTAATTATCACTTAACACGACATGTGGAAATATAACATTATACATAACAAAATCCTATTATGTTTTTATTGAAATAAATTAGGTTAATATATAAGTTATATAAATATAACCCACCTAAGAATTATTCAAGTTCCCCACAAATTTCATCATAATATACCATTCCACAAACCATTCTTATAGAAAAAAAACTGTTGTTGAGTTATGTTGTTATGAATAGTTCGATCCTAATGAATATTGACATATCCCAATTGATCACTATATCCATTAATAATATATTTCATCCCATTATTCACTACTCATTTTATATATATTAGTTTCTTCCTTTCACTGATATTATGCGATCCTTGGGTTAAACTTAAAATATTAAAGAAATGTATAATATCATACCAAATATCTATCCTTGAAGCATATATTTAGAGTAATCTAAAAATATGTTTTCTAAACTCTTGGGAATCAACTACCATTCCTTATTTGTCTTTTTATAGCATAGTTCCCCCTAAAAAGACTGTATAAACCAACCTTGTCTCCATTATTATGAATTTTTTCAAAATTTATTTCGATTTACTATATTGATATAAGAAATCATAGTTCTTTTCACTATAAATTTAAATACCCAAAAAATAACTCATCTCCATTTGTAATAAAACCTTAAAAATATTTTATATATCAATATATTTTTTTAAAACGAATCTTATTTTATTTCAACAAAGATGATGTCATCTACATAGTTGATAATAATAAAATATCGATTATTATATTCATTAATGTATATGTTTTTGTTGATTATTACCCTCATTAACTTGAATGACTTTTTGAATGGATCAATTTTCAAATACAATGTTATTGGTGTTCAGATTAATCCATAAAACATCTTATTCATCTTGTCATTATTCCTTTTATCTTCATTGATCAATAATCCATCTGATTTCTCATGGAACATTTAAAATTTTGATTCTATATTGAGTAAGGATGACATGATATCATTTTGAAAAATATTATATCAACAAAATTATAATATTATAATAAATATTATAATGATATCGAGAATAGAAACTAATGTACTAGTCTCATCAATACAAATTAATAACACTTATGAATATTATTTTTAGTGAGACGTTCCTTATTTATCATCACTTTTACTTTCTCATTAAACATTTTATAAAAAACCATATTTATTTCTAATGAATTATAGTATTTTGGATTGGGTAAAAATTCAAATGTTCCATGTTTCTTGATCAAATCCAACTCCTTATTCATACCATCAATCTAGTCCCAAATCTCAATATATTTTTTCACATACTATATTTCATCTAGATAAATCATTAATGCCTATTTTTTCTATAATCTATTTCAAGTTTGAATTAGTCTTAGTTAATCATCAGTAATATAATAGACCTAAAACTAATTTTTAATCCTTATCAAAGTTGATAAATGATCTTCTTCATCACTATAAATGGATAGATCACCAAATTTAACATGAATCTTTTTAAAATTATAATATTTTTCAAAAACCTCATCTTACTTATCAAAAAGTTATCCTTATCCATATTCACATCTAGAACCTTCTTCATTACATGTACCATCATTATACTAGTAATCTAGAACCTTCATATTATCACCATAAAAAATATTTTATATCTTATTATTGTGTAAATGATACCCTCTTGCACAGTGAGGGTTACTAAGGAATGTACCTTCAATACACTTATATTAGAATATCCCCATTATTTTATTTTTCTACATTGATAATAAAAGGTATAAAAATCATAAAAATTATTTTATTATTGGTGTATTCATATTATAAATCTCATATAGTATTTTATAAAAAATTCAATAACTTATAAAATATTTTATAATATGCATTTCCATACCAATTGGTTTCCTCTATAAAAATATCAACATATCATAAACCACCAACTAAGTGAGATCCATTTACACCATAGATATATTCAATCATTAATCCATAACATTTTAATATGGTTAATGTCATAATAAAATAATGTAAAATTATATGATATCCATGATATGATTACAATTTTTTATTGTATTAAGCACCATTACCCATCATTAATATATCTATTGATATTACACACTACTTTTTTGAAATCCTTTTAGAATTATTAAACACCTCCATGGACTTTGAAATACATTTAATAATCAAAATACATAAAATATGATTGACTTAATTAGTAAGGAAAATAAAACACATGTATCTATGTTTGAATTTTTCTTAAAGAAACACAAGTATCTGGAAGAATGGTCTCCAGTGGATGAGATATTTGAATATCTAATTTATTTCTTTGAAATTTGATAATGTTTCATATTTTTCATTTAGAAGAAATTATTTTTTTCAATCCCTTTACCAAAATATTACCAAAAATATTGTTTTCCGTAGGTAACATTTCTTATTTTACCTATGGTTAATTTTCCATGAGACAACTAATTTTCTTATATCATATTCATTTATATGGTATTTAAAGTATCACTAACTTGAATTAGGATTCTATGTCTTAATTATTTTTTTAATGAATAATTATTTAATCATACTATAAAAACATTTTTATTTTTGAAGCCTCTTTACATCCATCATCATATAGCTAAGACAACCAATAAAAATTAAGATTCAACTCATTTAATAATGGTGAGTTATTTGAATTTTTCAACACTTATATTATGGATTCTAAACCAAAGGTTAATTTGAGGGCCACATAAATGAAAACGTTCATTGGACCTTATATCCATTTTCCAAATCATTCAGTAGCTTCAAAACATCAATATCAAGTAAATAAAATCAATTATCCATGGTTTATGGATGTTCTTTTTATGAGTCATTAACAGAAACCTAGAAAAATAGTGAAATGTATTTTCATTTATTGCTTTATATATAAATAATTTCATTTTGATAATCACATGGTTGAGTTAATGGAATGGGAGATAACCATAAGTTATGTTACTTTACTGGTCACACTATCCACAAAAAGCTAATAATTATTTATAATTATTTTCAAATTTAGTCTATTTTTATTATTTTTAAACATTTCAACATAGAATAGGTTCAATATTCATTTATCTCCATCACCCAAAACCCCTATGATCATAAAAATATTTAAAAATGATAAAAAAAATCATAAATTTTTTCAAAATACACAAAAAATCTAAATTAATGACTATAATATAATCATTTCCTTAATCAAAACATGTTATTTATAAGAAGTCTATTATCTTTTTCTCACTTTTTTCACTATGAACATTGATACCATTTATGAATGAAAAATATGGTATTCTTACAACTCCATCATTGTACATCAATAATTATTCACAACCATTTATAAATCACCATTCATATCAACTTTATCCCCAATAATATCCTTTTAATAATTTTTAAATTAATAAGAACAAACATGTTTTGCCTCAAATTTGAATTTTTCAACCTGTTTCATTGAAAAAAATTCAATGAAACTCCTCTTATTAATATCTATGATTTCATGAAATAAATTCCATAAATTAAATTTGATGTTTTTGAATTCATTTTTAAATTAAATAAATTCTATTATAAAATATCATGACCCTTTTTCTTCTCTTTATCTTTATCTTCCATGTCTACATTTATTTTTATCTCTTTAATAAGTAGATTTTATATTTTTTTGAATTTATCTTTGAATCCTTTTCAACATTTTATTGGTCTCTGTTACTTGAGGATTGAAAATAATTATTCATATAATTTTAATTCATTTTAAAAATATAAATACTTTAAAAAAACCTTAATTTTTCAATTTTTCCCAATGTCTAATTCATTTTCATCCTCTCTTACATCATAGATTTACTCATCACTGGTACTTTTTTTAATTAATAATTAGAATCACTATATTTTCATCAACTATGTTGGATGTTTCTAATTTGACATCATCCTCATTGGTAACATTGTATTCATGGGTTGATAATAAAATCCACTTTTAAAATTAAATATTTTTTAAATATCACAATTAATGAAATATTTCATTTATGAAAATTTGAAAATTTATTCCTTGATGAACTCCTTCAATTCTTATCCCGATCTTCACAATATTTAAATTATTTGAAAATAGGAATTTTGGATGTAATATTTTCTATAGATCCACATTTATATCACATAAGTGTTAACTACCTCTATTACCTTTCATTTCATATTATCATAATTTTGTAAATATATGATATAAATTTGAAAAATTTCACATCAAAATAATATTATTCATCATAATTTTATTCATCAGCATATATATACTTATAATATTCATTTTTTCTCTAATTATTTATATTTTATTTAAATTTCAACATTACGCGTCATCTTGAAATCAATCCATATTCTAATTTAAAAATAAATTTTGATGCAACGAAGATTATATAGTGTAACTGTGTTTGTATTATATCCTTCATGAAATAAGACCATTAAATAATTCATGTCTAGAAGATTAAATATTAATTTTTTAAAATTATTTAATTTTAAAAATTATTTTTGATTGGTTTGATTTTAGAAGTTACCAATCAGTCAATAAATGTTATTTTAACGACCAAAATACAAAAAATTCGTAGAGTCCCCCAACTTCTCACCAAACTGCATGATGGTGTTCCCAAATTCATTAATTCTAGTGAATAATTCATCCACTATTTCATCATAATACATCATGACATATTCATTTATAAATATTTAAAATTTTAATTTATCATGAATACATTTCAGTTAGTTTATAGATATTTTTTATTTTATTCCAAATTCCCATTGTTTTTTAATACATTTAACATTAGGAAATTAATTTTAGAATAGGATAACCAAATGGATTTTTGAGTATTATCATTATTCTGTAAAATATATTTATCAAAATCCATAAACACATAACATTCATTCCAAGGAATATAATCATTAATGGAATTCACTAAAATATCAAGACTATTTGACATAATATATGAAAACCTTCAATATTCTTAAATAGAAAATGTATTCCCATTGAATATGGGAATCTCATTATATTTGAATAAATTGATTTTATTATATTAACAATAATAAATATTTTTATCCTTTTAATATAGATAAAAACTTCTGATTCAAAAAAACAATTGGTAATGGTATTCTAAAGGAACTAAGATGATTTGATACTAATTGAAAGGTCTCTAATGAATAATGAGAATTCATGGAGAGGGGGTGAATAATTAAATTAACTCATTTCATGATTATTTTTCAAAAACCATAAATATTTATTAATTAAATTGTGAGGATCACTTTATTCAAAACATAAAAACTCAAAGGAACATACATGATTGGAATAATAAACCATCTATAAGGTCTACTTTAAAAAATGAGTAGTTGTTTTATGGAATGACCTAGTGAAATGTGTAGTCATAAATTATAATAGAATCACCATATGAACTAAAAAAGTTCAAGAATTATCATTGAACATGTGAAACGTAATAATCATCCAAATATAAGTAAATTGGAATCCCATAATAAATATATCTATTTTTTTAAAAAAATAATTGTGTCTTCATCCCAGTAAGACAAAATCGATGTCTTCCATATACTTTTATTATTAAATTTCTTCTTCTTCTTCTTCTTATTCATATATAGTTTTCAATATAACATTTAATCTTATAAAATCCAATTAATATATATATATATATTCCTAGACATCCTTTATAAATTCTTTTTATTTAATGAAGTACATTTTCCTATAGAATGTTTTTTAATTTGAAATTGTAATTGAATGATGAACCATTAATTAAATTATCTTTAACTTCTCAAACTTATTCTAATATATTTTAATATTCTTATATCTTATATCAACTATTGGATATTATATTAAGACATAAAAATTCATGTTGGGGAATCCCATGAAAAACAAAACAAAAAAACAACAACAATTACCTTAAATTCAAGATTCATACACAAATTATGTAATGACATCATATATTATTATATAATTAACTAGTATTACCCAATTTATTCTCAATGTACTTATCCATATTTGGTATGAAAAAAATTATTAATGAAATAATTCATCTTTATGTATAAAAATTGTGAAAATATGAACTCTCATGAATTTAAAATATGGTGTAATCCATCCCATAAGACACATTAATTTTATATTATGTCATGGTATTAGTAATTTAATGGGACTATTTGTAAAATAATGGATCATTCTGCATGACTTTATTAATCAATGAAATACATTGAATCTCTATTACCTTCTTCACAGTATAATTCATGCCATATAGATACATATATAGTAATCTATATTAAGGTTTGTAAATATATAAAAGAACATATTAAACATCATCAAATTATTTTTTTTTGAAAATTTTATATTTACCTATAAACATTTAATAACCCTTACAAACTATAATAACTCATAATAACCATTACATATCAACCCTTTCATACCAGAGTAATACAAATAATTTTTTTACATATCATTGTAACCCTTTTTAAAAATGAATACATGACACTAAACACCTCCAAAAATTATTTAAATTCTTCTCCACTACATTAAAACACCATATATATTCCTTTAATACATTGAGAACCTTGTAATTAAATTGACATCATTTTAAACACCATGTTAGTGATTACATTGATCAATATTTTTATGTTTAATGAAAAATAAAACAAAAAAACAATGTCCACCCATTTGATTATTCAATTAATCATCATTTTCTTCTAACCTTAGAAGATTCCTTAGTGTCTCAAAAACCTATCTATTGTCCTATTCACAATCATCTCCACTCATTGTTCACTATTTTACACAATATTATTCTTACTATTTTTTTATCATTAAAAACTACTATTGTATCAATTTTTTCAACAAAAAATTATAAAATATTTAATTTCATTCACCTATATATTAAAAAGAACCTCAAATTTTTTGAACTTTATAGAAGTAAATAAATAATCTATGATTATGAAATTTATAGATTTTTAATATTTCTCAAAAAATTATTAAATACTACGAGATTTGAATCATTTCTCTTTGAAATATATTTTTTAAAATTTAATTCTATAAATATAATATATTTTGATCCATTTAATAAGATTTTTTTAACTAAATTAGTGATTAATTTTTTTAATATTTAATTATTTTGACTTTTCATTTATAATCTCTAATTTTTACATTGATTTCTCAATGTATAACTTGATGTTTTTATAAGATTTTTATGCTAATATCCATTTGTATGTGTTTTCTAGTTCTCATATATCACATTTACCTTATGTTGTATAAGACCCATTACTCTCTTTTTATGGAATGAAAAATTTTGAATATATAAATTCATATAATAAAATTAATTACATTTTATGAAAGACTTAATCAATGTTATTTAAAATTTGGGGTTCATTCTTTAAATTATTGACTCTATTCTCTAACATTCCCATTTTTTAATGTCACTTCATCAACTATAACTTCCAAAAAATCTACTTAATATGGTCATCTATTTAATCAATATAATCTTTATTATTTCATAATTAATCATCATTATCATTCATAATTAATAACTTATACACACATAGAATTTAATATTCATGTTAACTCTAAAATCACCTCTTTACCCATACTTAAACATTATTAAAATGGTATCATGACTCATAATATTTAAATATTTAAACAACATCAATGGGTTATTACTATAAAACTATGTCATTTTAGTATGTATTCCCCTTTAAGAAAGTAATTTTTATTTTATAGCTTGTGTTAATCATGAAACAAAACTAAAACAAAATAAAATATATTTCAATGAGATAAAATATTACAATGAAAGGGAGTTATTAATAAATTATGATAATAAAATTAAAGAAAAAATTAAGGAAACTAAAAGATGTAAAATAATTACAATATAAAAAGATCTGGATTATGAAATCTTTATCCTTATAAATTCAATTGATGATAATACATATTTTTATAATGATGGAATGATGGAATACTTTCAGAAAATAAATTATAAATTTTCAGATTGAAGTAACTAAAATGGATGACTGATTCTATAAATGTATGTATGTCTATATATTGAAATACGATATGATTGTTTTATATAATTACTTGGATATATTAAATTTTAATATGTAGTCTTAGGATATAAAGTTATTATATATAATAATAAATAATAAGTACATAATAGTTTTGTAATTTAAGGTAACAAATTAAAAATACATTAATTCAAAAATAATAAATTAATATTGAATAAAAAACACTTAACTTAAATATTTTCTAATAAAAATATTATTCTCCTGGTATAATGTTTTTTACTTATGTTATTAAAAAAATATTATTTTATGTTTTTATAAAATTTAAATAAATTTCCAAATAATAATATATTGATAAAATTGAAGTGTTAGAAAAAAATAATTCTATGGGAATGTGACTGAAATATTTAATGATAAAATGGTAAATTTAAAAAAAAATTATCTATGTGTTATATAGTTTTGTCCTAATAAATTAAATTTTTAACTCTTATAGGATTATAATAATAAAACATAATATTTCCATGAATAAAAAACATATTTTCACTCACTTAATTTCTAATTGATATGAAGTAATACAAAGATGACTTAATGTTTAAATATTTTATTCTTCTATAAAAATAGTTTTCTATATATTTCACATTTTCAATTAAATGAATAATTTATCATATTTAAAATCATAATTGGATTAAATAGATTTAGAATTAATAATAATCATATATTAAATAAATAATATTGAAAACTTCATTTTTTGACATAAAAATTTACTATTGTGGTGAATAATGAATGACATCCACAATCCGTAAAAACATTGGAATACCATATATATTTCAAATGGCATACTAAATCGATGAAAATAAAAAAAATGTTAATGGAGGTAATATCATGCCATATTTTTTTCTCTTATAATGGATATACTTTCATTTTATGTGTGAAATTCCTTAATCCTTAATTAATGATAAATTGGAAATGATCCACTTAAACTAATCTATTAAAGGGCCTATTGACAACTACTTCCAAATCATTCATATCCTTATATTGTAACATGAATCACCTAAAATATTATTTCTACTAAAGAGTTCATATATTTTTGGTTTCTTATTTTCCAAATATTGGGACCTCTATCAATCATTTAGATGAAATTCATATTGATATGGAGTGAATTATTCAAAATATCTAGTTCGTCATCATATTTTTCAATAACATTAACAATTAAAACATTTATATATCACATTATCTGATATAATCATTTTGTTTTAGCATTATTATAATTATATGAAAATTTTATTCCTATAAAAAAACTAAATTCTTTTACTCATTTATTGGAATACTATGTTATTGATTTGGTTTGTTAAACTACCAACAGTAACGATGATATAGAAAAAAAATCATTTTCATTTTGAATAAGTATCGAAACATTAATACTGGTAATATTTAACATTAAAAATTAGGTTTTTATTAGAATGGTTTATTAATGGTGATAAATAATGAATGATAGTTATAATGTAACATGTTTTTATTAGAAAATTACATGATACATACTCCCCATTGATTCTATTCACCCAAAAAATATCTATTATGTCATTCAAATGAACATGGAACTTAATAAATCATTGAATCAGAATAATTATAATATCGTTGATATTATGGAAATTATATGTAATGACCTGACCCATCATGGTCCCCTCTCCCAGAAAAATGATTTTAAATAAAATCCCCAAGAATTCATCCAATAAGGATGGGGCTAGAAACAATATCCCAAAAAGAAAAAATATAAAATGGTTTGTCTTGGCCTACTGTATTTGTATTTAGGAACAAAAATTGTATCTATGAAACATTTATTATAATTTATAAAATATATTAATATATAGAATAAACGAATTTAAGTAAAACCCTCTATATAATACATCATATTAAAACAGAATATAACCAATGTGTAATGTGGAAAATTACATTCCCAAAAATAAATGAAGTCCCAACCAATAAAAAATGAAATAATGAAAGGTGGCATATCACAACTTCTAATTTCCCATCCTTACCATTGTATGTGGTCTAATCACTAGAGTACCCCTATTGTCCACATATTTCACTGCCACACTATTTTTCATTTTCATATAGCAAGACTTTTGTTGGAAAATAAAATGAAGGGGTGATGATAAACAGACCATTTAAGACATTTGTACAACCAAAAAGGTAGAAATATAATCCTACAGCAATGGTTAGATCGACCAATAGAAAGAGGGAAATAAAATACATCACATATATATATATATATAATCATAATGAAACACATAAGAGAGGGAAATGGTGTATCTATCTTATAGACCATCTGATAGATACGATTCAATCAGTGGCTCCAAATGCCCATTTCTAATGCCCAACATCCTGCATTACTATTTAATAAATCCATGTGGGTGAACCACACCTTTACCCTAATCCATATTCATATTATCTGCAATATTTAATATGGTGAATGCGCCTGAGTAATATAAGGATGCTAAAATCAATAGACATACGTTCCAAACCCGAGAGTATTAGTGGTATTACAATCAATTATTGGATTGAGGACCCAATCCCTATTTCATCAAGGGAATTCCATTCAATTTCTGTAGAACCCACACTCTAACATGGTATGGGTGACACTCAGTATTTATATATGCAGTACCCACGACATGTTCTTCAAATGGATCCACTTAAATTTTAGAGGACTCCTGCACTTATCCCATAAGGTGGTGACACGCAGTGGGTAGAGGAACCACACCATCTTACTATAAGAGGTTACCACTCAGAGGGAATATAACTAACACCATAGTTACATGTGGCTTCCACTCATAGGGTATAGGAAGCATAAAATAGTGCATTATAGGGGTTCCATTAAACTTTTTAAAAGAGTATGAATACCTGCACCCTGGTGCGATATGGAGTTACTAAACTTGACCTCACTATGATTATCCTTCTGGATCTGTTCAATTGGTTCTTAGTCCCCTGGATAAGAATCATGCTCTCAACACCACACCTCATATCACAAAATACACTTTGAATCCTACCATCTTGTTCAAAGTGGAAATAACTCAAGATAGGTTACTAATGAGACCAAATACATCTCTATAAGAGGGATATACATGTGATGGAATCTAACAGAAAAATTTAAATCATATATCATTGGAATGATGGAGTTTTACCTCACATTGAATTTTAGTCATCTCCTCTCTATATAACAGCATGGGTAGACATATATTACTATAAAACATTTAAGGTTTCTACTTTCCATGTTTCTTCCCCCATAGGATTTAATGTGTGATCCTGAACATTAACATATACTTCAGGTCATTCCCATGTAACGAGTCATGTACATGACCATGCCTATGTATTGGGTCATTCCAATGTAACTCTTGTCATGCATGTGTAATATATTATTAATGACATGTTCTATCGCATGGGGTCCCAGCTATGTGTAGTTGACACATGGCTTATCCACCAAGGTACATTTATAGAGTGTATGGGCCTAACTACATAGTATTTGATCCCAAACATCCCTAAAACCCTATACTCCACACATATGGTGTGTGGGATACATGAAATGTGTTACTATACTTCAAACTATGTAATTGGATTATTCAAAGAAACCGAAGGAAGATATACATGCTTCATCGCACCACCGTCATCATGTCTTCCTCTATGATTCAAATGTGAAGTCTCGAATCTGGGGAATCCAGGTCCAATCCAATACTAGTGGCTTGATTCCATCTAACAGAAACCTAGACAACACCACCCTCAGCACCACCATCATTTTTGTATCCACTCCAAATCCTATATTTCAAAAAAAAATCACCCAAAATGTTTCCCAATCACCATAATATCAACAACCTAATAATAGTTCACTAATATACAATGAATTTAGGGGTTTAACCATGCTATAACCCTCTTGGAATTTTTAAACTATGATACCATGGTCCAATGATAAAAAACTCAAATAATGGTGGGTATAAATGAACATATACAAGTGTATAACCATAATTTCCCAAAATTTTCATTGAAACTGTTAAAAAAATCAGATAAACCATTAATTTTTGCAAGGAAAATATAAATATAAATTGATTTAACAATTTCATTTACCCATTCAGGCTCATGAGAAGTGTGTTAAATCATAGATCAATGTAAATCATATATTTAATCCATAAAATACAAATTGGATAGGGATAAAATTCATAAAAAAATTCAATGCGATGATTTCAGATCGATTGATTGGGAAGAATTCATTATCCAATGATGAGGAAGACACAGAGCATTCACTACTTCTCAATCCACCTTGATCTGATCACTCGTCACTCATTATTATTATCCACCAATGAAGAACATTTATATTTCCTCTTTATTCTTTAAGGGGGTATGTTGATAACCTTGGTGAACGATAAAAATAATTTATTTATATACGTATTTGTGTCATAAGAATTTTCTATAAATTAAATAAATTTAATAAATTATTTTATTTTATAGAACCTCTTCTAACTGCCTCATTTGAACATCCAGCAACAACCAGCCTTAGGTCATGACTAGGGTTAACCCCATGTTTTGGTTCTAAAAATGGTCCCATATTTCTTATTTAAGAGTTTATTTTGGACTTTATCCACTATTTTAGTAAAAATAAATGTTTCTAGTGTTAATGAATTTAATAATTTCATAATATGGATTTTGGGATCATTCGGCCTTGGAATATCAAGTAATCCCATCCTTTGGAATAATAAATATCCCTTAATATATTCGGAAGCCTTTCAAGGATAAAAATAAGCACTATATTCCCCCACCTTCAAGGATTTTTACTCCAAAAAGTAAAATCTAAACAAAATGGTTGGGATTTTATATTTTTGTATGACTATCTCACCCTCATGAGATCTCATGCACACTCATTGGTTTTTAAACACATGAACTAAGGGAATAATCCTTCTTTAGAAGATGTACTCCTACCATCCTTGATCACCATATAGTACTCCATTATAGTGGATCTATGTTTTATATCCATATCATTCCCATTAATATCATGTTTTATATCATGCACATATATCATTAGCTGCAACACATTGATAAAAAAATATCCTGCTCCAACTGTGCGGGTATTTCATGGTGGTGATAAACATAACCAACCCGTTGTACAGTTCCAAATGTCCCAATGAACATCAAGGATATATTTCTCTCTTTCAGAATATATATAATATTCATTTAGGGGATCCTCTCAATAAAAAATACCACCCCCATATGAAACATGTAAAACCTTCGACATTGATCTGTGAGGGGTTTATCTCTTCTTTGAGAAGTCCTCATATTCTTACATATCACCTAAACCTTCTTTATTTCACATTCACCATATCTAGATTAATAAGATATTAATTTAAAATATCAATATTTTATAATGGTGACATACATGGTCTCTCATTAAGGTTCTATAAAGGCTCCATGACAATGGTAGAGTGATAAATATTACTATAAAAAAACTCTACACATGTAAAATAATCATTCTTACACTAGATAAAGTCAAAGTCACAATCCCTCTTCATATAATCAGATACCTAGATATTTTGTTCATTCTTTATATCCTTTTGGGAGTGAAATATTATACTCATCCTAAACTTTTCCATGAAGGCCACCCCTAATCCTCTTCACACCCCTAATGTAAATTGTTCATCATAGATGGAGAAAAACATCAAGGGTACCACCATGTAGATGAATGATCCCACATACATGAATATACCATAGAAAATCCACCAAACTCGTCTCCCTAAAGTAAATTAAGTGCACTAACACCATGATTCATTCAACTATCATCCATAAAAAATCATGTGGCCTCTCTATTTATAGATGGTCAATGAAAATGTCCTTGGAATTGTTTCCCCATTTCAAGTCTAGAATCTCAATAATTTCAAATATATCGGAAACTGGTACTCTTCCTTTAATGAATGAAATTTTTTAAACTTAGATATGAACAAATAGATACTATGAATAATTACTTATAAGTAAATATACCATAGATGGTCCTTATACATCATTTCTACTCAAGGATGTACAACTATTTGGGATCATGAAACTATAAATACCCTGACCCTAGTATCTTGGTGATGGCGGCTACAATAATACATTCAAAAAATTAAAATTATTTTCAACCAAAATGGATTAATAGTTTAGCAGTCTTGGTAAACAAGACACGTACATGAATGTTATTTTTTAATTGTAAATATAAAATCCACAAAAAAATTCTTTTATAACACCATTATTCCCAAAACTGTTTCCATACATATCAAAAAAAAATTTCTTCAACCCCTTAGAAAAATAAAATATAATAATGGGGTGTTAAAGAGGCGATGTAAGGATATAAATATAGTGGAAGCTATCATGAATAAATAATAATATTCAGTATGGAAGTGTAAAGAAATAAAACACTTTCCATTTAATTAGTTAACTCATTAAAATATGGTATAAATAAATGATGATCATATAAATCCATATAAATAGTCACATAATATTGAAACTTATCGATGAATATTCTAAAAATTCAAATAATCACATGGAAATAAATAAAAAGTCTTATAATTGGGTAATTAATAATGTTGGATATGTGAAACATAATATTAGAACATTTAGGAAGATAGTTTAAATTTTTGGGTAGAAACACATCTAATATAGACAACTAATATCTCTTTTAAAACATGTCGATCCATAGAGGTTCTCGAGTTACTAGGAAACACCCATCAATTACTATGTCCAATTCATTCATTATATGAAATGAGTGAACAATAATCAACATAAAAATTCATTTTAAAAAACTATAATATGAAAGTTTATTACATTAAGCAATCAAATAAACATAATAATAAACAATCCTATGTAATACGGTGAATGGTAAAAAATGATTACATCCATAATAATACTGATCACAAATAGTTCAAAAAAGAGTAATTATGAAATCAATACAACTTATCCCCTATGGATCATATATAAAGTAATAGATCTAGTCCATTGATGAGTAAAAATACATTTAAATGGAATTAAATTAGTTTTTATGGAAATAACTATTTTGCTTTGAAAATATTTTTAAAACAAACATTTAAAAACTATATTGTAAATATTTTTCATTTAAAATTTCCTTTGAGAACGTTGAAAATAAGAAATAAAAAAATTATTGGTCATATCGATGAACATTTCCATTCATATTGTACATTTTAATCTAAGATTCCATTCTCATTTTTTATAAAATAAAAACATGGATTACTTATATAATGAAAATGATTCATTCAAAAAAAAGTTGAAAAAAATTCAAAAATGTGTAATAATTTGTTAAATAAATATTCTGGAGATTTTTTCAACAATTTTTTGAAAATATTTTTAGAAGAAAATCTTTTTGAAAAAAAATATTTTTTATCAAATATATAAATGAATTAGGATTTTATTTTTAAAATAATTCCCAAAAATTTTAGGTTCCAAAGAGTGATAAAATTGTAATATTAATTGAAAATTATCATTAATAATCCTATTGTAGAAAAGAGTTTTATTTTAATATATAAATATTGAATAATATCCCCAAGGTAGGCTTAAAAAAATAAATTAGAAAAATGATGATATTTCACAATAAACCCTTACCACTTAGGAAACTGTTGAATGAGAATCCACATGAATGAAATAAATTCAAATGATACTTTAAATACCATTAATAGAAATATTTTAATTATATAAAATTTAAAAAAGTGGCCTATATACATTACATAATGGCATATGCTGTAAAACTGGCATATGTCTCACAGAAGTAAAATTAAAATGAGAGACCCTTACACCATTCTCTACATCATCCATATGTTTCTAAAACTCTTATATAATAAATATAAGTTCACAATAAATCTTATATAGAACCATACACTTATATAAAATAAAATATTTTATTTATTTATAGTATTTTATCACCTGTTTATTAGTAATTATTTTTTAAAATCACTATTTTTTATGTTAATTTTTTCATTTATCTTGTACATTTCAGTGATGTAAATTTGGTCCTTTTAGATGATAGTAAAATCATATCTATAATGTTAATATTAATTTAAATATCAATTATTTTAATTTTATAGGTAATTGGTGTAATTCGTTAATATTAGACATTGATAATGGATTACACTGTCCATGGAGATGATTGGTCGAATATAAGAATTAATATTGTTTCAATTTTTCTTGGCTGATGGAATAGAAGAAAAATAAATATTAATAAATATTTTCAAATACTTATTTCATCATAGATTGAATAAATATTTTTCAAATAAGTATTTATTACCATCCATGTAATAAAGACAAGGGAAAAAATCAAATTTCCATGTGGATGTGGTACAGTACATGTACGCACCAACAACATTATTATATTAAAAAATAATAAAGGTAAGAAGATAAATGTGGTGTCATAATTCCATAATTATTTTTATATCAAAAATATAAAATATATTAATTAATTTTAATCTTAATACTTCCCATAAATATCGTATGTGAAAAATGAATCACATCGCTTCGTGAGGTGGTAGTCCACTATACACACAAGGGATTTTATCATACACCCAATTGAATCGAAATTAAGAATCTATTTTTCATATTAAATTTAATTAAATATAATAATCTCATACATAACATATACATATTTAGAATATATAACTGTATCTATCTTTTAAATGTGGTGATGGAAAAAAATTGCATTAGTTTGTGAGGCAGTAGTCCACCATACATACGTTCGATAGTTTCATTTCCCATTCGATGGCAGTGGAGATTAATATGGGATATTCCCTCAAAATAATAAAATATTAATATATAGGATATACTTGTGTAAATAAATTATCATTTTTGAATATTTTTTTAAGGACGTGGAAGAAGAAAAAACAAATACAAATTTTTAAGAATTTTACGTCCTATTCAAAAATAAATATTTAGGTGTATGCCAAAATAATTTATAAGTCGTATTAATAATAGAGTTATGGTATCTATGATATGAGTAGGTAATTATAATATTTGGTTGGTTATCATATAATCCAAAGGTTTTATGAATTGTGAATATTTACGGGGAGAGTGGCCTTTTATATGTGGGTGAAAGGGCACACATCGTATTTTGGAAATTATAAAGTGACACCCACATTTTTTCGTGAAAAAATACTCCAAAATTAGTAAATATCAAATATTAGAGCATATAAGGTAGAAAAAGTTCCATCATATTAGAAGTGGATTATTTTTTGGTCATTTTTAGTTTAACCCACTCTGTAAACCAATTTTTACATTAACAATGATAATTAATTTTTTATTGCTTTCAAAATTAATTATTGTAATAAAAAATAACATGACCTCATTATATAATATAAATTATTAAGAATAAAAATATTTAATCCATTTTTCAAAATTTAATTGAATTATGTGCAAGGGTTCAATTGAAAATTAAACTATTGACCTGACATAATTAAGGTTTTCCAAATAGAAGATTATTATAAGTATATAATTTTTTAATATAAAATCTCAATAAAAAATTGATTAAAATGACCTAAATTATTGTAATTTTAGTATATTTGAACTAATTTCAGTTTTAAGACTACTTAAAATATAATTTATCTTTATAAGAAATTTAATTAAAAGGATGGTTTTTAATTAAAACTAGTTTTCTTTTACAATTCAAAAAAACATAATCTTTTCCTAGAACTATAAAAAAATCACCCAAATATAATTTTAACATTTATATTTAAATAATTGTTTTACTATTTTATTGAATATATTTTTTGAAATTTGTTGCAAATATTTTTAAATAATGTGCAAAAATCCGGAATAATTATTTTTTTTTAAAAATACTGTTTTCAGAAAACATTTCTTTCACTATTAAATGGTTATTATTTCATTTCAAATCACTAGATAAACACTTAAATTATTTTATAAATTTCAAACCAATAAATTCATTATAATTTAGTTATTACTATTCGTATAATCCATCTTAATGGTTAGGTTATAATATTCATGTTTGAATAATAATATTTTATTAGAGTATCATGTTTTATTTTAATCCAACATTCGGTGCATCGTAATATATCAAATAGATTGAATTAAAATGAATATATCATATGTTATTGTTGTGTCATATTCTATGATAATATTTTTTTCTTATCATAAGCATAATTTAACAATATGTTACTCATTTAAAATAATGGTTTAATACATTCTACCCATAAAAATAAATTGATTCCTCACAATTTAATCTTGATCCATGTAATCAAGGTTTTTAAATTTTAAACTGACTATTTTCAAAATAAAAATAAAAAATTGAGTTTATAAAAAATAATCTTGATAATATATAAAGGTATGAATGAAGGACATCCATAGTAATACATTACTAGGTTTCAATATATAAGGACACTTTTGGAAAATGAAAATTATGAAATGGAAGCGAATACTAATACCTAAGGATTAATATATAGGGTTAGAGAATATTGTGATAAGAAAGGTAACAAAAACTAAAAAATAAATATATGAATAGTTAAAAGACCATTGAATCAATAGAAATAAAAGTAACAGTACAATAATTTTTTCTTATGATCTTTTTCCTATAGTTGAGGGATTTTATTACCATTGTGATAGAGAACACCAGAAAATATTTCTAAAAAATCATCCATTGGTATTTCTTCTATAAATTCATACTTTATCACTTACTATAATAAATGAATTTACAATAGGAGTTTTTATTCTTGAATTAGTAGAATTAACATTTTATTAATCATTAGCTTAATAATCAGATTAAAATTTATTCCACCTACCTCTTGAGGTTTTACATGACCAAAATTGTTTTCATAAGTTACCTAATAACACAAAAATTTCAACATAATATATTTCATAAATAGGAAACCTTATGAATCCTAAAAATATGTATGGGAAAATTCAATGACCAAAAACTCAGATCATTAGTTAATAAATAAACATTATATTACCTATAAAATATAAAGTGGATCTTAATGTCTCATTCCAAATATGGGAATACATTGATCCCCATAATACTATAATGGTCACATTAATACTTCCAAAAAAACTCTAGTTTTCTAATATATTCTTTAAATACAAACATATAGTGAACTCGAACAAAGAAAACATAAAACTATCCAATTTCAATTTTACCAACACTCTACCATAAACATGTCTTTACCATTACTATCACAACATCTACAAACTATTAAAGGGTATCTTACCTCAATCATTGTTTTATGAAAAGATCAAATTTCCAAGAATCCATCTTCATGGTTATCAGTACTATTCATCATATGATTTTGGATTCATAAATAAAATGTAATGCAATTCAATCATTATGCATTTTATTATTACTATAAGGAGAATATCATTTATTAAAAACTTCTACAACAAAATCGTGCATCCAAATAAAACAACTTAAAAAAATACACATCATGTGTTTTAATATAAATACTTTCACCTCGATCCCATAGATTCATCATTTGTATATTCCCCAAACTCTTAGGACTTGCATTTTTTCAGTCTATGAAATCCTTATAGTTCAATTATTGAACGTTGCGACCTAAAGTCATTCTGATGAAATCATGAGCATAGTGGCCATTATTTCCACAAAATAGAAAATTCCTATTCTCATAAAAAATGGGTGTTGAATTCCACAAAAATCACATGATGGCCAATAATTCACTAGAATCATCCATTTTTTGTATTTTTCCCCACCATAATATCCATATCTTTATTTTCACAAAAATACTTAATGAATCATTTCCATATCTTGATAACACATGTATTATATCCTCTTATGAGGGGAATGTTTGGGAGACTAATTCGCATTGAATTATTTTCATTAAATTATCACATAAATGGTAAATCATATTCTTTGGATTACCTATATATTCTATAGCATTCCTCACAAAACATTTAAAGTAGGATTTATGGTGAGATACATTTTTATTTAATTTTTTCAAAAAACATTGATATTTTCTCTCCATATCAAATTATTTATTAGTGTAAAATACTTTTATAGAAAGGGTATCATAATATAAATACATTAAATATTTTATAATACTACCTCATTTTTTTTGAATAAATACCACAATACACATGAATCTCATAGGGGTGATAAATATCCATGATATCATTTTCCATTTTAATACTTCCCAATGCAAGTAATATCTTCTCTAATGAACATATCCATTGTTCATATAAAAATTAATTTGTAGTCTCATTGATTCATGTATGTTTTTGATGCGTAATATATTGTAACATCTCTAGACCACATTTTGGATTAATAAACTACTCCATACATGAATGGTAATTGATCATAACTTATGTTAGTTTCCCCAATAGGGTTATAACTTTTGTCTTCCTGTATTAAATTCATCTCTTACTTCAATATCTTTCATGGGAGGGATATCCCATCATAGGCTAGGTGTAAGTTTATATCTCTCATTCCCTCCACTAGGTTCCATTTCTAAATAATATAATACACTAAATAATATAATAACATTATGAATCATAATGTAAAATCCCATCACTAGGATAATAGTTAATATAACATAAAATTTTTTTATTCCTATTCTCATAATCACAATCAAGATTTCATTGGGAATTTTTACAAGTAATAAAAATATTTTCAAATCCTCTATAATCTATCATAATGCAAATGTAAATTATAATATGAATATCCCCAAGGATTTTCAAACTAGTTGCATAGTATGACCAATTTTCGTATATCATTTAATATTATATTCAACCAGTTCATACCTTTTGGAGTGTTATTTACCCTAAGATGATATATAATGGAACCATGTCGACATCTACTATCTAGATTGGGATATATTTCTCAAAAAACATATATACTCACTACCTTACAAAAACATTTGTATTATCTTTTATAATTATCCTCAATGTTTATCATATGGTTATAATTTCTAATTTTCGTTTTCTTTAATCTTCTTACCAAGGTTTCTACTAAAATTCATATAAACTCTACTATAATGACCTTGTCCCCAGTAGATCGGAGCCTTTGGTTACATTATTACATTGACATCAGATATAAGGGATCATATGTTGAAGGAAGTAATATTTTAGTATCCTTGGTAAAATTTATATATACATTAAATACACATTATAATACAAAAATACTATAATATAAGTAGTCTAGTAGATAATTAAATTATTCAAATATCTGTCATAGAACCGTTCATAATATCTTGGGGGAAATAAAACATAATAATGGGGTGGTCTAAAATAATTAGTAAGGTTAAGGGTACAATGGAAGTTTTCATTAATATATAATAATAATCATTATAAACATGTAAAAAACTTAATCATATGCCATTTAATTAATAAACTAAATATAATATGGATAATATAAATCATGGAAAAATATATCTATATAAATAACCAAATAATATTGATACATATTCATGTATATTATGAGTAGTAAAATAATCAGCTATATGTCAATGACTGATCTCATAATGAGTGAACTCATAATGTTGGACTTCTAAAATATTCTACACAAACCATTCACAAAACATTTAAAATAAATGTGTAGAGAGCCATATAATATATCACATTTATTTTTCTCATGATACTTATTGATACATCAAGAGGATATCAATAATTTGACCCCATCCCTCACATACTATGTCAAAAAAATACATCATATCAATGGTGTAAAATTCAATCCACAAAAAAATAAGTATTAACAAAATTACATATAAATTTTTAATACTTACATTAATATAAAAAACATAATCATAAACCATCCCGTGTAATGTGGTGAATGAAAATATAATTATACATCTTCATTAATAATGATGATAAATAGTTATAATAAATAATATGTACAATATCAATAAAACATATCCTTATTGTATCATTAATATAATAAAGGGTTTCTATGATTCATATATATAAATACTATAATATTGTCTTTAAGAACTTTTTTCATTAAAATAACCTTTACACTTTGAAAAAAAATTTAGATTAAAAAGAACATAGATATACAATAAAATAATTTTCCTTGAAACTATAATTTTAAAAATATTAAAATAGTCATTAAATCATTGAGTGGTAATGATGGAGGAAAATTTTATCCTTTTTATACACATTAATTCAAATATTACATTCACAATTTCAGTAAAATTCAAAGGGAGATCCTTTGAAAAATAAAATTAAGAGTCAATTGAAAAAAAAATAATCAATGATGGATAAAAATTAATTTAATAAATCAATTTCATAATTTTAAAAAAAAATTAAAACTTTTTTTAAAATCAGATTTTTGGAAGAAAAATAATTGTTAACTTAAGAGAGAAATGGCGTCATGTTTTTTTAAAAACATTTCAGAATATTTTTAAGAATTATATTGGGAGAAAATGTTACTATTATTTTAAAAAGATCATGAATAACTATAGGTTAAGATAACATAATTATCTAGAGACATAAATATCAAATAATTCACCTAAGTTAGACATAAAGAAATGTAATCTTGAATAATGATGGGATTTTGAAATAAATCCTTATTACTTGGGTAACATTTGAATCATAGGTCACATAAATGAGAAACATTTAAATGAATATTTAAAAAACATGAATAAAATTTGGTTAATTATATAACACATAAAAATGGGATTATATACACCACATAATGAAATAAGTGGTGAATATGGTGTATGTCTCACGAAAGTAAAAGTGAGACGACAAACCCTTACCATAGGTCTAACTTCCAATATTAGTGAACAAAAATTTTATATAATAAATATTGGTTTATTATAAATATATTAAATGACCATAATATTATATCACATATAATATATTATTTATTCATCATCTTTTATCACCCATTTATTGATAATTCTTTGTTAAAATCACTACCTTTGGTGATAAATACTTCGATTTTTCAAATATTTTTTAGTTTTATAATTTTGGTACCCAATGTTTTATAATTGTTAATTAATCATAATAATGTGTAAATTTATATAAATATAATATTAATTAATTATATGTGTATTTATAGTAATTTTTAATTTCTGTGATAGAAAATGGATTACATCGTTTATAGGGATGAAAGGTCATACGTATGCGAAAATGATGTTCCCAATTATCTCAATACATGGAATTGAAGGAAAATAAATAATAATAAATATTATAAAAAAATTATTATCTAAAATATATCATTTAAATTAATCAAATACATCCTTATTGTCAACCATGTAAACATAAATAGAAAAAAATTTCACATTGTTGTGTGGTGGTGATAGCCCACATGTACACACAAGCGACATTATCGTTTTCTAATGTAATGAAATATAAGAAGTTAAGTGGGATATTATATTTATGAATGATTATTTAGGTAATAAAATTAATTTATATCGATTAATTTTAACCATACTACTTTCTATATAAATAGTATGTGAAAAATGAATCACATCACTTTGTGAAGCTATTGTCTTCCATATAAAGGAGTGATATAATCATATACCCCCAAAAATTGGAATTAAGATAGTATAAGTTATGCTATAAGTACCTAAATAAAATAATGACCAAAATATCATTATAAGGTTTTTAAATCCAACATTACTTCTAACCCAGAAATGTGGTGATGAAAAACAAATTACATTGGTTCACAAGATGGTATTCCACCATAAACATGATTGATGATTTCACTACCCATTTGATGAAAGTAGAAAGTATATGGGTTATTTAAATAAAAAATAACATATTAGTATATGATTCATAATTTTTAAATTAAATAATCTTATATTATGAAATCTTTAAGGAGGTGTGGGAATGAATTAAATAAATATGCATGTTTACAAATATTACCACTTCTTCAGTGAACTAATTAAGTTCTAAAAATAAATATTTATTAGGAGGTGTTCGTAATTAAAATAATGAATCTAGGATCTGGGTTGTTATGTAATGATTTTTTTTGGTATTTATTGGAAAAACCAAATGGTTTTGAATGTGTGAAGAGGGTAGGAGAGTGGTGGACTTTTATAAGTTGGTGAGAGGACACACTTGGATATTTTTAAAAGATAATGTGATGCTAGTGTTTATAAAATACCAAAATCCAAAAAATAGGTCGTTATAGATTCTTAGAGGTAATAAGTTTTATTTACGTCCACAAAAGGGATTTCTATATGTTTTAGATAATTTTTAAACCTTATTTTCATAGTTTTACCCCTGTAGGTAAACCCTTTTTTACCTTAACTATGGTAATTATTTTTTACTATATTCACTAATCATTATGGTAAAAAATTAAGTTGACTATATTAGGTTATAAAAATTAATCCATTTTTTGAAATTGATTTCATAGTAGTAGAAACTTTTAATTTGAAATAAAAATGTAGAAGCGATGAAAGATAGGTTTTCCAAAGTGAAAATTATCATAAGTACATAATGTTTTAATATAAAAAAATCAATGTTAAATTGATTTTAATGGACCAAATAAGTAAAATATTATTATAATAAATATAATTTTAGTTACAAATATATTTAACATGTAATTTATATTTGTAAATAATATGAAAAATGCGGTTTTACAGAAAAATTCCAATATTCACTATTTATAAAATAATTAATCATTTTCAAAAATCCTCAACAATTCACCCCAAGATAATTTATAGATGTATATTTAATAAATTATGTTTATTTTATAAAATATATTTTAAAAATTAGATAAAAATTTATTTAAAATTTTGTGTGCAATGTTTGGATAATCCACCATTTATACTTGTGGAAACCATATAATTTTCATAATTTTGTTATTACTATTCATACCCTTTATATTAACAGCCAATTTATAGTGTGAATGTTCAAATAATAATATTTTAAAATAGTTTCACATTCCATTTAAACCCCCACTTTCTGTGCAGAATGTGTTGTAGAAGATAGTTCTATTAATGAAATATAACATAAATTCTCAATGTGTAATATTTTTTTTATAATCATAGTATTTCATGTAAAATACACTTTAGTACATCATGTTTCTCTTTTAAAATATTGGGGTGTTACTAAAACCCCCTCATCACATCCTATAAAATTGGAACAAGAATCAATGTCTCTCTATGGAAAGGGAGAGTGTGTTCCCCGCATTTAGAAAATCCCTATTTTGAATCATCTGAAGATACATGGTCTGATGGAACATTATAGTCAATTTCTTCCAATAAAGACTCCCTTATACAGTTGAGATGTGAAGGATTCACAAATATTGACTAAATAAAATTATTTCCCATCTCTTCAAAAAATGGCCAACTATAAAGAATCCAATCATTCATACACCTCCTCAAAAAATTGATAACCAGACATCCTACCAGAGGAATCTACCACCATGTTTCCACTACCAAGACTATATACAACCTCAATGTTGTATTCCTTTATAAAATCTAAATAGTGAGTACATCTTATGTTAAAATCTATTTATGTGAAGAAATAACTGAGACTCTTATGGTCGGAGTAAATAAAAAAGTTCTCTCCCATATGATAGTGCCTCTAAGTCATCAGATCTAAGACTACCCTGAATAACATCAAGTCATGAGTATAAAATTTCATCTTTTCTATTATTAATTTACATGACCCATTTGTGATCATTTTCTACTTCTACAACAACACACACCTGATTGCAACTCAAGAGGTGTCACAGAAAACTACATGCTCCACACCAACCTCTTGTATTATCAATAATAGAGAATTTGTAAACCTCATCATCAAAAACTCGATGAATCACTAACACTGATCATTCTAGACAGGTGATAGACTTTTCAACTTTATAGTTTTCAAATGTGTGGGTACCCTAGAAAATTTAGGCACAAAAAACATATAGTATCCAACCAAATGAATAAAAATCTATACAGAAAAAACCCAATCATGGGTTAATACCATGAATGTACTATATTGATCATTGTTGGGTCCATGTATTATTCATTATCATAAATTAATTTCCCCATAATTTGAACCCCTCAGATCAAGAACTATCTCTTCAAGAGCATATAATAAATCTTTTTATCTCGAAGTCATTCTAGGACCATCCTCAATTGAATTTCATAATCCTCATCTAATATAGAGTAAACAAGTATGTCATCAATAATGAAAACCACAAATCAGTCTGTGTGTGGCTAGAATATTAAGGTCATGAAATCTATAAACACAATAGGGATGTTTTTCACACACAAAATAATCAATAGGATCCTACGGGGTCCATGGAGGCAATGGAATTCCATCTTTGTATTATCAGCCACATAAACCCCCAATCAACTGAAAAAGACCTAAAATAAATATTCAAGAACTAACTCACACCAAGGAAATATTCAAATAAGTCATAATTACTTATAAATTTGTACATGATATTTATTGTTACCTGGATAAGGTGATGATAATCCACACAACGTATCCAGATCTTGTCTTCAATTTTCTTAAAAAAAATTGAAGATGCCTATGGGGACACACTGGGTCTGATGAAACCATTCTCTCCATGGACCACTATCTATACACCCAGCTCCAAAAAATCGGTCGGGGATATATGATATTCCACAAAATATATTGGTATAGTAATGGTGTGAAAATAATTTGAAGATTATGTCTCCTTACATGGAGATAATCAATGAAAGATATCCGAAAATATGTTTATAATTTCCTATACTCTTTGTGAAATATGGATTCCTAAATATCCTATTATGCTATGTAATATACTCACCAGTTAATGTGGGATGGGAATCAACCTCTTTCCCACATTTCCCACACCCTCATCCATGTGATCTCTCTCACCTAAAAAAAGAGAATCTCATCCAATTTTTCTGAAGGAAAATAACCCTCTTATAATGAATGTACATATGGGATTAAATCATGGATAACTAGATCGTACCGATTATTAATCCACATGATTTCATTCTAATGATGAGCATTTACAAGGAGAAAGTATCTATATCGAGTTCCATCACACGCTACACAAAAAATCAATATTGAAGAATTAAACCTAGTTATAACCTCTACAAAGATCCTATGTGATAAGGTCTCATTGGTGGGATCTATATATCACTTAAGAGATACTGAATTAAATGAGTGAAAATCACATTTTTATAAGTTTAGTAAATAAAGTGTATAAAATACATATATAATTCCTCAAATAATTTTGTGGGCTACCAAGTTTTAAGCCTCCATATCCAACAGCTACATGTGACCTTCACTGCTAGCTCACTAATCCTAGCATGGGCCACCTGGTAGTGTTGAAAGAAATAGTGAACGGTGTCACCCTCTACCAAGAACTCCCCCCACCATAACACCACAGGCTCATATATGGAAATACTTCTCAAGGAGACACCCTAGCCACATGAGGAAAAAACACTATTAGGGATTTTGTTTATACCATGGTGGTATATCCATGGCATTCATGCCCTAAATAAAACACCATGTATGGTAATAATTCATTATTTAACATGTCTCATTATATACATTGTAACATCCTGGTTCCGGATACCGACCAAAGGTGCCCCAAATCTGGTTGGTCAATTAACCCCAAACACATTTCCCCAAACACTAGAGGCTTCTGATTAACAACAAGGGACATAGTCTGAGAGTGTGGAAATTATTCCCTCATAGGAAGAGTATACACAACAGAATAATAAATAATAAACAATAACGTAAGTACCCATACAAAAAAAGTTAACATTGAAATACTAATAATTTAAACAACTACAAAACGCACACACACACACACATATACAAATAAATAATGTATGTCACAAGTTTCTAAGAAAGTATCAAAATGAGTCACAATGATGGAAATAAAATATTGAAAACAAAGTACAGATAAAGTAAAATCCAACATCATCATAAGCCTCAGGTTGGTCCATTTCTCTCTATTTCCAACAACAATCAAGTACCAGATGGAGAAGTGTGCTTACTCATATCTATACCTATGACCATATAATCTATTTGGTTCCAAAAGCATGACCCAAACAGGGTTTTAGTGAAATCGTAGAAGGAAACCACCAAAAGATATATTCCTAACAGTCAGTGAATATATATAGACGGAAATATATAGAAAAGAAGAAATAAAATAGAAATTACTCAAAAGTATACAATCCTACAGTTTTCAATTACATACATTTCTATTTACTAATTATTCAAAACCTTTAAAATAATTAATCTCAGGGTATATCCTATGCTCTGTATCCCCCCGTATCATAGTTACAAAATACCTCCCAGAAGAACATATAAAAAACCAAGTAAGACCTTGTCCATGATTGGGCATTTTCATGGAAGAATCATCAAAATCATTCAATTATTCAAAAGCAATATTCTGGGAAGGTTCTTCGAGTATAACCCCTTTAGTTTAACATCTCATCAATTCAATAAAATAATGACCCACTTGGAATGAGCACATAGTCTAATGCCTTTGGTCTCACATAGCACTAATCATTTACAAATGACCACATAGGTATCTCTCAGAGCCAATACCCCCTTGCTCCTCATAGCAACAATACGATATAATGACCCCTGTAATCCCTCACAATCAATTTCCTATGGTCTAATATTCATTTAAAATGACCCTCTGTGTATCTCTCACAGTATAACCCCTCGGGTCAAAGACTACCCAGAATCTCTCATAGTCAATACCCGTGGTTCAATATAACAACAGTTCATACATAAATGAACCTACCTCTAGAAACTCTCACAGTCAATTCCACTTGGTCATATATTCACAATGTGAATCAAATTTTTCTTTAATAAAAAGGAACTCCATCCTAACAACACGAGGCATGAAAAAAACCTATCATAAATTCTATAAAAAATACATAATAAATCAAACTTGGGAAACACACCCATAATAAAGGTATTAAACCTTACACATAAGTAATAACCCTTTATCAAACAGTTAAACCATAGCAGGTAAATAATAGGGTTAATTTCCAAAACTCACAATTTCACATATATGGGTATTCAACACTTTTAGCATATATATTCCAAAGAATATCAAATAAAGTCACAAAACAGCTACCTTAACATCTTACGAAGATCTCCCTTGAATATCTAACATTAAATCGGCCTAAATTGATGTAGATATATAAAAGGGTATGTATTATCAGCCCTCTATAACTCATGAGATAGGAGAAATCAAAAAGTGAGGATCTAGGGGAAGTGGGAACTCACTGTTGGGAATCTAACACACCTGGAGGTGTCTCAATCGGAGCATGGATGGAGGAACGAGAGGAGCTCAAATTTCATTAGCCATACATCACTCTCTTTTACGAAACACAGGGATAATAAGTGTTTTCTGGAGATGAGAAGTGACCCAGCTCTAATTTGTCATATAAAAAAGAAAAGTACATTACGTTTTAATTTAATGTGCATGTCATGTACTAGCCTCAATTGGACCCCACTTTAGGCGGTCTTCCAAGTCACCCAAAAGTCCATGAACATAGCAGTTACACGGCCAGTACACAGCTACACATGGTAACTGGGTACACAGTGGGTACTCAAAAGTACACAACATGTACATAGAAAAATTAAAATCTATTCGTTCTTCCTTAATAACATCCCAAATAGAAATATCCATACCGAAAATGAAGATTCTGGTTCTTAAAAACATCCCCACTTAAACTAATTCTTTCATTAATTTTCCTTCCATGGGGGGTAAAGAAGAATCTTCAGACGACTCTGGCCACTGTGATTGTACATCAGCCTCCCTCTCCCAAGTCTCATCCTGTACTCACTTGTGCTTCCACAGAAACCGTACCAGATAAATAGACCATCTACAAAGAACCTTCTTTTTGTGATCAACAATCTGAATAGGGTGCTCCTAAAAGGATGGACCAACCTCCAACATAAAATCCTAAGGTTGAAAAATGTGAGATGGGTTTGAAATGTAATGTTGTAGCTGAGAAATAGGAATGATGTCATGCAACGCCCGATACCTCTGTGGTAATTTCAAGCAATAGGAAACTGCCCCGACTCTCTCTAACACCTCAAACAACCCGGCGTATCTCGGTGAAAGCTTCCCTTGTTTACTTATCATCCATTGATCAACATAATATTTTGACTAACACTATACAATATTTATCATTTTCTTAATCAATTACACCTTATCAGTGGTCTCCTAGAGAAGATGAGGTCCCAACATAGCTTTATCACCTACCTCCAGCCAACATCGGGGTGATTGGCATGGCCCACTACACAAATCCCCATAAGGTACCATATGAATTTTCATATGAAACTATTATTGTAGAAAAATTACATTAGGTGTATGTGTCTCTCCCAAGAGACCCTGAAATCTAGGATTTATGCTCGAAGCATGTCCTCCAAAACATGAATCGTGTTCCTAGACTGGCCATTTATCTGGGGATGGTAAGGTATACTCTGAATTACTTGTGTAATCAAAGCCCTCTATAGTCCATTCCAGACACAAGAATTAAAACAGATGTAACTATCAGAAACAATAGAGTGTGGAACCCTATAAAAATGAAAAATCTCTCGGATGTACAACCTTCCATGCTCATCAACACTAAAGGATTCATTAATCATCAAGAATTGTGCATCCTTCGTGAGTCTTTCAAAAAAACACAAAATGAATCATTTCCTCGAGGAAGAATTGGTAAATCCATCATTAAATCCATCACAACGTCATTCAACTTCTACATGGTAATGACTAACTATTTTAAAAGTCTTGATGGTTGTTGATGCTTTTCCTTCACTTGCTGATAGGTGGAACAAATCATAACAAAACCAAAAACATCCCTCTCCACACCCGGACACTAATACTGATGGTGTGGATCTCGATACATCTTGGTGAAACCAGGTTGAACTTCCCTAACTAAGGAATGAAAATATCACATAAATTTCTCACATATGTCTACTAACACACATATGCTTCCATACAAACTCAATACCTCATCATTTCTTATGGTCTACCCAAGAGTAGGGTCCTTTCCTGACACACTCTTCCTTAGGACTAGGCCTTCAGAATTTAATAGCTTCCTCATTTGTACTTGATCTAGTAGAGTAGAGGTAACATCTATAGAAGGTAGAACCATCTTCCCCTATCTGTTTTCCACATACAAATGCATCTTATATAACAAATCCATAATCTTCCACTAAATTCTGTCCTTCTGAACTTCTTGTATTTGAGTCCTCCTACTCAACACATCAGCCACTGTTTTGCCTTTTCTAGGCGTGTATGTAAGCTCAACGTCATAATACAGACGGTACTTAACCCGCCTTTGCTATATCAAATTCATATCTCTATAAGTAAATATATACTTGAGACATTTTTGGTCAGTGTATACCACAAAATGCTCTTCCAAAAGATAATGTCTCCAACAACAAAAAGAATGAAAAACTATAGATAACTCGAGATCATACATCATGTGATTCATCTCGCCTAAACTGCTAAGACTTGTATGCAACAACTCCTTCCACCTACATATGCACTACTCCTTGCCTGATACATGAAGTTTTCATGTAAATGGAATAACTCTTTCCCAACACTGGAAAAATTAGAATCAGTGCTGATGTAAATCTCCCTTTCAGCTCCAGAAAGGATGAATCGCATGAATCTATCCACAAGTACTTTGCACTCTTCTTAGCCAGGCCCATCAGTGGAGATGATAAGAATGGAAAATCTTGTGTAAAGCGCCTATAGTAACCAACCAGCCCCAAATAACTTTTTACCTCAAATAAATTCTTCAACTACTCCCATGAAACAACTTCTCTCACATTCTTTGGTTCTACTGATACTCCTATCTCTGAGATAACATGACCCAAGAAGTGAATCTGGTCCATCTAAAAGTAAAATTTTGAGAGCTTAAAAAATAATTGATGATCTCTCAGTGTACTCAAAATGCTCTCAATATGGGTTCCATTGTTGTGTTGATTGTGAGATTACACCAAGATATCATCAACGAACAATACCAAAAAAACCATGTAAGGATGAAACTCTTGGTTCGTTTCTGCCATGAAAACTACGGGAGTTTTCATGCTACCAAACGACATAACCAAATACTCTTATAGACCATAAATGATCATAAAGGCTATAAAAGGAATATCTGATGCTCTAACACACAACTGATGATAACCAGATCTCATGTAATTCTTTGAGAACACCTAAGTTCCCTGATGCTGATCAAATATATCATCAATAATTATAAAGGGATATCAGTTATTGACCATCAACTAGTGAGGCTTCTGATAATCCACACAAATTCTAATGGTAACATCTTGCATCTTTACAAAAAGGATAGGTTAAACCTATGGTTATGTACTTAGTTAGATGAAACCCTTTGAATAAAACTCCTCTAACTTCTTTTTGATCTCCTGTAACTCTTGTGTTCCATCATATAAGAAGGAATGGAAACTGGTGCTTCTCTTAGCACAAGATCAATAGAGAAATATACCTCTAGATCTGGAGGTAAACCTGAATACTCATCTAGAAATACATGCCTAAAATGATTCACCATTGGAGGAAATTTTGCCATTGAAGTCCCATAGTTATCCATATATAAACTACCAATATAGGATGTAATTCCCCCCAACCTAAGATTCCCAGGTCTAGATTTGCTCCCATAGACATCTCATTCACCCTTGTGTAGAAAATAATCATCCTCTAGTGATGTGAATCTCACCCTTTGGAAATATCTGTAAATTGAATCCTAGAAAGAGACTAACCGGTCTATTTCTAGAATGAAATCGAAGCCTTTAATCTCTAAGACATAGAGGTCCCATAATAAGTGACACCCACCAACCCCAAGAGGTAACTCCTTTCATTTACTTACACTAGTTGTCCTAATCCCCAATTTAGTTTCTAGAGTCATAAAATCCTCATATGTAATCAAACAGAGCCCAAGTATCTTCACAATAGAAAAATTATGAAACTATGGGAATCCCTGGTATCAAAAAGAGTAGAACCTAAAAGTGAGGCAACTAGAATCAAACCTCTAACTGTAGAGGATCCAGGATCCTGCTCTTACTGGGTCTGATCCTCTACAAAAGTCTAACCAGTACCATTTCCCTATGAACCTACCTAATTACCATGAGCTAATCCATGCTACTTTCACTGAAATACTGCTGACTGGATACCTTTGCCATGACCTCCTGTTTGGTATGGATGGACGGATGACCTCTAATTCCCTAACAGATGAGAAACTAATGGTGGTGCTCAGGAACGTGGATTCATAACAGAACCCATGTCACTCGCTGCTAGTGAGAACACCTGGAAACAAATGATGAAGGTTATCCATACTTTTGCAAGAACATCACTCAACTAGGTCCTTCAGGAAACATGGTCTTGAATTCCCACTCTTCCCACCCTGGTAGCACACCACCTGGATACCTAAAAAAACATAGCATGAAATCTCCCTAGATTGATTTCTGCTATTTGTTGAAGGAGTACCGTCCCATGATGATGAACTAACCTATCTTGTAGCTCCCAAATCCCTCCGATTACACTCGAAAATCAACACGTGATTTACTATAGTTTTCACTGAATTCATTCTGAAAACATTCACATATGATCAGATGTCATACATAGTACAATCTTCAAATCACTTAGCTAAAGATAACTCGTCACCACATAGAACAAGTGCGCAGTGAAAAATCTCACTAAAATGAGAGGAGTAAACAATTACTGAAAGAGAGCCCTACTCCAAAAGCATGAAATCTCATGCTCAATCGGCCCTCAATGTCTCAGGATAGAATTAATCATAAGAAGGTCATCTAAATATCTTCCCATGCCATATCCCGATGAATTCTTTCCAGTGAGATAACAACCCATCATCTCTTGGTGAAATCATGTAACATGTACATAGAAATCATCACCCTCCTCTCTAGAGGTTTCATCAGATGCTCAAAGGTAGAAATCATGGCCTCCAACCATGACTCTATAGCCATTGGTCCTTCATCCCCTGATAAGGTGGGAGGATGCTGCTTCTAGAACACCCTTGTCAACTCTTCCATAGATGGGGAGTGATGTGATTATACATGAAACGTCATTAATATTCTCAAAAGGCCTTCACGGAACTGTGAATCAGCACCTAGGTCTAGTATAATAGCTAGTGACAAGATAGACATGACATGAGGATCTTTTGGTAGTCTGTGATCTACCATATCTGGTTTTTGTTCATTTCCCTATATCTAGAATTCAACCAGAGGACGTCTTGGTGGCATGAATCTACGTGATCAAGAACACACCTCATTTCATGATTACAAATGAAAGAAACAAATAACATTAAGAAGAGACCTGGGGAATAAATCATTTGAGTATTACAAAATTGGGTTACATGGCATGTAGAACCACTACATGGTGTGTTCCCTTAAGCTTTAAACATGGTGTGTTCCTTTTCCAATCCAACTCTTGTAACAACCTTACACACTGCATGTTCCTCTTAAGAGGGTGTGTACTTTAATCTTTTCTCCTACCCATGTACATATACATGACTAGAAATATATGGTTCTCTCCTGGTTAACACTACACAGAATGTTCACCCTACACATGATGTTTACCACTTATGTTCTAACTGGCCATGTTCTTAGTCACACGGTCAGATACACAGTTGACTCTACATGACATGCATAAATGGGAAACAATGCGTACAACTTCAGTTTCATCCACCCATGTCATTTATCACACATATGGATACACAATTTATTACTACACGACATTTATAAAGAAGACATAGTGTGTAAAACCTATGTTTCATACACCTGTTTCATTGGTCACATAGCTGGATACATGTTTCGTTACCACACGACATGTACAATATAGACATGAAGTGTTCTGCTAAATGATTTCCAGCGCTGTGTCTCTACTCACACAGTCATTCACACAATTAATAACTACACACCGTGTACCCTCATTACACGGTGTGTAATTAAGAAAATTTGATTCTTCCAGAAAAGAAGAACACATGGCATGTGTTCATAACATCACATGTCATATTGTCGGGGTTTCCAGACAGTAAGCCTCTAAAAATTATATGGAACCCTTCAAAACATAAAACTTTATCCTAAGAATCAGAATTTTAACCTGTGAGAGCCCATACACCCATGAATGAATGTTTTTAATCCTTATTCATATCATAACTAGACAAAATTCAATTAATGTTCAGTCATGATCCACCAAATTCCGATCCAAGAGGGCCCATAACACCTCAATGACCAAATGTTAACATCCATCTAAATGAAACTTTTCATTTTTTTCAATACCCTTTGAAAATAGAAATTATTTTATCACGGCATATATCAAAACAATATGCATATCTAGCACAACATCTATCATTATATCATGAAAAAGTAATGCCGCATAAAAGGCATGACAAGAATGCATGGCATGTGATCTCTATAAAGTTCTTATATGATGCATGATAAGGCATACCCTCATCTCATCAGGTTCCAATAGAAATATAACCTCAATAATATCAATGATAACATCACAAAACAAGTGAATCACCCAATGGTGAAATCATATCAATTGTAACAATTTCAAACCCATAAAATTTGCAATATTTGAGGTAACTTGGGTTTTCCCTATACATGGGTTAGATACTACCCGGAAAAACTTATTAACAACTACCTAGTCCTTCATATCTCTATCTATAGGATCTAAATAGTAATATAAAGTATAAAATAACCTACCTCTGATACAAATTTGAAACATATCGATTCCGGATAATGCCTAAAGGTACCACGAACACGGTTGGTCACATAACCTCAAGAACATTTCTCCAAATTCCAAAGGCTTCCCACTAGCAGTGAGGTCCAACGTCTAATAGTGTAGACACAATTCCCTCATATTCAGTGTATACACAGAGGAATAACAAATAATAAACAATATCAGAAGCAGTAATATCATACAACAATAGTAAATAATGAGAGACTGATAGTTTAAACAAAAAAATCACACACACATATATATATAAATAATTCATGTCACACACATCTAGTATTGTATCAAAACAAGTCACAATGATGGAAATAAAATAAAAAAACCAAAGTATAGAAAAATCAAACTCCAACACCTTTGCTGACCTCAACAATGTCCCTTGATCTCCTTCTCCCACACCAATGAAGTACCTGATGAATAAGGTAAATTTATCTTATCTATACCTACAACCATATAATCTATTTGGGACCAAAAGATGACCCAAATAGGGTGTGAGAAAAATACCAGAAGGAAACCACCCAAAGATCTATTTCTAACATTCAGTGAATATATACAGTAGGAAATATGCATAAAAGAAGAAATAAACTAGGATGTACTCAAAGGTAGAAAATCCTACTATTTTCAATGACATTAATTTCCAATTATTAATCATTCGAACTCCTGAATAATTAATCCCAAGATCTACCCTAAGATTTGTATCTCCCTATATAATAGTAAAAATAGACATCCTAGAATTCCATCTAAAAAAAGTATGACTGAGTCCAGGCATGTGCTTTTTCTTGGAAGACTCGTCAAAATCATTAAATTATTCAAAAGAAACTTTTTCGGAAATTTCTCACAGTCTAACCCCTCTGGTTTATCGTATCATCAATTCAATAAAATAATTTTCCTCTGGGAAATCTCACATAGTCTAACCCCTTTGGTCCCACATGGAACTAATCATTTACAGACGGCCACCTGGGTAGCTCTTGCGGTCAATACCAACTTGGTCTGCGTAGAAAAAATAAGATATAATGACCCCTAACATCACTCACAATCAATACCTTTGGGTCCGAAATTCATTTATTAATGACCCTCTAGGTAGCTCTCACTACCTAACCCCTCTGGTTAATGACCACCCAACATCTCTCACAATCAATACCTCTGGGTCAACATAACAACTATTCATATATAAATTACCCTACCATAGGAGGCTCTCACATTCAATTCCCATTATTGATAATTTCACAATGTGAATCACATGCATCTCAAAAAAATAGTAACTTCATCCTAACAACACGAGTCTTGAAAAAAAAATATCTCAATAGGAATTCTAGAACAAATATCCATAATCAATAAAACATGGGAAACACTCCCATAATCAAGGTATTAAACCTTATGCATATGCAATAACCCTTTCTCAAACAACTAAACTGTAGAAGATAAATAATAGGGTTATGTTCCAAAACCCACAATACCCCAAATGTTGGTATTCAACACTTTAATCATATACGATCCAATGAAAATAAAAGAACAACACAAACAACCTACCTTGATGTTTTACGAAGAACACTCTTGAATGTCAACCATTAAAACAGCCAAGATCAATGTATATCTACAAAAAGGGTAAAAATTATTAACCCTCGATAACTAATGAGAGAGGAGAAATCTTGAAGATATGCTCTTGGGGAAGAGAGAACTCACTGGTGTGAATCCAACGCACCTGACAACATCTCAATTGGAGCTTGTATAGAGGAATGGGGTACCTAGAAGTTCTTCGGTTGTATGTATCTCTCCAATATGAAACATTGGGAGAAGTAGTTTTTTTAGAGATAAGATGTGACCCCACTCTGAATTATCAAATAAAAAAAAGTACATGTCGTTTTCATTTAATGTACACGTCATGTACTAGCCTCAACCAAACTCCACTTTATGCGGTCTTCCACGTCACCCACATGGCCATGTACTCGACAGTTACATGGATAGTACACCGCTACATGTGACAATCAGTTGCACAGTATGTACTCAAAAGTACCCTGTATGTACCTAGAAAATTTCACATTCCATCGTTTTCCATCAAATACAACCTAAAATAAATATTCATAACTGAAATAAAGATCTGATTTCTTATATTAATAACATATCCCCACTATAATATAACATGTTTCTCTATGAACTCCATGTTTTGTACCTATATATTATATTTTTGTCCTTGTTCGGCTCTCCTATGTTGAGAGCATCCTATCTGTACCATGCTATGTACTATTGATGTCTCATCCCAATGATGCCCATGGTTAGATCCTCTTATTTTTTCCCCATGATAAAAATAATCTTCTTTCCATGTTCACACTCTAGCACTATTTTCCATAATGGAATTCATAATGGGACTACACTAGAATAGATTCATTTCTGGAGACTCTGTTAGAAATTCAACACCCAAAAGTAACCATCGCAACCCATGTTGATGGAGTATTATGTAAACTTAGTGAATCTTGTGTCATATACAGAAACATTTATAATACCCACCTACATCTCAAGAAACAATTGGATCATAACTAAGACAAAACATGAGTTCTAATACTCCTCATGTAAAATTTAATTTAATTAAGACCATATGAGAATAATCTTATCATAATTCTTCATAGATAGACTTCACTAGTGCCTTGATTCTTAATGGGAAAGACTGGATGAAAATGAAACCATTTGATCCATTGGGGTCCAACTGAGCCTCAGTTCTACAGTCACCAACATAATTCAATCATTCACTGCCTATGGATCTAGCTTACCAAAAAAACTCAATATCCACTAGCTCTAAAAATAACATAGAACACATATCTTGTGGGTATCCTTATCATTTAATGTGGGTACTATTTTTTGCTCATTAGGCAAGATAATTTCTCCCAACCCTCTGAGAAGAAAAAGCATGTCAAATTTCTCCCCCAGCTGGGGGATCATCACTCATCAGACCAAAATCATAATCCAAAATTGGTAACATACTTGGATTTATTCATGAAGGCATCATGAAAGTGTTCATGAAATAACTTGTTTAGATAAGTATATATATATATATAGCTATCTCAAGATGTATAATTAATATAATCAATCTCATATGATTCATTTACAACTATTACACTCAACTAAAATCTCAGTATTCCTATTTTAAAAGCAGGTACTTAGAGAGCTATTGTTTTGTGTTGTCAGCTGCCATAAGAACATTGGGTTTTCCAGATTAAAATCCACATTTAAATAACATTAATAATGTTTTATTATGATCCCAAATAAATCAACACTATGGGTCTAACTCCAACTTTGTAAGAGTGATGAACCACCTTTGATACTAGTATTCAATGACCCAACCAACCAGGGTCCACCTGGCCAGAATAAGGTTGAGTCATCCCAACATTAATACCACCTCCAATTAGCCAGTGGCTGGTGACAAGATCCAATGTGGCATAGTTTAAAATGGTATGCCATTGACTGTTTTCCCTGTACTCACACACACAACCATTTTCATGAAGTATTGTAGTGGAACAATAAAGGATAGTAACATCTATAATAAACCATGCATGTAATAACCTCAAGGGAATAGGATAGAGTATGAAAGAGTAAACCCCAAGTGTTGAGTAGAAAAATAAATTCCTAACCAGAAATGAATCCCAAACCTGAGAAAAATAGAATAAATATATCGTAGAGAATACAACTCTAGATCTCCAAGACCGACCACTGTATGTGGTTTAAGAACCGAAGTATAAAAATGTTTTCCCGATGTCATCAAAAAAATATTTTTCTTCCCCAAAGGATATGAACCGATGGAAAATTCACATATAGAGGTTATAATAAACATACAAACTAGGTTTCCTCGAAAAAAAGTCATAAATTAAAAATATAAGAATTTTCAAATCAACCAATAATAAGATTGAAATAAAACTATATATATATATGTATATATTATCATAAAATAACATAGTTTAGAGAGAAAGGGGATCTACATATTACATACCATATTTGGGAAATGATTCCACCTGCTTATCCTCATGTCCATTTCTAATTCCCATCATCACACGTGTATGTTCACGAAAACCATGTTGTGGACCCACACCGTGAAACTCCTCCAATTCCAAATGGGGGAAATCTCCAAAATAATATTGATGCCATAGCATGTTAAGGGGGTTCCACTCATATTATATAGTACCCTAAACCTATAAAATTAGGGGGGTTCCAATCAATAGATGGATAAAATACATGTACCCTAATATGTTAGGGGGTTCCACTCAATTTATGGAGGAACCATTCCCGAACATAGTATGAAGTTCCACTTAGAAGAAATTTTTAGAGGAATCACCCCTAAGGGCCTTTGGTGGGTTACACTCAAAATATAGAGGACACATTCCCTAGTACGGTATCTAGTTCCACTCAGAGAGTGGAAGACCTTCACCCTAGTATCACAGGGTTATTAAACTAAGAGGGGAGATGACGTACACCCATATATCCTAAGGAGGTTCTTCTACGAGGGTTGGGGAACTTCTCCCTCGAGAATTAGTGGGTGTCACCCAACCAATGAAATTGGTATGGGGGCCTTTTTTTCATGTATAATAGTGTGTTTTTAAACCCCATCCTCACTCAAATGTTTATTCTTGATCATTTATACTATTTCATAAACCATTAGAGATGTATCATGCAACCAACAAATCAAATTTTTTCTAAAACCCCGCTATGATGGATACCTTCATGTTCATTGTTAAAATTCTCAAGATACGGTACTCAAGGGCCAAAAAAAGAGTATTGAGGGAGAACATATGTTGGGGTGGAATTACCTTAGAAAATTTTAGGGCATGTAACATGGGTCACACATCATGTGACCTCACCTGGATTCCTGGTTTTCAACCCACCAGTACACATTTTGGTTGGCCACGTAGTATTAAAATATATGTAAGGGTATTGTAGTGCATGTATTGGCCACCCAATGTATTCTCTTGTGATACTGATGATGCATGTGCACTCTAGTTATTTCCTGTGTGTCTAATAATTCATAGGTATGGGGCCATTCCCCTATACTTCTGGGCGTTCCCATGCACTCCTAGAGTACATGATGTTTCATACAACAATTTTTCTTAGAAATGTGCAGTGGGAACACATTATAGACTCCTTGGGAGGGTCACACAACATGTGGGCCTAGCCACATAGCATTTTATCCATATCATCCTAGAAACCCAAGTTGATCCAAATGGCGGGGGTCTACAATGTGTATGTCCTTAGACAACATAAATTCTAGTTGGGGTTTTCATAAAAACCTAGTTTTTCTCAATGAGCATATTCACATTGTATCCCCCATGTCTTCCACCAAAATTTATTTTGGAAATCTTGGATTTGGGGTCTTCCGCACCAGATATGTCCCCAGTGGCTAGGTTCCAGCTACCCAAGCACCACACGACTCTACCTATCACTCCACCTCCATTATTGATTCCAATTAAGATATAGGATCCATGAAAAATCAGCCAAAAATAATCATGATATACCACATATCACTATCCTAATAATATTTAGTTAATACACCATGAATCTAATGGTTTGATCTCACTCAAAACCACCTATCAATTTCAAACATTGACCTTTTGGGACAATGGAGAAGTATAAAAAGAACGGTGGGGAATAAGGAAAATAAATCAGGGTATAACTATATGTTTACAATAATTAATTTCCACTAAAAATGATTTGGGATACAATGGGTTTCATAAAATTAAAACAAATATAAATATATTTATCAATTTAATCTAACCATTCGTACTCATGTGAAGGATGTAAAATCATGGATTAAAGAAAAGTAGATATTTAACTGATTTTAAACAAATATATTATGGTTTTATTATAGTTAATATTGTATAACCCTGACTTAGGACCGATCTTTATTTATTAATGTGATTTCTAGTGACGAGGAAGACCTTCTGTGTTCACCGGCTCTCAATCCACCTTGATTTGATCACCTTTCATTATTAGGTCTGATAATCCAATGAAGAAAAATCAGATATCTACTCAATTTTACAATGATTTATTCATCTAAACTAGTATAATTTATATAATACTACATTTATATATGTAATTAGGTAATGATAATTTAAAAGACACTAATTTCATTTTAATTATTATTTCCAATGAACACGCTTCCAACGATTTCATCAATAGAACATCAGGCACCAACCAAAAATATGTTTCACCAACTATAAAACCAACATTCTCTATGTAAATAATGTATTATATTTAGGATCCAAGACTCTATTAGGGTGTTATTATTAAATTTTAGGAAATTTGTTTACATGTGATATCAATATATTTTAAATTATATTAATTTCAATATCAGGCTCACCAGGTCATAGAATCTCACTTTGTCTCAACACCCGGCCTTATCAATATTCTAGAATATATTTAAAATTCATATAGGTAAAAACATATTCGCTCCATTATTAACTAAATATAAAATATTTAGGTTTCACATCTTCATTTTGGAACTTGAACAAAATAATAAAAATTACTCACATTTGAGGATGAAAATAAATAACATCGTACTAATATATGAGTAAAAAATTATAATAATAGATGATTGTAAAAAATAAATTATATTAATAATATTATAAAATAAATAATTATTTTTTATATTTTATATTGGATATTAAAACACCATTTTGGATATCAGTATTTAATATCGGGGGTTCTCATCTCAATTTCTCTTCATTGTGATCTTCTCTATATTCACGTCATGTTTTATTTTTTTTATATAATACAAATTGAATTATTTTATAAAACAATTATTGAAATTTATAATACTTGAAAATCCTTCTATGAATCTCTCTATCATGGGATTTTGATTCAATAAGTACCAATGGATTATACTATTCCTTCCAATCCCACAATGATGTTATTATTGTTTATAAATAAATTTAAATAGTTGAAATTTGAATATTATTTACCTCTAAGATAGTATATAAAATCTTATAATATGGTAATTTCTATGTTTAAAATGCATTCATATCATTTTAAGTCATTTTTTTTCATAATTCAACTGAAATTATGCTTGTATTTATAGATGGCCTTATCAATTATTTTGAAATATTACTTCTCTAAATCCATGCTTTGTGTTTTTTTAAAAATATAAATCTATTTAATTATTTAATTTTATAATTAAATTATATTCTTTACTTGATATTCATTACACACTACTAAAAATAAATTATTTTAATTCTTTCTCTGTGTTACATTCTATGTTATCTATGAATTACATTACCAGTATTTGAATTGATTATTTTTTTTATCTTTTATATACTTTATTTTTTATAAAATATTCATCTGTTTTAATATTGAATATAACTTTCCTTGTTTTCATGGTATTATAATCTAATATATTCTCCCTTTTAGAAAATTATTATTTCAATTCATAATAAATTTTAAAAACATAACATCTTTTCTTCTTATTTATCAGAGCAATTTTATATTTATCTTATAAAGTGTTTTTAACATATATAAAAATATATTAATATATATTATTCTTCAATTTATATATATATTAATTAAACCATCCACATTATTTATTTTTATTCAATTTAAACATTTCATGTAGTTTTTAATGAAACAAATTTTATTTACATGGCTCAATTGAGATATGATGGTATTATGAATGTTTTCATATTTATGTGGAACAAATATGTATGATTTTTCATAATTTGGTTGTTTTGATTGATATATCCTTAATTTATACGAGTTAATGTTTTATATTTTTTAAAAATAGGATGGTACTTGGGGGTTATCTCTAGTTTATAATGTTATAGATCATAGGTGGTTATCAAATTCGACTATATTTTTTATAATTGGTCAGACTACTCCATTATGATATGAAGGTCATAGTGGATATACAATTTTTTTTAATATTTTTAAACATGTTATCATTCCAAATTCTTATGTGATGCATTATAACTATGTTGTGTTATCATAACTCAAGATTATTGACACATGTTTCAAAACAAATATTACTCACATATTTTATTATTACCAAATAATGTTGTTATGAATTGTGATTTTTAATCAATGTTTTATTGGATATTATTTTATTATTTTATTTTCATCTTAATTGATTATGTTTTCCTACAAAAATCTTCATATTATACTCACTTATGACATTATACTGATTTCTCAATTTTTCACCCCTTATTTTGATATTATCATCACCATTACTTATATTTCTATTTCCATAGGTTATGAATAAGTCTATTAAGTATAAAATATCTACAAGGGTATAATGTGTGAAGAATAATTTCAATATATATAAATGTATGGATATAAAATAATTAATTATGTCTTTAGTGTCCATATACAGTGAATTTGTAGGATCTTCAGTATTTTTCATTTTGATATGTAGTGAAGAAAAATAAAAAATTATGTATTATAAACAAATCATGTGATTAAGTTGTTTCATTTGGTATAGAGATATAGATTGTTTTTTAATTTTGTTATAATGAATTAGAGTATACTAATAAAAATAATCTTTGATGAACCAAAAAAGTTATTTGATGAACCTAAAAATTCATAGGATTAAATGATGGTGTTATAATTTTGGACTTAGTAGGATTGATGCCATTTATTATATAATTCATTACTCGGGTTATTATTATATCATACTAACATTAAACTTTTATTAGTGTTATATAAAGTATAAACATAAAATTATGGTGGTGATTGGTACAATCAATATTGAAAACATATTATTTAAGAATAGTTTTATGAAATACCTCAAATATTGAAAATTATCTATTATTATTTCTTCATATATCCAATTATTAGATGTTGATTTACTATTTAAAACTCCTTGAGGAATACTGATTTCATCTTATGTATATAAATCTACTCAGATAGATATTGGTGGGAATGTTCCCAATAAATATATATTATTCTAACTTTAGGGGAATTTTATATGTTTTTTCGTATGGATTAACTCCCTCTACATGGATCCCACATTAAATTAAATTAAAAGGAATTAAAATTTCATTTCCTTGATTAAACCATGATCATATATCATTGAATGTATAATAATTAATTACATATAAAATTTAATCCCAATATATGGGCTATAAGACACAAACATGATGTGTATATAGCTCAAATATTTGGGGTAAATATCAATACGAAATATATTATGATTTCGATTGAATACATAAATATTCTTACTGAATATTTTCAAGTTATTTTACAACATAATGAGGTTTAATTTAAAATAGAATATATACATAGTTATATACATGAACCAAAGGATCCCCATAAAATGAAATGTATTGATTTGGAGGAAATGAAGAAGTAAAAATAGAACAATATAAATGATGATTTTATATCCCTATGTATTATAGTGTAGTGGAAGTGACCCCAAATTATATGTGAATAAAAATATAATTTTTTTAAATAGTCAATTGTTTTCAATATTTTTTTACATGATTGAATTATAAAGGGATCATAATATGGGAAACAATGAAATTTTAAAAACATTAAGGTATATAATCCTCTTAACAATAAATTTTTGAGACAACATGAGTGATTATAGACTTTTCTCCCATAGCTGTTTCACATTTAATAGAATTATCTTTTTCTATGGTAACTATTTTATAACCTTGTTAATTAATTTTAATGAAAAAAATTACCATTCACCTATTTACCAAATTTCATCATTCCCATTTCATATTTAAAAATAATTTTATGGAATAGTTTTCATTATAAAATATAATTTAAAAATAACATAGATATCATGTAAAACAGTCTCTAGAAACTGGGTGGTTATGCATAAATTTAATTTATTGCATAAAATTATCATTTTGATTTACTTCTATACATAACTCTAATTTTATATTGAAATTAAATCTCATTTGGATTCCAAATCAATATGAAACTACATACTATCATAACAAGTTTTAATTTAAATAAAATTCAAAGAAAGATTTTTTATTGGAAATAATAGTTTAATACGAAGTGATAAACATTTATCATCAATATTTAACTACGTGTCTATAATTTAATAATATTACTATATAAATGGTTTTATAATAATGATAAATGATGACTGCATTTTTAATTTACATTTTATTATTTACATAGTCATAAATGATACATTTTAAAATACAAAATTTTTAACAATTTTCTTAAATGTTAATTTTTTGATTAAAATACTAACCCTAAGCTATTTTTGATAATATAGATTAATAAATGAATTTTATTTTATTATATTGAAATACAAAAATTTTTAAATTTATATTTTATATTATGAAAAAATATATAATGACATACTTATTTTATTTAACAATTACCTCTTATACATTATGTGTTATTAATTAAATGTTGGATGTTTTATGACTGAATACCATAGATTTATTTTATTAAGGATTTATTATTAAAATTATTTCTCAACAATATTCAGCTAATTTGTTTTGGATTGTTCATGTTTGTTGTTTTTTTGGAGGTCAAACTTTAAAACATAGTATTTATTTAAAAACATTATCATAAAACCTCAAGGTTTTATATTCTCCCACTAATAAATTGTCTCCTCAAAATTTTACCCATTAATCACATATAAATAATTATATTGTGTTACATAGTAATATCATGATATATTTTCAAATTAAAATTAAACCATACGATCATAGATTCAATGAAACTGACCATTTTTCATATAATAGTCATGCATTAATAATTTTATTTATCTCAATAACTTATACCATATATAGATATTTTCGGTAGTTATATATTTTAATAGGGATGAACCTTTGACATCTTTATTTTTATGTTCATATTTCAAATAAAATATTAAAACCGAAATAACTGTGATAATATCTATAAAAATATAAACTAATGATCTTATATATAACAACCCATAATATTTTTAATGAAAATTCCTCTTGATCTAATTAAATGTCTTATTATGTAAAATGGTAATATTAAACTTATGAACTTCCTTGGTTTTATTTATTTGGATTTTAAAATACCATTAGGAATTACTACCATTGATAATATAGCTGCAGAACAATGATCACATGATTAGTATTAATATAAGGCTTTTAAAAATCCAATTTACTCAAAAAAAAGAATCTATGGCCTCATTCAATAGAATTTGTTTCTATAAATCCCTTTTTTCAGATCTCAAAAAGGAGGTAGCTTCATTGGGCTTCACTCTTGACCAAGCCCAAGTCGAGCGTTAACATGTTAATCTTGAGTGGAACTGCCTACGGGATAAGTAGAAGTTAATATAGATTACCACATGAGCGATGTTATCGAAGATGCCTCAAGAATCTATCACTGTTACACACCTAATCCGTAGGTTTTATGTGGGTGTTATGAGGGGTTATGTAACATGACCCTAGATCAATGATTTTGTGACTTATTTTTTATAAAGATTATATATATATTTTATTGTTGTTACTCTGTAAATAGTTTCTAAAGCAAAAATAGTATTTTTAGTAAATATTAAATTAAGAAATAGATTTTGAGGAATTAATGTTTTTTAATTAAATATTATTACTAAATTAATTTTTATTAAATATGAATGATCATATAATTTATTTTATGAATACAATTGTATTTTTTATTATGGTTTGAAAGCTATTTTTGACAAAACCGCTTATTTTTTTATAAATTTTAGTTCTTTTAAAAGTAAAAATTTACCTATTTATAAAATAATTTAGATAAAATTAATATCATTTTTGGATTTCGGACATCTAAATTACCTAATGGTTAATTTTTTCTAATTTTCTGAGACCGTTGATTTTTTGAGTAAAAGTTAAATACCTAATAAATATATAATGTGTTTTATGACATCATAATAACCCAAAAGTGGTGTAATAAAATAATTTAGATGTTATATTCGTCCAATATATGTTTTACCTTTAAAATAATGTGATTTTATATTTGTTGGACTAATTTTAGGGTTCATTTGTGGAACATCCAAAACATATAAAATATTTTAACTTTTAAAATGATTCCTCTGAGAGTGAGATTCACATAAAAATAATCTAGCCAAATTTTTTAATACGTTAATCCATTTTATTTATAAAATAATTTATTCCAATACACTTTGGAAAAAACCATGGGATGGTTTTTGTTTTTGATTAATTTAATGTGTATTGTTGAAAACCTAAATAATAACGAATTCCATCTCCTTTCCTAAAAAACCATTCAATATCTCATTACTATTCAATAAAACAATTTACTGAACGACCAAACTATACCCTCGTCTCTATAGAATCCTTTCAAGTATTCCCATGTTCCCAATAAGCCTCTTTAAATCCTCTCTCAATCCGTTGGGATCACACTTCCATGCAAGGGATTCTCACTTTCCTTCCTTCCTTATTTATGTCCAAGTTTCCTTATATTATTTTGCCCATTTATTTTTAATTAAAAATGTTGGTGTATGATTTATTAACTCCACAATAATTCCCTGATTATGTTTTTATGATGATATACCCCTTTATCTCTCACTAATTCCTCCCTTGAAAATGTGTTACCTTGCTGGAATTCTATAAAGGACTTCTTCCTTTATCATTTTTTCCAAGTATATTTATATTGATATACCCTTTTATATTCAATTAAAAATGATGGTGTATTTTTTATCACCTCACCCATACTTCCTTCATTGTTTTTTAATGATGATATATCTATTTCCATCTCATTAATCCCCCCCATGTCTATTAGTTACCATGCTGAAATTTTGTAAGAGTTATTCTATGTCTCCTCTTTCTTCATAATTCTTTACTATATTATGCCTTAAATTTCAAAATTCCATATGTTGTTATATGTATATATAAGACCCCCTTACTATCCATTTCATGTAAATATTTTTTGATACCCCTTTCTCTCTCATAAATAATATTTTATTAAATCTTTTATCACGCCATTGTGCTGCTGAAATAGCACGACAGTTTTCCAAAACAAAATACTTTTTTAGAGAATACCATCCCTATTTCTCTATCAAAGGTATTCACCATTATGAACATATACCTATTTAATGGTACTTACATGTATTTATTCCTCATTCTTTAATCATTTAATATCTTATAATGTTGAATGATTCCATGTTATATGATCCATATGCCACACTTATACATGAAACAAAATATTTATGAAGGGTGTGCCCTGATAGCATTCCAATGCATTGGGTAGCATTTAGTATCATGATACACTTTGTGTAATGATGGTTTAATCATGATAATTAAATTTTAATGGGGGTTTAATCATGCTAAAAAAAGTGTAATTAGGGTTTACTCATGCTAATCCATGTGCAATGATCCTTGGCTTATGCTAATATCATGTTGAATGTTTTCATCAAATTTATATTTTATGATAATCATGATATATCATGACTTTATGTTTATGTTTCTATTATTATCCATAGATATTACAATTTCCTAACTTGTATTTTTTTATTCATGTTATCCCTTTTTTAATCCCATATTGGGATTTATGGATCACCCTTTTCCTATGTTTTTCTTCAAGTTATCACATGAAATGCTATGTATGAATAAATGTTGTGGTCATGTAAAAGATGTTTTCTATAAAGATGTTTTATTTTATTATTTAAGTAGTTATTTATTGTTACTCACCCAAAAATAAACTAGACCTATCAATCCTTAGAGTTGTATTAAGTGAATGTTTATGAAATAAATCATGTTTGAGTGTGTAATAAAGAACATGGATATCATAGTTGGTATTAGAGGATATGTTTAGTTATTTTTATGATTATGATTAGAAAACCCTAGTGAACTCCTTAGAGATAATACTATGTATAATAAAAATATCCCTAAATTTTGGTGAGTCTAGATTAAGTTTTTTATCAAGAAAATATATACCTTTCTGGATATGAACAAGTAGAGGTGTCTTTTTCATAGATGTATCTAGGGGTAAAACCAAAAAACATATCTTTGAGATAAACTCAAATGGGAACTAATGAAAAACATTGGGCCATGTTGTACTCTTGGTTCAACACTCCTAGGTAACATGATTTGGTAAATTCATAAGCTTAGAATGAACCAATATTAAGGGAATAAAATATGCCTCTAAGAATATTTGTTAGGAGATAGATCATGGAAAACATTGATTAAAGACAAAAAATGAATGTTAAAGAGATAAAGTTAATTTATAAGTTATCCCTTTAATGTCATTGGATTCCCCTTTATATGTTAAAAATTTTAAGATACTTATCCATAATTTTTCTTTTATTCTAGACAATGGCGAGTAATATGATGAATATGGCTAACAACTGATGCGAAGGGAAACATGATGAATGTCCCAATGAGATTCCCAATCAAATGGGAGCTCATGTAATACATATCATGATTATTCCCAACCATCTATCAAAAATCATGGTTAAAAATTTGAATTTTTTTGAATTCCCCTAGAAATCAAGGAATAAAAAGATGATAGATCGTGAAAGTTGACATAGTAAAATTGATAAGGGGGAGAGGGCCCAATTTCCATCGTTGAACAAGTGTGGAAATATTCACAAATGGAAATGTCGTAAAGAGACTAAGAGATGTTTTAAGTGAAAAAATTAAGGGCACAAAGTATCTAATTTCCATGGAATTATGTATAATGTGATGAATGAAAAAAAAATTCCATATAAGGCATATTACATAGTTCTATGCTATAAATGTGGAGAAGTCAAGCATTACCCAAGCCAATGCTCTATTGCAAGGGCTAGAAAGAATGTTAAGAATCAAAAATATCCATGATCAAGGGATCAACTAGGTCCAATTATAATATGGATAATGATAAACAAATTACATTTAACCTCAACATCAATGTATTATATGTCCTAATGTATTTTAATTAATGTCCTATTCGTATATCTTTTATGTTTTCTATGAACATAGAGTCCCCATCAGAAATGATATTAAATCACTAAGAGAAAAAAAAATATAATTGTTGTATCGCATGATGAAGTATGTGGGAATGGTATTATTGAATATTTTATAAGTCTCACTTTATGGAATTTGATGCAAAAAGACAAAGGCACTGCCTATGCCTCAAGGAAGTTGACAATTAATGAGCAAAACTATCCAACACATGATCAAAAGTTGGCTCCAGTAATCTTCACTTCAAATATTTGGTTACATTACCACTTTTGGGAGAATTGTGAAATATATATAGATTAAAAACCCCACATGTATATATTCACCCAGAAATAGGTTAACAAGAACCAATGAAGATAGTTAGATCTGATCAAAGAATATGACTGCTCAATTAACTACCATCCATGGAAAGCGAATAAAGTGGAAGATGCTCTAAGCAGAAAGGATATAGAAACTATTTCATTTCTGAGAATTGAAAAGGATACGATATTCTTATATTTTATGATGATAGACATGTGAATCATAAATAAGGAAAAATCATCAATCCTTTCACTAATGATTTCTCAACCATCTCTTTTGGAAAGGTTAAAGGATGATCAAAAGGATGATGTGTGTATTCAAAATAAATTGGAAACTATAAAAAAAGTTAATTCCTCAGAGATAAATGTTAATGAAGAAGTAATTGTGATATTTGGGTCAAGACTCTGTGTTCCATCAAATATATAGTTAAAGAATGAACTTTTGGATGATACACATTGTTCTAATTTCTCCATTAACCCAGGAAACACAAAGATGTATCGATATATCTGAGATCATTATTAGAGGGATAACATAAATAAAGAGATTGTTGAGTATATACCAAACTGATTGGTGTGTTAGCAAGTGAATTAAGAGAGGTAGAATTCTACGGGGATGATGTAACCATCACCCAAACCAACAAGGAAATGGGAGAACATCCCCATAGATATTGTCACTGGAATATGAAGAGATACAAAAGAAACAATGCTATCTAGGTATTTGTGGATCATCTTATAAATACTTCACACTACATTTAAATTCTAGAGGATTTCGTATTGGATAAACTAGCATGGATATACATTAAGGATGTAGTAAGCATATATGGAGTACCACAATCAATTGTATCTGATCAATGTCCAAGATTTACCTATATGTTCTGGAAGAGTCTCCAGTATGCTCTGAATACTGAGATGAACTTCAGTATGAATTATCATCTACAAACTAATGGCTAGTTTGAGAAGATTGTTCAAATAATGGAGTACATGTTGAGAGCATGCTCAATAGACTCTAAAAGAGGATGGTATCAACATATTTCTCTAGTTGAGTTCTCTTATAATAACAGTTTCTACTAAAGAATCCAAATGGATCCTTATGAATCCCTTTATGGGAAGAGGTGAAAAACACCGTCATGCTGGGATTAAGTTAGGGAGAAAAAAATCCGGGGTCCAAATATATTCGAAGAAACGGTGGAGAAAGTTAAGACCATCCAGCAGCACATTAATGTTTCTCATAGTCAACAAAAGCGTTATGATGATAATCGCTGATGAGACCTGGAGTTATATGTTGGAGACAAGGTATTCATCCTTATATCATTGTGGAAGAGAGTTATGAGATTTGGGAAGAAGGGACATCTTAGTAAAAGGTACATCATCCCTTTTGAGATCCTTGATCGCATTAGAGTAGTGGCATATTGACTAGAACTCCCATCGAACCTGTCTCATGTAAATGACGCATTACATGTATCACTATTTAGGAAGTACATACCTGGCCCATCACATGTACTCAATCCAAAGATAGTACCATTGGATAATGAACTATCCTATGATGATAATATTTTGTAGATGTTATATCATAAGGAAAATGTTCTACGAAATAAGATGATGCCCCTCATAAAGGTGCTGTGGAGAAACCAATCATTTGAATAGGCAATGTGGGAATCAGAGGATGTGATGTAGCAGAGTCACCCTCATCTTTTTTAGTATGGGAGATTGAAATATTGATCGTGAAATTTATTAAGGGGGAAAATTGTAAAGACCAAAACATTTATTACTGATAATTCATTGAGGTCTAATTAAATGTATTATTTGGTAAAATTTTTATATAAAACATATTAACTACCATGGTTTTATGTTTTCTGATATTAAAATACCATTATGAATTTTTTCTATTTCTAAAATATCTTTTGAACAGTGATCACTTGATTATTATAAATATAGGGCTTTAACAAATCCAATTTACTCAGATAAAAGAAGCAATGGAGTCATCTAGTTGAATTTCTCCTTATAATACAATTTTTCAGAGCTCGTAAATGAGGTAGTGTCATTGGGATTATCTCTACTTCACTCCCAAGTGGAGCTTCAACACATTATGTTTGAATCGAACCACCTATGGAAGAATTGAAGTTAATAGATATTACCACCTGAGAAATGTTATATTAGTCGCCCCATGATTTTTCACCATCTCACACCCAATAATTAGGTCTTATGAATGTGTTATAAGGGGTTATGTAACAATAACCTATCACTATGATTATGTTCTTTATTTTTTTTGTACAAAGAATATACATTCATTTTATTATTGTTACTTTGTAAATGGATTTAGGAGAACAAATAGCATTTTTTTAGTTAATATTAAATTAACACATATATATTGACTAATTAATGCATTTTTTAATAAAATATTATTACTAAATTACTTTTTATTAAATATAAATAATCATATAATTTTTTTATGAAGACAATTGTAATTTTTATTAAGGTTCGAAAGCAGTTTTTTTCAAAACCCTGGAATTTTTTATAAATATAAGGTTTCATTTTAAAATTAAAAATTCACATATTTATAAAATTTTTTAGATAAAATTAATGTCATTTTTGGATTCAGGATGTTGAAATTATCTAAGAGTGAATTTTTTATAATTTAATGAGATAGTATATTTTTTGGGTAAAAATTAAATACCGAATAAATATATAATGTGTTTAGGACATCATAATGACCAAATTGTGATGTAATAAAATACTATAAAAGGTATATTAGTCGATCATATGTTTTAAATTTAAAATAACGTGATTTTAGATTTTTCTTATTAATTTTATGGGGCCTTAGTTGACCCTCCAAGACATATAAAATATTTTAACTATTAAAATGATTTCCTTAAAAGTGTGACTCACCTCTACATAAGAAAGAATAATACTTTTATAAGTTCTGCCATTGGTCTTATAAAATATTATTTTCCACACCCCTTTTAAAAAAACCACCAATAAAAAAATGGGATGGTTTTTCGTTTTGATTAGTTTAATGTGTAGTGTCCAAAATCTAAATAATAAAGAATTATCTCTCCTTTCCTATATAAACCCACTCAATCCCCCATTCCTCTTCACTCAACCCATTTATATCTCAACCAAAATATGAACTACTCTCTCTATAATCTTCCCAAGGAACCCCAACTTCCCAATAAGCCTCTCTCAAGCCTCTCTCAAGCCTTTAGGATCACACTTTCAAGTAAGGGATCCTCAATTTTATTCTTTTCTTATTTATATCAACGTTTCCTTATATAGTTATGCCCATTTATTTTCAATTAAAAATTTTGGGTTATGATTTTGATCCTCCACTATAATTCCCTCCTTATTTTTTGATGACGAGAGACCCCATTCTCTCTTCTTAATGCCTCCAATGCACACCCCACTACCATGCCAAAATTCTATAGGGGATTTCTTCCTATCTCATTTTTGTATAAGTTTCTTTATATTGATATACCATTTTATTTTCAATTAAAAACATTGAAGTATGATTTATAACCTCTCTCATACTTCCCTCATTTTGTTCTAAGTATGAGATACCTATTTCTCTCTTATTAATTCCTCCCATGTACACCCGTTACCATGTCAAAAATTCGAGAGTTATTCCATTTCTCCTCTTTTTTCAAGTTTCTTTATTATGTTACACCTTCAATTTTTAAATTGAATGCATTGGGAAATGTTTCTATATGACCCCCTTTCTTTCCATTTTATGTAAATATGATGTGATGTCCCTTTATCTCTCATCAACCTTTTTTTATTAATTATTATTTCATGCCCTTGTGCTGCTGAAATTGCATCACGATTTTCCAAGAAGAATTATTTTTTGTAGTGAATATCATACCAATTTATATATTAAGGGTACTCAAATTTATTAGAATATACTTATTTAATGGCACTTAAATGTATTTATTCCATATTATTCTATCATATAATTTCTTATGATGTTAAATGATTCAGTGTTATATGATCCATGCGCCACATTTTTCCATGAAATGAACTGTTTATGAGGGGTGTGTACTGATAGAGCTCCAATGCATTGGGTAATGTTTAGTATCATGATAATCCCTGTGAAATGAGGGTTTACTCATGATAATTAAAGTTAAATTAGGGTTTATTCATAATAATTCATGTTCAATGATGATTTACACATAGTTATTCAAGTGCAATGAGAGTTTACTCATGCTAATCTATGTGCAATGATCCTTGGCTCATGCTAATATAATGTTGTATGTTGTTGCCACATTTCCATGTTATGATAACCATTATATATCATTCCTTTATGTTCATTTTTCTATTATTACCCATTGATATTCCTATTGCCTAACATGTATTGTATTCTTCAAGTTATGCCATGTTTACTCCCTTACTCGGATTTATAGATCACCCTTTTCCTATATATGTCCTCAAGTTATCCCATGTAATGCTAAGAATGATGGAATTTTGTGGTCATGTAAAATAATATTTCAATAAATATGTTTTATTTTATGTTTTAAGTTGTTATGTAATGTTCCTAATCCCCAAACACACTAGAACTTTCGATCCTCAGAGTTCTCTTGAGTGCATGTTTATATAATAAATCATGATTAAGTGTGTAATAAAGAGTAGGGTTGTTATATTATAAATATTAAAAACCCAATAATAAGATTCCTGTTATAATGAAAGCTTTATTTAAACCTATGAAATTTTCACTTTAATTATTCCACAATTCATTTGTCCTAGAACCATCTTTGTTCAAATTAGGTTTTCTATAATCATATTCCTATTTGGATAATTAACCTAAATATATTTACATCAATCATAATGGTTTCAAAAGATAAGTTGAATTAAAAATAATAATATATCTTAGAAGATTCAATCAATAGTTATAGTCATAGGCCCACTCATTGGGAAATGAGTGAGGACCAAGTTAATAATCAAAAAAATCAATGTGATAATCCTTTTGTGAATCTAGTTCACAACCACATACACATTATAGTATGTAGATAAGGATTTAATTACTAGGAAAACCACATACTCAAAACAATACAATATACCTAGATTTTATCTCATACTCTAATATTTCACCAAGTTTAATAATAGTGAAATATCATCATAATTTGAATAAATAACTAATCTAATCCCAAAAAATTACTAAACCCAACTTTATTTCAAAATGTGGAATCATACACCTGAACTCTTATGTCTTATGCTGAAAAAACTAACATGAAATACTAAAATTGAAACAAACTGATATTTCCTAGAATAAAAAGATATAAATTTATATATTTGAAATAATACAACTCATAAAATGTCACACAATACTAATAAAGGACAGTTATGTGAATTTGAGGACCAAATACATAATAAACTTATCCAATATTTCTCTATAATTTAGATATAGTAGATTCCCATCTAGGATTCACAAAATTTTTACTAATCTTCATAACCAGGGGAAGGTAAATATAAGAAAAATGTGATATTAGAAACTTAGTAAGGGAAAATGTATCAACATTTCATCAAGTGTTATATAATGATAGATAATTATTAGCAGATAAATATTATATAAAAAGAACAATGAAAAATAATATATGTCTGTATGTAATGATAGAAATACTTGTGAAATTAAATGAAAAATAATTTTCAGTGGAAATATTGTGTGGAATCAGTAGAAAAAAACATGATTTACAAAGAATGAAATAGTCCTAATATTAATACATATGCGAGTCTAGTAAAAATGATTATAAAAATCTTACATTAAAGCTACTCTCAATGAAATCCAACACATTATAGGTTTTGATAATCAACCATTTACCTTCTTGGTCATTGAATAAACACCCTAATTCCCTTATTCTTTGGCTTACCACTTGTATGCCCTTAATAAGATAGGGATAATCCTCCTATGTACCCTTTGGGTTTGGATACTATTCTCATATACCCATTTTCTTGGGATCACCTCCAATGTACCCTTGGGTGCGGGAGAATACTCCCTTCAACCCTTTGATCTCATAATATATAAACATTACAAATTTATTAAATCTTGATATATAACCCACACATCATTTATTAATACATATATGTGGGTGTGTGTGTTTCCATTCCACTTGAAAATAATCATATAAAAAATCATTAAGTAACCATGGAATGAAAAATCAATTTTGTAACATTTCAAGATGGTATAACTGATATTGAACCCAAGATTGTCAGTAGTTTATAAGTAAAATTAATTCACACAAAATAAATATTTTAAAATAACTTTTATAGGGTGAATCATGATAAATAATTTCTAAGTAAATATATCCATTAGAGAATAAGTGTAAAATGTTAGTGATATAATAATATTGTTTCTAGAAAAATATTTTATCATTGGCATAAAATAACATGTTATATTCACTAATAAATTCCATTTATAACAATTTGAAATGATAGTATTTGAAATACTTTAATTTTAAAATGATATTTCAACAGTGTATCCTTGAGAATATATAGTTTTAAACCATGATATGTGAAAAATTTATAAAAATATTTATTTTTTTGAATGAATATTCAATAAGAAATACATTAAAAATACATAATTGATTTCTAAATAGAATATACATATGAATATATGATATTTTATTTTTAAAGGATAGAAAACACTTTCAAATATTTTCATATTCTAATTTTAAAATCAAACATCACTAAAAGAGTACAAAAGTATCCATTTGTAACGTGGTAACTGAAAATATTAATGTCACATTATAAAAATTATATTTGGATTTTTAAATAACAATAGTTAATATTTTGGGGAATAATGAACATGGAATGAAATATAACATTGTTTTGAAAGGATATTTTAATTTTCATGAAAAATAATTGACATTTTATTATAAATAAATTAATTGAGAAAGAATCATAAAGATTAAACCATCATTTTCCCAAGAGTGTATAAAGGAAATGTACTATGAAATAATAAATTGAATAATATATCAAATATATAAGAATAGTGATGAGGGAATTATACATTATCACATATGAAAGAAATTTTAGTTATATTAATCTCTTATAGATATCATTATTCTGAAAGATGGAGACATTTAGAGAGGGGTTTTATAAGGAATAAATTTTAATCCATGTAAAAAAATAAAATTCAACATAATGTAATCAAAGATCATAATATAAATAAGTTATATAAAAAAGTTCAAAAATAATTTTCAAAACTCAATGAAGTATAATTGTGTTTTCAAATATACTAATACCATAATTTCATTCAAATTAATAACACATGAATGGTGGAACAAGTGATGTATTTTTAAATCCCTTGTATTGTATCATATGTTATGATAAAAATAAATATGTACCCAATGTATAGACCAGAAAATTGAAACAAGGTGTGAATACACATCATATATAAAAAAATGATAATTAAAAAACCCTTATGTTAGAGGTAAAGTATGAATCAAAAGAACATAATATTAATTTAGCAATGTATCATCCTAGCTCACTATATGAACAATAAATTGAGTGTCTCTCCATGTTACCTTAACCACACAAACCCAACACTAAAGGACATCAACTAATTTTAGAGGTACAAGAAATTATAATTGGTATTCTATACCACCTATATTAGAGTGGAAAACAATAGTGAAAAACTAAATATCGTACACATCAAAGTAGATAGACTAATAAACAAACTAAATGTGTCATAATGAAATGAAACATACAACTAAACATTTCATAATATAAATAGTACATATAGTAATATTTATCATTGGCCTATTAAAATATAAAAAATAATGGAAAATATTAAAATAGAATAAGGCTTTACTCCACCTCTGATCTATACCCTACCCTGATCAAAATGTCTCATCTGAGCTATCTTGCTTGACCATGTAGAATGTAATCCTAGACCTTGGGACAACCTATTTCTGAATTAACTATGTATTCAATTCTTCAATACGTTTATGTAAAGGAATATGGAGTAGGTTGTGAGTAAATAACTCAATAGGGAACTACCAATTCATTCCCATACATAATCCACAATGTTATTATATGTTCACATATCATTCTCAACTAATGATCAATATATAAGTAATTGTACATTATTAAAAAAATCACAATCAATACATACTTTGTCTTGATGCTAGAATTTCATAGATCATGTCAATACGATCGTTACTCTACTATATAACCAACTCCCCTTGTTGTGCTCACATAACTCAAGATATGACATATAAAAATCTTTTTTCCTTTTTTCCACAACCTCAATCAACCATACCTGCTTCATCCAATACAATATTTTTATCAAAGTATGAGAATAACCTCAAGAGAACATCTATTCACTAAATGTTTATATGACTCAATTTCCCCTATTATTATCAGTATTTTATCCTCATGTATCACCAGAAATACCTCATCTTTAAGCCCTTAAGAAGAACCCTGTGGTACTACCTTGTCATTTCTTTAATTTGATCAGCTTTTTAGTTCAATAAGGGGGACAAACTACAATATATTATACATATATGTGTAAATTATTACATGGAAACCCATAAAATCAAAAGTAATACCTTCCTGGATCCCACATTTCATACTTGATGATCCAATAACTCACAACACATTAGCAAAAACATCATTGGTGAATCCATCTAATCCAAAGGGGTATCATAGGCATCGATCATGGTGATAAAAAATTGCCTTGGGATATCAGACATCATTTCTATAGAAAATACACTCACCCAACACTTGATACATCAATTAGAATCCTAGATACCTGATGAATATTCAATGGTACAATGGTATTTCTATTCAAAACCCATTATAATGGGAATTCAAAATTTTCTCATTATATCAAAGGAATCCTTTGTGTCTTGATAATTTCTAAAATAATTCCATCACTAACTCTAATGAAATATCCAATGAATTTCCTATATGTGTACATGACTACACAAGATATACTTATATTATATTCTAGATAGACTAGGCATCCTCCCATGGTAATATATGAGATTAAATCATGAAAATAATAGGCATCATAGGTTCTTGTTGAAGTCAATACATCATTCATGAGTATTTTTTGATGCTAAAATATTAATGACATAAAGGTTCTTATTTAAGGAACGGATATTTATATGCGAATTTGGAGAAGAATCGATTTTAAAACACATAAGGGACTAGAATTGTGAGGTTATACACCTTCATGAATGGTATCAACTCACTAAAGTCCCTAACCATGAATATATTTTATGGAAACATTAATTCAGTATAATTTAGGTTTTCAGATATCCATATCATATAAGTCATTTACATTATGAATATTTGACGGTAATCTTTATGCATTATCACTCTAGTTAATGGAGCCCCATCATTTTTTGATGCTTAAAATGTTTCACTAAAGTTTATATATATTTGGAAACCGATTACCTTGCCTCTTCTAGGACTATTAACACCCCCTTTGTCTGGCTTTCAAGAGGAAATAAAATTTCAGATTCTTATAAAATATTTAATGTTTTTATAATCATAATATTCATTATTAAAAGAATATATGAACCTCCAAAGTTTTCCATGTTTCTCGAAACCACCTCCCATGGGTTTTTGATAACCTCAACTTATAGTGGAGATGCCATTCACAAAGGCACATGGCCTTTGAATAAGAAGAAACCCCTTTGTATACATTCATGTTTCATGATACCCTAATACTCTGTGTGACTAAACTCATGTGAACTAAGACATTAATCAATGGTAGGGTCACCATATTTCGTAAAACGTACTCTTTTGTGAAACCCTTAAGCTTATTGATACCCCCTGCCTTTGTGAATCCCCAAACATTTGTGAAATCCATGATTTCACGAAACCCATACCCAATTCACTCCATGGTACCCATTTTATCCATTCTTCTTCATGATTGTTAGTTCTGATGACCTACATACCAATCTATGACAATTTCAACCACACCCCAAGTATATGTTTGACGTGTACCACCTACCCTTGTGTCCTCCCACATCACTTCAAGTGTATATTGGGCCTTAACCCAACATTTTTCTCCTAATCATATGAACCCAAATGCATTTTTATATTAATAATATCAAACCTAACACTAAGAATCCTTATTTACACCCATTCAATACAATTTATATTTTGTTCCCCTCCTAAAGGTGTGTGAGTGGTGAATACATAAGCCTTAAAGGTGGCATTACAATGTGAAACAAATTACCTATAACAACAGAGAGTCCATAGGACATATATTCCTCTAACATTTACATGATCCCCCATAGGGGGGTAGCCCCATTCATTTCTGAGTTGTATGGTGGAAAATACCATTTCGTTACATCTTAGTCATATGATGATAACTAGAATGACAATGTTCTCAACACATGATCATAAACTATCTCCTTACCCGGTTTGATGAACACATGATTCCCCTTGTATGATCTTAAAGGTATGCCACTCCTCACCCTATGTAAGTTGTTACCAAACATGTAACACCCTTAGGTCCCCCTATATGGGATGTTATCCTTTTCCCTCACCCTAGAAAGATTCCTTTCATAATTTACACACCTTCCCTAATCGTTGATCCTTCTACAACATGAGAGTCCTTAACAGATTGTGTTAAATTTCATAGATGGTTCCTCTCACATGAACACAAAATGAGGCATAAAACTATGTGGTTTTTTATCCTGGTCAATCGATAGGGTTGTTAAGACACATATGTGAGGTCCAATCCCAAAAACAACCAGTTGTGAAATCTACCTCCATAGGTTACACAATCCATCACATCAAAGTGTGAAATATACCCTTCTTGGGACACGGTCAACCACCAAGCAGTCCCAAAAAGACATTAAATATGTACCCATACTTTCCCAAAAATGAGGTTAATATTATTCCCAACTACCTCCACAGGACATTTATTTTATGAATTCATCTAAAATCCCTAAAACATATAATAATAATTGGATTTATAAGGTAATAATCCTTAGTTACATCTTTCCCCTAGATTCATATACCTTTTGACTAAAATGAGATTCTTTGGGATAGGGGCCTATGATGCCTCACATATTATATTCTATCTAATAGAGGGAAACATTACAGAAGAAACCTAAAAAATTTCCAGACATGCATAATGTGACCAATGTTGCTTCCTCTACTGAATAATGGTTCCATCCCTATCGACACAAAAGTAATATAATTAACTATAAGACACCTATATTTAGATACAATAATTATTTTAAAAAAAACATGAATTAAATCTATAAGGTATAACCAAACTAGGATAAATTCTCTAAGGATGAATCTATGGAAGGAGAAACATACATCCCATTATCCCATTTCGATATCAAAGTTGATATCTTCGATTAATATTATAAAAGACACCCAATTTTTGAAAGGTGGGATATATGGAAGGAAAATGTATTTGCGGTTCACTAGACTTGTTAACAGAAGAAAAAATAAAATCGTGTACCCAATGTCAAACTATTCTCCTTCAAATAAAAGAACTAGTATAATTGGGAAAGCATCATATTTTAATGTAATCAGATCTATATATTTGAAGCCATCTCTCACCAAGAAAGAGGTTTTCCTATCCTGGATCACTCTTGCAACATAGGATGATAATGTTGGATATCCTCAATTTGTATCATTTTCCACATAGAATCCTTATTTCCTTTAGGAATAATGGACGATGTCTTGGAATTGGGCATATCTTTTACTATATCTATAATGAAGGATAAAGAAAAAATCCATATAGTAAACAATATATAGTAAATTTGTTAATTAATTCCAGTATGTGTAGGTGTAGGGGAAACATTGGTATATAAATAAAACATAACAATGTTCCTACCACGATAGAAAATGAACCTTTAGCTGCTGGGTGTCCAGGCCCCATTTCACTCTATGATCTTATTCAAATGATATAGATCAATTATCTTGTTCACCGATATGACCATAAGGTGTCATTCTCATCAAGGATATAGGGATACAAGATCTCAGGGAATCATCTCCTCACCAATCCTACCACCCTATAGGTGTTTCATGGGGAAACAACCCCTCATTCTAAAGGAAACCCGCTTTTAGGGCCTCTCTTCATAGAACTCTAAAAGATCACTCCACTACAATGTGAAGGTTGGGGATGTTTAGGTATCCCCTACAGTTCACACCACTCTGGTGCTATCCTAGAGGACTCCAAACATAACATATCAGCTACAAAACCAACCCACCCCCACCACATTTTAGTGAGTTGGTTGAATTCATCTAAGCTCATCTGAACCTGGTATAGAAAACCTAACATCGACACTAAGGGAAGTTCAAAAACATTTCTTGACAAAATGTATCATCTATATCCCCTATGTCCCATAACACCATTTTCTTATCCCATTATATATTGAAAATAATTGAATGGGTATCCTTCTTCACTCGCCTACATTAGAGACCAAAACAACCTCTTGGGAAAACCGGTTTGAGTATCTCCATCACTGCCACCAACAGTGTCTATTGTCGTCCATTCATGATGAAGAAAACAAGTGTTGTTGTCTTCATAGGAAAATCATTGATTAATGTAGAGGCCATACCTGCACCAACATCAACCAACACAGAGGTCCTCCTTATTTTATGATAAATAAATGTGGAGGTCCTCCCGACAGCACCATCTACTAGCACAAAAGTACTCTATGCGCCACCACTAACCAGCACAATGGTCCTCCCCCTTCCACCATCTACTAGTTCATAGGTTCTCCCTATATCACCAACCATCACAGAGGTTCTCTCCATGCCATCATCAATGAATACATAGATACACCACCTCCACCATCACAATAATGATGGTCCTTCCAATTCCATCACCAACCATCAGATAGGTCCTCCCCAAACATCAATTAACCAATATAGGTGTCCTCCCCATGCTACCACTAATCAGTGTGGTGTTACACCCTGGAAATCAACTGATGGGATGCAGGTTTTCCACGTGAAAAATACACTAACTTCTCAAATGAACCATCTCAAGGTTTTATGGTGAACATACATCACATAGGGTCATCCACATGGAGAATGATGCAACATACATTGGAGAAACCCAAGATACTATCAGCAATCCTCTATTGGAGAAGTCTCATGCTATCAGAGGTCGAACCCTCAAAAGTGTCATGTCATAATCAAACTCTCAATTTGTAATGTGAAGGATGAGTCAATGAGGGAGTCAACACCACCAATTCTATATTCTAGGTTAGAATCTCATCAATTAATTCTTACAATCATGGAATCTAAGATCCAAAAGATTGCTATATCCATCAATAGATACCTGAAGATGGAGGATGTTTTATCCTCGCTCTAAGGAATCGCAGTGAAATCATCTTTTACACCATCAGTTTCCCTCCTCTCCACCTCCAAAATAGATTTTGGAGATATTTAAGGGACTTTATTGATTCCTTAAGAAGACTGTGATCAATATACTGACCCTTAACATCATGTTTCCACCCTTCCTCTTAAAAAGGTTGGAAAATACCCCATCTTGTATATACATCAATGATGTCTTCTCTTCCATCTTGGGATTTTCCAACATGTAATGGGAATCTAAATTTTTTGGAACCCCTTTTTCTAGTAGAAAAGTAGTAATAAAGGTCTATGTCATTATGTACACTCTTATCTCATTAATACACAATCTGGGATCTCACTAACAAAGATAAGGAAAACCTCCCTAGTTGTGAACAAGGGTAATTTTGGGAACTTCTGGCCACCGACCAGCAATCAGATGTATTTTATTCATCCATGCCTCTATATTTCATTTGTGTTGGTGTCCCTCCATAATAACCTAGTATCTTTTCTTCATTAGATATTGTATCCATAATTCCCCAACCTTCTAGATTGGAAGCAATCCTACCAAGGGAGAAACTAGAACATCAATCTCATTAACTAGAAGTGCAAGAAGGTTGAGATCATTTCAATCCTAGTATCTCAATATCCTAGTTCATAAGGATACTTCCAGAATCTCAAGATAGAATTTCATTAATATCTTCATAATTCTACACTAGGTTATGGAATAAGTGTCTTCATAGAGAAATATTAAAGGATAAGGGATGTATGATGCTCTTCATTTTAGCCAATTGTAGAGAGGGGTCATCAAAATTGCCTTCCTACCAATAATGATAACTTATCTCTGGAAACGATCACAGTAAATTTCAACACTGCTGACATGTTACTTCATCAGATAAATTGATCCTATTATATAATAAATAATAGGTAAACCCCACCTCAAGAGGAGACGAAGTCCTAATTAGACCCCTCGGTAGGCCTCCAAACTCACAAATAGAGTCATACACTAGGCCTTTGGAGTCCCCCTTAAGGAGATGTTATGCAATATCCTGAACTTGTTACTACACACAAGTTCCCTAAGATAGTTCTTTATTTGACCTCAAGCATGACTATCCATATGCTAGAGGTTACTGTCTAGGAGCTAGGGTCCGGTAGGTCAATCATGGTGTGACAATACTATATTTTATCAAAGTAATACGCCATATGAAATAATTAATAAAAGTGAGAGAATATGTAATAAAAAAAATATTGTGCTTAAAAAAGAAGGGAATTCCATATACAACAGAAACAGAAACATTCCATGCTAATGTAAGTGTCAAGTGTCTAAATATAGCTGAAAAAAACCCAAATGACTGTAAAGTAGGTCCTGAACCCTGACTATTTATCTCACCCAAGATCAATACCCAATCATCAGTCTAACTCAGGTTCGTTCCACTTAAACTAATCAAAAAATACAAATTATATTCAGGTAATGATTAGGAAACCCGAGTAGGGTGTGAGTAAAACTATGCAAGACACCAAAAACGGTGTCAGAAAAAAATCAAATCAAATAATAGGATATGAAGTTGTATAAATAAATAAATTACAATTCATCATTAAATATTTATCACATTATAAAATTAATCATTATTTGACAACATAACTCTAGGGATTCCAAGGATACACTTACTGCAATACTAGATTCATCTCATGTTAGAGCCCTAAGTGTTCCCTGGTAATGTCATATGATAATACCTAACTATGCTCATGTTAGAGTCCAAAGTATTCAAAGGTGATATCATATATAAATATCTTCTTCGGATCATTCCAGAGTCTAAATTATTCCCTTGTGATGGAAAAATTTAGGGTACTCTTTTTACCACATCTTTAGTTCCATACTTGATTTCCCACATTACCAATATTAAATTCATAATTAAGATGGCCATGTTACCATAATTACATATCAATAGAATGAAAATGTTAACATTCCATCACTCATTAGTAAAATGGCCATGTTACCATTTATATTTCTCAGTTTAATGACCATGTTCCCCTTCTGTTATTCATATGTATAATGACCATGTTACCATTTTTACTTCTCAATTAAAAAACCATGTTCCAATTCATTCATAAATAATTAATTCCTAAATTAATTATAAAGCATAAATTTCATTAATAATTCAACAATTATATGTTTATATTAATACACTTAATTAATTCCCCAATTAATTAAGTATGTATAAGAAATTAATTAATTCACCAATTACTTATCTCAAGGAAACCATTTCAATATCACATAATTAATACTAAAATTAATTATTTTCTGGAAACCATTTCATTGTCACAAAATTAATTCCATAATTAATTATCTCAAGGAATCCATTTCAATATCACATAAATAAATCTAAAATTAATTATCTAAACTCCACCATTTCAATATCACATAATTAATTCTACAATTAATTATCTCAGGGAAACCATTTCAATATCACATAATTAACTCCATAAATAATTATCTCAATTTATGACATTAATGACCCACAATTAATACCACGTTTAATTATCTAAATCAATAACCTCAAATTTCATAATTAATTTCAAAATTAATTATCTACAAATCCTAGAATTAATTATTCAATAAAATCATGAAAATTCACAATTAATTAATTGATCACATTACTTAATTCAATATAGGGACTCCAATTTCTATGGGACCCTTGAAAATATTCAATTTCCTACACATATAAAATCATGACTATGAGATTTGAATGTTAGACCACCAAATTATAACTAAAAAACCAACATGGTATCCAACAGCAAATGCCCATGAGTAAAGATGTGTATGGTTACAAAGTAGTTTATAGATCATGATTGATGAAGTTAAAACCCAACAACACAATTTCCTATAGGAACCCACTACAATAAATTCTAGAAAAAAGAAGGGAGAGAATAAATCCAATGAAGAAGACATACCATCGATTTATCGCATGAATGAGACATGAAGAAGTGTTTTTTCCACACTAAAATCACAAGGAGAGTCTCCCAAGGTTAAGTGTATATAAGACTCAGAGGTTTCCGAAAAAAATTAGTTGTACATCCACTTTAAAATTGAAGTTTGGTAGATTACATGGTTTTTAATTGTGTTACACGTTGTGTGATTTTTTTTAAATATTTTCAACAAAAAACTATTTGTGGATTTATTTTATTAAACCCATGAACAATTACATGACTTATAATCCCCTTAAACAAAATTTAAAAGTTCTATATTTTATTTTTCATCTCCTTATCCCTTTAAAGCCTATTATCTCATCATAATCCCATTTTTAACACTTAACCAATTTATACCTAGAATCCATTAATTAAAAAAAATAATTCATCCCCGAATTTTAGGTCATTTTCTCCATCAACGGAAAAAATGAGAAAGAAATTAGAAGTAAAATTACCTTAAAAAGATAGGATCTTACAACCTCCCCGCCTTATAATGGGTTTTACTCATGTTGCACTTCCAAGTATCTCTATGATTCAGAGTCAAAATATTAGGCCAATAATCACACATTTCTCCTTACTTTTACCAAGTATCTTAAAATATATTCCATTATCCCCATAATTTATAAACTATCGACATGGTCATTCCTTGTAAAAATTTATCACTACGATCTAACACACGCATTATATGCTCCTCAAATGATGCATCTATCTCAAGATTAACATTATCTATATTGATAAAATCATAAAGGGTTGGGATATTTCTACTAATGTTGATATACATTTAAAACATCATCCATAGCACTATATTTATATAGAAGATCTGATCGGTACGCCACGATCCCAATTCTTTCTACTATCTAAAATGGTCCAACAGACCTAGGATACAACATTCCTTGCCTCCATAACCTATTGTGACCCATCCTAGAGGAAACATAAAGGATTACAAGATCACCCAATGTAAACACTAGGGGTCATAGGCAACTGTCATCATATGAATTATGTCAACTCTAAGCTGTATCCCTAAATTTATGAATTAGATACACATTCAATGATGTCTCCTACATGAGACTCAGTCCAAATAACTTAGACTCATCGACCTCAATCCAGCATTGCGGTGATCTTCATGGCCTACAATAAATATCCTCATTTGGTGACATCTCTATAAGAACTTAATAACTATTTTCATTGGAAAACTCTACTAAACCCAAGAGATTCTCCCAAGACAAGCCAAATTTTAGTACACATGCTCAAATTATATACTCAGTCATGATTATGGTGCATTCTAACTACCCACATTTCTATGGTTGAAAGGTCGCACTCAATAAAACATGTGTGTAATTCTCTTTTTGAAATCCCCATGAGAATATTTATGTGAAAAATGATTCGTGGTATAAAACTATAGTATGTGGCCCTCCATGAAGATAGAATATCTTCTGAACATATAAAACCTTGAACTGCTCCACCAACCAAGTATCTTGTGTATGCCAGAAATGCACTACTTTTTTCAGTCGATCCACAATAACCCATATAGTTTCATTATTCCTAATAATACTCATAAGACCTTCCAAAAATTCCATTTTTACATTATAAAATTTCTATTTTGGAATGGGTAATGGGTGCAGCAAACCTCCAGGTCATTTCTACTCAGCCTTCACCTACTGATAGGTGTAACATCGTGTAGTGAAACTACTATCACCTTTTTCACAGACGGACTCAAAAACATTTTTCATAGGTCATGGTACATTTTTTGTCACCCCAAGATGCACCTCCCACTTTGAGGAATGAAATTATCACATCAACTCTTCCTTAGTGGTCATAGGAACAACAACCCTATTTCTAAAATAGATATTCTCATCCTCATCTATGGTCCAATCAAAAAATATCCCCCACCTTCAATTATTTCCCGCAAGGTTGAAAACTCTGGATCCTCATACTACCTATACATTATCCATCTGAAAAGTGTAGAATCCACTGAAACTTATACAAGATTCATTTTATCATAACATTCTCGAACAACAACATGCATCTTATCTAGAAAGGTCATTATCTTCCACTAATCATTACACTCCAGAACCATATGAGTCTGAGATTTCCTACCAAAAGTGTCAGCCACACTATTTCCCTTTTCAGTAATATATGAATACTCATAATTGAATGATCTCATATACTCTCCCATATAAACAAATGGTGATCCAAATCACTCTAGGAAATGATATACCTTAAACTCCTATGATTGGTAAGCACTATAATATTTTTTCCCAGCAAATAATGTTTCCAACAATTCAAATAATAAACCAATACTATGAGTCTGAGGTTTTGTATAGGGTAGTTTCATTGATAAGGTATCTACTACTGAGACCCATATGCCGCAACTCAATTTTCTTTCATCAACCCAACTCCTAGTTTTATCTTAGAAGTTTTACTATAAACTATGTACTCTTCACTTTTCTTTGGTAGGAACAAGATTGGTACAGATGTCAATAGCTTCTTAAACTTCGTGAAAGCATTATGACATTCTTTGGACCATTCAAAATATATCCATCTTTGGTCAATATAAAATGAAGATCTTCCAAGAGGGAAAATACCTAGATGATCATCCAATAATATCCATCTAATTTCATAAAGCTATTGATATCAAACACATTCTTAGGATACTCCCAAGAAACCACTACATGATCCTTCTCTAGGTCCACCGACACAATTTCCTCTGAGATGATGTATTCTAATATGTGTACCCGATCAATCCAAAAAAAATACTTTGTTATCATAGAATATAGTCGATGTTATATCAGTGTAATCAGGATGATGTTAAGATGTTGGGTATGATCAACATGAGTGTTGGAATAGACCAGGATGTAATCTACAAACACCAACACAAACTGATCCAGGTACAGATGGAAGAATCTATCCCTTAAGGCCATAAACATTATTGGTTCATTTGTTAACCCAAACAACATTATGATGAATTCATATTGTACATACCTTCTTCAGAAAGTTTTACACAGTATATAAAAAATTGGAACTCTCAACTGATGATACCCCTACCGCAAGTCATTCCTTCACAACACACAAGATCATATCAATTGGTCATAAATATATTCAATATGTGGAATAGTGTTTTTTTTCATTACATTTATATTTTTCATCTTCCGGTAATTGATACAAAATAATAAAATTCTATAATAATTCATTGAAAACAAAACAATTGATCCTCATGGAGACATACTTAGACGGATAAACCAGTTATCCTCCAATTCATCCATATAAGCCTTTATCTATTCATTCTCTATCTGTTACATTTAGTATGGTAGAATAGATACTAGCTGATCCCTCATGATGAGAATAGTAGTGAATTCCACATATCTTGGAGGTGGAATCCCTAATAAGTATTCAAGAAATATATTGTGGAATTTTTCCACTTATAATAGAAATATGTACAATTTCTCACCATTATCATCAATCAAAAGACTATAAATAGGTTGTGGGATCTCCCAGCTGCTGATTGATTGGCCTTGCTCAGCCTTCTTAGATATCCCACTCCCCAAAATAAATATATTATTCACCTTTAGGATATGTAAACATCTGTCTCCTCAAGTAAAAATAAATGTAAGATCGGTATGTGATTATACATTCAATTCCCATAATTCGATCAAATCCTTACATTACAATAATATAGAGATACCATAAAAACGATAGTTGCAGATCTCTAGGGAACATCCCTTTCACAAATATATGTCTCTAGGACATACTATTGGTGGTGTAACCATAGTCATTACCGCAAATATAAAATCCACCACCAGGCTCAAAAATTTAAAATTATTTTTAGATATAAATGAATGATAGAAATGATATCGAATTATTAACTAGCTAATATAGAAGCTACTAGAGTAGTACCTCTCACTATCGATGGTCTATCCTCACTATCCACGAGTGTAGGCTACACTGCATGCAACATTATTATACCTGTCTCATGTTATGTCATACGACTTCCCTGAGTTTCATCACTCTATCATCATGGGATCTATTTCCCATAAGATGTATGTCCTCATACTCTACTACCTTGGCTGATAGAACTCTATCTATCCATCTGATAAGGTGTAGAAGATCCCCTCCCCACACTCTGACTCTATCTAGATACATCCTCACCAACATTCTATCGTGGTGTCCTGTAGAAATTCAATATGTGTATAATATTTCTACAAGACTAGAACTCTAATGGTGGTTGGGGATAGTGTCTATGATAGTTTCCTGGACTACCGCATTAATGACATACCACTCTAGAAAGCTCCTATGCAACAGACCTTTCCCCTTAACCACTATGTTTTCCACTTCCCTGGGTAATGTTCTCATAATGGTGCTACCTAGTCTCAGAATTCATACATCATGAATGTCCAATAAAAATTATTTTTCCAACATTTGAAGCCTCTTTCATGTTCCCCTTATCTATGAGATCATAATGCACCACTTCATCAAACATAATTAACCAAAATAGGTTAAGTTGGGACTTAATCTCGCACATATGTCATTCTTGGATTCTTCCTACAACAGATGTCTCATATCTAATCAATGATGGAGAAAAATGCTAAATATATGTAATGAAACCATCACAATCCATTATGTACATTCTCCCCCGAGTCATCCACATAAACTACCCTACTTTATCCTACCACATATTCTCTTGGTAGAAGTCCTCTACGATCCTATCCCAGAAGTCCATCCACCACATACCCTATATCTTTCTAGTCCACACCTAAAAGTACCACCACCTCATCACTGGTCATCATATAATATAAGTAGAGAATTTGACTCTCCTCTTAGTAGGTGTCTCTTGAATTTCAATTATTTTCTCGATGGTCTAACTCCAGAATTCATCTCCCTCTATTCCAGCCTCTCTAGTAAATGTAGGAGGGTGTTGTAACTAAAAATCGTTCATTAGGTAATACGTGCTCCTATAACCTTACCCTTGGTATCTTTTAGTAAATTTCATGAATCGAGAAATGTAATCATGTAACTTTACCGCTCCTTCACCACCCATCACTATTGGTGCCTTTGAGTCCATCACTAGAGTAACATTCCTAATCAAGACCCTCAGTCGTCCCCTAAACAAGAATATTCATAGATTCGTATTCTCTGGAATTAAAAACATTTACTTTATAATTGTGATTCACAATATGTATTATCACATTTATGTTTTAGAAAAATCACAACATCTCACAAAACGTATTTTTCTCAAAAATCTCACCATGTGGTCAAAACATAGGTTTTAACACTACCCTTAACCATCCAACACTTGGGTCTTCATTATCAAACATTTTTATCAATTTTTTTGTTCATTTTTTCATATTATATTCCCATTTATTCTCATATTTCATTATTTAACAATATTTTTCAATTTCATGTGATACACTATTTTCATTTCAATTTTTATAATCAAGGTTAAAAATTAAATTTCAACAACTAACCCATAACCCGTTTTCTCATACATTCCTAAAATAATTCTTATAACATAAACCTCAAGTTCATAGAATGATGCATGTAGACTCAACTGTAATGCTATTCTTGGACAGGTGTCAATTCTCAAATTAAAACTCAAAAACAACTTCGATATCCTATAACAAGTGTGTAACCCAAGGTAAAATAATATTAAACTATAATATCAAACATCAATAACAACCATATCACACTGAGTACTTAGGTTTTCCCCCATACATGTATTTGAAACTCCCATGCACAATATCATTATAAATCTCCAAGACTTACAAGTCACATGTCAACCTTTACCAAATAGAAATAAAAAATTAATAATAAAAGAAAAATGGATCCTCTTATACAACTTTGAAAAGTCCCAACCTTGGTTCCATGCACTAATTCCCCAAACAGATTCGTTCTGTGACATCAAGGGTTCCAACCCATACACTGGAGGGTTGTGACTTGCATCAAAGGTATTTTAAGTCAATATTTGGGAGGATATACCCACCTTTATCTAGTAAATACACCACTAAAAATAATGAATAATATTTTAAGTATATAAAATAAATAACAATAACAATATCACAAGTAAAAAAAAGTATGAAATACCATATAAAACTAAAAGAGAACATTCCATGATAATTCAAGTGTCATATGTCATAGTGAAACTGAAAATAAAGACACAAAAAGATCACATGCATGTCTCGAACCACAATCAATTCATTCATCAAGGATCCATCCCCAATTAGAAATCTAACTCATGTATATTTCCCTCAACTAGTCAAGGAAACACAAATTATATTCGGGTACCGATTAGGAAGCCTTAGTTGGGTTTGTATTAAACATAATGGGCCATGACCAATGGTGACTAATACAAATTGAATCTAATAATAGTGTATTTAGTTCTATAAAGAAATAAATTAAAATTTACAATTTAATAGTTGTCAAAATATACAATTAATCATTATTTAACAACATAAATGTAGGGTTCCCAAGGATACACGTACCTCAATACGAGCTTCAACTCATGCCAGAGCCTATAGTGTTCCCTGGTAATATCAAATCTTAATACATTAATTTGGTAATTCTAGAGTATGAAGTATTTGATGTGGATATAACATCATAATACTTGCTGCAGATCATTTCAGAGTCTGAAGTATTCTCACGTGAGGTCATAACTCATAGTACCATTTTCACTAAATCCTTAATTCCATACCTGATTTCCCACATTAACATGATGAAGTTAATAAGTAAGATGACCAAGTTACCATAATTACATCTCAATAGAATGGACATGTTACCATTCCTTTACTCACAAGTATAATGACCATGTTAATAATTGTACTTCTCAATTGAATTTAAATGTTCCCATTCCATTACTCATATATACAATGAAAATATTACCATTTTTACTTCTTAATTGATTGACCATATTTCCATTATTTTAAAAATAAGTAATTAACAAAATAACTATTCAGTATTAATTTCATTACAAATTCAACAATTACATTTTTATATAAATACACTTAATTAATTTCCCAATTAACTAAGTATGTCTAAGACATTAATTAATTCATCAATTAATTATCCTAAGGAAACCATTTCAATATCCCATAATTATTTAAAAAATTAATTATCTTAGGAAACCATTTCAATATCAAATAATTAATTATACAATTAATTCCATCAAGGAAACCATTTAAATATCCCATTATTAAATTTATAATTAATAATATATACTCAAACATTTTAATATCACATAATTAATTCTATAATTAATTATCTTAAGGATACCATTTAAATCACATAATTAACTTTATACCTAATTATCACAATTCATGACATCAAAGGAACAAAATTAATCCCCAAATTAATCATATAAATAAATATCCTCAAATATCATAAATAATTTCACAATTAATTATCCCCAAATCCTATAAATTTTTCTTCAATCAAATCCCCCAAATTAAAAAATAATTCATTTATCACATTAATTAATACAAAATAGGAACTCTAGTAGTAATGGAACCCTAGAAAATCTAATATCACAAACATATAAACAAAAAAACATTGAGATTTGAATAATAAACCATCTACCATTAAATAAATATCCAACATTTTTTTCAACATCCAACTCCCATGAGGAAAGATACAGATGGTTTCAAAGAAGTCCGTAGAGAAAGATTGATAAAGTTCAAAACCGACACCACAAATTCCAAGTGAATCCACCGCAATGGGTTAGAGAAGAAAGAAAAGAAAGAAGATATCCAAATAAGAAGATTTACTAAGCATTTATCTCAAGAATAGGACTTAGAAAAAGTGGTTTTGTAACTCAAAAATTTCCGAGAGATTTTACCTAGGTTGAGAGAAGAGGAGTTGAAGTGTTTTCGAACAAAAATAAGCTAAACAACCAATATAAAACTTCATGTTAGGAGATTTTATGACATTTAATTAGGTCCCACAACATGTAATTATTAATTAATGTTCTTTAAAAATAAATAAAACACCTCATATTTATTTTATTAAACACATAAACAATTACATCGCATGTAATCCCTTTACATGATGTGTAAATATTTTTCTGTTGAGTTTTCAACCCATTTTCCTTCTAAAGCCTCTTAACTCATCAAGAACCCATTTTTAACACTTATCCCATTTATAACTAGACTAAATTAAACCAAAAAACCATTCAACCACAATATTTAGGTCATTTTATTCTCAAAAATCTAAAATGAAAAATAACATAAAAGCAAAAATACTTGAAAAATGAAGGATCTTGCATGTTACTCCCAACCTGTTTGTATATTGAAAAATTAAAGGGATGTTCCAAAACTACTAAACCCTTTTTTGTTTTTAAAAAAGTGAAATTGGGCCCTAAAAATCGACATTAATTCTATATATTTAGGAGTATAAAAGGATCACTATATTTCTCATTACATAGTAAGGCCTATATCTAATCAAATCCCCAAGATAATATTTATATCCTCAAGTGGGAAACCCGGTCCTCTGTGGTAATACACCCTAACATAAAAAATGGGTCTTTATGAACTCAATTATTGAAGAAGATGGGGGATAAAAAAGTGACTGATATATGAGATTCCAAGCCCACCTGAGTAGTGTAATGACCCAACTTGGGATCAATTTCATGCTTTACTTCAATTTTTTTGATCTAGAAAATGCATTGGTAGCTACAAGACCTCAAAAAGATATTGTGGTTTATGTTATTCATTCTCATATCATGGATATGAAAGCACAATAGGTCGAAGTCCCACCTATATGAAAGTCATACCCAAAATGGGTGGACTATTATTGAGTGCCCCCAATGTTCAGTAATCCAAGCATCTTCTCATTTTATGAGATCAATTACCAACTAAAGCACATGGACCAAATCTCCTTGGGGTTCATCTAAATATTATTTACTCTAGTATAGCATCATGATTCCATTATAAAATTATCCTTCCAAAATCTATAAGGATTTATATTCTTCTAGTACATTTATCTACCCATAAAGGACTTTTTCATATGGTAGGATCTCCTTAGAGAGCCCATTTACTAGTTTAGCTCCACCTAGTGCAAGATGTGACTCATCAACCTCTTCAAATTTAAAAAAAAAGGTTAAATGACTACTTTCTAGTCTCTCCTAGTGAAGCCCTATCAAGAAAAGAATCTACAAGGGAAGTTGTCTTGATGGGAGAATGTGGATCCATCCCCCACCAAGGCCATAAACCCATGGTTCATTTTTCAAAAATAAGAAACAAGACCCATTATTATAAGTATTCTCATCTCACAGGTTATTTCATATGTACCATAGAAAAGGGAATTCTAAAATTTCAGGGATACAAGATAACCTAGGTACCCAGGCTTACTATCCAAATTCTTCACTTCCCATAACAATCAATCCAAATACACACCATAAAATAATTATTTTTATTCCAATATTGGATCCAAGACTATTTTCATAATGGATTATTCGAGTTTTGTGAAATTCCATCCTAGGTGGAACATATTTCCACTAACCTAGATAATGAAATTGAGGAATCTAAGGACTGTCTATAGGCACATTGATAAGGAACATATAAGTAATTTGACTCATTCCCTTGAAAGAAAGTCTCATGCACCAATGGTATTATTTGTTCCCACTTGAGAAATCCACAACCTATGATGGATATCGTAACTCTTATAATTGCATCCTCCACATATCAGTCATTACCCAAGTCTCAAAAGAATAAAAATTGACGGTTCATGGGAAATAAAATTCTTTTTTTCAGTTCCAATGATAATTTTAACCCTTAGTGACTTTATGCCTTTGGAGTTGGTAGTGGTACACATGTTCCGCCCATCCCTGAACTATCCACTGATGGGGAGAAAGGATGTACCTATGTGAATGTAATTGATCTAGTGGACTGATTTATAACTACCAACAATGAAGATCACTATGCCGACCCCTCATAGGACTCTATCTGATGTTGATAAATGAGAGGTATGGTAAACACCAGTAAAAATAATTCTTAGACTAGCACATAAACCAAGGATGTTCGTGCAATAGAAACTAGGTATTATGATTTTTATTGATCTTAGTAATCCTAGTCCCCTAAGTACCCTCAATCATTTATTCCCCCATATCTGATAGTATTATGCATCTCATACATGAAAAAATCTTTTTAACATGTTTCCATATAGGGCATGATCTCATTATTTTTAAACGCATATTGTACTTATTTATAAGAGGTTATCAAGACACCATAACATGTAATTTTCTATTACAAAGAAAAAGGATGAATACAGGTAAAAACAGGGTCCATATAGACAGACTGAGAGAAAAACAGCATCAGGGTGGTCTAAAATAGTGAAGACCCAAAGCGTCTCCTCAAATAATGTTGATACCTTCCAGCTTCAAACTATTCAAGTCATGAATAAGAATATGAATCGGGCCAATGATATCTAATGATGCAAGGTTGTCTGTAGCCTTATTACTTTACCACAAAATGGGAGACTTTGATATCAGTTCCAATAAGACTCCTACATTTTCTAATGACATAAGAGATACACCATGAAATCATACCTTGCCCATGAATGGAATTATAAAAAATCATAGAATCTATTTTAGCCTTTGAGATAATCAAATTTATTTTCATGAAGATCTTAAGGCCGGTGAACAATACCATCGCCTCAGCAGAGAGAAAACTACCTTGTCGCATCCCTACAGAGAACACCAACACAGTAGACCCCAATTGTCATGAACAATACCCCCACCAAGAATTTGACCAGCAATATATGACCCATAACTATTTAATTTTAATCCTCTTATTGGAGTTTTACAAAAGATCTAGTTACCTGAATTAGAAAAACAAAATACAAATGAAAGATGAGGTGAAAGAATGAACCTCTGTAGTGAAGGCGCATCCCTCTAGTTTCCTATGGTCCTAACAATGTCAATGAGTAGATTTATGATCTTTAATATAATCACTCAGCCATTAGAGACAATTACCTCATGAATTCTCTTATTTCTGGCCTGCCATATGCACCGACAGCAAGCTTGTAAAATCACTGACCGAGCCACTCTTTCAATGCCACGCATACCCGATCCATGAAACCATCGATTAAGAAAAGGCCGGTCAATCAGAGTAGAGGTAGAGATTATAGTAAACTCACCAAAATAACTCCATAATTCATGATCCCATTCACTTTAAAATAAAATATGAACATAACTTTCTTCCATATGCCTTTTCCAACAAACACATCTAGAATAAATACTAATACCACACCGTTTAACATTCTTATCAGTAGGAACAACTCCATTTTGAATCCTCTAGATATGTAAATTGTATTTCATGGGAATATTCGTAACCCATACAGTATCATTCCAAGCACTCCCTAAAATAAGCATGTTATGGATCCTATGATAATCTCGAATTGTAAAAGTTCCTGTTGTAAAAGGAGTAAAGACACACTTTTTTAAATCATAGGATAATTCAATAATATTGATAAAAGTCTGATGGCCACTATTCGGGACTGCATTTGTAAACACAGAATATTAATAACCTTCTTTGAATGAAATACTTGTAGCAGGATACCCTGGATATCCAATTAACTCACCACTCTAGTTATGATGCCAGAACAAGATGCCTCCCTTACCAATTATCCAAAGAGAAAAAGGCCTATGGGTATTGATGATGAGACCAATACCATTCCATAAAGGTGAACCATGTCTACTTACCATAATCTTGACACCCATTGAGATACCATGCATGGTTCGACCCCAGATAGTTTGACATTCAAGAACCTCTGATGGCAGTTTTTCGTGCAGGCAACTCAAAGTATCATCAAGGCTTCAGACATTCATTCCCCCTTCTTGCATAGGATGTTCCATTCTATCACATGACACCCATTTTATCTTGAATTCAGTCTTAGGGTCCCATATGAAATTAGCAAGAATACTTTCAATGTTCTTTATCAACCCCGTAGGATCTTTGACAGAAGATAAATTATGAATAGGAGAAGCCAGAATCACACTATTAAACAGAGTTATCCTACCACCAAAAGAAGATAATTATTATTCTAGTTAAAAATACGAGCCATAATCCTGTGGATCAAGAAGTAAAAATCTCTGATCCGAAGTCTCCCAGATGATATCAGAGTCCCAAGATATTCCATGGGAAAGATTCATTTATGAATGTCCAGAATATGTCATACAGTAGACAGTCACCCCTAAGTACAACCACTAGATATATAGAAGCATCTTTTTTCTATGTTAATCACTTTCCCACTCCAAATGAAATATTCATCTAATTACCAGTTTATTCCTTTAAAATATCTATTAGAAGCATTCATAATGATAATAGTATCATCAAAGAACATTATACGGGACACCAAAGGATATCCCATCCTACACCGGTATGGAATAATAACACCATTACTCATATTCCTATTGATAAAACGTCTGAGAACATCCTCGACAATAATAAAAATAACTGGAGATATCAGGCCTCCCTGATGAAGACAACGTGTAGACTTAAAGAAACCAAAAGTCTTACCCATAAACGAAACTGGCAACCAGGAAGAACAAAACCAATGAACAATAATATCAATATTCTAGGGAGAAAAAACCTATACCTTCCAAAACTCTATTGATTAAGACCCCTGTCACACGATCATAAGCATTATTCATGTCAAGTTTAATAGCCACATTAGAACCTAGAGTTCTGAAATTAATGTCCCTTACCATTTCCTAGGATAAGTCTATAGCCCCTGAATAGAACGAAATTTCACAAAAGCATGTTGTTCCAACCAAATCCATCGAGGAAGCTGAATAGAAAGACTAATATTAATGATACTGGAAAAGATCTTTTTAGGCACATTACAGACACTTATAGGGAGGTATTTTCAGTACTATCCATGCCCCAATGATTCAGCCAAAAAAATCATTTGTTCCCTATAAGAAAAATTGTCCCTTAATAGGCTAGAATATAAACCTTTCATGGATTTATGATGTATTGAAGAACCTATCCAACATTACCCAGGGATTTTTATCCCTCTGTCACACTTCTTATCCATGTAACTTTCTGAGTCCATTGATGAACCCTTGAACCCCCCCTTAAAATAGTGTAAGATGTAGCTTACAGTTATTCTTACTCTGAAAAAGAGGTTGATCAAGAGGAATAGAAAGTGGTAATCTTGTTTTCTATAGAATAAGAGGGAATCACCATTCAGAGTAACATACACACACTGTAAATTTCATTTATGTTAACTGGTATCAAAATCCAATGTTGTCTGATCGTTTAGGGATTATAAATAAACCTTATCATTATGTGGATGCTCCAAAATATGGGGCTTACATTGGAATATTGGACTCCCTAAAAAATAATTATTCATGGGTTTGATATGGTTGAGAAGAAACCATGTGTAAAAAATTGGCCAAATATTCTATTTTGTGGTCCGGTATCAAACAAAAAATTCATGCTTATCTTGCATGATATAGACTATGATGTACAACTGGTATGATTTTCTTAATTTTCATGAATCAGCCCGATATTTATACAAATAGGTCCCCAAATACTCCCATAATGGCCGACTAGGGGTACTCCAGTGCAATGTGTACCACTTAGACACCTATGAGGTCCACTATATGGAATATTATTACTACTTAGGGGAAGGAAATTAGGTACATATCAATGGGGATGATGAAATTAATACACCCAATGATCTAACTACCACTAAATTTGATCCATGGGTAGAAATGATGGATATATTTGTACTCTCAATTAATTAGTTAGATCACATGATGGCAGACCTAGTGGTTTTTTTTGTTTTCCCCATGAAAATGGAGTACTCAAATATTTCCTCAATCTCCTACAACAGACCAACCAGAATGATATTAAAAAAAATAAACCTATGATGTACAGAAAACATAACACCATGTCCACCAATCCATGAAATTACAACATGTTACAGAAATTGAGGATAACCCAATGAAGTATGACTTTTCACCACTACTTTATTGTCAGGATTGGACCTCGAAACCAAAAACTAGATGGAATTGGTTCAATAGATTCTATTTACATATTATTATATGAGTGGGAAACCATTTTTAAGTATATTTTACCTACCCTAGATGATAAAAATTATCCCTTTGGGTCGAATGTCATGGAAGAGCTTCATTCTCCCTATTATCTTATATCACATATGATGAATAGTTTTCTAAGATTCACCCTAAATTTAAAAAGGGAATCCCGAAGAATGTTGAGGAGTAACCTATATAAACCTCGAAATAATGGAATATCATAGGTTGACATTGATCATAGATACCATTTATTCAATTGATCGATAGTAGTATAAGGCCTTTATAAAACAACACTATGGTGTATTTTCCTAGATATATGATGGATTCTTAGGATATAACCATAGGTTTTCATCCATCATATTGGAATCAATGTTATTCATCACATGTTCAAAATGAAAGTTATAAGGATTCAACCCTCTCATGGTTCTATGGTTGATGAAAATTTTGGAACCATTATTGAAGAAAAAAATTCCTGAAGGTATAGTAACCACGTTAATAAACAACATTATCCCAATCATGAAGAATAATGTGCATATCAGAGTCTGTATTGACTTTCGAAACCTCAACTATGATTTTCCAAAGGATGGGTTATCCCTTTTTTATAAATATTTATTTATTGATGATAAGAATGGGTTTTAGGATATACCCTTCATGGATGGATACTCAGCATATTATCAGATCAAAATGGTCTCTAAGGATGAAGATCTCAACACCTTCAGGGAACCCCAATGATTTTTTCTATTCGGCTATGCATTCCTTTTTTGAATAATTTTAGAGCCACATACCAGGGGGTTCATGCCACAAATCATCAATGAAGTTTTCAATACGATGGAGGAATGTTATGAGGATGATATGGTGGTTAAATCAAGATATAATTGTGATCATATCAAGGATCATGATAATGTTTTTGGCTTCCTCAACTTTTGACTCATGAAGATGAACCTCTGAAGTGTGAATTAGAGGTAACCTATGGAAAATTTCCTATATTCATCAGAAGAAACTAAGTCATTGATATCAACCTAGATAAAATAAAAAATATGAGTGAAATTACTCTTTCATGAAATAAATATGAGTCTCAGTTCCTCTAAGGTCACATAGCCAACATTGTCTAATGTCATGAAAATATGTCTACAAAGTGTAAGATATTATCAAGGGTCATGAAAAGGAATCCTTTAATTGTAGGATGAAAATTGAAAAATCAACATTCATTATATTAATAAGTACCTGCATCAGCTAATGGATCTGATTCAACCCATATCAGGAAATCCTTTGGTTATATACATGAGTACCATAGAATAGTCCCTTGATTCCCTTTTTGATTAATACTATGAAGATGGTAGGAAAAATAGCCTCTATTATCATATAAACATCCTCAACATCACATATATCAGATTCTTCCCCATCAAAAAAGTCACCTCATATTTTTTATATAGATATTGAAACATTATTTATAGAACCATGAAATAAATCTAGTTTCTAGAGTAAACCCGATAAGATATTTTGTTAATCACTCCATTATAAGGGGATGATTGGTCCTCTGGGTAGTGATCCTCTACATGTTAGATATCGGGTTTGTAATGTTGAATCCCCTCAATGTCCAGACCATAGAATACATTCTATACAGACATCTAAACCATGAATATTTTCCATTTGATGTTGATAATTTAGATAAATCTATTATTTAAGTGTATTAGGTTGTTCTAGGTTTCCATATTCATTTAAATGTTACCACATAGAGTCCGACTAGTATAAGAAAAAAAACGACATGGTTAATATGGTAGATCTTGTGATCAACGTCATCACTCCGACATATGTTGTATTTATATAGTATTTCCTTTTATTTTAAATCTTCATAGACAATGAGTTAGAGTATGATTCCATTATTACAAGTCTCGATATTTACCCCAAGATTAATTTCCCCAATTTATATATGAAGGGATAATTTTATCTAGTCATCACCAAAACATGGCTGAATGTGTCCATACAAACCAAGTGATTTTCCCCCCTGCTAGAATGAACCAATCAGATGGTGCCCCCATTTCATACACAGCTGATGGTTCCCACATTCCTCATTCATAGATGAATCTCTTAGGAACATCCAAAGGATGATATAATCATTCATTTGGAACACTAGATGGTCTTCTCCTTCATAAATTTTGACAATGGAACCCAGCAGGTCTATCAGTTGGTTGACAGTAACTCAATACTATGATATTTAGGTCTCCCAATAAGTTAGGAAATTCTTATTGTAAAAATCCCTTTATGTGAAACTCTAGCATAGAATTATATAATTATATTGACCCAATCATGAGTAAATACGCCATAATGAAACACAATTTATGCTGTAGAGCGGTTCTAACAATTAATAAATCCTCTACAAGCATGGGTTTGATGTAATTATCCTCTATTACATCCAATGAGAAATGATATCATTTATTTTACAAGATCTCCATGCCATATCATGTGTCCCCCTCATGTGGGGCTAAATCTCTCCCAATAAATTCAAAGGTTGGGTTACTTCTTCCCCACTATGGTATATGACTGCATTGAGTTCTATAATAGGTTTCATACATGTCAAATACATGGTTTATTTTTTCATCGAACACTAGATATTATCATAACAAAAAAGTATTCTTATACAATACCACAATGGGGACTCGACATTATTGGTATGTTCTCACCAACAAAAACTTGGCAGCAACAGTTCATTTTGACTACAACTGACATATTTTCTAAAATAGAAGAAGTGGTTCCCCTCAAATAAGTAAAAAAGATATGTGATTTATTTAGTGAGATCACAAATCATTAATAATTTCAATGTTTATATCACTATTCTCATATATAATTATAGAAAATTTTATGACATTGAGTTAATAAAATTATGTGCCAAGTAAAAAAATTAGTTCCTACAATACTTCTTGATACCATGCATATAAAAGTTGGATGATTTAGGCATTCAAAAATACCATATAAAAAATATTTCAGAAATATGTGTTCCATAAAAAATAAGTTTTCATGATATGCTCCACGATTCCATTTGTACCTATTAGAAAACAACATGATATTCAACCTAGGAAACCCCACACTACATGGTGTACAAGATAGAGGTTTTACTACCCATTGAGGTCTAACATCTGTCAGTCCGAACAAATATTTATGGAACACATTTACCATAAATAATGACATCATTTTGTATATATGAGTTAAAATACCTCAAGAAATATAGGTTACAAGACTTTCATAAAATACATAGGAACTATAACAAGATAGTGAGATAGTTCAAAAAAAATGTTCCCTCCACTCCATTCTCAAGGGTGGCATAGTATTGTCTCTCAGAATAAAGATTATACCCTGCAAGAAAACACAAACGTTGGATCCCAAATAAGAAAGAACATTACATTATTCATAAGGACTACTCTATTGTATGAAACTACTTAATCATAGTGGCTTGCTAGTGTATAAAACATCCCACCAACACCATGTTTCTGAAGTATTACATCACGTGAAAACAATGGTCAACACTATGTAACAATAAACTATAGTAACAATGGTCCATACATTGAAACCCTAAACATGGATCCACAGTCTATGAATTATAAGATTAAACTATTTTCAAAACCATTTTCTAGTATCCATGACAATTATTAGGTAGATACCATTGTCATGGTTTTATAATTTTAAACTATAAATCCCATCATCCTTATAGTATGATGTTATACTGTAGTCTTACCATATTCTATAAAATTTCATTGAGATATATTCCATATTCACTTCTTATATTTTTTTGTGTGGTGTATATAATTCGCATGAATATATTTTATTATTGTTATTCTTTAATTATGGGTATTTACATATCCATTTTAGGATCTCTTTTTTGCGGGGTTTATGATTTAAATGTTACAAAATAAGTAATGGATTTTTTATCACAGTTTTACTTCTTTGATAACTTTTTTGTGTTATGCATCAATCTTTATTTATGAGGAATATATACATCTCCTTTGACATTTAATATTTGGAATTTTTTTTCTTCCCTTGGTATGTCAAGCTTCATTTAACCTAATTCGTTCATGGTTCATATGTTTCAAAGATACCAATATAGTTAGAGTTTTATGTTACAATATCATCTTTTATAGAGATTATGTATGATAATGATGATATTTTATGATCCATATCTCAATAAACTCATGTATTTTATTATACTCTTGTTATGCATTATATTTAAAAGTGGCCATAACATTTTTTCCCCAATTGGCACTTTATTTTTTGACAATTATTTTTAACAAAATATTATATTATTTCACTTTTGTTCAGAAATATATTTTCTTACATTAAACTATTTTATAGAAAAAAATAAATTTTTAAACATTTCATAATTATTTTTTAGTGAAATATATTCCCATTTTTATTTTTTTTAAATGAATATAAATTTTTATTTTTAAACAATGAACTTTTCAAACATGTTTATCGTGAGATGTGAATGTTATTTATGACATGAATATAATTATCCAATTACATGCCTATTAATACAACAAAATATTACACTTACATATTAGAATGTATTTTTTTAAATAAAATTGTGTTCTTAATTTTTTTTCAAAGGAACAGATATTCCAAAGGATTTCTATTTTAAAAAAGAGATTTTTTAAATGATAATGATATTTTCTTCTATAATTTTTACTAATATTTTAATGGTATTCCCATTAATTAACATAAAAAATACTTGTTATTTCTTATCATATACTGATTATATTTTTTATACCTTCTATATTCTTTCTCTGGATGGAAGAACATTTTATCAATTAGATTTTTATGAAGCTTTTACAACATTAAAAGATTAATTTTGTTTCAAAGATATATTTATAAAACCCATTTATTTTCCATGATCTAATCATGTATCAAATATATTGTTATGGATCCCATTTTTTCCAATGGATTAATCATTTTTCAAAGTGGTTTACATTAATCCAATTGCTTTTCTGTTGGTTAATAATTTACTAAATGAATAATGATTGTTTATAAGGGTTTTATGATGAAGGAACTAGGTACTTTATTCATGTTGTGGTTCTTAGACATATTAAATAATGGCATGGTCCTGATATCATTTGGGGATCCTATTATAAATTATCTAATTAGGTGGCCCAGATATCACTGGGTGATCCAGTTATACCTTAGAAGATGGGTGCATCTAGATTGTTCTCTAATGCATTGGGTAAAGATTTTTTTTGGATTTGAGAAATATGTTTATTATGAGTCTGTGAAAATTGAGACATATGTTAATATATAATTATTATGAGTCTGCAAAAATTGAAGGTGCCTGATTCTGAGGCCCGGTGTGCACGGAATAAATTTCTGAACTTTTTTTAAGGTAATTTCAGTAAACGAATGAGCGGTGTTTTCTAACTTTTGAACTGGTGCTCAGATTAAAAATTTGGTGGCACCATTGAATACACAATGCCAGTATTCTCGTAATAGAGACTTCACATCGACTACAGTATGTCTGGAGAAAAATATAAATTTTGGACTTTTTAAAAGAATAATAAAATTAATTTTTTATTTTATTTTATATATTTCTATTTCTCGAACGGACAAGAGGAAACGCGGGACCAGTGGCTTGTAATGCCATTAAATGGATTGACTATTCTCTTTTTATGTAGCAGTGTTGTTATATTTTTTGAAGGTTTCTATTAAATGAACCATCATAAATTCTACGAGTGCTTCACACCCTCCCCCTCTTCTATTTATATGGATCATGGGGAGAGTTAATGGCATGGATTCACTAAGCAACGAAGTGCTGATAAAATGATGTGACACCGAAACCTTGGGGGATGGAGTCGGTTCTAGCGGGAAGTGATGGGTGACACTGAACCATGAACCAACGGATGAATTTTTAGTGGCTTTGTCAGAATCATGTTGCGGGAAAGATGAACACCGATCCACTTCCTCAATCGCGAGCATTCTACAACGTTCTTGAGGCGGGGATTTGATTTTTGATTAATTGAAAGTGATTATTGAATCCTTAAATCCTCTCTCATGTTTTCAAGCTAACACAGAGGGTGAAGGCCTAACGAAACTGGACCAGACCCTTTGCTACCTTGTTTACCCTTGATTTCTCCGTCGATGATTGGCGGTGTGGTGGGACTGACTGACCGCGATGGAGGCGGCACATCGTCATGCACCGCTGGTAGAGAGGGGCCGCAGATTTTCAGCTGTGGTGGTCAGGAAGGGCTTTCGGCACCAGCTAGTAGTGGGAGGATACAATGAATCTCTAGTAGAGGATGTCGCGGCTATGATGTCATGGATTCGAGACCCACGTTGGGTCCCGCTATGACCTGGTTGCGCCAAAGGGGACCTACCTCTTCTCTAACCGAATGGGGGAAACTCCTTCGTGCCATCTTCAGCGAACCCCGCATCAGTAGGCCATGACACCTGTGGGTCACGCCCTTGAAAGATGAGCTACATCACCAATCGTTCGTGCCCTTGAAGGCCAAGCCATGCCACTTTCAGGCCGCACCCTTGCAGGCAGGGCCGCGCGAGCCCAGCGGGCCTCGCCCTTGTAGGACGGGTCGCGTGAGCCCGGTGGGCCGCCCCCTTATGGGTCAAGCCGGACTGAGGTCCAGCTGGCCGAGCCTTCCACAACCCAGCTCTGCCAGGTCAGACTCAGACTAGGTCAGGTCAGCCTAGGTCAGGTCGGGTTGGGTCAGTCCAATTGGGTCGGACCAAACCTGGGCCCAACCGAACCAAGAAACACCTGAAGGGCCATATCTTGAGAACCAGACGTCTGTTTGACAAACCATCTATGGATATTTTTTCTATAATCATCATGTTTTTTGGATATATTTGGATTATAGTTGGGTTGGATCAAACTCAAATCCAACCATTCCAACAGAACTAAAATGCTTATAACACACAGATCAGGTGTCCGGTTGACGCGCCGTCTATTGCATTGGAACCCTTACGACATAGAGGTCATTTGGGTTACTACTTTTTGGAGATTAGTGGTGGTTAAGTTATGACCAATATCTCTAGAGAAAAATTCAACAGAACTCGAGTGCACCGGGTGCGAGGAATCCTGTGGCAGGCTGTAACGTGAAAAGAGAACACTGATCCTCAGTGGGCCAACATCTATCAATCCGGTGTGGGTCATAAAATATCAGATATTGTGTGGGCCAGTGCTCAGTGATCCTATGTGGGTCAGTGCATACTGATCTTGTGTTGGTCAGATCCTGTGTGGGTCAGTGAGGGTTATTACCTATCGATCACTTGTGGGTCAGAAGAAGTGCCTCATAATAGAATAAGATTATCTAGATTATGTCTAGTCATATGTACTTCTATACTTATGTTATATCTACAGTGAGGTGATTCATCTACCTTCATGGTGTTAACTTTATAGTGTTACCTATTTGGTACTTCTATCTTCGTGGTGTTACCTGTGTCGTACTTATATCTTCATGGTGTTACCTGTGTCGTACTTATATCTTCATGGTGTTATCTAATTGGTACTTCTACCTTCGTGGTGTTACCTATGTAGTAATTCTACCTTCAGGGTGTTACCTTTGTGATATTCTTCCTTCATGTATGATATGAGTGTGTCTTGATAACTTAGGTATATGTATGAGAATATACCAAAATAAAGTTGATGTCTATCGCTTCGTGCTTTGACTTTGAAGTCTTTCTTCCTAGTTTTTCCTTTATAGAACTCTTGGAGACCTATGGGGGTCTTGGGGTCTCTACTGAGTATCTTTATACTCACCCCTACATAGGCTTTTCTCATACCCTTTTCTGTCTTGGGAAGATAATAGACAACATTGATCGAGGCTGAGGGAGCCAGGACTGGACGGTACACAGAGGTGGACCATTTGGCGTGACATGACGCAGGGACTACTGATGGTCAGTTGTACCTACCCTTCATGTAGGATCCTCAGTGGATGATCCAGGAGCTATTTTTCACTTTTCAGTAGTACCTGTGCTTCTCAGATGGGCTTGTATAATGGCCCCTATACTTTCAACACACTTTTAATCAAGCAATTTACTTCTTGGTTGCTTCTTTTTGTGTTCTTTGACAGTGTGTCTATACAGGTTAAAACGGAAATGCCTTATCATTTTAGGCATATGCCTTTCATGTGCTAGTTACCATCCCATGGCCTATGGAAGGTAGGATTGGGGTAGTCACGACACTTTCCCTGAGGGACATGTTGTGACAAAGTTGTATCAAGGATTCTATTCTACCAAATAACTAAGACTCTAATATTTTCTATGTGGAAATAGTGTTAAGTTTTATGAGTGTATTTTTCAGTTTAGGGAATCCAGTGTCGGTGTGACAGCCGACATATCCATACACTAGGACTCTGAATTCTGATTTCTGACTCAGTGCATAGAAACATTGATTTCGTGTGTTTTTGAAAAGTCTTTCTTGTTATCAATTTGTGACAACTCAACAGGTATAACTTATTGATTGTGGAACACCAGTTTTCTTTCAAGATGCCGCCATGTAGACAAAAAACTAGGACTCCAAATAGATTATGTGATGATGGTCCACCAAGTGATGAGGCCTCAGTGCGGGGCCCTCTTTAGGCGTTAGCACCTTCAGGTGGTGTACCAGTAGCACCACTACCAGTAGGGTAGTCGTTGCCACTATCCCCACCAGCAGAGGATGCATGCTGACCGAGTGCACTGCACGAGTTCCAGTATTCGAGGTCTCTAAGGGTCCATGGAGAGATGGATCCGCAGGGGATTGAGGACTCGATGGAGGCTATGGCTAGAGTTTTTTTCTTACTGGGGACAGCAGCTGACCAGAGGGTGATCCTAACTACCAGTCTCTTCTAGGGAGTAGCTGGGAGATGGTGGAGTCTGACACTCCATATACAATACAAGGTGACCCTCATCTGGGTGTAATTCGATATCCTTTTCATGGTAGAGTTTGTCCCAATGACTCTATGCGCAGTATGCATACATATGCTACTGCACTTATAGTAGGGAAACATGATTTTGGACCTGTACTCGAAGAGGTTCATTGATATCTCCTGTTACTCTACCGACATGGTACGATACCCTTTCTTCAGGACCCGGAACTTTTAGGATGTTATCCAATGGGAGATAAGAGCATCGAGGATATCAATCATCATACCAACACAGGCTGGGGTGTTAGGGAGAGTACTTTTGGTGGAGAGCTCCCTGAATGAGTAGGGACCAATAACGAGAGCCACCACCAAACATCAGGTAGAAGATTCATATGAAGTAGGTAGTAGACTGATGATGTAGGGGACCAAGTGGGCCATAACTTCTGGTGGATGACCTTAGGATACCAAGTCAGTGGTGCGGGGTTCACAGGATAGAGGACGACAAATTAAGAGTACACAGTGCTACTCATGCTGCGGGTAGGGTCACATGGCTCGTGACTGCCCGACCCTTCATACAGACGAACAACATATGGTTGAGGGACCGCTGAGGCAGAGGCAAATATTTGATTAGGGAAATCTGTAGGAAATCAATGGACATGGCAGAGGATCTCGAGGTGAAACAGGCGGTGGGTGGCGATTCGAGATTCTACAGCTGCCACATCTAGGTGGTACACCCCAACTATAGGGAGAAGGTGGACATGGATGATCTCCTCTCTAGGAAGCATAGGCATATGACCATGGTGCTCTAGATAAAATTATATCTATGATCTGTTTCTACTCCACCGTAGCTATAGTAATTATAGACACATGTTCCATTCACTCATTTATTGCCACGACCCTAATTCGGAGCTCAGAGATTCTGGTGAAGCTATTGGCTCAATCCTTATGGCTAGATACTCCTACGGAAAAGGATTTAATGATTACACACTGGTTCCAGAATTGTGAGCTTACTCTAGGAGGTGAGAGATTCGGCTGAGATATTCTAGTAGTGGCATCGAGGCCTTAAGACGTCAACTTTGGTATGGACTATTTATCCACAGTACATACTTTGATTGACTATATTAGGTTCAAAGTGCGATGTTTCTGTAGTATGGGGCCATGTTTTCCTTCACTAGTGATAAGGTAACCTTTGCAGCATAGGATGGACTTACCTAGAGGAGGGTGCAGCTGATCACACATCAGTTAGCTAGCCTTACCCTTGGGGCAGTTGATGTTGAGAGTCTGGGCTATACTGTAGTGGTGGACTAGTTTGCTGATGTCTTTCCTGATGATGTTCTGAGACTACCTCTAGGAAGAGAGGTATACTTTTACATCGACTTGTACCTCAGGACGACACTGATATCTACTCCAGCATATCAAATTGCTCCCACAGAGCTTTGTGAGTTACATGTATAGTTGGATGAAATTTAGAGGAAGGTGTTCATAATGCCTAGTGTTTTTCATGGGCAGCCACGATTTAGTTCTCCAAGAAGGCATACGAGAGTTTGAGACTCTATGTGGAATACCAGAGTATAAAACAAGTGACCATGAAAAACAAGTATCCACTTATGAGGATTGATTTTCTTTTATCAGATGAATTGAGCTCATTGATTTTAAAAGATAGGCCTTATATCAAGCTATCGTTGGATCAGGGCACGAGATGAGGATGTGACAAAGACAGCCTTCAGATGTCGATATGGCCACTATGAGTTCCTGATTATTCCATTCGGTGTGACCAATTCCCCCAAAGTGTTCATGAGAATCATGAATATAATATTCTATCTATATCATGATCACTTTGTGGTGGCCTTCATCGAAGACGTCTTCATATACTCAGCGATGGAGGAGGATCATTCCTATCAACTATAGATAGTTCTAGATAAACTCCATGAGCATCAGCTTTACTATAAGCTCTCGAAGTGCTAGTTCTGGATACAAGAGGTCCACTTTCTGGGACACGTTATCTCAGAGGCTGGAGTTGTAGTGTATCTAATGAAGATAGAGGTTGTACTTTCATGGGATCCACCCAAGAGTGTGACCGAGATACTGAGTTTCCTAGGGTTTGATGGATACTACCAGAGATTCTTTCTTGAATGTTGTAGAGTTGTTGCACCCTTGTAAGAATTGACGAAGAAGGGACAACACTTTGTTTTGATGGAGAGATGCCAGTAGAGTTTTCAGTAGCTGTGGCAGAGACTGAAGAGTGCCCACATCTTGAGGCTAACAGAAGTAGGAGTTGGGTATGTATTCTACTACAACACATTAGGGACCAGAAATGGATATTTCATAATGCTGGAACGATCAGTGATCACTAATGGTTAATTATAGATGAGGAAACATGACGAAAACTATGCTGACCTAGAGTTAACAGCAGTGGTCTTTGCCTTGATTATGTGGTGACACTACATTATGGGAGAACTTTTTACAGTCTAATATGATCACAAGAGTCTCAGGTATATCTTCTCACAGAAGGATATGAACCTGAGACTGCGGCGATGGATAGAGTTCCTCCAAGGAAATTACTTTTAGATAGTCTATACTCTTGAAAAGGGGAACATGGTAGAAGATGCAATTAGCAGGAGGTCTGGTCTTTAGTTTCTGAATGAGGTGATAGAGCATCTAGCCACATTATAGATATCCTTCATGGATATAGATGGAGCAGCTTACCTCCAGTCTATGACAGTCACTCCACTACTCCTTTAGCGTGTCATGGAGGCATATCTTGGAGACATTGACTGCAAGGCTCTATGTGCTTATATATCCCAAGACAACAAACTAGTATATTTTATGAAGTTAGGTAGTGCTTTATCCTCTTCAGAGGACATGCCATAGTATCTGTGGTGCTACGGGGGGAGGTGTTTAGAGAATTCCATACATCCCCTCTGGTGGTATATCATGGTGTTTCGAAGATGTACCAGGACCTATGACGTCATCAATGATAGCTAGGGATGATGAAAGTAGTGGCAGATTTTGTTTCATGATGCATCACTTTTCAGCAAGTTATGGCCGAGCATACAGTTCCAGGAGGATTGGCGCAGCCACTAGTGGTGCCAGAGTGGAAGTGGGATGGTATTTCCATGGACATTGTGATAGGGTTTCCACGTACATCAAGTGAACATGATTCCATCTGGGCGATCATTGGCCGACTAACCAAATCGGCCCACTTCCTACCTATCTGAGAGCAGGTATCGGTATAGGTCTTATTATTCTTATATATACAAGAGATTGTGCGACTTCATGGGGTGACATCGATGATTGTCTCTGACCATGACACACATTTTAATTTCTGGTTGTGGAAGGGATTGTAGGAGGCATTCAGGACTCAACTACATTTGAGAACCACCTTTCAACCTTAAAAGAATGATAATGTGGAGCAGACCATTCAGACGATGGAGGGCATGCTTCGTGCATGCGTCCTAGATTTCAGTCGCAGTTGAGAGGATCACTTTCCCTTGGTGGAGTTCGCATACAAATACCATTATCACTCCACCATAAGTATGGAACCATTTGAGGCCTTTTACGGTTGACCATAAAGATTACCCCTATGCTGGGAAGACCAAGGGGAGTCAACACTTATGATTCCATAGTTGGTACGGGCTACCATTGAGAAGGTGAAAATCATCATGGACCGGATGAAGAATCACAGAGCAGACAAAAGTATTATTTTGACAGAAGGTGGAGACCTTTGGAGTTCGAGGAGGGAGATCATGTCTTCCTACAGGTCTCACCAGGATGATGTTTACGGTGATATCACCGTTGCAGAAAGTTATCATTGAGAATTATCAGACCATTTCTAATAATTCAATGGATAGGCAAGTTGGCCCACTGCTTGGAACTTCCACCGCAGTTGGAGAGAGTGCATGATGTCTTCCACATATCCTAGATGAGGAGATACGTTCACGACCCATATCACATCATCGACCATGGAGAGATGGAATTTGAATATGGGGTGATGCTTATGGAGGTTTTAGTAGAGATTGATGATGGAATAGAGGGAGTCCTTTGTGGGAGGTCGATACCTCTAGTGTGCATTCTCTGGCAGCATGGGAACCTCCAAGAGAGCACTTGGGAGTGGGAGGCTCGGATTTTGATCATTATCACCCATTTTTTTCTTAGTCAATGATGTGGATTTAGGGGAAAAAAGCCTTAAGGTGGGGTGAATGTAAAGACACAAATTTTTCATATAATATTTTTAATTATATGAAATTATTATGAGTCTGTGAAAATTGACAGCACGTGATTCTGAAGCCGGGAGCACCCATAATGAATTTCTAAACTTTTATTAAGGTATTTTTAGTAAATGCACGAGCGGCATTTTCATAATATTGAAATGTTGCTCGGATTAAAAATATGAGGGCACCACTGAATCTGTAGCACCGAGATTCTCTTCAGCGAGACTTCACTTCGACCATAGTAGGTCTAGAGAAAATGTTAGATTTTGGAATTTTTAAAATAATAATAAAATAAAATTGTAATTTTATTTTATTTCTTTATTTTCCTCCAACGAATAAGTGGAATCGTGGGACCAGCGGCATGTCATGACATTAAGTGGTTTGACCCTTCAATTCCTATGTAACAACATCTTTAGAATTTAGGAAGGTTCCTATTAAAGGAAACCTCATAAATTCTACGAGCGTTGCACACCATCCACCTCTCCTATTTATATGGATATTGGAGAGAGGTGATGGAATGGATTCACCAAGCAACGCAGTGATGATAAAGTGCCGCGACGCCAAACCAATGGCGGACAGAGCGAGTTCTAATGGGTGGTGACATGTGACACCGAACCACGAACTGAAGGATGACGTTCAAGTGACGTCGTTGGAAGCTTGTTGTGGGAAAGACGAACACCCACACACTTACTCAATCAAGGATGTTCTACATCGTTCCTGATGTAGTGATTTGTATTTTTATTAATTTCCTGTGATTATTGAATCCTTAAATCCTTCATCATGTTTTCGATCTAACAACGAGGGTGTTGGCCTAAGGAACCCGACCCAGACAATCTGCTACCTCGTTTAACCATTTTTTCTCTATGGAATACTGCCAGTGTGGCGGCACTAACTGACCACGATGGTGGTGGAGTGCCGTCGCACGTAGAAATAGGACACCACGAAGGTCACCGGAGCAGCTAACACTGGTCGACCACGGGGGTGATGCAGAGCGCCATCACATTCCACCAGCAGAGAGGGGATTCATCTTTTTATCCACAGTGGTCAAGCTGGGCAGCCACCAAAAACTAACCCTGGGATGATGTGACACACTGTCATGTGCCACCAGTGGAGGAAGCTGTGGCTCCGACACCACGGTGGTGGGACACATAGCGGGTCCCGCAGTGACCTGGCAGCACCAAAGGGGAACTACCGCTTTGCTTCCCGAAAGGCAGAATTTCTCCCATGCCAGATCGAGCGAACCCCTCATCAGTGGGTAGTGCCACATGTGGGTTGGGCTACGCCACCTACGGGTCATGCCGCGCCACCTGCTGGTTGTGCCCTTGCAGGCCGGACCGCACCACCTGGGGGTCATGCACTTGCGGGCCGGGCCATGCCACCTGCGGGCCGCGCCCTTGCGGGCCGAGCATGCAACCTGTTGGCGGTACCCTTTCTTGCTGGGCCACACCACCTTCGAGTCACGCTCTTGCGGGCTGGGTTGTGCCCCCTATGGGCGGAACCCTTACTGGTCGGGTCGTTCCACCAGTGGGCCTATCCCTTGTGGGCTAGACCGCGCGAGCCTAGTGAGCCGCCCCATTACGGGCCATGCCGGACTACGGTTCGTCGGGCAGAGCCCGGAGGGGCCCTGCCCCGCTGGGTCGGACCCAGACCGGGTTAGGTCGGCACGGGCCAGGTCGGGTTGGGTTGGACCGGACCCAAAAACACTTAAAAATCCATATCTTATAAGTTTTGGATAAAGATGAAGTATGATCAGGTTGGATCGAACCCGAATCGAACTAGGCCCTCAAAACAAAAACACTTATAACTCATAGACCGAACGTCCAGTTGACGCGCCGTTTGTTGCATTGGAACCCTTACGATATGGTGGTACATTTGGTTAATCCTATTTGGAGCTCAGTGGAAGTTGAGTTATGACTGATATCTTAATGGAAAAAATATATGGAACTCGAGCGCACTGGGTGCGAGGAATTTTATGGCAGACTGTAACGCGATGAAAGAACATCAATCCAAAGTGGGCCAGAATCTATTGATCCCGTGTGGGTCAGAAACAATCAGATCCTATGTGGGTCAGTAGGGGTTTTTACATATCGATCATGTGTGGGTTAGAAGCAGTGCCTCTTAATAGAATAAGATGATCTAGATTACAACTAATAATTTATACTTCTATAATTAAGTTATACCTGGTCTGAGATGAGTCATTTACCTTCGTGGTGTTAACTTTGGGGTGTTAACTATGTGGTACTTCTCTCTTTGTGATGTTAATTGCGTGTTACTACTATCTTCGTGGTGTTACCTATGTGGTACTTATATCTTTGTGGTGTTACCTGAGTGGTACTTCTAGTTTCGTGGTGTTACCTGTGTGGTACTTCTACCTTAGCATTGTTACATTTGTGGTATTATTCCCTCATGTATGAGATGACTGTATCTTGATAACATAGGAATATATATGGGCATATACCTAAGTAGAGTTGATGTATATCACTTCATGATTTTAATTTTAGGTGTTTCTTTGTGTTTTTTCGTTTGTGGAACTATGAGAGACCTATGAGGGTCTTAGGGTCTCTACTAAGTATTGTTATACTCACCCATACATGGTATAGACCCACACCTTGTTGAGTCTTGTACAGATGACAGACAACATTGATCGAGGATAATGGAGCTAGGACTGGACGATAATTGGATTTAGACCATTTTCCAAGACGTGACGTAGGGACTACTGATCATGAGTTCAAACTACCACTCAGGTGGGATCCTTGGGGGACGATCCAAGAGTTGTTTTTCACGTTTTAGTTATACTAGTACTTCTCATTTGGGACTGTATTCCAGTCCCTTTTCTTTCAGAACACTTTTACTACATTAGTTTACTTTGTGGTAGCCTTATGTTGTGTTCTTGGAATGTGTGTCTGTACATGTTAAAAAGGTAATGCCTTCACATTTTAGGGATACACCTTTCCGGTGCTAGTCACCTACCCCTAGACTATGGAATGAAGGATTTGGGTAGTCACAGCTTGGGCCCCAATAGATTGGTTGTGAGAGAACTCACACTTATTATGATTCATGTTAATCAAGTCATAAAGATTATTATTTAACGAGTTATGTCTAGAGGGGAATTCAGATAGATGATGATGATAAAAAAATGTGAAATAATTAAATCTTGGTTAAGAAAGAGAAATTATATTTTGATGACATGGGTAATTTTTATATAGAATGTTGTCATATTTCTCAAAAACTCTAAAACAAATAAGTACTACAAAACATATGTAATTCAATATTTCATTTTGATACTGTATCTTTTGGTCATAGAAAATTGGGTCACATCCATTGGTGTCAAATTTGGAAATCTAAAATTTATGATTTCATATACAAATTTGGGAGTGTAGGTTTTGGGATGTCATGTACGGTAAGAGACCAAGGTGTAATGCAACCCAAGTGTACTATACTTGGTGATGTGAATCTCAGGTATAAGAACAAGGGAGGGAATTTTCATCCATGGGAGTAAATTGGTTGGAACCCAACAATGGAATTACAGTTAATATTGAACCCTATTCAGGGTCTAAGTGAATTGTAACCTAGATATGTTACCTAGGAGAAATATAAACCAAGTATAAAAATAAGGATAACTATCACACAAAATTCTAATTCAAGGACATGTTCCACTGATGAATTTATTGAAGGTGTTGATTTTCATAGGTGTCATATCTCTAGGATAACTAGGTTTCATAGAATACTAGTGGAATACCTATGAGTTGAGATATTCATGTAGATCCTTCGTATGATATCCATGGGATAAACTAAGCTTATAGAACCATATATTTTCTATTTGTGAATAAATACATTTCATTATTTTACCTTATATTTCCATTATATTCAATATTTTTTTATATATCACTTAAATGATATATAAATTCTTTGGCATGCATAAAATGACCTTGTATCATATGTTCTATCCCATATACATTCCCTATAATAGATATAATATTTATTAATCAATATAGATACAATTAAGACTATTTGTAGGAAAAATGGGACTAGGGAATACTGATATGTGAGAGACCACATCCCATTCCCTAATGAATGAGCATCTCATTAAAGGATTCAAGAATGTGGAAGTCATGAATGTAAAACATTGCATAAAATAGGCATGAGTGCAGTAGGACAACCACACAACTATTTAGGGAAAAACAGGAATTTACATAGAGATATGATCATGTATGAAGGGGCTTATGTATTCGAGGGAGACTTTAAGGCCATAGATTTCTCTTCCCATTAGTAATTTCTTCATAAAATTGATTTCATTATCAGTTATACCCATGAAAGGTAAATACCCAGAGCTAATGGTGAATCAGGGTATGTTGATTTGTTTAAACTACCATGGCACATGATCATGTTCCATTTTTAGTAGTAACACCCCCTCACTCAAAATAGTTAGGATATGATAATTTATGTATAAAATAGATAGTTTGGAACTGTATTAGGAACATAAAATGATTGTAATAAACCATCCCAGACTAACCTATCACATCACCCAACCTTACCCTACATTAGGACAGTTGAGAATGCTTGATCCCTAAGGTTTTATAGTAGTATCTGGGTCTTTAGAATGTTCACTTGGTAATGGATTCACCAATACTTAAATAAGAACAACAATAAGAATGACACCCAAAAATATAGTATGAATCAATAGGGAATAAGATATCTGTATCATAAAATGAAAAGATCTAATAGAATTGAATATAAATGAATCATAGCGACTTAAAGCAGGAATAATAATAAAACAACATAAAATCACCAAAATAATAAACATAACACACATTAAACAGGGATAAACTAGATCAAGGAATAAGTAACCATCTAGACAAGTGGGTTTAAATGAAACCGTCCCAATAGATAAAGAAAAAAAACCAAATTTTTCTAAAAAGTATCATCGTGACCCACGATGACTCATAAAAGTACAAATTGATCACCAAAGGACAGACCTGAATGAGACTAAAAGGAACCAAAACTAAATATTAATTCAAAATAAGAATCTAAAATAGCACAAAAGATATTGATACCCTGATGGTGTTTATATGGGGAGTTCCAAACACACCCTTTAGGATTTCATGAAAGTGTTTTTTCTATTCCCAATCATAATTCAATTTATTATTGATTGATTGAAATATATCAAATTAAATAGGTTTTCCAAGAACATTTGAGATAATACAAAATTTCATATAAAAAATAAAAAAAAATCCATTATATTAATAAATAAGGGTAAATCAAAAAACAACTTTTTACAGTGACATTAAATTCTCAAAAAAATAATTTACATTCCATTTTTACAGAAATTCAAAAAACCTTTTTCATTTTATCAATAAATTTACTAAATACCATTTAAGAATTCAAAAATAATTTCCCTTTAAAAACCTATATTAAAAATAATTTTACACATTTATTGTAAAGTAAACTGAATTCATAATTTTAATAAATATAAATACAATTAGGCACCTAGAATATCCACATGGTATGCCAAATATGCAGTAAAAAAATGATGTCATGCAGTCAATCAAGGCTAGGGGATGCAAAAAACTAAGTTAAAAATGATCAATATTGGACCACATATTCTTCATCACTTTTATCAAGGCTTCTCCATGTAAATCCAAAAAAATCCTTGTTCTCACCCTTTAGGGTTACTAGTAAAATATCAAACACCAAAGAGGTTGAAATTATCTTAGAGCACTAGTTTGTGAGAACACATAACACTAGTGTAACACACATAAATTCCTTCTATTATTTACCTAGTTTCCCATGATCAATCAATGTGGATTCTACTGAACATTAAAAACAATATATGAACACATGATAAGTTATTAAACATAATAATGATATTCAACTTATCACCTTTGATGACCTCACAATAAATACAGCCTTTTTACATGCTTAAAAACTAACTAATTTGTACATCAATATAAAAACTCCCCCAAGGGGATAAAATTCATATTAGTATATCAAAAAAATTGGATTAGTCTAGGGTTTTCTATGTTTTAAAAAACATCATTAAAAACGATGCTTTCATTCAAAACCACCTCAGGATAACAATCTATGTTACTCCACCTCGAAGACCATTTTAAAAATAAAATGAAAATAATATTAAATATAAATTTAATAGAATTCATCTAGAAATAAATATATTACCAACTAATTCATAAAATATTATTTAATTCAAACCCATTTAGGAAGTCAACCCTTTTCTTTCATTTCAAAAAAATTTCAAAAAATAGTGTTATTCCCTTTTTCATTTTCGAATAGGGGTCAAATACAATTAACCAAATTTTCTATTCAGTAAAAACCCATAAATCCTCATTTTACAACACTATTAATTCAATAAATTATTTATAAACCACAAAAACCCAATTAACACATTGTTAAAATGTTGTTAAATATAATGGTTATTTATAAAATCCATTCTGACAATAATATAATACCTTAGTTTCACAAAACAATGATTTTATAACTAAAAAGCCTTCCATAATTTAAAATTAAATGGAAAAACATAGAATCATTACCAATAAACAAGTGTATACACCTCACAAAATGTTTTAATTCATTTTCTTTGATATATAATTCTCAAATGACTATGAGAACATCCTTAGCAAGCCCTAGAATACAAAACTATTAAGTTAGAGCCCCTATGAATCCTAAAATTAAACATTATGTCCCATAGGGTTTCTTATAATAAGTTAAACAAAGAGGTAATAAAATGAGGGAGTTAATACGGGAAATAATGATCTAAGTGGAAGGATTTACCATAGATTAGTCCCTTGATGTCGAGAAAGGAGGGCTCAAACTTATAGAAGGAAGAAAGAGAGGAAGAAATATACATGAACCTAACTATAACTGAATATGATGAAAAGGAAGGAGGTTATAAATACCTAAAAATTATAGGGAAAAGTGTCATATGACTTTTTAATGAAATTTGGGTTGCTCACATGATTAGGCTGCACATTTTTGAAAATTGTTCCCTAACCATGTCAGAAATGTTCTTCGAGAAAAACAAACTCACATAGTTTATCTTAATAATCTCATTATTTTATAAAATCCATACAAAATAAATATCTTCTATTCACTACATCATTAGTTCATAGTCACTCATATGGTTTCTCCTTACTATACAAAAGTTGTGTTCTAACACACAAAGACCAAAATGTCTCACATGAACTCCACTAGAACTCATCAAATTTTATCCAAACTATGATCTACATTTTCACCCAAAACCATACAAGACCAAAATGAAATGTAAAAGATATATAACATTAATCATATAGGTTCAACTAAACCATATAATAGAGTAAATTTTCTAAAAATTTAAATTTTCAAAAAATATATATTTTCTAAAAATATAAATTTTCAAGAACAAACATTTGAAAAAACTATAATACCCTAAAATAATATAATATATAAAACAAATATGACATGTGGATTTCCCAATTACCCCCACCATGAAATTTTTTTCCAATATAAATTCAAGTATAAAAATAGATGAAATTAATATGGACAAACTCAACACCCATGAATGTGGTGGGAGGGTTGGGAAAGATAATATAATTTCATTATTAATGGAACATTGTATAGTCATATGGCTCCAAAAAATACTGAAATAATATCTTTAGGTAACACTGTCATCTATAAGAAAATAATATAAAAAACAAATATATTATAAGTAAAAAATTAATATAGTAAAATTTTAAAGGAATCCCCACAAATTTGAATTTCTCAAAAATGGTGATATAGATTAGAAATATCTTCCATAATGGTAGCATCAAAAAACCAACTGTGATTCCAAAAATAAAAAATGTGAACCACCAAATTAAACCAATAACTCAAAGGGAATAATAATCCTCTATAATCCACATTAATCAGTAGATTATAAATTCCACTACATCACTACAATCAAAAAAATGTTATATAAATTTTTTAACTCCCACATCACTAAAGAAAACGAAAAACTCAACTGAATACATTCTATTGTAAGAAGAAAATATTTACACTAACCTTTCATAATAGGTGAGTATGATGAATGTCTTGGACATCATAACCATAAAAATAATTCAATGTAAACCAAATAAAATTGGAAAAAAACCAGATAATGAAGAATATCAAAAAAATCACATTCATCCTTGTCACTTTAACCGTAATCCAAAGGAATTCCTAAGTACAATCCAACCATACTAAAACATGAAAACTTCCACCCTAAATATATAAAATATAAGATTAAAAATATGGTAAAAACTCATTCATCACTACAAAAACCTCATATATGAGGAAACACAAAAAATAAACAAGTGTTAACACTAATTTAAATCAACATAGGATCCTCAATATGCTCAAACATCAATAAGTAGCTATCCTAAAACACGAAATTAACCAAAACCTTCTAGAAAAAATTCCCTATAATAATTATAAATTTCATATAAAAACATTTCCACCTAAAAATTACATTGATCACCAAAGAAGGTTTCATATTGATTCAATAAGTCACATAGAAAAAATGATCCAATTCATCCACTCAATCCAGACTCTTGTTAAATTCAACATATGGAGAAGCTATACCCTACGGGAAAAGGATTCAATTCATGTATAGTCCTAGGAAATTTAATTTCTAAATTTCTATAAAATATTTCTATAAGGAATGACTATGAAACATAAAAAAGGAAACTTCCTCACTCAAAATTCATAAACCAAATAAAATAGTACCATTTCAGAGGGAGGAGAATTAAAATACACAACTCTATAAGGGTAAAAAAATCAAAATCATTAAATATTTCTCTTTCTTTAAAACATTCACATTTATATGGAATTTAAAACTGAACAATCATTGTAATACATTCTTAAAAAAACCTGACTCTGTTTGGAAATATGAGACATATATTGGAAAACCCCATCAAAATCAATTTTATTTAAATTTCTAAATTTTCATATGGTCTTGGAATTTTATTTCATTACGCATAGAGTTCTATAAAAAATAAAAAATATTTTAAAATATAAAATCCACTTGAAAATCATAAAGTTGACTTTAATTTATAAAAAATTTCATAAATTCCATTGTAACACTAAAACATATTATTTAGAATCATTTATATTAACTAATTATTTTTTAAGAATTAATATGGGATAATCCACTTTTAAAATAGATCAAGTTAATCAAATATCCAAATAAAAATATCAGTAGATTATTAAGACGTAGAAATTTTATAAAATCATTCCGTTTAATTCAAAAAATATCTTCACTTCAATACAAATAGGAAACCAGCATATTTATAGATAATTCATAATCATTAAAATAAAATTTTTTATGTCAAAAAAATATATAATTTAACCCCAGTTCATTTAAATAAATGGACAAATGGAAATCCACAATGAATTAATAAAAAACTATTCAAAAACATAAATATACAAAAAATTTCTTAATTAGACTCAAACCATTTGTAGGAACCATTAGGATCAATTTGAAATTTTAGTTTCACAAACCATTACATCCAAAGGTACCCCTTTAGTGCTATAAATAAATAATGAGAGATAATTACCCCTAACCATGCCTCAAATAGGATACATGTTGGTGAATTTCACTAACGGTAGATCAATCACATGCATTAGATGTATTAAAAACTTTAATATTTAGTGAGTATGAAATAATATCAGAAAACACTATCCAGAACCCCAAATAAATAAATAATTGATCCTAATAAATTAATTAATTTCATAAATTATAAATAACATAATATATTGGAAGTGGAAAAAAGTAAATCCTTAGCTATAACCATAAATAGACAACAACTCATGAACAAATCCACAGGATAGTAACACCCAGTTCAATCATTGAGTTTCTCATATAAACCAGAACAATAGTTTAAATATTTATATTTAATGAATAACATGTATACGTAGTTATATCGTACAAAAAAACTTTCAGACATTATGAAATAATAATATTAAAGTTCAGTGAATAAAATAAGAAACTAACTCGTCACTGAAACATGTAAACACATTTTCCCATCCACTCCATGACTCACTCACAAAGTAACTCAAATATGTGAACCATTCTTATTCAAATAATAAATATATATATATATATATATATATCTATATTACTACCAAATTTGTACCTACTTTTCTTTATCATTCCCCATTAGATTGTGAAACGTTCTCATCCAACCAATAATACATCCTATATCTCATGAAATCATATCACATCCTTTTTTTATATTGTGTACCCTGAAAAAAATCATCATCATATCACATGCATGTACAGCTATGGGAACCCACAACCACCATTACCAAAAATGAGTATGTGATATATCTAAATATGTTTTAGTGGGTGATTGTAATAAATGATAAAGAAAAATTTTCCAATATGAAATTAGTAATATATCGTTTTTATTCATTAAAGGGATTATACCAAGAAAGCTGAGTCAGAGGTAGGCCTCTGACCATTTATTGAAAATAAAAGAAAAGTACAACAGACAGAAACAACAAGGTGAGAAAACAGTTACATATCCTAAAAATCAGACCCATCACCACATCCCTGACAAACTGCCTCCTCCGTAGTAGTTGATTCCCATTCCGAACTTTCATAGTGTTTCAGAATCTTGGCATACTTCCTTCTATGATTGAGCTTCTCCAAAGAAAGGAGCTCCTTGGAAGATTGTGCAATCCATCCCGCCTTCCCGCTAGAAGATCTGGTATCCATAGGCATTGGTAAGTGAGAATAATCTTTCCGCGTCCTCCTTCGTGGGGGGTCAGACATCACTTTCTCATTCACCGATACTTTTCTTGTGCATACCTGAACCATATCACTATAGGATGGCTGAACCATACCACCATCATTTTCTATCTCACTATCAATGAAATCCCCCCATTTACAAGAGATGCGCACCACCTGATACTCTTCTCTCACTCCTTGTTCCTGTTGAGACTGATCATTAGCATCCATCACCAGATAGGGGGAAGGTTCCACCAAAACACATCCATTCTACAGGCCCGTCATCCCAATACAATATCCACCAATATTATCCAATATTGAACTATTACATGAATTTAGTACAGGTCCCTCCTCGGCATTAGAGGGCTTCCCAGACTCCATCTCCTGTTCGTAGTTACCAGTAGAAGCATCCCTATACGCAACACCAGAACCTACAGATGCAGAGATCTGCTCCACCTGAGTCCTGGCAGTATCCCGGTCATAGTCCAGAACCATGTCAGCGGTCACCAGGCTTGAAAAACGATTACCAAGCTCCACATTGGCCACCTGCCTCCTAGAAATTTCTTGCATCCCATCCGACCTTCTAATCGAAGCATCACTCCCATATGAAATTTCCTTAACAAGTGTAAGGTGTGTCTCATCCACCTTCACAAACCCATTCTCCAGGCGTTGAGGTTCAACCTGGACTGCGTCATTTGCTTCAGGTGCACTCACAGGGCCCAGGCCAAGCGGGGCCATACCACCATTTTGTCCATCTGCAGCCTTCTCCACATCATCTTCTAAATATGCATCCTCCTCAGCAATGTTACCCACTCCCATTCTGGGAGTTGCCATCAAAGAGGACTTTGAAGTTCCACAAGTATCGCTTGCATCCTTGATAGCAGCAGGCTGGTCACCATTACCCATCATGGACCCAACCGGCCCCAAGTCCTGCTTCAGTCTGATGAAGGTCTCACTGACCTTCGGTCCAGGAGGCTCTACTCCTGGCCTCTGCGACTCATTCCCCATGTCGGTTACCCCACTTTCAACTAAATGCATGGCCTTATGGCGAGGATGCAACTCCCCCCCCCCTCTAGCTGATCCTTCCCCTACATCTTCAAACTCCCGGCAACAGCACCATCATGAGCAACCAATCCATCCCTTACTTGACTGCGTACCCTCTTGTTCGGAGACCTATTTCTGCAGGCCGAGACACCATGACCTAGCCGATGGCACAAACTGCAGTAATCAGTCCATTACTCAAACATAACATCTTGCTTCCACGGGAATTCTTCCCCATCGGTAATCCATATCCAGTTCACTGGAGGCTTGGAGACGTCAATCTCCAAACAAATTTGAGGACAGACAGGGTGACACACGGCATCAGTTTTGGTATCAGAACACAAGTATCGCCCGACCATGTTCCCAAGCATAGCCAAAATGGAAGGGTTCTGAAATGAGAGAGGGAGGCCCGGGAGTTGTACCCAAAGCGCCGTAGTCGGATTATCCCGATGCATATGAAATTCAAAATTCCATCGAAGAAGAATGAAAGGCATACCTCCACACCTTCGAGGAGCATTAGCCCATGCAGCCATGAGATCATCCAGAGACCCAAATCGGATCATGATATGCCTTTGATCAAGGAGACCAATCACCGCCCGATCCTGAAGATTCCAGGCCTCAAATACAAAACGGTCAATTATTTTATTTGATAAAGGGTGATCTATGATTATCATTATATATATATATATATAACTGTTTTTTCATCTATATCGTATTATTGTTTAAAAATGAGGGGATTGTAGTGTTTTGAATCTATATGGGAAATCACATAGTGGTTTTCTATAACTTAAGAAGATGGTTGGTGTTTTTAGATTGGGATTGAGCCTTCATGAGGCATCCTATGTATTATATGAAAATAGGAATAAAAACCCACTTATTTATTATATGACTATGTCATAATGTTTATCATTATGAATAAATTACAAATATGAGGGATTTTCAAATTTGTTTATGGAGGTCCAAATATATGAATGAATCTTATATATCTCTCTATAATGGAAATTAGGGACCTCGTAGATTAGTTTTTCCTTAACACACAGAAGAGTGAGTATGTTTAAACAATTTTTTCTGACAATTATTTCCCTAGAGTTTAATAATTATATGGACATATAAAATAGAAGATTCCCTAGTTTGGTGGTGTTCATATAATGTTTTTTGTATGAGCACTACATATCACCAAGCACACATGTGTCATGTTCTATGTGATAAAGAGGAGATAAAATATGATCAAACATGTCTCAATGGATATAAGATCGATTTTTTGGGGGGTTTACATAGTTTGGTCGCGCAGATACGTCAATGGGGCTTATGCACTAAGGTTTCCCTGATAGTTTTTGATTTCAATTATGGTAGTGGTACGATATTTTTAATTCACTATACTCATGCGAATAGCGAAATTTTTGAGAAACAGGTGATATTAGTGGATACAAAAATAGACTATATGTGTTATGAATGCACATTGAAGAAGTCCTAATGGGATATGATTATAAACCATATAAAACATATTACACCAAAAATGATGGAATGGTATTCATGTTTCATATGGATCTATATGATTTATAAGAAACCATGCATATCCTATTTACTATAGGAATAAAATTACACATAGTTTACTTAGGCTCCAAATCCACTAATGGATGAGGATGGATGGTAGACCCATAGGAGGAGGGTCTTTTGAGATAGAGTAAATGGAATGTAGATGGACATGAACCATGGGGATTCAAATGTCACATATGCAGCCGTTATTATATAGTGTAAAAAATAGGGGACCTTAATAGGTTTTTCATGTATGTTTGGATGGGATGACGACCCCATGGCTGGAATATGGTTTCATGACTATATAGAAAATGACCCATTATAGAGACACTTTTCGTAAAGGGGATATGTGATCGGATGGTTATGGTTGGGGGTTCACAAGGTTTAAGGGAATACATCCCTAAATTCTTACTTTCGATGGATTACATTTCTATAGATTTATGTCCGACATGTATTTGGGTGTCGTATTAAAAAGGATGAAATGATTAAGGATTTAACCCTAAAAATAATTTATGTTATGTGAACCAGCTAACATGTCTAGGGATTTCTTCTTGACTTGCATGAGGATTTCACATGAACCATTTGACATTCCTGAGGATGTGCAATGTGATCAAGATAACATTTTTAAAATAAATCATATGATTATTATTACATGTTAGAGGTACCTTTCATGATCATGCATACATTTTTTAAAGTCATTTCTTTATCAATGAATGTATCACACAAAACACATGACCCCTTCATTCAAAAATCATCATATAAGTCTTCATATGAATCTTCCATCATTTTCATACTTTTTTTAATAAATTCCTTAAACATTTTTTGGGATTTATTCAATTTAGGAATCTCATGATCAATCCAACACACTAATGGTCATTCATAGGATCCTGATGTGATTTTTGGGGCTCTTCAAATAAAATCAATTATATGATTGTTCAAAGCATGTAATTTACTCTCTTGATATCACAGACATGCTTGAGCATCTTCAAATTATATGGATAACATGTCTACAATCCTTTTATCATCTCATAGATAAGTTCGGGAGTCATTTCATGATTTTAATAACATTTCCTAATGTCTTTTTGTGTTCTTGATGATATTTTCAGTCTCTTAACATGATCTAAATAAAATTTCAAAAATCCTTTACATCATTATGTGGATATTTACAATGTTTTTCATGTGATCAGTGAAGATATCATCATATATGCATATTACATTCAGATGAAAACCAATGTATATTATTTTTCTTGAATATTTCATTAATTTCATCATTTTATGTAAAAACATGGATTTTTTAGGTGTTTACATAATAAGGTATCACATGATCAAGATGACATACCAATGTTCCTTAGCATGATCTACGTATCTAGTCAAAGGTCCAACACATGATTAATTAAATGATTATTTGATTTACATGAATACATTTTCTAATACCATAATTTACTCAATAAGAATTTTTAGGTAGAAGACATCGGAGATCATGTAGTCCTCCAATTTGAAAAATCATCTCATTTCATTGTGTGTGTTATTTTTCTTCAACCAAGGGAGGGTTCTATAAGTATCTCCAGCCAATATTAATTCATATTTGAATGATGATTAAGTATCATATGTTTACATGATTCTATAGAGTAACTCTCTCATAAGTTGATAATGTATCATGAACCTTGTTTGATCGGGCCACATGATATTAATGATGTCATCCATTTATAATGTGACAAATAGAATCCACGTGATTACTGAACATTACAGTATAGATTAAATTGTTTTTTGGATGAATTTGGTTTCAAAAGATCAATATGTTGATTAAGTTGAAGAAATTAAGTATGTTGAGGTGGTAATAAAAATATGGATACATGAAGGGTGTGTTTGAAAGGTGGAAAATCAGATCCAGAAACATTAGTATTAAGATCAGACTCACAATCCTAATTAGAAGATCTGATTAAGAAATTTCATTAGTATGTAAAGAAGATTATTTGGGGGGAAAAGGTTCCACAGACATACCATGGGTCCATAATAATGTTCCAATTGTAATGAGGAAGTGTATTGAAGTCTAAATGACTTTGATATAAATATGAGTATGATTTTTAGATCTTGGAGTTCATATAAATCAAATGTAATCTATAAATCATGAGATTCTATCCTTATTTAAGAAAGGTGGATAAGATGTGCTTCCAATCGTATTAATTATTTTTTGAAAATAATGAAGTTGATAGGATGTAATAATACCTTACATTATAAGTTAGATTATTCTATTCCAATTAAAAATGTTGTTTAATTCATGAAAAAGTAATAATTACAAGATAATGTTTGTATAAGAATAAATTTTGTGAATAGTACACCTTCTAATCTTATTTCATCATTGTGAGATCATCATGCATAGAATTATTTCATGTATGTAAAGTTGTTTGGAACATGAAGTAGAAATGATAGCTTTTATTTAGGAAAATCATCCAGAATATACAAGTATCTGTAGAAAGAACTTGTTCAGTGCTAAAATTTTGTATCATAATTAGAAATGTAAAGTTTTTTCTAAAGTCCAATCTCTTAGAATTGGTTCATCAAATGCATTGTGCCACTAATCATAAGAGTGAACCAAACACCAATAATCAGAAGCAGCGATTGTTTTAAAATGGAATCAAAGGAATACTTATTTTCATTGGGAGTTTTTATAACAATTAAAAGTAAAATAAAGTGAATTTTTTGGGATAAATGCAAGTAAAGAAGTTAGATACTAATCAACTAGATAAAGATAAAATATGTAGTCAACCATTTTCATCAGGTTGAAATTATTTTCCTTATGAAGTTTGTCAAGAGGTAATAAAATCTATAATAAGTTTAGAATTAAATCATAAATCATCATACTAGAGTTGACAATAATTATTACAGCAAATCCGAGACCAATCCATCAAAAAAATTATGACACTGATAATATAATCAGAAATAGGATCATTATTATGTGGAAACGGGGGAAAAAGATAATTTTTTAATATAGTTTAGGAAATGTTTTTAAACGGGGAATATAATTTTTTTGAATAAGTTTGATTATGTTTGAATATTTTTGAAGAATTATTAAATTGATGGTAATTTCATGCTGAGGGAGTACATATATCTTTTTAACTTGTGACCATGTTTATAGAAACTGAAAATGTTAATGATGTCTAACAAATTAAAAATAATTATCATGGAAGAGTCTTTTCAAATATTATAGTTATCAATTGGTAGAAGTCATCCGAATAAACATTTATTTTAACATGATTTTTATCATTATAATGAGAATTCATCTAGTTTTCATATATTTGTTTTAAATTTGGTTAGGAGAAACATAATTAAAATTATACTTTGATCATAATGAATAATTTAGAATAGAAATTAAAATCTTCCTAAAAAATTGTTAGAAAGTATAAAGTGGCCTCAGGTTGTGAGAATATTTTTTATGTTTTTAAATGAAATGAGATCACTATAGAAGAAAAAAATAAGTCAAAGATATATCCAAAATTCATTGTAAATTTTCATTTTGAGAACACTTTTTAAAGCGATAATTTTTTTAAAAACAATCCTAAAAACATTTGGATAACATATAATTATAGGGTAGTAATATTTAATTTATAAAGATTTTCTAATTCATAAGAGATGAGATAAGGTATATTTTTGAAGGGTTTTAGAGAGAAGGATTTTCTGGATCGGGCTTTCCCAAGTAATTTTACTAGATAGAAGATGATGATGATGATAGAGGATCATATTCAAATTTTCTACATCAAACTATGTAATCAAACTGAGATTTTTATATTGTGTTAAAGTTAGTTCAGAACAATTTCCATTGTATAGTGATTGAGTTATAGTTATGGGTTGAGTAATCATACTGGCTGATTAGACAAGGGTATGAAATTGAGTATCATTATGATGTCCAAATAAGTTCTTACCTACTGTAAGGTAGGATAATGAAGATTTTTTTTGAATATCACATTAGTGAATGTTGATATGGAAGTATAGTAACCTATTTTGATTCATTTGGTGAATTTTTTTAAAATGTTACACAAACATTCATTACATAATTTCATTCAACTTGAGTAAAATGGACTATTTTATTTCACATAGTGCTATATGAGGGTCGTTGAATATCCTACTCATTTCATAAATAAAAAAAATATTTTTCTCAAGTTATTGTGTAGAATCATATTGTTTTCAAACCATACCAAGGATGTAAAAACTATTATGAGTAGTGAAACTTATAAGTACTTGTGTTCCAAGGGATGTGCGACTATTTTTTTCAGTAAGGTAATACCACATTAACAACAGGTTAAGGTTATTTCAAATGAAAGGAAACATAATAGAAAAAGATATCACTGATTCACCCCTTCCCCCGAGCGATTCATTGATCTGACTTGGAAAATTAAGTTAGTATCAGAGACAAGTTTCCATTTGTTTAAGCTTTCGTGATGTTTCTAAGGAGAATTTGTGATGGAGAATCTCAATTTTGTAAAAAGTAAAGGGATAATGGTCTTAAATGGTAAGAAATATCATATTTGGAAATATAAAATGTTGTCTTATCTTATGTATCTTTGGAATGGTGGTCTTTAAGAATTGACAGGTGGATTTCCTCATATTGATGAAATTTTCCTCTTATATCTATTGGTAAAAAGAACCTTGAGAATGATGGAATAGTAAAAAATTATTTACTCTCAAAATTATATAGAAGTGGGTTTCATATAGTAAAGGGAATTTCTACTACCAATGTAATATGGTAAAAGTTGATGAAAATTTATGATGGTTATACAAAATTGATCAAATCCAAGTTACAAATCTAGAGGATGAAGTGTGAAATTCTGAAAATTGGAAAGTATAAATTTTTTTGTGACATGTTTAGAAAAATAATTATATTATAGGAACATTAATATGTCTATTTAAAAAGATATAATTTTATATTGTTATCAAAAATACAATGAAAATTCATCATGGAGTCATTGATATAAGATTTTCTTTATTAGAAGATAGATATCCTGAAAATAAATCTCTAGATGATATTTAAAATACTCTCATTACTTGTGAAATGAGATGTTTCAATTTAGTGAAATGAATAAAAAAGTTTAAAAATAAATATATTTCCAGGATTCCACTGAAAAAACCTAAAAAGATTCATGAAGAATAAGAATCTAGTTATTTTGATACAAAAAATATGGTATGTCAAATATATATGAAATTTTATCCTTTTTTTTTCTAAAATGTTCAAAGTGGTCTATAAAAGTATAATGGTAAAAATACCTTAAAGTCTTTGTATGTGGATCCATTGGTCACTTTGTTTCTAATTTTCCTTAAATTGGTGATGAAAATGAAAGTTATGAAGAAAAATGTGATGAATAAGAAATGAGATCAATATTATTATGAATGAAAAAGGGAGATAAAGAAAAATACTACTAAAATGGATAAGTTAAGAAGTTTTTTGAAAGAAAATGGAGATGTTTTTTTTCAGTGGATGGTTATAGTGAAGAGTTTTCAAATGATTCTGAATAAGACAAATTAGTTGATACCGTTAATTAGGATTGTTTTTCTATTACAGAATTCAACTATTCTAAAGAATAATACACTCAAGTTGAATTCAAAAAGTCTACTGAAAATAATGGTGAGAATATTATCATTAAAAAAATTATCAATGAAGAATTATAAAGTATAAATTTTTTAAGAAGAAGAAACCCATTAGAAATCTATTTGAAAGAAGAATTGAAATAATAATTGGGAAATATGGGAAAACTTTATAACGAACTCATAAACTTGAAAAATTAATATTTTAAACAAGAAATCAAGAATATTTTTTCAAAGATAAGGTTATGATGATGAAATAAATTAATTATTTGAAGAAATATTTCGAAAACAAATGAATTAAAATTAAAGGCATGAAGAAAATTTTATGTAAAAAAATGAAGAGTTGGATGTTGTCAAACAAATAACTATTTAAATTTTATAAGAAAGTAAAAAATTTCAAGAAATTTATTTCTAAATATTATTAAACTAAAACTGTTAAACTTGAGAAGGAATAAAATTAACTTTAATGGTTGTAAATATCTATGGGAATGTTATGTAAGTGGAAGAACTAACAAACTGAAGAAGGTTGAATTTTATAAAAATTCCGAGTATGGAAATACATCAATATCATCTAGTTTTGAAAAGGTTGAAAAGAAAATTGGGATAAAAAAAAGATTAATGTTGAGAATAAAAATATTGGTTATATATTTTTTCCTAATAAGAAAATTAAAAAACATACTAAGAAACATTTTCACAACTCCAAATAGTGATAAATTTATAGAGGTAAATATTCTTTTTTGGGGTAATGTTGGTATTTTTGAGGAGTTAGGCATATGGGAGATATGTTTTGGTTTAATCAACAATAGTACAACAATACCATGAATTATAAAAGTAAAAGTTTGAGGGGAATAAATTCCTCTCAAAATAATAAATCTGACAAGGGTGTTTTGAATTTTGGGAAAAGAAAACTTGATGAGTCTATAAATAAAACGTTTTTAGTTATTTTTCAAGAAAAAGTTGACATGGATAGGGAGTTATAAGAAGCACAAAAAATCAGCGATGAAAAAAATAGGAAAAATATTTCTCAATATTTGTGAAAAATTAATAAAACGATATCAACATATTTTTGTTTTAATATTACAAATGAGATGTTATATATGTGGACAAGATAGTAATACCACCAAATGTTTCGTCACTATTTTTATAGAACAAAATCAAATCATGGAAAAGTATTTACAAACTCATTGTAACAAAGATATTACTAAATATAAGGATAAGGTCAAAGCCTCATCAAAATACTCTATAAATGATAATAAAGTTTTCATAAAATATAAAAGTATAAACAAAATGAAGAAAACACATAAAATTAAAAATTAATGAAAAACGACAAAATTTAAATACTCATAGAGGACTCTATCATATTTTTTATTCTAAGAACCAAATGAGGTACCTCTTTATTCCCAAAATATTTATATACTTATACTAACATTCAAAAAAATTATGAATTTTAAATGAGTAAGGTAATGTTGTTGAGTATCTTAAAACTCTTGAAATAAAAGATAACGAGGATATAAAATATGTGTTTTTTAGGGTTTCTTTTATACACCTGAATATTCTTATATGTTTGTTGAATATAATAAGGGGTAAATGTATCTTAAAAAAATATCATCTAGATTTCACTAGAAATGATCATGCTAAAATAATAATGTTGATGTATTACATGAAAGTTGTGTTATGGAAACAATTGATAACTATAATCGTACACTCTTGTTTTCTATACTAGGTTCTCCCATGTATACATAGAGTTGTTTACATGATGCATTATTACTATGAATCTCATTGGAAACATATCTCCTGAAGATGAGTTTTATAATTTTGAGATGAAAATTTCCAACACTTGGAAATGATTTCATTTTTTAATATGGGGAAAACATTTCATGATGTCCCCATTGAATATGATTGTCAATAAGGGGAGAGATAATAAAATTATTGATAGATAATAAAAAGGAGGAGAAATAAAAGAATTATGAGGAGAAAAATGTGAAAATAAAACTACAAGTTGTATTATTTTAAAGTAGGAATTGATAAAAAACACATAAGGATTGATTGTTTGGACCAAGTTATGTTTTGGATTTATCTTTTGTCAATAGATATATATATTAGATATTTTGAAGAAAATAAGTATGTTGTGGAGATAATTTAAATTTATATAGAATAAGGTTGTTTGTGAAGCATTTTCAAACTGGTCCTGATCCATCAACATGAATATAAGACTCACAACTATAATCAAAAGATTGGTGTAACAAAGGCCATATGAACATGAAGAAGTTTTTTTTTGGAAGAATGGTTTATAGGACTCACTTTGGGTTTGGAATAATGTTTTGTTTGTAATGAGGAGGTGAATTGGATTTTTAATTACTTCGATGTAATTATGATGATGATTTTCAGATCTCAGATTTTTCATAAATCATTAGTATTATATATTACTTATGATTCTAGCCATATGAATGAAAAGGGGAGAATAAAGGATGCTAATATTATTGATGTATATTTCTAAAGATAAATTTTTTTTCTAAGTTATAATACACATCATTATAAGTCATATGATGTTATTCTAATCCTAGATCTCTTTAAATTCACATGAAAACATGAATAAAAAAATTTTTTTGTAGAAGAATAATGTCTATGAACAATGAAAATTCCATTCTCAATTAATCAGTGTGATATCACTGATTGTATAATTGTTGGAGGGAAATAAAGTTGTTCAAACTTGAAGATGAACATGATGGTTTTTAGTCAAAGAAATAATCCACAAGATAAACATATTTGGAGAAAGAATTTGTGAATTTAGAAAAAATTTATCTTAATTATAAAAATAAATAAGTTTCATAAGTTGATTTTTTTGACACCGGATCACTGGATGTGGTGCGCCACTAATCACCCGAGTTACAGTGATAATGATCATAAGATGCAATGTTAGTTGGAAAAGGGAATTGAATGTAGAATTATTTTCATTGGTATTTGTTGAGACCAATGAAAGGAAAAAAAGTGATGTTTTTTAGACTGATGTGTGTAAGGAAGTAAAATACTGGTCAAATAGATAAATACCATCAAAATATTCAACCATTTTAATCAAGTTCAAATTGGTTTCCTTAATAAGTGGGTCAAGAAGAAAGTAAAACTCTTATACGTTTTAAATTAGGTCAAGAATCATCGTACTGAAGCAGACACTCACTATTAAAGTAAAGAAGAGACTGATCCATCAGACACGGTCTAACACTAATAACATAATCAGATAGATGATTATGATTATGAGGAAAAATGAGAAAAAAATAATCGTTTGAATCAATTTATAAAATGTTGTAAAGGATAGAAATTTGTTTAAAGAATTATGAATATGTTCAAAAAAGTATGAATATAATTACTAAGTACTACCAAGGGTACATGTATATCTTAATAAGTTTTAACCATGTTTATTGAAAAATAAAAGGTGAATGTAGCCTAAAAAGTATAAACTATTTTCATTGAATAATTTTTTTAAAGAAAAAATTTAGTAGTTAGTAAGAGAATCAAAATGAGAAGTTTTTTTCAATTGACTATGAACATCCTAATAAAAATTAATCTAATTTATGTACGATTGATTTTATTTGGTGCAGATAAATGTAATGAATAATATTCTTTCATCTTAATGAATAAATTAAAATTAAAATCAGAATCCTACTTAAGAATGGATATAAATTATGAACCAATCTGAAGTTGTTAAAAGATTCTATATGTTTCAATAAGAAATTATATGTTGAGAAGCATTGTATAATTCAACATGTATCCCAAATTCAAGGGGGATTTAAATTTTATGAATTTTTTTTAGTATGGAATACATTTCAGAATTGATCCTAAACCACATTTTACATATATATAAATAACGTCACGTACTTTAAACTTTCTAACACATGTCTAGTTAATGAAACAAGAGAGAAGGCATACCACAAAATGTTTTTAGAGATAAATAGTATACAGATTTTTATTTCATGATCATGTTAACTAGAAAAATGAAGAAGAATATATGGTATTGTATTTAGTGTTTCTAGATCAGGCCAAGTAATCAGACTGAGATTTTTCTATTAAGGAAGATTCAGTTCAAAGAACATTTAGAATAATACTGAGAAATTTATATTTCTATACTAAGCAATCAAACATATGTATCAAACTGATTATTATTATAAATTATTTAAAAGTTATTACCTTCTATTGGGTAGATAAGTGATAATGATTAAAGATTATATTCATGAAATTTGAAATGATTTAACAATAAAATTCTTTGGAGAATTTGGTGAATGATTCATAACTTGTTATACAAAAATTTGTTACATAATTTTTTTCTACCTGAAATAAATGCACTATTTTATTGGATATAGTGTTACATGAGTGTAATTGAATTTCCTACTCATTGTATCCATGCAAAAAATGAATTTTTTCTAGTGGATTATGTTGTATCGTATTGTTTCAATACTATACCAAGTATGTATATAATATTTTTGAGAAGTGAACGTTGTAAATTATTTTGGTCTTGGGAAGGGTGGTTCTTTTTTTATCAAGGTAACATATATTTTACTATAGGTTAAGGTTGTTTCAAAATAAAGTAAAACTAAACGAAAATGACATAAATGATTCACCCCCTCCCCATATCAGTGATACAATGATATTGAATGGGAAATCATAATGAATACCTTCCGTGAACCAATTTAATTTCAATGTAATTCCACATGATCAACAATAAATATCTAAGATAATTCATGATATCAAGATGACATGTTTGAGGGCCTTCGCAAGATCAGGACACATGTGAGAGTGTCTTTCACAAGATCATAAACAAGTTATAGGGCCTTCAAAAGATCTATCATAGCACGTCAAAGGTCCTTAATGTGATACCATAATAGATGAAATTAATTGTATAACCCCTTCATTAGGGATCAATATAAATCGATTTTCATGAGGACCTAATAAATTCCATCTTTTATTTCATTAATTCCTCTATTTTTACTAGGAGTTTTTCCAATGACTTGTAAAATGATCAAAAGAATCTTATAAGTCATTTGTGTCATCAAGAAGACCTACCTGATTTGATTAGAATGATCAGGAGGTATATATGATGGGGATTCAGGTGATCAATGAAAAAACCGTCCTAAGCATGTATTTCCTTCTTGTGAATACAAATGAAACTCACATCCCATAAGAATCACATAATTCCCTTAATTCATCACATGAAAACCTCAATGATTGTTAATATTTTATCTACAGACATATCAAATTATCAAAATAACTTTTATGAGGAATGAACATAATCAAGAATACTCCCCTAAGGGGATTACCATAACCATTAAATAGATATTTCAATAAGAATAAACTATTTAAATGATGTTCCTTGGGTTATGTAATTATGGGTCTTATTGATGGGTACATTAATCAAATGAATTATGTTATTGATCCTCATAAAACTATGCTTCTTCCTTTATACTTTTTGGGAAATTATATTTTTTATTTTTTCTTTATTTGATCATATTTTTTCAATTATCATTTTAGTGGGCTACGACAAATTACCCTAGAAGTGATGTGTGAGGGATGGAATAAGGACTCAGTTATGAAGAATTAAAATTCCAAATTTGCCTCATTTTCTTCCTCTATCTTATTTTCTGATCATTATTTAGACTTCAAAAATACCATTTTTATTTTTCTAGGTACTCTATAAATTAGAGAGAATAGTTCTAACCACATTACTTTTGAATCAAACCTTTTAATATCTCAGATTATTTAATTTTACATGACTTATTTGTTTGACATATTAGAATAAAATCATCACAAGGGCCAGTCATGCGATAATTTTTCTTGAAAAAATCAACCTTTTATATAAATTCTTTCAAACAACCTATTAATTAATCATTAGTATTTTAATTAATCTTTATTGTGCATTTTTTTTCATAAGGTTGAAACACATTGTGCTTTTTGAAGTAACGTGGCTACATAATTCTTTTCATAATTCATGTGAAATTCCCAAGGTCATGTAGTCATGATATAATGAATGGATCATTTGATCATTAGACTTTACATGGTAAAGTGATCGATAAACCCAATATAGATCATATAGTCCTTTTAATTCCAGCCAATTCATACCCTTTTCTTATTCAATGTATCATTTTTAATGATTCTTTATTTTATCTAATATATAATTTGTATATCTTGATGTCTTCAAAGTCATGCAATTGATATAAAATTTCCAACAATATGGATATGCTCATTGACAAGAGGACTTTGATCTATTATGTCATCGTGCACCATAAAACATAAATCCTTATAGAGTTTGTCATTTGATGGTGTCCTTATACCAAACCGTTTCATCTAAACTATAGAAAAGAATGAATAATCCGATGTTGAATCTATCAGCATGGGGTAATACTTCCTCTTGGGGAAATGTATAATGAATTTTTTCCTTTTAGAAGGCCTAGGATAAACCTAAATAGACACAAACATTTGTAATAGATATTATCACTACTATAATGGAGAAAATAAAGAATGATTTAAACCAACACTCAGTCATTTCTTTCGAGTATTTGATCGTCAACATTCTTTTTAAATAATGGGATTATAAAAAAATCATATGTTCTCATATATATAATTTTTCAAAAAGTTTAAGAAATCATAAGACCTTATTAATACATTCAATATGATATATATTTTTCTTCATTAGGATATAATCTATGTCAAGGTGTTCCTTCAAGTGTCCTTTCAGTTGTATTATTTCTTGTATTTTAAACATAAGTCTCTTCCCTATTGGTGATTCTATTCTAGGCATACATGATAGTACATTGGTGATGGAGGACCAACTTGTAGAAGTAAACTCCATAGATCTACTTATTCCAACTATTTATTGACCATATCAAATAGTTTTCAAAATCAAATAGTGTAATACCCATACTGTATTAGCAAGCCCTTCCTATTCCAATTTGGCTATATGAGTGACCACTACTTGTGTTATTGGAACCATATTAGAAATAAAATCCCTCATTATATGTTCCTGCCCAGAATACTAAAGGTCTCAGGGGTCCAGGTAATGTTTTTATATGTACATGAGGCTATCAACAAGCTATGAAAACATAATTATTTTAAATTCGATCAATACCCTACATCATCCAATAAATCAATGATTATGGTAGTTTTTTCTTTGATAAAGATTCATTTAATGTTTCCCTATTGTTTGGTGTTCATATAGCATGTCTAGATGAGCTAATCTTAGATGACCATAAACATATTTTAGATTTTTTATCAATTATTCTACACATAATAAGAATCTTGACTCTATTTTGTTGTCTTGCAAGGGAAACAACATCCTAGGATTATATATCAAATATAGTTATAGTTGAGATGCAGGGGTACTAAGGCCAACATTGTATTACAACCTACCAATGCATCTACATATCTATCTCAAGAATATTCCCCATAATGATTGGAAACATACCTTTTTGGTGTAATGATCCATCAATTTTGAGGGGTGGATACAACATATTCCACACAAAATCCCATTTTTGTGGCATCGATGGAACTTGTTCAATACATGGGAAGCCATTTAGACAAAATCACTCATCCTGGAATAGAACCTCTAATGATGAAGAAGAGTTTTTTGGGAAAATGAGCCCTCAATACTGATAGTAGATGATGTATTGATTAGAGTAGGTTTATATATTTTTTTGGAGAAGGGATTAGGCTCACAATATACCATGGTAGATATGATGTTTGAATGTATCCAAATATTTGTTCTTCATGTCGACACACCATTTGATATGAACATTGAGAGAGGGATGTCACAAAGACTAATTTGGCACCAAATCCATGACTTAAATATTGATACTCCCTTAGATAATATTCATGGTCAATAGGTGAAACGCCATTAGATATTTTATATCTTATGAGTAGGTGAATTCAATTATAATAGAATACAAAAAACACATTGAGTATAATACTGTAATAGAAACAGATTTCCAACAATGATAAGAAGTATTGTAAAATTGACTACAAGATTTTCTTGTATCAATTTATGATGAATTCATTAGATTAATTGGATAAATAACTTTATATGATGTACCAATTGAGTGATCGTATGAGATATATTTCGGAAATATAAAACAACATGAAATGATTATAGCCCATGAAAAAAAGATTTCTCAAATGCATCCACATTGATGGATTCCATTCAGAAATAGGATTATTAGTTATCCTCATTGATTTAGATTCTTAATCAACTATAAAATGGGGTACAAATTGAGTATGAAAAATTTTATCACTCAATATACACCCCTCTTATTGATCTAGAAAATATAGATAACTCAGCAGACCACTTTGTATATTTATCTCTTTGTATTTCCATCGAGGAACCCTGTGAGAGACTCATAACTATATAGTTTCATCCATTTAAATTTTACATTATAAATGTTTTAATCATTTTATATCCATATTTTTCAATAAATATTTATTTAATTCATCATGGTCGTGACATATCATCACCTTAGTCTCATGAATATTCCTAAATACATTAATCATTTTATAAAAAAAAGTGCTCCAAATCATGAACTTAAAATTTTCAATTATAACAGGTTTATTGATGCTTAGGGTTTGACTTATTGGGATTATGTGGTTCAAAAGGATTACTCAAGGCGGATGTATCTTAAGGAGATGGTGCACAAAAAAATTTCCTATTTCAATGGACAATGAATGTGTAGCTTTATTTTTTCTAGGCTGAGACAACGGAACCTACAATCTTTTCACCTCTTGTTTCCAACGCTAAATATTTCCTATGTCATTAAGGAAATGAAATTGTCGTCATGGAAAATGATTTTTCTCAAGTTTCACTATATTTATTTCTGTAAGGACATGTTTTGGAATCTTCTATTTAATTGGTTCTAAAGTTAACCTAAAAACACAAGGAATATGTCCACTGATTGGAGACTCAAAAAATTTTCAAGGTTTTCTTGGGGGAGTTTTCAACCTGGTTAGCATGTTGTCCATTTAGATTTCTAGTTTACAGTATTGTATGAAAAATTTATAAAGTTATAATACTTTTGTTTCAAATAGATCATAGGTTATGTAATTTAGGTTAAGGATCTTGTAACTGAGACTTAATGTTGTTTTAGTTTTGGAACATTTAGATCAGAACATTTCTTCTATAGTTTATGGTATTTTATATTAGACCATATATTGATTTAGAATTTGAATACATGGAGGATTTACATTCTTGAATGGGTTGTGACATTTTATCTATTTTTTAATTCAATATAAATAATATTTCTAATGTATTTTGACACCATCCGTTATTAAATAAATTGTGGTGGATAAATATTTATGATGGGTTATGAAACTCTATATCTTTATGTAAATGGTTCTTGGTAGATAGTTAAATAATATAAGGGATTTCAGATCCACTTGTATTTTTTTAATATGTGTTGTGAAAACTATACCTCAAGGATTTTCAATTGGAGGTAATGAGATCTGTTATACATGTTTGGCATAAACACAAAACATTATGAGGTGTTGAGTTCCATTGCAATCCTGGTTGGGATCATGATGATTATAATTTATTTACATCAATGAAGAGACACCTCTAGTAGATTGGCCAAGTCCCCTTATTCATGATACTAGATGGTCATATATGGTTGTTCAATCAGGGAGATGTCCAGTATATTCTGAGGGCTAGAAAAGATTTTTCAATATTCAAACATTTGGATTATGAATTTGGATAAAAATAATAAGGTTATCCGAGATGGGTTTTAAAAAACTATAGTTGGTTCATTTTTTTAGTCATAAAGCTCAGGGGTTAAATCATGTGATTTTAGTTCAAGTGAAAAGGGATAATAAAATTTTCAAAAATTATATATTTCATTCCAACATTGAGAACTAGTATAATACGTTGTTACATAACATCAAGGATGTTGAAAGCACTTGAATAGATTGGTCACGCTATTGGTAAACCATGGTATGAAATTTACGAGCCAATTAAGTATGGATACTATTAAGTATAGGTCAAAAATAGTCTCACACACATCCATGGTAGTCTCCCAAGGATTTAACGAGAACCTACCTCTATAAATGATACATTTACGAGGTTAAATCTATGAATCATTGTGTTATTCACCAATGAATCCATAGGGGTCCCTATAGAGAAGTCAGTCTTTGTTACTAATAAATGATAGGGAACAACCAAGAGAAATGAATAAAGGATATGAATTTCCAATGGTAGAATAATGACTTAATAAATTAGTGGGAATCAACTGGAAAATAAAAGACAATAGTATTGTTTGTCAAAAATTTAATATGCAAGATGTTTTGAGAATCCCTACTTTTTTCTCTAAGAAATGAACATGTTGTCATAGGGGGGAATTTGAAGTTTTATATCTCTAAATTTTTCATAGACTATAGAGGTCTATAAATAATGAATAATATTTTACGAGGTAAATAACATAGGCCTGATGATTATTGATCCAATTTTCTTTATTTATGCATTAAATTTTTATTAAACTCTAGATATGATGAGTTTAGAGGGCAGAGACATGAATTTTTCTCAGGAAGACCTTTTCAGGTTTTTAGCATGACATTTTTTTTATATCTTTCACTATAATTTTAAGGTATTGGGACTTATACCATAAGACGGTAATGTTTAAGGTTGTATAGATTTGAAAAAGGAGAACATAGTTGAAGTTCATGGCACATGGACCTAGTGTGTTAGGGGACTGTTAAACAATATCCTAATTAGGATTCCCACGACCAAGAGTACTCCAACACCATTTATATTGGAGGATGAAAGTGATTAAAATCATGGATAAATGTTTTCAAATAAAGAGTATAGTATGATACAATCATGTTGAGGATGATCATGAATCACATTGTGGTGATGAGTTCCATTGTGATGGTTTTACATGTCAAAAGTAATGAAATTCCCTTCCTACAAGGCAATGATCCTCCTAGATTATGGTTTTAAAGGCCTCAACAATATATGACTCATACATGGTAAGATAAATGGATACTTTATCCATTATAATATCCATATAATATTTTTTTTAATATGATATGATAAGGACATGGAGTGTTCTTTTTGGATAGAGGTACTAAAAAATGACAAAAACACTTAGAACATTGGTCAACCATGTTCATGATTTTGTATTATTTTGATAAATAGGGTGTGTGTATAATGGTCTATATAGTCTGACATCATATGATGGGGATGTTCTCACCCTGTAGTTTAATATTATGTGACCAAAACATAATTGTTGTATAGTTTAACGTCATGACACTAGGGCTTTCTACATATTGTCTTACATCATATTGTAAGGCCTTTTTCATTTAATTTTAATGTAATGCAGTAAGGATATAGGAACTAATGTGAAATTTTTTAGTTTATCACTCGAGACACTGTGAATTTGTTAAGGGTGGTAAGGTAATAATTATAATGTTTTTTGTTGGTCTTACCTCATTTTCCCCATGTATTTTTTGTAATGATGGGAATCATGCATTGTTCATATTTTTCAATAAGATCCCTCTCTATCGATCTAGTTTGATAATTAAATAAGGGGAGAGGACCATTTTTTTAGATTTACCAGATTGTTAGAGGTCTTTAAACCTAGTTTCCACAATGAATCTTATGGTAACAAGAGTAATTTCACATGTAGTTATCAACTATATTACCATATTGATCAAAATAATATATAGAGAGGGGTAATTTTCCAATCCAAACAAAATATTTTTGAGTAATTATCATCATGGATTTATCTCACATATAAAAAAATTCTTTCTTAAGATAGACCCATCAGGTAAATGTGGTGACACGTCAAAGGTGAAAGAACATAGGTTGAAGGGATACCATTATTTTGGAATTCATGGTTGCTCATGGTGACAAGAGGTTTGAGTTTCATTCCTATATAAAGAGTAATCAAGCCATACCATGTTTTATAGAATTAAACAGTCATCTTAGGTATATACAACTCATATATATGGGAGAGGATTAGGTTTCCCCTAAAATAGATTTCACCAACTATCTCCTGGTTATATGATATTAAACCTTTGGTGATACCATTATGGTGAAGGGTTATCATATTGGGATATTCCTTCATTAGGAGTGGAATATTTGTAATCCATATCCCAAATGAGATTGAAATATTTCAATATGGATCAAGCATTAGGGAAGCTTTTGATAGTGGAAAATTTGTATTAGAGATCAGAAAAATATTCCCAAGTATCACCACCTATCATGATAGGTCAGAAATCAGGTCATGCATTGTTGTTATATGACAGGGTTCCTTCCACATATTAATCATGAGTTAAAAATGGTGAAATTATTGTTTTAAATGTTATGGATAGGCCAAGTATTAGGGAACCTTGGTGTCACTATATATCCCATGGTAATAAGAATCAATCCCTATATAGATCTGAAAAGTAATACCCCATGTATAGATATAACAAATATGAAAGGAGGGGGTGGTTTTTTATATTCCCTCGGTGATCCCTAACATTGTATTCCAACAGAGGGTCCTCTATGTAGATTGAGATCATACATAGGTAAAGGTAGATTCCATATTATCTCTAGGTATAGAGGTTATTAATTCATCCCTAGCACAAATTTATTGATATGATAGATATAAAAACTCTCTCTAATTAGTGTTGGTTCTTCAAATGATGAATCGTATGTCATCTAATTTAACATCATAGAAGTTGGAAATTTTAGGGATAATTAATTTTGGTCATAATTCATTAACCAGATAGGATTTCCAAGATGATCGAGTTCTTTAATAGATTTGCGTCTTCCCATGAGGTCCATACTCAAAAATGAAATGGTACAAGAATATGACATTATAATGTATATTTGATATTGAGTATGATTCACAAATGAGAAACATACATGGTTTTTGTATTTGATAAAATAGTAGGCTTATATAAAGTGTAAATAATAACCCAAGAATATATGAGTCAATGGAAGCTAAAGACTGGTGGTTACAGGTCAACTGTTAATAATGTTTGGAATTGATATCACATATATTTAGGATAATATATACTAGATTTAAATGTGTATTTTTCTCTAGGCCCAAAATATCCACTAGGAATATGTTCTTGGAATCATATTATTTGCTAGTGAATCCTAATTAGGTTCCATTGGAACAAAATTTCCATGTTTGCAATTTTATACTACTGGAAACCAGTATTATGTGTTCTCAAGATCTATGGTCTACTGAGATTAGTTTATCAACTAAATAAATTGTTTTTCATTATCATATATATATAATATATGAATTTTATTCAAGGGGAATGTAATACTAAATTATGGATCGATAACCCTAAATTCAATTCCAACATGTACTGAACATATTTTGGGGAAAATGGATAAAACATGATTTTCATGAGTACATAGACATCATAGGATGATTCATTTAGCATGAAAGCCTCATTTAATGTAGTTTACCATTATGTGAAAACGATTTGGTTGTTTAGTTTAACATCATGTAAACAAGGAATCATTCTCTATCATTTAATAGTGTGAACCTTTATCATACTAGTATGTGTAGATTTATAGGTTCTCAAAGAACACAGTAATCATGATGGGCATGAGAAACAAGAGAAAACTAGGTAGTTGAATAACCTATATAAGATTAAATGAATTGGAAAATGTGGGGGGATATAGATTTATGTATGTGAAGAAATTCATAAAAAAGTTATCTGAAATTGGAACAAGGTTAAATATAATTAAGATATGTTGTTAGGCCTGAAATAAATTATATAGTTATCAGTATCTATCATGTGACAACAAGACATAGTTAATATATATTTCTAGAGAAAACTCCTTTCACATCTTATGCATATAAAGGTATGAAGTATTTATTTTTATAAATTTTTATATGGCCTAGTATTTGAGATTTGGTTGTTTCTATCTTTCTTGTGGAAACATAAATCAATCCTTATGATGTTATTATATTGAAAATTCCCAATTTATTTTTAACACATACACTGGGAAGGAGAAAGTTTCTTTTATGTTATAGTTAGGATGAGGATTTGGGATCTTATTGTCACTATATATCATGTGGTTATAGGAATCAATTAATATGTAGTTGTCATATATGATTTAATATGTGGATATAACACTAAAATAGGGATGGGGATTCTTAATTTCCTTGTAAATATAGGTCATGCATTATATGTTTCCATTGAAAAATTATCTTGTATTGAGATAAAAGGATGTGTTTTTTATATTTTAATTTCATAGGGAAAAGGTGTGGATATGCATTGTATTATATTGTCTTACTGTCAATACTTATGTACGCATTCAAAAATCACTAAGTCTTTCTTTATCCCTCTTGAACATGGTAAAACAAGCGAAAGATATCATGTCTTTAAATTCGTATATAAAGGATGACAGTTGATGTTTTATGGAATTAATGTTTCACCAATTGGGAAATATCTCATGTGGGTAAAGGGGAATTTTCACTAGTTTTGAAATATCACCTAGGCATGATCTCTTGAAATTTTTTATTCATCGTAAAATCCTAGTGGGGTATCTCCATAATCCAAAACATCCCATAGGAAAAAGATTTTAATCATCGTGTTATTCCCCAATGAATCCTCATGGGGTTACTTATGGATTTCCCCATTCATATTAAAAATATACTCTAAGGGAGAACCAGTAGTAAATGGGATTAGTTTCATGAAATACCATGAGATTATATACTTAAGGTATATGGAGATTATGAGATGAAAAGGGACATGAATATTTTCAAGTGGAAAAGTGGGTGTCAATATCTATTTAAAACATCAATGAATTTAGGTACTCAAAAGATATACATACCACAAAATTAAATGTTATGAAAATTTGATTTTATAATATTACTTTATAATATGTATCTTGCATAGATATATAACATAGAGAGTATATGAATCATCTTCAGTAGCTGGGTTATAGAAATTGGAAATCATTACCCAATAATATCTAAGTCCAGAATATTTGAATACCTATGGTTATAGGTAAACAATTAGTGATTCCATAAGCCTATATCACACACAAGAATGCAAATTGTTTTTAGATTAAAAAGGATAATTTTATTTAGGAACAAATATCCAATATCCATAGTCTATGAGGCATCATGTTAATCACCAGTGAGTCCTAGTAGAGTCTGCTCAGTTCAATATGTCCTTCTAAACAATTTTTTATAGGGGGCTAGAGTGTTTGGGATCATGGTCCCTCAGTTTCCATGATAATTGTATCACTAAAATTTTTTTGACATTAACTCAGATACTGAATATATGATGTTGGTTTATGGGGAATGTAATATTCAAGAAGGGTTAAAACACCCTAAATGATATGAAAATCTTTATTGTAAATCTATTTATGGAAAAGGGATAAAACATGTGATTTCAAAGTATACATTTATCAAGGGGATTATATATTTAGAATTAAGGCCACTTATAGTGAAATTTATCTTCAAGGGTATAATATGTTATAGTTGAGTTTAATTTCAACCAACTTGGGCATTATCATGTAGTTTAGGATCATGTGACATGGACATTATCATAAAGTTTGAATTCACATGACTAGGATGTCGGCATGTAGTGTAATATCTTCTAACTAGGATTTTGTCATACAACATAATATCATGTGTGTAGGATTTAGATTTCTAGTTTAACTATATAGATCTATGACATGGTTAGGTTGTTTAAAATCATGTGACTTGTATTTTTTCAAGAAGCTTAACATCATGTGACTAAGACGTATTTTTTTAGTTTGTAGTCACGATACTAGGATTTTGTTCATTGTATTTGAATATAATGCACCTTCATCACACTATTCAGAGTGGCATTCCAAATTTACTAATACCATATGAGTCATGCTCGATGTGAGAAACAAGTGAAAAATAGATTTTTGATTGAGATATGGAAAATATCTTGATAAGGAATTTTTAGGAATTTTTATATTTTAATATGGAATAGAGCCTCTGCAAGGATCTGACTCTCATTCAGGGGAAGGGTTGGGAGTGATCAAAACTTACTGATGTGCTATAAATTAAAGGTCTAGGTATCACTATGTATTATGTGGCATCAAGAATATTTCTACATGTAGTTATTATAACATAAAAAATCAATATATATGTCTAACACACACATATATATAGGGGAATTTTCAGTTTTATATTTCATATAGGCCTAGTATTTTACATTTGGGAATAACTATGTATCATGTGGTTATAAGAATCAACACACATTTAGTTTATATATAAGAAAATTATATGCGAAAGTCTAATAAATGTTTAAAGAGAGGGAATATTTTTCTCATTATATTGTCATTAGAACAATTATTTTGGATATGAGAATCTATATGTATCATGTAGAAATATATATCAGGACACAAGTAGTTCTTATAGAGGAATCCACATCATAGGGTTGATCAATTTTCAAGGTAATATGGGGTGAAATTTCTATTGGGCCCAATATATGAGATCTGGGAGTCACTATGCATCCTGTAGTGATAAGAATAAATCCACACAATGTTATTATATATTATCCCTTATGTGAATTCGGATCTGAAAAAGGGATGGTGGGAAATTATGTCATAGTCTATAAAAGAAGGGAACCCGGTGGGTGAGGTTTTAGTGTTAGGATCAGGGGATACTATCTTTTTCTCATGATGGATTGTATGAGTAAATTAAGTGGGAGATGGTAAAACCCTATTCCATGATTCTTTTATATTGTTCAAACTCATGCATAAAAGGATAAAAATGCCCCACAAGGTAAAGGAATGTTGTGTAGTTTATGGTCTTAGGAATATGACCTTGGTTGTTATAGAGTTTAAATCATATACTATATGACTTTAGGGTATGAATACTTTAACATCATTTAACCATGATGTGTTATATGAAGTTTTAAAAAAAAAATCAATAATGAAACCTTACATTAAGTTTAAAATCATGTTGTATGACCATGATGATTTTTTTAAGATTAATGTATTTCATCATGGACTTTGTTGTGATTATGGAATTTTAAAAATGTACTTTTTAATAAACCCAACATTGGTGGGGGAGTAATGTGTTCCCCATGAATCATGTAAAATTAGGATTTCCTATTAGAATAGAACATATGTATCGTTTAATGAACATCCTGATTGGGTATCAACATTCGGAGTTTCGTCCCTGGCATCATCAGGGTTATATGAAACTATAACAACCCTTCTCATTATTACACATTAATAAAAGATTTAATTACATAAAATCAAACTTAATATTACCTAAAATATCAATAAGTATAGTGTATTCCATAATTAGGTACATTTTATTATAACTTTAAACATGAATTACAATGTGTTTATTGAATTTTTTTAACATGATTTTTATTTAAAACTACATTAGATTACATGGGAAAATACATAAGAAATGGGTGAGAAATAAATCCTATTAAGGGAATAAACATGGAATTAAATGAATATAATAATACATGTTGGAAAATTCATATCAATGAGGCCTTAAGGAACATGAATAAAAGTCATGATATAGCATGATAATCATAACATGAGAAATGTGGAATCAAATTAAAACACTGCATCATAAACACATGTCAAGGATAAACTACCAAGACATCATCATAGAAAATGTACCATAATGAAATCCGGTAAAACCATGTCCCAAAATATTATATTATGATACTAAAAATTACCTAATTCATTGGATCGCTATATAATTATGGGGGGCACCTGTCACATTCAATTCATTCCCATGCTAAAGTGTAAAAAATAGATCATAAAACATGGAACAATTATTAATCATAATTTATTCCACATTAAAGGAGTGTCAAAAAAATACATTTATGTCCCCAATAAAAATAAATATGTTTATAAAATTTAACACCTTTAATAGAAAATGGTAACGGTATTCACTACAAAATTAGTTTGACATGGAAAATACTGGTAAAGTTTTCACAGCATAAAGGCTTAACATAAGAATTAATTAAATGGGATTATGAGGGAGAAATGGGTCTATCATAATTTAAACATTATGTGGGTATAAATAAGGACATGGGAATACATTTACACACACATATAATTTGAAAATACTACATATGATAATAAATAAGCATGAATAAAAAAAGAAAGGAAAGGACGTATGTAAAATTTCAGCTTGGTAACATGTGAAAATGGGAGGAATTAATGAGGTATAAAGGGGTCTCTCATAATTTATAAATTATAAGGGAAGTATGTAGGATTTTTCAAAACATACCCCGTAATTAGTAATTAAAAATATAAGGGCATAATAATATAAGGGAACTTGCATAATGATGAGAAAAAATAAAGAACCCTTACTTCAGTGTGTGGCTCCAAAAGGATGAAAAACATATTTTTGAAATATTGGGGAAACTTGTGAGGATTCTAGAGATAGGAATGAAGATTATAACATTATAAAAGGATTTTGAGTTATGATATGTGGGATCTTTGGTGGTTTAATATAGGAAATGATAGGTCAAATCTTAAATATTTCACCAACTTAGGTTTTGGACTCCGTAAAACAAAAATTCAAAACCAAAAACCTTCTCATGGTTTTTAAAATATGAGGAGGTTTTAAATAATTTATAAGGAAAAAGTAAAAAATTATAAAATTATTATATTTTTTTATGTGGAGGTTAGTCACTCTATTAAATAAATGAATTTAAATTCATAAAATATATTGTATATTTGGGACGAATTGTAAAGGCATTAAAATATTTTTCAAATAATCTTAAAATAAAAATATTTTATGTATAAAAAACATGTATTTGTCCAAGGATTCAAATTATAGTATTTATTACATCATTTTTTGGTCATTATGATGTCATAAAACAAAATGTATATTTTTACAGTATATAATTTTTACCCTAAAATTCAATTACCCCAAAAAACTATGAAAAAATCACCATTTGATAATTTTGACATTTTGATTCCAAAAATAATATTCATTATATCTAAATAGTTTTCTAAATATGTGAATTTTAAATTTTAAAAATAATAAATGATATTGATTGAAAATGATGGGTTTTTGGAAATAATAGTTTTTCAACACAAATGAAACATTAAATTTGAATTAATAATAATTTTATGATCATATATATATATATATATAATAAACATAATTTTATAATAAATTTTAATTAAAATAATATATTTTCAATAATACGCTGATTCACCAAAATGAATTCTTTAATTGAATTGAATAATACCCAAAAATAATATTTGTCTTTTATAGTATCAAAATAAAAAATAATTCATTATTCCTTACATAATAATGTACATATTAAATTTTCTAGGGACTTGATAAATACCATTTAATAAAATAGCATACCCCCGAATAGTAAGGTGTGTGACAGAGAGACATTCATGGGGTGGTTCGACAAACATGCTTTGGTTTTTCATCTCAATGATATTAGAATTCCCCATAAATAGTTTTTATTATTCTTAAGTTCTTAGATCTCAATGTCGAATTGGTTAAGAGAAAATCTCATAGATGATGTCTCCCTTGAAAGCTCCAATAAAGGGGATTCCTATGGGACAATTCAACTATTTGAGGCCATCATTTCATTTTTCAAAGTCAATTAGATTTATTATAGCCCAACATTTATACTAATCATGTGATCACTATTAAATGGATATATTATCAAAGATAAAGATTTCTCAACATTATTTTGAATCTTGTTAGATATAACCATATAATTTCATATGTTTTCTATAACCATAATATATATTATGTAATTTATTAAATTCAAAAAGGGAATTATCATTTCTAACAGTTCATTTTGTTATAGAACCAATACTAATTATCCTTAGAGGAACTAGCGGAGGCATAATGTTTTATTAATGTATTGTGAAATCTGATTCTAATGGACTTTGAGGTTGTTCAATATACAAAACCTTTTCTCATTGAGTCATTGAAACTCATCATACCACATTTTTTACTATTCATTATATAAGAGATCTCCCCATTTTGTTTTTTATAGTGATTGAAAATGGATTTCTTAGGGTACCACTACCTATGTTCCGTAAAATATTGAATATAGGGTCAATTTCATGGTAGTAAGAATGTTTTTATAGTAGGTCCATAAAGTATGTAGTAGCTTTTCCAAACAAGACCACTTAATTTTTCCATTCTTTTCTAGATCATATTCAATAGAGTCTTATTAACATCCCATATCTACACATTTCCCATTTAATGGTAGTGATTTTAATGGTTAGACTATATGTAATAATCTTGATACAATACCTTCTATTAAAAATAATATATGTTAGTTCCATTTGACATCAATATCATATCAGGGACACCAAACATGGAGATAATATTGTACATTACAAAGTTGAAGATACTCTTTATCCTAGATTCCTTGATGGGTATGGCCTCATACATTTTTGAGAAGATGTTGGTAGGAGTAAATATGTATATAAACAAATTAGTTTTATATGGGGTATATTCCCCAACACAATTCACTCCCCATATGGAATATAATCAACATTACATTGTTTTGTGCAGCATTTTTGTCGGATGATGGATGAATTTTTTTAATAAATCTAACATCTGTGACACTTCACATTGATTTTTATAGTCATATATCTTCATCTTCCAATATTAAATAATACTTCCTATTTGGATAAATATCCTGGATCTAAACTAGTGAGATCCACAGGAACATACATGTACATCCTTCATGATGGAGGGAGTATCTCCTTCTATAATGTATCTAAGGATGATTATATTGAAGCATCATTTATAGAGGTATTTTTATCCATTCATCCCATCATGAAGGATGAAGTTTACTCCATAGAGTAGAATATATTTTCTTTTGGTTTGATCCATTATAGTGGTCCCATTTTAAAAGTAATATATTAGATGTTGAGTTCATTAATGGTTGGAAGTTGATTCATCACTATGTAGGTCTGAGTTAATCGATTTAATTTTCCCCATACCATAGATGATGATGGGAAAGTCTACCATTCAGTGTAAGATGTATAAAACTGTTTTTTATGATTAAGATCATCAAGGAATACATATACATTATCCAGTGCATTTTTATGAGAATTATATAATAGGTCAATGTGATTCAATATTGGAACAAAGTTGAATTACAACATTAATCATATCATCTGACCAGTGAGGGGGACAATTTTTACTTCCTAAGTGAATATTATCCATTGATATATTTGATCACTAGATCCAAAACATATTTGATATATATGTATCCTATCAATATTTTTTGGGTGATCTCAAAGCCTTTGATAATATTTTGATATTCTATATTCTTATTAGTTCATCAAAATGATGATGAGAAGGAGTAAGGTAAAATTTCCTTTTTTAGGGAATCAAATACATTCCACAAACCAAACCAGTTCATCTTTGGGTTATCCATTCTATTTACAATCAGAAATTGGTAGGAACCATCAAAATACATATCTTATTTTTGGTGAGTTTCATGGATATAGAATACTTATTTATCTTGATGTTTGATGTTTATTAGAATAATTTATAATAAAGGATGTGAAATAGGGAAATTAGATAGCACCTATAGATTGATTAACTTAGATGAAATGAAATTAATGTAATAATTCTATAGAATAACCCCCCTTAGACCAAACACACTATAAATATACAGTATCCAAGAATTTACTTGATTAGGTAAGAAATGACCAGTTCAACTTCATGATGTGACAAGTAAATCGTAATCATTTTCTCTATGAAGAAAGTAAAAGGTATATCTTCTCGATATCATAATATCAAGTCATAGTATTTAAACGTATTGAGGTAATAGAAAAAAATTCCATTGCATCCATGTATAATATAATTGTATTTTCATATACTGGTGCCATCAAGATTGAATGTTACATTAGGTATTGCTTAATATTATGAAAGTTTATTGATATCCCCCATCCCACTACTAGGAAACTTTTTCATTAATTATCCTAGTTATGGGAATATATTTTCTAGAAAAGTTTGATATAAAATACATGATGTAGGAAAGGTTCTCTTTGATATCTCTATATTATTAATGATTATAAGGAGTAATAATTTACATGATTTCACTAGACCTTTTTGGATCGACCTTGATGCCACTATGGAGTTCCAAAAAACCAATGATGTTACTCTAAAAGAAAATATAATAGGGTTCATCGAAAAATGGGTTTTTTAAAAAAATTGATTATTTTTAGATAATCAGTGAGTTGGTCAATATGATATTGAGAATTAAATGATATGGAATATACATATGAATCTATGATTCATGATAATAATGTTTTAAGGATTTTATACTTGTAATGTTAATAAGTGGGACCAAAAATCATTAATATAAATGGAATATCTCCGCAAAAAAATATCCCATGAGTCTTTATGAGGGTATTGGATTCCTCTTTATTAGGGGCCATATTTATCTGGATATATACTAAATACTCATCCATAAGGGATAAGTCTTATAAAATAGTATTTACATCAATAAAAGGATATGTGATTTTTACTAAGAAATAACCCTTTAGGAAGTTTCTATTAAGGACCGTAAATTTCATGAATACCCTAATATTCACATTATTCTTCTAGATATAAATGATATTGGAAATCTATTTTCTTTACTCCACCTATCTGAAAAGGATGTATTTGATCAACTATTTATCTTTGGACTCTACCATGGTAGCAAGAGGGCATTCATTCTTCTGAATTCCTTTATAATTCCATGGTTGTATTCTAGAAATAATTGATGACGAGTACCCACATTCAGGATTTTCCCATGAATATTTTTTAATTAAAAAATAAATCATATTGATGTTACTTTAGAAATGAAATATACCTCTCATATTCGTTGAGTGGCATGGTGTCACAGATAAATGTAAGTTTTGGGAGATCTTATGTTCCCAGATTCACCTACATTAGCACATTAATGGTGGTAAATATTCCTTCCCAAAATATAGTAAGGTTTTCCTAATGTTATCCTCTTTCTCTTCCATCTTTTTGTGTGTGGGGGAATCTACAGGCATGGTGGATAATTTTTTGGAACCTCTATATATATCTAGGTGAAAGTGGCCACAATGTGATACATTGACATCATGAATTTCCATAGTCAATGTGGGGGGGTTCTGGAGATGCCTATTTTTTTGTATTCAACTTCTGGTGCTAGAAGAGGTATGTATATCTTGAGATGAAGGGAACGTCTTGGGGGAAATTATAATTTCTACTAATGTTCCAAAAAATTATCAGATCCTAATAGGGTATTTATATGGATATACATTGATGAAACAATATAAACTATCATGATAATTATCACATTTATATAGGATGGAGATGTTATTGATTCATAACAGCTCATTGTGATTGATTTCACTTCCCTGAACATGTTTATGGGTAGCATATAATCACTACTTAGCATGATCTAATGATTTATAGGGGTGGTTCATAAAAAATTGGGAACCTAAACAAGCATGTAACCTTCTATAATTGGTTATTTTCCATCCCATTTATATAAACCTACATTAAATTATAGTGATACACAAGATTCAATAGGGGGGTTTCTATATATTATATTAAAACCTTTGGTTAATTGGGTATTTCAAACATTCTAGGAATGTTGATGGCACCACCATGTGGCTGTGAATTCATATTATTAAAATAATTTAATTTTATTATGTGTCTTTTCAGAGAAACACGAACAAAGCATTAGAATTATGTTTCCCAAATTGATCCTTGAGATTGATATTTATAAGGGATCTTTTCTCACTTATTTAAAACCCTTGAATAGTCATATTTGTTGGAGACAAGTCCTCCTAAATATGTCCCAAATGTCCTAGGGTCAAATTTAGGATGAGGTTGATTATGGGACCATTTTAATCCAAAAAAATAGATATAAACATTATTATGATTTCATGAAACATACAAGGGTCTGATATTTACATAGATAGATTTTTACCAATTTTTCTTTATGAACGACATTGTGGTTTAACATTCTGTTTGAGTAGTTTCCAATCGGAGAACCATAGTTGTGGAAAAAATATCTCAAACTCCAAGAAAGACAGTAGGCACACAATAAAAACACTATGATATATTTTGGAAGGTGGATAGAATCCAAAATTTAATGTTTTTCAATGATGGCCACAAAATATTTTTGAATATAGTATTTTTTTAGAGGTATCTGATTTCTAATGTGGGATTTCTCTTTATCATGTGGATTTTGTGAAGTTGTTTCTATGTCTAATATAAATGGTGTTTGGACAGAGGATAAAGGATAATATATGGCGGACTAAGGATGAAGGATAATCTGTGGAGAATGGAAGGGTTTGTATAATTACACAACTCTATTTTGGACGATCAGAATGTTACACCCCTGCAAGCGGGTCATTTAAAATTATTTGGACTGAACGGCCTATGAAATGATATAAAGAATATATGTGATCAAATTTTCAGGTTGAGTTTCCATCCTATGGGTATTAGATTCATAAATTAATTGGGCTTGGATATGAACATAATATTATGTTCTTTCATGACCACATCATCCCATGTATAGTTAGATTCTAAGGACTCTACCTGTGAATCCTTGGTTAGGTACAATGAACTCATACTTAGAGTAATATTCATCATTTAATAAAGAATTTTATCAATTAATAACATTAAAAAACAATTAATTATCTCTTTATATGTTGAGGAATCTATTTTTTGGGGGTGTCAGTCTTTTTTCAGATGCTAATTGAATGAGATTTTCTAGAGTTAGATCCATTGTGAGAGTTGTAGATGACTCATTTTAATTGAAAATTTCTTGTATAAGAGGGTTTTGTCTAAAATTAGGAGGAGTACTAAATGGAATTTCTCTATGAACCTGAATTGTGACAGTTTTATAAATTTTTTCACCGAGGGTGGAAATATTTCGGTCAACTATCTTCCAATTTATCCAGTTTTTTGAAATTTATTCATGCCAAGCCAAAACATGTTTCCAATCACCCTCTTCATCCGTTGGGTGGCTCACACATAGGTCACCTATGATGGGGATTTTCCTAGTATCACTATACTAATTTCAAAAATGACCAATAAAATTTCATTTTCAACAATACATTCAGCATTGGTGTGACCAAATATCCTATAAACGGTGAAATAGTCAAGTCATTAAATGAGTCTGACATCATTATATTTCTTGTGCTCTAGTACCTTGAGTTGGTAGTTTTCCATATATTCAAGGAAATAAAGAGGAATAATGTCATTTTGGAAAGAATATAATTTGTTATTTATTTCCTCAAATCAGGAGAGTACATGATATCACATTACATATGATCATGGGTGGTTTATCTAATGTATGAACTCGACAAGAGGTTCTAGAAAATTTATAGTATGCATGGGTTATCAAGTGGGCACTATTACTAGTTTAGGGATGAAAGTACTAGTCTATTCTCTACCATGACATTTTCCTTATATTATTGGCATGAGATGATATTTATACCTAGTTATATGAATTGAATCTTTTAGGAATTATGTCTACTTTTTAAACTCGCGCTATCCTCTTGTCTATTTCATTGGTAACAAAAGAATGTTCCACTGGCCTCAACAATTATTAACACAAAGTTCTAGAATTTTATCTTTTGAGAGTGGGATGATGAGTGAGTATGTTAGATAATTCTATCTAGTTATAATGTCAATGACTCTCTTGATTTCATACTAATTTAAATTTAGTAGGTCTAATATCATCTTTTCTATATTGTGGAGCTAAATTGATAAATTAATTGATGATGAATTGTTTTTTATCCAGTGAATGGATCCTATGGGAAGACTATTGTGCCAAATGAATGATGGCCCTACAAATGTCTATAAAAAGGAATCATTGTTATTTCACTAGTGTTAGGTATTGTGGGCCATTATAAGGAAACATTAGGATATAAAGTGCATTATATAGTTTTTTGGATCCCTCATGCCATAAAATGTTTAAAATATAGGATTGAAGAAATTTTGTTTGGGTAAAGAATCACCCACCTATCTGGGATGTGGATTTTTATCATGATATATAAGGGAATAACTCCCATATATTGCTTCATTCTAAACTACTAGGTAGATAATGGTGTTGAGGAGTTATACAGGTATCACCATCTCAACCACTTCTTGTTCACGGGGGTCGGGTGAAACATTATATTGATGTTATTCTTTCTTATACTATTTATTTTCAATTCAAGTTAGCACTAGATGATCACCACGATAAGGAAGAAGTTTTCACTATAATGGAGTGTAATCATGGTTTTCATTAATCTCCCCATTTATGTAAACCATTTAATGGATCCATATCCAGCCTAATTCTCATATTCCCAACTTATAGAATGATTTGATATCTTTTTATGTTTGGAATGAGGGACATATATTCCAAAATTAAGGTGAATATCTTTTGGATATTTCCTTATAGTAGTTCATCATTGTGTTTTTTTGTTTTTTGCATCATTCTCAAATTGATATAATCAGTCCTCTATGGTACGGTTTTATTCTCTTCTATTTTTTTGTGGGATGTATCCATTAATTTCTCTTTATCATGGGTGTAATTTCGTCACAGAAGTGGAAACTCGTCATTATGGGGTTCTATTTTTTAGTTTGTACTCTAAATTAATGAACATGAAACCACATTTTTTGTATACCTACCTCTTGAGGTACTATTTCGACATCTCTCACCTATGTGTTCACATTGTGGTTCATATAATTTTCTAGATTTATGGTGATGACATTCACTGAGACATTATGTGTGGCAGTAGTCACCCTTTAACTCTCCAGGTAATGGGGTAGTTATGTATTGTTTATATACCCATTGAGAGTCTCATGATAGTCCTTCCCCTGGCCCCTAATCTTGTTAGGACCTCATGTCTTATGACCCTTAGGGGGTCTGATTGCCTTTTCCTGACATTCTCCCCATCTTGTCTTATGAATAGTTACCTTTATGGACATTTTATTGTGCTTTTCATGTGGTCCAAAAATGAAAGGGTTGTGTCTCATGGTGGAATTAAATTCTAGAATTATGGCTGTTGGTTTTAACCTATTATCCTAAAAAGGATTAATTTACAATTATATGATGATAAATATGTTCTTAGACCTACATGTTGAAGTTGATTTTGTTCCATTATCGGTACTATATGATTTTCTTGTGGTTTTGAAGACTCATGTGATATCGATTGAGAAAAAAATTCCACCAACACTGTAGGATATGGATAGTTCAAATCTAAATACAATTTATTTGGGACCCTACTATGGTTTCTTAACTCTAGGGGTGCAATAAGTGGTAAAAACATTCACCAACACTATGGGACGAGTTTTCCCCTCAGAGGTTTCCACTTTGATCTACATGATTTGTTTCAACAATGATCGTTCATGGGCCTTGTGTATTGGTTTTTTATTATGGGATTCACATACTAGGTATATTTGGTAGGTAATATATAACATTGACTATTTCATTTGAGGTATGTCCCCATTTTGTTTAGATCTTCATCTTAGTGCTTTTTCAATGGCTTCTCTCTTTCTTCCTGACATCATTGAATTCTCAAAGCTTATGAGATCTATTGGATTGACCAATAACACCATTTATTACTCAATTCCATGATATTTCAGGTGTATTTTACATTTTAGGATTCTATATCTGGGGATATTTTCAATCTCAGGGATAGAGTGAAGGGAAATGATCCATAATCTCCCCAACCATGTTATACAATCTCATAGGGCCTCGAATATTAACTTCAAGAGAAATTCCTTATTATAGAGGAATGTGTAATGTTATATATTGTTGTGCCTATATGATATTGGTTATTAGGAAATAGAAAAATTATCCACATATAATTGAGAATAAATATTATTTTTGGTCTAGCGGTAACCCTCATATACCTAATAATGATTATGTCCATCCTTTATTCAATGATAATTTTACCCCATGTTCCAAACAAATGTAAGGCATGAACTCCGCTTTTTACACTTTTGAGAATTCAATATAGAAATTATTGATGGTGAAATGAATAGTTGAGAAGTTTTTTGTAGCTAGATCTCCCGAAATACCCATGTTTGTCCCTTATTCATCGTGTTCATATTCCTCCATTTGGTCAAACTATAGATACCACTTCTATTGTTTTTCTACTGACCATGTAAAGGTACGACTATTACTTTATGTGAATCATATATGGTTAATCCATGTGTTCAAGAACCAATCTATAAGAAGGTGTATATACATGGGGAATATTTCCTTATCTGGGATATATATTACTATGGAGAGGTTTTCTAGAGTGGATGTCTGGGGTAAAGTCCATACAATCCATTTCTATACTACAATGAGGAGGAAATTATTGTTAGTTTTCACCTTATTCATTATATGATGGTTCTATGAAACCTCAAGGTGTAATATTTATGTGTCTTATAAGTTTTAAGATCTAGTATTGAGAAGTATTTTAATACAAGCCTCATCCTATGTCATGGTTGGAGTATGTCGATATGTCATTTGGCATTGAGTAGGAATGTGAGCGTACTTCACGGAAGTCACCAAAATAGGTCAATTATTATCTTTTGTATTATAGATACAATTCCCAGTTTTTAAAAGCTAATAGAGTATGTGGTGATCTTATATATCATTAATGTGTATATAAACCAACCTTTGTTTTATTTTCACAGTATTCCATTCAACCCTAGTTGGAGTGGGGTATGATCTTTGTTCAAATATGCATTCCATATTAGAATATATTGATGAAACTCTAGAATGGGATAAGGGAGATGAGACTCCTCCTTTATCGCCTTTGAATAATGTTGATTCATTCATTCATTGGTGGGAGCATGCTTCTATAAGATGTTTATATATGTTGTGTTGGTTAATCAGTAGGGATATAACTCTTTGATGAGGTGAAAACCAATTCATGATATTGGACCCCAATTAGAGTGGGGATATGGGCCTGATCCTAGTTTGAATTCATAATACTATAATTGATTTCTTTGATAATATTGTGTTCCTGAACCGAGATGATTTTCATTCGACATTGATGAACCCCTGTCAGAAAGAGAATATTACCACATCATGTGCCACTTCCTTTACTGGAATATGATGATAATATTCCTAGAATAGACCAAGAATATGGTCTTACTATGAAGTAGATGCATATTCATGATGAACAAGGTGATATGTTCCTTGGGCAGTTTGGAAAGGAATATGTTCTCGATCCTATATCAACATCAATGATGAAATAGGCAAGTGGTGATCTTATGTAGTTTCGATAAAATAGTGGCACCAAATAGACCATATAAAATAATATAGTCCATCATGTTCTCTATCATCAAAATATACAAGAAATTTTATTTTATTGATGTGGGCATATAATCCCTATCAATTATTCATTTTGTAATCTTAATATGAAGATAGTATTTAGGTTTAGGGGCATGAATATTTTCACCACCCATTCTTGATGTTTGAATATATTGGACGAATTAATATGGGGTAGTAGGGATATCAGTGGCCTTAATGTCTGTCACTCCAGTATGCTTGTGTGATTCAGTAGTTGAAGTAGTTATATGACCCCAATCTAAATGATCTTCATATTTCCATATTTTATGGGTACACCTTGATGCCTAGGTATGAGAATATTAGGTAGAAACCAATCAGGTGGTTCAATCAGTAGGGAACAGAGAGGGATTTGTGGGATGACACTGAGGATGGTGTTTTATTTTAGACCTTAATAGTAGCATATAAATATGAATGGATCCATGGTTGAATCATTTATATTCCCTCCTAATTTATGTAATGTGTTGATTATCATGATTTGGGGATAGATTCCAATTGCAGTTGGTAGTGGTGGAAAGTGTCACTAGTTTCATCAAAGCCTCCCCTGAGTAAGGTGGGACTATGGAATTCAGTATCTGGAGGCCCCTATGTGTGGCCTTTAGGGTAAATAAAATACTAGGTCAGTGTTATTATCTAAAAATAAAATTCTCCACCTGATGTTGAAGGCAGTATGTGTGTTATATTATTTTTCAATATGCGAGGTTAATTTCTGTAGTTGAGGTTATGGAACCATTACATGACGATTCCATGAATTAAAATTATAATCAATTACGTGAGTATGGTATCAATAATCACAAGGAAAATAATAAAAAAGGTATCTAATGAGTATCTCATTAAAAGAAATGCACTTAATTAATCAGCTAGGCACAATGATCCTTTGGTCTACTTTTATTGTTCATATGGAAATTTTCCTTCATAGAATATGAAAAATTCCACATACATTGGAAAAATAATTAAATTTAATTATTTTTATTAATCCAATTTGGTTCAAAAAAATTTCATACAATATGCAACAAAAAATATTCTAACATGTTTTTAAACCATCATTATTATGAATGAATGATTCATATCAGGTCCAGTTTTTTTGCTTCTATGAAAAGATGGAGGAAAATGGCCCAATTTGAACTATAAAATCTGTCTTTTATATTCATTAAATTATTTATCAATTTTAATTATTTTAAATTATTTTCACTAATTATGTTTCTAATTTAAACTCCCAATGTCTTCCATACCCATAACAAGTTACTGTCCTAATTTCCAAAGTCATATGGTAAATTCATCATTCAAACATAATGACACTTAGGAAATCACATTAGTTTAGAGGATAGAAATCTGGTATCATCACACCCTTTTCAGAGGAATATTTTCCTAATTTAGTGCTATCTGCAAATTTAAGATATGTTCATGAGTCTTTTCAAAATCCTAATAGGTGATTAGTTACCCTAGAGAAAACCTTTGGAATTGAATCCTTATACATATAAGAGGGTAATATATGAATGGAACCGTCTATATATAATAGATGATATCCATTTATTTCTAATTATTGTTTAATATTTACGTACTCCATCAATTTTAAATCCATATGACTCAGTATTTTAGATTTTAATACCATAAAGCAAGGTGGTTTTTCTTTTGGGATTAGGATCGAACACTCTAAATTTTTCCTATGTATCCTATTAGAAAATGAATAAAAAACCACAGAGTTCATTTCAAACCATGTTTTATAGTTTAACATCGTTCAAAAAGGTTTTATGTGGGGGAATTTAAGAAATGGGTATGAAGATAAGGCCATAAGAAGTTGTCCTACATTTCCTGCTATAACATGAATTAGATTCATTGTTTTTAGTTTTTTCCCAACCCATTGATGGGTGAGGAAGTGAAATTAACACTTCTATGTTTTTTTCCATATATTTTTTGAAATATAGTGACTTATACCAAGATGAAATCTTGTTTTTTGAGGTATCAATATCAGGCTAGTGGTATGACCACTATGGATCCTTGATCTCAAGTGAGTAATAAATTATGTGAGAAATAGTAGAATGTATATTATCAAACATATCAGAATATATAAAAGTCTTAATTTATTTTTCATATTATGAAATGAAGAATTTATGATATTTCAATTGGGAATACACACTAAGGTTTCCCGAGTATTGTGGGATTTTTTCAATCTAGTTGAATGATCATTGCAAATACCTAAGTTCACTTGAGTAATTAATGGTGTGATAAACAAGAGATAACAAGGGATCAAACATGTTTCATACATGTTAGGGACTTATAATTTGAAATACCCCTTATGTAGTATGATTTGGAACTTGAATAAGGATATGACCCAAAAAGGGAACGTCTGGAATCCATGTTTGATATAATGCTCAGCATGAAGAAGGAATCCAATAAATATTATTTATGACTATAATTAGAGTCCTAATAATAAACATATTATCATAGAAAAATGATGGATGAGGAAGGATGGTAGAACCACATGGGTGCATCCTATGAGAAATAATAAATGAATTCCAAGGGAAATACAAAAAGGTGGATTCACATGTTGCATATCCAGACTCTCTACTTAAATAAAAAAGAGAGAGGGATCCATGAGTGTTTTTCTTTTCAGTATCCATAGATGTAATTGGATCCCCTTTTGCGAATAAGATTGCTTTCTTGAATTTCCCTTGGACTATTATGGATTATCTCTATATAAAGGGTATGCTCGACTGAATTATAATGGATAGGGGTACACATGGGTTGAGGGTACACATCCATGTGTGCCTTCCTGAAAAGGATGACATGTCTAAGGATGAATTCTTGAACTATCTAAGGGTTTATTCTTTAGAAGTTTGGAATATCCAAGGATATCTATATGACATGTCTAAGGATGTCATAGAAACTAGATGACATGTCCAATAGTGTATGCAGGACATTTCTAAGAATGTAACATGAACAATATGAAATGTTTGAGGTTGTTTCATTTGATCAGGATTCAATGTTTCAAGGGCTTCATAAAATATAGCTAACTTGTTTGAGGTACTTTGTATGATCATGCTGACATGTGTGAAGGAAATCATGTGATGAACGAACAATTCACGTGAAACACGTGATTTATTCACATGAAAATCAATACATCTTCCTTCTTATGTTGTTTATATCACTTTAATTCTTCATCACATTAATGCAATAATTTGTTGTTGGTTCTTACATATCGAGTCAACATGTGATCAAGATGATTCATTGAAGGTCTTATGTGTGATATAGATATCATGTCTAGGGATATTTGAATAAAATCGAAGAGATGATCACATGTAGTATGTATGTCTCTCTTGTGGTCTCATTGATATATCTGAGTATCTTCACATTATCAAGATGGAATGTTCTGTCTTACTCACGTGGCCTCACATGATTTTTTTGGTGTCTTCACTAGATATGTCATACATGTCCAGGTGTCTTTGAATGATGTCACCGACATTTATAAGTGTCATTACATGACATATTTATTGTCATTCACATGATTCAACTGATATATCCAAAGGTCATCAGATGATAAATTAACAAATCACCTAAAATTAAAAACACTTTCACATGAAAAAACAAATATCTAAATTTTGATAAATCTTCCATCATTCTTGTCCTTCATCATGTAAATGCCACAATTTTTTTATGTTTTCCTACTAAGTTATATCATGATCGAGATATCATTTTGAAGTATCATTAGAAGATCTAGTTTTTATGTAGGAGGTATAAAATGTGATCAAAAAAATAATATTAAAAACAATATTTATCTATTGTGTAATTATTTATGTTTCTCACAATACATTTTCAGATGGATGAATCTTGTATAATTTATTCATATACTTTTTAAATTACACTCTTCCCTCTAGGTGTATTCTTATTTATTCATCTTAGGGAATCTTTTATATGAGTACCCACCCCATATCTATGTTAAATATCATGGTGATTAACTCTGGTATCTTAGATTGAGTCAGTGGAGGGAATGTTTTCCAAGGTTGATAATGTATCATGTACTTTTCATGATTATGACATGTGACTCTACTGCAAATATAGCCATTATCAGCACTATAAAAGCACATTAAAAGATCTAGAAATGTGCTATTAATCAAGGTGAAGATAAAAGGGGCTCATTTTTTATGAGCTTTTAGAAGAGCGCTGATAATGTCCCCTTTTATTAGTGCTAAAAAAGCACAGATAAAACTTAAAAAATTTAAAATAATTAAAAATAATATATAATGAGGGGGGATCTTTTAATAGCATTTGACCCCCCCCCCCCCCATCAGCACTAGGCAGAGCCCCCTCCCTCTCACTCCACATGCTTCCCTTTCCTACGCAACACCCTCCCACTTTCCCATGTGCCCTTGCATCTACCAGAACTCGAACCCATGACCTCCCCACTTGCACACTTGCACCTTTACCACTAAGCCATTTGGTTTTTTCGCCATTCAATGATATATCTACTTACATATATATAGTTATATTTATTCATATATTAATATAGATTCATATTAATATAAATATATTTAGTTAAATATATATATATTCATATATTAATATATATATATATATATTCGTATATTAATTTATATATATATATATATTTATATATATATATATTTATATATATATATATATTTATATTTATATATATATATTTATATATATAGTTATATTTTTCCATATATTAATATGGATTCATATTAATAGAAATATATTAAGTTATATTAATACAAATATATTTATTCATATAATAATATATATTTATATCTATTTATATATATATTTTTAGTTTTATTTTTATTTATATTTTTTTATCCATATATTTATTTGTATATTAATATATATCTATAAGATTAGTTTTAAATACATTTATAAAATATAGTTTTTATGTGTTTATATATATATATAACACACACATATATATATATTTATGAATAAATGCATATATATATGTGTATATCTGAAAAGCCATAGAATGTTAAAACAACCATAACTTCTAATCCAGAAGTCTGTTTCAACCCCAAAACCAATAAAATCAAAAAAAATGAAACAATATTTGATATGATATGTGTTATAGGCCTAGAGGACTTCTGAATCAGATGTTATAGTAATTTTAATGTTAAACAATCAGGGTATCCTGACTAAAAACTCATTTTTGGAGGCCTTATATGTCTTTTTTTTCTTCAAAAAATGTGACAGAAGGTTCTCTTCAATTTGAAGCATCAAGAGCTCATCACAGGATTTGATTTGATATGTTTTAGAGCTCAAACGGATACCTGGATCAAAATTTATGACCATTTTAACTATGAGTAACATTTTCAACTTATTTTAGATCTTTTTTTTTTGATTTTTTATGTCTTTATATTTTTATTAAATGATTATTAATCAATGATAATTAGAAAATTATTAATTAATAACATTTTTTACAATATTTTAAATCCATTTTAACTAAATTTCATATATATTAACTATAATAGTATATTTAAACTTATCTATAACATATTTAATATAAATATATTAAATTTGTATCAAGATAAATATACATATATAACATTTTGTTAATTTTCAGGTTTTTTTTGTAATTTATCAGTGCTATGAAAAGGCGATGATAAAGCCCCCCCCCATTATTTCTATTAAAAATAGCATCGATAAAGTGGTCCCCATTAATAGTGCTTTTTTCAGCACTGTTAAAGGGTGGGGCAGTGGAAACCCAGTTTTGTGGTAGTGTGATGTCTATGACATCACCCTTTTATCGTATGACACATCATGACCACGTGATCACTCAATAATTGACAGATTTATTGAACTCATGTATTTTCAAAGGGTTTCTCCATGATCAAACCAATATATTTTGGAAACATTCTTATATCATTCATCCATATCAGAGGGTATTCATGAGAATATGCCACTTGTCTGGCGACTTGTCACAAGATCAACCACATGTCAAAGGGACTTCGTGAGATCTAGGATGGAATGTCAAATGGACTAAACATATCCTTTAATAGACCAAATTATCCACATAATCTATTCATGTGATGATCATCATAACATACTTCATGTAAAGATACAATCTTTTTTATCTTTTATCAAAATAATTTCTTAATGCTTTTTCATAATTTCATAATAACTCATCACATGACCATAAAATATTTTCTAAGGTATTTATGTGATTAGGATGACTCTCATTATGGGATTCACATGATCAAAAGGGATAATCTGATAGGGTATCATATGGCCAATTAGAAGATCATGAGAAGTGTTTATTCCCTTCATGTTAAGATCAACAGAAATCACCTCAATAAGGATCCCATCATTTTTTGTAGTTATCACTTGATTGAGTCAATAGTTGTAAGGAATTATTCAACTTTCATGTATCATAATCAGGATGATTTTTCAATAGAATTTGTGTGATTAGGAAATCTTACCTGAGAGGCTTCATGTGATCAATGAATAGGTAACTCAAAGGAAATAATCCCATTGAGAGATAATCCTTCGGTTATGTTTCCAAGAGTCATATTGAACATTATGAGACTAATATTACCAAGTTTAATCATCCTCACATGTCCATGATTTTTACATATTTTCATTCATTGAAAATAATACTTGTACTTTGGGTGTTTCATTGACACAAATTTTTCAATTCTCATTTGAAGGGCATCAACAACATGTACATAAATGTATATTAGAACCTAGATCAATCATATCCTAGGTATAAATTCACCCTATAACAAAATATATTATAACCTAGGATAGTATTACATGTTACTACCACTACCGGAAGAATGGGGGATACAGAGAACACCCCCCCTGCCCACAACATTTGGTTACCAGTTACCCCACTGAAGTGGGTGGGTAAGCATATAAAATAAGAAATAGTAGAATATATCAAAGACAAACACATAAATGGAAACTGAATAGTCATAAACTCTCATATAGATATCATTAGACAAGGAACCATTAATCCACTATAAAAATAGATCTCAAATACACTTATTATATTTAATGTTTAATAATTTTTTCCCTTAATTAATTGTATACTATATTTTTTATGATTAATGATTTAATATTCTACTTCATGTGTATTTTTATATAATAATATTATTTAAATTCATGACTATGTCAACATCATCATCATAAAAAAATCCATAGAAATAATAAATATGGTATTATCAAATCATGGACCTATTAAATCATAGTTAACAAATGATGTTATCATAAGTGAAAACTACTTTAAAATATCAATAGAATGTTTATTCTGAAGGAGACTCTTTTGATTTTAAAATAAATTCTAAAAAAAATTAAAATATATTAAGTAAAACTATTTTTCTAAATAACCATGTAAACATGTTATATAATATTATAATCATTGAGTAGTTACGGTAGTAGTATATTTTATTCATTATGTGTATATTAAAAAAAAATATTCCTTTTAAATTTGGGTTAAAAATTCAAGAATAAATAATTAGGAATATAAAAAAATATTTCTTTAAAAAAATTATTGAAAATAAAAAATTGTTAATTTTTTAACAATAATTGGTTATTAATCACAATCATTCTTGAAATTTTTTTAATGAAAATGTGTACATATGGTAAAAATATTCACAAATGAATTATGAGATATAGTCAGTTATCCCTAAAAGAATTATTTCAATATCTTGAGTATTTAATGTGAAAAATGGAATGGAAATATATATTATAAATAAATAACCAAATGATTAGAAAATTAAAGTGATTTATTCGATAAAAATCATATAATTTTCTCTACGAAAATTCATTCCAAAAAATCCTAATGAAAATGGGATTCAATAATAAAATTCTTACATCATGTATCATCTCACATCATGCACTTTTGAACATATTTATAAAAAAATATACATTTACTATAAAATTATTCTTGAAATATACTCATATATATCATACCATATATTTGATAACAAGGACATATTTTGTACCTTTTTTTATGCTAGAAATATATATCAAGATTGTAGGCCTCTGTGGAGTGCCCTCTCCTCCATTTCAAACTCCATGAATGACCCATGGATGGTAATGGGGGATTTCAATATTATCCTCTCACCCTATGAGAAACTAGGATCATCTCATTATCTTATATCAACTAGAGGATTTAGAACTACTTTTGAGGATTGTAATCTGGTTGTGGTCAATCTCGTAGGTGCTAAATTTACATGGTATTGTAGGCATTATAATCGAGTAGTCACTAGCAAGATGGATAGATCTCCTGTGAATACCCCAATCTTAAATTCTTGGGACACCATCTCTAGTATCACTCTTCCTAAACATAATTTTGATCATCACCCTATTCTCATCACCTTTCACTCAATGAAATCGAAGTCTAGTATTCCCTTCAAATTAAATAATGCCTCGTCTCAGGATCATGACTCTTCTAATATCATTCGAAGTTTTTGGAGTTCTATGAATCAACCATCTGATGCTTTTTCCTGTATCACCAAGCTCAAGAATCTTAAACACTGTCTCAAGGGTTGGTGTACTTCTAAATCTAAATAGACTGACCAAGAAATCTCAATCCTTGAGAATGACCTCAATCATATCCAAATCTCCTCCACTAACTCTGATTTTTTCTCGGACCACCAAGCTGAAATAAACATTTCTGTCAAGCTCAACTCCCTTTTAACCCTAAAGTATAAACTTAAAAAATAGGTTTTCATAATGAAATGGCTCATGGATGGAGATAGAAACACTAAATTTCACAATGCCCTACAGCGAATTAGAAAAGTCACTCGACCTTTATCTTCTCTAGAAGATAATGAAAATATCTAATCCTCTGAAGCTGCCATTTCAAATCATGTTTTCAATTAATTTGAAATCATTTTTTATGGTCCTCATATCAACAAGAATATTCACCATGGGATCATCCCGACGCTGGTTAGTGAGGATGACAATCTATCTCTCTTATCTTCACCCCAGGATCATGAAATCAAAGCTATGGTCTTCAGTCTAAACCCTTAGAGTGATCCTGGACCAGACGAATTCATTAATGGATTTTTTTAACAACACTGGGAGGTTGTCCACACTGATGCTTGCAAACTTGTTAAATATTTCTTTGACACTGGCTCTCTTCCTTATGGCCTTAACGCCCAATTCCTCACCTTAATTCCAAAGTTGGCTAATGCTTCTAAAATCTATATTTTTAGAACAATTTCTCTAATTAACTCCATTTATAAAATTATTACCAAGATTCTTGCCAATAACCTTTCCCTTTTATTTAACAAAATATTCTCTTGGAACCAATTTGGTTTCATCAATGTTTGATCCATTCAAGACTGCATATGCCTTGCTTCGGAATGCACCAACTCTCCAAACAAAGTCTCCCATGGAGGCAGTATACCCATTAAGCTTGATGTTATGAAAGATTTTGATATACTATTTATTGGACCTTCATTTTTATAGTTCGCAAAATATTTTGGCTTTAATGGTATCTTCATTAACATGATAAACTCCCTCTTTAACTCTGCCTCAATCTCAATTCTTATTAATGGCTCTCATAAAGGCCATTTTAAATGCACAAAAGGGTTCTCCATGGTGAACCTCTCTCAACCATTATCTTCGTGATTGAGGAAGACTATCTTAATAGAATACTCTCCTCGCTCTCTCATCAAGGTAAACTTAAACCCATTTCGACATCTAGGAATATAGATGTTTTGACTCATCTAATTTATGTCGATGGCATTATCCTATTCCTTAATGGAATTAAACGGAATGTATTTGTCCTTAAATAATCCTTATCCCATTACGAGGAAGTTTCGGGTCAATCCATCAGCTGGAATAAATCCTTTATCATCTTTGGTAAGTCCTTCCCCCTATCGAAAGGTCACATTATTGAAACCCTTGGCATCAATGAAGGAACTTTTCCATTCACTTATATAGGAGTCCCCATTTTCGGGGGTAGACCGAAAGCTATATATTTTAATGATATTGTAGCTCAGGTGATTAACCAACTCTCTGTCTGGAGAGGGAAATCGATGTACATGGCTAGAAGAATTAGCCTTGTGAAATTGACCATTATATCCAAATTGGTTTATTCCCTCATGATATACAAATGGACTTGGGGTCTTCTCAGCAGTATCAATTAGTTTATAATTTTTTTTTTCGGGACTGGCAGCATCATTTAGTGGAAACATGTCACCATCCCATGGATGACCTGCTGCACCCCCTTGAAAAGGGAGGCCTTGATATTTAAAATCTAGAATTGTTCAATGAAGCTCTCCTAGAGAGGCTCAGATGGAGACTAATCTGTAACAAATCTTACTCCCTTACTTTTCTTAGAAACAAATTTCTTATGAGGTTAAAAAATGGAAATTTAAATTATGTTCAATCTTTGCTCTGGCCCTCCTTAAAAACATTATTTGTTCACATCATGAATAACTCTAGATGTTTGGTTAGCCTGGACTCCAACATTCACTTATGGCTAGATAACTGTATGGGCTCCCCTCTTATTACTAATATTCCTCCTAATACTTCTCCTGACAGCATAACTGCAGTATAAAAGATGTGTTGCAAAATAGGGACTTGGAGCTGACTGACTCTATCACACAGGTGGTCGAAATTTACCCTTTCTATAATGATGAGGATTTCTTAGTTTGGGAACCATCTCCCAATGGTATTCTAAATTCTAAAAATTTATACAATCATTGGTTTTTAAACTTGGAATCTGATTTTTCTTGGATGAACTATTTTATGAAACCCTGGATTAAACCTACTTGGATTTTCCTTATTTGGTGTTGGGTGCATAACTGCATCCCTACTGAGATTTGTCTAAAATCCTTTGGAATTAATCTTTGTTCTAAATGACCTATCTATCATAAAAAACTAGAGGATATCAACCATCTATTTTTATCTTGTGCTATAGCTTTTTCCATGTGCAATTTTATTGCTGACATATTTAACTGTAGGTGGCCTTCTTTGGAAAATATTCTTACACATATAAAGCATTATGTGAAGTCTGAATTCTCACCACAAGTCAAAAAATATCTTCTTATCTGCTGTGGAGGAACTTATACACACTATCTGGTATGATAGAAATTCCATTATTTACAATAATCACTCGCCCAACATCATTGAAGGCTGTACAAGAATTCTAATTGCCATTAATGATGTTGCCTCGATCTAGAAAGCTAATTGTGACAATTCGATCGGTGACTTCATGATCCTGCGACGTGTAAAGATTGGTGGAATTTTTCCTCCTCAAAAATGCTTTCTTGAAGTCTTCGGGAAAGCCCCACTTCCTAGATGGATCAAAATTAACATTGATAGAGCTTCAAAAGGGAATCTAGGCCCTGCGGGTTATGGAGCTATTTTTAGAGACTATAAAGGTCACTGCCATTGCTGTTTCTATGGAAGCTGTAGGATCACCTCCTCCCTTGAGGAAGAGATGTTTGATATCATCCATGCCATCCGTTTTGTGAAGACCAAAGGCTCGAACAACATCTGGATCGAAAGAGACTCCACCACCATTGTTCAGGAAATTTGGAATGGGGTCGTTCACATATCTTGGTCCCTCACTGCGAGCTAGAATAATTGCTAGAAATCTCTTGTTAATATCATATATATTTCCACCCATGCCTACCGTGAAGCTAATATGGTGGAAAATGGTCAACAAAGGGATCAACCTAGACATTACGTGGTCTGATGAGTTACCGGATGATCTCCTCCCTCTCCTTGCTATAGATTGTAATAAAATTCCCTCTTTCAGAATCATTTAGTTTTCTTTCTTGTTCTTAATAAATTTTACATCTTTGAAAAAAAATCATACCATATATTATTTACTTATAACATCAAATCACAGCTTTATTATTAATTTGTAACTAAAATCATGGTTTAATGTGATGATTATTTCATTTATCAGGCATATTTTTGTTTAGTAATCCTATTACTAACCCTTTGATAAAGGTTCCATCATCTCCATATTTTAAATAATTAAATAATTTTTTATAAATTTTAACTAGATATATTTATATTCATCCATAAAAGTGACATAGAGATGAATGAATCTTAACATTCAAAGAGATGATAGGTTATACATACACATTAACATGGTTTTAAATTTTTGATGGATGGATTGAATGAAATTTATATAATAAATTACCATTATAAAATAATTATAATACAACATATAAAATATATATATACTAAATTTAACTTTATTATCATCCATTTAAAGAGGAAATAACAAATGGGAAACGTGCTTCATGGATATGGCAGTCCAAAAACAGGCGTGAGTGATTGTAATTTTCCAATGAATTGAAAGGTAGTAAATTAGATTTAATATAAAATTAGTGAATAATAATTATTCCACAAATAAAATATACGTAAATTAAATCTATAATAATATCCATGCAATAAATATGGGGATGTAAAGTGAATTTTATCATTGTGTAGTGATAGTAAATCATTTGTGAACCTGAGCAATAAAATCACTTCTCATTTGATGGGAATGTTGGTGAATAAAGGGTGTTTTATACACATGAGCCTCAGCCGAGTTGGTTAGGTATCCTTAAGTGAATCCCAAAGACATATGTTCAAAACTAGGTAGATTCATATTTTCGGGGGTACTTTAGCAGTACTGTAGTAGGTGTTGTAGCCGTACTGTAGGAGAACCGTACATTGTTAGATATAGTAGAAGAACTGTACACTATACAGGTACTGTGGTAGAACTGTACACTGTGCGGGTACTGTAGTAGGTACTATTTGATAGTGTAGTAGATGAATCTATTCAACTTAAGCCACCAGTTTGGGATTGAAGTCCTTAAGGCTTTCAGGCCACCCAGGACATCAGATCAGTAGGTCTTTTGGGCCACCTTTAAGGACTTAGGGCTACCTCAAGGGCTTCGGGACACATGAAATTTCCCCAGACACATGAAAAAAAGGCACAGCCCCATAAGAGGATTCAGATCAGGTGCACTCACCAGAGCAGAACCAAGTGGATTTTTCAGAATGAGAGGGTATGGCTATGCCATTGGGACCAGCCTGTACTTACACGGGAAGCCTAGCCAGAAGACCATGCGACGGTGGAGTACTAATATCACGATGCAAATACTGGGGAGGGGTAGTTCCTTTTAGATAGTCTGGTTGAATTCCCTAAGACCTTCAGGTCATGTATTCTCTTAAGCCTATGGGCCATGTAATCTCTTAGCCTACGTGCCTTGTAAGGGTTCCCCTTCATACCTTGAAAGGGGGGTTATCAAAAATCAATAAAAATGAAGGCCTTCAAGCCATTTGGGCCAATTGTGTTTTATAATCATTATAGAAATTTATCTGAATAATTATAATTAAATTATTATTTTATTATGAATACCATAGATTTATTTTAGTAAGAAGAATAAAATAATTGAAATATTTCGGGTAAGATGATTACATATTCATTGAGAGCCCTACTTTGGATCCCTTCTTAAGTAACATTGCAATGGGAAATTAAGAACACAATAACAAAAAAAATTCCTTCAAAATTTTAGAATAGAATTAGGTCAGTTTGGTATTTTATATCAAGCTCAATGTTCTGTAATTTGAAAATAGAAGGGGTTTCTATATAGAAGGGTTGGAAAGGACCCACTTGTAATATATGAAAAATTTACATATTCTTATTCTATTCTCATTCTAAATGATTATAGATTTCCTTAGATATAAAAAAAGATAGGGTTCACAAACCCTAACAAAATGAAAGTTAGATAGGTTTTTTGGGTTATTTTAATCCTTATCATTTGGTATGACCCCTTAGTTAACCAATTTTAATATTTTTCAAGGTAATGACTTTTTAATATTTATTAGGTATAATTTTAATAATAAAGAAATAATTACATCCTAAATATAAAAGGGTGAAATTGTATACCGTTAATCATACATCTTATCCTCTTGAAATGTTTTTATTATTTTTAAGTAATATAGTAATATATTATTTATCAAAAAATATCTTTAATGTCATTTGTCACATAATTCAATTAATATGGCTTTAAAGACATCATTACTACAAAATAATTTGAATATAAACTATTTAAAGATTACTAATTTTTAATATTTTCATATAAAAATCAAAGAAGATAAAAATTCATAAAAAATATTATTAATTTTTCTATATATTATTTTTTTTCTAATAATCAAATCAGTATTTTTTCAATGTTGCATAAGAATTTAATTTATTAATTCAAACTATAAAAATAAAGAATAAATTAATAAATATAATAATTAAATTATATTCTAAAGATATATTTATAACAAAACATAAACTATGTCTATCATTATATTAATAAATTTAAAATGTTAAATTCAAGGGGGTGATATTTTTTATTTATTCATTTTTTAAATAATTTTAAATTCCTAATTACAGAAAAATATCACCAAGTGGATATATATTTTATAATTGTATTGAAATGTTTAAACTAAACTCATCTAAAATGATAAAGAAATTATTTAGAAAAAATTTAATGACATTTTAAAAAAATTGTCCTTATTTTATTTGTTTTAACCTTTATTATGTGATAAACATTTACTAAGATTATTATTAATAATGGAAAAAAATAAAAGGGACCTATTTCTGGAATTTAAATCCCATGAATCCAAATATGAAATTATTTTTTCATGATTCAATTTGTAAAAGTGGTATAACACATTTTAAAATAATTTTGGAAAACATGATGAAAACTATTTTCCTGAAAAATAATTTTTTTCCATAAAAATAGGTTTATAATCATATCCTGTCTAGAAAAAAACAATAGATTAATTCAAAAAAAAAATTGAATATATAATATATAAATTTAATTTATATCATTCGTCGATAGTGATTAATTTAGTTGATTACAATAAAACACATTTCTTCTATAAAAACATTTTTTAGAAAAATATTTATTTTACATTCAAATGATATAATTTATAACCATTTGATAAAAAAGTAATTACTTTTATATGTGTGTAAACTAAACAGTTTTAATAATTTAGTTAGGCCAATTCATAACCACCAATTCAATGGCTAGAAGAAAACAATCACATTAAATAATAATACTTCCATAGAACATCATGGTTCATTTACGTAGTGTTGCATGTGGTGATAGATATTAATGCAATAAAATTTATTTATAGGTAACTATAGAATAAAACAAGATGGCCCAAAATTTTCATCCTTGGGTTAATAATTTCAGCCTAAAAATTTTATCACTATGAAACATAATAAATTGCCATACTTTTGGATTATAATATCCTCAAGTTTTCACATAGTTTCATTGAATTTATGATTCCTAAAGAGAACATTATACTCTTGATTATTATTTTTATAGAAATTTTCCCCTATGATCAAATATATCTACTGATTTGGATTCATGGGATAGATCATGATCTAGTTGTATGACATATGAGTTCCATAAATTTCATTCCTCAAGAATTTACTAGATACTTGGAACACATTGTAAACTTGAGTGGGGTTTGGTGGTAGTTACAACAGATAAGTTACCATCTATACTCAATCATGAATCTTGGATGTGGAAATATACCAAGGGACCATATTTCTATTCTTTCTAAATCTCATAATTTTTTTCCATAGTGAAATTTATATAAATACCTTCTCTCCAACATTGAATTCCATATTTTCCTGATGATTTCTAGCATACCTTTTTTGTTGAGTCTCTACTACCATGATATGATAATGAATGGATATTACATTATATACCATTTCCATATCTATCTCATATCCCAGTATATTTTCTTTTCTAACATTATCCCAACACATTGATTTTCTACACTTCTTTCCATATAGGGACTCACAAGGATCCATCTGAAAGATTAAGTGAATGGTATTATTATATGAAAAGTTCACTATAGGAAGGTGTTGATCCCAACCACAATTTAAATACATCTATTAATAAATAATTTTATCCTCTAGGGTTTCAATAGTTCTCTCATATTTACAACTTATCTGAGGATGATATATAGTGTTACGAAACATCTCTGAAATGAAATATTTTTTGAGGCTTCTCCATAACATTGAGGAAACCTTGGCTCCTGATCACATACCACTAACAAGTTAGTCCACCCAAAATTACAACTTACTAAAGATATAACCTAAAAATATGAAAAATATAGAAAACTTGTTCACTATTAATGAAGTGTTCTCTATTTTTTTATGCTGCTCAACTACCACAAAAATACCACGGTTCCCTCTAAATTTTTATTGGTGTCAAATTACTAAACTGGTGGTAATGTTTTCCAATTTCCATTTAGGTATCGGTAATCTTGGTAACATTTCCATATACTTTATTTATCATCCTTAACTTACTGACTTACAAGGTATTGAATTACATACTCTTTAATAACCCTTTTTTATGATGTCCAACAATAAATAATCATATAGATCTCTATACATCTTAATACTTTGAGGATTAATAGTTATTTAAAAATTTTGAGCTATGGGTAATAATTATTTCTTCAATTCTAATTTTTATGTGATACATAAATCGTTCTTGAACACTATAACTCTTTTACAATCAAGGTTGAACTCAAGAACACTAATCACTTTATTATACATTTTCTCATCCTCCTTCAGATCCAATTTAATCATAACATGGATAGTTTTTATCACATTTATCTGAGAAATGTAATATATATTTCCATTCTTCAGGACTTCAAGTTATATATTCTATAAGTCCCAATGTATTGGATCTCATTCAGTCATCATCTTAGCCAAAATGACATGGTCCTTATAACTAAAATCATCAACCACCTTTTTCACCTTTCCTATGTGGGAATGTATCAAGAATTTATAATATATAATCAATTCCAACCTTCTTCTATATTCCATGTTAAACTATTTCTATTTTATAATAAACATCAATCATTTAGGATCTATATATATTTAACACCCTTGTACATAAAGATAATTACTTAATATCTTCAATGAATCAAATACAGTTTCCATGTCCAAATCATGAGTCTGGTAATTTTTATGATTTATATTTAATTAGAGTGAGTTATATGATATCACCATATAATTCTTTATGAGGAAACATATCAGTACCTATATTGAGGCATCAATATATATAACTAACCATTCTTCATTATATGGAAGTGTTAGCATAGGTGCACTGACAAACCTTCTCTTCAGTTCTATTAAATTCTCTTCACATTATTCTATTTACAATAAAATCACCCAATTCCATGTTCACATGGTTAGTGGAAAATATATCCATGATAAATATTTCAAAAATAATTGGTATTATCCAAATAGACAATGAAAACACATAAATTTGATAAATGTGGTCTGTGTGGGAAATTTCTCACTAACATCTGTCTTGGTAGGGTCCACTGATATACCATCACTTGATATTATATAACTCAGTGATTAAGCTTTATAAACCTATATTTAGAAAAAAAATATCTTTATATAGGGTCATAAACACAATTCCCATATGATCTTTTTGATCATTCTTACTCTTTTGAATATATAAGAATTTCATCTATAAATACTACAACAAACTGATCAATGTAATATCTAAATACTCTAGTCATTTAATCCATGAATATAGATTTGGAATTAGTAAGTCCAAATGGAATCACTATAAATTTATAATGTCCATACATTTTATGAAATATTCTATTTTTTATACCCTCATTCATAACCCTTGATTAATGATATCCAAAATTGAAATAAATCTAAAAAAAATTATTTAGATTCTAGTATATTTTTTAAAAAATTATTTATACATGGTAGATGATACTTGTTATTGATATTTATCAAGTTAAGTTCCCAGAAATCAATGTATTGTCATGTTAAAAAATATTTATTCAACAAAATAAAACATGTAAACCTCATGTCGATGCACTTTTCCCAATGAATCCTATCAGAATATTCTCCATGAGTTGCTTCTCAAATTCCTTCAAGGAAATCTGGGTTATTCAATATGATGATTTTAAAATATATACAACACCAGGTATGAGTTCTATAAAAAATTCAACATCACATTTTAGTGGAACAATAAAAAAATTCTAAAGTGACAATCCAAAACACTAGAAAAATATGAATATCATCAATCATGACATTCTCAAAAACCATTTGAGATAAATAAACTTGATAAAGAGGAATAAATACTAACCTAAAATATGTAATTTATGTTTTAATTACATATTTATCTATACATCAATAAACTATGATTGGTTCAAATAAAATAAAAAATATGAAATTTTTTCCTCATAAATTCTTATGGGACCCATATAAATAATTCCAATCATTTCCTAGAATCATATAAAATTAAAATAAATTTATAATCCCATGATTCAAAAAAATAAATTTTCTAAAAAATTGAATCACAGTGGAACTATAAAATCGAGATGTGATCATCCTACAATAAAGATATTTCACCACAAATTATACATCTAATACCAGATTATGTTATTTAAAATTTCTTGTGTAATGTACTGATATATAATAATTTATAAAAGTATTCTCAAATAGATTACTATAATATTTGAGTGTTCATATTACCACCTCACATTCACCATTCTATATTCAATCTCCAAATAAAACCAAAAAAGTTTTTGTGACCACCGAACATCAAAAATAAGAGATATCAGATATAGAATCATGAAAAATCATTTATATTTTTCAAAATCAAGATACCTTCTTCTCAATCTATTGAAAAATAAGGTTAACCTATTTTATCTGTCGTCAATACCCAGAAATTAGAATATTATTTTATAGTTAAACTTATCTCATGTTTTTTCACCAAATTTTAGAAATTTGAATTTCAAAATATTTACAAAACACTCATCTTCTACACAATATATATATATATATAATTCATCTACAAATATTATGTCTTTCTAGATGAAAAGTCAATCCAAAAAATTATAATCCATTACAAAACCATAAAGGTTTAGTGTCTTAGGAAACTAGGTACATGAATATCATATTTAGGAAAATTATTCCTTATCTTTTGAAATGTCCTCATTTTGAACACTTCCTGACATATCCTACTTAAACCTTTTCTTCAATACTTGGGGAAAGGAAACATAATAAAGGGTGATCATATATATTCTCATTAATGGTAAACATGGGTGATATCAATAGATGGTCATATGAAATCATAATATAAGTATAAGCTATAAGATTCTGACCAAAAATTATAAATTTCAAACTCAATATATCATAGATCATAAAAATGAATAATATAATAGTAAATTACTATTTAAAAAATCCATGAATCATAATTGTGATGAATCATAAGGAATACATCACAAACCATAATTTCAGAGCATGATCATTAAACATTCCAAAATAGTGTGGAGTCATTATATATATTGAATCTATTTCATATGTTAAGTTCAACTACTAATATCATCAAATCATAGTTGATCAAGAATCAACATGTGTTTCCCATATCATAATAGATTTGGAATCAGCTCCTTTCTCTCATTGTGGATGAAGCATATCAACATGCATCCCATAATTGATCAATCAAATAAAATTGAAACCCATAATTATCTCATTAGATATAAAACATTATCAAATTCATTATGGAGATATATTTTAAGGTCATAGTTTTTATGGGGGTTTTTAATTTAAAATTTTGTAGATCCCCCTATTAAGATAGTTAATGTAATATTTATCAAGATTAGAACTATATTTTGGGTATCTCAGGTGTTTGGGAAATAGAAAAATGGGAAAGGGTGGATTTTTTTAGACTAAATAGTTTTTTGGTCATTTTCCTAAACCATGTGTATGGTTATGGGAAACCATGTGGGCTAGTTCCCCCTTGGAAAAATGTGGTTGCATGGCTTCAACATGGTTTTTTGAACATTGGATATATAACCAATAGACCACACAGTTGACCCCCCTTGGCCAGACCACAATGCACAAGAACTGCACAATTTTTCAAACTATGTGGGTGACTCCACAAAACTGTGTGAATCTATTTCCTCTTCTATAATGGAAAAAACATTTTGATTTAATTCTAACTCTGAGTATGTCTGAAAATCTCCTTCATTCCTATTTCTGGAAGACTCCTAGTTTGGTTTTTCAACTCCTTCTAAATCTCGTGATCTATGTTCTCTATGGTGTTCCTCACTATAGTTTTTGAGGACATTTTAGCATGAATAAAGGCCCACTATATGAGGATTGGTAATATACGAGCATGAGGTTGGTGTTCCTTAATACTTTTCCCATTGTCCTGATGTTTTTCATTTTTTTGAAGTGTTTCAATATTTTTCCGTTCTATTTATTAATTTCTTTTCAATTGTAGGTGATTTGATCCTAAAATTAATAAGTGGGACCATTCATGAACCTCATTAGGTATGTTAATGATGTGAGACAGAACTGAGGGATACACCTTTGGTTTGTTCTATCCACTGAAATTAGAGGAAGATGATACAAAATTATGAGTGGGGTTATTTTTTAGAGAAAATGGAATGTAATAGAGGTTTTTTATTCTTAAATGATAAAATAGATATTATGATTAAATTGTGTATTAGTGTTTATGACAGGTGAAGAGGGTGAAGTGAAACTTTATCTATCATAATATTTTTTGAATTATTGAGAAGCTTTTGAAATTTTTTAAAATATATGATTCTTTTTTTAATTTGGTTGTGTTTTTTAATGAGTAAAAAGGATGTTTTAAAATAGATAATATTTTTAAATAATTTATTATCCTCAATTTTATTTTAAATGGGTTTATATAGATGGTTAGAAATAAATAAGTGAATTGCCTTTTGTTGAAAATTATTTAATGGATCTTTCAATTTGTTTCTAATAGAAATGAAGGCCTTGGGGACTTTTTATTTTTTTCAAATTGGAAGTTCCACAAGTTTGGGGTGGCATAAATACGTTATAAAATAGTATTTTGTTGGTTTCATATGACATGATTGATGGTTTTGATTTTATTTGAACAATGTTTTGGTGTTATGGGTTTATTATGAACCTTGTAAATGATATGGTAAAATTGATAAATGATATATTGTAAAAGATTCATGTTGATGTTATGAAATAGTTTTGAATTACCTTTTCTGTTTATTATTGTAAATATTCCATGTGTGATAGACCATGGAAATTTGTTGTTAATAGGTCACTATTTTTGAACCATGAATGATATAAATAGTTATTTTATTTGTTTAGTGCAATTACACTTTTCATAATTTTGATCATCTAAACTGATTATCAAGCCCCACCAATGTATTATGTTGTTCAAATGTTATATTAAGGTTTTATATCCATGAGTTTTTCTAGACTAATGCTCAAGGACCACTGATGTGTTGTATAGTTTGTGTAAAGAGAATGATTCTCCAAATTAAATTGATTTGAAGTAACATAAATAAATAATACCCCTCTAACATAATGATTTTCCACCATTTTTACATGGTTCATACTTTCAGTACGGTCTGAATTCGGTTTGATGTATTTGGATGTCACTTAGAAACTGAGAGAAGAAGTAGTTAATTTGAATACTATAAATAATGGGAATTATTTTATTTACTTAATCATTTATTATTCCCTATAAACCTATATAAAATATTATTTATATTGGTTTTTTCTTCAGAAACTATTTCTGAAGGACTACTGATTTGTACTCACACCCTTGAAGGGACTCAAATACACATGGGTACCCGAGAAGATGCTAATTGTTTTAGGTAAAGGTTTTTTATAGGAACCTACAATTTAAGTCTATAAATATGATAATAGGTTAGAGCATGTGATGTAAGGAATGGGTTTGGACTCATGAATATATTTTAGGAATTTATATTTTTTTCATCGTGGGTTTCTTATTATGTGATTTTCAATATTAAGAGTGTATATTCCATTTTTATATCATGTTTCACTTGAGATGTGGTTTCCATTGTCCTTATTTTGTTTAATACATAATTTTTCTTTTTTTATTATATATTTACATTATTAAAAAAGTTATTTTACACCAATAATATGATATAGTCTCTCTATTTTACCTCCATAGATTTGAACTTCCAGTTTACAACCTCTAGAAAATGGGGAGACTTCCCTATGGTCATCTTACATTCTGGATCGAGGCACTAATTTTAGTTGATCCTATGATAGGATGTTACAATTTGGTATAAAATGGAAAATTATTTTCTTTATATTTGTCACATCTTATATTGGATACTAAAAACATATCATTTCCTGGTAATGAGCTCATTCATGGGTGCCTTCTTTACCATGTATTGTCGATAAACCAAGTATCCAAGGGTTATAATAGATGTTTTACATTTTTCATTTATTTTTTATTGATATTTACACCTCTTCTGTTGAATTTGGATGTGATTTTATTATTCTATGAGGTTTTTCCTCTTGATCCAAGAGATCACGCCAAATATTTAGTTGATTCTTCAAAGTATTTTGGTAGGGTAGACTCGATAAAGTCTTATTCTGATTATGGCCATAGATCATTGGAGTTATTACTTAGTGACTGTGTATTCTTATTCGTTTCACATCAGTTGGATCATTGATATCTTGGGAGGAATGAGAATCTTTCCCCTCATTTTTTGGTCCTTTTAGGTTGTTGAATAGGTGGGTAAAGTTTCATATCATCCAGAACTATCACCGCATATGATGTCTATACATAATGTGTTTCATGTTTCTCAACATCGAAAGTATTTATCTGATCCCTCTCACGTTTGGAGTTGGTGTGATCTAGATGTTTATCCTGAATTATCTATGACTGAAAATACAGTCAATAACTTTTATTATGATTAAATTGACCTTCATGGGAGGATGATACTTTTGGTTCATTTGATATTTTAGTACAGTTATATTTCTCATGAGATGTAGGAGAGAGAGGCACTAAGGAGAGAATAGTGGCATCATATTTTTGACATGGGGGATTCCCTATAGTGTTTATAGGTCAGAAAGTTCCTATGGTGGGGTGGTTGTTTCATCCTATTACTATTTTTTAGGTATTCTAAAACTCTACATTTAATTGAGCTTTTGTTGGGTTTCATTTGGGGTTGTTTTTGGTTCAAAATTTTAAGAATATTTAAATTATGGGAATGTTCACGGTATACACATGGATAACAAGAGGTTTGAAAAAAAGTGCGACCTACTATAGGAAAATGGAATGTTTTGGATAGAGATCTCACTGTGGCTCCTTTATAACAGGTACATGGATTGAGCACAATTTAACCAATCTATGTGTCGTTTCTTAAGAAACTATGCGGACTAGATTTTTAGAGATCCCAAATTTTATTAAAAATTTCCAAACTCCTGTTATAGGTCCCCGATGGATCTCCATTCACCAAAATCATTTTATCCCATACTTATAGCTCTAAATTAGGATTCTTGTCCCCTATTATCCCTCCCAAAAGATATTCAATGATAAGTGAAAATCGGTCCATCTCCATTCGGTTAGTTTTCTCCTCTTGTTCTCAATCTCTTTGGGTCTCCCTCTTTATTCCTGGGGATTTCTATATCTTTGTTTGTTGTTGGTGGAACTAATACATATTTCTATAGATGAAAACATTGGTTCGATTCTTTTTTCCACTTAAATATTATATTAATCATTCTTCATTGATGAGTCTCACCTATAATTTGGTGATCCAAGATCTATTTATCCTGAGGTAAGTTGTTATGTTACGATGCCCAAATTTTATTATCCCTAATTTTTTATTAAATCTAAATTATTTGAATTAAAATGTAATTTTTTGGAATTGAATCATATGGTTTTCATGTGATTTTTAGAAAACCCCAATTCTAGTGAATTGGGGTTTCGAAGAAAAATGGGTTTTTATCGTGAAATTGGAAGACCCCCCAATTCCATTGAATTGGGGTGTATTTATGGAATTTTGGTAATTTAATTTTTTATATTTAAATTAATATTTTGATTGAAATTGAATCAATTTAACTACAGAATTTTATTTAAGAGAATTTTTTTATTAAAATATTTGAAAAAACTCCCAATTCCAGTGAATTGGTGGTTTGTGATGAAATTGATGGAATTAATTGGAAATTAAATTATTGAATTTAATTGTGTATTGTATTGTGAAATTTGTTGAGTTGGTTTCATATACTTATTTATGATAAATGGCCTAAAAATGATCTGAATATAAACCCAATGGTTTCATATTTTTAGAAGAGGAATAGTTTTTTAAACCTTGTTATGGTTTTTAAGAAGGAAATTGACATATTGAAATGGAGTATGGGATTTCATTGTATTTTTAGAAGTTATAAAATAATATTCCCATCATTGTGTTGGACTATATCACATGCAATACTTAGTAAGTTAGTGTCATATATTGGAAAACACATCATGACTTAAAACATTCTAAAACACCATATCATCACATTACATTCCTTGTACAATGGTGATGAATCCTTTTGGCCTCGGTTCATGGGATGTATGCACATACTTTTTTGTATTTACAATGTTCGGTCCCTGTATCCTAGAACTATCATACGTACTTGGAAAATAATAGTGTTGTTCTAATTTAGGGATTTAAATGTATATATCCCATTATTATAAACTATTTTACATGCCTTGAGAATTTATAAAAACCATTTTATACAAAAGTTTTTATTTAAGACATTTTTTGAAAAGTTTCATTCATGTAAAGTATTATTTTATTAAAGGTAAATTCCATATTTTTAAATGTTTTCCAATCATATGGAATGTGAATTAGGATTTTCTAAATTTATTTTCATGTATTAAATTTTAAATATTGATTTTTTCCAATATGCTCCTATAAATTCCAAACTTATTTATATTAAAATTAAAAGCACGGTTTTGGGTTAATTTGATATTGTAATCTTGTTATAAATTTTTTAGTAAAATATTACTCAGCCTAGGGTCACACCCTGTATTTCCCTTTGGGTGTTAGTATATTATCTCATTCTAAGTTCGTGCATGGGGAAAGGATCTCTTGGAGGTGGATCCAGTTGTTAAACCATGGAAATGGTGAGAGACATCTGAGTTGGGGAATGTGCTATTTTCCCTATTTTAGAACTTTGTTGTAGTACTTTGGGATTTATTTATCATTTTACATATATTTCTTTACTCTTAGTGAAGTTTTTTATAATATTCATACAATATTTTTTTTACTTTCACATTCTTAGTGGAAAAATCATTCCACTTTCAGTCTATATGATACCATGTGCTAGTGATTGACCCATGGGGATTGGGATTGCCCTTCAGGCTACGTCAAAGACGGATCAGTTATTGAGTTATCATGGTTCCCAGGATGGTTCATGACACTATTTATTTTCCCTAAAATTATTTCTCATTTATACAATATCCTTACTATTCCACAGGTATAACACTCTTCCGGTCGCACATAAATAATTAAATTATTAAAATTAAATTCATGGACCATGTTTATATGTCTAATTTGAACCATATAAATATAGTTGGTTGTATCATACCTCACATCAAACCACCCCATGGGTATGTTCTATAATATATGTATTCCATGTTGAAATATTGGAAAATTAATTAAATAGTTTTGACAAAATCCCTTTTCTTGGTAGCCTACATTGGGCTTGATGTTTTTGAGTTGGTCAATCCAAATAATTGAATAGGATTAATAGTATTGGATTGAAGGAATTTTTTGATAACTAGAATTAATTTTTCTAATAATTCTACAATTGAGGTGGGTAATATTTCCAAATATAATAGATGAGACACTTCTAATATGTCTGTCTTATATTATTCGATGGGTTCTCCCCATGTATTTTGGTTAATAAATGAAAATTTCCATTTTACGTTTGTTGATTTGATAAAGTAATGGATTTTATTTCCTCAGACTATCTGATATTTTTTTATGGATGAACACTTGAACTGTTTAAAATATTTAAATTCAATATACCTACTTGTTAAGGTATTCCTTAGGTGATACCTAGGTTCCTTATGTATAATTCCTTAGATGGGATCATATGTTGCATGAAATGATATTGTCCCTTGAGTGATACCTATATTACTTATTGGGAATACCTAGGTTAGGATCTATGATAGGTTGAGATTTTAAATACCTTGAGTGATACCTCAGTACGTTATAGAAAATTCCTTAGATGGCCTCAGAGGATAATGATTGATATTACACAGTGATGAAACATTGCATCTTTTCCAATAATACCATGGATGATTCTAGAAGATGTATGAAATATATTAATCCTTGGGTGACACTTGGGTACCTTTTTATTGAGTGCCTTGGATGGGATCAAGAGATAAATGAGATTCTGTTAGATTTGATGGCTCTATAAGCTTGAACATAACTATTAATCATAATACCACGAAATCTGTAACACTTCATCAAAATTTTCATTACGTGGATTTACCTAGGAATATACACCTTCATTAAAGATAATCCATTTACAATATTATAATACATTTGGAATCATGAGAATGATGTCCCTTATTTGATATTTGAGACTAGTATGGTTTCTCTATGTGGAAACTTAGGAAATAATCCACCATCATCTCCAGTTCATGTATATCCATTTATATGTAATAACCCACACATACGAATATATATATATACATATGATGCAACATGTTTCGAGACATTTCATATTATGCTGAAGTAGGTATGGTCTTCTAGGTTTCCTTTACAAACCCAAGCTGACTTGATTACATTTATATTTTCTACAATACTTTAAATTACATACAAAGTGATTTATTTTTAATTCATGGGATGGATGGCATTAGACACCATTTTTGGTGGACTATTGAGTATATGTTAATCAATTTTTTGGATACTATTTCATTGGGGAACCCAAATAGACCTCATGCTTATAGGTTCAGGGTCATGGATTGGGCTATGTGTTTTTATGTACGTACATGGGAGATTGGGATCACATGATAGAGTCGAAGCTCAGGATGCACATTGACATAGCCCTTGGCACTTTTTTTATTTATTTGTATATTTTTTATATGTAACATCACAATAACTTTTTGTTATACATTTGGGAATGTTCATGGATAATTACTCATTCATTTATTATAGATGACCAGTTTTTATTATATTCTTATTCCATTATTTTTCATTTCGTATAATGTATTTATTTCTAAACCCTAGGGTATAGTATTCCAACCTTAAAACCATTAGACCCTCACTTGTATTAATAATCCACTATCATATATGGAGGCATTCTTGAGGCCATTTAAACAACCGACTTGGGGCACCAATCTCGTGGCTCTAAGGCTGTGACATTAAAAATACTAATTAATATATTTTATTAGGATAAAAACACATTGTGTGGGTAAAAATGGTTTTTAAAAAAAAAATCTTGTTTAATTTCATTGATTTCTATTTTCAATTATAACCATTTGATAAATAATCGATTCATGTTTAAACACATTCAAAAATAATATTTCAATTGTACATTATGGTATGTTTAATCACTTTGCTTAATCTAAAGAAATATATCAATGAAATATAATTTATTGATATGGAACCATGTCATAAAATATTAGTGTTTATAGGTTTATTCAGCCCCAAACATATTATCTTTAGAAAAAACAATTTTAATTCTAATCTTGAATAAACCTTTTTATTGTGTATATGGTTTCCAAAACCTAAAACCTATTGAAACTATCTTACCATATATTGAAATGAATATCAATAGACTCTATAAAAAATATATATATATAACCCCCCATCATTATCAATTTAAATGGGTATAGTAATTAAAAACCATGCCCCTTTTTGGTTGTCTATTTGATATTATGAGTTTTATATAGTTTATTATTTTATGCAGTTAAAAAATGATATACAAATAATATAAATCATTCAAGTAGATAAAACATTATTTCATAAATAAAAAGGGGAAACATGGAATATCATGAAACTCATATGATCACAAAATCCAAACCATTAATTTAACTATTTATTTCAAATAAAAAATTCATAATAACATAGTATATGATTTCCAAAATATCTTAAATAATAAAATGAATCTACTTCATGTAATAATCACCTATAAACATTGTAATTACCATATATATGAAATATTATATATCAGTAATATTTTTTAATTTTTTAAAACAATATATTCAATTTACTACATGTTTTTATACATTCTCACATTTTGATAATTTTCTAAATTAAAAAATCCTAATATGATAAGATAATCTATGTGTATTAATTAAATTACTATGATTTAAAATATGACAATCATATTATTAATATACTTTAACATGAATTTTCTTAGAACAAAAGAATAAATAATCTACAATGTGCGACATTATTTATTTCTCTTGGTATAAATTCAAGATTATTCTATAGTTAGTCTCCATGTGATTTCAATATTGTTATTCTAATATGGTTAATCACATAAATTTACCTAGAGGACTTAAACAATGACTAAATCATATTGCATAAAATATAAAAGAAAAAATCAAATCTCTTACCTTCGGATAATCTTTCACATGTTCACTACATGAAATCACAGTAAAGAAAGAGGTGTGTGTGGGCCTTGAAACCTGTAAGAACGTTCGTAAATAAGTGTATAAGGGTTTCAAAAATCTATGAGAAATACCTATAGAGCATTCAGACCTATGATAAAGAAATAATATTGGATATAGATGGAAAACATTCTTAATTTGGAAAAACATATATGTTTCTTGATATATTTTGGAAACTCGATAAATTTATCAATTCAATATCACATTAATTATGTTTTCCATTTAACTCCAAAGAAATGAATCGTTTAAAACTCCAATTATAATGGAATTAAATACTTTTTTTACATTTCAAATCCAATTATTACCTTAATTATTATTTACTTAATTTTCATTAAAAACATTTTATTTATGAAATTTTTTGGATTTTTGGAACAACTAACATTTTCTACTTAGGGGTATGACTAACAATGATGATAAATAGTGCAAAGTGACTACATAGATCTACTAAATAAATAAGTAAATCTAAAACATGAAACAATTATAGGATTAATTACTTGAGACTAACCACATAAAGGATTGACCTCAGGAAGGAATGATTAACTGCCTGACCAATTAAGTGACAAAAAAAGAAATTATAAATCATATAATGTAATTATTGGATGCAAGATCATAGATTTAACATGAGTTAAAAATTATTGACTATATAACCATGGATCGACACACAAAATAGTGGATCAAACTCCCAGGCAATCTAATGAGCACATGGTGAGTCAAGTGACCATATTAAAAAACTTATAGATTATGAGAGATAAAAATTTGATCTCCCTCTAGCACATTTATGCTTCCAAAAATAAATTAAGGGTTTTATAAATATGAGGGCTTACATAAGGGATCCAAAATAACCAATCTAAGGAGAAAATGGAACTACTCAAACATTGTTTACATGGGATGTCTAACCATGAACCAACTATGAAACAACATTTTTATGGATGATATATCCATTTATATGGGATATTTATGGATTTCTAGACCAAGATAAAAATCATTTAATTTTGGTTCTTCCACCATTAACATCCCATCATCTAAATGTATCTCCCAAAATTACTAATAGGCAAAATGGTAATCCAAATACCATAATATCATAATAGAAATATCAAGAATAAATAAGAACTAATTTAAAATCAAGATTACAGTTGGAACTGGCCATTGTATCTCAAGGACTTGGGTAAGAAATAGATCATGAAACTCTTCCCAAAACATCATTTTGTGGTATATAATATTACAATCATACTAAATTATGTATCAAATAATAATAGTGATACTAAAATATCTATAAAATTGAAAAAATTATGATACAAAATCATTTGTAATGAATTGGAATAGGCTAGCCAGATATGCCACCTAACCCAATATGGCATAGGGTCTGAAGGGAGATTCCAATCCCCATGGGTTAGAAGCTAGTGTCTATGTCTCAATAATTTACACATTAGAATAGTTTTAGAATTAAAATAAGAACCAAAATAAGGCTCATACCCTGAAATTCAACATACACCATCCATGAATGTGATGTTGACATCTTCAAATAAAAATACCAATTATAAATGAAAATAAACTAATTGGTGTAAATTTAAACATAAATAATAATAAAATAAATGAAATTCATAATAATAATACATTTTATACTCAATAAAAAAATATACAATTGAACCAAAAATAAACATTTGGCCATTTTGGCCAATACCTAACAATCCCATGGGACAAAAGAATGGAAAAAAAGAAAACTAAAAAATTATAAATAGATAAATTATGACCAATATTCATTCACCACTACCCAAAAGATCAAAAATATACATACCCAAAAAATCCATGATAATAGAAAATCTATAGAATAATGTAAATTGTAAAATTTAATTACTAAGAAATTTATACATTGATAGTGTGTGTAGTGTTATAGATAAACAATTCAATTTTGATTTCAAGAAATATTATGTTCTATTTAATTTTAAAAATAATTTCGTAAAAGATAAATTTAAATATGACTAAGAAAATTGGTTTTCAACCTACACATTAAATGAATCAAAATATCATTCCAACAAAAATTTGAAATGAATTTACTTTTATTTAATAAATAATGGAGAATAAAAAACCTATTTATAAAATTCCATTCATATATAAAAAATTATTTCCCATTGAATTTATGAAATGATTCCAAAAACCATTTTCTCTTTTTCAATATATTTTCAAAATAAATTTTCATAATTCCCAAAGAATTTCCCTTTTAAAGCCCAATTTTTCAATCCATTTTTTTTAATTTATTTATAAAAAAATCACAACTATAATAAATATAAACATCATAAAACCCATAATATCTATTTGATATACAAAATAAATAATCAAATTACTATTTAATGAAATAAATAAATACTTGGGGACACAAAAAGAATAAATAATCCCTTAAACAATACACAATGGAAACTAATTATCATTGGAAAAACTCTTGGTTGAAACATGAGCAATGTTGAGCCATGTCTCCTCAGTTCACTCCTCTATTTTAGTCCCATATAGAAAATTAGAACATCCCCCTCACTACACATTTGGGCCACCAAGTATAAATCATACATCTAGGAGGTTCAAAATAACCTAGAGATCTTACTAGTAAGCATACACCACACTAATTTAACACTCATCCATACCTTCTAGTAGCTGCCTAGATTACTATTATTAGTCAATGTAGGGGTGAGTAAATAAACAACCAAAAATTTCACAATGTAATAAATAATAAAATAGAATAAATAAATCCTATAACTACCTCCAACTACCTCACATTAAATAGTATCTTTAAAATATATAATAATAATAATAACTAGGTATAATAGTATAAATAATTCACAAAAGGGGTCATAATCAATATTGTAACATAAATCAAATGGGGTTTAACTGAGGTTTTTTTATTTAACAAAACACATCATTGATGTTTCCAAATAATCCTTTCATTCAAAACTAACTCTGGATGTTGAGTTTTTTACACCACATAATATTTAATTTTGACCATCCCTTGAAAACACTTAAGTAAATATATGAAATTAAAATCACGGTTGACATCATATATAACCATTTAAAACCAAAAATAATAATTTCATTAAAAGTCATTTAAGAAATAAAACCATTTCCTTATATTCTGAAAAAACAATCATAAACCATTCAATTGTCTACTTTATGATCCAATTGGGTTCAAAACCTTTAAATATTAGACATCATGAATGAAAAAACCCCATATTACTCTTTTGAAAATAAATGAAATTAAAACAATAATATAGAAATAATGAAACATAATTAAACCCATTTATTTTCAGTGTTTTAGTCTTTATATATTTTATAACGTCCAGTATTTTTGTCATATATATTATTTCTTAGACAAAATGGCCATTTAAAACTACTTGGAATCTAATGATATGAAATTTAAAGGGATTTCACAAAAATAATTTCCCTGAAGCAAGTAAAAAATCCCTCAAGGTAATCTACAACATGTTTCCTTTGATTATGAATTATCAACTGAGTAATAACACACATTATGTAATCCCTTGAATCTAAAACAACCATGTTAGAGCCACCCAGACCATAAAATAAACCATGGAAGCCACTAGGATTACATGAGGAAGAGAAACTATGATGTAATGGAAGAAGGGAGGCATGGAAGGAATGAATAATTTAAGAGGGTTTTTTAAACATGTATGAACAACTTGAAATTGATTAAAGAGGGACAAAAAAATAAGGAGGATTGGTGGAGGCAGTTTTATTCATACACCCATCTCATTCTAAATCAGAGTGATAAGAGGGGGACACCTAAAAAATGAGAACAAATATGGTTAATTTACCATTTCAATGATTTCTATGTCGATCAAAAAATTATACTTCATGTTTTATTAAATCCGGAACTTACTATATGGGAGTTACTAAAAAATAAAAATGCACCAAAACAGTTTCCAAACAAGGTTCCAACAACAACAAAAATCTATTATTATATATAGAATTTTTTAACTATAAGATTATTGGTTTCTCAAAATCATGTGGAATCTGTGAAACAATACTCTGAGCTCCATATTTATTTTCTATTTTTCATAGGAACTGACATTTTTTATCCAAACTATGTGCTAACCATGAGTCTAGAACATTGTACAAAATTAAATGTAAAAAAAATTTCATAAGGGTAGTCACATTGTTTTCCCTAAAATTTGTTTTCTGACACCTCAATGGTAGAAAATTTCATAAAAAATATGTTTCCAGAAAAAATCCTATAATTTTAAATAACTCAAAATAATATATTTTATAAACCAATTGTGATATATCGATGTCATAAAATTGATATTCCAATTTAAAAGAATTTAATAATATCCTAAAAGATTAAAAAATTCATATCCAACAACTATATCAATATTTTTTTACTAATATTCACTTAGATAACATTATACACTAAAACTTTAAGAACTAATTCCTCGCTCAGCTGAGTTTTACTCACTATTAATTCAAAATGTTCCTCTAATATTCTAAATCTTCTTTGATTACACCATAACTTGTGGGTCATGAAGATTATCTTCCATTTTTAAGATGAATTCAATATTTTAAAAGGAATTATAGTTAATTATATTGAGGTTACTATAAATTCCATCTTGTAATTGAATGATATTTACATAACTCTTGTTTTCAAATACACTAGTTCACAAAATAAAACTTTCTTTATATGTGAAACTACTGGTTAGGTAAAATGTATTCACATAATAATTATGTTCATATAATCCTTATAAATAAATAACCATTGTCCTTTTTCTCAATATTAATTTTATTTTAATGATAGATTAGTGGCCTATTCAAAGTCGATTCCTGTCCATTTTTTTAACCCTTCATTCTGACAAAAATTTTGACCACTATTATCAAAATGTTTCACAACTCCAGTTGTGTGACAAGATCATCAAACTCCACTTACAAAATGTATGCCTAACATGTGTGATATTCCTACATATTATTCTTATTGAAACACCTTTATGTATATAACATTGCATAACTCCAATATTATATGAAAATACTACCTTTTCATTAGTTTTATGTGAAATTTCCCAACCACCTTCATTTGATTCAAGAAAACACCATCATGAATATTTTATGGTCATTATAGTATTATATACTTTTAAACATTCTCTATCATCATAAGAAATAAAAACTAATTTTTGACTTGATTTGTTTTTCCAATAAACTCCCCCTTTGGGTTTTTTGACAACACTCTGACCTGTATAGATATCCCCTTGAAAAAGACTATGAACATTCTAATTAAACACTATAAAAACCCATATTTTGCATACAATGATATTATATCATTTTAAATGAATAGTAAAATCATAACCTTATGATCCATTACACAACCATAAAATTTTATTGACTTAAAAAACATGGATACATAAAAATATGGTTCATAAAATATCTCATATGTTTATCACTTATAACACTTTATAGGTATACCCTACATAAAAACATTCTTCTTTATATAGTGAAGGAAAAAATAATAAAGGGTTTACTTAGATGAACTGAAAGGGTAAACATCGAATATATCAATAAATTATAATACATGATTATATGATATGAATAATGTTATGTGATCATGTTAAAAAACTAAAAAATTCTTACTCAATTATTCTTAGATCATAAACATGAGTCGTCTAATTTATCTTTGTAATAATATCACACAATATTCTTAATATTTTTTAATAAAAAAATTAGTGACAAGATATAAGAGAATTACATAGACATCTTGTAGAGACCCGTATCTTGACGTACATGGACATTACATTACTTTTGCGGAATACTTAGTACATAACAAAAACACACACACAAGGATCGTAATAGTTTAGTGTCTTTGGAAACTCGGAACGTAATCTTATAATCGTGGTGAAAAATCTTCAATATCTCCCATAAAGATCTTCCCCTTTTTTTACCTAAAACCTTTCTTTATATCCTGGGGAGAAGAAAACATAAAAGGGTGAGCTCAAATGCTCAGTAAGGGTAAACAAAAAAGAAATCAATCACATCATATACATAAGAACATAGCTTTTGGAAATCTTAACCTGCAAAAGAGCTCATAATATCATATCATGGGATAAATCATAGAAGTGAAAATGAAATCATAACTTAAAACATTACTCATTGTGGCATACACACATAATCATAGAGAATCATTTCTTGTTAGTCAAGACTCATTGCCAAGACTATCTTAGTGGACAAAGTCCCTTTCTGAATCGAGTAATCCTCGTTTCAGTCCTGTTTCACTGAACCGGTATAACCTACCATTCCAGCCATGTCTATCTCATGAGATATAAAATCTTTACCCAATGCATTGGAGGGAGATATAGGTCCCACCCATCTCATAATGATACCATTCTTATGTGTGCCACAAAATCATAAATCATACATCATTGCATAACCCATGTAATAAAAATGGGATTCTTAAACAACATGACATCATAAAACCATTCATATAAGATAAAGGAATTCATAAACATAATTCCATCACATCATAGTCAAATCTATGTAAAAATATGGATAGAAATAGAACCCTTTATTATCTTAGATGGAAAATAATTTTGATAAAACACTTGAAATGAATTCTTGAGGAAAATATCCTTTCTTCTTCAAAATCAATTTCTTTTCACAAAACATCATACAATTTTAAAAGAAAGAGATTTTATTAAAAATAGTCATGAAATATTTTGGAGGAAGGTTCATGAAAATAAGGCTTTATAAAACCGTAAAAATCCGTTCTTGCCGTATAAGTTAAAAAAAACATTCTTCGTACTTTTGTCGGAAAAGTCAAAAAGTACCTCGTACGGAAAAACGACAAAAGATTCCTTTCATATTCTTTACTAAAAACTCACCTAAGGGTAAAATTGGATTTAAACTATTTCAAGTGGATGGAAACAATATTACATATTGAGGGAACATGGATGTGGATGATAAAATACACCCCAGTAAATACTTACGAATAAACAATCTCGGATAAAAATGAGATTGTGATATTTCCCTTACCTTAGGTCCGATTTGCTTTGTTCGTGTCCGAAGCTCCTGTATAATGGTTTAAATAATGTTATTGACTTATTCCAGAATCATACATATTGATATGAGATCATATATGGTCATATTATTAGCTTCTTGTTAGTAATATTTCATTGTTACTTGTTACTCGGGTCTTTATAACTTTTTGTTCTTATGCGTGTTTTGTCGAATAAATTCTTATTCTTATCTTTAGGTTATAGATAATTCATTTCCAGAATGGTATTAGTGTAGTATATACCATATTCATTCATTCAATTCATTTATATAATCATTATGAAGATCATGTAGAACGAGTCGCATCACATCGTGGAGACGGTATTCCGTACGTACGCACGAGTGATGATATCGTTCCTATGATCGTGGAATTGTATTGGAGTATATATATATTATTTCAGTATCAATATTACTTCATAATAATCATATTTAGTTACTCATTACACCATTATAACCATCCTTGTAAGGTGATGGTGGAAAATAGATTACACCACGGCGTGGAGACGGTATTCCGTACGTACGCACGCGCGGTGATTTCTTTTTCCGTAGGATGGATAGATGGTGAAATAGGTTTGTTTCATACTTATAATAACATATCAGTATATGAGTGATACTGATGTTATTACTTCATAATGAAACAACCTAAGAAGAATAAGTGGAAGAAGAAATAAAGATGAAAGAATTGGTAACGGTAATTACCTCTTCTTTGAAGTGCCTCTTTGAGACCTCCTCTTAGGGCACTAAAATTGGTCTTGGAGGAAGACCAGAACCTCTAGGATGTTGCTAGGGAAGTGTAGAGGAGAAATTGGCAGGGGTTGGCCGAGCTTGAGTGCTCAAATTGGTGTGAGGAGGAGGGGGAGGAGGTGTCCTTTTATAGGGGAGGAGAGGGGCACCTTAGGAATATCTCAAAATATTATTTTATATTAAAGTCAAAATCGGTTTATAAGGGTTCCAAAGGGTCTTATTTCGAAGCTAAAGTGGGGATGGGTCTAAATCCTATCAACCAATAGGATTTAGGCAAGTTTAGAGTAATATTTTAACCTTATCAATTAGATTTAACTCTAAGTTAATTAATTTAACTTTTACCGTGTCTTTTGTTTTCTTTCACTATATGGTTAATACACTTACTATAACATGCCAAAATAACCCCAAATTGTTTATTATTAATATATATATCCTTATCTAAGTCATTTGGCCGAACTTTAGATTTTTAGGAATAAAATAACAATTAATAATATAATATTTGATTTAAAAACTATTTTGTGTCAATTTTGACACTATTTGATATATGATTTTTGTGAAAGTCAAAACAGAATTATATGTTCGAACCAAGTTGATTAAATCAACACTAATATATCATAGTAACCTAGAAAATTAGTGGAATTCATAAAAAGTCTCAAATTACATTTATTTTGGTGTTTATAACATCAATTATGTCAATATTTCATTAATAAGATAATTACTGCATCATCTTTGTGTCATAAATAAATTACATTATTTGATATCTACAAATTACAAATAAAATATCATCATGTAGGAAATCTTTTTAGCTTTCTAATGAATATTTACAATTGAATTTATCTTATGTATAACCCCATATTAAAAATGATTTACTTATTAAACTTTGATTTTAACTATTTTAACCCTTCTTTAAATAAATTAATAATAAATGTCCTAATCTAATCCAAGTGGGCCTAAATGGTCATATTTTATTCCTAAGTTTGTTTTTGGTCGAATTACACTTGTCCAATAGAATTATGACATGTGTTAGGGTAATATTAATATCATATTTACCCTTAGTTACCCTATTTACTATTAACCGCGGTAAAAATAGTAAAAAGTTACTATTCACCAAAAAAATTATTTTCATCTCATTGAACCACATTTTAGTCCTTGATATTAACCGTGTCTCTCGGATTTTTGAAATTCCATTCACAGAAGCAGTAAAATTAAGTTTTATGCAAAATTCAGTTTTTTAACCTACCACTTAGTGGTTTCACTATTCATCAAAAATTGAAAGTTTTCAGAAAAATACCAAAATTTCACCCTAGGCTAATTTCGATATTCTGAGTCCAAAAATGAAATCCATTTTGAAAAATAAAATTTATAAAATTTTAAAAAGTGGTTATTACTATTCATAACGGCTAGTTTTAATAGCATATTGTTGTTTAGTGAAACTAGGTATTGCGTACGACGCAAGCTATCGAGGAAGGTCGCGATTGCGTGTAAAGCAATCCAAGCAAGTGTTGTATAGAAAAAGATTCCTTTGATGATTTATATAACATAAAAGTCTCGGGTGTTACATTCTACCCCCCTTAAAAAGAATTTCGCCCTCGAAATTCGTCACTTTGCAACAAACAGATGAGGATACTTCTCCCTCATCATATCCTCAAGCTCCCATGTAGCTTCTTCAAGTTGGTGGTTTCTCCATAAAACTTTCACCAAGCGAGTGGTCTTGTTTCGTAGGACTTTTTCGCTACGATCCAGAATCTCTATCGGCTGTTCTTCATAAGAAAGATCTTGCTCCAGCGGTACAACTTCTGAGCTGAGTACATGTGAAGGATCTGGTATGTACTTTCTCAGGAGAGATACATGGAACACATCGTGAACTTGAGAGAGATTCGGTGGAAGCACCAATCGGTAAGCTACCTTCCCAACACGATCCAATATTTCGAAAGGACCGATATATCTAGGGCTCAACTTCCCCTTCTTTCCAAATCTCATAACCCTCTTCCAGGGAGATATTCGTAAGAACACTTTATCACCCACTTCAAACTCTAGGTCTTTTCTTCGGTTGTCGGCATAGCTTTTCTGTCGACTCTGAGCTGCTCTTATGTGTTGTTGAATAGATCTGACCTTTTCTGCCATTTCATCAACGAGATCAGGTCCTAATAGCTTTCTTTCCCCAACTTCATCCCAGCAAGTTGGAGTCCTGCATTTCTTTCCATAGAGAGCTTCATAAGGAGCCATTTGAATACTGGAGTGAAAGCTATTATTATAAGAAAATTTCACCAAAGGTAGGTGTTGATCCCAACCTCCTTTGAAATCCATAGAGCAAGCTCTCAACATATCTTCTAGGGTTTGAATTGTTCTCTCAGACTGACCGTCTGTCTGGGGATGATAAGCAGTGCTGAAACTCAACTCTGTATCCAGAGTATGCTGAAGACTTCGCCAGAACTTCGAGGTAAATCTCGGATCTCGATCAGATATAATAGAAAGTGGTACTCCATGAAATCTTACCACTTCCTTTACATATATCCTGGCAAGCTGATCTAGAGAGAAATCCTCTCTAATAGCAATGAAGTGTGCAGACTTTGTAAGACGATCAACTATGACCCAGATAGCATTATTGTCTTTGGATGTTTTAGGAAGTCCTGTGACAAAGTCCATAGTGATGTTTTCCCATTTCCATTCGGGTATGGGTAATGGTTGTAACATCCCCTTAGACTTCTGTCTCTCAGCTTTAACTTGTTGACAAACCAAGCATCGAGAGACATATTCAGCAACATCTCTTTTCATGCCATCCCACCAGAAGTACTCTTTCAGGTCCCTATACATCTTCGTGCTTCCAGGATGAATAGAGAATGACGAACTATGAGCCTCATCCAGCAGCTCGTTCTTTAATTCGGGGATGGGAGGAACGCAAACCCGATTCCTGAACTTTATTATCCCATCACAATCAAGGTTGAATTCAGGAACATTTCTCACCTTCTTTTGTAACTCGACATCTTCTTTCTGTGCCTCTTTAACCTTCACATGTATAGATGGTTGAACATTCATTTGAGAAAGATAAGATTTTTCCCCTTCCATTATAATTCCAAGATCCATCCTTTGTAAATCCATAAATATTGGATCTTTTGTGATCCTCATCATGGATAAACTAGCATGGTCTTGTCGACTTAATGCATCTGCCACCTTGTTTGCTTTCCCAGGGTGGTAATGGATTGAGAAATCATAATCCTTAATCAGATCCAACCATCTTCTTTGGCGCATATTCAGCTCCTTTTGTGTGAAAATATACTTTAAACTTTTATGATCAGTATAAATATCACACCTTTCACCATAAAGGTAATGCCTCCAAATCTTTAATGCAAAGATTACCGCAGCCAACTCCAAATCATGTGTTGGGTAATTTTGCTCATGGATTTTCAACTGTCGTGAGGCATAAGCTATCACCATATCATTTTGCATAAGAACACACCCCAATCCCTTCTTGGATGCATCACTATAGATCACAAACCTTTCTCCACTACAAGGCAGTGTGAGCACAGGTGCACTGGATAACCTTCTTTTCAACTCCTTGAAATTCTCTTCACATTCCTCTGTCCAGACAAACTTAACTCCTTTCCGAGTCAACTTGGTGAGTGGATTAGATAATCGTGAAAAATCTTTTACAAAACGTCGATAATATCCAGCCAAACCAAGAAAACTTCGGATCTCAGTTACTGTTGTTGGTCTTGACCATCTTTCGATAACCTCTGTTTTTGCTGGATCCACAGATATCCCCTCTTTTGAGATTATGTGACCCAAAAATGAAACTTTTTGAAGCCAAAATTCACACTTGGTAAATTTGGCATAAAGCTTCTCCTTTCTCAGGGTCTTCAATATAATTCTCAAGTGATCTTCATGTTCTTCCTTGCTCTTTGAATAGACAAGAATATCGTCTATAAAGACTACCACAAATTGATCAAGATAGTCTCTAAAGACTCTATTCATTAGATCCATGAAGATAGCAGGGGCATTAGTAAGACCAAATGGCATCACTATAAATTCATAGTGTCCATACCTTGTACGGAAAGCCGTCTTTGGTATATCCTCCCTTTTGACCCTTAATTGATGATACCCTGAACGAAGATCAATCTTGGAAAAGTATTGAGCTCCGCGTAGTTGGTCAAATAAGTCATCAATGCGTGGGAGAGGATATTTGTTCTTGATAGTGATCTTGTAAAGTTCTCGATAATCAATGCAGAGTCTCATTGATCCATCTTTCTTCTTAACAAATAGAACAGGTGCTCCCCAAGGTGACGCACTAGGGCGTATGAATCCCTTATCAAGATTCTCTTGGAGTTGCTTCTTCAATTCCTGCAACTCAATTGGGGCCATTCTATAAGGTGTCTTTGAAATAGGCAAAGCACCCGGTACGAGTTCTATTGAAAACTCAACTTCACGATTTGGTGGAAGACCCGGTAATTCCTCCGGAAAGACATCATCAAACTCCCTTACAATGGGAATATTCTTAATCGTGAGTTTCTCACCAACCATTTGAGATAAATAACCTTCATTTAGTGGAATCAATACCCATAAGATGGAAGAAATTTCCACTGGAAGGTTATATTCATCCTTGCATCGATAGACGATCGTAGATTGATCTGGAATATGAAATGTGACTTCCCTTCTTTGGCAATTGATATGAGCTCCATGTAGAGAAAGCCAATCCATGCCAAGAATCACATCAAATTCCACTAAAGGAAGGATCACAAGATTTGCAGGAAGCAATTTCCCACAAACTTCGATTGGAGAAGAATTATAAACTTTTGATGCGATTGATGTGCCATTAGGTGTTGTCACAGCTAACTCAACAACTAATTGTTGAGGTAGTACGGTGATACCCTTAGAAAATTTTTCAGAAATAAAAGAGTGGGTGGATCCAGAATCAAATAAAACATTTGCTACTTTAGAGTGGATGGTAAGTGTACATTTCACCACATCGTTATCGTACTCCACATCGCTGATAGAAATTGCATGTGACTTTCCTTTTTCTTTAGCCTTAAGAGTTTGTTGACGTCGACCATCATCATCAACCCTTGGATTTGGGCATTGATTGGCATAATGCCCCATCTCCTTGCACTTGAAACATTGAAGTGTAGCAGGTTCATTCTGTGTATCCCTTCCTTTGTTTGCATCATTAGACATCTTCTTCCCATTATCACGGCATTCAAATGCCCGATGACCTTCCTTTCCACATTTAAAACATTTACTTGTCCCTTTAAGACAACTCCCTCCATGTTTCTTTCCACACTTTGAGCATAAGGGAAAGTTCATCTTCTTTTCCGTGTGCTCTTTAGATTTTTCTTTGAATTCCATCTTCCTCTTCTTATCAAACCCATGTGACTGATGGGTTACTCCAATCTCCATCTCGACTTTGAGAGCACATCGAACGATTTCCTCGTAGCTATTGAAGTCCCTTATGGCTAACGCCCTTCGAAGACTTGGTTTTAAGCCACTAAAGAATCGATCGATCTTACTCTCAGGTTGGATAATAATACCAGAAGCGTACCTTGCAAGTCTGGTAAAATTTTCTTCATAGGTACCAACAGATTCATCATCCCTTTGCTTCAGTTCAAGGAACTCTTTCTCCATCTTTGTTCGGAGAATACGAGGGAAGTACTTATTGAAAAATAAGTTCTTGAACTCGTCCCATTCCATAGACTCAATTTCATCCCTTTGCCTTGTATTCTTAACAAGATTCCACCATTGATCAGCATCTCCTTCCAAACGATACACTGCTAGGATGACTTTATCATGTTCAGAACATTGAAGAACTGAAAATATCTTTTCAGTAGTACTAATCCATTGTTCAGCAACTAATGGATCAGTAGACCCGCTGAAAGAAGGTGGACGCTGCCTCATGAAGGATTCAACAGAATGTTGCTCCCTCCTTTGCTCGTTTGGAAATCCTGCATGATTCATAGCTTGAGAAAGTTGTGTGAGCATGGCTACAAGATTTTTCATTCCAGCTCCCATATCGTTTGGTTGCTCAGGGGGACAATCATTGCATTGCCCATCGCATTCCGCATTAACACGGTTCCTTCGGGTTCCAGCCGTTGACTAAAACCAAGAAGAATAGTGTGAGCAACACTAATTATAATAGGAAACCACATAATTCAAGAATAAAATTTTCATGCTTATGGTCTTATCCTAGGTTATTCAAGGCCATTTCTAAAACACTAAGATTGTGTTCTATGCTTAGACTTATCCTTAGGGTTCTTACTAAGGCTTTCACATCCTAGTTTCCAAAGGTTGACTATACCCTTCCTCTGATACCAACTATAACGACCCACACTTTACATACATTGTTAATACTTCAAAATTGAAGCACACTTATTACAACATATGACAAAACCACAAAGGACCATATAGGTATAGTGTCTTTAGAAACTGGGGAAACATAAACAACTGGTTCATAAATCTTCTACAGTGTCTCCCATTTATTTCATCATATCTAGGGTCCCTTTTAGCATATTCTACTTAATATCCATCTTCCTGACCTGGGGAAAAGAAAACATAAAAGGGTGAGCTCAAATTCTCAGTAAGGGTAAACAAAAAAGAAATCAATCACATCATATACATAAGAACATAGCTTTTGGAAATCTTAACCTGCAAAAGAGCTCATAATATCATATCATGGGATAAATCATAGAATTGAAAATGAAATCATAACTTAAAACATTACTCATTGTGGAATACACACATAATCATAGAGAATAATTTCTTGTTAGTCAAGACTCATTGCCAAGACTATCTTAGTGGACAAAGTCCCTTTCTGAATCGAGTAATCCTCGTTTCAGTCCTGTTTCACTGAACCGGTATAACCTACCATTCCAGCCATGTCTATCTCATGAGATATAAAATCTTTACCCAATGCATTGGAGGGAGATATAGGTCCCACCCATCTCATAATGATACCATTCTTATGTGTGCCACAAAATCATAAATCATACATCATTGCATAACCCATGTAATAAAAATGGGATTCTTAAACAACATGACATCATAAAACCATTCATATAAGATAAAGGAATTCATAAACAGAATTCCATCACATCATAGTCAAATCTATGTAAAAATATGGATAGAAACAGAACCCTTTATTATCTTAGATGGAAAATAATTTTGATAAAACACTTGAAATGAATTCTTGAGGAAAATATCCTTTCTTCTTCAAAATCAATTTCTTTTCACAAAACATCATACAATTTTAAAATAAAGAGATTTTATTAAAAATAGTCATGAAATATTTTGGAGGAAGGTTCATGAAAATAAGGCTTTATAAAACCGTAAAAATCCGTTCTTGCCGTATAAGTTAAAAAAAACATTCTTCGTACTTTTGTCGGAAAAGTCAAAAAGTACCTCGTACGGAAAAACGACAAAAGATTCCTTTCATATTCTTTACTAAAAACTCACCTAAGGGTAAAATTGGATTTAAACTATTTCAAGTGGATGGAAACAATATTACATATTGAGGGAACATGGATGTGGATGATAAAATACACCCCAGTAAATACTTACGAATAAACAATCTCGGATAAAAATGAGATTGTGATATTTCCCTTACCTTAGGTCCGATTTGCTTTGTTCGTGTCCAAAGCTCCTGTATAATGGTTTAAATAATGTTATTGACTTATTCCAGAATCATACATATTGATATGAGATCATATATGGTCATATTATTAGCTTCTTGTTAGTAATATTTCATTGTTACTTGTTACTCGGGTCTTTATAACTTTTTGTTCTTATGCGTGTTTTGTCGAATAAATTCTTATTCTTATCTTTAGGTTATAGATAATTCATTTCCAGAATGGTATTAGTGTAGTATATACCATATTCATTCATTCAATTAATTTATATAATCATTATGAAGATCATGTAGAACGAGTCGCATCACATCGTGGAGACGGTATTCCGTACGTACGCACGAGTGATGATATCGTTCCTATGATCGTGGAATTGTATTGGAGTATATATATATTATTTCAGTATCAATATTACTTCATAATAATCATATTTAGTTACTCATTACACCATTATAACCATCCTTGTAAGGTGATGGTGGAAAATAGATTACACCACGGCGTGGAGACGGTATTCCGTACGTACGCACGCGCGGTGATTTCTTTTTCCGTAGGATGGATAGATGGTGAAATAGGTTTGTTTCATACTTATAATAACATATCAGTATATGAGTGATACTGATGTTATTACTTCATAATGAAACAACCTAAGAAGAATAAGTGGAAGAAGAAATAAAGATGAAAGAATTGGTAACGGTAATTACCTCTTCTTTGAAGTGCCTCTTTGAGACTTCCTCTTAGGGCACTAAAATTGGTCTTGGAGGAAGACCAGAACCTCTAGGATGTTTCTAGGGAAGTGGAGAGGAGAAATTGGCAGGGGTTGGCCGAGCTTGAGTGCTCAAATTGGTGTGAGGAGGAGGGGGAGGAGGTGTCCTTTTATAGGGGAGGAGAGGGGCACCTTAGGAATATATCAAAATATTATTTTATATTAAAGTCAAAATCGGTTTATAATGGTTCCAAAGGGTCTTATTTCGAAGCTAAAGTGGGGATGGGTCGAAATCCTATCAACCAATAGGATTTAGACAAGTTTAGGGTATTATTTTAACCTTATCAATTAGATTTAACTCTAAGTTAATTAATTTAACTTTTACCGTGTCTTTTGTTTTCTTTCACTATATGGTTAATACACTTACTATAACATGCCAAACGAACCCCAAATTGTTTATTATTAATATATATATCCTTATCTAAGTCATTTGTCCGAACCTTAGATTTTTAGGAATAAAATAACAATTAATAATATAATATTTGATTTAAAAACTATTTTGTGTCAATTTTGACACTATTTGATATATGATTTTTGTGAAAGTCATAACAGAATTATATGTTCGAACCAAGTTGATTAAATCAACACTAATATATCATAGTAACCTATAAAATTAGTGGAATTCATAAAAAGTCTCAAATTACATTTATTTTGGTGTTTATAACATCAATTATGTCAATATTTCATTAATAAGATAATTACTGCATCATCTTTGTGTCATAAATAAATTACATTATTTGATGTCTAAAAATTACAAATAAAATATCATCATGTAGGAAATCTTTTTAGCTTTCTAATGAATATTTACAAGTGAATTTATCTTATGTATAACCCCATATTAAAAATGATTTACTTATTAAACTTTGATTTTAACTATTTTAACCCTTCTTTAAATAAATTAATAATAAATGTCCTAATCTAATCCAAGTGGGCCTAAATGGTCATATTTTATTCCTAAGTTTGTTTTTGGTCGAATTACACTTGTCCAATAGAATTAGGACATGTGTTAGGGTAATATTAATATCATATTTACCCTTAGTTACCCTATTTACTATTAACCGCGGTAAAAATAGTAAAAAGTTACTATTCACCAAAAAAATTATTTTCATCTCATTGAACCACATTTTAGTCCTTGATATTAACCGTGTCTCTCGGATTTTTGAAATTCCATTCACAGAAGCGGTAAAATTAAGTTTTATGCAAAATTCAGTTTTTTAACCTACCACTTAGTGGTTTCACTATTCATCAAAAATTGAAAGTTTTCAGAAAAATACCAAAATTTCACCCTAGGCTAATTTCGATATTCTGAGTCCAAAAATGAAATCCATTTTGAAAAATAAAATTTATAAAATTTTAAAAAGTGGTTATTACTATTCATAACGGCTAGTTTTAATAGCATATTGTTGTTTAGTGAAACTCGGTATTGCGTACGACGCAAGCTATCGAGGAAGGTCGCGATTGCGTGTAAAGCAAGCCAAGCAAGTGTTGTATAGAAAAAGATTCCTTTGATGATTTATATAACATAAAAGTCTCGGGTGTTACATTCTACCCCCCTTAAAAAGAATTTCGCCCTCGAAATTCTTCACTTTGCAACAAACAGATGAGGATACTTCTCCCTCATCATATCATCAAGCTCCCATGTAGCTTCTTCAAGTTGGTGGTTTCTCCATAAAACATTCACCAAGCGAGTGGTCTTGTTTCGTAGGACTTTTTCGCTACGATCCAGAATCTCTATCGGCTGTTCTTCATAAGAAAGATCTTGCTCCAGCGGTACAACTTTTGAGCTGAGTACATGTGAAGGATCTGGTATGTACTTTCTCAGGAGAGATACATGGAACACATCGTGAACTTGAGAGAGATTCGGTGGAAGCACCAATCGGTAAGCTACCTTCCCAACACGATCCAATATTTCGAAAGGACCGATATATCTAGGGCTCAACTTCCCCTTCTTTCCAAATCTCATAACCCTCTTCCAGGGAGATATTCGTAAGAACACTTTATCACCCACTTCAAACTCTAGGTCTTTTCTTCGGTTGTCGGCATAGCTTTTCTGTCGACTCTGAGCTGCTCTTATGTGTTGTTGAATAGATCTGACCTTTTCTGCCATTTCATCAACGAGATCAGGTCCTAATAGCTTTCTTTCCCCAACTTCATCCCAGCAAGTTGGAGTCCTGCATTTCTTTCCATAGAGAGCTTCATAAGGAGCCATTTGAATACTGGAGTGAAAGCTATTATTATAAGAAAATTTCACCAAAGGTAGGTGTTGATCCCAACCTCCTTTGAAATCCATAGAGCAAGCTCTCAACATATCTTCTAGGGTTTGAATTGTTCTCTCAGACTGACCGTCTGTCTGGGGATGATAAGCAGTGCTGAAACTCAACTCTGTATCCAGAGTATGCTGAAGACTTCGCCAGAACTTCGAGGTAAATCTCGGATCTCGATCAGATATAATAGAAAGTGGTACTCCATGAAATCTTACCACTTCCTTTACATATATCCTGGCAAGCTGATCTAGAGAGAAATCCTCTCTAATAGCAATGAAGTGTGCAGACTTTGTAAGACGATCAACTATGACCCAGATAGCATTATTGTCTTTGGATGTTTTAGGAAGTCCTGTGACAAAGTCCATAGTGATGTTTTCCCATTTCCATTCGGGTATGGGTAATGGTTGTAACATCCCCTTAGACTTCTGTCTCTCAGCTTTAACTTGTTGACAAACCAAGCATCGAGAGACATATTCAGCAACATCTCTTTTCATGCCATCCCACCAGAAGTACTCTTTCAGGTCCCTATACATCTTCGTGCTTCCAGGATGAATAGAGAATGACGAACTATGAGCCTCATCCAGCAGCTCGTTCTTTAATTCGGGGATGGGAGGAACGCAAACCCGATTCCTGAACTTTATTATCCCATCACAATCAAGGTTGAATTCAGGAACATTTCTCACCTTCTTTTGTAACTCGACATCTTCTTTCTGTGCCTCTTTAACCTTCACATGTATAGATGGTTGAACATTCATTTGAGAAAGATAAGATTTTTCCCCTTCCATTATAATTCCAAGATCCATCCTTTGTAAATCCATAAATATTGGATCTTTTGTGATCCTCATCATGGATAAACTAGCATGGTCTTGTCGACTTAATGCATCTTCCACCTTGTTTGCTTTCCCAGGGTGGTAATGGATTGAGAAATCATAATCCTTAATCAGATCCAACCATCTTCTTTGGCGCATATTCAGCTCCTTTTGTGTGAAAATATACTTTAAACTTTTATGATCAGTATAAATATCACACCTTTCACCATAAAGGTAATGCCTCCAAATCTTTAATGCAAAGATTACCGCAGCCAACTCCAAATCATGTGTTGGGTAATTTTGCTCATGGATTTTCAACTGTCGTGAGGCATAAGCTATCACCATATCATTTTGCATAAGAACACACCCCAATCCCTTCTTGGATGCATCACTATAGATCACAAACCTTTCTCCACTACAAGGCAGTGTGAGCACAGGTGCACTGGATAACCTTCTTTTCAACTCCTTGAAATTCTCTTCACATTCCTCTGTCCAGACAAACTTAACTCCTTTCCGAGTCAACTTGGTGAGTGGATTAGATAATCGTGAAAAATCTTTTACAAAACGTCGATAATATCCAGCCAAACCAAGAAAACTTCGGATCTCAGTTACTGTTGTTGGTCTTGACCATCTTTCGATAACCTCTGTTTTTGCTGGATCCACAGATATCCCCTCTTTTGAGATTATGTGACCCAAAAATGAAACTTTTTGAAGCCAAAATTCTCACTTGGTAAATTTGGCATAAAGCTTCTCCTTTCTCAGGGTCTTCAATATAATTCTCAAGTGATCTTCATGTTCTTCCTTGCTCTTTGAATAGACAAGAATATCGTCTATAAAGACTACCACAAATTGATCAAGATAGTCTCTAAAGACTCTATTCATTAGATCCATGAAGATAGCAGGGGCATTAGTAAGACCAAATGGCATCACTATAAATTCATAGTGTCCATACCTTGTACGGAAAGCCGTCTTTGGTATATCCTCCCTTTTGACCCTTAATTGATGATACCCTGAACGAAGATCAATCTTGGAAAAGTATTGAGCTCCGCGTAGTTGGTCAAATAAGTCATCAATGCGTGGGAGGGGATATTTGTTCTTGATAGTGATCTTGTAAAGTTCTCGATAATCAATGCAGAGTCTCATTGATCCATCTTTCTTCTTAACAAATAGAACAGGTGCTCCCCAAGGTGACGCACTAGGGCGTATGAATCCCTTATCAAGATTCTCTTGGAGTTGCTTCTTCAATTCCTGCAACTCAATTGGGGCCATTCTATAAGGTGTCTTTGAAATAGGCAAAGCACCCGGTACGAGTTCTATTGAAAACTCAACTTCACGATTTGGTGGAAGACCCGGTAATTCCTCCGGAAAGACATCATCAAACTCCCTTACAATGGGCATATTCTTAATCGTGAGTTTCTCACCAACCATTTGAGATAAATAACCTTCATTTAGTGGAATCAATACCCATAAGATGGAAGAAATTTCCACTGGAAGGTTATATTCATCCTTGCATCGATAGACGATCGTAGATTGATCTGGAATATGAAATGTGACTTCCCTTCTTTGGCAATTGATATGAGCTCCATGTAGAGAAAGCCAATCCATGCCAAGAATCACATCAAATTCCACTAAAGGAAGGATCACAAGATTTGCAGGAAGCAATTTCCCACAAACTTCGATTGGAGAAGAATTATAAACTTTTGATGCGATTGATGTGCCATTAGGTGTTGTCACAGCTAACTCAACAACTAATTGTTGAGGTAGTACGGTGATACCCTTAGAAAAGTTTTCAGAAATAAAAGAGTGGGTGGATCCAGAATCAAATAAAACATTTGCTACTTTAGAGTGGATGGTAAGTGTACCTTTCACCACATCGTTATCGTACTCCACATCGCTGATAGAAATTGCATGTGACTTTCCTTTTTCATTAGCCTTAAGAGTTTGTTGACGTCGACCATCATCATCAACCCTTGGATTTGGGCATTGATTGGCATAATGCCCCATCTCCTTGCACTTGAAACATTGAAGTGTAGCAGGTTCATTCTGTGTATCCCTTCCTTTGTTTGCATCATTAGACATCTTCTTCCCATTATCACGGCATTCAAATGCCCGATGACCTTCCTTTCCACATTTAAAACATTTACTTGTCCCTTTAAGACAACTCCCTCCATGTTTCTTTCCACACTTTGAGCATAAGGGAAAGTTCATCTTCTTTTCCGTGTGCTCTTTAGATTTTTCTTTGAATTCCATCTTCCTCTTCTTATCAAACCCATGTGACTGATGGGTTACTCCAATCTCCATCTCGACTTTGAGAGCACATCGAACGATTTCCTCGTAGCTATTGAAGTCCCTTATGGCTAACGCCCTTCGAAGACTTGGTTTTAAGCCACTAAAGAATCGATCGATCTTACTCTCAGGTTGGATAATAATACCAGAAGCGTACCTTGCAAGTCTGGTAAAATTTTCTTCATAGGTACCAACAGATTCATCATCCCTTTGCTTCAGTTCAAGGAACTCTTTCTCCATCTTTGTTCGGAGAATACGAGGGAAGTACTTATTGAAAAATAAGTTCTTGAACTCGTCCCATTCCATAGACTCAATTTCATCCCTTTGCCTTGTATTCTTAACAAGATTCCACCATTGATCAGCATCTCCTTCCAAACGATACACTGCTAGGATGACTTTATCATGTCCAGAACATTGAAGAACTGAAAATATCTTTTCAGTAGTACTAATCCATTGTTCAGCAACTAATGGATCAGTAGACCCGCTGAAAGAAGGTGGACGCTGCCTCATGAAGGATTCAACAGAATGTTGCTCCCTCCTTTGCTCGTTTGGAAATCCTGCATGATTCATAGCTTGAGAAAGTTGTGTGAGCATGGCTACAAGATTTTTCATTCCAGCTCCCATATCGTTTGGTTGCTCAGGGGGACAATCATTGCATTGCCCATCGCATTCCGCATTAACACGGTTCCTTTGGGTTCCAGCCATTGACTAAAACCAAGAAGAATAGTGTGAGCAACACTAATTATAATAGGAAACCACATAATTCAAGAATAAAATTTTCATGCTTATGGTCTTATCCTAGGTTATTCAAGGCCATTTCTAAAACACTAAGATTGTGTTCTATGCTTAGACTTATCCTTAGGGTTCTTACTAAGGCTTTCACATCCTAGTTTCCAAAGGTTGACTATACCCTTCCTCTGATACCAACTATAACGACCCACACTTTACATACATTGTTAATACTTCAAAATTGAAGCACACTTATTACAACATATGACAAAACCACAAAGGACCATATAGGTATAGTGTCTTTAGAAACTGGGGAAACATAAACAACTGGTTCATAAATCTTCTACAGTGTCTCCCATTTATTTCATCATATCTAGGGTCCCTTTTAGCATATTCTACTTAATATCCATCTTCCTGACCTGGGGAAAAGAAAACATAAAAGGGTGAGCTCAAATGCTCAGTAAGGGTAAACAAAAAATAAATCAATCACATCATATACATAAGAACATAGCTTTTGGAAATCTTAACCTGCAAAAGAGCTCATAATATCATATCATGGGATAAATCATAGAATTGAAAATGAAATCATAACTTAAAACATTACTCATTGTGGAATACACACATAATCATAGAGAATAATTTCTTGTTAGTCAAGACTCATTGCCAAGACTATCTTAGTGGACAAAGTCCCTTTCTGAATCGAGTAATCCTCGTTTCAGTCCTGTTTCACTGAACCGGTATAACCTACCATTCCAGCCATGTCTATCTCATGACATATAAAATCTTTACCCAATGCATTGGAGGGAGATATAGGTCCCACCCATCTCATAATGATACCATTCGTATGTGTGCCACAAAATCATAAATCATACATCATTGCATAACCCATGTAATAAAAATGGGATTCTTAAACAACATGACATCATAAAACCATTCATATAAGATAAAGGAATTCATAAACATAATTCCATCACATCATAGTCAAATCTATGTAAAAATATGGATAGAAACATAACCCTTTATTATCATAGATGGAAAATAATTTTGATAAAACACTTGAAATGAATTCTTGAGGAAAATATCCTTTCTTCTTCAAAATCAATTTCTTTTCACAAAACATCATACAATTTTAAAATAAAGAGATTTTATTAAAAATAGTCATGAAATATTTTGGAGGAAGGTTCATGAAAATAAGGCTTTATAAAACCGTAAAAATCCGTTCTTGCCGTATAAGTTAAAAAAACATTCTTCGTACTTTTGTCAGAAAAGTCAAAAAGTACCTCGTACGGAAAAACGACAAAAGATTCCTTTCATATTCTTTACTAAAAACTCACCTAAGGGTAAAATTGGATTTAAACTATTTCAAGTGGATGGAAACAATATTACATATTGAGGGAACATGGATGTGGATGATAAAATACACCCCAGTAAATACTTACGAATAAACAATCTCGGATAAAAATGAGATTGTGATATTTCCCTTACCTTAGGTCCGATTTGCGTTGTTCATGTCCAAAGCTCCTGTATAATGGTTTAAATAATGTTATTGACTTATTCCAGAATCATACATATTGATATGAGATCATATATGGTCATATTATTAGCTTCTTGTTAGTAATATTTCATTGTTACTTGTTACTCGGGTCTTTATAACTTTTTGTTCTTATGCGTGTTTTGTCGAATAAATTCTTATTCTTATCTTTAGGTTATAGATAATTCATTTCCAGAATGGTATTAGTGTATTATATACCATATTCATTCATTCAATTAATTTATATAATCATTATGAAGATCATGTAGAACGAGTCGCATCACATCGTGGAGACGGTATTCCGTACGTACGCACGAGTGATGATATCGTTCCTATGATCGTGGAATTGTATTGGAGTATATATATATTATTTCAGTATCAATATTACTTCATAATAATCATATTTAGTTACTCATTACACCATTATAACCATCCTTGTAAGGTGATGGTGGAAAATAGATTACACCACGGCGTGGAGACGGTATTCCGTACGTACGCACGCGCGGTGATTTCTTTTTCCGTAGGATGGATAGATGGTGAAATAGGTTTGTTTCATACTTATAATAACATATCAGTATATGAGTGATACTGATGTTATTACTTCATAATGAAACAACCTAAGAAGAATAAGTGGAAGAAGAAATAAAGATGAAAGAATTGGTAACGGTAATTACCTCTTCTTTGAAGTGCCTCTTTGAGACTTCCTCTTAGGGCACTAAAATTGGTCTTGGAGGAAGACCAGAACCTCTAGGATGTTTCTAGGGAAGTGGAGAGGAGAAATTGGCAGGGGTTGGCCGAGCTTGAGTGCTCAAATTGGTGTGAGGAGGAGGGGGAGGAGGTGTCCTTTTATAGGGGGGGAGAGGGGCACCTTAGGAATATATCAAAATATTATTTTATATTAAAGTCAAAATCAGTTTATAATGGTTCCAAAGGGTCTTATTTCGAAGCTAAAGTGGGGATGGGTCGAAATCCTATCAACCAATAGGATTTAGACAAGTTTAGGGTATTATTTTAACCTTATCAATTAGATTTAACTCTAAGTTAATTAATTTAACTTTTACCGTGTCTTTTGTTTTCTTTCACTATATGGTTAATACACTTACTATAACATGCCAAACGAACCCCAAATTGTTTATTATTAATATATATATCCTTATCTAAGTCATTTGGCCGAACCTTAGATTTTTAGGAATAAAATAACAATTAATAATATAATATTTGATTTAAAAACTATTTTGTGTCAATTTTGACACTATTTGATATATGATTTTTGTGAAAGTCATAACAGAATTATATGTTCAAACCAAGTTGATTAAATCAACACTAATATATCATAGTAACCTAGAAAATTAGTGGAATTCATAAAAAGTCTCAAATTACATTTATTTTGGTGTTTATAACATCAATTATGTCAATATTTCATTAATAAGATAATTACTGCATCATCTTTGTGTCATAAATAAATTACATTATTTGATGTCTACAAATTACAAATAAAATATCATCATGTAGGAAATCTTTTTAGCTTTCTAATGAATATTTACAATTGAATTTATCTTATGTATAACCCCATATTAAAAATGATTTACTTATTAAACTTTGATTTTAACTATTTTAACCCTTCTTTAAATAAATTAATAATAAATGTCCTAATCTAATCCAAGTGGGCCTAAATGGTCATATTTTATTCCTAAGTTTGTTTTTGGTAGAATTACACTTGTCCAATAGAATTAGGACATGTGTTAGGGTAATATTAATATCATATTTACCCTTAGTTACCCTATTTACTATTAACCGCGGTAAAAATAGTAAAAAGTTACTATTCACCAAAAAAATTATTTTCATCTCATTGAACCACATTTTAGTCCTTGATATTAACCGTGTCTCTCGGATTTTTGAAATTCCATTCACAGAAGCGGTAAAATTAAGTTTTATGCAAAATTCAGTTTTTTAACCTACCACTTAGTGGTTTCACTATTCATCAAAAATTGAAAGTTTTCAGAAAAATACCAAAATTTCACCCTAGGCTAATTTCGATATTCTGAGTCCAAAAATGAAATCCATTTTGAAAAATAACATTTATAAAATTTTAAAAAGTGGTTATTACTATTCATAACGGCTAGTTTTAATAGCATATTGTTGTTTAGTGAAACTCGGTATTGCGTACGACGCAAGCTATCGAGGAAGGTCGCGATTGCGTGTAAAGCAAGCCAAGCAAGTGTTGTATAGAAAAAGATTCCTTTGATGATTTATATAACATAAAAGTCTCGGGTGTTACACATCTGAATGTGGTAAAAACATAAACTAATTTTTTTGAACGAGTATAAATAGGAAAAGTCTCACTAAATAAGTTATTTCCATGAAATAAAGCCCTTGTAAAATATTATGTACATGAAATCGGATCCATGAATAATCATATGGGCATGAATACTAGGTCCATGCATTAATATTATGAACATGAATACTTGGTCCATACATAATATTATGGACATGAATTCTACGTCTATTAATAACATTATGAACATGACATCATGTTCAAAAATAACATATTTAACTCATGAGTTACTCATTTTTACCCAATTCATTAAATGGATATTTAATTATGGGCCCACCCCTTACAACATAATAGTCCATCGATATTTGTTCGAAATGATTGTAAATTATTTTTCATATATCATAACCTATATAATAGAAATGAGTTTCATAAATATCTCATCATCATATACATAAACAATCCCGAGAAATAATAATTTTAGTATCAATTGATCATGTCCCCATTAAATCATTAGTATCATAAAAGGATGTAATCATTAGATTAAAATAAATTTAAAAAGTCACAAGATATAATTCTTAATAAAGACACCGTTCTCAATTTGAAATTACTTATTAAAAACCAAAAATTAAAATATATTCTATAAAAAAATTTATTTTAAAATAAATTTAGAAACATGAAAGAAATATTTTTATTTTTTATCATTTTTTACAGTATGAAATTATTTTCTTGTATTTTATGTTAGAAAAGTGATTTTTTATCATTTTTGGTAAAATATGGAAAGTGACTCCATTAAGAAGGAAATAAAAATCCTAGAAATTTTTTATATACATTAGAATATGTGTCAAAAATAATTTGAAGAATTAGTGGAAAAAATAATACATTCTTGAAGACATTTTAAAGGAAACATGGAAATGAAAGAAAAAGGATATTCAATCGAAGAGAGAAATATTGTTCATTTTCTTGAAAAAAACAAGCTATAAAAATCATGGTTTATTAATGATATTAAATTTAATGGAAAATATATTATATAAAAATAACTATATGAGAATAAAATTAAAAGGATTATTGATAGGAATATAATGAAATATAATCATCATAAATTTAATCATAAACAATCTCAATAAAAAAAGAGGATGTAATAGAAATATATTACTACATTGGAAATATTTAAATCAAAACCTGATGAATGAAATAACCATATATGAATATATAAATAAACAAAAATTTTATATGATTATATGAAAATAAATTCAATTTTATTATATGAACCACAAAACATAAATAAATGGTGAATATGGCATAAGACACACAAAAATTATTATTAGAAGAGAACCATCTTCCTTAAGTCTGAAATTCATAGTAAGAACAATAAACTCTTATCTAATAAATTAATATTTATTATAACTATATAAAATAACAATTTAAATACTTTTCATATTACATATTATCCACTTATAAAATTTCAACACCCAATTAAGAAAAACTCTTTATTAAAATCCAATTTTCTAGGTGTTAACGATTTCATTTTCTCCTAAGTGTTATGGTTAGGTAGTACTCATAATTTTACTTTGATCATGGTTCCATCATAACTATAATATTAATAATTATCCAAATATTTTATATATTAATTTTGTTATATTTTTTCATCCACAAAATTCAAAAACAGACACGTAAATTATACTGTTCATGGAGACAGTGGGTAGTACGTACACATAAACTCAATTTTTACATTCCAAAGTATGAAATTAACTAATTTAAAAAAATAATTACCTTTTCTATATAATTATTATATAATATATTGTCATTAAATATCTCTTTATTATCATTCATGTATATCAAAATCAAAAAATGAATCACATCGCTTTGTGGAGGGGGTTGCCCACTTGTATGAATGAGGGGTTTTATAATTTTAAAATGGTTTTAAAGGTAATAAATAATTTATTTTATTATAATAAAAAATATATAATTATTTCATAAAAATAATGTATTAACATTAAACATATCACAATAACTATCCATGAATGATTGTGATTAAAAATGAATTGTATCGCTATGTAGAGGTGGTCGTCCACATGTATGCCCAAGTAGTAATTTCAATTACAATTTTATGGAATCTAGAGTGAATATCTATGGTCACATAATCATAATTACAATTATGTATATTTAGGATACTTGTATAATCATGTTTTAATAATAACATAGGTATATTTTGGTTAAAAGATTAAATAAAACGAAAATGCTTGGGTTAGAAAATTATCTTTTCTATTGTAGGACTCATTTATGTCCTTTACTAAGGATCTATAAAATTGTATTTTAAGAATTTAAAAAACTATAAATTCTATATATATATGTTTATAAGACATTTTAGCATGTTTTTCTCAAAATATCTGGTGAAATGTGTGTGAAGAAGATCAGATAAGACATCTCCATTTATAAGTGAGGAGAGGAAAACACTTATATTTACTTAAAGTATTAAATTAATATAGTTTAATTTTTAGTCTACTATATATCCAAATTGATAAATGTAAAATATATGGTGACTATGAGTACAATTACTATCATCAAATTAAATTTGGATAGATTTAGGTGATTTTTTCACCCTTAACTCCTTATTTTAACCCCTTGTTACCCCTTTTGACATTTACCACAATTATAAAAAAAAATTACATTTAAGGGTCAAGAGGGTTAACATACAAAGGAAATTTTCCCAAAAATTAAATATGGTAGATATTTTCATTAATAACCCATTTTATATTTCCGGTCAATTTAAAATTCCTTCAATTATCAAATTTAACTTAAACTAAAAAACTTTTAGGGTAAACCATGTCATATATTCTTATAAATTATTAAATTTTAGTCAACCATGATCATGTAAATAAAAAAACCCCTTCTAAACACACCATTGTTGACTTGAAACATTAAGTATTTTTTTCATACATAGAATCCATGAATCATTCCTTAAACAATTATGACCAGGAAAATAATATTTAAAATTTAGAAATAATATCTTTGTAGAAACCAGGACATGTTTTCATCCTTATAGTTGCATGTCTATGGTATCTAGAACTCTATAATTGATAATTGATATTTTAGATGTTTTTTCAAATTTTATTTCCATATGAAAAAACCATAACTTGTTTCACTAAACACTGAAAATTAGTTCTTGAATATGATACTTTATTATAGTTACCTCATTCAATGGTTTTCCCATTAAATATTAAACATAGTGGTGATCACGAGGTTCTATCATGATGAGGTTCTAGGATATGTTGTCAAACCATATCATTGATAATTTTTTTGTTAATGTAAGAATTATAATATGGGATTTAGATTTAGTTAAAAATGATAAATTACCTAAAATCAGTTTGTACCAATAAAATATATATAGATATTATAAATAGTATGCAAGGAGGACTGAAAATGTGAAGCTAAAGGTAACGTTAGTTGAAATACATAGATCCTAGAACATTCTTATTATCCTATTTCAATTGAATTATCAAATTATAAATCTCAATTCTCACTCAAAAACATCCAAATACACACCTATATTTGCAAGAAACCATATCAAGATCCCAATTATGGGTATTTATTACCTAATCATAGTGATATGATTACTTGAATACGGCTGAGGAACCCAAATAGAACTCATTGTGCTCAATAGGGAGACCTCTCCCATATAAATTTAAAAAAAATGAGAGTAAAAATCATACATTAATAATCTGAACAATAGTCTAGAAAAAAATGGAATAAAAAAATTTATGAATGAAAATAAACCTCCTTCGTTCATGAAACAATTTTCAGAATAATTGAAATTAGAATAAAATGATGTGTCAAAATCAAAATGGAATAATCCGAAGATCTCTATTGCCACCACTACATAGATTTTATACCTTTATTTCTTGATTATATTCAATGTAATACACCTATTCAGTAGAATATCCTATTTATCGTAGCCAAATCCTTCTATATATACACCTTTTTAAATAATTTAAAGATAAAAATATATCGGAAATGGGTCTGGAAAATATTATGTCTAGATTTTATCCCATGAATATTTTCACCAATATATACTATATCAAGTCTGAATCTCATTGATATTCTTTCATAAATTTTGTTCTCATATATTTTTTATTTCACCGTAAAAAGCTCTAAAAAAATATCATATGTGTAGAAAACGTTATTACAAAATTATTAACGTTTAATTTTTATGTTCGATATTTCAATTCAAATACCAAAAATTTAATACAAAAATATCCATTTTAATGAGATAATTAAATACTATTATTATTTATAGTGATGAAACTAGGAGTTATATTAATTTAACATCTTGAACAACTTAATTTGGAGGCTTTTATTGTGATTTATTAAGGAAGGTTTGTCAATTTTCTCTAAAAATGATTTTCTTACATGATAAATTTTTGGGGCCTCCAAGTAGTCGATTTCACACTTGGACCAGTTGGAGAAGTCTAAAAACACATTCCATGGGTTCCTAAAATATTAATTTTAACAATTAGATTGATTTTGAAAATTTTATTCATAAAACAAGAAAGAAAAAACTATTAAAATTCCATAATTATGTAATTTTCACAATTAAGCACAAAATACCATAAAATTAAAAAATGATGCAATTTCACGTAAATTAATATAATATTTGGAATATATTCATTGAAATAAACTTGAAAAATAAAGAAAATTCAATCTCTATTAGTTCTCACATTTGTGAGATTTATATTGGTCTCATAGGATCAATGGTTATATCCACTATGTTTTTTCATGGAATATATTTCTCTATGATATACCAAGACATAACAGATATTAATACACAATTAATTAACCAAATTTTGATTTATTCATCCATTAAATCAACTTTGACTCTCTAAAACTTCATTCATTATATTTAAATCCAAAATATTTATAATTATCTTTAACGATACTAATAGATTTCATCGTTATCTACTACTCTCATAGAGACTCTGTATTCATAGTAGTTATTCATTATTCATGAGTAAATAGAATTTAATAACTAAATCTCTATATCCATCATAATGATATCATCTCAGGATTACATAAAAGAACCAATAAAAAAAATTTATATGATATATGTAAGAGTGTTCAAAAAAAATTGTAATAGGTATAATCCGTAGCCAACTATTTTTAAGGATTTCTTCTTAAAACAATAGATTTAGATATAATTGTCGAGAAATATACATCATTCAGTAACATGAAAAATATTTTTTCCATTTAAAAGTTTATTGATTTCTGATATGAATAAAATAGTATATAATAATATGTAATATCTTCTTCAACCTCTATAAAAATACTTGAAACTCTATCTATAGTCATCATTTAAATAATCATAGAAATATTTTTTCTTTTCCAAAGGTTGTTATTTATTTTCTATCTTATCTCATGATGGTCACCATATAATTAAAAATATGACTTCTCAGCCAATAATATATCAATAAATCTTGAGGGAATTAATATCACAATTGGGTATAAAATTCAGTGTGTAACTGTATTGATAACAAATATAATATTTCATCCATAGACTTTATCATCATGAAAATAATTATAATATCATATAAAAAATATTATGTAATATGGAAATGTGATGATTTTTACCTTCAGAGAATGTAGAAAAATAACTAGTGAAAACATTAATATGTAATAGGTTCAATTTAATGAGTAATATAATACTATTTTTCTGATATGGAGCTATGATAATATAATATTTCAATGGAAAATGTTCAATATCCACGTCAATGTCCACAGATATAACCCCTATGACTATAGTCAAAAGCTATGTCCATGTTCACAAAACCTTAGGACGGAATTATAATTTCCATTTACTCTAAAGATATTGCCATGATTGTGACCATGTATGTAGATCATGGTCATAGCCTCATTGATATAGGACTTCATAGGGATGAGATTATACTCATAGTTTCTTGACCATTTCTATATGATCACCGAAAACTCCCATTGGGATTTGAACCTCAAATCTTCCCTGTATAATCAAAACAACCTTATCAATCCACCAAGATGTCTACAATGTTTATATATGTATCATATATATATATGTGTATGTATATATTATTTAGATATTATTGTGTTAATAACTCACCATATTTATTTATATAGTATGTCAAAATATAATTTTATAATAATAATCTAACATGAAATTTATGTTGTTGTGGTTCGATTAAGTAGAATAAGCATCTTATAACTCAAATACAAGAGCTCTAAAATATTTTATGAAAATATAGTTATATTATGATTCAATAAAGGTTACATCCATTAGAATTATAAGAATGTTAACAGAGATAATACAATTAATTAGTGCATGAATTAACTTTTTCAGTTCACGGGTAGATGAATATTTTGTTATCGATGTAGTTACACATGACTATGATTTTGGTAAATTTTTACCATTTTAGTTTGTTAAAACATTTTCTATAAATGAAGATACATCTACAGTATCTGAAAGATGCACTATATTAATTTATTATGAAATATATTTTTTATTTCTTATTTTTTTTAATTTTCTTATTTTTTGTGAGTGACTCTCAATAATGTATCCTTTTCAATTTTGGTTATGTTCGTTAAATTAAATTATTGATTTAGGTTTTACCTTTTAAATCCCATAGTATTTTGTTTTAAGTTATTTATTTATCAATCATGTTTGATTAATGGATTTTGAGGATAGGAAGAAAGATAATTTTCTCATCATAAAATCAAGGTATTTGATGGAATGGATAATATATCACATGTGGTTTCCGTGAGTGGAAGTGAGCTACTACTGATATGTTTAGTCAAGGACTATTTAGTATAGTAATAAAATCCTTCAGATTTTTCTAAAATCAGGGATACCTTTTCATAGATTTAATTTCATGGATAACATAGATCAATTTTTTTGATCTACATTTTAATTTAGTTAAAAAGTTATTTTTAATAAATATCCATTAATTGAAGTATTTTGTTTTCTAAAAAAATACACCATATATTATTTTTAAACCTCAATTATATTAAATATATAACTAATATTGAGTTAATTCTCCTATCAGTTATTATATTACAGTTATCTAAAATTTTCATTGTGAAAACTCACTCATCAGTAATTGATAAAATACTAATCATTTTATTTTAATTATTCTCACTAAATTTCAAATATTTTATAATTATATATCAATAATTTTTAATTTTATAGGTAATTAGAAAATTTTATCAACTAAATACTCAAAGAGGATGTAAATTGTAGTCTTATAAATAAATCCCCCTCTTTTTTTACCATCACGCCATTAAAAAATATGTATCAAAGGAGTCATTACTTTGATTATAATATTAATTAGTATGCTTTAACATAATTTTACTATCGTTATTTTATTGGTTTCACAACTAAATTTCCTTACAATAACCATATTTGTATTTGAAATTTTGTATTTGGATGGTAGGAGTACCAATTAGAAAAATCAAAAAATTAAAAATTACATGACCATACATTTTTGGATGGAGCTAGTTGTTGTTACTAAAATGATGGTATGAAATAATATTTCATCACAACCATAGTGAAAAATATAATCACGAAGATAAAAACTATAAATTTCTAATGAAGGTTAAAATTCAAATATGTCATGAAAGAGACTAGAATATTCAGTGAACAATAATTTACACAATAATCAATTTTATTCTTTGACCAGTAGAATATATAGCCAAATTAATTCATAAGATGAAAAAAATGGAAGTTTAAAGAATCTAGAGATAACACATTTTGGAATATAAAATGTTTCATAACTTGCAGATCTATAAAAATATTTAACTATCATGATTCAGTTTTTATGCCTCATGAAACTACCATAAAATGCATCAATTCATTATAATACTAGAAAATATTTTAAAATCATTGGATGAAAAGATTTGAAAAAAGATGAACTCATTAAAATTATTTTCAATATTATTTATAATGAATCATATTCCAAGATAATATGAATCTAAGAATCAAAACATTTGAAAAATTATTCCTGGATGATGTAATCAGATCATTAATGAAGTATGAAAATAGACTATAATGAGATATTAAAAAATAGAAAAGGAAAAATTGAGTAGCATTAACTTCTACTTTAGATATACCTAACCCCATATCATTGTTACTTTTGCTACATTTTTTTAAATAATATATTTAAACATATGAATCAATGTGATTTGGAAAAAAATGTCCTCACACAAATTTTATTATGGTTGAATAGGATTTTTTTCATTCCAAAATTCTAAAATGGATATTAGAAAGATAAAAAATAAAAAAAAAATTAAAAAAATGAGTCTTGAGAAGTTATATGTTATGATTGTAAGAGGGAATGTCATAACATACAATGTCGCCCAAATCTAAAAAATAAAAATACAAACCCAATGTGTAATTATAAAAGTAAATAAAATAAATTAAACATTAAATACTTGGTGAACATGTAAAATTAACACATCTTAATACATTTCATCATCAAAAAGTTGAACATAAATCCATAAAATTGTAGGACTCTATTCAAATATTTCATGTAATTAAAAATTATTCATGGAAAAAGTAGCTACAGAATCCCTTATTAATTTATATATTCATTCAATTTTTAGATATAATACTAGTGATAATTATTCTACTTCATTGTAATATTAAAAATATATTGTATTAAATTTTGAAAATTCAAATTCATCAGAATAACAGAAAACTTCACCGGCTATAGCTGAAATGGTATGATATATAACCAATAAAAATATAGAAAAAAATAAACTAAAAAATATAATTATGATTAACGAGGAAAATAATTTTAAATATAATAAAATAATTTCAAAATGAACTTCATAAATTTGAAAACATTCAAATGAACTAGATTTGAAACATAATTCTTGTATAAATTTTGCTGATCAAAATTTATTTGAATGAAATTACAATGAAAAAAATATTGATTTTGATTATTTATTATAAAACTAATCATTTATGTCTAAAGATAATTTTTTCTAACAATAATTTTGGTAAATAAATTTGTGATATAATGTATAAACAAATAATTCCCTCTATAACTTAAAATATAATTTGATATATTATTTATTTAATAAAATTTTAATGAAACTATTATATACCTTAAATTTATCCTTTTGTACCTAATTTTAATGTTGAGGACACTGGTGTAAACATTTTTATTTAAATAATTTTCAGTCATTTGGTTTTCACTATGATTTTATTTCATAGGAACTAGAAGTCATACAACATAAATGGCTTAGGAATATGTCCATTTTTAAAATTTTATTTCTTGACATAGCTGGACCAAAACATTTGTGGGTACTATGAACATACTTCTATTTTTTCAGTGATAGAAGTTAATTACTGTAAGATAAAAACAAATTCGATTTGGATAGGGATTGTTCTCTATATAATATAGGATATAACCAAAACAACAGAATTTTAAATAAATTGAAATGGGGGAATTCAATTTGGCTAAATTTTACAATGTGAAATCATCCGAATTGATGATATATAGTTTCTTATAAAAACACTATTTTAAATGTTTTATATGTTTCATAAAAAAAGAACAACACTATCACCACAATTCGTGTATGTGATACGAAATATCTTACAAATTTTAGGAATAAAAATTTTATTTTTCAAATTTTATAAGGAACATTCATTCAAAATGTTCATATTCATGAGTGTGTTTACACACTTCACATAGAAAAATTAATTCATCCTAATTTTCCTTGTTTAAGTCAAATGAATGACTTATCTTAACTATAAAATAAGATATTGTTACATTTAAACTTCTATAAATTAACAAAATATTATAAGAACATACATGATATATATATTCCAAAGCATAAATTAAAATTAACCTAAATATGTGATCCCTATAATTTTGGTAAGAAACATAAGAAAATTCTTAAATATAAAAGTTAAGCCACATTAAACATATCATTACTATTATTGTACAAGGAAATATTTGGTTTTATATAAACTATGAGTATTGAGGGAATATACTATGTATATTTCTTGGTTAATGATTAAACTATATTTATATTGGTCAATTTTTTCATTCCAAAATATGAATCATCAAATTATTATAAGTAATTTCTTAATTCTATTAAAAATCAGGAAACCCTATCTTTAATTACTATATAAAGTGATCATGGTTGTGATATTGATTCCTATGACATTGAAATCATTCATAGTAAAAAAGGAGTTACTTGTAAATTTTTGTATACCTGAAATACCCTATAAAAATGCAGTAGTTTAGTAAAAAAATAGATTTATTTAGTAAATCACCCAAACTAGTCTAATTGACTATCTTGTTTCTAGAAATTTATCGGTTGAGGTTGTCAATATTTCTTATTATAGTACAAATAAATTTTTACTCCAAAACATTCTTAATAAAACTCATTATGATTTATGGATCAGAATAATTCCAATACATTCTTACTTCAATGTTTTTTAATCAAATTTATTTATCTTCAATAGAAAATATCAACTAAATAAATCCCATTTAGAAATTTTTATGTGTTATTATATAACTTTTAAGCCTTGAAAATATTTTAATAAAATAACCAATTTTGTTGATGAAATTTTTCATGATAAATGGTTGAATTTTATCCACTTTTTTTAAAAACATGAAAATTCATAATGTTACCATATAAGAGTAATACCATAAGGCTCTCAATATCTGTAATCTACATCAATGGAAGGTAAAAATTTGTCAGATGAATATAATGTTACCATATTCCCCTAGAATGAGTTGATATTAAGGAATAATTAATCCAATTGTACTGTTAGAGATGTAAGTTAATAGATTAAAACATGAAGTAAAATAATAAATAATTGTGACCATCATGATTTCCTATCACAATTTGAACCTAAAATAGTATATGATACATTCAAAGTTCAGTGTTGGAAAAGATAGATACAAGAAGTCCTCAGTCTGTTAAAATTGAACAAATTTTAGACCCTAGTTGCATCCTATATTCGCACTGGTAATAAGAGTACAACTGTGTTTTATGAAACAAATGTGATGAAAACAGAATCTTTATTACAAATTAATTAATACTTATTTCTGAAGTACATTTTAAAAAAATAAGGAATATATTATGGTGAAACATTTTCACTACAATCTATATTAGAATAATTAATAATATTATTAGCCTTTACAGCCCATCAGAATTTTTATTTTCTTCAAATGGATGTGATTTTTTTTTCTTCACTGATTCTGATCTAGAGGATGTCTATCATAAAAATACTCTAGGTTTTGAAGATGTTAATTTTTTATAAAAATTAATTCAAAATAAAAAATCACTCTATGGACTTAAAAAAGAATTAATAACAAGGTATGATAGATTTTCCAGATATTTAATTCAATATAATTTTTTAAAATAAAATTTTGATTCAACGCTTTTAATAAATAAATTTTATAAAACACCATTTTTTTAAAATATATATTAATGAAATTACTTTTTTATCATCTCATATATCCCATTGTAGTATTATTTCTTAAATTATGAAAAATAGTTTGAAAATAAAAGGGTGAGAGAACTAAAATTTTTCCTTAATCTTAATATTTTTCAAAAACAAGAATGAACAATGTAATTTTCTTGACTGAGTGTCACTTAACAAGTTCCCCATTCAGGGAATCTGCATGAACCAAAGAATGCCTCCGTGTACTCTATAGGCTGGTAACTAGCAGTGATGATCATAGATGGTAGTATGAGGATACAATATCTAAATATCAAAGTGAACAACTAGCAGTCAATAAATAAATATCATATATATCAGAGTCAAATTAAGGAATAAATAAACTGAACAAAAAAATGTTGTAGTATAATGAAATGGAACAAAGTCCCAAAAAACTTTTCCATACATACAACCAACCACACATTGAGATTGTAACAATACATGCCTAAAAAATAAACTACAAAGGGATCCCCAGTATCACCGAGCCAAAATCATCTAGTCACTTGATATCGATCAATAAATCCTTCTTTGTCAACCAATACTAAAGGTGGGACTCATCCCAATCATAGGCCTATAATAAACATTAAAGAGCTACTTGGGAACCTATGTGAAAAGTCTTCTTCAGAAATGTGTGAGTAAAACATAGTTGTACACCATAAATGAAGTCTAATGAAAATACCAATCGATACAACAATGAATGCAGGTATCAGAATAAATTGAAGGAGAGAAGATAAATAAAAAATATTTTTAGTATTTAAAAATTTTCAATTGTTCCCTTTTATTATTTTTTATACAAGTAATCAATTTATACCAAATTACCCTCAGACCAAGCTGATTATTTATGCCATATATCATTGTGGTCATTGGTTTTCAATATAGGTTCCTCGATCTGAGAATCAAATCGGGATCCGGTATGCCAGGTCCAATAATCCCAAGCACTATGTCGCAAGTCAGAAAACATAGATAATCAGTCAATGGATCCATATAGGACTTATAACATCATATTTGATTATCCCAAAACTTGTGTCATGAATTTTAAATCACATATCATTACTAAAGGAATCCAACTGGGACTCCAAACTTCATTTTTAACTATCCAATCATTGATATGAAACACCATGTCCGTCCCCCTGGGATTAGGAGTTTCAATCCTTCCCCAAAATAAATACAATTATCTATGGTTCCTGGAGCATCAATATAGACTACCCAAATATAGGGAGTGGACCATCAGTCTAACATCCCAGAACCTTTAATCACATGTCAAAAAACATTGAGCATCTGTCCATGAATCCAAACGGGACTCATAACATCATTTCCAACCATCACCAAAATATTTCATCATTAATTATGACTATTTCATTCAATATAATCATAATCCAATACATTTATTATATAAAAAAATTTATAATTAAACAATTTCCCCATTAATAAAAAAATATTCCATAGTTCCATGGACCCTTTGAACCAAAACATTCCCCAACTAAAACTGACCCTTTTCACATGACATACAATTAAAAAATCCATATATCATCATTACAATTTTTATAACTACTATTGAAGACATGGGTATTTTCCTTTTAACACTGAAAAAGTCATAAAGACTATATTTCTATTAAAACCCATCATAGGATCCATTATTAAATTTTAATCAAATATATGACAACATACCAAATTCAAATAAACATTTGAAATCCACTTAAAAACCCATTTTTATAAACCATCTAGAGGTCAAACCCTCATTTCAAAACAAGGAATACATTCAAAAAAATATTCTCTTTTCACACTCAAAACCATTTCAAAACCAAAAGAACATATTTAAATATATTTCAAAATTATTAATAGAAATTTTCATAAAAAATCATATGAATCATACCACTTCCAAATGTTTCCACACCCCACAGGGTCCCTAAGCCTAATCTCATACCACCATGGATCTAATAGGCCCCATAAAAGGTCCAATACGTCATTATATGGTCAAAACTACATTCATAACATAATAAGAGTAATAATAACACACATGGGATCTAAGAAATATAACATACATATATCAAAATCTATCAATAAGCCTATGGGTAATGATCTTACACCACCTACCTGATTAGATAATATTTCCAAGAAATTTTTATAGAATAGTGGCATTGTTAAGGGCCATATATGCAACGTACAAACCTTATAACAATAAATTTTAGTTTTCATGACAACCCAATAACTAGAATCGCACCAAAGAAGAAAAGATAATTAGTTGAAACAATTATAATTAACTAATGAACCAAAACCCAACTTGGGAATTTCCAAAAAACAAGTTGGGTACTCACCTCTTATTGAAACTCAAAGAAACCACCATTGGAGGGTTGTAATAGATTCAAACACCATTATCAAGATAGTACCTAAAATTAGATACCAAAAATGAAACTAATTAAATTGAATTTTTTTAACCCTGATAATACTAATTATGGCCACATACATTAACAATAAACCATGAAATAATGTATAGAATCTGTCTTGTGATCTACTCTATGAAAGTCGACCAAAATGACCATGATAATTGGATGAATTCTCCATAATCTAGTGCTATATTCCATAGTACCTAAACAAAATATCCCTAAAATAGATAGAAACATGAATAAAGGAACCAACCGAAAAAGGACAAATCACCTCAACACTATGAAATCTCCATGAGCACACCCCAAAAACATGGTAGGGTGGAGGAGTAAGAGATTTGGGAGCCCACTAGTATTTACAAATCCTAGGGAGGAAAAAGGAGTGGATTGGATAAAAACATGAGGGGGAATTTTGGTCTTTCCCATTTTTAATTAAATATGTGTAGTCGCATGGTTTGGATGAACGGTCTTCCAAACAGTGTGCCAAAAATCCAGTTGGTTCGATCCAACAACACCACTTACACTGTTTGACCATATGGTTAGACAAATAATGATCTTAATGTGTACACCCCTACTCTAAAAAACTCATATATTATCATGGTTTTACTGCATGGTCTGAAAAATTGTGTTATAAATGTGTAGTCAGCACTGCCTCCCATTGTAGAAAGGTATATGGTATGTCTAAAATCGTGTGTAGACCATGCGTCGTGCAATATAACATCATCATACTTGCATGTTCCTTACAATTTCATCTCATGGTATTCTTCAAACTGTGCTCTAACAATATAAACTAACCATTCTCTATTAAAATTGAACAAAAATCTATTAAACATAAAGGTGTTGCATGGTTTCTCTAAAACAATGCACACAAAACTGTGCACCCTTTCTAAAAGACTACAAAACCCCTAAAACATATCATGAAGCCTCGAAATCTCACCTAAACACTTGTCCGACCTCCCAAACATAATTACATACCTATGAACTCCCTTTTGAGACATTCCAACTCTAGAAGATCTATTCTGAGTCTTGATTCAGGATTCAACTCGTCTGGTAACAAAAATTCAAAATCCTTCGGAACTTTTTTGTTCTTCTTGACAAGGGATCATAAAACATAATTTCCCAAAAAACTAATATATTAAATATTAACTCACATTTTTTAGTTTTCATGATGTATAAAACAAATCTACTCTTATAGAATTTTTTTTAGGCATTATCTTAATGAATATAGTCAATCGGTAGATCAAAAAAATTACATAATTTTGATTAGAAATTTACTCTATCTTAATGAAAATAATACATACAAACTATTATCTGTATTTTTATGTGTGATATTTAAATATAATACAAAATAATCACGTTTTAATGTGGAAAACACATTTTCATATTCCAAAAAGTTACTTACAAACATTGATTATATTAGTCATTAAAAAGTGATTTAGTTTTAAAACTTTACCCAGATATCGACTTTAGAGGTTGTATGTTATACATAAAATCTAATTACATACCATTTAGTTTCATATAATGTGCATAGTCTCTTAGTATAGAAATAAAAAACATTTTTTGGAACTTTTCATGAATAATGAAGAATATGTAGTATCTAGAAGTTGTTGTGCTCAAGTGTTGTGGATGAAACAGATACATGTGGATTTTTATTTTAAGTTTTATGAAACTATAATTATTTTTTATAAAACTAATTCCATTTTCTTATCATAAAATATACCACATAACCCATTAGAATATAGAATAGGTGTATTACTTTATTTCCGTTGTTAACACACCAAAAAAATTAGATATTATTATTATATTTATGGAAACAAAAAAATGATCTTGATAATACTTTTACAAAACCTATTACTTCCAATATATTCAAATTCATTAATCATTGGACTATAATGTTCAACATTAAGTGATATTCAATCGAATTATTATTTCAATATAATCCATACATTAAAATATACTCACATGGAAAAATATTTTTCCAATCGAATCCTTTAAAAACAATATAATTTTAAATTTATGAATTTTTGTAACTTATCTGAATTATAAATATGACATTTTTTAAAACTTTTCATAATTATAAATTTAACTAATTTTCATTAAAAATTTAATTTCATTTTTTTAAAATTATCAAAATTTTAACTTTAGTGTTCTTTCAAACATATCTATCTTATGAATTTATATTATCTTCAAAATTATATGAATTTTAATTTTATGGTTTTCAAACTTATATAATTTAAAAAATTGTCTACTTTTGAAAAATTTATAAAATTATAATTTCATTGTTTTTAAAACATCTCTAAATTTATAATTTGTTTATTTTTTCTTATATAAATTTTATGATTAAAGATTTTTGAAACTTATATAACTTTAAACATAAATTTTTCCCAATACTAACTTTCTTACAAACTTATCTATTTATCAAACATAAGATTCTTTCAAACATAAATTTTTTTCATATTTATTGATTTTTCAAGCTCAACCATTTTTGAATCTAAATTATTTTTAAAGCATAACTCTCATAAAAACATAACTAATTTCTAAACTAATGGTTTTTGAAACATAAAATGTTTTCAACCATAATGTATTTTCAAAGGTATAATATTTCTAATACTGATATCTGTTTTTAAATTTAATTTTTTAAAAAATTACTGCTCATTTAATCCATACCATTGATCAAATTTTTTAATTATTTAAATTTTTAAATAATATTTTCCGAAACCATCCTTGGAAGTGAAAGATTACCCATTATTTATAAAAGATAAATTTAATATGGCTCAATATTTTAATATTTATATATTACTATTCCCTTACTAATATTCTTTAATTTAGTGACAGATATTCTATATTATCACACTTTTCAATTACTTTTTATAGGATGAGTTTTTATTTCAATTCAAAAATATAACTTCGTATGTTTCATTCAATTATAATTTCAATTTTATTATCAAATGGATCTATTTTATATATTTTTCTGCATTTTATTTTATAATAAAGTATTTGGGAACCAATTTTACATCAAAGGACATGTTTTTCTTAAATGAAATATTAATTTTTTTTAAAAAATACTACAATGTCAAGGATATGTTCATTAATTATTCTTTTTATATCTACTTTTATATAATAAAATGTTATGAATTGTCTTACTAAGAGTTTAACTAATGGTGAAAAGAATACCATCTATGAAGATTAATGTTTTCCTTACTTAAATAGTAAAAGTATCATATTGTAAGAACTCAGATCTTTTTTTAGGTATGGATCCTATTTTACTAGTGTTTTGAGAAAAAGATAAGTTTTTTTGAAATTTATGGAGTACATGCTATGTACATTGAAGTACACTCCATGTACCCAGTTGCTGAGGGTGACAGTGTATTGGCTGTGTAATGGATAAGTACATGGATATGTGAGGTGACCTGGAGACGACCTAAAGTAGGGCCCAGTAAAGGCATATACACATCGTGTACTTTTAAAATACATACCAGGAAATTTTATTTTTAATTGTTATATCAGACTAGGGTCGCATCTTTTTTACAAAAACCCCTTCTTCTAACGACGTCTCATCTCGGAGCGATCCCGGAGCATGATTCTTCCTAGTGCCCCTGATCGGTCATATGTTCTATGAACCGACTGCCATTGATTGTCATTGAATCACCACCACGAGTTCTTATTCCTTCTAGAGCCTCATCTATTGATTTCTCATCTCATGTGAGATATCCTTGGTTGAACATTTTATATGTTTTTGTAGATCTACTTCATTCTAGGCTGATTTAGGGGCTGATATTGGAGTATATCGATCATACGATGCCAAGGTAGGTGGTTTGGTCATTTTCATAGTTAGTCTTTGAATATTATGTGCAAAAGTTCTCAATACCCTAGAATGGGGTATTGTGTGCTTAGGGATTTTAGATCTGTTAATGTCTAATATGCATTTTGTGCCTAATTATAGGTTTTTGGACTGTGAATAGGGTTATTTTCAATGATATGGATGTGTGGACCATATTTGTTTTGATATTGGCCGTTGGTCTAGTTTTTTTAGTTAGGATGATTTTTTTCCATTTGTATTGTTGTTAGGATGGAGTGATATTATCTGATGTTGTTATATTATTTTATATGTTTAGCCAAGTAGTTCATAAAATCTTTTATCCAAGTAGTTCTTAAGGTTTACTCTGGGTGTTGAATATCACTGTGCATGATTGACATACACAGGGCTGTGGGAACCTAGTGTTGTAGTTCATTGGGAGAATAGATGTTGTGGTCTTCTCTAGAGTGTCTGTTACTTTTATGTTGTGAGACCATATGGGGTGGAATTTGTGCTCCCTCAGAGTGTATGTAGTTCCACATTGCGAGACCATATGGGGAGTTGGATGTTGAGTTCATCCTCATAGTGTCTATAGTTACCTATACAAGACCACGGGGGGAATTGGCGGTGAGTGCTTTAAAAGAGAGTATTTGCTAAAGTTGTGAACTAGAGGGGTTAGACTATGATTACATCCTAGAGGGTTCCTTGTGTTTGATTGGTTGAACCAAAGGTGTTTGGATGTGACTACTTCCCATAGGGTTACTTTTTATTGATTAAGCACTTACTTGATAAATGAAAATGAATGAAATTGAAACTATAGGATTATTTACTATTGAGTGTTTATTTGTCTATGTGTCTTTTTTCTTATTGTATGCCATATATATTCACTGACTATTAGGCACAGATCTTTTGGTGGTTTCCTATAAGGATTGATATCACACCCTATTTAGGTCATGCTTTTGGGCCCAAATAGATTATATTTATATACATATAGATAACGGAAAGCACCCTTGTATGTTAGGTACATAACTATTGTGAAGTTGGAGAGTATGGGACCAATATGAGGCTTGCGATGAAGTTGGAGTTTTTTTTTCATTTTTTCATTGGTTTAGTACCACATTCCAGAATTGTGACTTGTTTGGATTCTTTCCCTAGACATATGTATCATGCATCATTTATATACATGCACCAGTTGTTTGTTACTTTCAGTTTTCCGATGTTTACTTATTGCATGTTATTGCTGCTTCCGCTATTGTTATCTTCTTATTTCGACTACATTACTATGCCAGTGAGGGCATAGTTTCCCCAATATCACACTCAAGTCCCTCACTTCTAGTCAGTAGCATTTGGAATTTTGGGAAATTCACTTGATGCCATGTGACCCACCAGGTATGGGGCACCTCTGAGCGGCACCCAGAATCGAGATGTTACGAAGTGGTATCAGAGGAATTATTTTCTTCATAACTTACTGTTTGGAGCCTATAGATATAGATAGGAAGGAATGGGTAGTTGGTAATAAGCTATGTTTGGGAGTAGCTAACCTATGTACAGGGAAAACCTAATTCACCTCTATTATTGCAATTTTGCGGGTTTTGCAATTTTTAGAGTTGATTTTATTTCATTGTTGGGTGATTCACATGTTTTGTGATGTTATCGTTGATACCATTAAGGTTATATTTCTATTGAAACCCTATGAGATGAGGCTATTCCATCTCATTCATCATATAGGAACATGCTAGAGGTCACATGTCATGCATTCATTCCATGCCATTTAGGGTTCATTACTAATTGCATGTTGTTGTGATAGATGTTTTTTTAGATATGCATGTTGTTTGGTTAGATGTCTTGATATAAAACCTGTTATTTTATAGGGTATTGGATTGTGTAAGGTCTAGTCTGAATTAATTCCAATCATTGGGTCTTGAGGTGTGATGGGACCTCATGGATCAAAATTTGGTGGATCATTGCTCTATTATGTTTGTATATGACATGTATAAGGTACCAATTTTTGATTCGTGGGAATTATGGGACCTCACAGATCGGAATTTGGAATTTAAATGTTCATTTCATTGTTTTTCTAGGTTCTGGAGTAGTTTCTAAGGCTTACTGTCTAGAAAAACACAAAATACATGGCTTGGATTACTGTATACATGCCACGTATCCTTCTGTTTAGGAAGGAAATAATTTTATTAGGTACACACCGTGTACTATATGTACATTCCATGTGGTCTCTAACCATGTCACTGGCTCTGTAGGCAGAAACACAGGGATGGGAAATCCTTGGTGGAACATGTCATGTACCAGATGTGCATGCTGTTTGTATAGACCATGTGTCCATCCATGTGACCAACGTCACTGGTGGATAATGGGTAGTCAGTACACACTATTTCTAGCATAAACACACCATGTAACTATCTGTGTGACTAACAACATGGGTCGGTGAATTTCTTTCTAGTACACGTTGGGTCTGGCACAATCATGTTGTGAAGTCTTTCTCTAGGATAACCTTGTGGGTTAGTCATGTAGAGGAACTTGGGAAAGGGAAAACAATTCAAGTACAAACCATGTCTTGGGAGAACACAATGTGTGTATTGGATTTTACATGACCGAGGATGGAAAGAGTACACCCCCATATCAATCCATAAAGGTACATGACATGTAATGGTCATACACACTGTGTATGCCTGTTTTGTAAAACATGAATGATTTCTTTCTCCTATTTATTTCATTCACTTCTATGTTTCAGTCCTTGCTAAACAAGAACTATGGTGTGTGCTTGACCTTTCAGAGTCATTCCACCGAGATGTCCTCCAGTTATATGCTAGATAAGAAGTAATGATCAAACATTGTACATGGATAATGAGGGACTACCAGTAGAACCTCCAGTCATGCCTATCTTGGCACCAACCATTTTCCCAGATACAGGGGGTGACGCACATTTCCGAGAAGGTTTCATGAGGTTTATGCAGACATTAAGGGGAGGCCCACATCTCGCCCTGTCTATGGTAGAGTTGATGCGGGTCTCTGAGTAGTATAATCATCCCACATTCTCAGAGGATTGAGGATTTTAGATTGAAGCGTCATGGTTGGAAGCCATGTTGTCAATTTTCAAGAATTTAGAGATGCCTCCATAGAGTAGGATGAAGCTCACTACGTATATGATCCGGGATTCCTCCAGGAGATTATGGGATGTGATATCACAGGAAGGGAACCAACAGGGAATGTCATGGTATGAGTTCCAACATACCTTTTATGATTACATATACCAAGAGACATTGATGTCTGACTGAGCCCGAGACATCTTGAGTATGGAAATGGGTACTCTCTCAGTCAAGGAGTATTCTTCTGGCTTCATAGAGTTTCACTGCTTCACACCCATTCCAAGGGGTGATGAGTTATTACTTATGGGGAAGTTTGAGGATGGTCTCAGTCATGACATCCAATCTTCAGTGAACATCATTAGGTTGACATACATCACTTATATAGTCAACCAGGTGCTGATCACGGGGCGTAATCTGAGGGATTATGGAGCTATGATCTAGGTAATCCCAACATCCGGAGTTTGTACCCTTCCTAAAAGTAGGAAGCGCTGTAGAGAGTCTACGTGTGGAGAACCAAGGAATCGGGAAATATCATTTGGTATCCTGGTGGTGTGCTACCAATGCAGGAAGAGAGGTCATACAAAGATTCATTGCCTGAGAAACCCAGTGGAGTGTCTATTTTTGCGGAAATATGGGTCATTTTCATTGTTTCTGTCAGTTATTCCCACTAGAAGCTGGTAATTGTAGTTTGGATATGACTCCAAATTCAGGATAAGCACCACCAACTTCTCATCAGTCTGGAAACTAGAGTTCTTCTAGCCATTTAGGTTGAGGTGGAGTTCACAACCTTGGAAGCCAGTCGGTATGCTTTAAGCAACAACAGGTTGGATCAGCTCATGGTGGTATGGTAGGGTTGCAAGGCCATGGTACAGGTCATACTTTTTCATTGGAGAAGACCCAACAAGAGAAGTATCTCGTACCCTCTAAAGTTTGCGGTACACTTCTAGTTTCCTTTGTCTTATCTTATGAACCTTTTGATATAGGGTCCTCCAATAGTTTCATATTGATTGTTGTTGTGGAAAGACATGGGCTCTTTATCGTTTCCTCTACTGATATCTTGATTCTAGACACTCCATTGGGGACTACAACAGCTAGTGTACATCAGATCAAGGGGTTTCCTCTTTAAGTCAGTGGACATCACTTCTTAAGGGAGCTTTATATCTTAAGGATGATAGGCTATGATGTCATTTTCGTAATAGATTGGTTGGTTACCTTCCAGGCTATTGTTGATTTCTATCATGATATGGTGTGTTTTACATCACCAGAGAGAAGACCCTTTTTATGTAAGGGTGAATGGGATGTGCAGGAGAGTAGAGCGGGACCCAAGCATCATGGGATGGGAGGAGTTACAACCCAGATTCCTAGTCTATATCTAGATGACCAGGGGACTTCACAGTTAGAATTTCCTCCAGAGGTCGATCATTTAGGGATGTGTTTCCAAAAGACTTTTCAGGTTTTCATCTAGATTGAGAGTTGTAATTTTCTATTGATATTGTTCTAGGAGTGTCATTGGTGTTCGTTCCTCCTTATATGATGGATACACTAGGGTTATAAGAGCTCAAGAAGAAGTTAGAGGAGTTACAGGAAACGGGTTTTATCCGACCCTACACTTCTCCATGGGGTTCACCCATCCTGTTTGTGAATAAGGTGGATGTTACCCTTAGACTTTATGTCGATTGTTGGAAGCTGAACTAGTTGAAGGTCAAAAACTGATATTCGTTAAAGAGGATAGATGACCTCTTTGATCAGCTTCGTGGAGCCCGACTGTTCTCAAAGATTGACTTGAGATCCAGTTATCATCAGTTGTGCATTATACCATCTGATATACCTCTTACAACCATTCAGAGAAGGTACGGTCTATATGAGTATGTGGTTATGTAGTTCGGTCTCACGAATGCACCTATAGTTTTCATGGAACTGATGAACTGTTTGTTCCATCCATACTTGGATTCTTTCACAATAGTCTTCATGGAAGATATCTTGGTTTTCTTTCACACTTGAAACGACCATTCCACACATATTGAGATCATTTTGAGTACATTTATAGAGAATAATTTATATTCTAAGCTCTCTAAATGACACTTTTGGGTGGAGAAAATTCACTTCTTGGGTCATGTTATCTCAGAGACCGATGTATCAGTCAACCCATAGAAAGTTAGAGTAGTAGTTTCCAGGGAGAAACCAAAGAATGTCTTTGAGGTGGGGATCTTTTTAGGTGTGTTTGGATACTGTAGACATTTGATACTGAACATTAAAATCTTAGCAATTCCACGGATGTGTCTGACTAATAACAGTGTGATGTACCTAAGGCCAGATTCTTGTGAGTAAGCCTTTCAAGAGCTGAAAGGGAGGTTGAATTCAACACCGATGCTAGTTTTTTTAGAACCAGGAAAGTGGTATACTATATAATATGATGAATCAGGTATCAAGATGGGAGCAGTGCTTATGCAGGGGGAAGGAGTCATTGCATATGGGTCACGGTAGTTGTGGCCACACGAGGTGAATTACCCGTCACAGGATCTCAAGTCAACTGTAGTTGTACATGCTTTATGCTATTAGATACATTATCTATTGGGAGAGAATTTTTTGGTTTTCACTGACCATAAAAGTCTCAAGTATCTCTTTACTCAGCCCAATCCGAATCTGAGACAGTGAAGGTGGGTTGAATACCTTCAATATTTCCACTTTGATCTTGCCTACACACTTGGGAAAGGAAATGTAGTAGCTGAAGCATTGAGCAGGAGGACTCAGATATAGTAACTTAAGGAGGCCATTAGTGAGTGGAAGATTATGAATATTTTATCTGAGATGCATTTGGAGGTGCACGATAGGAAGGGGTTGATGTTTCTTTTTCTGTAGTTATTACCTATACTCTACATGATTAAGTGTGAATGAGACAACTATTAGATTCTGAAGGCCTAGTTCTACCTAAGAGTGTGTCGGGAGAGGACCCTTTTCTCTGATGAACCGTAGGCAAGGATGAGATCTTGCATTTTCATGGGCATGTATGGTTTTCAGTAGACATACGCAAGGATCTAATGTAGGATTTTTATTCTTCAGTATGGAAAGTTCATCCTGGAGTTACCAAGACGTATTGTGGTCCACACTGTTAGTATTGGTGGCCAGGAATGAAGAGAGATGTTGTTGGGTTTGTCATGTTGTATTCCACATGTCAACAGGAGAAGGCGAAGCATCAGTTCCCAACATGGCTTTTTCAGTAGTTATCCATTCCGGATTGTAAGTGGAATGATTTCTTGATAGACTTCATGACATACATACCCAGATCTCCTCAAGAGAATGATGTAGTTTGGGTTTTCATTGACAGACTCAGAAAGGTTGAACACATCTTGTCAATTAGGGAGACCTTCAGTTTTGATGTGATGGTAAGGTTTTATGTCTGAGAGATTGTATGCTTACATGGATTTTAGAACTCCATTATTTTAGACAGGGACACCCATTTTACTTCTTGGGTCTGGAAGGGACTACAGGGGGATTTTGGTACACAGGTACTTCTAAGTACAACATACCATTCCCAGATAGATGGCCAATACGAGCATATGATAAAAGTGATGGAGGACATGCTTCAAGCATGTGTCCTAGATATCAGAGGTTTTTAGGAGAATCAAATACCTGTTGTGGAGTTTTACAAAAATAATATATTTCAAGAAACTATTCAGATGTCACCTTATGAGGAATTGTACGGTAGGCCATGCAGATCAGCCTTACGTTGGTGGGAGGCAGGAGAGGCAGTTATGCGGGGACCTCATCATGTTTAGGAGACCATAGAGCATGTGAAGTCGATTTAGAAGAGGATGGATACTTCACAGTCATGACATAAGTCTTACGATGGTCAACTAAGATGACCTCAAGAGACTGAGGTCTGATATCAGGTTTTCTTATGTGTCACGCCGAGGTTGGTACACAAGAATATTGGGAGAGTGGGAAATCATTTTTTGAGATATGTTAGACCGTATGAGGTTTTTAAGTGTTAGGTTGTTTCCCTATCAGTTTTAGTTACCTCATAGGTACCACGATAGGCATGATTTCTTCCACGTTTCTCAGTTGTGATGTTACTTCTCTAACCATCCCATTTTTTCAACCTAAGGAGATTGAGTTGGAGGTGGATGCATTATTCGAGGAGCATCCAATCTGGATTGTTGATCGAAGTTCAACATTTCTATATGTTCAATATTTTCTTATGGTTTATGTGCTACGACATCACATGGGAGTACAATATGATATATGGGAGAGGGTGAATGATGTACGATCGAAGTGGGCCAAGCTATTCGGGGATTCTTATTCTTCTCCTTCTTATCAGGGAAATTCGAAGATGGATTTCTTAAAGGGGGTAAGATTATAAGAAATAATATTTTTTAGTTCATGTATGGATTATGTTTTTCTGGTGTTTTTAGAATATAGGAGTTTATGGATGTTTAAAGAATACACGTCGTGTACTTTGAAGTGCCACCGTTTACCAGGTTCCTCAGGGTGACCGTGTACTAGGCATGTAATGGCTAGGTACAAGGCCATGTGAGGTGACCTAGAGACTACCTAAATTGAAGCCTAGTAAAGGCATATACATGTTCTATAATTTTAAAATACATGCCATGTACTTTTATTTTTAATTGTTATATCAGACTAGGGCCACTTCTCGTTCACAGAAACCCCTTCTTCTAGTTATGTCTCATCCAAGAGTGACCAGGGAGTACGATTCTTCCCAGAGCCCCTGATTGATCATTTTTTCTCTGAATTGACAACCATTTATTGTGTTGGAATCACCATGGTGATTTATTATTTCTTCTAGACCCTCATCTCTTCATTTGTCCTCTCTCGTGAGATATCTGTGGTTGAACGTTTTAGACATTTTTGTAGATATACGTCATTCAAGGCTGATTCAAGATCTCACATTGGATTATATCAATCATACAACACTGACGTTGGAAGTTTGTTCCTTTTAATATGTAGTCTTTGAATATTAAGTGCAAAAGTGCCCAATACCCTATAACGAGGTATTGGGTGTTTGGGGAATTTAGCCCTGTTAATGAATGCTATTCCTTGTGTGGCTGAGTAGAGGTTTAGTTATTGTGAATAGGGTTATTTTCCATGCTATGTGTGTGTTTTCCATGTTTGATTTGATATTTAATATTGGTATAGATTTGTCATTTAGGCTTCTTGTTTTCCATGCCTAATGTTGTTAGGATGGAGTGATATTATCTAATGTTGTTATATGCTTGTAGCTATTTAGCCAAGTAGTTCATGAAAGCTGTTAGCCAAGTAGTTCTTAAGGCTTACTTTGGCTGTTGAAAATCGTTGTGCGTGATTGAATTACATGGGGCTATGGGAACCTGGTGTAGTTATCCATAAAACGAATGGACACTGAGGGATTCTCCAGAGTGTCTATTTATTTTTACATGGTGAGACCATAGGGGATTGCACTTTTTTCTCTCTCAAAGTGTTTATAGTTTCTTGTTGCAAGAGCACATGGATAATTGGATGTTGAGTTCTTTTTTATAGTGTCTATAGTTACCAATACAAGACCATATGGGGAATTGATGGTGAGTGCTTCCTCAGAGAGTCCTTGATAAAGCTGAACTAGAGGGGTTAAACTGTGAGTACTTCCCAGATATTTTCTTGTGTTTGATTGGTCGAACTAGAGGGGTTAGGATGTGAGTACTTCCCTAAGGGTTACTTGTTTTTGATTATCCACATACTTGATATATGAAAATGAATGGAATTGAAATTGTAGGAAAGTTTACGATTGAGTGCTTCCTTGTTTAATGCTTGTTTTCGGTTACTGCCTGCCATATATATTAACTGACTATTAGGCAGAGATCATTGGATGGTTGCCTACTGGGATTCATCTCACACCCTGTTTGGTCCATGCTTTTGGGCCCAAAGAGATTATATTGCTACAGGTATAGATAAGGGCAAGTGACACTACTAAAATAATGGGAAAGGGAGGATCCACCTTTCATAAGCACTAACCAAAAAAGTGCTGATAAAGGAAATTCTTTATCAGTGCTAATTAAAAGCACTGATAAAGGACCACTTTATTAGTGATTTATTAGCAATGATAAAACCATAGTCATAATTTATAAAATGGGGTGCACATTTCCCTCTGTTTATCATGCCCTCAAACTCTCGTGGTATTGTACCACTGCAAAAACTCCCCACCCCCCTAATCTTCTCTTTTCCAGACCTTCACCGCTAGCCCTACTCTACCACCAGCCCTACACTCCCATGAACCCTATTCTTTATCCTACCCCTCGAACCCTTCTGTGGATCCCCTTCCCCGTGAACCTGAATTCTCCTCCTCCTCGCTAGACCCTACTCTCATCCTCAAAAACTACTTCAAGTGTTTGGGATTCCTTTCGATGGGGTTTGATTCTCGACTTCAAATTTTTGATATTTGGTGATTTCTCTACTCATCCTCATCTGTTTCCTTTTTTTATTCTAATATTCACTATGGTGGTTTAGTATTGTTTGATTTGTGTTGTGTGTTTGGGCTATGTTTTGGTGATTGTTTGGTTCAGTAGGTTGATTAGTAGTTTCTCATGGTGCAGTTGTAGTGGGAGGAAATTTCTTCTTCACCTTGAGGTGTGCAATGAGTTGTAAAGCTACATTGAGGTATAGAATTCATCTTTTATCTTTATTTTGTATCATACGAGGGGGTTTCCTTCTAATGTTAATATATAAATAATGGTCTTTATGGATTAATAAAAGATAATTAATTTACAAATTGATATTAAAGGGTAAAGGGGTTTTATTTTCATGTTTTTACAGCCTTATTATCATTTATGATATTATGATTGCACATGATAGATGCTCCCCTAAAAATTATGGTCATTGGTGGATTTATTTACACTCAATGATATGCTATGTGATTTCTGTTTTTTTTTGTGAATATTATTATATCACCCTATTATGGATATTAGCTAACCACTTACAATTGGATAATAAAATGGTTTCCCTTGTATTATGGGTTGTTTGATAAATCCATTAAAAAATAAAGTGGAATGTGATCAAATACCCTTTGTAAATCTGTTAAATTATATTGATTTGTTATGATGTGTGGCCATGCTTGTGGTGTGTCAATGTGTGGTTGAGAAATATGTGGATGATGGTTGTTGGCTATGACTTTGGGGCAGCAAGGTGGTTTGTTGGTGTGCTTTTGGGGTGGTGAGGGGGTTTATTTGTTCATGCTTTTTGAGGAGGTTTGTTGATGGTTTCTTTATGCTAACTTATTTGGTAGTGATGTAATTAATAACTATTTAATAATGATTTAAATGTAATGGGTTGGTTTGGTTAATGGGATAAAATCAATATATAATTAATTAAATGGTGGATTGTGTGGTTAAATGTGGTTGATTCTAAATAATTAAATGAATCTATTGGATAATGTGATTTTTTTTTGAAATGTGAAATGAGGATTGTGGATTATTGTGTAGTGTTATGATTTTAGAGGTGGAAACAATAGTGGTAATGTTGTGAGTTGGTTAGCGTTTGGTTGTAAACCCATATGTTGGGCTTGTCTATGTGTTTATATGTATATACTTTTATATTATTCCTAATTTATTTAAGAACCCTACCCACATCAAGCACTATGTTTTGAAACCTAAATAGTACTGTGATTGGTGTTTTTCCTAACATCCAGTGAGGAGGAAAAATGTTTGGGAACCCACTATTTCCCAATATCTCTTCCAGGCAAGGTAGGTATTTCATAGGCTGTGATGGTTGAAGGTTTTTTAGTTCATTAGATGGTGTTTTCGGTAGCCTATGTTTTTTCAGGGGACACGTGATCGTGATTTTTGGGTGGTGGACCATTTGTTTTTCAGCGAGATGTGACCATGATAGTGGGGTGGTGGCCCAAGTGTTTCTAGGAAAGGTGTGATATGATCTTCTTATGGGGAGGCTTTAGGTGGGGTCCGTACATGGTAGGAGAAGGGAAAAAATTTGATTTCAAACATGTTGACAATAACCTACTACATTGGTTATGATAGTGATTATGATACAATAGCCCTGGTGTCTATGGGCGAGATGTGATGTTTTCGTGCTTGTGGGTCAATGTGGTATATTAAAGAGATGAGAGAACCAATATGTTTGATGTTTGGGTGTGAGAGTGTCATACCAGCAGGAAAGTGGTGTGGGGTACCCTTTATTGATATTCCTCTATTCATATTATATTACTTGGTATGAATTATTTTGTGAATGTGGCTTGCTGAGTTTTGGGTGGATAGCTGACCTATTTAGGTGTTGTTGGTTCCATTATTTTGCATGACTGTATTTTTTAAAAGAATTTTAAAAAATGAAATGGTTATGTTTTGTGTGTGTTGTAATTCAATACTTCTTAGAAATGGTATTATGGGTTATTTGAAAGGTGTGAAGTATGTTTTCAAAGGCACTAGATATGTGAATGGGTTTGGGTGTAGGTTTCAGAAGGAAACATAATAATTTATCATGTTTTTATTGTTGTGAATTTTTAAATATGAGTTGTAAGTTTCTCAAATTATGAAAGTTATGTTTTGAAATTATTGTTGGTGTATTTTTGATTTTGGAAAGGGGGCTCAACCCATGAAGTTGGTTTATTTGTAAAGACCCGTAAATTTCAAGAAATTTTTTTCTTCTTAATTTTCTTTGGAATTTTATATGAACGCAGTTTCTGATGGCACCTGATTCCGAGGCCTGGTGTGCCCGGAATCATTTTCCAAAGTTGGGCTCGGGTACATTCAGTGAACGGACGAGCGGGTTTTTCTAACTTTTGAACCGGTGCTCGGAATCAAATTCTGAGGGCACCGATGAAATCACAGTGTTGGTATTTTCTTAGAAACGCCTCTTCCGGAGTTGCGTTTTCTCGGGTGTGGTTTTTAATTTTCGGGCTTAAAGTTAAGAAATAAAATAATTTTACGACAAACTTTATTTTATTTCACTTAAGCCACTTGGAACTCACTTGAAGCCACATAAAGAGGCTTAAGCAGTGTTGTTGCGGGTAAGATGTTATCCAAAAATATCCTACCCTCGTGGTAGGATATTTGTGACGTGGGACCCGCATGATCCCCACCGTTTCTTTTCCGCTATGTAACGCACCCGCGAAAACCAGTCATTATGAAAGTCAACTGATGCGTTTTATTAAATTCTTAACGCACCATTTAATTGGGCAGTTTTCTTCATTGAATTAAATGGGCGGTTTATTCGTTGAAATTAATTCTATGTATTAATTTCATTCGTTTCTTAACCAGTTTGAAATCTGTTGGCGTAATAATAAAATAAGACCAACGCACGACTTCTGGAAAAATGTTCGTTGAGAGGATTTGACAGAAACCAAGAGTTCTTCATCCTCCTTCACGAAGAACACGAAGAACGCGAAGGAAGTGAAGAACGCAAAGAATGCCGAGCCCTCGGAAATCGACGACGCGACACCAAGTTCCACGACGCTGGCGATTCTTCTTCCGCGACGTTCTTCCACGACAATCCAACCCCGAGACAACCTTCGATCGGCAGCGACAAGTTCGTCGACGCGGCAACCTTCCACGATGATGTGACGCCGGATACCGCGACGACGCGACGATCCCCTCTTTCCGCAAAGAACGCGCATGCGACGACTTGACGAGGTAGGGATTTTATTTTGGAAATGCCCTTATTCCCGTGATTGTTTCTTAAAAATTAAAGAACCAGTTTCAAATGAACAATTTTATTTTATTAAAATTGTTGTTTCATGTGTTGAATTATTTTCTCCCGTTGTTGTTAACTAACGCGGAGGGTGCGGGCCAAACGAACACGGCCCGACAACCCTCCGTCGTTCTTCGTGGTTGTGCGGATTTGGCGGGCGACGTAAAATCGTGACGCAAGGGCAGTTTGTCGATCCCACAGTGTAGAACGGAACCCGGGAGGAACAATGGCGCAGACGGGAAGGAAAACGGACCACCGGAGAAACTCCGGTGGCCCGCGGAAGCCGCCGGCGGAGCCGGCTGCCGGAGGCGGCGGCGCCCCGGCGCGCCGTCGGACAAGGCGGCCGCGGCGGCGGCGGCCAATGGACCCGCGACCGCGCGGGTCCGGTTCTCACACACAGGACGTGGCATAGCCATGTCCGTTGTTCCAGTGTGGCCACAACGTGGGGCCGCAGCATCTCCAGACCGCGGGGGTGGCGCCCCCCGGCACCCAAGCGCTCGGCCGCTCAGCCGAGCCGAGCCAGGCCGGTCCGACCGGCCAGGTCGCGCCCCAGCCGGACCGGACCGGGTCCAGCCGGGTCGAACCGGGTCGGGTCGACCCTGTTCGGGTCGGGTCGACCTGGTGCGGCCGACCCCCAGGGGGGGGGGGGGTCGGCCCGGGCCCGAACCCCCCGTTTTCAGACCGTTTTCGGTCAAATGCCCATAACATGAGCTACATGCCTCCAAAAGACTCTCGTTAAGCGGAAACGCGATCCATGGATCGAGACGGTCATTTTGGTATATCGCACTCAAGGTTTCGGAATACATTGAGTTCGGCCGGGTTGGTTAGTACACAAACCCAACCGGGCCTTTAGAGCGGAAACGCTCATATCTTGAGCTATGGACGTCCGATTGATGTGCCGTCAGCTTTGTTGAATTCCTCTATGAGAGAAGGATCTTTTGGATCACTCCGCCCAAGGTTTGGACGCAGGTGGAGTACGGTTGGGTTGGTTTTTCCTTAAAAACCAACTGGGCCCCTGGGACGAAAACGCCAATAACTCTCAGACCGGGCGTCCGATTGACTCGCCGTCTGCGACGTTGAGTTCCTGTTGACGATACAGAACTTTTGGATATATCAACTTCAGACTTTGTGATAGTTGATGTATCGGCCTCTCGGCTCGTGGAGCGGATCCTCCCGAACGAGCTTACTGTGTGCGGGAACCCTAGAGCTGGCTGCGACTGCTACTTCGACAACGACGACTGTGCAGAGATCCTCAGTGGACTGCAGCGACGACTGTGCAAAGATCCTCAGTGGACTGCGACGATGAAGAGAGCTGTTCTTGTATCCTATGTGGGTCCCAGCTTAGATGATTCAATACTGGTCTTGTATCCTATGTGGGTCCCAGTATAGATGAATCAATGAAGACAGCTGGTCTTGTATCCTATGTGGGTCCTAGCTGTGCTGGTCTTGTATCCTATGTGGGTCCCAGCTTTGATGATTCAATACTGGTCTTGTATACTATGTGGGTCCCAGTATAGATGAATCAATGAAGACAGTTGGTCTTGTATCCTATGTGGGTCCTAGCTGTGCTGGTCTTGTATCCTATGTGGGTCCTAGCTGTGCTGGTCTTGTATCCTATGTGGGTCCCATGTTTGATGATTCAATACTGGTCTTGAATCCTATGTGGGTCCCAGTATATATGAATCAATGAAGACAGCTGGTCTTGTATCCTATGTGGGTCCTAGCTGTGCTGGTCTTGTATCCTATGTGGGTCCCAGTATAAACGAAACAATGAAGATGGCTAGTCTTGTATCCTATGTAGGTCCTAGCTTAGATGATTCAGTATCTATGTCTGATCATCTCTTCCACCTTTTCGATAATGTATACCTGTGTGAGCTGAATCCTATGTTACTCTCCATTGTGGATTGTGTTGTGCTATCATGTGTGGATTTATGTTTTCTTTCCTGTGTGGATTTACGTTTTTCTCTCCTTTCTGGAGTGTGTTGTGCTATCCTGTGTGGATTTACGTTTTGCTCTCCTTTGTGGGTTGTGTTGTGCCATCCTGTGTGGATTTAAGTTTTGCTCTCCTTTGTGGGTTGGGTTATGCTATCCTGTGTGGATTTACGTTTGCTTTCCTGTGTGGACTGGGTTTTGCTTGGGCTCGGATGTTGGAGCCGAACAGGGATTGATGACTTAGGTATATGTATGGGCATATACCTAAGCAGTGTCGGTTGTTACTTCGTGATTGTATCTTTCCGTTGTGGTTTATCCATTGTGGATTTCGGGAGACCTTCGGGGGTCTCGGGGTCCCTACTGAGTAGCTTATACTCACCCCTGCACGGGCTATGCCCGCACTACGTTGTGTTGGTTGCAGAAGACGGACAACGTTGATTGTGGTTGAGGCTTGCAGAGCAGGACGGTACCTAGTGGTGGACCACTGGGCGGGACGTACTGGGAGCGGACGACGGGACCCGGGGAGCAGTGGAGCTATCTGTACCCACCCTTCAGGTGGGACTTCCAGAGGACGGCCCGACGCTACGACATTACTTTTCAGTTACTGTTTTCCCCTTTCAGTTGTACTTTACAGTTGGGCTTGTATTTATGGCCCCTTTACTTTCAGCACATCTTGTTACAGTTTTTACTTAGTGTTTACTTTTCCGCTTCCTTACTCTGTGGTGCTTGTTTAATTTTCAAAGGCAATGCCTTCCCTTTTGTTGGATTTACTCCTTGGTGCTAGTCGCCAACCCCTGGCCTATGGAAGGCGGGCTTGGGTAGTCACGGCACGGGACCCGAGGACGGGTCGTGACAAATTGGTATCAGAGGTGGTCGGTTCTACCGCAGAATCTGATATTTCTTCTATGTGAAGCAATAGTGTTCAGCGTATTGGGTGAGGTTATCAGTCCAGGGAGTCCAGTGTTGGTGCGGCGGCCGACGTATCCGTACACCAGGACCCTGACTTCTGATTTCCGACTTAATGCACGAAAACACTGATTGCATGTGTGTTCAAGTTTTCTTTGTGATTACTTGTGTCAGCTCACCAGGTATATAGTTCTGACCGTGGCGCACCTTCTTCTTTCAGGATGGCCCCACGATGGCAGCCAGCTAGTGTTCTGAGAGTGGAGCGTTATGACAGCCCACCGAGCGACGAGGCCTCGGTGCAGGGCTCCTTTTCAGCAGAGGCACTAGCGGTACCTTTACCCGCCGAGCCACCGATGCTGCCAGCCTTAGCCGCTGACGATGCACGTCACCTTATCGCGCTTCACGAGTTCCAGCGTCAGCGACCGCCCAGGTTCCGCGGGGAGACGGACCCCCAGGGAGCCGAGGACTGACTGGAGTCAGTGGTGCAAGTTTTCAGGCTAGTGAGGACACCAGCAGACCTCATGGTGATCCTCGCAGTGAGCCTACTGCACGCAGCAGTGGGCCGATGGTGGAGCTTGATGCTCCAGGTGCACGACGAGACATCTCTTCTCTGGACGGACATTGAGAGCATCTTCCGCTCCGAGTTCGTCCCAGCCACCCTCCGGACGGTGCGCATTCAGGAGCTTCTTCAGCTGTGGCAGGGCAGCTTGACAGTGGCCTAGTAGTCGGCGAGATTTACTGATCTCTCGTGCTACTCCACAGATATGGTACGGGGACCGTTCTTCCGGGCCTGGACCTTCGAGCAGGAACTAAGGCATGAGATCAGGGATTCGATGATCTCCCTCAACATTCCGACTCAGGCAGAGGTGTTGGAGAGAGCCCTTCTAGTGGAGAGTTTTCTCACCGAGCAGGCTCCAGTGACAGGGCCCTCCACAGGACGGCCCGTAGTAGGGTCTTCTGCAGCTGGCAGTAGACAGGTGTCGCAGAGGTTCAAACGGGCCAGACCATTAGATGGGCAGTCTCAGGATGAAGAATTTGTTGTGCGGGGCACCAGAAGGAGATCCAGCTACACAAGGGTCAAGCATTGCTACGCATGCAGCGGGAGAGGTTACATGGCTCGAGACTGCCCGACTCTTCTTACAGATGAGCAACAGGTGTTAGAGGGACCTCCCAGACATAGGTTCGGCCACGGTGGTCCGCAGGGTGGAGGAGGATGAGGCAGAGGAGCTGGCCGAGTAGCCGATGGTGGGAGACAATTCGAGGTGTTTCCACCACCACCACCAGGAGGTCCACCCCGACCGCAGGGAGTTGGTGGACATGGGAGAGCTCAGCTTCAGGTAGCTGAGGCCTTCGATCATGGAGCTCTGGGAGTAGATGGACAGGAGCAGAACTAGTGAATACGTCTTTTGTACTACTAGTTCCTTGTTGGTGTTGTGTAGCATCTTCATATTATGAGCTGCAATAATAAAATACGCATACCCTTGTGATGTTTTCATTCTTGTCCTCTTTTGTGTTGTTACTAAGAGGTTCCAGTTTAGACAGTTGACTTGACCCTCACTTGTGAGACATCTACTAGAGGAGACCCAGTTACCACACACTGATGCCGACAGTGTGACTCAACCCTTGGAGGCGAGAGTAACGGTTGGATCTCTTGGTAGTAGCGTCGAGGCCTTACGACATCATCCTTGGTATGGATTAGTATCATCCATGTCAGGATTGACAGTATTAGGCAAAGAAAGTGGTTCATACAGGGGATGAGACCAGATTTCTCTTATCGGAAAAGAAGAAATGTTAGCAGCACTTGTGGGGCCGGAGATGGTCCAAGCCACGGCAGAGAAGGTCCAGTCATCCATGAGCGGCTGAGCACAGCTCAGAACCAGCAAAAGTCTTATGCTGACAGAAGGCAGAGGCCACTAGAGTTCGAGGATGGCAACCACGTCTTCTGGCGTGTCTCACCTCGACGTGGATTATGGAGATTTGGTAAGGTGGCTTAACGCCTGGCTCTACCACCTCAGTTTCACCGGGTCCACTGCGTCTTCCACATATCTCAGCTGACGTGATACGTGCATGACCTGACGCACATCATTGACCATGGGGAGCTAGACGTGGATGATGGGGTGACTTTTGCGAAGGTCCCAGTAGAGATCGAGGATCGATAGGAGCAGGTCCTATGTGGATGATCGATTCCTCTAGTGCACTTCAAATAGCAGCACGAGAACCTCCAGGAGAGAACTTTGGAGCGGGAGGCTCAGTTGCATGCTCATTACTACCTTTGTATCCCTAAGTTTGTGGTGAAGGTTTACGGGGACCTAAAGCCCTGTGGTGGGAGTAATGTAAAGACCCGTAAATTTCAAGGAATTTTTTTTCCTTAATTTTATTTGGAATTTTACAAGAACGCAGTTTCTGACGGCACCTGATTCTGAGGCCCGGTGTGCCCGGAATCATTTTCTGAAGTTTTGCTCGGGTACGTTCAGTGAACGAACGAGCGGGTATTTCTAACTCTTGAACCGGTGCTCGGAATCAAATTCTGAGGGCACCGATAAAATCACAGCGCCGGTATTTGCTTAGAAACGCCTCTTCCGGAGTTGCGTTTGCTCGGGTGTGGTTTTTAATTTTTGGGCTTAAAGTTAAGAAATAAAATAATTTTACGACAAACTTTATTTTATTTCACTTAAGCCACTTGGAACTCACTTGAAGCCACTTAAAGCGGCTTAAGCTAAGTTGTTGCGGATAGGATGTTATCCTAAAATATCCTACCCTCTTGGTAGGATATTTGTGAGGTGGGACCCACACGAACCCCACCGTTTCTTTTCTGCTAAGTAACGCACCCGCAAAAACCCATCATTATGAAAGTCAACTGATGTGTTTTCATAAATTCTTAACGCACCATTTAATTGGGCAGTTTTCTTCGTTGAATTAAATGGGAGGTTTATTCGTTGAAATTAATTCTATGAATTAATTTCATTCGTTTCTTAACCAGTTTGAAATCCGTTGGCATAATAATAAAATAAGACCAATGCACGGCTTCTGGAAAAATGTTCGTTGAGAGGATTTGACAGAAACCAAGAGTTCTTCATCCTCCTTCGAGAAAAACGCGAAGAACGCGAAGGAAGCGAAGAACGCGAAGAACGCCGAGCCCTCGGAAATCAACGACGCGACGCCAAGTTCCGCGACGCCGGTGATTCTTCTTCCGCGACGTTCTTCCACGGCAATCCAACCCCGTGACAACCTTCGATCGGCAGTGACATGTTCGTCGACACGATACCCTTCCGCGACGATGTGATGCCGGATACCGCGACGACGTGATGATCCCCTCTTTCCGCAAAGAACGCGCGTGCGACGACTTGAAGAGGTAGGGATTTTATTTTGGAAATGCCCTTATTCCCGTGAACGTTTCTTTAAAATTAAAGAACCAGTTTGAAATGAACAATTTTATTTTATTAAAATTGTTGTTTCATGTGTTGAATTATTTTCTCTCGTTGTTGTTAACTAACGCAGAGGGTGTGGGCCAAACGAACACGGCCCGAAAACCCTCCGCCGTTCTTCGTGGTTGTGCGGATTTAGTGGGTGACGGAAAATTGTGACGCAAGGGTAGTTTGTCGATCTCGCAGTGAAAAACGGAACCTAGGAGGAAAAACAGCGTAGACGGGAAAGAAAACGTACCACTGGAGCAACTCCGGTGGCCCGCGGAAGCGGCCGGCGGCGCGGGTCGCCGGCGCGGCGGCACTGGAGGCGGCGGCCAATGGACCCGCGGCTGCGCGGGTCTGGTTCTCATGCACAGGACGCAGCAAAGCCGCGTCTGTTGCTCCAGCGCAGCCCCAACGCGGGGCCGTGGCATCTCCAGACCGCGGGGGCGGCTCCCCGCGACACCCAGGCGCTCGGCCGCTCGGGTCCAGTCGGGTCGGACCAGGTCGGGTCGACCCGGTTCGGCCGACCCCGGGGGGGGGGGTCGGGTCGGGTCGGCCCGGGCCCGGACCCCCCGTTTTCAGACCGTTTTCGGTCAAATGCCTGTAACATGAGCTACTGTCCTCCAAACGACTCGCTGTCATCGGCAATGCGATCCTTGGATCAAGACGGTCGTTTAGGTATATCGCACTTAAGGTTTTGGAATACTTTGAGTTCGGCCGGGTTGGTTCGTACACGAAACCAACCGGGCCTTCGGAGCGGACACGCTCATATCTTGAGCTACGGACATCCGATTGACGTGTCGTCAGCTTTGTTGAATTCCTCTATGTGAGACGGATCTTTTGGATCACTTTGCCCGAGGTTTGGACGCAGGTGGAGTATGGTCAGGTTGGTTTTTCCTTAAAAACCAACCGGGCCCCTGGGACGAAAAAACCAATAACTCTCAGACCAGGCGTCCGATTGACGCGCCGTCTGCGACGTTGAGTTCTTGTTGACGATACGGAACTTTTGGATACATCAACTTCAGACTTTGTGACAGTTTGTGTATCGGCCTCTCGGCTCGTGGAGCGGACCCTCTTGAACGAGCTTGATGTGTGCGGGAACCCTAGAGCTTTTTGCGACTGCTACTTCGACAGCGACGACCGTGCAGAGATCCTCAGTGGACTAAAGCGACGACTGTGCAAAGATCCTCAGTGGACTACGACGATGAAGACAACTGGTCTTGTATCCTATGTGGGTCCCAACTTAGATGATTCAATACTGGTCCTGTATCCTATGTGGGTCCCAGTATAGATTAATCAATGAAGACAGCTGGTCTTGTATCCTATGTGGGTCCTAGCTGTGCTGGTCTTGTATCCTATGTGGGTCCCAGCTTTGATGATTCAATACTGGTCTTGTATCCTATGTGGGTCCCAGTACAGATGAATCAATGAAGACCGCTAGTCTTGTATCCTATATGGGTCCTAGCTGTGCTGGTCTTGTATCCTATGTGGGTCCCAGCTTAGATGATTCAATACTGGTCTTGTATCCTATGTGGGTCCTAGCATAGATGAGTCAATGAAGACAGCTGGTCTTGTATCCTATGTGGGTCCTAGTTGTGCTGGTCATGAATCCTATGTGGGTCCCAGCTTTGCTGATTCAATACTGGTCTTGTATGCTATGTGGGTCCCAGTATAGATGAATCAATGAAGACAGCTGGTCTTGTATCCTATGTGGGTCCTAGCTGTGCTGGTCTTGTAACCTATGTGGGTCCCAGCATAAACGAAACAATGAAGACGGCTGGTCTTGTATCCTATGTGGATCCCAGCTTAGATGATTCAGTATCTATGTCTGATCATCTCTTCCACCTTTTCGATAATATATACCTATGTGATCTGAATACTGTGTTACTCTCCTTTGTGGATTGTGTTGTGCTATCATGTGTGGATTTACGTTTGCTTTCCTGTGTGGATTTAAATTTTTCTCTCCTTTGTGGAGTGTGTTGTGCTATCCTGTGTGGATTTAAGTTTTTCTCTCCTTTGTGGGTTGTGTTGTGCTATCCTGTGTGGATTTATGTTTTGCTCTCCTTTGTGGGTTGTGTTGTGCTATCCAGTGTGGATTTACGTTTGCTTTCCTGTGTGGACTGGGTTGTGCTTGGGCTCGGATGTTGGAGCCGAACAGGGATTGATGACTTAGGTATATGTATGGGCATATACCTAAGCAGTGTCGGTTGTTACTTCGTGATTGTATATTTCCTTTGTGGTTTACCCTTTGTGGATTTCGGGAGACCTTCGGGGGTCTCGGGGTCCCTACTGAGTAGCTTATACTCACCCCTGCACGGGCTATGCCCGCACTACGTTGTGTTGGTTGCAGACGATGGACAACATTGATTGTGGTTGAGGCTTGCAGAGCAGGACGGTACCTGGAGGTGGACCATTGGGCGGGACGTACTCGGAGCGGACAGCGGGACCCGAGGAGCAGTGGAGCTATTCGTACCCACCCTTCAGGTGGGATTTCCAGAGGACGGCTGTAACGGCCCGAAATTTTGAATAAATCTTGTTTCCTAATCTCATGTGTTATTTTATGTTTTATTTGATAAACATGATTATAATTAAAATGAGCCCATTGGGTTCTGACTGTTATATGACCATCAGTTAATATGACCGTTGTGAACAAAATGTTTTGATTATTGTCTCTAAATACAAGTAATCTTGGTTAATTATTATATAAAGAAGATTTGATGGCCTCACCTAGTAGTCTTGGACCGATCGAAGCCCATCTAACAGAACTTGGGAAGGAGGTAGCACCATTGGGCTTTTCTCTGGACCAAACCCAAGCCGTACTTCATCGTGTGAAGCTAGAACGGAATCGCCTTCGCGAGAAGTTCAAACTGATTGAAATTACTACTCGGGCAATGTTGGTCGAGCCTCCCTCGGACTCTCTCACCTTAGCACACCTTACACTTAGGTCCTATGCTGGTATTATAAGGGGCTATGTAACGAGACCGTAACTACCTTGTGTAATCCTTGTTTTAAATAAAAATTGGGATTTCTTCTTATGATGAAGTTTATGAATTTTGAAATGACCGGATAAATATAGTATGCATATTTTTTATGAATTTTAGAAAAAGGATATTTTAAAAATGTATATGTAAACCTTAAATAATTAAAAATGTGTAATGATTTTCAAAAAATGGTCTTCTACAATTATGTTCAGTACAAAATTTGGAGTCTAATAAGATCAACTTAATTTTTGATGAATAGTAAATTATAAATAGTGATTTTACGCTTAGGATTAGTAAGGTGACCAAATGGATTAGTAATCTCACTTAAAGAAAGTTTTAAAATAATCTAGGCACCTTGATTAAGTAATGTGATTCAATAAAATGGTTAAATAACGGTTTCATAAATTATTATTCAAGTAATAGTTTTTTTCGGATGAATAGTGTTTTTTAATTAAAAATTTAATTAAAAATAATTAGAAAATTATTTTTATAAAAATGACTTTATTTTTGAACTCAGAGCATCGATATTATGTTAAGGTAATTTTTGGGGATTTTTCTGAAAAAAATGAATTTTCGATGAATAGTGTTTTTATTTAAAAATTAAATTAAAAATATTTAGAAAATTATTTTTATAAAATGGATTTCATTTTTGAAATCAGAGAATTGATATTTGGTTAATGTGAAATTTTGGGATTTTTCTGAGAAAGTTGAATTTTCAGTGAATAGTAAAAATACAGTTTTAGGGTTTCGGTATGTTTAATGACATCATAAGTGTGTCATAGTGATGTCATGAGATATTTTAAGGGTTGGCCGGCCAAGGGTGATGAATTATTGTTTTGGGGGCCCCATGTGGCCTAACTCCATGGTATATTCCAAGGGAGAGCACATGGGTTTGAGAAAAGCACATGTGAGGTGTCCTTTGGCCATTAATGCCTTGTCCCCTCACTTTCCCTAAAAATACCAAGCCCTCCCCTCATCCATTCGACTCCCAACTCTTCCCCAATGAAGTTCGGGTCTCATTACCTCCCATGGATTCCTCGCAAGGTGCCCCCAAGCCCTCAAGGTCCCAACCTTTGAGGTTTAATAGTTACATTTTAAGGTAAGGGATCTGACCCCTCTCTTTCTTTTCAAGTGATCTCTTTTATGTCATTCCTTTTATGCTCCATGTTCTTATGTTGGAGGATGTTCTTTTATACTCCTCTTACTGCCCTTTTTATGTTAATATAATGAGAGATCCCCTCTTACTCTCATTATTTCGTTTTATGAAGTTTTAAGTGGTGCCGCTAGGCTGCCGAATTTTTAAGGGATTCTTTCACCCTTCTCTTTTTCAAAGTTCTACTTTCATGTCAAGTCTTTCAAGTTCCTTTTTATTATGTTGGGGTATGATCTCTAAATTTATCATACTGATATTTTATGATCATATGACGAGAGACCCCATTTGATCTCTTCAATTCAGTATTTTGATGTTTTAAGTGGCGCTGTTAGGCTGCCGAATTTTTAAGTGGTTCTTCACCATTCTCGTTTTGAAGTTCTACTTTCATGTCAATTATTTAAAGTTCCTTTATATTATGTTGGGGTATGATCTCTATATCTATCATACTTTACTCTTATGTTAATATGATGAGAGACCCCATTTTATCTCTTCAATTTAGTATTTTGATGTTTTAAGTGGCGTCGTTAGGCTGCCGAATTTTTAAGTGGTTCTTCACCATTCTCGTTTTGAAATTCTACTTTCATGTCAATTCTTTCAAGTTCCTTTATATTATGTTGGGGTATGATCTCTATATCTATCATACTGGACTCTTATTTTCATATGATGAGAGACCCTATTTGACCTTGTCAATTCAATTTTGTTGAAGTTTAAGTGGCGTCGTTAGGCTGCCGAATTTTTAAGTGGTTCTTCACCATTCTCGTTTTGAAGTTCTACTTTCATGTAAATTCTTTCAATCTTCTTTCTATTATGTTGGGGTATGATCTCTATATCTATCATACTGGACTCTTATGTTCATATGATGAGAGACCCTATTTGACCTTGTCAATTCAATTTTGTTGAAGTTTAAGTGACGTCGTTAGGCTGCCGAATTCTCATAAGAGAAATCTTTTTTTTCTTCCTTTCATGTTCTTCATTTCATATGGTTTATTTTCAAATTTCATTACCATGTTCTTAAATACCTTATATTTTGTCCCTCTAATGTTTTATGGGTCATTTATGAATGTTTGACCCATGTCCCCTCTCTTCTCAATGTTTTCTAAAACCTTGTAACATAGCCGTTATGCTGTAGAATTTTCGTCTCAAAATACCTCTCTCTCTTTTCTAAAAATTATTTTATGTTATAAAGTGAATACTCAAAGCTCTTATTTCTACAGGGGTATTCACATATATATCAAAATGTTCTATTTTAAATTCTGGGAATTACATACATGAAACCCTCTTTCCCTTTCCGTGGGTTTAAAGTGACGTAAAGATCATGTCTTTAAAGAAGTTTTTAATACGTTATGATTATGAAATGAAACCCATTTATTTTATGCTATATGGGTTATTTATGAAATTTTTGATGATGATATATGTGGCTCACATGATAATAAAGGCAAATTTAAGGGTGCGCCCTGATAGCGCTCCAATGCATTGGGTAATGATGTAACCACTAGAGATTACAATTTTCACGATACCTTGGTGAATAACCTTGGAAATTTTCAAATGACACCTTGGGGATGGACCTTGGTGATATTCATGATTGTCTATGTTAAATGATGTAGCCACATCTTCAAGTTATGAAAAATGTTGTTTTTATTATGAAATGCCTCATGATTTCTTTCTCATGCCTTAAAGTTCTTTTCATGTCCTTATTGAAGTATATCAAGTTTACACGTAAAATGTTCCTCTTATTTCCCTTACTGGGCCTTCCGCTCACCCTTTCTTTTGATGTATGTCCCCAGGTTGAGATGCAGAAATGAACCTAGAATGAACATAAGGAGACGCCTTTCAAGTGTTTAAGAAAAATGTTTTATGTTGTTTTCATGTATTTTGTTCCTGGTTTCCAAGACACTAGACCTTAAAGATCCTCAGTTTTGTGTAATGTAATGAAAGTTTATGTTATAAAAAGGCGGGATGCTATAGTTGGTATCAAAGGATTGTTTAGTTATTTGTGTAAATTAGGATATGAAAACTTTAGGAATAAGCATATAGAAAAGTTTATATATAGGAAATCTTCCTGGTATTTTGGTGAGTATTGAGTAAGGGGTTTCCAAGCAAATACATCCCTGTCTGGATACGAGCAGGTAGAGGTGGCTCTGGCACAGATGTACATAGGGGTAAAACCCGAAAACACCGCTTTGAGCTAGACTCGAACGGGAACTGGTACAGGACAACGGGCCTTGCTGCACTCTTGGTTACGACACTCCCGGGGGATATGCTTTGGTAAATTAATAAGCTTAGTATGAGCCATTATTAAAGGAACACGGATAAAACAAAATAAAGATTCACATAAGAATATATGATCATGGATAACGTAGATGGGAACCTAGGGGATCACATGTTAGGGTATACTTTTCAACTACAAGTTATCCTTATATGCTTTAAGTTTCTTTTCATGATTATTGGCAAAGTATTTAAGCCCCTATTTATAGTTTCTTTTCTTAGTTAATGGCGGGAAATGGAAGAACATGTCCCAACAACCAATGTGATAGGAAATGCTACGATTGTCGTATTAATACGACAGAGATGATTAGGGGATTAAAAGATGATTATTATTTTGGAAGACGTTCACTATTTTGAGGACCCTATATGATCGAGGTAAATAGATTACTACGGTATTTTCATTGAGGAGTAAGGTTGACTTATATTTTGAAGAATCAATGAACTTAAGGTGGACTTATAGTAATTTAGGTTACTCATGGGAATGATTAACCTATCTTGGGTAAAATATGTTTAGGTTAGCTACATTTGTTATTAGATGTTAGGTGTGGTTGATGTTGTTTGGAGATGAACAATGAAGTTTATTTTGGAAGACTATGTTATCAAATCCCTCTTGTATTTGGGTTTCAATCTTAGTTTGGTTTATTTTGAGGAATTTTAAGGACCGTTATTTATGGGATGGTCTATGATGAACTTTGGGTAGTACCATGGAACTCTGAAGATTTAAAAATAGTTTCCCTTCCTATGGGATTCTTTCTTTTTGAAGAGTTGTTTTACCTTACCCTTTCTGTTTTGGGATAATGTATAAAGATAAAATAAATAGATAGTTAATCTTTTGTGGATTATGTGATTCTCTAGAAGATGATTCTTGTGTTTTGATGAGACCAAGTAGTTTCGAATGCTCATAGTTTGGAGAAAAGATTAGTTTTCGGTAGAAACTTATTAAAGGATGAAACTCTACATGAAGGTAGATATATTTCCTTATGTTTTTGTTCTATGTTGTAAATGAATTCCTCAAAGTTATGAAAAGGAACGTAAAACAAAAACGTTGTTGGTTTACGTTTCCTACTAGGTAATCAAAGACCGCTTGCACACATAATAATTTTGGGATTTTCTAGTGGTTAACTTCCTCCTAATCATGTTTTCTATCACTCTCCTTTAGGACGTGACCCTTTGTTTTCTCCTCCATGTCCATGTATCCTACATGGAATCCCAGTATGAGTAAACTTGGGTGGCCTTAGTACTCCCTTTTCTTTCTATTAAAGTAATGGCGTCACCGACTCTTTTTCCGATGTGGGACTTTCAATGAAATTTCAAAACCCAATTTTTAAAATTGCGAGGACGCAATTTCTTAAGGGGGGAAGATTGTAACGGCCCGAAATTTTGAATAAATCTTGTTTCCTAATCTCATGTGTTATTTTATGTTTTATTTGATAAACATGATTATAATTAAAATGAGACCATTGGGTTCTGACTGTTATATGACCATCAGTTAATATGACTGTTGTGAACAAAATGTTTTGATTATTTTCTCTAAATAAAGTAATCTTGGTTAATTATTATAGAAAGAAGATTTGATGGCCTCACCTAGTAGTCTTGGACCAATCGAAGCCCATCTAACAGAAATTGGGAAGGAGGTAGCACCATTGGGCTTTTCTCTGGACCAAACCCAAGCCGAACTTCATCGTGTGAAGCTAGAACGGAATCTCCTTCGTGAGAAGTTCAAACTGATTGAAATTACTACTCGGGCAATGTTGTCTGAGCCTCCCTCGGACTCTCTCACCTTAGCACACCTTACACTTAGGTCCTATGCTGGTATTATAAGGGGCTATGTAACGAGACCGTAACTACCTTGTGTAATCCTTGTTTTAAATAAAAATTGGGATTTCTTCTTATGATGAAGTTTATGAATTTTGAAATGACCGGATAAATATAGTATGCATATTTTTTATGAATTTTAGAAAAAGGATATTTTAAAAATGTTTATGTAAACCTTAAATAATTAAAAATGTGTAATGATTTTCAAAAAAATGGTCTTCTACAATTATGTTCAGTACAAAATTTGGAGTCTAATAAGATCAACTTAATTTTTGATGAATAGTAAATTATGAATAGTGATTTTACGCTTAGGATTAGTAAGGTGACCAAATGGATTAGTAATCTCACTTAAAGAAAGTTTTAAAATAATCTAGGCACCTTTATTAAGTAATGTGATTCAATAAAATGGTTAAATAACGGTTTCATGAATTATTATTCAAGTATTAGTTTTTTTCGGATGAATAGTGTTTTTTAATTAAAAATTTAATTAAAAATAATTAGAATTTTTTTTTATAAAAATGACTTTATTTTTGAACTCAGAGCATCGATATTATGTTAAAGTAATTTTTGGGGATTTTTCTGAAAAAAATGAATTTTTGATGAATAGTGTTTTTATTTAAAAATTAAATTAAAAATATTTAGAAAATTATTTTTATAAAATGGATTTCATTTTTGAAATCAGAGAATTGATATTTGGTTAATGTGAAATTTTGGGATTTTTCTGAGAAAGTTGAATTTTCAGTGAATAGTAAAAATACAGTTTTAGGGTTTCGGTATGTTTAATGACATCATAAATGAGTCATAGTGATGTCATGAGATATTTTAAGGGTTGGCCGGCCAAGGGTGATGAATTATTGTTTTGGGGGCCCCATGTGGCATAACTCCATGGTAAATTCCAAGGGAGAGCACATGGGTTTGAAAAAAGCACATGTGAGGTGTCCCTTGGCCATTAATGCCTTGTCCCCTCACTTTCCCTATAAATACCAAGCCCTCCCCTCATCCATTCGACTCCCCACTCTTCCCCAATAAAGTTATGGTCTCATTGCCTCCAAAGGATTCCTCCCAAGGTGCCCCCAAGCCCTCAAGGTCCCAACCTTTGAGGTTTAAGAGTTACATTTTAAGGTAAGGGATCCGACCCCTCTCTTTCTTTTCAAGTGATCTCTTTTATGTCATTCCTTTTATGCTCCATGTTCTTATGTTGGAGGATGTTCTTTTATACTCCTCTTACTGCCCTTTTTATGTTAATATAATGAGAGATCCCCTCTTACTCTCATTATTTCGTTTTATGAAGTTTTAAGTGGTGCTGTTAGGCTGCCGAATTTTTAAGGGATTCTTTCACCCTTCTCTTTTTCAAAGTTCTACTTTCATGTCAAGTCTTTCAAGTTCCTTTTTATTATTTTGGGGTATGATCTCTAAATTTATCATACTGATATTTTATGATCATATGATGAGAGACCCAATTTGATCTCTTCAATTCAGTATTTTGAAGTTTTAAGTGGCGTCGTTAGGCTGCCGAATTTTTAAGTGGTTCTTCACTATTCTCGTTTTGAAGTTCTACTTTCATGTCAATTATTTAAAGTTCCTTTCTATTATTTTGGGGTATGATCTCTATATCTATCATACTGGACTCTTATTTTCATATGATGAGATACCCCATTTGATCTCTTCAATTCAGTATTTTGAAGTTTTAAGTGGCGTCGTTAGGCTGCCGAATTTTTAAGTGGTTCTTCACCATTCTCGTTTTGATGTTCTGCTTTCATGTCAATTCTTTCAAGTTCCTTTCTATTATGTTGGGGTATGATCTCTATATCTATCATACTGGACTCTTATGTTCATATGATGAGAGACCCTATTTGACCTTGTCAATTCAATTTTGTTGAAGTTTAAGTGGCGCCGTTAGGCTGCCGAATTTTTAAGTGGTTCTTCACCATTCTCGTTTTGAAGTTCTACTTTCATGTCAATTATTTGAAGCTCCTTTATATTATGTTGGCGTATGATCTCTATATCTATCCTACTGGACTCTTATTTTCATATGATGAGAGACCCTATTTGACCTTGTCAATTCAGTTTTGTTGAAGTTTAAGTGATGTCGTTAGGCTGCCGAATTCTCACAAGAGAAATCTTTTTTTTCTTCCTTTCATGTTCTTCATTTCATATGGTATATTTTCAAATTTCATTACCATGTTCTTAAATACCTTATATTTTGTCCCTCTACTGTTTTATGGGTAATTTATGAATGTTTGACCCATGTCCCCTCTCTTTCAATGTTTTCTAAAACCTTGTAACATAGCCGTTATGCTGCAGAATTTTCGTCTCAAAATACCTCTCTCTCTTTTCTAAAAATTATTTTATGTTATAAAGTGAATACTCAAAGCTCTAATTTCTACAGGGGTATTCACATATATATCAAAATTTTCTATTTTAAATTCTGGCAATTACATACATGAAACCCTCTTTCCCTTTCCGTGGGTTTAAAGTGACGTAAAGATCATGTCTTTAAAGCAGTTTTTAAAACGTTATGATTATGAAATGAAACCCATTTATTTTATGATATGGGTTATTTATGAAATTTTTGATGATGATATATGTGGATCACATGATAATAAAGGCAAATTTAAGGGTGCACCCTGATAGCACTCCAATGCATTGGGTAATGATATAACCAATAGAGATTACAATTTTCACGATACCTTGGTGAATAACCTTGGAAATTTTCAAATGACACCTTGGGGATGGACCTTGGTGATATGTTCATGATTTTCTATGTTAAATGATGTAGCCACATCTTCAAGTTATGAAAAATGTTGTTTTTATTATGAAATGCCTCATGATTTCTTTCTCATGCCTTAAAGTTCTTTTCATGTCCTTATTGAAGTATATCAAGTTTACACATAAAATGTTCCTCTTGTTTCCCTTACTGGGCCTTCCGCTCACCCTTTCTTTTGATGTATGTCCCCAGGTTGAGATGTAGAAATGAACCTAGAATGAACATAAGGAGATGCCTTTCAAGTGTTTAAGAAGAATGTTTTATGTTGTTTTCATGTATTATGTTCCTGGTTTCCAAGACACTAGACCTTAAAGATCCTCAGTTTTGTGTAATGTAATGAAAGTTTATGTTATAAAAAGGCGGGATGCTATAACGGCCCAACGCTGCAGCTTTACTTTTCAGTTGTTTTTTTCCCCTTTCAGTTGTACTTTACAGTTGGGATTGTATTTCCGGCCCCTTTACTTTCAGCACAGCTTGTTACAGTTTTTACTTAGTGTTTACTTTTCCACTTGCTTACTCTGTGGTGCTTGTTTACTTTTCAAAGGAAATGCCTTCCCTTTTGTTGGATTTACGCTTTGGTGCTGGTCGCCAGCCCCTGGCTTATGGAAGGCGGGCTTGGGGTAGTCACGGAACAGGCCCCGAGGACGGGTCGTGACATTATTAACGGTATGCTCTTCTCCTATTTCATAATAATGTAATTTTTCAAATGTGTGGGTATTGGAAAATGTATTTGAACGGGGTTTTCGTGTGATTAAAAATATAAAATGTTTTTTTTTTAAAAAATGTATATTTCTTTGAAATTCTAGTCATTGAGTTGTGGAGGAGTAGGGTTCATGGAGCCTTCTTTGGATTGTCTCATATTTTAATGAGAAAGGAAAAATATTTAAATGATGTCTTGGAATTCTTTTTTTGTAAATGGTTAGGCTCTATTAATCTCTATTTTTATAAGGAATTGGTTCTCTTCTACTATATTTAGAAATATTGTTTGGTGTATTTGAATCATAAATAATAATATTTGAGCTTCAAATAGGATGGAGATGAATAAAGATTGGATGTGTGCTAATAGTTTGACAATAGAGTATGAGAATGGAGTGAAAGAGTTCATCAAGTTGTAAAAGGATCATGCAAATTATCCTTTACAAATCCTTTGTCCTTGATTACATAGTTGTTATTATAGAATAATTAATACATAGGAGTTGGAAGAACATTTGATATGTCATGGAATAGATCAGAGTTATAAATTTTGGAATAAACATGGAGAAAAGGTGAATGTAGCTACTTGTTGGGATAAAACTGCATTTTATGGATCATTAGATACGATTAAAAGCATGGATATTGAAGAATACCGTGTAGAGGATGTTATTGAAGATGTCAATGATGATGAAGATCATATTGAGGAAATGACAAGGATAGTTAAATATGAACTCTGTGATTACCCAAAATTGTTTGAGATGTTAAAGAGTTGTGAAAATACGCCATTATATGTTGGTCGCATAAATATACATCATTGTCATCTATACAGAAGTTGTATAAATTGAAAGTAGGAAATGGATGGAGTGATGTCAGTTTTATAGAAGATGTCGGTTTTATGGAACTACATGCTCACTTTAATGACACTCTCCTAGAAGATAATGAGCTCACAAGCCTGACATATGAAGCTAAACGAATGGTACGCTCAATGTTTATGATTTCTGAATGAATAAATGCCTGCCTGAAAGACTGTATATTTTTTCGCATGGAGAAAAAATAAATTACATAATGCACAAAGTGTGGTGATTCCCGATACAAGAAAGATGAATCCAGTCCTATGAAAGTGTTATGGTACATTACAATTATTCCAAGGATTAATCTTCTACATATAAGTGAAGAAACTACAAAACAATTATCGTGGCATGCAGATAAATAAAATAAAAATGGAAAATTTGGTCACCCGGTCGACTCTCCTCAATAGAAGATAATTGATCATGAGTATCCTGAATTTGGAAATGTGCCAAGAAACCTTCATCTTGTGTTATCTATAGATGGAGTGAATTATTTTGATTTTAAAACCAACACTCATAATACATGTCCTGTTATGTCAGTAAATTATAACTTTCAACCCTAGTTATGCATGAAACAGAAATCCATCATGTTATATATTCTTATATCAGGACCAAAAAAACCAGGTAACGATATTGATGTGTATTTTTCTCCTTTGATTGAGGATTTGAATTTATTGTGGGATTTATTTGTCATGTTGTATGATGCTTATAAAAGTGAATACATCAAGTTTAGAGAGATGTTGTATGGGATGATAAATGATTTCACTGGTTATGAAAATTTGTCAGTCTATACAATAAACGAACTCAAGGGTGTCGTCTGTGTGAAGAAGATACAGAATCAATTAGGTTGAAACATTCATCAAAATTTGTGTTTCTAGGACATCGTAGATTTCTACCCCATCGGCCTAAGTACCGATCTTGGATAACATCATTCAATGTATGTTTAGAAAAAATCACAACATCGTCTCCACTAACAAGTGATCAACTGTTTGAGAGAGTAAAATATGTGAACATTGTTTTTTAAAACCATTTTCTAAAAACCATACGAAAACCGTTTGGAAAAAGAGATCAGTTTTTTTGAATTACCATAATGGAATTTTCTATACATCATACAATTTCTTGATGTGAATCATGTGAAAAGAATGTATATGAAAATTTTATTGGAACATTGCTAAATACCCCTAGAAAAATAAAGGATGGATTTAAGGAATGGTTGGATATGGTTGAGATGGGAATATGAGAATATTTTGATCTCGTGAAGGGTGAAAATTGAATGTTTCTTCCTCCAGCTTCTTACACTCTTTCCTCGGAGGAGAGATATCAGTTTTGCAACTTCTTTAATGATTTAAAGGTTCCATAAGGGTATTCATCAAATATCAAGAACATTGTGTCAATGAATGATTTGATGTTAAAAGGTTTTAAATCACATGACTAACATGTATTGATACAAGATTTAATTCATATATCTTATCATTCCATTTTTTCCAAGAATGTTCTTCATACGTTAAAAAAACATTGATTCTTTTTCAAATCTATATGCAGCAAAATTTTAGACCCAATTAAATTCCCAGCTATGGAAAGAGAAATTGTCATCATATTATGTGAATTTGAAATATTCTTCCCTCCATAATTATTTGATATGATGGTTCATTTTATTGTTCACTTGGTGAGAGAGATTCTAATTTTTGGTCCTCTGTACTATAGATGGATGTACCCTATTGAACGGTATATAATGATTTTGAAAGGGTATGTCAAAAATTGTAGTCATCCAAAGTGTTTTATTGTTGAGTGATATATTGTTTATGAATCCATTGAATTCTGTACCAAATACCTATCTGATGTGGAAATCATTGGTCTCCCGAAATCTCATCACCCTAGATGCATTGAGTGTGAGGGAATTTCTGGAAGAGTTGTTGTGACAATCAATATTACAGATCGGGAGAAAGCCCAACTTTATGTGTTTCATATCAGTATTGAGGTTACTCCATATATTGAAACCCACAAAAAAATTATTAGGTAGCTGGAAACATCTCGGGCTGAAAAACGGATATCAAAAACACATAATCATTGGTTTATAGGATGGTTTTAGGGCCATATTTTTAAGGAGTTAAATGAAAATCTGAATTCAATTTTAGAACGACTTCGAGGGAAAGCTGCCAGAATAAGTGTGTATGTATTATCATAAAATGGTTATGTAATTAATGGTTATACATTCTATACAGATGAACAGGATGAACATAGTACCATGAAAAATAGTGGAGTTACACTTGTGGATGAAGAGACACATGTTTCTGGTAGTAAGGGTATAAATCTAATTTATGCGAATATGTTATAATTTGGCATTATCAATAAAATATGGGAGTTGGATTATACAAAATTCCAATTTATGATTTTTCATTGAAAATGTGTTGATAACAATAGTGGTGTTAAAATAGAGGAATTGGGATTTGTGAAATTTGATTTTAGTAAATAAGGGTACAAAGACAAACAATTTATAATGGCATCACAAGCGGTAAAAGTATTTTATTTCCTAGATCCTGCAAACCGAATGTGGTTGATTATTCTGTTATCATCCAAAACTACAGAAGGGTCTGATGAAAGTTTAATTGAGGACAATAATTTCAGTGGAACATCACAATCATTTCGCAATGGTCCCAATGTAGATGACGTTTTTATGTTAGAGGAGACCACAATGAAGGGATTTGGATAATTGATAAAGATGTCAAATCCCTTCAGCCTTTGAAAAAAAAGAAATAGAGTAAAAAAGGATATATTTTGTTTGTAATATAGATCTTATTATCTCATTTTATTATCTTATCATTCCTGAAATTTATGTAATCTAAATTAATTTTTAAACCACTTTTGTAGATAATGACTTCTACACATTTTGGTTCTCCTAACCTTAACGCTAAACAAGTCTCTCATGCAGTAGCAGCTGCTGCTCACAATGTAGAGAAATAAAAACTTTCTAAACTTGTTGTTACTCTTAGTGGTGAGGTCCATCAAACATCAGCACATGTTGTTGCTCTTAGTGTTGAGGTCCATAAACCATCAGCACATGTTGTTTCTACCATTTCATATAAACATATTGATGATGTTGATATTGATGAAATGGCCAGGGATAAAGGACTGAGGTCATAGAAAATACATGTGTGTCGTAGTTTGATGGTGTAAGCCAATTTTTTAAGGTGAAAACCAAAGGCATCAAATTGGATGTTGGATTGAATGCACAAGGCCAACATGTGAATATAGCATCCTGTCTTTTTATAACATAAACTTTCATTTCATTACACGGAACTGAGGATCTTTAAGGTTTAGTGTCTTGGAAACAAGGAACATAATACATGAAAACAACATAAAACAATCTTCTTAAACACTTGAAAAGCTTATCCTTAGGTTCATCCTAGGTTCATTACTGCATCTCATAATCTGGGGACATACATCAATAGAAAGGGTGATCAGAAGGCCCAGTAAGGGAAACAAGAGAAACATTTTACAAGTTAACTTGAGATACTTCAATAAGGACATGAAATGAACATTAAAAAATGAGAAAGAAATAATGAGATACATCATAATAAAAATAACATTTTTCATAACTTGAAGATGTGGATGCAAAATTCAATATTGACAATCATTTCGTTTCACCAAGGTCCATCCCCAAGGTGTCATTAAAAATTACTGAGGTTATTCACCAAGGTATCAGTCTAAAAAGTCATCTCTAGAGATTAAGTCTTTACCCAATGCATTGGAGCGCTATCTGGGCGCACCCTTGACATGTCATTATTACCATGTGAGCCACATATATCATCATCAATCATTTCATAAACAACCCATATAGCATAGAATAAATGGGTTTAATTTCATAATCATAATGTTTTAAAAACTACTTTAAAGACATGATCTTTATGTCACTTTAAACCCATGGAAAGGGGAAGAGGGTTTCATGTATGTAAATCCCAGAATTTAAAATAGAACATTTTGATATATATGTGAATACCCTTGTATAAATAAGATATTTGAGTATTCACTTTATAACATAAAATAATTTTGAGAAAAGAGAGAGGCATTTTTAGACGAAAATTATGCAGCATAACGGCTATGTTACAAGGTTTTAGAAAACATTGAAAAGGGAGGGAACATGGGTCACCCACTCATAAATGATCCATAAAGTAGTAGGGGGACAGAATATAATGGATTTAAGAACATGGTAATGAAATTTGAAAGATATACCATATGAAATGAAAAACATGGAAGTGAGACAAAAATAAGATATCTCTTATGAACATTCGGCAGCCTAACGGCGTCACTTAAACTTCATTAAAAAATATTTTTAAAGATCAAATAGGGTCTCTCATAATATTATAATAAGAGATCAGTATGTTAGATAAAGAGATCATACCCCAACATAATAAAAAGGAACTTGAAAGACTTGACATGAAAATCGAACTTGAAAAATGAGAAGGGTGAAAGAATCCATTAAAAATTCGGCAACATAACGGCATCACGTAAACTTTCATAAAACGAAATGATGAGAGTAAGAGGGGATCTATCATCATATAAACATGAAAAGGGCAGTAAGAAGAATATAAAAGAACATCCTCTCACATAAGAACATGGATCATAAAAGGAATGACATAAAAGAGATTACATGAAAAGAAAGAGAGAGGTCGGATCCCTTACCTTAAAACGTTACTCTTAAAACTCAAAGGTTTGGACCTTGAGGGCTTGGGGAACCTTAGGAGGACTCCTTGGAAGGTAAGGAGACTAGAACATTACTGGGAGAGAGTTGGGAGTGATAACTAAAGGAGTAAAGTGTGGGTATTTATAGGGAAAGTGAGGGGACAAGGCATTAATGGCCAAGGGACACCTCATTAGTGGTTTTGGCAAAACCATGGGCTTGCCCATGGTATTGGCCACTTGGGACACCTCATACCTTATCTTACTATTCATAAGTCTACCATATTGATTACATACTTGATACATCATTTAATGATGTCATTAAACACCCGTAACTTAAAAACTGTATTTTCACTATTCATCAAAAATTCAACTTTCTCAGAATAATCCCAAAATATCACCTTTACCAAATATCAATGCTCTGATTTCAAAAATGAAATCCATTTTATAGAAATAATTTTGTAATTATTTTTAATTAAACTTTTAATTAAAAAACACTATTCAACGAAAATTCATTTTTTTCATAAAAATCCCCAAAAATTACCTTAACATAATATCTATTCTCTGAGTTCAAAAATAAAGTCCTTTTTATAAAAATAATTTTCTAATTATTTTTTATTCAATTTTTAATTAAAAAACTCTATTCATTCGAAAAAACTAATACTTGACTAATAATTTATGAAACCATTATTTACCCATTTTATTGAATCACATTACTTAATCTAGGTGTCTAAATTATATTAAAACTTTCTTTGAGTGAAATTACTAATCCATTTCATCACATTACTAATCATAAGCATAAAATCACTATTCATAATTTACTATTCATCAAAAATTAAGTTGATCTTATTAGACTCCAAATTCCTTACTGAACACTTTTGTAGAAGACCATTTTTTGAAAATCATTACACATCATGATTTATTTAGGGTTTACATAAATATTTTAAAATATCCTTTTTTCCAAATTCATCAATAAAATACATCCTAAAATTATCCGGACATTTGAAATTTCACAAACATCACTAAAGGAAGAAATATTAATTTATTCATCCCAAAGGATTACACAAAGAAGCTATGGTCTCGTCACATAGCTCCTTATAACACCGGCATATGACCTAAGTGTAAGGTGTGTTATGGTGAGAGAATCTGAAGGAGGCTCAGATAACATTGCCCTAGTAGTAATCTCTACTAAATTGAACTACTCCCGCAGGCGTTTCCGTTCAAGCTTGACACGCTGGAGTTCATCTTGGGCTTGGTCCAAAGTGAATCCCACAGATGCTACCTCCTTCCCAAGCTCTGATAAGTGGGATTCATAAGGTTCGAGTATACTGGATGAAGCCATCTACTCCTCTTTCTGCATTAACCATTAACATCTTATTAAATCATTAAGAGTAAGTTAATATAATACTCAAAAATATTGGATCGTTACATTCTTCCCCCCTTAAGAAATTTCTTCTTCGAAATTTATACTTGAGGCCTAGTCGAAAAGGTGAGGGTACTTTTTCTTCATTGTTTCCTCAGGCTCCCAAGTCGCTTCTTCATATTTATGATTCCTCCACAACACTTTCACAAGGTGGGTAGTCTTGTTTCGTAGAACCTTGTCTCTACGGTCTAAGATCTCCATTGGCTGCTCCTCATAAGAGAGGTCATGTTCTAGTTGTACCACCTATGGGTTCAGTACATGCGAAGGGTCGGGTATGTACTTCCTCAAGAGAGATACATGGAAGACATCATGAACTTGAGCTAGGTTCGGTGGAAGTTCTAGACGATAGGCCACTGCTCCTATGCAATCAAGGATTTTATAGGGGCCAATGTACCTAGGGCTGAGCTTCCCTTTCTTCCCAAACCGCATGACTCTCTTCCAGGGAGAAATTCGAAGGAAGACTTTGTTACCAACACCGAACTCCAAGTCCCTTCAACGATTGTCAGCATAGCTCTTCTGCCGACTCTGAGCAACCATTATGTGTTGTTGGATGGCATGAACCTATTCTGTCATCTCTTGCACAAGATCAGGCCCAAGAAGCATTCTCTCACCAGTTTCATCCCAACAAGTAGGAGTTCTACATCGCTTTCCATACAGATCTTCATAGGGTGCCATCTGAATACTCGAATGGAAGCTGTTGTTATAGGAGAACTCAACTAATGGGAGGTGTTTATCCCATCCACCTTTAAATTCCATTGAGCATAATATCATCATGTCTTTGAGTGTCTGAATAGTCCTTTCAGATTGGCCATCAGTTTGAGGATGATAGGCCGTACTAAAATTCAATTCAGTATTCAGAGCATGTTGAAGACTTCTCCAGAATTTTGATGTGAATATTGGGTCACAATCAGACACGATGGATAATAGTACCCCATGCAGCCTTACCACTTCCTTCATTTATATCTTGGAAAGCTGATCCTGAGATAAATCTTCCCGAATAGAGATAAAATGGGCTATCTTGGTGAGACGGTCCACAATAACCCATATCGCACTGTTTCCTTTGGATGTTTTCGGGAGACCAGTTACAAAGTCCATAGTGATATTCTCCCACTTTCATACTGGTATGGGTAGCGGTTGTAATACCCCCTTAGGAAGTTGTCGTTCTGACTTTACTTACTGACACACCAAGCACCTTGTAGTGTAATCAGCAATCTCCCTCTTCATGTTGTCCCACCAATAATGATCACAAAGGTCTCTATACATCTTAGTGATTCTCGGATGTATAGAGAAAGTAGAGCTATGAGCTTCATCCATCAGTTCTTTCTTTATCTCCGGAATAGATGTAACACATAGTCTTGTAAGAAATTTCAACACACCATCTTGATAAATATTGAACTCAGGGAACTTCCCATCTTTTACAGCCTCCAACTTCTCCTGCAGCAAAGGATCTTCTTTTTGAGCCTTCTTGATATTCTCTAGTAATGAAGGTTCAGAAATAATTTGGGATAGGGTTGATGATGTCCCTTTCCTTATAATTTCCATGTCCAATTTTACTAGATCTTTAATCAAGGTATCTCCTAGGATCCTCATTGTTTCCAAAACAACGGGGTTTTCCAGCTTAACACATCCGCGACTTTATTTTCTCTTCCAGGGTGATAATGAATTGAACAATCATAGTCTTTAATAAGCTCCAACCATCTCCTTTGTCTCATGTTAAATTATTTCTGTGTGAAAATATACTTTAGACTTTGGAGGTCAGTGTATATATCACATTTATCCCCATAAAGATAGTGCCTCCATATCTTTAGAGCAAAACCAACTGCCGCCAACTCTAGATCAGGCGTAGGATAATTCTACTCATGAATCTTCAACTGTCGAGATGCATAAGCAATTACCTTGTCATTTTTCATGAGGACGCACCCAATCCCTTTCATAGATGCATCGCTAAAAATAACGAATCCTTCTCCGATAGAGGGTACTGTTAACACAGGTGCAGTAACCAATCTCTTCTTCAGCTCTTGGAAACTTTTCTCGCATTCCTTTTTCTAGATGAACTTAACCCCTTTTCGAGTCAACTTGGTTAGTGGATTAGAAAGCCGTGAAAAGTTTTTCACAAACCTCCTATAATATCCCGCTAAACCAAGGAAACTACGAAGCTCAGTTACTATTGTTGGTTGAGGCCACTCTTCCACAACCATTGTATTTGAAGGGTCAACCGAGATTCCTTCATTGGTTACGATGTGCCCCAAGAAATCCACTTGTTGTAACAAAAACTCACACTTTCCGAACTTTCCAAAGAGCCTCTCCATCCACAGAGTTTTCAAAATAACCCTCAGATGATCTCCATGCTCCTCACGACTTTTTGAATATATCAAAATTTCATCAATAAAAACTACCAAAAAGTTATCAAGGTAGTCCTTAAAGACTCTATTCATCAAATCCATGAAAATAGCAGGATTATTAGTCAAGCTGAAGGGCATAATAGTAAACTCATAATGCCCATATCTTGATCGGAAGGCAGTCTTTGGAATATCTTCCTTCTTCACCCTCAGTTGATGATAACCATATCGAAGGTCAATCTTGGAGAAGAATTGAGCCCCACAAAGTTGGTCAAATAAATCATCAATTCTTGGAAGAGGGTATTTGTTCTTCACTGTGATCCCATTAAGTTCTCTATAATCAATGCATAGCCGCATTGATCCACCCTTCTTCATCACAAAGAGAACTGGTGCTCCCCAAGGAGACACACTCGGACGGATAAACCCCTTCTCCAACAAGTCTTGGAGTTGTTTCTTTAACTCTTATAGCTCCACATTTGTCATTATATATGGAGTCTTTGATATCGGTTGAGACCCAGTTACGAGTTCAATGGAGAACTCTACCTCTCTTTCGGGGGGAGGTCCAGGTAACTCCTCAGGAAATACATCCATGTATTCATGAACAATTGGAACATCTTCTATTGGTATGCTCCCTTTTCCTTCTTCATAATCACCGATTAACTCCATAAAGAAAGCTATAGGAGGTGCATCTAGATAGGGATCAGTTCGGGATATCTCTCCTTGGAAAATAATTGTAGGTTGTTTATTCAAGATTACTAATATTTCCTTACTTCTGCATCCGATATTAGCATTATACTTTGAGATCCCATCCATCCCTAGTATAATGTCGAATTCCAACATGGGAATGACTACTAGATTTGCGATAAGATTGTGCTCACTAAATTAAACACTAGAGTCTCTAAACACTGTTGATGCATGCATAATCCCACATGGAGTTTTGACTGACAACTCTACCTCAAGCAATTCCGGGATTGATTCTATATTCTTTGCAAACTTGGAGGAAATAAAGGAATGCGTAGAACCAAAATCAAAAAAATTAGTTGCTAGTTTTGAGAGGACAATAAGAGTACCTTCTACCACGTCATTCGGAGCTTCAACTTTAGTTGTTGTGGTAGAAAAAGCACGACCTTGCTCCCCTGGACATTGATGAGGTTGATGGTGATTCCCCTCCACTGCCCTTGGATTTGGATAGAGATTAGCATAGTGCCCAAGCTGTCCACAGTTGAAGCAATGGACTTCGGTTAAGGCCAGAACCATCTTTCCTCTATCGTTAGTGTTAGGGAGTTGAGGCTTCACCTCACTATGACAAATCCAAGCAATATGGCCTCCTTTTCTGCAATTGTAGCACTTTCCACTACCGACCAAGCAGTTCCCTGGATGCTTCTTCCCACATTTATTGCATGTGGTAAGTTTCATTTTCTTTACACCTCTTCCCTGATCAAAAGTATTCCCTAAACTAGGCTCCAATGATCTCTTCTTTTCATTTGATTTATGAGACCACTATGTCTCACCAAATTCTAGGTCGACCTTTATTGTACTTCGCACGATCTCCTCGTAGCTATCGTAGTCCCGGTTGGCTAAATTCTTCCACAGATGAGGTTTTAGTCCACTGAAATATCTATCAACCTTCCCACTTGGATCCATGACAAAGCTAGAGGTATATCATGAAAGTCGGGTGAAGTTCATCTCATAGCTTCCGACATATTCATTCTCCTTCTGCTTCAGCTCGAGAAACTCTTTCTCCATTCTCGTTCTCATGGAATGAGGGAAATACTTAAGAATATTCTACAGAATTCTTCCCACTCCATAGCTTCCATCTCTCCTCTAGGCTTCGTGTTTTTGACCAGTGACCACCACTGGTCAGCTTCTCCCTCTAGGCGATAAACAGCAAGGGTGACTTTTTCTTGTTCCGAACAAAGGAGTACAGAAAAGATCTTTTCAATGGAGCTTATCCATTGTTCCACAACCAAAGGGTCAGTAGATCCACTGAATGATGGTGGTCGTTGACACATGAAGGACTCAACAGAGTGTTTTTCCCTTTGTGGTGAGGTCGGTCTCTCAGCTTCATTCAAGTTATTACTCATAACTCGAGTCAGTTGGTTCATCATTCGCATGAATGTTTCCATTCCGGCTTCCATCGGAGGGCCGTCAGCACATGGTGCATTGTGGTCACCATCGGCACGGTTCCTCCTATTTCCTGCAATTTTCTAATAGAATAAAACCTTAGTGAGAAACTTATTTCATTTATGAATCTTTTAACTAAGACTTCATGCTTAGACAATTACACTTCTCTATAATTCCTTCATAATGATTAATAAAAAGCTTCTGATTAACCAAACATATACCCCAGGAGTGTCGTAACAAAGAGTGCAGAAAGGCCCGTTATCATGCACCAGTTCCCGTTCGAGTCTAGCTCAAAGCGGTGTTTTCGGGTTTTACCCCTATTTACATATGTGCCAGAACCGCCTCTACCTGCTCGTATCCAGACAGGGATGTATTTGTTTGATAAATCACTTACTCAATACTTACCAAAATACCAGGAAGTTTTTCTATATTTAAACTTTTCTATAGGGTTCTCCCTAAAGTTTTTATATCCTAATTTACACAAATAACTCAGCCATCCTTTGATACCAACTATAGCATCCCGTCTTTTTAAAACATAAACTTTCATTTCATTACATGAAACTGAGGATCTTTAAGGTTTAGTGTCTTGGAAATAAGGAACATAATACATGAAAACAACATAAAAAATTCTTCTTAAACACTTGGAAGGATTCTCCTTAAGTTCATCCTAGGTTCATTACAGCATCTCATAACCTGGGGACATACATCAAAAGAAAGGGTGAGCAGAAGGCCCAGTAAGGGAAACAAGAGAAACATTTTACAAGTGAACTTGAGATACTTCAATAAGGACATGAAAAGAACTTTAAGGCATGGGAAAGAAATCATGAGATACATCATAAAAAAAAATTCATAACTTGAAGATGTGGCTGAAACATTCAATATTGACAATCATTTCGTTTCACCAAGGTCCATCCCCATGGTTTCATTAAAAATTACCTAGTTTATTCACCAAGGTATCAGTCTAAAAAGTCATCTCTAGAGATTAAGTCTTTACCCAATGCATTGGAGTGCTATCTGGGAATACCCTTGAAATGTATTTATTATCATGTGATCCACATATATCATCATCAATCATTTCATAAACAACCCATATAGCATAGAAGAAATGGGTTTCATTTCATAATCATAACGTTTTAAAAACTGCTTTAAAGACATCATCTTTATGTCACTTAAACCCACGGAAAGGGGAAGCAGGTTTCATGTATGTAAATCCCAGAATTTAAAATAGAAAATTTTGATATATATGTGAATACCCTTGTAGAAATAAGAGCTTTGAGTATTCACTTTATAACATAAAATAATTTTGAGAAAAGAGAGAGGAATTTTGAGACGGAAATTCTGTAGCATAACGGCTATGTTACAAGGTTTTAGAAAACATTGAAAAAAGAGGGAACATGGGTCACCCACTCATAAATGATACATAAAATAGTAGGGGGGACAGAATATAAGGGATTTAAGAACATGGTAATGAAATTTGAAAGATATACCATATGAAATGAAAAACATGGAAGTGAGACAAAAATAAGATTTCTCTTATGAAAATTCGGCAACCTAACGGCGTCACTTAAACATCAATAAAAAAGATTTCACAAGATCAAATAGGGTATCTCAATATATGATCATAAGATATCAGTATGATAGATATAGATATCATACCCCAACATAATAAAAAGGAACTTGAAAGACTTGACATGAAAATCGAACTTGAAAAATGAGAAGGGTGAAAGAATCCATTAAAAATTCAGCAGCCTAACGGCCTCACTTAAACTTTCATAAAACGAAATGTTGAGAGTAAGAGGGGATCTCTCATCATATAAAAATGAAAATGGAAGTAAGAGGAATATAAAAAAACATCCTCTCACATAAGAACATGGAGCATAAAAGGAATGACATAAAAGAGATTACATGAAAAGAAAGAGAGAGGTCGGATCCTTTACCTTAAAACGTAACTCTGAAAACTCAACGGTTTGGACCTTGAGGGCTTGGGGGCACCTTTGGAGGACTCCTTGGAAGGTAAAGAGACCAGAACTTCGTTGGGGGAGAGTTGGGAGTAAAAAATAAAGGAGTAAAGGGTGGTTATTTATAGGGAATGTGAGGGGACAAGGCATTAATGTCCAAGGGACACCTCATTAGTGGTTTTGGCAAAACCATGGGATTGCCCATGGTATTTTCCCATGGTATTGGACACTTGGGACACCTCATACCTTATATTACAATTCATAAGTCGACCATATTGATTACATACTTAATACATCATTTAATGATGTCATTAAACACCTGTAACTTAAAAACTGTATTTTCACTATTCATTGAAAATTCAACTTTCTCAGAATAATCCCAAAAATTCACCTTAACCAAATATCAATGCTCTAATTTCAAAAATGAAATCCATTTTATAAAAATAATTTTCTAAATATTTTTAATTAAATTTTTAATTAAAAAACACTATTCATCGAAAATTCATTTTTTTTCATAAAAATCCCCAAAAATTACCTTAACATAATATCTATTCTCTGAGTTCAAAAATAAAGTCCTTTTTATAAAAATAATTTTCTAATAATTTTTAATTAAATTTTTAATTAAAAAACACTATTCATCCGAAAAAACTAATACTTGACTAATAATTTATGAAACCGTTATTTACCCATTTTATTGAATCACATTACTTAATCTAGGTGTCTAAATTATATTAAAACATTCTTTGAGTGAAATTAATAATCCATTTGGTCACAGTACTAATCCTAAGCGTAAAATCACTATTCATAATTTACTATTCAAAAAAAATTAAGTTGATCTTATTAGACTCCAAATTCCTTACTGAACACTTTTGTAGAAGACCATTTTTTGAAAATCATTACACATCATTAATTATTTAGGGTTTACATAAATATTTTAAAATATCCTTTTTTCAAAATTCATCAATAAAATACATCCTAAAATTATCCGGACATTTGAAATTTCACAAACAGCACTAAAGGAAGAAATATTAATTTATTCATCCCAAAGGATTACACAAAGAAGCTACGGTCTCGTCACATAGCCCCTTATAACATCGGCATATGAACTAAGTGTAAGGTGTGATATGGTGAGAGAATCTGAGGGTGGCTCAGATAAAATTGCCCTAGTAGTAATCTCTACTAACTTGAACTTCTCCCGTAGGTGTTTCCGTTCAAGCTTGACATGCTGGAGTTTGGCTTGGGCTTGGTCCAAAGCGAAGCCCACAGATTCTACCTCCTTCCCAAGCTCTGATAAGTGGGCTTCATAAGGTTCGATTCAACTTGATGAAGCCATCGACTCCTCTTTCAACATTAACTGTTAACATCTTATTAAATCATTAAGAGTAAGTTAATATACTACTCAAAAATATTGGGTCGTTACAGTGAATCCCAACAAGGATATGTTTAGTAGTTACATTGGAATTTTCACTCGGCAATACATGCCGATTGACATAGATTCATGGCACCATGTTGTGTCTCAGCTGAAGGCTATGATCTGGGAAGAAATTACGGTAAAATTATGATATTATTTCTTTAATTTACTTGAATATAAATTAATAAAATAGTGTATTACTCTTCTCAATCCCGTGTAGAGTATGTTTATATGAGATGATTAACAAAAGAATTATGTACTAAGGCTTGTAGGAAGGATTCATCGCGGTTTTTGCACTATTATAACAAAATGTCACCTGAAATATTCCAAAGGTAAAATAAACCTACACCCACCCCTTTTCTATGCTCACTGGATATCCCATGAAGTGTGGGATGAATTTATTTTCCTTCATGGGGATGAGAAGATTCGGGTACATTTTGGTTGATAATACGTTGTTTGAGGATACGTGTATTCATCACATTGATTGTCAATATTTCATTTATGAAACAACAACATAGTACTAAAAATAAATAATGTGCATCAAAACCAACATACCACTATCATAATGTAATGATGGGTATGCTTCACTATAAAAGAAAATGGTACGTATTTTAAATTTATAGTAATATTGTTATATGCTATGAAACAACATAGTAATTATCTTTCTATATTTATATGTTGATTAATGAGTCTAAAGCGAAAGACACTTCCATCCCACTTCATGTGCTATGGAACGAGGCATGTGTGAATAAGGAATAGAATCTAGTAGATGAAAACACCCAAAAAGTGTGGGAAATATGTGTAAGTATGACATGATAAAAAGTTTTGTTTTAAATTTACATTACATAATAATTACTTATTTTCCTATATCTGATAGTCATAGGAATTAGCTACTCCTGTAGCAGATGCATACCTATTATCTACAGCTTTGAAGTGGCCAGAACAACATGGATGTGTTAGAGGTTTAGGGTTTGGGGTGACACCCTGAGTATATTTTTAGAAAAAAACAAACAGATGATAGAAATGAAGAAATTAAACAAATGAGTGAAATATGAGAATCTCTTGAAGAATGATTTCAATGGCATGGATAGTTGCAAGAAACTTTTATATGTGGGGAGCAAGGAGACAACACAACTCAAGAATAACTAGCGCATAAAGATCTCACCCCCCCCACATGCATTAAGGCGAGCCATTCCCCTCAAAGAGATATCATAGATGTGGTAATCAATACTCTAACAATTGTTCCCATGAAATGTGAATCAAACAAACACTGATATTTTTCTTGTACTGATCTTCTATAGGGTGATAATGGTTGTAATTTATATCTGTCAACACCCACCTATCCTTGTGTAGTGAGGGCTACAATTTTCAACATCCAAGAGGAAAATTTGCATAATAGACCACTTTCGATAGATCATCTGAATGTGAAAATTACTATAGCTCAAGAAAAAAATACAGAGCTGCCTATTCCACATGATGAAAATGATACTCATGCGGTCGAAAAGGCTATTCGTACATTCATTACATGGTCGTCACAACTTGTAAGAGTACATGTGGACAAAGAGTTATTTATTTACATTTTTTTTCTAGCTAAACCTTTAAAAATTAATAAAAAAAGGTCTGAACCAAGGAATGTTATTATAGATAAAGGGAAGGGGTGACAAGAAACGTGGGCTCAAATGCATCTAAATGATCGACCAAACGATCCAAAAGATCTACTAAATGAACAATAACACCGCATGTTCTCAGTCCACATTTACTAGAATTGATGTCTCATGTGGATACAAAGGAAAAAAGTGGTAGTAGTCATATAGTTGCTTTTTAATAGAATATATATGGGGAGGAAATTAAAGATTTTGTTGCTGCTGAAAATGTAAACGACATCCTTGAATATGGTTGGGTAGGTGTCATAGTTGTAAATTTATATATGAGGTATGTTTTTATGAATTTTTTCCTAAAATCCAATATATTGTTCTAATTATGACTAAATGAATTTTGTATTATCGGCATTCGTATATATAAAAAACAGTTGAAGGAATTTTCCCATGAGTCAAAATTCAGTCTTGTTAGTCCTCATACCACATCAACACAACTAATGAAATTAGAGCCATCAAATAGGGATGAAATAGTGAAAGGCTTGCAGAAAACATTGGAATTCAAGATTGTGGATGATAAAATATTCCTGATACCAACCATGTAGGGTTAAAACTCTAAGATTAAAGAATATTAATTATAGTTTCACTTCTTTCATTACTTATTCCTTATTTTATTTTAAGGCAACATTGGATGCTAATTACAAGGAACTTAGATACTCCAAAGATTAAATTTCTGGATTCAGTGCAAGGATATCCAACAAACTGACCACAAACGATGGAGTTTGTGAATCTGTAAGACACTACATCAAACGTTTTATGTATAAAAAACATGTTATATAATTGATATTATCTTTTACTGAGGATTCTATTATGATAGGGTGGTGTATCAATATAGTCTAAAAAATTAATGGGGAAAGTGGATAAGCATAAGGATTCAAGAAAGTACTATGTATGGACATGTATCGGGGTATATATAATAAAGTTTCACTATCCAAATACATATCAAAACAAGATACTTATTATCTTAATGATCAATGTCTTTGCAGTGTCTAAAACAAAAAAAACGACAAAGATTGCGATTATTATGTTTGTAAATTTATGAGGGAGATTTTTTTCCATCAACAAACAAGAATCCCTAAAGATGTGCTTTCTAAAAAAACTATTTCATTTAAATTATTTATTAATTATTATTTTATATATTTTTCAGTACTACTCTAACTGTCAAAAAGCCTCAGATTCACTAGATGATATAGATGTGTTCAGAAGTGAGTGGGCTGCATAACTAATGGAAGATTGTATATAAATTGATTGAATATCTGACTTGGGGACATGCACAATTCGTGGACATTTTTGAGAGGGGTTCATAGAGATCAAAATACGAAAAAAAATTTGTATACAAATTTTATTAGGAAAATTTTAATTGTTATTAAATATAACATCCTTTCTCCAATGAGACATTTGTCCATTTTAATATATGAAATGCACCATCAACAAGTAAGAATGATGAACAACATTTCTTTGGGTTTTGGATAAGAAAACCCAGTAAAATATCCAAAATACCTTCATATCATGAAAGACCTCTCACATTCAAAAACAATATGAGTAAAAATCTCTACATTAAATTGAATGCAGTATGAGCATCAAGATTCCAAATGGATTCCCATGCATTGATCATTTTCATTATTAGAAATTTTATTTTTTCTAATTATCCATAATAAGAAAATGAACATTGTTGGAACCTCCTTCCTCTACAGGGTCTTCCCCCACACATCCATGTTTTTAATTTAGAACAATGATCCATGATTCATTTGTGACATGTATGATTCAACCACACCTCAATCCGAGGCACGATGTGACTGGTATCACTCAAAGTGTCTCTCTTTTGTTTAAAATGGAAAAAAATTTAAATGAAAACAACAACTGATGTATGTAAAACTGACCAAACACATTCATATTTGGTTGATACATTAGGATAACAATACATGGGTCATTTTTGAAATTTTTGATTCAACCCTCCTCAATATGAGGCACGGTGTGACCGTTATCACTCAATGTGTCTCTCTTTTGTTTAAAATGGACAGAATTTTAAATGAAAACAACAACTAACATGCGGAAAACTAAACAAACGCATTTTTATTGTGCTGATACTTTATAAGAATGATACATGGGTCATTTTTGATGTGTAAGAGTTAACCATGCCTCAATCCGAGGCACAGGGTGACCGGTATCACTCAAAGTGTCTCTCTTTTGTTTAAAATGTACAGAATTATAAGTGAAAACAACAACTGACAAATAGAAAACCAAACAAATGCATTTGTATTGTGTTGATACTTTTTTCCAATGATACATGGGTCATTTTTTATGTGTACGATTCAACCCCGCCTCAATTCGTGGAATAGTGTGGCCGGTATCACTCAAAGTGTCTCTCTTTTGTTTGAAATGGAAAAAATTTTAAGTGAAAAAAACAACTAACATACATAAAAATTAACAAACTCATTCAGATTGTGTTGATATATTATTAGATTGATCCATGGGTTATTTTTTAATTGTACGAGTCAACCCCAACTAAATCTGTGGTACCATGTGACCGGTATCACTCAAAGTGTATCTCTATTGTTTAAAATGGACAGAATTTTAAGTGAAAAAAAACAACTGACATATGGAAAATAGAATAACACATTATAATTGTGTTGATACTGTATTCCAATGATCCATGGGTCATGTGTGAAATTTTTTAGTCAACCCTTCCTCAATCCAAGGAATGGTGTGGTTTTTATCACTCAAAGTGTCTCTCATTTGTTTAAAATGGACATAATTTTAAGTGAAAACAACAACTAAGATATGGAAGAACAGAAAAATGCATTCATATTGTGTTGATACTTTATTCCAATGATTCATGGAGCATGTGTGCCATGTAAGAGTCAACCCACCTCAATCATAGGTACGGTGTGGCTGGTATCACTCCAAGTGTCTCTCTTTAGGTTAAATGGACATAATTTAAAGTGAAAACCACAACTGACGTACGGAAAACCAACCAAATGATTTCGTATTGTGTTGATACTTTAGGAGAACGAACCATGGGAAATTTGTGACGTGTAAGAGTCAACCCCGCCTCAGTATAGGGAATGGTGTGACCGATATCACTGAAAGTGTCTCTCTTTTGTTTAAAAGGCACATAATTTTATGTGAAAACAACAAATGACTTACGAAAAACCAATCGAACACATTCAGATTGTGTTGATACTTTAGAAAAAAGATCTATATGTCATGTCTCTTTTGTATGAGTAAACCCCACCTCAATATGAGGCATGATGTGTTGGGAATATGTTGTCTCAACAGTACTCCGTATTTTATGATGATTTTGATGTTCAAAAATACCCTTGTTTGTTATTCTAATGATTTTATTTTGAGTATATTTCAGTAAATTTATATTATTTATAATTCTTATTTATTCCCCAGAAGTAATTTGTTAAAGTGTGCAGAACGCTCTTAATTGTATTCTGGAAACACTGTTCATAATTTGTCGTTTTGCTGAAAATACAGTTCATTTTAATCATCAGTAAAAGTAACATATGGAACAAACAGAATGTTTTCAGAAAATCATAGTTAATTTACCTTACGTTTGGATGGAACCCTTTGTGCGACAAAATCAGAAAAGTAAGGTTGAGGAACCTTACGTTTGTATCACAAAACCTATGGATCATGAACTTTACTTTTGTATTGAACCCTAAGTTTTGATAGAAACGTATGGATGATCAATCTTACATTTGAAAAGAAACACATATAGATCATCAACCTTACGTTCATAATCTATCAAACATTTGATGTTTTGTCTTTTAGTGAAGGAACCTTATGTTTGACTTTTCAACGCTGAGAATTTGAATTTTATGTCTTTATCGAAGATTAATGCAACGATATCTATGGAATATCAAGATGATTTAAAGCCCATCACTTACAGTTTCAGCATGAATTTATGATCGATTCGAATAACCAATTATAGTGGAGATTTTGATTCCTATTCTTAAGGGAAGTTACGACGTCTCTATTCTTTTTTTGGTATCTTTTGCGGATCTGAAAAATTGTGCTGAAGTTTCTGGTCATTATAGATTCATCTATGTTTTCATCTAAAAAGTGAGATGAATCTATGGTTTATGAAATCAATCAATCATCTGTGAAAATTGTTTTTCAATTCTACAATGATCAAGTATCACAGGAACATGAACTTCATTAAAAATCTATCTTTTCAATTCTGTGAATACGACACTCTGTTTTTGATGTTGTTCTTAAAGATTCAAAGATCTTCGGTGCAACCGTATCTCTTTAGATATCCTTCAAGGTTTCTTCATTTCTGAAGAGAAAGATTTATCTTTTATCATTTGCGTTGTGCTGCAACTGTGAGTTGAATTTCTTTTTCTATAAACAAACATATTTTATCCTGAGTATCAGCTGCTCGTATTTAGTCGTGGTGGAGTATCAGCTTCTCTCACTAAGCTGTGGATTGCAATTCTCTGTTGTAAAGAACCAAAAGGCTCTTTTTTATAAAGTCTTTATTATAAGGGTGAAAACTGCCTCTACTCAGTTGTGTAATGGTCTTATGATAAGAGGACCTTACTAGTGAAATTCACCAAGCCCACAGAGAGGGTTATTGGTGGAGTGGACTTGGGGATATTCGTGCCCCGAACGACTATAAATTACATTGTTCTATTTTCTATTCTATCTGCTTCATATTATCTGTTACAGAAACATCTCAAGTTGTGTCTACTGTTTTCTTAAGATAGAATCGAGGAATAATTTTAAAAGACACAATTCACCCCCTCCCTTCTTGTGTTATTGTCGTAGTCAATCCGACCTAACATTTGGTATCAAAGGATGAGCTTTTATTCAGAGCCTTGACAAGCTAAAAGCATAAAATCTACATTAAGATGGAAATGACTGACCTAAGGGAAGTTAATTCAATGGTTTTTGCTCCATACATCAATGGAGAGAATTATGATTTTTGGAAATCAAGGATGATTATATATTTGAGGAATTTGGGATACAAAGTCTACTCAAAAATAATATCTACCTATATTATTCCTGAGAAACCAGAAACATGGGATACTACTACAGAAGATAAATATGATATAAACTCAATGGAAGTGAAAGCTATCATTTGTGGTCTTGGACCAGATGAATTCAATTTTGTATCACAGTGCCCAACAACATATGAAATGTGGCAGACAATTGCAGTAGCCTATGAAGGTACTGACAATGTCAGGAAAATGAGATATGCAATAATGAAATTAAAGTTTGATATTTTCAAAATGTTTTATAGAGAGAGAATCACTCAGATGAATGGAAGATTGACATAAATTGTAAACAATGTGACATACTTAGGTGAACCTATCAACTAATCTGATCAAGCCTTAAAAGTTCTAAGAGTTCTACCTACAAAGTGGAATGGAATATCAGCAGAAATTCGACAATCAGCACCTGTCAAGGATCTGACCATGAGAGAACTGATTGGGACTTTAATTATGTATGAAGATGAAATGCAATATGAAGCTGATGATCACAAGGTTGTAGTAAAAAAGGACAACACAACTTTATAGGTAACATCTCAAAAGAAAAATAGGAAAATGAAATAAGAAGTGAAAAATTATAAAGATATAGATTCATCTCACTCTGAAATAGAACTGGCTCAACTAGCCAGAAAATTCAGCAAGTTCTACATAATAAAGAATGGATTCAGAAAGACCTTCAAAAAGGATGAGAAATATGGAAAGGAAGTAAGATGATATGAATGTAAAAAATTGGGTCATATAAGACCTGATTGTCCTCAATTGAAAAGAGAGAAGAGAAAGGCAGAAAATAGATATCAGAAGAATGCTGACTATGAGTATAGAGATAAGAGAGAAATGAAGGATACATGGAGTGTCTCAGAAGACTCCAATATCTCATCTGATTCTAATACAGAAAAGAAGTCAAATGTGAAGGATGATATGTGCTTCATGGCTAATGAAGATGAGGTACAAACTTATTATTCATCAGATTCTGAATCTAGTTACTCAAATGATAAAATGATTGCCTACTATAAATGCTTGAAGAGAAATATGATTCCTTATTAAAGAAGCATAAATCCTTAAAGCATATACACAACACTATTATAAATGAAAGAGATACTTTAGTTAAACATTGTAACACCCTGAGATTTTATGAAAATATTTTTTTTAATTTCATTGATGTATTGTGTTGTAGGCTACACCAAAAGGAGCTTTCACTACACACATCCCTTACTTGTCTTGCATTACACGCAATCGCGACCTTCAACGATAGCGTATGTTGTACGCAATACCGAGTTTCACTAAACAATGATATGTTATATAAACTAGCCGTTAGGATTAGTAAAAGCCACTTTTTGAAATTTTATTTTTTCAAAATGGACTTCATTTTTGGATTCAGAATATCGAAATTAGATTACGGTGAAATTTTGGTATTTTTCTGAAAACATTCAATTTTTTATGAATAGTGAAAACACTGGGTTACTATTTAAAAACCGAATTTTTATTTAAATAATTATTTATTTTATTTAAATTTATTTTATGTCAAAATTGATACATAATACCTATATAAGTTCAATGTAATTCATTGGAGTCATTTTATAGTAATTTTAGATATATAAAAATTTTATTGAACTTTTCACCGTATTTTACCCACCTCCTAGGAGAATTTGAAAATTTACATATAACATAATTTTACCGCTTATGTGAGTGAAATTTAAAAAATCTGAGAGACACAGTTAATATCAAGGAGTAAAATGTGGTTCAATAAGATAAAAATATTTTTTTGGAATTGTAACTTTTTACTTTTTTTTATCACGGTTAAAAGTAAATAGGGTAATTAAGGGTAATAATGGTATTATTATTACCATAACACATGTACTAATTCTATTTGATAAGTTTAATTAGGCAAAAAACAACCTTAGGAATAAAATATGATCATTTAGGTCCACTTTGATTAGATTAAGACATTTAATATTATTTTATTTAACGAATAGTTAAAATAGTTAAAATTAACGTTTAATAACTAAAACATTTTTTATATGGGGTTATACATAAGATAAATTCAACTATAAATATTCATTAGAAAGCTAAAAAGATTTAATAAATAATGGTATTTAATTTATAATTTTTAGACATTAGATAATTTAATTTATTTATGATACAATGATGATGCAGTAATTATCTTTTTAATGAAATATTGACATAATTGATGTTATAAATACCCAAATAAATGTAATTTGAGAAATTTTATGAATTAAAATAATTTTATAGTTTAATATGACATGTTATTATTGATTTAATTATCTTTGTTCGAACTAATCATTCTGTTATGATTTTCACAAAAATAAATTACCAAATAGTTTCAAAATTGACATAAAATAGTTTTTGAAACAAATATTATATTATTAATTGTTATTTTATTCCTAAAAATATAAGGTTCGGCCAAATGACTTAGATAAGGTTATATATATTAATATTAAACAACTTGGGGTTCGTTTGTCTTGTTATAGTAAGTTTATTAACCTAATAGTGTAAGAAAAGAAGAAGACACGGTAAAAGTAAAATTATTTAACTTAATGTTAAATCTAAATGATAAGGTTAAAATAGAAACCTAAACCTACCTAAATTCCATTGGATGATAATATTTAACACATACCCACCTTATCTTTGAAATAAATCAATTTGTAGCTATTAAAAACCGAATATGACTTTATAATAAAATTATATTTTTAGTTTTTCCAAAGGTGCCCCTCTCCTCCCTTATAAAAGGGCACCTCCTCCCTCTCATAATCACACCCTTTTGAGCCTTGAAGCTCGGCCAACCACTACCAATTTCTCTTCTCCACTTCCCTAGTAATATTTTAGAGGTCCTAGTCTTCTTAAAAGATCAATTTTAGTGCACTAAGAGGAGGTTAAGAAGAGGCGCTTCAAAGAAGAGGAGGTTCAGATACGTACGAAGCATATCAGACCTATGGTAAGGGAAAATCTCACAATCTCAATTTTTATCTGAGGTTGTTTTTACTTCAGAATTTACTGTGGAATATTTATCATCCACATTCATTTTTCGTCAATATAACAATTTTTTAAATCCAATTTTACCCTTCGGCGAGTTTTTAGTAAAAGATATGAAAGGATTCTTTTGTCGTTTTTCGTATGAGGTACTTTTTGACTTTTCCGGCCAAAGTAAGAGAAGAATGTTTTTTTTAACTTATACGGAATGGATGTATTTTTAGAACATTATTTCCATGAATCATCCTTTGAAAGTTTTCATGTTTATTTTTAATCAACTTCTTTTTGTTCAAAATTACATGACATGTTAAGAAAGGAAAATGTTTTTGAAGTAGAAAGGATATTTTCCTCAAGAATGGAGTTCAAGTGGTTTATCAAAATTATTTTCCATCTAAGATAATATAGGGTTATGTTTCTATCCCTATTTTTAAATTGTTTTGATTATGTTATGATGGAATTATTTTTAAGATGTCATCTTATCTTATATGCATTGTGTTATGATGGCATGATGATTAAGAATCCCATTTATACTACATGGGTTATGCTATTATGAATGATTTATGATTTTGTGGCACACATAAGAATGGTTTCATTATGAGATTGGTGGGACCTATATCTACCTCCAATTAATTGGGTAAAGATTTATATCTCATGAGATATACATGGCTGGAATGGTAAGTTAATCTAGTTCAGTGTTACAGGACTGAAACGAGGAGTGAACTCGATTCAGAAAGGGACTTTGTCCACTCTGATTATCTTGGAAGCAATGTCTTGGCTACTATATGGAAATCATAACAAGTTCTGAATGGTTTCCACAATTACATGATTTATTCTAATTCTATTTTATCAAGATTGATGTTCCTTTATGATATATGCCTTACGTACTTTCAAGATTTATGTCTTTGATCAAGATTCTGATGTTTAGATTTTATGTTCAAGATTTTTCATTCAAATGTTTATGGATTGTTTTAGGTTCTCTTTTCTTACCCTTACTGAGAATTTGAGCTCACCATTTTTATGTTTTCTTTTCCCCAGGATATAAAGAACGGTTTTAGGTAAGAAAACATTAGGGGAAGATCTTTATGGGAGAAGTTGAAGATCTTTCACCGTGATTAGAAGATTAAATTCCGAGTTTCCAAAGACACTAAACTATTATGGTACTTATGTGTATGTATTTGTTATGTATTAAATATTCTAAAAAAGTAATGTAATTTCCATGTACATCAAGCTCTAGGTCTCTACAGTTGGTATCAAAGGAAAGGTTTAGTCAACCTTTGGAAACTAGGATGCGAGAACTTTAGTGAGATCCCTTGAAATATTTCTAAGGTATGTCTAGGTATGTACCTAAGGTAAAGTATATGTATAGATTATAGTCCTAGAATTATGGTAACGATCTTAGAATTTAACCTAAAATTTTAGATATTGAAGGTAATCCCCCTTGATTATGATTTTGGCCTCTCACACTATTCTTTTTCGGTTTTAGTAAATGGATGTGAATGAGAAGATTCACGATAATGGAGGATATGATGGACAATGAAATAATATTCTTCATGAGAAAACGAATGAAATTGGATATAGAAGTCCAAATATTGTTATTATTCCTAATCAGCAATCTCATAATATGATCAATAATCTCAAATTTGGTAAGTTTCCCGACTCACCTAATAAGAGAAAGATGGATTTTCATGACGATCATTGAGGAAGGAAAGTTTAATTTCTATCATGTAAATCATGTGGGAAGAGGCATCAAGGAGAATGTTTCAAAGGAACTCAAAGATGATTTGGGTGTGGAAAATAAGGACACAAATCCAGTAAGTGAAAAGAATAAGGTTCAGTTGACACCATGGATAAGGATACTGGTATTGCTACGACATCAACAATGATTAGATGTCTTAAATGTTGAATGTATGGGCATTATGGAAACCAATGCCCTAAGGGAAAATCTCATGAAGAGAATCATCATGGTCATATGGGTAGTATTTATGTGGATGATGATGAGGAGACTACAAATGATATATGAGATGAAAGAAGTGTTGAAGCTTGGTCAGTAGTTTAATAAGGTAGTGGAATGATTGTATGTTTATCAAGAGTTATTTTGTATACGTAATTTAATGGTACTATGGAATAAAGAAACATTTATGGATTCTTACACTATTTTTTTTCCTAAAGTATTTGAAAGTATATGTTGAATTGTACTGGTAACCATGAAAGGTTATTCAGATATTTTTGGAAAGAAGATGATATGCACATAATGAATGGATAAGGAGGAAATAATATGTTTGATAGTATTCATGAGCTCATGATTGTTATAAGGACTAAGTGATATCATGGTTTGAGTATACAGAATTTTGGGATTTTGGTATGTGGAATGAGTTAACTTTTGACAGCACTCATGTTTTTACTAAGGTTCAATGGGTATTTATTTTTCAAGAGAATGCGTGATTAAGGTGTTCAAATGTTTGGAATGTGACCAACAAGACATATCTTATGATATATGGGGATCAATGATGGTATTAACATGCTTGTTATATGAACTCTCTGGTAATCTCTTTCACTACAATATGATATTGGACATTAGTATTTTGGATAAGGCTAAAGATTGGAATGGATTATGTTAGACATAAGTTAGTATTGTTTAAGGCTAGAACTTTGTCGATATTATTGATGGAATGTTTTAATAATGTATTTTTTAGAAAAAAGGACAACCTGCAGGACGGGAGACAACCCGTCACTTTGGACAAGGATGTGGGAATCAAACCCAAAACCGAAGTGCGGCATGCCTTTATTTCCTACCACTGGCCTACAAGAATCCATGGTTAGTAGAAACTAGTTTATTATGCAGGATAATAGATGAAGTATAAGTCCATTTTGGAACCATATCTGATTAATCTCACCAAAGATGGACATATGTATATAACATTTTCTAACTTATGTTTGAGACAAATGGAATGACCTATCATTCAATCGCATGATCTGATAAAACTTCTCGAAAGAAAAATTCAACTTCATTTCTTAAAGAGATGAAGTGGAAATTGTTCAGGGCATGAAAAACTGTTAGATTATACCAAAATAAAGTAAGTATTTCTTCTAATTGAAATTCTTCAACTTTGGGGAAATGATCTTGAAAACCAAAAATTTTGTCCAAGTGCCCTTATATCCGATGAAGCCGATGGTACCCTAGATGATCAAAAATTTATGGCTTCGTGATTGTTGGCTTTTTCGTAGTCATGTTCTCTACCACTCTCCATCAGAACATGATGGTTAGATTTCTCTTCCATATCCATATTTTCACTTATGTTCTCCTACGTGGAAACCCAATGATTAGTTAATTTGGGTAGCTGTTACGTTTCATAATTTAGTTTTCAAAGATAAGTTTTGGTATTCCTTTTTAGGATGTAGGTTTCTATTAATGAAAATTTCGAATAGTAACCCATTTATAACCCCGATGAATTTCGAGGGTGAAATTCATTTTAAGGGGGGTAGAATGTAACACTGCAATATTTTATGAAAAATATTCCTTTTAATTTCATTGATTTCTTGTGTTGTACGATACACCAAAAGAATCTTGCACTACACATATCCCTGACTTGGCTTGCCTTACACGCAATCACGACCTTCCACGATAGCATATGTTGTACGCAATACCGAGTTTCACTAAACAATGATATGTTATATAAACTATTCTTTATGAATAGTAATACCCACTTTTCGAAATTTTATTTTTCAAAATGGACTTAATTTTTGGATTCGGAATATCGAAATTAGACTAGGGTGAAATTTTGATATTTTTTTGAAAACATTCAATTTTTTATGAATAGTTAAAACACTAGGTTACTATTTAAAAACTGACTTTTTATTTAAATAATTATTTATTTTATTTAAATTTATTTTAGGTAAAAATTGATACATAATACCTATATAAATTCTATGTAATTCATTGGAGTCATTTTATAATAATTTTAGATATATAAAAATTTTATTGAACTTTTCATCGTCTTTTACCCACCTCCTTGGAGAATTTAAAAATTTACATAAAACTTAATTTTACTGCTTCTGTGAGTGGAATTTCGAAAATACGAGAGACACGGTTAATATCGAGGAGTAAAATGTGGTTTAATAAGATAATTTTTTTGTGAATAGTAACTTTTTACTTTTTTCACCACGGTTAAAAGTAAAAAGGGTAATTAAGGGTAACAATGGTATTATTATTACTCTAACACATGTACTAATTCTATTGGATAAGTTTAATTTGACCACAAACAACCTTAGGAATAAAATATGACCATTTAGGACCACATTGATTAGATTAGGACATTTATTATTATTTTATTTAAAGAATAGTTAAAATAGTTAAAATCAATGTTTAATAACTAAAACATTTTTTATATAGGGTTATACAAAAGATAACTTCTACTATAAATATTCATTAGAAAGATAAAAATATTTCCTAAATAATTTTATTTTATTTATAATTTTTAGACATTATATAATTTAATTTATTTATGACACAATGTTGATGCAATAATTATCTTATTAATGAAATATTGACATAATTGATGTTATAAATACCCAAAATAAATGTAATTTGAGACATTTTATGAATTACAATAATTTTATAGGTTAATATGACATGTTAGTATTTATTAAATTAACTTTTTTCTAACTAATCATTCTGTTATGATTTTCTCAAAAATCAATTACCAAATAATGTCAAAATTGACATAAAATAGTTTTTAAAACAAATATTATATAATTAATTGTTATTTTATTCCTAAAAATATAAGGTTTGGGAAAATGATTTATATAAGGTTATACATATAAATAATAAACAACTTGTGGTTTTTTTGTCTTATTATAGTAAGTATATTAACCTTATAGTGTAAGAAAACAAGAAGAAACGCTAAAAGTAAAATTATTTAACTTAAAGTTAAATCTAAATGATAAGGTTATAATAGAAACCTAAACTTGTCTAAATTCTATTGGATGAGATTTTTTGGACCCATCCCCACCTTAGCTTCAGAATAAATCAATTTTTAGCTATTAAAAACTGAATATTACTTTATAATAAAATATTTTTTTTGGATTTTGCAAAGGTTCCCCTCTCCTCCCTTATAAAAGGACACCTCCTCCCTCTCCTCATCACACCCTCTTGAGCCTTGAAGCTCAGCCAACCCCTGCCAATTTCTCTTCTCCGCTTCCCTAGTAATATTCTAGAGGTCCTATTCTTTTTTAAACACCAATTTTAGTTCCCTAAGAGGAGGTTAAAAAGAGGCGCTTCAAAGAAGAGGAGGTTCAGATACGTACGAAGCATATCGTACCTAAGGTAAGGGAAAATCTCACAATCTCAATTTTTATCCGAGATTGTTTTTACTTCCGAATTTACTGGGGAATATTTATCATCCACATCCATGTTTCATCAATATGTCAATTGTTGAAATCCAATTCTACCCTTCAGGGAGTGTTTAGCAAAAGATATGAAAGGAATCTTTTGTCGTTTTTCGTACGAGGTAATTTTTTACTTTTCTGGCCAAAACACGAGAAGAATGTTTTTTTATCTTCTACGGCTTGAATGGATTTTTAGAACATTATTTCCATGAAGCTTCCTTTACAAATTTTCAAGTTTATTTTTAATCAACTTTTTTTAGTTTAAAGTTATATGACATGTTAATAAAGGAAACTGTTTTTGAAGTAGAAAAGATATTTTCCTCTAGAAAAGAGTTCAAGTGTTTTATCAAAATTATTTTCCATATAAGATAATATAGGTTTCTGTTTCTATCCCAATTTTTACATTGTTTTTATTATGTTATGATGGAATTATTTTTATGATGTCTTTTTATCTTATATGCATTGTGTTATGATGGCATGATGATTAAGAATCCCATTTTTATTACATGGGTTATGATATGATGTATGATTTATGATTTTGTGGAAAACATAAGAATGGTTTCATTATGAGATGGGTGGGACCTATATCGCCCTCCAATAAATTGGATAAATATTTATATCTCATGAGATAGACATGGATGGAATGTCAAGTTAATCCGGTTCAGTGTTACAGGACTGAAACGAGGAGTGAACTCGATTCAGAAAGGGACATTGTCCACTAAGATGGTCTTGGCAGCAATGCCTTGGATAATATGGAAATCATAACAAGTGCTGAATGGTTTCCACAATTACATGACTTATTCCCATGCTATTTTATCATGATTGGTGTTCCTTTATGATATATGCCTTACGTACTTCCAAGATTTATGTCTTTTCTCAATATTTTGATGATTAGATTTTATGTTCATGATTTTTCATTAAAATGTTTATAGATTGTTTTATGTTCTCTATGCTTACCCTTACTGAGAATTTGAGCTCACCATTATTATGTTTTATTTTTCCAAGGATATAATTAAAGGTTTTAGGTAAAGAAACAAAAGGGAAATATCTTTATGGGAGAAGTTGAAGATATTTCACCATGATTTGAAGATTAAATTCCGAGTTTCCAAAGACACTAAACTATTACGATCGTTTTGTGTCTGTGTTTGTTATGTATTAAGTATTCCAAAAAAGTAATTTAATGTCCATGTAAGTCTAGACCTGGGTCTCTATAAACAACATCAAAGTCTTGTTGAAAAATTCAACTCAATAGCTACAAACTGTGTTATTCATGAAAATAAGATTAAAATTCTATAAAAAGAAGCATAAACTTATAAATCTTCTTCTCTTGTGTATACAAAAGAAGAAGACATACTGAATGAAATACTTGGAAAAAATGTTGTTAAAAAGAAAAGATTTGGCATTGGAAGTAAGGGAGAAAAATCCAAACTATACAACAATTACTTTGTTCCTAGAACAATAAGTAAAAGTATATCTACTATTAAATGTTTCTACTATGGTATTAATGGACATTATGCTAATGACTGTTATTTCAAAAAGCCTCAATTATGTGGTATCAATCATGTTCATTACTCAAAGGATTTATCTAGATTTATTTATAATAACTTTGAGAAAAGCAAATATGTTTGGATTGCAAAGTCTTTGAAAGATAACACTGCTGGACCCAAAGTAATATGGGTATCAAAACAAACTCTTGTTTAATCTGTCCTTGTTGGTAACAGGTCACAAAAGAGGAAAAGATATATATTATATGGAAAGTGGTTGTTCAAGACATATTAGTGGAAACTCATCAAATTTCCATACCCTGAAAAAAATAGATGGAGGCCTCGTCAGCTTTGGTGACAATGCTAATAGAAAAATTATTGGACTTGGGATAGTTGGAGATCCAAATTATCTCTCAATTAATATGGTACTATATGTACAAGGCTTAAAGCACAATCTGATAAGTATCTCTCAACTCTGTGATGACGGATACTATGTTGATTTTCCAAATAACACACGATCTGTATTTATGTATAAAATATTAAAATTCAAAGCCCCCAGAACAGACAATGTCTACACTATGGATTTAAACTTCCCGTGTAAAAAAAAGTGAACTGTTTAACTGCTAAAATAAATGAGTCATGGATATGGCATAGAATACTTGAACATTGTAATATATATGTTCTAAATAATTTATCCAAGAAATAATTAGTTTCATATTTAACTTGTCTTAAATTTGATATTAATAGATTCTGTGATGCATGCCAAATTGTTAAGCAACAGAAATCTACCTTCAAATATGTTAACAAAATTGCTACATCAAAACCATTAGAACTCATCCATTTGGATTTTTTGACCCTTCGAGATTAGAAAATTTGGCTGGTAAACTATATGTATATGTTTTAGTGGATGATTACTCAAGATTTAATTGGGGGTATTTTCTAAAACTTTAGAATTAAGCTTTATCTATTTTTGAATGTTTTTGAAAAAGTGCTGAAAATGAAAAATGTTTTAAGATATTTTCATTAAGAAGTGATCATGGTGGAGAATTTGAGAATCAATAATTCTAATCTTTTGGCTCAAACATGGGTATTAAACACAACTTCTATGCACCAAGAACACCTCAAAAAAATGGAATTGTTGAAAGAAGAAATAGATCTTTACATGAAATATTTAGGACCATGCTAAATGAATATAGCCTACCTAACAATTTATAGGCAGAATCTATAAGTACAACATGCTATATTATGAATAAAGTTTTAATTCAGCCTATTTTTAAAAAATCCTCTTATGAACTTTGGAATAAAAGAAAACCTAATGTAAAGTTCTTTAATGTTTTTGGATTCAAAGTCTATGTCTTGAAAACCAAGGATAATCTTGGTAAGTTCGATCCAAAAGTTGATGAAGGAATATTTTTAGGATATTCTACTACTTCGAAAAGATTATAGGATTTTCAATAAAAAGTCATGGATTGTTGAAGAATCAGTTCATGTGATGTTTGATAAAACTGACCCTTTTAATAAAGAGAAAGATTAAGATGATGAGTTAACTGATCCTTGTTACAACTTGAGACATTAAAATCTAAAATTTGATTTTGAAAACAATATGAATGAAATTTAGTCCAGTTTAGAAGGACATGACACTGATGAACCTAAGAGTGTTCTTCCTAGAAATCCAAGAACCTTAAAGGATCATCCTTTAGAAACAGTTATAGGAAAACTAGATTTTGGAATTAAAACCACAAGAAATGTAGGAAAACTAGTAGAATTATCTGCTTTTTTATCTGAATTAGAGCCTAAAACCCTTGAAGAAGATTTTGAAGATGAATGTTTGATGTTAGGTATGCAAGAGGAGCTAAATCAATTTGAAATAAATAATGTTTGGAAATTACTGGAAAGATCATCAAGTTTTCATGTAATAGGAACTAAATGGGTCGTTAGGAATAATCAAGATGATCAAGGTATCAAAACTAGAAACAAAGCTAGACTAGTAGAAAAAGGTTATAATCAATAAGAAGGTATATATTATGATGAGACCTTCACCCTCGTAGCAAGATTAGAAGCCATTAGGATTATCCTAGCTTATGCATCTCATATGAATTTTAAATTATATCAGATGGATGTTAAATCTGCCTTTTCAATTGGTAATTTAAAGGAGAAGTTTATGTTCAGCAACCTCCTGGTTTTGAAAATCCTCAAAAACCAGATTCAGTTTCTAAACTTACTAAAGCTCTATATGGCCTTAAACAAGCACCTAGAGCCTGGTATGAAAGATTAAATCCTTTTCTTTTGAAAAATGGTTTTACTATTGGTTGGGTAGACCCAACACTTTTTAAGAATATATTATGTTCTAATTTTCTGTTAGTAAAAATATATGTTGATGATGTCATTTTTGGATCAACAAACAAAAAGTATTGTAATGCTTTTTCAGAACTTATGCAAAAAGAATTTGAAATGATCATGATAGGAGAATTAAATTTCTTTTTAGGACTTCAAATATTTAAAAAGGACTATGGAAATATTTTAAATCAAAGTAAATATATTATTTATTTATTTAAAAATTTAGGTCTTGAAAACAATAAGAAATATTAAAATCCCATGTGTACCAATATTAAGCTTGATTTGGATGAAATTGGAAAACCAGTGGATAACAAGTTATATAGAGGTATGATTGGTAGCTTAATATATCTTACTGCAAGAATACCTGATATTATGTTCTCTTTATGTTTATGTGTAATAATTCCATAAAATCCTAAATAATCTCATCTTATTGACGTCAAAATATTTTTTTGATAATTGAAAGGAACTATTTTTCAATCCCTTCTCAACCCAAAAACGTATGATTTTAATTTAACATCATACTCAGATGCCGATTTTAGAGGATGTAGATTATATAGAAAGAGTACTTTAGGAACCTGTCACTTATTAGGAAAATCATTAGTATCATGGTCAAGTAAGAAGAAACACTCAGTTTCACTCTCAATAGCTGAGGTAGAATATGTATATGCAAGAAGTTGTTTTGTAGAAGCATTGTGGATGAAAAACAAACTGATGGACTTTAGACGTAATTTTGTTAATATACATATTTTATGTGATAATACCAGTGCAATAAATATTTCAAAAAAATCCAATATGTCATTCAAGAACCAATCATATTTATATTAGACATCATTTTCTAAGATATCATGTTCTTAAAAAGGATATATCTTTAGAATTTGTTAGTACTAAAAATCAATTAGATGATATTTTCACTAAACCACTACCTACTACAATTTTGGATTTTATAAAGTTGGAGTTAGGTTTATTTAATTTCTAAAATAAATATGGTTTAGTTTTATTGTTATTTTAATTTTATTTTAATTTTGAAAAAAAAATTCTCATACTGTATTTTAATTAATTTTAGAGTTTAAATGTGTGTTTCAAACCACGTATTCATTTAAATATTTTTTTTATTATTACTCTATGACACAAGAAACGAGAACACATCATCTGTCATAAAAACCCTTCGTATACCTTAACTTTTTCCCCCAAAACCTTCCGACTAACCTGAGATCTTTATCTACCATTCTAAACCCTAAACATCGAAATATTAAGATTTTCAGACCGTCAGATTTTAGAACCTTCAGAAATGACGAAGATTAAGCGCATTGAAGAAGGAGAACCAAGTGATCTGAAGCGATAGAAAGATACATGAAGAACGAGTCTCCAGGAGAAGGATACTGATTTTGAGTGGTTGGTTCAGACAGACCTACTTCCCAAACAAGCCCTAGCCTTTCAAGGACTGGAAACCGTCTTCAGCGACAATGCAATTTATGAATTCTTATATGAGGTAGAGTTGAGGTATTTATATGGTAGCTTGCAGTTTATTTTCGGAGAAGTGGAAGATATGATGTATGCTAATATTGAGAATAAGGACTTATAAATCTCATCAACTGAAGTGTCAAAGATTTTAAGCTATTAGCATGAAGGGGTATTTCATTTTGACCTTAAATCGATTACATATCAGACCCACAACTCCAAAGACATTATATATTTTCTGTTCAACTCAACAAACATTAAGAAAATGTTCGTAAAGGATATTGAAGCTGACCACAAGATCCTGTTAGAGTTCATTCAAACAGCAATTGCACCCAGAGTAGCAGAGCTGGATAAAACCCTCTACCCAGATATGTAAATCATGTTTCTATTTCAAAGTGATATTATGCAAAATTTCCCAAGGTACTTATTCATATATTTGTACTTTTTCTGTCAACCTGATGTGAGGATGACCTTTTATCCAAATGGATGGATAATTTCAAGGATTCTGTTGAAAAATGGGATGATTAGGTTAGTAGAGGCATGAGTTAAGTGTCATCACAACAATGTACTGAATGTAGGCTCCCTAAGAAAACTTGGATTTTTTTAGAGCACCATCAAAGGAAAAATTCAACCTGTAGGAGTAGAGGAATACCAGAGCATGGGACCTCAGGGGGAGAGGATTACCACGAGAAAATAAGGGATAGCTAAGTCTATAATTGATTGGGTTTCTCAACCCTCAATGTGAAGACTCAGGTTTTCTACGCATGAAGAAGAAGAAGAAGAAGAAGAGGAAAAAGCCCAAGGACATGTTCATAATCCCAGGTTAAGGACACAACCGCAAGCTGTAGAGAAAGAGTTGGTTTGAGGAGAATCAACATGCTCGGTTCATCTTAATGAATCTCTTACGGAGGAAGAGAAACAACTGGAAAGTCAATCCAGAGATATTTCAATTGTGTGTCTGATTGGTGATGGAGCACAGGAAATCACTCCTGCTGAAAAGGTTCAAGGAACAGAAGCTCCAGCAGTAATTGTTCACATAGAAATAGTGAGAGAGAAAAATATTGAAGATCGTGTTTAGCAAGAAGAACAGATTTTTCAATATTTAGTGACTGAGAGTCAACAAATTATAGTAGATGAGACGGTGGGATAGTTAGATAAACTTTCAGGAGTACAGACTAAAGTTCTGGAGAACCAGTCTTTTTTAGATGAAAGTTTAGCTCACAAATCAGTGGATAAGGCCACATCATTCGTTGTTGTTAATCAGACTGTGAGTATAGATGAGGATACATCTGACTCTCTATCACAACATATAGAGGAAGTAGTAATGAATTATAATAAAATTCATGAAGATAATGCATCTTTGAAGAAAGATCTGGAAGCTGCAAGGAAGAGCTTACAAGATCTTTAGGAGAACTCAGTCTCCATGAAATAATTCGACATCTTCAAGAGGGAAATGATGGAAGAAATTGGCTAGATCAGTTCTGAATTTGTGTCTAAGATAGACTTTTCTGATCTCAAATGGTATTTGGGAAGATGATTTGCCTCAGTGAGAAGTAGTGTCCGTCAGCCTACTGCATCTACATCATCTTCACCTACCTTTTCAGATCTCATTCCCAGATTTCAAGCCATTACACCAGTACTGGAAAATATAAATATCAGACATGAAGATCTGCAGTGCAACATTGCGCCCCTACCAGTTCTTCTAGAGAATCAAAAGTATTTGGTTGACCAGCTAACTCAATCAAGGCTTGGTATTCGATCCTTTTTGAACACCTTTTAAGAAAATCTAGAGCAGTTCATGAAGCAAGAGACCAGTCTTCATGAGTTTTTGAGAGTGAATATTGTGAAGAATCAGTATGTTAACAATGAATCCAGAATGTTGATCATTTAACTTGGTGAATGTTTGATGTAGAAGTTGAGATTACAGCTGGCAGAGCTGAAAGCTATGTTTGAACTCATACATAATTCCAGCCCAGCCAATCCTTAATCCCTTCCTTCTTTTAATCTTTCTGAAAATGACTGTTCTTGTATCTTGATCCCGTAATGTTTAATAAGACATTCATTTTTTTATATGTGTTTGAATGTTTTCCTACAGTTCCAAATCCATTTCTATTTATTTAATTATAGTTAACTGTAACATTCACTTCTAATATGTTCAAATATTATATGTGTTCTAATTTATTTCTATACTATCTTTTTGATATTACAAAAGGGGGAGAAATTTATACACTAAATTTACATTTACACGTATGTGTGTTAAATTTTTTTCTAAATTATGTAGTTATGATTATAGTTGTAGTTTATCGGTTTGGTGATCATCAAAAAGGGGGATATTTTTTGGCATATGTTGTCTCAACAATACTCTGTATTTTATGATGCTTTTTATGTTCACAAATAACATTGTTTGTTATTCTAATGATTTTATTTTTATTATATTTCAGGGAATTTATATTCTTTTTAATTCATATTTATTCGCAAGAAGTAATTCGTTAATGTGTGCAGAATTCTCTTAAATTTATTCTGGAAACACTTTTCATCATTTGTCATTTTTCTGAAAATACTGTTCATTTTATTCATCGGTAAAAGTAACATATGGAACAAAACTTATGTTATCAGAAAAGTATGGTTAATGTACCTTACATTTGGATGGAACCCTTCATGTGAAAAAATCAGAAAAGTATGGTTGAGGATCCTTACTTTCATAAGGAACCTTATGTTTGTATCACAAAATGTATGGATCATGAACCTTACTTCTTTATTAAACCCTACATTTTGATAGAAACGTATGGTTGATCAATCATACATTTGAAAAGAAACAGATATGGATCATCAAAATTATGTTCATAATCTATTGTACGCTTGTTGTTTTGTCTTCTAGTGAAGGAACCTTACATTTGACTTTTCAAGGCTGAGAATTGGAATTTTACGTCTTTATCGGAGATTCATGCAATGGTCTCTACAGAATATCAAGATAATTTAAATCCAGTTACTGACTGTTTCAACATGACTTTATGATCGATTAAAAGAACCAATTACAATGGAGATTTTCATTCCTATTCTTAAGGGAAGTTACAATGTCTTTGTTCTTTTTTATACATCATTTGTAGATCTGAATAACAGTTCTGAAGTTTCTGCTCGTTATAAATTATCTTGGGTTTTCATCTAAAAAGTGTGATGAATCTCTAGTTTATGAAATCAATCAATAATCTATGATTTTTTTCAATTCTACAACGATCAATTATTACAGGAACACAAACTTCATCAAAAAACTATTATTTGATTTCTGTGAATATGACACTCTGTTTTTGTTGTTGTTCTTAAAGATTCATTGATCTTCTGTGAAACCGGATCTCTTCAGACATCCTTCATGGTTTATTCTTTTTTGAATACAAACATTCATCTTTTATCAGTTGCACGCTGCTCCAACTATGAGCTGAATTTGTTTTTCTATAAACAAACATCTTTTATCGTGAGTATCGGCTACTAATATTCAGTCGTGGTGGAGTATCATCTTCTCGCACTAAGCTATAGATTTCGGTTCTCTGTTGTAAAGAACCAGAAGGATCTATTTTATAAAGTCTTTATTGTAAGGGTGAATACTACCTCTACTCAGTTGTGGAATGATCTTATGATAAGAGTAACTTACTAGTGAAATTAACCAAGACCACAGAGAGGGTGATTGGTAGAGTGGACTGGGGGATATTCCTGCCCCAAACCACTATAAATTTCTTTGTTCTGTTTTCTGTTCTATCCACTGCATATTATCTGTTACAGAAAAATCTCAAGTTGTGTCTGTTTTGTTAAGATAGAATCAAGGAAGAATTTTAAAAGATACAATTCACCCCCTCTTGTGTTATTGTCATAGTCAATCTGACTTAACACGATGTGGCCGGTATCACTTAAAGTGTCATTATTTGGTTTCCAATAGACATCATTTTAAGTGAACACAACAACTAACATACAAAAACTGACAAAACACATTCATATTGTGTTGATATTTTAGTATAATTCTCCATGAGTCATTTTTTAGGTGTACGAGTCAACCCCAACTCAATCTATGCCATGGTGTGACCGGTATCACTCAAAGTGTCTCTCTTTTGTTTAAAATGGACAAAATTTTATGTAAAAACAACAACTAAGATACAGAAAATAGAACAACACATTCGGATTGTGTATAAACATTAGAATAATGATCCATGGGTCATTTTTGATGTATACGAGTCAACCACGACTCAATCTGAGACACGGTGTGACTGGTATTACTCATAGTGTCTCTTTTTTTTAAATGGACAAAATTTTAAGTGAAAACAAAAACTGACATATGGAAAACCACAAAACAAATTAAGATTGTGTTGATACTTTAGGAAAATGATCCAGGGGTCTTGTATAATGTGTACGAGTAAACCCTACCTCAATTCGAGGAATGGTGTGGCCGATATCACTCAAAGTGTATCTCTTTTGTTTAAAATGGACAGAATTTTATGTGAAAACAAAAACTGACAAACAGAAAAATAACCAAATGCATTTGGATTGTTTTGATACTTTATGATAATGATCCATGTGTAATTTATAACATGTGCGAGTCAAAACTGCCTCAATCCGAGGCATATTGTGACTGGTATCACTCAAATTGTCTTTATTTTCTTTAAAATGGACATAATTTTTAAGTGAAAACGAAAACTGACAAACGAAAAACAATCCAAAAGTCATTACCTATGACATAATACAGTTAGACAATCCTCATAGAGTACTAAGTAGCCCTTAGATAATAAACACCCACTAATAATTCATCACAAAACCTAAATATAAACCGTTATCCCTAGATTTCATGGTGAGGGATGAAAACAAAGGGGAAAGGGAGAGGGAGAAGAACAAAATAGAAAGAAAAAAGAATAGATGATTTAAATTGGATAAATGTTCAATATAAAGGGTTCTTAGACTAAGTTTCGAGAAGGGGGTTGGAGGAAATAGGTTGAACTCTCTTAAATTATGCCATATCATCGACAACTTTCCTGGTATGGTTGGGTAGTTTTCCAAACTGTTCACCAACTTTTTGGGAGCCATTGGAAAAAACCCTCTTCTGCACAGTTTGGACAAACAGTTAACTAATCATGTTCCAATCATTCAAAATTACTTAGTTAAACTATATATCCATACCACATGGTTATTCCTAACCATGAAAAACACATGTTCTTAACAACTCCCTAAAAAAGTTAAGTTTCATTGTTTTTACTTGGAGTCATACAACCCATACTTTTCCTATATATATAAAATAATAAAATTTAAAAATGAATAGGAAACTTCCCCATGAAAGTGTACCCACAAGGGTTATTCTAAATTATGTCCCCAAATAAATGAACTACAAGACTTCTAATCAAGAGACTTGAACGGACAAAGAAGAAGCATATATCTCCCACCATTTATAAATTCTACACATGGAGTGAAAAGAAGACAACACACCATAAGATAAAGGAATTAACCACAAGAACACATTTTCCTATGTGTCCCAAGAATCAACCAAATCCATATATCATGAGGAATCTACAGGGGAAACTCTATATGTCGTAAGGAAACATATCCCAAAAGGAACTCTAAATCAATAAGAAAATACATATCCAAGCTTTAAATGAATCTTAACCACAAAAAACATGAAGAATAACTTGCATGCATGCCTTAATCAATTTTTTCATAAGTTCTAACATTGAACACACTTTATATATTTTATCTAAGGAAATGTAAGATATCATTTTTAAGAGATAGTATTCAATGGTGCCTTTTGATAATCATAATGAATAATTAGTACATCACATTTGGTATGGTTTTTTTCCATAGTTTGATCTCAAATTCACTACCACTGCATATTTTATCTGTGTGAACTACTTGTTTGATATGTTGATTTTTTTAGGTCTTGTTTGGGTGTGATGATACAAAATTTCATGTAACAGCAAGAAGGGCATTTATCAGCACTAAAAACACACTTATAAAGGGCTCCTTTATCAGCGCTTTTCTAGCACTGATAAATACGCCCTTTATCTGTGCTTTTAGCGTTGATAAAGAGAACACCCTATCAGTGATGAGATTTATAGTGCTTTTTTAGCACTGTTAAAGCCTATTTTGAGAACTGATAAAGCCAGTTTTTATAGTAGTGTTCCCTTCTATGTTTGGAACTTAACTGATGTGAAGTTTGAGAGCATGGGACCAAGCTAAGGCTTGTGATGATGCTAGAGTTTATTTTTTCCTTGTAATTTGGTTGTTTACTTTATTACAGCATTATGAATTGTTTGGTTTCTTTACTAGACATATGTATCATGAATCATTTATATATGTGAACCAGTTGTTTATTACTTTCAGTCCTATTATATTTACTTATTTCATGTTATTACTGCTTGTTCTACTGTTATCTATTTATTTCTATTGCATTACAATGACTATGAGTGCATAGTTTCCCCACTATTACACCCAAGGCCCTCACTGCTAGTCAGAACCCTCTTGCATTTGGGGAAATGCGCTTGAGGCCATGAGACCAACCGGGTAAAGGGAACCTATGGGTGGCACCCTAAACTAGGAGGTTACACATATGAAGTTAAGCCACTCACTAATATTTTCAGTAATAACGGGGGTGTTAAATGTCTGATAATATTTAATGATATCTTTTATTGTATATAGGAATATAATAAGATTTTTAAAACTGATGGAGAAGTTGAATTTTTTACTTGAACTCACTTTTTAATAATATTTTAACACCCCATGCTTCTATGGTATGCTTCTCTTTGAATAATGCGATAGCGTGTGTTGTACTGAACATTGAGTTCTAACACACCACAACCAATCAAACTAGCCGTTATGAATAGTAATACCTAATTTTTGAAATTTTATAAATTTTATCTCTCAAAATGGACTTCATTTTTGGATTAGGAATATTGAATTTTTCCTAGGGTGAAATTTTGGAACTTTTCGGATAACATTTATATTTTGATGAATAGTGAAAATTACTAAATTTTAATTAAAAACATCTTTTTTAATCGAAATAATTTATGTTGATGAATTATGAATTTCAGTGGTTTTAAAGAATATTTAGAATATATTTTTCCATTTAATACAATTTTGGTCATTTTACATAATTTTACAATTAAATCGGAGATAAACAAGTATCAATCTTTTAATAGTTATTATCTCTTAAAAACACGCTTTTTGTTTTAACAATGGGAATTAATTTTAAATTAATTTCTACCACTTCTGTGTTTGGAATTTAGAAAAATGGATTCCATATTTTGAATCAGGATTCTCATATTGTGTAAATAGGTAACTTTTATTTTTAGGCATTTTGAATAATTACTTCGGTAAATATTTTATTTACCATTGTTAAGGGTAAATCCGGTAAATAAGGGTTAAAAAACAATATTATAATAATAAAAAATTACCCTAAAATGTGTCCTTGACTTATTGGTGGATACATGTCCGACCATGTGCATCTTTGGGTTGATTTTGGGACCCCATGGAGCCACTTGTAGGTAATAGGGACACTATATGTTAATTAAGTTAAATTAAATACAAAAATGACATAAGCATATATTTTTTAGAAAAACAATTCTCACATAGGGTTATATATGTTGGATTTTTGACTATAAATATTCATTAGAAATATAATATTATTTCCTACATAATGATTTTTTATTTATTATTTTTAGACATTATATAATTTAATTTATTAATGACACAATGGTGATGCAGTAATTACTAAATTAATAAAAAATTAAAATAATTGATATTATAAACACCCCAATAAATATAATTTGATACTTTATATGAATTAAAATAATTTTCTAGGTTAATATTACATGTTAGGAATGGTTTAATTAACTTTTTTCGAAGTAATCATTCTGTTATGATTGTTACAAAAATCAACTATTGAATAGTGTCAAAATTCATATAAAAGAGTTTTTAAAACAAATATTATATTATTAATTGATATTAAATTTATAAAAATATATTGATCGTTCAAGAGACTTATATCATTATAGGTGTATCATTAATGGACCACTTGGGGGTCTCTTGGATGTATATCGTAAGTTTATTAACCATATAATATAAAAATACAAAGAGACATTGTAAAAGTGAAACTAATTAACTAAGAGTTAATACTTAAAGATAAGGTTAATATAGTAACCCAAACCTGTCTTAATTAGATTGGTTGAGTGGTTTTCGACCCATACCCACCTTAAACTTTAAATAATTCACTTTGGAGCCATTAGAAACTGAATATGAATTTATTATAAAATAATATTTCTATCTTTTCCAAAGGTTCCCCTCACCCCTCTTATAAAAGGGCACTCCACCTTCTCATTAATTCACACCTTCAATGCCTTTTGTTTCGTCCAAAACCTACCAAAATACTCTCTCAAATTCCCTCACTACAACCTAGAGACCTTATTTTGATCAGATATCCAACCTAAGGATCCCTTTTGATCAAATTAAAAGGAAGAACTCGAAGAAGAGGTAATGTTTTCACCACCCTTTTTCAAATTCGTTTCTTCTTCAACTTCTTCTTTATTTGTTATTCCCATTCTAAAATAATGAATCCAGTATATCCTATATAATGTAATATTATTATAAATATGGTACAATTATATTCAGTATTCTATCTTTCCTTTGAATGACATGTCACCATACATGCGTATGTACGGCTTACCGTCTCCACGTCGTGGTGTAATTGTTATTCAATATATTATTATTTGGATGGGTATAATAATGATTTCTAATTCATGAAAATAATAAATATAACATGATAATGATTCTGTATATATGGTATACTATCCGATTATATAATATTTTAATATCAAAGGAATGATATTGTCGCTCGTGCGTACGTACGGACTACCGCCTCAACGAATGCGATGAGATTCATTCTCCATCATATCCATTCAAGTATAATTATTATTTGATGATTTAAAAATAATGTTTAAGGACATGATATCATTCTGGATATGAATAATATACAACCTATATATGACAAACATGGCTTACATAACAAAACATATAAAAGAAAATGAGAAAGTTAACTCCCAAAACAACGATAATACTAAGATATTATTAACAAATAAATGTTAAAATATCATATATGATATCATATTAATTAATATGATTCTTGTATAATTTAATAAAAATTATTTCACCATTATACAGGAGGTTAACCTACCCCCAACCAAGCAAAAGTACAAGGTAAGGGTTTATTTCGCAATCTCTTCATTATCTGAGATTGTTTATACGTAATAATCTGCTGGGACTTCTTTATCATCCACATCCATTTTTCTTAAAAATGTATTTCAAAACATTTTTTACTATTTACTGGAATATGGGTTAAAGTCATTTATACCCTTGTTTACTTTTATAAGTGGTTTCTAAAGGAATCTTTCCGTTGTTTTCAAAACAAGGTCCCTTTTAACCTTTTCAACAGAATTAAGGTAAGAATGTTTTTTTAACTTATACAGCGGGTGTGGCTATTTTCCACCATTAAAAAATCGTCGAAGCTTCCCTTACAAGCTTATAAGAATATTTTCAAAGAACATGTTTTATTTTATAAATATATGACTCTTAAATGTTTTCAAAATAGAAAGAGATATTTCTCTAAAAAGAGTTTTGATTTCATCTATGTCAACATCCTTTGATGGATTTTACTCTTATTTGATGTTGATTTATTATTATACAAAACATCTATATTTTATTGAAGGTTTTGTGAAATGTTTTACTGTGGATGTTTAATTTTTATACCATTCATGTTTTATGGATGAAGTATTTACATTTCGTATGCTAGTTTTAAAACGAATGTTTATGTTAGGTTTAAACCTTTTCATATGGGAATGCATTGGACTTAATATGTGATTGGTGGAGCCCGCTATAGCTCCACGATGCATCGGTAGGTCTCATGAGACAAACTAGTGTCTTGGCACAAGGCCTTAGAAAAATCTTATTTGTAGTCTTGGCACGAGGCCTTGGCTATGTGGTTATGATAGTCTGGCATTATGCATTCCATCATTATGAAAGTGGTTATTGATATTACATGTGATTATTTTATTAGTAAAATATCTATTTGAATAAGAAAATGTCATTATTTCATTTTATTTTTTCCATACTATGTTGAAGTTAATGTTTAAAAGGCTTTTGTTTTAGTTATAAATTGCCTAAAATGTTTAATCTTATTTATGTATGTTTCCACTATATTGTTATCCTTACTGGGCATTTGAGATCACCCCTTTTCTATGTTTAATTTTTCCCAGGATTTGAAGAAGTAAATTATGAATGAATTTCAGGGATAGTATGAGGGAATAAGAGTGTGGACTATGGAGACTATGTTGTTGTAGTTTTCATTTTATGATGTAATGTAAACTTTATTAATGTATCTAGTTATTCCAAGACTACTAAAATAATTGGTCTTTCGAGATTTGATTTTTCTTGTGATCATGCCAATGTTACGTAATAATGCACAGACTCTGGGTAACTGGGGTTGGGGAGTTACAGTTGGTATTAGAGGAAGTTTAGTACAACCCTTGTAAGCTAGATATAGATAAACTCTAATTAGATCACGTAGAACTAAGATGGACTTTGAGGATTAGTATAGAAGAACTTCCTAGAATTTTGGTATTGTAGAGATTTTGTCAGTTATCCGAGCAATACATCCCTGTCAGGATATGAGCAGGTAGAGGTGGCTCTGGCACAGATGTACCTAGGGGTAAAATTTGAAAACACCGCTTTGAGTTGGACTCGAACGAGAACTAGTGCATGACAACGGGTCTTACTGCACTCTTGGTTATGACACTCCCAGGGTATATGATTAGGATAATTCTCATTTTCATTACAAATCATTATTAAGGGTTTATGAGTATATACATCCTCAAAGAATTTTTTTTTATGATTATGGATTATATCCAAAAATAGTTCAACTTATGTTAAGTGTTTTATAAGTATGGAATTATGTATTTTGATTCATAAACTGATCTAGTTTATGCCATTGTTTAGAAATGGCTCATAGTGGAAGAAATGGAAACCATATCAATACACACACTCCATGTAGGGATTTCCCTCCTTCTCAAGACAATTATAGTGGAGCTAGTGATGGAACTGGTGCCGATTAGCTAATCACCATACTGGGACTACTCACTCAGGTTATGAATAATAACCTTACCCATATGGAGAACCCTGATCCGCAGCGTGGAGGATCAATGCTAGATCGCTTCATGAGGAAAAACCACTAATTTTCAATGGGAGTACAAATCCCTTAGTAGCTGAGCAATGGATAAATTCCCTAGAGAAAATATTTTAGGCTTCGGGGAGTAGTGAAAGGGAAAAAGTTATCATGGTAGTTTACAGCCTCACTGGAGATGCTGATCAATGGTGGTCATTAATTCAAAACCCGAAGAAAGATGATGAAGTATCAAATATGGAATGGAGGGATTTCAAAGATCTGTTTTTAGAAAAATACTTTCCTCGCGACCATCGAGCAGATATGGAAAGGCAATTTCTGAGTCTGAGACAAAAGGAGGATGAGAATGTCACAATGTATGAGGCTAACATTACAAGGATAGCAAGGTATGCTGGAGATTATACACGTAACTGAAGAAGTAATATTGATCATTTATTTGATGGGTTAAAACCATTTCTCTATCGAGCATTAGTATCACAATCCTTCTCATCGTACGAAGACATTGTCCCATGTGCAATGAAGACTGAACAAGAATTATCTAAGTCTTATGACTTTAAAGCAAAGCAAGAGAAGAAGAGATCGGCTGATCAATCTGGGAATGGAAATAAGGGGAAGAAGGTAAAGGTTGAATATCCATACTGTGGTATATGTGGGAAGAAACACCCCAGTACTTGCTTGAAGGGAATGGGTGTCTGTTACAAGTGTGGTGAAAAAGGCCACCAAGTTCGTGATTGAAAAGGGATGAAGGAAGCTACCAATGTTCAGTGCTACAATTGTAGGGAGATGGGACATTATGCAAATGAATGTCCCAAGCATCAAGGGAACTTACCTCAGAAAAGGCCATGGGATCAAATCCAAGCTTATGCTATCACTACTGCGGAGTTAGAAGCTCCGAAAGACATGGCGGCAGGTAATTTAATGGTCTCCTCAAGTTTAAAAATGCATTGTTTGATTCTGGATCATCTCATTGTTTCATATCTTCCTAGTTTTCTAAGAAAATTAGATATTTCCAATTTGATTTAACAAGGGAGTTGTCAGTTAAAACTCATAAGGGAATTATCATTGCATAAAAGTTTTGTGAATTAGTCCCCATTAGAGCACATAAATGTTCTTTATCTGCTGATCTCATCGTCACACCTATGATTGATTTTGATATAATCCTCGGTATGGACTGGCTTTTGCACTATGATGCGAAGATTTATTTTAAGAAGAAAGAGGTTACGATTCTTAATGATGATGATAAGGAACACCTTTTCTTTAGAGCATAATCGTCACCACCTAATTCTTATCTAGATCCACCCCCAATAGATCAATTAAATTCAATTATTGGGGAGGAAGAGAATGAAATTACTATGGGTGAGGAAAGTAATTTTCAAATAGAAGATGTACCTGTTGTGAAGGAATATGTAGATGTGTTTTCGGACGATTTACCTCGACATCCTCCAGAACGAGAAGTTGAGTTTTCCATTGATTTAATTCCTAGATCAAGGCCTATATCGAAGACCCCTTATAGAATGACCATTATAGAATTAGTTGAACTAAAGAAATAACTAGAGGAATTGAGTAATAAGGGATTTATTCGCCCTAGTGTTTTTCCATGGGGAGCCCCTGTTCTTTTTGTTAAAAAGAATGATGGATATATGAGGTCATGTATCGACTATAGGGATATCAAGGCTATAACAATAAAGATCAAGTATCCCCTACCTCGCATTGATGATTTATTTGACCAACTACATGGAGCTCAATACATTTCAAAGACTGACCTTCGATCTGGATACCATCAGTTGGGTGTAAAGAAGGAATACATTCTGAAGACAACATTTTGAACTAGGTACAAGCGTTAAGAGTTTACAGTAATGCCTTTTGGAATGAGTAATGCACCCTCTGTATTCATGGATATGATTAATAGAGTTTTCAAGGAATATCTCAATGAATTTGTGGTGGTACTTATTGATGATATCTTGGTATACTCCAAAAGCTACGAAGATCATGAAAATCACTTGTGCATTATCCTGAAGACTCTGAGAAGATATGAATTATATTGTAATTTTAGCAAGTGTGAATTCTAGCTTCATGAGATTTATTTTCTTGGACATATTGTCTCTAAATATGGAATCGTTGTTGACCCTTCTAAGATCAAGGTAATCCAAGAATGGCCAGCACCTATGTGTTTAACTGAGGTATGCAGTTTTATTGGTTTGGCAGGTTATTATCGACATTTCGTCCAGTATTTGGCCCGGTTGGCTAACCCATTAACAAAGCTCACATGTAAAGGGGTTAAATTTTTTTGGACAAAAGAGTTTGAAGAATGTTATGAATAACTGAAGAGTAGATTAGTCAATGCTCATATATTGACTCTACCATCGGGGAATGATGGGTTCGTTATTTATATTGATGCATCAAAGAAAGGACTTGGTTGTGTCCTTATGCTGAATAATAGGGTTATTGCCTATGCATCACGACAGTTGAAAATTCCTGAACAAAACTGTCCTACACATGATCTCGAGTTAGCAGCTGTGATCTTTGCTTTGAAGATATGGAGGCACAACCTCTATGGTAAAAAATGTGAGATTTATACTGATCGCAAGAGTTTGAAGTATATTTTCTCACAAAAAGAACTCAACATGAGGCAAAGTAGATGGCTTAAATTACTCAAGGATTATGATTGTATGATACACTACCACCCGGGGAAGGAAAACAAGGTGGAGGATGCTTTGTGCAGAAAAAATCATGGAGTTATGAACAATATGAGAATTGAAAGGGATCCAATTTTCATGGATCTAGTGAAGATGGACATGGGAATAACCAGGGAAGGTGAAAAATCAATGCTTTTTCAAATGGTTTCCAAACCATCTTTACTATAAAGGATTAAGAGTTTTTAGACCGATGATGAAGAATTTCAAAAGAAGATTAAAGCTTTGAATGATGGGAGATTGAGAGAATTTGTGTATGAAGATGAAATTTTGAAATTTGGGAAGACACTTTGTGTTCCTGATATACCTTATCTAAAAAGGGAATTGTTGGATGATGATCATAGTTCCAATTTCTCTATACACCCTGGGTGCACCAAAATGTATAGAGATTTGAAGGAACATTTTTGGTGGGACAACATGAAGAGGGAGATTGCTGATTTTGTGACAAGATGTTTGGTTTTTAAACAAGAGAAAGATGGACGGCAACATCCTAGAGGAGTCATGCAACCTCTTCCGATAATGGAGTGGAAATGGGACAATATTACGATGGACTTTGTCATGGGGCTACCAAAGACTCCTAGGAGGAATGATGAAATATGGTTCATTGTTTATCATATTACCAAGTCAGCACATTTTCTTGATATAAGAGAAGATTTACCCCTTGAACGATGGGTAATACTATATATTAATGAAGTTGTGAGACTTCATGGAGTACCCCTATCGATTGTTTCTGATCGTGATCCCCGTTTTACTTCAAGATTCTGGAAAAGTTTTAAGAAATCCTTGGATGCTGAACTTCATTTGAGCACTGACTACCTCCCTCAAATAGATGGACAATCAGAACGAACTATTCAAACCATAGAAGACATGTTGAGATCCTGCTCACTTGACTTTTAGGGTATGTGGGATCAATATTTACCTTTGGTAGAATTTTCCTATAACAATAGCTTCCATTCGAGTATTCAGATGGAACCATATGAAGCGTTATACGAAAAGAGATTCTGCACACCAACTTATTGGGATGACGTTGGTGAATGAAAACTTGTAGGTCCAGAACTGGAAGAGGAAACGACGGAAATGGTGAAGGTAATCCAAAATCACATCAAAGCAGCTCAAAGTAGGCAGAAGAGTCATCCTGATAATCGAAAGAAGGATTTGTAATTTCAAGTTCGTGATCATGTTTTCCGGAAGGTATCTCTATGGAAGGGATTCATACATTTTGTTAAGAAGGGTAAATTGAGTCCCAGGTACATCGGACCTTTCGAAATTCTAGAATTAATTGGGGTTGTAGCTTACTGATTGGCAATGCCGCCAAGTCTCTCCAAAGTTCATGATGTGTTCCACGTATCTCTGTTGAGGAAATACATGCCTGACCCAACGCATGTACTCACCTATGAGGAATTAGAACTGGAACCCGATATGTCTTATTGCGAAGAGCCCGTCGGGATTCTTGATACGAGAGAATAGGTACTGAGAAACTGGATGGCGTGTCTGGTAAAAGTTTTGTGGAGAAACCATATGATGGAAGAGGCAATGTGGGAACCCAAGGAACTTATGATGAAAAACCACCCAAGTCCTTTCATACGGTAGTATTCTAGAAATTTCAAGGAGGAAATTATTTGAAGGAGGGGAGAATGTAACACCCCAAGCTTCTATGGTACACTTCATTTTGAATAATGCGATAGCATGTGTTGTACGCAACATCGAGTTCTAACACACCACAACCAATCAAACTAGCCATTATGAATAGTAATACCTAATTTTTGAAATTTTATAAATTTTATCTCTCAAAATGGACTCCATTTATCGATTCAGAATATCGAATTTAGCCTAGGGTGAAATTTTGGAACTTTTCGGATAACATTTATATTTTTATGAATAGTGAAAATTACTAAATTTTAATTAAAAACAACTTTTTTAATTGAAATAATTTATATTGATAAATTATTAATTTAGTGGTTTTAAAGTATATTTAGAATATATTTTTACCATTTAATACAATTTTGGTCATTTTACATAATTTTACAATTAAACCGGACATAAACTAGTGTCAATCTTTTGATAGTTATTATCTCTTAAAAACACAGTTTTTGTTTTAACAACGGGAATTAATTTTAAATTAATTTCTGACACTTCTGTGTTTTGAATTTGGAAAAATGGATTCTATATTTGGAATCAGTATGTTCATATTGTGTAAATAGGTAACTTTTATTTTCAGACATTTTGAATAATTACTTCGGTAAATATTTTATTTACCATGGTTAAGTGTAAATCCGGTAAATAATGGTTAAAAAATAATATTATAATAATACTAAATTACCCTAAAACGTGTCCTAACTTTATTGGTGGATACATGTCCGACCATGGGCATCTTTGGGTCGATTTTGGGACCCCATGGAGCCACTTGTAGGTAATAGGGACACTTTATTTTAATTAAGTTAAAATAAATACAAAAATGACAAAAACATATATCTTTTAGAAAAATTTTTTTACATAGGGTTATATATGTTGGATTTTCGACTATAAATATTCATTAGAAACTTAAAACTATTTCCTACATAATTAAATTTTATTTATAATTTTTAAACATTATATAATTTAATTTATTTATTACACAATGGTGTTGTAGTAATTACTAAATTAATAAACAATTAAAATAATTGATATTATAAACACCCAAATAAATATAATTTGAGACTTTTTATGAATTGCACTAATTTAATAGCGTAATATGACATTTTAGGAATTATTTAATTATCTTTTTTCAAAGTAATAATGTTGTTATGAGTTTTACTAAAATAAACTATTTAATAGTGTCAAAATTGACATAAAAGAGTTTTAAAAACAAATATTATATTATTAATTGATATTAAATTCATAAAAATATAAAGATTGTCCAAGAGACATATATAATTATAGGTGTATCATTAATGGACCACTTGGGGGTCTCTTGGATGTATATAGTATGTTTATTAACCATATAATATAAAAATACAAAGAGACATTATAAAAGTGAAACTAATTAACTAACAGTTAATACTTAAAGATAAGGTTAATATTGTAACCCAAACCGGTCTAAATTCTATTAGTTGAGTGGTTTTCAACCCATACCCACATTAAATTTTAAATAATACACTTTGGATCCATTAGAAACAAAATATGAATTTATTATAAAATAATATTTCTAGCTTTTCCAAAGGTGCCCCTCACCCCTCTTATAAAAGGGCACTCCTACTTATCATTAATTCAAACCATCAAAGCCTTTTGGTTCAACCAAACCCTGACCAAAAACTCTCTCAACTTACCTAAATACAACCTAGAGGCCTTAGTTGGATCAAAAAGCCAACCTAAGGAGCCCTTTTGATCAAATCAAAAGGAAGAACCCGAAGAAGAGGTAATGTTTTCACCACCCTTTTTCAAATTCGTTTCTTCTTCAACTATTTCTTTCTTTGTTATTACCAGTCTAAAATAACGAATACAGTATCTTATATATACTTTAATATTATTATAAACATGGTTCAACCATTTTAAATATTCTATCCATCCTTTTAATGACATGTCACCATACGTGCGTACGTACGGCTTACCGTCTCCACGTCGTGGTGTAATTATTATTCATTATATTATTATTTGGATGGGTATAATAATGATTTATAATTCATGTAAACAATAAATATAACATGATAATGATTCTGTATATATGATATACCATCCAATTATATATTATTTTAATATCAAAAAAATGATATTGTCGTTTGTACGTATGTACGAACTACCGTCTCCACGAACGCGATGTGATTCACTCTCCATCGTATCCATTCAAGTTTAATTATCATTTGATGATTTAAAAATAATGTTTAAGGACTTGATATCATTCTGGATATGAATAAGATACAACCTATCCATGACAAACATGGATTACGTAACAAAACATATAAAATAAAACGAGTAAGTAAACACCCGAAACAACGATAATACTAAGATATAATTAACAAATCAATGATAAAATATCATATATGATATCATATTAATGTATATGATTCTTGTATAATTTAATAACAATTATCTCACCATTATACAGGAGGTTAACCTACCCCCAACAAAGTAAAAGTACTAGGTAAGGGTTTATTTCGCAATCTGTTCATTATCTGAGGTTTTTTACGTAATAATCTATTGGGACTTCTTTATCATCCATATCCATGTTTCTTAAAAATGTATTTCAAATTTTTTTTTTGCTATTCACTGGAATATGGGTTAAATTCATTTATACCCTTGTTGACTTTTATAAGAGGTTTATAAAGGAATCAATCCGTCATTTTCCAAACAAGTTCTTTTTTAACCTTTTTGACAGAATTAAGGTAAGAATGTTTTTTTAACTTATACGGTGGGTGCGGCTATTTTCCACCATTAAAAAATCGTCGAAGATTCCCTTACAAGCATATAAGAATATTTTCAAAGAAGATTTTTTATTTTATAAATATATGACTCTTAAATGATTTCAAAATAGAAAGAGATATTTCTCTAAAAAGAGTTTTGATTTCATCTATGCCAACGTCCTTTGATGGATTTTACGCTTATTTGAAGTTGATTTATTATGATACAAAACTTCTAAATTGTATTGGAGGTTTTGTGATATGTTTGACCATGGATGTGTTATTTTTATACCATTCATGGTTTATGGATGAAGTATTTACATTTAGTATGCTAGTTTTAATACGAATGTTTTTGTTATGTTTAAACCTTATCATATGGGAATGCATTGGACTTAATATGTGACGGATGGAGCCCGCTATAGCTCCTCGATGCATCGGTAGGTCTCATGAAAAAAACTAGTGTCTTAGCATAAGGCCTTGGAAAAATCTTATTTATAGTCTTGGCACGAGGCCTTGGGTATGTGGTTATGATAGTCTGGCATTATGCATTCCATCATTATGAAAGTGGTTATTGATATTGCATGTGATTGTTCGATTAGTAGAATATCCATGTGAATAACTAAATGGCGTTATTTCATTTTATTTTTTCCATACTATGTTGAAGTTCAAGTTTAAAAGGCTTTTGTTTTAGTGATAAATTTTCTTATATGTTTATTCTTATTTATGAACATTTCCTCTATATTGTTATCCTTACTGGGAATTTGAGCTCACCCCTTTTCTATGTTTTATTTTTCCCAGGATGTGAAGAAGTAAATTATGAATGACCTGCAGGGATCGTATGAGGAGATAAAAGTGTGGAATATGGAGACTATGTTGTTTTAGTTTTCATTTTATGATGTAATTTAGACTTTATTAATGTATCTAGTTATTCCAAGGCTACTAAACTAATCGTTCTTTAAAGATTTGATCTTTCTTGTGATCATGGCAATGTTACGTAATAATGCACCGACTCTGGGTTACTAGGGTCAGGGTGTTACAAAATCATGTCTGATAAGAAATCATGATCAAAATTCAAATGATGAATATATATTTGAATTGATAATCCAATATAAAATGTTTTTTATAAAGCTATGGTGACCTATATAATTTCTAAAAGAAACAAAAATTGATTTTTTGAAAATTATTAAAATAGAATTATATTTTTAATTTTATATTGTGCATTTTTCTTCTGTATTTATATTTGAAAATCAAAAGGGGATTATTTGATACTTTTTTATTATTTATTTCTTATATTATATATTATCTAATTTAATAAGAATAAATTTAATGATTTTGTAATGTGTTTTTTCTATCCAATATTCTATGATTAATTAAAGGGGTAATTTTTCTTAGTTAAGGTGTCTAGTTTTTCCCTTATTATGTTTGCTTAATTTTTCATTAAAAATGGGATAAATCAACTATCCTTAAAAAATACATAGATTTATTTTTCAAATTTAGTTTCTGTCTTAAAATTTTATTTCATTCCAGAAGTTTTTATCCCCCATGTTTCCTCCTATACATTTCCATGTTTCCAAAATACCCAAAATATTGACACAGTTTATCTCTATAATATGTTCTACGTATGTTCCATAACACAGATAAGATTGTCCTAAATGTATACATAGGTCTCAAACTCAAAATCATCAATATCGATCACATTATAAGGGTTTTTTTAATGTCATCGAAGTTTTGAAACATAAATAACATTATTTATAGCATTATAACTCTTCAAAAGATCTAAAAGTTAAGAAACTGGTAAAATTCAATCCAAATTATCAATAGATCCAACTATCTAGAGCACCAAATTTAAACACCATTGAATACTACAGTGAAAAAATCTTGGAAAAACCTAAATGAATACATGGTCACCTATTGTAAATGCAAGGGGTCATCGAAGTCTATTAGAAATATTCTTCTCTCTAGTATGAGATATATCCATATGATTATGAATCAATTGAACATACTCTGATATCTCTTTCATGAGACTTAGTTCCAACAACTCTGAATCACCTTCATCAATCATTAAGGAGATCTGCATGGCTAACTATAATGTGTGCCGTATGATTCCATAAGGTTAGTTTCTTGACACTGTGTTTAAATGAGAACTTAACAAGTTCTAGGCTCTTCTCCCAAGACCCAAAAAAAGTCTATGACACATGCCCATATAATTCATGTATTATACCTTTTTAATTACCATTTATCTACAAGTGGAAATCCATAATCATAAGTACATGTATACCAAAGTCCTTTTACAATCATTTTTAGCAGCACAAAGTGAAATATTACCCACATTATGAAACTATAATCTATGACCATCCATAATGATATAAAATCTCTCGAAGATACATGTCCCCCAAATAATCCAATTTGAAAGTCTCCCATAAAGGAAATAAATGATATTATTTAATTAATCAGTACAGAATTACTCATATAGTATCATCTTTTCAAATATCCCTTTGGAAACTCACCATTAAATCCGGGCTAATTTCATCCAACATCCATTCTGTAAAATGAAATTGCAATATTACACAACCATTCTATTTATTCTCAGCCTTCTCTTATTGATAATTGTATTATAATTTCACAAACCCATCAATATCCATCTACATGTCGACCCAAAAATACTGTCGACATAGTTCAAGGTGCATTTTTTTCAATGCCAGGATGCACTATCCACTTCATGGTAAGAAACTCATGCATCAGATCCTCTAACATACTCATAGTATAAACAACTCAATTACTAATATATATGATATTATCCTCAACTATAGTCCAATTTCATGGACCCCCCCCCCCTTCAAGGTTTTATCTTAAGGCCAAATACTCTATATCCCTATACATCCTCTCCCTAATCTAATTCATCAGTGTGGATTCCACTTATACAGAGATGAGATTTAACTACTAGTATCCATCACAAACTACAACATGCATCTCAACCAATAAGGTAATAATATTCCAATAATATATGGAATCTTGAACAACATGGGTCTATGTCTTCCTTCTTGAAGCATTAACAACACTATTTCCCTTCCTAGGTGTGTATGGAAGCTCCAAATAAAATGAAATCACATAATCAACCCACATTCACGAATGGATATTCAAATATCATTATGAAAATTTATAATTTAGGAACTTTTTTCAGTATAAACAATAAAATTTTTACACAATAGATAATACCACCAACACTATAAGGCATAAACTGCCACATCTAACTTAAGTTAGTGAATATTGTAATTCTATTCATGTTGCATTAACTTCTATGACCCATATTCCACAAATTGATCTCATTACATCAAAACATCCCCATGTACTATAGCAATTGTTCCACAAAACACTAAATACTCTTCAACCAGATTGGGTATGATTATAATTTCCATGCTTTCCAAATGCTTTTACAACTCCTATAAATCTTTCGCACATGTTTTAGAACATTCAAACTTAATCCCTTTATTGGTCAATCTTGAAAGTAGTGCTGATAAGTGGGAACATTCATCGATAAATTTTTAATGATAACAATCATAGCCTAAAATTATACAGGTGTCAATAAAATTCTTGTGATTCTCCTAATAAACCACTTCCTACACCTTCTATAGATCCACTAACTCACCCTCCTCTGAGATGACGTATCCCAAGAAATGTAACCAGTCAATCCAGAATTTTACTTTGATATATATTCGTATAGTCAAAACTCCCTTAGTGTATTTATAGTGATGTGAAGATATTTGGAATGATATTCATGATCCTTGTAGTACTCCAAGATAACATTAACAAAAACAACCTCAAACATATCAAGATATGGTTGAAAGCCAGGGATCATCAATTCCATAAACATAGTCGATGTATTCTTCTGGCTGAATGGAATCAAAACAAACGCATATAAAATATACAAGATTCTTAAATATGCTTGTGGAATATGAAATGGTCAAAATATCAACTGATCATACCCAACTCGCAAATGGTAAAATATATCACTGATATGTGGAAGAGGATACAGGTTCCTCACTATCATCTAGTTCAAATTTTGGCAATAAACACATAAACATAACATCCCATCAACATTTTTAGGAAACAAAAAAGGATAAACAGAAGGATATGTACTAGAAAAAATGAATCCTTTATCCATAAACTCTTCTAGATGAGTCTTAAGATCCTAAATGTATGTTGGTGACATTATATAAGGTGGAATGGAAATAGGATCAGCTCCCAGAATGAGCTCAACTATAAACTCCACATCAATCTCAGGTGGAAGCCCAGAGAAATCCTCATAATTTTTTTGTAATAAGTCCATTATGAGTGGAATGGAATCATGCTTCCCTCTCACATTGTCCAACAAAATAATTGTATCTTGGGTTGTGAAATTCCCCAGTTTTCAATGTACTGGCCCTGCAAGGACTCCCTAAATATCTGACTCTCCACATTGTATATAACTATTACCCTCATCAGATTTAATGGTCACTCTCATATTAAAATAATTTACATGGGATATGTACATTGGAAAACACTCCATAACAAAAATCAATTCAAATATAGAGATGCCATTTTGGTAAATATCCCAAGGAAAATGATACCCTCCATCCTCAAGGGATCAACAATTCCATAAACATATGTCTCTCTAACATACACTTAAAGGTGTATCGATATTCATAAATTCACTCAAAAACTCCACCATTAGACATAAACTATTACAAATTTGTTCAGATATAAAAAATGAGAGGATCCTATATCAAATAAGATACTATAAAGTGTATAATCAAAAAGAATATTACCTCCACCTGTCGATGATATAGCCTCAATATCCACCAGTGCAGGATGAATCACATTAAATGATCGTACCCATATTCTCTATGTTATAGTTATAGTCCCATGAGATATACCACTCTACTGATATAACCATTCTTTCCTAGAAGTACCGTATTCTCTTCCTCGACCACCACATCTAGTACAACTGTAACTACTATATTGATATGCATTGAAGATCCATCCATCTGTTCTAACTCTCCATATCTCATTTTTCACTTTACATTTGACAATTTTTATAATAATACCTCTGAAAAAGACCCATCCTTCCACAAGCTTGGGACTACACTGGTGGTTGGTGACACCGACTACAAATATGTCCCTACCTACCACACTGGTGGTAGTATATAAGATTATTGGTCTGAGTAACTCATTCATCTTTCTAGCCACATTGTTTGTTATATCCCTGGTAAACATTTACATATATACACTTCCTTTTCTTTGATGAAGAACCTTATGTTCCTCATATAATACCCTCATTTATTCCACTATAATCCTCCTTCAGTTTTCCCCAAAAATAAGATCTTGATTTCCCGCCTAAATACACTTCCTCTACAAAAATATGTTAACATAGTAGTAAATATTATATTTAATTCTACCCTATAAAATTTTCAGTATAGAATCTTCATCCCCTTCAAATTCTATAAAAAATCTCTAAAATTTAGCATATCATCCAGAATATTCAATCATGGAGTTATTCCCCAGGTTCAACTGCTCAAAATCAGCTACAGTCCCCAGCCTGAGCATCTCAAGGTAAAATTGCTTTATGGAATACTCCTAAAAGTACATAGAATTCATATTCTCCAGACGTCCATCTCATGTTTAGATATCCCACGAATAATTTTCTTGACCATGTAACATATAAGTTTCTATCTTGACTCTCTTATTAGTAGAAGTCTCTAACTGGTCATGAGTTTTATGGATGTACTCAATCAATAACATAGTTACATCACGTCCTTCAACTATAGTAAATGTTGCATGGTACTACAAATGGAAATATCATAACAAGTCAGACATATTTATCCATAACCACCCACTTTCCCTTTCCATAAATTGCACAAGGTAATAAATTTTCTCACATGACAACTCTCTAGATCCTTCAACTGAAACTGTCAGAGCTGTTGATTCAATTGTTGCAAGATCATTCCATTACATATAAACATGTCACCTGATCAATAATCATCTTCATAGATTCATATATCTACAATTTCAAACATATGTATTTGAACACATAATTCATTATTATCACATTTCAATGAGATTTATTCACATAAATTAATAACAATCCATGCCATGTATCCCTTCATATGGTCAAAACTAAGGCACTATCACCACTCTACACCATCCCCCACATGGGTCGTGTCTCACATAGGTTAAAAAAATTTCAAAATTCATATTTTCCATTATACACCCATTTATAACCATGAAAATTATTAGAATAATTTACAATTTTAAAATTCAAATTAGGCTCTTTATTATATTTAATTAATTCAGAAAGGAAACGAGTTTCATTTAATAAACCACCCCAAAACCTACTTTTTTGTGTGTACCTAAATTGATGCATGTCATAAAAATTATTGAGTTTCTATGATGACACATATATACACTACTCTCATTAAATTCCAAACAATGAATAAAATATCAAAATAATAACATCAACTCATTTAAATCACATTAACCAAGGTGGAATAATATCCATCTATAATAGAAATCATCAAGAACATCAATCCCAACCTAGGTGCTTGGGTTTTCCCCCATAACATGGTTTATACTAAAATGAACAAGCTAATGAAAAAGTACCAACTGATCCTAGTCCTACATATACCTTTCCTAAATATTATGATAAAAGATAATGAAAGAAAACTTCCTTTGATACGAGTTTGTAAAATTCTGACCTGGGGGCCACACACTGGTTCCCCGAGAAGGTCGGTTAAATTACCATAGGTTTTAATCCATTTATAACAAAGGTGGTCAAATATTTGTTAGGTTCTAATATTGATATTGAGGGAAAATTATACCCACTTTATAAAATTATAATAACAGAAGAAATAAATAACCTATATCCAAATGATAATAATCGATAACAAGAATAATTCCATAACCAATACAAACCAGCATCAAACGATAAACCAAAAAAAATTTCAACAATCTCAAAACAAAATAATTAGATATATCATTCCATAATTGTTTCAGGTTTCAAATTAAATACCAAAAATAGATATACAAAAAAATCCCAAGTGGGTTCCAACATCATGTTAGGTTCCCTAGTCCATGCTCTATCTTCAGTTAACCATCTAACTTAAGGATCTTTCTTTTATCATGTCATGTAACCATGAATTCTATTTTGGTATTGATCTGGTAGAATATGTAATGTGATATTACAACAATGTAGGTCACCAATATCGGCATCTAAAATAATATCTACTGTATAACAGTGTAGGTAGCCTATGACACATGAACCATCCATGCCTTCTTCTGCTCATGTTGGAGTCCTAACTATCCCTAAAGGGATATCACATTTCATTACATCATGCGATTTCATTAATAAATAAATTATAATTTATCATAAAAATTTTGGGGTTCTATATCAATAGTTTAGAATGAAAAGGTTATTTTTAGCAGTAATACCACTCCTGGAACTTTGTGGTCACTTGTATAAATAAATATATTGGTATCCTAGATCGGTTCCCAAGAATCTCATGGGTATTAGGATCAGTATTCTTTCTCCAACAACTCATTAAAAATTGAAATAATTCATGGTTCAATAATTCCAACCATTTATCATCAATTATAATTATTCATTATTTAACACATTTAATAATTATATTTCTAAATAAAGAATAATTTATAAATCATTAATTCAATAATATCGGCACACCCCAGGGGTCACTATAAATTTTATATCTATTAATCAATGAATTAATTAATTCAATTCAAGATGCAATTTAAAAACATGGATATTTTAATTTCATAATTATACACCTATATTTATAGTCAATACTATGGTAATTTTAAATTATTCTACTTACCTCATGGTTGTTGAAAAATGTTTTCCAAAACAAAAATCCCTGAACTAAAGCGGAATGTTGAAGATCCCAATGGCGCTAATGATCTAGGACCAAAACCTAAGATAAAGATACGAATGATGAAAATCCATCAAAACCAATATCTAAATCATTTTAAATGGAGGAAAAATCATCCCTCTTCATCAAGAAATATATATGGTAGATAGAGATAACCAATTAACGAATAAAACACATACCATATTGGAGATGATCTTTCAATTTGATCTTTAATTAACCAAGAATTTTGTTAAAGGTGCCTTCGAATGATTCTTTGAGATTCTAAAATTATATTAAATTGGTTAGGGCTGATTCAGGATGAATAGGGGTTTTACCAAAGGGTTCAAGAATATTTTATAAATTTATAGAGGATTAAAAACCCGGGAACATGGTTTCCTAGTCTTGGGAGAATGATTTTCTAACCCATATCCCTTATCCATGCAAGTATACTTAGTAGTGAATGGTTTCATTTAATTTGAAACATTATTTGATAAATCCTATTCCAACCATGAAAATCCCCTCTATTTGAGCATGCATAGTTTTCGAGGGGTGAGTACACTGTTTGGGTAAATCATGTGTGAAACATGTAATGTCCAAAATCCCTCCAAAAACATCCAAAATTATCCAAATTCATATCATATAACCACGAAGTTAAAGCCAAAAATTATATAACAAAAAGGAAAAATTGTACTATAAAATAGTAAAAAAATCTCTGGAAGGGTTGGGATATTACATAAAAACCTGCTCTAACTCGATGTGTGAGTATGGTTAAAGAAGTGCTCCATTTGATGTAATATCATTATAAAAGAAGAATAATTATATTGTATATATATTTTCAATTTATTGAATCAAATTTCATGATTTTATGAAAATGAATGAATATTAATCCGAAAAATGAAAAAAATTACTTTGTGGAGGCAATATTCTTCACAAAGCATGATCGATGTTATTGTTTTAATAGTTTATAAAGATGAATAAATTATGGTTGTTCCATTGATAAAATAACACAAAAATATACTAATAAATAGTAATTTCATTATATTATTGTGGTGTAGGTTTGATTGGAAAATAAAAATTTATAAGAAAATTATAAGGATTATGTTATTCTTACGTCAAGACCATGAATTTCTTCCTAATGAACATCTTGTAATTGATGAAATAGAGATAACTTGTAATGGCCAGGGGATTTTTCAAATATAAGGGACTTATTGTGGAGTAATACTAGGAAAGGTTTCAAGGATTTTTGTAAGGGTATGTGTGACTTTTATAGGCTAGAAATGATCTCCTTTTATAAGTGAATAAAATGAAAATTTGTGAACACCTATTAATTTTCAATAACAGAATGAAAATATTCATGTTCTAGTAGACCCAAAAGATAAAAATAACTAAGGTGTGGAGAAAATATTGATAAATCATCCACCCATATTTTCTCTAATGTTATAGAATGATTCAAATCTTTTAAAACTTTATTTCTTTATTTTTATAATTTGATTTTTTACTTTTTTAACTACTAATTACATAAGACATTTAATTTTTTCCTTGAAATAAAATGGCCTTTGTTAAATAATCAATAAATATTGATTTTATATATGATGTTAACTTTATTATATATAATTTCTATGTGTAAGGAAATTTTTTTCTATCATTAGTGCTTATGACGGGCAAAGCCCATTTTTTGAATAAGTGTATTTTTATGCTTAAAATTTAAATCTATTATATCATTATCAATTTATTTGACTTTCATGATATAAAATTTATTATTTAAAAAGAATTAATTTAAAATAAAAATAGTTTCCAGTTTTAATTTTACAAAAAATAATATTTATTTATAATGAAAAATAAAACATTTTCGTGAGTAAGAAAATTTTACTTTAGTTGTTAAACCTAGGACTTATAAATTAATAATAGAATTTAAAATTATATATTTTCACTCCTTGGTATATATTTTTTCATGATTAATATTTAATTTATTTTTTAGTAACACTTAATTTGGGATATATTCATCAATAACATGATTTTATTATATAAAATGTAGTTTTTCACGATTCATCTGAAAATAAATTATCATAGAAAATATAATTCTTTTTGAAAAAGTTCATCTTAAACTTTAAGTTCTCTTAGTTAAATCTTTATGTAATTTTTAATTTAATTAATTTTTACATATCCATTTATATTTTGAATGATAGTAAATTTTCATAATAATCATTTCAAAAGGGTTGATTTAATTTGTCAATACTTGAACTGGTATTTTAGAATGAAAAATACTTTTAAATATTAAAAAATTGTATATATCTTGTACATTTAATCAATTTTAATTGGTTAATATATTTTATTTTATAGAGGTCAAAGTATTTTTATAATTTTATTTATAATAATAACCTAATATTTCTTTGGTCTTCTTAGTTTAGTTTCATTTGAAAAAAACATATCAAATATGGTATTAATTTCGAGTAAAAATATATTCCATGATCTTATGGGGTTACAATACTGCAAGCTTATGACTACACCATGGAGGGTCACTGGGATGGGTGATTTACTACTTATAAGGTATATGTTGTGCCGGGGAATCTTGGGGTTTGAAAACTGGGGTTCTATATAGATTAGGTTCTCCGCAATGTAGTGAAAAATTTCTCACTACAGTGGTTATGTGCTCATATATGATCAACCATAGAGATTCACCTTGGAAGCTGATAAATACATCATAGAGGATATTTTAGTGAGGATAAACACACTATATCACAATGTGGTTATGTCTGGGTAGTGGGCTAGGTGGCATTACTTCACTGTTGTTCATACAACAAAGGCCTAGAGTAAACTTCCACCAATTAAAAAATCACAGTTTTTCAAATTAATGTCATTCATTCTTTAAGGGTTTTTGTAACACCCTGAGATTTTATGAAAAATAGTCATTTTAATATCATTGATGTCTTGTGTTGTATGCTACACAAAAATTATCTTGCACTACACGCATCCCTGACTTGGCTTGCATTACACGCAATCGCAACCTTCCACGATAGCGTATGTTGTACGCAATACCGAGTTTCACTAAACAAAGATATGTTATATAAACTAGCCGTTATGAATAATAATACCCAATTTTTGAAATTTTATTTTTCAACATGGACTACATTTTTGGATTCAGAATATCGAAATTAGACTGGGCTGAAATTTTGGTATTTTTCTGAAAACTTTCAATTTTTGATGAATAGTGAAAACACTAGGTTACTATTTAAAAACTGATTTTTTATTTAAATAATTATTTATTTTATTTAAATTTATTTTAGTTAAAAATTTATACATAATAACTATATAATTTCAATGTAATTCCTTGAATTCATTTAATAATACTTTTAGATATATAAAATTTTTATTGAACTTTTCACCGTATTTTACCCACCTCCTAGGAGAATTTGAAAATTTACATAAAACTTAATTTTACCACTTTTGTGAGTGAAATTTTCAAAATCCGAGAGACACGGTTAATTTCAAGGAGTAAAATGTGGTTAAATAAGATAAAAATAATTTTTTTGAATAGTATCTTTTTACTTTTTTTACCACGGTTAAAACTAAACTGGCTAATTAAGGGTAACAATGGTATTATTATTACCCTAACACATGTCCTAATTCTATTGGACAAGTTTAATTCGATCAAAAAAACCTTAAAAATAAAATATGACCATTTATGTCCACTTTTATTAGATTAGGACATTAAATATTATTTTATTTAAAGAATAGTTAAAATAGCTAAAATCAATGTTTAATAACTAAAACATTTTTAATATAGGGTTATAAATAAGATAAATTCTAATATAAATATTAATTAGAAAGATAAAAAGAATTCCTAAATAATGGTATTTTATTTATAATTTTTAGAAATTTTATAGTTTAATTTATTTATGACACAATGATGATGCAATAATTATCTTATTAATGAAATATTGACATAATTGATGTTATAAATACCAAAATAAATGTAATTTGAGACTTTTTATGAATTCCACTAATTTTATAGGTTATTATGACATGTTATTATTGATTGAATTAACTTTTTTAGAACTAATAATTCTTTTATAATTTTCACAAAAATCAATTACCAAATAGTGTCAAAATTGACATAAAATAGTTTTTAAAACAAATATTATATTATTAATTTCTATTTTATTTCTAAAAATACATGGTTTGGAAAAATGACTTAGATAAGGTTATATATATTAATAATAAACAAATTTGGGTTCTTTTTTATTGTTATAGTAAGTTTATTAACCTTATAGTGTAAGAAAACAAAAGACACGGTAAAAGTAAAATTATTTAACTTAAAGTTAAATCTAAATGATAAGGTTAAAATAGAAACCTAAACATTTATAAATCGTATTGTATGAGAGTATTTCGACCCATACCCACTTTAGCATCTAAATAAATCAATTTGGATATATTAAAAACCGAATATGACTTTATAATAAAATAATATTTTTAGTTTTTCCAAAGGTGCCCCTCTCCTCCCTTATAAAAGGGCACCTCCTCCCTCTCCTCATCACAACCTTTTGAGACTTGAATCTCATCCAAACCCTGAAAATTTATCTTCTCCACTTCCATAGTAATATTCTTGATGTCCTGGTCTTCTTAAAAGACCAATTTTAGTTCCCTAAGAGGAGGTAAAGAAGAGGCGCTTCAAAGAAGAGGTAATGTTCGTTACCGATTCTTTCAACTTTATTTCTTCTTATACTTATTCTTATTTAGTTGTTTAATTATGAAGTAATAACATAAGTATCACTAATATACTTATATGTTATTATAAATATGATACAACCCTATTTCACCGTCTATCCATCCTACGGAAAATGAAATCACCGTGTGTGCGTAAGTACGGAATACCGTCTCCACGCCGTGGTGTAATCTGTTTTCGACCAACACCTTACTTGGATGGGTATAATGGTGTAAATAAATGACTATATATGATTATTTTAATGTGATATTGATTCTGAAATATTATACATACACTTCAATACAACTCCATGATCATGGGAATGGTATCATCGCTCGTGCATACGTACGGACTACCGTTTCCACGGTGCAATGAGATTCATTCTCCATGTTAACCATTCATGAATGATTATAAAGTATATATAATAAGTAATAATGAAATATATGAAATAATAATGATACTGGATTTATGTATATATATATGTATGTCATCTACTTAAATCCATTCAATTCAATAAGGAAACGAAAACAGCGTTCATGCGTATGTACGACCTACCGTCTCCATGAACGGTGTATTTCATTCCATTTATCGATCTATCATATATATATATGTATATATTTTATATATAAATCATTTTTTAGATACTGGAATTAATTAAATCAGGATATAAGTAATAATATCAAGAACAACAAGTCGAAACACGTATGATAAATAAAACGATCTTACCCAAAACGCTACTTTAGCATGGAATTTACAAAAGAACGGGTAATATAAGGTCATAAGTGAACCATTTATGACATCATAACAATGAATATGATTATTTAATAAGTCAATGAAATTATTTAAATCATTATACAAGAGGTTCTAATACATACAAAGCATATCAGACCTAAGGTAAGGGAAAATATCGCAATCTCAATTTTTATCCAAGATTGTTTTTACTTCAGAATTTACTAGGGAATATTTATCATCCACATCCATGTTCCATCAATATGAAAATTTTTTAATTCCAATTTTACCCTTCGATGATTTTTTATTTAAATATATGAAAGGAATATTTTGTCGTTTTTCGTACGAGGTACTTTTTGAATTTTCTGGCCAAAGTACGAGAAGAATGTTTTTTTAACTTATACGACATGAATAGATTTTTAGAGCATTATTTCCATGAAGATTCCTTTAAAATTTTTCAAGTTTATTTTTAATCAACTTATTTTAGTTTAAAATTATATGACATGTTATGAAAGGAAAATGTTTTTGAAGTAGAAAGGATAATTTTCTCAAGAATGGAGTTCAAGTGTTTTATCAAAATTATTTTCCATCTAAGATAATATAGGGTTCTGTTTCTATCCCTATTTTTACATTGTTTTGATTATGTTTTGATGGAATTATTTTTATGATGTCCTTTTATCTTATATGAATTGTGTTATGGTGGCATCATGATTAAGAATCCCATTTTTATTACATGGGTTATGCTATGATGTATGATTTATGATTTTGTGGCACACATATAAATGGTTTCATTATGAGATGGGTGGGACCTATATCTCCCTCCAATGCATTGGGTAAAGATTTATATCTCATGAAATAGGCATGGCTGGAATGGTAAGTTAATCTGGTTCAATGTTAGAGGACTGAAACGAGTAGTGAACTCGATTCAGAAAGGGACTTTATCCACTAAGATAGTCTTGACAACAATGCCTTGGCTACTATGGAAATCATAACAAGTGCTAAATGGTTTCCACAATTACTGATTTATTCCCATGCTATTTTATCAAAATTGATGTTCCTTTATGATATATTCCTTACATACTTCCAAGATTTTTGTCTTTGCTCAATATTTTTATGTTTAGATTTTATGTTCAAGCTTTTTCATTCAAATGTTTATGGATTGTTTTATGTTCTCTATGCTTACCCTTACTGGGAATTTGAGCCCACCTTTTTTATGTTTTTTTTTCCCATGATATAATGAAAGGTTTTAGGTAAGAAAAAAAATGGGAAGATATTTATGAGAGAAGTTGAAGATCTTTCACCACGATTAAAAGATTAAATTCTGAGTTTCCAAAGACACTAAACTATTACGGCCCTTGTGTGTCTGTGTTTTTTATGTATTAATTATTCCACAAAATTAATTTAATATCCATGTATGTCAAGATTAGGGTATCTATATTTGGTATCATAGGAATGGTTTAGTCATCTTTTGGAAACTAGGATGCGAGAACTTTAGTGAGATCCCTAGAGATATTTCTAAGGTATGTCTAGGGATGTCTCTAAGGTTAAGTATAAGTATAGGTTATAGTCCTTGAATTATGGTAACGATCTTAGAATTTAACCTAAGATGTTAGATATTGAAATTAATCCCCCATGATTATGATTTTGGACTCTCACACTATTCTTTTTGGGTTTTATAAAATGGCTAGGAACGGGAAGATTCACGTTAAAGGAGGATATGATGGACAATGGAATAATATTCTTCATGAGCAACTGAATGAAATTAGATCTGGAATTCCACATATCATTATTATTCCTAATCCGAAATATCATAATATGATCAATAATCTCAACTTTGGTAAGTTTCTTGAGTCAGCTAATAAGAGAAATATATAGTTTCATGATGATCATAGAGGAATGAATGTTCAATTTCTATCATGTAAATCATGTGGGAAGAGGCATCAAGGAGAATGTTTCAAAGGAACTAGAAGATGCTTTAGGTGCGGAAAAGAAGGACACAAATCCAGTAAGTGCAAAGGAAAAGGTTCAGTTAAAACCATAGATAAGGATACTGGTATTTCTATGACATCAACAATGATTAGATATTTTAAATGTGGAATGTATGGGAATTATTCAAACTAATTCCCTAAGGGAAAATCTCATGAAGAGAATCATCATGCTCATATGGGTAGTATTTATGTGGATGATGATGAGGAGACTACAAATGATATATGAGATGAAAGAAGTGTTGAAGCTTGGTCAATAGTTTAATAAGGTAGTGGAATGATTGTATGTTTATCAAGATTTATGTTGTATAGGTAATTTAATGGAACTATGGAATAAAGAAACATCTAATGATTATTACACTATTGTTTTTTCTAATGTATTAGAATGTATATGTTGAATGGTACTGGTAACCATGAGTGGTTATTTAGATATTTTTGGAAAGAAGATGATATGCACACAATGAATGAATAAGGAGGAAATAATATGTTTGATAGTATTCATGATATCATGATTGTTATGAGGACTAAGTGATATCATTGTTTGAGTATACAGAATTCTGGGATTCTGGTATGTGGAAAGAGTTAACTTTTGATAGAAGTCATGTTTTCACAAAGGTTCAATGGGTATTCATTTTTCAAAAGAATACATTATTAAGGTCTTCGAATGTTTGGAATGTGACCAACAAGACATATCTTATGATATATGGGGATCAACGATGGTATTAATATGCTTGTTAAATGAACTCTCCGGTAATCATTTTCACTATAATATGAAATTGGACAGCAGTATTTTGGATATACCTAAAGATTGGAATGGATTATATTGGACATAAGTTAGTATTGTCTAAGGATATAACTTTTTCGATATTATTGATTGAAAGTTTTACTAATGGATTTTTTAGAAAAAAGGACAACCTACAGGATGGGTGACAACCCGTCACGTCGGACAAGGCTATGGGATTCAAAACCACAACCGAAGTGTGACATTCCTTTATTTCCTACCACTGGCCTACAGGACGTCCCTGGTTAGTATAAACTAGTTTATTATGTAGGATGATAGATGAATTATAAGTCCATTTTGAAACCATATCTGATTAATCTCACCATAGATGGACTTATGTATATAACTTTTTCTAACTTATGTTTGAGAGAGATGGAATTACTTATCATTCTATCGCATGATATGCTAAAACTTTGCAAAAGACAAATTCAACTTCATTTGTTAAAGAGATTAAGTGGAAATTGTTCAAGGCATGAACAACTATGAGATTATACCAAAATAAAGTAAGTATTTATTCTAATTCAAATTCTTTAACTTTAGGGAAATGATCTTCAAAACCAAAAATGTTGTCCTAGTTCCCTTATATCCGATGAATCAGATGGTACCCTATATCATCACAAATATATGTCTTTGTGATTTTTGGCTTTTTCATCGCCATATTCTCTACCACTCTCCATCAAAACATGACGGTTAGATTTCTCTTCCATATCCATATTTTCACCTATGTTCTCCTACATGGAAACCCAATGATTAGTTAATTTGGGTAACCGTTAGGTTTCATACATTACTTTTTAAAGATAAGTTTTGGTATTCCTTTTTAGGATGTGGGATTCTATTAAAGAAACTTTTTAATAGTAAACCATTTATAACCCCGACGAATCCCGAGGGAGAAATTCATTTTAAGGGGGGTAGAATGTAAGACCCCGAGATTTTATGAAAGATATTATTTTTAATTTAATTGATGTCTCGTGTTGTATGCTACACCAAAACGAGTTTGCACTACACGCATCCTTGACTTGGCTTGCATTACACACAATCGCGACCTTCCACGATAGCGTATGTTGTACACAATACTGAGTTTCTCTAAACAATGAATGTTATATAAACTAGCCATTATGAATAGTAATGACCACTTTTTGAAATTTTATTTTTCAAAATGGGCTTCATTTTTGGATTCGGAATATCAAAATTAAACTAGGGTGAAATTTTGGTATTTTTCTGAAAACTTTCAATTTTTGATGAATAGTGAAAACACTAGGTTACTATTTAAAAACCGAATTTTTATTTAAATAATTATTTATTTTAATTAAATTTAGTTTAGATAAAAATTCATACATAATACCTATATAAGTTTAATGTAATTCATTGGATTCATTTTATAATAATTTTAGATACATAAAATTTTATTGAAATTTTCACCGTCTTTTACCCACCTCCTAGGAGAATTTAATAATTTACATCAAACTTAATTTTACCGCTTATGTGAGTGGAATTTCGAAAGTCCGATAGGAACGGTTAATATCAAGGAGTAAAATATTGTTCGATAAGATAAAAATAATTTTTGGTGAATTGTAACTTTTTACGTTTTTACCACGGTTAAGAGTAAATAGGGTAATTAAGGGTAAAAATGGTAATATTATTACCCTAAAACATGTCCTAATTCTATTGGATAGGTTTAATTCGACCAAAAAAAACCTTAGGAATAAAATATGACCATTTAGCTCCACTTTTATTAGATTAGGACATTTAATATTTTTTTATTTAAAGAATAGTTAAAATAGTTAAAATCAATGTTTAATAACTAAAAAATTTTAATATAGGGTTATACTTAAGATAAATTCGACTATTAATTTTCATTAGAAATATAAAAAAAATTCCTAAATAATTTTATTTTATTTATAATTTTTAGACATTATATAAATTAATTTATTTATGACACAATGATGATGGAGTAATTATCTTATTAATGAAATATTGACACAATTGATGTTATAAATACCCAAATAAATGTAATTTGTGACTTTTTATGAATTACAATAATTTTATTTTTTAATATGACATGTTATTATTTATTTAATTAACTTTTTTCGAACTAATCATTCTGTTATGAGTTTCACAAAAATCAATTACCAAATAGTATCAAAATTGACATAAAATAGTTTTTAAAACAAATATTATATTATTAATTGTTATTTAATTACTAAAAATCTAATTTTCGGCCAAATGACTTAGATATGGTTATTTATATTAATAATAAACGACTTGGGGTTCTTTTGTCTTGTTATAGTATGTTTATTAACCTTATAGTGTAAGAAAATAAGAAGACACGGTAAAAGTAAAATTATTTAACTTAAAGATAAATCTAAATGATAAGGTTAAAATAGAAACCTAAACATGTCTAAATTATATTGGATGAGATAAATTCTACCCATACCCACCTTAGATTTGAAATAAATCTATTTGGAGCTATTAAAAACCAAATATGACTTTATAATAAAATAATATTTTTAGTTTTTCCAAAGGTGCCCCTCTCCTTCCTTATAAAAGGGAACCTCCTCCCTCTCCTCATCACACCCTTTTGAGCCTTTAAGCTCGGAAAACCCCTATGAATTTATCTTCTCCACTTCCATAGTAATATCCTAGAGGTCCTGGTCTTCTTAAAAGACCAATTTTAGTGCCCTAAGAGGAGGTTAAGAAGAGGCGCTTCAAAGAAAAGGTAATGTTCGTTACCGATTATTTAAACTTTATTTCATCTTCTACTTCTTCTTATTTAGTTGTTTCATTATGAAGTAAACACCTCAGTATCCCTCATATACTGATATGTTATTATAAATATGAAACAACCCTATTTAACCTTCTATCCATCCTACGGAAAATGAAATCACCGTGCGTGCATACGTACGGAATACCGTCTTCACGTCGTGAAGTAATCTATTTTCAACCACCACCTTACTTGGATGGGTATAATGGTGTAAATAAATAACTATATATGATTATTTTAATGTTATATTTATTCTGAAATATTATACATACACTTCAATACAACTCCATGATCTTGGTAATGGTATCATCGCTCGTACATACGTACGGACTACCGTCTCCATAACGTGATGAGATTCATTCTCCATGTTAACCATTCATGAATGATTATAAAGTATATATAATAAGTAATAATGAAATTTTCGACATAATAATGATACTGTATATATTTATATATATATTTATTTCATCTACTTAATTAAATTCAATTCAATAAGGAAACAAAAACAGCGTTCATGCGTATGTACGGCCTACCGTCTCCATGAACGGTGTATTTCATTCCATTTATCGATATATCATATATATATGTATATATTTTATATATAAATCTTGTTTTAAATTCTATAATTAAGTAAATCAGGATATAAGTAATAATATCAATAACAACAAGTCCAAACACGAACGATAAATAAAACGATTTTACCCAAAACGCTGCTTTAACATGAATTTACAAAAGAACAGGTAATATAAAGTCATAAGTGAACTATTTATGACATCATAATAAATAATATTATTCTTTAATAAGTCAATGACATTATTTAAATCATTATACAGGAGGTTCAGATATGTACGAAGCATATCAGACCTAAGGTAAGGGAAAATCTCGCAATCTCAATTTTTATCCGAGATTGTTTTTACTTCAGAATTTACTGGGGAATATTTATCATCCACATCCTTGTTTTGTTAATATTACAATTTTTTAAATCCAATTTTACCCTTCGGTGAGTTTTTTGTAAAATATATGATAGGAATCTTTTGTCTTTTTTCGTATGAGGTACTTTTTGACTTTTCCAGCCAAAGTATGAGAAAAATGTTTTTTTAACTTATACGACATGAATGGATTTTTAGAACATTATTTCCATGAAAATTCCTTTACATGTTTTCAAGTTTATTTTTAATCAACTAATTTTATTCTAAAATTATATGGCATTTTAAGAAAGGAAAATTTTTTGAGGTAGAAAGGATATTTTCCACAAGAATGGAGTTCAAGTGTTTTAACAAAATTATTTTCCATCTAAGATAATATAGGGTTTTGTTTCTATCCCAATTTTTAAATTGTTTTGATAATGTTATGATGGAATTATTTTTATGATGTAATTTTATCTTATATTCATTGTGTTATGATGGTATGAGGATTAAGAATCCCATTTTTATTACATGGGTTATGCTATGATGTATGATTTATGATTTTGTGGCACACATAAGAATGGTTTCATTATGAGATCGGTGGGACCTATATCTCCCTCCAATGCATTGGGTAAAGATTTATATCTCATGAGATAGACATGGATATAATGGTAAGTTTATCAGGTTCCATGTTACAGGACTAAAACGAGGAGTGAACTTGATTCAGAAAGGGACTTTTTCCACTAAGATGGTCTTGGCAGCAATGCCTTGGCTACTATGGAAATCATAACAAGTGATGAATGGTTGCCACAATTACATGATTTATTCCCATGCTATTTTATCTATATTTATGTTCCTTTATTATATATTCCTTATGTACTTCCAAGATTTATGTGTTTTCTCAAGATTTTGATGTTTAGATTTTATGTTCAAGATTTTTCATTCAAATGTTTATGGATTGTTTTATGTTCTCTATGCTTACCCTTACTAAGCATTTAAGCTCACCCTTTTTATGTTTTATTTTCCCCAGGATATAAATAAAGGTTTTAGGTATGAAAAAAGGGGAATATTTCTATAGGAGAAGTTGATGATCTTTCACCACAATTAAAAGATTAAATTCCGAGTTTCCAAAGACACTAAACTATTACGGTCCTTGTGTGTCTGTGTTTGTTATGTATTAAGTATTCCGAAAACGTAATGTAATGTCCATGTACGTCAAGCTCCGGGTCTCTACAGTTTTGTTACCATTCCCCCCCACTCACATGTTCAACCCACAAAGATATACTGACCCTTCTTTTTCTATTATAACTATTACATCATTATAAAGATAAACAATATACTAGTGTCGCAAAACTAAGATCCAAAGGTCTAGTATCCTTTGAAAATTAAGAACATACATAACTTTTACATGGTAAAACATAAAAAATAATTTAATCTCATCTACTCCAGATTCTTGGGGGTAATTATTTTTTCCTTATTACAAGTAATAACCTATGGATATAAATCAAATAAATGGGTTAGCTAAAATCCCTATGATAGGATAGAGAAGAAAATGAATCAATATAACATGGGGTGATTATAATTATGGTAATCCTAAAACTATAATAGGATAATAATAAAAATATTATGAGGAATAATTATATAAAGACATGGAATATATAAATTCATAAAAATTAACCATCATGTTTTAGTTGCTAAATACCTCACATAATTATGAATTAAACAATCATCATGTTCATGTATAACATATTTTAATAATCATAACACCATCAATATGAAAAAATATACCATCATATTCATAGAAATTTCAAATTATATTTTGAGATACATCACATTACCCAATAAATTTGAGAACTATATAATTATAGATGCACTCACCAAATCACAACATTTACACAATCGTTCTTTCCAAATAGTATGTATAAAAATATTACACAAAAAATAACCCATTGGAAGGGATGGGTTTAATTTCATAAAGATTAAATTCATGAACAAAAATTGGGGTTCCAAAAAGGTAATAGAATGATTGTGTAGGAATCATAATTCTTGAGAGAAGACGAAACAATATCAATATAAGTAAAGGAGATATTTTTTAAAAGAAGATTTATTTTGAAAAAATCTTTTCATTTGCACAAAATCAAACTAGAATCTTGTATTTCCCAAAAATTAAATATTAAGGACAATGATATTATATTTTGGGAATATTAAAATAACATCCGTACTAAAATTTGGAATGAAATAGGAATAACCTAAAGAAAGAAAATTGGGTTTGAGATTCCCCATACCTTATGTATCAATAATTTCTTCACATTAATATCCTGAATAATAAAATTAGACTCGTTGTTTTAAAAAAACCTATTATATATTGATTTGATTTATTATAATTTTATTACATTCAATTATTTATATTATGATGTGTTATAGAGATCAATTCCATCATTCCAAGAGTGTTGATTTTGTGGTTTTTCTTCATCGGTTTGCTTGTTTACGTGTATGGAAGTTCATGAAAAATGTGTATAATTCAATAGAAATGAGATTATTCATTACTAAATAATATAAAATAGATTAAATGATCTTATATATCATTTTTTATAGTGTATGAGGATTAACATTTTGATAAAAAGAAAATCAAAATTTTTTACTTTATTTTGTAGATTTTATAACCAACATGAACTCATATAATTTTACTTAATTGAAGGTTATATATTACTTCATAACATTATATAACATATAATATGTTTAATAAAATAAGATTTAACAATAATAATTTTTTTATGACCATCCTTGAAAGAGGAAATCGAAAATGAAAATGTCGCATCCATGATGGTGGAAAATCAACACATCACGAACGATGTTCACATCTTTAATAGAAAAGTGAGTGGAGAATAGAGTTGATGGTGGATTCTTGAATTAACATAATAAAATCATATTATATATATGATATTGGACTTATAATTATACTATTATAATGCTTAGTTATCAAATAATGATAAATGAAGAGAAATTGAAATGAATTTAAAATAAAAATGAAAGAGGATTTTACCTCTTATATTCATCTCCTTGAAACCCCCTTAGATAAATTGGGTTTTGTCATTTATTGACTCCAAAAGCTCTTAGACATGAGGGAGATGAATGGAAAGTGTTTTTGATATAAATTTGACAATATTAAAGGATTTAAATTTTTTAGTAGAAGGGGTGGTGAGGGGTTGTATTTATAGGCAATGAGAGGGATGTTTTGTATTATTTTATTTATTAGTTTTTTATTTGGGATCAAGAATTTGAATATTTTTGATTCCCATGACTAAATAAGTTATATAGATAAGGAAATGTCAAGTTTATTTTCTTACATCTACCATACATCATCCATTAATCAAAATTTATTATATTTAACTTATATCATATATTATTTTATTTCAGTATTCACAAAAAATTAACTATTTTAGAAAAATACCAAAAATTAACCCTTACCATTTTTTAATTTTTAGAATTAAAAAATGAACTACATTTTATGAAAATAATTTGAAAAATATAATAAATATAATTTTTAATTAAAATCTTCATTTATTAAAAAAATATCAATTTTAAAATTATAAATGATTTTATGAAACATGAAAATTTGATTTATGGTCACATAAAATCACCTTATAATACTAAGACAAAAATATATAAATATAGGAATCTATTTTTAAAAAATTAATTTTCATTTATAACTATATAATAAATATAAAATTATAAATAAACATTTAATCCTTACAAAAATACAAGAAAAAAATTTGTCATTTCTAAAATATTTATTTACTTATACCATGTTATAAATTTATCATATATTCAATTTTATGATACAGAAATTTTATTTATACTTTCATATGTGATGGTACTATTTTATTAATCAATTTAATATTCCTAATTGTCACATTTCTATTCTTATGTTTAGGTTTCTGTTTCAATTGTGTAGGTTCCATAATTTCTAGAAATACCTATTATTTCATTAATTATTAATTTATAACGTTTATATTGTTTTATAAAAGTAATATTATGTGGATAATATTATATAAAATAATAATAGGAATGTAATTTCCATTTCTAATATTTTGGGTCGTTATATTCTTCACCCCTTAAAAAATTTCTCCCCAAAAAAATTCATTTTGCATTATATGTTAGAAATATTTTAGGGTAATTCTCTTTCATTACTTCCAACAGTTCCCATGTTTCCTATTTATACTTTCGGTTCCACCATATAACATTAACTAGAAAAGTAGTATTATTGCATATAACATTATCCTTATGGTCCAAGATCTTCACTAGCTTCTCATCATAAGAGAGATCATTTTATAATTCTTCCATCTCTATATTTAGTGTGTGTGAGGGATCAGGTATGAACTTCCTCAAGAGGTATTCATGTAATATGTAGTGTATTGGATACATGGTTGGTAGAATTTTTAGTCGACATGAAAGAGCTTTGACAAGATAAAGAACTTCGAAGGGCCCAATGTACCAAGGACTGAGCTTTCCCTTCTTCCCAAATCTCCTGATCCTCATTCATGGGGATATTAAGAGGAATAAAATTTCTCTAACCACTAAATCTATGTACTGTCGAAGATTTTCCACAGAGAACATATATTGAATTTGGGATTCTTTGTTGTGATGCCAAATGGTTTTCACCATTTCCACAATTTATCAAACCATTTCAGTTCCTAATAGATTACGTTCACCAACTTAATCCCACAATTCAAGTGTTATTTATATTTTCCCAAAAAGATATTTATATAAATCAATTAGGATCCTCGATTGTAAATGGTTGTTATAAGAGAACTCTATCACATGAAGATGTTGGTTATATACTTTTTCAAGTACATATAACATTGTATCAACATGTCTTTTTCTGTCTAAATAGTACACTTTGATTGGCCATCAGTTTGAGGATGATAATACATCATAGATATAATCTCAGTGTTTAGTGAATTTTGTAATCTTTTCATGAACATGGAGGTAAATCTCATATCTCAATAAGATATAATCAATTGGGGTACTCCATCCATGCTTAACACTTGTCTGATGTAAATCCATGCACGTTTATCTAGTGACAAGTCCTCTCATATTGTGTTAAAGTGATATTTTTGTAATATTGTCCACAAGAACCCATATAGCATGGTTTTCTATGGATTTCATAAGAATTTTGGTGATAAAATCATGGTCATGCTTTCCAATTTCTTGGTTGGTATGAGAAGTGGTTGCATAATCTAGTTAAGATTTTTTCTATCATACTTCACTTGATGAAATACCAAGAACTTTTATGTATAGTTAGTGATATCCTTATTCATATTATCACACAAATAGTTTTCTTATAGACTTCAATAAATCATTGTTCTCCCTTGGTCAATGGATAAGGTTCAGCTTTGTTAGTCACTAAAAATATCTTTCATTATATCATGATTTGATGGTACAAATAGTCGCAACCCAAATCTTACAACTCATTATTGATCAATTTTGAACTCTGATGATTTCCCATTTCTCATGGCTTCCACCTTCTTCTGAATTTCCCCATCATTTCCTTGAGAAATGTTTACTTTATACATGAGGGATGGTTCCATAATAAATTGAGAATACATTGATGATGTTCCTTTCTTAATGATTCCAATGTCCATCCTTTGAAAATATAAGAGTATTTTATCCCTCCCAATTCTAATAATTTATAATATTATACGATATTTTATACTAAGAGTATCTTCCACTTTATTTTCCTTACCAAGATGATAGTGGATTGAGCAGTCATAATCTTTGAAGTTATCTAACAATATTCACTAGTGAAAATTAATATCCTTTTGTATAAATATATATTTGAGTCTCCTATGGTCTCTGTATATTTCATAATTATCCCTATATAAATAATGTTTCCATATTTCCAATGCAATGATTGCTTCTTCTAACTCCATATCATGTGTGGGATAGTTTCACTCATAAATGATCTACTTCTATGAGGCGAAGGCTATCAGTTAATAATTTTTCATTAGTATAATACCTAACACCCTTATTTAAGCATCACATTATACAAAAAATAGTTCCCATGTTGTCAAAAGTGTGAATGCTGACGAATTGAAAAGCCTCTTTTTCAACTATTTGAAGCAGCCTATATATTTAGTAGTCTTGATAACATTTTCTCCCCTCTAATTAATCTTAGGTATATGATTTTAATATCATGATAGGAACATCAAAAATCACTAGTAATTTCAACCTAGACTAAGTAAAAAATCATATCTCCATTACAGATGTAGTTCTAGGACACACATCGATTTCATTTTTTATAGAAGGGCCCACAGATATTTCTCTGCTCTTGATGACATGCCCCAATAATGACAATATATCAATTCAGATCTAAATTTTATTGTACATTTCATAAATTTTATTACATTGTAATGTCTTTATCGTAGTATTCAAATTCTACTCATGTTCCCCTTTCTCTTAGAATATATTTTCATTTCATCTATAATTAATACCATATCTATTTTGAGGTAATCTATAAATACACAATTCATTAAGTCAATGAATATTTATGGAGCATTGACGAGTCCAATGGGAATCACTACGAACTCATAGTTTCTGTAACATCCTAGGTAAATAAAGAATATGACATTTTCATATTTATTAATTTTTTTGAATAAAATATCTATATTACATTAAAGGGTATGCTATGTTCGATGGCATACCCAACACGTAACAACGAGTTTCTTTGAAATCATAGGTTGCACACTAATAATATAATAATATTATTTTAAATGGTAGCTAATGCCTGGCCATTTTAATGGCGGGAATGAACATAAATAACTAAAAAATTATTATATATGTTTGTCAAATATTTTTACATTTATCCAATAAATTTTAGGGGATTAAAATGTGAACGAATCCAATTTTAAGCATAAATCTTCTAATATTCTATAAAAGGTCGATTAATCGCCTTTTTATGGAGAACCCTTTTTAGATATAATTTTTGAGAATTTTATATGTTAAATTTGAAAAAATAAAATCATTCTTTAGAATCAAGTCATAAAAATTTACTTTGTGTAAATTTTTGTTATTTTTCTGATAAAGATCATTTTTAGTGAAAAATGTTGAATTCAAATTGAAAACATCTTTTTAATGTAATTTATTTATATTGATAGATTATATTTCTAATTGGTTTTAAAGTTTAATTAAAATATATTTTTACAATTTAATCCAATGGTGGTCATTTTAATTAATTTCACTTTGAAATTTGACATAAACGAGTGTCAATCTTTTAGTAGATATTGTTTCTTAAAAACACGCTATTTGTTTTGACAGCTGGAATTGATTATAAAATTAAATAATGAAAATTCTATATTTTTAATTTGGTAAAATTGATATCATTTTTGAATTTGTAATATGAAATATGTATTAGGGTGAATTTTTGGTATTTTTCTGACAAATGTTCATTTTCAATGAATAGTGAAAATACTGCATTTTAATTCAGAACAGACTTTTCATACAATTTATTTATATATTTAGATTGTCATTTTAATTTTTTTAAGGTGTAATTTAATTATGTTTTTATAATTTAATACAATGTTATTCATTGGATGTAATTTCACTTTTAAATTGGATGTAAAAACAAATCAATCTTTTGATAGATTTTACTTCTTAAAACCCCGTCTTTGGTTTTGACAACGGGAATTATATTAAATTAATTACTGAAATTTATGTGTTTGTAATTTGATAAAATGGTTTCTATATTTGGAATCAGAAGGTCCAAATTATATAATTAAGACTCTTTTGTTTTTGAACATTATGAATAATAATGACGATAATTATCTTTAATTATAATGTTTAATTAGTAATCGGGTAGTTAAGGGTAATAAAATAATATCATAAAAATATAAAATGACCCCAAAATGTGTCCTAATGATATTGGTGGTGTCATGGAAGACCATGGGATGCCTTGTTCCAACCTTGGGACCCCATGGAATCACTTTAGTGTTATAGTGACCTTTTATCATATTTTTTTTAAAGAAAGGAAAATGTAACCAAAGTATGTATCACCTAAGTAAAACAATTTTAATTTTGTTTACATAAATGATCTCTTTGAATATAAAAATAAATTGGAAAGCTAAAAATATTTCCTACATTATGGTAATTGTTTTATACTTTTTAGACATGAAATAAATAAATTTATTTATGACACCGTGATGATGTAGTGATTACCTCATTAATAAACGATTTAAATAAAATGAAAATATAAGGTATCATCTAAGACTTACACTTGTAAAGAACCTATTATATGGGTGGATTTAGAAACCTTATCACCTTATCATAGAAATATATAATTTTGGGACCTTTAATATCGGGAAATCATTTTATAATAAAGTAACTTTTCAAGACTTTCCAAGAGTACCCCTCCTCCCTCTTATAAAAGGCCCCCACCTCTACCCCCTTACCCACACCAATAAAGCCTTTGGATCGAACAAAATCTGCACTTTTTATCTCTCCACATCACTTTCTTCATCCTAGAAGCCTTAACTTAGGTATAATTCTCTTCAAGAAATCCTTTTGGTTCAAACCAAAGGGAGTTACCCGATTTAAAGATAATGTCTTCTCTTATGTTCTTTTGTTTTATTTTGCTTCTCCAACCCCTTAAAATATTTTTATTCCTTTATAAAAAAAACATTATCTTCAATATACTAGGATTTTGTTATGAGAAGTATTAGATCTACACTTACACACACCTCCATCTAATGGTTAAATAACATACTGTTTCCGTGGATGGATAATTACTACCTCACGAAACGATGATTGTTCTATCTTATCCAACCACCTCTCATGATGGCCATTATGATGTAAATATATTTATTTATGATATATATTATATTTATTTTATCTTTATTCCTCTTTATTTTACATTTAAAACATACCTTTATTCTTTTCATGTTGTGCAAATGTTATAATTTCATTTGAGGAAGTGTGGACTACTTCCCCCTCAAGTGATGTGACTCGTTCATGCAATACATGGAATGTATAAAGAATGAAATTAATGAACTTATGTGACCTATATAAAATATATAGTATAATATCATTATAATATATATATATATATCTCATTTAGTTTCAATTACATTAATGTGACAAATAAATGAAGGTAGCGTTCATGCGTACGTAAGGCCTACCGTCTCCATGAACGGTGCATTTCATTTTCTAATCTCCAAATGTTATGGAATAGTATAAAATTAATTTATAATGGATATATATGATATTTAAATCATTAATAATATTCTTGAGATTGTGTAATTATAACTACATGAACAATTCTTTTCAAAAAAGTTCATTTTTGACTCATGTACCGAACATCGACAAAAATGTCTGATATGAACTCACATAATAAACTAATTATTATAACATTATAATATGTGATATTAATTTAATAATAAAATTTAAATGAGGTCCTTAAGAAATTATTAATTTACCAAAGATTATTATTCATGAATATAAAGAAACGAACAAGACAAGTCAGACTTGAGGTAAGGGATCCAACCTCTCTCTTTCTTTTTAAGTAATCTCTTTTATGTCACTTCTTTTAAGATACTCTTTCTTATGTTGGGGGATTTTATCCTATATTAATATTACTTTACTTTTTATATTCATATGATTATATTCCCTAATTGATATATTCAATCCATTTTTGGAATTTTTAAGTGGCATCGTTAGGCTGCCGAATTTTCATAAGGGGATATCTTACCTCACTTTTAATTCTGTGAGATCTCCATTGTTCGCCACTTATTTATGGAATATGATGTATCTTGTTCTTCCATATGATATATATTATCAAGATTATATTCATGGAATTATTTGATTCATATTTTTTTTATTATCTTTTGGTCATACGACTCGATTGATTACAATGAGGTATGGGGTTTTTATCTCACTTTTTGTTCCTGTGAGATTCATGCTACATTTGTCACTATTTCCTTTTGTATGGTGTATGTACTTACCATGATTGTATTATTTGTGTAATATAATTTAATTTATGGGTATTTACATTTTCATTGTATGACCCTAATTTCATGGGGTGTACATTTCGAAAGATACCCAAATCGGTAAGGGAACCTTTCACCCTCCCCTTTTTAAAAGACTTTTTTGTTAGGTATTTTAATTTACATATTATTATGTTGGGATATGTTCTTATATATCCTTATTGCTGTAAATTATTTGTCCAAGTTATGAGATACCCTTTTTTCTCTCATCGTCACATTTTCTGAATTTTAAAATGACGTTGTTAGGCTATCAAATTTCTGTAAGGGAACTTCTTAACACAACTTAAATTTTTTGGGTCAAACCTCTACTTCTTGATTATGTCATACTATTATTATTTTTGGATGAAATGTTATTGTTTTACACATAATATCATCTTATGTTAGGTGTATTTATATTTTCCACACCTAATCATGTAATTGGTTTATCCTTAATCTAAGGATACTGACTTTGTAAGGGACTTTGTATCAATCTCCTTTCATTGAGGCATATTTTGTTTTATACAAAACTTTATTTTTTATGGCGTATAAACCCATTTGGATTTTACTTTTATTCAAAAGGAATATTTCTGTATTAATTGTTTTACTAAATGACAAAAGGAATGTTTTATCTTACGTGTGCGGCGACAGCGACTTCGCCACCGCCGTTACCATTATTTGAGTTTCGGCTTCCTCTACAAGCCATAACATTTTTTAAATGAAAAATCAATACCATGTTTTACTTTTCTTTTATTTTGGTATTGAAAATGGTTTTGATAATGTTTTTATTATATCAATGTATTGTATTGATATCTTGTTATGGAAATGTGGAAATGTTATGTTTTGTTTAAGCATGTTCTATGTGATACGATTATGTTATGGTTCTTGGGAATTGTTTATGAAGACGGGTGGTTCCATGATAAAATAAGGGTGGGTGATCCCGTGATAGCTCTCCAATGCATTGGGTAATGCGAAGGAGTTAAACTCTATGGTTTCTCCGAAGATATTTAGGGAATATACTGTGGTGGGTATTCCAAACGTAACCATGAGGGTTACTCCCAACGTAAGAATGTTATGAATGCCGCAAGTTACCTTTACGTCTTATGATTTCTTTAAGTTATTCATAAATCTTATGATTTCATGAGGTATGTTAATGTGATTATGTTTTAAGAGTAATGTATGATTTCATTGATTCTTATGTATACCTGGACTAATGTTTTATTTCCGTAATTTTATATCCCTTATTGATCTTTTTATGATCATCCAAAGTTTTTGGAATGTTTTCCACATCACTTAAAGATAAATTGGGTCAAGGATGGGATCAAGGAAAGACATGGTATCTGAAACATGGAACTATATTTTTTTCTTTTTAAGAGTTTTTATTTTGTGTAAAAAATGGAAACTTTATAGAAGTGTTTACTTTTTAGTCTTTTGAGATGTAATAGTTATGTACTAATTCTATAAAACTCTAAACCTGAAAATATCCTCAATGTGTATTCTTATAATAACACAAGATTAAGTAATGTTTAAGGCTGGGGCCTTATAGTTTCCATACCTTTCTTGAAAGGTATTATTTGTAATATCTTTATTATTAACCTTTAATTGGAGATAGACTATATGAAGTTCCACCTTAGATAAATATATGGAACCACATAGTTGATGGAAAAATTCTTCTATATATGGTAGGGGATACTTGTTATTTATTATGTTTTCTTATATCATGATAATAAATGTACACATGAATTGATCTATTCTTCTTCTTGATGAAGAGGATTAGTACACTCGATGGTGAACAACTTGGTTGTATAAAACCCTTGTCTAAATACTCTTTTAATTACTTCTTCAGTTACTCCAATTCAATGGTGGTTAACATATATTGTGTCTCTGATATAGCTAGGGATCCAGGAATAAGTTAAATTGGAAAATCAACCAATATCTTAAGAGGAAGGAAATGAAATTATTCAGTGAACACATTATTGTATTCCCTCAAAATAAGAATGTAATCGAGTGTGATTCTCTCCCTTTTCTTAATCATTTGAGCTAGATATTCTTTCTTATGGGGAAATAATATCCACAATTGAGACAATGATTCAAAAAGAGACACATCATCCTCCTTAAACATGTAAAAAATTGGAGGATTTCTTTGTATTTGGATAGTGATCTCCCTTTCCCGAAAGTTGATGTTTCTTTGTATAATGATAGACAATCTATGCCAAATATATCCTCAAACTCCACCAAAGGATGTAATACAATATTTGTTGGGAGCTTCAATCCACAAACATTAACTAGGGAGGATTTATATAATTTGGATGCAATAATTTCTCAATGATATTTTCTTACATATAACTCAAACTCCATATTTTGAGTTTTTGTTTGAACGGTTCTAAAAACGTGCATGATTTGAATGAATGTGTAAAACCAAAGTTAAATATTATGTTTATTATTTATGAATGAATAACCAGCATACATATCACCACATAATTGTTCGGCTACACATCAGTAGTAGTAATGGAATAATAATGCCCTTCCCGTTTCTCTATAGTGAATTATATTGTTGATTACCTTCAAGGAATTCAGGTTTAGTGCCTTGGATTACATATTTCCCCTGGACGCTATAGTTGAAACAATGAATCTTCAGGTGTTCTCTCAATTCCCACACCACATTTTCCAGCTTCCTCTTGTATCTTTAAAATTCATGATCCTGGTGATATTCTCTCCCACATTGGAATAATTTTCTCATCCATTTTAAGAAATTCCCATAAAGATTCTTCCCACATTTTTTTAATCTTAATGTCCAGTTATTCTTTCCACCCTTATCATTTGATCCACTAACTTGAAACTATAACTTTCATTTCATATCTCGATATCCATGGGACTATTCTACAGACTCTATCTCCACTTTGATAGATCATCGAAAAAATTATTCATGACTCTCAAAGTCTCAAATTTATAGAGGCCTTAGATGGTGTGGTTTTAAAACACTAAGGAATCAATCAATATTTCTATCATTTTTTATAATAAAACTCGATTTGTGCCTTTTATACATAAAGAAACATGCACTATAAGCCATGAAATATTCAACATCTTTTTTGATTCATCACTATGAATTATATCTTCATATTTGTCCAATGAGTTTGACGGAAATTTCTATTAAGTAATATTTTTGTAAATTCTTCTAAATATATCCCTTAAATTTCATCATTTGGCTTGGTGTTCTTAATCTGCACAGACCATTGGTCACCCTCTCCCTCTAAATGATAAACTGTCGAAGTATACTTCTACATCTTATAAATTTTGTGCATAGAAAATATTCTCTCTATTGGCCAACCAACTATTTCTAAACAAGTGGATCAGAAGATACACTAAATTTCAATGGTCTTTGACGCATAAAAGACTCTAAAGACCATTTCTCCCTTTTCAGTGAAGGAGGATGTTCAACATTATTCAATTTATTATTCATATCTCAAGCTAACTAGGTAAGCATCACCATGATTGTATCAACTCCACCTCCCAAGGAATTGGGGATTCCATTCAGGAAATCACTACAATGCCCCTCACACTGGTTTATGTCCTAGTTTCTCATAGTTCCCAATATTATCTAGAAAAGGGATCCAAAAAAACATAATTCAACAAGTCATGAATAAATAATTTATTCATTTTTTAATTAACTCAAAATGAATATTTTTTGATATCCTTATATCTAAATATTTTATAAAACAAATATTCATGGGTGTTTACATATAATTAGTATCATAATGATGGTTTTTACTAATGTTCTCTAATACTAATACTCAAATTAACTAAATATTTTTCTAATAGCAACTACAAATACCCTTTTTTTCTTATATTGCTATTACTTCATTTTAAAGATAAAAAATATAGTAGAGTTATAAACCAGGATCCATAAGATCAATTTCATTGGAAAATTAGGACTATAAAAACACATACATAGTAAAACATAAACATTAATTTAATTATTTTATATATAGATTCTTAGTGGAAATCATTTTCTCCTTAGTACAAGTAATCACCTAAGGATATACATATAAGAAAGAGGTGAGCTAAAATCATAGTAAGAGGATTGAAAAATCAGGAATCAATGTATAATGGGGAGAGAATAATCATAATCATCCTAAAATAATCATATGATTATATTCATAATCATAAGAGGAAGAATTATATAAATTATGGGAATTTAAAAATACATTAAAATGAAACATCATTTGTGAGTGTTCAAATACCACACATGGTTGTGAAAAAAGCTAGAATCATGTTCACACATAACATATGTTTATAAACATAAAATCATTATTTTGAACATATATAGAATAATGTTCATACATTTTTCATATTATATCATGAGACACGTCACATTACTGGAGTGCAACATAATTCTGGGTCTACCCATCACATCATAACATTTTCATAATCATACACCACACATAAAACGTATATCATGAACAAATATAAAATAACCCATGGAATGGAATGGGATTGCTTTTTAAGGAATACATTCATGAAAAAACGTTGGTAATTGAAAAATTAAACACCATAATGTTATATGAATCATTAATCATGAGTGAAGAAGAAAAATTCTCAAGATAAGTAAAAGATATGTTTTTAGAAAGAATAGTTTTTTTGGAAACGTATTTTCATCTATCCAAAAATTAGATTGGAAGCATATATAACCCATAAATAAACAGGGAAGGATGATGAAATTATATTTAAGTAATATTAAAATATCATCCATAATAAAATTCGGCACAAAGGAGGAATAATACAAAGAAAGGAAATTGGGTTCGAGAATCCCCTTTATGAAAAAATGAAATTTTCATGTTAACATCATGGATAATAAAATTATATTCATTAATTAAAAAATCCATAAACTTATGTACATGTATTTTATTTATTATAATTATATGAAATTCATTTATGGACATTACGAATTGTTATAGAGTTCACTTCCATCACTCTTCGAGTATCTGTTTTCTTAGTTTTCATTATTTGTATTCTAGTACACATGTATGAAGTTCATATAAAATGAGTATAATTCCATAGTTTTGATATTATCTATTATTAATGAAATTTCAGAATATTAAATTAACTTATTTATCATTTGGTTATAAGTTATGAGAATGAATCTTTAGATAAATAGTGAATGAAAATTATTTACTTTATTTGGGGGATTTTCGGACCATCACAAGATCATATCATTTTATTTAATATAATTTTTATATATTTCTTCCAGAACATTATATAACATATAATATGTATAATAAAATCTTATTAAACCATAATATTTTTTTATGACCGTTCTTGAATGATTTAATTTAAAATTAAAATGCTTCATCCATGACGGCAACAACTCGACACATCACTGATGATGTTCACATTTTTAGAATAAAATGTGGTGGAGATGAGGGTTTATGATTGATTATTACATTAAAATAATAAAATTACAGTATATATAATATAATATAGTCATCATGAAACTTTTATAAGGGTTTTTTAGGAGATATAAATAAAAAAAGAAATCAAATACTTTTTAAATGTAAATAAATGATGGTTTTACCTCTTAAATTATTCACCTTGAGAACCTCCTTAAGAAAATTGGGTTTTCCATTTTTTGATTCCAAAGGACCCAAGACTTGGGGGAGAGGCATAGTGATATAATTGAGTAGAAATTTTACAATATTCAATCCTTGGAATATTTGAGGAGAATAGGTGGAGAGGGGTTTTATTTATAAGGGAGGATTGTGGTGTTTTTTGATTATATTATTTATTATTTTATTATTTTTTCTCAAGGATATGAATAGTTTTGATTCCCATTAATAAATAAATTAATGAGTGAAGGTATTTTCAATATTATAGTCAGAAATCAAACATAGATAATTAATGACTGAAAAATTCATGTATTTATAATATATCGTAAATTATCATATTTCACCATTCACAAAAAATGAACATTTCTAGAAAAATATAAAAAAATCACCTCATTAATTTTTTAATGTTTAGAAATAAAAAATGAAAACCATTTAAGGAAAATAATTTTCAATAAATGGGAAATTTAATTTTCAATTAAGAACATCATTTATTCAAAAAATTACAATTTTAAAATTATAACTGATTTTATAACACATGAAGAAATAATTTAGGTCTCATAAAATTATCTTATAATCATAAGAAACAAAAGTATATATTTATGAATATATTTTTTGAAAATAGATTTTATTTTAAAAAATTATATTAATAATAAATTTCAAATACAAAAATACCAACACATGTTTAATCATTTCAAATATATATATTTACTTATTCAAAGATATAAATATAACATATTTTCATTTATAAGATACCCAAGGTTTATTTATACATTCATAAGTGTAATCAATATTATATTAGAAGATTTACTGTTCTGGATGGTCACATTGTATTCTAATGTTCATGTTACAATTCCATCAGTATCAGTTCCTTAATTTCTAGAAATAACACTAATTTAATTTATTATTCATTTATAATGTTTTTATTCTTTATCAAAGTGAATTTATGTTTTTATATTATATGAAATATTTATAAGAGCATAATTTCCCTTGACAAACATTTGGTTCATTACATATGGTCGTTGGGATCTCCCACTTTCCTCTCCCTTAACTCTTAACTCTTTTTAATCGAATTGAACTATATTTTTATAGTATTTTTCTTATTTCCTATACCAATACCCTCCCATCCACATTTTCCTAAATTTTATTCTCTACAGCGAACCCATATCACTAATAATGATAAATTTAGTACTCAGGAATATTCTAATAGTAGGGGATTGGATTTTAAGAGGTTCTAGAGAGTGTATTCTTACTCAGTTGGACATTATTAATCAACATAGAATTATTATTAATTGTTTTATCTTGGGATAATGGAGTTTAATCTATGAAATTCATTTAAATTACATTTCATAAAATTATTTAGTGTTTTTAAATGTATCCTTATAGAATTATACACATATATGACTCATGTCATTGGTTTATAAATAGTTTTCAAATGATTTATATACATGGAAGAAAAGTTTTTTTAATGAATGTTATATCCTTTGTTTTTTACTAAAATGTTTTCATGGTAACTATTTTGGAAATTATATGAGAGGATCGTTCACATGGATATTATAATTTTAAAGGTGTTTCTACACCTATTTATTTTTAAAAAAAATTGATGTTTTTAAATTTATGGTTTATAGAAAGTGTTTTGCTAACCACTTTTTAATGGTTTTTAGACTTATTAGTATTTTTTGTTTTAATTTTATTGTAAATATTAAGAGGTTATTTTCTTTATATGTTTCAAATAATTATTCCGTGGAATATTTTTAAATGGTCGATTAACTTTCTTATAATTCAAAGAATGTTTCTAAAGGCTGGTTTTGGAATTTTTTTAATAAAAGTTTATTTAATATTGTGACAATCCTTAATTAATACTCTTTGATAAATTGTTCTTTTTTTGTTTGGGATTATGGCCCCATCATGGATATTATTTATTTTTTCATATTCATAGTTGTGAGAGGGGCTATTTCATGGGTGGGTATGGGATGTGAGATGATGATTACACAAAATGATTAATTTTTAATCCTTTTGATGGATTTATGTTTTTTTTTATCTTAAGCTTTGAATAAAGTCATGGGGTCATAGGTAATTTTTAGGTGAAATTAATGTGTGTACCTTTTATAGTCTTGATTATGCTCTGGATATGGGATTGTGGTATGTGGAAATTGAGGGTTCTAAGGAGATATTGTATCTCATTAATGATTAGCACTCCTAAAATGGATTATATAACCAAAATAGTAAAATTGGAAAAATTCAATCATATATAGGATTTTCAAAATGACCTCATGTTCAAATCACTGGTCCTAGGTCATGTTACATGATTTCTAGGGAGTTTACTAGGATTTCTCGTTTTTATTGAGGATTATTTGTTGTATTTTATTTTTCACCTTGTTTATATCCTTTATATTTGATTGTATAGATTAATTCCATTATTGTATCTAATATTTTTAGACTTTATTGATACCATTGTTTTTTTCACTTATTTTATTTTCATGATATAGCTTTTATTTAATTTTAAACTAATTTATAAAATTTCTTGTAATGTATGGTTTGGAAGTAAAATATGGGTCATCTTATTTTTAATAATAAATAATTTTTTTTATATTATTTTGATATAAATTCATAGTTTTTATGTTATAGTTTAATTAAAAACTTTAGGAGAATGGTTAATGTTAAATTTTTAGGATTTTAATTTAAGAAATTTAGTGTTCTGAATTGTATGCCCGAATGGCCTGAAGGCCTTCTTTTTTGAAATTTTATTATGGATAATCCCCCTTTTAAGGGTTTAAGGGGGACATCGTACAAGACTCATATGCCCAAGGCACAAGGCCTGACAAACCCGCAATACATGACCCAAAGGCATAGAGGCATACCATTCCCAATTTCATGACCCGTAATCCCAGCCCACTTGAACTGCCCCTCCATAGCTTTCTGCATCATTGCTCACGTAGCTCCAACCTTGCATTACTGCTTGGCTGGCATTTACCCGTACAAAGATGCACGGTGCCTAGTCCTGATGGCAGCTGCCAAACCCTCTCATTCTTCCAATCCGGTTAGCTCTGCATCTGGTGGATACTAGTCATGTTTCCCTTATCCTCTTCTGGGGCATGTTCTGTGTGAACTGGGTTACTCCATGGTCTACGTGACCCGAAGGCCCTGTGGCCCGAAGGGCTTTGATGACCCGAAGGCCCTGGATATGCGTAGGCCCAAACTGGTGGCCCAAATTCCCAAATTTGGTGAATATTCATGTTAGGATCACACCCTACATCTACATTGATGTGAGTTTCTATGTATGTGTGTGTGCATTACTTATTTTTTTCTCTAAGTTTACTTGTATTTAATCTCCTTAATTTATTTTTCATTGGTTCCATGTATGTATGAGCTGGGATGTGGTTATTAGTTTTGGGTCTTTGAGAGGTTTTATTGGAACATATTGGGTTCCATTTTTTTTACTTTGGGATAGTGTATCAGCAAATTCAATCGAGTTTATCTTATATATTCTTCATGTTGTATATTTTTCACATTATTTCAATCATTTTTCAAATGATATGTTTTATATCGTTATTTCCTTATTATTACCTTATAATTTTTTTTATATATTTGGATCCTTTTATATCATATGAATAGATGTAAAATTTAGGGAAAGGTGATGTTAGATTCTTGGTAGTTTATGCATCTTGTTTATGTGGGGATATGTGGGTGAAATCATTCCCAAGTGTGAATTATTGAGACCAATGAACTAATTAGTAAGCCTGTGGGGATTGGGGATATCCTTCGGCCCTTTGGACTTTATTTTTTCAAATAATGGATGTCAAAAGAAATTTTCCCATCACTTATAAATAACCTATGTAGATTGTGTTGAATTTTTTTAAAATAATCTTATTATTTTTACTTCCATGGATATAAGAAAATCATGAATCATAAGAATTAACATAAACAAAAAGAAATTAGGAAAATGAAACATTATTTTTCCACACAATTTCTATCCATATTGTAGTGTCATTCATTATAAGTTTCATTAGTGTAAAGATTTCATCTATAATCTAATGTTTTATCTTGCAGAGAATATTAAAATTAGGGTTTTAAATCACTTATTGAAGATTTTTATTTTTACACAATCAAAAAAAATTCTTCATCATAAAACAATAAATCTTTAACAATCATATATAATTTGAAAATTAATAATAAATAACTGAAATTATTATAGAATACATAGAAATATCATAGAGAAATATTTTGTAAATAAATTGTGGAAGGAATATGTCAATCGAATGAGGAGTAGATTTGGAATGAGTAATGATGAAGTGAGAAACCCTAAATATATCCCATAGAAATATTTTTTGTGTCATAATAAAATTTAGGCGGTATTTTACAATTTATAGGTGCACTATGAAAAATATGAAAATATTACATTCCCACATTCTGAAAATTTACTTTTAACCTCATTTATTTCATGATTTTATGTTAAATATATCATTAATAATAGTTTTAACTTTGGTTATTACAAAGCTGATGTTGAAATATTATCTCTATCATCTATTATAATATTACTAACATTAAAACAAAACCCATAAAGGTTTTTTACTTAGGTTTTAGAAATAAAAAATTTAGAATTATTGGTAACTTTAATTATGAAATAAATAAAATTGAAAATCTTTCTTGAAAGAAATTTTTTTCTAGTGTCACTTGAATTCTTTATAAGGTTGACTCAAAATTTTTTAATGTGTAATGTTGTTTCTAAACAATCAATGAGTTATTTAGATTAAGGTGGAGTCATGGGTTGATATTTTTATTTTATTTATATACATTTAGTTTTCTCATTAATTTGACACTTCATGTTTGAGATATTTTTACTAGGTTCTTAGTTATTGGTAGTCCACCAATTATTCCAATATTGTGCATGTGAGGTATTTTTTATTGATAATGTCTATATTTTGCAAGTCATGTGAGAGGAAATGATTACATTACAACAAGATGGGTGTTTTCAAGTAGTTAATTTATTTGTTATGTCTTCATAGTTGAAATACCATTATGGGATTTTAGTTAGAGTTTTTCATTAAAATATTTTTTCAATTGTGTGTTTTATATTTCACATCTACATGTTTTGAAAAAGTGATTTATTTAATCAAATTATAATCTTTTAATTTTATAGTTTAAGTCATGATTTTTAATTAAAAGTATTTAACTTGGAAATATTGTAAGTGTTTTATTTCATATTATTAAGAAATTATCATTTTAAATTGAGTATTTAAATATAAAATGTATATAATAATTTGGGGCATCCTATGAGATATTTACCTCAATCCTTACATATATGTGTTGGTTTTTATTTAATCATTATTTATAATGGTATGGGTAAAGTAAAATATAGACATTAATCTTATAGAGGTCTGTTGGGATGTTCAAGTTCTAAAGCATATGGAATTTGAGAAATTATTACACAACACAATAACGTGGGTGATTTTTATTTTAGTTTTGTTTAAACTTTTTAGATTTATTTTATATGTCCTTATTAGACATCCATCTATTTTGATTCTTATGTTATAAACATAAAATTATTTTATATGGATGTCTTTAAATTGAATATTTATATAATTTTTTATCTTTATTGATAATACTGATATAGATTATTAATTATGTTAATCTATTTATTTTTTTATGTGACAAAGATTACGTTGAAAATTTGTTTATTATTTATTTTATAAATGATTTATTCATAGGTTTGATTTTTTCTATAATATGGATAGTTAATGTAAAATTCATATGAGTAATCTACCCCAATGTTTTTATTAACCATAGTTATAAATCATACAAAAATCATTGGTTGGTTATCTTTATTAGATATACTATCCTTTTTTAATCTAAAATGAACTTAAACATTTTGGGAGATTTGATCAATATCATGATAGGATGACCTAGGATGGTTCATAACAAAAGGGTAAAGTGATAATGATATAATTGTGTCAAAAACAATTATATGGTTACTTAAAGAATAATTTTTCAATGTGATCATGTGGTTTTTGTTTTTCATTAGTGTGTATAGATTTTATTTCAAATACAAATTTTAAAAAGTATGATACAAAATAATTTATTGTTGATTATTTTTAATGAAATTAATTTTTCATGTGAAAAGGAAAATAAATTATATTTACATAAATTTATATATTATAGATATTAAAGATATATGGGATGTTAATAAAAGGAAATTTTAGGTATCTATGAACAAGTGTAACTGGGTTAATAGTAAATATAGTTTAAAAATGAATTTTTATTTACAATTATATATTTAAAAATATTGATATTTAAGGATAACACATTTATAAAGGAAAAACATCTAAAATGAATTTTTTATAGTATTAGTCCATCATTTTACCAATATATCATTTTTAACGAAAATAAAATATATATTTTGGTGATAATATTAATAAAATTTTCAACTTATATTATATTAATTTATCTATGATATGAATATAGATGGATAAAGTGGTTAATAATGTAAATGTTGTCTATGATGTATGAAATGATCAAAAATAAGTGATATGGGAAAAAATATCTCATTATTATTCTGAAGGTTTGATTAATTTAGAAGTATTTTTTACATCTAAAAACTGAATATTTGAATTGTAGTATTTTTTTAAACTATATTTATATTAATGTATTTTGATTTATATATATCAATTTTTTATTCCATTTTGTATTAAATTTAATTTCACTTAAATTAATCTTTATTATTTTTATTCCATTAGTGATGAATGAGGAATCATTTTTTAAATTCACTTATAGCATTCTAATTTTTATGTTAAATTTTTTTAGGGATATTTGAAAATAAACTAATTTGTCTCCTTCACCTTATTTTGGAAACGAGAATATGAATAGAGTAAGTAAATATAATAGTACATGTTCCCCAAGTTTGTGACATTATTATAGAAAGGGGAATATGATAATTGTATTCATTTATGAGATATAATCAAACTTGTCCAAAATAATGAAAGAAAATATTCATAAAATTATAGTGATAGAAAAAAACAGAAATCATAAATCTTGAATGGAAGAGTGGTGAAAAATTACATAGTATTTTATATTGGAGATCATAGAAATAAAATAACACATGTGTAAAGTTTTTTTTATAATATATATAAATTTTTAAGTAACATATATTTCCATTATTTTTTACTCACTTTCAGATGAAATTTTATATCCATAGTAGAAAAGAGAGTAAGTCATGGTTGTTGTATCATTACATAAATAGATAGAGACATATCAAGTATTCAATAACATAAGATTATATTTTTTATGAAGAATGAAAATCCATAGAATAGTTGTGGTTTTATAGGTGAAGAGAGAAAAAATAATCCATACCATCATAATTTGTCTAATTAAGGGGATAAATTATTACAAGATCAAATGATTTATTAGAAGTTAAATATGATAATAACTAATTATCTTAACTCTTATGAGTTCATCTTGACTTCTCCCGCATCACACCATTAAAAATGAAAAAATACGATAATAATAAAATGTGAACATATTTTTTGGAGGAATAAATGGAAGATCATAAGAATATTTTATAAAATTATTTCTTTCATTTTTTATATTGATTTTTTTATTTTTAATATTTAATATAAATTTAATGTTTTTATTATAGTTTTATATTCATGTGAACGCTATGTTGGGGAGATTTGGACCAAATGGAGGAAAATAAATATTAATATATTACTTACTAAATGATCACCAGTTATCTTATATTTAAGTATTTTTGGATGGTTCCATTATTAGAATATTTTTTAAGTGTATTAGTAAAGCATGGATGGGGGAATCATATGAGGGGAAATAGATAGTTTGAAAAATAAAATTATGTATATGAATTAGTCAATGTATGAGTGAATTTTATTGAAATTGTAGTTTATGATTATTTAGAAGTTGGGACAATATTTTCTTTCATAACCCACTTATACACCATTTGGTTCATATTTTTCCATCTATTATGACTTATATGTCAATAATTTCCATTATCATATTATATTTTAAGGTATAATATATTATATTGGTGTAACTATACAACACTTTAAAAGAGAGTCATATCAACTAAGGTTGAATGTAAAAATGTTTTAGATACATCAATAAGAGTGTTATTCCCAATTGATGAGGTGGGTATAATTGAAAAGTGTGATTGAAATTTTTTTATGATGGATATGAATCACTATATAATAATTATAAACTTGTGTATACATGATAAAAAAACTTAATTAAATAATTTTCATTCTATAAATTATTATATTATTATCATAAAGAAAAACAATTATTGAATTACAGTCAATTCCATCATTCTATGATTCCTCCATACACTACTTATCTGAATGAAAATTAAATTTTTATTTCCAAACACTTTTGAAGAACAGTGAGAATCCATGAGTTCAAACACAAAAGGAAATATTAGAGTCAATGAATAGATACATAATCCTACTAGAATTAGTCTCCCTGGATAATTTACAATAGATATTACCATCTTGAGTGTCTGGTTCGTCCATAAAAAGATCTTCAAACCGAATGTCCAACTTGTCACAGGACTGAATATTTTCTTCAATGGTGGTTTTTTCCATTATTGAAGCCCCCAACTAATAACAGTTCTTTTTTTAACCCCATCATATTGATCCTCAATATGATTCATCCTTAATGAACTCTCTATAATTTTAGCGGCTTCCTATTCAGTAGCATTTAGAGACAAAACTTGTTCAATATTTTCTTCCTTTGAGCTATGAGAAATTCCAAGGATTGATCAAAAGAAACTCTTAAATTTCATCTTCTTCACTATACATGTCTCCATAGTATGAGGCATAGAGGAGTAATCCTTTTTCTCCTTATGAATACCCTTTCTCCCATCTGTGATGGTCAGACTAAAGCACCTCCCAATTTTGAATCATAAATTCAGTCTCATTATGATAATTAACATGTTTAACATATTATCTAAATCCACCCTCTTATGAGTTATCCAACCCAATAATAGTGGACACACCATCAAGAAGTTCATTGTGAGCCTCATTCACCACAATTTCATGAAATTTTTTTGTGGATGAAGCCTCCTTAGCAGCAGAATCAAAATGAATTCCCCCATCTAACTCCTAAATCGCATAGTTAATGATTAGACTCTAAAAATAGTTTAATACACTAACATTTTTACTATATATTTTATGTTTCATTCCACTTGGTGCCTTCACCCAGTCCATATAGTCTGCATTTTTCGCATCTGTGTCGTGACTATTATCAATATCTACCTCGATATTTACCCATTCCATTGTAATCTTAATAGGAACCTATACACACCTTGGGATCATGGATTCATAGATTGATACACCAATATCTATATTATCAATCAATCTAGGTCCTGCATACCCCCACCCTCCTATGATACAAAAGGTGTAACCTCTAGTTCGTTACATCCCTAAAAGGTAACACCTCATTGATAGGATTCCTTCGGATATACATCCAGACCAAAAGTATCTCCACTATCCTAGATCATTCTCTTGCCTACCACTACCTCATCTAGTTATTTTTAATTCCATCCATCCCGTGGTTCACCATGATTCATCTCAGCACCCTCATGTCACCGGACAAAGGATCCATCTTCATGGATGGTCCCAAAACCATATTGTCTTCACCCAAGTTTACATGCTGCTTCCAAATGACCTAATCACTTGTAGATAGAACAAAGGTCTTCCCAATATTTGTACAAAACCATTTTCCTATAGTGGTTTTCCTCTCAAATTTTAATCCAAAAAAATCCATAGGATTTCATGAAACATCAACCTCAGAACACTATCTTGGATAAACAGAGTGGATCACGACTTTTTTTCGCCAATCATAGAACAAGAATCCACCTACAAGAAGTCCATGAATCTTAATAATTGAAGGGTTCTGAAATGTAGGGTAATATTTGGGAAACTCACCCAATTATCCACTAAAGGGGAGTCTTTCGTCATGTGATAGTGATAAATCCATTTGTGAGGGTAGAATCTAGACTAATTGCATCTGTGTGGTGCACATGACCATTCATGTATCAGGTATTCCTCCAACACGATACAGATCATGAGGTTCCTATTGTCGAGAAAAGTAATAGTATCCCAATCAGTTATATCCCAAGAACTGATGTTTAATCTATCGAATGTGTCAACTGATGACCATTGCTAAGAGAAACGAGCAATTAGGGTCTGATTGAGTAGCATTGAAGCTTCATAAAACTTCTCAAGTGATTATAGAAGATTAGGGAATCCTTAATTTCCTTGGATTCATTTTTTTGAGAATATCTTAAATAGTATTACTATGTTTTGGATCAAGAGTATGATTTTTCATTTGAAAAAAGAAATACCTTTTTATTCTAAATAGATTTTTTCATGTGCTATATGGTTTTATTAAAAAGTATAATTTCTAAAAATTTATAAATTTTATTTGATAAAAATGACTATGTTTTTTGTTTCATCATGTGGAAATTATCATGGGGTAAATTTTTTGGATCATTTTGAGCAAGTTGATTTTTTGGTTAATAGTCAAAAATAAATTGATTTATAAATACCATACTTTTTTTGAAGTTATCATATTATATATAAGAAATATACATTTATAAACTATGTACAACATTAATTAAATTATTATATATAAAATACAATAAAATTATTATTCAATTAAAATATAATTATTTTTATGTCAATTCAAAATAAAAAAGTATTTTTTGGTGCTAACACAATGTTTATGCGGAAATAGAAAAATAATTCTGATGTGTTTGAGATAGTTTCTGAGAATGTATAAGAATATAATTGACCATTACAAATTAAAATGATGAATAATAAATTATTTTTACAAATATTCATATATTATAATATTATATAACAACTTAATTTTCTAGATACTTACCTAGTTCTTGTACATTCTAAGAAAAGTAAAAATAAAAACCTAAATATGTTATAATGATAGGCATAGGAATTAAAATACGATATGAATGCTTTTACATGATAATATTTAAGAATTATAAAATATATTATTTTTATTAATTAATTTAAATACAAAATTATAATATTATTGTTTACAGAAATGTTGGTTCAGCATTGATATAGCTCAAGAGAAAAATGGAAAAGACATAGTAAAAGGATTTAAAAATATTAAAATTTTAATTGATTTTAATAAATTATGTCCTTTATTTATTTTTATTTTTTAAAATAAAAGTTAAAGTTTGATTCAAATTTTTATATATTAATTATATAGTTACCTATATGAAATTACTAACAAATGAGTAAAACCACTAAAATTAAATTTATAGTGTAACTAATGTTAAAATATAATTTTTAAATCAATTAAAAAAATAAGTATTTTTTTATAGAGAAAATTATATTGGGGGATGTTTAAATATATTATCCATTATACTTTTTTACCGCTCTACATTTAATCATTACTTACTTGAACCCTAAATAATGAGTTTTAATAAAATATAATGAATATTTCTTATAAAAGGATACTCATTCTCAACATTAAAAACCATATATAATGGTTGATTTAATCTCCAAATTATTCCAAATACTATTTAGAAAATAAATTTATATTTTTCATAAGTCTCCATACATATAAAAATACCGTTCTATAAATCATTAAAACTCAATCCATATGAGGTGGTTCGAGGATCAAGGTAAGAGGTTATGAGATTCTTTCTCCCTTCTTTTTTATGAATCCTTATCTTATAATTATACAAATTTGTATCTTATTATTTTAATATTATTTTGTTCCAACTGTATTCGAATCTTTGTGTCATTAATATTTGAAATATGATTCATTAAATTTCATGGAACTCTATTTTATATGTCGTTACTAGGTCAAAATATGGGTTTGTTAAAAATTTTGTTTTTTTCAACTTCCATATTTATCTTTTAAATAATATATGTAATATTTAAATTAATCATCAAGAATCATATTTATATAATATAATATCTTTATAGAACTCAAAAAATATTTTTATTTTTCTTTCTTTTAAATTATTTGGAAAAAAAATGCACTCCATAATGGTTTCACACTACCAACATGAATGAGGATTTTTTTGTAAACTTCTGTCTTTTGTGCATAATGTCAAATTATGATTTTACAATTGAATAAAATGTTAATATTTAAGTAATTTCATGATTATGGTTCTATAATTTTAAAATACATATCATGAAAATAAAATAAAATATAATGGATTATAATCATTTTTGACTATTAAAAACTATCTTTTCGACGAAGATTATCTAAAAGGTAATTATTTCAAGATATATATCACCCTACTTCAAAAATAATGTGGGGAACATACATTAACACCTATAGAGAATATTTAAATCATTTAAAATTATCTCTGATATTTCTAGTAATACTATATTAGTTATGGATGTTATAAACCAAAGAACTGAATTCTCCACATGGGAATATATCAATAATGGGGCATTTAACGTGACATTTCCCTAGAGAATTTGTTGGGACATATAACCCAACAAAATTTTAAGATTTGACAAATTATTTGAAGAATATATTTAATTCTCTTTTCTTATTTGTGAATCGCATGAAAATTATTACAATGTATCATCTTAAAAAGGTGAATTTGTTCCTTAGTGATCTTTGGTTATGTATAATAAGAAGAAAAATATGATTTATACCATGGAGTGGAAGTTATTTAAAGATATATTTTATCAAAAATATTTTCTAAATATTATACGACATAGATTGGAATGTGAATTTCAATATTTGAAGTAAGGATAAGATGACTCAATTGCTTATTAGGAAGAAAATATTACCATATTCACAAGGAATGCACTGGATTTTATTCTGAACCAAGAATTTATAACTGATATTTTTTACTCAATTTATAAACCAAATTTTCAATGGAATTTAGTTAATTGTGAATTTTTGAGTAATGAGGATATTTTTTATGTACCAAAGGGGTAAAGGTAGATTTTTTTGACTCTTATATACCACATAACATAATTGATATGCACTCATAAAGTTGAAAAGATATGAGGAATATGCTTGTAATTAAATCTAATGATATTCCTATCACATATAATATATGTGGTAAAAAAAATTTAGTGAGTGTCTGACAAGAATAGGAAAATATTATAATTATGGAAAATTTGTACATATGGATTGTGATTACAGTGAACTTGGTAATAAAAACCAATTGACGGATGATAGGTGTTCAGGTAGTAGTTTTTTTAAATTATAATGAGATAGGTAACTATAAAAATATGTGCCAAAATAGAATTATTCACGATGTAAGTGATTAGGATCATAAGCATAAATGTTCGAAATAGTCATTTTCTATATCTATGGTATATTTTGTTTCATCAAAGGAAGTGGTGAGGTGACGTAAACATTATTCATGTACTCAAATTATTTACTTATGTTATTCGAATGTAAAGATATGATTTCATTTTTTAATGAAAATTTTTATGTAATATAGAAATATTTGCATAATAAATAGAGACTCGACTTATATTAAGAGCTCATACCATAGTTATCAGAGTAATACGTATTTATTGGGATATGGAAATAATTATCTATATCATTATTTTCCTTAAAAATATTTTTTTTCCAAACTGGAGTATATTTTGGTGTTATTTTGTGTTTAGATTGGATCACGTGTTATCATTCTAAGATATCGTTCAAGGAAATGTAATTTATATTGAATTTTCATAATTATTTTAAGATTCCAATTAATACCGATTTAATTCTTGTGATAACATATCATGAAGCGATGAATTTTAAAAGGATAAAGGTGAAATATGTCTTCCTAGTATCATTGATAATAAATAAATTTTAGAAATTATTTATGTTTCAGTGGTAAATAGATATTTCTATGTAATTTATAATGATTTGCATATTTTTATTCCTATTCAAGAGGTGGTGTCTGTGGATAATATATTATACTTCAAAATACATTATCATATAGGTAAATAAAACAAGGTAGATGATTCTTTCAGTTGGAAGGATAATGCATCATAAACCATGTTACATTTGGAATAGGTTTTATTAGTTAGTTATAAAATAACAATAGTATTGGAAATAATTCATGTAGTAGCCAATTGTTTCTAGCTTAAGTAGTTGTAAAAATATATTGGAATTGAAAAATAAAGTGTTATTATAAATAATATCTTATATTGTAGGAGAAATTGTATCAAATAGAGGATGGAGAGTTTCTTGGCATTACATGTGAGGACCCCCTCCACCCAAAGGTACCCCTCCTAGGTTTGGAATTAGAGAAGTTAGGTGATGTCTCTTGAAGTATTCCTCTAATGGTACATGGTTTGTTGAAAATCATTCAGGGTAGTTCACTAAAATGGGATACACTAACCTCAAATATAACTAAGGAATGAGAGATAAGATAAAACTAAAAACAAACTCATACTCATAAAAACTATAAATTGATACCAAATAATGCTTGTAATTTATTAAATATATTTAAAAACAAACTATATGTATCAAAAGAAATCCTCAGCAATAACCTCGACACTAAAATAGCTCAATAAAACCCCCAAGATTTACTAATGTCTAAAGAAACATCCTACTACCTCCCACATATCTGAAATATATATTATATATACATAGGTTTACTATAATAGGTATACATAATATAGACATCCCTAGAGCCTCTCGTACAATAGAAAAAACATACAAAAATCTAGTGAACAAACAATTGAAATTACCTCATCCCCTTAACAACTATATTAAGTTCACAACTTAAGTGGGGATAACTCACAAAGTATCACATTCTAGTAATTATACATTATCCATCAAATAAAAAATTAAATATACACCACTTCCAATTCCCCACTGTTTTTACACTCTTCTCTAATATCAAATGTCTTAAGCCATCTCTCTCCAAATATAATTCTACACGAAAATTACAAGGAAAACAAAACATATAATGAACCATGTGAAACACATAGTTATCATGAACCCCATGAATCAAATCACCTCATCATCAAAATTCACATATCTATATTGTAACTGAGTTTTTTTCTTGGAGCCTCTATAGCGTATACATCATGTATTATACTTTAATCCATCACCTCCCATAAAAGATATGTCTATAATAATACATTGGATTCAATATCTAGAGATAAATGTGTGTGAAAGTAACCTAAAGCCACTACATCCTTCTACAGACATGTTTATGGAAAGATAACCACTATACATACCAGCACATAATACATCTGAGGGAAGAAAGTGATGGAAGTGGTAGTAGTCATACATCCATTCCTTATGAGCCATGATGTAGGGGGTTACACCCAATAGAGTCCAATATTGTTGATCTCCCTACCAACTTGGGTGGGTAGCATATAAAATCACATATTATACATAGTTTTTGTAGTGTATAACCACACTATGGGAAAATAAATATCATTAAGATCAAATACAGTTATCCTCTCTTGAATACAAAAGGAAATGGTATCATATAATCATACCAAAATTTAAATATACATTCATTTAATTATTACCTTTAACCATATAAAAACAACATTAAATTATTAACTATTAATTATAAGCCCTCTGAGTAAAACCCAATTGATCCCATGGGTTTTCAAAAGTTATCATCTTTTATCATTACATCAAACTGATAATCCCCGGGGTTAGTGTTTTAACATTAATTATCATTCTATAATTATTTGTGTAATAGGACTCATCCTAACATATAAAAAAAGATATATATACCAAGCACAACCAACTATTTTAAGTAGCGGTGAAATGAATACCAATAAAAGAAACCTAGATGCCTAGTATTTAAATTGAATTCATTTTCATGAAATAATCATGTCTACCAGTACAATAACAAGGGGGATTACAAGCTTTAACCTACTTCGTTAGTCCAAGTTCTATCCACATCACAGCTATTCACTTTACCATGCATCCTGAATTCATCGGCATCAATTACTACAAAAAATATAGTCATTCCCATGCATTCTCATCAGACATCGGTCATTATAGGTTCTCATATCTTGATATATAATGAATATTCATCTAGAGATACGCAAACTTGGATGGAAGATAAAAAAAATAGTCAATAGGGAATCTTGACCCTAAAAATGAGGCATCTAACATTCATAAAAACATTTCATACTCAAACCCAAATAATTTTATTTATCAAGAAAAAAATTTATTACCTTATTGAATTAACTGATTTGGACATACAAATTTATTAGATATCAATAATTATAAGGTATAAAAAATTCTACTAAGTGTCACTTTGATTTTAACTAACTATAAGGACTAAAAAAATCAACAGGCAGGACACCTTGTTATTTTCTAAACAAGAATTACCATCATTTCATTCATTATCCACTTTATATATAATAAACTTGATCAACCATATCATACAAATATATATCACACTATCTTGATCAGAAAGATAATGCCTTTTATCATCTTATAAACACATGTGATCACTAAAAACACCAATCCATTTCTTTAATCAGGTTTAATCTTCATTGATGTTAATTCCACAATTACCCAATGAGATAAATACTGAAAACATTACTATTTCACATAAAAATAAGAGAAACAAAGTGTATAATTAATTGATTATAAGTTGAATTATCTTTGAAAAGAATGTTCCTTTGGGGAAAACTAATTAATAAAACTGAATTATAATCCTCAAAAACATATCACTGATAATCCGATAACAAAAAATAAATAGATAATACCCCAAAACAGAGAGGATTTCATCAAATATCACCTAGGACAAAGGAATATTTAATGGATAAATAAAAGGGAAGGTTACCTTGATCATGATCACTTGATCCACAATGATATGAGTAAGAATTCATAAGAGGAAGAAGTAAAATGCATCTAGGATAACCACATATCAATATCAATAAGATAGGGGTTAAATCCAATTGATGGGGGATTCTAATGACTTCACAAATATCTTTATTAAAACTAGGGTTTGATAAGAAAAGTTGGTATAAATACATGTTCAATGGGGGTTCATTAATTTTTTGGAAAACCAAAATTTGGAATACCACAATGCTACTCAATGCACCATAATGAAAAATTCATAGAATACTAAAAAACTATAAAATATGGAGACATACCACACTTACAGAATCCTGGTCAAATAGGTGTCTTAGAAACATAGAGTATTCCACACCATATATAATAATGATTAAGGAAAGTAAAATATCGTAAGGTAAACCCACACATCGAATATTTCCATTTCCAAAAATGTAGCTACACCATAACTGAAATCCATGGAATAAATACCCTAAAAAATGCTAACCAACTAAAACTAACCTCCTAGGATCCCACACTGTATACTATCCCAATCACTATATGGGTACCTAATTTGGAAAACACTACAAAAATTCACCCCTTGAGCTTATATGCCATATATTATTATCCACTTTGTTGCCTCATGGACTTCAAGGTGTAGCACGAGACTCTAAATCACAGTCTTGTTCAACAGTTTAAATATTATCCTAAATAACCTCATTACTCCTCTAAGAATCCCCTTTGAACCATCAAAACCTAAAATACAAAGAAATGGGAAACCTAGATCTTGTCATTTATATCAGATACCAGTCATAAAAATATCACCCTTAGCATTTAAAAACAAAACCTATAGATAAAAGAGGGAAAAAGAATCACTAGAACAACCACATTAGGAGATATATCTAAAGAATATTACCAACACAGGAGAAAAATATACTAAATTAAAAAAATGTGAAAAACTATATAACACTATAAAATAGTTCCTATAAAATCTGATGGGGTAGATACCATTCAAATAATATCAAGGCCCCAAACAAGACATTGATGTAAAGAAAACCATCTAATAAATAAGATAAAGGTCAATGAGTCAACCATGAATCATAAAATAAGAGTAACTAAGAACTAAAAAACATAGGATACTAACCATGTATCTATGAACCATGTTCCCATGATTTCTACTCCACTCCACCTTATCATTAGAGAACAAAAAAAATATTGGAATAGAAATCTTGTGCAACAGCTTCTCGTAGAGATCCTAGATCTCCACAGGCTCCTCTTTGACGGTTTCATTATCAAAAATATCAATCTTGAACTAATTTATTATGTCTGAATCAATATTATGTTAATATATAATAAAACACATTTAAAATTAATCATTAATATAAATCATATTCACATAAAATACTATATAATACATTACAACTTGAACAAAAGTCGACGCCTCAAAAGGCCAAAAAACCAGGGCAAATCTTACTACTATGATCAAAAAATAACAACAAATGATGAGTAACCACCATTAAGAAATAATGATATCCAAAATAAAAATCATAATGACTCCAAACATAGTTAGAATTAGACTTATGGTAATCTAGTGCTTCCTTCTTCCGCTTTTGATTCGCCTTAACCAACTTTATCGTGGCAAATGAGATCCATCCTAAGAATTACTGACCCTCTAACCCAATTCTAGATCAAAAGAAAAAATGAAGTCAAAATATACAATTATTTTAATAGTATCATACCAATAGTGTAGGGGAAACAATTATTGTATAAAAAAATGACCGAAGATAGTTGACTCGTCCAAAGTCCCCCAAAATCAAGGACACAGTCATGAAATATATCATCAACACACAGGATGGTCTTCTCTGTCTAAAAATACATATACAGATGAAATGAAATATTAAGGAAAAAATGAGAACCAAAACCATACTAGACGCATATAACAACCCAAAAGGTGAAAGGAGGGTTTCGATCAGAGATTATCTTCCTCAAGAATATTTATCATGGAACTACATCCACTAGGTACTACCTCGATAAAACCTACACTATTCTAGAATACTTGATCACTATAAACCTATAATTTCTTTTTGTAATATCACACTATCACCCATATATAATCAATACCCCATTAACATTGAGGTAAAATGGTTATGAAATCAAACGAAATATCCTTACATTTTTACTATGGAACATATAAAAGCTAGAGAATCCCACCAGAAACACAACATTAAGACTTTACCTTCTAGAAGACTGAACATCTGGATATAAAATTTATAACATAACTCTTCAACCCTGGCCACAAAAAAATTCCTCTCATAATATAGTTCATCTTTATCACAATATGATACCCCACCAAGTGTGACCTATCAAGGACGTATATAATAACCTCATACATCCACCAATTAATAAAAACCCTCCCCTAATACAATTCATAGTGTTGGTCATCCTCATACCAACCATCAAGGGTATCACCACATATATATTTTTCACATTGGAAATCTACCTTAGAATACCCAATTTAGGACACCTCCACCTACTACCCCAATAATGATATCACTATTATCTAAAAATACATTCTCTTTCATTAACCTATACAATATCATGATGTATCATGTAGAGTTCTTCCATCACACACTAATAATCTCAGGACACGTAAAAATAATCACTACATGACTTAAATATTAGTGGAGAAGTTACAACATTACATTCTCCTAGGGTATATGAAATATCAATGTCACAACCCTAGAATAATTTCATTCACTGTTACTAATTGATTCTCAAGTCACATTGTGAAAAGACATAGCATAGGATCATATCTTCTATAAAAATTGCACAGTGTTCATCGATTAGGTAGTGTCTCCAGAACAATATGGAAAACAGAACTAATTCTAACTAATGGACACTGGTGGAATAGTCACATTTATAGGGTCATAAATATTGAGACCAATAAAAAATAACCAACATTCACTTCATCAAGACACTTACCAACACAATACAAGAAGCATCATAGAAAATTTCAAATAGAAATCACATTTCTAGAAAATAAATAATTGTAGTGTTGGACAACTTTTCCAAAAAATACTCAAGTGTATCCTGACTATCCAGTCTATAATAATTCCATATATTTTCTTCTAAATGATATTAATGGATTCATAATGTGGTATACATTTTTTATAAACACTATATAATATCTTGAAAGACTAATTAAACACTACACCTCTACAAAATTCTTATAGGATTCTTGTGGAAAAATACACTTAGAATTTAAGGGTTCAATGACTATAACATGATGGAAAATGACATTCCCTAAGACATAAACTTAGTAGGATTAGAAATTAAGCATTGATGGATTCCCAAACATCTTATACTAATGAAAAACTCCTAAAACTTTCCATGGATGCAATATGTTCTCTTCCTCAAATACAGAGTACAAAAGGTCATCGTTGATGGAAACCACAATAGAATAATCCATAAATACTCAAAAAAAAATACATTCATCATGAACATGGATACAACAAGATTATTTTTCACATTGAATGATGATATAGTGAAATAAAAATTTCCAGAATGAAATTGGAAAGAAGTCTTCTGTATTTCATCATACTTTACTCACATATGATAAAATCAATGTTATATAGATCATGAAGAACAAACTAGAAACTTTAAGATGATCTAATTAATCATAAATCCATGGACATGGATAGATATTTTCACAATTACCTATTTCAAGTGAAGATAATCGATACACAGGTTTATCATATATTTGGTATTCTTTGAGAATAAAACTGGTGTATCTTTGGGTGATGCACTCATAAAAACAAGACCTAATGCAAAGAGATTATTGATTTTTATATGAATCTCATGTAACTCAAAATGTGTCATCCCATATAGATACATTGAAAACATTGAAGTTAATGGTTTTTTCTCAATCCTAAAATCAATCTTGGGTAATTATTCAACCTGTTTAAGAAATTCATTAGGGTACTCTTATCCAACCCAGGAAATAATTATGAACTGAAGTACTAATAAACTCACCATAAATTTATCCATCATTGAAGATAAGTATTAAACACAAATCAGTTCCAAATGATTGTCTCCCTCACCAAAAAAAACATAACAAACTCTCTATCATAATCATAGAAGATAATATCCCCCCTGAAAAATTCCATGATATCCTATATTTAATATATCCTATCAATGTTGGGGATATTGAAACGTGATTTTATTTGTAAACATAGTATGTCTCCCTAACATTAGTTGTTCCCCATCACTAGCTCACTATTTCTACATACATCATACAAATAATCATGAATCAAAACTCATACAGTCAATGCTAAGAGATATAAAAAAATATCAACCTCATTTCCCAAATCATAGACAAGGGAAGGTGATATGAATTGGAGTGCATCTCCTAAAACAAAAAATAATCTTAAACCCAAATAAAAGAAATAAAATTGTAGCGATAAGGCTGATCAGACCACTTGAAACTAAAAATTCTAGAGCATACACAACCTCTCTATCAATGATGTGGATCACCTCCACGGTTTCACTATTCTACATGAGGATAAAGAGAATAGTGGGGCAATAATATTTCTTCCACATCTCCCCTATAGTGAATGAATATTGTATCACACAGTTACTACTGCATATTATGAAACTACTTCAATGGAAGAGTCTGATTAGGATCACATGCTACATAGTCCCTACTAATAAATTTACAATAATACCATCCTTTATGACCACAAACTCAATAAGAAAAATAGATTTTGAATCTCTTGGAAGGGTACTAGGTGCTACAACCCCCAAATAAATGAGATGAAGGTGGATGGAACATACCATTATCTATCTGAAAAATCTTATCTCTATAAAATAGGAAACCCCATAATACTTTTCTTCTATATGGATAATCCTGATGAATCACCCCTCAAGATGATATGGTTATGTCCAGCATCCTCTCAACAACCCCTTCCCTCTCTAGTACCTCATTATAAATTTGTACCACAAAAGGGGTAAATTGAAACTATTTCTCTAGAGTTATATTCACTTCCAAATACCTTTCCTTGCCCCCCTCCACTATAAGCAAGTCTAAATTATATTGGAGAATGTTTGTAAAATAGATCATGTACTCCCACAAGCGGAAAATCCCTTATCAAAGGTAAAGAATCTAAAGGAAACTAGAGACCTTTAATGTCAAATAAATAAACATAAAACATAATTGGTCTAAAAAATAATCCAATGAGATAGTTGACTACTCATAATCCCCAAAGAATGTGGACCACCACTACATGGATTCTACAAGTATCATCATCATTACCTATGAAACAATGTGATCTTTCTAAGAACTAATTGAACTAATGTATATCACCACCTCCTCCACCAAATCCTCTATCACTGATTCCAAAAATAGAACCCCATTACTTCTTTAGAATCTCGTGATATAACTGTAACACAATGAGATTTTAAAAGGAAAACTATGTTCGTTAGCTTATACGACATTCAATACCAAGCATAAAAAAATGAAATATTATTATTTAAATATATCCATTATATTTGAATTATTAAATTCAGGTATTTGAATAGGATGAAATTACATATGAAATATATATAAACGTACCACTAAATATTGATTACTTATTAGTAAATAATCACTCAATTATTAATAATGGAATTTTTCTCTTCAAAAATATGTTCTCTTCAAATAAGGTTTTTATTGCTTTTTTGGGAGAAGATATTATAATTACATCGAATAAATTTCATAAATTTTATTTCATAACAATGATTTAATTTTTCAATTAATAATATAAAAAATATTTTATAGTGAAATATAGATATATTTTTTTGAAAATATTGACTTTTCAATGAAGAGTAAAAAATACTGATTTTATGGAATATTATAATTCATTTTAATTAATTTAAAAATTAAAATTATATTTTGAAATAGTTTTAAAATTTCATTAGTTTCTTTTGATAAAAAATAATAAAATTATTCTCATTGGGATTGATTTTCTATTGGAACTATTTACAAACAAAAATTATAATTAAAAACCCATTTTCTATAAATCAGTTCTTGGTTGCATTTTATGTTTTAATCTTATATTATTTTCTTCCTCTTATAAAAAATTAAAATTCGTAAAATAATATTCAAAATTTGGAATCAGGTGTTCAATATTTTGGAAATAATACCCATTTAAATTTGGTTATTATCAATATTAACTATTGTAAAGTATTATCACCATAAAACTTGTACAACAATGATTAAAGTTAAAAAATATGATAAGGAAAAACAAATGAACCTAAAAATGACTTTACCCTATTCAATGAGTGGATTTATTCTATTTTCATATATTTTTTTAAAACAAGACAACTTGGGGCCATATTTCATTCACATTGAATTTTATATTATTTTATGCAAAGAAAAGTAACCAATTTTATTTTTTTGTTTCATTATATATAAAATTTTTATAGAGGTATAAATGGAGTCTATGTTTGGTTATAAAAGAATTATTTGAAATATCAATATTTCAATTTTATTCAAGTTAATTTATTTATTATTTTTATTCTTAAAATTAGTATCAGAAATTCTTAAGAAATGTCGACATAATATTTATTCAATTAACAAAATGATAAAATAATAGATTCATAAAATAATAAAATTGGTACAATTTAAATTACTTTCTATTAAAATAATCTATTTTATAAATTTAAAATTTATGTAATGTGTGAAAGGTTTTTTATTCAATTTCATTTATGGTCATGTTGTTTTCAAAATCATATTAAATGGATAGTACAAAAATTAATGATATGTTATATTAAATAATGTTTTATTAAATTATTTAAATGTCATATAAATATTTTAAAATTAAAATTATGGTGATTAATGAAATAAAATTCCATCCCTTTAACATTTATGATCCAAATTTCACCTTATATGTTAATTTTTGTCCCATTAATATTGAAACATTAATTTCCATGGTTAAGGATATGATTCATTAACTAGGGTATTAATCTAAAATCTAAGGTCCAAAATAATATCCAAACCTATAATATTTTTAATATATGACTATATTAACACTATATCTTGAATATCATCAAATATATGTCATTTTAGATCCACTTTTTAGGAGTTAGACACATATTATATTATAATATTTTATTTATTTCTAAAACTAAAATGAATGATATTTATTAATTATAATATTTATTAAATGAGTCAAAATTACTAATTATAAATATTTTTTCAATTGATTTTAATGTGGTTTAAAATATAATACATGGTCTATTTATGGTGTAATTTTTATTTTTGGTAACTATCTTCATCCATAAAGAGTAATAGAATTTTTATCGGGGTAGTCATAAAAATGTTTAACTGAGGGATAGGAAAAAAATATAAGGGTTTCCAAATTATATTAATTTCTCCTTTTTTATTTTATAATATTATTTATAATCATCCTCATCATGTTGGATCAATAGTACGATAGATATGATACTGATTGTAGTATCAAACTATGATGTAGATACTCAATATACAAGTGGGGGTGAATTGTATACTTTAGAAATCCTTAAAGAAATTTTTCATAATAAAAACTCACAACACCTCTAAATTCTATTAACTTGCTTGATTCCAGAAAAGTGATTCTGGAAATGAAACATAACAAATGTTTACAAAAAATAAGATTCTACCTTAAAGTGAATAGAATCCTATATAATCATAGTACAACTTTAAGGAAGTATAATATAGTTATACTTTCCTTACCAAGAAAAATCACATCGGAAAACAAAAATGAAACACTAAAAGTAACAAGTAGTAACTCTTTTAACCCAAAGTGAAGGGTATCCAACAAACCTGGATAAATGTCCCTTGATTTATACATTCATGAAATCCTGTCTTACCCAAACCCAATAAGGCCCTCAATCTGAAGATCGGTATCTGTCTTGCTATCCCCGCAAGCCCTCGATTTGTAAGGAAATCAGCACCTCTGACTTCACAACTAGATGTCTCTGATTTCAAGGAAATCACACCTCTACACAAAGAAAATATGCACGAAGAAAAGTTTGAACAAACCATTCAAAATTTCTGGATGAAGCCTGAGATTTTATAAGATCCTCTCTCTCTATAAATCACTTGAACAGCTTGTACGCAAAGTTGTCAAAAAGTTCTGAACTCGTTCAATGGAGCTTCTATTTATAGGCACAACACCAACGGTCGACTCCCTCCTCAAACGGTAATATTTTTTTCATGAATTTAGGAGGGACCTATACACGTGTCACTCAAACAATGGTTAGTTACTAACTGGATGCAAGAAATCGTTTTATAACAAAAACAGGTGTAAGAAAAAATATGGTTACATAACCAAAATCAAATATTCAAAATGTAAGGAAATAAAAGTTAGGAGTCTAACCAAAAACAAATTCGGTGTCTATAATACAAGGATATTTGGATTCTATTTTATAAGGAATTCAGAACCTAAACTCTATATAATTCCAGAGTCTAAATTTCAAGGAAATTTGGAATCTGGATTTAAAATGTTCAGAGTCAGAGTTCAGGAGAATTCGGAGTCAGAACATACAATGTTCAGAGCCAGAGTTCATGAGAATTCAGAGTCAAAACATAGAAAGTATGGAGTCAGAATTCATTAGAATTTGGAGTCTGAAATTATAAAGTTCAGAGTCAAAATTCAAAGAACTCAGAGTCAGAACTCATAATAATTTGAAGTTTGAATTCAGAGAACTCGTAGTTAGAACTCATAAGAGTTCGGAGTCTGAATTCAGAGAACTCAGAGTCCGAATTCGGATCCTGAAAATAGAACGCTCTTTATCTAAGTATTATATTATTCCGAGTTTTTAGGTATGAAAAAAATTTTACACTTATTAAAGATAATGAACAATGAAAAACATGATAAGGATTAATTTCATTAGGGAAGTAAATTTTCCTTATGAAAGCAAAACACAGGGTAAAAAGAATTTTTCATCAATATAAGGTGTTTGTGATTTTCAAAACAAGAAGGAATGGTAAAGTCATAAGGAAACCTTATTGAATCTATAATCTCCCCCAAGTATGAAGGAATGGAAAAGTCATAAGGAACCCCTTATTTACTCAACACATCATATATTATAATTATATTAATTTGGATCCATTTGAACATGATAATTTATTTATTTGAATTTAATACTTTAAGAAATACCAAGAATCCCCCCCTCATTATAAAAGGTAATCACATAATAACTTATCTACATAGTTTAAGAACCCTTTAGTTCATTAAATTCCTAAAAAAATACATTCCCACATTCAATAGTCATTTTTTGGGTAGAATTCCAACCTAATAGGGATTAAGGTGTAATAAAATTGAAGTTGTCCGAATAAGAGGTGTATTCATTTACCAAATTATTATGTTTTATTTATTATTAAAATACTTTAAATATTAGAAAAATATTATGAAATAATAAAACAATTTTCTTCCTTATAATTATTTTCTATTTATTCCACAACTTGTGTCTGTCTAGTCTTCTATAAAATGGGAACTGAAATTGTTGTTTTTATGTGTGATGGAGTACCCCCTCATGAACTGATGTAATTAGTTTTCCATCATCACCTCCCAATGGGTTGTTATAATGACTAAATAAATATATATTTATATTATAGACATGAAAGAATTAACATTCAAAAAATATAATATATCTTTTATCTTGTTCCCATTCAATCCACAGAAAAATGATAGCATGGTTTATGTAAATGTATGGATTACCATCTCCATTAAGCGTTATGATTCATTTTCATAACAACATCACCTTGATTCTATATATAAGTATATTTAAAAATATATATAATTTTAATGAGAAAATCATAATTTATAAATATACAATAACACTTATATTCTTTTTATCATGATTGTTTAAAATTGTAAATTTTACTCATTCATCCATAGGGCCTATCATCTTCATTATTATATCATATTTATTTTTAAATAACCATATTTCATGGTTAATTTTATAATAATTATTACTTTATAAAAATTATAAATATATCAATATTAATATTTTGAATATGATGAAATATTGACCCTATTAATCATAATAAACTTATTTTCATCATACTTAATATATGAGCTAACTATCATTAAAACATATGAAATGAACTTAATTTATTATTTAATTGTATATAACAAGGTAATAAATAAAATAAATACAATAATAATAATTAAAAAATTATTAAAAAAGTAAATAATTAACATATATTTATTACTCAGCATGAAAATGAATGTATGTGATGATCTGGTCTCGATGTAAGGGACACTTTAACTTAAACCTCATTTTTAGTATTTTAAATGATTATTTTTAAAAATATTTTTCTTCAATGACCATATTGTTAAAAATGGTTTATTTATCTATTTAGAAGGTTATAGATGAATAATATATGAAATTGTTTTTCACAATTTATATTCTTTCAATGATTTTCGAATGTAATCTTTTTATGTTTATTATAAAGAATGATTTGATGAAAAAGAAAAAATAAATTTTTTATTTTAACGTATATGGTGTCAATAACTTTTCCACCCACCATAAACATTATTTGATTCTCATAATATTTCACAATATTGGAGGTTTTCTTCAAATAAAAAATCTATTTTCCCTTTTCATGAGTATTTTCAAAAATATATTTAAAGGGAATGGATATTTAGAAAATCTAGAAATCCTTTCTTATTGGTGAAAAGAATACATTTATTTATTTAATTATGAAGTATTCTAATTTTATGTATTATGATTATGTATTTTTTATTTATAATTTTTTATAATAATGATTAGATTTATTATAAAATAATTATGTGTTTTTCCACTATTAACCAAGAATGGGGGGTTCTATTTTAAACCAAGGATGAGTGGTCACATTATAAAATAAGGATGGGTGGGTCTGTTATAGTCCTCCAATTCATTGGGTAAAGGTTATATTCTCTAGAGAAATATGATGGAAGTTAAATGAAATCTGAAATTACCTACAATATTTATTTATGATTTTTAATATTTTTATTGAATCTTCAAGGTTTTATAATTTAAACTAATAATGTTATGTTTAAAGGAAAGTATTTTCTAGCTCTTAATGGTGAAAACTATAACTTTCTAAAAAATTATTAATCATTTTATCATGATTTCAAAGAAACCTTTTTGAGTTTTAGTTTTTATTTAATATTTATAATTAAATTTTTATTAGAACCCATTAATGGAGATGTTTATTTCTTGAGTAAGAAAATGTTTATTTTGAACCAAAACATTATTTTGAAAAATGAAAATTGTTAGAATAATTCGGGGAATAACATGTTGATTTCATCTTATTATATATCCCTTATTGTCATTTCCATTTTTATCCAATGTTTTAAAAAAATTAGAGTTTTAATGATGTGTATGTAAAATTATTACTTCTAGACGAAAATCATGAACTTGTTTAAAAAAAACTCATTATATCTTAGAAGACTTATTTTATGTGAAACTTTTATAGTAAGTAAAAGTGTCCACATAGTGATTTAATATTTCATTATATAAGTGTTATAGACTAATCCTCTGAAACAAAAAACCATAATGACACTGAAAGTTAATGTAATTGGTTCTAGACATAAAACTCAAGATTATATAATGTTTATGGTCGGGTCCTCATAATTGGTATCATAGGAAGTGTTTATATATATTCTGTGATTATGATATTTTCATTTGAGGTTAACATAGAGTTATGAAAACCATTATAGGTTTTATAGGTTTAATTTTGATCATATGTTCAATGACATAGACACCACTTTAGATTTTTGATTAATAGGTGAAATTCTAAGTATCTAGTAAATATATTTCGTTATATTCTTATTATATATGGGAAAATAATTCCTCAGATCTAGGAAAAGGATCATGAAACCTAAATTTTATCATATTACAATGATTTAGGATGAATTTATGTTTTTTATCTCACCTCAAATATTTTCGGTCATTAACTTTCTCTTGAATATTCTCTTTATTTTGATCAATGATCTCTATCAAAAATATCTATTATTCAGACATTAGATTTCATTAACCATGTCCATATTTTCAGTTACCAATAATTTCATCCTTTTCTAAAACCTATTATGTGGTATTCTAGTTGACCATAATATATCATTTTCGCACTTTTCAAGAAGATTTTTTATCAACTCATTTTATGATATCAGATTTCTATAATTTTATTTTCTGATTACAATGGCTTGATTACTAAGATGAAGTTCAAATTAAGAGTATGTGATTTATTAAATCGGTCATAATATAATACCCAACTATTTTAAAAATAAAAACTACGTTTGATTTCCTATAGGACACACAACATCGATCCTAACCAATCCATGAAGTATAATTATTCAAAAATATGTCTTCAGTAAAAATGATATTTATATATTTTTATTATAAAATTAACATAATTTATTTTCTAAAATATTTGAAATTATATTTTATATAAATAATAAATTTTTTGAAATAATCTGTTTGTGGAATTTTGATATTTTTTTGAAAATATTTACTTTTTAATGAATAGTAAAAAATACTTATTTCATTCAAAAATGAATTTTATTTTAATTTATTTTAAAATTAAAATTAAATTTTGGATTAGTTTCAAAAAAATTGGGTTCCCTTTTATTAAAAATAATCAAATTATAGTCTTCTATTTAAATTTTATAATAGAATTTTTAAATAAATCATTTTTACACATAAAAAGCCATTTTCTATAAATCTATAATTCATTATATTTTTCATGTTAATATTAAATTAATTTATTCAGATACTAGAATTTGAATATTCAAAAAAAATATTTTTTAATTAGGAGGTAGAAATTTTTTAAATAGGTCTCTTTTATTTTTTCATTGTGAATAATAACCATAGTAAATAATTACCACCACACTAAGGTTAAAACATGTAATTAAGTTTAAAATTAATATGATAAGAGTTGAAAGTTATCCTAAAACTATAATTTTTCCTATTTAATTTTTGGAGTTCATCCATTTCCATCCAAATTTATAAATTATTGAAACGTGGTTCCATATTTCATTGATTTTGAGCATTATATTATTTTATGTAAATCGAAGTAAAAAAATTTCATCCTTTTTGAATTATTATATCTAAATTCATGACATGTTTCTAAACATGGGATAAGATCTATTAAAAAAGTTTTATTTGAATTATAAAGGATTTGTTTATCATAGTAATTTATTTGTAATTTTTTGTGTTGAAATAATTACCATAAATTATAATGCAACGCCGAAACAGTTTTTATTCACTTAATAGAATAATAAATCAAATAATATGAAAAACATAAAAATAAATATAATATATATGAATCATTTTGTTTGAATAATTTTTTAGATAAAACATGTTATTAATATGTGAATGTATTATATTCAAACATAGTCTTTTTCATGTTTTTTTCAATGTAAAATTAAAAGAATATTCTCAAAAAATATATTAATGATATTTCAAGGTAAATATTATATTATTAAATTCATTAAAAACATAAAAATGACTAAAAAATAAAATAGGTATAAGAAATGGTCTAAAATTTCATTATTTATCTATTTTTATCCAATTTTTATCTTAAATATCAAATTATAAACTGTTAATATTGAAAAATCCATTACCACGATTATGGTTGAAATTAGTAAACCAATGGGTTTATCCACAAGATAAGGTTAAAAATAATATCAAAATCTCTTAAAATATTATTTAATTTCCATATTAATACAATAACTTTCTTATATTAAAATTATTTTCATTTTGAAACCATTTTACATGAGTGATATATATTATATTATAATATTTAATGCATTTCAAAGAAAATTATAAATAATATTTTATAGTAAAAAATTATTTATTAAACATTATAAAATAAAAAATAACTAAAATTTGTCAAGTTGTTGGGATAATTTTTAAAATATTATACATTTTCCATTTATGGGATATTTTTCCATTTAATGAAACTATCATGAAACATAAATGTTAAAAATATTATTTTATCACGGTAATCATCAAAAGGGTTTACATAGGGTTGAAACAAAATGATAAAGAAAAAAAATCACCTAAAATTTTACAATTTTTATTTTATTAGAGTATTTGGACTCATACTAATATTCTATATTAGTAATATTAATTTTGATCTATCTAAACATGTAAATTATTTATATTTATTTAATATATCAAGAATATCCCATAATTCTTCTCCACTAATTATAAAAGGGAACCCCCTATAATATTTTACACTCACAAAAGGACCATTTTTGTAGACGATACCTTCCCAAATCCATTCTCAGCATCCCTTCTCATGTTTTATAGGAATTTTGGGCGTAATAAGAGCATTATAAGTTGTAATGTATAATGCAATGGCAGTTGTCTGAATAATAGGAATAGTATTTCACTGAATGTGTCGATTTAATTTATTCTTCTATCCCGTTAAATTATTATTCAAACATGATAACATAGAAAAAATAGTATCATTCACATATTTATATATTGTTGTTTCAATTTCATAACCTATATCTATCTCCTCATTTATCCAAAGGGAAATAAAGTTGTTGTTCGTGTGTACGGTATACTATCACCTCACAAGAAAATATAATTCATTCTCCATAACTGCCAATCATGGATACCTATAATGATTGTTGTATTATATAGATATATATGATATTCATGTCATAATTAAAATTATGGATACATAATATATCATCTATATTATTACCTTTATATCCATTAAAAAATGATTATGTTCTTCCTATGTATATCAGTATTACACCCCCACTAAGTGATGTGGTTTGTTTTTCATAACCACATCACATGGATGATATATATAATTTTATTCAAGGAAATAATATTATATTTATGACATAATAATAATAATATAAATATTCAATAAGACTTACTATCTTTCTATCATGATGATTGAAAAATGGAAATGTTACTCATTTATACATATGTCTTGCCGTCTTCATGATTGTATCATAGTTAATTTTTTATAAATATCTTTCCTCATACTTTTTAAAAGTGTAATAAATATCTAAAAATTATAATTATTTCTTTATTATTATTCTATAGATGATAAAAAAATAACCTCAAAGACGCTAGTCAACCTACTAATTTTATTTTGGACATATGAGCCGAATATCGTCAAAACATTCGATGTGAACATAATTGATGAAGTAATTATATATAAAAACATAATAAATAAAATAAAGGTATAATAGTTCTTTTGAAATTAGATAATTAAAATATTTTTATTATTCAATTATAAAATGAAAATACATGATGATTCAGACTCGAGGTAAGGGACACTTAAACGTAATCCACATTTTAACTATTTCAAAGGTTATTTTTCTAAGTTTTTTTATTCCATGTCCATATTCATAAAACTAGGTAATTTTTGTGATCATATCAATTTTAATGATTTTTAAAGGAAAGTTTATGTTAATTATTACTTTATTCAAATTTTTTGTAAAAGGATTATTTTTATTTATTTTATATAGAACGTTCTTGAAAAAAAGATAAATGGATTGTTCTATTTTAACATATGTAGCGTCAATGATTATTCTTGTAATAATAACATTTATTTGATATTTTGATTATGTTAAAATATTAATTTTATTCTTAAATTAAAAAAATTCTTTTCTTTTATTCAATTTATTTAAAAAAATGGATTTAAATTGATTGGATATTTCAATATCTAGATATGTTTTCTTGTTGGTTCAAAGAATATTTTTATGAATGTAATGTTGAAAATTGTAGGCTTTAATGTCTTATGATTATGTTATATTTATTGAACATTATTTTTTATGATATTTTTTTATTTTATAAACCAATTTTAGGGGATTTATTTATAAATCAATGATGGGTGGTTCATTTATAATCCAAGGATGGGTGGTTACATTATAAACAAAGGACATATTGGTATTTTATAGACCTTTAATTCATTGGGTAATGATTATGTTCTCCAGAGTTTTATGATGAAATTTTAATGATATACCAAGTTACAAGAATTATTTATTTATGCTTAATATTAAAATAAATTCATGATTTCATAAGGTAATATAATGTTGTTATGTTTAATGGAAATTATTTTATACTTCATAAGGTTTAAAATGTATAGAATTCTAAAAAATTCTTCCTGTGATTATTAATATTTAAAATAAACCTTTTTCAGTTTTATTTTTACTTTAATATTTATAATTAAATATAATATGAAAATAGTTTGGTAGATAAGATTATTTATAGAGTAAAAAATTGTTTATTTTAAGCCCAAACTATACTATGAAAACAGAAAAATTTTATAAGTACTTGTGGGGATAGAGATTTATTATTTTTTATATGTTCCTTACTAATATTATCATGCTCATCCATTGTTTTATATGATATTATGTTGTGTTTTAAGGATGAGTTTGTAAAAAGCTGAGGTCATGATGAAAATTTTGAATATGTTTCATGAAAATAACAATTATTTTATCTTGAATGTTTTTTTTCATAAAAATGGATACTAAGTGAAAGTGATCGCATTGTGATTTCATAGTTATTTATATAAGGGTGGTTTCCTGATCTAAAGAAACTCTCAACCATAATGATCCTAAAATGTTGGGAAATTATTTATTGAATTAAAACACATGATTCTATATTTCATAAGGTTGTTTACTTATAGAAACAATCAAAGTTTCATCTTTCATATTTCATCATCAATGACCTCCACTATACAGTGACCTACTGGTATATCCTACTAAACATATGAAACGTGATCCTAATAATGAACTCAACCTATAACAATTATAGAAAAAGAGTGAATGTTTATAGACTTCTATACAAATAATATATAATATTTAATTATTATTATTTAATTGTGGTTCAACATAATCTCAAGGCCTACCCATTTCAAATATAGGTGAAAACCAGAATGATGTGTGATCCTTTTCAACGTCTATACCTTACAACAATATCACTTATATAACTAGGCACAGTAAAATTAATGATCCACACATAAAATCATATTGGTACCTAAATTCCCATTTTCTCGCTAGTCTCTCATAAATATATTGTATACTAAGCATTGATGACATGATTTCTGCACCAACCCATGTATTCCTCACCACTGCCTACTTCCAAACATATTCTCATCCTTCAACTTGAACATTTGATACCTCTATATAAAGACCCACTCCAACTAAATATATGACTCATAGGCCAATAATTAGATAAGGGATATAATGACCATCAAATCCCACCTCTAATAGGTCATGGGTTAGAAAAAATGAATGTGGGTATATCATATACACTAATGGGAGGCATTACCCTCTAATAATAATGAAAAATTAGAGATAATACAAAAATACAACAAAATACTACTCAAAAAAATTAAATAGATTCTATAACATGGATGTAATTTTATATAAATTTAACAACTATATAATAAACTATACAAATCAAAATAAATCCTATAAAACAACCTCAAATCCCAAACATCTCATAAACAACTCCACAGTCTAGTAATGTATATTAAATTCTCTAACTACATACTATTGATATGATAAATATATTATATATATGTAGGGTTTGTATAATATGTATAATCAATAAGATCCCCCCTAGATCCTATAATGTAAAAGAATAATAAAGTATACCAAATCCTAGTGAATAATGAAGTCAAACCATGTCATCACCTAAACAGGTATACTATGTTTCCCAACTCATTCGGGCTACCCCACAATGTATTCCAATCAGGAAATCATATATTATCTAAATTATAAAAATGGTAAGTTACCCCTCCATCGATTCCCAATAATTTATCCCTTTTAACCCAACAATACATGTCATTATATATATATATATATCCAAATCTAATCCATCTCGAATACACCTTTAAAATTGTTAAATATGATGTAACTCATGCATCACATATATATCATTCACCTTTTATATCCCACCACTTCATCATCAACATCCACATCTCCATATAGTGACTGACTATATTTGGGGAGCCTCTACAGCCCATATTTTATGTATTATACTGCCAGTAGTCACACCTTGAACACAAAATATCTATAATAATCCATTGGATATTATATATGGAGATATATATGTCTAAAAACAACCTCAAGCTAAAAAATCGAACTAGAAACATATATAGGGATATATAACCTCCTAGTATATAAGAACATAATACTACCAGGAAAATAGATAATGGATGTGGGGGTACTCAGTCATATGTTCCTTGTCAACCAGGATGTTGGGGAAAACATCCTTTAAAGTCAATGGGTTCTAAACACCCAACCTACATGGGTATGGTTTCATATGAAATCACATTACATTCAGAGTATATTTGGAATAAAAAAAAACCATGTGAAACTACCTAGCCATAAACTCATCATGAGATATCACCCCTAAAATAATTGGTTTCCACTATAAAGGACTAGATTCCCTATAATCATGCAATAATTTTATGATACATTCATTTAACTATTTCTATTAACCATTTCACAATTACATTAAATTTTCAAAATTTTATTCCATTACCTCCAGGACTATTCTTGCTGATCCCATATTTTTTCAATAGTTATCATCTTCTATCATTTCATCAATTATCCAACCCTATGGTTTTATTATTTAACCATCATTATTATCTTATAATTATAGATACACTAGGATTCATCATAAGCTACCACAAAATATGAATAAACCAATCACAACTATAGATTTCAAGTAGCATGAAAATTATTATAGAAATAAGAAACTCAACCAGAAAACCTCTAAATAATATTTATTACCAATCCAAAATCTGATATTTCAACATAACTACAAAATAAATTCCTATCTTTAACCATCTTCATTAGTCTGTATTCCATCCCTAACAGCACCATGTATATAACATAACATCCTACCATTATATGAATAAAACTATGACACAATCCTAGCATCAACAAACATTATCATAAATAATCATCCCTACTAGTATCACACCACATCACATTTAAAGGCTCCTAATCTAGAGAGAATCAAAGAAGAGAAAATTTATATATCCAATAGTCAACTTGGAATCCTAGATATAAAACCAAGGAATCCAACCTTAATAAATAAAGGATCTCACCTAGACCCAAATAACATTATTTTTTAAATAATCAAACCACTATATTCTAAAATTAATGGGATCATCTATAATAGATTAAAACTAGGGGAAACATAATACATTATCTTAAAAGACAATAATATATCAAAACATGCTTCTAAGAATCACATTTATTTATACAAAATATAATGTGGAAAATATTCTATTAGCATTGTTATATTTTATTTACAAAAATTAATTAATGTATTTACATTATTTTTCCCATTTACAAACACAAAAAACACTCCAAATAGTGGCATAAACATAGATATAACACTATCTAAAAACAATATTCAATGCATTTTCATGCTATAAACACATTTGATCGCAAAAATAATATAATAGAATTTATTTTTTTAATCCTGATTAAAATATATTAAGGTTAATTCACCCAATAAACAATGACCTAAATCCTAATAAGTTTATGAATTTACCTAAAAATAATAGAATTAATGAATTCCCAACCTTTATTATAAGTTCAACATAATCCAAAAAAAATATTGGGGATCTACCATCATTGAAATTAATGAAATATTTATTATAACCTGTCACCGGAAGTCCAATAAAACTCATTCATAGATATCTTCAAAAAATGAGATGATTTCTGAAATGATTACCTAGTCTAAAGGAAGAGTTAAATTGGAAATATAATGAAATTTTAACTTGATCATGGTCTCTCTATTATCTACAACCCAAGTTTGAATCCATAATTGAAAGGTGTAAAACTCATCTTGGACCACCATAGATTGATCTATAGAATAAAATGGTTGAATATGATCCAAGTGAGATTTAAATGCTTTCAAAAAACACTATTGGGAACCGAGGGATCAAGATAAAAAATAGAAAATTAAAAGTTTGAATGGGGATTGGGAATTTATATGAAAATAGGTTTTTATAATTCCATGGAACACCTCCCTATACTATGGTGAAAAAGATCTCAAAAAGTAAATAATTATATTGTACTGTGAGAGGACATGCTGTATAACTCCTAGTCAAAGCTGATAAGACAGTATATAGATATACTCAGCATAATGGTGGGTGTGAATCTGTTCTAGGAACTTTATTACCAATATTAGCTTTTTTCTCTTTAACTATTATAAATTTTAAGATCTTGATTCTCTAATTACCATTTTTTTTTATTTTTTCTAATGCATTTTTTGGGGTTCTTCATCATGTATTAATGTGTGTTGGCATCGTATTTTGTTTCTACACAATCCTGCATTCCGAAGGTGGGAGGATTTTATCACATTAAATGGTTATGTATGTTCCATGATCAAAATGGGATGATGAGATATCTAACACAAAAGGTGAAAATATTTCAAGGATTTCACATCGAGCATCCCATGTTTAACAGAAGGTATGTATTTGGGGTCACAATATTAAATTATTTCAAAGATATAACCAAAGAATGAGTTTATTGTCTTGGACTGATAAGGATGTCTCATGGGGGAGGAGCAAAGAGGTGAATCCCTATGAGGGAGCACCATGGAGGTTCATAAGTGGGTGGATAAAAATGACCAGTGGAGGTGGATCTAGGAGGTGTGTCCCATAAAGGGAAGATGGAACACTATGAAGGAGGATGGACCAAAATTCCATATAGGAGGGGATCTATGTGGTGTATACCACAAATGGAAGGTGTCACATCATTAAGGAAGATGGATCAGAATATCTAATTGAGATGAATCTATGAGGTGTGTCACATAAAGGGATGATATCACAATGTGAATTCAGATGGATCAGAACATCTAACTAAGATGGATCCAGGCTGTGTGTCTCATAAATGGAATAAGTCGCACAATTAATTTTGATCAATACACCATCAAAGGAGAATTAGCTAGTATCATCCAATATATGTAGCACATTTGTGTACCATAGTTCGATATTGAGCCTTAGAGATTCATCCTACATACCATGTTTAAAGTGCAAGGATCAAAACCCACATAGTTTGATGTAGCAATTAAAGTAATGTTAGAGGTCTAGTCAATGCAATTTAACTTCAAGCAGTAAAGATGCTCATGTAGCCAATAGTTCTCTTACCAGGGATGGTGTGGGGATTACAAATGGAATCTGTGAATTTTTACAGGATTTCTCATTGTTGGATTTAGTGCTGGTCTTATGCATTCAGATTCCCTATGGACCTAGAGGAGGTGTTGACATCTATGTGAGTTGAGTGATCTTACCATGGATGTGACCCATAGAAGGTTAGGTTGGATGTAGATGTTTTCATTGAACCTTGAGGAGGCTTCTTATATATCCTGGATGGTTGTTCATCAAAACCACATAGTTTAGTATAGTTGAGTTATACACTTGAGGAGGAGGCCCAATAATGTAGATCTTTTGGTCAGGGATTATGAATGGGAGCGGGCCATATGAATTCATGTTGGATCTTATATCTATATAGAAATATCATAATGGTTATTAAAAGGATTTCTATGTCACCACAAACCCCAAATCCCATTTTATTCATGCTCATTGTGAGAAACAATAAGAATCAGTGGACCTGGATTTCATATCATGGAAGAAGTACCAAGCATAGATTCTTTGGGGATTATGAGTAGAAACATTCTGAGGATGATGTCATTACCTGTGGGGATTATCTTATTCTATGGGAGAATGATATCATTCAATATGAGTTAATGTTGTGTGGAGACCATCCCATGCCAATTGTGTAACACCCCATGCTTCTACGGTATGCTTCTCTTTGAATAATGTGATAGCGTGTGTTGTACGCAACATCGAGTTCTAACACACCACAACCAATCAAACTAGCCGTTATGAATAGTAATACCTACTTTTTGAAATTTTATAAATTTTATCTCTCAAAATGGACTTCATTTTTGGATTCAGAATATCGAATTTAGCCTAGGGTGAAATTTTGGAACTTTTTGGATAACATTTATATTTTGATGAATAGTGAAAATTACTAAATTTTAATTAAAAACAACTTTTTTAATCGAAATAATTTATATTCATAAATTATGAATTTGAGAGGTTTTAAAGTATATTTGGAATATATTTTTACCATTTAATACAATTTTGGTCATTGAACATAATTTTACAATTAAACCGGACATAAACAAGTGTCAATCTTTTGATAGTTATTATCTCTTAAAAACACCCTTTTTGTTTTAACAACGGGAATTAATTTTAAATTAATTTCTTCCACTGCTGTGTTTTGAATTTGAAAAAATGGATTCCATATTTGGAATCATGATGTTAAAATTGTGTAAATAGGTAAATTTTATTTTTAGACATTTTGAATAATTATTTCGGTAAATATTATATTTACCATGGTTAAAGGGTAAATCCGGTAAATAAGGGTTAAAAAATAATATTATAATAATAACAAATTACCCTAAAACGTGTCCTAATATTATTGGTTGATACATTTCCGACCATGGGCATATTTGGGTCGATTTTTGGACCACATGGAGCCACTTGTAAGTGATAATAACACTTTATATTAATTAATTTAAAATAAATACAAAAATGACAAAAGCATATATCTTTTAGAAAAACAATTTTTAAATTGGGTTATATATGTTGTATTTTCGACTATAAATATTCATTATAAATATAAAAAGATTTTCTAAATAATTATATTTTATTTATTATTTTTAGACAATAAATAATTTAATTTATTTATGACACAATGATGATGTAGTAATTACCATAATAGTGAAAAATTAAAATAATTGCTATTATAAATACCCATGTAAATATAATTTGAGACTTTTAATGAATTAAACTAATTTTATAGGTTAATATTACATGTTAGAATTTATTTAATATACGTTTTTCGAAGTAATAATTCTGTTATGAGTTTCACAAAAATCAATTTTCCAAATAGTGTCAAAATTGACATAAAAGAGTTTTTAAAACAAATATTATATTATTAATTGATATTCAATTCCTAAAAATCTAAGGTTTGGCCAAAAGACTTATATCATGATAGGGGTATCATTAATGAACCACTTTGGGGTCTCTTGGAGGTATATAGTATGTTTAGTAACTATATATTACAAAAATACAAAGTGACATGGTAAGTGTAAAACTAATTAACTAAGAGTTAAAACTAAAAGATAAGGTTAATATAATGAACCAAACATGTCTAAATTCTATTGGTTGAGTGTTTTTAGACGCATACCCATATGAACCTTTAAATAATACACTTTGGAGCCATTAGAAACTGAATATGAATTTATTATAAAATAATATTTCTAGCTCTTCCAAAGGTGCCCCTCACCCCTCTTATAAAAGGGAACTCCCCCTTCTCATTAATTCACACCTTCATAGCCTTTTGGTTCTGCCAACCTATGCCCAAATACTCTATAAACTTCCCTCACTTAATCTTATAGGCCATAATTTAGTCATAAATCCAACCTAAGGAGCCCTTTTGATCAAATCAAAAGGTAGAACCCAAAGAAAAGGTAATAATTTCACCACACTTTTTCAGGTTCCTTTCTTCTTCCACTTCATCTTTCTTTGTTATTATCATTATAAAATAATAACTCTAGTATCCTGTATATACTGTGATGTTATTATAAATATGGGACAACCATATTCAGTATATTATCCACCCTTTGAATAACATGTCACCATATGTGCGTACGCACGGCTTACCGTCTCCACGTCGTGGTGTAATTGTTATTCAATAAATTATTATTTGGATGGGTATAATAATGATGTGTAATTCATGTAAATAATAAATATTACATGATAATGATTATTTATATATTATATACTATCCAATTATATATTATTTTAATATCAAAATAATGATATTGTCGCTCGTGCGTACGTACGGACTACCGTCTCCATCAACGCGATGAGATTCATTCTCCATCGTATCCATTCAAGTATAATTCTAATTTAATGATTAATAATAGTATCTAAGGACTTGATATCATTCTGGATATGATTAATATACAATCTATCCATGACAAACATGGCTTACGTAACAAAACATATAAAAGAAAACGAGTAAGTTAACACCCGAAACAACGATAATACTAAGATATTATTGACAAATCAATGTTAAAAGATCATATATGATATCATATTAATATATATGATTATTTTATAATTTAATAACAATTATTTCACCATTATACGGGAGTTTAACCTACCCTAACCAAGGAAAAGTAAAAGGTAAGGGTTTATTTTGCAATCTCTTCATTATCCAAGGATGTTTATACGTAATTATCTACTGGGACCTCTTTATCATCCACATCCATGTTTATTAAAAATTTATTTCCAAAAATTCTTAATATTTATAATAATATGGGTTAAAGTCATTTATACCCTTGTTTGACTTTTTATAAGAGGTTTATAAAGTAATCATTTCATCGTTTTCCAAACAAGGTGCTTTTTAGCCTTTACGACAAAATTAAGGTAATAATGTTTTTTTAACTTATATGGTGGGTGCAGATATTTTATGCCGTTATAAAATTGTCAAAGCTTCCCTTACAATATTATAAGAATATTTTCAAAGAAAATGTTTTATTTTATAAATATATGACTCTTAAATTATTTCAAAATAAAAAGATATATTTTTCTAAAATGATTTTTGATTTCATCTATGTCAACATCCTTTGATGGATTTTACGCTTATTTGAAGTTGATTTATTATGATACAAATATTATATATTTTATTGAATGTTTTGTGATTTGTTTGACTGTGGATGTGTTATTTTTATACCATTCATTGTTTATGGATGAAGTATTTACATTTTGTATGCTAGTTTCAATATGAATGTTTATGTTATGTTTAAACCTATTCATATAAGGAATGTATTAGACTTAATATGTGACGGGTGGAGCACGATATAGATCCTCGATGCATCGGTAGGTCTCATGAGAAAAACTAGTGTATTGGCACAAGGCCTTGACAAAATCTTATTTGTAGTCTTGGCATGAGGCCTTGGCTATGTGGTTATGATAGTCTGGCATTATGCATTCCATCATTATGAAAGTGGTTATTGATATTGCATGTGATTATTCAATTAGTAGAATATCCATGTGAATAATTGGCATTATTTCATTTTATTTTTTCCATACAATGATGAAATTCAAGTTTAAAAGGCTTTTGTTTTAGATATATGTTGCCTGAAATGTTTATTCTTAATTATGAAAGTTTCTGCTATATTGTTATCCTTACTGGGAATTTGAGCTCACCCCTTTTCTATGTTTTATTTTTCCCAGGATGTGAAGAAGTAAATTATAAATGACCTGCAAGGATAGTATAAGGGGATAAGAGTGTGGACTATGGAGACTATGTTGTTGTAGTTTTCATTTTTATGATGTAATGTAAAACTTTATGAAAATATCTAGTGTTTACAAGGCTACTAAACTAATCGGTCTTTCGGGATTTGATCTTTCTTGTGATCATTCCAATGTTATGTAATAATGCACCGACTCTAGGTAACTGGGGTCAGGGCATTAGAGTTGGTATCAGAGGAAGTTTAGTACAAAACTTCGAAGCTAGATTTAGATAAACTCTGATTAGAGCACGTAGACCTAAGATTAACTTTGAGGATTAGTATAGAATAACTTATTAGAATTTTGGTATTGTAGAGATTTTGTGAGTTTTCTGAGAAATACATCCATGTCTGGATATGAGCAGGTAGAGGCAGCTCTGGCACAGATGTACCAAGGGGTAAAACCTGAAAACACCGCTTTGAGCTAGACTCGAACAGGAACTGGTGCACGACAATGGGCATTGCTGCACTCTTGGTTATGACACTCCTGAGGGATATGCTTAGGATAAATATAATTTTTTTACAAATAATTATTAAGGGTTTATGAGTATATAATTCCTCAATGAAAACATTTTTATGATTATGGATTATATCCATAAATAGTTCAATTTATGTTAAGTGTTTTATAAGTATGAAATTATGTATTTTGATTCATAAAATGGTCTAGTTTATGCCATTGTTTAGAAATGGCACCTAGTGGAAGAAATGGAAACTGTACCAATTGATGCACTCCATGTAGGGATTTCCATCCTTCTCAAGATAATTATAGTGGAGCTGGTGATGCAATTGGTTCCAATCAGCTAATCACCATACTGGGACAACTCACTCAGGTTATGAATAATAACATTACCCGTATAGAGAACCTTGATCCGCAGCGTGGAGGATCAATGTCAGATCGCTTCATGAGGAAACAACCACCAACGTTAAATGGGAGTAAAAATCCCTTAGTGGCTGAGCAATGGATAAGTTCTCTAGAGAAAATATTTCAGGATTTGGGAAGTAGTGAAAGGGAAAAAGATATCATGGCAGTTTACCACCTCACTGGAGATTTTGATCAATGGTGGTCATCAATTCAAAAAATGAAGGAAGATGATGAAGTATAAAATATGTAATGTAGGGAGTTCATGATCTATTTCTAGAAAAATATTTTCCTCGTGACCATCGAGAAGATATGGAAAGGCAATTTCTGAGTCTGATACAAAAGGAGTATGATAATGTCGCAAAGTATGAGGCTAACTTTACAAGGTTAACAAGGTATGATAGAGATTATATATGTAACCCAATAAGTAAGATTGATCGTTTCTTTGATGGTTTAAAACCATTTCTCGGTCGAGCATTAATCTCACAATCCTTCTCGCCGTACGAAGGCATTGTCTCATGTGCTATCAAGACAAAAAAGGAATTCTCTAAGTCTTATGACATTAAAGCAAAGCAAGAGAAGAAGAGATCTGCTGATCAATATGGGAATGGAAAAAAGGGGATGAAGGGAAAGGTTGAATACCCATCCTATGGTAAATGTGGGAAGAAAAACCCCGGTATTTTCTTGAAGGGAAGGAGAGTCTATTACAAGTGTGGTGAAAAAGGCCACCAAGCTCGTGATTGTAAGGGGAAGAAGGAAGCAACTGATGTCCAATGCTACAATTGTAGGGAGATGGGACATTATGCAAATGAATTTCATAAGCATCAGGGGAAATTACCTCAGAAAAGGAAAAGGGATCAAGGCCAAGCTTATGATATCACTACTACTAAGGTAAAAGCTCCGAAAGAGGTGGTGGCAGGTAATTTAATGGTTTCCTCAAGTTTATAAAATGCATTATTTGATTCTGGATCATCGCATTGTTTCATATCTTCCCAGTTTGTTAAGAAAATTAGATATTTCTATTTTTATTTAACAAGGGAGTTGTCAGTTAAAACTCCTAAGGGAAGTATCATTGCAACAAAGTTTTGTGTATCAGTCCCCATTAGAGCACATAAATGTTCTTTATCTGCTAATCTCATCATCATATCTATGATTGTGTTTGATATAATCCTCAGTATGGATTGGATTTCAGACCATGATGCAAAGATTTATTGTAAGAAGAAGGAGGTTACTATTTTTGATGATGATGATAAGGAACACCTTATCTTTGGAGAAAAATCATCACCACCTAATTCTTATCTAGATCCACCCCCAGTAGCTAAACAAAATTCAATTATTGGGGAGGAAGAGAATGAAATGACAGTGGGTGAGGAAAGGAATGTTCAAATAGAGGATGTACCTATTGTGAAAGAATATGTAGAATTGTTTCCAGAAGATTTACCTAGACATCCTCCAGAACGAGAAGTTGAGTTTTCCATTGATTTAATTCTTGGATCAATGCCTATATCGAAGACCCCTTATAGAATGGACACTGTAGAATTAGTTGAACTAAAGAAACAACTAGAGGAATTGATTAATAAGTGATTTATTCTCCCTAGTGTTTCTCTATGGGGATCCCCTTTTCTTTTTGTTAAAAAGAAAGATTTATCTATGAGGTTATGTATCTACTACAGGGAGATCAATGCAATAACAATAATGAACAAGTATCCCCTACCTCACATTGATGATTTATTTGACCAACTGCATGGAGCTCAATACTTTTCAAAGATTGACCTTCGATCTGGATACCATCAGTTGTGTGTGAAGAAGGAAGAAATTCCGAAGACATCATTTCAAACAAGGTACGGGAATTACGAGTTTACAGTAATGCCTTTTGGATTGACTAACGCAACCACTGTTTTTATGGATCTAGTGAACAGAGTTTTCAACGAATATCTTGATGACATTGTAGTGGTATTTATTGATGATATCTTGGTATACTCCAAAAGCTATGAAGATCACGAAAATCACTTGTGCATTATCCTGAAGACTCTGAGAAGACATGAATTATATGGGAAGTTTATCAAGTATGAATTTTGGCTTCAAGAGTTTTCTTTTCTTGGCCATATTGTCTCTAAAGATGGAATCTTTGTTGATACTTCTAAGACCAAGGCAATACAATAATGGCATGCACCGATTAGTATAACTGTGGTATATAGTTTTATTGGTTTATTAGGTTATTATCGACGTTTCGTCCAGAATTTTTCCCGGTTGGATAACCCATTAACAAATCTCACACATAAAGGGGTTCAATTTCTTGGGACAAAAGAGTGTGAAGAATGTTTCAAAGTACTAAAGACAAGATTATTTAATGATCCTATATTGACTCTACCATCGGGGAATGATGGGTTCGTTATTTATACCGATGCATCGAAGAAAGGACTTGGTTGTGTCCTTATGCAGAATGATAGGGTTATTGCCTATGCATCATGACAGTTGAAAATTCATGAACAAAACTATCCTACTCATGATCTCGAGTTAGAAGCTGTGATCTTTGATTTGAAGATATGGAGGCACTACCACTATTGTGAAAAATGTAAGATTTATACTGATCACAAGATTTTGAAGTTTATTTTCTCACAAAAAGAACTCAACATAAGGCAATGTAGATGGCTTGAATTACTCATGGATTATGATTGTACGATACACTACCACCCGGGGAAAGCAAACAAGGTGGCAGATGCTTTGAGCATGAAAGACCATGGAGTTTTGGACAATATGATAATTTAAAGGGATCCAATTTTCCTGGATCTAGTGAAGATGGACATGGGAATAACCAGGGAAGGTGAATCATCAATGCTTTCTCAAATGGTTTCCAAACCATCTTTACTATAAATGATTAAGAGTTCTCAGACCGATGATGATGAATTTCAAAAGAAGATTAAAGCTGTAAATGATGGGAGATTTAGAGACTTTGTGTATGAAGATGGAATTTTAAAACTCAGGAAGATACTTTGTGTTCCTGATGTACCTGATCTAAAAAGGTGATTGTTGGATGATGTTAATAGTTCCAATTTCTCTATACACCCGGGGAGCATGAAAATGTATAGAGACTTGAAGGAACATTTTTGGTGGGACAACATGAAGAGGGAGATTGCTGATTTTGTGTCAAGATGTATGGTTTGTCAACAAATGAAATCTGGAAGGCAATAGCCTGGAGGAGTCATGCAACCTCTTCCCATACCGGAGTGGAAATGGGACAATATTATGATGGACTTTGTCATGGGGCAACCAAAGACTCCTAGAAGGAACGATGCAATATGGGTTATTGTTGATCGTCTTACCATGTCATCACATTTTCTTGCTATAAGAGAATATCTACTAGTGGAGCCTCTAGAAAGACTATATATTGATGAAGTGGTGAGATATCATGGAGTACCCCTATCGATTGTTTCTAATCGTGATCCCCGTTTTACTTCAAGATTCTGGAAAAGTCTTCAGAAAGACTTGGATAATGAACATCATTTGAGCACTGCCTACCACCCTCAAATAGATGGAAAATCAGAAAGAACTATTCAACCCTTAGAAGACATGTTGAGATCTTTCTCACTTGACTTCCAGGGTATGTGGGATCAATATTTATCTCTGGTAGAATTTTCCTATAACAATAGCTTCCATTCGAGTATTCAGATGGCACCATATAAAGTGTTATACAGAAAGAGATGTCGCACACCAACCTGTTGGGATGACTTTTGTGAATGAAAACTTGTAGGTCCAGAACTGGTGGAGGAAACAATGGAAAAGGTGAAGGTAATCCAAAATCACATCAATGTAGCTCAAAGTAGGCATAAGAGCTATGCCAATAATCGAAGGAATGATTTGGAATTTCAAGTCGGTGATCATGTTTTCTTGAAGGTATCTCCATGGAATGGAGTCATACGTTTTGAAAAGAAAGGTAAATTGAGTCCCAGGTACATCGAACATTTCTAAATTCTAGATCGAATTGGGGTTGTAGCTTGCCGATTGGCAATTCCACCAAGTCTCTCCAAAGTTCACGATGTGTTCCACGTATCTCTATTGAGTAAATACATGCCTGACCCAATGCATGTATTCACCTATGAGGAATTATAACTCGAACCCGATATTTCTTATTGCGAAGAGCCCATCAGGATTCTTGATATGAGAAAACAAGTACTGAAAACCCGACGACTCGTCTGGTAAAAGTCTTGTGGAGAAACCATAAGATGGAAGATGCAACGTGGGAACCCGAGGAACTTATGATGAAGAACCACCCAAGTCTTTTCATGCGGTAGTATTCTAGAAATTTCGAGGATGAAATTATTTGATGGAGGGGAAAATGTAACACCCCAAGCTTCTAAGGTAAGCTTCTCTTTGAATAATGCGATAGCGTGTGTTGTATGCAACATTGAGTTCTAACACAACACAACCAATCAAACTAGCCGTTATGAATAGTAATACCTACTTTTTGAAATTTTATAAATTTTTCTGTCAAATTGTACTTCATTTTTGGATTCGTAATATCAAATTTAGGCTAGGTTGAAATATTGGAACTTTTCGGATAACATTTATATTTTGATGAATAGTGAAAATTACTAAATTTTAATTAAAAACAACTTTTTTAATCGAAATAATTTGTATTGATAAATTATGAATTTGAGTGGTTTTAAAGTATATTTGTAATATATTTTTTACCATTTAATACAATTTTGGTCATTGTATATAATTTTACAATTAAACCGGACATAAACAAGTGTCAATCTTTTGATAGTTATTATCTCTTAAAAAACGATTTTTGTTTTAACAACGGGAATTAATTTTAAATTAATTTCTACCACTTCTGTGTTTTGAATTTGGAAAAATGGATTCCATATTTGGAATCAGTATGTTCTAATTGTGTAAATAGGTAACTTTTATTTTTAGACATTTGGAATAATTACTTCGGTAAATATTTTATTTACCATGGTTAAAGGGTAAATCCGGTAAATAGGAGTTAAAAAATAATATTATAATAATAACAAATTACCCTAAAACGTGTCCTAACCTTATTGTTTGATACACTTCCGACCATGGGCATCTTTGGGTCGATTTGTGGACCCCATGGAGCCACTTTTAAGTGATAGTGACACTTTTTATTAATTAAGTTAAAATAAATACAAAAATGACATAAGCATATATCTTTTAGAAAAACAATTTCTACATAGGGTTATATATGTTGGATTTTCGAATATAAATATTCATTAGAAAGATAAAACAATTTCCTAAATAATTATATTTTATTTTAAATTTTTATATATTAAATAATTTAATTTATTTATGATTCAATGATGATGCAGTAATTACCATAATAGTGAAAAATTAAAATAATTGATATTATAAATACCCAAATAAATATAATTTGAGACTTTTTATGAATTAAACTAATTCTATAGGTTCATATTACATGTTAGGATTGATTTAATTAAATTTTTTTGAAGTAATAATTCTGTTATGATTTTCTCAAAAATCAATTTTCCAAATAGTGTCAAAATTGACATAAAAGAGTTTTTAAAACTAATATTATATTATTAATTGATATTCAATTCCTAAAAATCTAAGGTTCGGCCAAGAGACTTATATCATGATATGTGTATTATTACTGGACCACATGGGGGTCTTCTAGAGGTATATAGTATGTTTATTAACTATATATTATAAAAATACAAAGTGACATGGTGAGTGTCAAACTAATTAACTAAGAGTTAAAACAAAAAGATAAGGTTACTATAATGACCCAAATCTATATAAATTATATTGGTTGAGTGGTTTTCAACCCATACCCATTTTATCCTTTAAATAATCTAATTTGGAGCCATCATAAACCGAATATGAATTTATTATAAAATAATATTTCTATCTTTTCCAAAGGTGCCCCTCACCCCTCTTATAAAAGGGCACTCCCCCTTCTCATTAATTCGCACCTTAATAGCCTTTTGGTTCGGCCAACCTCGGCCCAAATACTCTCTAAACTTCTGTCACTTCATCCTAGAGTCCTTCCTTTAGTCAGAAAGCCAACCGAAGGAGCGCTTTTGATCTAATCAAAATGAAGAACCCAAAGAAGAGGTAATAATTTCACCACCCTTTTTCAGGTTCCTTTCTTCTTCCACTTCTTCATTCTTTATTATTACAATTATAAAATAATAACTCCAGTATCTTATATATAATTTGACTTTATTATAAATATGGTTCAACCATATTCAGTATTGTATCCACCCTTTGAATAACATGTCACCATACGTGCGTACGTACAGCTTACCATCTCCACATCGTGGTGTAATTGTTATTCCATAAATTATTATTTGGATGGGAATAATAATGATGTTTAATTCACATAAATAATAAATATAACATGGAAATTATTATGTATATATGATATAACATCCAATTATATATTATTTTAATATCAAAAGAATGATATTTTTGCTCGTGCGTACGTACGGGCTACCGTCTCCATGAACGCGATGAGATTCATTCTCCATCGTATCCATTCAAGTGTAATTCTCATTTGATGATTAATAATAGTATCTAAGGACTTGATATCATTCTGGATATGATTAAGATACAACCTATCCATGACAAACACGACTTACCTAACAAAACATATAAAAGAAAACGAGTAAGCTAACACCTGAAACAACGATAATACTAAGATATTATTAACAAATCAATGTTAAAAGATCATATATGATTTCATACTAATATATATGATTCTTGTATAATTTAATAACAATTATTTCACCGTTATACAGGAGGTTAACCTACCCCAACCGAGGAAAATTACAATGTAAGGGTTTATTTCGCAATCTCTTCAATATCCGAGGTTGTTTATACGTAATTATCTATTGTGACCTCTTTATCATCAACATCCCTGTTTCTTAAAAAATGTATTTCAAAACATTATTAATATTTAAAATAATATGGGTTAAAGTCATTTATACCCTTATTTTACTTTTTATAAGAGGTTTATAAAGGAATCTTTTCGTCATTTTCCAAACAAGGTGTTTTTTAACCTTTTCGACAAAATTAATGTAAGAATGTTTTTTTAACTTATACGGTGGGTGCAGCTATTTTCTGCCGTTATAAAATCGTCGAAGCTTCCCTTACAAGATTAAAAGAATATTTTCAAAGAAAATGTTTTATTTTATAAATATATGACTCTTAAATTATTTCAAAATAAAAAGATATATTTCTATAAAAAGAGTTTTGATTTCATCTATGTCAACATCCTTTGATGGATTTTACGCTTATTTGAAATAGATTTATTATGATACAAATCTTATATATTTTATTGATGGTTATGTGATATGTTTTACTGTGGATGTGTTATTTTTATACCATTCATGGTTTATGGATGAAGTATTTACATTTCATATGCTAGTTTTAATATGAATATTTATGTTATGTTTAAACCTGTTCATATGAGGAATGCATTAGACTTAATATGTGACGGGTGGAGCCCGCTATATCTCCTCGATGTATTGGTAGGTATCATGATACGATCTAGTGTCTTGGCACAAGGCCTTGACAAAATATTATTTGTAGTCTTGGCACGAGGCCTTGGCTATGTGGTTATGATAGTTTGGCATTATGCATTCCATCATTATGAAAGTGGTTAATGATATTTCACGTGATTATTTGATTAGTAGAATATCCATGTGAATAAGTAAGTGGCATTATTTCATTTTATTTTTTCCATACTATGTTGAAGTTAAAGTTTTAAATTATTTTGTTTTAGTTATACATTGCCTTAAATGTATATTCTTATTTATGAAAGTTTCCGCTATATTTTTATCCTTACTGGGAATTTGAGCTCACACCTTTTCTATCTTTTATTTTTCCTAGGATTTGAAGAAGTAAATTATGAATGACCTGTAGGGGTATTATGGGGGTATAAGAGTGTGGACTATGGAGACTATGTTGTTGTAGTTTTCATTTTTATGATGTAATGTAAAACTTTATGAATATATCTAGTGTTTCCAAGGATACTAAACTAATCGGTCTTTCGAGATTTGATCTTTCTTGTGATCATGCCAATGTTATGTAATAATGCACTGACTTCGGGTAATTGGGGCTGGGGCGTTACAAATTGGATATAGAGAATCTATGCTTATCATAATGGGTGAGACCATATTTTAGTGTTATGTGTTCAAGATGTTGATTCTAGGAATCTTTACGTCATGTAGCTCAAACATGGGGGAATCACTCTTTACCCAATAGACATAAATGGATATCTCTCATTCAAATTTTAGAGGCTAATAAATTTAGAAAAGGTAGGTTTCAATGATGGGGAAGAGTGGCTCATTAAAAGGTCTATATTAGTGTGCATATGCTATGAAGAAAAATGAATTACCTTACCTATGATGACAAGAAATAAGTCAGTGGGAATATCTGGTCTCACTTGAAGTGGAGTGGGACACAAAAATGGGAGGCATAGATCACATAAGGACTTGAGTTGTGTCTGGATTAATCCTGGATGGGTGTGGGGCTTTGGGAACTTAGCCTTCATGAAGGGGTGTCAAAATAAGGAAGGAAACATGGAGAGGCCAAGAAGAGGGGGTTCATGAATAATATGTCCATAAAGATAGGTTCTTTGTGAAGATCACATGCTTCAAGGATTTTAAGGGTTTTTTGAAGGAGTATGATTCAAGAAACCATGATTTTCATACCTCAAAATGATGTCTTAGCTTAGGATAGGAGTTCATTATGAAGGATTAATGATTTGTGAATCATCGAGTAGATCTGAAGAATTTCTTCCTCTATGAAGGGTGTAGGTATTCATGAAAGGCATCTCCACCTGTGGGGGATTCCTTCAATAACACATGGAAGGGGGTTTTGTGAAGCCCATGTGCCTTGGATGATCCTTTTTTGGTCTTTCTTGATGCTTAGTAGTTTTTTTATATCGAGTGTAATTTTGAAGTTGAAGGGTTAGGTAAACATTCCCAAAGATATCAGAATAGGGGATGTATTATTTGAATAGTCTTTCTGGAATCTAAGAAGTAGTTCGAGAAGAAATTTTGGGATTTTAGAATATGTGAAACTCCATCATACTCTCAAAGACCACTATCAATACTCCACACGATCAAAAAGAACCATCAGACATATGTGGGGAACCACCCTAGATTCGTGTGTTTAAAAAAGGGTTTCTTGTCTTGGAGAACCATGAGATCTTCTTATTCACAAAAAGATATATATTCATGAATAAGACCTCTTTAAATGGTCTTGGGAGTATTTTTTCTTCTCTTTTCTCCAAACTAGCTATGTATTTCTCAACTCATTCAATGGAACATATTTTACCACAAAAAAATTCCTTCCCTCACCCCCATAATGGGATCTGATATAAAAAATGAGGGTCATATTCTAAGGGAGAATTGCAAATGATTAAAGATCTACTCCCTTTTGAAGGTTTCGGGCGCAGTGGAAGCGCGTGGGTGGATGTTCGCACTTGGATTTTTGTCATTAGAAATGATCAATCTGGGATCAATATGACGATAAATGCCAGTCTCCACGGATCGAATCACAAAAATCGGAAAAAGAAATAAAAAGTCCTAGAACCACAAAGTAGGATCATTACAGGTTGATTATAATTAATTTAATCAATTGAAAATAAATACCTTTTGGGTTTTCTTTCTTCGTTGATGTTCTTGATCACATTCCAATGTGATTTGTTGTTGCCTCGCAGAAGCCAAGTGTAGACTTCCTCTAGCGGTGATCCACACGTGTACCTTGTATCTTGGGATGCTGCCAAAGGAGTCTCTGGGTGCTGGTGTGGAGAAACCTTTGCTTGCGTTGTCTGCCTTAGATCATCTTGATCCGATCGAAGAGGATATCTCTCGGTCTTGAGAGCATTCTTGGAGGAAGAGTTTCTTTCAGCCTTGAAAGAATTATCCAGAGTTGTTGTGTGTAATGATTCTCTTGTGTGTAGGAAAAGAGTTGGGGTTGTGAGGATATTTATAATCAGGTTTGAGGTTGTAAAGTTATGAAATTTAATAAACTCGTTACGTGTTTTATTTATTTCATTGACTCTTATTTGAAACCCCCATGTCGAATAATTAATTCCTTGACATGCCCCGACACTGATTATAATAAATATCATTTAAAATAATATTATATCCTCAGAATCCCAACTGGAAAAACTACACAGCGTGTATTAATAAATACATAGCGTGTACTTGTTTTTCATTGAAAACTACACGGCGTGTACATTAAATGTACACGTCATGTATATCTTGTTTTCATTTATTCATTTCCATTTCATAAAGAAAACTACACGGCGTGGGTTAATAAATACATGGCGTGTACTTGTTTTCCATGAAAAACTACACGGTGTGTAATATTTAATACATGACATGTATATCTTGTTTTCATTTTCTTCTTCCTCCGTCATTAAAATGATTTAGGATTCCTTGAATAATTATTAAACAACATACAGGAATAATCTTTATTCTACTTGAGATACTTGAATACACTTAGTGTGTGGCCCTCTAGGCCTCTTTCTCGTTGGCATTAGGCGAGCTTGCCTAAAGTCCAAGATTACTGTCTACTAACAGGTCAAGGCACCCAAGAGAAAGAAGTTGACGCCGCATTGACGCATCACCTCATACGAACTCTTACTGTGTAATTTAATACCTCGGTCTCGATATCTCATCAAGCAAGTTTCATCGTAGTGTCATAAACCTATATGCTTGATCCGTTATTCTTTTACTACCTGAAATAAACTCGTCGTTTACACCATGGCCATGGAATTTAATGCGACAGTTCTATTTCAATCAAAGGGACAAGATATAAACTTCCATAAATGGATGGGAAAAATTCTTCCTCGACTTATCCATTAACAACATGTCACTCATGACACACCCATGTACCATACTTTCTGTCAATTGTCTTTGTGACAGTTTTTGTCAGTAAATCTAAGTGTGCGAGTCATGACATGAGTCAATGATAATCTTCTAGTCTAAGGACCATTACACACGCTCGTAGATAGCAATGTCTGATGACACCAAGACATGCGGAATTGCTACTGGAGGGTCTATTATCAAAATCTCCCATCTTGGAGATTACCAAGTGTGAACTCCATGAAAGAGAGTCTCGTCTTCTTATGAGTACTCACACATGACGGTCTGTATACTATGTGTCCTATCATAGTATATCATCCAACCGTAGAACATTATTTAAAAATATTGTTATAGAATTTCAAGGTTCTCATCATAGAGGGGATCTTCCATGACCATATCAATGCAACAAATATTCCCAGACATTATTATATTATAGTCTTGCTGAATAATGAACAATATATAATAAGTGAACATTGATGTAATCAAAGTACAAAATATCTTGTTTTCAGGACACCAACCCTTACAAACTGCCACTTGGATAAGAGCCAACTGCCTACGACTTTTAGTCTGCTAGACCTCACATGATGATCATGGTTATGCTGAGTCAAGGCTTTAGTCAAGGGGTCTGCCATGTTGTCTTCCGTGTAAATGCTGCTCACTGCAACTTCACCTCTCTAAGAAAAATCCCTCAAGAGATGATACATCCGAAGTATGTGCTTTGTCCGCTGATGTGACCTTGGATCTTTTGCAAGTGTCGCCGCTGTAGTATTATCACAATAAAGTGTGATAGAATCTTTACTGCTCAGTACTACATCCTGCTCTTTGACGAAGCTTCGCATCCATACTGCTTCATTAGCTACCTCAGAAGCTGCAATATACTTGGACTCCGCTGTAGAATCTTCCACCACACATTTCTTTGAGTACTTTCAGCTCACTGAAATTCCATTCAAACTGAAGATGTGTCCAGTATACGTCTTCATGTCATCTTGATTAGTCTGGAAACTGGCATCTACATGTCCTCTGATGACTAGTTCCTCATCTCCTCCATAAACCAGGATCATATCCTTGGTACACCTTAGATACTTAAGGATAGTCTTGACTACCATCCAATGGCGATCTCCTGGATCAGCTTGATATCTACCTACCACACTTAATGTGTAAGCAACATCTAGCCTCGTAAATATCATAGCATACATGACTGACCCAATCACGGATGTGTAATGGATCCTTTCCATTCTATTTATTTCCTCATGTTTCTCAGGAAACATTTTCATGGAATGATGAATGCCATGTGACACTGGCAACAATCCCCTCTTGGACTGTTCCATACTAAATCTCTTCAGTATCTTGTCAATGTATGTACTTTGACTCGGGCCTAGCATTCTCTTGGTTCTATCACGATGGATCTTGATCCCAAGAATATATGCTTCCTCACCCAAGTCTTTCATGGAGAACAATTTATGCAACCATGCCTTAACTAACTATAAGAAAGGTACTTCGTTTCCAATTAGTAATATGTCATCAACATATACTATTAGGAAAACGACCACACTTCCACTAAATCACTTGTAGACACAAGGCTCACATTCATTCTTAAAAAAGAAAAATTCTGTTATAGCTTCATCAAAACAAATGTTTCATGACCTTGATGCTTTCTTTAATCCATAAATGGATTTCAGCAACTTGCATACTTTGTTGGAATCCTTTGGAGTCACAAAACCTTCAAGTTGTGTCATGTAGACATCTTCCAGGAGGTTCCCATTAAGGAATACTGTTTTGAAATCCATTTTCCAAATTTTAAAGTCATGGTAAGCAGCAATGGCCAATAGGATTCTAATGGATTTCAGCATCGCAGCCGGAGAAAAGGTTTCATCATAGTCAATTCCTTGACGTTGTCTAAAAACTTTTGCAACTAGTCGTGACTTATAGGTGCTGACTTGCCCCTCCATGTCCAGTTTCTTCTTGAATACCCATTTATTACCAATAGGCTTTACATCACCTGGAGGATCTACCAAAATCCAGACTTGGTTTTGGTACATGGAATCCATTACAGAATTCATGGCTTCTTGTCACTTGGAAACGTCTGTGCCTTCAACTACTTCCTTGTTGGTAAGAGGATCATCATTGTCAACCAATAATGAGTCACCATCCTCGGTGACAAGAAAACCATATCGTTCTAGTTCTCCCACCTCTCTCGTTCTCCTACGCATTTCTTGTGTCTCTGGAACAGATTTTTCTTCCACTAGGCTTTGTGGAATCTGTTCATGTACCAACTCTTGTGTATCTCGAGCCTCGACTTCATCAAATTCTATCTCGCTCCAACTATCTCTTTTAGATATGTACTCCATCTCAAGGAATATGGGGTGTCTTTCCACTATAACCTTTTTCTCTGAGGGGTTGTATAGGTAATATCCCCTTGTTTTCTTGTGATATCCTATAAAGATACACTTTGTGCCTCGGTGTGTATGTTTTTTACCAGAAGAGGCCTTAACAAATTATTCGCTACCCCACACATGTAAATTCGATAACATGGCTTTTCTCCCACTCCATAACTCATATGGAATACCATTTATCGATTTAGTTGCTACTTGGTTTAGTATGTGCACTTCTTCTTGTAATGCATATCCCCAAAAGTATAATGGAAGACTCGCATGACTCATTATTGATCTCACCATATCCAAAAGGGTGTGGTTCCTCCTTTCTCTTACACTATTCCATTGCGGTGTGTTAGGATGAGTGAGTTGAGATAGAATCCCAAACTCCCATAAAAAATCAATGAAGTCCTGATTATGATATTCTCCTACACTGTCTGAGTGGAGTTTCTTAATATTCATACCAAGATGGTTCTTAACATCATTCTTGTATTCTTTAAACCATTCAAAATATTCTGATTTATAACTCATTAAGTAGATATATCCATATCTACTAAAATCATCAGTAAAAGTTATTAAGTATGAGAACCCACCCCTTGCTTCAACTGGAAATGGTCCACACACATCTATGTGAACTAATTATAGAAGCTCTATAGCTATTTTTGACCTTTCCCAATAAATGGGGATTTGGTCATTTTGCCTTGTAGACACGCATGACATACACCAAGTTGTTTTAGTTCGAAAGAATCTAAATACCCATCTTCATGTAATTTTTTCAAATGTTTCTCATTGACATGACCTAGCCGGTGATGCCAAATTTGGGTTTGGTATGAGTCATGTGAATTAACATTGTTATCGATTTCCATTACATGGTTTGTGTAGTATAACACATAAAGGTCGTTATATAAATGTGCCCTACCAAAACAAATGTTATCTTTATAAAAATAGGAACATCCACTTACAAACTTGAAGATGAATCCATCAGTATCTAATATAGATACAGAAATAATGTTTTTGGTTATAGAGGGTACATAATTACATCCTTTAAAAACCAAGACCATCCCAGTAGGCAATGTGAGGTGGTAGTCCTCGACAGCTACAACAGAAAGTCTTGCTCTATTGGATGCTCGTAGATCTACCTCCCCTCGATAAATCTTCCTGAATATACTTGGTTCATGTATTTGGATACATATGTGAGCACCACAAGAAGTATCTAATACCCAATTAGTAGAAACATATAGATTGCATTCGATAAGAAATTCACCTGAAGCTTCCCCTTGCTTCCTTGGCTGGGTAGAGTTTTTCTTCCAGTGGCCCTTCTTTCCACATGCGAAACAAACAACATCATGTTCCTTTGCTTCCCCTTTGATCTTCCTTTTCTTGGAAGGCCTTGAAGAAGCTTTGGGCTTAAAGCTCTTCGCCTTCCCCTTCCTTTTATTCACCATGAGGATAGAATGTTTTTCACACTTCATGTCATTGTCCACTTGGAGAATAAGGATAAGAAGATAAAATAGAGACTTCTCAATGTTGTTCATGTTGATGTTCACAACAAAGTTTTAGAAGCTCTGGGGAAGTGATGCAAGAATGATATCGGTACCCAGTTCTTTGGGGTGTTTAAACCCTAGAAAATCCAAACGCTCAATGTAGCCAAAGAGCTTGACTACATGAGGCCCGTCTGGGGCACCCTCTCCAAGATTTCTCTGGAATAGAGCCTTAGAGATCTCAAACCTTTCCTGTCTTGCTCTCTATGGGTATAGACCACAGAGGTGCTCGAGCATGCTATAGTCATCCATGTCTTTATGAGACTTCATGAGATCACTAGAAATTGATGATAGCATCAAACATTTAATGTCAAGATCATTGTTCAAATGTTGATCATAGACCAGGAAATCTTCATCACCTGCCCCTTGGGAGGGCGAATTAGGAAGTGAGGACTCCAGTACGTAAAACATTCATTCATGGCGTAGGATAACCTGAAGGAGCCTAAACCATTCCTGAAAGATATTGTAGATGAGGATGTTGTCTTTATCCAGAATTGATCACAGAGAAAATGTGGTTGATGAGTTTTTCATTTCGATTGTACAAATTAAAAGAGCATATTTATCAGTACTTTCTTGATTACATTTTTATGAGAAATAATAAATTAATTTATTAAATCTCCCACTATTTTAACAAGTCCCAATGGCCCTCACCATTGAACTCGGAATGTCCAGTTTCTTTGACATTATAGTGGCAAGGATCCATATTCCCCTTCGCATAACCCCAACAAGGGTTGGTCAAGCTATTTGAAGGTATTTAGGTAGGAAGGTCTTTGCCAACTGTGAGCTTACAGTTCCTTGATCTGTTGAGTGGACTCCCCAATCCTGAAATCCTAACTTGGATTTCCTCAACTCTTTCCTCCAATTTTACATCAATTCTAGCAAGGGCTACTTCTCTTGATGTAATATGGTTAAGTCAACCCGAAACCTTTCATAAGGGATTCCTTTATAAAAGTAATTGTCCCAACAAGGGTTGGTCAAACACATAGTTTTATTGAGTCTTGCCCTTAATCAGGTAACAGAAGGCTAAGTCTGACTTAATATGGTATTAAGGGATTTTAATCCTTTATGCGTATTTTTTCATTATCACATGCTTTTTAATATTAAGTGATGCTTTCTTAAGTGATTAAACATGTTCTGATAATGTTTACGCATAGTCGAGTTTTTATTTTATTCCATCTTTGCATGCTTGTTCATTTTATTAAATATGTGATCAAGACAACACATATATAATAAATAAACCATGAAATTTAGACAGAAATAAAATAAGATGGCATGATCAAGATCTTCTATTGGTTATCTTATCTAGTGGTTTTGATAAGCTAACCCAGACCTAGGGAAAAACACCTTGAACCCAGTGGTTCGTGTTTTGTAGGTCCCACCTGTCCACCTTTGTATCTTCTTGCATCGGTTTCACCTCGGCTTTGGGATTTGGACCGTCTCCAATGGGTTGGGAGATCCTCCATTACATGTGTCTACATTAAAGAAACCATGTGCACTCAGGCCCTACATTTTATAGGAAGAAGGCTCGTAGGCCAAAAAATTTAAATTAAATAAATTTAAATGAAACCATACACATACAAAGGGTATTTGTTCTAGCTCATGATCATCCATAGCATGCAACGACATTTACGCAAATTTAGAATTCAAATTCTTTTAATCGTTCTTTCATTTAAGATAAGTCGTGCTCGAATTCAATTAATTATGATCTTATAATTAATCAATTCTTTATCATAAATTAATTTCTGAATTTCCTTGAGATTCTTCTCATCCATATTTCTTGTACGGGTCACTGTACATTTGAGGAAACTTGGTGAAATTCCATTTCTGGAAATTACACGGCGTGTAGTTTATAATTACACAGCGTGTATTTCTTTTCACTCTTTATCCAAAGTACACGCTAGGGGATTTGTCGTGTTTTCTGTACATTGGATATTTTGGAGTACACGGCGTGTATATAAATCATACACGGCATGTACTTACTTGTTACGTGGTAACCAGCCTAACGATCCCATTTACGCGATATGCAGCATATCCTTGTACACGGTTTCACCTGGGCCGGAACGGACTACACAGCGTGTTGCTCCAACATACACGCCGTGTATTTCGATTTCCACGCACTGATCAGTTCTGGTCAATACGGAATGATTAATACTTAGGCATATTCAATACACACAGCTTGGTTTGGTGGACCACTGCTGGTTCATTGAACCTACGTACATGACGTGTAGTTTTAATTACACGTCATGTAATCTCATGTTTTACAGACAGAAAGAGCGGCTCCTCCGGATGAGTTCATTGTTTTTATTTTAATCAAAAATTATAATTAAAATGTCGTTTCTGTGATATAAATCGAGAAACAAAGGAGGAAGAATAGATCTCATTTATTCAGATTAATAGAATGATATATTTCAATTTGAATCAAATATAAATGCATAAATTATCAACGAAAATTAAATAACTATAATCCAAGTTGTAACCTCGCTTTTATACCATTTGAAGGATCCGGGTGTAGCAGAAGTGAATGGGTGGTTGTGCCCACTTGGCTTTTTGTCATTATAAATGATCAATCTAGGATCAATACGATGATAAACGCCAGTCTCCACGGATTGAATCACAGAAACAGACAAAAGAAATAGAATGTCCCGGAACCACAAAGTAGGATCATTACAGGTTGATTATAATAAATTTAATCAATTGAAAATAAATACCTTTTGGGTGTCCTTTCTTCATTGATGTTATTGATCATGTTCCGAAGTGATTTGTTTTTGCGTCGTAGAAGCCATGTGTAGACTTCCTCTAGCGGCGATCCACACATGTACCTTGTATCTTAGGACGTCGCCAAAGGAGTCTCTGTGTGCTAGCATGGAGAAACCTTTGCTTGCGTTGTCTGCCTTAGATCATCTTGATCCGATGGAAGAGGATCTCTCTTGGTCTTGAGAGAGTTCTTGGAAGAAGAGGTTCTTTCGGCCTTGAAATAATTCCCCAGAGTTGTTGTGTGTAACGATTCTCTTGTGTGTATAAAAAGAGTTGGGGTTGTGAGTATATTTATAATCAGGTTTGAGGTTGTAGAGTTATGACAATAAATAAATGTGTTACGCATTTTATTTATTTCATTGACTCTTATTTAAAACATCCATGTCAAATAATTAATTCCTTGACATGTGCCAACACCGATTATAATAAATATCATTTAAAATAATACTATATGTTCAAAATCCCGACTAGAAAAACTACACGATGTGTATTAATAAATACACAACATGTACTTGTTTTTCATTGAAAACAACACGGCGTGTACATTCAATGTAAACAGCATGTATATCTTGTTTTCATTTATTCATTTCCTTTCCATAAAGAAAACAACATGACATGTATTAATAAATAAACGGCGTGTACTTGTTTTCCATGAAAAACTACACAGCATGTAATCTTTAATACACGGCATGTATATCTTGTTTTCATTTTGTTCTTCCTCCATCATTAAAACAATTTCGGCTTACTTGAATAACTATTAAACCATGTACGAGAATAATATTTATTCTACTTGAGATACTTGAATACACTTAGTGTGTGACCCTCTAGGCCTCTTTCTTGTTGGCATTAGGCGAGCTTGCCTAGAGTACAAGATTACTGTCTAGCAATGGGTCAAGGAACCCAAGAGAAAGAAGTTGAAACCGCATTGACGTATCACCACATACGAATTCTTACTCTGTAATTTAATCCCTTTGTCTTGATATCTCATCAAGCAGGTTTCATGGCAGTTTTATAAACCTATATGCTTGATCTGTCGTTCTTTGACTACCTGAAATAAACTCGTCGTTTACACCATGGCCATGGAATTTAATGCGACATTTATTTTTGATTCAAAGGGCCGAGATATCAACGTCCATAAATGGAGGGGAAAAATCCTTCCTCGACTTATCCATTAACAACATGTCACTAATGAAGCACCAAACGTACCATAATTCCTGCCAACTGTCTACGTGACGGTTTTCGTCAGTAAATCTAAGTGTGCGAGTCATGACATGAGTCAATGATAATCTTCCAGTCTAAGGACCATTACACATTCTCGTAGATAGAAATGTCTGATGACACCAAGACATTCGGAATTTCTACTGGCGGGTCTGTTCTCATAATCTCCCATCTTGGAGATTACCAAGTGCGAACTCCATGAGAGAGAGTCTCGTCTCCTTATGAGTACTATCGCATGATGGTTTGTATACTATGTGTCCTAGAATAGTATGTCATCCAACCGTAGAACTTTATTTAAGAATATTGTTATAGCATTTCAAGGTTCTCATCATAGCGGGGATCTTCCATGACCGTATCAATGCAACAAATATTCCAGGACATTATTATATTATAGTCATGCAGAACAATGAACAATATATAATAAGTGAACATTGATGTAATCAAAGTACAAAACAGTTGGTTCTTAGGACACCAACCCTTACACCTTTTGAAAATATCATCTGAGATTATCATTTCTGATGATGATATGTGGTGGTCAGGGGCATGATGTCCATATCCATATGAAGAAAACCTATTTTTATTTCTTTATGAGATGCTCACAATATCTGATATATATTCTCTAAGGATTATTCTTTAGATAACCAGACTTTTGTACCTACTATTCTGCGAACTAGAGCTCTGTGATCAAGATCCTCAAACAGTATTCTCTATTGGGCTTTGTGAAGCTGACTCTAAATATACTAATTATAAAATCTTTAAAATTCTCAGGATGTCAGCATTGTGGTTTCTTGAAGGGAATAGATGGTGGACAACTACATGATTGGGTAGTGTGTCCGAAGCACCTAATACTATCAATCATTACTTGTATTGATGTTAGAATCTAAAAAATAATATCATTTATGAAAGAGGATACCACTTCATGGATTATTTTTTAGGGATGATGTCTTCATCCCAGCGGCGAGTAGGGAGGAGCTAGATTTATAGTTTAAGTATGTATTAGGGTAGTACCACTGGCACATGGATACTGCAGGTCATGTTTGGAAAGACAACATGCACATCACATAAAACTACATCTATAACCATATCAACAACACTTATGGGGGAGATTTTGAAGATGATTCATCCCCACCATAGTATAATATTATCGTCATGGTGGGTATGGGGGACCCACATATGGTATAGAATGATGGATGGATTTTCTCCATGGTGGAATCATTATAGAAGGGTGGTTTTGAGCCATATGGGTATGCACATCATGCTAATAATTAGAGGAAGAGATAAAGTGGGTAAAACTTTATGAAGAATCATGTACTTCATTGTTCAATTCATACTAGTTGTAGGAGATCATGGCCAACCTACTGAGAAAATGGTCGCTGGGAACCAATACATTTCATCTAAATTGTGGGGAGGTCGAAAACTTCCATTACGAACTTCCTCGAATCTCCTGGAACCCAATCCTAGGGTGGAATACAATGATTTTATCCCCAAATAGAATGTATGGTGAGACAAATAGAAATTAATGGATTTGTTGAAGGTGTTGTGGGTTCTGGTTAAGGAAATCAATTAAGAAAATTCAGGAACAAGGGACATTCTATTCATGTAATGGTTGAGATAATTCTTGACCAGACCAGTAGAGGATCCTGCTAAGGGAGAGGAACGAGCAAAGAATTTGACAAAGATGACACACAAATGTCTCAACCAATACTAGTAGAGAAAATAGTGCTCCAACTCAATGATTATGGATGCAATAAAGTAGAAACATTGGGGATAATGTGTCAAGACTAAGGCTCGACCCATAGTCTGACTGGTGGGACTCATCATGGTGCTCATTTTTTGTGATATTTCTAGTGAGGGTTGTGTACATGGGGGTGCTCTGAGAACATTTTCAATGGTGGAGATGCTGAAGATGGGACAATGAGTCAACCTTGGTATCCCATTTTTGTGGAAATTATACAAGGTACATTAAAATATCAGTGAAGGTAAGATGCCACAGCGGGTGTGTGGGCCTTTCCACTTCCTATATTGGTGGGTGGTTTCACATATATCTGTCATGAATATCCAAACCCAATTTTCCATCAAAAAACATTTGGGTGAGAATCCTGAACATTGTGGGGATTCACCCATTCATGTTGGGCCTGGCAGAGGTGTTGGGTAAGTTTGGGTTGGTAGATCATTTCACATTTAACATGTTCTCCCAGCCAACTAAGGTTGTGAATAATGATGGTTCAGGGAATGATGAGTATAGATTTTACCTTTTGGCCTTTCATTGTGGGGTAATTGTAGCTAGAGTTGATGGTGATCTAGTTTTCAATCCATACAATCCACACCGGTTTGGAAATAAATTTAAGTTTATGAAGAGGATTACACTGAAGGTATACTCATAGGTACATCATGAGTGTCGACCATTGCAGATGAGGCAGTTATGGATCATATTCACTTGAAAAGATGAAAAGATGTGGAATGATTTGTTGTGACCCAATACGACAAATGGGTTTACTCATGACTACATGAAGAGTTGTTTGAAAGAATATCTAAGGATTACACTATAGTGGGACATCGAAGATAATGAAAGGGTGATCCATCCACCATGGTTCCAGGGAAGAGTGGTGAATAGAGTGCTTCACAGTGGTGGGGTTAGCCTAGTGGGAAGGGATGCATCAGCATGATGTGTTTTTCGTGGTGCTAGAGCAACAAGAAGCGTAGGGAGAAGAGAATTAGCACCATGAACAACATCCTTGGGTTGAGGATCTTTGAAGAAAGGGATACATCTATGGTGGTCACTACGTCATTTTTTGAGGATTCATAAAGATAGTTGTGCCACATGGACATTCACAATAATTTCCTCTTTCCTGAGGATTGGGACTACTACAATGTCTTAATTAAATTTTTTAGTGTTCATGTGATGTGGAAGCATCTTAACATCAGCGTCATGAATCTCACCAAGAATGTACATGACAAGGCTTATTTCCATAAGTCTTGGTATGAAGCGTAGAATTATGTAATAGATCTAGATAACCTGGTACATTCTTTGGCCATTGTGTGTTCCCTGACTGTCCAGAGGAATATTTTTCTATTCAAGTCCTTTCCCTTGAAATTTTTGACAAATGAATTTTCCAAGCTCACACATTTTCCTAAGGAGTTGGATAAGTCTTGTAGAAGTGATTCATATCGATTCTCCCCTATAAGAGGAAGAATAATTTCTGATCAAGTAAATATCAAGATTTTATGTGAATCGGATATAACATGTTCTTTATAACTGTTGTTGAACTCCTTTTTACACTTGAACAATAATCAATAATATAGGAGGTTAATGTCCAAGATGGAATAAAAAAGAAGGGTGAGGGGACCTCAACCCATGAAGGGTTGAACATGGAGTTCATTCCTGATCTTTCACTATATGTAGTCAACTGTTAGCACCTACAACTAAGGCAATGGCCACATAGGGGAATTTTCCAAGCGGAGTACCCATAAATATTCAGGAGCATCTATATCAAACAAGTTTTAATATACAGGGATATTGCAAAACTTTTCATAAAATATAAAACAATACAAAAATATTTTCACAAAGACCATATTAGTTTACTACCTTTGGAACCTTGGAATAAAAAAATCTAACTTAGTGAAAGGTATTCAATGTGTACCAAAAATATATTCCCCCCTTATAAAGTTTACTTAAAAACCATTCGACATGACCTTGGGTGATAAAACATAAGAAAGGGGTGATCTTTCATGCTCAGTAAGGGTAAATAAAATAAATACATAATTATACTATGAACATAAGGGTGGAAGAATAGGATCATATTGTAAGAAGATCGTATCATTCATATCAAATATCGTCAATATGGATCAGGGTATAAATATTAATAGTTCATAAGACTTGAATTATAATATAATCAAGAATACAATCCTTTAAATCATAACATAGGGATAATACTTGGAATTGAGTCGTGTAGATAAACACATAACAACATGATAATTTATAAGTAGAAATAGGTCCACTCATTAAGTTAAAGAAAATAAAGCATGCCCTTTCATAGAATTGTGGTCATTCAACTATGTCCACATATAGGGTTATGAATATACATTTAGGTTGATGCATAAAATTTTGAACATGTAATCAGGTTCCTGAATAATATATGGACATGTTACTAGGTCCATGCATAACATTTTGATCATGTAATTTGGTTCTTGTATAACATTATGAATATAATAAGGATTACTCATAACATTAAGAACATGTAATCAGGTTCGCACATATAGTTATGTACATACAACCAGGTTCATGCATAACATTGTGATCATATAATTGGGATCATGCATTATATTTTTATAAATGAGTCATCCATTGAAACCCAATACATTGGAGGGATATATTTGTCCCACCATTCACATAATAAACACATACATACATGTACCATGATATAATAAAACTTGCATCATATCATGAACTATAAAAATAGATCATATCATAACCCATGGAATGAAATAAGTATCATAAACATTTAATCATATCATTACTTTTGTAATATATATTGGTTTCATATTCATTTAATCCTAGAATAAACAATAAAACGAAGCAGGTTTCATAAGCATTTATCATTTTATAACCGATGAAAGAGAAACGGGTTTCATAAGCATGTAACATGTGGTTGAGGAAATTGTATCATAAACATATAACACGTGGAAAAGGAAAGGGTATCATAGTAATATAAACTATAATATAGAAATGGTTTTTTATAAACATCATCATATCAAAAAATAAACTATTAATAGAAAAAATATCAATGGAACCTTTGGTTCATTTCCCAAAAAAATATAGTAACATGAATAGATGGCGTCAAAAATAAAAAATAATTTTGAGATGTACTTTAAAAAATATGTAGAGGAAAATATCTTTTGTTCCTTGAAAATAAATTTTAAAACATAAATACTTCTAAAAACCATTTTCTTTTAGAATACATTGAAATCATATAAAACAAGTATGAAATTTTTTTGAAAACCGTTTTCTATGGAAACGTATAAATCAATCTTAAATATATTTTAAAAAACATTTTACTTTAAAACTTATATAAAATAATGAAACTATTTTGAAAACATTTTTCATTGAAAATACATTTAAAACAAATAAAATAAGATTTGGGATCCTTGGTATCATTTTATTTGAAGACAAAAATTTTGAAAACATATAAAATTTTCATTGAAAAATGGTTTCAAAATGGTTTCATTATTTTTTATAAGTTTTAAAAGAAAATGTTTTTTAAAAGTATTAAATAAATATTTAAATATCATGAAAATAAATATATTCATGATATAATCCTATAAAATTTATTAAATTTTCCTTATAGAAAAATATAGTTGAATGACATGTCATGTGTCAAAAGAAGCGAAATTGAGGCAGAATTACTTTACAAATTTGGTAACTTTTGAAACATAAAACCCATGAAATAATGATAATTAAATGGTTATGTTAGAACCCATAAATTTAATTATAATAATCATATAATAAATCCATTGTAATTATACACATCACACAAAATAAATTATCGGTGAATAAGACATGTATCTCATGGAAATAAAAAGTTAGATGAAATACCCTTACCTTATGCCTTGACTTTCTTCATACATGTTCAAAACTACTGTATAAAAAATATATGTTTATTAGAAATAAAATGCATAAAAATATTATTATATAAAATAACATTTATTATTTTTGTTATGACTTTATATTACCCAATTCTTAGAAACTCCATGTTAATGTTAAATTTCATGTAATATTGATTTTATTTTTCTTAAATGTTTTGACTTTTTATTATTGATCCTATTTCTTAGATCATGATTAAATTATTCCAAGAATTTAAAACAAGGTATAAATATAAAATGTATACAGTTTAAAATTATTTATAATAATATAAATAAGATATAAACATTAAAATAAATACACAATTAATGGAGACTGTAAGCCATATGTATGCATGAACACGACTTCTGTTTTATTATCATATTGAAGGAATGAATGTAAATTAAATATATATATGTGTGTGTGTGTGTGTGTCATTAAATTAGAATTATTATATAATATAGATCATATATTTTTTAAAAACACATCCTTAATACATCTCATGTAATGTGGGAATGAATCACATCACTTAGAGGAGGCGGTAGTCCACACTTCCACAAATGATGTTATCATAGTTGAAAAAAATGGACAATATAAAGGTATGTTATATATAAAAATTACATAAGAACAAATAAATTTTAAAAATCACATTTATCATATAATAACTATGGGTCCATCATAATACCCAATCATGAATGGTGGTATTAGAAAAATAAACAACATCGTATCATGAGGCGGTAGTTCACCATACAAAAGAACTGTATTTTCATTATCCAGTAGTTGGATATGTGTGTATGTGTAGGAAAAACCCTTATAATAACAAAAAATAATTTTATTTATGATAATATTTTTATAATATAAACATGGAATAATAACAATAGAGGTGGTGTAAAATGAAAATAGAACTAAAGTGCTTAAGAAAGGATGTTACATCTTATTAGGGTTACTCCTTTTGATTTTCACCAAAGGGATTCCTTTTAATACTTTATTCCCTATGTTAGGATTATAGTATTAGGTTATGGATGAGGATGATATATTTTGGAAGAAATTATCTAGCCAAATATTCATCCGATTTGGGACTATGTGGGAGGGGTGATTGCCCTTTTGTAGTGGCAGGAGGGGACACACTTTTCAGTTTTTAAAAGAAGCTCAATGTACCCACATTTTTACCTAACAAAATACATAAAAAAATAAAATCAATAATTTAAGTTTTATGTCCAAAATATCTCCATGAAAATGGTTTTGGACAAGTTTCTAGGTCATTTTTTCCCATAAGATTAATGTTTAGTCCATTATTAAGCTTAATTTTACCTTAATTGTGGTGATTATTTTTTATCACTTTCACTAATTTTATTTGTCAAAGATTAAGATCAAATTATTATAATATAAATTATAAATCTATTAAAACTTTTTATTTCTAATAGCGTTTGAAATAAATTTTAGTATTTCTCATAGAAGGAAATTAAATGCAGTTACTTGAATGAGCCTATAAGGGGCTTCTCCTCCTAGGTTTTCCCCATGTAGTCATCTCTATTCCTTCTAAGGATGTAGGCAGATCTTTCATCATCACCAATGTGGGATCATTCATGGTGTCAGATCCTTTTTCGTGGAGGTGTCTCCTTTTGGGCTCGATCCTCGGCAAATCCTATTGCTTTCATGATCTCTCGCCCTAATCATCAAACTAGATAGGGTTTATCCTTGTGGTGGCGCGGTGTCCAAGTTGTGTTTCACACTTCTGTAGACAGAGGGGTGAAGCCTCATTTTATGGTCAGTTAAGGATATGGTGGGAGGTTTGGTGCGGTCTCCGTGTGTAGATCTGAAGGTGGTGAGGAGATTACGGATTGCGGTGAGGTTTCATTGGGTGTGATCTGCTAGTTAGGTTGTCTTTGCAACATAGGGGATTATATTAGAGCTTTGTTTATGGATGTCCGGATGATGTTTTATGAGGCTCCATCATCTTCGGTGTTCTTTTATCCCTCCTTGAAGTTTTCTTCCTCCTCACAGGGTTGGCACGATTGGACTTCGATGATGATCCTTAGGATGTTTTGATCTCACTAGATCCATGCCAAGAGTGTTATTTTCTGTTCAGATCATCCCAAGTCTCTTCTTTTACAACACATCTTCCATGGTGGTGTGGTTATAGGAAATCCTATGAACGGGGTAGGGTTTTACTGATAGCTTTCGTCTCTATTTATGTCACAATGTAGGATCACTCTTTAAGGCTTGTTGGTGTTTTTGTTATGGTAGATGTTAGGTCACATTCTGAATTTTTTTATGGAGGAAGAGTGATTTTCCTTCAAGGTTTCTGGTTAAGCTAACATTTTTGGCTCGCTATCGATGCATTTTCTCTGCCCTGGAACCAGGTCCCTAATGCTATTTTCCCACTCGTATTTGACTGATTTTTTCCGTGGTGTTTTGGGATGTGTAGTTTTTGTGATTGACAAAGTTTGAGGAGGAGTTGTTTGTGATTGTTTTGTCATTTCCTTTGGTGTTGGATCATTGGTGTTCATGGATTCTAGTGACAGTTCTAGGGATTTGGTTGTTTGGTGTAAGAAGGTAGCTGCTCAAGGCATGTCTAGTGGTTTTTTGTTTTGGTTTGAATTTGTAAACCAAACTCAACCACATGGTTCAGGCCCTAGATTAGGATTTAGAGCTAGCGGTTCATCTTTAAAAAGATTTTTGGATTTTGATGTTTATAGGGTATGATTTCATCCATCGAATTGGGTCTGTGCTTTTACATAAGACACATTCCCACAACTTAGATTTTCAATGGTGGGAGGTTTCATCATGATAAAATGCTGGGGAGGGGAAGCACTATGTTGTTAGTCAGTTTTTTCACTCTAGACCTCCAGGTCATGATTTTTCTTAGTCATCAAGTCTATTTGGGATTTCCCCTTCTTACCTTAAAAAGGTGTATTATTATAATAAAAAAAATTGATGGCCTTCGTACCGTTGGAGGTATTAGTTTCTTTAAAAAAATTGTATTTTGAAAAAAAATAGACTTTACCAAAAATTATGTATTTCATTATCAATATGTTTTATTTATATAAAAAAATTATAAATAAAATTTAAAAAATATTTTTTTTATTCATATTACAATGTTTAATTTCTATATTATAACTATCTTGAATAAATATTTATAATAATAAAGTGATTTTCTCAATAACTAAGTGTTGCCTATAATTCAATCCAAGGCGGTGTTCCGTGTAGTGCAAGATTACCTTTGTATAACATAAAATGAAATCCTGAAATTGTTTTTCAATTTATTAAAAAATTATTTCCATTGTTGTCTGAAATTTTTAAAATTAAAATGATTAAATTAATTAAAAATATATATATTCAAAAAATCATGGGTTGTTACAGTCTACCAATATAAAATACATTTTTCCCAATACATTTTTATGGGTTATCAATGTTTTAATACTTTCTAGTTTCATTCCTATAAACCTGCATAATAAAAATTAATACTAAAACATCCTTTAAATATGAAATGTTAGAACCCTATAGGTTACCCAGAGTACTCACAACTAGGTTTCTGTGTAAGATAACATAGGTTGATAGTTAAGAATAGATATGGAGGAAAAGAATAAGTATTTATAAGTATTGATTGAGGTCATCATATAAAAAAAGTGAATAATAAATTGAAATTTCAGGTCCACAAGGTCATAAATATAGGATAATTTAAAATGCCAGCAGTTGAACAAAAAATTGTGCGTTAGGAAAAAAAATTATTTCTAGATTATTTCCCAAAATTTGAATAGTTTTCATGAAATGATATACTTGTACGAATTCTGGAAAACATTTCCATTTGATGTTTCTTGTTCCACTTCACCTATTTCTCAAAAAATAAAGAGTAATTTTTTATTCTTGGAGCACTAGTAGATTATGAGATCCATGATATGTAATTCCATCTGTCATCAGTTATCATCATCACAAAGTTGTTTGAACAGGTTATCCAATATAAAAAAATCCACTTGTAGTGAGATAATACTATAATATCAAAAAATTCCTCCAATGTTTGACTTCTAATTTCCATAAACGGTTTACCTTATAACCCATCTAAAATATGAAAAACCAAAACATTAGATATAAATTCATGAAATCATCTAAACATTAATCCCCCACATATCAAAAATTATCTCTTGGTTGTGGAATTCCAAACATGTGAATACCCTCTTCATAAATTCTCTAGAAACATGGTAATAAATTGAATTACCATAAATCCTTTTGTAAAAACTGCATGCATCCTTATTCAAAATATTACTAGATATAATCCATAAATCCAAGATGTTATAAAATTAATCCAAGATGAAATTGAGCACATTGTTAATAAAAAAATAATTACTACTAGGGTGATTATTACTATCATTTTACTCTATCCATATAAATAATATCTTTATCAAAGATAAACATAATATTATCTATAACTTCAACATGTTAAGAGATACTTTATATTCATAAAAATATCACCTTTAAATTAAATCCCCTTTCTATTTCATTTGAATTATTTAAAATATCCCATGAAATCCTTAAAAAACAATTCTGAAATTACAAATAAAATTCATGATTCATATAACATAATAATATAATTCCAAAACATAAATACTTCATTCATCTATATTTATTCTTAAAACATTACATAGGTTTCATCATCTTATTCCTTAATTCCACTTTCTTATAATATGAAATATGAATCATGTATTAGGACTCATCAATATAAATATATTCATGCTTCTTAATTTTAAGGTAAATAATACTAGAATAACATCCCATACCTTTCACATTTCATTCCCAGTCTCCCTATATTCTGTAGTATAACCAATACTTATAACACCTTATTGATTGTCATCAAGATAATTCCACTAAAGAAATCAATTTTCATAATTCCTATACTTTAAAAATCTAAAAAATTATACATTAACAAAGTTCTGTTGACGAAAACTAGAAATCATAGTGTAAAAAACATTTTTCATGGTAAAAAACACCATAATCATGAAAAGTCGATAATGGGACACCAAAAGCATGAAAAATTATATTATAATATATGAAAACATAAGTTTAACCTAGGTTATTCACAATTAACCTCAATTGAAATCCATTATGATGGTTCTTAAATAGTTTGTGAATTCCCAAAGCATATGCTTTTGGAGTTTCAAACCAGGTGTGCTATAAGCCTTATTGTTATGTACTAGCTTACGCTCGAGTCAGGCCCGACATGCCTTGTTGGAGTTATTACTCCTAGGTATATTTTTTCAAGAACAATATTTTCCTAAAAATTAACTTATCCTTATAATTATCATAAAAAACATTCATATCATATTTTTAGAAATTTTCCGATGAATATCACTAAAGTTTTATCATCAATGTTTATAAATTATGGAGAAACCTTTTCTCAGAAACCAAAGTTAAATAATCATTATTAACATGAATATACATTAAATCACTTTTTAAGAAAACAAAATAAACACCAAAAACACCCAAAAAATGTATTATTTTAGTACCGTTGGAATCACGGAACAAAAATATTCTAACATAGTGAATTATCTTCACTAGGACCCAAAATGATCTTCCCCCTTAGTACTTCAACTTAAAAATGTTTCTTCATCCCCTAGGGAAAAGAAACATAAGAAATTGGTGAGATAAAATGCTCAAAAAGGGTAAATAAAAGAAATAACTATTAATAATATGAATGTTATGGTATGAGAAAATGATCTTATAATTACAAGATCATTTTCATCATATGAAAGATCATAAACAGGAATCACGACATAAAGATTATAATTTCATAAGATATTAATAAAAAGATAATCATTTATATAATCCCTGAAGGAATTACCTAGTAATAATACAGGTAATTGTGGTTTGCACATCATGGTATGAAATCATGATCATGTATAATTAGAAACAGGTTCACTCATTAATTAAGGACATCAAATTAATCACATTCATAAACATATGGGCATGAAAGTGAGTCCTTGCATAAGGTTGTGAACTTGCAATCAGGTCACACATAACATTGTGAACATGTAATCAGGTTCATGAATAAATTATGCGTATGAAAAAAATTCCATGAATGATATTGTGATCCTGTAATCTGGTTCACACCTATCATTATGAACAATAATAAGGTTCACTAACAACATTGTCAACTTGTAATCTGGTTCATGCATAAAATTATTGAAATGAAAATAGGTCCATCAATAACATTATATATAGGTAATTTGGTTTACACATAAAATTTATACTCATCAGTCATCCATTGTTACCCAATTCATTAGAGGTAGATATATATCTCATTCGTCAAATAATAAATGCATACATACATGTTCCACAAGATAATAAAACATGCATCATATCACAACCCATAAATAGAGATCACATCCTAACCCATGAAATGAAATGGTTATCATAAACATTTAATCATATCATAACCTATGGAAAATATAAAGATTTTATAATTATTCAATCATAGAATAACCTATGAAAGGAAGCGGGTTCTATAAGCATCTATCATGGTATAACCCATAGACGAGAAATGGGTTTCAAATTCATGTAACATATGGATGAGGAATAGGATTCACAAATACATACCTCATGGAAAAGGAAAGGGTTTCATAGACATATACCATGAAATAGAAATGGGTTTTTATAAATATAGTGATATCAAAACATAAACCAATCCGATAAAGAATATGAGTGGAATATTTGGATCATTTTCTAGAAAGTACTGTGTAACCTCAACAGATGTCATCTTAGATGGAAAATCATTTAGAGATATCATTTAAAAAAATCTTGGGGAAAATATCCTTTATTCATTAAAAATAATTTTAAGACAAAAAAATCTTTTGAATCCCATTTTCTTTGAAAATACATTTAATACATATAAAATAAGCATGAAAACATCTTAAAACTTGTTTCCCATGAAAATTTATAAAAGAATCTTGAAATCATTTTGAAAACCATTTTACTTCAAAACATATAAAGCGGATTCAAATAATTATGAAAAACATTTTTAATTAAAATAATTTTAAAACATAAAAAATAAACTTTTGGATAATTTTAATCATTTTCATTAAAAACAACTTCTTTAAAAAAAATAAAGGAATCTCTGAAAAACATTTAAAACATTTCTTAACAGAAATGTTTTTGGAAATCCTTTTTCATTGAATACCATTTTAAAACAAACTAATTTCCAGAATATTTTGAAAAAGTATTCCTTAAAAAAATTTAAACATACTAAGGATATATCACTAAATTGACAGTCATTATGGATGGTATGTTTGTACATGACGGGCATTCATTTTTCACCATAAATTTTTAGAAAAGTGCCCTGATTGGAAAATGAAAATAAGATTCCTTTTGAAACCATTTTTTAAAAAGGTATTACATAAGAAAATTCATTTAACCTTCATAGGATAATATTAAAGCATTTATGATTTTTTTTTAAAATATATTTTTAAAAAAATTGGATTTTGGAACAATAAAATAATATCAAATTTTCATAAAAAGAGTTCTTAATTAGATTATGTAACAAAGAGTCGAAAAATGGAAAATTACTTGTATATTGGATGAATAACCATAGGGTACAGACATTCATTTGAATTCTTGGTAAATAGATTATAAGATGTCATCAATGGAATCATAATCATAAAAAATCTCGTTGAATAATGAGATTGAAGCTGTAAAGTGCTTCCACTTTGGTAACATTAAATCATAATAAAATGGAAATAATTAAATTGCATAAAGAAAGAAATTTCACTAAATGAATTATATTAATTATATATTCTTATCAAAGGTATTATATACACCTCATAGAAAAATATAGGTTCATAACATGGCATCTGTCTCAAATAATAAAAATTGAGACAAAATTACTTCACCAATTTAGTAACAATTGAAACATAAATTCCATGAAATAAAGATCATAAAATGGGTATTAAAATAACCAAAATTTTAATTATAATAATCATATAATACATCCATGGGCAGTATACACACCACACAAAAGAAATGAGTAGCCAATAAGGCATGTATCTCACATAAATAAATAAGTGATATGAAATTCCCTTACCTTAAGTATTGAATTTCTTCATACACATTCAAACCTCCTATATAATAAATAAAATTTTACTATAAAAAATGACATAGAAATATTACTATATCTAATACCATATATGACTTTTTATGACATTACATTTCCAATTTCATAATAACTCTATGTTGATGTTACATTTTGGGTAATATCCGCTTTATTTTTCATATATTTTTTGACTTGTTATTCTTGATCTTATTACATAGATCATGATTAAATTATTTCTATAATATAAATCAAGGTATAAATATTATATATATTCATTATATATTTATATATAATAATATATACAAGATGTAAATATTAAATGAAATACATCATTCATGGAGATGTAGGTCGTACGAACACAAGAACACAACTTCTGTTTTAATATCATTTTGAAATAAAGTAAGAAATTGATATATATATATATATAATAATTATAGTAGAATTATTATTTAATATATTTCATATATTTTTAATTTAGGAATCCTTAATATATCTCATGAAATTTGTGAACAAATCACTTAAGAGGAGGCGATATTCTACACTTCCACAAACAATGTTTTCATAATTACACAAAATGGAATGCATAAGATTATGTTCCATATAAAAATAACATAAGAAAAAAAGAAATTATAGATATAAAATATATGTTATATAAATAATTTTTCCATCATAATTCTCTTCCTGGAATGTTGGAAAAGTAAAAAAAATTAACAACATCATTTTGTGATGTGGTAGTTCATCGTACACAAGAATGGTAAGTTTATTACCCATTATATAGAAGTGTGTGTATATGAGGGTAGGAATATTAGAATAAAATATTCTCAGTATTATTGTGATACTTTTTTTATATAATCACAGAATTATAATAATTCAGTTTGTGGAGAATGAAAATAAATCTAAAGGGCTTGAGGAAGGATGTAACCTCTTATTCGGGAACTCCTTTTGGTTTTCACCAATGGGATTCCTTGGACTAATTTCCCACAAGTGTGGTGATTATAGGATGAGGGAAGTTGTTTTTATGAACTATATTGGAAGATATTGATTTATCCAAAAAAAATTAGTGTTTTTAGAAAGTGGTATGGGTGAGTGCATTTTTATAGTAGAGGGAGCGGACATAGTTTTCATTTTTGAAAACAAGTTCGTTATACCCAAATATTTAACTAAAATATCATTAAAACGCAAAAAAATAAATAGTGCAAGGTTTATGGACGTTACATTACTATAAAATGGGGTCTAAAGAAATTTATAGAACATTGTGGCCTTTTAGATTAACGATTTGTCTATTATTAAACATATTTTTACCCTAATCACTGTAATTTATTTTAAACACATTCATTGATAATATTGGAAAAAAATTAAGTTGAAATTATTTTTCTATAAATTCTATACTTATTTAGAAAATTTATTTCTGTTTTTTCAAATTCAATTCATTGAATCAAAAAAATTAATTTTAATGTTATTCCCACGGTCGTAGAGAGATAGTGGTTTTTAAAGAATCATTTTTGAAAAGTTCATTAAGACTTTATATCTAAATTCAATATAAAAATGAATCCAATGAACAAAATTGTATTAATATGCGTATAATTGATCTATTTTGAAATTAAAATCAATTTTCAATATAATTTAACTATATAAATAAATGAGATGAAAAGACGGTTTTTAATTAAAATTACGTATTGTCCACTATTCATTCAAAAATGAAGTTTCTTTGAAAAATCCCCAAAAATCACTCAAAAATAATAATGAGATTATGACATAAAAACATATTTTATTTTATCAAAATAAATTTATATGAGGGTGTAAAATTAATATGATTTTTTTACAAAAGGATATAAAAAGTAGTTCCTTTATGAAAATATTATTTTTAAACATATAAAGATTTTTACAAAAATTATATATTTAATTATCAATAAGTTTTATTTTCATGAAAAATTATAGATAATTTTTAAAAAATTGTTGTTATTATTCATATTACCATGTCTAATGGCTAGGTTATAAGTACCTTATTTAAATAATTATAATAATAAAGTGTCATTTCGTAGAAACTCACTATTTTGTGTAATGAAAGTCAAGATAGTGTTGTATATAGAACAAGATAATCTTGTTGTAGAGTATAAAGATATCCAGACATTGTGATTTAATATAAAAATATATTTCTAGTGTTTTGTGACATGTTAAATATCAAAAATGTTAAATTAATTTGAAAAAAAATCACTAAATCTAGGGGTGTTACAACATCTCACTGAAGTATAAAATTCACATGATTTCCTTCCTAATTTATGTCATTGACTCTAAGGTATTCCTTAAAATTATTTACTAAAATATCATTGAACATCAGTTTGAATGGGGCCCATAACCCAACCATGAGCACCAATACTTTCATTATCTGTGTGTGCGGATGAGGTGGTGATAGAATATGTTGTTCTCCCATCAGAAATAGCTTAAGAGGACATGGTGGTCTGGCGAGTTGTAGAGGAACCAATAGAGGGGACCCTAGAGACTGTTCCCTTTATAGAGGGTGTCTAGTTGGGGACCAAAATGAGGTTGTATAAAATATATTCAATAGTGGATCTACAATAAGTAGTTTATGTCATGGAGATTGTAATGGAGGAAGCGATGATGGTGCTAGCAGCTGAAATGAAAAAGGAGTCCTCATTAAGTTCACCTGCCTTAAAATTGACAATAGTGGTGGATTTTGGAACTGAATATAGGGTGATGGAGTTCCCCTCTATGATACCATAAGGTTATGGAGAGGCTTATGCCACTGATGAGGATGTGTTCCCAGTGATAATCATCATGTTTCTCGTGCCATTAGACCACACCATTATCCTTTAAATCATATTGGAATACATTAACATATTGTATCAAGAAAAATATTATCGGTAGTATTTCCTCCTAATGAGCTTTGACACCAGATGATTTTGAGGATTCCATCCTAGATGTCATAGAGGATAACCAGGATACCCATTGAAAGGTGTGGATGAATTTGTGTAAGTTCATCACTTTAATCTGGATATATGAAATTCTATAATGGGTGGGATATATTCTTCATTTTGTTATCCAATCAGAGGACCAGTGGGGTGGATTCCAAGACACTTCATGAAATGACCCGAGACTTCATCAGAGACTAGGCACATGTATAATGGTAAGAGTTCAATCATCTCTAGAGGAAACATAATGTGAGAGATCCAAATTGTTTGAAAAATGAAAGGAATAAATTTCCCATATCGAGGGTTTGTAATTGGATAATGTGATGTCCTTTACTACTCAAGCTAAGATCATGAGTAGTTTGATAGATCAACTAGAATCATATGAGGCAAGAAGACTGAGATTGAGAAGGAAGAGGTTGAGTTCCATGAAGAATAAAATCAGAAATGTATCATGGATTATGATTCTCAATCCCAAGCTGATTAATAGAAAGAAGATATAGCAGTGCTTTAGTTGGTATTCGAGGACACTCAAAGAAGATTGGCTGAACATGATCACTTGATTACTAAGGTATATCCATAGAGGTACATATTTCAGAAAAAGGGATCTAATATTTGGATGAACCTACGGAAATTTTATTTTTATCTTAATTTTAATGCTCAATAAAATTTTGTTACTTTTATTATATTACATCGATAATATCCTCGAAATAACCAACAACCAATCACAAAGCTCATGTGGTTCATGACCCGTGTGAGAAACATGGGACTACCAATGTGATTTCTCTTTATATGAGAGTCCTAGAAAATAATTGGTCACTCGAGGCCATTTTTTACTTACCAACAAGAGTTTCTGAGATGAGGGAGGATGTGGCTGGAGAACAAGGATCTTAAAACTCTTGAAGTTCATTTTCAATGTGTCCTAGTGCAAGAATGGTGTAACTCTAGGGGTGTTGAATTCAATCTGAAAAAAATAGGAATCATAAGTGTGATTCACAGTGACCAAAATCTAGGACACAAGTAGATTGTTATGGTTATATAGGAAAATGGCTGACCATGATTGAAAAAAACAGCATTTGTACCATTAACTAAAACTGCAGACAAAAAACAATAATAAACTCTTAAACATGTTCAAAATATGGAACCTATATCATAATAGAATTGAAATTCTTATAGGTAATTGGATGAGGATGGTAGGAAAGCGAAAGTGGGATGATACCAATCCATCAGGGGGTCCCTTCATACATATAAAATAATGTGGATTCAAAAAATTATCTTGTTAAACATGTAAATGGAGTGATAGAATGTTATAATGGATTAAAACAATCTCAAAATTACACCACTATGGGTTTGACCACATAGGTGTAAGCATATTGGTTAAAAAAAAGATAAACCCCATATTCTAGAAGAGTGATTCTCTAATAATGGGATGAAGGAACGTGATTGATGTGGTAGAAGAACTATACTGAATAAATGGGTCTCATGAAAGGGCCTAATATACCCTGATGTTTTACGCCATTAAAAAAGGATGATAGATAAGTAGTTTTATGTGGTACTATGAGAATGGGTCATCATATAATTTAACATCATGTAATCAGGATGAACCTCATAGTTTATTGTCATGTGAGTGGGATGTTACACCTATTTTAAGGCCATACTATAAAAAAATGAGTTTAATATCCCAGATAGACATATGTATTATGATAGATTGAAATGACCAAAATGAATGAGGTCCAAGGAGACCCAAACACCACATAACTTATCTGTAGGAATAAAACCCACATATTGTTTAAATACAAGATTCTTGGACTTGAACCCCCCGTTTAAGGTCAGGGATTTTGGACCAAAGGATCCCTAGAGAATCTCAAACACATCAGTACACACCCTACTAGCACACCTAGGCCCACATGAGTCATGCTCAGTGTGGGAAATAAGGAAAGGTAAGGGGGTATTACTGACATGTAGAAATGAAAATTTGGGGTGACAATATGGGAATTGAAATTCCACTAACATACATGGAATTGGAAAAGAGGTAAGATGATACTTTTGGGGTTGGGATCAGGGGGTATCAATGGGTATTAATCAATTGTTTACTATATTTGAAACACAGAATTTGAACCACACCAGTCGGGAATGGGCTAAGAAAATGAAAGATCTACTTTTTATCATGTTTGAAAAAATAGGATATGGTGTTTATTACAAGATATACATTATGGAGTTTTACTAGGATGGGAGGAATTCCATGGCCTAACACTATTTCCTTTAGGGGGTCTTCCAGGATTTTAAGGTTGATGGAAATCCAATATTAGAAATTCTCTACGTGTGGAATGAGTCATATCACGAAGTGGGATACTAAATTATGTGTTCTGAATATTTTAGGATTGTATTGTGTGGACTAAATATGGGGCCATGGTGTGAAATTATTAATGAATTTGTGGTCTGTCCTGACAAAAAAAGTTCTTTTCATTGCTATGTAACCCATAAGGGTGGTAAACATAGTTCTGAAAGATTAATTTATAAGAGAAAAATCCCATTGAGGGTGATACTCTATAATGAGAGAATTATACCATACCATGATTATCATGAGTCATCCCTTGTTTAGAGCATGGGGCATAAATAATCTCTTATTAAGAAGCATCCCGATTTTTAATGGGGTAAAATGGCAGTTTAACCTTTCGTATTGGGGACATAAGTATATGCAGTTTAAAGTAGGACAACTTGAAATATAGGGGCTACAAATAGTTTGAGTTTATAATTCTTGGACATAATATAAATATATTATGGTTATTTTTCTTGGAACATAGAATGGATATTAGTTTAGGGCCTTTAATCCCATACCATAGGTGAGTATCTCAAGAAGATATGTGTAGTACAACAGAATTGAAATATGATGTAATTTTTGACCAAAAAACCCTACACCACACAACACATTCTCAAGAATATTCCCATATATAGTTTAAATTTATGATTCTCTTACATTCTAAAAATAGTTTAAGGTCATGTTTCCTGAATATTGGGTTCATAATTTAAGGTCATAGAGCTCGGACCATGGGGAAGGGATTCTTAAAATGGGTAAGGTGTTGTGATGGATTGAATAATCAGACTGGAATGAGGGACCCAGGGGACCCAAAACCAATTTACAAATTCCATAGTGGAATAAATTTCATTTTAGGGTCATGATGCTTAGACTATTTATAAAAACATTAATTTTATGTTGACTAGACCATAATGGGTCCATGTGACCAATGGGTTGAAGAATTTGTGGTTGGGACCGAAGATAAAATTTATTTACATCGCTATGTATCCCATAAGGATGGGAATAAATCCACATGAAGTTCTTGAAGAGGATGCATAGAGTTTAAGGTCACACGGTCTTAACTATGGATAAAAGGTACATTCAAAGATTTTAAAGTGAATTTATAATTGAAATATGATATGAATGAGCCAAGGGTTCCCTAAACCACGTTAAGTTACCCTAATTTCATTTGTACACAATTTAAAATCTTAAATATACACCTTGAAATGGATTATTTATATCTTAAGGTCATGATTCTTGGATCATAATTGTGGTCATGGGGATGAATGTATAACGAATTTTTCATTGGGCCTAGAGATAATAGTTTCAAGAGACACTACATATCCCAAAATAATTTGAGTCAAGTAACACATAGTTATGGAAACCCATCATGCTGAGAGAGATACACTAGTGGGGGAAATCCTCTCTGGTGAGAGAAATTAGGCATCACACAAGAATCCTGATACATCCTAAACTTGTTCAGTTCGATATCACCTTTTAATACTGTGCATTGAGGATGTTAACTCCCATTTTAAGGTCATGTAGATTAAACCATAATAGGGATATATCTATAATGGGTATATTGAGTGAAATTTTATAATAAACTCAATCTGAATGAGGATTAAGACGGTACAAAACTACATGACACATTTCAAAGAAAATCCAATATATAGGGAGGGGAGAATCTCCACCAAAATAGATATGTAGGTCAAGGTAGGAGTAACCCGACATGAATGAGATCAAAGAAGTACCACAGTACACAATACATTACTGGGGAGATTCCATCATATATTTTAAAGTTGTGATGCTTGGAAAATTATTCCTAGTTTAAGAACATGGATTCCATACCCTTGAAGGAAAATTAAATCAATGTTGCATATACAATATGGTAAGAACTCCAAAAGGGATATGAATAATGCAATGTCATAAAAAAGAATTGTGTGAATAATGGAAAAAAGTCCCACACATCACCTATTCATTACTGTGGAGGATTGCATATAGTTTTTTGTCATGATTCTTGGACTCAGTGAAACTTTTAATGTCATGTGCACTGTATGTGGGCGCTATGAATTTTATCATTATGCACCTAGGATTATAGTCACTTAACATGAATGAAGTATCATCACTTTTGGGACCATGAATACAAATTTGGGGGCCACTACACATCTTTTTTGGAAGGAATAAATCAACCTAGTGTTCTTGATGGAAATATCTCTGAGTATGTTTGAAGTATACATAGAGGGAGGCATCTTTTAATTTTGAGGTGGCTATATCGGGTGGAAAAATCCAAGTGTCACTACGTATATTTTTTTGATAGTAATAAAGATGTATGCAAATCTTGAATAAGGAATGGTATATGAGCAATGCATAGGTAAATGACCTCTATAGAGAGAACATTATGGTTTTGTTTATTTTTTCATCATGCATCTTGGATGATAATTATAACACAATTTAACATCATTAAACTAGAATATTGGGGGTTACATAGTTTAAAATCATGAAACTAGGACGTTGGAGCTATTCATATTATCATCATGTGGCTATCATGATAATTTCATAGTTTAAGTTCATTTGATATGACTAGTCAGGGATGTTTAACGTCATGTATTAAAGTCATTGGTTTTTACACATTTTATCATCATGGGTCTAGAAAGATGATAAGAATGTGATTTAATATCATGAAACTAGAATGAATTATACCCCTCATTTAATGTATTTCTTGAGAAAAGTGGAATTTATTGGTTGATTATTACGCTCTTCGTCCAAGGTCACTAAAGAGTATGTACCATTAGAATAGACCTTGTGAATGATGTGAGGTCCCTCCCACATGGGCTCTAACATTGGAGGCTTATTTAAAAATATCAATGTTGTTATGAGATATAGTTACGTATCACCATAGAGCATGAAAGAGAGGTAAAATTTCTTATTAAACACTATTGTTATCTTATTCTGAAGCCTCTCTAGATTATGCAATGCATAGAGCCTATTCTCTTCAAGGGATTTCAACTCAACAGGATGGGATTATTCTATTAAATCTAGAATATTCTATCATATATAGATGTTTAGAGTGATGGTAATTGAATCTATAATTGATGGACTACCTCTGATCCAGATAACATGGATTATTGAGTCACCTAGATGGAATTCGGAGTCATTGTCCAATAATTCTTGAGATCATTGCAGACCTTCTTTGACCGTATCTTATTTTTCTTCTGACCATATTCTATAGTGTTTTAGAGATTTTTTTTGAACACCTTGATTTTTCTATTTAACTTCACATAATAGTGGGAAGTATGGTTGGACCCAACATTTTACTTAGCATATAACTTCACTAGCTCAGATGCTTAGAATTTGGTGTCATTTTCGGTGAGAATAGAGTGAGATAATTTTAATTAATGGATGGGGTGAGATCTCATGAATTTGACCACTAATCACGCCTTTACTTCCTTAATAGGTATCAATTCCACCTACTTGGAGAATAAATCCATCGTAGTAAGAATGAAGAATCATCATAGAGCTATCTATGGAAGATATGGTCCCATGATATTGAATCTCCATACCATAAAGGGAAAAAACAAATTGTAGTATGGCGGGGCTACGGAGGTTGATGATTCAAATTTTCAAGGATCTGACATTCATGGATCTTTTTGGAAAACTGGATATGGTCATGGACCATGGTAGGCTACTAGTAACCCCATCTTCAAATCTGATGAGAGGTCTTCAGTCCTTCCTGGTGGGAACCACTGGACCTGGAATGAACACCATACAACACATGAAGAATGTCATATTCTTGGATATAATGTAGGAAAATTACCTCAAACCAATTCTTGTATATAGTCTCCTCAATATTAAATCCACTATAGAAATTGAATTATGTTGTGAACCAAAAGATTCACTCACATTTTTCTTGATCTGTAAGGTGATAACCATGCTTGATGTACTCAAAAGAAGTTTCCTAATAAAATTCTTCTTTTAATGTGGGGTGGGGGGGATGGTCCTGATGTAGAAGCACTGAAAGTCTGCAATTTTACCAACTAGTTATCATAATTATATATAATAATGATAGAAATAAATATATTATGAGCCACATGAATGAATATATCATCCTAGTCAGGATTTTCAAGAAATGTGGTTAATATATCTAGGATTTTGGATCAACCACTCTATGAATGAGGAACAAGAGTCACCTATAGTTGGGATTGTAATTGGGTAATCAGAAATGGAGTGCACTCCAGTAAGGGAAAAAGCTATAGATTTATGACAATATAGTCACCATTGATTTGTTTCATGAATAGTTTAGAGTCTCCCTTCATGTGAATGTGGGGACAGTCTTTCTCAAGAGCTTTCTAAAGACTGATAATTAGATCCTGATGCTATGCCTCATTGTTGGTGAAGCCTTCTCATAAAATTAAAGAGTGGGGAAGACTAACTTATATAGTATTGATGTGGAATATTCTTAGACCTACTCTATTGAGTTCTAGATCATTGATCCTTATATCATGTGGTACTTCAATTGGCCCCATCTAAATGATTTTTCTGGCAAGGAATAGCATGGTCTACTGAGAAGATAGACATTTCCGGGACATCGACATCCAGAGGAAATTATTTAGGAGATGTTTGAGCTTCTAGAAAGTCTACAAGAACCTCACCCTTGCCTACATTCTATAAAATGACCATGATGTAGAACTTATGATGGATCGTTTCCTAGTGCTCTATCCATCCTACTAACATGGGGAATTTTATAATATACACTAGAAGATCAACATTGGATAGCAGTAGTTTTTCATAATACTGTATGTAATGCCAATACTTCTACACTGAAAAAATCTATGAGGTCTCTCTTTTCTATAGTAGAGGATCTATCTTCCATTTCGAGAATCATGAATGTAGAGATATAATGAAAAGTTATATCTTACCTCATTATTCTTATGAGTGAGAAGGGTGTTGATGAATTGTTCTCACAATGTCATGCAAAGGGCCATAGGATTCAATGATATGTGTGGCATTGGAACCAGAGGTTGTAATAGATATTTCCTGAATTTCTTGAAGGAAACCTGAAACTCCTCATCCCATAGGTAGATGGTACCATTATTCATGATCCTAGAAAATGACCTACAATTGTCCTCCATATTGACAATGAATTATCATATGTAGGTTATGTGTACTTGAAGGACTCGATGATCCTGAAGATTTCTTAGAGGAGGTATATGGAGGATGGACTTGATATTATACAGGTCAATCATTATGCCTCTATATATGACAAGGAAGACAGGAAATATCCTATAGGTAACCCCGAATGTTCACTTCAATGGGTTCATATTCAAAGGATCAGAGTAGAGGAAGCTATACACATTATTGAAATCTCTTATATTGTTCTAACACTATAATACTTTGACAACCAATTCATCCACATAGAATTCCACTAGTATCTGAAGGATTTATTTGAAGATATGGTTTATGGATAGCTGATAAGTGGCTCATGGATTTTTTAAACTAAAAAAAATTACCCAGTAAATGAATGGCCCTTACGATGCTCTAGAGGTTGTAGACTCCGCATCTTTGAGGGCCATCTAGTTATTGTTATATCCATTGTATCCATCCATGATCGAGAGATCCATGAATCGATTCACGGAATAGGCCAATAGCTATGTCACTAGAAAGATAACATGATCCTTCAGACAATGATGGTTGGGATCATAGAAGTCAACACAGACTCTGATATACCCATTCTTCATCTTGACTAGGACGATGTTGGATAACCACATGGGGTGTTGAACTTCCTTGATGATGTTGAATTTTATAAGGTTATAAACCATAGACTCAATGATGGAACTATTATAAGGGTTCATTTTCCGATGATGTTACTTCAAACATTGATGGATCACTAGAAGTCATAGATAGCAGAAAGAGTCCTAAGGGTCAGTCCCAAGAATCTCTTCATAGATATGGGTGAATACATCACAATTCAGCTTTATGGAAGCCACATATTGCTACAATTCCTATAGAGGCATAAATTCACTAATCATAGTTAACATCGGATCAGGCTTAGTACCAAGGGTCACTTATACCAACTCATCATCAGTGGTGGATACACCCTCTTAAAATGTAGGTTGAGAGTCTTCCAAACCCTCTTTATTTTCTGAGGTAGTGGAATCAGTGGGAGGATATGATTTATCCAAGCCGACTTATTCTAGGGGAACACTAGTACCTTCTTTGTTGAATGTGTAATCCTCATTAGGGAACCCTAGTTCTATTGAGATCTTGGAAACAAGGGTTGTCGAGTCGATTCCATTATGTCGTCAACCGCAGGATTCACGCTTGATTTCCAAGAAATTGCGATGTTCGGTTTCTCTCATTTAAACCTAACTTAGATAAAAATAGGTTATAACATCAAATTGTAAACATGGGGTAAGCATCTCATTTATTACTACCTATTCATTATGTGTATAAACATTACATAAATTTTTTAGAATATATAAAAAATTACACCGACAGACACCTAAATACCTTATTTCTTTAGTGCCTTTCGAAATATGGAATCATAAACACTAGTAAATGATTGAGATACATTATATCCCACTATTATCTTCATGAATTTCATCCTTTATAGACTTAAAATTCATAATAAAAATGTCACAACATAGGTAAGGAGTCATAAAAAATTTGAAAGCTCTGATTCTTAAAAAGGGTAATCAAGGGAGAAAATTAATCCTAAACATGAGAATATGTTTATGAGAATGTGATCATAACATTAGAAAATCATACCCTGCATTGAAAAATCATAAAAATGAATCATTGAATAAAACATGGATGTTAATAAGACATGAATCATAATAAAAATAAAAAACATAATCCATTAAAGAATAACATAGGAATAAACATGGAATTGTGGAAAACACATAAATATAGATATCATATGTCAGGGATACCTACCAAGATTTTCACAACATATAAGGGTTGGGATACAACTAGTGTACCTTCTTATTTTTGGTACTTTGATACAACCCATGGACCCTATTACTTTTATAATTGGGCTAAAACACATATATAGTCTTGTTTTTGGGCTTGGGCTACAACTTTTGTACCCTCTTACTTTCAGGATTGTGCTACAACCCAAGTACCCTCATATTTTTTGGCTTCGGATTCAACCAGTGTACCCTTTGAGATCAAATAAAACTTATCATTACCTAATGCTTTACACTGAGATATAGGTCCCAACAATATCATATTAAAATTATTCATACATGTCCTATAATATTATAAAACATTTAACATATCATGACCCATAAAATAGATTGGTTTTATAAGCATAAAATCATGACCCATAGAATTAAATGGGTATCATTAACATTTCACTGCATCATTACCTGTGGAAAATATTGGTTTTATAGTCATTTCATCAAAGAATAACCCATGGAAAGAAGATAGTTTCAAATTAATATATCCCATGGAAAATAAATGGGTTTCAAAATTATCATTCCATCAAAACAAAAACCATTAATTAATTAATATGAATGGAGCCTTTGGATCACTTCTTAGAAGGGTTGGGATAACATCAGTGGATGTATTCTTTATTGTAAACAAACATATAAATATATTTTTTAAAAATTAATGAGTAAAATGTAATTTATTCTTTAAGAATTATTTCCAAAACATAAAACCATTAGAAAACCATTTTATTATAAAATGCATTGAAAACTTTAAAAGAAATCATGAAAGAATTTTTAAAACATTCTCCCATGAAAACTTATAAAATAATCATGAAAACAGTTTTAAAACCACCTTCATCAAAAACATAAAAAAATAATTTTGAAATAATTTTGAAAAAAATTTCATTAAAAACACTTTTAATACTTATAAACACATGATGAAAACTTTTTTAAACCCATTTTCATAAGAACATGTAAAATAATCATGAAAATATTTGGAAAACCATTTCTTTAAAAATACATTGAATACTTATAAAGAAATCTTGAAAAATTTTGGAAAAATATTTTCCTTCAAAACACATAAAATAAGAATTATAATGTTTTGAAAACCATTTCATTGAAAATGATTAAAAAATAAAAATAAATATTTATTTTTTTAGAAAATATGGTTTGAAAGAACAAAGATTTCTTATCAAAGAGTGGGTAAAGTTCTTCTTTCTAAAAAACACTTGTTTAACTATATTATATACCAAATAGTAGAAAAAATAGTACCAAAGCACGAATATATCATTAATAAATAGAGTAGAAGAAACTTCATTAGTTTTCTTGAGAGACGGATCATAATATGTCATCAAAGGATGAATAATGATAAACAATATTTAAAACTAATGAGATTGCTTCAATAAACTCTTACCACTTGGTAAATGTGAACCATAATCCCCAATTAAGAAAATGAAATTAAATGAAGCTTAAAATAACATTAAAACCAGTATATTCATGATATCAAATTCCAAATATAGTATATACATCTCATAAAAAAATATAGGTTCATGACATGGCATGTAACTCAAAGAAATAAAATTAAGACAAAATTACATTTCCATTTTATTGGATTTTGAAACATAAACCCATGAAAGAATGATAATAACATGGATATGTACATAGAAAAAAAGGTACTTATAATAGGAATATAATATATTCAGGTTCATTATGTACACCATACAAAATAAGTGAGTGGTGAATAAGACATGTCACCTAGAAATAAAAAGTGGGGTGAATTTTTGTTACCTTATGTCATGACACGGTTCATACTTGAAAAATATTCCTATATAATAAATGAATTTTTATTATAAATATTTTATATAATCTTATTCTTATATATAATACCATATATTGTTTTTTATTACCCTCTTGTTAACAATTTTATGTAAGGTTTTACTTTGGGTAATATTCCCTTTATTGTTCACTTGTGTCATAATTTATTATTCATGTGCTCCTTATACATATATCATGAATTTCATAATATAAACCATGATATAAGTATCATTTATATTCATTTTATTTGTATTATAATAGTCTATAGAATATATATGAATGAAATAGAATACATTGTCCATGGAGATGGTAGGTCGTATGTAACCATGAATGATGAAACTGTTTTATTGTCGTATTGAGAGATAGAGATTAAATGACACATATGTATATATATAAGTATATATATCATTATTAAAATATAATTAATATATCATATATACAATATAAGATCACTAAACCCAACCTTAATACTTTCCATGTGGTGTGTGTACGAATCACAATGCTTTGAGTGGGGTGGTTCACACTTCCTCAAAAGAAATTATCATACATCCACCAAATGGAAAGTTTAGAGATATGTGTTGTAAAATGATTTCATATGATTAAATACATAATAAATACAATATATAGAATATATAAATAGTTTTTTTTATCATAATGTTCACCATGAGAGGTGGAAAAGAAAAAATTATCAATCATCATTTCATGAGGCGATAGTTTGTTGTACATGTAAATAGTATGTTCATTACCCATTAGATGGAAGTGTGTCTAATTTTAGGTTGAACCTTTATAATTACAAAATACGATTATATTTAGTATACTGGTGTTGTTATGAAAGAATGGAATTAGAGGAGTGAGTGGGTAGTGAATTGAAATAATATAGAAGAACTTGATGAAGAATGATAACTCTTTTAGGTTTTCAACAAAGGCCTTCCTTGGACTGATTTATTACAAAGGAGATGATTATAGGAGTAATTTAGGGATTTTTTGAGACTATTTGGATAAATTTTGGGTGAACCAATGTGGTTTGAGATTTGTGAGTAAGTGGTAGAGTGCTTTCCCTTTTATAGTGGAGGGGGAGTATCACTCTTGTAAATACAAAAAGGTATTCAATAATGGGAGGTATCCTTAGACTAATGTTACTCCAAAATGGAAAAATAATGGATTAATATGAAATTATGATCTAATTAAATCAACTCCAAATAAAATAGGTTTATTTAAAAAACTTCATCCATAACATCTAAGATTCCCCAGTTTTATTATTTTTGTTTTTATTAAAAACTATAGTTTTTTATCCTCTGTAATTTAACCATTTAAACTAAAATAAAGTGATATTTATTATACAATATATATACACTTAATTATAAATATGATACATAATTTAAAAAAAAACTCATGTTCTTGAAAATAAATTTTTAAAACAAGCGCATTTGACGAACAAATCGCTACTTAAACCCAGACCATGCTAACAATGTATTTACAATCTATGGGCCAATATTCTAATGATGAAAGATCAATTGGTCCATTAGTAGACCATATTTAATATTTTTTAACAAAAAATATCTTCTCATAATATATTATTTTCATTAATTTTAATTCATTTAATAAAATATCATTTATTGTAAAATAAAAATAATGACAATTTTGACATTATTTATTTAATTCTAATTTTAAAATATCAAAAAAATATTTCAATTAAAATAAATTAATTTTTCAGATATTTAAAATTATATATTAATAATAAAAAATTAAATAAAATATTTCAATCAATTCACTTCACTTTTCTTATTTATAGTTTCATTTATTTTATTTTATTATTAACAAAATAATCACTATGATGGCATTTCATAAGCAATTTAAGTAACTAAATAATCTCTAAAACTCATTGATAAATCATTATGATAACAATAACCCATTTATTTATTAAAATGATATGTATGACCGAAAATATGATATATTTTACATATCTGAAGGACTTATAAACTTTAAGGGTAGGGAAAGTTCTTTTTTTTGTATTTTTTATTACTTAACATTTTATATAGTGAAATTCCATTTAGAATAATTTAAATAACCCATAAAATTAAAAAAATGTTTTATGTATAATTATTGTCATCCAATGGATTTTGGACAAGTTTTCAGGTCATTTTGGTCTTTAATATTAAGGTTTAGTCCCTAATTAAGCTTAATCTTATGGTAATCACTATGATTAATTTTAATAAATTTCAATAATATTCTTGGATAGAAAATAAGTTGTTATTGTTAGAATAAAAATATCATAATGATTAAAACCTTTTATTTTAGTTTTTTAAAATTCAAATCACCTAATTGGGAAAATGATGTTTAATTCTAATATAGTAGAAGTGGTGAGAAAGCGAGTTTTAAAGAATAAATGTTCAAAAGTTCAATAAGTTTGTTATAACCAATTTACATATAAAATGATTAAAATGAATCAAATTGGTTTATAGATTTATAATTTTTCCATTTTTTTCTTTATAACCAAAATAAAATTAAAAATTAAGATTAATAATTATTTAAACTAAAAGGATTTTTAACTAAAATACAGTATTTTTCACTATTCGTCAAAAAATGAAGCTTCTCAAAAAATCCCAAAATTTAACAGTAAGATAATTTTGACATACTTAATTCATATATAAAGTTTATATTATAAAATTAAATTTCTTTAAGTTTATAAAATTTATTATTTTCTTCATAAATGGGCATGAAAATAAGTTCATTTCAGAAAATATTATTTTAAAACCTATAAAGACTTTACCAAAAATTATATCTTCATAATTAGAATTCTTTATCTATATATAAAAATTCAAAAAATATTTATTATTAGTAATTCATATTCGTATTACAGTGTTTATCGACTATGTTATAAATATATTTTTTAAATAATTCTAATAATAAAATGATGTTTCATTGATACTAGGAGTTGCGTGTAATCTACGCCAAGTCATTGTTGTGTGTAGTGCGACATAAGTTGGTTTAGTATGAAGGAATGTTTGACTTAGTGAAATGCAAGAAATCAATGAAAATTAATTCATTTGAAAATATAAATTTCAGAAAATCTCAGGGTGTTACATTCTACCCCCTTAAAATGAACTTCTCCATCTAAATTCATCTGTGTTATCAACGGTTTAATACTTTAAAGTTTCATTCATAGAAATCCAAATCCTAAAAATGAATAATAAAAAATCCCCTAAAAGTGGGATGTTTGAACAATAACGGTTACCCATAAAACTAATAATGATATTCCTAAATTTGAGAACATAAGCGAGAAGTGAAATCTTGGACATGTAAGAGAAATATTACCATCATGATATGATTGTCAGTGATAGAGAACAAGGTCCGGAGAAAGATAACAATCAAAAAGACATAAATTTGTGATTATATAAGGGACCCTCTAATTTATTTGAAATGAATGTACTAGGGAAAAAATTTTGGATTGAACATCATTTTTCCAAAAGTTGTACAATTTTCATGTAAAGATATACTTTCATGATTTTAGGACAATGTCACCCTTTGTTGATGATTGATGCACTTCACTGACTTCGCAAAAACTAAAGGTTAATTTTTAATTCTTGAAGTATTATTAGATCATGAGACCCATGATCTTCCACCCCATAATTTATCAGTAACACCAAGTAGTTTTAAAAGAATATCAAATCTGCATAAATTTTCATATGGAGAGACAAAACTTAAATCTTAATGACTTCATTTAAATCATTACTTAAACTTTCCATAAATAGTTAAACTTATAACCCTTAACAAAAATAAAAATTCAAATATTTATAAATAAATTCATCAAATATTATTAATATTGATCCCCATATATCACAAAGTATAACTTGGTTGTCACATTTCAAAAATGTGAATACCCTCATCGTATATTCCCTTTAATTGCTGGATATATTCTTTAAAGTTAAGAAGTTGTAAAATTCATCCTTGATTACATAGAACACTTTTTAAAAAATTAGTTCCAAGGTAATCATATAGTTTAATTTATTTAATCATATCAACCATATCTTTACCCCAACACCATTATCTCAGCAAGAGGCATTAATTAAGTTTTACCTTACCTTAATCAAAGTATCACCTTTCCGTGAAATCTCATTTCTATGTATTCAAAATCTTTCAAATATCCTTTCAAATCCATAATGAAAAATTACAATAAAAATAATTATATATTTCACGATCCATATAACATTATCTTGGAATTCCAAAACATAAATCATTTTTTCCTGTAATACTATTCTTAATCCATTCGTCAATTCACATAATACTCATACATTCCAAATATGAAACATTTAATAATCAACATGTTCCTTATATCTCTCCACCTTGACTAAAACAATAAATCATAGTTTGAGAAAAATTTATCATATTGGGATACCATATAATAAAGAAAAATTACTTATAGGTTTCACAAATGATGGATCCTTTTTCTTTAATCTATGACACCTTAATTTTATCCTATGTTATTAGTAGTCATCCTCTATTTAATTATTTCATGATGGTTCCTAAAGAGTTTATGAATTCAAAGAAGCATATCACCTAGGAGTGTCAAACCAGGAGTGTACCATGTCCTATTATATTGTTTCATATTACAGTGAGTCAGTCTTGAGACATCTTGTTGGAGTTTTTACCCCTAAGTACATCTATAACAGAGACACATTGACTTGTAATATCCAGACAAGCATGTATTTATAGAAAACCAATCACACTATCCTTTACCAAAATTCCATGACATTTTCCTAAACTTTAACACATCCTTATACTTATCCTTAGATTCATCCCGACACATATCCTTATAAATATACCTAGGGATATCACTAAGGTTTTATTATCCTAGTTTCAAAAGGATGACTAAACCTTCACTCAAATACCAACTATAATGACACATTCTTGACATACAGATACATTACATAACATTTATATAATACTTAAAATCTTCCACAATGAGATACCCAAAGACTAAATTAGTTTATTTCTTTTAAAAACATGAAAACATATACACTGGAAAATGTGTGAGATACATTTTCTACTATTAGGTTCTTCATTACCAGCTGCATTCTTAGACACATCATACTTAATACATATCATAATATAATGGTGAAGGAAGCATAAAAAATTGGTAAGATCTAAAGTTTAGTAAGGTTTAAATAATGGATACATATAAGCACAAACATGAGAATATGGGTATGAGAACATGATCATAATAATAAAATACCATACCCTATAAATCATTGATAATAAACATGAATCATTTCATATTGCTCAGTAGTTCATAAGACCTGAATAATTTAGAAATAAAGAACATAATCTATAATACCAAAACATTGGAATAAAACATGGAATTGTCGAAAACAAATAAACAAATAAAATCATATGTCAAGGCTACCTACTCAGACCATCACTACATATTAAGACGGGGCTATGAACTATGTACTATATTTTTTGGGCTTGGGATACCAATTGAGTACCCTATTACTTTCAGTATTGGGCTACAACCCTTGTTCCTTCTTGTTTTATAGCTTGGCTAACAAACTATGTACCTTCTTAATAACATTATTGTGAAACAACACATGTACTTTCTTGTTTTTGGGCTTCTTCTATAACCTGTTAACCCTTTGGTCTCATATACAACTTTTTATTACCCAATGAATTGGAGTGAGATATATGTATCACCAATCTCATAATAAAATTCCTCATAAATGTGACACAAGATACAAAATCATTTACCATATAATGACCCACAAATATAGATGGGTTTTATAAACATAAAAACCTACCCATGAAACTGAATGGGTATCATTAATATTTCATCACATTATAACCTATGGAAATTGATTTGTTTTATAATCATTAATCAAAGTATAAATCATGAAAATAGGTCAGTTTCAAAACAATACAACCTATGGAAAAGAAATATATGTCATAAACATCATTCAATCAAAAAAACCATTCGAGAAAGAATATAAACTGATCTTTTAGATCATTTCATAGAAGTTCTTTTGTAAGATCAGTGGATCTCATCTTATATATAAACTAAATTGGAAGGATATTTTTAAAAAATCATGATAAAAATATACTTTCTTATTTTAAAAGTATTTTAAAAACACAAATCTTTTAGAAAAACATTTTCATTGAAAATTCATTGGTATATTAGAAATAAGGCTTGAAATCATTTTAAAAACACTTTCCCTTGGAAAATTATAAAATATTATTGAAAACATTTTGAAAACAATTTTTCATAAAAAAATATAAAATAAGCTTGAAAAAATTTAAAAAAAAATTTCTTTGAAAACATAATGAAAATTTATAAATAAATATTGAAAATAATTTAAAAACCATTTTCCTTGTACACTTATAACATAGTTCTAAAAACATTTGGAATACCCTTTCTTTGAAAATTAATTAAAAACTTATAAAGAAAGGATAAAATTGTTTTCGAAGTAATTTTAATTTAATATTTTGAAAATAATCATGAAAAGGTTTTAAATAATATATCTTTTAAAATATTTAAAAATATATAAATAAATATTGAATTTTTTTTAAGAAAAAATGGTTTGAAAGAAAACAGATTACCAACTAAAGAGAGGGTAGAGTAGGGCTTTCTTGAAAATAATTATTAACTATATTATGTATGAAATTGATGAATAAATGGTACCAATACATGAATATATCATGAATAATCAAAGGAGAATAAACATATTGATTTTTCGGGAGAAATGTATCATTATATTTCATCAAAGGATTCATAATCATAAACAATCACAGAAATCGATTAGATTCTTTAAATAAACTCTTACCACTTGGTAACTTTAGAACATAATCCCCATTTAATGAAATGAAATGAAAATATTATTAAAATATAACTATTTTATTTATATTCCAGATATTACATGATAAATGAATTATAAACAATTCATATAAAAATATATTTGCGTGACATGGCATGTGTCTCAAAAAAGTAAAATTGAGACAATATTACTTTACCATTTTTGTGACCTTTTAAACATAAACCCCATGAAATAAATATCATAAAATATATGTTTAAATAGATGTAAATTTAATTATAAAATTCAAATAATATTTTCATCGACATTATATACAAAACATGAAATAAGTTTGTGGTGAATAAGTCATTTATGTTATAAAAATAAAAAGCAAGATGAAATTCCCTTACCTTATGTTTCAACTCACTTCATACTTGAAAAATATTACTTATAATAAAGGTAAGTTTACAATAAATATTTTACATAGTAATATTACTATATCTAATACCGTATTTTCTTTTTTACTACCTCTTGTTGACAATTTTATTTTAAGGATTCTCTTTTGGTAATATTCACCTTGTTTTCGCATGTGTCATAATTTCATATATATTTATTCCTTATACAAATATCATTATTTAAATAATGTAAAACATGACATAAATATAATTTATATTCAATATATGTGTATTATATTACTCTATATAATATATATTTATGAAATGGAATACATTGTTCATGGTGATAGTATGTCGTATGTATGCATGAACATTGTTTCTGTTTTATTATTGTATTTAATGAAATAGAGTAAATGAAATATATTTAAATATATGTATATTTATAATTATTAAAGTATAATAACTATAATATATATATATATAATGTGGTTACAAAACCCTTCCTACTACTTTCCATGTAGTGTTTGAATGAATCACATCGTTTTGAGGGGCGGTAGTCCACACTTCCTCAAATGAAATTATCAAATTGTCACCAAATGGAATGTATAAATATGTGTTGTAATATGAATTTTGAATATTAAACACATAATTAACATAATATATAATATATATAGACATATTTTCCATCATAATTTCCTACATGAGAGACAAAAAAAGAAAAATGGTAAATCATCGTTTCGTAAGGTGGTAGTTTTTTGTACACATAAATAGTATGTTCGTTACCAATTAGATGGAAGTGTGTGTAAATGTTGGTATAACCCATATAATAACAATATCATAGTACATTTATGATATTATTTTTATTATAAAATCCTGGAATAACTAGATTTTAGGTGGTGGAAATTGAAATAAAATTAAATAACTTCAGGAAGAATATTACCTCTTATTCGGGTAACGCATTTTCGTTTGCATCTAATGAATTCATTTTATTGATTTTTTTCTCAATGGTAGAGTTATAGGAAGATTTTATGTATGGTTGGAGAATATTTTGGAAGTTTTTTTATGATATAAAGTGGCTAGATATGTGTGAGTATGGGATAGAATTCTTCTCTTTTTTATAGTGGAGGTGGAGTGGCACTCTTTTAGATTTCAAAAGCAATTCTGTAATGGGAGGTCTCCTTTACCTAATGTGCCTAAAAAAGAAAATTAAAGGATTAATGTGAAATTATAGTCCAAATAAATCTACACCACCCAAAAATATGTTCATTTTAAAATTTTGGTTCCTTAGCTTCTACGATTCTCCAATTTTATTATTTTGGTTTTTATTAAAGCATCCAGTTTTCTACCATTATTAAATTAACCATTAAGAATAAAATAAAGTGATATTTTTTATATAATAATGTTACAATGAATTATAAATATGATACATAATTTAAAAAATAAAAAACTCATGTGTTTTGAAAATTAATTTTTTAAACAAGCGCATGTGACGTGCAAAACACTACTTAAAAAGGATCGTGCTTATATTGTTTTTATAATATATGGATCAATATGATAATTATATAAAATAAATTGGTCCCATAATATTCCATAACTAATATTTTTAAACCATAAAAATAACTTTTTCAAATATATTATTATCATTAATTTTAAATCATTTATTAAAATATAATTTATAGTAAAATAACAATAATGTCAATTTTGACATTGTTTATTGAATGTTAATTTTTAAATATCAGAATAATATTGTAAATAAAATAAATTATGTTCACATATGGTAAACATGATATATTAATATTAAAAAAATTAAAAAAATCAATCAATCAATTCACTTATCTTTTCATATATACTTTATCAATTACTTAAGTTAATTATTAACTAAATAGTCACAACAATGATGTTTCGTAAGCATTTTAAGTAACTAAATCATATCAAAAAATTAATGATAAGTTATGATGATAAAAAAACACATTTATATTCCAAAATGGTTTTTATAACCAAAATTATGATATTTTTACATATCCCAATGTTTTATAAATGTTAATGTTATGTAATATCCTCTTTTTTATTTTTCCATATTTAACCATTTATATAGGGAAAATCAATTTAATAATATCCAAATAATACATAGAATTAAAACCAATAGGGTATATGGTCTATTTATAGGAATATAATGACTTTTTGAAAGGTTTCCATGTCGTTTTAGTCCTTAAGATTATGGTTGTGTCCCTTTTTTAAGGTTGGGGCCAAAGCCTCATTTTATTATTAATGCAAATAAATGAACTATTTTAAGTGGGGAATAGGGAGACCCATTACATAGCCCTAAGGCCCAATGGACTTGTAGCCCATAACATAGTCCACAGGCCTAATTAATCATTGTGATTAATTCTAAACACTTTCACTAATTTTTTGTCAAAAATTAAATTTTAATTATTAGACAATAAATATTATACCTATTACAACCATGTAAGTATATTTTCCAAAATTAAAAAAACATAAGTGGGAAAATTAATTTTAATTCTAATCCATCAGACGTGGAGAAAAGCTGTTGTTTAAAGGAAAAACGATCAAAAGATCAACATGTTTTTATAACCAAATTCCATTTAAAAATAATTTTAATCACCTAAATTGGTTTAATATATTTATATTTTATCTATTTTACTTAAAAAATTAAAAAATAATAATTTTAATAATTTTTAAAATGGAATGACGTTTTTTAACTAAAATATATTATTCTTCACTATTCACCAACAAATAATGTTTCTCAGAAAAAACCCCAAAAAATCAACCCTATGATAATTTAGAAATTATGATTTCGAAAATGAAATTTATTTTATCAAACTAAAATTTTAAAATTATCTAAAACGAAATATATTATTTTTTATAGAAGGCTCTAAAAAGATGTTCATTTTAGAAAATAGTATTCTTATAAATATAAAAACATTACCAAAAATTATATTTTCATAATAAATTTTTTTTATTTGTATATATCTACTAAAAATATGTGAATATTATTTAATACTATTCATATTAAAAAATTTATCAGCAAGGTTATGACAATCTCATTTAAGAAATTCTAAAAATGAAATGATGCTTCTTAGAAACTCGGTGTTTATTGTATCATATTCCAAGTCAGTGTTGTGTGTGGCACAAGCAAAGTTATTGTTCTGTAAAATGAATGTGTAAAATAGTACAAAAAAAGAAATTAATGAAAATTAATTCGTTCAAAAAAAATTATTTCACAAAATCTCAGGGCGTTACATATGTATATCACCATCTTAGTGGCTTTTGGAATCACTCAGGTCTAACCTCTATAAGTGTTCAAGGTAATCCTTAGATGTAACTTGTACATAGAGACTTGGTGCCCTCTCTTCTCAAAAATGATAAATAAATTTCCCATGTCTGATATCTTGGCTTCCAACTGGGGAATCAATATGATGAAAGGATTTTCTTATTCTATCTATGAGATTTTTCCAACTATGGTGTGATCTACCTCATTGGACTTAACCTGATTATCTATTCTTTCGTAAATTTTAGCATCCACATAATAGGATTCATAGAAGTAAAAGGGAGATGCATCACCTATAAATATTCATAATCAACCGTTAAGGGATTACATGAGTAATTGGTTATTAGGAAGGGACTATTGCATGTAGATTAATCTAAATCCTAACCACAAACTCATTTTGGGTTGTACCCTGTGATAAAACCATGAATACAATAATTTTTATAAAGCCACTGAACAGGGTATTCCAATGAATACTTCCACATTTTCTCTGCATGGTTATTTCATAACCTTGAATCTTCATGTCAGTTGGTGTCAATTCTACTTTAGTGAGTCCCAGAATGCGAAGTGTTTGGGTCTGGATGGTATTCATCCCGAAACATGTGTTTATAGGATATTGATGGATGTTCGTGCCATTGAATTGGATGGAGATGTACATGTAACTCCCAGAGTATTTATGAACATTGTTTGAAATTTAATTAATTATATTTTATGTATTTCATTACACACTACAACAATTTATTCTTTCATTAAATCCTACAATGAATTAATCTTTCTATATACGCAACGCCAACTTGTCTTATGTTAAACGCAACATTGAGTTTATACAAATTTTTTTGTATTATTATAATTATTTAAGTGACATAGTTATAACCAATCATTTAAAATAAGTAAAATGAATAGTAATAAATTACTTTTAAATATTATTTATAAAGGGTTTTATATAAATAAAACCTATTGATAAAAAGACATAATTCTTTTATTAAAGTCAATATATGTTTGAAAATAATATTATCTTCAAAGAAATTCTTTCAATGTACTTCTATAAAAAATAATAAAATTAATTCTCAACACTATTATAAATTAAATTTGAAAAAATAAACATAATTTTTTAATTCATAATGTCAAAATTATCTTACGGTAAAAGTTTTGGATTTTTCTAGGAAAAACATCATTTATAGATGAATAGTGACAAATATTAAATTTTAATTCCAAAAGGTTTATATTTTAATTTTGTTTTATATTAAAATTAGATAATTTTTACATAAATTAATAAAATTTAGGTCATTGTAATAAAATTCACATTGAAATTGGATATAAAAATATTTCAAACTTTTAAACATTTTCTCTTAAAAAATCACTGTCGTGACACGTCTGCAAGATTAATTTTAAATTAATTTTATCCACTTATATTATTTCAACAAGGAATAATAGATTTTATATTTTTAATAATCGTATATTATAATATCTAATTAGTTCAACAAATATTTTGACAAAAAAATATTAGTGAGACAGATTAAAATTAATGGCATCAATTAAGTGAAAATATTAGCTTAACAAAGGGCAAAGCCCAAAACATAACACTAAGGATGACCAATAAAATTTTCCAAAAATCCATTTTATGGCCATATTTATACCACATAATTAATTTTATTGTTTTTTATCATTATTTTATCCACATTTCATGGTAAAACATTGGTGTAATTCTCTTTTTAAAAATTTGTAAGAATATCACTCTTCCTCCACTAAAAAAGGCACTCAACCCTTCAACATATACCCACCACTAAACCCATTTGGATAAGATAATATCTACCTAAATATACTTAAAACAACAGTAACATAATCATATAATCCAACATTTTTCATAAATACATCCAAGGAATCCCTTTGGTTAAAACCAAAAGGAGTTACCCAAAGAAGAGGAAACATCCTTTCTCAAGAACCACTGTTTTATTTTCATTATCCTTACAATAAACACTTTTTATTACATGGATATATAATAACCTAACTATCCTAAATATACTGATATTTTTTTATTCTAATGTTTCTACCTACACATAAACACACTTCCATCTAATGGGTAACAAATTTACTGTTCTTATGTATAGTGAACTGTTACCTCACGAGACAACGTTGTTCATTTTTCCTTTACCACCTATCATGGTTATTAATTATAATGGAAAATATATTTTTATGTGATATATATTATATTTAAGATTAATTTAATATTATTTAACGAATATATAAATCATAACTTCCTTCATTCAATTTTTTTGTAAATGTGATTATTTCGTTTGTGGTTGTGTGGACTACTGCCTCCTCAAATTAATGTGATTCGTTAAAAAATCACATGGAACCTATTAAGGATGGTTTTTCTAATATTATGTGATTCATATTAAATAGTAATACCACTGGAATGATAATATATATAAATACATATATTTAACTTAATTGTTTTTCTTTCAATATGATACGGAAATGGAAACAATGTTCATGCGTACGTACGACCTACCATCTCCCTAAATAGGATAGTTCATATGTTTTATAGATGATTATAAATACATATATAATGAATATATATGGTATTTATATAATTTTTTATATTATTTAAATAAATATATAATGATATATGAAATATTACAGTGAATAACATGTCAACCCATTTACAAGAAACAAGGTTGTTATCACATGAAATGTAACATTAACGTGGATTTATTAATGAATATGTATTATAAAGTCATAAATAAATAATATATAGAAATATATATTTATTAATATACATATATAATAGACTTATAATAATCTGATACTTATTATACATTAGGTTTGAAAGAATACAATTAGATTGACGACAAAGGGTAAGGGTTTTTTCAACTCACTTTTTATATTTTTGAGATTATTGTCATGTTCACCACTCGTTTATTTTTTTGTCTCTTATATGGGGATCATGAATGTAACCTATGATTATTATACATAAATTTGTGTTTATTTACACATCCATTTTATAATATCTCTTTCATGCGGTTTTTGTTTCAAATGTTACAAAATTGGTAAAGTAGTATTGTCTCAATTTACCTTCTTCGAGTCACATGTCATGATATGAACCTATTTTATTCTATTAGATTCATGCACTGATATTTCACCTGTTGTATCACGGATATAAGTAATTTCATAATAGCTTATTCTTTATGTAGTTTTTTTTCTTAAATGGGGAGTGTGACGAAAAGTTACCAATTTGTAAGAGTCTATTGAAATTAACTAATCGTTTACCAATGTTTTCTGTGATTATGCTTCCATTGATGAAATATTATGATCCATATATCAATAAATCACATAAAGTTTTTTATCAATTTGTTATTCATGATATAATTTTTTATTTTTACTATCTTTCTACTCTTTGGTACATAATGTGATTAATAATGTGTTTTTATGAAGGTTCAACTTTACCACTCCTTTTGGTCAGAAGTATTTGTTCTTACAAAACAAAGATTTATAAAAATGATTCCAATAATTCATAAAAATATTTCAATATATTTTCAAAGAAAAATTTTGACAAAAAAATTCAATAATTCTTTTTAATTTTTAAAAATATTTTCAATGAAAAAGGTTTTCAATTTTTTTTCATGTTTCTTTTATATGGTTTCAGGGAAATAGGTTTTTAAAATGTGTTAAAGATTTATTTATAAGATTAAAAGGTATTTTCAAAGAAATTATTTTAAAATTATTTCAATACTATTTTATAAGTTTTCATTTTAATTTTTTTTCAAAAAAAATTCAATCTTATTTTATAATCATTGAAGTAAAATAATTTTCAAAAAATTATCTGGATTCATTTATGATTTTTCAAAGGATACATTTTTTAAAATGTATTCAAGATGATTTTATATCATTTTAATGAAAAATGTTTTTAAAATGTTTTAAAATATTCCTTCATAATTTTTGTAATAAATTTTCAAATAAAAAGGTTTTCAACATGTTTTCAATATTCATTAATATGTTTTCAAAGAAACTTTTTTTCAATATAGTTTATGTTTCAAAAATTATTCTTCAATGAATAAAGGATATATTCTTAAAGAAAATTTTTTATAGGATTTTTAAAATTTATTTTCTATCTAAGAAGGAATCTGTTGGTGTCACTCATTCTTTTTTGGTAAAATAGCCCAAAGGTTTCATTAATATTATTTCTATGAATAATTTATGTTTTTATAGAATAACATTTATGGAACCAATTTCTCTTTCATAGGATATTATTTCATGAAACCCAATTATATTTTATGGGTAATATGTCTATGAAAAATACTTCTTTTCACATGTTATTGTTTGTTGAATTGATTATGAAACTTATATCTCTTTCCACTTGTTATGATACAATTACCTGTTTATAAAACCAATTTCATTTCATGGGTTATAATATAACTGTCTGTGATCTTGTGGCACATGTCTATATTATTTTACAATGATATGGGTGAGAACTTTATCTCCTTCCAATTAATTGTTTTACTAAAGTATTTTTTCTATTAAGAAGGTCATGGGATTGAACTGTGACTAATAAGATGGTCATAAAAGTAAACCATGACTATCAAGAAGGTATGGGGAGTGAACCCATACTACTAAGATGGATTTGGAAGTGATTCCTTGACTTATATGGAAATAATTTTATATTATTATGGGTATTCCACAAATTCTATGTCTTATTCCAATGTTATTCTTTAATAGATTATGTAATTTATCTCTTTATGATTCATGTCTTATAAACACACAATATTTATTCCATGATTCATTTTTATTATCTTTGATATGTAGTGTATGATATTCTATTTTCATGATGTTGTTATCATACTTTTATGCTCATGATTAAACATACATATCTCTCTTGTTTACCTTTACTATGCATCTAATATCACCCCTTTTTATTGTTACATACCCCAGGTTATGAAGATATATTTTATTTATGATGTGCCTAATAAGGGTTCTAGTCATGAATAGCCTAGTAGTATATAATTTAGATCACTTTTATACTAGTTTTTATTATCCAATGTTTCCAAAGGAATTAGACTAATACGGTATTTGGGTGTCAGTTTGTGTAATGCAATAAGTATTTTGAAAAATTTATGTAATTTTAATGTATGTTAAGGGTTTTTCACTATAGTATAGTGTTATTGTGTTACCATTCTTGAGTTATCACTTGTAATTTCTAGATATATAGACGAAGGCTTGAAATTTTTCATGCTCGGTCACTCCAGCATAGAAGGCTTCTGGGGCAACTACCTCTACTTACAACTGAATAGGGATTTTCAAGGATTCTGAAAGATTCCCTCACATATATTATGAAAATAGGGGGCCTCATGTATTGAGATACTTTTTGGTATTCTGTAAATGTGCTTAATCACATTTTACGATCACACTAGATGAACATTTCTCCCTATAGGGGGGGTCGATCTTTGGAAAAAGGAATGTTGGGATCTATTGCCTTAACCAATGGATTTTGGCTGATAGTAGAAATGTAAAGTATCTCATTATCTAACTCTCCTAGAACCATTACTATTGGACTATTTTTTGTAAATGATTTTTTGATTTTTTGGCATGGTCGATCGTAATGCAGTTGTGGCTGTTTTACCTGACTGATTTGCATGATTAGTTGTGTCGGTGTGTCTAGTAGAGAAGGCTAGGAGGACTATCCCTGCAGAGCTCTAAAAAAACATGTATTCTAGTCTTAGTTTCATGAATGTATTTTCTTAAATAGCTGGCCTAATAATTTTATTGGTTTCATTTATTCAACCATTCCATTGATGACATCAGCTAGAGACACTTTGTATAGAATTAATAATCTTTAGGGACCATGATGGGATCTTCCAACTCAATGATGTTCATAGAGGAATGGCCCTGATCATCATCATAGGAAACTTCTAATATTGGGAATCCCCTGGGTATGATCTAAAATTATGGAGGTATGGAATCACTAAGGGTATGATATTTATTCCGCATGGGCAGGGGACTTTTCTTTCCCTTGAAATCCTACCGTTATGATATTTAGAAAGTTGTGGTGTGCATGAAAAGAATAATTTATAGAAGTTGTGGTAACTTCATGAGGTTCAGTTTGTCCTAGGAGGTCATGGATGACACAGTGTGCCTTGTAAATTGCTCTATGGGTTATCCAGTTGTCATAATTCTAAGTCCAATGGTTGGAACCCTACTATCACTTCCCTTACCTATCATTAAAAATCTTGGAAGAGATATTTGCCACATGTTCCAAAACATTTACCAACTCAACCAACCCATTTTCAACTTGGTCATGAAGCTTGTACTTGAACACATATCATAGATTGATGGTATATCAAAATATTCTATGGTAAGGGTACTGGTTATTCTGATTAGTATGCTTGAATTCATGGGACTTCTCACACTCTAGAAACTTTAGAATCCCCTATTCTAGGTCCCTTACAAAATTAGTATGAATGTGGGAATCCTATAAGGAGTAGGTCAGATACTCTTATATGGAATGGGAACTCTAGGAGACTTGACCTAATGAGTTGATATATCCTTATGAGGGGCTACAGCCACGTTATATCATCTAGGTAGTTGTTCTTGGTGAGGTGGTCCCTAACAATTCTACACTATGTGAGATTAATATTGAATAGAATGATTCTGTAATCAGTGAGGTTTTAATAGAAGAGGAACCAAAACACTCTTGTGGCTCTAATTCCTCTACCTGTATTTAAGTTGCAGTTTCATCCTTGGAATTTCTTCTTACGAGAGCTGGGAGAGTCAATGGGCATGCCTGATTGTCCTACTGTAAGGTTTCCTCTTCATGATGGGACATTTCAGAGAAATATCATAACCCTATTGGGAAGTTATGAGTGATTAATGTAGGGACCATCATAGTTCTGATGTTCCCCACACACATTGTTAGTAACATCTCTTAGATCATAGGAATATAAAGTGAAAATATGAGTCCTTTCAACCTAATTAAAAAATATATGACACACTCATCCAGAATCTAATTTCACTAGATGAGGTTATAAATGCTTATCATGTGTGTGGAGGAGCTTAACTGTTCTAGGAAATTCCTATGAAAGTCCTCCCAACCCATGATTGACCTAATGGGAAACTAGTTATACCAAAATAATTTAAGTCTTTATAATGTCAGAAAATAACATAGGTGATTTATAGCCTTTTTTCACTATGGTTTCAAAATTGGGCATGCACCAAGAGATGAAGTGGTTCAAACACTAAAGTGGTTCAGCCATTCCATTTAAAGGGGAAAATATGGGGATCTAAACATCTAGGAGTGCTCATATATACTCCACCCGTGATGGGTGCGGCTTTCCGTCAGGTGGGATCATTGCCTATCATGTTTTAGGGCTTCTAGGTGACTAGTGAGAGCATATATCAAGTCATATTGGAGTGTGTTCTGATCATGATGAGGAACCCAGACCACTAGTCTGTGGAAAAGTTGATCAACATAGTAATAATGATCATAGAGTCTTCTAATAGCTTGATATGGGTCCCAGGGAATGTGATAATTCTATTTGGGAGGATTAGAAAACTCACATCATTGTTGTTATCCATACACTTTGGCCAATGTTCTGTCATGATGTGTGGGATCACCGATATAGACTTGAAAAAACTGGTTGTTTAATAATTCTGGTTGCGCCTTCTACCCTAATGGGGGGGGGAATAGGACTCTGATGAGGAGTGCCACCATCTGAGCACCACTTAATAAGCATATCATCGATGATATTTTTCTGATCTACGAGCAGCTGATGTATGGAAAAAATCACAATATCAACCTCTGTCTTCAGTGAAATTTCAGATGGATCTGAGGGAATGGGAGTTCCCTTATCATTAATTACATTCATACTTGTGGTTAATGATGTGGAGGGATCACAAAGACCAAGTTTCTACCCTTTATGAAGAGTAAAGACAACTATATGAGGGTCCTCTTGATGTTGTGTTTCCCCAAGGAGTGAGTTTTCACTATGATATCCTGTTTTGGTGCCCCATCCATTGATATCTCAAGAAAAAACATTTCTACTATAACAATTCCAATAGTTTAATCCTCAACAGCAGCACTTAGGTTAGGATTATTCATGATTGGGATGAAGGGTAGAGCAGTGTGTTGTCCCCATCCTCGAATCAGCATGTATTGAAATGCATCATCTATGGTTACATGGAGCACTATGAGGATCCTGCTGCATCATTAATCGTGGTTCATGTGGTATCCATGTGGCATGGGGTGCTGAGCCACTAGGAGTGATACTAACTCAACAATGTAGCACTACTGATCAAAGTCATCAAAGTGCCCCCAGCATCATGGGTATGCCAAATGACAATCATAAAGGTAATGAATCTTTCCCCACCTAGTTCAAAGCAATCATGAGAATAGAACCTTAGTTAATTACTTTTAAATATCAAAGTTGTAGGTTCCATTTGGAAAAAATACCACTAAAAACATTTAGTATTCAATGTCACTTGTAGGATTTCCAACAAATTAGTTCGGCCCTACTTGTAATGTTCCAACCCATCTTACCATTAAACTGGTAGATGGACAAGTAGGTCACATGGCCTCAGTAGCTTCACCCCTTATTCCATAGGCTTCCGAATAGAAGTGAGGGTCTTAGGAGGTGATAGTGGGGAGACTATACCCTTGTATCATAGTAGAAAAATGGAAAAATAGAAAATAAATAGTACATAACAACGAAATTAATAAATAAATAGTTAAAAATAATGTAGAAAAATATAAATATTATAATAACTAGGTTAAAGTGGTCCGTATTGGATTATACAAAGTATGAATGTAAATTTGATAAAAAAAAATAATTGACTATATTAAACATAAAACATGCTTTACAATTATGAACAGTATAGGACTCAATCAATGAAAAGAACTAAAAGTCCAAAAGGTTTTCTACCTGAGAATTATAAGATCCAACTCACTCTTTTTCTCCTATCTCCCTGGTACAATCACACATCAAAATTTTATTTCCATGGTCCTGTGAACAATAAGGTATACTCAGGTACCCCAGTGCCATAGTGGATCGAGAAAGGTGAGAGATATAAGTATCAGTAGTCCATCACCTATGTGTCTAGACTAATCCAAACAGTGAAATATAAATTAAATAGTGTACCGGTATAGGGAGTAATAAATAGAACTGAATAAATATGAAAGAACCCAACCAGATTCATAAGGGACACCTGACATGTATACCTTCTTCATCTCATAGCCGAAATAAGATTCTGATCATGTCACTACATATGTCTATATTATATATATATATATATATATATATGTCTCTGTGTGTGTGTGTTGCTAGAGTGGATCGGGATGTAACACGCAGGAATCCAACACCAACCTTTGAGCTAATATGCTCCAATCATAGGGTAGTAATCCTGATATATATATATATATAGTGGATCAGGATGTAACACGTAGGCCTCCAACACCAACCTAGGAGCTGATAAGGTCTACTCATAGGGTAATAATCCATATATATATATATATATTGCTAGAGTGGATCGGGACATAACACACAAGCATCCAACACCATTATATGAGCTGATAAGATCTATTCACGGGGTAGTAATCCCGATATATCAATAGAGTGGGGGTTGTTAATATCGTCACTCGTGGTGGTGAGTGTATACTCTCTGTAAATTCTCTATAATGGAAAGTGGCACTAAAAATCTCATCAACCATATCAATGTGATGGGGAGGGTCACCATTCCCAACACCGATGTATGAGAGTGTGAGTCTTCATTCTCATTCAGACCACCCTTACCATCATATCTCAGCCTCTTTTAAAGTCCCATTTATTACTAGAATGGGGAAATTAAAAAAATCTCATTCGTATATTTATTAATCCATTTATATAATAAATATAATCGCATTTATGATGAAAAATGTGAGGCAATAACTCTCATGTGTTTCATTTATCCATCTCATTATAACCATTTTCACAATTATGATATAATACAGAAGTAAGTATGACTTATTCATTCCAATATACATATTCAATTCTATTTCATGGAATTCGTTTCATTTAAACCATTTCATATAAGAAAAATTAATTCATTATGAATAACCCATTTAATCAAATACATTCTATTATGTTAAACTAATCATGGTAATTCATCTCTTGTAATAAGGTAATGTCAATTTAAACATTCAAGGAAATGATTTCCATAAAAACAATTCATTCCATCTAAAACATTCTATTTGTTTTATGAAAATAGGGAAATTGAATTTAAAGGTATAAAGGAACATAAAATGTGTTGTGGTCAATATGGAAATTACCTACATGGGTAATCCCTTATACAAAGCATTTTAATCCCTTGGGAGGATTTTTTTTATTTTAATCAATTTGATTAGAGTGACCAATATATGTACTTATAAGGTTCTTTGGAAAGATTAACATTTATAAAGAAAAGGGGAATCTCATTTTATAACTTCAATGAAGGATAAGACTCAAAATTCTATATACAAAACCATATCAACTAGGCATAAAAAATAATCAAGTCAACATGGCATGAAAACATAAAATTCATATCATTACTTTTTTTCTTGAAGATAGTTATCCTCTCTTTGAGGGTATTTATTATTAAATCATGAATTTTTTTATTAAATAATTCATTTCTTCCATTAATCATCACATCCAATTCACCAAAGGAAATCATTTTAGAAAATATATCATACTTTGGAAAGCATGAATTAAAGGTGTGACAACATTTAATTAATGAATTATTTAGTATAAAATTAAAAGGAATGGGACACTACCTCAAAGAGGAGCCAATACAAACCCTCATCACGTGACGACTTGACAAATGCAATTATCACTCCACACCTTCAAACATAAAAATTCCTAAATACATATATATACCCCCTAATACAATATATATATTCCTCTTGATGTGATGGAATATGTAGATGTAAGATATATATATACACACATACCTATGTATATGACTAAAAGGTATCACATTATATTCAAATAATCTTGAAGCAATGACAACAATAAGAACCCTCCTCAATGATGACCCAACACACTACAAAAAATACTAGGAACTCAAAATAGCGTAGAAAGGACTAAAACATCCCAGAAAAATTACCATCATCTAAAATATTACTAAATCCACAAAATAAATTGAGTTAAAATAAACAAATGATTGAAAACCTTACAACAATCAATGGTTTTTTGAAAAAATGATCTAAACTTCTTTTTTTTGCGAAGGAGGGTTCTGAAACACGAGAAAGGGGGTCTTGAGAGACCCTTTTAATAAGATAACATTGGAGGAAAATACCAAAAATCAGGTTACCCTAAACCCTAGGGTTTATTCGGTCCTCAAAAAGTGATGGGAAGAGGGAAAATTGTCATAATAGGACAGTGGAGGGAGGAGAATGCTTTAACTTGAAGGATCTAAGTGAAATTTGATGGAAATCAATGTAAAATTGATGAAATAAGGTGGTGTTATGGGAGGGGTGAAGTAGGTTCTGGAGTATCCCAAGGAGGGTCTCATGTGATACTGGAAGTGGGAGGAGGAGTATTTAGGTTTTATTTTATTTTATTTTATTTTATTTTATTTTATTTTAGTTTTTAAAACATGTCTTCACACATGGTTTGGGTTGCGTGGTTTGGAAAACTATGTGTGAACCGTGCACTCTCTACTGGACACCTAGGGAACCCTTCATGGGAAGGCCTCACAGTTCAGAAACCGTGCACCAACCTTGTGGGGAATAGTACATATGTACATCCTCTTTTCCACTAACCATTTAGGCTAGGAGCATAGTTTGGTAAACAATGTATGACCCATGCGACAACCTCTTTCCACCTGTTAAATGCCATATAGTTAGTTGTAAAGGGCCTCATGATATAATAAAAAATGTTCACCTAGTGTAGACCCTTTAAAAATGATTCTCTTTTACCAACACTCCTGAAAATCCATGAGGCACCCAGAAAAAATTTTGGGCCTTCACCCCTATCCAACAAATCACTGTGAGGGGTTCAAATACATGGAATTATGTTTTGAATCTCCTTAGTTTTATAAATTGATTGTATAGTAAATGAAAAACATAAAATTCCCCTAAAATATTTTCCGGTTCAAAACACGAGACGTTAAAAATTACACTCCTTATAACTTCTCATCTTCAACAATATTTTAGGGGAAAATAGAACATCATATGTCCTAAAAGGATCATGATGTCTCATTTAAACCGTCACATTTCATTTCAAAATTCCCACACGCCTTTGAGAATTCATTTAAGCATTTAAAACAAAAGACATAAAGACTAGATCCAACGCTTTATTTCCAACTGAAACATTGGGATGATGCTTACTTAATCCCATTTAACCAAATACATGATCATGTCATCATCTCCTTAATAATCTGACCAGTGGTGCTCCCCACCATAGGTTTTAAACTTAAGCAACCAATTTAAAGCCACAGTACCCCCACCATTTACCAAACTGAAACTGGTCATGCATGCTTACATGAAAGATATATCCAACCCTTTAAACAACACCCATAATACACTATTTTAAATTTTAAATAGTTTCTTTAAACATTGAAAAGAATGTAGAAAACCATTCGGGCCACTTCAGTTAATCATTCAAGAAGAAGCTCGGCTAAGACGATTAATGCTTTACAAAAGTAATTGTGATGCCTTATCCCAAGGCATCTTGCATTCACCATGAACACATCCACAAAATTCCATAAAATACTTATACTAATGTGACATGGTAAAAATATCATCTAACCATTTTATATCTATCACACCACATTATGAACATCGATGTAATCCAGATCCAACCCATACGGATCATCACCCTTTTAAATTCATCATATGATCCTAAGAAGAAGTTTGGGATCACCTCAAATTCATCAAGACTAGAGTCTATACGGATATTATAATTTATTAAACACTCTATAATTACAAGATATATTATTTCACATGGCCATAAATTCCATAATAGATCAATGGCTCCACTCAGAGCAACATCTGCCTAGCAGTCACGTATGAAGAAATGGTAAGTGTACAAGATTCTGTTCAAGGCATTCCTACCGGGGAACTCTGGTTTCACTAAGTACAACCCAAGATTTGATAAGAAACACACTTCATTGATAATCACATAAAAGGATCACTAGAAGAATCCCAATGTATTTAAACAATTAGAATGAATTAAGACAGATGCACTCTGAGTGCATGTAGGACGATGTTAAGATAAAAGACATGCTTGTCACTAAGCCAAAAGAAATAAGAGGATTGAAATGGATTCTAGTTACTGGTCATGCATGCTTAAATGAAATATATATCCAAACCTTTATAAGCCATTTTCATTTTTAACTAGTTACCTTCAACATTGAAAAGAATGTGGAAAACCTGTTAAGACACTTTAGTTGACCATTCAAGAAGACGCTCGGCTAATATGGTTGATGCTTTACAATAGAAACACTAATTCCTTATCCCAAGGAGTGTCATGTTCACTGTGAATACATCAATAAAAGCTCATAAAATAATTTTACTGATGTTACATGGTCGAAACATCATCAAACCATCTTATATCTATCGCACCACAACATGAACATCGATGTAATCGAGATCCAACCCATAGGGATTTTCACCCTTTTAAATGCATTTTCGGGTCCCAACAACATGTATGGGGTCACCTATAATTCATCAAGACTAGATTCTAAGAAGATATTACAAGGTATTGGACACTCTATAATTACAACAGAGATGATTTCACAGGGCCATAAATTCCATAACGGATCAATGTCTCCACTCAGAGCGACATCCACCAAGAGGTCATGTCTGAAGAAACATTAGGTGTACAAGATTCTTTCCAAGGCATTCCTACTGGCGAACCCATGTTTCACTTAAGAAGAACCAATCTTTGATAAGAAAAACACTTTATTGAGAAACACATAAATGATATTTGGAAGAATCCCAAAGTATTTAAACAATTAGCGCAACGTAAGACTGATGCTCTTTTAGTGCATGTAGAACGATGTTCAGATAGGGGACATGCTCATCACTAAGCCTGAAGAACTAAGTTGATTGAAATGTTTTATAATCTTATGGGTGGAAAACTACCAACCTATAATGTTCCCATACACTTTACCTTCTAGAATCTGGATCACTTTATTCCGAACAAATTCACCTTAACATCAGAATGTTAGTGCCTTCACCTTTTAACCACAGCCAAAAAATATATAAATATAAATTGATAAAAATGGTTCGAATATATGGGATTCCCTTTAGAGGTCATAAGTAACCCATACACATTAAAATTGAAAATTGGTTCCCCTTCATTCACAACCACTATCTCTTCATTCCAAGAAACAAACGGTATATAATCAAAGAAAATCATGCCATCATAATAAATAAACATAGAACCATGCTATAACATAGGAGCATGGAATATAGGAAATACATGCTAAAGAACTCAAGCGGGATGGAATAATAACAACAATAAAATTTATATATGAAATAATTCTAAGAACTACCTAAAGATGTTATAAAACAAAGCATAGCATAGAACTCAATGGACACAATCAATTTATCAAGTGTCCAACTAGTGCAGAAATATGGAATGGAATAAAAATGACATGTTAATTCCTATTTTCCTTATATGATGCATGAAATGATTCATCCATTCCATACCAGAACAAGGTTAAAATTATAAATATATTTTAAAAATTATCAATAGTGGAAAATACACCAATCTTTTAGGTTTAAATCATATAAACTGTAACTGAAAACAGCATGAACATTAATCCCGTCCATGGTTTTTTGGTCATTTTATAGATGTGGGGTGATGAGTCCCAATAATGGCTATTAACCATGATCTGATACATTCATAATATCCTATATACTAACCCAAAATTGCAGAACAAAGTAAAAACTAAGCTTTGATACCACTTTTTAACGTTCTGATTTGGCTTACCACCAAACCAGTAGTCGGACTGGTAGGTCCCATGGCTTTAAGCACATATCCCCATACACCAGAGGATACCGACTAGTTTCGAGGGTCTTAGTAGGTTATAATGGGGAGAATAAACCCACATATTAGGGTATATAAAATTGTAAAACTGAAACTAAATAGTAGATAAAAGTGGTAAATAATTAGTCAAAAAAAGCAGTGGAAGAAAATTATTATAATAACTGAATTAATGATTCCAATGCCATTTTATGAAATATGTGCATGTATAGTACATGACACATAACTGAACATAATAAAAATATAACATTCTTTATGATTCAGAACAATACAGTACTCAAGTAAAGAAAATAACTAAAAATACCAAAGTTGATCTCCATTAGAATATAGTGCTCTATCTCATTCATTTTCTCCTAACTCATAGGTACAAGCACACAACAACAAGAAATTTCCAAGGTCCTACGAACAAGAATGTCAACTCGAGTACCATAGTGTAATGGAATCCCATGTAGGGTCTGAGATATAAATATCAAGAGGATGGAACCCACTATGACTAGCCCAATCCAAATAGTGCAATATAAATAAAATATTGTGTATATTTAGAGACTTAATAAACACAATTGAATAAATATAAAACCACCCATCCAGGTTCCAGAGGGAAAACTAGTGACTATACCTACTTCATATCATAGTCGAAAAGGATTATAATCATGTCACTATATATATATATAATATATATAGATTCATTTATATATATATATATATATTAGGAGTGTGTTGGGACATAACACGCAGGTATAAAACACCTATCTACGAGCTGATAAGCTCAAATCATGGGGTATTATTCCCCATATATATATATTGAAAGAGTGGACATGAACATAACACACAAGAATTCAACACAGGTCTATGAGATGATAATCTCAACACACAGGGTAGTACGCTTGACATCCTGATAGAGTGGGGGGCATCAAGCCCATCACCTAGGATAGTGGGTGTCCATGCAACATCAACACTCTAATAAGTCATGTGTATCTCATAAAAACCATCACCCATATTGAAGTAGTGGTATGGGTCCCCATGCCTGAAACCGATGTAAGGTTGTGTGAGTCACCATGATCATCCGGACCTCCATTACTATTGTATTGTATCCTCTTTTAGACATTAATTTATAACTGTCATAGGAAATGTAAAACCTATGATCCATATATTTATTATTACATTAATAAAATTAATATAATCTCATTTATGATGAAATCCATGTGGAAATACCTCTCATGCTTTTCATTTATCTATCCTTTTATAACCAATTTCATAATTATGATATAATTCATAAGGAAGTACCACTTATTCATTTCAATAGCCATATTCAATTCCATTTCAATGAATCCATTTCATTAAAACCATTTAATACAAGGAAAATAAATTCATTGTGAACAAACCATTTAATCAAACACATGTCACTAAGTTCAACTAAACATTACAATTCATTTATTATAATAATTTTATCACAATTAAATAATTCAAGGAAAGGATTTACATCATGGAAATTCAATCCATCCAAAACATGCTATTTACTTTATCAAAACAAAGCAATTGCATTTAAGGGAATGAAGGCACTTAGAATATGCTGTAGTCAAGAGGAAAATTACCTACTTGGGTAATCCCTTATACAAATCATGCCAATAACTTAATAGGATCTTGGACTATTAATCAATTAGCATGAAGTGTCCATTATATGAAATTATATAGTGCATTGGTTACATGGAAATTTATAAGGGAAAATGGGGAACTCATTTTTATTACTTTAATAAAGGCCAGGTCTCAACGTGCTATGTACCATACCATAGCATCAAGGCCAAAAAAAAGAACTAAGGCATTAAGGAAGGAAATCATATAAAGTCTAATAATTTCTTTTTTCCTTGAAGAAAGTGAACCTCCATTACAGGGGTATTTTTATTAAATAATGACATTGTTCATAAAAAAATTCATTTGTTAAAATAAGAATCACATTCAATTCACAAAACGAAATCATTTCACAAAAGCTTCCATACATGGAAAAGAATTAATTAATTGTATGAAGGAAATTAGTTAATGAATTATTAAAATTAAGTGGAAAATGAATGGGACCATGCCTCAAAGAGGAACCAATCTGAAAACTCAACACTTGATGTCTTGATGATGGAAAAAGTTTCCTCACACTTCCAAACACATACATTACTATATACATATATATTACCCTTAATCCAGTGTACATATACACCTCTCCATGAGGGTATTAGTAAAATGAAGATATATACATACATAAGAATAACTATGTATATTAGTAAAAGCCTTCCAAGAGTCTCCAAATGATCTCGAAGCATTGATGGATAGAAAAATGACCTCAAGGATGAACCAAAACACTATAGACAATACCATAAGCTCAAAAACTGCAACAAAGACCAACATGACCAAGGAAAATTACCAGCACCTCAAAACTTTAAAAAGTAAAAAAATAAATTGAGTTATAATGAAACAAAATGGAAATATTTTCCCCAAATTGATGAAAGTGATCCAAAGCAATCCATACTGCTTCAGCTTTGGTAGATGTGGCTGAAACATGAGTAGAAAAATCCTAAGAGACCCTTTTCATAATCTAAAATTGGAGTAAAACACCAAAAAATATGGTTATCCTCAACCCTAGGGTTCATCCAAACCTCACCCAGAGATATAGAGAAGAAAAAATTAAATTAATAAGGAAAAGGAGGGAGGAGAAATATTTTACTTGAAGGTTCAAAGAGAAAACATAGAATGTTGGCAGAGTTTAGGGAGGGGTGTTTCATGATACTAGAGGAAAGATGAGGAGTTTCTAGGTTAGATATTATCTTAATTTAATTTAATTTAATTTAATTTAATTTTTAAAATAGGTCACCGCACACAGTTTGGGTTACACTGTTTAGTAAACTGTGCACCTATAGTGCGCCCTCTACTAGGCACATTGGGAACTCCACATTGAATGGAAGCATGTTTTGGAAACCATGTTCCACCTATACTAAGTGTAGTGATTTGGTACTTCCACTTGACACTAACAGTGCAGGCTATGAACATTGTTTGGTAAACCATTCACAGCCCATGTGAGATCTTATATCCACTGGTTAAAGGCAGCAAGATTAAATACAAAGGACCACATGATTTTAGTCAAACTTTACACCCTGTGAATACCCATTAAAACATGATTCTTCTAGGTACGATTCCCCTGAAACACCTTGATACACCCATAAAACCTGCAAGGCCTTCACCCATGTCTAAAATAATCACTTTTAAGGGTTCAAAAACTATAATTAAGTTCTAAAGCTAAATTTTACAAATGGAGAATCCATTAAATGAAAAAGTTCTAATTCCTTTGGAATTTTCATCTAGTACAAAACATGAGATGTCACACTACTCTTGGTTGGACCAAGCTTCGATTTGTACAAGCCGAGAGATTGGTGAATATTATAATGTGGTCTGGGGTGGTGATTGGTTAACTGACTAGGAGTATCTGTGTGGTTTGAGTTTTTATTACATGATGGTTAATCGCATGAGGGTTGTACAAACCGCATAATTAAATCCGTATAGGACTAGGTGGTTACCACTACCTCATGTGTGATGTCACCAGCACTCCTTAGTGAATCATGTATATTCTCACCATCTATCTCATTAATTAATAGCTCTCCATGATCTTAAGTATTTGTGGAGTGGGAAACTAGAAATGATAAATATGGCTTCACTGTGATCCCCTGTAAGGGATAAAAATATTCCTTCACATGCATATACCTACATAGGGATTTGGGCATCTTGTGAACTCTATTTACAGGATAAAAACTCCCACATCCAATTTTCTTCCCCAGACTCTGATGTTGTTGATAGGGGTGAGTTCACCATCACTGAATCAAATTCTATTATTGAATTTTATAAGCCAATGGGATTGAAAATCACTTGGAGCTTCCTAATATTTTTCCATCAGTGGCGGACATTCACACTTATACCTCAGTATGGATCATCAGTGTAGAAAACAATCATGGGGAGGAAATTCATTCTGGTTGGAAATAACTTAGTGAGGACATATACATTTGATTGTTAGGATACATGGATTTCCTAACAGTTACTATCAAAGTGGAGTGGACCTCCACTTGGACTACAGTATCTGTGGGGAGAACCTCTACTATGGTGACTGATAAAGCTGGGAGGACTTATACTTTTTCAGTTCAAACATGGAGAGGGACTCCATACTGACTCTTGTTTATATCATAGTGAGGAACTTTGTTCTAGTTGATGTAGGGGTTGTTGGTCCACCACTTGATCTAGTGGAATCATCAATATGTCCTCTAAATTAATGGTTTGGTGAGTGGGAAGGACCATTATTCTTGCTGGTTATGGAATGTGGAATACCATTATACTAATCATTAATTAAGTGTCGAATACCTCTTCATTGATCGATGTTGGAGTGGGGAGGACATTCACTTGAGCTGGTCACGACATGATGAGGACCTTCATGATGATGGTCTATGTAACAAAGAGGACCCCTATGTTAGAAAAAATAATTATGGGGAGGACCTCTATAATGGATGTCAATGAAGGATGGAGGACCTCCTCTTTGACCGGTGTTTGGAACATGGTAAGGACCACCATGTTGGTTATGAGAGTGGGAATAACCTCCAATTTGGTTGGAAATATTTTATGGAGGTTATCCATACTAAATCTAGTCATCACAGGCCATCCCATAATGGATAGTGGTGGTGCCATCGATTTACTAAGTCAATCCATCATGCCTAATAGGTGGCTAATGTAATGATCCTAAACAGACATTGATGGACCTCTTCTCGTTATTTTCATGAATCTAGAGAATTTTTCGGAAATATCAGGGGCTAGTAGAGACATGGAGGATGATTCCCCTTGAAGGGAATTATCTGGGGCGTGTGCCTGATGTTTATTTTGGGTTGTTTAGACTATGTACAAAATAGAATTGGTATAGTCCACCAATTCATCAACCAAGAGGATTGGTCAATTCTACTTCTTATAGGGATTGTTGGTATCCCTTATATTCAGATCACAAGTTGTAGCCACAACTACGCTGATGTGGGCGTCCCCCACCACCTTGGTGCATGGGATCTCTATGGGGAGAGGCTCCTAAAGAGGTTTTCTATTTGAGTGGGGATCACCAACTCCCTGTGTGGTTATTGGGGGTGGTGATGTCAATGAGGCATTAAACCCTTTAGGTCATAGAGAGTCATATTCCTAGTGGGAATATCTCCCCCTTGCTCATAATGATGTATAAGGGTGTCCATCACCATCCTATGGATAATCTAATTGGATGAGACAATGCATAGGCACACAATAGATGATTTCATGATGGAATTCATAGAATAGGTGGAGTTGTGTAGGATTGAATCCTTAATATTTCTCCTTCCACAACGTTTTCGGATGATTGGTGGATGGTTTCTTATAGTTTAGGTCCTTAAAAGATAGAGGATTTAATTGTCAATAATGTTTCAAGGAATGAAATTTCAAAATCCCTAGAATTATCCAATCATCCATGGTCAGAGATAGGTATCAATACTGGTGATGTCCTAAACATAAATTCCCAATATTTACTACCACAATTTTATTGTGACTTCCATTCTGAGCCCACTATTTTCTTATAGGGTCTTACAAATGAATATATATATATGATGAAATTTTAATCCTATAATATCTCAACTATACATGTCCCCATTTAGGGGGAAATAGATTCACTATGGGTTTAACATTTCTATTTTGGAAGCTTTTATTGGGGAATGCCGCCTCTCTTGTTAACATTCACTGGAATATAAATTTTTTTCATCACATGGTCAGAGAGAGGTATCAATACTGGTGATGTCCTAAACAAAAATTCCCAATGTTTACTACCACAATTTTCTTGTGAGTTCCATTCTGAGCCCACTATTTTCTTATTGGGTCCTCCAAATGAATAGCGGGATATGATGAAATTTTAATCCTATAATATCTCAACTATACATGTCCCCATTTAGGGGTAAATAGATTCACTTTGGGTTTACTATTTCTATTTTGGAAGCTTTTATTGGGGAATGCCGCCTCTCTTGTTAACATTCCCTAGCATATAAATTTGTTTCATCACATTCCCACTTTCCAAAGGTAGGATGATTCAATCACTTTCAATTGTTATGTCTATTTCTTGACCCAAATGGGATCATGGGATGTTGGTTCCTCCTTTCATGGATTCCTCTTTAGAACTTATCACCTAGTACGTGTGTCCCTCATATATCTAATTCATGTTTGTGGAACTCATTCCTTGTTCCATGTCTATGTGGATGTGGGTTTATTATGCTGTTTTTTTCTGGATAATACAATGTGTCTGGATGGGACAACAACCTTCAGTCAGGAGAGTAGTCATGTTGGTCATTGCTGCAATGTTTGGAAATGGGGAAAATTGGACACATGTATTCTTCCACAAAATAGGACATCTCATGGTTGAATATTAAGCATGTATCACAAGGCATCTTATGTAGATGAAAATCTATCTAATGTCCATGGTGAATATCTTTCAAGGCTTTCACCTTATGCATCCAATATAACAAACCTTCTCTTTATTACACACATAAACATAATTTATTGCATAAAATTCCACTTAAGACTACAATAAGGATCAATAGCTCTAGTTTCTAGTGAAATTAGAAACATTACATAAAAACATTGAACTTAAAACACAACATATTTATTGAAAAATTATTTTACATGACCACAAAATTCCATCGTACTTATAATTTCATGGAATAACCTAAGGACATGCATAAAAAAGGGTGATCTATAAATCCCATTAAGGGGTTAAACAAGACATAACATGAAGAATATAGTACATGTTAGGAAATAGTCATATCAATGGAGCAGCAATGAAATATGAACATGAGGGCATGATATAGAATAATTATCATAACATGGAAATGTGGTGACAATATTTAACATGATATTACCGTGACCCAAGGATCATTTAACCAATGCGTTGGAGAGCTATCAGGGTGCACATTCTTAATCATTTCATATCATTCATAATTGTGTCACATAGATTATACAAGATGGATTCATTAAACATCATTATTTATTCCATGAACAAGAGATGTGGAAAATGTAAATTTAAGTCCAAAATTAACTAGTACATGTGAATAAAGTTTAATGCCCTTGATAGAGAAAAAATGTGTAAGATATTCAATTACACTGTGATTTTTTCATGGATATCTTGGTGTAACTACGGTAGCATAACAACATCAAATAAAAATCATAAAATGGGTTGACGCTAGAGAAAGTCCTATCCCACCATTTATACATGAAATAAACCATAATGGGGTTAGGGAAAATAATATCCCAACATATGTAATGGAATTTAGATGCATAATATAAAATAATTTCTTGAATGTAAATGAGAAGAGTGAAAGTCCTTATGGAATTTTAGCATGGTAATAGAAGTACATGGGAGGCATTAATTAGAGGAAAATATGAATATTATAATTAAAACATAAGGAGGGAAGTATGTGGGAGGTTTGAAATCATAACCCAACATTTTTAATTGAAAATAAAATGATATAACAACCTAAATAAATTTGGACAAAAATGAGAAAGGAAGAAATCCCCTACTTGGAAGTGTGATACCAAAGGCATGGGAGAGGCTTGACAGATGATTCGTGGGATATTGGGGTGGATTGGGAGGATTCGAGATAGATGATAGAAGAGGTTGGTCGAGATCGAAATAACTTGAGTGAATATGAATAGGAGATTGAGTGGATTTATATAGGAAATAATATGGTATTTTTTATTATTTAGGTCTTGGACACTACACATTAAACTAATAAAAACCAAAATCCAGCCCATGGTTTTTGCCAAATTGGATTGGAAAACATAATTTTATAAGGCCAATGGCTGAACTTATTAAAATATTAGCCTTTATTGTTTATAGGTGGGTCACAAACTCAAGGGAATCATTTTAAATAGTTAAAATATTTTTTAAGTTTGGAGGGTCCACTAAGACACCATAAAAATTAATAAAAAAATCTAAAATGACATTATAATAATCATAAAACATATATTAGACGAACACCATTTTTATATTTTTTTATTAAATCAATATTGGGTCATTATGATGTCATAAAAAACATTATATATTTGAATGGTATTTAATTTTTATCTAAAAATTCGACTGTCTCAAAAAATAATGAAAAATTTCCCGGTAGATAATTTTTAGGTTCTGAATAAAAAAATGCTATTAATTTTATATAAATAATTTTATAGATAAGTGAATTTTCAATTTTTAAATAAAAATAGACATTTATAGAAAATTCATGGGTTTTTATAAAAATACTTTTCAAACCTTAATAAAAATTTCAATTGTATTCTTAAAAAAGTATACGATAATTTATATTTAATAAAATTTAATTTAGTAATAATATTTTATTAAAATATTATTTAATTAAAAATTCCATTGATTCATCAAAATATCTTCCGTAATTGAATATTAACTAAAAATACTATTTGTTCTTTAAAACCCATTTACAAAGTAATAATAATTAAATGAATGTATATTTTTTATACAAAAAATAATTCACATAATCATAGTTCTAGGGTATTGTTACATAACCCCTTGTAACACCTTTATAAGACATAAGGGTTGGATGTGAGATGGTGATAGACTCTTGTGGAGACTTAGATAACATATCTCATGTGGTAATATATATTAACTTCCACTTATCTTGTAGGTGGTTCCACTCAAAATTAATGTGATGAAGCTCGGCGTGGGCTTGGTCAAGATGGAAGCCCAGTGACTCTACCTCCTTTACAAACTCTGATAAATGGGCTTTCTATGGTGAAATTCTACTGGATGAGGCCATCACTTCATTTTTTTGAGTAAATTGGATTTTTTAAAGACCTATATATATACTAATCATGTGATCTTTGTTCTATGGATAAATTAGCAACAATAAAAATTCTTAATAGTATTTTAAAATCCAAAAACATAAAACAAAGGAAGATCATATGTTTTATACCACAATTTTACATAATAATACATTATTTAGGTCAAAAATAATTTTCATTAATAAATTTTTTGGTCATTACAATCTCCACCCCCCCTAAGAAATGTCACCCTCAAATTTTTCTTCTACCACACTAAACCGGATGATGGTAAGTCTGCTTCATCACTTCCTTGAATTCCAACATTTCTTCCCCAAACTTTTGGTTTCCCAAAACACCTTGACGATTGGAATTTTCATATTTAATAAAAAAAATTCCCTATGATCTAATATCTTCACCGGCGTCTCTTTATATGAGAGTTCAGTATACATTGGGACCACCTCTGGATTGAGTACATGTGATGGGTCAGGTATTTACTTTTTTAAAAGTGATACATGGAATACATCGTCTACTTGAGATAGGTTCTGCAAGAGATCTTATCAATAGGCCACTGCTCTAATGCGATCAAGGATCTCAAATGGGATGATATACCTTAAGCTAAGATTTCCCTTCTTCTAAAATCTGACAACACTCTTTATTGGTGATATGAATAGGAATCCCATGTATCCAACATAAAACCCTAGATCTCATTGATGATTATCAGTATGTCTCTTTTGTCGACTCTGAGCAGCTTTAATGTCCATTTGGATGGTCTTAATCTTCACTAGCATTTCTTCGACCATTTCTGGACCTATGAGTTTTTTCTGCCCAACTTCATCCCAACATGTCGGTGTTCTGTACCTCTTTCCATAAAGGGGTTTATATGGATGCATTTGGATGCTTGAGTGGAAACTATTATTGTAAGAGAACTCAACCAGAGGAAGATGTTGATCCCATAATCCTTTAATTTACATTGATTATGCTCTCAACATGTCTATAAGTGCTTGTATAGTTCACCCAGATTGGACATCAGTTTGAGGATGTTAATCCATAATTAATTTTATCTCATTATTCATAGCATGTTGGAGACTCTTCTAGTACTTAGAGGTGAATCTTGGATCTATATTGGATACAAAAGATAGTGGTACTCTATATATCCTTATCACTTCTCTAATTTATATATGTGTCCGTTTAGCCAAATACAAATCTTCCCGAATTGAAATGAAGTGTGTTGTCTTTGTAAGACAATCCACAACAACCTAGATAGCATTGTTTCCTTTGGATGTATTCAAATTTAGGGTGAAAAATTCCATGGTGATGTTCTCCTATTTCTAAGTTGGTATGAGTAATGGTTTAATCATCCCCTTAGACTTCTACCTATCAACCTTCACTTGCTGAAACACCAGGCAGTTTGATGTATACTCAGTGATCTCCTTCTTCATGTTATCTGGCCAATAATGCTCTTGGAGATCCTGATATATTTTTTTCCTGGGTTAATTAAGAAAACTCAAATATGTGCATCGTCCAAAAATTCATTCTTTAACTCAGTATTTGATGTAACACATAGTCTTTACCCAAATCTCATATTTCCTTCATCATTAGAATTGAACATTGAGGAATAACCTTTTCTGATAGTTTCCACTTTATTGTGAATTCACACATCATAATTTTGAGAATCCATTAACCTTCCAAAATATATGGTTGGGAAATCCTTTGTGAAAGTATTTATAATGTTCCCTTCTTTTTGATTCTTTTTCCCATCTTCATCAAATCTAAGAAGATTTGATCCTATTCAATTCCCATCAATGATAGAATTGATGGGTCCTTTCTACATAGAGTATCTGAAACCTTCTTCGCTTTCACAGGGTGGTAATGGATTGATTAGTCATAGTCTTTGATCATATATAACCATATTTTTTGGTGCATATTTAACTCTTTCTATGTGAATATATTCTTTAGGATTTTGTTGTCTATATATATTTCACACTTCTCCCCAAAGAGTTAATTTCAACCAATTTTTAAACAGAATATTACTATAGCCAACTCCAGATCATGTGTTGTATTTTTTTTATCATTAACTTTCAATTCCCTTGATTAATAAGCAATGAAGTTGTAATTTTGCATCAACACACATCCTAGGCCCTTCTTTAAAGCAACCCTAGATACCACAAAAAATTCTGTACTTGTGGGTAGTGTGAGCGCAGGCACAGTGATAAGCCTCCTTGTAAACTACATGAATCTATCTTTGCATTCATCACTCCAAGCAAACATTATTACCTTCTGATTTATATTGGTAAGAGTGTTATACAATCATGAGAAATTTCTCACAAGTCAGTGATAATATCTAGCTGACCCCAGGATGCTACGGATATCCATAACTGATGTTGTCCTTAGCCATCCCTCAATTGTAGCTATCTTGGAGAGATCCATATATAACTCGTTGTTTGAGATGATATAACCTATGAATGAGACTTCCTTTAACCATGACTCACACTTATTTTACTTTTCACAGAGCATCTCTTATCGCAAGGTCTTTAGTGCAATGCTTAGATGATCCTCATTCTCCTCCTTGGTTTTAGAGTATATTATAATATCATCTATAAATACTACCACAAGTCTTTCATGGTAAATTATAAAGACTCTATTCATCAAGTCCCTAAATATTGATGGTTCATTAGTGTGTCTGAAAAGAATTACAATGAATTCATAGTGCCCGTACCTTGTACGAAAAGTAGTATTGGGGATATCCTCCTTCTTCACCCTTAATTGGTAATATACTAACCGCATATCTACCTTGAATAAGTATTGTTCTCCGTGCAACTGATAGAAAAATTCATCAATTTTTTGTAGATTATACCTGTTATTTATCAAGATTTTTTTGAGCTCATGATAATCAATTCAAAGGAGCATTGACCCATCCTTCTTCCTAAATAAGAGGACTGGTTCACCCTATGTTGATGCACTTGAACGTATAAAACCTTTATATAGATCCTCCTAGAGTTATTTCTTTATCTCCTCAAGCTCTAAAACATCTATTCTATAAGGATTATTAGATTTTAGAAACACCCCACGTATAATATCAATCAGGAATTCAAAATCTATTATTGGAGGAAGACCATGCAATTCTTCAGGAAACACTTTAGTACATTCCCTCACTATAGGTATGTATTCAAGGCTTCCTACTTCCACAGACTCAATTATATGAGCAAGATACACATTATCATATGGAATTAATATCCATGATTGAGACAAAAGTTATAAAGAAGATTCATCCTCATCCTTTCACTTTACATAATTGGGGGTCGATTCACCATATAAAGAGTGATTTACCTCTCACGTCAATTTTTGTTGGAAATATATAGTGAAATACAATCCATGCCAATAATTGCATCAAATTCTACTAGAGGAGTATGAGGAGGTTCGTTGGGATGTTCAATACAAAAATTGTCACAGGGGAGGATTTATATTCATGGGATGCAATGATTGTACCATTTTCCATTCTCACTTATATCTCTACTTCCTTGATTTTTGGTGGTATTTTTAATTTTCTACTAAAAATTTAGGATATAAATGAATTCTTAGAACCAGAATCAAAATGTATGTTCTCTATTATTGAATGAATAACTAGTGTACTAGTAACCCCATCATTTTCAGGGTTCACTTTGGTGGTAATGATGGAAAAATATCTCCCTTTATGCCTTGGAGGTTGTTGGATGCCTCCAAAAACCCATGGATAAGGGATCTGGTTTTCAATGTTCCATAGTTCTTTTTAGTTAAAGAAATGAAAAATGTATTGAGGGTCAAATGGAGTTTTTTTATACTCTGTCACAATAGAGAGTTTTTCTTGTCAATAATTAATGACTATGTTCCCTCCGATTCCATAACTAATGAATTTCCTCTTCCCCTTTATGTAATTTATTGGGTGCTTCTTTCTACACCATTGGAAAGTGGTGTGCTGGAATTTATTAGAACCATTGGATTTATCCATCAGACCACTAGAATAAAATTCCACTTTTAACTTATTATTTCCATGATACCCCAGAGATTCATCAATAACCATTTTGAATTTTATCAAACATCGTATAATTTCCTCATATCTATTGAAGTCACCAATCTCCACGGCTTTCTATAGTCTTAGTTTTATCCCACCAAAGAAGCATTCAACCTTGAATTCGGGGGTAACAAAAGTGTTTGAGGCATATCATGAATGCCTTGTGATGTTTTACTCCTACTCTCTGATGGATTTTTCAAATATTTTTTATAGAGGGAAAGAAATTTTATTTCCATCTTAACTCATAGGGTGCACGGAAAATATTTATCAAAAAACAATTTCCATAAATCTGTCCATTCCAACTCCTTGATCTCTTCCTTAAGCTTTGTATTTTTTATCAATGTCCACCATTGATCAAATTCACCCTCTATATGATAATCATTCATAATAATTTTCTCTTTTTCTGAACATTAAAGGATGGAGGAGATCTTTTCAATGGGGTTGTTCCATTGTTCGATGATTGAGATATCAAATGATCCATTAAAAGTAGTAGGCCTTTGTCTCATGAAGCTCTCAATTATTTCTTTTTTTGTCTTGGGGGGGGGGGTTGAAATTTCCTCTTGAACCAAGATTCTATTTAAAACAGGAGTTATATGGCGAGTATTGTGACAAATTTTATGATTCATACTCCCATAAAATTGGAAATCTCATTAGAATAGTCATCACATTGATCTTAGCATCATTTTTAGCATGTTTCCTCCTATTACTGGCCATTTCTAAGACTAAAATTAAAGTTAAGGGGTAACACATAAAGGGGGAAAAGGGGTAACTTTTAAATTTCAATTATTTCCTTAGTATATGAATTTAAAGGATCCAATCTATATTATCCATGATCGACTCCCAACATATATTCATAGGGGAGATTTGTTATTCCCTTAATAATGGTTCATACTAAGATAATGAATTTACCACAGAATATCCTCTACGAATTTCATAACCAAGAGTGTAACAAGGCCAATTTTCTTCAAGCAGTTCTCGTTTTAGTCTATCTCAAAGTGGTATTTTTGGGTTTTACCCCAAGATAAATATGTTCCAAAGACACCTCTACTTGTTCATATCTATATAGGGATGTATTTTAATGATAAACCACTTACTCTATGCTCACCAAAATTTTGGGATGTTTTTATTATACTTAGTTTTATCCCTAAGGCATTCACATGGGTTTTCTAATTCTAACACCATAAATAACTAAATATATCCTTTGATACCAACTATAACAGCCATGATTTTTTACACTAAAAAAGATAATTTATTACATAAAAATGCACTTAATAAAACTCTGAGTATTGATAGGTCTATTGTCTTGGGAAATTTGGAACATTACATAACATCTTTGAACATAAAACACAACATCTTTACTGAAAAATTGTTTTACATGACCACAACATTCCTTCATACATAGCATTGAATAGGATAACCTCTGGGCGTGCATAAGAAAATGGTGAGCTATAAAGCCCAGTAAGAGAGTAAACAAGTCATAACATGAATAATATAGTACATGTTATAAAATAGGCATATCAATGGATCACAAGAGAAACATGAACATAAAGGCATGATATAACATGATTATCATAACATTGAAATGTGGGAACACCATTTAACATGATATTAGCATGATCTAATGTTCATTTCACATGGAGGAATAGTAAACACTAATTTCACTTGAATTAGCATGAGTAAACCCTAATTTCACATGGCATATCATTATGCTATTCTATACCCAATTCATTGGAGTGCTATTAGGGTGCACCCTTCTAAATCATTTCATTTCATGCATAAGTGTGCCACATTGACCATACAACATGGATTCATTAAACATCATAATTTATTCCATGAAAATTGTATATGGAATAAATAAATGTCAATCCTCAATAAACAAGTACATTTTAATAAAGGTTAATACCCTTTATAGAGAATTCGGTTTGGTATTCACTTACACGATGATTTTGGCATGGAAATTTTGATGTAACTTTGGCAGCATAACGACGTCAAATAGAAAATATAAAATGGGTTGATGAGATTGAAATGGTTATATCATCATTTATAAATGATATGGAATGTAATGGGGTAATGTAACATAATATGAAAACATATTTAATGTAATTTAGTTGAATAATATAAAATAATCTCTTGAATGTAAATTTGAAGAGAGAAACTATTTATGGAATTTTGGCATGCTAATGGGTGTACATGAGAGGAATTAATGAGAGGTAAATTGGTATATCATCATAAAAACATAATCAGGGAAGTATGGGGGGGGTGATAAATCATACCCCATCTTTTTTAATGGAAAATAAGAGGGTGTAACAAAATATAGAAATTTGGAAAAATTAAGAAAGGAATAAATTATTTACATGGAAGTGTGATGCCAAAGTCTTGGGAGAGGCATGAGAGAGGATTATTGGGAGATTGGGGAGACTTGGTAGGATTATAGAAAGAGGAGGGTTGAGGTTTGATTCAATGGTTTTGAGTGAAGATTAATGAGAGATTGACTGTGTTTATATAGGAAAGGGGAGGGAATTCTTTATTATTTTAGTTTTGGGCAATACACATTTAACTAATCAAAACCACAAACCACCACATTGTATTTTCCCATGGATTTTGTCAAATTGGGGGGGAAATTATTTTATAAGGAAAATGGCCAAACATATAAAAATATTAGGCTTTTTTAGGTAGAGGTGGGTCACACTCTCAAGGAAACCATTTTAAAAACATTAAATATGTTATAAGTCTTAGAGGGTCCACTAACGCACCATAAAATTAATAGAAAAAATATAAAATTGTAATAAATTAATGATAAAACATGTATTTACTTAAAAAATGTTTTATATTATTTTATTACATCACTATTAGGTCATTATGATGTCATAACACACATTATATATTTAAATGGTATTAAATTTTACCCAAAAATTCAACTACCTCATAAAATTATGAAAAATTCAACATAAGATAATTTCGACGTCCTAAATTTAAAAATGATTTTAATTTTATCTAAATAATTGTCTAAATATATGAATATTAAATTTTATGACAAAAACTGACATTTATTGAAAATTCATGGGTTTTGAAAAAAATAGTTTTCAAACCATCATAAAAATTTCAATTGTACTCATAAAAAAATTATCTGATCTTTTATATTTAATAAAAATTAATTTTTAATAATAATTTATTTATATATATTTTAATTAAAAAATCCTTTTATTCATCAAAATATCATTCATAATTGAATATTAACTAAAAATACAATTTGTGCTTTAAAACCCATTTACAAAGCAACAATAATAAAATGAATGAATATTTTTTATAGAAAAAATAATGCACATAATCATTATGATAGGGTATTTTTACATAACCCTTTATCAAACCCACATAAGACCTAATGGTAAGATGCAAAATGGTGACAGACTCTTGGGGCGGCTCGGATAACATCGCTATGGTGGTAATCTCTATTAACTTCTACTTCTCCTGTAGGAAGTTCCATTCAATATAAACGTGTTGAAGCTCAGATTGGGATTGGTCAAGAGTGAATCCCAGTGAAACTTAATCCTTCCAAAGATCAGAAAAAGGTCTTCGTATAGAGAAATTCTACTAGATGAGGTCTCTACTTCCTTTTTCTGAGTATATTGGATTTGATAAACTCCTATATTTATACTAATCATATGATCACTATTCAACAGCTAAATTAGAAACGGTAAAAATTATTTACAATATTATAAAATCCAAAAACATAAAACCAAGGAATTTAATATGATTTATATAACCATTTTACATAATAATACATTTAATTATATCAATATTAATTTTCCTAAATAAAATTTTTGGTCGTTACATACAATGTTTAACATGAGGTATGTATTTGGGGTCATAATTTTAACTTCTTTTGGAGATGAAATCAGGGCACTGGTGTAAAGAATTATGGAGATGATGTTCAATTATACGGATTCTTCATAAGGGAAGATTAAGGAGCTATGTCACTAGAAGGGATATCCTAGATGGTTTACTGTTGGTGGATCAGAACACACAATGAAGGAAGATCAGGGAGGTGTGTCACATTAAGGTAATATGTCACAGTGTGAAGATGGATGGATCATAGCGACCTATGGGAGTGGATCCAAGAGGTTTTTACCACAAAAAAATGCATCACACCATGAATTCGTATGGACAAATTTAAGAACCTAGTTTTTTCTATAAAATACTTTGGAAAATTCATGATGTTATTCCAGAGCAGCGCCTTCAAACGGTGTGAGATTCCGAGCCCTGGTGTGGTCGGAATTAAATTTTCAGTGTGTTCGCACTCGGGATGCCAAATAAATAAAATAAATCTTAAATGGTAGCTTGGACATGAAACCTGAGGGCACCGTTGAGTCTGGAGCATGCTGCTTACCCTAGTAGGGGTGTAATTTTTTCATGTGCGGGCCTTCTGTGAAAAACGTCATTGGGGGGTGTTTTCGTAATTTAGCAGCATCGGGCGTTAAATTTTATAACTTTAAAATGGAAGCTTGGAATAAAACTCTAAGATCGTCGTTGAGCTCAGAAAGTAGAGTTTACCCTAGGGTCGAGTTAATCTCAACCCCATCGAGAGTTTTGGATGTGGGTCTTTTTGTGGGCTATTAAAAGTTAAATAAGAATATATAAAAAATTCATTATTTAAACCTAAACACACTCATCACCTCCCCTTATTCTTTATCTCGAGGAAGAAGCCCCAACAAAAGCCCCTCTCCCTTCATCAAGCTCTTCTCCCCACCTCTCCAAGGTGGTTGCAGATCTGGAGAAGGCGGATCGCTTGTGAAGCCTCAGGCTACGCCCAACAAGGTAGGATCGTGCATTTTTATTTTTAAAGCTATACACCAAAACTGATCTAGATTCATAGCATCGAACTATCATTGAATTTTAGAGAAAATCCCATGAATGTGTGGAATATGTTCTGAGATTTCCGACGCATATTTCGGATTTTAATATTGAGTCCCACGGTGTTCGCAACTGTCTGACGAAGATCCATGTGTGTTAAGGTGTTTTACAGCGGCTTCAGTAGGTTACGGCGGCGGTCCGGCCATCCCAGGCGGCGGTGGCACAAGGGCTCCTTGGCAGCGATCGTCTTCATCTGGGTGAGGTGGTGTCGTCCAGGTGAAGCAGCGTTGTCCGAGCGAGGCTACGTCGGTCGGGAGAGTGCACAGGGGGCGATAGCGAGGTGCGACGACGCGGCCGGACCGGCTTTTTCCGGCCGGCATGCGCTGGAGACCGGGTTCTTCAGTCCCTGGCTGGAAAATGGGGACCCACAATATGTGGGTCCCATGGAGGTAAATCAGGACTAGCTTAAGTCGGTCTGGGTGAGGCAGGTCGGCCAGCGCGGTGAACCGCGGGCCAGTTCTAGTATATGGTGGGCCGGCCGAACCAGCTCGGCCCACCCGTTCGGTCCATTGAAAATTAAAACGGCCATAAAATTCAAGTTAGGAGTCAGATTCAGGTGATGTCTATGTAGACGCATTACTACAATTGAGAAAAACATTTTGAGATGGTTACAGGGGTTTTTAATTTTCCAGACGGGGGCCTCCATGGTGCGCTGCGCCCGTTAAGTGGATTGGTGTTATTCTGTGGGTTCTTCTTTTGGGCGGCGCGGACACATCCATAGTCCGTTTTGAGCACCTTCAGTGGCATTGAGACCCTGGAGCCAAGGAAGAGTTTTCTAGAGTGGTTTTAGGCACTGAAATAGGAGTATAGGCATGGGTCCCATGGCCTGTCTTTTAAGTTGCGAGTAGCGTTTAACAACTTTTTCTCCGGATATAAGCTCCACGCGTGTAAGCAGTCAATTTGATGTGTTTTTTAGAGGGGATCACAATGGTGCGATGTGCCCTGCTATTTTAGGGACCGAGGCTCGGGACCATGGGATGACGTTCGGATGTAAAGTGGTGTTGGAAAACTTTTCTGTCGGATATCCGTTTGTGGCAAGTAGATAGTCTATATCACGTGTTTTTTCATGAGGATTTAAATGGTATGATCTATTTGGATGTGCAGAGCTTCATTCGAGATCTCATTAAATTTGGAGGCATGAACGGTGTACGGATGGACGTTCTTCCTGAGGTTTTTGTAGAGAACCCTTGGCATGTGATTGTGAGCACTCCGGTGAGAGTGAAGTAAATGTTTGAAGAGGTGTGGTTGGTTGGGCAAGGGAAGTGGTGGAAGAAAGTTGGAGAACTTACGTTTTTGACCCTTTTTGTTGACGTTGGACATTGTGTGCATGATAGCCTTTGGGCTGGAAATGTGGTATACTCTGGGAGTATACGGGTTTTCCTGGAGGTACATGTTGTAGTTTGTACCTGAAAATGTTTGTGTACGTGGTTTAGAGATGAGATAGTGTCACACATCGTGTGGGTCCCATGTGTGTACAGTGTTTGACTTTACATACCTTTGACCTCTAGTGATGCAGAGGGTCCTTCTATTAATGATGGTTTAGACCAGAAGGGTGGAGTGGTTTCCCCTGGTTTTCTTCCCGACGGTTTTATCGGCGGACTTGTTTGGGTTCCCCTATTTATTTAGTGGTCTAGGATTTCATTATTACATCCCTTAGAGTTCCTTGGTAGGGATATTGTGGATTTGGTGTGACCAATAATTTACACAGGAACCGATCCTCTACCCAGGAGGTTGTTTCCGGTAGGGTACGGAGCCCCAGTGAGACTGGGTGCAGATTCCCTAGCTGAGTATTGAGATCATATCCTCCTTCCATGATCTACCATGACGTGTTTCCCTAGGTAGAGCTCCAGGTATCACCGTGACCCACACTGCATGGGCAGTGAACCTCTACTAGGTGAATTGATCTGGAGTTGGGTGGTTGTGCGATACTCACATCGTGTTCTGTTGGCCAGTGTTGTACCATCCAGTAGGGATGGCCAGAGCAGTTCCAGGTTTACCCTCCAGTGAGGCTAGGTAGTGGGTTTCTCATTGACTTATTAGGGTTTACCCTCCATCAGAGACTGGGCAGTGGGTTACATGAGGACCTCTTAGGGTTTACCCTCCTGTAGAGACTGGGCAGTGGGTTACCCGACGACCTCTTAGGGTTTACCTGTAACACCCAAGACTTTTATAAGAAATATTTTGTTTTTATTTTATATAAATCATCAAAGTAATATTTCACTACACACAACAATATCTTGGCTTGATTTACAAGCAATCACGACCTTCCTTGATAGCTTGTGTCATACGCAATGCTGAGTTTCACTAAACAACGATATGCTATTAAAATATTATTAAAACTAGTCGTTATGAATAGTAATAACCACTTTTTGAAATTTTTAAAATTTTATTTTTCAAAATGGAATTCGTTTTTGGATTCGGAATATTGAAATTAGCCTAGGGTGAAATTTTGGTATTTTTCTGGAAACTTACAATTTTTTATGAATAGTGAAAACAGTGGGTTACAATTTAAAAACTGACGTTTTATTTAAATAATTATCTATTTTATTTAAATTTATTTTTGGTCAAAATTGGTACATAATACCTATATATGTTCAATGTAATTTCTTGGAATAATTTTATAATAATTTTAGATATATAAAAATTTTATTGAACTTTTCACCGTCTTTTACCCACCTCCTAGGAGAATTTGAAAATTTGCATAAAACATAATTTTTCAGCTTCTGTGAGTGGAATTTCAAAAATCCGAGAGACACAGTTGTTGTCAGTAATTAAAATGTGGTTCAATAATATGAAAATAATTTTTGGTGAATAGTAACTTTTTGCTTTTATTTACCACGGTTAAAAGTAAATAGGGTAATTAAGGGTAAAAATGATATTATTATTACCCTAAAACATGTCCTAATTCTATTGGATAAGTGCAATTCGACCAAAAACAACCTTAGGAATAAAATATGACCATTTAGGACCACTTGGATTAGATTAGGAAATTTGATATTAATTTATTTAAAGAAGGGTTAAAATAGTTAAAATCAAAGTTTAATAAGTAAATCATTTTTAATGTAGGGTTATACATAAGATAAATTCGACTATAAATATTCATTAGAAATATAAAAAGATTTTCTACATAATTATATTTTATTTTTAATTTTTAAACATTAAATAATTTAATTTATTTATGACAAAATGATGATGCAGTAATTATCTTATTAATGAAATATTGACATAATTGATGTTATAAATACCCAAATAAATGTAATTTGATACTTTTTATAAATTACACTAATTTTATAGGTTAATATGACATGTTATTATTGATTTAATTAACTTTTTTAGAACTAATCATTCTGTTATGATTTTCAAAAAAAATCAATTACTGAATAGTGTCAAAATTTACATAAAATGGTTTTTAAAAATAATATTATATTATTAATTTTTATTTTATTCCTAAAAATATAAGGTTCGGCAAAATGACTTATATAAGGTTATATAAATTAATAATAAACAACATGGGGTTCTTTTGGCTTGTTATAGTAAGTTTATTAACCTTATAGTGTAAGAACACAAAAAGACACGGTAAAAGTAAAATTATCTAACTTAAAGTTAAATTTAAATGAAAAGGTTAAAATAGTAAACTAAACTTGTCCAAATTCTATTTGATGAGATTATTTCGACCCATACCTACCTTATCTTCGAAATAAATCAATTTAGAGCTATTTAAAATCGAATATGGCTTTATAATAAAATAATATTTTTAGTTTTTTCAAAGGTGCCCCTCTCCTCCCTTATAAAAGGGCACCTCCTCCCTCTCTTCCCCACGCCACTTTGAGCCCTCAAGATTGGCCAAACCCTACCAATTTCTTCTCTCAAATTTCCTAGAAAAATCCTACAGGTCATGGTCTTCTTCAAAGACCAATTTTAGTGCCCTAAAAGGAGGTCTCAAAGAAGCGCTTCAAAGAAAAGGTAATTTCCACTACCGATTCTTTCAACATTATTTCTTCTTCCACTTCTTATTCTTGAGTTTTTTCATTATGAAGTAATAACATCAGTATCACTCATATACGGATATGTTATTATAAGTATGAAATAACCCTATTTCACCATCTATCCATCCTACGAAAAATGAAATCACCGCGTGTGCGTACGTATGGAATACCGTCTCCACGCCGTGGTGTAATCTATTTTCTCCCACCACCTTACTTGGATGGTTATAATGGTGAAAATAAATAACTATATATGATTATTGTAAAGTTTTATTGATTCTTAAATAGTATACATACACTCCAATATAATTACACGATCATGGGAACGATATCATCGCTCGTGCGTACGTACGGAATACCATCTCTACGATGTTATGCGACTCGTTCTACATGATTTTCATTGCATAATGATTACATAAATTAATTGAGTGAATAAATATGATATACATTACACTAATAAAATTATGGAAATTAGGTCTCTATAACCTAAAAAAAATAAGAATTTATTCGACAAAACATGCATAAGAACAAAAAAGTGATAAACACCCAAATAACAAGTAGCAATGAAATATTACTAATAATAAGCTATGAATATGACCATATATGATATCATAACAATGATTATGATTCTATAATAAGTCAATTACATTATTTAAATCATTATACAGGAGGTTCGGACACTTACGAAGCAAATCGGACCTAAGGTAAGGGAAATATCACAATCTCATTTTTATCCGAGATTGTTTATACTTTGGAATTTACTGGGGTGTATTTTATCATCCACATCCATGTTTCCGCAATATGTAATATTATTTCCATACACCTACAATTGCTTAAATCCAATTTTACCCTTCGGTGATTTTTTAGTAAAAGATATGAAACGAGTCTTTTGTCGTTTTTCGTACGAGGTGCTTTTTGACTTTTCCGACAAAAGTACGAGAAGATTGTTTTTTTAACTTATACAGCATGATTGGATTTTTAAAACATTATATCCAAGAAGCTTCCTTTACAAATTTTCACGTTTATTTTTAATCAACTTTTTTTAGATTAGAATTGTATGACATGTTAAGAAAGGAAAAGTGTTTTTGAAGTAGAAAGGATATTTTTCATCAAGAATGGAGTTCAAGTGTTTTATCAAAATTATTTTCCATCTAAGATAATAAAGGGTTCTGTTTCTATCCCTATTATTACATTGATTTGATTATTTTTTGATGGAATTATTTTAATGAATTCCTTTATCTTATATGAATTGTTTTATGATGTCACGGTGTTTAAGAAACCCATTTTTATTACATGGGTTATGCTATGATGTATGGTTTATGATTTTGTGGCACACATAAGAATGGTATCATTATGAGATGGATGGGACCTATATCTCCCTCAAATGAATTGGGTAATGATTTTATATCTCATGATATAGACATGGCTGGAACGACAGGTTAAACTGGTTCAGTGAAACAGGACTGAAATGAGGAGTGAACTCGGTCCAGAAATGGACTTTGTCCACTAAGATAGTCTTGGAAATGAGTCTTGACTAATAAGAAATGATTCTATATGATTATGTGTTAATGACACAAAGTTTCATGTTTTATGTTATGATTATTGTGATTACATTTCACTACCATGATTTATCCCATGTTATGAAATTATGATCTCTTTTGCAGGGTATTATTTCCAAAATGTTATGTTATTATGAATATGATGTGATTGATATTTCTTTTGTTTACCCTTACTGAGCATTTGAGCTCACCATTTTGTATTTTTTCTTTTCCAAGGTCAGGTTTAAGGTTATTAAGTAAGATATGCCAAAAGGGACTATAGATATGATCAAATAAATGGGAGACAGTGTAGATGCTTTATTAACTAGTTGTTTATGTTTCCCAGTTTCTAAAGACACTATACCTATATGGTCCTTTAATAGTTTTGTTATATGTTGTAATACGTGTACTTCAATTTTGAAGTACTAACAATGTATGTAAAGTATGGGTCATTATAGTTGGTATCAAAGGAAAGGTATAGTCAACCTTTGGAAACTAGGATGTGAAATCCTTAGTAAGAATCCTAAAGATAAGTCTAAGAATAGAACACAATCTTAGTGTTTTAGAAATGGCCATGAATAACTTAGGATAAGAACTTAAGTGTGAAATTTTATTCTTGATTATGTGGTTTTCCTATTATAATTAGTGTTTCTCACACTATTCTTCTTGGTTTTAGTCAATGGCTGGAACCCGATGGAACCGTGTTAATGCGGAAGGTGACGGGAAATGCAATGATTGTCCCCTTGAGCAACCAAACGTTATAGGAGCTGGAATGAAAAATATTGTAGCCATGCTCACATAAATTTCTCAAGATATGAATCATGCAGGACGTCCAAACGAGCAGAGGAAGGAGTAACATTCTGTTGAATCCTTCATGAGGTAGCGTCCACCTTCATTCAGTGGGTCTACTGATCCATTAGTGGCCGAACAATGGATCAGTACAACTGAAAAGATATTTTTAGTTCTTCAATGTTTTGAACATGATAAATTCATCTTAGCAGTTTATTTCTTGGAAGGTGAAGCTAATCAATGGTGGAATCTTATCAAAAATACGAGGCAAAGGGATGAAATTGAATCCATGGAATGGGATGAGTTCAAGAACTTATTTTTCAATAAGTACTTCCCTCGTATTCTTTGAAAAAAGATGGAGAAGGAGTTTCTTGAACTGAAACAAAAGGATGATTAATCTGATGGTACCTATGAAGAAAATTTTACATGACTTGCAAGGTATGCTTCTGGTATTATTATCCAACCTGAGAGTAAGATCTATCGATTCTTTAGTGGCTTAAAACCAAGTCTTCGAAGGGTGTTAGCCATAAGGGACTTCAATAGATACGAGGAAATCGTTTGATGTGCTCTCAAAGTTGAGATGGATATTAGAGTAACCCATCACTCATATGGGTTTTATAAGAAGAGGAAAATGGAATTCAAAGGAAAATATAAAGAGCACACTGAAAAGAAGATGAGTTTTCCCTTATGCTCAAAGTGTGGAAAGAAACATGGAGGGAGTTGTCTTAAAGGGACAAGTAAATGTTTCAAATGTAGAAAGGAAGGTCATCGGGCATTTGAATGCCGCAATGATGGGAAGAAGATGTCTAGTGATGCAAACAAAGAAAAGGCTACCCAGAGTGTACCTTCTACACTTCAATGTTAACAATACAAGGAAATGAGACATTCTACCAATAAATGTCCTAATCCAAGGGTTTTTGATGATGATCAACGTCAATAAACTCTTAAGGCTAAATACAAAGGAAAGTTACGTGCAATTTCTATCAGTGATGTGGAGTACGATAACGAAGTGGTGAAAGGTACACTTACCATCCACTCTAAAGTAGCAAATGTTTTATTTGATTCTGGATCCACCCACTCTTTTATTTCTGAAGAATTTTCTAAGGGTATCACCATATTACCTGAACAATTATATGTTGAGTTAGCTGTGACAACCCCTAATGGGACAACAGTCGCATCAAAAAGTTTATAATTCTTCTCTGATTGAAGTTTGTGGGAAAGTGCTTCCTACAAATCCTGTGATCCTCTCTACAGTGGAATTTGATGTGATTCTTGGCATGGATTGGCTTTCTCTATATGGAGCTCATATCAATTTCCAAATATGGGAAGTCACATTTCATATTCCAGATCAATATTTGATCGTCTATCGATGCAAGGATGAACATAACCTTCCAGTGGAAATTTCTTCCATCTTATGGGTCTTGATTCCACTAAATGAAGGCTATTTATCTAAAATGGTTGGTGAGAAACTCATGATTAAGAATATTCCCATTGTACGGGAGTTTGATGATGTATTTCCGGAGGAATTTCTGGGTCTTCCACCAAATCGTGAAGTTGAGTTTTCAATAGAACTCGTAACGGGTGATTTACCTATTTCAAAGACACCTTATAGAATGGCACCAATTGAGTTGCAGGAATTGAAGAAGCCACTCCAAGAGAATCTTGATAAAGGATTCATACGCCCTAGTGCATCACCTTGGGGAGCACCTGTTTTGTTTGTCAAGAAGAAAGATGGATCAATGAGACTTTTCATTGATTATTGAGAACTTAAAAAGATCACTATCAAGAACAAATATCATCTCCTGTGCATTGATGACTTAGTTGACCAACTACGCGGAGCTCAATACTTTTCCAAGATTGATCTTCATTCAGGGTATCATCAATTAAGGGTCAAAAGGTATGATATACCAAAGACGGCTTTCCGTACAAGGTATGGACACTATGAATTTATAGTGATGCCATTTAGTCTTACTAATTACCCTACTATCTTTATGGATCTGATGAATAGAGTCTTTAGAGACTATCTTGATCATTTTGTGGTAGTCTTTATAGATGATATTCTTTTATATTCAAAGATCAAGGAAGAACATAAATATCACTTGAGAATTGTATTGAAGACCCTGAGAAAGGAGAAGCTTTATGCCAAATTTACCAAGTGTGAATTTTGGCTTCAAGAAGTTGCATTTTTGGGTCACGTAATCTCAAAAGAGGGGATATCTGTGGATCCAGCAAAAACAGAGGTTATAGAAAGATGGTCGAGACCAACAACAGTAACTGAGATCCGAAGTTTTCTTGGTTTGGCTGGATATTATTGACGTTTTGTGAATTATTTTTCATGATTATCTAATCCACTCACCAGGTTGACTTGGAAAGGAGTTAAGTTTGTTTGGACGGAGGAATGTGAAGAGAATTTCAAGGAGTTGAAAAGAAGGTTATCCAGTGCACCTCTGCTCACACTGCCTTGTAGTGGAGAAAGGTTTGTGATCTACAGTGATGCATCCAAGAACGGATTGGGGTGTGTTCTTATGAAAAATGATATGGTGATAGCTTATGCCTCACGACAGTTGAAAATCCATGAGCAAAATTACCCAACTGATGATTTGGAGTTAGCTGCGGTAATCTTTGCATTAACGATTTGGAGGCATTATCTTTATGGAGAAAGGTGTGACATTTATACTGATCATAAAATTTTGAAGTATATTTTCACACAAAAGGAACTGAATATGCGCCAAAGAAGATGGTTGGAGCTGATTAAGGATTACGACTTCTCAATTCATTACCAGCCTGGGAAAGCAAACAAGGTGGAAGATGCATTAAGTCGACAAGACCATGCTAGTTTATCCATGATGAGGATCACAAAAGATCCAATATTTATGGATTTACAAAGGATGGATCTTGGAATTATAATGAAAGGGGAAAAATTGTATCTTTATCAAATGAATGTTCAACCAACTATACATGTTAAGATTAAAGAGGCACAGAAAGAAGATGTAGAGTTACAAAAGAAGGTGAGAAATGTTCCTGAATTCAACCTTGATTGTGATGGGATAATAAAGTTCAGGAACCGGGTTTGTGTTCCTCCCATCCCCGAATTAAAGAAGGAGTTTCTGGATGAGGCTCATAGTTCTTCATTCTCTATTCATCCTGGAAGCACGAAAATTCATAGGGACCCAAAAGAGTACTTCTGGTGTGATGGCATGAAAAGAGATGTTGCTGAATATGTCTCTCGATGCATGGTTTTTCAGCAAGTTAAAGCTGAGAGACAGAAGTCTAAGGGGATGTTACAACCATTACCCATACCTGAATGGAAATGGGAAAACATAACTATGGAATTTGTCACAGGACTTCCTAAAACATCCAAAGGCAATAATTCTATCTGGGTCAAAGTTGATCGTCTTACAAAGTCTGCACACTTCATTTCTATTAGAGAGGATTTCTCTCTAAATCAGATTTCTATGATATATGTAATGTAAGTTGTAAGATTTCATGGAGTACCACTTTCTATTATATCTGATCGGGATCCGAGATTTACCTCGAAGTTCTGGCGAAGTCTTCATCATACTCTGGATACATAGTTGAGTTTCAGCACTGCTTATCATCCTCAGACAAATGGTCAGTCTGAGAGGACAATTCAAACTCTAGAAGATATGTTGAGACCTTGCTCTATGGATTTCAAAGGTGGTTGGGATCAACACCTACCCTTGGTGGAATTTTTTTATAATAATAGCTTTCACTCCAGTATTCAGATGGCTCCTTATGAAGCTATATATGGAAAGAAATGCAGGACTCCAACTTGTTGGGATGAATTTGGGGAAAGAAATCTATTAGGACCTGATCTTGTTGATGAGATGGCAGAAAAGGTCCGATCTATTCAACAACACATAATAGTAGCTCAGAGTCGACAAAAAAGTTATGCCGACAACCGAAGAAAATACTTAGAGTTTGAAGTAGGTGATAAATTGTTCTTATGAATATCTCCTTCGAAGAGAGTAATGAGATTTGGAAAGAAGGGAAAGCTGAGCCCTAGGTATATCGATCCTTTCGAAATACTGGATCGTGTTGGGAAGGTAGCTTACCGATTGGCGCTTCCACAAAATCTCTCTCAAGTTCACGATCTGTTCCATGTATCTCTCCTGAGAAAGTACATACCTGATCTTTCACATGTACTCAGCTCAGAAGTTGTACCGCTGGAACAAGATCTTTCTTATGAAGAACAACCGATAGAGATTCTCGATCGTAGTGAAAAAGTCCTACGGAACAAGACCACTCCTTGGTGAAAGTTTTATGGAGGAACCACCAATTAGAATAATCTATATGGTAGCTTGAGGATATGATGAGGGAGAGGTTTCCTCATTTGTTTGTTACAAGTGATGATTTTCGAGGGCGAAATTCATTTCAAGGGGGGTATAATGTAACACTCGAGACTTTTATAAGAAATATTTTTTTTTATTTTATATAAATCATCAAAAGAATCTTTCACTACACACAACAATAGCTTGGCTTGCTTTACACACAATTGCGACCTTTCTTGATAGCTTGTGTCGTACGCAAAATCGAGTTTCACTAAACAACGATATGCTATTAAAATATTATTAAAACTAGCCGTTATGAATATTAATAACCACCTTTTTAAATTTTGTAAATATTATTTTTCAAAATGGAATTCGTTTTTGGATTCGGAATATCGAAATTAGCATAGGGTGAAATTTTGGTATTTTTCTGGAAACCTTCAATTTTTGATGAATAGTGAAAACACTCGGTTACTATTTAAAAACCGACTTTTTATTTAAATAATTATATATTTTATTTAAATTTATTTTAGGTCAAAATTGATACATAATACATATATAAGTTCAATGTAATTCATTGGAGTAATTTTATAATAATTTTAGATATATAAAAATTTTATTGAACTTTTCACCGTCTTTTACCCACCTCCTAGGAGAATTTTCAAATTTGCATACAACATAATTTTACCCCTTCTGTGAGTAGAATTTCAAAAGTCCGGGAGACACAGTTGATTTCAGTAAGTAAAACGTGGTTCAATAAGATGAAAATAATTTTTGGTGAATAGTAACTTTTTACTTTTATTTACCACGGTTAAAAGTAAATAGGGTAATTAAGGGTAAAAATGATATTATTATTACCCTAACACATGTCCTAATTCTATTGGATAAGTGTAATTCGACCAAAAACAACCTTAGGAATAAAATATGACCATTTTGGACCACTTGGATTAGATTAGGACATTTGATATTAATTTATTTAAAGAAGGGTTAAAATAGTTAAAATCGAAGTTTAATAAGTAAATCATTTTTAAAATAGGGTTATACATAAGATAAATTCGACTATAAAAATTCATTATAAATATAAAAAGAATTTCTACATAATTATATTTTATTTTTAATTTTTAAACATTAAATAATTTAATTTATTTATGACAAAAAGATGACGCAGTAATTATCTTAATAATGAAATATTGACATAATTGATGTTATAAATACCCAAATAAATGTAATTTGAGACTTTTTATGAATTCCACTAATTTTATAAGTTAATATGACATGTTATTAATTATTTAAATAACTTTTTTCAAACTAATAATTCTGTTATTATTTTCAAAAAAATCATTTTCTAAATAGTGTCAAAATTGACATAAAATATGTTTTAAAACAAATATTATATTATTAATTTTTATTTTATTCCTAAAAATCTAAGGATCAGAAAAATGACTTAGATAAGGTTATATATATTAATAATAAAAAACTTGGGTTTCGTTTGTCTTGTTATAGTAAGATTATTAACCTTATAGTGTAATAACACTTAAAGACACGGTAAAAATAAAATTAACTAACTTAAAGTTAAATCTAAATGATAAGGTTAAAATAGTAAACTAAACTTTTCCAAATTCTATTGCATAAAATTATTTTGACCCATCCCCACCTTATCTTCAAAATAGATCAATTTGGAGCTATTTAAAACCGAATATGGCTTTATAATAAAATAATATTTTTAGTTTTTCCAAAGGTGCCCCTCTCCTCCCTTATAAAAGGGCACCTCCTCCCTCTCTTCCTAACACCACTTTGAGACCTCAACCTCGGCCAGACCCTACCAATTTCTCCTCTCCACTTCCCTAGAAACATCCTAGAGGTCTTGGTATTCTTCAAAGACCAATCATAGGGCCCTAAAAGGAGGTCTCAAAGAAGCGCTTCAAAGAAGAGGTAATGTTCGTTACTGATTCTTTCAACATTATTTCTTTTTCCACTTCTTATTCTTGAGTTGTTTCATTATGAAGTAATAACATCAGTATCACTAATATACTGATATTTTATTATATGTATGAAACAATCCTATTTCACCATCGATCCATCCTACGGAAAATGAAATCACCGCGTGTGCGTACGTACGGAATACTGTCTCCATGCCGTGGTGTAATCTATTTTCCCCCACCACCTTAATTGTATGGGTATAATGGTGAAAATAAATAAGTATTTATGATTATTGTAAAGTTTTATTGATTCTGAAATAGTATACATACACTCTAATACAATTACATGATCATGGGAATGATATCATCGCACATACGTACGTACGGAATACCGTCTCCACGATGTGATGCGACTAGTTCATCATGATTTTCATTGCATAATGATTACATAAATGAATTGAGTGGATAAATATGATATATATTACACTAATACCATTCTGGAAATGAGGTATCTATAACATAAAAAGAAGAATAAGAATTTATTCGACAAAACACGCATAAGAACAAAAAAGTAATAAACACCCAAATAACAAGTATCAATGAAATATTACTAATAATAAGCTAATAATATGACCATATATGATATAATAACAATGAGTATGATTTTGTAATAAGTAAATGACATTATTTAAATCATTATACAGAAGGTTCTGACACTTACGAAGCAAATCGGACCTAAGGTAAGGGAAATATCGCAATCTCATTTTTATCCGAGATTGTTTATAATTTGGAATTTACTGGGGTGTATTTTATCATCCAAATCCATGTTTCCTCAATATTAAATATTATTTCTATCCACCTACAATTGTTTAAATACAATTTTACCCTTCGGTGAGTTTTTAGTAAAAGATATTAAATAAATCTTTTGTCGTTTTTCGTACGAGGTACTTTTTGACTTTTCGGACAAAAGTACGAGAAGAATGTTTTTTTTAACTTATACGGCATGAATGGATTTTTAAAACATTATTTCCAAGAATCTTCCTTTACAATTTTTCAAGTTTATTTTTAATCAACTTATTTTAGTTTATAATTGTATGACATGTTAAGAAAGGAAAAGTGTTTTTGAAGTAGAAAGAATATTTTCCTCAAGAATTGAGTTCAAGTGTTTTATCAAAATTATTTTCCATCTAAGATAATAAAGGGTTCTGTTTCTATACCTATTATTACATTGATTTGATTATGTTGTGATGGAATTATTTTTATGAATTCATTTATCTTATATGAATTGTTTTATGATATCACGATGTTCAAGAATCCCATTTTTATTACATGGGATATGCTATGATGTATGGTTTATGATTTTGTGGTACACATAAGAATGGTATAATTATGAGATGGGTGGGACCTATATCTCCCTCCAATGCATTGGGTAAAGATTTTATATCTCATGAGAAAGACATGTATGGAACGACAGGTTAAACCGGTTCAGTAAAACAAGACTGAAACGAGGAGTGAACTCGGTTCAGAAATGGACTTTGTCCACTAAGATAGTCTTGGCAATGAGTCTTGACTAATAAGAAATGATTCTCTATGATTATGTGTGTATTCCAAAAAGTTTCATGTTTTATGTTATGATTATTGTGATTACATTTCACTACCATGATTTATCCCATGTTATGAAATTGTGATCTCTTTTGCAGGGTAAGATTTCCAAAATGTTATATTCTTATGAATATGATGTGATTGATATTTCTTTTGTTTACCCTTACTGAGCATTTGAGCTCACCCTTTTGTATGTTTTCTTTCCCCAAGTGATGAAGAAGGTTATTAAGTAAGATATACCAAAAGGGGCTGTAGATATGATCAAATAAATGGGAGACAGTGTAGATGCTTTATGAACCAGTTGTTTATGTTTATCAGTTTCTAAAGACGCTATACTTATACTGTCCTTTAATAGTTTTTTTATATGTTGTAATAAGTGTACTTCAATTTTGAAGTACTAACAATGTATGTAAAGTATGGGTCGTTATATTACCCTCCAGTAGAGACTGGGCAGTGGGTTACCCGACGGTCTCTTAGGGTTTACCCTCCAGATGAGACTGGGCAGTGGGTTACCCGACGACCTCTTAGGGTTTACCCTTCAGCAGAGACTGGGCAGTGGGTTACCCGATGACCTCTAAGGGTTTATCCTCTAGTAGAGATTGGGTAGTGGGTTACCCGATGACCTCTTAGGGTTTACCCTCCAGTGGGGTTGGGCAGTGGGTTACCCGACGACTCCTTTCAGGCTCAGTCCTTTCTACTAGGCTAGTCTGTGACTTTTCTCTGTGACTACAGTAGTGGGACACTTGGTTTTATGGGTCAGTGATGTGATAACTTTGACTTTAAGAAGACCTCTCAAAGGTGTGAAAGTGAAGAGGTGTGGTTTTACCTTCCCCAGTACTGTCAATTACAAGGGGCACTTTCCCCACCAAGATGTGTCCTTGTGATGCGACCTAAAAATCGTGTAGGTGAGTCAGTATTGCCCAAAGAGGATAGTGTCAGGGTGCGATGATTTGATCCCCAAGGCTTTCAGTTCGGGGAAAACATGCAGGATGTTGGGAATCAATGGTCGTTACTTCTAGGATTGTTGACTACCCACTTTATTGGGATGAGCTATGGGATGGAGATCACCTTACAATCTTGATCGGGTTTCTTGATGGAGCATATGGATATGTATATACCTTGTTCTAGTACCCACTCCTTGGGTTTGGTTACTCTCCTCCCAGAAGAGGTGAAGACACGCGGGGTATGCCACGTGATTTCCGTGTCTAGCTTCCCATAGTTGGATGAGTCTATATTCCTACTATAGGTAGTGAAGACTTGAAGAGAAGTTTCATCTTCTCACAGATTTTAGCTCCTTGTGTTTGGGAGAGTCTACATTTTTTCTCTTGTTGGGTTGAGCTGTTACTCTACTATACTCTTTACTGCACTCTCTGACATTCTTCTTTACTATTCCCTGTCCGTTATACTGATCAAATATTCAGTACCTCCTTTGTTTCTCCCTCAAGACTTCAGGGTATCCTACTGAATAGTTTTATACTCACCCATGCTTGGGTTTTTCCCACACATCGTGTCCCCTTGCAAATGACGGACAGGTCGATCGTGACGTCAGAGGAGCTTAGATATTCGGGAGCATGGACCATGTATGGTGGTCATAGTCTAGTTCCATGTGAGGGACCCTCCAAGATTTTGTACTTTTGTTTACCCATTGCCAGGTTGTGGGACTTTTCTAGTTGGGCGCGTGATTTTCTGTTTTTCTTTTCAGTTTACCTTCAGCATTTACTTTGTACTATTTAGAGGTTGAAGAACTTTTTGGTTATTTATAGCAGTTAGTATTTTTCTTTTCCTTTTACTATGTACTTATGCATTGAGTGGGCTGCGTGTGTGTGTACAGGTACTCAGGAAAAGGCATCCTTGAGTTGTTTAGCCTTCGGTGCTTGTCGCCGGCCCCTGGCCTATGGAGGCGGGCTTGGGGTAGTTGCAGCTCGAGCCCGGGTAGGGTCAGGTCCTGAAAAAGTGGTATCAAATGTGGTTAGTTCCTTGGGATGTTGTTCAGACGTCCCTAAAAAGGAATTGGTTGGGATCTAGGGAAATAGTGTCAATGTGTATCGAGAGTGGCTCTCAGGCCAGGGAGTCCAGTGATGGTGCGGCGGCTGACGAAACCATTCACCAGGACCCTGATAACCTACCTTTCCACTCGGCATGTTGAGACACCCGTTGTTGGGAAAATTGGTTTGTGCATCACATAGGATTGAGTCTTTGATTGTCCTTCTTGAGTCAGCTCCCCATTGTTGTTACTGTCATATACATATATGCTCATCTAATCATGGTGATCCTTGATAACATTCAGGATGCCTCCGCGAAGAAAGCTAGCTAGGATACCATCTTTTTATTGTGACGACGACCCTGTTAGTGATGTGGCCTCAGTCAAAGACCCATCATGCGAGTCCCTTTCTCCAGGTGGGCCGGTAGAAGCACCCCGGCCTAGTGAGTAGTAGACAACGTCAACAGAGAAGACTAATCTTGAGTGCGGGTTGAACATGCTCCGTGAGTTCCAGCAGCATAGACCACTGAGGTTCAACGGTGATCTAGACCCTCAGGTAGCATAGGTTTGGCTAGAGATAGTGGATCACCTCTTCAGACTTGTCCAGACACCGACAGATCAGATGGTGGCTTTGGCCGCCAGCCTTTTCCACGGAGCAGCTAGGTGTTGGTGGAGTCTGGTGGCTTAGTTACTCGATGAGTCATCTCTTTTGTGGGAGTACTTTCATCTTCTGTTTCATGAGGAGTTTTACCCCTCCATCTTATGCTCCGTTCGGATCTAGGATCTCTTGAAGTTTCAGAAGGGAGGGATGACGGTGACTGAGTACATGACTAGGTTTATGGACCATGCACGTTTTTACACAGACTTGGTCCATGATAGCAACTTTCGAGCGCGGAAGTTTGAGAAGGGTCTCCGCACAGAGATTCGTGCTATCATAGTACCCTTGGGCATTCCCACTTATGTCGAGGTGCTAGAGCAAGTGCTTGTGACAGAGATATTCCTATCACGTTTTACAGTTGGTGGTGGCAGTAGGCAAGATAGAGTCGATACTTTTGCCATATCCAGCAGGCACCGAATGATAGAACCTCGATGCAGGTGGCCTTCCCACTGCCGGTCTTGGAGACATGGTCATGAACCACTGTGGTTGCAAAGAGCAGGGCCTTAGCCGGGGATACCCTTCTATGAGTGGACTTCGGGCTGTGGTCGTACACCACAGTGGTGCCGGAGGGCACAAGGGAATCCCAGAGAGCACTGGTGCTATGATTGTGATGGTCGAGGTCACTAGGCACAGGACTGCCTGACCAGGTATGCTGAGAACTTCGGGCAGGTAGCAGGTGCACCACCACGGTTGAGGAAGCATCGTGATCAGAGTAGTTCCCAGAGAGGTGATACCAGCAGAGGAGTGGGAGGAGCTGGAAGTGGGGGACGACATTATGAGGTCTTTCTATCACCACCAGGTGGCCCACATTAGGCTCCGGGAGCTGAATGTTGGGACCACTGATAGCCGCGATCTTTGAATGTCTACGATCCTGCAGAGCATGAAGTGATAAGAGGTACGCTTTATGGCTCTTCTACATTTTTTAGTAGAATTGTTAGGCTCTCTGTGTGAAATTATTTTCTCCCTGCTCCTTATATGAGTCATTACCAGGGTGACACGGGGAGTCTGTGTAACCTTGTGTTAGTGGAATAGAAGGAATGGAACATTTCTCTTTAGTCGATGGGGGCGAATCCTTTGCCTTTCGAGCATGTAAGAGAGTATTGGTCATGGGACATCGACTATGAAACCTTGCGTGACCAGATATCCTTGGGTGTTTCCCCATATGGATATTCTAAAGGAGGGAATCACTGGGCTTAGTTCCAAGTGCGAATGGTGATTCCAGTTGCTGCATGCGACATAGAGGTGCGACCGGGGAGGTGAGCTACCCCCGAGGCCCTTCGGGCTTTTTGAGGCCGTGTGAAGGGATGGAGAGGTTCTCTACCGCCTTGCCCTAACCCCAAAGTCTGGAGTGGGTGTATGACTCTCATGTGTCTCATCTAAGAAGATGTGTGCATGAACCTATTCATGTCACCGGAAAGGGTAGACCTCACATAAATGGATAAATCCCTTGGTCCATGTGCGTGATGCAGAGTTGTGCGAGAGTTTTCTTGGGTACGGGAGAGTTAGGTGTGGGCTAAGTACCATGTGTTGTTCCGTGGATTTACATTTTGGGGACGAAAATCTTGGAGTAGGGAACTATTTAAGAAATTGGTTTTTGCTATAAACGACTTTGGAAAATTCTTGATGTTATTCCAGAGAAGAACCTTCAGACGGTGTGCGATTCCGTGCCCCGGTGTGGCCGGAATTAAATTTTCAGTGCGTTTGCACGGGGCACAACAAATAAATGAAATAACTCCTAAAAGTTAGCTCATAAAGGAAAACCAAGGGCACCGTTGAGTCCAGATCATGCCTCTTACCCTAGGAGGGGTGTAATTTTCACAGGCATGGGCCTTCTGTGAAAAATGTCCACGGTGCGTTTTTGTAATTTAGCGGCCTCGGGTGTTAAATTTTATAAATTTCAAACAGAAGCTCAGAATAAAATTATGAGACCACCGTTGAGCTCATAACGTGGATTTTACCCTAGGGGCGGGATAATATCAACCCCGTCAGGAGTTTCAGATGTGGGTCTTTTTGTGGGAGATTAAAAGTTAAATAAGAATTTATAAAAAAATTCTTTATTTAAACCAAAACCTACCCCTCCCCTCCCCTTGTTCTTTCTCTGGTGGAAGAACCCCCATTAAGATCCCCTATCTCTTCCTCGAGCTCTCCACCCCTCCTCTTCAAGGCGGTTACAGATCCGGTGAAGTCAGATCTCTTTCGAAACCTCGGGCTACGCCCTACAAGGTAGGATTGTACGTTTTTATTTTTAAAGTTATGCACCTACATTGATCTTGATTCATAGCATCTAAATGTCATCTAATTTTAGAGAAAATCCCATGAATGTATATTATATGTTCTGAGCTTTCCAATGCATATTTTAAATTTTAATTTTGAGTCCTGAGGTGTCTGCAGCTGTCCGACGAAGATCTAGGTGTGTTTAGGTGTTTTCCGGTGGCTTCAGTAGGTTCTGGCGGCGGTCCGGCCATCCCAGGCGGCAGCGGTCTTCTACGGTGGCAATGCGGGGGCTCTTATGTGGCAGAAGTCTTCGCCCAGGTGAGTCAGCATCGGCTGGGCGAGGCGTTGGTGGCCGGGCGAGGCGGCACTGGTCGGGCGAGGCAGCGTCGGCCAAGCGAGCGTGCAGGGGGCGCCAGTGGGGCACGACGACGTGGCCGGACTGGCTTTTTCCAGCCGACCCGTGCGAGAGACCGGGGTCTTCGGACCCCGGCAGGAAAAAAGGTACCCGCAATACAGGGGTCCCGTGGAGGTAAATCCAGACCGTCTTAAGCCGGTTCGGGCGAGGTGGGTCGGCCCCCGCAGTGAACCGCGGGCCAGTTCAGGTATATGGTTGGTCGGCCGAAACGGCCTGGCCCACCCATTCGGTCCATTAAAAATTAAAATGGCTATAAAACTCAAGATAAGTGTCGGATTCATGTACCATCTATGGATACACATTCTTGGAATCGATAGGAACATTTTGAGATTGTTTCTGGGGGTTATCAATCCCTGAGACGGGGACCTCGATGGTGCGACACGCCTGTTAAGTGGATTAGCGTTATTCTGTGGGTTCTTGTTTTGGGAAGTGCGAACACATCTAGAGTCCGTGTAAAGCCCTGTCAATGGCGTTGGGACCCTGGTGCGGCGGATTTTTCCAGGGTGGTTTCAGGCGTTGAAACCGGAGTTGATGTGTGGGCCCCATGACCTGTCTTTTAAGCTGCGAGTAGCGTTTAGAAGATTTTTCTCCGGATATCCATTCCATGTGTGTATGCAGTCATTTTGACATGTTTTCCGAGGGGATCACAATGGTGTGATGCTCCCAACTATTTTTGGGACCGAGGCTCGGGACCACGGGACGTCATTCGAGCGTAAAGCGGTGTTGGAGAACTTTTCCATCAGATATCCGTTTGAGGGGAGTAGATAGTCTATCTCGCGTGTTTTTTCACGAGGATTTAAAAGGTATTATCCATTTCGATGTGTAGAGCCTCATTCTATATCTCATTAAATGTGGAGACATGAAAGGTGTATGGGTGGAGGTTCTTCCTGCGGTGTTTGTAGAGAACCCTTGGCGTGTGATTGTGAGCACTCCTGTGAGAGTGAAATAAATGTTTGAAGAGGTGTGGTTTGTCGTTATAGGGCTGTGTTGGAAGAAAGTTGGAGATCTTAAGTTTTCACCCTTCTGTGTTGATGATGTACATTGTGTGCATGATAGCCTTTGGGCTGGAAATGTGGTACACTCTGGGAGTATACGGGTTTGGCTAGAGGTACATGTTGTAGTTTGTACCTGATAATGTTTGTGTAAGTGTTTTAGAAATGATATAGGGCCACATGTTGTGAGGTCCCCATGTGTGTACCATGTTCTACTTTACATACCTTTGAACTCTAGCGACGTAGAGGTTCCTGTTGTTAACGATGGTTTAGACCAGCATGGTGGAGCAGTTTCCCCTGGTTCTGTTCTCGACAGTTTGATCGTCGGAGTTGTTTTCATTCCACTATTACATTAGCTATGTGGGATTTCATTATTACATCCCTCCATGTTCCCTGGTAGGGTTATTGTGGATTCGGTGTGACCAATACTTTACGCGGGCACCGATCCTCTACCCAGGAGGTTGTTTTCGGTAGGGTACGGAGCCCAAGTGAGCCAATGCATAGATTACCTAGTTGAGTACCAAGATCATATCCTCCTTTCGTGATCTTCCATGATGTTTTTCTCTAGGAAGAGCTCCAGGAATCAGTGTGACCCAAACTACATGGGCACTGAACCTCTACTAGGTGAATTGTTCTAGAGTTGGGTGGTTGTATGATACCCACTTCGTGTTCTATTGGCCAAGGTTGTACCATCCAGTAGGGATGGCCAGAGTAGTTTTAGGTTTACCCTACAGTGAGGCTGGGTAGTGGGTTTCTCATTGACTTCTTATGGTTTACCCTCCAACAGAGACTGGGCAGTGGGTTACCCAACGACCTCTTAGGGTTTACCCTCTAGCAGATACTATCCAGTGGGATTCCCAATGACCTCTTAGGGTTTACCCTCCAGCATAGACTGGGCAGTGGGTTACCTGAAGACCTCTTAGGGTTTACCCTCGAGTAGAGACTGGGCAGTGGGTTACCCGACAACCTCTTAGGGTTTACCCTCTAGTAGAGACTGGGCAGTGGGTTACCGGAAGACCTCTTCGGGTTTACCCTCTGGTAGAGACTGGGCAGTGGGTTACCTGATGACTTATTAGGGTTTACAATCCTGTGGGTCTGGGTAGTGGGTTACCTGATGACTACTTTTAGGCTCAGTCCTTTCTACTAGGCTAGAATATGGCTTTTCTCTATGGCTACCGGATCGGGACCCTTGGTTGTATGGGTCAGTGATGTGAAATCTTTGACTTTGAGAAGACCTATCGACAGTGTGATAGTGAAGAGGTGTGGTTTGACTTTCCCAAGAACTCTTAAGTACGAGGAGAGCCTTCCCCACCAATATGCATCCTTGTGACATGACCTAAAAACCGTGTGGGCGAGTGAGTGTCGGACAAAGTGGGTAGTGTCAGGATGTGGTGATTTGAGCCCCTTGGATTGCAATTCAAGGCAGACATGCAGGATGCTGGGCATCAATGGTGGTTACTTCTGGGACTGTTGGCTACTCACCTTCTTGGGCAGAGCTACGGTATGGAGATCCCCTTACGATCTCGTTTGGTTTTCTTGATTGAGAATATGGATATGTATATACCTTGTTCTAGTACCCACTCCTTGGGTTTGGTTACTCTTCTTCTAGGATAGGTGAAGATGCATGGGGTATGCCATGTGCATTCCGTTTCTAGATTCTCATGGTTGGATGAGTCTACTCTCCTACTATAGGTAGTGAAGACTCGACGAGAAGTTTCATCTTCTCACCATTTCTAGCTCCTTGTTCTTGGGTGATTCTACTTACTTTTTCTTTTTGGGATGAGTTTTTACTCTATTGTACTCTTTACATCACTCTCTATCATTCTACTTTACTATTACATGTTTGATCTACTGCTCACCTCTTCAGTACCTCTTTTCATGCTCCCTCGAGCCTTCAGGGTATCCTACTAAGTATTTTTATACTCACTCCTGCTTGGGTTTTTCACACACATGGTGTTCCCTTGCAGAAGACGGACAGGTAGATCATGACGTCAGAGGAGCTTAAGAGGTCGGGAGCATGGACTGTGTATCGTGGTCATAGTCAGGTTCTAGGTGAGGGACCCTCCCAACTTTTGTACTTTTGTTTAACTATTGTCGAGTTTCGTCACTTTTCTGGTTGGGCGCATGTTTTGCCCTTTTTCTTTTTAGTTTAACCTCAGCATTTACTTTGTATGGTTTAGAGGTCGATTCACTTTTGTGGTTATTTATATCAGTTAGTACTTTTCTTTTCCTTTTACTTTGCACTTCTTCATTGAGTCGAATGTGTGGGTATGTACAGGTACTCAGGCAAAGGCCTCCCCGAATTGTTTAGCCTTCGAAACTTGTCGTCACCCCCTTGCCTATGGAGGCGGGCTTTGGGTAGCTGCGGCTCGATCTTGGGTAGGGTTAGGTCATGACAATAAAAATATATCATTGAGACATATCCAGGTGGTGTTCCCCAAAAATTGAAGATGTCACACCCTAAAGGAGGAAGGATCAGAATGTCTGATTAAGATTGGTCCATGAGGTGTGTCTCCAAAAGGGAACATGTCACACAATGAAGTTTGATTAAATTACCCTTTAATGAGGATCAAGGAGGTAAATATTTATATGGTAGAGCCTTGGTTTTCTGTTAGTCCCGATTGAATCTCATAGAGTCATCCTATATACCCTATTTAGAGGATATTGATCAAAAACACGTAGTTTGATGCCGCAATTTAAGGTTATGTGGAATGACTGGTCCATGATGTTTAATTTCATGTGTTAAGGATGATCACCTTCACAAATGGTGCATTGTCAGGGGTTAGTGTGGGTCTTAAACATGGATGATTCTCTTCATAAGAGTATTTCTCTTCGTTGGAGTTGGTGTGGGGCTTACGCGTTGATCCACCCTATGGACCTAGAGTAGGTGTGGCCTCCCAACTGAGTCGTGTGATATTAACATGGATATAACCCCAAGAAGGTTGGGTTGTATTTGGATATTGGGATTCAACCTCATGGAGTATTTATACATATCCTAGTTAACTGGGAATAAAATCCCAAGTAGTTTAGAATGGTTAGTCAATTTACTTGAGGAGGAGGCCCATTTAAGTGGAGCATGTGGTTGGGGAAAATTCATGGGAGTCGCCCATATAGATGGAGGTTGGGGATTATATCTATAGAGAAGTATCAGGGTGGTTATTGGGATGATTTTAAGTTCACTACTAACATTTAAGTCCATGTGACAGATTCTTGGTGTGGGAAATAAGAGGAAGCCATAGATATGACTGTCATGTCGTGGAAGAAGAAATAATGAGCGATATTTTGGGGATTAAATGTGGTAAAATCTTTAGTAGGATTTCATTATGGATGGGGAAGATCTCATTATTTATAAGGAGGATCCCATTCCCTATTAGGGTAGGTAGTGTGAAGGCTATCGCATTCCACTAACATATATATCATCATATGATTATCACACAATACATCACTACAATTTAATGTCATGTGTTTATGATGTTAGCCCTAGGTAGCTTTATGTCCTATGGCTCAGATATTGGGGACTCACTCCTTACCCCATGGAATTACATGATCATTGACCATGAACCTTTGGGAGGGGAATGGATTTAGCAAATCCACATTTCAATGATGGGGAGGACTAGCCAATCACAAGGTCCACATTAGCGTGCCTATGATGAGAAGAAAAGGGAATTATAAAACGAATTATGAGAAACAATATGTAGTTGGGAATATTGGGCCGTAATAGATGTGGAGTAGAAAATAGGAATTGATAGCATAGGTCACATAAGGTATTGAGGTGAAACTGGACCAATCCTAGATGGGTTTTGGGTGTCTAGACACTCAACATTCATGAAGAGGTGTCAAAATAAGGGATCTAACATGATGAGGCTTCTGATAGGGGCATCACAAAGTATATGGCCATGTAGACAGGTCCTTCTCAAAGCTCGGGTGCTTCATGGAGGTCAGGGGATTCATGAAGAAGTATGATTTTCAATACCCAATGGCTCTACCTTAGGATGAAGTCCTAGATCAGTAAAGGAGTGATTTATGAAGGATTAATGCTTTTATAATCCTCAAGTTTCTCTGAGGCCCTTCTTCATTCGTAAACGGAATAGGTCTTCATTAATGGTATCTCCACCAGGGTTGGAAAATTTCAAGAACACATAGATTGGTGTTTCGAGAATCCCAAGTACATTGGATGATGTATTTTTGTTCTGGTTCTTAATGTTCTGGAGGTTCGTGAATTGAGCATAATTTACAAGATGAAGGGTTGGGTAACCATTCCTTAAAAAGTAATTATGAGGGGGTATTTATAGGTAAGGGCTTTCAAAAAGCCAGAAAGCTGTTCGTGAAGTGATTGTGGGATTTTTGAATAGACTAGACTTCATAGGACTCACAAATTCCATCTCCAATCCTCCATGTGGTCTCGTAGCACTATCAGACTCATAGATCACGCCACCCTGGCTTCATATGTTTTTTATGTGGATTCCCTTCAAGAATCAGTGTGTGTTATGTCCATTTTCAAAGTGGTTCGGCTTCGTGAATCAAAATCCATTATAGTGTTTTTTGGGACGTTTTTTTCTTATATTTTATTCATACTAACAATTTCTTTCTCAAATCATTCCATGGAACATATTTCAATGCCAATGGTTATCATATGTAAATATATAAATTAAATTAAAGGTGGAACATGATATTTTTACAATTTTTAGTAATCAATAATAGTACATATTCCTTAAAATCTATGGTAAAGACCATTACATTGATTCACACTAATAATGGGTTTCTAAATATAGTGGGTTGGAATGAAATAACCCTTTATCCAAAGTGTGATTCCCTACAATTTAAGAGGGGTATAGAAAACAATATATAATAGATGGATTAGTGATACCTAGGTCCAATAACTATCTCCCACTAGTTCTTTATACATTATCTATAGACACTATACACCTTCTTACTAAGGTATTTTTTTGATACCTATAAAATCTTCCACTGGATATAGTTTTATTATGTCATTTTGCTTCATTTTTTCCCACTTTCTTCTCCTTCTTATTCAATTTCTTACTTTCATAGTAGCTAAGAAGAAACTGACATTCTTCTTCCTTACTCTAGAGATCTACCATATGATAACTTCACCAAATCATGTCCATTTTATGTGGATTCATTAGGTGATAGTTCTTAAAATATTTTATCTTAATCATGTTCATTTACTCCATAATTAGTAAGGAAAAAATATTCGGTATCTATATGATATATTCTACAATTTCTTGTTTTCTTATTTACAATCTCTTGGTGATTTATCTATATCTACTTTACCTAAATCTATTTGATACTCTTCTCTATAATATTTTTTCCAATGAGAATATGTCATAACATTCATCTCTAGAACATTATTACTATGAAAATTTATTGGATATTATGCACCTCTTCATGTATGAATGTTTGTTCAAATTCGAATAGTTTAATTATCCTCTATATATGAGAGATTCTATGGGAAATAATGGGAACATAAATATATTTTCCTTCCCATCCAATACTTGTCTTCCAAACATCCCGCTCATTTTGATCTAACTGTAACACTTCTCAATCCTTCTTCAATCTCATCTTGAAACATAATCTTTCCATCATTATTATTTGAAATGGTCAGAAACTAGCTCACATCCCCATAATTAATTATCTTTTTAAAAAATTCATAAATATCTTCGAACATTTCATCAAATAAAACTACATTACATTTCTTATGTTTGGTGAATCTTTTTTTGGTGCTCCTTTGCAGCTTTATAGGAACACCACAAAATGTATCAAAAATCAGTTCCTCTGACCAATGACATGATTCACATAACATTTATATGATGAATCTTGGTTGGTATTCCTATAAAAACATCTCTATTGAACATTATTCATTTCCCTATGATAGAAATAGTACAAAAGGTTCATATGATATACTCAGAACAAAAATATTGAAATATATCATATGGGGATATTGATCCAATTAGACATCATATCATTGGACTTAATCTTGTTATACTTCTTATTTTTAGCTTCTTATACATATGTAAATTTGATATATTTATATTTTAACTTGTAACACATTATATTATTCCTCTTTATGGTCGATCATTGATGTATCACATATTTTAATCATACTTTGTCTGATTTTCCTTCACAACATCATAGAAATATATTACCAGATTCCCCAATACAATTTTATTGTTCGATGACATTCACCAAACCTCTCTTTCAATTTCCTTCAAACTCAATTATCTCATGAATGAACATTTAACAGAAACAGTTTTCAAACAACTTCAACCAAAACCATATCTATGATGACATTGACACTCCCCTCTAATCATTTAGAAATATATTCATTTCATGACTTTAAAAAAATTGTTCTTAACTTAATTAGGAAGAAAATTATTGATCATTGAACAAAAAATATCATAGATTCTTCCTGAGGAATCACCCAATTCATAAAATATATTTTAAACATCCTTTCATCATATAATGCATTCAACATATTTGATTAATTTATTTATTGAAACTTATTAAATTAAAAAATTGATCTTGTACAAGCCCATCCAAAATCCATTATACATGTCTTCTACCAACATAAAAACAACATATTTTAATTATGATGAGAAAAAGAAATGAAATTTGATAAATAAAGAACACATAACTTATCATCATCTGAAATGGGTTTATTTATTAATTCTCTATCTAGTGTAAGTATTGAATATAATAATTCATATATTCTTTTCATCTTATCAACTATTTGATGTTATTCTTTAATAGAAGTCTCATATAACTGTGCATTTTCTTCAACAATTTCCCAAACATTCCAATTTTTATTGTACTTTATATCATGGTCTATCTTATGGATACATCATTCGATGGTGTATTTCGAAAACCATTGTATGATGGTGAAACATGGAAACCCTTAAGTGGTGACCCTTACACAACCATCAATTTACATTTTGTGGGTAATGGAAATATAATCATACCATTATTCATTTATCAAATTTACATTACATAGGTAATTAATAAGATTATATGGGTTCCTTTTAATCCATAGTGTTTCTTTACATAGGTCTGAGCATGATCTTTATGTCACTTATAAACCCTTGTCTAATATATTTTTCTGATCACTTTAGTATGATTGAAATATTCCAATTATATCGGTCTGATTTCCCCTTTCTGATCATCTATGGTATATACATCCATTTAGAAAAAAAACTTATTAAGGAAATTCTTTACGTAAATATTTTAGGTTATACTAAGAAAACTAATTAAGAAAACTTTATTATCTCCATAACAAATGTGCTTCTCCAAAAAACTTATAACATGTTGTATACAATAAAAAAACTCACCAATCATCATATGTAAATCTAAATGTCTTAAATGAAAAGTTTTAATATAATAAGACTTAGGTACATATATTATTCAATAATCTATGCAAAAAAACATTGTTACCAAGCATAGTAACTCTAGACAAACATTTTTCTAAAATATTCTTCTAGGTAAATGTTTCAACATATTAACATAAATTAAATATTTCTATTTTATTTAAAATAATTGAAAACCAATATCTACCATAGAAAGAAAATAAAACTCAAACACATAGTGTCATATTAAATATATCCCAATCTATTTTTTGTAAATTCCAAAAAAAGTACTTTCCAGATGAATATGAAAATATACGAATCTCTCCCCTTTTATTTTCAAGAAATTTATTTCACTTTATATCCCCTTATTAATAAGAAATAAAATTTTCATGGGAAAAAGGTATTGGATAATTCTTAATAAATGTTCCACTTTTATTTCACTTTAGGTTTATGTGATCTATGATCATTGTAAAAAACAAGAGAATTTTATTTACACAACAATATTTACCCTTATATGAAAATCTTGATACCTCAAGGAATTCGAAGCTGTACAGTTGTCTTCAAAGGTCATCCAATTTTAGTCTAGGATAAATATACTTATGTGGAATATGAATTTTTTTTAGTGAAGGACAACCTAAAACTCCTACACTCTCTTAATAAAATATATCAAAATCATTCAAGTGGATCAACATGGATACTTATCCTTGTATAACTTTTCATGAAACCCCTATTATTATACCATTTATTATATCATTTTCTACCATTTTTAATTAAATTTTTTATTTTAGTTTCCAAATATACATACATCTTCTAGTGACATGGCTTCATGTGCAGTAAAAATTTATTAGATTTTCAGAAGATAATGTTTCTGGAAGCTTCTTAAACTTTCTATAAATGTATACCCCCAAGGAATATTTTTCATCGAATATTTATAATCATTATTATATTAAATATATATTATTTGATACCATCAGGTTGATAATCCATAAAAAAATTTCTTTCTTATAGGATTATACATAATTTTTAAAAAATTTATATCTTCATCTTGGATGTTCCCTTATTATGAAATTTTTTGGAATCAGTAATTGGAATCATCATAGGATGGAAAAATTCTTATCATGGATATTTATTATTGGTATTTGTTCCTCTAACTTTGATTTTCTCAATGAATATATTATTGAACATCAATTAAATTTTTTCAAAGAATAACTATAAAATAAAAATGTTTTGGGAACAAGCTGGATCTTCCTTGATTTTAAATGTGAATATAAGGGTATAGATGGTTTGCTTAACCATATTGACACATTTCCTCACATATTTACACCTAAACTTATGAAATTCAATTCTCATTGGGGATCTATAGATATTATCTATTATTCAATTTCCCTATCTGTGAACCTTCTTTATAAATGGATTTTAAGGATTTTTTGTCACCTGGTGAAAATTTCAAATTCTTTAGGGGCTCTTGATGCACTTGAATTATTGTATAAAAATATTTTAGTGTATTTCCAACAATATTTTACCTCAGATAAATAAATTCATTATCATCATGTGGAATCTATTCTATTCCTTTATAACTAAATCTTTTCTGTGCTTATTCCATTTTTCTAATTCTTTCCAAATATTATGGATATATTAATAACATGTCACTAGGAATATTATAATAATATTTCGATTTTAAAAATGACTTCTTTAGAGTTACATCTTTCATATTAGTTATTTTCAATGATGCACATTACTTCAACTTATTAGATTTGAAATACATGGTCTTCTAATTATACTAACTTGAAATAATCTTAGGGAAATGTTTTTTAACAATAATATTCTACTATCTTCCCAAGGTTTCTACTTCATTATTAGTCATAATCTGTGTTCTTGTTTTGTTTTCATCTATTTATACATATAATTATGATCATGTAATAATCTTATAACCACAATATTTTCCAATAACATATTTATTTTACAAACATTCCCAAAACTTTTTAGGTTTTCATAATTTTCTTACACTACAGATATAGCTTCTTCTTATCTAGTTTTCCCTCCCAAGGCATGATATCCCACTGTGTTTTTACATTTTAAGGATTGAAAAAACAACCCAAAAGAAAATTCTCTAATACATTTTAGTACCAACATTGACTCACATTCCATGATCTTCATATATATTCTATATGATGGGTTTGTGTTTTATTCATAAATTGTTGATATTTTGTGGGGAATCATTATCCTTACTCTTTCTCTTATACAACCTAAACATAGTAATAGGGTTTTTACCACCTTTATCCATCCACACATGTACAAATTGCTTTCCCTACTTTCACTATCAATGATAAAATATTTAGAAACATTATTTCCATATGGTATGGATGGACCTTCTTTCATCATAGTTAAGTGGTATTGATCATTGAATAGATTCATGGTCTTATTATCACATTTTAGAGGTTATTAAACCTTATAATCCTCCAATAAACATTTTTAGTAGTAGAAACATTTTTCTTATTCTATGAAGCCTCAACATGTGTCTTATCATGATTGGAGAACTAAATTTTCAATTTATTTTATTTCATACTGATGGTATTTTTTAATTTACAATCATAATCACATTGTATTCAAAAATCCTATTCACTCTTTCAACTTCTTCTACGTGAATCTTAAAAAAAATTGTAACGAAGAGTCATGTTTCTTGATTTTCTTTGATTTCACTTCTAATTAAAAATCATTGATTTTAAGCCTATTTTAAAACATTTCAACAAGTGCATGGATCTTTTCTTCAAGATTATACTTTAATATATCTTTCACATCAAATTACTTAAGCCATTTAATTTAAAGCACCTGGAAATGTATTTCTAGACACACATTTATATGTTTAAAGGATCCAAGTTTTCTAGATATCTTTATATATTCTAGTAAAATTCCTTGAAATGCCTTATTTATGTAATCTTCTTATTCATTATGCTAGTTTATCTCCTATTATGTGCTTTGAAAGAATCCAAAAATGGGAGAGTATTTATTTTCAAAAATAATGTAGAATATCTATTAATTTTTTAACTTATTAGTCTTGAGATGTTGTAGACTAATAATCATAACCACATATGAAAGAATATTCTTCTTAAGGATTGTTTATATAGGATGTTTCACATACCTTGTGATTACTCAATGTACTTGATCTAGGAATGATTTCCGTTTACTTGGTTGAAACTTGAATGTCATGTTATTTAATATCCAAAAAGGATATATAAAATTTCTTATCATGGAATGGGGAAACTAATACTTTAAATTTAAGGAATATGGATGACATCTTCATCTATATTTTCAATTTATTTATTCTATTTATCATGGTCCTAGTAGATATGGAAATCTTGTTAAGGATAACTGAATATTTAACAAAATCTCGCTTCATTATTTTCACAGGAAGGAAACTCAAATCTTCAAAAGTTAATAATTAAACCATATAGAATCCAATAGAGGTGAACCTTGAAACTAATACTAATTGAGAGGACTAATTCGAGATGTACTCAAAACTAAAAGGGGAAAATGAATGTTGGGAACTTTATAACCAATTATAAATTTTTATGGTTTCATCTATTTGGATCTTTATTCTATTATTTTCATTTATATTTCATATTTAAGTATATAGAAGTATGTAATGATGGAACATCATACTTTTACATAGTTAACTAATAAATAAGTGTATTTAGTATTTTCCATGTACGGTGTTGACCTGTAAAAAGATTCTACATTATAATAACTTTCTAAATATAGTGTTTTGGCTAGAAAAAAAAATTATACAAAGTGTTAGTACCAATATTTTAGGAGGGGCTCGAAAATATCATGAATTGTTTGACTTGTGATGCCTTGGACTAACTTACTACTCCTCACTAGTTATTTATACTACCAATGAATATTACCTAAACCTTATTCTTAATGTACTTTGTAACACCAAGAATGTTTTATACCATGTTATATTTTTTTGATGTTAGAGTGCTTCTTTTTTCTCCACTTAATTCTTCATTACATTATTACTTGAATAGTAGTGTGTAAGAAACCTTAATTTTTTTTTGTTGAATGTATCTCTCAGAAACGAATTTGATATTGTTTCTTCGATGTATATTCATCTAGTGATAGTTTAACTGATCATTCTTCTTCACCATGTTCACATGATCACCAAATGTTATGGAAACTCTATCTGGTAATTGGATAATATTTTTTACCATTCATTATTATGTGTTTTTGTTCTGTTTGATTCTTTATCTCCATTCATTACCCCCTGATTATTCTGATACACTTCACTCAAATAATAATCAAAAATAATAAAGCTATCAATATTTGTGTCCATTAATTTCTTAGGGCACAAATTATTTATCACATCTTATCCTACACACATGTAAATAGTGTTCAACAATCATACCGTTATAACATTCCATATATTTATGTGAGCTTCAATGGGAAATCATAGGAACAAAATTATATTTTCCTGACCAGCTCAAACATGAATTTCAATTTTTTGTCTCATTTTGATCTCTATAGAACACTTCTCAATACTTCTTCAATCATAAATATAATCAAGATCTTCCCTTTTTGATAATTTGAATCTTTAAAATACCATATAAACAAGGGTACAGTTAAATATATTTTCAAAAACATTAAAAAGTTCTTTTAAATGCTTATATGGTACTATTTTGTAACATATCGTTTGTCTACTGAAATATTTTCTAGTATTCTAGTGAAACTTTATAAGAACATGTTGAAATATATCATAAGTAGATTCCTCTAGCCAATGAGATTCATCACAAAACATTCTTCTAATAAATTCTTTGTTCTGGTTACTCTTATTTTATACTCATATAACAACTTCTCTTTTGAACAAAATAAATACACTTGTGATAGTTATAGTAGAAACAGATTATTATATACTCTTTGACCAATGATATTAAAATATATCATTTGATGGTCTCCAAATTATTGGAAATTTTCTTATTGGACTTGATCTAATGATATTCCTCAATGTATTTTCATTTTATATCTCTATGCATGTTTCAAAAATAACATCAAATTGGTATGATTTTATACCATTTATATATCTACTAGAACATTGTTGCATCACTTTCTTTTGATGTGTCTTCATCCGATGATCATTCACCACACTGCATGAATTTCTTGGTAGTCTCCCCTATCCATTTTCTTTATCTAATTTCTTTCAACGAAACTCTTTTTCTATTATATTGAAATACCATATATTGATCGATTAACTTTATATACAAATATTTTTTATGGATTCAAAAAAAACCATATGTATGATGACTTAGAGACTCCTATCCAATAATTGTATGATCTCTTACTTTGATGAATTTCATGCATTTACATTACAAATTAGCTTTGTTAGGAATGTTCTTCCTGATCATACAATAACATATCTTTGGTAGATACTCTTTGATGTAATTAAAAGTTTATATTATTGCCTTAAAACTTCTTATTTTTTGGATTAAACCTCTTCAGAACACGATCCATTCATTCATTATAACTTCAGAAATTTATGTCTTAATATTTTTTAAACATATATAATGGAATGTATATTTATTTTATACAAATATAACTTCATAAAAATTGATTTACAACTATAAAGCATTGTGTTTGTTTTTCAATGTATAAAACGTCACATAACATTAGTTTATATGGGTTTGTGTGATCATTCTCTATGTAATGTAACTTTTAATATAATCAGTCAAACAATTTGTTCATATTATCATCTCATAGATTCTACCTTTTCAAATCATTATGATATAATTTTGAATTCGTACTCATTGGTTTCACAAACTTTCCACTATGAAAATTTACTTTTCATCTTGGACTATCTAATAGATACTCCATTTGAAGGAATAGTTTAAAAACCTCCATCGAATAGTGAAACATAGAAACCCATACACTAATACCCTTACACAGACATCCGATTAACCTTAGGTGAGTAATATAATTATTAGTGTACATCTACATAACACAAGCCTTACCATTATGAAGGTCATTAATACCATTATGAAAGTTCTATATAATATTTGTGGTTCAGTTACATAGGTAAAATAATGACATTTATCTAACTTGGAAACCCGAATCTGATTGATTTTTTCCAATCAACTTAGTATTATTGACTCTATCTGATCATCCTTTTATATGGTATCTCTATATATTTGGATTCAAGAACATATTAAGGAAATTATTTATCAATTTTTTTGTTCAGCTAAGAAAAAAATATATTGAAAATTAATTGTGTTGATTAAAATGCGCTACTCTAAAAAACAAATAACATATTCCAGATAGTAAGAACATCTCGCCAATATTCATATGTAAAACTAAAATCCCTCAGAGAATGTTTTTAAGATAATAAGACTATATCTCATACAATGTTAAATCATCCATGAAACACTGACATTGTTATCATGCCTAGAAACTAAAACCTAACTTCTATACATATTCTTCTTATTGGTAATTATTTCAATATATTTACATCAATGAAATTTTTTGTTTCATTGAAAACCATGGATGACCAATATTATCCATTGAGAGAAGTACAACAGACACACAGAGTAGGCTCTCAAAAAGATGTATCTAAGGAACATGGTAATTTCAACACAATATATCCTATTTATTAGGGAAATGGACTATAGTTTAATCTAAACCACAGTTACTCATGATTCCTTTCATTAAAGAAGATATTCCATAACTCATCTCATTGGAGTAGACACCCTAGGAAATTTATAACATCCAAAACTCACCTCTCAAGATTCTATATTGTAGCATACCCTATAAAATCATAGGCATGATGAATTTGTAAGAACCACCCAATCCCCCTCAAGCTTATATTCCAGATATTATTATCTATAACATATCCTCAATGAATTTATGGAACATTAAAAGACATCAATCCTATTTACTACCACTATAATAAAATTTCATCATAACTCCCCTCAATTATCCTCTAAACTTCCTCCCGACACCTCCAACACATAAAACATAAAAGAATAAGTGACAAAGATCCAGGATATTACATTAATATTAATGAGAAAGGTGTTATAACATTTGGAAGTAGTTTATGTATACTAAAAAACCAAGATAATTTTTTATATATTTATATATAAATATGATTAATTTATTTGATAGCTTGTTTTACACACAACCTTATATTTTAAAAGACCGTGATATACAATTAAAACATTTTTATTCAATGTGATAGTTACCACCATGTTTTTGTATTTGCAGGTATAAATAGGATTATTCCTATTATGAAAACAAAAATTAATAACCATTTAAATAATGAATTTTTGTTGATTAAATCATAAAAATTATGTAGTCCAATTTCAGTAAAGTCATTTTGTGCATCAAAAATATGTTTCCTTAAAAAATGATTTTTAATGAATTTTTTGAACTGAAATTATAAATAATATCATCCTAATTTATAAATTTAATTTAATAAAAAGGAAATAATTTATTAAATCCTCAAAAAAAAATTATCATTGTGTAAATATTTCTTACTTTTTTGAAAAAATAATATTTTTTGTTGAATAGTGATGCAAATCATTTTTTTTCATTTTCTAAAGCTGAGTTAAAGGGGACCGGTACCCCAACGTACAACATGCACACATAGACGAAACTTAAACAAACCAGAACAACACAACCTTACATATCATAATAGCCATAATCGTCTCCAAAACCCAAGCAGGATTCCTCCTCACCCGTAGTCGATGCCCACTCTGGGTCCCTCCAATAGTTGGCACTTTGAACCCTACTTCTAAGCTGCTCCAGAACAGGCCGTTCAGGTGAGGCATCGACGGCCACTCTTCCCTTTTTCAGAGTAATCACTACCTCCCCACTCCGTTTAGAAGCTGATCTGGTCCTCAACGGTGGCGGAAGGTGCGAGTAATCCTTCCACACCCTTCTTCTTGTTTGAGTAGACATAGGCACGCCGCTTGTATCCATCTTCTGAGTCCCTCTCTTGACAATATCACTGAAAGAAATCCCAGCCATCTCACTCACAGTTCTTGTTCCTCCCCCAGAGATCTCCTCTTCTCCACTATGTTGCTCCCTCCAAACAGAAACCGGGCATTCCAAATTATCCAGCCTCTGATCTGTATTGCTGATTTCCACTAAAGGGAGACGTCCATCTTTATTTGGAGCCTTTTCCACAGCACTGGGCAAGGCCGCATTCCCTTTACTATCATTGATTCTACTCTTGACCCTCCTTCTCTTGGGCGAGTTGTTACTTCCATCCATGCATAACTCCTTGGAGGCCTCCACTTGACCCCAATTCCCGATAGCAGTCTCATTTCTTGTTGGTTCCATACCCTCCTATCCATCTCTGGAAACACTATTAAAAGCCGGTTCACCATCACCATTACCAAGGAATTCAAACCTATTGGATAAAGCAACAAAAGGCTTGGCCATTGGATCTAAACCTCTTGCCCCTTCTGTGCAGGGAACCTGCAGGACAGGATTGGTACTCGCATCCCCCACAGTCTGAACCAAATCAGCTCCGCCTCCAGCAAGCAGCCAATCCACCGAATCCTTAGCACCTTAGTCGTCCTCCTCTAGCACCCTACTGACCTCAACCACCGGCCCATCCACCTCCGGCGTCTGGGAATCCAAATCTACCCCTACTGTATTCATCTCCTCAACAACAGGGGCAAGAGTCTCTTCAACAGCCGCCTTGGTGGCCTCACCTATCAGACTGTCCACTCCTACAGATTGGGAACCCTCCTCTTCGTCAACAGCCGCCTTGTAAGCGTTTCCCACCCTCAGAGCCAAATCCGTTGGTCTTATCCTAGCCTCTCCATCCCTTCTACTAGGAACATGTAGCCGGTCCTTCAAAGCTCCATTCCTACGGCAAAAATCCACTTCATGTCCCAGGCGGTGACAAGAAGAACAGAAACCCATCCAGTTATCATAAACCACCTATTGTCTACACCTGTACTCTTCCCCTATGGTAATCCACACATGATCAAACGGCCATCGAGAGGCGTCCATCTCCACAAAAACCCGGGGATTAACCGGATGGCACACAGCATTAGTGCGACTATCAGAACACAAAAACCTTCCTACGAGGTTGCCAAGCATTTGAATAATAGCAGGGTTCTGGAAGGGAAGCGGCAAATTAGGGAAACTTACCCAAACCGTTGTCGACGGTGAATCGCGCATCATGTGAAAGTTGAAAGACCAGCGTAATAGAAGGAAGCGATACCCGTTGAAACTGCGAGGGGCTCTCGACCAAGCAGTAATGAGATCTTCCTCTGATTCGAACCGAATCATCATGTGGTTCCTGTCAAGCAGACCGACAATTGCCCTTTCCTGTAGCTCCCACGAACCGAAGATAAATCTGTCGAAGGCATCAACAGAAGGTCGTCCATTTCTAAAGCGCGCAATCAAGGTAAAAAATACTTTTGACATAAAATGGCCTTTTTTCAAAAAATTGGTTGTGTTTGCATTTTTTCAGGTTTATTTTTTTTATTATTTGAGGCCATTAATAGAAATGAAATATTGTAAAATAGATTCTATATGTTGAATTAGAATAATTAATATTATATTGTAATTTTAACTTCTTTCTTTGTCACAATGAATAGTAAAATCAGTAAAAATTATCACCACTGTAAAAGGGTAAATCATGTTAGCCTATGTTATAAGTAATTTATAATGACAAAAATTTTCATATTAATTATTATTTTATGAATATATTTAAAACATTATTACCTTAGTATTTATTTTTAATTATTTATGATGTAATTATCCCAAAAAATAACTTAATAATATTTTAATTTTTTGAAAATTCAAGGTGTGTCCATCCCCCCACTATTAAAGAACCCACATCCTCTCGGCTCATGACACTACATTGATCCCCCTAGAATAATAAAACTTTAAAAAATTATATTATAAATTTTCCTATCCATGAACTAATTTTCTTAGCCTTATAAAAAAATTAATAGTAATTTATAAGAGATCTAATGGAGGCCTACTGAAGAATCAGTAATCATTTTTAACATCTCTTTCAAATATATTTCTTCTTATACATCCTATAAATATATTTTAACCACACTAAGATGAAATTATAGTGTAATAAATAAACACAAGTGATATTATTTTTATTATAAACCAATTTTCCACCTCTCTTTTTCCTATAAAAATAAAAAACATCAATCGTACGTGCATATGGCGTACCTTCTCTATGTAAACGGGGTAATTCGTTTTTCATCATCATTTTTCATGTATTTTTTAAAACATAAATCAAATATATGTATATATATTTTATTTATAAAATAATTATGTTAATATAAATATAATATTTCATTTACCTTCATACCCTTTGACCCATTAAAAAAATATAATTCCACTCATGCATACGCGTGGACAATCACCTACATGAAACAATATGATTCATTTTTTATGTCTAAATTTATAGGATTATTCTAAGAATGTGTGTAATGAAAATATATTAAATTAATATTACTATCTAAATTATTCTTATTATATAATCATGGTAAATATTCAAAAACTGAAACTACTAAACTGAAAATTTCATGAAAAATGAGATAATTAAAACTTAAAAAATATGATTTTAAGGAAAACTTACATTTTTTTCAATTTGTTCTAGAATGTGTTTTTAAAATTTCCATATTTTATTTCCAATGTTTCAAAATATTTTTAAAACATTATATAATGTTTATCATTGTCATTTTTATTAATTTTTTCTTTCTATAAAAAAATTTAAAAGGAATATTCTCATCATTTTTTGAGTGATGTGCTTTCTACGAAAGGTGTGAATAGAATGTATGATTTAACATTTATTATAAAAATTATATTTAAACCTTCAAAAAATTAAATTTTTCATGAAAATTATATTAAAATATTTCATTATTGTTTTCAAATAAAATTTACAAGTTAATATTTTTTGAAATTTTTAGATTTTAAATAAGTTATTTCTGAATAAAAGGGGTTTTTTCCTCAAGAAAGATTCCATATATTTTTTAGAATAATGTTCATCTATGTTGGAAACCTTTGAATAATATTATACTTTATAAAGGGTATAATTTATCAAAACATCCAAAATATTTCCTTGGATGGAATATTATCAATTTTACTTGGGAAGATATTGATATTTCATGTTCTAAGTCTTCCAACAAAGACAATTATTTATTATTAAAGCATGTGGATTAAGTTTTATTGTTTCTTCCTATGATAATGAATTGGAATTATTATAAAATGGGTGGGGGAAGAATTAAATATCTCCTTGATGTATCATAAGGTTGTAAGATACATAAAAGAATCAGTATTCAGCCATGTCTTCACCCATTTATAAAATATGACTTGATATGAAACCTCAAGGGTATGTTTCAATTTCTCTAAATTACAAATTCAAAAATTATTAAAAAAATTATTAACTTACATGTGATTATATGAATATTTATTCCATATATAGTTATGTTTCATGGTCATGTTATTATTTATATTTAACTATTTCATCATAATTTATCCCTTCCATATTATTAATGCCTTATTTATTCTATGATAGATTACATTGTACAAATTTCATTTCAAATCATCTGAGCTCACCCCTTTATTATGTTTCCTTTCAAAAACATTCAATTAAGTATACTATGATTAATATAAAAGGATATTCCAAAGTTAATAATGATGTTTTCGAATAAAATACAATTTTTTATATTAATTTTTAAAATGAAATGTGAGATTCAATCTTGTATCTAGATTTCTAAGGCTACTAATCTATTTTATCCCTTGAGATTATATTTATTGTATAAAATTCCAATGTAATAATGCAACCCCTAGCTCTTATAAGCTAGGTTTAGGGTATTTATAGTTTGTATTATATAACATTTTATAGAAATCATATGAATTTGATTTATGAAAAAATAAATAAATGAGGGAACATTACGATATGACTACCTCATGGATGTGTATAATAAAAGGAAAATATCATATATATTTTTTATAAGGTAGAGATTAGGTGGATTTTCTTATAATACATCACTATCTAGATACTACAAGTGGATGTGGTTTTGTAATATATGAATCTCGCGATAAAATCCTCAAAATTTATTAGTTGATTATATATCATCAATCGTTATAGTGTATAGTGAATTATCCTTTACGGTATAACTATTTTGACACACATAACAGATATTCTTTGGTTAAATTATAATTTTATTTACAAGTTGTTATAAAATATTTGAAAACATTTTTATGTTTTGATAATTTCCTAAAATAAAACAAGGTTATGATTCTGATATTATACATGCATAAATTTTCAATTTATGTTAATTTCTTAAACAATTTTATAATTATACATTATGAATCATAATATTGTAATATAATCTAGTGTAGAACATTATTTAAAAATCATGTAAATATGAAGTAATGGAAACTATATCAACGCATGTAATATATATATTTATATCCCTTCTGGGAAAGATAATGAAGCTAAAAATGGAACTTGAGATGGAAGTATAAATGTTTTTTCACCATTTTGGTGTAGATGACTCATATTAACACTAATAAACTTTTTATTATGTAGAAACCATATGATTCTCAATTAAGTGTAACAATTTTATACGATTTCATATAATAATAGCCTACATCATTACATAGAACAAAAAATACACTTCTTTTTGGGAAGGGGATAAGTTATTTAAAAAATTATTTCTTACATTGGGAAGTAATGAAGGGTAGAATGTTGTGATGGTACTTTTTCATCTCACGTATGATGTGGATCAATGGTGGTATTTAATTCAAAACAATAAATACTTGGAAAAAATAGACAACATGGAGAGGAATTATTTTAAGGTACTTTTATTAGAGAAGAATCTTCATCACGAACACTGAGAATATATAGAGAGACAATTATTTAGTCTAATAAAAATTAAAGATTAAAATATTTTATATTATGAATCTAACTTTATAAGGTTGTAAAGTCATATTCTGCAAAATGTATATAACTAAATTGTAATATTATCCATTTGTTTGAGGGGATAACCCCAATACTTCAAAGGGATCTATTCTCCAAAATATTACCATAATATAAGGATATAATATGATGTTCAAACAAAACATAGAATGAATTCAACAATTCTAATGGATTCAGTAGAAAACAATAGAAGAAGATGTTGGAAAATTAAAAAATAGATAATAGGGAGAAGAGAAGAGGTATTTGCAACCATTGAAAACTATAAAAGGATACACACCAATATATGTATAATGGGAATAGAATTTTTTTTTTAATTTTTTGAAATAAATACCTTCATTATGACATATTCAAGGGTAAGGTGGAACCAATTAATGTAGTTTTATTTAACTATGTGGAGAATGGGTATTATACCAGCTAATTCCAAAAACATCAAGGGACCTTAAAATAGAAGAAACAAATGGTAGAATAAAAATATTATGAAATTTATACAACCAAAGTGGATATGTTTATACTAATGTGATGAAATTTACTCTTATAATCTACTATAGGTATTAGAATGATTTATTTAATTCAGGTTCTAACTACTCTTTCATATCGAAATAATTTTCTATGGGTATCATATCACCACCTCAAGGATTAGATGTCTAGTTGGAAGGGAAGACCGATAATGGTATGATGATAATATCTCATATCTGTATCTTCTCTCTGATAAAAAGATTTGGTAATTTTCTTTATTTAAGATTTTTTGTTCTTCTTGAAGATAAATTTTATGTAATTTTTGGCACAGATTAGATCCCTTAGTATAGAGAAAGTATCAATTATCATGTAATGGATGTTACATTAAATATTCTGAATCATCTTAATATAATTTATCCATGTGAGGATGTAGAAGAACGACCATTGTAAATTACTTCAATAAAATAGGTTTTACTACCTACTCATGAGGGGTATTTATCTCCTATGGTGGTGGAGAAGCTCAATATGAAAAAAATTACTATTTTTTTAGAATATAATGATGTATATCCAAAGTAAATACTTGGTCTTCCAATTAATCTTGAAGTTGAGTTTTCAATAGAACTAATACCATGTGCTACACCTATTTAAAATACTTTATATAGAATATTACAGATTGAGTTTCATGAATTAAATTAGAAACCATTATACAATATAGAAAATTGATTCATTATGTGGTAGTCTGTATATTTACAAAAAATGTCATCTATCTGGATATCATCTACATAGAGTAGAGAAGGATGATATACCTAATATCTCATTCTGTATGAGGTATAATAATTTTTAATTTAGATTATTTCCAATAAGACTTAGCAATGATCATGTTATCTTAATGGTTTTAATGAATAAAGTACATAGAGATTACATTGATTGGTTTATGGTCGTATTTATATATGATATTATTATATATTATAAGATAAAGGATGATCATGAATAACATTTGATAATTGTACTAAATACAATGATGAAGGTTATGTTCTTTGATAAATTTACCAACTATGAAATTTCTCTTCAAAAAATATTATTCATGGGATATATAATATCAATAATGGTATGTGAATGGATCCTTAAAAGATGGTAGTAATTTTAAAATATCCTAGCCCAACCATGGTAATTGTGATTTATTTATTTCTTAGGTTTATTGGATATAATAGATGCTTTTTGAGTTATTTCTAATGGTTATATAATCCACTAACTAATTTTACTCGAAATTAGGTTAGGTTCTTCTAGGTAGAAGAATGTGAATACTATATAAAATAACTAAAGGTATGGTTGGTAAGTTCCCCTATTCTAACACTATCATAGTGAAAATAATTATTTCTGGTTTATTATGATGCGTAAAATAAGGGAATAAAATTTACCCTCTTAGATAATGACATTTTTATATCATATTCTTCTCACCAATTAAAAATTATGAAAAATTCTACCTGGCTTGTGATTTAGAGCTACTAGTGGTAATATTTTTATTAATGATATAAAGGAAATATTTGTATGGTTAAAGGTGTAATATATATACAAATTATAAAATCATAAATTATATATTTCTATTGAAAGAGATGAATATGCTCCAGAGAAGATGGTTGGGTTTAATCAGTGATTATGACTTCTTAAATCATTAATATCATGGGGAGCCGAACAACGTAGCTAATTCTATAAGTCAAAAATACCATGAGAGAATATTATTGAAGAGGATTAAAAGGGATCAAATATTTATGGAATTAAATAATATGGATCTTGAAATAATGAGAAAATATGAAATATACTATATTTCTTAGATTAATTTTCAATCATTAATCTATCAAAGGATTCAGTAGGTGTAGAAATAAGACATGGAATTATATAAATATGTGAGGAATTTTCCTGTGTTAAAAAAAGATCTTAACAGAATTATAAGGTCAAAGAAATAAGCTTATGTCACTTCAATACCTAACATAATTAATTATTTTTTGGAAGAAACTCATAATTCCTCATTCTCTATTCAACCTGGACGACTAAAGATGTACAGATATATAAAAGAGTATTTATAGTCGCATAACATAAAAGGGATATTCAAGATTATGTATATCGATTCCTGGTGTATCATCAAGTTTAGGTTGCGAGATATGAGTCTAAGGAGATGTTACAACAATTACCCATACCATAATGTAAATGGGAAAACATTATCATGCATTTCATCACTAGAATCCCCAAAACATCTAAAAAATCATTTTTATTTAGGTTATGCTCAATCAACCTAGGAAATTATTACATATTATTTCCATCAGAGAACATTTTTCTCTTGATAAAATTACTCCATTATACATTAAATATGTGGTAATATTTTAAGGAATATCACACTAAATTTTATCTGATCCGGATTTGAGGTTTCCCTCATTGTTCCTCGAAATCATTCAATATGCTCTCGATATGTCATTGAGTTTCAGCACTACATATCGTCCTTAGATAAATTTATCTTTTGAGATCACTACTCAACTCTAGAATACATTTTTTTGAGGTATTTCTCTATATATTTCAAATTTGGTTAGCATTAACACATTCCATTGGATGAATTTTCTTATAACAATATCATTCACTTGCGAATTTAGATGGATCCTTATAAATCCATCTATTAAAAAAAGTACATAAATCCAGTGTTCTGTGATGAATCTAGAGAAATAAATCTATAAATCTTTTAGCTATAAGAGGAAATTGTTGATAAAGTTGGAGACATTTAATATCACATATGGGATGCTCTAAGCCGAACATAATTATTATGATAGTCATTACTGAGATTTAAATTTTGAAGTTGGTGAAAAGTTATTCCAATGAATATGTACTTGGAAAAAGGTTATGAGATTTAGAAACAAGGGAATTAAAATCAACAAATATATTGGCCCTTTGAAATTATTTATCATATGATGGTTTTATTTTATTGTTTGGTTCTTCCATCAAATCTTTATCAAGTTTAAGATGTGTTCTATAAATCTTATAAGGAAGTAAATACATGATAATTCACATGTAAAAAACTCAGAGTCCATACCTTAATAGAAGGACCATTATTATGAGTAATAATAATTGGGGATTTTAGATCATGGAAGTAATGTTCTAAAAAATAATATCACTCACCTGGTCAATGTATTTCGGTGAAACCAACAATTTAAGGAAACTGTGTGGGATCCTGATGACGTGATGCGATGATTGTATCCTTAGTTGTTTGTATCAGAGTGATGAAATTTTGAGTGAGAAATTCTTATAATTGGGTATAATTTAACACCCCAATAATTTATGATATATTTATATTTCAAAATATTTAATATCATTGATATATTATTTTACACACAATAATGTGTTTTACCAAACGGTGACATACCACTAAAATATTTTTATTTAATTTCATAGTTATCCTTTTTAAGTTGGATTGGCTGGAATGAAAAGAATTAACTATATTAAAAAAATTAATAAATATCTTAATTAGTGAAAATTTACTAATTAAACCATAATAAATATATACGCAATATTTGGTAAAGTAATTTTATGCATTAAAAATATATTTTCTTTAAAAATGGACGTTAATTTATTTGTGTGTTGGTATTTTAGTTAATTTACGCTAAATATAATTTTTTAAAATATACCATTTTTTGAGAGAAACATAAAAATTATATTAGGGATAATACATTTTAATTTTCTAAAAATTTTGATTTTTTGGGTAATTGTGAAAATTATGATTTTTAATGATAATTATCTTTAATTTTATAGTATTTTCAAAGGAAAATATTGATTTTAATTGGTCTTAAAATTTCATTATTATCTCTATATTAAAAAAATATTAAATCTATTCTTTTTTAATTCAAAATATATTTTAAATTGGTATAAAAATTCTTTTAGACTTTAAAAAAGCATTTTTCAAAAAATTGTTTTTCATCACATTTTTTGAGCTTATTTTAATATGAATATCTATTATTTAGATAAAATAAACCTTGTAAAATTAATTCAACATTTCTGATCATAACAATAATTATTATGTAATATGTTTAACTTAAATATTTTTCATAATGAATTATATAAATAGTAAAAAAAATCACCATAGAAAAAGATAAATCATGTTAACATAGGTCAAAACTAAGTGATAAGGCCATAAATTTTCATAAAAAAATTTATTATATGAAATAATTTAGAACAATATCATTGTATTGTAAATATTTGATTTTTTATTGGACATTTTTTATTAAAATTACTTAATAAAACTTTCACCGTTTAAAAAATTCAAGGTGTGTCTCCCCCCCCCCCACTTATAAAAGGATGCCCCTTCTCTCTCTTCTTTACACCACATTGAGAAACTTAGATCAGCAAAATTCTCAAAGATTTTTGTCTAAAATTACTTAAATAAAAATTAAAGGTGTTTTTTCTTGAAATTTCATTCCAAAGATCCTTAACAATGGAACTAAATGAGTTTTATCAAATAAGATGTAATTATTTTTTCTGACTCATTAAGTTTTTTTTCTTCTTCTACTTCCTCAAAATCTGTTGCAAATATCCTAAAATAATGAATTTGGTATTATCAACATACTTATACTTTATTATTATTATTATTATAAAAAAATTGTTTCCAACTCATTTCCATCTTAAGAAAATTTAAAACATCACTCATGTGTACGTATAAATGACTGGCTTTACGTAATGGTGTAATTAATTTTTCGTCACCAGTTTACTTGGATGGTTATAAATACAGAACTAATAAATATATATTAAATTTATGAAATAATTATTTTATAAGAAATATAATATTTCATTTACCTTCATACCAATCCACTCATTAGAAAAATGATGGTGTCACTTATGCGTAAAAGTTGATGAACACATCCATAAATCACTTTGATTCATTTTTCATGTATTTCATTCAAGGATGATTTTAAAAAAAATTATATCATGAATATATATGATATTTATATAATTATTATGATGCTACATATAAGGTTACACTGATTAAGATTCGGGTAATGAAACTAAATAATTGAAACATACTAGAAAAGGGGACATTTAACACTCAAAAAAGATGATTTTAATAAAGAAATGTTAATAAATAGAATTGAAATGTTATAAGTGCATCATATATGATGTTGTAAGTTTTTATATGGTTTTAGTAGAGAATTATAATAAAATTATATTTTCTATAATATATGTTAAATTCACATACGACGCATGTTAGACCTCTTATAAGGGGTCTTTGTCTCAATATTATTTCATTTGGACATACTTGATGTAATGTGCGTATTTGTGTTTATGAGGTTCATATACATCTCCATTGACGTATTATATCATAGATTCCTGTCTATTCATGATATTTTATGTTATAAATAAATTTATTTCCTCCAAGGGGTTTTGATTTGAATGTTACCAAAGTGGTAAGTGTTTATTTCATAGTCTAATCATTACTCAGGATTATATATGTTTATGTTTACATTGGATGAATTTTAGGAAATTTATATTTTAAACACTATATATTTTATAATCCATTGGATACTTTTTAAAATTTAATTTTTTTCCTTCCTTTTTACTCTTTTTAAGAACTCAAGACACTTATGTAATTTTTATATGGAAAACAGACATTATTTTTTATTCGGTCAATAAACCATTTATATCATGTTAATATTTTATGTAAAATGTACTCAATTATACATTTATTACTATATAATAATTTATTAAATTCATATTTACCCTCATTTTGTATTATATAATATGTTTTATAATGTACCTTCTAGTCATTTTTTTGAATGAGTTTATTTTTTCCCAATGTGTAAACAGAATCATTGATTTAAAACTTAGCATATGAAAGATCGTTCCACCACCATGACAATTATTTTCCTTAAAGATTACATTAAAAATTTCCATGTTAATTTATAATTAAAATTATTTACCAAATATTTTGGATATTTTTATAATTTAAATAAGTGATTTCAGAATAAAAATTGTATTTTCCTCAAGAAATATTCTAGTTATATTTTTGAAGTATTTTTATCAATTTCAAAATCCATTTATGAATATTATAATTTATAAAGGTTGTACTCAAATGATACCATCCAAAATATATTAATGGATGGATTATAATTAATTTTATTAGGGATAATATTTAAATTCTGTATGTTCTTTACTCCTATACTTAAAGTCACAGATCACTAAAAAATGTTGATTGTATTGTTTAGTCATATGATAAATGTATTGGAAAAATTAAGCAGTAGGTGGGGCTAATAATTACATATCCCCTCGATATATTGGTAGGTATCATGAGAAAAAATAGGTTGGGAATATGGATAATTCCTTGCCCATTTATGTAATTGTTTTCATAGGCGGTCACGACGGTAAGTTTAAAATTTCCTAAATTCGTCATTCTATCATTATGAAATTAGTTTTTTATTTCCATGTGATTATTTTAAAAATTAGGAGATCCATGATTATGTATCAATATCATGTTTTTATTTACATGTCATTATTTTATCAATATTTAATACTACTATATTATTAATTCCTTTTTTATTCAATGATATATTTTGATGTAAGCATTCCCTTATTGAGCATATGAGATCACCCATTTCACATTATTCCTTTCCCAAGAATTATAAAAAGTTTAATATGGTTTATATTCATTTATTTTATAAAGTAAAAAATAATGTTCTCAAATTAAACACTATGTTGTGTTTTATCTTTTTTTTAACGTAATAGGATATTAATGTATATGTATTGTTTTATAACACCACTAAACAGTTTGATTTCTTGGGATGTGATCACTTTTATCTAATTTCAATGTAATAATATAACCACGAGCTCTAGGCTACTAGGTTTGGGGTTATTAAAAATATCATAAGACTCTCAGTTGAAGAATGAATTATTGAGACTAGCTCAAAACTCTCCATATTCTTTTCATCTAGTAATTAAATAGTATTATGGATATCTTTGAGATTATTTTGGTGTGAGGTAGTAAATAAATATATTATTGGTTTTGCCTTGAAATATTTGATTTTGTAATAAGTTAATGATAATAAATAACTTCCAAAAGTAATGATTCGTCATTTTTTAATTTCAAGATGAAAATTTAGAAATGTATTATGGATTTTAGGATGGTATTACATAATATAACTCATGATAATAATACATTACGTGATTATATTTATCATTTGACTATATCTTCTAATTTTATTTGTATTTTAGATAATATCCATTTGAATAAAATTTCTAGAATAGATCATAAGATGGAGATAAAATTACATATTATTTCTTTTTATATTGTATCTATTCATTATCCAGGGTTTGAATCTGATTTTTAGAAGTGACTACATTAGAATTTATGTACTCAATTAAATTTCATTAAAAAAATTCATCATTAATCTGATGGAAATTTTGAGCATATAGATCAAACTATAAATGATATTATTCAATCATGTCTGTTCAATAATCATAGAGATTGGGATAAAAACTTTTCATTGGTTAAATATTTTTATAATAATAGTTTTAATTTATTTATTCAGATGGATCCTTTTGAATAAATATATTGAAATCCGGGACAAAATCCTTCTTGTTTAGATAAACACATGGATTGGACGTTATTGGTACCTGATTTTTTGGAATAGATGGTTGAAAAGGTGAAATTGATTAAATGATATATGAGGGCCAATCAATATTGGAAACAATGTTATATAGATAAAAAAGGAAATATCATTAATTTGAGGCATAATATCATTTTTTAAAAATATCTGCTTAGAAAGGTGTGATGTGTTTTAGTAATAAAATGAAGTTATATCCCCGATTTATTGGTCAATATGAAATCATGGAAAATATTTTATTAACAGATTATCAATTAGCCTTATACTAAGTTTATATAAAGTACATGATTAATTTATTATTCTCTAATAAAGAAATATTTACCTAATTCATATCATATATTGAGCCCCGATGTTGTACAGGTGGTAGATAATCTTTTTTCGAAAGAAAAATAAAATCAGATTCTTGATTATAGAGATATGGTGTTTAAAAAAAGGTTACATATCTATTTAACATTTATGGATGATTCATATGGAAAAAAATAAGACAATTTCAAACCTAAATAAACTATGAATTAAAATACCACCACCTATTTACCAATGTGTAAAAATTACAAGTTCACAATTTCAATATGTGAGAGAATATTGAAACCCTTGTATATTTAATAATAACAAAATTTTCTAATTTATAAAAATTTATTTTAATTAAATGTATTCATGTTGATAAATAAAATTATAAAAATATTAAAGGTGATTTTAGTATGGAATTAAACAATAATATTATTTTTCATTTGAAAGATAAATTTGTTATATTTTAAATAAATTACATTTTTATATACTATAAGTTTTTATATCAAGGATAAATATTCAAATTTTATAAATTTAATTTGATAAAAAATGGAAATCAATATTGGCTTGAAAATATAAAAATTATCTTCGTGGGAATTTTGGGGACTTTTTAGGCAAGCTTATTTTTGGTGAATCATTTAAAAATAAGGTTTTTACAAATACTAGATGTTTCTGAACATTAACATAATATTTATATAATATAAAAATTTATAGAACTTTTATAATATATATTAACTGAAAATATATTAAACATATCATCTAAGTATAATTCAATTAAAATAAATTAATTTTTTTTGGAGACAAATATTAATATATTTATTGGTGTTGTCATTGTGTGGACATATCAATGGAAATGTTAAATTGATGTGCTTGAATAGTTTCTAGAAAATACTAATACATTTGATGAAAATATTACATATAAATTATTTCAAATATATTAATATAAATATATTCATGAATTTTAAAATCACATAATAATATAATTATTCAAATCCTCATCGAGTACACACGTAATCTAGGAAAATAGAAAATAAATACCAAAATATGTTTTTGTGAAAAAAAATATATTTAAATAAATTATAATTGTTATCATATGATTATATTTATGAGTTACTAAAATATATTTATGTTATTAAATTATTATAGTTATTGAATAATTATATTATTATTTGACAAACTTATGTTGTGTTAATGTAGCGTTTGTGAAAGTAGAAGAAAATCCCTTATAAATGGTTTTAAAAAAATTAAAAGTGTTCTAGTTTTAATTAATTAGGTCCCTTGATGATTTAGGGATATAAATGAATAATAGTTTTCCATTTAATATTTTAAATTCAAATTTCATAATAATCTGTATATTATTAAAGTAAAATATTGAAAATAAATAATAAAATAACTTAAAAGGGTGATTAATGTTAAATAATAATTTATAAATTTATCAAATTCATTGAATAATATATAGAGTTAGTATGGTTATTTATGGTTGAACATGTCATAAATTTTATTATTTAAATTTACTTTTCCATTTTGAATTAAATTATTGACCCCTAAATATTGAGTATTTTCCAAAATGCCAACGACTTGTATCTCTAAAAGGAGACTTATTCTCACCTTTACAAACCACATATAAGGAACATTATCCTTTATAAATTCAACCAGGATATCTATTTAAACTCCTCTTAACACTTTTATAAGGATTTATCATTTTGTAAATCCATTTCTCTAAATTTATTGGACTTAATGAAAATGAGGTGGTTCAAGGAGCAAGGTAAGAGTTTCTGAGCTTCTTTATCCTTTCTTATTTCTGATTATTTATCTTAAATGTATTAAAAGAATCTTTAACTTTTTTTAGATATGATTATTCACTAATGTTATTGGAATATTTCAATCCATAATTCATTAAATATTATCCATTACCCCTAACAAAACACTCATTTATAAGCAGTTCTTATGGAAACATATGAGTTTTTTAAAAACAATGTTATTCTTTTCAACATTACTGTTACTTAGTTCAATAGAATAAGTAATATGTAAGAGTATCACTAAAATATAATGTTGATTATAAGATATTTTTTATATAATTAAGATAATTATTTAATTTAACCTTCTTTTATACTATCTTGAATAATATCACTCACCATGTAAATTTTATTCAATCTATGTGAGCGATGATGTTTTTATGAACTTATGTCACCCTCGAATATTTTTAAAATAATTTAATAAATAATATTAACACTAAATTATTTTTGTAATTATTATTCTATAATGGAATAATATTTATAATTACACTAAAAAATAATCTAAATGATCATAGTCATTTTTAACTGTTAAAAACATGATTAGCAAGGAATATTCCCTAAAAAGGAAATATATCATCAAAAACAAAATTCCTTTTCTTCAAGAATTATGTGGAAACCATGCCATGACATTTATAGAGATTATGAAACTCAAGGAAGTTTATTTTTTAATATTACAATTATATTTTAGTAGTATTGAAATTTATAAACATAATTACCTAAACACGGTCGATATTAGAAATACCAATTTGTGAAACTAAAGGAAAAGTATAATAAATGAAATAAAAAATAAAATTACAATGAAATTAATATGTTAATTTTTATGGATAAAATAAATAGTTAAGGTAATAATAATATTAGGAGGATTTAGGATGTTTGAGGTGAGTCAAGACATGATGTAATGGCATTTTCCTTCTAACCCAAATTTTTAATATTTTCATGTCCTTTAATAAACACTTTCTCCATCTTATTCATATTATTTATATAGTTTTAGGAATTTTCTTATACATACTCCAATGATATATTGAGGTCATTTTATATTGATTTTTAATTACTTTAAAATGTTTTAAATGAAATCATCTAAACATTATATATAAGGGTCTTTTTTTCAATCCTTTTCAAATATATGATATGAATTTTCTCTTCTAATATTCTCTTTATAAATTAATTTACCTAATTTTATTACCATTTATTGTAACTAAAATCCTCTCTAATTATTCATGTTTATTAAAATATATTTTTATCACTTGTTTTTGGTTAATTTTATATTTTGAAATAATGTTTATTATATTGGGAACTTTTTCTTCTTTTTATGTGTTAACTTTAATGTTTTAGCATAAGGATTTAAAATTTGAGGTATTTTATAAATTTTATAGATTTTATAATTTTATGGAATAAATTATGTGATTTATTCATGTTATGGTGATTGGGAATTATATATGATGATGGTTTATCATGGTATATATCATTCTTAATCATTAGGTAAAGATTTAAACTAAGAGGATGATATATTATAAGTAACTAAACAAGTTATTCTTTTGAAATAATGATTTGAAAGTGTTATAATAAATATAATTTCTTAATAGTAATTCAAGAATTATTTATGGTTTCTATGATATAATTTATGAATTTTTTTATATGGTTAATTTGGTTAGTGATTATGGGATTTCATGTGTTCAATTATTTTATCTAAAAGTGATAATTTTCAACGACTTTTATGTACTTATGTGTTTATTTTTTATACAACATAATAATATTTTCATTCGAAACTCAAGTTTTCAAATTATTTTATTGAATTTATGGACGTGTGTATCATTAACAAATTCAGGTTAGAGTTATGGAGATTTTTCATTAATAACGAAAGTGTGTCATTTTAATTTTATGGAAACAAATTGAAAATAGTGGAAGTGTTGTTTTTTATTATAATGGGTTTTATAATTGTAATTCCAAAAAATTATAATATAATAATTTTTTATTAAATAGATTATATGACACACAACATCTAACTTAAATAACCTAAAAAATAAATTTATTTAAATTTAATCTCCTCGACAGCCTGTGGAACACACATCCACAAGTCTAAATGAACGGTAGTATAGTACACTACTATAACCTAGTCATTAGATTGATGGGTTTTAATAGTAATAAATAAATAATGATTTTATATATATATTTATTAATAATAAAAGTTGAATCATTTAATATAAAAGCTGAAATGCTTTTGGAAAAACTGTATTTTTTTTTGAAAGATTATTTAGACGCACATTGTGCACATAATTTAAAATTATGTTTTACCAATTTTATAAAATTTATTTGACAAAATTAAATTAATTTTGAAATCATAATATTAAAATTATGTTTGGGTTAATTTTTTGTATTTTTCTAAAATGATTCATTTTTATAAATAAAGAAAAACACTAAATCATAACTTAAAATTAAATATTCCTTTAAATTACTTATAATAGGATATTATGTTTTAAATTGATTTTAAAGTATAATTTTTTCAATAAGATGTATATTAATCCCATTTGTTTCATTGTTTTAATTTTAATGTTGAACTTGGATATAAAAACTTTCTAAAGTTTTGGACATTTTCTCTTTGAAAAATATCTTTATCGTAGCTATTATGGGATTCATTTTAAATTATATTTTTCAACTTTTCTAAATTTAATTTAAAAAATGATTTAATATTTGTAATAAACATAATTTATATTATATAATTAGTTGTACATAATATTTTAACAAAACAATTTATGAAAATATTAAAAAATATAAACAGTAGTTAAGTTAAAATGGGTTTACCATTGGGTTAAACTAAGAAGATAAGGGTTAAATTGACCTACAAACATGGAATATTTTTTTTTTTGGAAATATTCTAACCTTATACTTACCAATATATAATAAAGGGTCGTTTTTATGATTTTTAATATGATTTACTTTATAATTTTAAATTATTTTGGGAGATTTACAATTAATTACCAAGAGGGTTTCCTTTCCCCACTTTTAAAAGCAAACTACCCATCGTCACATCTTCAGGCCTCTCAACCCCATTTTGAACAACCAACACATGAAAATGTTTCTCCCTAAAATCTATAGTTAAATTCTCTATATAATTTCCCTCCCATAATACCATCCCTAGGATCCTAAAGAGGAGATCCAATGAAGGTTTAACAAATGTATAAAATATTTATGATATTATTATAATTAATTAATCTTAATATCACATATAAATTTAAATTCTCTATTCCATTTCAAATACAATAACATCGCTCATGTGTACATAAAACTACCATTTCACAAAGCGATTTAATTCATTTTACTAGTACGATTTACATGGAATATCACAATGATAAAAATATTAAATATATATGATATATATTAATTCATATCTATTCATTAAAATTAATATATAACCAATTTTCTTACCCTTTTATTTTTTAAGGGAATAATATCATTTCTCATGCAAACTTACGGCATATCGTCTCTATGAAGCGATGTGACTCATTTTCTATAGAAAAATTTTATAAATGATTATATTTCTGTATATAAAAGGTAAATATGATATTTATAACATTATTAAAATTATTGATATGATTTATTTATATCGTATATACAATAACTATAACTTTAACTACAAAACACGTGGGAGAAATAAGGAAATTAACACCCAAAATAATTAAAATAATGAATTATTAGTAAAAAACGGGTGCTAAAATGTTATATGAGGATATTATATGATATTATAAATATGAGTATAGTTATTTTATATAATTAATAACATGATTAAAGATATTATATAGGTGGTTAATTCATGTGAAACTAAAAGGAAGAGTGAGTTAAAGGATTCAGTCTCAATTTCCTTTCATTGAGGTGTATTGGTATTTTATACACCAATTTATTTTATATGGTTCATGTTATGACCATTTTATTTATAATATCATGATTCATTAATAATATTTGGTATTTTGAAATTCAGTTTGAATTACTTAACCTGTAGAGATTTAAACTAAATGTTACCAAGTTGTAAAAAATTTCATAACTATGATTCTTTTAATTTGGTTACATTACTTATTCAAAATAATTGATATTATAAGATTATGTGTGAAATGACACTTTAATATCTAATGTTTTATTTTCAATATTTTTATTTGAATTTAAAATTGATACACACAATATATTCACTTATTTATTCTCACTTCAAATTTATGATCATTTTAAGGGTTAATTTCATAGCCTCATTTTAGTCGACATTACATACTGATAAATTTTCATTGAAGGAAACTATCTTCCCATTTCCAAAAAAATTCCATTAAATTTTATTCTACTATATTTATTAATTATTTTTTTGAGTAATAGTGGTATTTTCCACTCTTTGGTAATTAAAATGACTGAGAAAATGTTTTTTATAAAATCCTACATTATTTAACTCTTCAGTATAAAATTCATCTTCTTAAAAAACAATATTTTTTAAAAAAAATAAAAAAATTAAACATCTCCAAATGAATTAATAAAGGCATAATTTAAAATTCTTAATTTTTAAAAAATAAATAAATTAATCTTAATCCCTTTTTTAAAACAATTCCCATTTTGCATTTACTGAAACATTTCAACAAATCTTTGTTTTTACATGTACTACACTAATGTAATTTCAATATTTCATGAACAATCAAATGTTTTAAATAATACTTTATAAAATAAAAAATATATTTTTTGAACAAAATTATTTTCTTAATTTTTTTTGGACTTTTTGTAGCACCCCTAAAATTTAAAAAAATATTGAATGCATGAAACACTGAATCTATATAAATCAACACTTTATTATAACTAAGACAATGAACATAATTTTTATACTTTAGGGATTTTAATTTCGAAAAAGAGACATAAACAGTTGTGTTTAATAAGATATTTGGAGTCTTATAGGATCAACTTACATTTTTTATTGAATAGTAACTTGAAACTTATGAATATTATTGTACCCTTAAAAATTGAAATGAACCTTATGAGTAGTAGCTCTCACATGTGAGTATAAATAAAATTTAGGCACTTTATAATTGATATTTATTATTTTAAATATTAACAATTAAGTATTGGTATTTTTGTGAGTAATAAATATTTAATTAAAATTAAAATTAATAAATAGACTTAAAATAAAATTAATTTTCATAAAATTTATTCCAATATAAATATTTTTTTACCTATGATTTTATGACAATTTTATGAGACCTTGGTTAATTTTTGTAAGTATTATAAAATCTGTTTTAAATCTGAAATTTGTATGTTTTTAAGTAAATAATGATTTTATTTGAAAATTAAATTTCAAATATTTAGAACTTTATTTTTATAAAATATATTCTAGTTTTTAATTCTACGTGTCAAAAAATGGTTGGGGTGATTTTTTGGGATTTTTTTGAAATAGTTGAATTTTTTTGAATAGTAAAAAACAGTAATTTATGTTATAAATACATTTTAAGATAAATACACTATTCCATGAATCATGGATGATTTATGAAAACATGGTTTGAACTCACATTAACTGATCACTTTTTTTCACATGAATAATTATAATTTTTTGTACTGAGAAAAATAATAAAATAATGAATAGGATATTCAAAAATCACTCCTCTCCCCCACTATAAAAGCCACCCTCACTCCCTCTTATATTCACTCCTCTAAGCCTTGATACATAAAAAAGTTATACCAAAATACTCTTTCCCAGTATCTCACCATTTCCAATATCTCTTGGTCTTTTCAAAATAAAAAAAACCTCGTCCCTTAAGGTAGTTCTCGAAGAGAATATTTCAAGAGGTAAAACCCTCTTCCTTTTCCTTTTAATTTCATTTAAAGTTCTTTTATTTTATTATCTTCCCCTAACCTCATCTATAAAAATGATTATGATAAATCATTTATAATTTATATACTATAATTATATCATGTATTAGGAATATCCTTCATAAAAATACTATCTTTATTTTATTTTAAAAATGAAATCAACCTCCGGGAGGTTACAATTTGCAACCTTTAGGGATGATGATCCTTCATTACCCAATTTCTCCTTAAAGGATGTCCTTGAAACTGTATTAATGGTTGAAAAATATATTAAAACTTATATTAAATTACTTTTTATATTCTATATGTATCATATTTACAAAATACAAAGCAATAATACAAAATGAGTTTGTTATGATCAATAATTGTCGTAATAATCTAAAGGAATATCACTAAATGTATTATCTAATGAGTCATCCTCATAATACGAAACCAAAAGGATATATATAACTATTTACACTTAAATATTATAATTAAATACATTAAATTCCAATTCCATAGAATTATACCAATTTTAAATGAACATCATTACTTATAATCAAGCGAACCAATCGTGAAATCAAAGGAGCAGACATTCCGGAATGATGAAATTCCATCATATAAATAATAATTAAGTCCATAAATGAACATAATAAAACTATAATGAATAAAATAAATTTATATAAGCCTATTAATTAATTAATTAATTAATTGAGGGATTTCATTTTATTATCTAGGAATTTCAAGTCAAGTGCAGAACACGTTCGGACATAAGGTAAAAGTTTTCTACACGAACCTCCATTTTCTTTTGGGTTAATATTATTATCTACTTACCTCAATATAATTATAAATTATTATTGTGTACTCCTAATAAATTAGGCTTGAATATTCTAAAAATATTTACAAATTATAATCCTTCTTTCTTTTATGGGGAGTTATATGTTTTAAAATGATCTTTTAAAAATTCCTCATGATAAACAAGACCGTTTCAAAGAAACTTTTCAAATTCTTACCTATTTAAAAATGAACTCTATATTCTATTTTTGAAAACATTTATTTTTATAAAATAACTTATTTTATTATTAAAAAACTAGATTAAGTAACTTCTTGTTTTTTGAAAAGATGCTTCCAAAATAACCCTTCTTTTCACAATAAAAGAGTATTTATCTTAAGAATTACTCGATAATTTTATATGATTATTTTCATCTATTTAAACACTCTTTTTTATTCTTAGGATTAATTGTGATTAATATTTTATTATGTCATCTAATATATTTTCTTTAATGGTTTATGATTATATTGAGTTTGGATGTGATATCTTGACACCATTCACCATATTACCCTGAATGGTTAGTGTTCATATTTAATAATTGGGGAAAGATAATTACATTTCGTATGTTAGTTTCAATATTAACAACTATAACTATCCCCATTAATATTATATATTCATTGGACTTATTATGTGATAGGTGGGGCCTTCTATAGCCCCTAAATGCATTCATAGGTCTCAAGAGACAAACTAGTTTCGATTTTTACCGGTTTATCTATGTTCTTGGAATGGGGCCTTGGAAGAATGATTAGGATGTCTGATATTATGAATTACATTGTTATGAAAATAGTGATTGATATTCCATGTGATTATTTGATTTTTATAATATCCATGTTCTTGTTGTATGGATTTATTAAATTAGTTTTTACTCCTTTGAAATTATTCCAACATATATTAAGGCATGTGTTTTTAGTTATCCATAATTCATAGTGTTTATGTTTATGATTACTTCTATTGTATTATTTAACCTTGATAATAATTTAAGATCACACTTTATTATGTTTTATATTTTCCCAGGATGTGAAGAAGTATATTATGAATGACATCCAGGGATAATTTATGAGTTTTTGGAGTTTCTAATGGATCTGCTATATTGTATTTCATTTCATTTTGTAATGCTAAACATACATATATATTTGGTATTCCAAAACTAATAAAATCTTTGGTACTTAGATATATGACTTTCTTGTAATCATTCCAATGTAAGAAAATAATGCACCAACTCTAGGAAACTGGGATGTGGGCATTAGAATTGGTATCAAAGGAATCTTAGTAGAAAAAATGGAAACTAGATTTAGAAAATTTAGATTTGGGAATAAACCCTAAGATATAATTTTTGGATAAACATACAAGAACATCCTAAAATTTTGTAAATGGATAGATTATGTGGATCTTCTAGAAAATACATCCAATTCTGGATGCTACTAGTGGATGAGGTTCTAGAACAAATATAACTAGGAGTAACAACTCTGAAAATGTGTTACAGGCTTAAACTAGGGTAACCTGGTACACAACAACGGTCATTACTACACACCTAGTTTGACACTACCAATGGATAAAATTAGGATAATTTATATCTTAGCTAAAATCCATTATAAAGGATTTAAAATTAAACTTTACCTTAAATAAACCATGTTTATGATTATTGGATTAGCTATACATGGTATTTCAATTTATGTTATGTATTTTAGTATTTGAGATTATGCAATATGATTCAAACCATAATTTAGTGTATGCCATCATTTATAAAGGGTGCTTAGTGTAATTAATGGAAACTGCATGAACATGCATATCCCATATAGGTATTTCTCCCTATGAAAGATAATGATGTTGGTTATACTACTATGTCCGGTGTTGAGAAAATTATTACTATACAAGGATAGCATACTCAGGTTATGAATAATAACCTTACCCATATATAGAACCTTGAACCACAACATGTATGAGAAATGTTAGAACTCTTTCTGTCACAACAACCTCCCCCATTTAATTGGACAACTGACCCATTCGTAGAAGAGTAGTGGATAACTTCCAAAGAGAAGATATTTCTCACTTTGGGATGTAATGAAAGGGATAAGGTTTTTATGGAATTTTAACATTTATCAGAATATGGTGATCAATGGGTGTTAATAATTAAAAAAAAGGGTGATTAAGAGATTGAAAATATGGAATTAATGAATTTTAAAAAAAACTCTTATTATAAAAATACTTCCCCCATGCACAACGAGAAGATATGGAGAAGAAGTTTCTGAATCTGAGACAATAAATAGGATGATAATGATACCATGAATTAATCTGTCCTCATAAGGTCAGTAATGCAAGTCACAAAATAAATACATGAGCCAAGGATCAATATTGATCAATTATTTTATATTTTAAAAACATTCTTCTGATGGTCACTGGCCTCCCAAAGTTTCTCATCATATGAAAGTATAGTATCATGTGCTATCAAGATAGAAAAATAATTCTCAAAGTTTTATGTCTTTAATGGAATGAACGATAAGTAGAGCGTTTTTAGAATTCCTTGGAAAAGTAAATAATGAAAATAATGAAGAAGGTAATAATTTATTTTCCATGCTGTGATAATTGTGGGAAGAAACACCTTGATAAATTCCTGAAGGGTATGGATGTTTGTTACAAGTGTGGATAAAAAGGTCACCAATCCCATGATTGTAAGTGAATGAAATAAGACACTAATGTTCTATTCTAAAATTTCAAAGATATGGAACAATATCAAAATTATTGACCTAATCATCAAGGAAACATTCCCCATAGAATGCCAAGCCAGCAAGGCCAAGCTTATGAGATCACAACTGCTGAGGCTGGGTTCTCAATGATGTGGTGGTAGGTAAATTAATCATTTCCTCAAACATATCAAATTATTTATTTAATTATGAATAATAAAATTCTTTTATATCTTCCATGTTTTCTAAGAAAATTATACCTTTCCAAATTTATTCAATAAATAGTTTTTAGTCAAAACATTTAATTAAAATATCATATCAATAAATATGTGTCAATAAGTCCCCCTTATGATACATAAATTTTCTTTAGTTTCTGACCTTATCACCATACCCAAGATTGACTTTATTATAATTATTGGTTTTAATTGGATTTTAAACTATGATGTGTGAATATATTACAATAATATAGAGGTTAAAATTTCTGAGAATGATGTTGAACCCCATATCATTAGAGTAGAAACATCATCATCTGATTCTTATCAAGATCCACCCCCAATATCTCTACTGAATGAAATTATTTGGGAGCGTGAGAACTTAATAACTATGAGTGATGAAATAAATATTCAAATTAAGGTAGTTCCTATTGTGGAAGAATACGATGATGTGTTTCTAGAGTATGTACTTGGGAATCCTCCAGAGTGGGAAGTGGAGTTCACTATTGCCTAAATTCTCAGTTCAATACTTATATCAAAGACTCCTTAAGAGATAGTATACTTGAAGAAACAACTAGATTAATTGAGGGATAAATTATTTATTCTCCCTAATATTTCTCCATGGGGAGACCCTATTATTTTCATCAAGAAGAAGTATGGATATATGAGTCCATTCATTAACTATTGGGAGATAAATGCTATTACGATAAAGAACAAGTATCATCTTCCTCTCATTGATGATTTATTTAATCAACATCATAGAGTCTAATATTCTTTAAATATTGACCTTCATTCTGGATATCATCTATTACATGTGAGGAAACAAGATACATCAAAAACAGCATTTTGAACTAGGTATGGGCATTACGAATTTACAATAATGCCATGGTACTGACTAATACACCCTTAGATTTCTTAGATAAAATGAATAGAGTTTCTAAAGAGTATATTAATGAATTTATTGTTGTATCTATTGATGATATTGTGTAATAATATAAAAGATATAAAGACCATGATAATCACTGGCTCATTATTTGGAATAATCTTAGAAGAAATGAATTATATGGGATGTTTAGCAATTGTAAATTTTTGTGGGACAACATGAAGTGAGAAATTATTGATTATGTATGAAGAAATTTAGTATTTAATCAATTAAAGGTTAAATTTCAACATCCTATAGGATTCATGCAACCTATACATATTTCTATATGGAAAGTGGAGGACATCACCATGGATTTTGTCATTGGATTACCCAAGACTCCATGAGAGAATGATATAATATGGGTAATTGTTGATCGACTTATTAAATATACACATCTTCCTATAAAAAAGTATTTCTTACTACAACTCCCTACATGGCATTATATCAATGATGTTTTGATACTTCATGAAGAACCTCTCTCAATAGTTTTTTATTGTGATTGACAATTCACATTGAAATTCTAGAAAAGTCTTTAAAAAGCTTTGGATACTGAGCTTTGATGGAGTACTGCTTATCACCCTCAAATTGATGGGCAATTAGAAAGGATGGTCCATACTTTATAAGACATGTTGAGATCATGTTCTCATGACTTTTAAGGATGTTGGATCTATATTTACCTTTGGTGGATTTTTCCATCAATAATACTTTCCATTATAGAATTCAAATGGCATTATATGTATAATTGTACAAAAAGAGATACCCTACACCAACATGTTGGGATGAAGTTGGTGAAAGTAATCGTGTGTGCCCAGAGCTTGTGGAGGAAACAACAACAAAGTTAAAGACTATTCAAACCCATATCAAAGCATCTCAATGTAGGAAAAAGGGCTATGCTGATAATCAAAGGAAGGATTTATAGTTTCAAGAGGGATATCACATTTTCGGGAAAGTATCCCCATTGAAGGCTGTTATAAGATTTGGTAATAAAGAGAAATTTATCCCCATGTACATTGGACCTTTTGAAATTCTAGAATGAATTGAAGTTTTGGATTATCATTTGGCAATGTCGTATAGCCTATCATTGGTAAATAATGTATTCAATGTCTCATTATGGAGAATGTACACTCCAAACCCAATGCATGTCCTCACTTATGAAGGTATATAATTACAACTTGACTTATCTTATTAGGAATAGTATATTCGGATTATGGACACTAAAAAACAAGTGTTGGGGAATTAGAAAACTTTGATGTTCGAGTTACTTTGGAAAAATCATAAAATCGAAGAGGAGACGTGGGAACCTAAGGAACTTATGATGAAGTACTACCCAAATTTTTTTATATGGTTACATTTTTGTAATTTCAGGGATGAATTTTTTGTAAGGGAGGAATATTTTAGCACCCAAATAATTGAAAATTGAATTTAATATTTAATTCACAAAACACCATGTCTCTATTAAACAAAACTTTTTTATAACCTAGCCAATGAACATAATTTTCCACTTCTAAGATTTGAATTTCAAAAAATTTACATACATGGTTTTGATCAGAAAGATTTTTAGAGTCTGATAGGATCGAATTATATTTTTTGGTGAATAGAAACATGACTATTCTGAATAGTAATGCACCCTAATGAATAGTTATATGACCCTAGTAAATAGTAAACTCACCCATTTATGTATCAATAAAATGTAAGCACCATATAAATGAGTTTGAATATTTTAAAAGTTAATAATTAATTATTGGTATTTTTTAGTAATAAATATTTAATTAATATTTTAAATTAATAAATATAATTAAAATAAAATTAATTTTCATAAAATTTATTCCTAAATTAATATTTTTCCTTATTATTTTAGGATAATTTCATGATACCATAGTTAATTTTTAATGTATTAAAAAATAAGTTTAAAATTTGAAATCAGTATTTTTTTCATGTAAATAATGAATTTATTTAAAATTTAAATTTCACATATTAAGAAACTAATTTTGGTAAAATGGATTCCATTTTTTAATTCTAAATATTAAATAATGGATGTGTTGAATTTTAGTGATTTTTTCAAAATACTTGAATTTTTAGTGAATAGTAAAATACGGTAAATTACAATATAAATACAATATAAGATAAATACATTATTCCATGCATCATGGATGATTTAAGAACACTTGTTTTAAAATCACATTAACTTATTACTTTTTTCCATAATAATCAACACTATTGTTTTTCATGTGAAATATAATAAAATAATGGATAATATTTTCAAGAAAACACTCCTCTTCTCCACTATAAAAGCCACCCATCACTGCCTCTTTTCTTAACTCCCCTTAAACTTGATGCTATACAATGTTCTTCCTAAGTACTCTTCCCTAGTCTCTCCCAATGTAAAAAATTTCATGGTCTTTAAAAAGCACTGGAAACCATTCCCTTAAGGAGGTTCTCAAGAAGGATATTTCAAGATGTAAAACCCTCTACATTTTCTTTTTAATTTCATTTCAAGTTCTTTTATTTTATTTTATTCTCCTCACCCCCTATATACAAATGATCCTGATAAATATTTTATAATATATATACTCTAATGTTATCATGTTATTGGAATATACTTCCTCAAACTAAAATCCCTCTCTCTCTCTCTTATTTTAAAAATGAAATCATCATTTGGGAGGTGATGATTTACAACCTTCAAGGATGACTATCTTTAATTCTTAAATTTATTCTTCATGACTATTCATGAAACCATATTAATGTTTGAGAACTATTTTAAAAAGTATATTATAACCATTTTATGTTCAGGAAGTAACATATTTACATAATACCAAATGAGTTTGTTATGATCAATAATTACCGTAATAATCTTAATGATTATCACTAAATGTATTATCGAATGATTCATCCTCATAATATGTAACCGAATGATATATATAACTATTTAAATTCCTATATTACCATAAAAAACATGAAATCCCAATTTTTTATAATTATAAAAATTTTAAATGAACTCCATTACTTATATTCAAGAAAAATCATCATGAAATCAAGGAAATGAACACTCTATAATGATAAAAATCAATCACATAACATATCAATAAGGTCAAAAATAAACATAATAAAACTATAATTAATCTAATACATCTTTATAAGGTAATTAATTAATTAATTAATGTATTTAATTTTATTATCTAGGAAGTTAAGTTCAAGTGAAGAACATGTTCGGACACAAGGTAAAGGTTTTCTACAAGAACCACCATTTTATTTCAGGTAACTCGTTTTCTCTACATACATCAATGAAATTATTAATTTTTATTATGTACTCCTCAAAAATTTTGTTTTAATGTTATATATATTTGTACCAATGAAAATACTTCTTTATTTTATGGGGAGAGATGTGTTTTAAAAGGATCTTTCAGAAATGCTTCCGAATAAACAAGATTATTTCAATGGAAATTCTAGAAACATTACCTATTTTCAAATGCACTATATAATCTGTTTTTAGCCACCATTATATTTATAAAATAATTTATTTTAATATTTAAAAACTAAATTAATTAACTTCTAGTTTTATGCAATTTTGTTTAAAAAACTCTTCTTTTCAAAGTAAAATAGTATTTCTCTAAAGGATTACTCCATGATTTTAAACTAGTATTTTCATCTATTTCAACACTCTTGTTGATTATTATGTTTAACTGGGATTATTATTTTATTGTATCATCTTAAAAATTTTATTTAATTGTTTATGATTAGTTTGACTATGGATGTCTTGTCTTGATATTATTCACCGTATTATCCCAAATAGCTAGTGTTCATATTTAATGATTGGGGAATGTTATTTACATTTGGTATAATAGTTTCAATATTATTGTATATGTCTATCCAAATTCATATGAGGGATTCATTAGACTTATTAAGTGATGGGTGGGTCCCTATATATCCCCTTGATGCATCTTCAGGTCTCATGATAAAACTAGTTTGGGTTTTTACTATTTTATGTGTGGTCTTGGCACAAGGCATTGACATGATGATTATAATTTCCAGTATTATTAATTTTCTCATTATGAATCAATATATTTATAGTCCATGTGGTTATTTTAATAGTATTGTATTCACGGTCATGTTCTATTGAATTATTTGATAAGTTTTTTTACAATATTATGTCCATGTTTATTTTTAAAGGCATGTGTTTTTAGTTATTCATCACGCCTAGTGTTTATGTTTATGATTAATTCCGCTGAATTATTCTCCCTTATTGGGAATCTAAGATCACCCATTTATTATGTTATATTTTTTCCAGGATGATAATATGCATATTATGAGTTACATTCAAGGATAATATTCAATTTATAGAAGTTACTAATGGGTCTGCTATATTGTATTTCATTTCATGTTGTATTGTTTAACTTAGATATGTATATGGTCTTCCAAAACAACTAAACTACTTGATCCTTAGTTATACGACTTTTATGTAATCATGAGAATGTGATAAAATAATTTTCTGGCTCTGGGAAACTGGGGTCGGGGTGTTAAATTTATTTAAGTGATTTCCAAAATGAAAATGATATTTTCCATAAGAATGTTTTTAAATATAATTTTATGGTATTTATGTTAATCAATGAAAACAAAGAATTATTCTTACCTAAATGGGTATATGTTTTATTGATATCATTCTTATTCATTTTATGTTTGGTTTATGATCTTTTTTACTATAGAAACAATCAAGATTCACTTTCATGATTCATATTTGTAGTCATTAACTTTACCTAGAAATATTTGCATTCCTATAATAGTTGGACATTATATTTCCCATAAATATCCATATTATGTATCCTAGATATGTTAATTTCTTAAACCATATTTCATTTATACAAATAGTTTTATACATTGGATGTTATTTGTTTATTTGGGGAAATATTGATAAATATATATTCTTTACTCAATACATATTTTTTATGATAAAACTCATTGTTCATGAATTAAATAAATTATTTGATATGTTAGGAATTCTTTAGATCAACTATGATGGGTAGGTTCTGATATAATATATCCCTTTGATGCATTGGTAAGTTTCATAAGAAAAATAAGTAATATATCATTAAATTTGACGTATTCTATATTTTGAACAATCTTGTGAAATTTATTGACAGTAGAGGTATCATGATTCATGATATCACAACATCCAATAATTATGTATTTCATTCATTATGAATTTATTTATTACTATACATGATATTTTTATAATTATATTATCTCTAGATGTGTCTCTTTCACAATTTATTGATTTAGTGGCATGTGTTTCCAGTTATTTACTTTTCTATATTGATTATTCATTAACCATTTATGATAGTCATCTCAATATTTAAAGGGAATATTTTTTAGTTATTTACCTTTTCATGTTGATTATTATACATGATATCTACACATTAATATTATCTATGGATTTTCTTCTTCCTTTATTTAATAATTACATTGAATGTTGGTTTATTACTTTACCTTTTCATGATAATAATTTTTTTGATTAATGATTTCTTCTATTGTACTTAACCCTTACTTTTTCTTTATTTCCCCATGTTTCATGATGTGAACTATGATTTATTTCCAAGTATATGCTAGTGGGAATAGTTATATTTTCGACAATAGAATAAAAAAATTATATCCTAATTTTCTCATTCAAATATAATTCAACACTCATGTATGTATCTAATTTATCATCAAAACTAAACTATTAAATCATTTGGAATGTGATTCCTTATATCATATGTCGACGTAATAAAGGAGACATCAGCTCCAGGCTACTTGGATTAGGGCCTCTATAGTTGGTATCATAGGAATTTTACTTGAAACCATGGGATCTAGACTTCATAAAACATATATTAGAGAACATAAAACTATGATAGACTTTTAGGATATGTAATAAGAACATCTTATAGTTTTCTAAGGTAAATATTGTTTATTTTCCTATAAATATATCCCTATATAAATAGTACATGTGGACATGGTTTTGGAAGAGAGTTACCTAGGTGTAATAACTTTGAAAATGGTGCATTGGATTCGATTCACCTTATACATTACAATTGGCCCTAATGTAAACCTGTTTTCACAATCATGAAGGGTATGCATAAGATAATTCATATTTTCATTGCAATATATTATTAAGGATTTTAATATATGATTAAGGTGAATAAACTAATTTAAATCTAATTTTTATTAGATTAAAAATATAGTGTCTCAAAAGAATTGTAAAATGTTTCATATGTGGGAAATAAGTGTATGGATTAATGAATTATAAGGGAAAATAGGAAGAGTATCAAGTAAGGAAATAAATTTTATCCTAGGGATTCATTTATAGTTCATTTTCTTAAATGTGGAGAACCTGGTTATAATCCAATTTGATTACATCTTTTAAAGGTTAACACATACACCATGGAAGGACATATGTAGAAATAAAATGGATGTATAATTCATGTATTATAACTCAAGAACTGAAATATACAATTATTTTACGAAGGATAATTTGGTTATAAGAATCAAGAATCATTTAAGGATTCTGTTATATTTTATAATCATATATGATATTATTAACATAAGAGTTATGGATACCATAATTTGGTAATGAATTTAATATTTATCATAAGTTCAAAGTATTGAACACCCATTTTAGGTTTTACATGATTGGATTTAACCAATATTAAGTATATCATAGAATAAATTTATGGAAAGAATATGTTTTACTGGAAAAATATTTTTGTTAAATAATGACTTTAACTTTTATATCCAAAAGATTATAGGTATAGATAACTTTTATGGTTAATATGATCATTATTGAAAACGTAATAATAGTAAATAATATTAAGATACTTTTTAAAAATATATATTTTATTGAAAACCTTTGTAAAAAGGTTATTTAATTACTAATTTTACTTTAATAATGGTCATCATATTATTGGGAACATTTTTGGAATTATGTTATTATAGTTCAAAAAAAGGACAGCCCATATAATGGGTGAGAATTTTTCACATCCATCTAGGCTAGGGGATAGAACCCATGAATGAAATATGATAAGGTATTAATACAAACCACTAGAATATATGATATCCTATTTAATCTATTATTTATATTAGTTAAAAAAATTTAAATATATATATTATTAATAAACTGGTGGTTTTACTTTTGTGGCTTAAAGATTAGTTGAATTGGATATCTTGTGCTAATCATATATGTTTTGGAAAATAATTAGAGGCGTATATAAAGACCTTTCACTCTTTTGTAGATCTTTTGATTCTTTAAAATTGAATTTTTGTTCTTCGTGCATAAATATTTAATTTCCAAATATTCATTTCTAGGATTAATGAAGGAATTTGAAATTGATTAATCCATAATTAAAGGATTAAATTGTTCTTATGAAATATAAATGAATCAAGTAAGTAGATTTACTTATATACATAAATTGTAAAATAATTACTCAATATTAAAAAAGGATCTAGAAATAATAAATTTATCATACTAACTTCATATTTAACAAACATGATGGCCTTTTAAATTATCACATTATTATGGTTTTGAGGCCATTAATATTCCATTGGTGATTCACTTTCTTGTGATAAATGACCTCTATCATTCTCAAAAATTATTTACATTTTTATTCCATGTCTATATCATCACCTTCCACCAATGTTATCCAACATAAAATCCTAGTTATATGTTATTCCAGATTAAATTTTTTACTTCGATTTCTCTCTTATTAATTAGATATTTTATTAACCCTTTTACAGTTTGGCATTTTTAACAATAGTATTTCCAAATGATAAACCATTGATTTCCATGAACAAGTTTAAATTATGAGAATCTAATTTATTAATGGTGGGGATAATGTAACATAAATAAATTATAAAAGAATAACATTGTATTTGATAGTGTATGGGAAACACAACACTGAGATTTAATAACCCATGAAATGTATTTATTTAAATTCGTTCTCTTTGATATCTTATAGAACATGAAACCCTAAGTCTAAATAAACAGTTAAATAGTATTGCTTAATCCTAGACATCAAATTGTTGGGTATGAATAGTACTAACTCAATTTTGAAAATATGCTTATCTATTTATTATAAATAGAAAAAGAAACATTTAAAAGAAAAAGAAATGTTTTTCGAAAAACTATATTTTATCTAAAAAACAGTTTATTCACTCCTTGAAAACAAAATTTAAAATTATTTTTAATATGTTTATTAAATATATTTTATAATTATATATTCATTTTTAAACCATAATATCCAAACTTTCTTATGGTGAATTTTTCGAATGTTTCTGAAATGTTTCATTTTTTGTAAATAGTAAAAATTACTGAATTTTAAAAGAAATTTCATTTTCATTCAAATTATTTATATTGTTTAATTAAATTAAATTTGGTTCTAAAACAAAATTATTTCAATAATATATCAGTTAATCCAATTTTTTTATTATCATAATTTTAATATTGAATTTTGATATAAAATAATTATAAACTTTTGGACATTTTCTCTTAAAAAATACACTTTCTCGTTGTGTATGCATTATTTATTTGGATTTAAATTTTTAAGCTTCAATTAATAGAATTTTGAAAAATATATTCCATATTTTTAATTAGAAAAATTTTACCATCTAATAAGTTAAATTTAATTTTTGATAAAAATGATTTCTGAAAATAGAAAAAAAAATATTTACTATGGTTAATATAATAATGGGTTTATCTTAGGATTAAAAAAGTAGATAAGGGTTAAAATGACATACTGACTTTTAAATATATTATTTTCTAGGAATATTTCTACATTTTCCTACAAAATATCTAATCTAGGATCACTGGGATGTTTTAGGTATGTGAATGAATTTATTATTTTGTATTATTTTTTGAATATCCATGTGATTTCTAATAGGGTTCCCTTTTCCTACTTATAAAAGGGCACACCCTCACCTCACTTCTTCACACATCTGAAGCCCCCTTGTATTGAAAAACCCCTATAAAATTATCTCCCAAAAAATCTTTAGTAACATTATATAGATACCCCCTCCCCCCTCTAATCCATCTATAGGGTCCGTATGAGGATATTCAAATAAGGTTTATTTTATAGAAGGTAATTATTTTAATAAAACACTTTCAATTTAATTATTATTTTTCACATTTAATTATTTTTCAAAAATTTCAATATAATAACACCAATATCTCCCATATTTTTATACCTTATTATTTTAGGGTAATAATATTTATCTATACCCAGTTCAATAAAATGGGAAATGAAAAGATCGATCATGTGTATGAAGGACAACCACCTCGCGAACCGATGTACTTTTTTTTTCATAAACACCTTTAAAGGATAGATATAATGATATATTTAACACATTTATATGATATTTATAATATTATTATACTTATTTTACCTTAATATCACTTATTCCTTTTTTACGTTCCATTCTATTTCACATATGATAATGTTTCTTGTGTGTACGGAGGTCTACCACTCTAAGAAAAAATATGAATCATTTTTAACATACAATTTACATGGAATATGATAAGGTTAAAGTTAATGAATATATGTGATATATATGATATAATATTTATTCTTTAAAATTAATATATCTCCCACTTCCTTACACTTTCACCCGTTTAGAGAATTATATCGTCGTCAGTGCGTACGTATGACCTACTGTCTCCAAGAAGCAATGTGGCTCATTTTCCATGAACAACATTAATGAATGGTTCTAATAAGGTATTTATGGAGTAAATATGATATTTATAAAATTATTAAAATTATTGATAATATTTTAATATCCTATATAAAACTAAGGGAACATTACTTTATAACACGCCAGAGAAAACAAGGTAATTAACAACTAAAATGGTGAAACTTATGAAATATTATTAATAGACAGGTGGTAAACTATTATAACAGTATAAAATATGATATTATAAATATTATTTTGGTTATATAATAAATTATTAACATTATTAAAACCATTATACAAGAGTTTAATGAATATTTAGCAAAATAAAAACATGATCCATAGGATTTAGTCTCAATTTCCTTCCATTGAGGCACATTTGTATGTTATGCACCATATTCAATTATGTGGTGTATATACTTCCCATTTGAAATGCAATATCATGATTCATTAATAATGCATGTTTTTTTTTGTTTTTTTTTTGAATTATTTTATCTATGTGGATTTTAATTAAAAGTTACCAATTCATAGATAATTTGATAACTAAATTTATTTTCATTGGGTTATATTACTTCTTTATCATATTTGAAATTATAAGATTACTTGGTAAGTGAATCTTGATTATGATATATTTTATATCCACTTTTTTATGTGTATTTACTTTTGACACACATCTTTGCATTTATTAATCCTCACTTTAATATTATGATCATTGTAATAGTTTATTCTAGTGACTTATTCTAATCAAGAATATTTATTCTTGAAGTCTGATTAAATTAAATTTCTTTACCTTTTAATAGTAAAACAATTTAATTTTCATCTTATCAATTTATTTATGATATTTTCAAGTAATAATACTACTTTTACACTCGTTTTACTTAAAATTATTGATACAATGTTTTTGAGAAAATCAGACTTCGTTTCTCTCTTCATTCAGAAACCCATTTTATTTCAAAACCAAGTTTCTAAAAATGTTTTCAAAATAGTTTTTTACCTTTTCCCAATTATTTTTTAAACATATTTTTACCATTATAAATTTCAAAAAAAATAAAAATAATATTGATGTCATTTTCAAAAAAAAATGCTATTTGGATTTCACTAAAAAAGTTATAGGAATATTTATTTTAACATGTATGTCATGAAAATAAATTCTATCTATCCTGAATTATAAAATATTTTAAATATTCATTTAAAATTTTAAAAAATTATTTTCAATGAAAATAATTTTCAAATTTTTTGTGAAATTTTAGGTTTAAATGTTATTTTAAAAAAATTAAATTATATATTTCCCAATAATGTTTTTAATGATAAATTTATAGGAATTCCATTAATCAATGGAAAACCCCATTTTTTCTAACTCTAATGATATTATGTTGTATTAATACCATACTTGATATTTCTATGGATATTTTATTATCATTTTGACGAAAGAAATTATTAACAATCACATTCTTGATTTATTATTTTATTCATTAAATTTCTCTAAAAATATTCATTTTTTTATCATAGGACGTTAAATTTCTCAGGAATAGTGATATTACATAACTCGGACATGTTAATTTCTAAAACTATATATTATTTCTATATACATTTTTCTAAATTGAATGTTTTTTCTATCAAGGGGAATTTTGATATATATGTATTCTTTACATGATATGGGTATTTTATAATAAGTTACATTATTAATAAATTAGAATGATTATTTTATATGTAAGGAAATCTTTAGACCTGCAATGATAGTTGGGCCTGGTATAATATATCCTATTGATAAATCAAAATGTCTCATGATTCAAATAATTAATCTTTCATTAAAAGGGTTTTTACCTGGTGTTTAACCCATCTTTCTAAAGATCTTTATGGTATATGTATCATGATATGTAATATAATTACGTTAAATAATTAATAATCTCATTCATTAATAATTTAGTTATTTTTATCCAGGAGATTTTCACAACGATGATATCTTTAGATTCATTTTATTCTTAGTTTATTTCATAAATGGAATGTTTATTTAATTATTTACCTTTCCAAAATGATTTTACCTTATCTAATTATAATATATTTTTTATTGATTAAAAGAAATTTTTTTAGTTATTTACCTTTCCATATTTATTTTTACCCATTTTATTCTCTCATTTATATTATCTTAGGATGAAATTATTCTTCATTTTAGTGATTATATGGAATATGTATTTTCATATTTACCTTTCAATATTGATAATTCTTATTGATTCATGATTCCCTATACTATAATTACCCCTTACTAAGAATTTGATCACACCCTAATTTTTTCCTTACTCTAGGATTTCATGAATTGTATTATGATTTATGTGCAAATACTTTTTTAGGGAATAATGATATTCTAAAAAATAAGGTAAAATTATAGCAATTTATTTTTTAAAATTTATTTCAATACACAATATGTATCTAGATTAATAAAGATGATAAAAAATTTGTTCCTTCATAATGAGATTTATTGAATCTTATTCCAATTTAATAAAGCAGACACCAACTCCAAGCTACTGGGGTTAGAGCTTCTACATCAAACCTTTAAAACTCTAATCTTAAAAGTCCATGGTAATGTATGTAATGAAATATCTTCTCTAAAACACTTAGTTTTGTAATGGTTACATCATTTTCATTACATTTTTATAACAACCATAAACATTCATGAGAAATATTATACCATCATAATAGTGAATATGGATATCATAGAGTCTATTTTCAGTGATATTCTAGGAATTGAGTTGTTACAAGTCTATTTAATATAAGTTTGTTTTAATATTTTTTATTTAATTTATTATATTTAATTTATAATTATTTAATTGTATTTATGGAATAATAATATCCATGATATTTAAATCCAAAATTACTTAGTTTCCACTTATATATTAATGGACCCATATTTCATTTCATCACCACTGAAAATCAGTGGGGGATATTATGGGATTATCAAAAATAGCATCTATAAACTAGGGAATGAAAAATTATGGGAGCCATAAATTTAATATCAAGGTATAATTCTTACATCCAATGATATTTATCACTTTTTAATATTGAATTTTTTGAGAAAGCAGAAGAAATTATATTTTGAAATTTATTTTATGAAAACACTAGAAAACACATATTAAAGTATCAATTTAGGTGACACTGTTTTATCCTTATTTATGTTTTCCAAACCATTAAATAAAATTCAAACAAATTATTATCAACTACTATTACATTTATTCAATAGATGAAATCATGATCATAAATTCATCCCATTAAAATTTATTAAAATTTCAGTAACATTCAATTATAATTATATTGTAATGATTCTTAATTCATGTTTGAATGGGTGTAAAACCATTAAAGTATCCCAGTCATTCAAATAAACTATTTTTCACTCTTCGTAAATATTTATACTAATTTATAAAACTACACTAAAATCATTAATTTCTCAAGATAGTATAGAAATGCATATAATCATAATCTCATATCACTTACTCCCCATAATGAAGAAACCCAAAGATAGAAAATATGTTCAATATTTTTATTTTCAATGAAATTGTATTAGGTCATTATCATAACATTATATATCTCATATTATTTTTCAAATTCTTCCATATATAGTGTATAACTAATTCGAGTATATGAAAATTAAATAAAATAAAAAAGAATGACACCTTTCGGGAGAGATGTGATCTCATTATGCTATGGTTGTCACTATATCATCATATCTTGATTGATATTATGAAAATCACTATATTTCATCCACATAGGCACCTAATATCGTCAATTATTATTATTATATTCATGTGTTTTAGCATGGAATAATTAAGTACTTCATGATGCTCGTACAATCACAAGAAGCGTGAGTGATCAATTATTGAAGTGAAATCAAAATTATATTCTTCTTCTTTGTTATTTCTCTTTATAGTTTATAATAGGGAAAATCAAAGAGGACTAAATTCATAAAAACTAAAACCATTATTTTTTAATAACTTAAATTTTGTTTTATACCTAAGTTAAAGATATTTTAATTTCACTTTATTCTTTAAATAATTTTGATCATTAAAACTCACCAGTTTGGCCACATATGGCATAATTACCCTTTTTTGGTTCCAAGAACATTTAAACACTCAAAAGTAACACCCTAAAATATCATGTTATTGAAAAAAAATCAACAAATAGTATCTTTAAATAATGTTATGTTTAATAAACCCTGAATAAAAACTTTCACTCAAAAACATATTTTTATATTCAGTTTTAAACTTAAAATACCAATGAATACTTTAGTAAGTATTTTTAATTAAATTTATTCATATATATAGTAATATATAATTTAATTTATTTATTCATTTACTTATGATCACTCTCACTCAAAAGTTTTATAACGGCCTGTATTTTTTCAGTTGAGACTGAATGTTTGTGATGCAGTTGAAGCACCACTTGGGCAGCGGCTTACATAAATTTTTTTGGATTAAATAATTAATTTGTGATGTTTGTGAAAATAAAATACCTAAAAAATAAATTAAATATCATGAATATTGAGAAATAAAATTGAAATAAATAATAATAGATAATTTAATGTAAAATATATAATTAATATTAATTAATAATTACATAGTGCCATGGAACCATTTCTTCAAAGAATAGGTTTATCATCTAAATTCCATTATTTTTCACCATTATTAAACTATGTGGATACAAGGATAGAGTCTCTATTGTGGTGATATATATTCTCTATTTTTATCATGAAGTGTCACTTATGGAACTTTGGATACTAGCATGGCTCTATCGATCATCTTTGATCATTACCTTTTATCATCACACAATCCTTCAAGTTAGAAGGATTGATTCCTTTTCTAGATAACTCTAACATTATAGGGATGAGGTGTTAGAAGAATCTATCAGGAATGATATAATAATCCCTTGATCATTCATCATTATTAAAAGATTTATACATAGGAATTTATTGTACATAATGAATGATTCTCACAAGCATGGTTTTACAAAAATAGATAATAGGGTTTATATAGAGATATGTTAGAGAATTTTTAATTGCACATTAGCCATTTGGAGATCTCAAAATCATGACTGAATCCCAATTATAAATATTGTTATTATAATTATTTCATGTATGCTCACATGTCTTTAAAATGAAATTAATATCAATAAATAAATTAATATTTATTTAAATGATATTTAATATGTCATTCCCATTGAACCATATTACTCAGTTATGTGTTTCCTCCTCCTAATTTACCAACCATGAATAATATATATTTTTCATTTGAAAAATAAATAAAATAATATATTCATGGAATTATTAGTATGTAATTATATAATAATAAATATAATATGTTACCAGGTGAATAAATCAACGTATAAATAAATATATATTATTAGACAATCGTTTGAAAAAAATATATTTCTTTATTTAATAAAATTCTCAAACATAAATAAAATGACATGATTTTTATGATCAGTAAATCCAAAATAAATATAAGTCCATGGGCTATAGAATAATATTTATTTAAACACTTAAATTGTGATATAATTTAATCGATATCAATTGAAACACTAAGTATTTGACCCTCTCAACTTATTCCATAGTGGCATTATGTAGATTCACCTAATGTTCAATATCAACATCTAGAAACATGTAAAGGAATCCAGAAAAAGAATTTAATTATGTAATGATGAGAATAATAAATAAATTATCATTGTGTAATATAATCCCTTTATCTTGATATCTCAACAAGTAATTTGTATACACATTTCATCGACCTATATGCTCAACATGTCTTTCTTTGATTATCTGAAATAAGCTTGTCAATCAACCACGAATATGGAATTTAGCTCAAAATTTTCTTTATTATCAAAGAAATAATAAATCAACCTCTATACAGATCGAAGGTGAAATCCTTCCTTGACTTACACATTAATAATATTTCACTTGTGATGCACCCAACATACCCAACTTCATTTTGAACATTTTTCCTCATAATTTATGAAAATGCATCTAATTATATGACTCATGATATGCATTAAAAATATTATTAAATTCCAAGGACCATTACACTTGATCAAATATAGTAAAATCCAATGACACACACACATGTGGATTTCCTATAAGAGGTTCTATCCTTATAATCATCCTTGTTAGATATTACTAAGAGTAAAGTTCATGAAAAGAAGACTTAATAGCTTCTGAGTACTAAAACATAACTATTTTCATCTTCTATGTCTTATCAAATGATTTCATAAGACCATAAGACATATATTTTAAGAATATAATAACGAAATATCAAGTAACTACTATGACCTTTCCAAGACAATGGATAATCTAGGGCATTATCGCATTAAAGTTTAGTAGAACACAGTCAATCAATATGTGATAATGAATTTATTAATATATGATACTATAAATATGCAAGAAATTAAAATTCAAAAATAGTTTATTCTAGGGAAAAATCTCCAATGGAATCCCACTTTCACTAGTTGAATACTTAGTTCTCATATATAAAACATGTTTCTGTTGAGTATAGTTATTATATTTAGGCTTATTAGGTTTCTATGTATATGGTTTTTATAGAAACATATCTATATAGTGAAAATACATACTCTAACTTCTCTACATTGAGATAATCACTTAAGTAGTAATATTTCTAATTATCCACTTATTTTTACTATATCATAATATTGACATCATATATAGTAGATATTTTGATTATTATTATGGTAATTATAACACTCTTGTTATTTTTTATATAACAAAAAATTAGGAAATGATTACTAAATCAGTTCTTAAGAAACATTAGTTCCATAATGTAATTGGTTATTTTAATATTGGAAACCAAATTAAGTAATGAGTATATCATTACAATTACCTTATATTTATTATGATCTCATATCAAAATGATCTAAATGAAAACTGCTGTTATGTCCCCTTAAAAACTTATCTTACTATTTATTATTATATCTAGAACTCATAAAATTATATTATCTCAAGTAATTTAATATTTTTTTAACATCAGGTATGTATAGTTCAATTGGTTTATATTTTATATATTCACTTCATGTAACATGCCTATCCAACAATATCACATATCATAATATATTTGACTAATTCATGGCACTAAATCTTGTTCACCTTTATTCATAATATCTTTTTTTCCCATACATGTTTTTGTGGAGGGATTTTATTTCATGTGACATGTACAATAATTTGGTCTTGAATTATTCCATCTTCTTAAGGTATGTATCATAATTAGATTTATAAACATTATAAATATATCTTTTTATTTCATATTCCTTATAATTAAACTGTTAATTTAATTCATAATTTGATAAATTAAATTTTTATTCTTAGTAAATATGTAATATTGATTTTTTTTCCATGTTTTATTAACATTCTTATCTTGACAGTAATATCACTCTCATTAACCACTTTTATATATAAATACTTTTATATATTAAATGAATATTTTATTATAATTATTCCTGCATATATCCATAAATGGATATGTAACTTTTTTCAAATATCTAATTAGAATTCACCAGTGTCACCAACACTTTTGGAAATGTCATATACACATGTTCCCTTTGGTCTCTATAAAAGAATCTATCCTTTACATCCAAATGTCTAATAAAATGTTTATGAATTTTATTTATTACAAGTAGGATTCAAATGGATTTTATAATGATGATTCTATTAAAGTTTTTTTGTAGAACTTGTCTTATATAACGTTTTAATAATTAATCATTATTTATTGGCACCAATATATACCATCCATATATAGTTTCTCTTAAATATTCATATATAGTATCATGTCTATAAATATATAATATATGGTTCCCCAAAATTTGGTTACATATATTACATTACTGAATTCATATATACTTTTCAATCACAAAAGGTTTTTATTTACAACTTCATTATAAGATTTATTATTCATATTGAATAATAATTCACTGGGCTTAGTAAATATAAAAATAATTTCAGTTTTAAATTACTACACCATATATTTCTCTTGGAATAACTAATCTCGCTAAGCTTAGTAATGTCTATAATCCAATGAAACCTAAAATTCATCTAGATCCAAGAATTAATTTAAGTATAGCCTACTCCAAATATATGAAGATGAGTTTTACTGCCCACTTACTGATATATATTTTTTAGACTAATAGGGGGTGTTAAAATTTCTAGGGGTTATATGATAATTAATAGAGATGCACTTAGTATTTTATTGATATTCATTTGTAGCTAAATATATCTTTTAAAAATAATTCCCATTAACCACTAAAAGTGGTAACTAATGGATTCTTGAAAAAAATAATAGTTAACATGATATCTATTAGTTTATTTATTCTTCATATGGTTATTATCAATATTATATATTCAAAACAACTCTATAATGAAATTATATACTAGTTCTAATAAATATATGACATTTCATTGATCTTCTTTAACTAAAATCAAAAAAAAATATTTATAAAGAAATATAAGCTTAGAATTAGCTTTACTCTATATAGTAATGATCAATAAATTCTTCATAATGATACACTATGAAAATCCACCAAATAAAATTGTATATCCTTTATCATGTATATTTATTTTATCACAAATAATTCCCAAAATATTTTAAAATACATTTATGAAATAAATGAATTTAACTCTAGATATATTTTAGAATAGTTAATTTGGAGTTATTAAACTATCTTCATAATCTTTTATAGTGTACCTATATTACAAATGATTTCATTGTATAAATCTTGATAAGTAAGTTTTCTAGTATACCTAGTGTTTTAGCTTAAAAGGATAATATGACTCCTTTTTTTATAAAAACATCTCAATTACTATCAACATTATTTGAAAAATAATTATACTTCCATAAATGTGTATGAGCCTTATTTTAATAGTCATTATTGATTACAAATATTATATGTATATTGATCATGAATTATCAAACTATTAGTACAATATATAAAACTAGAAAAAAATTCATTCTAAAATGAAATTATATTTCATTATGTCATGAATTTTCCTAAAATTCATTTTTTTTGTAATAATATGAAAAAAAAATTATAATTAATTAAATTGTTTAATTAATTAGTTTTTTACTTTATTATATTATTATTATAATCAATCTTCTTCAGTTTCTTTAATAATTCACCAAACATATAGTATAATTCTTCAACATCTTGACTCTTATGTTTTAATAAACATATTTAAACATATTGTTTTAAATATCTAAGAAACAATATAAAATATTTTTATTGATTGATATACTTTAAATATAATATTCTACTTCAATTAATTGTAATTATTCTTCTAATGTTCTTTGTTTCCACATAAGAAACAAACAGAATCTTGTATCTTTTTTCCCCTAGATACAATTTCTCTTGGTCAGTTGTTTCAAATAATCCTTAAACATAGACTAAATCATAGTAATTTTAACTTTTGATTCCTATAATTCAACATAAGAATATAAGGATTCTTGATCTTCATATCATTATCTACATGGAAAATTATGGTGACTATATTTTAAAGGTACTTCTCAATATTGTCCATATTTTAATTCCAAAAATAGTAAGTGAAACTATAAGGGAGTAAATAAATAATGATATAAGTTAAAAATTAAATAGGAAATGGAAACACTAGAATCTATTGGTGATTAATATATAAAATAATTTTGACAATGTGAGTACCAAATGGTGCACCCATCCAAGTTTACACATATAGAGTTTTTGGAGATCCTAAAGAATTCATGTATAGATATATCATGATAAATATCAGGAATATGTTTGAGCATGTTATAATAATTCATAATATCTTTAGATTTTTGGAGTTAATTATAAATAGATAAAGTCATCAAGAAAATAAGGTATGACGCATTATTTAATTTTTTTATAGACAGTGAACTCTTCATCACTCCCCTCCTTAGCAGGTGGTTTTGGAATTTGTTGTTCCGGAATGTAAAATAACCCTTCATAGTATAGTATGATAAACAAGGGTATGTATGATTTTTAGAAGTTATATCATTTGATAGGTTGTATTTGTCTTGAATCGACCATAGCTATAGTATGGTTGATAAGATTTCTATTTTACTAAAATAATATAAAATTAAAGAAGTAATTCATATTATTAAAATATTATGAGGGGAGAAATAAATAAATTTTATTATTACTCTCCCATTATTTTATCAAGTCCAATATCCTTTACCATTCAACATAGAATATCCTATTGAATGAACAATCTAGTGACAAGGATTAATATTTCCCTACATATAACCAATACATTGTCCACGAAAATCATAAGATATATTTAATGTAGAAATTACATCAATTTACAGGATTTAAACACCTTGATATATATATTGGTATCCCCAATCCTAAAGTACAATTATGGATTTCATCCACAAATGTATCTAAAAATTATTAGATGGAAAGTTTCCCTTACACTTCATACCAATTTGTTATGTTTCCCCAAAAACTGCATAAGAAACTCTTGATAAAAGTAAGTGTTTAGATTTCATCCATGAAAACACATAACTTTATGGTTTCATTTTCAATCAATTTATGGAATGATTAGTCTAAGGGTAAGGTGTGTGATGGTGAAAAACTCTTGGTGTGGCTCGGATAACATCGCTCGGGGGGTAATCTCTATAGACTTCCACTTTTCCCATAGGCGGTTTCGTTCATGATTAACAAGTTCAAACACAGCTTGGGCTTGGTCAAGAGTGAAGCCTAGTGACGCAACCACTTTTTCGATCTCTGGAAAATGGGCTTCATATGGACAAACTCTTCTAGATGAGTCAATCGCTTCCTTTTTCTGAGTAAATTGGATTTTTTAAAGACTTATATTTATACTAATCATTGATCGATGTTGAATGGCTATATTAGCAACAGTCATGATTCTTAATGGTATTTTTAAATCCAGAAACATAAAACCAAGGAAGTTCATATGTTATATAACCATTTTACATAATAATACATTTAATTATATTAATAGTAATTTTCATTAAAAAGAACATTGGGTCGTTGAAATATTCCCCCCTTAATAAATTTCACCCTCAAAATTTTATTTTCTGACACTAAAATAGATGCAGGTAACTCTGATTCATCACTTCCTGTGATTCCCACATTGCCTTTAAAACTTGTAGTTTCTCTACAACACCTTGACGAGGGGAATTGTTTTATTTCGTATAACTTTTTCCCTATTATATAAAATCTTCATCGGGTTCTCTTCATAGGAGAGGTAATTCTCCAATAGTACCACCTCTAGATTGAGTACATGTGATGGGTTAAGTATGTACTTCCTCAAGAGTGATACATGGAATACATCATGTACTTGAGATAGGTTCGGTAGTAGTGTGAGTATATAGTCCACCGCTCTAATGTGATTAAGGATATCAAAAGGGACGATGTACATTGGACTAAGATTTTCCTTCATCCCAAATCTCCGAAATCTATTCCACGGTGATATGTGGAGGAATACCACATCTCCAACATCAAACTCTAGGTCTCTTTTATGATTATCATTATAGATATTTTTTCGACTTTGAGCAGCTTTAAATTTATACGGCATGGTCTTAAAATTCTCCACCATTTCATTGACCATTTCTAGACCTAGGAGTTTTCTCTCCCCAACTTCATCCCAACGTGGCGGTGTTCTACACCTCTTCCCATAAAGGGCTTCATAAGGATCCATTTGGATGCATGAGTAGAAAATGTTATTGTAATAGAACTCAACCAGAGGAATATGTTGATCCCATCCTCCCTTGAACTCCATTGAGCATGCTCTCAACATGTCATCATGTGTTTAGATAGTCCGCTCAGATTAGCTATCGGTTTGAGGATGATAAGCCGTAATGAAGTTTAGCTCAGTATTCAGAGCATGTTTAATAGTCTTCCAGAACTCATAGGTTAATCATATATCTATGCTCGTTGATATAATGATAAATCCTCTCGAATTTTAATTAAGTGTGCAGTCTTTGTAAGATGATCCACAACAACCCAGATAGCATTTTTTCTTTTGGATGTCTTTGAATTTCTGGGGTAAAAGACCATGTTTATGTTCTCCCTTTTCCATTCTGGTATGGGTAATGGTTGCATCATCCCTTTAGACTTCTTCATCTCAGACTTCCCTTGATGACAGACCAGGTACTTTGATGTATACTTAGCGATCTCCTTCTTCGTGTTATCCCACAAAAAAAGCTCTCAGATATCTCGATACATATTTGTGTTTATTGGGTGAATAGAGAAATTTAAACTATGTGCATCATCTAAAAAGTTCTTTCTTTAACTCTAGATTTTATGGACCACAAACTCTTGACCCAAATCTCACAATTCCTTCTTCATTAACATTGAACTCCGAGGATTTCCCTTTTCTAACTGTTTGTACTTTCATCTGAGTTCCCACATCATCCTTTTGAGTATCCTTTAGCCTTTCCAAAATAGATATATGAGAAATAATATTTGAAAGGATTGATGATGTTCATTATTTATGATTACCATGTCTATATTCATCAAATATAAGAATATTGGATCCTTTTCAATTCTCATCATTGATAGAATTGTTGGGTACTTTCTACATAGATCATCTGCCACCTTGTTCTCTTTCCCAATGTGGTATTGGATTAAACAGTAATAGTCTTTGATCATCTATATCCATATTCATTGGTATTTGTTCCACCCTTTCTATTTGAACATATAATTGAGGATTTTTTATCAAAATATACTTCACACTTATCCCCAAAGAGGTAGTGTCGCCAACTTTTTAAAGAGAAAATTATTACAGCCAACTACAAATCATGTGTTGGATAGTTTTTCAAATGAAGTTTCAATAAACATGAAGCATTGGCAATGAATATCATTTTTCATCAACATAAAACCTAGGCCCTTCTTCAAAGAATCATTAAATACCACAAAAAGTTCTCCAATTATGGGTAGTGTTAGCATGGGTGCAGTGATAAGGATATTTTTCAAATCCTTGAATATCTCTTTGCATCTTTCACTCTAAACAAACTTGACTCCCTTCTAAGTTATCTTGGTATGATGGTTGGAAAATCGTGAGAAATTTCTCAAAAATTGGAAAAAATATCTTCCTAACCCTATAAAACTACGGATATTCATTACTGATGTTGGCCTCGTCCATCCCTCAATTGTAGCAGTCTTGGAGGGATCCATATATATCCTATTTCTCGTGATTATATGACCCAATAATGAAACTTCCTTCAACTAAAACTCACACTTGTTGTACTTTTAATATATCATCTCCTTTCTCAAGGTCTCTAGTACATTTATTTGATTGTCCTCATGCTCCTTCTTAGTTTTGAAGTATAATAGAATATTATCTATAAATACTACCATGAAATTTTCAACGTAATCTCTAAAGACTCTACACATCATGTCCATGAATATTGTTGGAGCATTAGTGAGTCCGAAAAGAATTACTATGAATTCATAGTGTCCGTACCTTGTATGAAAAGCAGTCTTGGGGATATCCTTCTTCTTCACCCTTACTTGGTAATATCACAACCAAAGATCCAGCATGGAGAAGTATTGTGCTCCACATAACTGATCGAATAAGTAATCAATTTGGGGTAAATGATACTTATTCTTTACCATGGATTTTTTTGCTCACTATAATCAATATAATGGAACATTTACCCATCCTTCTTCTTGATAAAGAGGACTGGTGCACCCCATGGTGAAGCACATGAGTGTATAAACCCTTTATCCAGATTATCAGGTAGTTTTTTCTTCATCTCATAAAGCTCTAAAACTACCATTCTATAAAAATTATGGGATATTAGAAATTCCCCAGTGATAAGATCAATTGATAATTCAATATCTCTTCTAGAAGGAAGTCCAGGGAATTCCTCAGGAAACACTTCAGTTAATTTCCTCACAATAGGCATGTATTCAAGGATGGTTTCTTCCTTAGACTCAATCATTTGAGCAAGATATGTTTGCTCATACAGTAGTAATATCCACTCTTAAGATGATGGTGTTAAAGATGATTCATCCACCTCATTTCATATGTACAGAATCAGGGGTCGATTCACCAAATGGAGATTGATTTCCTTCTCATGGCAATTTATGTCGACTCTATATAAGGAAATCCAATCCATGCTAAGAATTGAATCAAATTACACTATTGGGAGTGTGGATAAGTTATATGGGAAGTTTAATCCACACATTATAAAAGGGGAGGAGTTATATTCATGGGATTCAATGATTTCCCCATTTTCCGTTCTCACCGACATCTTTACTTCCATGATTTGTGGTGGTGTTGGGATTTTTCTACTAAACATTTGGGATATAAAATAATGTTTTGAACCAGAATCAAAAATTATTTTCACTATTCTTGAAGTAATAACTATTATACCGGTGACCAAATAATTTTTGGGGTTCAATTCGGTGTTAGTGATAGAAAAAGCTCACCCTTGTTTCCTTGGAGGTTGTTGGTTGCCTCTAAAAACCATTGTCTTAGGGCACTGGTTTGTAAAGTGATCGGGTTCATTGTAGTTGAAGAAATGAACAATGTTTTGAGGGTTAAATAGATTTTTCATCACCTCTATTGCAGCAATGGATTTTTCTTATCGTCGTTTAATGGTGAGGTTCCCTTCTCTTCCACACCTAAAGCATTTCCCCGTCCCCTTCAGACAATTTCTGGGGTGCTTATTTCCGCACCTTTGACAAGTGGGGTGCTGGATTTTCATAGCACCATTGGATTTATCCATCGGGACACCAAAATTAAATTACACCTTATGAGTCTTATCCCCATGATACCCAAAATATTCTTCTATCTCTATTTCGATTTTGAGAGCACATCAGACAATTTCTTCATAGGTCTCAAAGTCACGGATTGCCCAAGATTTCTGTAGGCTAGGTTTTATCCCACCAAAGAAGCATTCTACCTTGAATTTGAAGGAAAATAAAAATCATAATTCATATCATGAAAGCCTTGTGATGTTTTCCTTGTATTCTCTAATATATTCTTCATCTTTTGGCTTGAGGGAAATGAATTCCCTTTCTATCTTAAGTTGGAGGGTGCGAGGAAAAAATATTTATAGAAAAACATTTTCCATAAATCCTTACATTCCAACACCTCGATCTCCTCCTCAAGCTTCATATTTTCAATCAATTTCCACTATTGATCAACTTTACCCTTCATATGATAAACATCCTGAAGAAACTTCTCTTGTTTGGAACATTAAAGTATGGAGAAGATCTTTTCAATGGATTTGATCCACTGTTTTGAAAATTTGGGATCGGATGATCCATTTCAATTAAGAGGCATTTGTCTCATGAAGATCTTGATTGTGACTTGTTCTTTCTTAGGGTGGTTGAACATTCCTCTTCACCCATGTTTATTTTCCAAACATGAGTTTACTAAGAGAGTACCATGACAAATTTCATGATTCCCGCTCCCATCAGATTGGGCATCTCATTAGAACTATCGTCACATTGATCTTCACATCGGTTGTTATCCTAAGTCCCCCTATTACCAGCCATTGGATAGAATACAAGTAAAATTAGGTGTAACCCATAAAGGGTAATACAAATACAAAAATAGATGACTTATAAATTACTTTTATTTCCTAAACATATGAATTTATAGGCTTCAATCTGTGTTATCAATGATCTATTTCCCAAAATATATTCTGAGGGGAATTTTTTTATTCCATTAATAATGTTTCATATTAAGATTATGAATTTAACAAAACATATCCCCCAATATTTTCATAACCAATAGTGCATCAAGGGCTATTATTGTGCACCAATTCCCATTCAAGTCTAGGTCAAAGCGTTGTTTTCAGGTTTTACCTCTATATACTTCTGTGCTAGAGCCACCTCTACCAACTCGTATGAAGAAGAGGATATATTTTCTTGAAAAACACTTTCTCACCAAAATTTATGGTTTTTTATTATACTTAGTCTTATCCTTAATGCTTTCACTAGGGTTTTCTAACCCAAATCCCAAAAATAACTAAATATATCCTCTGATGCCTAATATAAAAACCCTGATCTTTATTTCACACATAAACATAATTTATTACATAAAATATTCACATGATAGAACATAAAAGATAAAGAGTTCTAGTGATTTTTGTGCTTATAAACATTACATAACAACATAAAACATGAAATTCACATCTTTATTGAAAACTTATTCTACATGACCACACACATTCCTCCGTACTTAGTATTGCATGGGATTACCTGAGGACATGCATAAGAAAAGGGTGAGATATAAAGCCTATTAAAGGAGTAAACAATGAATAACATGAAGAATACAGTACATGTTGGGAAATATTCATGTCAATGGAACATAATAGAAACATGAACATAAAGGCATGACCGAGCATGATTATCATAACATGGAAATGTGGCATCAACATTTGACATGATATTAGCATGAGCTAAGGATAATTTCACATAGAGAATTAATAAACCCTCATTTAACTTGAATTATCATGAATAAACCCTCATTTCACTTTACATATCCTGATACTCATCTTTACCCAATGCATTAGAGCGTTATCTGGGTGCACCCTTCTTAATCATTTTATTTCTTGCATAAGTGTGCCACATAGATCATACAACATGGATTCATTAGACATCATCATTTATTCCACAATAAATGAATGTGAAATTCATAATTTAAACTATATAATCAAAAGGTAAATGTTCATAAAGATTAATACCCTTGATAGAGAAATGGGCATGGTATTCACTACACAATGGCATTGGCATGGAGAATTGTAGTGCAATTTCAGCAGCATAACGGTGTGGCGTAAGAATTCATAAAAATGGTTTATGAGATAGAAATGGTTTTATCACAATACTAAAATTAAATATACTGTAAAGGGGTTATATAGATTCATTTTTTAACATATTAAATGAAATTTAGATTCATAGTACAAAAGAATTTCTTGAATGTAAATGAGAAGAGATAAATCGCTCATGGAATTTCGGCATGGAAATGGGTGTAAATAGGAGGAATTAATGAGAGATAAAGGGGTAAGTAATCATTCAAAATTAATTAGGGCAGTATAGGGTATGTTCTACATCATACCTCAATATTTTTAATTTAAATTAAAAGGGTATAACAACATAAAAAAACTTGGACAAAAATGAGAAAAGAAGAAATCCCTTACTTGAAAGTATGATCCCAAAGGCATGGGAGGGGCTTGAGAGAGGCTTATTGGGAGCTTGGTGCACCTTGGGAGGATTTTCAAGAGATTATGTCAGGGTAAGGACATGCTCCAATGGTTTTAAGTGAATATAAGTGGGATCATGGTGGGTTAATATAGGAAAATAGAGGAAATTATTTTTTATTTAGGTTTTGGACACCACACATTAAACTAATCAAAATCACAAACCAACCCATGGTTTTTTGCCCATGGTTTTGGAAATATGGTAGTGTAAAACATTATTTTATATGTCCAATGGCCTAAATTATTAAAATATCAGGCTTTCTTATGAGGATGTGAGTCACACACTCAAGGAAATCATTTTAAAATTAAAATTTTTTATATGTCTTGGTGGGTCCACTAAGGCGCCATAAAATTAATCAAACAAATCTAAAATCACATTATTTGAATTTTAAATTATATATTTTCCGAAAATACCACATATAATATTTTATTTCATCACTATTTGGTCATTATGATGTCATAAAACACACTATATAATTGAACGATATTTAATTTTTACCCAAAAATTCTATTGTCTCATAAAATTATGAAAAATTCACCATTAGATAATTTCTACATCATAAATATAAAAAATATCGTCATTTTATCTAAATAATTTTATAAATATTTTAATTTTTACTTTTAAAATAAAACCAACATTTATAAAAAATTCATGGGTTTTGACAAAAACAGATTTCAAACCATAATAAAAATTACAATTGTATTCATAAAAATTATATGATCATTTATATTTAATTAAAAATTCATTTAATAATACTATTATTTATTAAAATATTATTTAATTCAAAAAATAAATTAATTCATCAAAATAGATTTCTTAATTAAATATTGACTAAAAATAATATTTGGGCTTTAAAACCCATTTACAAAGTAACAATAATGAAATGAATGTATATTATTTATACAAAAAATAAAGCACATAATAATAGTTATAGTATCTTGTTGCATAACCCCTTATAACACCTTCATTAAACCTAGGGGTAAGGTGTGCTATGGTGACCGACTATTGGGGTGGCTCGAATAACATCGCTTTGGTGGTAATCTCAATCAACTTTCACTTCTCCCATAGTCGGTTCCTTTCAATCTTAATGTGTTGAAGCTCTACATGGGCTTGGTCAAGAGAAAATCCCAGTGATACTAAATCCTTTATGAGATCCAAAACATGGTCTTCGTATGGATCAATTCTACAAATTGAGGTCATCACTTCATTTTTCTTAGTAAATTGTATTTGTTAAAGCCCTATATTTATACTACTCATGTGATAAGTGTTCAAAGGCTATATTAGAAACAGTAACATTTCGTAACGGTATTATAAAATCCAAAAACATAAAACCAATGAATTTCATATGTTATATTACCATTTTTCATAATAATACATTTAATTAGATCAATATTAATTTTCATTAATAAAATATTGGGTACTTACACTATACATGGACTAATCTTGACCTACATTTTATTTTTTAACTTTTAACTATGTATAACCTTGGAGAAAATAAATAGACTACCATAAAAAATTCATATATCTCAATTGTGTGTTCTATTTGAATATATAAGTAATTTTTTATATTGGGATAGTAATTTTTATGATTTAACACCATAGGGCCGACAATGGGATTTGAGAGAGATGAACAAAGAAAACACTTTCAAAAGTGGTTTCCCATTATTCATTCGAGATTTTGGTACTACCCCACATAATTTGGGTGTACTTAATATGAAATTTTTATAGTATTGATACTCCACTAGTGACGATGAAATGCGGGTCCCCTACACATGAAAAAAAGAGTTTGATTATTTCCTACTTATAGGGGTAATGAGTCCTCAGTCCATTGTGTTCGGTACTCCCTCATCTCTCACACACTACTCAATGATGTGTGGGTATTCCATTAGGGTTTAATACTCTATAAACCAATATGTTTTCATTTTAATGGTGAAATTACCATATTATGTTCTTATATAGGTGAATTTGGATTGTTTAAACTAGGTAGTTAGGGAAAAAGGGGCCTACTACTCCCATGGCCGGTAACTATTCATGGAAATCATGTAGAATTCCCTTTATGGTTTTTAGTGGTAAAGTGGATGATATACAGGTTGTTTAGTTCTAATAAATTTATCTATGTGTCTCCTTAGGAACCCATTGGATGCCTTTGGGAGGAAACTTATTTCTAGGTCATTTACTTCAGGCTTTGGGAACCATCCATTATTTCAAGCACTAAAATTATCTCATGAGGAAAAACCATCATACATTGGGGATGAGATTATTGGGAGTTTTCTATTTCCCTAAGAATTATTATTATATGGAATATATATATTTTTCTTTATTCTTTTTTTGGTTTTCAACTTATTCCAATGTTTGATATGACTTCTTTCATTTCCTATACTTTGTATTTTAGGGAATATTTCTAAGTATGTTTATAATCCCAACTAAAAAATATTAGTGAGAACATGTGTTGTTTCATGAAAATGATTCATATTTCGAAGATAGTCTTGGGGGATGTGGAGATTATGTTTATTCTTTATAGTTATGTCATTATTTTTCATAATAGATCATGGTGGTCTATAATAGTGGTTGTGATGACTGAAGTGAGATACTAACTGAGGATTCCTTTTAGTGAGGTGAAGGTATCCCTTATTTCTTGTTCACAAAGATCAATGTCCATTACAAACATACAATTAATATGATGTTTTACTTATATTGAAATTTTATGACCATGTCTGTCTCATGAATGAATTGTATATAGTTTAGTTAATTATATATATATTGTTGGAGTTTTATCTTATCTTTTTCATTGGAGATATTTGATTGTAAAGGTTAATATAATCTAGGTCCACTAATATTGTATAATATAACTACTTACTACAAGTAACTAGACCATGGCCTATTAGAGGTGTTCTTGGGGTGGAATACTTTTCTTACTATGGACCCAGGTGAGTCCTCCATTTGTATGGTCATTTCAAAATGTTATTATATAATTCAAGTCTTTGGGATGGAATTTAAAGATAAAAAAACTTATATATAAAAATCTGGGAATTTATTAAAATGATGTTAAGTGTGTCTTGAGTTTGATTATCAGCCTCAGGAGACAAAAATAGGTACAGTAGCCTATGTATCCATTTTCCTAGACTTGGATAACCTATTAATTTACCTAAAGCTCCAAGACATTGATTTCAATGTACATGAAAGTTGATTTAAGAATCATATAGTGATTAGTAATAATCATTCATGTCCTTTATGTTTCATATCATCTAGATATTATCTAATTCTTATGGGTTCATCCTATCAAATGAAGGGTTCTATCCACTGAAAACCTACATGGGTATAGAAGTAGGTTTTTGATAAGCCTATTCTAGTAGTTAGGCCTCTCACCACTAATATGTGATAAATGATTCGTTTTATTTAATAATAATTTAGGATATATTTTTTTCATTAGTATCATGTGTAGTTTATTATATCTTCATACACAGTACAAACCTTCCTTGTAGAGTATATTGTAGTTAAAATTTATTTTAATGAGACTTTTCATAGATTGAATACATTTCTTGTGTTTTAAAGATTGATTCCATGTAAGGTTTTGAGGAGATCTTGATCCTTATGTGATATAGGATTGAATGGAGTATCATACTCACATTGTAATCTCATCTAAAATCTCATATGAGAAATAGTAACCCTTGTTTTGATATACCCACTAGGAAAAATAATCCATTAGTGTATGGTGTTTTTCTCGAAAACATAATTAGTTTTAGTTCCCTAGATCAAACATACATTATACATTTTATTACCAATATATTAAATTACCTAAATAAAAATAAATATCACTTCATATTATGAGTTTTATTCTATGTAACATTAATGTGGTAATATACTTATAATATTTATTACTTTTAAGAGAACATCAATTTTATATGATAATAATCTTCAACATTTTCCCAATGGTTTAGATGAGATATTCTGATAGTTCACATATGTTATTTTTATTATCAAGTATTGGATGTGTGGAATGTGACAAGGATTATTCTTATAAAGTTTCTCACAAGGTAATATCCAATATGGTATTTTTACAATGATATATAATCCATTATGAATTCTATATTTTATATGTGTAAAAAGATATTCCTATCTATAAATGTATTGGTCGTTAGATTTGAGATTATTATTAATTTCTATAATGAATTACCCATTATGATTTATCAATGAATATTGTGTCAACATGTTATTATGGAAATAAATTGCACATTTATTAAATCATAAGTGATATCATTAACTGAATAATATAGGAAATGTTTTTCCACTCAAATACTATAAGTTGATATCTTTGGATTTATGAATGAAATAGAATTTTCTGACTAAGACTGTTTTTATGGAGGCTTATCAATGACTTCATTTTAGATACTTAGATAAATATATAATAAGTATAAAGGTTAATTACACAAGTATGAAACATTCTTAATGAGTTATCAGGAAAAGGTATTATATCGTATATTAAGTATTTTTGAAGTGGGTTTTATCATTGTGGATTTATGTTTTTTATCCACTCGCGCCTTGATCTGTTACATGACACTAATCATGGACATTAGGCTGGCTCACCTAATTTTAATGAGAAGTGGTCATGAGGGTCACACGTGAAGTGTGTCAATAATCAGAGTAAAATTATATTTAAATTTAATATTTTTAATAAATATTACTCTCAAGTCCAAGATATCATAATTATTGAGATTATATTTTTAAATAAATTTATTCACTATTTATTCCATTTTGAAATATATTTTGAATAATATTAAATAATTACGCATTATTTAGTTAGTGAGTATAATATTTGTTTATTTATTTATTTAATATTATAATAATATCTATTTTAAAAAAAATATTAATTATTCAAAGTATAATAAATGTTAAGGAAGATTAGTGGACCAAGATAGTGGCTTGGATTAAATAATATATCTTATCTAATATGATTCTAATAAATATTGATTTATCTATTTATTAAATGATTAAATATCTATGAGTTTTCATATTCCATGGAATATCATAATAATATTATTATTTTACATGCTATTTATATAAATTTAAAAATTTGATAAAGGAGTCTATACAATTATTTATTATCTAACCATAAGTATATTAACCCAATTTAATAATTTTTAGTTTGTCAAAAGGGTTTTGCACAATGATATTCCTCCCAGAAGATTCTCTCAAAGCCCTAAAGAGAACCCCTCTAGGATTTAATAAAGAGAAAGACATGATCATCCTAATACTCTATCTGAAGACTGAAAAAATAAGAGAGAATCATTCATGGGTGAAATGATTCTTATTGTAATAAATAGAGAATGATTCAAGGTGATCAGTTCCTTTATCATAACACTCAGAGTTTCAATAATGTTGTGCCAAATATCATAGAGAATATATGTATACTTATTTAGGAATTAATCTTTGTATTATTTATAAAAGTGATGGTATAATAATTAGGTCAACTGAATTCATCAACAATGAAATAATTACATATCAAGATAATACTTTTTCATAAATTACATGTAAATTAAATCTGAAAACAAACTCAAATATATGAAAACCATTATTGTGTGTGGGCCTGATTACATATTCTACAACCTATAACCTTTATTTTTTATTAAAAGAGTCACATTAATTTATAATTATTTTTTTCTTGATCAATTTATTTTCTTATTATAAATATCTCACTTCTAGTTTTTTTTAATTTGAAAATTGAGATAATGTGATTGATCAATTTAATGTGACCATAAATAGGTTATGAATAGATGAGTAATTTTTTCATATTGCATCCAAATGTGATGAGGATTTTTGGATTTAAGAAATTAATACATAACATGCAACATAAAAGTATATTTCTTGTATTTATGTTCAATTAATTCAGAATGGGAATTAAAAATAATAGCACATCATGTGGGGAAATTGTACTAATTATCATTATATGTTGTGTATAAAACACCAATTATCACACATAATGATTTTTTTACATAGTATGTGTAAGAGTTGGTGTCCTAGAACCAACTGGTTTTACTCTGATTACATGGATATTTAATGTATTATTACATATTTTTCATTATTCTTCATGAATGTGATGTAATAATTTCCTAGAGTATTTGTTGCATTGATAAGGTCGTGGAAGTTCCCCGCTATGATAAGAACCTTAAAATTATATAATAGTATTGTTAAATATAGTTCAGCGGTTGGATGACATGCTATGATGGGACACATAGCATGAATATCGTCAGATGTGAGTACTCATAAGCATATGAGACTTCCTGTCATGATGTTCTCACTTGGTAATCTCCAATATTAGAGACTATGATAAAAGACCCACTAGTATGAATTCCGCATGTTTTGGATTCATCGGATATTTCTATCTGTGAACATGTGTAATGATCCTTATACTTTAAGATAATCATCAATACATTTCCTAACTTACGCACTTTTATTTACAATTGAAAACAGTCACTTAGACAGTTGGTGGGAAGTAGGGTATGTTGGGTGCATCACGAGTGGCATGTTATTAATGGATAAATCGAGGAAGGATTCATCCCTTCCATTTATGGAAGTTGATATATCATCCCTTTGATTGAAATAGAACCTTCGCACAAAACTCCATGGACATGCTGTAATGACGAGTTTATTTTAGGTAGTCAAATAATGACATATCAAGAATAAAAGTAGATGACACAATCATAAAACCTGCTTGATGAAATATTGTGACAAAGGGATTATATTACGCAGTGATAGTTCATTGGTGGATGTCATTGTTGCAACTTTACATTCTTTTTCTTGGGTTCCTTGACCTTTTTTTAGATAGTACTCTTATAATTTAGGCAATAACACCTAATTCCAACGAGAAAGAATCCAAGAGGGTCACACACTAAGTGTTTTTTGTGGTCTTGGTTAAATTCTATTTGAATTTAATTAATGAAATAAATATTATTCTCAAGAGTTTGGAATTATTTTATTCAAGGTAAGATGATTTCCTAAATTAAATAAAATATATTTATTTATTTTATTGAACATTTAATAAATATTTATTCACTAGCTTGTAAATAAAATATTTATTTAATAGAATAAATTGTTTATTTATTTATTATAGTGTTCAATAAATGGAAGTGGAGTTCAGGAGGACCATGGTCGATCTGATAGTAATATAATTATTTGAAAGATGGTAAATAATTATTTAACTAGTTGGCACAAATTAAAATAACGCTGCTATTATTTTGGGACGCAGAATTTATAATTCCATTTTGCACAAGTTGGCGCACTATAAATAATGACGCGGTATTATTATTAAATGCATGGGTTTTATCTAAGTTCATGAATGTATTTAATTGTTTCTATGCAGTTAAATATTGTAACTAAAATTCCATTTATATAAATATGAAAGTACACTTATTGTCACATACACCAAAACCACACCACATGCCTGGTGAATTGAGATTTGTTGAGCCAAACAGTTTCTCTCTCGAATGCTCCTATCTCCCCTCTCAAGAATGAGAGACTTTCTTCAAGGATGAAGAACAAACTATCAATAATGACTGACACAATACACTCACTTCACCGTGCTAGCACCCGAAGAATGAGTGGTGTCGATCGAAGGCCATCAGAGAACGTGTGGATCCCCTCTTGAGGGATTTTAGTTTGGATCCTTATATGCGCAATGAGATAATTTAGATGGGTCATTATGGACAATCAACATTATCAATGAAGAAAAATACCAAAGATACAGGTATTATTTTTCTTTATGAAATTAATTAAATTAATTATAAACATGATGTAAAAGATCCTCTAAAAGGTTTCATGCCTCTTTATTCTTCATCTAAATATTTGATTATATTCTATGGAGACGAGAATTCATCATTGTATTGATCCCGGAATAATCATTGATCATAGAAAAAATCGAAGTTGGATTTCGTCCCAACCATGCTCCCGCTGCGACAGGAACCTTCAAGTGGTATTAGAGGGGTTACATTATAGTTTATAATTATTTAAATATTTCATTGATTTATTACGCATTTAATAATTTAGTTGTTTCAATTCAAGTTAATCGTTCTGAAAATCTGAATCTTGATATCTATTCCTCCTCTTTTATTTCTCGTTCACCTTACAGAAATGATCATTTCTTTTAATTTTTATTAAAACAAAATAGAGGATCTCATCTGGAGGTGCAAAAGATTTCAGGCCGTAAAACACTAGAACACACAGTGTGTATTTAGAAATATACACCATGTAGTTAAGATTCAATGCATCAGACTGGTCTGCCAAACCATGTCGTGTGTTAGAGTCTTTCTATGTCTTAAATGACTCCATGTGTTGACAAGGAATAGGTGGCATATGGTTTCAAGATTACACACCATGTGGCCCAATGGACACGGTGTGTAGTCCCTTCAGGTTAGGGTTAGACCATGCACCCTATACACGGCTTTCCTGGCTAGAGACTGTGTAATGAGGAACTACACAGTGTGTGGCCCACTAGATACACCGTGTACTCTGAAGATTTATGATGTATACTCACACGCCATTTCCTAGGGCATGTACTTCGGATAGATGGTGAAAAATAACACATGACTTGTAGTTGGAACTACACGCCGTGTACTCATCCAAATTACGCAGATTTATTAAAATTTATTATTATATTATACAAACCCTTGAGACGTGTACCATCATGCGGGCATAAAGTTGAGGCACAACACGTGATAGGTGTTTTCTATATATGTGTTTAATTTAACAACTGCATAATGTTCATTTCTACTCATTGGGTAGTGATGAAGAGGAATTCACCGGGTTTCCTCCAAGGAACAAGTTACATAAAAAGATAATTTTAAATGAATTTATTTGTTTAAGATTGTGATGGATGGTAATCTCAAGTAAATTCAGAAAAATGTTTAAGATAAAAGGATTGATTAATTAAATGTGATAATTAATTGATTCGAGTGTGATTTATCTTAAATAATAACGATTAAATAATTGATTGCTAGTTTAATTTATATATAAATATCATTGCATGTATGGGTGATCATGAGCTAGACCAAGACCTTTGTATGTGGATGGTATCTTTTAATTTATTTATTTGAATTAAAATTTTTGGCCTGTGAGCCTTCTCCTCATTAATATGTAGGGCCTGTGTGCCCAAGGTTTATTTCATATAAAACCCCTTTTTACCCCTAAACTAAATGTGAGTTAAAAAAAGGCATACGTAATAGATGGAAATCCCAATATAGTGGAGGCGGTTCAAACTGGTGCCGAGATGAAACCAATCCCAAGAGATATAGAGGTGGACAGGTGGAAGCTGTAAACATAAACCCAAAAGGTTCAACTTGTTTCTCCACTAGGTCAAGGTTAGTTTGTCAACCACTATATAAACTAACAATTAGAAAATCTCATGATCATTTCATTTAAATTATTTTATTTCTATCAGTTGCATGTTTTATCGTTATGTTTGTGTTGTCACGGTCACATAATTAATGAATTAAACAATCATCCAAGATAGAACTAAAATAAACTATACTTATGCGTAAATATAATCAAGACATTGTTAATCACTTAAGTAAGCTACACTTAATATTAACAATCATGTGATAATGATAATAATCAATTCACACATAAGAGATAAAAATCCATCAAATAAAATATTAAGCCAGAACAAGGCTTCTGTTACTTGATTAAGGGTAAAACTCAACAAAACTATGTGTTTGACCAACCCTTGTTGGGACACATAATTTTATATAGTAATCCCTTATGAAAGGTTTCAGGTTGACTTAACTATATTACATCAAGAGGAGTATCCCTTGTAAGAAATGGTATAATATTTCAGGCAAGAGTTAAGGAAATCCAAAGTCATGATTTCAGAATTAGGGAGTCGACTCAACATATCAAGGAGCTGCATGCCTACAGTTGGCAAAGACCTGCCTACCTAAATGCCTTCTAAAATCTTGACCAACCCTTTTTGGGGTTATTCAAAGGGGAATATAGATCCTTGACACTAGAATGTCATGGAAACTGTACATTCTAAGTTCAATGGTGAGGGCTATTGGGACTTGATAAAATAGTGGGAGACTTAATAAAATTTATTATTTATTATAAAATGTAATCAAGAAAGTACTACTGGTCTGCTCTTTTAATTGTAGAATAAAAATGACAAACTCGACAACCACACTATACCTATGATCAATTTTGGATAAAGACAACATCCTCACTGGTAGTAACTTCCAGGAATTGTTTTCAAGCCTTCAGGTTATCCTAAACCATGAACGGAAGTATTACATGTGAGATTCAGAGTCACCTAATCCACCAGCCAATGTGGTGTGTGATGATTATTTCCTGGTCTATGAGAAACATATGAATGATGTGGTTTACATTCAAGGTTTTATGGTATCATCAATGTCTAGTGATCTCATGTATTCTCATGAAAAAATGGATTCTTATAGCATGCTCGTGCACCTCCATGGTCTTTACTAGGAGAGAGAAAGATATGAATGGTTTGAGATCTCTAAGGCACTCTATCAGAGTAAGCTTGGAGAAGCTACCCAAGATGGGCCTCATGTGGTTTAGCTTATTGGCTATATTGAGCGCCTGGAGGTTCTAGGGTTTAAACTCCCAAAAGAACTAGGCACCGATCTCATTCTCGCATCACTCCCTCAGATTTTCTCTAACTTTGTTGTCAATTTCAATATAAACAACACTGAGAAGTCTCTATCTAATCTTCTTATCCTCATTAACCAAGTGGAAATAGATATGAAGCATGAAAAGCCTTCTATCCTTATAGTGAATAAGAGTAAAGTTAAGGTGAAGATATTTAAGCCCAAAGCTTCTTCACGAACTTCCAAGAAAAGGAAGATCAAAGGGGAAGCAAGGGAACAGGAGCTATTTGTTTTTCATGTGGTAATAAGGGCCATTGGAAGAAGAACTGCACCCAACCTAAGAGGAAATAGGAAAATTTAGGTACATTTTCTATTGAATTCAATCTATCTATTTCTACAAATTTGTTATTATATACACCTTGTTGTTCTCGCATATGTATCCAAATACAGGAACCGAGTAGATTCAAGAAGATTCATCAAGGGGAGGTAAATATATGAGCATCCAATGGAGCCAGACTTGCTACTATAGCTGTCCGGTACTACCACCTCATGTGTTCTAATTGGGATGATCTTGGTATTAAAGGGTTGTTATTATGTTCCTTCTGTTACAAAAAACATTATTTTGGTGTCCATATTAGATACAAATGGATTATATTTCTTGTTTGGAAATGAATGTTTCTTCTTTTACAAAGATATAATTTGTTATGGTAGGTCAAATTTATACAACAGACTTTACATGTTGGATTACACAAACCATGTAATGGAAATCGATAACAAAGATACTTCACATGACTCATACCACACCCAACTTTGGCATCACCGGTTAGGTCATGTAAATAAGAAATGCTTGACAATGTTACATCAATATGGATATTTAGATTCTTTCAAACTAAAACCACTTGGAGTATGTCATCTATGTTTACAAGGCAAAATGATCAAATCCCCATTTAGTGGGAAAGGTAAAAGGGATAAATAACTTCTTGAATTGGTTCATACCGATGTGGGTGTACCATTTTCAGTTGAATTAAGGGGAGGTAACTCATAATTTATAACTTTTAATGCTTATTTTAGTAGATATGGATATATATAATTAATGAGGTATAAGTTAGATTCTTTTGATAAGTTCAAAGAATACAAGAATGAAGATGAGAACCAGCTTTTAAGAAGATTAAGAAACTCCGCTCAGAACAAGGTGGAGAATATCTTAATCAAGAATTAATTGATTACTTATGGGAGTTTGGGATTCTATCCCAACTCACTCCTCCAAACATTCCCCAGTGGAATGGTGTGAGTTAAAGGAGAAACCACACCATGTTGGACATGGTGAGATCAATGATGAGTCATGTGAGTATTCCATTATCCTTTTGGGGATATGTGTTACAAACAGTGGCACAAATACTAAACCACGTACCAACTAAATCGACAAATTGTATTCCATATGAATTTTAGAGTGGAAGAAAATCCATGTTATCAAATTTACATGTGTGGGGTAGCGAAGCGTTTGTTAAGGCCTCTTCAGGTAACAAACTCGCACCCTGATCCCTAAAGTGTACCTTTATAGGATACCCCAAAACAATAAGGGGATATTACCTATACAACCACTTGTAAAAAAAGGTTTTAGTGGCAAGACATGACATATTCCTTGAGAGGGAGAACATATCCAAAAGAGATAGTGGGAGAGAGATAGACTTCGATGAAGTCAAGGATCAAGGTACACAAGAGTTGTTACAAGAACAGATTCCACAAAGCCCCATGGATGTAAAATCTATTCGAGAGACACAAGTACTACGTAGAAGTATAAGAGAGGTTAGAGAACCAGAATGGTATGTTTTCCTAGTCACTGAGGATGGTGACTCCTTATTAGTTGATAATAATGACCCTATAACATGAAAGGAAACAGTAAGTGGAATTGAGATTTCCAAGTGGAATGAATCCATGCATTTTGTAATGGATTCCATGTACCAAAACCAAGTCTAGATTTTGGTAGATCCTCCAGTTGATGTAAAACCTGTTGGTTGAAAATGGGTATTCAAGAACAAATTGGACATAGAAGGAAAAGTCATTACTTATAAGGCACGATTGGTTGTGAAAGGGTTTAAACAGTGTTGAGGAATTGAATACGATGAAACCTTATCATCAGTTTCAATGCTAAAATCTATTAGAATTATACTTTACATTGGGCCTTATCATGACTATGATATTTGGAAAATGGATGTCAAAACAACATTCATTAATGACAACCTTTAGAAAGATGTCTACATGACACAACCTGAAGGGTTTCTGACTCTAAAGGATGACAATAAGGTATAAAAGTTGCAGAAATCCATTTATGGATTAAAGAACACATCCAGGTTATAGAACATTCAATTTGGGAACCTATGTCAGCTTCCCTTTCCCAAGTCTTGTCATCTACTCAGTTCTGTTGTCATAGCACTAGTACTAGAGGGATGGACCAGCCACGGAGAGCCTTGGTGATCCGATCAATGATGCATGATGGATACTCTTCAAAGGTAGCATCAGTGACTAACTCAACTTATTCTGGATCAAAAAAATGAGATGGGTTGGCATGATATTGGTGAAGCTATGAAACATGAAAGACATTGTTCATGGAACGGTACCTCTAAGGTTGTTTCAGCTGAAAGGATACCAGCCTGACTCTCCATAGAATATTGAAAGGCTATAGAAATGAGGCGATAGATTCCCATTATTTCATGACCATCTATGCCATATCTGGGAAAATACCCAAAAAAATTGACCCCTGATCTCAAACTCAAGAGGTCAAAAATGATGATCATCATATGATTTCTGTCTAGACTGAGCAGTAGTCATACGCATTCTAATCAGCTGAACTTGCTCTGATGTCTCTTGAACAACACGAGGACCCAGAGGGGATGCCTCACCTAGCTCTAGCCAGCACAAGGGTGAATGGAATAGTCATCCATATAAGGCCTCAAAAGCATCCATCTGGATTTTATCCTGAAAGAGGTATTATAGGGGAACTCAATGATAGGGATATGGTTCTCCTCTGAAATATTGAAATCAAGGAAGCATGCTCAGAGCATATCCTCTTTAATGTGAAATGACTATTCTGATTTTCCTTTGGTCTGAGGGTGAAAATAGGTTCTTAGAATCACTTGTGTCCCCATATCCTTTTGAAATTCCTTCTAGAACATTCCTGTGAAATGAGAATTCCTATCTGAAACGATAGTATGTGGAACTCGGTGTAGTCGTATGATCTCATAGATATATAGTCTCCCTAACTCATCACCTAATAATGTATCCCAAATAGGAATGAAGTGGGATTGATTCATTAGTCAGTCAATGACTACCAAGATAACATCACTTCCCCTCGGTTACCTAGGTAATATGATAATAAAATCCATAGAAACATCTTCCTCTTTCGATTCTAGGGCCGGAATAGGTTGTAGAAATACCGTAGGTCTCTGGTTCTCTACCATCACTTCCATATAGGTGAAACACCTAGTGATAAACCCTACTATCTAATGTTTCATCCCAGCCCACCAATAATGGCATTGCATGTATTGATACATCTTTGAGATTCCTGGATGAACTACCCATTGAGAATCCTGGAACTCCTTCATCAACTCTTCTCTCATATCTGTAGAAAACCAGATATGTCCACATAGACCCAGGATGTCTTCTCAATCTATAGACCAATTTTGAGGTGGGTTATCTCATAATATACTATCATGGAGAACCAAGCCTTCAGGATCTAAAAAATTTATACCTTTCACCTTCTAAATTAGGGGAGAGGTAATTTTCAAGAATGAGTGGTAAGACTACTCATGACTATCATGAAACTCAAGAAGAAGCTCAGAAAATAGGGCCACTAACTTAAATTCATTATTGGCTTCTCGTATGGCATGTGATCAGTCTTTCGAACTCTGGGCATCTGCAACCACATTTCCCTTCCCAGACGTATATGCAAGCTCAAAATCAAAGTATTGTATATATTCCACCAATCTCCATTGTCTGAGGTTAATGTAACGCTGAAAAAAGATATATTTGAGGCTCTTGTGGTGTGTGTAGCCCACAAAGTGCTCACCTAATAGATAATTTCTCCATTAACATAAGTCATGAACAAGTGCTTCAATCTCAAGGTCAGGTTTCGGGTAATTTCTCTCATGATTCCTTAACTCCCAAGATCAATACGCGACGACTATGTATTCTTGAATTATCACTACTCTCAGGATAATGTATGATGCATCAAAGAATACAGTATAACCTATATATAGCTCTAAAGGAGATAGAATATTTGTCGACATAGGCCTCCCTTCCAGCTCTTGAAAGGCTTTCTCACATGATTTTGATCAAAGGAACTTGACACCCTTCTCCATAAGAACATTAATAGGTGAATAAAGACATGAGAAGTCCTATATGAAACACCTATAATATCCAGATATCCACAAGAAACTCCCTATATCAAACATCTTCTTGGGCTACTCCTAGGAAACTACAGTACTAACCTTTTAGGGTCAACCGGTACTCTTCATTCTGAGATAATATGACCTAATATGTAGACTTTGTCGATCCAGAAGCAGCCCTTAGAAATCTTGGCATAAATCTGATATTCACTTAGTGTACTCGTAATGATCTCACTTTGTTTGGAATGGTCTCTACGAGTGAGAGAATACAGTAAGATGTTGTCCACAAACACCTCAAAAAAGATTCCAAATAGGGGTGGAAAACCCTATTCATCCAATCCTTGAAAATGGAAGGCATATTTGTAAGACCAGATAGTATAAGAAGGTATTCATATAGACCATACCTTCTACAAAAAGTAGTACGTTGTATGTCTGATGGTCTGACTCGCACCTAATGAAAACATGATCATAGTTCAACCTTAAAGAATAACTTTTCTCCTCAGAGCTGGTCAAAGAGATCATCTATTTTAAGAAAGTGGATACTAGTTCTTGATCATAAGATGGTTCAACATTCTATAATCCACATATAGATGTAAGGTTCTATCCTCCTTCTTCGAAAAAATCATGGGCAAACCCCAAGATGATGTACATGGACCTATAAAACATTTGGCCTCTAAAACCTCTAATTTCCTCTTAAGCTCCTGAATCTCTGTAGGTACCATCCTGTAAAGATTAATGGAAACTAGATCTTCTTGTAGAATAGGATATATTGTACACTCTACTTATCACTTAAGAGGTAAGACAAAAAAATCATTGGGAACGACATCCCTAAACTGATCCACTACTGGAGGGTAATCAGCTTGACATAAAACCTAAACCACCATGAAGAGATATTCAATATGGGTGGTCTCTCCACCCAGCCCATGATACTATGGTCCCGCTCTACCATCCTGGACATCCCACTCACCCTTATGTATATAACATCTTCCCTCTAGTAATGTAAATGTTACCCAATAGTGATAGAAGTCTTCACAATCATGAAAGTAAAGCAATTAATTCATTAAGAGAATGATATCAAAGCCCATCATCTTGAGAAAAAAGAGGTTCCACAAGAAAGGGTAACTTCTAACCTTAAAGGGATGTCTATAAACTAGAAAATCCTTTTTGGTAAATTAGTTCTCATACACCTTCCACAAGAAACAAAACCCATTAATTTATAGAATAATGGTTTGACTTGGAAAATTACTCATCCCAACACATGAGGGACCACACACCTCATGAAATAAGACATGAAATCACTCAATCGCAACCAAAAGTAATACATATACACATTAAATATAATAGCATCACTCAACGATCACAGGCATATTGAGAAATGTAAATTAGTGAAATGAACCTATATGGAATGTCAATAGGCATGAAATGTTAATTCAAGGTTCCTATAATGATACATGTAACAAAAATATTTAACCTCATATCATCGGGCTAAGGATGAATAAATATCATCAAACTGAGTAATAATCAACAACTACACACAACATGTGTGTCACCCAATGGTGAAATAAAATCAATTGTAATAGGAAAAATAAAAACAATAATTTTAATTTAGGAAACTTGGTTTTTACCCTGAACATGTGTTTGCGTTGCCCAAGAATGATTTGTGATCCAGTCCCCAAGCATTTCTAATCTCAAATATATTTTCTCCAAATAGTAAATCAAGAAAAGATAACACCTTTGATACCACTTTGGGAATTCCTAGACCTAGATTCCTCTTAAATGGGTTCCTAATGCCCAGGAGGGCCACATGGACTCATTCTCATCTCCCTGAATGCAAAAGGATTACAACTAGTAGTGAGGGCCTAGGGTGTGTCCATGGGGATATTATTCCCTCGTTATAAAAGTGTATCACAATAGGTGAAAGTAAAATGGCTGAATAGTGGAAGCAATATAAGTAAATATAAGGCACTGTGGAAAATAGAGACAACAATAACAATAAATAAAATAACTAGAATAACATCCAAGCACACAACAACTGAGGATGATATTTCATTTCACTAGAAAAATAAAAAACATGGATATGAGATAGCAATCATAACATGTTCCAAAAGAGTGAAATAGAATATTATCCAAAGCATCCTGATCTTCGACTCGGGAATATACTATAAAACTTCATACTAATCAACAAGAAATCATGTTTTTGAAGCTCTATACATCCCTTTGTCAACACCTGCAATCCTGTAATCTACTCTGGGTACCAAACGGTGTCAGGAGAGGTTGTGAGATAAATCTCAGTGGGCCACCACCAACGGTGTCTATAACATCCAACCCATGTAATGGAAATGTGACAGTGTGTGGGAATGAATATATAAAGTAATGAGGAACAATATAACTAAACACCCAAGTACCTATTTCAAACTTCAACTGGGGTTTGAACATGTGACCAGTTTATTTAATTAAAAATATACCAATTTATATTGATAGATCTTGTGAGGAAGATCCAACACTGACATCACCTCGTAATATTATAAATTGTGAAGGTTCCAAGATGTAATAAGGAAACCATGATCAATGATATTTAATAGTGAAGTCCCAAGGTAATAACCAAGGAAACATAGACCTCAAGGGTCTCCAAATCAATAATTAATGTAGCCTGGAATGGGTTAAGATTGTAATCCAAGTAGCATAACCCAATTCATTCCACAATGAGGTGCCTACCAGGTCCAAGGATATTGTCCAAGGTAAAATGGGGCTAATCAATGACTGGGGCCCATTGGGCATTAACCATGTCACCTACTTGTCAATGGTGGATCCAAGGAGTGTATCCAAGGAATCTTATAATGATATTGAAGGGATAAAATGAGTGTATCCATGGCATACTATAGTACTACATTAGGTATCCTGCAGTATCATACAGGGCCACTAAGAAAAGACAAGGATCGAGATCTTGGTGGGTCTCAACCTAAGGAAGCCTTATCCTTGAATCAGAATGGGGTTCCAAAGTTCTCCTGGAATTCTATGATTAGAATATAGGGTGATCTCCATCCAGTCCATTCCTATTTTATTGTAAATTTATGTAATATTTCATTTGGTTTAAGCCTTGAATTTCCTTATTGTGATAAGTTCAAGTAGTGTGAAGCCTTTTTATCAAGTTATTTGGTTCAAGCCTTGCCTTTCCTTAGTGTAAAAATAAAATTTCATGTGAAACCATTCATTTAATCCATTTAGGTAATATGCTATAAATTAAAGCTCATTCCTCTACCTTTCATTAATGTGGTAAGGGGTGCTACGAATATGAAACCAATTAATCATTCACATTTAATTTTCAATTTGAATCACTTACCTTAGGCAGGTCAAGTGGTATGCATACATGGTACTTTCCATTATGTAGTTCACAATACAAATCAATCCAATTTAAATACAAATGCTTAGAATTAGAGTGGTCAAGCCCAGGCACACCCGAACGGTTTCTCAAATGTGTCAAAACACTAAGCAAAAATTTTGGAATAACCTTCGGCATGGAAGGGATGGAGTTGCGTTCATAACCACCAACAATTAATCTCTTACAAGGAAATATCATATCCATATGGTTCTAACTAGAATATGCATGGAATATTAATTCTATAAACAACAACCAATAAAATCAGTGGGCCTCACATGCCAAATACAAAATCAATGAACTTTAGGGAAGCGTTATAGACCACCCACCTTAGGTTGGTAAGATACTTCTCCTCCGGTGTTGTCCATTTATTTTTCTCATATTGGAGTAGATCTTAGAAAAATAGAAAAACTCTCATTCCCTGATATCTTAGTCAAGAAAAATAAAGAAATAGAATGGGTCAAGAGGACCCAAGAACTTACTGTTTCACATCCATCATGATGAGCGGAAGATCGATCAGCTATCGGATGAAGGATATTTATTTATTACAAGGTTATATATTCAAAAATACCAAAATTGAGAGAAAAATAGGTTTATCTTTCATAATCTCGAATTAGGGAAGATGGATGTGTCTTAATAGATCATTAGGGAAAATTTTGTTAATTTTCTCAGAAAATAGCCTCGGTATGGTTTTTTAGCCAAGTTTGACAAACCGTGCATGTTTACAAGGGTAGATAGGGCACTCGCATGGTTAGGTCACATGGTCGTGCACCAACTGTATGAGGTAGATCTATCCAAAAAAACACAATCTCCATGAGTTTTCAAAACCATGCTGCATTACAACATTGTTTACACTAAATCGTGTGTCTGGCCTGTATTTCCCAAAAATATGGGTTATAGTATTCAGATATTCTTCAAACACCCCTAAGAGATTCAATAACCCATTAGTCATCTATTTTAGGTCCAAGGTAAATATTTTTACTAAAAATTAAAGGATCCATACCTGAGTAAAAAAATGTGTTCTTACATAAGTTCACTTCCAAACTTTTCTTTATTTTAAGGTGTGTACTAATAATTTTCTAACATTATATGAAATACTAACCCATGTTATGATTTATTTGTTTCCAATATAAATTCAAAATACTGTAATTATAAAAACATAAATAAAAAAAGTTGACCAACGATCCACTCAACATTATCCCCTTATGATAATAATAAAACAATTAAAACATCATAAATTTATCTCCCATTTTAACATTAATCAAAAAGATTTAACAGATACCTCCTTAAATGCACTAGTTTTTTATGGTTAAATATTTTCCCCATAAGTTAAACCATCATTACTGTGAAACAAAATAATATTTATTGTTAAAATGAATATTAAAATATCCCATGAAATAACTACTCTTAACTAAAATAACCCTAAAATTTACATCAAACACAAAATTAGGCTTCTTCTATGTTTACAAATTTCAAATAGAATGTGTATAGAGAAGAAACTAATTATGTATAATATTAAAAAGTATTTTGGAAGCATATGTTATAATACATAGGGATTAATGAAAACCTTTCAATAATTTCATGGAATTATTTAATTTTTTTTAAAATTATTGAAATAGTATCCAACTATATAAGCACCTTCTAGAGACCCAAAAAACAAAACATATGAAATATATATAGTGTCCAAATTGAAAATATTAAAAACAATTAATAAAAATATGAGTGAAACTATACATTAATATAAGTTGTATTATTAAATTTCAATTATTCCATGTTAAAATTTTATTTTACAAAAAATATCTAAATGAAAGGGTTTATTAAAAATTTCATCATATTAACCATTTGTACAAACATATAGTAAAATAATATTTTCTTTTTTAACATGATTTAAAAATATTTTTTACCTAACAATAATGTGTTTATTCATACAATTCAATCAAGGATATTTTTTAATACGAATTATATAATATTTTTCCCAATAAATCGGGATATTCTCAAAATTAAAACCAAATTTAGAAAGTGTTGGTTTAATCCATAAAGGCTATGAAACAAAAACATTAGAAGAAATATACAAAAATTTAGAAGTTGATAAATCCACTAAATTTTGTTTCATATAACACTGAGAAAATTTACATTTACCAAAAAAGTGACACATAATTTTTGTTGTCTTTCTATCTATTTTTCTACAACCAATATAAGCATCTGAAAAACGATTTATCTAAAAAAATATGTTAATTATAAAATAATCCATTATTCAGAGATCAATTAACATAGTTAATTACACATTTAACTTCCTATCACAGGAATTTTTTTCAGATTATATTGGAACCTAAAACATAGATGTAATGAAAACATAAAATCTGTTTTAGATGCTATCAAATGAAGAAAGTCTAACAATAATAGAACTATAAATATTACTATCATGATATTTTCTATTTCCATTAAAATATATCTTATAAGTGATACTCATTTGAAAGTTTAATATTTTAAAATAATCAAGACCAAATATTTTATAAAATTATATTGCATATTTTTAATTATTAAGAAAAATACCATCTTTTCTTTGAATTATTTGTAAACTCAAATATAACATAAGTTCCCCCATAAGGATCATTTCAAATTATGAATACATTAACTTTTTGAATTTCGTAAAAATTATATCACACCAAATATAATATCATTGATTTATATTTATAAAATAAAAATATATTTCTAAGATCCTTTTAAGAATAATGGTTGATCAAATTTTCTCTTTTTAAACCCATAATTTAAAAGAAATAAAGAAAATCTATAATTCAAATATTAAGGATCTTATTACAAACCATAAAGATATTTTGACGTTTTCAAAACATGGTTAGGTTTATATTCATTCACAAAACCTAGGGGTTGTCTTTCAAAAACACTTTTATAAATATAAATGTATATATATATACAAAAAATTACTTTTTGAATTAATTTGAAAACATTTAGCTCCACAATGAGATACATATGCCAGAATAGTTCTTAAAAATTCTTATCAAGAAACTAGGGAAATTATTCTGAAAATTTAATTAATTATTCAAGATTATAACCTGGATCTACGAACCTGGATTTGTTTTTAATTATTTGTCCATTATAATCTAAATTTTCTTCAAAGATCCATTCTTTTCCAATAATATTTTCATCCATATGGGACTAAACTAAGGTGTAGAATTTTTTCCTACTGAACTAATTTAGTTTTCCATGAATTTATGTAATCTAGTTTGAATAAGAAAATTATTAATCAATATTTTGAGTCAAGAAATCAAAAAATATATTTATAAAAACAAAGATTTATAAAGTAATTTGTGGTTATAACCCAGTAGTTAAATCATCAATTACTTTGGAAACTATATTATCCTTATGGGTATTTTATAATTATTCATTAGAGTTATTATACCACTCAATATATTCATCCAAATATGAATTTTCAAGTTCACAAAATTTAAAATATCTATACTCTTTCCCAACCAATTAAAAATATGATTTTTTATACTTTTAAATTATTTTAATTCAATTAATCATTGACTGATTCTTCACCTAAATTGTTCTTTCTGTATAAAGTCTTTATGCCTCACTTGAATTAGAATATAATATATAATTACCTACCTATTATTTTGAAGAAAGGTATTCTAGTGAATCATTGGTATTATGAATATGAACCTTTCATCTAAATACTCTAAAATAAAAAATTATAAGCTTATTCTTTTACATAGTTTATAAGATTTATTGATTAAAAATGGCCAAAGAATAATATTATTGAAAACCATACAATATGGGTAAACATGTTTTTTCCATAAATATATTTTTATAGAGTACTTATTTAACATTTTCCTATCTATTTCTTATGATGTTCTATTTTTCCTTTCCAAACCATTTTATTATGGAGTCATAGGGGATTAAAAATTATGAATATATACATTTAATTCTCAGAAATCATCATACTATAGATTAAAAAACTCACCTCTTCTATCACATTAGGAGAGATACAACACCATTTAAATTGTGTAAATATTTTGTAATAAATTTAAATTTATCATTCCCAAAATTTGTTTCCTTAAAACATTGTCATATTACACAATATTTTGATATTTCATGTCAAATTGTGTCAAATTTCCAAAAAATAATTAATTAAATATTATGTTTTATGTTTCTATAAAAAAACAAAAAAAATTCAATGAATATAATAAATTTGTAATTTTAAAATGTTACACTAATATTATCATAACAAAGATATTATATACATGTTAAATTATGTTTTAACCCTTTAAAAACAAAACCTTTGAACTAAAAAATGAATTTGAGATTTTGACTTAACCAAAACCTTTTACTTTTCCCTTTGAATTATCACCAAAATTAATACTACCACCACCACACTTATTAATTGATATAAATTTTTAAATATCACAGATCATATGTCATGAACATCCAATATTCATTTACTATAGATCTATTTTGAATCTTTTAACACATGTAACCCACAAAAACAAATTTCAGAAGTTTTTAGAACATATAAAAATTTCACTCGAGTTGGGATAACAAAAGAATTATTAGGCACAAAAAATAATTTTCAGAGAAATTTTATAGTAAATCTCAAGGATAATTATTTTTATATAAAATAATTGTTTTGGGGAAGATACTATGGAAATATTAATGAAAATTAATTTATATAATGTCCCTTCATGTGATGTTTAAAGCATGTAACACTTGAAACATTACCACTTGAAGCATTAAAAAAATAATGTCTTCTAAATTTTTAGAAATTGATTTCATAACCATGAAAATTCACTGATTTATTTAATTTTTTTATTATTAGTATCTTATCATAACTTTCATGTACATGAACACTTTTCAAAAGATCTATTTTTAACCCTACTACTTCATTTCTCTCACAATATTTTGATTCAAAAATATAATCATTCTTAATTCTTTGAAGTTCATCACATGTGGGTTGAAAATCATTATGTTTGTTATTTTCAGGATAAACATGTTCCATATTTGTATATAATTGATCATTTTAACTCAAAGGAATATTTTTCAATTTTCCATTTTCATCAAGAAAGTTATTATATTTAGTATTAATATATTTTAAGAATTATTTAATCTTTTTAAATTTGTGATTGATTATATTAATCTATTTATTCAAATAAAATTTGTAAAAATTATATTTTTAAGATCAAGAGAAAAAAATTATATACCTTATTTGATGAAGCCATCAAATAAAGGTTTGTTGTCTAATTGTTTGTATCAAATTATTTATTTGAGTCTGATTCTGGTGTATAACTACATTCGGATTCTTTTTATATTCATTCCATTGTATATTTTATCTCTTTATCTAGAAATTATTGAGTCTTTGGAAGTTTTGATTAATTTTCCATTTTTTAATTCACTCATAAAAGATAAAATTATCTTCATCATTCCCCTTTTAACTTATTTTATTCAAGGGTAATTATTTTTTTTCTTCTTGGGTATCCTTTCTTTACTCTTACTTGGGAAACCTTTAAAACATGGTCACATTCATTTTATTTCAATTAATAATTGTAATAATGAGTTGTAAATGTTATTTTTGAATTAAAATTATTACCTTTCATTTTTTAATTCTCCTATTAAGAAATATTTCTCAATTCTAATTTATATTTAAGTAATGATCTAACAAGATTATATTAATTATATTCCTTGAAATTATGACATTTATAAATTACATCCTTTTTGTATACCATTTATTTAGTAAATCTCTTAAAACCCATTCAAACAGAATCGAATTATCTAAAATTTTTCCTAAAACACTCATTCTGATTATAATACTAGGGAATCATGGAAACATTTGGTAATATATTTATTATTCCCTTATTTTTACTTATTTATACTCAATCACTAACATGCCCAGTTAAGTTCCTGTAATATAATCATAACGAATATGAGTAACTTTTAGTATTCTCCAAATTTAACAAGCTATTTTTCATACAGATATATTACTCTAATCATTCATATTTATTGAAAAATGCATAGTTTTCAACACCTAGTATTCTAGTATATACATCAACACGTCATTACCAACTAATATTTCAAGATCAACTTTTGGTTGCATGTATGGTTTCACCATTATGGTACAACTATCAATACTCAAATGTTTAAGAAAATCCTCCACATGAGACTACCAGTAGCCAAAATCAGTTATATGAGAGAGTGTAATTTTTTTGAGGTTTCCATCCATCATTCACAAGCATTTCAGTCATATAAAAACATATCTTTTCCCATTGATTATTTACATAATTATTTGATCAGTAAAAATAATATAAACTTATACTAAATATAAAGACCCTCAAATGATACCTATTATTATCTATGAGTTAGAATGGTTGAATTTTCAAGTGGAGATAAATTTACCTTTTAAAATAATTTAAAAAACTTATCAAATTTAAGTTAATATCACAGATAAATAAAGTTAAATGATCATAGTGATTTTTATAGTATTTCCAATATAAATGATCATACTATTATTTTCACCCCTATTAAACACTAATTAATATGGAAACTAGTATAATTGACCCTATTACTTTTTTGTGAGTCAAAACCCTTTACAACTTCCTTTTTAAACCCTAAAGGCACTACCCAAGAAAACAGCCTTTTACACACTTAATGTCTTAACCCATTCACCTAGCCTTTTTCACACCTTTAGGAACAACCCATAGGTTAACTTTTGAATTAGTAATAGAAACCAAGACTTCATTTTAACTAATAAATGGCCCAACCATATCCCCATTATATGGAAATACAATCCTTTTACACATATTATTCCATGAATTTTAATATAAACATCCAATAATTACAACCAAATAATCATGGGTACTAGTTTCTTATGAATAATAGGATCATAATACATTAAAGTTAAACTAGAAAAATCAATATTTTATTTTCTATAATGGGATTTTAAATCCTTTAAATATCCTAAACATCATGGGATAACCTTGAAATGAATAGATAAAAGGGTTATGTAAAATCACAATAAGTGAATAAACATGATAAGGAAATATCATGTGTGAGTCAAAGGTTTAACATGATATCATAAAATATAATCCACGTGGGTAATCACATGGGAGAATAACATAAAAAACAGGGTATCATAAGATCCTGGAAATATAGAAGTTATTGAAATATCATATAACATGACATATATATGAGTCAAGGATAAATTCCAATACAATATCACTTGGTGGAAAAAGTCCCATAATGGAGTATAATTACTCCCTATTACAATACATGACTCCTCATGAGTCTATGTCATTACCCAATACATTGGAGTTCTATATGGGTGCACCCATCCCAAAATGTTCATTATTATTTGATCCAAAAAAATAAATCAATCATAAGGAACAAATATAAGAATTAACCATGTAAATAAATGGATTGCATAATCTGGTCTCGTACTATAATCAAAAAAATTTCATAATGAAGGCATTTGATAGTTGAATATAAGGCATATATTACCCCATCATAGTAAGGGATAATAATAATGGTGTATATTTTTTAATCATATATACATAATTTATAATTAATAAATATCATCTAAGGTTGTCTTTATTGATGAAAATATATTAAAAGAATATATGGAACACATCTTGAAGAAAATACCCATTTCACAATGAAATAACTTGTTCAAAATATAAAAAATTAAAATATAATATATAAAATATTTTCCTTAAAAATAAAAAAGGAAACATATAATGTATTATATAAATAAGTGAGTGTACATGATAATGAGAAGTTATATACATTCTATATAAGTTAAATAATAAATTTATTTCCCATTTTTTGTACAAAGGTTAAAATTGCGTAATATAGAAAATAACAAGAATATTCTTTTAAAACCATTTTTTTAAAAGTTAATAATGTGTAAAAATTAATTCAATAATGTAATGAATATTATTTTACATGTTTTATTTTTAGATATTTTATGAATTATTTTTGAGACTGGGTACTGAAACGACGTGTGATTATAAGGCCCAGTGTGTCCGGAATAAGTTTTTGAAATATATTAAATAGAACTCACACAATATTTTCATTAAAAAGGGTATTAATATATAAATAGGGGAACATATCAAAAATAATAGGCCATTATTGTGTTTAGAATAATATTTTTACCCAAGGTGTTACATAACCTTAGTCGACATGGGATATTTGTAGATAAGTCGTCGTGGGCATGAAATAACTAACATATTTAATTATTTTATTTTAATTTTTTCATAGATGAAGTGACCTAACAACCTATATAAATAAATGGTTATAGGGAATTCATAGGTTTATCTACTAAAACCTAGAGATCCAAAGGACCTTTAGGGAGAATCAAATGAGATTGCTTCGGTGGATGATGACAGAATTGGAGATCAATGACCGGTGCGAAACAGAATCGATGGATCTCTCCAATGATCACAAGAAGATTTATTTATCATTTGAAATCGATCCAAATTGAGGAAGAGTTTTTTATTTGGTTTTCTTCCTTTTTCTTAATTTCAAAAAAAAATATAGACCAATCAACCAACAAATTGATCTATGATTCGTTCATCTTGAATGATGTGTTTTATTGTGAAGTTATTTTGGGAGACTTTATTTGTGATTCTTGATTATTAATTATCATAATAATGGAAAAGGATTTAGGCCAACCCTAAAATTGGATGAGGTTTATTATTTAGGTTTTTTATCTTCCTTTTATCCTCTAATTCTTCATTCATCATGTTAATTCATTATTTAACCTGTTGTTCGATGTATACTAGAAATTAAAATATTTCACACTCGATTCCAAGAAAAATAGTTTAAAATCGAAGATCTGGGGTCAAAATGAACCAGTAATACTGTGATAATGGATGATGTAGTAGATCTAACAGCATATATTCTTAGTTTTTCATGTTCTTCAATGCATTAAAAAGAACACCATTCAAAGGTGTTTTTCAAACAAATTGAAGGTTCAAAACGTGTTATTCATAAACAACAAGGCCCGGCCAACATGGATCTACGTTTTTTCGATGAGGCATGAAACCAGATCAATAAATGGAGGTTCTATAATGCAAAAAAATAAAGATATGAGATTTTTTAAATTTATTCAATACACCGATTGTCACTCAAAGCCACAAACAATGCGGTCACCCCAAAACTGTTATTAGGGTTTCTGGAAGAAAATAGGTATCACATGGCATGTGACCTTGTCACACGATGTGTGTTACCCCTTGGGGATCTTGGCATGTACCTCAAAGGGTACATGGACATGGTATGGATTACAATGGATAGAGCTTATCTAGTACTCCCACGTAGACCTGACTTGGCCTTGTGTACATGGGCATACCCATGTATTGGTACACAGGAAGAGTACAAGGCCAGCTGACACAGCGTGTATTGTTTCACAAACATGGATATGGGACATGGTCCATTAACATGGGTAAGAACCAGGGTTGAAGGGACATGACGTGTCCCCCTACTACATGTTGTGTACTAAAAAACAATGATATGAGCCCTTTTACTCTATATCTTGGACAAGTTTTTTATAGTTCATTCCCCATATTCATTCCCTAAGGGTTAATGTGAAATCACCTCCAACGCATATTATATTGATCCCTTCAGTAATACTTCTTAGATAGAGTTATTATAATCAATCCTTGAGGCATGGATTGAGATACTCTATTCATCTGTGTGCCTTTAGTGGAGTTCTAGGTATCGTTGTGACCAATATTACAGAAGTGTTGAACCTCTACATAGAGGGTTAATCTAGATTTCTTTCTTTGTATACCCCATGTCCCTAGGAGTTAACCTTATCTATATATCATATCTCATTAAACTTTAAACATGTTCTTCTAATGTTGATACCCAATGATAATTTCCTCTCGAATAGACGTCATTAGTATTATAAAACTCAAGAGTGTGTTCTCATGGATGAGTGCTTCGTGTAACCTTTGATCTGGAATCCTTGGATGGAATTATAGTTGTGGCTTGCCTTTATATTTTGTGTCTGTGTTTAGTATAATAGGATATTATTGTTATGTCTTGTAGACATATACATGTCTAGAGGTGGTTGTATTCATTTATTATATTCTTTCTAGTTTCAAGGATTCATGATATGTATTGTTATACTCAAGCATACATGAGCTTTTCCTACAAAAGATGTGTCTTATGTTGATGATTGACCTTTTGATATAGTCTTAGAAAATGAATGACCGAATGGTGTTTTGTGAGACCATACATATTCAGGTGTGTTTTTGTGGTTTTTTGATGTCGTCCCTGTTGATTCAATAAGGTTTTCCTTATGAATTTTCTATTCCTTCATAATTGGGTGAGATTGTTTATAAAATAATTATTCCTTATGAATTTACCAATCCTTCTTGTTTTTAAAGTCAAAAACACCTTATCTTAAGGAAATTTTAATTTTACCCTGTGTTTTGATTTCAAAAAGAAAAATTTCCATCCCTAAGTAAATTCAACCTTACCGTTTTTTATTATTCATTATCGTGTATAAATGTAAAATTCGGTTTCATATCTAAAACACCAGAATCATATAATATATAGATACAGATCATTTTGATTTTAGGATCCAAATTTAGGTTCTGAGTTCTCTGAATTCAGACTCCGAACTCTTCCGAGTTATCACTCCATGTTCTCTGAATTCAGACTCCGAACTTTGTAAGTTCTGACTCCAAATTCTCATGAACTCTGACTCGAAACATTGTAAATCCAAATTCCAAATTTCCTTGAAATTCAGACTCCAGAATCCTATAGAGTTCAAGTTCCAAATTTCTTAGAAAATAGAATCTAAATATCCTTGTATTATAGACACCGAATATGTTTTTGGTTAGACACTGAACTTTTATTTTCTTACATTCCGAATATTTAATTTTGGTTATGTAACTATATTTTTTCTTAAACTTGTATTTTTTATAAAATGATGTCACGCTTTCAGTTACTAACTAACCGTTGATTGAGTGACACATGTACAAGTCCCTCTGGAATTCAAGGAAAAAGATGATCGTTGGAGGAGGGAGCCAACCATTGGTTTTGTGCATATAAATTTGAGCTCATTTGAAAGATCTCAACACTGTTCTACGACTCTTGAGATTACATGTTGTTGAAGTGATTTATAGAGAGATACTCTCATGATTTATGTGAACTAAACACGTTGTTCATATTTGCTTTGTGTGAATTCGAATTTTGCTGAGTACATTTCTGGGCTTCCAAGGATAGGAAGACATATGTACCAACTACCTTAAAGTTCGAGGACTTCCTTGCTGAGGAAGATAGAGGTTCAAACTACATTTAAGTTGAGGGCTTGGGGGATATCAATACAGTCTCCAATATTCATATCGAGGGATTACCCTAGTGTGGGTAAGACAGACTTTGTTGAAATTATAAATCGAGGGACCTTTATCCAAGGTTGTTGGATACCCTTCTCTTTGGGTTAAAGGATTTACTACTTGTTACTTGGTTTGTTTCAGGTTTTCGGTTGTATTTTGATTACTGATGAAAGTATAACTATCTTATACTTCCTTATACTTGTATACTTTGATCTAGTAATATTATATACGCTTTAAGGTAGAATCTTTATCTTTGAAAACTTTTGTTAAGTTTCATTTCCAGATTCACTTTTCTGGAATTTCTTTCTCGGAATCATATTTATGGAATTTAGCAAGTGTGTAGAACTAGAGGTTTTGTGAATTACTTTGTTTAACCCTTTTAAACAATATAAAGGTTTCTTACCATCTTTAAAATTTTACAAAGAATTTTTAAAATATACAGTTCACCCCCCTATTGTATTTTGAGCATTATTAGATACATCATTCTGTATCCATATTATTTCAATCCTAAATTTTTTATTATAGAGTATATCATACTCCACATACCATCCCAAAAATTGGTATCAGGGAAAGTCTCTGAAATAATTATATTCAAATATATGTCTTCCTTGCTCAATTTTTTCATTGTTCTATTTTTCTCTGCTAAGAAATATCACTTCATAATCTAAACCAATTAAATAATTAGTTTCACAGGTTTGGTTGAATCTGAATTAATATCAAAATTATAATCAGAAGAGAATTCATCTTCTTTTTCTTATTTTCAGAATCCGTTTTTCAGATTCAGTAGTCCGTATTCACTTTTTTTTAAGATACTCTTGTTCTATATTTTTCTTGCTAAGGAATTTATTTTTTCTTGTTTACAAACTTTTATTACTAACAAGTTTGTGTAGAGATATTTTTCTTCAATATGGCAGGAATCAATGTCGGTTCCATTGAAAACATAAATCCAACTAGACCACCTATTTTTTATGGGAATGATTACGAATATTAGAGAGATCGGATAAATACATTTATTATTAATACTAGAGTGGACAATTTTGTTATGCTTATTGGAGGATATAAAATCCCTAAAAAGGAAGTTATTACCTAAACCAACCAAGAAAATCATGAATACCAACCGAATTTTAAGGTATGCAATACATTTATTTGTTCTATGACTAGAATTATATATAGCCAAATTTCATCTTCTGAAGCAGAAAATTTTATTTGGAAGAAACATGAAGTTACACACTTTGGAACTTCAAAAGTGATTGAAATTAGAAGATCCATGCTCAGAGCTGAATATAATGGTTTTTTATTTCCTTACGGAGAACCCATATATAAGGTGCAACATAGATTTATGACTATAGTCAATAGTCTACAATCTATGGGTGAGAAAGGATTAGATGATGAAGCTCTTGTTGATAAGATCATAGACATCATGCTGAATTAATGGGAATCTAAGAGAACAGATATTGATGAGAACTGAAAGGTTACTCAGATTTCTCTTGATGAACTTTTTGGAACTCTTCTTTAATATGAGACTAGAATGAAGAGAGATGTTGACAACATTAATAAGAAGAATGGGAATGACAGTGTTGCTTTTAATACAACTTCAAATCATATGAAATCCAAGACTCCTGAGAGAGTTACAAGATCCAAATATAAGAAGATTGTTATACAAATAGAATCTAGTGGAAGTGAATCTTCCAAAAATTAACTAGACAATCTTGATTAAAGGATGAACAAGATAGCTGGATAGAAGAACTTTCAATCCAGATATAAGAAGAAAGAAATGAAAGATAAGAAAGATTCAGAAGTTACATGTTATGAATGCAATAGAGCTGGACATATAAGACTTGATTGTCCTATGCTCAAGAGAAAAGATAGAAAGGAAAATGAATCTGATGAAAATAAAAAGAATTACTATAAAGATAAATATAATAAATTCTTGAAATCTAATGACACCTTGAGTTCCATTGGTGGAGACTCTTCAGATGAATCGTCAGATTACGAATCTTCTGGACAGATGAATCTTGGTCTAATAGCCAGACTACTAATTGAAAATCATTGTTTGATGGCTAAGGTACACAATTCTGAATCAATGACCAATGTTTCATTAAATAAAAAATATAGTGATAGTAAATATTATGAATCTTTAGATGAAGAATATTCTTCTGATGAAGATAATACTTTACCTACCTATGAAGAAGTTTCTAGGTTTTCTAAGCTTCTTGAGAATAAAAATTCTAAATTCAAAAAAAAACTTCATACGGAAAATTCTAATATTTCTATACTCACTAAGGAAAAATCAGATCTTTCTAAATATCTTGATAAGAAAAATCTTGATTTTGAAAATATTTCAAAAAATCTTGAGGAAGTAAATTTTGAGAAGGATAAACAATCTAAAGATCTAGAAAAAGTAATTTCTAAGAAAAATGTTTTCGAGCATAACTCTAGTTCTAAATCTAATGTTTTGGAAGATAAGAACTTAGTTATTAAACTAAATTCCAAAAAAAATTCCTCGAGGAAGTGTTTTTCAAACATTACCTTATCTAAAGAAAATTTTGATAAGATGTATTCTCAAATCTAACCACTGAGGAATAATTTTGGATTTGGTTATACTAGTTCTAAACAAATATTTAGCAACAATTATTTTGTTCCTCAAAGTGGTCCATTATGCACTAAGTGTCAGTGTGGTGGACACTGGGAAAAAAATTGTTCCATAAACAAAACTCAATCTTTACGATTTCATAAAGCCTATTTTTCTAAGAAAATGTGGGTGCCTAAGATTTTTCCTTCTGAAATTTCCTGATCCAAGAAAGTTTGGGTTCCGAAATTATAACTATTTTGTTTTCAGGAAAGTAAAGAAAGTACCATCAGCAATACATGGTACATGGATAGTGGATGTTCCCAGCATATGACAGGTAACAAAAACTACTTTGAAAATATTCTCAAGACTAAAGGAGGGAAACTAACTTTCAGAGATAATGCTAAGGGAGAGATTATTGGTATAGGTAACATTTTTCTTCTTGGAAAAACATTGATATCAAATTTTTTGTTTGTTAAAGGTCTTAATCACAATATCATTATCATAAGTCAATTATGTGATTAAGGTTAACTTGTGAATTTTAGGAATGAAAAGTGCTTAGTACACAATTCCAAGGAAGAGTTTATTCTTTCTGCCAATAGTAAAGAGAATATTTATACACTAAACTTAGAATACCTTATGATCCAAGGATTACCTTGCCTTAGTGCAACGTAAGATCATTCTTGGTTATAAAATAAAAGGTTAGGACACTATAACCTTAGAAATGTATGCATACTCTCTAAGAAAATATTAGTTAAGGATCTACCATAGCGTAGATTTGATTCTTCAAAAGTTTGTGATCCTTGTCAATATGGAAAGAAACATAAATAAAGTTTTAAATCAGTTGGTGAAGTATCAACTATTGATGCATTACAGTTAGTGCATATGGATCTTTTTGGACCAACACAATCTAGATGCATTGGAGAAAAGTATTTTGTATTTTTCTTAGATGATGATTACACAAGATTTACGTGGGTCTATTTTATAGTAAATAAATCTGAAGCATTTTATTATTTAAAAATTATTTGAGAACAAGTTAAAAATGAGAAAAACCTTCCTTTGATAACTATTCAAACTGATCATGGAAGAGAATTTCAAAATTCTAATTTTGAAACTTTTTGTAGTAGAAAAAACATTACACGTAACTTCTCAGCACCTAGAACACCACAAAAGAATGTTTTTGTTTAAAGAAGAAATAGAATTATTCAAGAGATAACAAGAACCATGTTGGGTGAGTATTCTATACCCAAACATTTTTGGGCTAAAGCTGTAAGTACTTTTTGTTATACTATAAATCGAGTTTTCATTAGACCTTTTGTTAATAAAACTCTTTATGAGTTATGGAATGGTAGAAAACCTATACTTTCCTACATCATGTTTTTTGGTTTCATGGTATTAATTTTTAATACTAAATATAATTTACACAAATTCGTACCAAAATCTGATGAAGGAATTTTCTTAGGCTACTCCACAACTTCTGTAATTGGTTTAAAATGGGTCTTCAAAAATAAGTGTGATGAAAATGGAATCATAGTAAGAAATAAAGCTAGGTTGGTTTATAAAGGCTATAATAAAAAAGAAGCAATAGACTATGAAAAAAACTATACTCTAGTATCTAGACTTGAATCTATTTGTATTTTACTTTCCTTTGCAACATTCTTCAATTTCAAACTTTTTCAAATGGATGTGAAATGTGCTTTCCTTAATGGTTTTGTTCAAGAAGAAGTTTTTGTTGAACAACCTCTTATTTTTGAAGATAAAAATTATCCGGAACATGTTTTTAAAATTACTAAATCTTTGCATGGACTTAATCAAGCCCCTTGAGCTTGGTATGATTAACTTACAGGATTTTTTCTTCAAAATAATTTTGTTAAGGGAAATGCAGATCCAACCCTTATTATAAAGAAAGATAAGAAAAATGTTTGGATTGTTCAAATTTATGTTGATGAAATTATATTTGGTTCAACTCAGCAATCTTTAACTGATTCCTTTACGGATCTAATGAAATCTGAGTTTGAAATGGTTATGATGGGTGAGTTAACATTTTTCCTTGGTTTTCAAATTTCTCAAAAACTAGAAGGAATCTATATATCCCAACATAAGTATATTAAATATCTTATTAAAAAGTATGGATATGAAAAAACTAATAGTATTAGTACTTTTATTGATACTTCAAACACTCTTGATCTTCATGAAGCTGGGAAACCAGTAGATCAAACATATTTTAGAGGTATGATAAGAATTTTACTTTAATTGACAGCTAGTCATCCAGACTTATTGTTTTCAGTATGCTTATGTGCAAGATATCAATCAAATCCTAAGGAATATCATTTCAAGGAAGTGAAAATAATTTTTCGCCTCTTAAAGGGAACCATGGATTTTGGACTCATTTATAATTCTAGAAATGATTTTATTCTAAAAGGTTTTTCGAAAGCTGACTTTGGTGGATGTAGAATGGATAAAAAGAGTATAACCATAACATGTCATTTATTTGGAGATTCATTAGTTTCTTGGTCATGAAAGAAGAAACACTCAGTAGCACTTTCCACTACTGAAGATGAATATGTAGCAGCTTGATGTTTTTATGCTCAATTATTGTAGATGTAACACACAATTATAGACTATGGTATGATTTTTACCAAAAAAAAATTATGTGTGATAATACTTGTTCCATTTCTTTAAGAGAAAACCATGCACATCACCCTCATGCCAAACACATAGATATTAGACATCACTTTCTTTGGGATCACACACAAAAAGGTGATATCATTCTTCAATTTATCTGAAAAGAAGATCAAATTGCTGATATTTTCACAAAATCCTTACCCTCTGATAGATTTTAATACAATAAATAGATGTTAGGAATGATAACCGTAAGGAAATCTTCTGCATTAACTTTCTGTTGAAATAAACCTCCTTATAGTAATAAACTCTTTTTCATAGGGGGAGTACATTTGCTTGTATGTTTAATGAAATTTATTGTAAATCAGTTTTTCAAAATTTTCATAATGAAAATTTTTCATAAGGTAAATTTTTCATAAGGTAAATTTTTCGTATCCGTTTTTTAAATTTTTTCGTAATGAAATTTTTTGTAGGGGGTTTTTCAAAAAAATTTGTTGTGAAATTTTCATAGTCAGTTTTTCAAAAGTTTCATAATAAATATTTTCTTATTCAAAATTTTCATAAAAATGATTTTCGTACTCAAGATTTTATTAATGAAGATTTTCGTACTCAAAATTTCTTTAATTAAGCTTTTCGTACTCAAAATTTTTTCGTAATGAAGTTTTTCTTTTTGTAATCAAATTTTTCAGAATCTAATGTTCTTCAAGGAAAATTTTCCCATCAATACGAATAATATTCCTAGTAATATAAAAGGTATGTTTCCTTTATTAAGTTTTCATAATCATCATTTACTTGCATGAATTTTCATTTGTTTTTAAAAAAAACATATTATCTTTTCTTTAAATCTGAATGTTTTTAGTAAAAACCTCAAAAGATCAGATTCTATCAAGTTTTCCTTGCGGCTATCATTTAAACTGTTAGATCTAATCAAAAGTTTTCTCAAACGTTGGATTGACTTTGGATGTTCAACCATTACTTCAAACACCTATATAAAAGACCCTAAAAGGGCTATCCCACATCAGATTTCAAGCCTTTGTGTGCCAAAGATCTGCCCCTATTTCAAAATCATATTCCAAACCTCTCAAATCTTTCTCAAATCTGGATGTCTGTTGAAGTTCCTTCTCAAGAGATTTCAACTGTCAAGACGATTTCAGAGTGGAATATTTATTGAGAGAGGTTGGTCCATCTGAATTTATTTTCCAAGTATGATTCTATTATATCCAAGAATATCAGGTTGAATGGATGGGAAAGAACATGTATATCAAAGCCAGGAGCTCAAGATGTAGTATGTCCATATCTTCTTGAGTAATTTTATGAATCTATAAGCTTTTTCAAAAAATAAGAGAGGATTAAATTTTCTTTCAAATGATATGGAAAAACTTATGCCCTTTCATACACCAAGGTTGTAAGATTGGTGGGGTTGTCTTATGAAGGGGAAGCTGAATGCTGTTCCCACAAGCTTATAAATGTTGAAAGAAGTTTTGTAAAGGTTAAATCTATGGAATTCCTCAGTCTTACTGATATCAAGACTCTGAAGATTTCTCACCGCTCTACAAATAATTGGATACTTGAACTCTGGGTGTAAGGTTTCATCATTCCGAGAAAGGGTGACAAGGACACGTTGAAGAAAAGTGATATGTACTTTTTGAATTTCTTGGTAAACCAAAGGAAGATCAACTTGATGAATCATATTCTTTTTATGATTGTGAATGTTAAGAATGGAAATCTAAAGGCTCATATTATCATGTACCCAGCCATTCTTTCAAAGTTAATAGTTTGGTGCCTTGAGTCTTTCAATATTCCTTGCAGTTCCAATCCAAGGAATTGTAAAGTCATGTTATTAAGTAATGATATTTTGAAGAGAATGAATATTAGTTTTTCAAAAGTCTACGGATAATTTTATGATCTACCAGAGCTAGAAGTTGAAGCTGCTCTTAAGATTGAAGAAGTTGTTGAACCATAGAAAAAGACAGGAAAGAAGACGAAATTAAAGGAAGTAGTAGTTAAAGGTAAAAATCCGGAGGCTAAAGGAGCTCAATCCGCACCTCCTAATCCCAAGAAACAAAAATCTTATCCAGATGATGTCTTAGCTAAATAGAGGGAAGATAAAAATAATAGGAAAGTAGGGGATCCAAGTTTTGGTTTGGATCATACTAAATCCAAGGATTTAAAAGACAATACCACTGATGAGCTTGAGAAGCAAGCCAAATAGAAGAAGAAAAAGAGGAAAATGACTAAATCTGAGTCAGTCCAATCCCTTATGAAGGCCACTAAAATAGCATCTGAGAATATTCTGGTACCACAATATTTCATGGTAGAAGATTTACTAGAAACTATGGGGAAGAAGTTTGGTCAGTCCGGAAAAATCCCAAGAAAAGGTTGTTGAAGAAAATGGAGAAGAAGAGATTGAAATTAGTGGTGGCTCTGAAGATATTATAAATAAAGTTGAATATTACCATGAAAATGAAACCCCTTTTGAGAAACTATCAATCCGATCTTCTGAAGAAGAGACTTCAAAGCTCATAACTCCAAGGAAGGATGAGGAAGGTGAAGATGAGAAGGGATAAGAAGAAGTTAAAAAAATATCTGAGGAATAAATTCATACCATGATTTTATACATCCTGAGGATGCTGAGGCTAGAGCCGAGAAATAGAATATATATGAATATAGAAGTGTTCAACTGACTGACAATGAACACAAATCTCCAGATGAGGAAGCTATTCCGAGAAGTGATAAAGGTAAACAAGTGGTTGTTGATACACCCACTAAAGCGGTTGTGAAGAAGAAAGATGTTGGTGGAACATCAAATAGGAATCTTGTTGAGATTGAGAAAGAGCGCTCACCAATCAAAGTCTCAGATTGGGAACCATCTTTACTTGGACATGATTTCATTGTCCAGTCTTTGAAGAAGTTGGTTGGAACTATTCTGATTTTCCCAAGCATAGACTCCAGATGTCTGATGCTTCAACACACACTAAATCAGAAAGCAGATTCAGTGTCTGTGATGATGGACAAGTTTGTCAAGCTAGAGGAAGAATTCAAATCTTTCCTTATCAACTATGATTCCCACAAAAGGTCCTGCAATAAAATGGTTGGCTGGTCAAAGAAGAAAGTTGAATATTTGGAATAACTTCATGAGTTTCAAGATGGTGTCAAGGAGGCTTTTGACATATAAGATGGTAAAATCAAGCATCTCACAAGTATCTTTGAGGAAAATCTAACCCTTCAGTAGAATACCCGAATTCAAGAAGTAAAATATCTGAATGGGAAGTTGTATTCTATTGCTCAAAGTTGTAAAAGGGAAAGGGATCTTCGGATTGAGATTGAAGAAAAGCTTGTTAAGAAGTAAGAAGTCATGAAGGATCAAGAAGAGGTTATCAAGGCTCAGGAAGATAAAATCAAATCTCTTGAAAAGAAAGTAGAGGATCAGGATCAAATTCTTAATAGATCATATGAATACCACACAGAGCTCAAAATGCTGAAGACCATAGTCAAAAAGATGATGCCGAAGGAAAAAAGAAGGATAACCGTGTTGCAATCCGATATTTTGTTGTACTTTTCTTCCTTGTACAAATTATTTCTAATAATAATAAAATTTTTGGTTGCTTGTATTCTGGATTTGTTGTACAAATCTTTCAGGTATGATAATTTCTTTTCCATTCCATCAAACTTTTTTTGAAAATCACAAAGGGGGAGAAAAAAAAGAATACAAATTAAAGAAGATATATCCCTAAGTAAGGGGGAGTTTTCATTACAGATATTTTCGTACTCAAGATAATGAAAAATCTCATTCCGGAAATCTATAATATAATCCTTAGTGTTCCAAATCATAAGGGGGGTTAGTTATATTCATCCTTTCCCATTTGATAAGGGAGATAAGTTTTACTTTCAAAGTCTAGAAAAAAAATTCTAAGTCCTTATATTCTTTTTCAGAAGGATGTTTGTGCTTTCAAAAAAGGATAAAATTATTGAGTCAATAAATTTTTCCTTATGAAGTTCCCATTCCTTCATACTTTGGGGAGATTGTTGAGTCAATAAGGTTTCCTTATGACTTTACAATTCCTTTTTTTTTAAATCACAAACACCTTATCTTAAGGAAATTTTCATTTTACCTTGTGTTTTGCTTTTATAAGGAAAAATTATTTCCCCAAGGAAATTCATCTTTACCATGTTTTTTATTGTTCATTATCATGTCTAAATGTAAAATTAGGATTCATATCTAAAACCCTAGAATCATATAATACTTAGATAAAAATAATTTAGTTTTCAGGATCCAAATTCAGGTTCTGAGTTCTCTGAATTCAGACTCAAAACTCTTCTGAGTTCTAACTCTGAGTTATCTGAATTCAGAATCTGAACTTTGTAAGTTCTAAACTGGAGCTCATTTAAAAGATATAAACACTATTCTATGAATCTATAGATTACATGTTGTTGCTGTGATTTCTAGAGAGATACTCTCATGCTTTGTGTGTACTAAACACCTTGTTCAGATTTAATTTGTGTGACTCTGAATGTTGATGAGTACATTCAATGGCTTCTAGGGATAGGAATAAAGAGGTGATGACTACCTTAAAGTTAGAGGATTTCATTGCTAAGGAAGTCATAGGTTCTGACTACCTTGAAGTTGATGAGTTGCGGGGATAGCAATACAGACTCTAATCATTGTATCGAGGGCTTACCCTGGTGTGGGAAAGACAGACTTTCTTGAAAGTATAAGTTAAGGGACATTTATCCAAGGTTGTTGGATACCCTTCTCTTTGGGTTAAAAGATTTAATACTTGTTACTTGGTTTGTTTCAATTTTTCAACTGTATTTTGATTACTGATGAAAGTATAACTATATTATACTTCCTTATACTTGTATACTCTGATCTAGTATGATTCTATACACTTTAAGTTAGAATCTTTACTTTTGTAAACTTTTGTTAAGTTTTATTTACAGATTCACTTTTCCAGAATTTCTTTCTCGGAATCATATTTCTGTAATCTAACAAGTGTGTAGAACTAGAGGTTTTGTGAATTACTTTTTTTAACCCTGTTAAACAATATAAGAATTTCTTACCATCTTTAAAAGTTTCCAAAGAATTTTTAATGTATACAATTCACCCCCCCCCCCTTGTATTTTGGGCATTATTAGATACTTCATTCAGTATCTATATTATTTTAATCCTACATTTGGTATTTGAGATTATATCATACTCCACATACCATCTCAACAGTCCCACATTATTACTTCCAGGATTGTCTTATTTTCATACTCTTTTTAGTGGGCATGTATTTTTTATTTACTTTCCTTTACATAATGTTGTACTTTGGTAATGGGATTTAGATGTATTCATGTATGATTCTTTATTTTTTTACATTTCATCATTTTATAGTCTTCGATATGTGTTTATATGTACAGGTACTTAGGATAAGTCCTCCCATGTTTGTGATATACCTACTTGGCGCTAGTCTCTAGCCCGAAGAATCTTTCAGTCGTACTTGGGGAGTCGTGGAAATGGACCCTTTGAGATGGTTCATGAAAGATTTGTATCATATTAGTTGGTACAACCTTAGGATTAGATTATATGATATTGGTTTTGGGAAATAGTGTTACATGTTTTGAGTTCGTCTCTCAGACCAGGGATGCTAGTGTCTGTGTGGAAATGGATGTAACTATACACTAGGAATCTAATCACCTATATTTAGAATTATTATATCAAAACATTGGTTATAAGTAAAGCAATGGTACATGCATCATATTGAAATGGGTAGTGGTTTTCGTGTCCTTCTTGATTCAGGTCTCTAGATATACTCATTGACTGTGGTACTTCTTGCATACTTTCAGGATGCCCCCATGACATATGATAGCTTTGATTCATCATTAAGATCATGAGGATGATCCCCTTAATAATGAGTCATTGATACAGGAACATCGAGATATTTATGTAAAGCTAGTTCTCTCAAAGTGCATCCAGTTCCATCCTTAAGTGTCTCATGTGCTCCCCCTTAGATATCGATCACATAAGGATATGGTTGATAAATACTACCACAAAATTGTCTATGAAATTTAGAATCATCCATAATAAGTCTTATGTGGAAATATCTTAAACTACTAAGATGGTTCAAATAATCCAGGAGTTGAAGAACACTGCACATACACATTAGACTTCTTGTGTGAACATAAGACAAGGGCCTTTAGAGATAGAGGAGGGAGACCATGTATTCTTGTGGGTTTCACCTCAACATGGATTTCATAGATTTGGCTTGGGAGGAAAGATATCTCCAAGATTCGTTGGCCTTTTAAAAATACTTCACAGAGTTAATGAGGTTCCATACTTTTTAACTCCACCTTCACTATTAGATAAGGTACACGTTGTATTTCATATGTCACGGGTGAGGATGTACTTGTATAACCCATCACACATTATCTATTGGGGAGAGATAAACATCGAGGATGGAGATACATTTATGTTTACCTGATATAGACCGAGGATTTTAATTAGAGGACACTTAATGGGTGATTGATTCCTTTAGTGTTTTTTTGGTGGCTGCATGGTATTCTATAGGAGATTACAAGGGAGCGAAAGGCTCAGATTCATGCTCAATACCCACATCTCAATGTGTAACCCTTGTTTTGGATTTTCATCACATAAATCCCCAAGGTTGTGATAATTTAATGACTTTTATTTTTCATGTATTATTTTTTGATATTTTATGGATTATTCTCTGAACTAGGAATTGAGAAGACATGCAATTCCTAGCCCTGATATTCCATGAAAAAAATATTTTAAATTTATTTAATATATTTAATATCATGAGTCCATTGATTCTCTTAAAATGTGGAATAAATTCTAAATTCGGTCCTAGATTAGAAATATAAGGGAACTTTTGTGTTTATAATGTGTTTTTTACCCTTGGTGTGATATAACAGTGGGAAACATAGGGCATTTTTAGAAAAGTCATCTTGGAAATGAAATAATAAAATAATTAGTTCATTTTTTAAATTTATTTTTTTGTCACTGTGACCTTAACCCTTATATAAATAAATGGTTATTGGTAATTTCAATGTTTATATGATAAACCCTAGATATCCAGAGGAACATTGGAGATCATTGAATGAGATTTTGTTGGCGAATGATGATCGAATCAGAGATCGATAACTGGTGTGTGAAAGAATTGAGGAATCTCTCCAAAGATCATGGTTAAACCTCATTATTCATCAATGATTGATAAAAATTGAGTTAGTACATTTTTTTATTTTGTTTCTTTTCTTGTTCTTAATTACTATGACAAACATAACTCAATCAACCTACATATTGATCTATTATTTAGTCATCTTTTGGGATGGGTTTAATTACGGGGTTATTTTTTAAGGAATTTCATTGTGATTTTTGATTATTAATTGTCATTATAATAGTGACGGGTTCATTTCAACATAAACATTGGATAAAGTTTATTCCTTACATTTTTTGTTGGTATTTTCTCCTGCAATTCTTCATTCATCGCGAGTGTTCCTAGTTTGTCTTGTGGTTTGATGTATACTGGAAATTCAAACATTCTACTCCTGATTATCAGTGAAACTATTCGAAATCAAAGATCTAATCTTATCATGACCTCATGTAATGATAGAGTCATTAAGGGATCGAATTATGTATGTACCCTATTTTTATGTTCTTCAGCGCACAACGAAGAACACCATACTAAGTAGTTTTCTGAAGAAAAAAATGAAACTTTCAGAATGTGTTGTTCATTGACAAAGAGGGTCATCCAGAATGGATCTTTAATTTTCTGATGTGGTGCATAGCCTAATTGATGGATGGTAGTGCAAGAACAGACATAGAATCCAGATCTAAGATTTTAGAAATTTCTACACTACATGGCCTACAACTCAGAGCCACACACCATGTACACCCCTCTCAAAGGAAGATTGGGTTTATGGAGTAATATTAGTATCACAGATCCTATGACCTTCTAACATAGCATTTTTCCCCCATAGTGAGCTCATCGTAAAACTTAGTCGATACCCTAACATGGGCGGGAGTACACGGGATAGAGCATGCTCTGTACTCCCACACAGACAAGACTTGGCCTGGATTACACAATTATACCAATGTACTGGTACACAGGTATAGTACATAAGCAGCTGACACATTGTATTTTGTTTCACGGACATGGTCGATTCACCTGGGTAGGACCCAAGGTCTAAGGGACACGACATGTACCCCTACAACAATCCATGTACGCCTAAAAACATGGGTCGGAGCACTTATGCTCTATATCTTGGAAATGTTTCTTTAGGGTTTGTTCCCCATATACATTCCCTGATGGTTTTCATGTAATCACCTCATTCACATAAGAAAGGTGTTCCTTTAGCAGTACTTCTTTGATATAGATATTGGAATCCATCTGTGAGGCCTAGAGTTAGATCTTATATTCATCATCATTCCCTTTGTGGAGTTCTTGGAATCATAGTGAGCAACGCTACATGGGTGTCAATCCTTTACTTAGCATGTTAATATAGATTTATTTTTTTGTATACCCCATGGCCTTGGGAGTGATCCTCATTTGCGTATCATGTGTCTTAAAACTTTCATCATATGCTTATGATGGTGAGACCCAAAGAGAATTACCTCATGGAAGAACATCATCGCTATTATCAGACTCAAGAGTCTGTTCTCCCAGAAGGGTTCTTTTTGGAACCATCAAGTTGGAATCCATGACTAAAATTATAGTTGTGACTTAACTTTATAATGTGATTCTTTTTTGAGTATATCTATATATTATTGTTATATGTGATGTGGATAAAAACCTATGTAGAGATGATTATATTTATTTATTATATGATTTTCAGTTTTAGGATGTCCTACTAGGTATTCTTATACTCACCCTGGTAGGGTATTCTCATGCATATAGCATGTCTATTTCATATTATCATTCTTTTTATAGAGTCCTATTCAGAAAAGGACTAGATGGTTTTTAGTGATACCGAAAAGACTGAGGTGTGTTCCTGTAACTTTTTTATTACAGTCCCCAATATTACTTTTAGGTTGGGCTTTTTTATACTCATTGGTGTGGGCTTGTATTTGGATAATTTTACATTCATTTAATTTCATTCATACTTTGATTTTGTGTTTCAGATGCATGCATACAAACGTGTTCATTTGATTTTACATTTTCAGCAATTTATAAGCTTAGAGTTTTGTGGGTGTGTAAAGGAACTTATGCTAAGGCCTCCCATGTTTGTGATATGCCTGCTTGGTGCTAGTTGCCAGCCCCTAGCCTACTGGAAGCAAGACTGGGGAGCCACATAATGGTCCCCTTTGGGATGGTTCATAAAAAATAAATCATTACTAAAATGTTAAAATCATTCATGAAAGTCTCATTAGAAAATATTGATATGGAAGAAAAAATATTTTCGACCGAAGTGAGAAACAAAATCATATATTATTAAAAATATTTTCTCAAAAATATTAAGTAAAACTAGGAGATAAAAATTGTATTATTACTTGAAAAATCTCATTAATAAATAGATTATAATAAATTGTGTTACTTTTAATAAATTAATATCAAAAACATTCTTCAAGGGAGACTTAAACATAATCGATCCTAAATAATGATGAGATCGTGAACTAAACATTTACCACTTTTGTAACCATTAAGTCATAACCCATAAGAAATAAGTAACATAAAATTAAACATTAAAATCGTGAATATAAATATATTCATGATATAATATATAAAATTTAATGAATATACACCACTGAAAATAAATAAGTGGTTAATAATGCATAGGTTTCATGCAAGTAAAAGTGAGATGAGACATCTCTTACTTCGAGTCCATACATATTGTGTATTTCTTTCACATCCTGTATAATAAATCAATCTATTTTTTTTTCTTAATATCCTTTTTTTGGTTTAATCCCTTATATATAAACTATTAATTCATTTATTTAATGTTATATTTAACTAGTTATTCAGTTATGTCCACATCAATTGTTTTGAGGATACTTTGTTCTTAATTTCAAAATGACATTGATGTGTTGACCATGGTAAAAGGGGTAATAGTTCCATAATTCCTTGAGTAATAATCATGGAAATATAATCATTTCTCTACATCCATCATACTTTTAAAACCAATCACGAAATATGTTTATGAAAAATGAACTAAGGGACAATCATAGAGATGGTCGGCTGTATATACTCATGAGTAACGTTTCCATTTCTCAAAAATCATGATGGAAATAAGGTAAGTGTCATTTTTTATTTAAATAATTAAAATTATATCATAATTATAATTTTATATATTTTATTACACTTATATATTCCATCTTTTTTATTCAATAAAAAAACTTTTCACATCGCTTCATGACGCGGTGGTCTGCTATACACAAGAACAGTGTTATAATTTTCTAATGGATGGTAAGGTGATAAGGTATATTATTTGTTAATTTTTCAGATTTATTAGTATTTAATTAATATAAAATGTAAATATTAAATACAATATTATTAATAAATATTAGAAGCAATGATGGAAAATGAATTATATCGGTTCGTGAGCTAGTAGTTCGTCGTACACACAAATGATGGATTTGTTCCCCATTTTATAGAAGAAGAGATAGATACATATTATGAAATCAAATTAAAATTATCTAAATATCTATGATATATTACTTTTATTATATTTTATTTGTTAATACACAACTTATTGTGTAAAATTTAGTAGTAAAAAAATTTCTTGGTGAAGATGATTACCTTTACTTTGAAGAACCTCCTTTGGATATGTTATTAAGGACCCTAATGTTACTCTTTTATAAATTCCATAAGCCATATAATATAAATAATCATGTTTTGTGGAGATTCTATAAGTGTTTTGATGAGATAAATAGTTTGATATGCATGAAGATGTTAGCAGAGGAGTGCACATTTATAATTAAGGCGGAGTTTCATTTTTGATAATACCAAAAACTATGAAATAATAAAAATCTAATCTCAATAAAAGTGACAAAAAATTGATAAAAAATAGATTTTAGGGATTATATGGATGATTAAAACCTTTACCAATTATAAAGGTTTGTGTTTTAAAAAATTTATTCCAATCATCTCTAAGGTTACCCGCTTTTACAATTTTAGTTTTTCACTTAGGTAACATGTTTTTTACCAAATTTACAATTCATCATGACCAAACATGAGTTTACCTTATAAAATAATAATAATTATGATTAATAATAAAATAGAAAAAAAATATCCAATAAAAATTATATAAGTAGAATAATTCCATTTAAAATTAAACTTCTAAAATATGATGGAAAACAATTTTTCAAGAAATTTATTTTTCAACCAATAGATGATTTTATATTAAATATATGACTATAAATCATATTTATATTAATATAAATTATTATAAGTTAATTTATAATATATTAATTGCATTTAAATCATTCTTTAATGTTGATTTTTTTAATTAATAAAAATAGATAAACTTTATACAATTCAAAGTATTTTGGAGAAATCCGTGCTTTTAAGAATAAAAATAAACTTATTCCAAAATCATTAAAAAAAATTATTCAAATGAAATTAATTACATTATAATAAATAAAATGGTTCATATTTAACTTTAATTCCAAATACAAAATATAATGTGACTTTTAAATTAATTGATCTAATGAAAAAGAAATTTAGTATTTGAAAAATCTATAATTTCCACTAGTCAATTAAAAATAAAACAATTTAGAAAAAACCCAAAATTTCTTATTAACTTAATTTCAATATTCATAAAAATAATAATTTTCATATTATAAAACAAATTTTTTAAAATTTCCATAATTTAATTATAAAATTTTCTCACATAAAAGTAACATAATTTATTTTGTTTAAAACATATTGTTTATAAAAAAATATATATTTATTAAAATATTAGTGCTTATTTATTAATAATTTATTAATAAAAATAAATTTTTAATGAAATTTAACTATATTTCATAAATAATTTAATAATATTCATACCCATCAATTTAAAATCTAAGTTATAATGGTAATATATTTCACGATTCATTTAAGCATGGTTTTGTGTGTCGTATCAACTATTGAAAATTTTGTTATTATTTTAAAATCTTATGGTATTACATAATACCGCATTTCAATAAATTTAACCCTCTTGATTTGTACTTGTTCTTTGTAATAATTGTTATGATAATTTAAAATACCTTGGTTGAAATTCCACATCACAAAAAGGGTTAATAAAACTTTTTATTGATAAGAGAGAAAGGTACGTATGAAGGTCATCTAAAATAACACATTACTAGGATTCCAAGCTGGAAGAATTGGTGGGAATTGAAGATATGTACATCAAAGAAAAGTTTAATGATCAAATGATTATCGATAGTGACAATGATCATGGACCGAAATAATGTTAATAAACATTTGAATGTTAACAACCACAAAGCCCTATATCTGTGATGGGTGAAAAGACCATAAATTCATCAAAAATAATTATAATTAGAAAACATTTTCATTTCAATGTCCTTTTACTAGAGTTATGGAATTATTTTTTGATTTATAATAATAATATAAGTTTATATACTTATTGATATTTTTCAATTACATTAGCTAAAGTTTATATTTAAATACATACCAAAAATTAAATGGTCACCACAAGGTCAAAAATGTATAAATATTCATATCTAGAAATAATACAGTTTACATAAAAATATCCACCAATGGTTAAACATATAATATTCTGAAATTAACTAAACTTACACCTCAAATAACATCAAAATTAAAAAAAATGTTTTATTCCCATTCGATCCTCCACACTAAATCACATGTTATACCTAAAGGTAACAAATATCTCAACCCAATGAAACATTTCCCATAATATCATTAATCGACAAAAAATCCTAAAAAATTAAAAAGATTCGATAAGATAACTTGTTTCCCAAAATCAACATAATTTTTATATATCAAGTCATTTAAGTAAAAAATATAATACTGACCAATGCATCATAAAGGGTAGTGGTAGGTGTTTGACACTTATCATCCTTTGATTGTGGGTTCAATACCCACAGCCTTACCAAAAACAACAAGTTGTCTCCCAATATGCGGGTTGTCCACTTTCTAAAACTATATTAATATAATTCCTATAAAATTCTCAAAAAATGATGAAATTTTTAAAAATAACATTATTCATAAAATAAATTTTTAACTAATAAATTCTTCTATATTACTTATTTTTCGACAAAATCAAATAATCTTAATTGACAATAATTACTTCTTCTTCAATAATATATCAAATATTATCTTTTCATCAGTCATGTGTTTTTCTATAAATTATTAACATACCATTAAATCACTTTTCTTTGTCACTAGTACCATTAAACATATTCTTAAATTTCCTCAAAGAAAAACTATTGTAAAACAATCATTAGACGTTTCATGATTCTTATAACCAACATACCATTGATAAAATTACTTCAAAAGCATGATTTTCAAGTTCCAACACCTAAACACTTCCATCATTCCACTTTAATTATTATCCTAACATAGGCCCTTAGAAATAAATCTTACCATTAGGGGATTTTATCAAATAATTACAAAATTCCACACATATTTAATTTTGAACTATCAGTTTTTCCTTAGGTTGAAATTTATTTTATTTTGACTTATTAACCAGAATCTTTATTTTTATTCAACAATTAGCTACTTTTCAACCTCATTTTTTACACATAAGGAAAATTTCATTTCCTTGAAATCATGTTTCATGGCGCCTCTTTGCATATTTTATTTGTTTATGAAATTAAATATTATTTTCATTATCATCATTAACACTTGAACTTCCATGATAAGTCATCCTTATCTTATTTTATGTGTTTGAAAATCCAACTCTATTTCATTTGTTAGACATAGTTTGAGATATCTTATTTTTACTAATAATATGATTTCTATCTTCAATTCCCATTGGGTTTGGTAACTAATTAAAAAAATAATTACATTTACCATCACATTAGTTGTTGGATTTTCTTCTCTAATTACCAACCATTAACAAAAATAATAAAACCAATATGAGAATACATTATCTAATAAACACAAAAAATGGAAAATGACAAACATGGTAGGAATAAATTATATAAGATAATTATATCTTAACTTATGAGTCTCTAGGTTTAAAATTTGGTTATCCATGGTAATGTTTCCTATTAGGTTTTCTATCCTATAAATTTCTTCAATTCATTGATAATGGTTCATAAAGGCCTTTTGAATTTCCAAAGCATATCCCTAAGGAGTATCAAAGTAGGTGTGCAAGAAGGCCCATTTTCATGCACTAGGTGAATGTTGATTCTATCTCAATTTTTTATTTTTAGATTTATTACCCATAGGTATCACTATTATAAATCCAAATTCAATTTCAGTATCTAGATAGGGATGTAATTTGTCAAAGAAAAGTTGATCAATCCTTTAACAATATTTTTTGGATATTTCTCTACACTTAGAATTATCCTTAGACTTATCCCTACGATTCTCAATAAATTTTTATCATCCTAGTTTCCAAAGGTTAACTAAACATTTTTTATAATACCAACTACAGAAACCCAATCCTTATAAACATATTATTTAAATATTTTTAATATAAACCAACAATAATTTCAACCCAAAGATCATGATACCTAGTGTCTTTGAAAGACTAGCTTCATAATACATCAAACTGTGGAAAAATACAACTAATTTATTTTATTATCCATATTGATCTCTTAATTCATTTGAATATCTTAAACTACATAGGATAATTGGGGTAATACATAGAAAAAATGGGTGATCTACAAAACCTAGTAAGATGATAAACATGATAAGGAAATATAACATGTCAGTAAAAGTTATAAAAAGATATTATAATATAAAAATTACATGATTAATCACATCGAAGCATAACATAAAGAACATGTTATAATAATATCATGGAAAGATATTAATTACGTCATTATAGTATAACATAACCTAAATATGAGTGAAGGATAATTATTGTGACAAGATCACACAGTGGAAAAAGTTCCATAATGGATTACGTTTACTCCCTAATCCCATACATGACACCTCATGAGACTAATGCTTTACTTGATCAATTAGAGTGCTTTCTAGGTGAAACCATCATAACATTTTAATGATTATGTGTTCTATAAAATGAAATCAATCATAAGAAATAAATATAATAATTACCCATGGAAAGAAATGTGTTACATAATCTTCTCTTATATCATCATCAAAGGAAATTTCATAATGAAGGCATTTGAGAGATGAACATAAGGTATGTATTACCACATTAATGTAAGGGATAATATTCTAGGAATATATATATATATAATACATATATACATAATTTATAACAATTCCATATCATCAATGGTTTTCATAATTGATTAAAATGTGTTTAAAATATTACATGGAATATTTCTACAGTAAAATACACTTTTCACATTCAAATCACTTATTCAAAATCTAAAAATCACTAAAATAATGTTTAAAAAATATTCATTAAATATAAATACAGAAAATAATAAAGTAATGTTCAAATAATTAAATTTTCATAATGGAGGGTAATTCCGTGCATGCCATATAATTTAGAAAACATTATATTCATGTTGTGTGCAACAACGGTTAAAAGTACCTCATTCAAAAAACGATAAGAATATATTTTTCAAAAATATTTTGTTAAAAATTAAACCATGGGTAAAAAATTATCTAATAATTTATATATATATATATATATTTTAAAAAAATTATGAAAATATTTTTTGAAAATATGCATATTGAAGGAAATGGATTTTCGATCGAAGAGAGAAATAAATTTAACTTTTCTTATGAAATATCAATCCTTTTAAGCACTAAATAGAATGAAATAGTAATACTACATGAAAATTTCATGAATAACCAAAATATAAGTAAATATACTGGTTTTTATAAATAAATATCCAATAATTTTTCCAAGTGATACATAAATATAATCAACCTCGAATAATGATGAGATTGTGAAAAAAACCTTCCCACTTTGGTAGCTTTTGAATCATAAACCCTGTGAAATAATTAAGATAAAATTAAACATTAAATATCATGAATATAAATATATGCATGATATAACATATCAAATTTTAAATATATACACACAAGAAAGTAAATAAGTGGTGAATGTTGAATAGGTTTCATAGAAGTAAAAGTGAGATGAGAAATCTATTACCTTGAGTCCATACATGTCATGTATATCCTTCATCTTCTATATAATAAACATATATTAGTTATTTATTTTCTTTATAAACATTATCATGTTTAATTCCTTATAACTAAACCTATTAATTCATTTATTTTTACTAACATATTTAATTATTTGTTAAGCTATGTCCAAGTCAGGTGTTTTGAGGCCGCTTAGTTCGTAATTTCAAAACAGATTCGATGTATTGATTGTGCTCAAAGGTGTCATTTTTAAATAATTGATAGAGTAAATATCATGAAATAATTATAGATTTTATACATCAATTATAATTTTAAAACCAACCATTAAACATGGTAATGAACAATTAATTATGTTAAAATAATGGATTCATTTGGTCATACATGCACAAACATATCATTTACATTTTTCAATGATCATGATAGATTAGGTTTTATTTTAACTTTAAATAATTATAATTATATCATAAATATAATATAATATCTTCAAATACACTTAAATGTACCATCCATTTTATTTAGTGACAAACAAACATATCACATCTCTTCCTTGGGAGGTAGTCTACCATACACGTGTGTGATGTTATCATTTTTAAATAGGTGGTAAAGTAAAAAAGGTATATGATATTTTACTTATTCAGAATAATTAATATTTCATGAATATAATATATAATAATTAAATACAGAATTGTTAGTTTTTTATAGAGGTGATCATGAAAAATGAGTTACATCCGTTCAAGAGGTGGTAGTCTACCGTACACATTAATGGTGGTTTTGTTTCCCATTTGATAGAACAAGGGATGGATAACTATTATAACATTAAAATTATAAAAAAATTAGTGTATATGATATACTGGTTTTATTATATTTTTATTTTTAATAATTAATTAGAGGTGGAAATAAGAATCAAAAAGGGGGCTTGGGGAAGATGACTGAGTTCACATAGAAGAACCTCATTTGGATCACTTATTAAGAACACTAAATTTGGTATTTTGAAAAGAAAAAAAGATCTATAATGTTTATAATTAACTTTTAGAGAAATTTTGGTAGTTCTTTATTTTAAAATTTTCTTTATAGGTGTTAATAAGTGAGGGGAGGGGTTCCATTTTATAATTAAGGAATGACATTTTTGTAAATATCACAAATTATTCAGTAATGGGAAGTCACTCTCAAGCCAGGTGCCTCAAAAATTGATAAATAATAGATTATGGGGTTATATGGAAAATAAAAACCTCCTACATTCAAAAAAACATTTGTTTTAAACATGTTATTAAATTAACCTCTAAGGTTAATTACTTTTATCATTTTAGTATTTCACTATCGTAACTAGTTTTTTATTGTTTTTACCATTCACCGTGAACATAATTAAGTTAAAGTTATTAACTAATATTAATAATGATTATTATGAATTTTTATCCCATTTTATCATATTCAAATAAAATAATATGAAGATTTCAATTTAAAATTACGCCTGAAAAGAAGTTTGAAAAAATATTTTTAAAGAAATGCATTTTTCAAGAAATAGATGATCTTACGTTAAATTTATGATAGGAAATAAAAAATATAATAATTTAAATAGATTTATAATCTTTGAAGTTAGTATATATATTTCCTTTATATGGGTTATTTAAATTAATTAAAATGGATAAACAATTTGAATTTAAAAATAGTGGGTAGAAAAACATTGTTTTAATCATAGAATAAACTTAAACCAAAATCAAGAAAATTGATGAATCAAATGAAATTATTTAGGTTATTATAAATAAAATAAAATATGTTTCACTTTAAAACCAAATACAAAATATAATTTAACTTTTAACTTATTTTTTTAATGAAAATAAATATCAGTATTTAAAAAGTCAATAATTTCCACTATTCATAGAAAAATCAAACAACTCATAAAAATTCAAAAATTCAACCCTATATAAATTTTTACATTATGATTTTCAAAAATAATTTTCATTTTATAAAATAAAATTTCTGAAATTTCAATAAATTAATTATATATTTTCTCACAAAAATAAATAAAAATCATTTTTTAAGAAAATAAATTTTATACTAAAATAAAAATATCATTACTAAAAGTTTAATTCTTACTTATTAAGAATATATTATTAAATTTATATTGATTATTACCTTTATGTATATTTCAAAAATTATTTAAATTTATTCACACCCTCCAATTTAACTCCTATGTTATAATGGTGACATATTTCATGGGTCCTTTAAACATTGTGTTGTGTGTGGTATATGCGATTGAATATTTTGTTATTATTTTAAAACCTGGGATTGATTCATTATATTTTTTAAGTTATGGAAGAACCTGATTCCTAATTATTTTGGGATTCACAACCCTATATAATAATTTTAATTAGTAGTATAACCTGGTAGGATTAAATATAGAAAAAATATAAATAATAATTAATTATATAAACTATATAAACAATAATGGGTCTAAGTGTTGGTGGGTCAAGGTTCTCTCTAGCAGTGATTACTCAAACCTTTGAATTTTAGAGTAAAGTAGTATTTATTACCATGGTGTATTACATATTAAAATTCATGAATATACCCAATCACTTCCTTAATATGGTTCTATTGAACTCAATATATAGACTTCTTCCCTGAAAAAAATCAAAGCATTAAGCCTATTTGATTTCATACTTTCCTAATTAACAAACCATTTCTTCACTGAATTCTAGTTAAAAAAATTCCCATAGGGTTCAATTTGATAATATATAATATTAAAAGCATTTTTTATAGTGATAACACATTATATTAACTAATATATAACTAAATAAATAATAATAAACATTAAATTCCCTTATAACATTCCAAAAAAAATATGCGAGATAAACTATTCAAATTATAATCTATTTATATTTGAATGTTGATTTTTACAAAGAAGCCTGAGGTATAATTTAACCCACATGATAGGAATTTAATCCTATATAGAAATATTCAAAATATAATTCCTTTATATTGAAATAATTAATACGTATTTTAAGGAATGATTAAGCCAATATAAACATACAAAAGAAACATAATGTAATTCAAAATATGGAATTATAATTAAAATAAAATAGGTTTTGAACTAAAAAACCATAAATTTATTAAGTTAATATAGTTAATAAGGTAGTTTCAAAACCTTTTTAAAATTTTAACTTTATAAGGTAGGTTCAACACTTTTCTAGATTTCATCTTTTAGTCACTTCATTTTTCTTCATGTTGTCAATTGATTTTTCTTCACATGGCCACTTTATTTTTATTCTTGTGGTCACTTTATTTTTATTAATATAGTCACTTTATTTTTCTTCACATGGCCACTTTATTTTTATTCATGAGGTCACTTCCGAAACATTTCAAATTTTTACTCAACTTTCCTTCAAGACTTTGTAACATTTTCACCCAAGGACACTTCTAAAAAATATCACTTCTATACTTTGTCAAATTTCTACTAAAGGTTACTTCTAGACAAATTTACTTTCATAATTTTTAAAATTTTGAATAGAATACTATTAATATACTAGTAACATAAAAAATAAAATCATATATTATGAATTATTTTTCTCCAAAATAAACTCCAAATATTTAAATTATCAAAACATAATTAAAAAAAGGGGATCAATTATCCAGTTAACAAAACCAACCTCTTATAAACACATGGAAAGATAACTATACAATTATTTATTATCTAATTTAATACATAAATGATCCTTTTTATTTCACAAAATCATGTAAAACTATTATGTAAATATAAATTCAAATGGATTTCAGTATCTCTATTAGAGAAATTTTTTTTACATAGTTAATATCTAAAAATTCATAAACATTTAGTAACAAATATTTTTATAGGTACTCACTTAATAATCCATGTTCAACTCTTTCTGTAATATCTATTAAAATTTATTTTGATATACATAAATTGGAAGTTCAACTAAAATTATAACTTCTATTTGGTTCATGGAATTCATTTATATATTCATATATAATTTCCTTGACTAGTTTATGTTACAATAATCTCATACTTATATGACCAAAAATATTATTATTCATAATGAATAATATATCACATAATTCATAAATGTAATATTTATCCCTCTATTTTTACTATCTTATTCTATTTGTGTCTCTAAAACTTATTTTCCATGAGAATTTATATAAATTTTTCCCATGATAACTCTCTATACATCTCAATCCTAGAAGTTATCAAATTATGTCATGATATTATGGAGATTTTCTCCATTATAATAAGAAATCATTAAAATAACTATTACTTTTATATAGTATTGAAAGTATAAAATATCATTAGTTAGTATAATTGAGATCATTTCATTTTGTGTTTTCTAATGAAATTTTTTTTCTATATTTTTATTTAACGTACACTTCACATTTTTACACTCAAATTGTGAAATAATAGATTTATTTCATCATATAACTCAAATTAAATCCTATTTATCATTTCAGTTTGAATATGTCTAATTTTTTATGTCTTCCATATCGAATTATATCTGTAAAATGAAAATAAAATACATTTATTACTCATCATTGACCTCACTATCACAAATGGGTGTCTTCCCTATTTTTTTCATATACCATTTCTTTAGTGTTTACAATGAAATATGAGTTTTGGAATAATCTTCTCTAAATATTTAATGATAAATGGATGATTGGTCAGGAAAATACTTAAAAAATCCAATATAATAGTATTTTATCATCATACCAATCTCATTATCTAATTCACATCTTGATGTACCCTAGGAATGAGTACACTACTAAGAAGGGGGAAGAATTTGTGGCTCTATTCTTTTACAATATATTTTTCTTTGAAATTATAATATTTAATCAGTTAGGATTTGATTCTATCAAATATATATGCCTCATCCTTACCATAATGAATGAAAAAATAAATTAAGGATGAGGTAAACTCAATATTTACATTGGTTAGACCCATAGTGGGTACCTATTTTTTAATGCATCAAGTTTCTATTATAGTCCAGATATTTTCCACTATAATCAATCAACATTTACAATGGGTTGGGAGGTACCAACCACAAAAAAAAATTTCATAGAATATATCTAGTATATTTTACTAACTCTCTCCAATTATAGTAATCACTAAATAGTACAATAAATATCACATATATTTGTGTTTCTCCATCAAAAGTTGAAGATACTTGCGATGGCCTCAAACTTGACAATGTATTTTCCTTATATAAGTATTATGTCAATATCTTTTAATACACACAACACTGAACTAAAACAAAACAAAAATATATATTATATAGAAAAAAATATGACCATTAAAAACTATCCATATAATTAAAGATTATGAATATTATTAATTGAATTATGATATTCATATTTGCATGTCATTTTATACGAATTTTCTTACATCATTTTGTGTTTAAAATTATATATTTATAAAATTTTACTTTTTATTTGTGTCAAATTTTGTTGAATAACAATTAATATATTATTGTTAAATGATTTTTTTAGTAAAAATTTATATTTATTTATTAATTTTGTTTTTATTTTTCTTTTATATAAATTAATAAAAATAAGAAATAGTACTTTAATAATTTATTTTCATTTGAAAATATTTTTCATTATAATTTTAATTAAAATTTATTTCTATAATTTTATAATTTTAATTTAACAATACTAACTTCATTTTTTGACTTATTATATCAATATTATCTAATAAATATTTTTTTGGATTTTTTTAAAAATATTTATTTTTAGGTGAATAGTAAAAAATAACTTCTAAAAAATATCCTGAATTTTTTTAAATTAAAAATTTATGAGTATGAATTGAAAATTTATAAAAAAATAATTATATAAAAAATATTTTTGGTGTTGAATATATTATGAATTTAAATTTTTAATTTATGTTTACAAATAAATGTCAGAATTTTTAGAACATAGGTTACATTATTCTATAAAAGGGTTTTTTATACATTTCAAATTCATTATTTTAAAATTTATTTTTATCACATTTACAAAGTGATTATAATTAAATAAATTTAAAAAATTTATTTAGAGGTTATATGTCATGTTATAATTATCATTTTAGTTTTTGGAATAAAAAATAATTACTTAGGTGAAAACGAGTTACTCTGGTAAAAGTAAAATAGATAAAAATGGATAACCTAAGAAGTAAAAGGTATAAAATGTTAAAAAAAATTAATTTATGAGGTGATTAATTTCCAAACCTTATCTACACTTTATTATTATCCATTTATTATTCTTCTGGACATATGAAATATGTGCTCTATTTATATAAGTCTAAATATTTACAAATATCCATCCTCACCACTTATAAAAGAGGTCACTCACCACCCCTTAAAGACCACTATTAAATTTTGATTTTCTCTTGAAAATATACATTATTTATTTACCCTGTAATCCTATTTAACTTAATTAATCTTCTTTAGATATGAGTTTGTCTTATGTTCTATCTTTCCAAGGATCCCTCTAAGGGAAAACTAATGTTCTCAAAGTGAGTATGAATCATTCCTTTAGAATTTTATTTTATGACACAATTTTTGAAATATAATTTTTAGATTCATTTATAATTACATCATTATTTATTTTATAGTGAATTATTTTATTCAATGGTAATAATCATGAACCGCCTTTCCATTCTTCCATTAAGAAAAATGACAACGTCACATGTGCTTTTGTGCGAACTACCACCTTCATGAAGGAGAAAATCTCATTTTTAATACAGTTTCGTTATTATTTATTTATATTTATTATAATATAATCCACATCCTTAAATTATATAAATAATATTATTCTTCCTTTGGAATAATTATATTATAAATAAATCACTATACAAACATCCATTAATTATCATATGTTCATGTTTGGGTTAGTTTGACCACTTCGTTAAAAAATGCTATAAAATAATATTAGGAATGACTATGCAGATATAATTTATAATAATATATTATATGAATTAATAATTATAATTTTATTTTATTCTATAATGGTAACATTAACATTAAACTCATTTATTAAGATACCAATGTGTGTTCTTTAAAAATCACTGAAATATCTTCATCATCGATTTCATCATTAAGGATCAAAACCAAAACTCCCATAAAAAGAAATTATAAAATTATAAATAATTAAAAAAAACAATTTTAATAAATTTTATGGTTTATTAAGGATAGACATTGGGAGAAGATTGATGAAAAACATCACTATAAAGAAACCAGATCCAAACGATCAACATTACCCGCAATAAATATTGATAATATATTATAACTAAAAAATATACATTGATAGAATAAATATAAATGAAGTTTATAAAGGATTATAGATATTAAATAGGCTCAAAATAGGTTATTAATATGGTTATTATTGTTATAAATCATAGTAAAACACTTTATTTGGAGATGTAAATTAAGTTAAGTGTTGAGACCATTTTTTCCTTTTTAGACTTTGGAATAATTCTACAAATATTTTCAAAGACAAGTGTTGAGATGGTGTGTGATTCCATGTTTTGGAGTTCCCATAATTAATTTTTCAAAAATATTAAATGTGTTTTATATTATGTACATTTAGTGTTTTAAATAAAATTTGATAACTCTAAAAGGTAATTTCAGATCAGAAATATGAGAACATGGTTGAGTTTTGGATGTGATTTTTAACCTTGGAAAGATCTAAAATAGGTCTGAATGAGGCATTTGGATAAAACGTCTATTGGAAGTTTTTTCATTGGATTAATTAATTTATTTATTTAATTGATTGATTGATCTAACCTAGCTAGATTCATCTATAAATATACCATTATAATAACTTCATTATGTTTATCCACTTGTGCCTTGGAGAATTGAGTGTGTCTTCTTCCTCCTTACGTTAGTGAATCATGATCCTACAATGAAGATACTTTAGATCCAATAAGATTAAGATGCAATGAATTAAATTACTTCTCTCAATCATTGGTTAGGGTTCTATTCGATGAATAATGATCCAATATCTGGGTAAGACTCATCAATTAATTTATTATTACACTATTAATTAAATTGAACGATCATGATCATTCCTTTATTCGATCTTCACAAATTTAAAGAATTTTCATCCACCCGTATAAATATTTTACTGATTATTCAACTTTTTTCTTTCCCAATCATCTCAATTGTATCTTTTGTATAAGAATTATTGGACAAGAAATGTTAAAAACCTTGTTATTATGCCTTCCTCTTGAAACTTATTCACACTAGTCATCATTGCACCATAGGGTTAAGATTAGACATTACCAAGTGGCTCCAAGCATGATCGTACCACCAGATTCATGATATTTTCATGTGTGATGAAAATATGAGTAATAAAGGATGAGATCATGGATGAATTGTGTCATAACAGGTGTTAGATTCATGGTTTTGGTATATGATACCAAACCATGAGAAATGGAGCCATGTGTGGAAAACAATGAACCATTATGGTGAATGGATTCTGATTTCTAGCCACTGGATGGACGGAAATGATGAACTGAGATAAATCCACCATTTTCTAGTGTCAAGATCTAAGATCTTTGGTGGGTGAGAAAGATCTTGAATGCTCAACCATATTTCTTTCAGAAAACAAAACTCAACTACACGCCATGTTGTTCTAAGAACACATGGCGTGTAGGTCCATGGCTATGGTGGCTAGGGATTAGTGAAATTATAAGTATCTCACACCTTGTGGGACCCCCCACACACCATGTAACCTTGTGATAGAGGCTTGGTGTGTACTCTACGATTAGCAGAAAATATGAATGGATAGGCACACACCATTTGTCGAGATATGCAGACACAACTAGAGACACAAGTGAAAACCCATGTGGAGATACATGATATGTACCTAAGCACATAAACATAGGCTGGATACATAGACATGGGCAGAGAGCATGGGTAGGAACCTGAGTGTCTTAGATATTCTATGTTGACCCTTTATACATCATGTAGCCCTACATGTGTCATGATCCATGTAACTTTAGGGACATGACCAGGAATTTGATCAGGACCACACTCTCTGTAGGTCCTATTACACATTGTGTACCCCTTCTTCCCTTTTGAGTAAACTTCATCCTATTGTATCTTCTTTATTTGGACTCTAATTTTGGCCTGTGAATAGCCTATCTGGAGTGTTTTTCTGCCTAGAATGCTATAGTGGCCTTTTTAGTGACTTTTGTGATATTATGTGAGTTTTTTCCAAGAATTATGCTTATTTTGGTAGTTCTCAATGATAGAAGTTATTCAGTTGGATCATTAGAGTGTACCCCCATGATGGAATAGGGTGTTATTCCTCTATCTACATTTGGAGTAGCACCACATATCAGATAGGGAGTGGGTCCACCTTACTCAGATTAGAACACCCTATTGGATATGGTTCGGTTCCTCTTTAATCTAAGTGTTACCCCCTATAGAATTCGGGTGAAGGTCCTCTACCTGCTGAGTAGTCCTCACTAATAGCACTAGGTTGCAGATCCACTAGCTATAGAGTGGTACCCCCTATCGGATATGGTGTGTGTCTGCCTTACTTTGATTAGGACCCCCATGACACAATAGGGCATGGGTCCTCTAACAATCGAGTTTTACCCCTATAGAATAAGGTACAGACCCTCCATTCCCTGTTTAGTACCCCTATCGAATCATGCACGAGTCCACTATACACTAAATAGTGCCCCTATCAGATACAGAATGGGTCCTCAATACACTGAGTAGTTCCCCTGATGGACTAGGGAGTTGGTTCTCTACTAGGATATTGTTCCTCCTCGACTTTTAAGTACCATAGAGAGGAATGGACCATTCACGTGGTTAATTCAATGGAAAAACATTTGAGATACTGGGCATCATTGATGGAATTCATAGAACTAATGGCACTCTTTACTTGGGTCGGGATGTGAGATTAAGTTCCCCTTCTCTCTCATTTTGGTTTATTTGGTTTAACCATATATATATATCAATGTTTTTGGGTTCTCTTTACTCTCTTGATTTGGGTTGGGATGTCTACCTACTACATACCCATATGGTGTCTCTTGATTCTCCCCATTCAGCATTTCGAGAATCCTAATGGGTATTTATATACTCACACCTACATTGAATTTTATCATAAATGTAATGTATTATGTAGACAATGGATAGGTTGGTGGTGACTATAGAGGATATTATGGAAGATTGGTGCATTGGACCGTATACAGTGGTTTGACCTTAGGTATTAAGAGATGGGTTATCTCAACATTCCTTTTATATTCCAGTTTTTTCAGGTTGTGAAATCTACCTATTCGGGCATGTATTTTTTCTATTTACATTAATTTATCACTGTTTTACTCTTGTAAACCTAAGAGTTTTTCGATAATTGGGTTTTATTCTAGCTGTTTCATCTTTTTCTTATTATTCATCTGCAAATTTTCATTAATATGGTCTAATGTGTGCACTCAGTTACATTAGTTAAAGGTCTCCCAATGTTAGGTGTACATTTAATCACTTTTCTTCACCCCTGGACTACAGAGGTGGGAATGGGGTAGTTGTGGCTTGGTCCCCATTAGGTCAGGGTGTGATATATTGGTATAAGACAAATTCATTCCTTAGGGAACTTTTTGAAGTAGTCCCTTATGACAATTTTGTAAGGATTTAAGGAAAATGATTCAAAGTGTTTTGAGTGCATATTTCAGTCTATGGAATTTAGTTTCAGTGTGCAAGATGGTGTATTCACTCACTCGGACCTTGATTACCTGCTTGTTGACTCAGCATACCAAGACATTAGTTGTAGGGATCAATGATACATGCATTATATTGTGTTGACTCCATTGGTTTTCCATTATTAGTCAGCTCAGCATTATATATATATATATTCTCATTATACCATGGTACTTCTTGACAATAATTTTAGAGGCATCCACAACAAAAGTCATCCAGGTCACCAGTTCCAGATCGTGAAGACAATATGATGAGTGATGAGGCCTCAGTTTAGGGTCCATACTTTTAGATCCTTCATTCATGTGGGAAGGTAAAATCACCCCCAGTTTTTTATAAATATATCATACCATCTGAGTAGGCTAAGGATGTGTGTAGGGTTATGGCACTCCTAGAATTCTAGTACCAAAGGCCGCTATATTTTGTGGAGATACAGATCCCCAGGAATCAGAGGATTGGATAGAGTTGGTGGTCTATGTTTTGAGGATTATCTGGATATTGATAGATCAGGTGATTATGATGGAAGTTGTACTTTTATAAGGATGAAATGGGTACTGGTGTAGTCTTGTTACCCAGATTCATGAATAATTGACACTATCATGGACTTACATTAAATAGTTATTTTGTAAGGAGTAATACCCTACTCTAGTATACTTAGTTTGGATTAAGAATCATATGGAGATGATTTAGGGAGGGATTTCAGTGTTTGATTATGTTGTGAGTCTCAAAAACCTTACATGGTACTCCCTCAACATGATTAGGGATGGATACTTCCAAGAAAGGAATTTTGAGAAGGGACTCCATTGAGAGAGATATAACAGTGTAGTACCCTTGTGCATTCTCATCTATGTCAGGGTGTTGGAGTAGGCCCTGGTGACTGAGAACTTTTTGTCAAATGGATTTCAGGAAGATTTAAATGGTAGTGGGAATTATAGGGTAGAGTCATCTGCACTAGCTAGAAGGTTCTAGTCAATAATATATTGCCACAAGAGACCTCCCCATGATCAGACTCAGGCATGTGGTAGTGCGGCGCATGGATAGTGCATAGGACTAGGGCATCCCAAAGAGGAGAGGTTCTGTGTTTGTGATATTAAAGGTCATATAGTTCATGATTTATCTACCTGATGTTATGAGGAGTGTATCCAGATAGATGATGGATCACCACAGTAGTGATAACATTGTGATCAGGGATCTTCCATGAGAGGGTAGGGAGGTCCCCATGGAGGCAGATCTAGAAGAGGAGTAGTTGGATATTTCGGTGGTGTAAAATGATATCATATCCTTCCACCAAAAATATTTTTCCCTATTCATGCTTGGGGAGCTGGTTGTCAGAGCGATGGACATCTATAGGATATGGAGTATTATGAAACCATGACACAAAATTTGATCAGAGGTATTTGTTTTTATTCTTCACAAGATTCAGTATTCATAGACATAGGTTTTATTTTTTCCATCATTTATATACTCCAAGTGAAATAGTTTGAGCTCCTAATTGAGGTTCTAGATCATTAGATTTGTCTAGAGGTTCTTAATTGAAACACTTATTCTATGTCTTTTATCTTCTAAAAGTATGGGCTATTACTTCATGGGTAGAGTTTCATGTGGGAAATTTTGGTCATTAGGATAGAACCTTGTGAAATCAACTTGGGTATGGATTAGTTTTATATGGTCTGAGCCTAGATTTACTATCACCATACACAATTCATATTCCTATGCACTGATGGGGTGAGATTATTCTTTGTGCTGAGAGAGATCTTAGGGCCATAAGAGTGGGTTTTTTAAGAATGAGGTTGTAATCCATAACCCATCAGCTAGTGAGTATAGAACTTAGTAAAGAAGTCTTTTCAGGCATCTGGATTCCTTCATCTAGGAGGATTTCATTGAAATATTACTTTAGGACTTTAAAAGAATACATCTAAGGTGGTATATTTAGTTTTATATCTATTTACATCTTAGAACTGCTCTAAAATATTCTGCAGCATATCAAATTACCCCTACCAAGATCCAGGAGATAAGGTTGTAGTTGGAGGGCATGTGATCATCAAAACAATCTCCTTGGGTAGATCTAGTTTTTTTTCATGGAAAATGAGGATGGGATCTTGTGTATTTTTATGGATTATCATCACCTAAACCATCCCATGATAAAGAACAAGTACCCCTTACCAATGATTAATGACCTCTTTGATAAGTTGCAATGTGTGATACGGTTCTCAAAGATCAATCTTTATCCCTACTACCACCAGCTGGGAGTTAGTGAGGCTGAAATTTTAAAGTTGGCATTCCAATGTCTCTACAAACACTATGAGTTTATGGTGATTCCCTTTAGTGTAACGAATTCCCCTTTCATTTTTATTGATTTTATAAACTATATTTTCCAACTATACCTGAATGAGTTTGTGGTTTTCTTCATTGAATACATTCTCATATACTCTTTTGAAGAGGAGTACCATGAAGATAACTTGAGGATAGTTCTTGAATTTATTTAGGAGAACCAAGTTTATGGTGATCTTTCTAAGTTCCATTTATATATTCATGAGGCTCTCTTTCTGGGTCATGTCATTTATGATCATGGTTTAGTTGTGTACCCAGCAGAGATTGATGAAGTGACTTCATGGGAGCCACCCAAGAGCAGGTCATAGGTGTGGAGTTTTCTTGTATTGGAGAGGTACTACTACAGGTTTATTGTATAATTAAATAGAATTATAGACCCTTTAACCACCCTGATGTGGAATGGTGATACTTTTACCAAGATTAAGTATTTCCATAGAGCCCTCAAGGAGATAAAGCTAAGGCTAATGAGTAATCCTGTGTTGAGACTACTATAGGAGGTTGTTGAATATGTAGTGTATTGTGATGCCTTTGGAGTTGGTGATGGATATGTTTTGATACATTAGTAGGTGGTTATCGCATACTAGTTGAGGTAGTTGAAACCCCACAAGAAGAACTATGTGACTCATGAATTGGAGCTGGTGGTGGTAGTCTTCTTCCTGATGGTGTGGAGGCACTATCTTTTGATACAGCACTTCATGGTTTCCCCAGACCATCAGAGTCTTAGGTATGTATTCATGTAAAAATACATGAACATGAGATAGCAACACAAGTTGGATTTCATGAAACACTACGACTTCAAGGTAGTCTATACTCTAGATAAGGGAAATGTGGTAGTGTATTCACTTGGTAGGAATTCCCAGGCTCATTCAATATAGGAGGCTTATGAGCATTTTTTTTCTTATAGATAGCCATGTTTGAGGAGTAGGGTTCATCTTTTCTTCAATCAACGGTGTTGACTCCACCGCTCTTTGGTGAATGATATTTTACATGCTGGGAGTCATCAATTTTGAGATTTTCGTGTGACCATATATCCTCATAAGATTCACCTGATGGATTTTATGAAGGAGATAAACATTTCTTCCTTTTTTAGGGAAGGACGATGGTCCTAGTCATGATGTAGGAGAAGTTAATTTGTGTGTTTTACAAATATATTTTAGATATACATCTCGGTGTGGGTAATATTTATAGAGACCTTAAGTAGAAGTTTTATGGGCCAACGTGAGAGGATTAATGGTTGAGTTCATTTCAAAGTGCCTCAACTGTCAGCAAGTTACAGCTAGGCACCAGGTTCTAGAATGTTTTCTATAGCCCCTAAAGATCCTGGAGTAGAAATGGGATGTCATGTACCTAGAATTTGTGATAGGGATTTCCTAAAAAGTGGAGTTCCATGAAACTATCTAGGTGTTTTTTGATAGACTCATGAAGTCATAATACTTTTTTTCTATTGTAGAGTAGAGTTCAGTGGAGAGTTGTGGAAAATGTTTGTATGGGATATTTTTCACCTTCTAAGGTTTCCGTAAACTTTTTTATAAAATCATGATGTACGGATTACATCACGGTTACAGAGAGGCTAGAAAAAGGTATTCAGGACCCATATAAGGATGATTATAGCTTTCCACCCCCAGATTGATGGGAAAACCAAGAGTAATGTCCAGTTGTTGTAGGATATTTCAAGGCCATATATGTTTTACTTTAGACATATTTTTAATGATAAATTTCCCTTGGTATAGATTTTGGTAAACAATATATATAACACTGTACCATTAGCATGGCACCTTTTCATTCAATGTATGGGAGACCCTTCAGGTCACCCTTATGCAGGATAGAGATTGGTGATGCATTTCCTATGGTTCTAGTGTTGGTGTACTCAACAAAGAAATATATCTAGGTTATATGTAAAGAGATGAATAAATCCTAGAGAAGGAATAAATTTTATGTAGTTCAATGTCTTTGGCCCTTGGAGTTCGAGTAGGGAGACAATGATTTCTTGAGTGTCTCTTAAGGATGAGGATTGCAGAGTTTTAGTTGGGAAGGCAATTTATCCTCAAGGTTCATCACGTCATTTGAGATCTTTCACAGGGTTGCAAAGGTTTATTACCAAATATCCATACCCCCACAGTTGGAGTGGGAGCACAAAATCATCTACATGTCACTACTAAGGAGATATGTGAATAACCTTATGCATGTTATTAACTAGGGAGATTTGGACAACAAATATGGGTAAACAAATTCAAAGAACTTATTGGCGGTAAAAGATTGGTAGGAGAGGACCCTATGTTGATAGAACATCCCCATGGTTCTAATATTTTTGAAGCACAAGAACATGAATAAGATATCCTATGAGAGGTAGATCCAGCTTAGTATCTGAGGATATATATTTAGTTTTTCTTTTCTAGGATGAACTTCATGAAGGAGGAAATCAAGTAGAGATCATGTTTTTTATATGTAAAACTACATAATATTTCTACGTATTTTTTTAGATCTAGGAGAGGATATGGAATGCGATTCTGAGTCTTGGGGAGCCTAAAATTAATTTTATAGAAATATTAAATATATTTTATATTACACATGTTAAATTTATTAAATAAAAAGTGATAAATCTTAAATTGAATTTTCAATCAAAAATATGTGAACATGATTGATTATAGAATACAATGATTACCCTAGTTGTGATCTAAAATATGTTGACTGGAGTTATTTGGATTAAATTATCATTGGAAGTACATTGAGTGGCATAATTTATTGATTAAACTAATTAATTAATATAACCTACACTTATTCATCTCTAAATACGTTATTTTAATAATTTATATAGGTTTAGCCACTTGCATCATGGATAATTCAGAGCATCATCTTCCTCCTTCCATTGGTGAATCGATATTTAACGATGATGAGACTTTGAATCCAAGCCGATCAAGACACAACGAATGCAACAACTTCTTTCAATCATTAGAAAGTGAATTATTTGAAAATGAACTATACAATATCCAAGTATGACTCCTAAATTCTTGTATTATTACCTTATCGATTAAATTTATTTAGCATGATCATTCCTTCCTTTCATATGCTCTAATTGAAAGACTTTTCATGTAACTGTGTATAGATTTGATTGATTCTTCAGTTGTTTTCTCACTTAGGTCATCCCAATGATATATTTTTGGAAAAAACGCCTGGCTAAAGAATGTTAAAACCTATTTTAATTGTGATTTTATCTCCCAATTTCTTTTTGTAAGCCATTGATGGACCATAGGGTCATGATTTGACATTGTCAGGAAATATCAACCTTGAAGGGTCCCATTAGATTTTAAATGGTTCCACATGCGATGAATAGATTGAAAATCAAGGAAGAAATTTGGATTGAATTTTGTAATAATGATTGTTGGTTTCATGGATTTAGGATCCAATAACAAACGGCATGTAATGGAGGAACACATGGTGAATTAAGAACCACCATGGTAAAAATGAGATATTTAGTGAATGGTCTGAATTTAGAATGATAATGGATATATCTAAATTCCTATGAAAAACATGACTATATAGCATGTAATCCAATGAACACATGGTGTGTTCGGTCCTAGCTGTGAAAAGTAGGGTTTCATGGAATTATAATTATCACGTGACATGTAGAACCCCCACATATTGTATAACCTTGTTCCGATAGTCTGGAATGTACTCTGGGAGTAGATGATCATGGGAATCTCTAGGCACACACCATGTACTGATAAAAATAGACACGACTAGAGACATCACCATAACACCATGTGAAAAGACATGTCATGTACCAAAGTACATGGACACCGGCTGGATACACGAACCTGGGCAAGGAGAATGGGTTGGATTCTACTAATAGAATTTGAGGTATTTGCAATGTGTTATTTATGACAGGATCCCGTCAAAAATAGCCCAATGCAGAAAATGGTGTCACAAATAGTTCTCTGTTTATATATAGAAAACATGTTACGACAGGCTCGTTGCAAAAAAATTATTAGCATTGGGCTTGTTTTTCGATCATAAATAGTTCTCCATTTATATATAAAAAACCTGTTATGACGAGCCCGTCATAAAAAAAGGCTTTACAATAGGCCTGTTTTTCCATCACAAACACTTATTTAAAAAATATATAAACTATTTGTGACGGGAACCCTTCACAAAAGGTCCTGTTGCAAAAACTTAATAAAATAAAAAATATATTCACTAAAATTATTTTAAATTAATATTAGAAAATAATAATATTAATTATATTAATATAAATAATATAATAATATATAATAATATATTTATGAAAAAATAATATTAATATTATTAAAATTATAAAATATTATAATTATTAATATTCGAAAAAATATATAAAAAATAATAAAAAATATTATTATTATTATTAGTAAAATAAACAAACAATAAAAAATAATACAAATAATAAATAATAATAAAATAAAATATTAAAAAATAAAATAATAAAATAAATTTAAATTAGGCAATATTCACACCAATATAAAAGAAAGAATCTAAAAATATTTAATATTAAAACAAACTTTGAATTCAAATGTTTTTAACAAGAAAAAAACATTGGAGGTGGTCTTAAGGAGGAGGTGGATGAGTTGGAGGAGATGGTGGAGGAAACTCTATCCCTAAACTACGTGTCAGATGGTGCATGTACTCTATCTTCTTCTGTTGTTGCAGCTGTCATCAACTCATCTGCTCATCATACTATTGTTGCTATCATCGACACTCCTCCTCTTGCAGCTACTACTACTGACACATCTCCTCCTTATCCTCATGTAAACTCTCTATAAGCTCACACTGAGCTCACAGCTACTCGACCCTTCTCGAAGCCATATTAGGTCTCCTACGTCCATGAAAACTCATCTAAATGGTGGGAACTAGTTTGATCACCCATTTTGGCCTGACTCTCATCATGTGTCTGAGAGTTCGCGACCTCATATAACTCCTTCAGTTCCAATTTGAAATTAAAATTGTTAAAATATTATATTCAATTAATTTTCAAACTGAAAAAGAAATAATACCGACCACAATCTGATGTTGGTGATCACCTCTAACCTCTCCAATGGTTCGATAATTGTATAACCTCCAATAAATTTCGTACTATGTAATATCAGGAATCTATAATTCATATATGATTATAAAATAAAAAATTTATATTTAATTTTATATAAAATATTTTAAAATAAAGTACTTACCAGATTCTCTCTATGCGTACTGAATGTATGGATACCGGCTCGATGCATCACCTCATGTCTCCCCCGGTTTTGTCAGCCCAATGAAAACCTCCTCTAAAATCCACCACCCAACCAGTGTAAACATAATTTATCCCAAACATGAGATGAAATATACTCTGGTTAGTGCACTCCACAAGACTCATCAAATACAGTCACTCCTTCTTTGTTCATGGCAGTCGTTCTCAAAATGTGCAAAAACTGATGAAAACAGTCACACATAGATACCTCCCATGCCGCGTAGATAGATTCACTCATGATATCATCGATGAGATACCATAAACCCTACAAATAATTTATAATATCATGTCATTAATGAAATAAATTTCAAAATAAAAATTATTTATATACATACCAGCCAATGATCAAACATACCAAGCTACACATCAATAGGAATTTGTTCCCATGTAATTCATTGTTGAGAAAAATAATTCTACATGATAGAGCTCCCCTGTCCAACATCTATATGTGTAAAACTGTGAAAAAAGAGAAAATAATCAGACAATTAATATATAAATAAATTAATAAAAGATAACTAAAATACACTAGTTCTCATACCTCCACATGCATGGATCGAAGCCAAGACATGGATGTCACTCGAGGATAGGGTCAGGAATCATTAGTCGCACAAGACTGCACCCCCTCCACGCACCTCCTAAACCATTAGTAGGATGAGGTTCAGATGATCCCAAGTCATCCTCATCCAAAGGTCACCCAACCTTCTACATCTAACAAAATAGATCCTCATCCATCAAAAACACAAAATTATTATTGATAGAAAATATTTGAAAAAAACTGTTATATATATATATTAGTTATGATTATAAGCAACATTTAACAATGTCAATGATAACCTTAATCACTATCTTTATATCTGATGATGTCAATGTATTCATTTTCCTCCTCAACATCATCAATATGCATATGACATTCAGTTTTATCATCTCTTTACAGTTAAAATTCATTTGTAACATCATTAAAATCATCGTCACCATCGACCCTTAATTGTTGGGTTTCATCATCGACATTTATGTCTCTTTGTGAAAAAGATGGATTTTGAGTAGTCTCTTAAAAAATTTCAATTCCTTGCACGTCAGTGAAACCACATTCAATTTGAGTAAAATGATTTTCCTGAAATTTTATTTTCTTTATGCTTTACCAATCACTCAAGTCTCTTAAAGTAGCACAGTACTTTGCATAATAAATATTATATGCTTTTTGAGCCAGTAAAAATGGTTCATTTACTTCTAAAATACTTTTATATTTAATATCAATGATTCCATGAGTTGGATGAACATGCAATACTCCTTTAGTAACCAACCACCAGCATTTAAATATTATTATGTAATTTTTTCTTAGATAACACAGTTCAATAATTTCAACCAGTATGCCTTAAGTGTCAACCTTAGTTTTTCTACGATTAGATCCTCAAAGAAAAGTCCATTGTTCATTGTTTTTTTATTTCCCGTATGCACATGCATGAAATCTAAAACCATTCATCACATATTCATTATAATATTTAACCATTTTGGATGGTGGGTTACTCATTATACATTGTCGCTTATCAATTTTATCATCATCTTGAGACACTTGAAAATTTGTAAAATATTATCAATATAATAAATAATAAAATGAATATATATGTTAAATTATAAATAATTTATGTTTCCATTTTTAGAAACCATTGACAATAAAAATTGTCGGTGTTCTTTAAGAGAAGATGTTGAAATTTGTGGAAGCTGTTTCTTGATATGATTATCATATAATATAACAACCCATACATTACATACATTGTTATTACTTCAAAATTAATGCACACTTATTACAACATATGACAAACCCATGAATGGACCATATAGTTATAGTGTATTTAGAAATTGGGAAACATAAACAACTGGATTATAAAGAATCTATATTGTCTCCCGTTTATTTCATCATATCTAGAGTCCCTTTTGGCATATCCTACTTAATACCCTTCTTCTTGACCCGGGGATAAGAGAACATACAAAAGGGTGAGTTCAAATGCTATGTAAGGGTAAAAAAAAGAAATATCAATCATATCATATTCATAAGAACATAACATTTTGAAAATCATAACCTGCAAAAGAGATCATAATATCAAAACATGGGATAAATCATGGTATTAAAATGTAATCCCACTACTCATAAAATAAAACATGAAACTTTGTTTCATGCACACATAATCATAGATAATCATTTCTTAGTATTCAAGACTCATTTCCAAGACTATCCTAGCGGACAAAGTCCATTTCTTGAACCGAGTTCACTCCTCGTTTCAGTCATGTATCACTGAATCGGATTAACCTGCCATTCCAGCCATATCTATCTCATAAGATATAAATATTTTCCCAATACATTGGAGGGAGATATAGGTCCCACCCATCTCATAATGAAACCATTCTTATATGTCCCACAAAATCATAAATCATATATCATAGCATAACCCATGTAATTAAAATTGGATTCTTAAACATCATTCCATAATAACGTAATCCATATAAAATAAAAGGACTTATAAAAAATAATTCCATCATAACATAATCAAATCAATGTAAAAATAGGGATATAAACAGAACCCGATATTATCTTAGATGGATAGTAATTTTGATAAAACACTTGAACTCCATTCTTGGGGAAAATATCCTTTATACTTCAAAAACAGTTTTCCTTTCTTAACATGTCATACAATTTTAAACTAAAAGAAGCTAATTAAAAATAAACTTGAAAACTTGTAAAGGAAGCATCATGGAATTAATGTTCTTATGAAATCATAAAAATCCATTCATGCTGTATAAGTTAAAAAACATTCTTCTCGTACTTTGGCTGGAAAAGTCAAAAAGTACCTCATACTAAAAACGACATAAAATTCCTTTCATATCTTTTACTAAAAAACTCACCAATGGGTAAAATTGGATTTAAACAATTGTAGGATGATATAAATAATATTTCATATTGAGGAAACATGGATGTGGATGATAAATATGCCCCTAGTAAATTCTAAAGTATAAACAATCTCGGATAAAAATGAGATTGAGAGATTTTCCCTTACCTTAGGTCTGATATGCTTTGTACGTGTCTGAAACTCCTGTATAATGATTTAAATAATGTCATTGACTTATTCCAGAATCATAATCACTATTATGATTTCATATATGGTCATATTCTTAGCTTCTTATTAGTAATATTTAATTGCTACTTGTTATTCGGGTGTTCATTCCTTTATGTAATTATGCGTGTTTTGTCGAATAAATTCTTATTACTCTTTTTAGGTTATAGATACAACATTTACATAATGGTATTTTAATAATATATATCATATATATTCATTCAATTAATTTATATAATCATTATTCAATTAAGATCATGTAGAACGATTCGCATCACATCATGGAGACGGTAGGGCATACGTACGCACGGGCGATGATATCATTCCCATAATTATATGAATGGAATTGGAGTTGATGATATAATATCTCAAAATCAGTATCATGTTATAATAATCATATATAGTTATTCTTTACACCATTATACCCATCCAAGTAATGGGGTGGTGGAAAATAGATTACACCACGGCGTGGAGACGGTATTCCGTATGTACGCACACGTGGTGATTTCGTTTTCTGTCAGATGGATAGAAGGTGAAATAGGTTTGTTTAATATTTATAATAACATATCAGTATATTATTGATACTGATTTTATTACTTTATAATGAAACAAATAAAGAAGAGTTAGTAGAATAAGAAAGAAACTTGAAAGAATCGGTAGAAGAGATTACCTCTTCTTTGACGTGTCTCTTTTAAACATCCTCTTAAGGCACTAGAGTTGGTCTTTTGAGAAGACCAGAACCTATATGATATAAATAGAGATGTTGAGAAGATAAATGGTCAGGGGTTTTCCGAGCTTGAAAGATCAAATTTGTTTAAAGATGAGAGGGAGGATGTTCCCTTTTATAAGGGAGGAGAGGGGCACCTTAGGAAAAACTTAAAATATTATTTTGTAATAATGTAATATTTAATTTATAATAGCTAAAAATTGATTTATTTCCTTGTTAAAGTGGGGATGGGTCTAAATCCTCTCAACCAATAGGTTTTAGACAAGTTTAGGTTACTATTTTAACATTATCATTTATATTTAACTCTAAGTTTAATAATTTGACTTTTACAGTGTCTACTTGTTTTCTTACTCTTTTTTCTGGTTAATAAGCTTACTATAACAAGCCAAACGAACCAAAAGTGGTTCATTATTAATATATATATCCTTATCTATGTTATTTGACCTAACCATAGATTTTTAGGAATAAAATAACAATTAATAATATAATATTTGTTTTAAAAACTATTTTATGTCAATTTTGATACTATTTGGTAATTTATTTTTTTGAAAATTATAACAGCATGATTAGTTCAAAAAAAGTTAATTAAATCATTACTAAAATGTCATATTATCCTATAAAATTAGTTTAATTCATAAAAAGTCTAAAATTACATTTATTTCGGTATTTATAATATCAATTATGTTAATATTTTATTAATAAGGTAATTATTGCATCATCATTGTGTCATAAATAAATTACATTATTTAATGTCTAAAAATTATAAATAAAATACCATTATGTATGAAATATTTTTATATTTCTAATGAATATTTATAGTCGAATTTATCTTATGTATAACCCTATGTTAAAAATGTTTTACTTATTAAACATTGATTTTAACTCTTTTAACTCCTCTATGAATTAAATAATAATAATTGTCCTAATCTAATCCAAGTGGACCTAAATGGTCGTATTTTATTTATAAAGTTGTTTTTGGTCGAATTACACTTAACCAATAGAATTATTACATGTTTTAGGGTAATAATAATATCATTTTTACCCTTAATTACCCTATTTGATTTTAACCGTGGTAAATAAAGTAAAAAGTTACTATTCATAAAAAAATTGTTTTTATCTTATTGAACCACATTATACTTACTGATATTAACCAAGTCTCTCATATTTTTGAAATTCCAATCACAGAAGTAGTAAAATTAATTTTTATGTAAATTTGCAAATTCTCCTAGGAGGTGGGTAAAAGACGGTAAAAAGTTCAACAAAAATTTTTATATATCTAAAATTATTATAAAATGACTCCAATGAATTACATTGAAATTATTTAGGTATTATGTATCTATTTTGACATAAAATAAATTTAAATAAAATAAATAATTATTTAAATAAAAATTTGGTTTTAAACTATAAATTAGTCTTTTTTCACTATTCATCAAAAATTGAATGTTTTCCGAAAAATACCAAAAATTAACCCTAGGATAATTTCGATATTCCGAATCCAAAAATGATTTCCATTTTGAAAGATAAAATTTAAAAAATTGGGTATTACTATTCATAATGGCTAGTTTATATTATATTTTAATAACATATCGTTGTTCGGTGAAACTCGGTATTGCGTACAACGCAAGCTATCGAGGAAGGTTTCTCTTGTGTGTAATGCAATCCAAGACAGTATTGTGTGTATTGAAAGATTTATTTGGTGTTGCGTATAACATAATACATAAAAACAAAATATTTCTCATAAAATCTCAAGGTGTTACATTCTACCCCCCTTAAAAAGAATTTCTCCCTTGAAATTCGTCACTTCGTAACAAATAGATGAGGATACCTCTCCCTCATCATATCCTCAAGTTCCCATGTATCTTCTTCTAATTGGTGGTTCCTCCATAAAACTTTAACCAAGCGAGTGGTCTTGTTTCGTAGATCTTTTTCACTATGATCTAGAATCTCTATCAGATGTTCTTCATAAGAAAGATCTTGCTTCAGTGGTACAACTTCTAATCTCTGTACATGTGAAGGATCAAGTATGTAATTTCTTAGGAGAGATAGTTGGAGCACATCATGAACTTGAGAGAGATTCGGTGGAAGCGTCAATCGTTAAGCTACCTTCCCAACACGATCCAGTATTTCAAAAGGACCAATATACCTAGGGCTCAACTTGTCCTTCTTTCCAAATCTCATTACTCTCGTCCAAGGAGATATTCATAAGAACACTTTATCACCCACTTCAAACTCTAGGTCTTTTCATCAGTTGTCAGCATAAATTTTTTGTGAACTCTTAGATGCTCTTATGTGTTGTTGAATAGATCTGACCTTTTCTGGTATCTCATCAACAAGATCAGGTCCTAATGGCTTTCTTTCTCCAACTTCATCCCAGCAAGTTGGAGTTCTGAATTTTTTCCCATAGAGAGCTTTATAAGGATACATCTGAATACTGGAGTTAAAGCTATTATTATAATAAAATTCCACCAAAGGTAGGTGTTGATCCCAACCACCTTTGAAATCCATAGAGCAAGCTCTCAACATGTCTTCTAGAGTTTGAATTGTCCTCTCAGACTGACCACTTATACAAGGATGATAAGCAGTGCTGAAACTCAACTCGGTATCTAGAGTATGTTGAAGACATCGCCAAAACTTTGAGTTAAACCTCAGATCCCGATCAGATATAATGGAAATTGATACTCCATGCAATCTTACCATTTCTTTTACATATATCCAGGTGATCTGATCAATAGAAAAATCTTCTCTAACAGCAATGAAGTGTACGGACTTCATAAGACAATAAATTATAACCCCGATAGCATTGTTGCCTTTGGATATTTTAGGAAGTCCAGTGACAAAGTCCATAGTGATGTTTTCCCATTTCCATTATGGTATGGGTAATGGTTGTAACATACCCTTAGACTTATGTCTCTCAGCATTAACTTTTTGACAAACCGAGCATCGAGAGACATATTCAGTAATATCTCTTTTCACTCCATCCCACCATAAGTACCCTTTTAGGTCCCTATACATCTTCGTGCTTCCAGGGTGAACAAAGAATGAAGAACTTTGAGCTTCATCCAATATTTCCTTCTTTAATTCTGGGGTGGGAGGAACACAAACCCAATTCCTTAACCTTATTATTTAATCACAATCAATGTGGAATTCAGGAACATTTCTCACCTTCTTTTGTAACTATACATCTTCTTTCTGTGCCTCTTTAATCTTCACATGTATAGATGGTTGAACATTTATTTAAGAAAGATAAGATTTTTCCCCTACCATTATAATTCCATGATCCATCCTTTGTAAATCCATAAATATTCGATCTTTTATGATCCTCATCATGTATAATCTAGCAAGGTTTTGTTGACTTAATGTGTCTACCACCTTGTTTTATTTCATAGGGTGGTAATGAATCAAGTAGTCGTAATCCTTAATCAGCTCCCACCATATTCTTTGGCACATATTCTGCTCCTTTTGTGTGAAAATATACTTTAAACTTTTATGATCAGTATAAATATCACACCTCTCTCCATAATGATAATGTCTCCAAATCTTTAATGCAAAGATTACCGCAGCTAACTCCAAATCATGAGTTGGGTAATTTTTCTCATGGATTTTCAACTGTCGTGAGGCGTAAGCTATCACCATATCATTTTTCATGAGAACACACCCCAATCCCTTCTTGGATGCATCACTGTAGATCACAAACCTTTCTCCACTACAAGGCAGTGTGAGCACAGGTGCACTGGATAACCTTCTTTTTAACTCCATGAAATTTTCTTCACACTCCTCTACCAAAACGAACTTTACTCATTTTTGAGTCAACCTAGTGAGTGGATTAGAGTATCGTGAAAAATATTTCACAAAACTTTGATAATATCCATCCAAACCAAGAAAACTTTGGATCTCAGTTACTGTTGTTGGTCTTAACCATCTTTTGATAACCTCTGTTTATGCTGGATCCATAGATATCCCCTATTTTTGAGATTATGTGACCCAAGAATGAAACATTTTGAATCCAAAATTCACACTTGGTAAATTTGGAATAATGCTTCTCCTTTCTTAGTGTTTTAATACAATTCTAAAGTGATCTTCATGTTCTTCCATTCTCTTTGAATAGGAAAGAATATCTTCTATAAAGACTACCACAAACTGATCAAGATAGTCTCTAAATAATCTATTCATTAGATCCATGAAGATAGCTGGGGCATTAGTAAGACCAAATGGAATCACTGTAATTTCATAGTGTCCATACCCTGTAAATAAAGTCTTCTTTGGTATATCCTCCCTTTTGACCCTTAATTGATGATACCCTAAATGAAGATCAATCTTGGAAAAGTATTGAGCTCCGTGTAGTTGGTCAAATAAGTCATCAATGCGTGGGAGAGGATATTTGTTCTTGGTAGTGATCTTGTTAAGTTCTTGATAATCAGTGTAAAGTCTCATTGATCCATATTTCTTCATAACAAACAGAACAGGTGCTCCCCAAGGTGATGCACTAGGGAATATGAATCCCTTATCAGTATTCTCTTGGATTTTATTCTTCAATTCATGCAACTCAATTGGGGCCATTCTATAAGGTGTCTTTGAAATGGGAATAGCACCGGGTATGAGTTCTATTGAAAACTCAACTTCACGATTTGCTGGAAGACCTAGCAATTCCTCTGGAAAGACATTATCAAACTCTCATAAAATGGGCATATTCTTAATCGTGAGTTTCTCTCTAACAATTTGAGATAAATAAACTTCATTTATTGGGATCAAGACCCATAAGATTGAAGAAATTTCCAGTGGAAGGTTATATCCATCCTCGCATCGATATATGATTGTTGATAGATCCGGAATATGAAATGAGACTTCCCTTCTTTGGCAATCGATATGAGATCCATATTAAGAAAGTAAATCCATGCCAAGGATCACATCAAATTCCACTATAGAAAGGATCACAAGATTTGCAGGAAGCAATTTCCCACAAACTTCAATCGGAGAAGAATTGTAAACTTTTGACGCGACTGTTGTTCCATTAGGTGTGGTCACAGCTAACTCTGCGTCTAATTGTTGAGGTAACACAGTGATACCCTTAGAAAATTCTTCAGAAATAAAAGTGTGGGTGGATCCAGAATAAAATAAAACATTTCCTACTATAGAGTGGATGTTAAGTGTACCTTTCACCACTTTGTTATCGTACTCCAAATCATCAATAGAAATTTAAAGTGACTTTCCTTTGCCTTTGGCCTTAAGAGTTTGTTGACGTCGATAACCTTCAACAACCCTTGGATTAGGGCATTTATTAGTATAATTCCATATTTCCTTGCACTTGTGACATTGAAGTGTAGGAGGTGCATTCTGTGTAGCCTTTTCTTTGTTCGCATCACTAGACATCTTTTTCCCATCATTGTGGCATTCAAAAGCCCGATGACCTTCTTTTCCACTTTTGAAATATTTACTTGTCCCTTTAAGAAAATTCCCTCCATGCCTCTTTCCACACTTTGATAATAAGGGAAAACTCATCTTCTATTCAGTTTGGTCTTTAGATTTCCCTATTTATTCCATTTTCCTCTTTTTATCAAACCCATATGACTAATGGGTTACTCAAATCTCCATATCAACCTTGACAGCACATAGAACAATTTCCTTGTAGCTATTGAAGTCCCTTATGGATAATTCCCTTTGAAGAATTTGTTTTAATCCACTAAAGAATCGATCGATCTTACTCTCAGGTTGGATAATAATTCTAGAAGTATACATTGCAAGTATTGTAAAATTTTCTTTGTAGGTACCAACAGATTCATCGTACTTTTTCTTTAGTTCAAAAAACTCCTTCTCCCTATTTGTTCGAAGAATACGAGGGAAGTACTTATTGAAAAATATGTTCTTGAACTCGTCCCATTCCATGGACTCAATTTCATCTTGGGTCCTTGTATTCTTGATAATATTCCATCATTGATCAGCTTCACCTTCCAAATGATATACTACTAAGATGACTTTATCATGTTCCAAACATTGTAGAAATGAAAATATCTTTTCAGTGGTATTGATCCATTATTTAGCCACTAATGGATCATTAGACCCACTGAATGAGGGTGGACGCTGCCTCATGAAGGATTCAACAGAATGTTTCTCCTTCCTTTGCTCGTTTGGAAGTCCTGCATGATTCATAGCTTGATAAATTTGTGTGAGCATGGATATAATATTTTACATTCCATCTCCCATAACATTTGGTTTCTCAGGGGTACAATCATTGCTTTGCCCATCGCATTCTGCATTAACACAGTTCCTTAGAGTTCCATCCATTGACTAAAACCAAGAAGAATAGTCTAATCAACACTAATTATAACAGGAAAACAACATAATCAGTAATAAAATTTCACACATTAGGTCTTATCATAGGTTACTCATGGACATTTATAAAACACTCCAATTGTGTTCTATGCTTAGACATATCCTTAGGGTTATTACTAAGGCTTTCACATCCTAGTTTCCAAAGGTTGACTATAACCTCCCTCTGATACCAACTATAATGACCCATACATTGCATACATTGTTATTACTTCAAAATTTAAGCACACTTATTACAAAATATAACAAAACCATGAAAATACTGTATAGGTATAGTGTCTTTAGAAACTGGGAAACATAAACAACTGGTTTATAAATCATCTACATTGTCTCCCATTTATTTCATCATATCTAGAGTCCCTTTTGGAATATCCTACTAAATACCCTTCTTCCTGAACAGGGGAAAATAAAACATACAAAAGGGTGAGCTAAAATTCTCAGTAAGGGTAAAAACAAGAAATATCAATCATATAATATTCATAGGAACATAACATTTTGAAAATCTTAACCTGAAAAAGAGATCATAATATCATAACATGGGATAAATCATGCTAGTAAAATGTAATCCCAATACTCATAAAATAAAACATGAAACTTTTTTTCATATACACATAATCATATATAATCATTTCTTAGTAGTCAAGACTCATTTCCAAGACTATCCTAGTGGAAAAATTCCATTTCTGAACCGAGTTCACTCCTCGTTTCAGTCCTATATCACTAAACTAGATTAACCTACTATTCCAACCATGTCTATATCATAATATATAAATCTTTACCCAATGCATTGGAGGGAGATATAGTTCCCACCCATCTCATAATGAAACCATTCTTATGTGTGCCACAAAATCATAAATCATATATCATAGCATAAGCCATGTAATAAAAATGGGATTCTAAAACATCATGCCATCATAACTTAATCCATATAAGATAAAAGGAATTCAAAAAAATAATTCCATCATAACATAACCAAATAAATGTAAAAATATTGATATAAAAAGAACCCTATATTATCTTAGATGGAAAGTAATTTTAATAAAACACTTGAACCCCATTATTGAGGAAAATATCCTTTCTACTTCAAAAACATTTTTCCATTCTTATCATGTCATACAATATTAAACTAAAAGAATTTAATTAAAAATAAAATTGAAATTTGTAAAGGAAGCTTCATGGAAATAATGTTCTATGAAATCATAAAAATTCTTTCATTCCATATAAGTTAAAAACATTCTTCTCGTACTTTGTCCGGAAAAGTCAAAAAATACCTCGTACTAAAAATGACAAAAATATTCCTTTCATATATTTTACTAAAAAACTCACCAGTGGGTAAAATTGGATTTAAACAATTGTAAGAGGATATAAATAATATTACATATTGAGGAAACATGGATGTGGATGATAAATATTCCCCCAGTAAATTCTGAAGTATAAATAATCTCAGATAAAAATGAGATTGAGAGATTTTCCCTTACCTTAGGTCTGATATGCTTTGTGCGTGTCTGAACCTCCTGTATAATGATTTAAATATTGTCATTGAATTATTCCATAATCATACTCATTATGTCATAAATAAATTAAATTATTTAATGTCAAAAAATTATAAATAAAATACCATTACATAGGAAATATTTTTATATTTCTGATGAATATTTATAGTCGAATTTATCTTATGTATAACCCTATATTAAAAATGTTTTACTTATTAAACTTCGATTTTAACTCTTTTAACTCTTCTATGAATTAAATAATAATAAATTTCCTAATTTAATCAAAGTGGACCTAAATGGTTATATTTTATTCCTAAGGTTGTTTCTGGCCGAATTACACTTATCCAATAGAATTAGGACATGTGTTATGGTAATAATAATATCATTTTTACCCTTAATTACCCTATTTATTTTTAACCCTCGTAAATAAAAGTAAAAAGTTACAATTCACCATAAAATATTTTTATCTTATTGAACCACATTTTACTTACTGATATCAACTGTGTCTCTCATATTTTTGAAATTCCACTCATAGAAGTGGTACAATTATGTTTTTTGTAAATTTGAAAATTCTCCTAGGAGGTGGGTAAAAGACGGTAAAAAGTTCAATAAAATTTTTATATATCTAAAATTATTATAAAATGACTCCAATGAATTAAAATGAACTTATTTAGGTATTAGATGTCTATTTTGACCTAAAATAAATTTAAATAAAATAAGTAATTATATAAATAAAAATTCGGTTTTAAACTATAACTTAGTGTTTTTCACTATCCATCAAAAATTTAAAGTTTTCATAAAAATACCAAAAAAATCACCCTAGGATAATTTTGATATTCCAAATCCAAAAATGAAGTCCATTTTGAAAGATAAAATTTCAAAACATGGGTATTACTCTTTATAACGGCTAGTTTATATAATATTTTAATAAATATCGTTGTTCAGCGAAACTCGGTATTGCGTACAACGCAAGCTATCGAGGAAGGTTTCTCTTGCATGTAACGCAAGCGAAGAAAGTATTTTGTGTATTGAAATATTCTTTTGGTGTTGCGTATAACATAATACATAAAAAAATAATTTCTCATAAAATCGCAGGGTGTTACATATAACCTACAAATAAAATAAGTTTACTTACTATACCATATATTTTAGAATAATTGATAGAATCACTCATAGTAAAAATGATGTCATTTCTTCACACTTGAACATAACATATGTATGAGCTCTATGATGTTCATCATCTAAAATCCATCATTCATAAACTCTATTGAAGCCAAGCTCTTGCTGATTAAAAACTATTAATTGATTTCTCATTTCATCATCAATATTACCCTAGTTCTATCCCATACAATTATTTTTTGTGGCATATTCAGATTCAAAAATAATGAGAATAGAAAAAAGAAATTTCCTCTTTCATATAAGCTTCATCAATTGAGCATTCAACTGATGCTTTGTTACATAATTCTTTCTTCAATTTTTGCACGCATCTCTCGAATGGGTACATCCATTGAAATTAAATCAAACATCGAAATTTGTCTTCATGTAGAAAATGACATATCAAATGTTCCATTGAGTCAAATAAATCCAACGGAAATATTTTTTCTAGTTTACATATAATTACAAAAACATCTTCTTCTCATTTTCTTAGTGCATCGTAGTCTGTTGTCTCCACACAAATGTCTGAGAAAAAATATGATATATATATTATCGAATCCTAAATCATTGAATTAAAAAACCTCTTAATCCATTCAATATAATTTTTTTCCTTTATAACATGACAATCATGACCTTTTAATCTGTTAATATGACCATTCTTAACACATCCTATCAATATTGGAAGCATAAACTTCTAGATTTCTAAAATCTGCAATCCAATAACAAAATAATAAGTGAATCTATTTGGAAAGTGTATAATTTTCTTTTGGATTCATTAAATTATATGATATGGAATTTTCAAACAGTTCAAGTTCTGGTCACCTGTAAATTTGGGCAAGATCTAATCATGCCTTTACATTATCATTGGTCTTTCCTGCTATATCCAAAAATGTATAAAATAAACTATCCAAACAATTTTTCTCAATATTCATTACATCCAACATGTGGGGAACCAACAAATAAGACCAATATGGATGATCCCAAAAAAATATTCGTTTTACCTAATTGGGTTCTTTCCCAAAGCCATTATTTTTTTTGGTTTACTGTTGGTCCAAATGTGATGGGAGGTATTGAAAATACAACTGATTTTAACTTTGTACCTAATATCATTTTAGGAGGCCTATCCCTTTAAATTTTGAATTTTCTGAAATGAATTTTGTTCCTCGGAAAATTATGATCAGTTGGAAGAAATATGTGATGATAGTTAAAATAGAAAGGATTTTTTTCATTGACGAATATAAATGATTTGTTGTCTCCTATACATTATGGACATGATTTCAGACCATGTTTACTCTATCCAGATAACATTTCATATGTCAAGAAGTCACTTATTGTCCACATAAACATAGCTTTTAGTAGGAAATTTTTTTTCGCAGCAACATCATATGTACTAACACCATTACTCCACAGTGAATTTAACTTATCAATCAATGGTTTAAAATAAACATAAATATTATTTTTCAGATGTCCTGGGATTAATAAGGTTAAAAATATATAAGGATCCTTTATCAACATCCATGGAGGTAAATTGTATGGAGTTATAAAGATAGGAAAAAAATGAATACTGACTACCATAAGAACCAAACGGACAGAAACCATCAATAGAAATACCCAATCACGCATTTTGGGATCCTAAAGAAAAAGATTGATGCACTCAGTCAAAATATTTCCATTAATCACCATCATATCGAAGATTTAAGCTTTTACCGGTTTAAAACATGGTATTATGCCATGGAATCATTGTCATTGTGTTCTGAGACATAAATAAATGTTGTAACCTAGGTGTAAGCAGGAAATATCTCAACTGTTTTAAAGCAATCAATCCAGACTTCCCCATTTTAGCTTTTTTATTCCAAGTCCATATGTGGGACAAATTTCCAATGACTCGTTTTCACCAGAATATAAGATTCAATCATTTGAACATGTATGGCTATTCTGATAACTAATGGCCAAATTACGAACGAGCCTCTTTCTATCATAATAATTTGCAGGCAACACATTTCGTTTAGGTAACAGTGTTTTAACCAAACAAAATATTCGATCAAAATATTTGTTTTACATTCCATTATCTGATTTAATAGACATAAATTTTTCAAACAATTCAAATTTTTTTATCTTCAAACTAGGATAAAATGCATCCTCAACAGACCACAACAAATCATAAAATTCAAATTGTGCCAACTCAGGAGTTAAATCAATATCATCACGAGTTTTACTTTGTTGAACTAATGGGTCGACAACATCATGTACTAAATTTCGAAACTATGGTGGATCTAGAATCAAATTAATAGTATCTTCTCTTGAACTACGTTCACCGTGTTGATACCAAAAAACATAATTTTGCTGAAAACCAAAACGTAAGAGATGTCCCCCAATGTTTTCAAATGTGCCAAACATTTTTAAAGCACGTTTTTACAAGGACACATAATTTTTCCTTCTGAAACTAATTCTGGTTTTGATGATGAAAATTATAAGAAAGTTTCAACACCCTCAATATATACAGGATTTAATCCAAAAACCTTTGGATTTCTGTGCTGATTTATCCATGTTTGATAATCTAATAATAACTATTTCTGACTTCCTTGTTCTATATTTTTCTACAAAATATTATAATTATTACTATTTTTGAATAATTTGATATAGGAAAAAAACTATCCAAAAAAGGGAAGATAAATAATTATAGTTACTTCTTACTAATTACCACTAATTGCGGGCAACATAATTTCTAGTGAATTGGTGGCTGCTCTCTTTTTTCTGACAGCTCATTTACTTGCAACTTTCTCACACTGAAATCATAATGAAGAAACTACTCATAGATACGCATATCCATCCTCTAGTATACAAGAATGCATAAGAGTACCTCCAACTAGATTCTTTATTGTGATTTCAGTGTGACAAAGATGCAAGTAATTGAGTTATCAGACAAAAGAGTCCCCTTTTCATCGATGAATCATGTTCTTTCCACTTTCACCACCTGAAAACATTATGAAAAATGTGGTCCTGCGAATGCATATCCAATCTTGTGAATACGAGATTACATATGCATATGTACGAGAACATTTTTTATTATGTTTTGAGTTGATGAGAGTTAAAAGGAGATGATTCATCAATCAAAAGGAGTGTCTCCATTCCACTAGAAATTATTCCATGTTCTTACAATTTATTACAATTATACCTATTTGTTACTAATTCCTTCCATTTATTAATAATTTGTTTAATTTATTACTAATTATTACACATTATTACTTTTTATTACGAGTTATTACTATTTATTACTCGTTATTACTAATTGTTAGTAGTTATTACAAATTATTTCTAATTATAATTAATTATTTCTAATTATTACTAATTATTACTAAATATTTCTAATTATTACTAAATATACCTAATTATTGATAATTGTTACTAAATATAGCTAATTATTTCTAATTATTGATAATTTCTACTAATTATTACTAATTATTTCTAATTGTTGTTAATTATTGCAAATTATTACTAATTATTGCTCATTATTTCTAATTATTCTTATTTATTGCTAATTATTCCTAATTATTGCTAATTATTCCTAGTTATTTCTAATTATTCCTAATTATTGCTAATTATCAAAATTATTTCTAATTATTGCAAATTATTACTAATTATTGCAAATTACTACTAATTATTACTAATTATTACTAGTTATTGTTATTTATTACTAATTACTTCTAATTATTAATAATTATTTCTAATTATTACTAATTATAGAAAATTATTTCTAATTAATAGTAATTATTCATAATTATTACTAATTATTCATAATTATTTATAATTATTACTAATTTTGACTAATTATTACTAATTTTGACTAATTATTACAAATTATTACTAATTATTACTAATTATTACTAACTATTGCTAATTAATAGTAATTATTAATAATTATTACTAGTTATTCATAAATATTTCTAATTATTACTAATTATGGCTAATTATTACTAATTATGGTTAATTATTTCTAATTATTCCTAATTATTATTAGTTATTGTTAATTATTGCTAATTATTGCAAATTATTGTTTATTATTGCTAATTATTGATAATTATTGCTAATTATTTCTAATTATTGTTAATTATAGCTAAGTATTGAAAATTATTTCTAATTATTTCTATTTTTTGCTAATTATTGCTAATTATTGCTTATTATGGCTAATTATTGCTAATTATTATTAATTATTACAAATTATTCCAATTTATTGTTGCTAATTATTCATAATTATTACTAATTAAGAGTAATTATTACTAATTATTACAAATAATTAGTATTTATTACTAATTATTGTTATTTATTGCTAATTATTAGTATTTATTACTAATTATTAGTATTTATTACAAATTATTAGTATTTATTACTAATCATTACTAATTATTAGTATTTATTACTATTTATTGCTAATTATTTCTATCTACTACTAATCATTACTATTTATTGCAAATTATTGCTATTTATTACTATTTATTAGTAATTATTGCTAGTTATTAGTAATTATTGCTAATTATTAGTAATTATTTCTAATTATTACTATTTATTACTGTATTAGTAATTATTGTTATTTATTAGTATTTATTGCTAATTATTACTAATTATTACTAGTTATTAGTATTTATTCCTAATTATTTGAATATATTACTAATTATTAGTATTTATTACTAATTATTAGAATTTATTACTAATTATTGGTATTTATTACTAATTATTTGTATTTATTGCTAACTATTAGTATTTATCACTAATTATTTGTATTTATCACTAATTATTTGTAATTATTACTAATTTTTACTAATTATTAATATTTTTTACTAATTATTACTATTTATTAATAATTATTATTATTTAGTGCTAATTATTAGTATTTATTACTAATTATTAGTATTTATTAATAATTATTTCTATTTATAAATAATAAATGTTATTTATTAGAATTTATTACTAATTATTACTATTTATTACAATTTATAACTATTTAATACTATTTATTAATAATATTTACTATTTTTACTAATTATTAGTAATTATTACTAATTATTAGTAATTACTACTAATTATTAGAAATTATTTCTATTTATTATTAATTATTGCCAATTATTGGTTATTATTATTAAATATTACTAATTATCGGGATTTATTACTAATTATTAGTATTTATTACTATTTTTTACTAATTGTTACTAATTACCGATAATTATTACTAATTAGCGTTAATTACTATTAATTACTGCAAATTACTGCTACTAATTACCTCTAATTATTTATATTTATTACTAATTATCGTTAATAATTTATAATTACCACTAATTATTAATAATTAGAAGAAATAATTTCAATTTATTACAATAAATAAATACTGATAACAAAAAAATCTAAATCTAATTTAATTATAACTAATTAACAATATTTAAAATTAATATAAAAAAATATGATACATATTAAATTAAAAAAAAACATATATACTTTTGAACTTGATCACTTATAGGTGTAGACGACGTCAAAATCAGTTGGTAAAAAAAATTAACTCAGAAAAATTTTAACTCTATAATCAGAGTTTAGAGAGAGAGAAAGAAATCATAATAGAACAAAAATTATCAAAGTAAAGACATAGTGGAAAACACCAACAAAATACAACTGAATAACCCAATAAATAATAAAGGAATAATGTAATAACATTCTGGAATGCAACTAAATGTCAGGCTATAATAATAAAAATAAAAGACTAGAGGACTCGAATAAAAGACTCAAACATTTGGGTCCCAAACCCCGCATCGGTCCCATCTCCAAACTCCGACATGTGCACAAAAAAGAATCAACATCAAGGTATTTTCCCTTCTCCATACCAATATCCATGAAATCCGCTTGGGTACCAAACAGCGGACCGAATAGGATGTGAGTATAACTCTGTAGGTTGACACCGTCGTGTTTAAACAAAATCAATCTGATAATAGGTGTATGTAATAAATAAATATCTAGTTGTATTAATTAATTAATTAATTAATTAATAAAATACAAAAACATCCTACTTGGCACCATGTTGGAATATCATTGACCATGTCTTATGACCATGAAAACCACAACCATATAACCAGGTAAAATAACTACCTTTGGTGCCATGCCATAATATCTCTAAGCATGTCTTATGACAATGCCAACCACAACCATATGACAAAGGTCAAATAACTTACTTCATATCCATGTTGTAATATCTCAGAGCATGCCTTATGACCATGCCAACCACAACCATATAACCATGGTATAGTCGCAACAGTCTAGGTCAAATCCCTACAAGCATTACAACATCTAGGGAAAATCCCTATAAGAATTACAGTTTGGGGATGTGCATAGCCTTCTCTCTATATGAATTATAGCATGGGACTGGTCCAAGCCCACCCAATATCAGCATTACAAAATATAAGTGTGCAAGTTCTAAGATTGAACCAGATATATAATTATTAAATCATGGAACACAGTACTTGTCAATACACGGTGGACATCAAAATATCACAACAAAATTATCAATGGTCAATTATGTGAATTACCATTCTTATTTTATATGTCACTTGTAATTTAATTTACAATTGATTAAAAATTATATAAATAATAAATAATCCAAAATTTATGGATTCTATAACAATCAGTCACCCTAGTTCACATGTCCTTCTAAACACACTTTAATCCATTTTCCAATTGAATTATAATCATTGTTCTCTCACCCCATGGGTATCGATGAGCCAGTTAAAATAAATTTGAAACTAAAAGACATTGCAAAATAATTCCATTTGCATATTAAATTAATTTGGGTTCATGAAATGATGGTGAAATAATAATATTTCATAAACTTGGAAATTATCAAACCATAGGGTCAAGATGTAGACCCCCTACCATTAACCGGTTATCCAAAAAACCTTCCCATGGTCAATTCCCATTAGGAAGATGGTGAAAATGATTTCAAGGAGGTTCGTAGGTCAAAACTAACCAACATAAAAACAAAAAATGCAATCGTTAAAAGGATTTCACCGCAATGGTTGGAGAAGAAGAAAGAGAAAGAAGAAAGCTAATTAAAAAGACTTTCCCTGGATCAGTCACACCAATAGAACATTCATAGGGGAAGTTGGCACTAGAAAATCTCTTAGAGAAATCCTGATGGTGGAGAGGAGAGGATCTTCAATGGATTAGAATGAAAAATCATTTGCACAATTTGTTTAAAATAGTAGTCTGGGAATTTAAATAGTGTGTAATGTGGTTACACATTGGGTAAAAGTTCTTAATGTAATTCTAAAAAAACACATCACCTAGGATTTATTTTTCTAAAACCCTCAAAAAATAACATGACATGTAATTCCTTTACATGCTCTGTAAATGTCCTCCAGTTAAGCTTTTATTCCATTTTCCTTTCAGAGAAGACAAACCACTTTTAATGTTTCTCAAATCCCAAATAATCCATGAAATGATTAACCCATTTATATTCAGACTACATTATTTCAAACAAGAATAAATCTTTGAAATTTTAATCCATTTTCTCTAGAAAATCTCTCCTCATATATATTATCCAGTCCTTCTCAAGTTTCCTTACAACCCAATATTGTGTTTATTCAAATGGCATACTTTTATAAAGAAACCATAACTGAAATAAAATATTAATGAAAAACTCATAGAGATACATATCTAGAAATAAAGATTGGATCTTAAGTGTGGGACCCCTTACATGTTGTGTACCCCTTCTTCCCTTCTGTAGAAACATCGACCTCTCATATCTTCTTCATTTGGACTCATATTTTGTCCTGTGAGTAGCCTATCATGAGTTTTTTTCCTAGTAGAACATGATAGTGGCCTCCATAGTGGATTTTTCAATATGATTTTAGGTTTTTGGGGAGTGAGACTTATTTAAAAAATACTCGATGACAATAGTGATAGGGATGGATCATTAGGTTCATACTTCCTTATGAACTAGGGTGTGGGTCCTCTACATAAATACATAGTTGTAACCTCCTATAAGATAGTGTGAAGGTTCTAATTACTCTGAGTTGCGCCCAAATATTATATAGATTTTTGTTCCTCCTTACTCTGAGTGGTACCCCCCCCCCCATTATTTCATTTGGGTGCAGGTCCTCTACCCAATGTGTAGCACTCCCCTATGGAACTAGAGTGTCGGTCTTATATCTACTGAGTGGTACCCCTTATCATATAGGTCATAGGTTGTTCGTACTATGAGGGGTACCACTGACACACTACAACATGGTTATTATACCCACCGAGTTTTACCCCCCCCCCCATCAGATAGGGAACATGTCCTCCATACACTAAGTAGTACCCCTCCCCCAGAATAGGTTGTGGGTCCTCCGTACATAAGTAGTTCTCCCAATCTGATAGGTAATGGGTCCCCCATATGAAAATTACTAACCCTTGATAGACTAGGGATATGATCCTATGCTAGGAGTTTATTTCCCCTCGATTATGTGGTATAGTGCAAGGGTGGGGACCTAAGACATGAATACTTCTTTAGACTGATGCATGAGATGTTGGGCATAGTTGATGGACTTCGTGGAATGGATTCCACTCTTTACCTTGTCTAGGATGTGGGATATAGATCCCCTTATCTCTTTTTTTGGTTTCTTTGGTTTGGTCATGTGTGTGTGTGTATCAGTGTCCATGTTTTGGATTCTATTTACTCTCTTCCTTTGGATTGATTTGTATGTCTATTATCTATTCCTATTGTGCCTCTTACAGCTAAACCTTCAGCATTCAGGGCATCTTATAAGGTATGTATATAATCACCTCAAAATGGTCTTTTCCTTCATGTGTCATGACATATGAAAATAAAAGAGAGGTTAGCGGTTAATATAGAGGAGCATAGGGACACTTGGTGCTCTGGGCTACATATGGCTGTTAGAGGTCGGAGATCATGGGTCGATCTTTCTCATCATTGCTTTTAATGTATAGTTTTTTCAAGTTAGTACATATATCTAGTTAGGTGTGTATTTCTCCCCTTTACATAAATTTTCCACTTTCATACTCTTGTACACCCTATAGGTTTTTCATTCTTTGGTTTTATTCTAGCTATCACATCTTTTTATTATTATTCTTCTTCACTATTATAATGATATGGTCGAGTGTGTATGTACATGTACATTAGTTAAATTACTCCACATGTTATATATGTCTTTCAACACTTGTCTCCACCCCTATACGATGGAGTCAGGCTTAGGTTAGTTGCGGCTCGAGCCCCATTGAGTCAGGTCATGACAGTAAGGGGGTATTTGTCACAAATTTAGTTTTTGAGACATTTTTCATATTTTTCACCATGATATCTATAATATGGTGTTATTACTAAATAATGAAGTTATATTACCATATAAATTTAGTTCATGTGGATTTTAGGTACATATCCCAATATTTCATTAAATTTCATTTCATTCAAAGGATACCAAGGTCGTAAGGGTTTCATTGTCTCGTTTTCTAATCCATGAGTCTTGTTTTATTTTACTTTACATTATTTTTTATAGTTTTCACCATTATAATTTGGGATGTCATATCATTAATTATATTTTATTCATAGTATTTTAAGTTCAATTTCAATATTACTCTTTAAATTTTTTTTGATTAAAATGTTACTCAAGCCATAAGGGTTCCATTTCCAATATTATTTCTAAATAATTTTTTTTTAAATATAATCCCTATAGTTAATTAATATACAATACAAACACCATCATAATTTTATTTGGTGATTAATGTGGTTTTAAATATCCCCACAAAATTTCATTTCCACTTGACTCATATTTTACTCGATGTGTTTCTTATAAGTGAAATCAGTTATGTGTATCCTTTTATACTAGGAACCGTAATTTTCTATATCCTTATTCATTTTATGATTTTTATAATATCCTTATTTTTACATCAAAAATTTATTAGGTTAATTTTATACCATTTTTTAATTCATTAATTTTTTTAATGAAATTTTTTATTTTTTACAAATGGTTTTTAAAAACAATTCTGAAAAAAATATCTTCAGATTTTTTTTGTGAACCTATATTCCATCAATTTTTTATTTTTCTGTGAAATATCCTCTCTATATTTCCCTAGTTTCCAAAATAAATTCTTATACACCATATTTTCTAAGATATTTCTTTTTTTTAAAATATATTTTTAATAGGTCAATGATATTCCTTGTTTCCAAAGTGATTTTTCAAATGCTTTTAAAAAGGGTTTCTCACCTATGTCAACAAATTTTGACTTATTTTGTGTTTGACCAAGGAAATCATTAAAATGTTTACATACAAATTTTTTCTCTATATGGATTATGAAATGTTCTTCTCTATCAAGGGAGTTATCCATCACTTCTAATATCTTATCTAACTATCCACTTCGAATAGGCATAACTTTTCTTTGTATGCCTTTCATTTTTGAATACCCTATTTTATATTTCTTTCATCAAATGGAATTCACCTAGATTCCATACATTTATTTATTATGGTATTTTTTTAATAAACCGTTTACCCTTTAGCTATTCAGTATAAATACTATATGCATAAATTAATGGTATCTAATAAGAAATTTATTTAGTACCATTAGATGACCATGTATATTCCATTAGTTTATTAATTAAATAAAAATTTATTTCTTAAATTATTCAATTTTAAATGGATTTGAAACATATTATCTTTACATGAGTTCTTTTTTATATGAGGATGATTGATTTTATTTGACATTCATATACAATGTAAATGTACTGTTTGGAAGGGTTCACCTTGATATCCCACCATTGCATTGGGTAAATAATTAATATCTAGAGATTCCATATTTGTAATACCTTAATAGTATTCCCTGATAATTTTGTATGATTCCTTGGTGAATAAACATAGAAATATTATTTTATAACACCTTAGTGATGAAATTTGGTGAAATGATTATGACATCATGTGATATGTTTTGGTCACTATCTTTGATGTCAAGATCCTTTTATAGATATTCCCTTACTTGTAAATCTTATTTTGAGGAATCTTTTATTATGATCCATGATTTATTGGGTATGGTTTACAAATTATTTCCCTTTTACCTTATTTTTATTGTCACACCCACAGGATCATTTAATTCCCACTTATAATCTTTGATTGTTATCTCTCATATTTTCCCTTACTAAGATTTTGAGTTCACCCCTTATTATGTTTCTATTTCCATACGATATAAATAAAATCAATACATATCATAAGTCTAGATAATTATCTCAAATGTAGAATTTATAGAAGATTTTTATGATTTTTTAGGATTAAGTAGTTGCCTATATTGTAGGGAAAATGTATATTGGTTCAGAAATGCATGGTTTTATTAATTTATGAATTTTATTAATTATATAAAAAAATAAAACAAAAATTTATTGGGAATGTATTTAAAGAAATATTTATTTTTAGTCATGTGATTTTGATATGGCCACTTTTAAGATGTCATAGTTTGTATCAAATTAGGGTATAGATATCATTTGTGGCTATGGTATTAATTGAGTATAATTTAAGGTTTTATAAGTTATGGTCTACCATAATTTCAAAGATATAGATAAAACTTTATCTTGGTTATGGTAATATTGGATATTTTATATTATTTATAGATTGTGATCAGATAAAGTTTTTTAAAACTGTAGTGATAAGTATAAGGGATAATTCTATGTAAATTATAACAACCTAATATTTTGGTAACAAAGAGATTTTGTGATTCTAAAAAAATGCATACCTTTATGGATGCTAGAAAGTGGATGTGTCTATGAAACTGATGCACTTGGGGGTAATCACCCAAAAAAGTTTAATTGAGTATCAATTCAATATTCACTTTGGTACACGATAAGTGCGTCTAATACACCACACCTAAATAGTCAATCTTATGGGATATACTTTGGTTAATCACATTATCTATAAAATAAATAAATAAGGATTTATTATGTTAATAAATTAGGTCAAGGAATATGATATTCCCTTTTTAAAAAAAATATTGAACTAAGAGTGGTTTTTATTGAAATAATATCTAATTTAATAATTTCAAAGAGAGAGTGACACTTTGATATTGATTTTTCATGTAATTATCTAACAATAATTTTGTATGGTGTTAATTGTTCATAATATTTGATTAATTATAAGGTCCTAGATTTATAAAACCATTTTCTTGATGTTTTTAAGGCATGTTGGAGGCGAGAGGGTGTTAGGATTATTTTTATATAGTTCTTATAAGTTTCCTTATTATCATTGGAAGGATGGTCATGCGGTTGGACGGCATGGTCAGTTGTTTTTTCATGCGGTTGGTTGGTTGGTTGTGCATTTAGTTGACATTATAAATTGTTTGTTCTCAAATCCTATAGGATTTTTTATGTAAATCAATTTTATAAATTGATTCGTGGCATGAATTGACTTTGTGGATGGAATTTCTAAGTGACTTTGGGACATGGAAATATAGGCTATATAAATTGGCTAGGTGGATGGATTAGTTATGTCAATTTGCTACATGTATAAATCAGCTACATGGATGTATCAGCTATGTAAATTTTCTACATGGATGTATTGGCTATGTGAATTAGTTACTTAAGCGGTTGACTATATAGATCAGCTATGTGGATAAATCGGCTACATAGTTGAGTCTATTATGTGAAAAAGACTACATAAATATTTTTGGATACATAGGTCTTTTAGATACATATAATTGTTCATAATGATTTTCTCATCTATTATAGAAAATATCCATACAGTTCTTCTATTGGTGTGAACCAAGTAAATTCAAAGGTCATTTCATTGAGGATAATTTTATCCTTGAATTTATTTGATTAACATAGCTATAAAAAGTATTTTTTCTTGAATTTTAACGAGATACACGTTAATTGGTTAACAAATATTTTGTGATTTTAAATTCCTATCATTTCATATATATTGAAGATAAAAACAAATAATCTTCCCTTTATTCCTTATTTTTTCCTTTCTCTTGAGACTGGAGGTCCCAAATCCCTTACCTTGGATTTAGGGAGATATTTTTTCATTGGTTTGAGTTTCTTCTATGGTAATAGAATCTTGTAAAAAACCCCTATTGTGGTGTAGATAATCACATGTATATTATTTCTTCCTAAAATTTAATCCCTAAATTTTTTACTTTTATGTATTATGTGGGAGGGGTTACTCTGGTTTTTCTACAGGGAAGCTTTGTGCTGGCCTAATAAAGATAAATTAATATGTTAATTGAAATTTAAGGGGAAATGGGAAGTATTTTCAAGATTCTAAAACATTTATATTATTATCATATTGAGTTTTAACAAGCTAAATTCCCTTATGAAAACTATGGTCACTGGGGATTTGTTTGTGCAGATCTGGCATGAGTTGGGGACCCGTTTATTGTTGTGATTTTTTTTCATCACCTTAAATTAATAGAAATTATATAACAAATTATATTTGTATAATAAAATGGATTCCCCATGATTTATTCCTTATGTTATAACCCCCATAAAATAAAGTGAAATGTGATAAAATTCACTTTGTTAAATTAGTAAAATTATATTTGGTGTGTTGTGGTTTGTTTGGACGCACTTTTGTGTATGCTAGTTGATGGTTTTTTTTGGAATTACTTTTATGTAGTTATGTGACTTATATTTTTTTGTTCTTTTGTGTTGGTGAGGTTATGGTTTTTTTGGATTTTTTTTTAGGAAGTGAGGCAAGGTTCGTTGGGGGAAAATGAGTTTCTTATGAGAATGTTTTCATTGTGCTAGATACACAAGTAGTGATGGGTTAATTATTTAATAATTAATGGAATGGGTGGGGTTTGGTTTGGTGAAGGGGATTAAAATATCCAATGAAAAAATAAATTGTGGGTTATGTTGTTAAATTTGTTTGACACTTAATAAGGAAATTAATGGGATTGATAATGGAGTTTTTTATAAATGTGAAATGTGGCTTGTGGTTGTGTAGTGTAAATAATTTATAGGTGGTATAGGAAATGGGGATGTTGAGAGTTGGTTAGTGCTTTACTAATAACCCATAGTTTGGTGTTGTGTGTATAAATTTATATATACTTTAACTAATTTAAATTTTTAAATGCACCCTACCCATATCGATCACTATGTTCCTACACCCATATATTCACATGGGGTGTTTTTTCCAACATCCCAATGATGAGGATGGATTGTAGGCTACCTGATCTTTCTTGATCTCTCCTAAAATTGAATAGATATTCAAAAAAATGTATTGTCGTAATTCTATTAGTGCACTTTGTGGTGGACCATGTTCCTTTGTTTATGATGTGATATGTGCATCCTATGGGATGGAGTCCCATTTGACTTTAGATGAGATGTGATATGACCATATTGTGGGCTGTCTTATGGTAGGGGAATTTCATGGTGGGAGGATGGAATGAATTAAATTTCATTTATGTTCATGATACCAAAATTCTCTTATTATTAATGTGGATGTAATGGGACATCCCAAGTCTCAGCAGGTGTGATTTGATGTGAGAATTCTAAGGGGTGATGGTATATGTTACTCAGAAGATATGGGACTGCTATGAAATTTTCTATTTGGGTATGATAGTGTAAATTTAATGGGAAATTTGTTCAAGGTATCATTTATCAGTACTCTTCTTATTATGTCATAATACATGAGTTGTATTATTTTGTGAACATGACTTTGTGAGGTTGGGAGGGATAGTTGATCTATTTAGGTGATGTTGCTTCTATTTTTTACTCATGGGTACATTAGAATGCTTTTTTACCATGTACATGAGAAAATTTGGTTTTCCTGTGGAGTATATTTATATTCTCACACTATTTATACAATCTACTTTTTAGGATTCCAGGAAGACTATGTGGATTATGATGTCCATTACTATCTTGGACCTTTGTAAAAAAAATTATTGTTTATTTAGAATTTCTTTTAAATATCTACCTTTAGAGACTTTTATCTGTACTTGTTTTATCTATATATTCATTGTGGATAGTTTGGGTTTCTTTTAATTTTATTTTATGGAGTTATTTTTGTATGATTCATATTATCTTCTGATCCTATATTAGTAAATAAGGAAATGCCTCCCATTTCCTAATATTTTTGTACCCTCTGCGCTAGATACTAAGCGAAGGACTACTAGAGGTAGGAATCAGTCATCCATATCTCTCTCCCTTCATTGTGATATCATTAGTGAGATAGTTTCATGATAGTGTGGTAGAAAATATAATAGTTGAAAGATATGGTGGATTTCAAATTTAGGTATAGTGAGTATTTCATGGGTTGGTTTGGAAATAGTTCTAGTTGATATTTTTGTGTGACATAGGTAAAGAATATAGGCTATGAAATGGGATTTCATGGGGTCCATGATCCAATTCCTGGTCTCTAACCTTATTGAATTTCCAAGTGAGGTGGAACCACTTATTTCTTAGAGAACTTAGAGAGGTACATGAATCATGATGACTTTTGTTGTTATTTGAGTTGAATGGTTTTAGTTAATGGAAAGTTAAAAAAATGTTAAATTGAAACAAATAAATCTTAATAAAATTACATACTAACGATCTAAGGAAATTATTATCTTCCTTTCTATTATGGATATATAATATCATATACATGTGATTGAAGTAGTACAAGTTCTATAGGATAATATAGTTTATCGATGTAGAGTTGATCTGGTTAAGGGGAATGATCAGTGGTAGAGGACCATGTTATCTTTTTAGAATGATTCATTGGGTAATTCAAGATAACTTGTAGTTTGATCTAGGATCTGGTGGGGTACAGAGTCTCTTTAGTATTCAATGAAATATAGATATCTGCATTTCAGTGGTGAATTCTATATCTAGGTGCATGAAATAAAGTGGATGCATCATGGGAAAAATTAAGAAAGAGTTCTAAGTAGAGTACCTTTCATCAAACAGGATTTCAGGATAGAGGAAGGAGTTTCTTTCTCTTCAATAGGGTGTATTTTAGTGTGGGATATGGAAATCAAGTTCAAATAACTTCTACATTTTTCCTTAGATATTTTTCTAAATGAGGGGTATCATTTGAGTAATCTTGAGGATTCACTCTATCCATAGATCCAGAATATTGTTACTCATTTTATATTGTTGATGTATCTAGATGTTCAAAACAAGGTGGATGAGATAGAGTAGAGGTACTCTATAATTAGATAAGAACTAGAATATTTCCTCTAGGAGTAAAGTTGTTAGAGGAAGGGAGTTGGTTCCATTTCCTTTGAGGTTTCGAACAATGGATATTTGACCACAGTATCTTCCTTTCAGGCTTTCTCGGTCCAAAAGTTCTTGTTTTTTATTGGGTTAATTTAGGATAGTGTGTTTTTTCTGTGGGGTTTTTGAACATCAATAGAACTAGTTCCCAGTGATTCATCATGCACATTTTAGCAAGATTACATTGAACTGAGGGAAGATATATCATATAGAGGTTGGCCTCAAGATTATCCTCGTGTTTAGGGTCCTTAACTTGAATTTGACTATGGAGGATTCCATTAGTAGAGAGGCAGAGGATCTAAACATGATTAGTTGCCTACAATGGATGTACAATCTCCATAGGGGATAAAGACCACTTGAGGTATGATCTGATTGTCATGTACCTTTTTTGTGCATTTTTTGATTCTGGAGCTTCATTCTCCTTCATTTTATCCACTCTAGTTTATATACTAGGACTTGATGTAAACCATATTCACATTCCCCTGGTTTTGATAATGTTAGTCAGAGGTCAGACCAACTTGTTTGATGTGTTTTGGGGGTATAAAATGATAATGGGAACACATTAGTCCAGTTGAGATCTTTTCTTGATTTAGATGTAGTTTTACTATGTCATTATTATCAATGATTAGTTGTATTATATAAATATTGTTATCAAATACTTATAGAGGATATTCATGTTCTCTGATGTGGGTGGATAGCATGTGGTTTTCATTGGTGAGAGGGGTTCTTAGGTGGGAATTTGAAATGTGGAGTCCCATTTTTCTTTGATAGTTGAGTTTTATGTGGAATAAATAGATGTTATAGTTGTGTTGGTTTTCATGTTTTTTGGGGAATTTCAAAAAAAAATCCTTTGGATTTTATGGTTGTACCCCCAAGAAGTGATGTTCAATTCAGGATAGACTTGAATCTCATTGCTTCTTTTATTTTGATGGTTCCTTATTTGATAGTTCATTCTGAGTTACGAGAGTAGAGAATTTATATGGATGATAAAATAAATAAGGGTTTTATCCAGCACGGTGTGTCATTGTGGGGTGATCCAGTATAGTTTTTCAAAAAAGGATGATATTACTCTAAGGTTTCTTATAAACTTTCAGGGGATGAATAGGTAATGGTTGATAAATATTACCCCTTATGAGGATAGAAAATATTTTTCACTAGCTGATAGGGGTGAGTTATTTTTCTAAGATCGATCTGTGGTATGTATATCACTAGTTAAGGGTGAAGAAGGGGGATTTCCCAAAGACTACCGTTGTATGAAGGTATGAGAACTTGGAGATTTTGTTTATATTTTTTGGTGTCATGGACACACTATCTATGTTCTTGGGTCTTATGAACTCAATATTCCATGAAATCCTATAACAACTAATATTTTTGTTCATCAACAATATCTTGATCTATTAAAAGTCAGAGGAGGATCATTTTGGTAATCTCTGAGACGTTTTTCAGGTTCTTTTACTCTACAAACTATACATAATGTTTTCCAAGTGTGAGTTTTAGAAATGAGAGTTGAATATCCTTGGTCATGTGGTGTCTTATGAGGGTGTTTAATTAAAACCATTGAATTTCAAGGAAATTATTTATTGGTAAACACACAATAACATGTCATAGGATTATAGTTTCCTTGGACTTGAAATATTTTATTTGAGGATAGTGCCCAATTTAGCTCGAGTTGAATCCCTATTAATATAGATGAATAAGAAATACCAAGATTTTGTGTTGGTTGAATAATTTCAAGTAGAATTTGGTTACTAGAATGGAAAGTTGGTTCATGCTTCAATGCTTCAGTTTACTGAGGTGGGAGTGATGTTTGAGGTGTTTTTTGATGCTTCTCATCTGGGATTGGGATGTGTGTTGATGTAACAGAGAGAAGTGATCTCTGTTGGGAATATGAATTTACATCCCCATGAGTGTAATTATTCCACCAATGATTTAAAAATAGTACCCATTATGTTTTTTATATTTTATAGAGACATTAACACATTGGGTAGCCCTTTGTGTTCTTCATAGATCAAAAGAAAATGAGGTAAATATTTTTCTTAGTGTGACCTAAATTTGTGGGAAAAAATGTGGATGGATTTTCATCATTACTATGATTTTGAGACCTCAAAAACATCATGGAATTAGAATTTTGTGGTTGACACCTTTATAAATAATTCAGGGAAGGATATATGTTCGGATTTCGGGGTGCATGGAGAGAGATGAAGGAGATGGAAACCCTCCACCTAGATATAAGGGTGGTTGATGGTAGGGTTTTATATTTTATATGATAGTTCAATATTATCTTCTACAGAAGGTGGAGGATTCTCATTGGGGATACATGGTGGTAGAGGTGATCTATGATTGTGTTGGCCATAGTGATACTTCATAGGGATGGTCATGAAATGGCCAAAATTGGATCTTTTTATGGGAAAGTCTATTTATTATTGTAGCAGTGTGCAGGGGATTACTTCATGAGCATCATAGATCACCTTTTTTTGTACAAGTGGGTGTTTCTAAGATGTATTGTATCTTTAGGGTGCAATTTTGGCATCCTGGGTGAAATAGGTGATGGAAGTGTTTTTTGTGATGCGTTCTGTTTTCCATCAGTTCTAGGAGGTTGTGATGTTATGTGGGATATTATATATCTATTGATGAAATCATCCCACTTCCTAGAAGTTAAGGATTCATGCACCATGAATATGTTGGAAATTAGGTGTGTGGATGAGTTGGTGTGGATGCATAGAGTTTTGAGGTCCATTTTCCCATATCGGGATTCAATTTTTACCTCATGAGTCGAAATGGGATTATAATATTATTTTTTCACTCATTTATGCCTCATAACTTGATTCCACCCTCATATGGATATGCATATGGAACAGACCATCCATATGTTGGAGTACATATTTCAGGCATGCATCTTAGACTTTGGTGGGCCTCTGGTGCAAAATTTTCCCTTGGTTAGGTTTTCTTATAACAACAATTATCACACATCCATTGGAATAACCCCATTTATGGTATTTTATAGGAGGACATATTATTTTTTTTGTTGGATAGAGGATATGAAGGTATCAGTTCTAAGTCCTGATGTCGTGCAGAGCATAAAATAAACTTTTCAGTTAGTTCAAGATAGGATGAATGCAGTGTAGGTTTGGTAGAAGGTCATGTCAACTGTAGAAGGTGGAACTTCAAGTTCTAGGTTACATACCACATGTTCTTGAAGGTCTCCCATCAACATTTGTAGTGGAGCTTCAGAATCGGGAGTAATTATTTTCCACGTTTTTTTGGACACTTTGAGGTGCCAGAGAGATTTGTTAATGTGGCATTTTTTTTTTTTCATCATGGATGGATAGGGTCCAAAATTTCTTTAATGTGTCACAGCATAATCAATATATTCATGATGAATCCCACATTATTGAATAAGGATAGTTGGATATTGAGGAGTACACAACATTCTTAGATAATCCAATATATAACTTGGTGAATAAAAAGAATGTGTTCCCTAGAAAAACTATTGCTTAGTTTCATGTGATGTGGGGGCATGGTGTCTGGGAGGATAGTACTTGGGATAGATAAACGTAGATGCTTTCCTTTTTCCAGGAGTTGTCTTGAATTTTATTTTATTTATGCACTTCATTATAATGTGATTTTGGATCCAATTGTATTTATGGTATTCGTTTTTTTTCATAGTTATTAATGTTTTACAAATTTTATGACATACAAAAAGTGAAAAATTGGAATCCTAATATGGAATTGTTTTGTTTTGATAAATGTGTGGGTGAGTAAATTTCAACCTATGAAGATAATATCTTGACATGGATCATCGAATTCCCTTATTTGTATGTTTTGGGTAGTGTGGTTTGTTTCTTATAGTGGTTGTTGTTTTGGGTTATTTAGAGGATGAGATGGTTGTAAAAGTGGATATAAGGAATATAGGAGGATTGTTCTTCGAGTGTTTGGTTGGTGGTAGGGTTTTATTTATAATGATATCTATGAGAGGTATGTCATGGGGTGGCTTTTTGGACACTCCCTTTCCTTTCCTTACTTTTTCTTTGATTCTCAAGGATGTGAATCGACTTTTTCAATATATCGACTATGTGAATCAGCTATGTGGATGGATCATCTACGTGAATCAGATACAGAGATGGATCATCTATTTGATCAACCACATTGATATATCATCTATGTGAATTGGCTACATGGATATATTATCTATGTGGATGTATCATCTATGTTAATGGACTGAATGGATTGATTATCAATGTGAGTTGACAAAATGAGAAATTAGTTTCTTGGGTAGGCTACATGAATGAAACAGCAATATAGTTGAGTTGACTATGTGAAAATGGTTGTGTGGATATTTTGGAAGCATAGGGATTTTGGTTACATTGAATTAGACAAATTAATTTTCACATTAGTTTTGAAAAAAAATCATGTCGGTCTTTCGGCTGCATGAATCAGGGATATTCAAAGGATATTTCACTAAGGATATTTATATCCTTGAATTTATAAGATGACAAAGGATGTAAATGAGTCCTCCAAATGAAGTTTAATGAGATCTAAAATAAATGGTTAAAAAATATTTTATGATTGGAAATACCTATATATTCATAACTATTTACTTAAAAAATATGTAAACATCCCTTTATTCCTTCCTTATTTCTTTCTATCAATACTTGAGGTCTCTAAACCCTTCCCATGGAGTGGTGGAACCCTGTTATAATTGGTTTGAGTTTATTCTAGCAATGATACCATAATGTATATAACCCCTATTTAATTGTATAAAATCGTAATAATATTATTTCTTACAAGTAGTGAATCCATCATTTCTCACTTTTGTGTATCATGTGGGAGTGTTTTACTCATGTTTATTTATGGGGGTGGTTTTCATTGTCCTAAAAAAGATAAATTAATTGGATAAAATAAATTTAATTTTAATAGTGAATTATTATCATGATTTTACAACTCTAATATTATTATGATATTTTTTTGGCTAAGTTCTATAATAAAAATTGTGGACATTGGGACTTTGTTCAAGATGATCTAACAAGATTTGTAGAACCCTTTTTTATTTTTATTGTTCTGCATCAACTTGAATAAATAAAAATTGGATAACCATTTTCATTTTCCTAATGAAATGGTTTCCCCCATATTTATGGATCATGTAATAAAACCCCTAAAATAAAGTGAAATGTGAAAAAAGACCCATTATTAAATTAGTAAAATGATCTTTGATGTGTCGTGGTTTTTTTGCCCATGATTTTGGGGTAGTGAAATGATGGTTTGTTTTGTCATAATTTTGAGGTAGTGAGGTGATTTTTTTCCATTCTTTTTTTAATAGTCAGGTAATGGTTTATTTGATCATTATTTTTTGGTGACGATTAAAGGTTCTATGGAGATGTTAAGATTCTTACGATAATGGTTTTTTTGTTCTATATGCTAGGGTAGTGATGGAATAATTGTTTTATAATGATTGAAATAGTTGGGTTTTGATTTTGTTAATTAGATGAAAATGTTCAATAGATAAATAAATGATGGGATGTGTAGTTAAATATGGATTATTCTTAAAAATTAAATGATTAAGATAGTTAATGTAATTATTTAGAAATGAGAAATGTGATTTTTGGATTGTGTGGTGTTATAAATTTACAGGTTGTAGAGAATGTGGGGTTATTATGATTTGGTTAGTTTTTTGTTGCGAACCCATAGGATGGGATTATATGTGGGTAATTATAAATACATGTATATTCATTGTGATTTCTATAAACATCCCACATGCATCAAGAAATGTGTGGTGACACCTATATACTCATATGAGAGTTGTTTTTTCCAACATCACGATGATGAGGATAGATGGTTGGATACCAAAAATTTCCCACTCTCTCTCTTCTGGGAGAATAGATATGAAGAGGATTTTATGAAAAAAGATCTACTAGTGCACTATGTGGTGGACCAGGTGTATTCAAGTACTATTTTATATGACTGTATTGTGGGATGGTTGCCTAGGTGTCTTCAAGAAAGATGTTTTATGACCATGTTGTGGGGTGGATTATGGTGTGAATCATGCAAGGTAGAAAGAGATAATGAGGTTGATGTCCTTCATGTTCATGATACCCTAATGCACCTATTATGGTAGTCATATTAATGTGATGTATGAAGTGTTTGTGGGCGTGATGTGATGTGACCATGCTGTTGGGTGGCGGTACATGTTATTTGGAAGAGATGGTAGTTCTATGACATTTTCATTCAGGGTGTGAGAGTGGAAAATAAATGGGAAATTTTTGGATAGTTCCCTTTATTGATATGATTATTATTATTTTATTATACTTGGATTGTGTTATTTTTTGAGCATTCCATGGAGAGTTTGGGATGGATAGTTAACCATTTAATGTTTTTTTGGTCCATATATTTTCTCATGGGTTCATTATTATTCCTCTTTCACATGTGAATTAGAGACTTTAGTTTTCCTACTGAGCATACTTGTATGCTCACCCGATGTATATATACTGGTTTTCAGGATTCTATGAGGACTATGTAGATTGGGTTGGTCATTAATACCTCAGAACATAGGATAGTTGTTACATTACATATTTAGATTTTATTTTTAGAAATAACATTTTGAGACTTTTATCAGTTCCAATTTTATATATACATGTAATTTTAGACGGTTTTGGTTTATTTTTATTTTATTTGTTAGTGTTTTTTTCTAGATTTCATATCTTATCTCCTAATAAAATATTATTATAGAGGGTAATTCTTACCATTTCAGGAGATTTTGGTACTTTTAGTGATGGTCTCCAACCTGGGGCCTACTAGACACGGGACTCATGGGGTAATTATCTCTCTCCCTTCATTGTGGTATGATTTGAGGGATGGGTTCATGACATTAACTCATTTTGGTTTTACTAATGGTTTAATCCTGAATAAACCAAGTTAACAATGGATGTCAGGGAAAATGATAAATCTATCCCAATAATGAACCTAGCGTGATAACAGATGGAATGTGGAATATTATGGTTATTCTAGATTATATTTTATGAAATATGTTAAAAATTTTAACTAAGTTGAATTTCAAAACACACTGAAGAAGATAAGGTCATATTCTCATAGAAGTTTTGGTGATGAAGATGATAAAAAGAAAGGAGGGAATATATTAAAGAATATGGGATTTTTTTATTTGTTGAAAAGGAGGGAATATAAAAACTAATTATAGATTAAAATAAGTTCCTAGTGGACAAGGTGGAAGGAAATAGAGTTTTTCTGGAAAACCACTAATAATTTAATGTCATAAATTTAGAGAACATTTGAATTATCCAAGTCAATTCCCTAATCCAAGGTCTAACAATGATTATATCACAATAAACTTCAAAAAAATATAAATTATATACAACCAAAAATATGCAAGTGGGTTCCAAAAATGATGTTTATCAAGGAACACCAATTGTACACTCAAGAATCATAAGTCTTTGGCCCACTCTTTTATACCTAGAATGATTTATTATGATATTAAATATTAACCTTGATGATTACATGTTTAATTTTTAAAGATACATAAAGAGGTATGATTATTATATCAAAAGTATTTAACTCCTCTCTAAAATATTATTATAGGAATGTTCTTTCTATAAAATCCTATTGTCATCCCATTAATCGAATTTTATATGATACTAGGCATGGAATTTATCTCTTCACAAAGTGGACAAGATAATTTCTAATAAAGTATAATACCATCTTAAAAATAAACATAAGATCTCATATTAATAAAATCATTCTATAAACTTCCAATAAAAAAAATAATCCCACTATATTGTGTTATTTAGAAAAAATGGAAAAAAATCAACATTAGTTATATACCAATTGCAAAGGAAAAAATGATTTTTATATTCAAACCAATAATAGTGAGGATGAAACCTTAGTATAAAATAAATCTAGAGTCCTTTATATCTTATGAATACCCTTAACTATTTCATTAGTTAATAATAATATAAATTTTGGGGTCTAAATTTATTTAAGGGGAAATGTAACAACCCAAAAGTTCACTTTGTATTTTCCTTAAATAAATATTATGTTAATATACTGTTGTACATCCAACACAAAACTAAAAAAGTCATAATATATTTTGTTTAAATGAAAATATAATCATTAAAACCTAGCCACTAAATTTGTATGTTTGATTAGGAATAACAGAAATATGAAATGTATATATATAAAGACATTTTATAGAAATATAATAAGTAAATTGTATTCTTAATAATAATTTTACTAAAAGTCATATTTTTAAAAATTATAAATTCTTTTAAAGAAAAATAATTTTATTATTGTTAAATGACTGTGATAATAAAATAAAATATTAACTAACTAAGTGGATTTATTAGTGTTTCCATAAATAAATATTAATAGCAACTAGTACATTAAAATTTTGGTTTCCTATGAAAAATATTTCCATTATATTTTTACATAAAACATAAATTTTAGTATTTTAATATTTTAATTTAATAAAATTAAAATCATTTTTTCATGTATAATTATGATAATATCTTAGGAATAATTTTTGGGATTTTTTTTGAAAAGATTGATTAATACATGAATGGTTAAAAAACCATTTTTCCAGTACCATGAAGTTAATGAAATTATTAGTATATAAGTATCACTTGGAAATTTATTAAACCTTTTTCTAAAATAATATGTATTTATTTTATTTTATAAAACAATGTTTCAAATGTAATAAGTTAAGGTAAATTATTCTCTAAAAAAAATTAAGTAATTATAAAATTATTATTTTAAAATTAATTCTTATCAGTTATAGAAAGTTAAAAAAGTAAAATTTATTTAAAATTAATAATTATAAGGAATGTATTAAAAAATAATGACTATTTTCTAGTCATAAAAATTGAATTACATAGGCAAAAACTTGTTACCGTGGTAAAATCAAAAAGGGTAAAAAGAATTAACCAAAGGTGTAAAATGAATAACAAGTTAAAAAAATGTTTTAAATTAAGTTATTGGGGTTGAAAAATATAAAACATTATCTTCCTGGAATTATTATCAATTTTGGAGTTCTATTTACATGTGAAACAAGTTCTATCATTGTATTAATTGGATATATTTACAAAATCCTATTCTCGCCACTGATAAAATGGGCCTCTCACCTCCCATTAAAAACCACTCCCAAATTTAGGTTTCCTATTAGAATTGTACCATATTTAATTCACCGATAAAAAAATTTAACTTACTTAAGATTTTGGACATAATATTTTGTCCTAATTCCTCCCTTTCCAAGGAGTCCTTTAAGAAAAATCTCAAGTTCTCAACTTGAGTACTAATATCTCCCTGATTTATATTATTTTATAACTTCAACTTCCAAAAATAGTTTTCCAATTCCTATATAATGAAATATGTATCGATTTAACACTTTATTTTATTATTCTATGGTAAAAATAAATAACCACCATTCATCTTTTCTATTAAGAAAAACAAAAACGTCAAACTTGCGTATGTCAGGACTACTGCCTCTATGGAGTGACATATATAATTTTTTAGCTAGTTTATCTATTATTTATTAAAATAAATTATAATACTATTAAAATATCTAATAAAACATAAATAATATCTATATTCTTCTATAATAATGATATCAATATAAATCAATTCATAATCTTCTATTAATAATGGTATGTTCATGTTTTGGTCAGTCTAACCACATACATCTATAATGATATGAAATTATATCATGAATTAATATAAGAACTTATTTCCTAATAATAAATGGTATAAATAATAAATTAATTATTTTATTTTATTTTTGGAACGGAAACATTAATAGTAAACTCATTAATTAAGATACCAATAAATGATAATTCAAAATAACAAAAACATGGTCATCATTGATTTAATATTTAAGGATCATAACAAAAACTACCATAAAATGAAAGTATAAAATTTAAAATAATTATAAAAAATAAAATATAGTACCTTGTATGATCATTTAATGATGAACCTTGGTATAAGAATGAAGAAAAACATCACTATTAAGAAATTAGTTCAAAATGATCGATATTTTTCACACTCGATATTGAAAATTGACAATCACTAACTGATATAACTGTATAAAGAAATTATAAATGAATTATATTCATGGTAATAGATATTAATGTTTTTAAATAAGTGATTATGATATTTTTTTATATTGGATATTCAAATGCATAAGTGGAATTCAGAATTTGTGGTAAGGGATTATTTTTTATATTGTAAACCATGATATCTCTAATATGCAATAATTGCTACCTAATGACTATATTATACCATATTAATGTAATTAATGGGGTTTAAATATCCATATCTTGTTATTTCTTTAAATTTAATTCTATTTAATGGATACAATGGTTATATGTGTTTCTTTATCTAATTTTCAAATTAACGATACATGTTTTGTTTTTTCACCATGTTTTTTGTGGTGTATACACTTCAAATTATTGACTCTATAACATGAATTTTAGTTTATTCATGGTATTTTAATTAAAATTTTAATCTCTCTATTTAAATGGGTTTTGATAATATAATTTAAAAACCTTAAGGGTATTTTTGATAATCTTATTTCTAAATCTTGATTGTTTTGTAAAGATAATACAACTGTATAATTTGTATCCTTTCTAAAAACCCACCTAATTTTAGTTAGTTATTCATTGGGTTTTACATTTACCATCTAAATTTAATTTCCACTTGACTCATATTTAACCTAAAGTATTTCTTATAAGTGAAACCGACCTCATCCCTTTTTTGGTAAAAACCCTTCCATTTGTTTTTATATATTCAATGGTTTCTTTTGAAAAATTTCCATATACATGCCCAGTAATTTATTAGAATAATGTTTTACTACTTCTAATTTAACTAACTAGTCTTCAATAAATTTTTAAGGATTTAATTATTTGTTTTTTCATGAATGTTTAAAAATAATATCTTTTAATGTTTCTTGTGTGAATACATCTTTCAAAAAAAATATATTTTTCTATAATAATTTATCAATAGAAATTTCTAGTTTCTAAATTAAATTAGAATCCTCTGTGTTTTATAAAATATTTTTTTTTAAATAAATATTGTAAAATGTTCAAGGATATTCCTTGTTTCCAACATGGTTTTTATAATTCCCCTAAAAAGTGTTTCTCAACTACATTATCATCTTTTAAAATATTTTATGCTTGATTGAGGTTATTCTTCAAATTTTACCATCCACATTTATTTATCTAGATGGATTATGAAATTTTATTCTATCATAGAGAAGTGATACATCACTAACTTTTCCTTACCTAACCATACACTATGAATAGGTATAATAATTCTTATAAATCCTTTCCTTTGTGAATACCCTATTTTCTATTTTTCAATGAAGGATATTCACATAGATGTCATACGTCAATTAATTTTAGAAAATTTTGAATAAACCATATAACCTTTATTTATATGGTGTAAAAACCATATATTAATTAAATGGTATCTATCTAGAAGTTGTTTTATTATCATTTGATACTTATTCACATTTTATGTGTTTATCGTGTTTATTAATGAAAATATGAATGCTTTCCTAACATGATTCCATTATAAATGGCTATGAAATAAATTATCTTCCCTATAGTTTCTTTAAGATATGAGGATGGTTGATTTTATGAGGCATGCATGCACAATTTACATGTAATGTATTAAAGTTTGTGCTTTTATTTCATTCTAATAAATTATGTAAAGAGTCAATATCTAAAGATTATCTATTATTTATACCATGGAAGCATGCCTTGGTATATTTTGTTCATACCTTGGTGAAAAACCTAGGTAAAATTATTTTATGACACTGTAAGGATAAAATTTAGGGATATTACTATGTTTTCATGAATTATGTCATGGTTACAATTTTTTATGCTAATATTTCATTATAACTATCACCATGTGCTTAAATCATCATTTGATGATTCTTTGATTATGATCCTTATTTTATTTTTTATTTTTTATATATTATGTATTTGTGTACCTTGATTATATTATTATACCCATATACTCATTGTATGCTCATATGGGATATATGATTATTATCTCTTATGTTTCACCTTATTGAGAATTTGAGCTCACCCCTTATTATTATTTCATTTCACTAGGTTATGAATAAAATCAATAGGTATGATATGTATTGAAGATTATCTCATGTAGATAATTTATGAAAGATTCTTAGACTTGTTTAGTTTAATAAATTGCTTATATATTGGGAAAAGGTCAATTAGTTGGGAAATTCAATGATTTTTCTAGTTTATGATTTGTACTAAATCTCTAAAACTCTAAATATAAATGTTATTGGGAATTTATGTAATGAAATATATTCTTTAAGTAATGTATATATGAGAATATCATTTCCTGACAATCATAACACTTATCTATAATCCTTAGAAATATCATAATAGATATGATAACCACTTCAATATCTTTGTCGACTGATATCAGATGATAATATTAGAATAGTAAGACATTCTCAAATCATGTTGAATAATTTTATGATCTACTTATCAATTTTTATCTTACTTTTGAATCACTTAATAGCTTTGGATCATCATTTTTTACAATACAAAGGACTCATGGATATATGATATATTTATTTTATTTAATATTTTATATCTCATCCCTTATATTATTCTTACAAAACTAATCCTCTTAATCATAAATTCTCAATATTCTAGAATTTTTTTTATTTTGAAAATAAATTCCAACTTGGTTTCAAGATAATTTTCATAAAATAATGGTATAATGAGGTTAATAGTGAATTTCCTCAACCAACCAACCATGTGGGTGTGCTCCCACAATCTCAAAATAGTATATTCTTGATTATTAAATAGTTATATCACATGAAATTACATTAATATGCCTATTATCAGTTAAAAAATAAATAAAAGCCTCATAGAGTTATCAAAAATGATCACTATAAAAAATAATTCCCAAATAAATGGATTTGGAAATTATAGAAAGTTATTATAGTGATATACTCTTTTATTCTCATTGGATAAGCATAATCTAACCTTCTATTCAATATTTTCATGGTTTAAAGAAACTCTTCATGGAATATTATCACTTGATAACTCATCTTGAATCACCATACAATGAATTTCAGGTGATTTATGAAATTAAAAACAACACAATATTATCCCATATGACTTTATAAAGCATTAATTAATGTTTAATAACTATATATGTTTTTAAAATAAATATATTTGAAAACATTAAACCATATAATTAGTGATCAATTTTAAATTTCTTATTCAAATCAGCTTGAATAACAATTTGATTTGAGATGTTTAGTAAAATTATGATCAGATCATGAATTATTTGATGTAAATCTTTCCTTAAAATTATCAACATAGAGATCCTTGAATTCATTGATTTTCACAATGTACATGAAACTTATGAATCCACATGTAAGTCCTTTCCTTTTTTCTATTTTTAGTCGTCCTCAACATCTTATGGTTAAAGGAAACCTATATCTTTTAAAATGAACTATAATTATTTTTACCTAAAACATACAAGATTTCAATGAAACTTATGATGAATCTATGGAAACCATAAGATTCCCCATGCTCAAAACCTGATTTCCTACCTCTATTTCCACCTATATCAGTTTTTCCAAAGATCTAAGGTCTTTATAATGGACCACCAAAAATCTTTCTTTCAACCTCTGAATTCACTGAAGCCCCGTACTTCTTGGATATGACTTTGGTCACTCGATTTAGGTCTCACAGGCCTTAGGTTTATACATTTAATAGCTCTCCAGACAGCTTGAAATACTGTTCGGAGTTTCCTGTATGGAGATATTGCACATTTTTTGGACCAGCTTTAATAAAGCGATGCATGAAGGGAGGCCCTTCATTTTCCGATCTGTTATTAACAACATTCTTCTTGATGTTTAGTAGGCCAGTTATCCCAAACCATTGGGCTATGGAGTGGTCCTTAGAGACCACATCAGTTATGTTATTGAATATATGTCTGGACCTTGTGGGCACGCCACTGCCCTAGAAGTAGAAATGATGTGATTTATTCAAGTTGTTGATATTGCAAGCTAGATAAATTGGAGAAACATCTGGTTTGAGTGTTACTCCACTCTCCTTGTTCAAGAAATAATGATGGGAAGGATCCACCTTGCATGGAAGCTGACTGCGAAGTGGGTGAACTCTATTGAAAAACTCACCTCAATAAACTATGTTATAACATAAATCTATCGATAATCCAACGAACTTGTCGATGGCTTTTCCAATAATGGTGTTGTTGAAATGGTGTTTACCAGATCTAGCAGCTTGTCTTGTGACATGGTCCCGTTTTCCAAAGTGAAAATGTAAAATGTCTTTCTTTAAACTTGTGTAGCTTTTATTTTGATTTAATATAGAGCCTTGTGCTCATTTTTCTTAAAAATGATTAACCATATGAATAATCCTTATCCTTTGATATAATATTTACAAATTCAAAAATTAAAAATTAAAAATATATCACAACTTACCCATTTTCCATTCCCAATACTAAATTTCAATAATTCTACAAATGAGCACCATTATTTCATAGCACATCATAATATAATGTCAACAATCTCAAAAATAATTCTCACATTCTCTAAAAAACTCTTCAAATTATTTTATAAATATTTGAAAAAAATACAATACTCTTTTCTTATTTCATTGGGATGTTAAATCAACCCCTTTGGATTTATTTTCAACCTTGTTCAACACATTTAAAAACTCAATCATGTATACAAGAAATATCAAATCATAAACTATTTCCTGGTAGAAAAAAATTGGCACCACACCACTAGATAATGTTTTGTTTTTAAGAAAACTTCATCCCTCACTAAAAAAAATTGGCCATGTAATTTGAATGTTCTCGCCCTAAATCAATTCTCTCACCTCTCATATTTCCTTCCATTTTCACATTAAAAAACAACAGGATACAAAAGATAATGAGAAGAATTTCCTTTATCCATAATAGTTTTATACCTTTTCTCCTCCTTTAATAACATAAACTATAGACATGTGTGGTAATATTTCACACATCCTTAAGTGAGAGGGGAACTGTAAACACATAATTTCATCTTCAATTCATTAAATCTATCTCTTGGAATTTTGTTTGTAAATTTATCAAAAAAATATTTGGTAAAATTTTAATCAAGTTTCAGGTCACCATTAACCATTTTTTATTTAATAATATGAAATATGATATAAATTTAATTTTTTATTTAGTGTTGAACTAGAATTTTTTATAGATTAAATAAAATTTGAGTAACACATCAAATTTTTAGTTTCTTCTAAAATTCAACTTTGAAATATTCTTGTAGCACCTATATCCATAGTATTTTTGTACAATAATGTTTACCTATAATAGGTTGCCTCAGCTGTACTCAAAGAAATATAATTCTATTAATTATTATGAAAAATTAGACAACTCTCACCAAGAAATAATTATCCACAAGATATGGACGTTCTATAAATAAAATCTCTTTCCAGGTCCACATATCTGCATCCATGATAAATTAAAAGCTAATTTGTATCTATACATCAAGCCGTAGTTCAGAGTACCTTTTACCAAACTCAAAATTGTTTTAGCTTCTATCATATGATATTACATAAGATTACTATAAACATTACCCATATATTCACTAAAAATATAATAACTATACTTCATTCTATAAGATAATAGTATACTTAAAATGATTCTCCAGAAGTTGTTTTCGTAATCACTGATTCCATATTCATCTTTACTCGAATTAAGCCCAAATTTTATAAGTGTTAATGTAATATTATGCACCAAAATAATATAAATATGGGTCATATGACTTAAGGTTACATTGGTTCCAGTATATTCTTAATCCTAAGTATGGGTTTATATTGGGACCAATGTAACCCAAAATGCATAGAATAAAATTTTAGACTATGCCTCATCCAACATAGTGTAATATTTCAGCTAGAATTTCCACTGCATCATGACCATGTAGTTTTATTTATTACTTAACCCATTATGAACGGATTAAACTTTGATTTTAAATTAATTTAATTATTTCAATGGATTCTGCAATGGGACATTATTCACAGGTTCCATTTGTTCACACATGACAAGATATACATGGCCTATGAATTTTTTATTTGATTATGAGTGATTATGATTGATATATATTGGGATTGTATCCTTCCTATTGGTAGTGGCAATGATCATTGGTTTTATAAAATGATTTTTTATGATATTTTCATTCTTATAGAATAATTTATCATGTATATTTAAGTCACTAACACCCCTATCAATGTGTGATAATCCGCATGAAATAATCATGGATCCAAATTTTAGTGTAGTCCACTAGAAGGAAGGAAGTTTTTTCTTACTACATTCATGATATTTACCAAACATAATCTATCAAAGAAGAAAGCGGTGAAAATTTTTATATCTTTAAAAGTATTCATTTTCTATATAAACTCTTTAAATTTGATCCTTAAAGATAGATCAGACTATTTTAAGGCTTTTTCCACTATCAATGATCATATTATGATTCCAAGAAACCCATAAACAGTAATAGAGAAAGATTCTATAATGATTAAATATTTTTTATCATTAGGGTTTTTATGAAAATTTATATCAAAATTCATTTTTATTTGTGTCATAAAATATTTTTTTTAACATACTAGTTTGTCAACCATAGTGTACAATTAAATTATATCACCTGGTTTGATATTTAATAATTCCAAAGGTTTTAAATAAATATTACAATATTATATCGGATATCATAAATTATGGATCATCTTCATATTTTTAAAAAATAGATCAATATTCACATTTATGAATCCCTTTATATCGATAATTATGACTAGTGTTATATAGTAACACATATCATAAGAAATGAGATGTATCATATTTTAAACTTGAGAATCATATCATAAAATATGATTGGAAGGTAGACTTCCCTCTCTCTATGATCAGCTATATTTTACATTTGAGTCTCAGTTTTAAAATAAAATATGTTCAAAAATATTTTATTGTTTTTTATATTTTTAGTTAAAACATATAAATTGTTTAGTAATTATTTTAAATATGCATCGTAAAATAAGATTTTTCATACTTAAAGAAAATATAAAAAGTTCATATTTATTTATAATGGTTTAAGAAGATTATTAAAAATTTATTTATTAATTTATTCCTTTTTATTGAAGATTAAATTTTTTATAGAATGTGAATAAAATACTTTATTTATATTATAAATTTAATCTATGATATGGAGCCTCATGTGACATGCTAAGTGAGACTCTATATAATTTAGTTTTCATCTACCTTGACTATGGTTTATTTTTTGAGTTATTAGCTTAAGGATAAGAGTTGAATATAGTTTATACATATTAGGTTTTATAAATATCATGAATTGAATTATATTTTGAGTAAATCCTCTCCATGGAGACGTAATTTGGTTAGACTACCAACTTGACTATAGGTTTAAACCTTTTTCAACAAGGGCGGGGGGTTGTATATTTATCACTATGAGCATGCTCATATGGAGATTTTCAATCTCATATAACTCTATTACTTTGTATGATGATTTTACATGACTCATTCATGAGATTAATTTGAGTATGTATGAATATGTTTGGATATTTTTTGGTGAATAACACAAACTTATGGGTTGGATAAATAGTTAAACATTAAGGTAGTGTGAAAATAATAATTCGGTGGATGGAATGGTAATTCTAAAACTAAATTATTAGAATAATATATACACAACGGGATAATACATGAGATAATAAATATTTTATAAGTTCTTATGGGTTTAATATGAATGAGATATATACTAAACTGCTTATACTTTTAATGAAACCCCCTAAAATATTGAACCTTAGATTCCTTCCAAAGTGAAACTTGTCAGGCCCTCTATCATCATACCAAGTTGGTTTTTTAATAGTACGGAACCTCTATATTATCTTTTGTATAAAAATAAAGAAAATGGTGACACTAGGTATTCCTTGGGTTGGTTTTACCAAATAATATTTCCCCTAGATTGTATTTTTTTAGATTGTTCGTGAATTTTTTTTGGGTTACGCTTACACAAGTAGAAAATTTGGCAATATCCATGGTTCAAAATTATGACAATAGGGTTCAAAACCATGGATATAATCTATTACCATGGCTTTACTAGGTCATGGATCATATTAGCATGGATATATAAAAAATAAATTTTTACGGTTCTAATGAACTTTTTCCATGATTTCTACAATATAAATAAAAACTATAGCCATGGTTTTTGTAACTATGAAAATATCCCTCCAGGTTGTCCACTATTGCTATAGGATCTATTTGCGTGGTGGAATACCATGTCTATAGACATTTTAAACCATGTCTACAGGGGTAGAATAAATTTCCCTTAATAATATTCGATCTCCATACCTCTGCCACTGGTAACCAGGTGCCTTACCACTACACTACAAGAAACTTATGGTATATAAATATATATTTTGTTATATATATCTTTAAAAAATATGGAAATAGAAAATACTATTTCAATAGTTCTTATCACCACCTTTCTGCATGAAACTTTTCCCCCTATATATGTGGGAAACCTATAGCCATGGTTTAGAAAAATCATGGATATAGGTAGAGGATATGGATATTGTTTTAGAGGAATGATGATATATCCTTATAAAAAACTATCAATAAACATAGTTTAAGAAAATTAGGGCTATAGAATACCTCTATAGCCATATTTTTATCAAAACTGTGTTTATATCCTTTACATAAATACCTATATCCATGGTTTTGGAAAACCATGGACACAATTCTATGTCAAATTCTTATTTTCTAGTAGTGATGGGAAGCCCCAAGTGTTGAGATACCATAAGAATTTATTAGAGTTTATCCATGTGATGAATCTGATAAATGAATTTCGTATATAACTAAGTAGGAATCATAAATTGTATCATTGGGATGACTCTTAAGAAAAATAACTATGCGGTGAAAAGAAGACCGTAATAGACTCATTTCTTAGTGAAATTTAGATCTTTTCTTTCTAGATGGATGTGATGTTTTCAGTTATCCTTTTTATTGGTAGTGATTTCACTAAAAGTATTTGGTAAAAAGATATAATGCATGATATTACCCCCACAGATATGTACTTTTTATAGTTTATTTCTTTCATCATGATAATCATATTGATATCCTTAAAAGGTATCACTTAAAGAATAGTTCAATATTGGCACTTATGATTGAGAAGTTTTCTCAAAGTGAAGAATTTTTAACATCAAAATGTAAATGTTATAGAGGAAAATTTCATTAACTCTAACACTTGGGTATTAGATACATGTTCAGAATCAAAAAAAAATTACTAAAAAACATAGAATTAGATATATAAGGTAATTAAAAAAGATTTAATTAGAAATTCATCTCGGTAATGGATTAAGTGTTTTAACATTAAAAGGTAGCACTAATGATATTATGTTTTCAATTATATTAGTCCTAGAATTGTAAAATAATTATTATGTTCCTATCATAAATAGGAATAAGATTTTTTTTATATTTTTTAGAAAATTTAGTATTCAAATTCAGTCTTAAGAATAATAATATTTATATATAAAAGACATAAATGTTTCATGAAAATGTAAATATGATAACTGATTAAGACAATATACATAGGGATAATACTATTTATAACATTCTTAATAAGAAATTTAGGGTTTATTATAATATAACCTATCATTAGCATTGTATCCTTGTATATATTAATAATAAACTTATACAAAGACTCCATAAATATAGATTATTGAAACCATTTTCTTATGAATCATTTGAAAATTATGAATCTTGTTTATTAGGAAAGATGAAAAAGGAACATTTTAATAGAAAAGGTGGAAGGTCTAGTGTAATGTTTTATATCATAAAAAGGGATGAATATAGACCAATTAGCACTCAATAAAGTGTTTATTTTAGGTACATCATTACCTTTACCAAGGACTCTAGTCAGATTGGATATGTGTTTTAGGTGATACAAAAATGTGAAACTATTGGTAATTTTAAAGAGTTTTAAAATTATGTATATAATCAATTGGGAAAGTATATTAGGATAATATGATAGGATTGGGATAGTGAATACTTGATCTACAAATTCATTGATCATATAATTGTTTCTATAATGTTTTTACAACTAACTCCTCCTGAAACACCATAATGGGATGGTGTGTATGATAATAGAAAACATTTATTGTTAGAAATGGTTGATGAATGATAAGTTAATGTAACCTTCCAGTTACATTTAGGGGTCATTCTCAATGGAATTCTATATTTCAAATAAATTTTGTTCTATATAAATAAGTTATATAAATTCTATTTGTCATATAGATTGGTAAAAATACCATTATAGCTTTTTAAAATATTTGGGGAATAAAAAAGAATATTGTTTAAGATCCTAATAATATTAACTTTAAATCTAGAAAATTACTTGACTTAGTTCTCTCAAGGATACTGAGGGATGTTATTTCTTTAATCTCACTGAGTGAAGAGTATTTTGGCTTGATTTTTTATGTTCTGTAAGAATGAATTTATTAATCACGGATTCATCTAGATAATTTTTTAAAAAATATAAATTTAAGAACACTAAATAATAAGTTTCACTTATATATATGTTGAGCTGATTCCATAAAAATTGGTGGAGTAATAACCAACTCATGTTACACAAGAACCATGAAGGTCTACTGGGTTTTGTTAAGAGCTTATGATATACTGATTTCTTATAGGAAATTATGATGAGGTAATTTTCACAAATAATGAACCTACCACATATTAGGAGTTTATAAAGAGTTTTGATTCTAATAAGTAATTAAAATATGTGTAATCAAAAATTTAATCCATTTACAATAACTACATTTATAACATCATAGATTCACCTAAAGGGGAGAGAACCGTAGGGTGAATGAATTTCTTCTGTAATAAAAATGACATGGATGGTATATTTTTTACCTATAAAGCATTTATAGTTCAAAAAGCCTTATAGAAAATTTATGGAATTGGCTATAAATAAACCTTTTAAAATATATCATTGAAAAAATCCATTTGGATATTTCTTTCCAAAGATGATCATTTTGATTATGATATATATCAAATAGATATCAAAACAACTTTCAATAATAGGAAATTATTCAAGGTTGTGAATATTATATAGCCAATATAGTGACCAATATTTTTCTTACATTATTATTAAATAATCTATTTAGAATAAAATACATTAAACTATTACAAACCCAGGATCCAAAGATTTAGAATCATGGTAGAATTAAGACCAGAATTCACTTATTCATAATAAAAAATATATAAATATTTAAAAAAAACTACTTATTTTTCCCTTTATAGCTCATTTTTCTATTATTAAACATAGTCACATGAGGATATACATCAAAGAAAGGGGTGATATATAATCCTAGTAGGAGGATAAATAAGGAATGTGAATAAATATAACATGGGAGAGAATAATCCTCATCATCATAATGTAAGTATATTAACATCATCAAAATAAAGAGAGAAAGCATTTTGTAAAGGTATGGAATGTGGAAATGCATGAAAATGAAGCATCATGTATTTTTGGTCAAATACCACACATTATTTTGAACAAAGCTAGCATCATGTAGACATATAACATATGTGAATTATCCTCAAAACATTTTTGTGACTAAATCTAGTATTATATTCACTGATACTAAACATTATCTCGTGAGATATATCATATTACCCAATTCATTATAAAACATTATTATTCTAGGTGAAATCGTCACATCATAACTTTTACAAAATCATGCATTCCATAGAGAACGTATATCAATAAAATTAATAAAGTAACCCATGTAAAGAAATGGGTTAAATAATTATTTAATATATCATGAATAAACTTTAGTTCCCTGAATAGAAAAGGAAAAAATACTGGGTATAACATTCACCATTCTTGATTGAAGAAGAAACAAATAAATATGAGTCAAAATGTATTTGGGAAATAATAGTTTATTTGCAAAAAAAATTCTCTATCATTAAATTATTGGAAAAATTGTAATATTAAAAAATAAAATCGATGTAGAATAAAATTATATTTAAGTAATATTGTAGAAATATTTATTCCAAATAAGTTTTGAAGGAGGAATAACCCAAATAAAAGTAGTATGGTTTGAGAATCCCCTTTATATCTGATTGATTTATATAATTTATTATCCTAGATAATCAAATCAGATTAATTAATTAAAAAAACCTCTTATTCATTTATTTTATTTATTATAATTTTATTAATTTAATTTATTACCATTTTTTATTAGTTATATAGTTTAATTCCATCATTGCAGGAGTGTTTGTTTTTTTAGTTCTCATGATCGGTTCACTTGTATATAATTATGCAAGTTCATGTACATTGAGAAATATTACCTAGAATTGAAATTATATGTTATTAACGGACTCCCAAAAAATATAATTGGTCTTATATTTCATTTTATTATATGTTATGGTATAATGATGATTCATTAGATAAAATATTAATGAAAATGATTTAATTTATTTTGGATGATTTTTTAAGACCATCACAAACTTATATCAGTATATTCAATGTCATGTTTATATATTGGTTCCATAACATTATATAACCTATAATATGTATAATAAAATATTTTTTAAGAATATTGATAGTTCTATGACCAGACTTTAATGCAGTAAGGGAAAATTAAAATGCATCGTCCATGACGGTGGTAAATCGACACATCACAGATAATGTTTTTTTAGAATAATAGGGGTAGGATAAGAGGTTTTATGATAGATATTACATTAACATAATAAAATTAAAATATATATAAGTCATTTTACTTATAATTCCACTTTGGGATAGGGGATGTGAGAATAGAATAATAAAATAAAATAAAATAAATTTTAAAAAATGAAAAAGGATTTTACCTCTAGAATTTATAGTCCTTCAAAACCTTTTTAAGGAACTTGGTCTTGGTATTTTTTTATAAATAAATCTCACAGAAATATGGAATATCCTTTGGAATAGTTTTTGGAAGAATTAGGAAAAGGTTAAGGTCTTATAAGGTGCGGAGAAAAGAGGTGGTAAGGGTGGTATTTTTAAGAGAGGAGAGGGGTGTTTTTTTATTATTTTATTCACTAATTTAAAATATTTGTTCAAGATTATATTTATTTTTTATTACCAAGAATATTTATATTTAATAGAGAATGATACATTGATATTTTGTTTCTTACATAATAAATGACTTGGAAATTCATGAATTTAGCTTAAAATTTAAAATACTGTAAATTACCATATTTCATTATTCCCAAAAATTAAACTATTTTAGAAAAATACCAACAATTATACAAAACTATTTTTCATCATGTAGAAATAAAAAATGGACTCAATTTTTTAGAAATAATTTTCTAAATATAAGAAATTTAATTTTTAAATATCATCACTATTTATTCAAAAAATACCAATTATAAAATTATAATAAATTTTATGACAATTTGAAAAATTATTTAGTCTCATAAAATTATATTATTATCATAATAAAAAATATATTAATTTATGAATATATTTTTTTAAAATAATATTTATTTAAAATCATTATATTAATTATAAAATTATAGATAAAGTTTTTTATTTTTGAAAAAAAACCAACACTTAATTTATCATTTTTAAGAAGTTTATTTACCTATACTATGATATAATTATATAATATTTTCATTTATAATATGCCTAAATTTTATTTATACTTTCATTGGTGATGTTACTATTTTATTGGTTGTAATACTATTTCTAAAAGTCATGTTACTATACCAACATTCAAGTTACCATTCAATATGTAAATGTTCCTTAATTTCTATAAATATCACTTATTTCATTCAATATTTATGCTAATGATGTTTTTATTGTGATATCTATTAAATGTATTTTTTTATACCATATAAAAAATTATAAGAATATAAAATTACTTTGATAAAAAAAAATTTGTTACATTATTCCCCATAATTGAAATTCGACCCTTGACATTTAATTTTACATGATTAATTGAGAATAGGTGAGGGTAATTATCCTTCATTACTTCCTCATGTTTCCATTATGATTCTTCAAACTTATGACTCCTCCACAACACTTGACAATGTTATTTGTCTTTTTCTATAGAACCTTGTCACTACGGTCCACGATCTTCACCGGTTTATCTTCGTATGAGAGGTTGTTCTCTAGTTGTACCACCTCTAGATTCAGTACATGTCAGGGGTCAGGTATGTACTTTATCGGGATTTATTCATGGAACATGTCTTGAACATGAGCCATATTTAGAGGAAGATAATGTCGGTAGGCCACTAATCTTAAGTGATCAAGGATCTCAAAAGGGATAGTGTACCTTAGGCTAATATTCCATTTCTTTCCAAACCGCATGACTCTTTTCCATAGTAATATTTGAAGGAATAATTTGTCCAAAACAACAAACTCCAAGTCCATTCAATGGTTGTTAACATAGATCTTTTTTTGACATTGAGTAATTTTGTTATGTAGCATGATAGCTTTAACCTACTTTGTTATCTATTGCACAATATCATGTACAAATAGATTTCATTCAACAACTTCATCCCAGCATGTTGGATTTCAACATCGATTTATATAAATAGGTTCATATATATCCATCTGAATACTTAAGTGGAAACCGTTGTTATATGAGAACTCAAATAATGATAGATACTAATCTCATCCACCTTTGAATCACATTAAGCAATATCTTTTTATATTCATAATAATCAATATAACCCTTTCTTATGGGACGTCAGATTGGGGGTGATAGGAAATACTAAAATTCAATTCAGTACTCAAATTATGTTGAATAATTCTCCATAATTTAGAAGTAAATATCATATTATGATCAGAGATGATCAAAAGTAGTACCACATCCAGAATCACCACTTAATTCACATATATCTTGGAAATTTTTTCAAGTGATAGATCTTCCTGAATAAAAATAAAGTGGGAAGTCTTAGTGAGTGGGTAAACCAGAACCCATATCACATTTCTTTTTTTTTCATCTTTGGGAGGCAAATGAAAAAGTCTATAGTGACATTCCCCCATTTCTACATGGGTATAGGAAATGGTTGCGTCATCCATTTGGAATTCTGTCACTCTATTTTAAATTTATACAGAATCAAGAACCTTAAGATATAATTTGAAATATTATTCTTTATGTCATTCCACCATAAGTGTTCTCAAAGATCACGTCACATCTTGGTACTTCTAGAATAGATAGAGAAAGGTGAACTATGTAAATTATCCAATAGATACATCTTTATCTCAAGTTATAAAAGCACAAAAATCCTTGTTCTGAACCAAGTCACACTATCATAATCGATATGGATCTCATGTAGCTTACCTCCCATTAATTATTTAACCTTGTTTTGAATCTCTAGATCTTCCCTCTGTGTCTCCTTAATCTGCTCTTAGATAGATGGTTGGGAAATCATTTGGGAAAGGTAGGATGTATTTCCTTTAGTTTTGATTTTAAAATATATCCTTTTCCTATCCAAGATGATATGTTCTTTCTCAATCTGAATCATAGATATATTATTAGGTTCTTTTATTCTAAGATCATTGTCTACCTTGATTTCTTTTATAGGATGGAAATTAATAGAGTAATCATAGTACTTGATTATCTCTATCCATCTCCATTGAAACATGTTGAGATAATTTTGTGTGAATATATAATTTAGGCCCTTATGATTAGTATATATGTCACACTTTAAACCATAGAGGTAGTTTCCCCAAATTTTAAAGGAAAAATCGCAGCATTTAGCTTCATATCATGCATAAGGTATTTTTTCTCATGGATTTTCTACTTTCATGAGGTGTAGGCCATCACTTTATTAATCAGAATCAGTACACGGCCCAATCCTTTCTTTAAATTAGCATTGTATATCCAAAAACATTCTCTAATTTTTTTTTAATTTTAGTACAACTTCAATGAACAGTATCTTATTTATCTCCTCTAAAATTTTCTCACATTATTCTTTATAGATATACTCTACCCCTTTCCTTCCTAATATAGTTATCATACTAGAAAAATCATGAGCATTTTCACACAAAACATTAGTATCACCCATATAATTAATAAAAAATATATATTTATATGAAAATAGTGGGTTTGAGTCATTCCTAAATTTCATTTTGTTTTTTATGGTTCCAAATAAATTCCTTCACTTGTGATCATGTTTCCCATGAATGTGTGTTTTTTCATCCAAAAGTCTCACTTGCAGAACCTGGTGTATAATTTCTACTTCTTTAATGTCACCAGAACAATCCTTATACGATATTAATGTTTCTCCTTAGTATTTTAGTAGATGATAAAAACATTAATAAGAACTACCAAAAAATACATGGTAATGTCTAAAGACTATATTCACCAAATCCATGATGATTTACAAGGAATTAGAGAATATGAATGGAATCACTAGAAACACATAGTGCCCATACATTTTCTAGAAATAATTATTCTAAATATATTCCTTCTTCACATTTAGTTGAAGATATCAAGAAAAAATATCCTCTTTTTTAGAAGTACTGAGCGCCTCATAGTTTATCGAACAGGTAATCAATCCATGGAAGATGATACTTGTTCTTTATGGTGGTCTTATTGAGATCATTGTAATCAATACACTTCCACATTGAATCATCCTTATTCTTGGAATATAACACTGGTGCACCGCAAGGTGATACACTAGGGCATATGAACACTTTTTCCAAATTCACTTACAAAATATTATTTAAATCTTCGAGTTCAACCATTTCTAACTTGGAGGTTCATTTTGAGAGAGGAGTATCTCCAAGTATGGGCTCTATTGAGAAATCTACCTCATAATTTGGGGGATGTCTAGGTAACTCTTTAAGGAATAAATAAATATATTCCCTTAATATGTATTAATTTTGGTTGATACCTTCTTTTTACTCAACCATTTGTGTGAGGTATGCTTATTCATTGGGAATCAACACCCAAAATGTCAAGGTATTTCTCAAATGTGGTTCATGGTCTTCCATTAATTTGTAGAGGATCTTGGGATGGTTCAAAGTTTTAAAAGTTATTTTCTTTTTCTCACAATTGTTGTTTCCTCTATATAATTATATCCAATAAATGTCTATTATATTTTTTAAATACCACAGTGGAATTATTATGAGATTCACTAGAAGAATATTCTCATATATTCCAACAAGAGAATATTTCAACACTGGGTTGGAATGATTTCACCATGAGTTATTTTTATGGATATCTCAACTTCAAGGTATTAGAGATTCGATTCAATAGTTCTAGAAATATTTCATGATATAGAATAATTTATAGAACCATAATTCAAAAAAACATTTTCCATTATTGAGTGAAAAGGAAGTGTACCTTGTATGAATTTTTTTTCTTTCACCACTTTAGTAGAAGTGATGGCATAATATTTCCCTTGTTCATTTATATTTGGTGACTTTTGGCATTGATTACCCACAAGAAGTTGAGGTTTAGTTCAATTTCTTGAATACTTACCTTCCTCCCTACAGTTTAAGCATTGAACCATGGGTGTTTATATCTTTTCCTCAAAAATATTTTCTAGATTATTCATACCTCTCTAAAATTCATCATCCTGGTGGTCATCTCTCAAACAATTGAAGGATTTTCCCATCCCTTTGAGTCAATTATCATAATTCTTCTTCCCATATTTTTGACATGTGAGTGGTCGAGTTTTCTTTAAACATTTTTCATTAGACCCTCTTGATTGAAACTCCACTTTTTTTCTCCATTTCCATGGGACCATTCCCCAAACTCTATATCCACTTTCAGAACACATAAAAAATTTCTTCATAACCCCCAAAGTCTCAAATTGTTATATCCTTTTCTATGTGTAGTTCTAAACCACTACAGAATCTGTATATTTTTATATCATTGTTCATAAAAAACATGAGTATTGCCTTTTAATCCTTGTGAAATGTTTTTCTCAATATGTGACAAATTCACCTTACTTTTGCTTTAGATCTAATAATATTATATCCATCTTTGTATTAAGTGTTTGAGGGAAATAATTGATATGAAACATTTTACTAATGTCCTCGATATCCATTAATTAAATTTCATTCTATAACTTGGTTTTCTTAATAAATTCTTATAATTGGTCATCATATCCATCTAAATGATATATGACTAGAGTCACCTTCTCCTTCTTAGAAAAGTGGAGCACATAAAATATCTTCTTTTTTGACTTAACCCACTATTCTACAAAATGTGGATCGAAATATCCACTAAATTTCATTGGCCATTCCCACATAAAAAATTCGATATCTATTCGATCCCTCTTAGGTGAAGGTGAACGTTCCACATTATTCAGGTTATTTTTTATATCCTGATACATTTTTACAATAATCTCCAAGAAATTTTTCACTCCACCTTCTAAAAAATTAGTAATATCATTATGTAAATCACAACATTTCCCCTAACATGGGTTATTGGCCTAGTTTCTCCTGGTTACCACCATTTTCTGAAATATAAAAGGTTTTAACAAAACATAATTAAATAAGTCATGAATAAATAACTTATTTCATTGTGTAATTAACTCTAAAGTAATATCTTGTGGGATCTTTATATTTACCATTTTTATAAAAAAAATATTCTTGTATATACAAATATACTTAGTCTTATCCTATGGGTTTTCACTAATGTTCTATAATCCTAATTCTCAAAATAATTAAACCATTCTATAATACCAACTATAGAGACCCTTTGTTTTTTTATATTACTATTAAATAATTTTTTAGTAAATAAAATAAAAGGGTTAAAAACCATAATCAAAAGATTTATTATCAAGGAAACATTAGGACTAGATATCACTTATACCTAATAAAATATAAACACATATTTAGAAAACTTTTTTCTTGTCCATTTATATCTAATGTTCTCTTTATTACTTGTAGTCACCTGAAGATATACATCAAAGAAAGGGGTGAGATAAAATCCTAGTAAGAGGATAAATAATGAACATGAATCAATATAACATGGGTGAGAATATTAATCATCATCATAAAATAATAATAGAAGAATTAGTATAATCAAAAGAGGAATAATTAGATAAGGTAATGGAATCTGGAAATGCATAAAAATAAATCATCATGTCTTAGTGTCCAAATACCAAACATAATTATGAACAAATCTAGCGTCATGTTCACAAATAACATATGTGAATAATCATAAAAAATCATTTACAACAACCCTATCATAATTTTCACACATATTTCACATTATCTCATGAGATAAATTACATAACACGATGCATTGGAACATTATATAATTATTGGTGCACCTTTCGTACCATAACATTTCAATAATCATTCATTTCACACAGAATGTGTATCAATCAAATTCATAAAGAAACCATTATAAAAGAATTAATTTCATAATTATTTCATAAAACATGAATAAACATTTGGTTCTTGAATGATAAATAAAAACATACTTATTATAATATTCATCATTCTTGAGTGAAGAATAAACAATTAAAGAGGAGTAAAAATGTGATTCCGAAAGAAGTGTTCTTTTGTAAAATCATTTAATGTTTCCTAAAATAAGACTAATAACATGTATATCCCAGAAACTAAAATGTAAGTACAATAAAATTATATTCAGGGGATATTTTATAAATAATTATAAAAAACAATCCATGAAAGATATTAACCCAAAGAAAATGATTTGGATTTGAGAATTCCCTTACCTTGTGTATGAATGTTTTCATGGATTTATTATCCTATAAAATAAAATTATATTAATTTATTACTAAATTAAGAACCTATTATACATTTATTTTATTTATTATAATTTTTATTAAGTGTATTTATGGCCATTTGGATGATTAATAGATTTAAATTATGTCATTTTGGGATTCTTCGTTTTCTTGGTTTCCATGATCGGTTCACTTGTATACAATTATGAAAGTTCATGTAAAATGATAATAATTATATATAATTGAAATTATATGTTATTAATGAAAATAAATATGTTTAAATGGTCTTATATTTCATTTTATTATGTGGTATGAGGATGATACATTAAATAAAACATTAATTAAAATGATTTAACTTATTTTGGTGGTTTTTTATGACAATCATAAACTTATATCATTTTATTAAATATCATAATTATATATTGTTTATATAATATTATATAACTTATAATATGTGAAATAAAATCTTATTTAAATATATTAATGGTTTTATGACCATCTTTGAAGGCAATAATGGAAAATGATGTATCGTCCAAGATGGCGGTAAATCAACACATCATAAATGATGTTTTCATTTTTAGAATTAAATAGATAGGAGAAGAGGTAGGATGATGGATATTAAATTAACATAATAAAATTACCAAATATATAATGTACTATTTTTATGATTCTACTTTTGTATAGGGTATGAGATTACAGAATAAGGAACGAGAAGAAAACATATTTAAAATAAAGAAAGAGGATTTTATCTCTTGAATTTCTTCTCCTTGAGAACCTCCTTAAGGAACTCAGTCTTGGTATTTTGTTGGGAAAAAATATCCTATATGTGTGTAAGAGTCTTTGTAATAATATTGTATATAATATGGATAATTTTCATTTCTTATAAAGTGTGAGGAGGTGAGGGGTGGTATTTATAAGGGATGAGAGTGCTATTTTTTATTATTTTATTCATTAGTTTATTATTTTAGATCAAGACTATTAATAGTATATATTCTCATGACTATGAACACTAAATAGATAATTATATATTTGTATTATGACTCTTACATCATAAATTAATCTAATATTCATGCATTTTTTTTAAAATATTAAATACCATAAATTAATTTATCTCACTATTCACAAAAAAATCAACTATTTTAGAAGAATCAGAAAACATTTAAATAACTATTTTTAAACATTTAGAATTGAAAAATAGACTCCATTTTTTGAAAATAATTTTCCTAATATGTAAATTTTAATATTTAAATAAAAACATCATTTATTCAAAAAATATTGATTTTAATACTATAATCAATTTTTGCGACACTGAAAAAATAATTAATGTCTCATTAAAATAACTTATAATAACAATAAAAAAAATATTAATTTATGAATCTATTTTTTGAAAAAAAATTATATTAAATCATTTAATTAATTTCAAAATTGGGAATGAATGTTTTTTATTTTACAAAGAATCCAACACTTAATATATCATTTTAAAACCTTTATTTACTTATAATATGATATAATTATATAATTTTTTCATTTATAGGATGTATAATTTTTTTATACTTTTATATGTGAGGTTATTATTAAATTTTCCAAATTACTATTCCTAATGCTCGTGTAACTATTCCAACGGTCAAGTTACTATTACATCGGTATAGGTTTTTTAATTTCATTAAATATCACTTATTTCATTCTTAATTATTGGGAATGAGGTTTTATTGTTATATATATTATTTTCATGTTAGTAATACCATATACCATAATTATAATATTGTAAAATCCCATTGATAAAATTTTGGGTCGTTACAACTTGAAATTTTTTAAATGAAAAAAATATATTTTTAATGTATTAAATCTACAACGGTCCTTTTATAGATTAATGTAGGAATCTTGGTGTGGGGATACCTAGTTTTATAATATGAAAAAAGAGTTTTGTTTCATAACAAACCTGAATGAATCAAGTGTATATGAGAATATTAGTGATAGTATTATAGTGTTTTTTGATATAATGTGTGGATTAAATACTACTTAATGAAAATAAAAACTCAACACTTCACTATATGATAATGTAGATGGGTAAATTATTCTCAATTAAATAAATCAATGAATCTATATATATAATTTATATAATGATTTTTAGAAATAGATCTATGAGTTTTCTTAGACTCATTGAAGTCATATATATTGGTAAAGTGCTTAGGAGTTTTATCATTGGAAACTCAAATTGGTGTCTTTACTAGTGTTACATGGGGAAAATATTAAGAATAATTTGAGTCCTTATAAATAATAAAAAATTATGGATTGTATTCCCTATGCATCATCTATAGGTTATATCTTATATTCCATGTTTTTTATGCTACCTTATATTGCCTTTACTTTATGGATAACTAGTAGATACCAATCCAATCCAAGAATGATTAACTAAATTTCTATGATGAACATTATTAAGTACCTGTGAAATAATAAAGATATGATCTTGATATTTAGATTATATTTTGAGATCTGTATAAGTCAATACACATATCATACTTTCTAGTTCAATAGAGATTATATGAAATATCAATATAGTTTTGTGTTTTCCTTGATGGGTGGGAAAATAATGGGGAATATTTCTAAAAAAATATACCCTAGTGGACTAAATAATATAGTTAGAATATATCACAATATCATATATTAAAAAGATATATGTTTAGAATATAAAATTCATCTCTTAAATAGAGGTGTTACCTAGTATTGAGTAAAAGATTGATCCTTACATTGAAAAACATGGATCCATTGCTAAGGAAAAGAAAACATGGTCTCACCAAGGGACTAAAATTATCCTTATCAAAAACCATTTCATGTGATAAATCATTTAGTGGGTCTAATTGTAGGATCCTCTAGGTGGATACATATAAAAATATAGAAAATTTATTGATAATCCCACTACCACAATGATTACATGAAGTACATATATAATCTATGGGTGTTATACACATGATATATTAGTTTTTGTGGTTTTAAATATACATTTTTTTATAATATAATCAATATTAATTTATAATTAAATCATTTGTGCTATATTTTACTTTACAAGAATAGTCAAATGATAATATACCCTCAATATGAAGCTTTGCGTTGTCCCTAATCGCTGATCCTTGTGTAGTAGAATGGGTTATAATGATATGTTAATGTTCGCAAGAATAAAATACTATACTCAATAAAAAGGGTTGTATAAGGTATATGATGAATAGAGTTATGATCTAATAAGTAGAGGTTCTTTTCTTGGATTGACCCACAAATTTATATCTTAGGGAATTTCATACAGTCATCAATATACTTAGGGTCGCATGCATGTTATCTATACCCATTAATAAAGGTTAGTGAGATACCATGAATTAAAATCATCATTATTTCATAACTTTCTTCCACAAGTCATTGCAACATATAAAATCAAGAGGTGTTTTGGTATGTTAATAATCTTGTCATCAGTTGGACCACAACCATGGTGGAATCCTTACACTTGTATAAAAAGTAAAGACCTCTAGACCAAGATTTAATTATAATATGTAAATTTATGTATATACTTGTTTTAGTCACATATAATGTGTTTAGTTACTTGGATGAGGGAAATGTTATGTACTCATATATTAGATGGATGAAATTCATTGTATTCCTAGGTTTGGTTAGTCTTATTAAGAGAATCAGGAAAGGGTGAGATGTACTATAAAATATTGACATTATTCCATGTCTAGTACTCACTCAATGTCAATGGAACAGAGATTATATAGTTATAAATATTATGTATATAATATATCTTTAGGTGGAAATGTTTTTATAGAGATATGGGTATGATTCCTAGATATCATACTAAAGACTATTGTAGATTCAGTATCACCAATATTTTTATAGAGGATGCTCTTATCATACATCTATGAAATAGAGATTTCATATTTTATTCAATATAAAAAATTCAACAGGCTCTCATAGTAATGATTTTGGATAAAAATTAAGTATTGTAAAAATTATTTGTTTTAAAATTAAGAATTTTCTTTGAAACTTTATCCAAATGAGTTTTTAAGGATTCACGAAGACTTTTTATGTATTGTATGAAGTCCTTATATATTTAAGTGAAAGTGGAAGATTATTATATATAAATAAAATAATATTCATATATTGCATATATATATTCATATATATTGGTCGAAATGTATATTTAATCATAACACTAAGCACACATTGGTTCGAACATATCTTGGTGTGCATACGATGTAAACCAAGACTATGTTGCATTGAACATGTTGTGAGATCACTTATGGAATTTTCACCACATCATCCCCCATAGATTCCATCAATGTTTAGTACATTATGAATAAAAAAAATAATTTATATACATTCAAGGAGTTTGATATATTATTCAACATGACATAGCTCATGGGTTACATTTGATGACACATAATATATTTTATACGGCTCATTGACTCTTTATTCACTAAGATGTTACAAGGATAGATATATAATGGGATGTATTACCACCTGTTAATAATGAGAATTACAATAAGTTTTATCAAAATATTTATGAATATCTATTCCTTATTGTGTTGTTGATAATAAAATACAATGGATGTGTTATCACCCCTATCGATGTGTATAAATACTCCGAATATGAATGTGGATCTATTCGCTGATGTATTCCCCTCAGGGGAAGGAAGTCATTGCTTGCTACTTTAGTTTTCATAATTAATACTACTCTATAGAAAATAATATGGAGACCATGGTTATACCTTAATAGGTATGGTTTTTCTTTTAAACTATTAAACTTTGATCCTTTAAGATAGATAATGTTATTTTAAGGGTTTTTTACTGCTAATGATCATGTGATAATCCCATAAAACCCATAATTTGACACTTATTTAGTATCCTCTATACCATATTTATTTAACAATTCTCTAAAATATTTACCTTATGATACGAATATATAGTGATTTTTCGATTTGATCAATAATCCTAGAAAGTAATTCATCTCACACATTATAGATATCTCAAAGTTCATCTTCATCTATTTTCAAAATTCAACATAGATATACTATTTATCATGAAAAAATATAATGTTATCAAAATATACAATGATAATTAGAGTACCTATTTAAAAATATTTTTCATATTGGTTCAAATCAACCTTTAAATTTTAAAAGTTCATCTATATCAAACAACCATCTATTTTAGAATACCAAGAACAATGGGCCTTTTTAATCCAAAATAAATATTTATTTAACATAAAAACCATGCTCCGATAACTGTATAGAATGAATCCCTCATGTTATTAAATGAAATATTCTTCTTCTAAATATCCACTAAGAAATTCATATTTCACATTCATTCGATAAAATTTTTAATGTATGTGTTCTTCCTCTACTAACAAAATTCTAATTTATTCTATACTTTCTAATAGTGCAATTTTGTTTTCTAAGTCTATCCCTAGAATTTGTGAGAATCCTTTTCATACCAGTATAACTTTATTCTTTGACACTTCAAATTTATTATTTAATTTGTTTCTAAAAAACAATTGGTGAAAATTATATATTTATTTTCAGGTTTTGGAACAGGGTCCCAATTAGAGTTCCTCTCAATCTCATAAAGTTATTCATTCATAGATTTAATATATTCCTTAGGCTGAACATCTACTAAAGAAATTTTTATTTCTTCTTGATAAATAAATGTAATATTATTTTCATTCATTTACCTTATTATTGTATGAACTAGTTCCTCTTGATTTCCAATGATATGTTATAAATTAATATTCTAATATAATCTTTGATTCCACAATACCTAACTACCAATAGTAAAATAACAATCATTGGTATTTTCAGTATCAATAATAATAGTACTCTCCACGTTTATAGCTACTTCTTCAATATATTTTTTATGAACATGTATGCTATCATATTTAATATTCACATCACCTATATAAACTATTACTTATATCTTTTACTGATTTTAAACAATTTTCACACCAATTTAGTCAAAAAAATTGAACCCTTTTATTCCAAAATTTATAACCACTTCTATTATATAATTATCCATTAAACATTCCTTCTTCTATATTTTCATCAAGCATTCCAAAATTGAGGTTTTTGATCTTCATGTAACAAGGGATAATAAAAATATTAATTACTTAAATATGGGATATATTTGGTACCAAACTATAAAAGATTACATATATGTCTCAAGTACCATTAAGAACAAATTATATATGTTGATAGAAATATAAACATCTTCTGTCAAAGAAAATTTTGAAATCTTGTGTTTTAGTAGCATTATTCTTCCCTAATCAAGTAAACTTATATTACCCCTCTCTGCTTATCCATTATACTAGTGAGTATATGGTGAAAAAAATTAAAGTTTGATTATATTTTTATCAATATAGCATTAAAAATAATTATAGGTTGTTGAAAACTATTTTCTAATCTCATATTCATGATAAAAATTCCCACATCTTTCTCAACCTAACTTCTAATGATTTTGACCTTATATTCTACTCCATACTTGTGTTTCATAAACATTATAGTAGTCATCTATTTTTAAATATAAATGAAAGTAATGAATTATAGATAAATATTAAAAGGATAAGGTCTCAAAGATCAAAAACATCTATATGAATCAACTCCATTGGCCTAGTGGATTGAATACTCACTATTTTGTGTGTTCATTGAACCATCTTCCCCTTTTGACATGTTTCGGAAAAAGAACATATTTCTCTATTATATAGTGGTAGGAATCTCCCTACATCATTATTTGATATTTTCCACATATTTCTTTGGCCATGTTTTCCTAGTATCATATTCCATATATTTTTTCATATTTGGAACTCAAGTAGTAAGAATTTCTCAGATCACCAATTGAAAGTATATTGACATTTTTCTATCACCATTGCTTATGAATCTTTTATCCTTTAAATTCTTTATTATTTATGAATACTTCATAAAAACACAATTCCCATCATCAAATAATTATCTCACATATAAAATATTATGTTCAGGACCAAGAGTGTAATTAACATAATTACATTTTTAATATTCAGTTTCAACATTAATAGTTCTAAAGTCAATAGTTTCCAAAGATAAATCACTTTAAAATACCACTACCCCTATATTATTTTTCCAATATTGTTGAATATTTTTATTTAAATATAAAAATGAGAGGAAAACCCACTATCTAGAATTTAGGGTTCTTCATTACTTTATACTTTTAATAAAATATCAACAATAATACATTTTTCTTACTTACTTATCTTTTAAATTATTTTCCCTTTTTCAATGTAGGAATTTTTTTTCTGAGAATGTTCATCCAAAATTAATTGTAATAGTGAACTAATTGGGCAGATATGCCACATATTTCATCAAAACAATAAAATATGTCTTTTTTGTAATTATTTAATGCATCCTTGGTCCCATATTTCTTATTTTGTGAATATGTTTTTATCTTCTTAGTACTACTCTCACTTAATTCATACATTTTCCCCTGTATGAATATGCTTTGTGACCAAAAATCCAACAAAACTAGTTGTGTTAATTGAATCTTGGTCTTCCATGATAAATGAAGGCATGTCCTTAGTCTTTTTGTTTTTATATATCATAACACTATATATTTTTACTTGGGGAGAATGAACTTCCTCCTTCACTATTTCAACGCATTGGCATAGAATAGTGTTTCTTACTATTTATCTTCACCTAATTATGTATAGTTTTGAAAATTAAATCTATACTATAATTTATAATAGATTTAATTTGAAACTTTTATGTTGAAGATTTAACCTAATCCTTTGATTTTATTTTCTTACTTGTATTAGAGAACTTTTCTTTTACTTAAATTTATTTAATATAGTCATCCCACATCTTCTTCAATGATTTTTTAACTTCATTAATTGTTTATTATATAATTATTAGATATTATTCATTTATATAAATCCCCCTTTAATATTTTTTTATAGATTCGGTTTTATTTTCATCTTATTAATTTAAAACATAGATTTATTTCTTGATATTAGTAATCTAATAAAGGCATGCTTCCATTGATGTCATCAAAATTTTTCCCATATATGTTATATCACCTTCTTCTTAATCACTACTTGAGGATTATTCATGTCCCTCTGTATGAGCCATGAAATTTGGATATTTTTAAACAAATATTCTTATGATTGAATTCTAAAAGATATTTTATCCTCTCTACTTTTAATCATGGAACTTATTCTTTTATTCATGGAAACATCATGTTGCCCTCAAAAAATTTATAAACGTGTTTTTATTTTCTACCCCATTTCCTTATTTAAGGATTTTATTTTTTAGCAATAGCGTTATATTCACCAATTTTCTTATTTATATAGTTTTTATAATAGTGTATAGTTACACAACATTTGAAACACATGATTGGGGTCTTTAATTTATACTTTACCTTTATATTTTTAAATTTATTTGAATTAAGAGACATAAATCTAATATAATTATTATCTTTTTATTATTAAACATCAGATTCACTAGAATATTTATCTTATTCATATTTGATTTTGAATTTTCTCTTGTATTAAAATTCTATTTCTTCCTTAAATATATATTTAAATACAAGATAATTTATCATCTCATATGTAATGAGAATATTGTTCAATTTATCAAGGGTAAGTACTCTCTATCATCTAATAATGAAATTTTCAAATCAAAACTATTTTGAAAATTTCTAAAAAAAACCTTCACAATTATAGAATCTTTTTACTTTTCTACATAGCCTCAAATATATCTGAAAAATTAAATTTAATCTAATAAATTATTCATCAATATTTTCAAATTTATATATTTTGATATCTTTAAATCTACTCCTCCAAAATTTTAAAAAACTTCTTTAGTTTTTAAATTTCCCTCCAATATTCTTTCAAACTTAACCCAAATCATTTTACTATTTTAAAATTGATCACTTTGGTATAGACCTTATTCAATAGAGACATATGCATTTAATTTTTTCCCTTTCCATCAGCTTCCATAATCTTATTATCAACAAAGTAAATATTTTCTCTTCTATCAATATATGAAAATCCCAATGTTACTATGTTAATGAATTCCAATAAAAGATATAGAAAATTGGGTAATATACAATTATTTAAGTAAAGATAGTTTTTTATATAAAATTTTGGTAACCAATTTGATTCATTAAGTTTATATTATACCATTGGAGGTACTAAAGTATTTTATATAATGTGTTTAGATTCCTTGATACCACTTGCGGACTTCTATGAATGGGTACACCATTGATAAGGGAGGATAAATCAGTGTTTTTTTCCTTTATAAATTATTTTTATTGGAAATTTACCACTATAATAATTTAAGATTAAATCCTATAAAATATATATATTTAATACTTTCTGGAATGATTGTATAAATAAAATGAGAAAAATGAAATAATAATTTTTACAAGTTTTTGTCCCAGTGTGGATACCTATTTCTTATAGTGTCTTGTGACTGTCATAATCCATAGATTTTCCACTAAAATCAATCAATGATTATAATTGTTATGTATTTATAATACTCAACGTATAGTCTTACCATAGTATATTTGTGTTATATTAACCGAAGTATCTCCATTTATAATATTAACTAACCTATATAAGAAAGATCATAAGTGGGTCTATGTTTATCAAGTAAATAATGTATATCCTCCACTTTGAGTGTTAGAGATGTCTGTATATATATGATCATCTATTAAAGCTCCTAAACCACTAATATTAAATGATAAAATAATATTATTCAAAATTAACCAAATCTAATATAATCATTTGAGGGTCTTCTTCTTAATTATCTTCTCACTCTTGATTCATTAAAAATTTCGAGCTCAAAATTTTTTTTACTCTCTCTATGACTCCCAAATTTAGTATTTTTTTCAATATTTTTTATTTACCAAACCTCATACACTTTTAAAAAAACTAATCCCCTTAATCAATCATTCCTAGTATTCCATAATTGATTCTATTCTAAAAATAATTTCAAGATAAACTTGTAAATATTTATAACGATTGAATGGTATGATGAGATCCATTGTGTGTTTATCATGTGGGTGTTCTCCCATGGTATTTTAATGGTATATTCTTCATTTAAATATTGTCTTCATTGAAAATAGAGTAATAACTTCCTTTTCATTTCATAAGACAAATAAAATACATGAGTAAATTTCTGTTGGAATCACATTTAAAAATAATTCAAAATTAAATTCATTTCTAAATTCGATGAAATTATTTCAATGAACTCCTTTATTATTATCATTAGATCAGATCTAGTTGAAAACTTCTTAAACATGCTCATAGTATGAAGCATATATCCAAGATAAGACAACATTTTATTACTCAGATGCTCAAAAACTGATCTTGAATCATGGCACAATGATTTGTATATGATTTATGAAATTTATAATACCACATAATCAAACCATATGATTTTATTAATCATTAATATTAATTTAATCACTATAGATATTTTTCAGATAAATGTATTTGAAAACATTAAACAATATTAGAATTTATCACTTTTAAATTTCTCAGAAAAATAGCACGAAACTCAATTTAATTTTTGATGATTAAACCACATAAAATGTTAGGAATCATTATATGTATATTTTTATTTATAATTTTTAAAAATATAATTCCTAGACTTCATAGATTTTTTTAAAAACATATAGGAAACTTATAAAGTCCCTTATAATTCATTTCTTTATCAAATTTTCAATCATCCATAACATTATATAGTTAAATAATCCTTCTGGATTTTAAGATGAATAATAAAATTTTTCAAATGAGCCTCATAAAAATTTTATTAACCTTATGAATATATTTTGGCAACCATATGAAGTCTCAAAACCAACTTTATAAAGTCCATGTACATTATAAATTCATGAACCATACAAGTATTCATAAAATTATAAAGTATTTGTTTCCTATATTATGAAAGTTACAATGTCATAAAATAAACCTCACAAAAATATCTAGACATATCCATTTTCCAATCCATACACATGATTTCTATAATTAAATAAATGTTCATAGAGATTTCACAATACATAAACAATAAACTTAAAATGTCTAAAAAACACCTCACATATAATTTAATAGATTCTATTCAACCTTACACAAATAGTTAAAAATATAAAACATTTGAGATTCAAAGTAATGGTTGGACAACTAGGTACAAGATAATAATCACTTACTCTTTTTATAAGTTTTGATATCTAGAAATTAACCTCAATAAATAGAAACAATTTTAATCCACTAAAATAATAATCTAACCCTTACCCGTATGCATGAAATAAAATAGAAATAAATTTTCATTGTATTTTTAAAATGTTCAATCAGTGTGTGGGAAACATACTCCTCGTAACATTTTTTTATTACACCAATTCATATAGATTCACTACTAATAAACTCATTTTATATTAAAATGGTACAGGATAATTATTACCAACACTAACTTATGAATGATCATTATTACCAAAACTAACATATGAGTAATATTTGTAACCTTCTGTTACATTATTAATGAATATAGATCTTACTAATATCCTTTAATGGTGTATAATTATACTTATTCTCACTTTAAAATCTTATAGAATTTTTTTTACGGAACTTCAGTCATGTTTCAAGTGTTATCCTCCCACTATTTTAGGAGTCCCTTCAAACTCATCATGTCAACACCCAATAAATTCTATCTATAATTATCTCTATCCTATGATAGTTATAAATTCCATATGCATAAGCCTAAAATAACTCTACCTTTCTTAATTAGGTAAATTATCATTTTTAAGAACCTCCTAGGTTCTGCTCAAGTAGAGTTTCTCATTTACTAGTGAAGTTACTGAAATCAATATTCTAAAAAAACACTAGGATTAGTCTTACAAATCCTAGAATAATACTTATTATCATACACTATACATGATTCTATTTTTACCATCTAGAAAACATTATATTTGGTTTTTAGAACATTCTAATTTGAAAAAATCATTGAGTCATAGTCTTTCAGAGACCAAAAAAATATCCATCTCATTCACCCTTTTTGTTTGATATTTTTTATCCTCTTGAATTATATATTACTCTAAAAAAATATTAATTTATATTTCAATGATTTATTGGTGTATCATAGTCATATGAAACTTCCATAACATTCTCCAGTATATCATCATCACTTCATGACATTAGAAAATTGTTGGACTTGTAAATAAGAGTCATTTACTCTTATATTTCCCAGTAAATCCTATGTATTTTCCAAAATTACTATCCCTATATTAAAGTTACACTTAAATTATTTTGGGAGAAATTTTAGGGAAATTATAAAAAACATTATGAGGCACATCCCTTTTTAGCATCTGGTCACCCTAACATCAAGATTCCAATGAGTTACTTATATTCACTGCGAAGTCCCCATTAGTATATTGTCATCCATTATCTTAACTTCTCGTAAATCATAAATTTTTATACATGAAGCTACCATATAATCCAATGAAAAATGGTAAAACTCCAAAACATGTATATATTCTACTAAAATTATTAAGAAATCACAAATTCATATATTTTAGATAGATCAAAAATCCTCCAGATTCATCTCTTTAGAAAATAAAACAATATTTTCAACTTAAACTCAAAAATATTATTTTGTCCAAATGAACCAAATATATATCCTGAAACTGTTAAAAAAATAAAACACCTTCATAATCCTTAGGTAAATTTAATAAAACCGTTTGGATTTTTTGTCTATACAACTAAAATATTTTCACGATTTATAATTTTAATTTCCATCAACTCACATTATTTTAAAAAGAGAAAAATCATGAAACCACACCACTAGAAAATTAAATGTTTTAAGAAAACATCATCTCTTGGGGACAAGAAATATTCTACCATATAAATTTGATGTACACACCCTCAATTCATTCACATCAATTTTCCTCCCTCCTTTTAAATTAACTTTATCTTATTATTAACAACAAAAAATATATGATTCATAAATTCTATCCCCCATTGGTGGGGAAGGTTATTTCTCTCTCTATTTATCAATATAATCCAAAGAAAATTAGGGTCACCCAATATTATTATTTATGTTTTAGGGTTTTTTTGAATAAAAATATTTAACCTTAATACCTCAAATATTTACCTTAGAAATTATTTTTTTCAAACATCATCAATTAAATAAATCATACATATTTATTATAACGTAAATTCCCTATCTGAAACTTTATACATTATAAAATTTTATTTTAAATCAATCTGTTTTGATCGATGTTGTTTCACTAGTTTCTTTGGAAGAACAATTTTTCTTTGAATAACTCAAGAAATGTTCAAAAAAAATCAACATGAACCATCAAATATTATAAGTAAACTTTAATCCATGTCATTTGAGAGCATGAATGTTTAGAAGAAATATATTTTCATTCATCAATACTCAATGTCACCAAACATTTTTCTACTATCCAAGCATACATAACTTTCCTCAAATTGGAATGTTTCACTAGATGTAGATTTTTTATCATTAACATCTCTATCCCAATCAACATTTTCATGACCCATCCTAGAGGTTCCCCTATAGTGACTACCCCAATACCACATATGATAGGCTCTGGGCTAGTTACTAGAACCGAGTAGGCATATCCCAAAAATGGGAGGCATTTTCCTCCATACATGTACACAGGCACACATCTCTAAGACCAAGATTCTAAAATGTAAAAACACTAAGTAGAAAATTAATGCAAACACTAAGATAGAAACCATAGAGTATGATAGAAGAAAATTGGAAATTAAATAGGGCCAGGATACAAGCCCACCAAAAGAAAGAGTCTATAACAGTGAAAGCACAAGTTCCTAAAACTCATCTACACAAAAACCTACTTGAAGTGTCGGTGTACATCAGTTGTCTGAATTTGAAGGAGAACACCTCTTCTGTCTAATCTCTTTAATTACCACCTAGTACTAATCCACCTAGAACGTTTTCAAAACATAGATCATATCACTAGTACAAAAACCTTTTTTTACGTCGGTTTTTTTTCTTTTTAACGTCAGTTTTTAAGAGACGTTATTGCGAGCGACGTTAAAAATATGATTTTTTACGTCAGTTATTTAATAACCGACATAAAAAATGGGATAATATAGTTTTTAACGTCAGTTTTTAAAAAACCGACGTGAAATACATTATGGAAAATGGCGATAAGAAGCCACTTTTTACGTCGGTTTTTGAAAAAACAGACATTATAAGTCATTTTTTACGTCAGTTATTTAATAACCGACATTAAAAGTTATTTTTAACATCGGTTATTAAATAAACGACATAAAAAATTTATACTATCTTGTAGAAAATTTTCTAGTCTTTCATTTAACAGGTCATAGAGCTCAAACAGATTTACCGATCAAAAATTATGACCATAAGAAGTTTGATATTTTTTTCGAGGAAAGATTGAAGGAGCCAACCGTAACTTCATACTAGAAGGAATTTTTTAATCCATAGGGGGATTTGTATTTTTATCATGATATAAAGAATCATCCATCATTATAATAAATTAACAATCGTTAAATGGTATATCAATTAAGAAAACTACTCATATAAAATAAAAATCATGGGAAAATAATTACAAATACCTTGACGAGGTCGCGGAAATAAGAAATTGTTGATTCACGTTTAAGATAAAACAATTTGATTCGGTGTAATGATGATGTTTGAATTAAATGATCATAAAATGGTATATCAATTAAGAAAACAAATCATAAAAACCATAAATCATGGATGTATGAATAGATATACCTTGACGAGATCGCGAAAAGAAGAAATAATTGATTCATGTTCGAGAGAAAAAGAGTCGATTTGGGGGAACGATAATGGTTGAAATAAATGATATTAAAATTAGGATGGGTGTATAATGGAAACATATAATTGATATTCTATGAGAAAATGCAGTATTAAAAATTTTAGGTGGCAATTCAAAATTTCGATGCCACGATGTAAAAAAATTTAAATTTCGCATTCGCGGGATATTAAAAATATCATTCACGTCGGTTTTATGATAATATATGTGAAAAGATATTAAAATTTTCACTTATTTTTCACGTCGGTTATTATAAAACCGACGTGAAAAATCACTCTTCATCACTCTTTCACGTTGGTTATTAAATAACCGACGTGAAAAATCGATTTTCATGACTTTTTCACGTCGGTAATTTAATAACCGACATGAAAAAATCTTACAAAAATGTACTTCATTTTACAAGAATTAATTTGACAGGTCACGGAGCTCAAACGGAGTTACGGATTAAAAGTTATGGCCTTTAGAAGTTGGACATTCTTAAGACATCGTTTAGAGATTATCAACTTCTGAAGGCCATAACTTTTAATCTGTAACTCCGTTTGAGCTCTGTGACCTGTAAAATTGAAGAATGAGAAATTAACTACATTTTTGTAAACATTTGTCACATCAGTTATTAAATAACTGATGTGAAAAAGTCACGAAAATAGATTTTTCACGTCGGTTATTTAATAACCGATGTGAAAAATAAGTGAAATTTTTAATATATTTTCCTGGTAAAGGATTGTTCACGTCAGTTATTTAATAACCGATGTGAAAAAAGTTTACAAAAATTTACTTCATTTAAAAATATTTAATTTTACAGGTCACGGAGCCCAAACAGATTTACAGATTAAATGTTATGGCCTTTAGAAGTTGGACATTCTTAAGACATCGTTTAGAGATGATCAACTTCTGAAGGCCATAACCTTTAATCCGTAACTCCGTTTTAGCTTTGTGACCAGTCAAATTAAATCATGAGAAATGAACTACATTTTTGTAAACCTTTTTCACGTCAGTTATTAAATAAATGACGTGAAAAAGTAACGAAAATAGATTTTTCACGTCGGTTATTTAATAACCGACGTGAAAAATAAGTGAAAATTTTAATATATTTTCCTGGAAAAGGATTTTTCATGTCGGTTATTTAATAACCGACATGAAAAAAGTTTACAAAAAGGTACTTAATTTTCCAAGATTTAATTTTACTGGTCATGGAGCTCAAACGGAGTTACGAATTAAAAGTTATGGCCTTTAGAAGTTGGACATTCTTAAGACATCGTTTAGAGATGATCAACTTCTGAAGGCCATAACTTTTAATCCGTAACTCTGTTTGAGCTATGTGACCTGTCAAATTAAATCTTGAGAAATGAACTACATTTTTGTAAACATTTTTCACGTCATTTAGTAAATAACTGACGTGAAAAAGTCACGAAAATATATTTTTCACGTTGGTTATTTAATAACCGACGTGAAAAATAATTGAAAATTTTAATATATTCTCCTGGAAAAGGATTTTTCACGTCGGTTATATAATAAACGAAGTGAAAAATCAGATAAAATGTATTTTTAACATTTTTTATTATATAACCGATGTCAAAAATCAGCGAAAATGTATTTTAATGTCGGTTATATAATAACCGACGTGAAAAATCGATTTTTAGATATTTTCACGTCAGTTCTAAAAAACCGACTTGAAAAATGGTGACGTAAAAAAAGGTTTTTGTACTAGTGTATTCACAATACATGACACATGTGGGTGATGCCCCTGCAGGCGTGACTAAAACAATACTTTGTGGGACACCATGAAACCACAAAGTAATACCACTACGAAATACACAAAGTACACCAAAATGTAATTACATAAAGGGAAATAATCTTACACAATTATATGTATGTAACACATATACCAAGTATATCTAGGTATACTCACAACCAACCACAAAGTAAAAACGGTAAGTCACAACCAATCACCACCAAAGGTTTTTCACCCCACTCCAAGAGGAAACAACGGGTCAAATATCATAACATACCAAGTGGGGATCCTTCCTAGAGAATACCGACAACCCAATCCATATTAATCCACAATGTAGGGGATCCTTCTCATATAATTATAACAACCCCATTGATATGGCCCACTAGATGTAGGGCTAACACCCCATTCTCAGAGGTCACATTAATTATAACAAAACTACATCAGGGGTGATATATGATCACTCTAGTACCAAGGAGGTATACCATAACTCTATCTGGTACTTGACCTCTAGATGGGACAATTATCCAATGATATGGACGTAATACTGTATTGAACACTTGAAGAAAAAGCCATGGGAAACTATCCACCTATATTGTTCCAAGCTAAAAACCCTACTACGACATGTCAAAAGGACCACCTCATCTCAAGGGTCCCTAATACATAGAAATATCATTAAACAGACCTTCAATTTGAAATTTACTGCCATTTTGTGGAAAATTCCACCCCCGGTCGGGTCTGGGTACAAACCAACCCACTGACCCCGCCCGGTCCGATCGACCTGACCCAACCCAGCTAGATCCATCTGACCAGATCTGACCTAGACAAATGGGCCCGCATCATCCAAGATCATCCCAGCCCGTTTGACCAGCATTGGAGGGTTGCAACCAGCTGGACCATTGGACCCAAGCCATCGAGTCACTGGAACGGCCTGGTCAGTTCAACCAGGTCTACTGCATGGGGTCCGACCACCTTCTCCCTCACATTCCCAAACCATACATGTGCTCCTGGTCAATGTGGTGCCATTTTGGTCAATGTGGATGACCACCACATCTTCTATCCACCCTCACAGCCTCTGTCTCCATGGGCTCCACGCAGACTGTAACTGTGTACACCAGCTCCCCCATGGCACTCCTCCAGACAGGGGCTCCCACACAGTTCACCTAGATGGGTGCCTCTCTCTTTTCCACTGGCCACCCCCCAGTGGCCCGTCTATCTCACTATTCTCCTAACACTCTTCCTGGTCCAGACCCCGCTGGGCCTCATGTTGTCTCCTCCATCGGATGCCCGACCAAAAGCCCACTATCCACCTGGCACTTCACCTGAACCGTCCAGAGTTCCTACTCTATTTTTTGTCATGAGCCACTACCTTGTACTACTTAAATCCACTATCTTAGCCTATTTTCACCTCACCTTCTCCATTTCACCTCTATCGTGTCGTTGCGGTGTCGAATACCTGGTCTCGGATCGTTGTGCCACAGATCGAAGATGCAACAATAATTGGTTCATATTTCACAAATAATGAGGAATGTGAGAAATATTGGGGAGAGAGAAAATAAAGAACACGAAAAATTGAAGAATGGATCTTGTCCTTTGTTTATATAGGCCTTGATTTGTTATTGTTTGCAGGATCACAAAGAACAAAGAAACACATAGATCTAACTCCCACTTAAATTCCCACAAGCATGAACTCATCCTACAAGTGATTGAACCATGGATCAATATGTTAATGGGTTGGTCTGCATTCATCCTTGAAATTAATAAAAAGGAATTAATCAAAAAGAAAAAACACCCTACCTAGAGTTTCGATCAGTCATAGATGAAGGGAGAAACTGTGTCGTCGTCGTTCACTGATTTGACGATCTTCGATCCAAGTTCCGATCTCCAATCCATTGTTTCCATTGAGAGAACCTATTCCTCTTCATCTCAAGGAAGCTCTATAGTTAAGTTGAAAATCATAGATCCTTGGTAAACCCTAATATAAAGAAAAGTGGAGTTCTTACATTGAAATAAAATATTTTTATTAAATCTTTTATTATCGATATGTCCAAAATCAAACTTCCAAGTCTGTCCCTCTTCGATTGATGCTAGGATCCACCAAAAGTAAAGTAACTATTCCAAAAACAATAGTTCCATTTGATTTTTGATCCAGGAACTCATTTATAAGTTATTCTAGTTTTAAAGAAAAACTGTTTGTGTGCTTTATTAAAAACTGCACATCATTCAGCGAATAGTTCCGAACACACCGAGCCTCCAAATCACACACCGACTCAGCACCTAGTCTTAAAATTTTCCAAATCAACATATAAAATTAAACCAAAGAAAATATGATTCATTAAATTCTTTACACCTTAGCTATTTATTTCCTCGAAATCCAAATCAAGGGTTACTCAATAAAAATATGAGGGTACTGAGCACGAATTTGAGTCTCCTGCTCCCAATTGCTCTCCTGGAGATTCCCATGCTACCACCAAATGTGCACCAGAGGAATTCACCACCCAATAAGGATACTCTAATGTTGATCCTCGATCACCACTGGGTACTACGCAAAATTCACCCCATCATCACTACCCATCTCGCCCAAGTCGATGATGTATTATGGATCATGCAAGTACCTCCTCGAATGTGACACTTGGAAGACATTGTGCACCTAGTGCAACTGTGGGGGTATATCTAGGTGGTATTCCAACTCCCCAAATCTACGTAGAATCTGAAAATGTCTGATGTATCTTGGAGAAAACATGCCTCCCTGAAAAAATCTCTACAGTCCCCATCTAGGTGAGACCCAATGGAAAACATGGTCTCCCTCCTAAAAATCCATTGGCCTCGATCTTCTATCATCATACAACTTCTACTAGTTCTTTGAAGTACTCACCTGCTTCTCAGTGGTAGTCTGCACCAACTCTACACCCATGACCACTAACTCCCCTTGGTCATCCCAGAAATGTGGTGACAGGCATGGTCACCCATACAAATCCTCAAAATTTTCCATACTAATGGTGGAGTGGTAGTTATTTTTGTACGAAAACTCCACCAGTGGTAAGTGATCCTCTCAACTACGACTAAATTCCAAGATGTAGGCCTGAAACATATCCTCTAGAACCTAAACAGTCCTCTCCATCTGGCCATCTGCCCAAGGATGTAATAGCGTGCTCAAGCGTAACTGATTCCCAAATTCCTCCTATAATCCCTTCTATAATTGCGACTTGAAACAATCATCATGATCAGAAAGAATCATCTATGTCAGTCTGTGATGCCGAACTATCTCTTACATGTAGAGGCATCCCAATCTCTCTACTAAACCCTACTCCCATATCTGTAGGAAGTAGGCCAACATGGGGAGTTGGACAATGATCACCCAAATGGTATTGTGTCCCTAGGACATGTGTAATAAACCCGCCATAATTTACATTAATATTCCATCCCACTTCCACTATGGAACCTCAAGGGGTTGGTTCAATCCCCCTAGAACCTGGTGTTCAGCCTTCACTTGTAGACAAGTAAGGCATTGATAAATGAACTCTATCGCTACCTTATTCTTCCCCATCCACCATAAATGAATTCATAGGTACTAGTACATCATCACCACACCCAGATGTACTAACAAATGGGATGTGTGTAACTCCCTTAGAACCTCCTCTTTCAACTCCACTGGTATAACTATGTGCCCTATGAAAATAACAATGTTCCGCACACCTATCAAATATCCAACAGAGGAATTCCCTGTAGACAACTAATCATGTCGGGTCTTGTAGTCATTATCCCCAGGTTTCACCTCCCTAACTCGCTTCAAGATTAGAGGGGTGAAAACCATCGACCGGAGGTAATATTCTATATATCCATCCTTAAACGATATCTATATTGCAATGAACTGCTCTAATACCTCACCCAAAAATTGAAAATTAGATCTCCTTTTGAGAGCATTTTACACCACGTTCCCCTTCCCATGGGTATAGAAAATATCAAAGTCATAATACTAGAGGAACTTAATCCACTTCCTCTATTTCATGTTCATATAAATCTTAGAAAATATATACTTGAGACTCTTTTTTCAGAGTAGATAATAAACAACTCACCCATCTAGTAGTGTCACCACATCTTCAATGCGAAGACTACTGCTGCTAGTTCATGATCATGGGTCACGTAGTTCTTCTCATGTTGTCACAAGTAGAGTGAACCATAGATAATAACCTATTTCCCCTACATCAGGACATAACCAATCCTGGTCCCTGATGCATTGAAGAACACTACGTACCCAATTCCCTCTCCTAGTAGTCTCAAGATGGGAGCTCTCGTAAGTCTATGCCTCAGTTCCTTAAAGTACTGTTGGAACTTCTCTGTCAATGAGAAAGGCTACCCCTTACATATCAAAGTCTTCAATGGTGATAATAATCTAGAAATTTTTTTAAAAAACCTATGATAGTACCCAGCCAAACCAAAGAAACTCTGCACCTTAGTAACGCTCTTGGGTTGCTCCCAAGCAAGCAATGCCTCCATCTTCACCGGATCCACTGAAACTCTATCCTATAAAATGAAGTTTCATAGAAATTGAACCTCTCAAATTCATAAATAAATATTTTAGAGCATCCCATAAATCTAGTGAGCACAGAGTGTGTCCTAGAACATCCTCATGTGTATTGCATGTTCCTTCTCAGACGTTGAGTACACTAGGATGTCAACAATGAATACCACCACAAACCGGTCTATGTAAGGCTAGAAGACCCTATTAATGAGTCCCATGAACACCACTATGGTTTTCTTAATTCCAAAGATTATCACTAAGAACTCATAGTGGCCATTCTGACATCTGAAGGTTGTCTTCGGTACATCCTCATCTCATACACAAAGCTAGTGATGCCCATATCTGAGTTCAATCATCATGAGCCACATCGCTCCATTCAGCTAATCAAATATGTCATTGATCCTATGTATTGGACATGTTTTTTTCATTATCACCTAATTTGGGCTTTGAAATTCCACACATAACCACAAGATCCCATATAACTTCTTGGAAAACAAAACTGGGTACGACCCGGGTGAAACACTGCATCTCACGAATCTCTTTATCTGTAGGTCCTCCAACTATACCCCTAGATCATGAATCCTTGTAGCAGGCATCTGATATGTAGGGGTATATATAGATGTAGTCATAGGTTATATATCAATTAATAATTCTACCTACCTATAGAGAGTTAATTTGGGGACATCCTCAGGAAATACATCCTCATACTCCACCACCACTGTAGTAAAATAAAGACTCCTATCATCCACTTCATCATGGGTGAGGCTATCCAACTGGTGAGTAATTGGTTTCACCCTCCAATGAGTAAGTCCATACTATACTTCATGAATTTCATTTTCACCAAAAAAGTAAAAAATTGTCCCATCAACACGGACACACCGCACTCTATTCCAAAAATAGTCAATCTAAGCATGAACTGTGGATAACCAGTCCATAGTAAGAATGATTTCGTAAGGCCTCAAACCAACTACCTAGAGATCCCAACTAAAATTATATCCTCTAAGAGTAAGTTCACACTGTTGGTACCAGTGTGTGATCATTGAATCCCCTCTTATAAGAGTCTCTAAACGTAAGGGTCGACTCAAAGGTTCTACCAAAATCTCTGAGCCCTGAGAAAGGTCTATGCAAAGAAAAGAATGATTGTCACTAGTGTCAATAAAAACTAATATTAGGGTGTAAAATATATATATTGTACATATAACCATCCCTAGAGTGTCGGGGTAATAAACCTACATTGCCTACAACTGTCCTCGTCCATGTCCACCAATTCCCTAAGCCCGGTGTGGACCACCTGGGGGTGGTGGTGGTAACACGTCAAACCTTCACCCACATCCTATAACTCTACCTGATTGTCTACCACATCCTCCACCCTATGGACTAACCTAATCATGTCTCTTACTCTACCTTGGTATTCCTTCAACCATCCCCCAATCGTCAATACGTTGAGTCAGGAAATCTTGAGCTAGATGCCCCTAACCACCGCATGCATAACACCACCTATCTTTGGATTGATTTGAGATGCCCTAGGATCCCTTCACTACTGGCCCAATATCCTAAGGTCATCTCCTAAAGTTTTAAACCTTCTTAAGTCCCTGCAACTGCCGTCGGCATCCTACTATCGAAGTCTCAGCCACTCGATGCCTACAGGTAACTCCCACTCCTGGTGTATACTTGACTAGAAATCTCTCCACTAGTATATCTCACGATAGTACCTCAGAATATGTAATAATTTTAAGGGATATCATGGAAACCCTGATCTACCAATGTAGTCCCTACTCAGAGGTCTGAGCCTTGAAGAACGGCTCTCACACCATATCTGTGGAGTACCGAGAAAGATCAGTAAACCATGTCAAGTACTCTACCGTAGTCTCACTGCCCTAATATAGCTAAATGATCTCTTGGATGCACATTGATCACAATGTAGATGGAAATAACTCTTCCTTGAAGAGATTCTTGAATTATCCTGAAGTTTGAGTTTCCTAATCTTGTGTCTGGGTCCCTAAACTCCACCATCTCCCCACTGATCCCTGAAGAAGACTTGTGTCTAGGACTGACATATATTTGGAAGGAATCCTCACAAGGCGGAAGACACGAGTAACTGCCTCCATTAAATCCTCATCTACCAGGGGGTCTATCTCACCCTAAAACCAAGGAAGTCTCTACTTATAGAACACATGCAATGCATTTAGCCTGCGTGCATCCTCAACTTTTAGTAATTATTACATGATGGGTGGTGGTATCGCTAATAAACCACCCTTAGGTTCTATATTCATTATAGGTCCCTATACCAATGGCTCATCTCTAAGGGGATCATCCTTGTGATCACAAAACAGAATACTTGATGGATGTCTATGTGGAGGAATCCTAAAATGAAACAATATGTACCACGGTCAATAGAGTATACTTGGTTAGCTGAATCAATAATCACATGAGAACAAACCTAAAATATTATATGATTCATTTACCATTTATCCTATGAAACCAGTGTTTTCATGTACCAAGTAAAAAAGAATGTTTACTGAGTCTTGTTGTATAGATACGTTGACTTTCATACTGAAACTAGAGTCCCTGGCCTAAATTATGAACTTGAAACACTTAGAAATGTTTCCCCCAACCATCCTCATGAACTCCCGGCCCTTAAGTAGAACTGTAACATACCTTTGATACCACTCTTACATGACCTGTCCTAGAGGGGCCCATGTCGTGACTACCCTAATTCTACCTATGATAGGCCAGGCACTAGTGGCTAGCACCGAGTAGGCATATCCCACAAATGAGAGGAATTTTCCTAAGTTCCATTACACATTCACACATCTTCAAGACCAATATGTTGAATTGTAAAAACACTGAGTAGACATCTCATGCATACCCAATGATAGCAACCAAATATTACGAAAGTTGAAAAATAGAAAGTAAACAGGGCTAGAATACAAACCCTCCAAAAGATGGAGTCTATAACAGTTAAATAATAAGTTCATAAAACTCATCCACATAAAACCAAACTAAAGGGTAGGTGTAGGTCAGATATCTAGATCCATAGGAGAACACCCTTTATGTCTGATCTCTCTAAGCACCACTTGGTCCGGTTCCACCTATAACTCTATCAAAGTTTTGATCTTTTGCACAAGACATGACACATGTGGTCAAAGCCTATGCAGGGGTGAGTAAAAAATACTTAGTAGGACACCCTAAAACCACAAATAAATAGAACTAGTAAATACACAAAATACACCAAAAAACAATTACATGAAGTATAGTCATCTTACATAGGTATATGTTTGTAACACATGTACCTTGGATATCCAGGTATACTCATAACTAGCCACAAAGTAAAGAGGTAAGTCACAACCAATCACCACCACAGGGTTATACTAATTAGGGTCCAACACCAAGAAGAAAACAATAGTCAAAGATCATAACATATAACGAAGGGATCATTCCCATATAATACCAACAACCCAATATATATTAACCCACAACATAGGGGATCCTTCTTGGAGAATACTGACAACCCTATCGATACATCCCACTAGATGGAGGACTAACACCCAACACTCATAGGTCACGTCAATTCCCAGAAAACTCTATCAGGGATGATATAGGATCACTCCAATCCCAACGAGGGATACTATAACTCTATTCAGAACTCAACCTCTAGAGGGGACTACTATCCAATGATGTAAATATAATATCGTACTGAAACCTTGAGGAAAGAACCAAGGGAAACTATCCATATATAATTTTTCATTCTAAAAAATACACTATCAAAATATCTAAATTACCACCTAAATTAAAGGGTCCCTACACCACAAACGGCTCATCAAATGGACCTTCTGTTTGAAAGTTTTATCCATTTTAGTGAAAAAGTAAGACTTGTTACTATTTCGGGCCCACCTGGGTCTGGTCCATGTCAAACTTGGGTCTGGTCTGGGTCTAACTTGGGTTTGATCTAGCTCTAACCCATCCCATACTGGCCTGACCCGCCGACTCCACTAGGTTCGATCGACACAACCAGACCTGGTCCGCCCCCACCGAACCTCACCTGACCCAATGGAACCGATCCAGCTCGGCCCGCTGGACCTCTAGGCCCGACCTGTTGGACCCCTAGGCTCGACCTTCTGGACTACTAGACCTAACCCACTAGGCCACTCGCACCATCCCACCAGGCCACTAAACCGGACCAGTTCGCTGCATGTTGGTCGGCCCCCTTCTCTCGCATGTGGCTGACCCATCCACGTGTTTCCAATCAACGTGGCGTCATTGTGGTCAACTCGGACAGCCAACATGTCTAACATCCTCCTCATAGACTCTGTTTCCACGGGCTCCTCGTAGAACCCAGCAAGGTGTGCCAGTTTTCCCATAGCACATCTCCACCCATGGGCTTCCACGTAGTCCCTCAAGGACAGTTGCCTCACGCTCCATCGACAACCACCTTTTCGATGACACATTTGCCTCACGGTCTGCTTGGTTTGGCCTCTGTCGGACCTCGTGTTAGCCCTGCCACTATCGGCCCCATCGGCAGCCCGCTGTCTACCTTGTTCTCTTCCTAAAATAAACCAAACCGTTTCTCCATTCAGTGTCATGTGCCACAACTTTGCACCACCACAAACTACTGTCTTGGCATATATATGTAGTACCTTCACCGTCTCACCACTATGGTGTCGTTTCGGTGTTGTATCCCCAATCTTGGATCGTTGTTTCATGTATCAAATGTAAAATGATCCTTGGTTCATATTTCACAAGGAATGAGTAACATGAGAAAGAATCAAAGAGATAAAATAAATCGAATGAACATATGACGAACAGATCTTATCTTTTTTTCCTATCATCCTCAATTCGTTTTGTTTTCTATATCACGAATAACAAAGAAACACACAGATCTATCTCCTATTTAAATCCCTACAAGCATAAACTCATCCAAAAAATTTGTTGAACTGTGGATCAACTTGTTTGTGCGTTGGTCTGCGTTCATCGTTGAAATTAAGAATGAGGAATTAATAACAAAGAAAAAAACCCTACCTAGAGTTTGGATCGATCATTGATGAAGGGAAAAACGATTTTTTCATCGTTTCTCAATCTTTCAATCTTCGATCCAAGTATTGATCTCCGATCTCTCATCATCTTTAATAGAACCTCCTTCTCTTTGTCTCCTGGAAACTCCAGGGTTATGGTGATAATCTGAGCTCGTTTAAAAACTCTAATATAAAGAAAAAGGGATTTTCTGCTTCAAAATAAAATATTTTTATTAAATATTTTATTACTAATGCATCCAAAATCTAATTTGCAGGTCCGACCCATTCCAGTCGATGTTAGGACCTGCCTCTGGTAAATTCACTATTCTGAACACAACAGTGCCTTCCAGTTTCTAATTTGAGCACCTATTTAGATGTTATATGAGTTTTAAATCCAAATCGCATGTGTTCTTGACTAAAAAGTGAACATCATTTAAAAAATTGTTCTGAGCACATCGGGCCTCATAATTACATGATGTCTCATCACCTAGTCTCGGAATTTTCCCAATTAATTTATAAAAATAAAACCAAAGAAAATACAAGTCATTTCAAACTTTCTTGAAACCAATAAATTTAAAATGTTACCAATTTTATAAATCTAGTCAAAATTTAATGTTCCTTTAACATACATTAAGATTTTCTTAGTATGCATTATATTTGATTATTTCAGATAACTCTGATACCTCACACATAGTATACCAATATATACAATTTCTTTCCTTGATGTTGTACGATAGTGGAAACATTTGATAAACTTATAAAATAACTTCTAATTTACACTTATTTGATATCAATATTTACACAGCCTCACAGTAGAAGTAATAGATGTGAAACTACCTTTGAATATTCCTTGAAATATTTCTTCGAAGGTTAATTGGAATACTTTTCTTGTGAAAATAAGGTTTGAATTCTATTTGGTTGAACTTATATTCCAATAAAGAAAATTATTTCTATGAGTATGAATATTTCAATTTTCATATTCATTTATTCTTAAAACTTTAAATACCCTTTTTATTTATTGATGAAAAATATAATATCATCAATATATATGATGATAATTAGTGTGTTTTCACCATATTTATTTATTTACATGTTGTTATATAATTTTCCTCTTGAAAATTTTAACTTCTTTAATGAAAATTCATGTTTGTAATACATAGCCTTTGGGTCCTTCTTAAGCCTACACAATACTTTCATTAGTTTACACAACATGATTCCATATTTATCAAGTATGAAACCATCATATTGATCAATATAAACTTCTTCTATAACTTTATAATTTTAGAATGTGAACTCTAGGACCAACTTAGAGACTTCATAATTTCAATGAGTATTAAATTTCAAAAACATTCTAAAATTTCCTAGTCATGAAATATGTAATAAGGATTCATCAAATTAAACACCTTCCATTTGTGAGTATCCATTACAAACCCTTCCAGATTTTTTCCTCAAAACCAACCATTTTTAATTAAGCATATTCCTAAAAACCAACTTAGTTAATATAATATAATTATATTATGATCATGGAACTAGTTAAAAGTGTCATTATTATCAATTTGATATAACTATTTTTTATTATCATTTAACCATACCTTAATCATGATTTCGTCTTATTCTGTCATAGTTATAATTTGATGTATAAGTTCCATTTTATTTTTAACTCCAATTTTTTTTTCTTTTTTGAACTGAGGATTCCTATATTATAATGATATTTTTTTTTATACATTCTTTTTCAATTTTTGTGACATTAACCTTTTAGTTTCATCAAAAGTATCTTTATCTCTATAACGATCTTATCATAAATTTTTCACTGAGTTTCACTACTTATTTATTTTTAATCAACCCTATCAAAAATTACTAGAGTATATTTTTTTGATAAATTGGAACCACTATATATATATATATATATTTCTCCAGTTTATATTTACATTTAATCACATTAATAACTTAACAAAATAAAACTGTGTGAATTAATTTATTTCAATATCTATTTATCCTTCCATTATATGAATATTCTAGGAGGATTCTATCCTTGAACTTCTCATCAAATTTTCCAAATGATGGATTTTTTAAAAATATTAAGAATGTGATATTGAAAATTTAAAAGTACATAAATATGGTTTTATTTTTGAACCACATATAATATAAACTCATATCTGATTCTATTTATACTAATCATTTTTTCTGAATATTTACCTCTATAAATAAGTCTTTTCACTCAAATAATATTAAGAGTTCATTCATTGTAAGAATAATTCACCCCATTTTGACCAAACTTCTATTTTTTTATTTCCTCAAACAATTTTTCCATAGGGGTATAGATAGTTATAAATTGATTTTTGATACCATGATATGATTCATGGGATTTAAAATATTTAAATGTGTACTTCATACCATTATATACTCTTGTTTTCTATATGTATAATCCAAATCTTTTCTCAAAATTCCATCTAAAAAAATTAAACATCTTAATAACATCTTATTAATTTTTCAGGAAAATAAAACTATTCATCCATGTGGAGTAAAAAATAAAAGTGATGAATTATAGATCACCCTTTTTGTATTAATGACTTAATAGTCTGTGAAACTTGAAATGTATGAGTTCAAGTGGTTGGGTTGTCTAAATTTCAACTTTTATATGACTTGCCTCTACCGTATTTCCATTTTTATTATTTTCAAAAATATTTATTTTATATTCATTTGGATAATTTAGATATATCACCAACTTATTTCGACAAACATGGCCCTGTGTTTTATACTATAATTCATTTTCACCTCCAAAACATAAGAAATATAAGTTAAATATATTTCCAATTGGAAATAAATTATTTTTAGTTCTTATTCCTCCATGATTAACCTCTTATATTTCAACAACCAAATGATACATCCAACCTTCTGGAAAATCACTTTTTCTCTATCATCTTAATGTATAAAAAGACTTTTATTAAGTCCATTAACTAATAGAATTTCATTTTATTTTAGCTTATAATCATTAACAATTGTCATAATATCTCCTTTAATTTTGAGGGATCTATCATTCGTAAAAGTTATAAATCCATCACTATGATCTTACAAATTTCTCAAAACACTCATATCACATAATATTTTTAAATAATAGTTTTATACAATATCTATGACATTACTTTCCTACTATCTGTCAAGGTGACTAAAACTATCAAATATTTTTTATTTTTCTTCTAATTTCTTTGTTTTTTCTCTTCTAATATATAGATCCTAACTATGAAGAGTTTTCAGGAAATATTCCACACATTGATGAGTTTGGTCACATCTTATAATATTTTATTCTAGGAAGAAAAATTATTTTTCCTTGAAGAGTTCTAAATTCTAGATTCCTCCATTTGAGAGAAAATATATTTTAACCTTCAATTTTTATTTCCTTTGATTCGATAGTATATTCTCTTCAAATAAATCCTTCTCCCTTAAAGAGACATTTTTTCCTAGAAATTGTAGGATTTAGGCACATAGATTCCATATAACTAATAATATACTTCAAACAGCAACCATGATTAATTTATGTTTAGATTATATAATTTTTAAGGATTTTAATATGGATATGTTGATTCATTTTCATTCTTGTGTTGGGTAATTTGGTTCAAGAAGCCATTTCTTTCTTTTATTAGTGTGATAGAAATACTCCTATATTTCTTATCAACCCAATATTTCTCATATTTAGTTGAGACACTTGCACTACTTATAATATAAAGGAGATATTCCCTAAATACATATATTTATATGATACATATATATGTTTTTTAATAAAAAATAGGATATTCATACATGGGTATATCATTTCATGTAGTTTGAACCTATAGTGTAAAACCCAATTATTCACCCACATAAGTTATCATTTAAAAAAATCCTTCAAAAGATGAAATTTACCATAGCAGATTAATTCATGTGATAAATTAATGTACCATCCATATTCAAGAATAAAAACACATGAATAAATGAGACACAACAAAATAATTATCATCAAATTATTATATATATAACATTCATTCAATTAATGCATGAAATGTTTTTTTTGAGATGATACTTGGAAAAAGACCAACCCCCACCAAACAAAAATGGAATCTCTCTTTCTCATACCTCCTTAACATCATGATATGTTAGAACATCATTGATGGTAGAGACTATTATATATAAAATTTACGATTCAACTTATCTTGTGGATGAATTAAGAGGTGGGATGTCATTTTACTACCACTAAGTGTTTTTTATCTGACATGTTTTATGCTATTTGAATGTGATAAAGATGATGTATATTATATTCAATTAACAATATGATTTTATAGTATTTCTTCATTTAATTTTATGCATGTTTTCATATTTATTGTAGGGGACATCCATAAAAATGGGATTTAATTACTTCCAATTGATATAATAGTTTTTATTAGACCCTAATGAATCCCAATAGTGAAATAAAATCCACCCATGTGTTTAGATTTTTTAATTAATTTTTTAAATGAAGAAATTTTTAATGACCTAGACGTGATTCACTCAAAATTGATTGAACTCGATTGGCCACATGGCCATAAGAACACCTCCCTGTATTCAAAAGGCTACCAACTAACAGGAAGAGCATAGTGTGTGATAATAAGAATACAATTCCCTATGATTATAGTGGATCCAAATAGAGATATAACATATGAATAAGAAATTGAAGTAGTATAATTATATTAAATGGAATTATAATAATAATAATCAACCATGTACTAAATGATTAACTCAAGAGCTATAAACTGTATCATATACTAAAAATAAAGAAAAGTATGCATAAAAGGAAGAAAGTAATTAGTACAACATAAGTTATAAAAAATAATAAAAAATACCAAAAACTATCCCATCATATTGATCATTGGTTAATTCATCTAATACCAAGATATTATCCTAAACCAAGAAAGTCAGGTGTCCAAGGTTGGATGCTTCCCTTTTTTCACACTTGTGATCATATAATATTCTCATGTACTAATGGAGGCCTGGATATGTTGTGAGATAAATCTTAGTAGGTCACTAAAATAGTGTCTATACGATCTAGTTAGTGAATATAAACTGTACAGTGTGTAGGTATATAATAAAGGTAAAGTAATGATATAATGATAAATCGTTCTTTTTTAGCCTCAGTTGGTCATGTATTTGAACATGAGATCATTTAATTAATTACGATTCATTTTATATAGATAAATCATGTGAAGGTGTTAACTGTACTAAAATAGATCATCATATTAATAAAAGAGTATCTAAGGTGAAACCAAGGCATCCTTAACCTCAGGGGTCATCCAACTCATAGTAGTAAGCCCTGAAGTCTGGTAATAAGGGGTATGAGTTTAATCCAAGGGAATGACCAAGGAATTCCATGGTAAATGAGTCTAATATAATCATTTTAGCTCGTCTATATTAATCCTAGGCTAATCATGGCTAGGTCCAATGGGGTGAATCCATGGCGTTGTGTGTTCCAAGATGTCAAGACAGATATAAAGAGTATATCAAAGAAATTCTAATGTACATAAGAAATGGTAGATTAATTTTTGGTACTATTCTAAGGAATTAAAATAATAATATAAATATCATATTATTTGGTGTGTGTCTTCCATGGAAATCATCTCAATGAATTGGAATGGTGTCCTCAAAGTGCTCACGGAATTCCCTCAATAATACAAGGCTAGCTCAAGTCTGAACAATCCAACAATGATGACAATGTTATAAGATATGGTAACCTTATACATGTTTCATTTATATCATATGTAATCAAGGTACATGTAATACTCATTGCATTCCATCATTTAATAATTTCATTCCATTACCTTTTAATAATCATGACAATGTGTACCAAGGACATGCAAACAATTATCACATTAATTTACAAACATTTAGTAGTTTCATTCCATACCTTTCATTAAACATGAGAAGAGTTAAAAGACATGAAACCAATATAAATTAAATTATAATTAACTAGGAAAATTGAAATCTATAAATATACATTCCATTTAATAATTTAAAGATTCATTTAATTATGATGAAACATGTAAGATATCGGGTCTTGGAAAGGTATGTTCTCATTTAATTTTTAGTTTAAATACCTTTTTTTGGTTAATTGAGTGCTTACCCAAGTCTTTAAGGAGGATCGGGGGTGTTATAAGGGTTTGGGACATGAAAAATGGAGAAAATGGTTTTTTTGGGTAGGTCGCATGGTATGCGCATGGTTAGTGCTAGTTGTGCGGATAGCCCAAGAAATTGTGCATGGGTGGGATTTTGAACAGTGGCCTCCACACAGTTTGGGCATAATTTGGAAAACCATGAAGGTAAACTATGCAGCTGAGAAACTTTTAAAAATTTATTATTTTTCCACTCCAGGATTTGAAACCCCACCTCAGGATTTCCTCCCCATTCTCCCCTCTTTACATTAGAAACGAACCAAATCTCCCCAGAGCTCCAAGAGATTGATCTCCCACATTTATAAGTCATTTTTTGTGTCGTTGGTTATGGATAGAAGCTCCGGTTAAGTATAATGCCATCCTTGATTCTCTTTTGAGTTTATAGTTTGTATCTCCTTCTTCTCTCTTTTCGAATATCTAAAACCCTTCTCCTTGGGTGAGATCTAGGTTGAATTTTCAAGGGTTGGTTGAAGAAGAATCTAAGGGATTGAATAAGAGTGTGTTCACTCATGGAATTGAGGTAGGTGGTCGTCAAGTTATGTCCCAGGGTTTATTTTTTTATTTATGGATGTGTGTTTTTTCCTTGGATGTCTCTTGGTATGTCTTGGTCACCCCTTGTATGTTTAAGAAAAATGATCATTAAGAAGGTAAATGGAAGCCCTCATGATCCCCATGGTATGCGTCAAGGGTGATGAGACTAATCTAGGGCCACCCATGGGGTGTACCGACTTCCCCGGACCTTGGGATTTGTGAAGAACAAGTGAGATTGTTGTGTATTTATGTAGATCCCTAGATAAACATGTTTGCATGATTGATTGTGTTCAATAGAATATAAGTGATACACCTAGGATTAATAATATCCTAAGGGATATTAGGTTATAAGGTAAGTGGTTTATAGGGTTTGAACATGGTTATTCTAGATGAATTGTGAATAGTTATGTAATGTGTAAATGGGTTGACACCTGCTAATGATGAATGGATGAATGGGTTAATATGTTGAAATGATTGAAGACCATAATAGAAGGTATTATGAGCCTGGTAATGAAGCCTAGTGAGTTAGACATAATGAACGAATCCTAGTGATATAGGCACAATGAATAAATGATTAGTGAGATAGGCATAATAAAAGGGAATCAGAATAAATGGATAAATAATGTGAAATGTGGTAATTGTGTTAATAGGTTAAGGCATGGTATTAATTCTCATGTTATTATTATGATTTATGTTTTCCATGGGAAATGGTTGTGATGTGTTTTTAATGGTTGATGGATATACATATATATAGAATGTGCACATGTCCTGGTAGAGTTGGGTATTGACATGAGGTTCTACGCCCACGGGTCGAGTTAGACTGAGGCTCTAAACTCTACTCCCAATGCATGGGTAAGGGAAGAGGATTGAGGCTTTGTTTCCCTAATGGCTTCATCCACCTAGAATGAGGATTCGAGATGATGATATGGGTTACATGAGGAAGTTATTCCTAGTGAGATAGAATAATAGTGTGTTTTTCCTCATTCATGTGTTTGTGTACTTTAATCCCATGTAACTTGTTGTGTTTGATGAAACCATGATGAATACGTTGGAAATGGTATGTATTGGTAAATGGGGTGAAATGGTAAGATAAGGAAATAGTAATAAATGTTGGCAATGTACCTAAACTGGTTAAGGGAACTAAATCTTTTGATTTTCATTTATTATCGATTCCCCTTTTTCATGCACAATTGTTTATACCAGATATTCTGTAGACATCATTAGTGGTGGCCTACTAAGTTGTACTCACACCTTCCTCAGGTCATCGTTGGGTACCCGAGAGGACTTCATGTTTTCAGGTCAGGGGAAGGTAAAAGGCCCTTGCTAAGGAGTTGAGTTGGCATGGGTGTACGTGGAAGAAGACCCAGACTTGGTGTTGGGACTATTTTGGGGATTTTCCGATTTGTCTTCATTTTGGGATTTGTTCACTTTTGCACTTATAATGTGATATGGCATATTCACTATTGGACATGGTTGTACCCCATTTTGGGGAATGGTTGATTATGAATGATTTTGTATTATTGGTTATTATTATGTTATTTTGTTTATCATATGTTTTGGCTTACTCTAATAAAAAGGGGTTATAGTCTACCCAATTGACCATTTAGACTCCCTCAACTAGTAAAAAACCTTTGGCATTTGGGGAGGTACGCTTAAGGTCATGTAAACACCTAGCTCAGAGCACCGGTTTAGTGGCTTCCGAATCAGGGATGTTACAAAGTGGTATTAGAGGAGGTCTTCCTTCTCCTTCTCAGGAATATTATTATTTGGGATGGTAGATGGGAGTTAGGATATGTTGGGACTTGGTAATGTGCTCATTCTTGGGAGTATCTAACCCATGTACAAGGGAAAACCCAAGCCAACTAGGGTGGAAATTTTTGTTCTTGATTGTGTGATGTTACAGTTGATGGTATTTCACTATTTAGTGATTCACATGATGTGTGATGACATGGTTTTATTATATTTGGCTCGTGGCCTCAATGGCATGAGGTTGTGCATTCATGCATCATTCTAGTCACATAGAGGGATAGGTGGTATACATCATGGTGGGCACACATGGGTTGGGTGTGTGAGGTATGAAAGATAGCACGTACCTTGAATCATTATAATTGAAAAGGTAAAATGTCATAAATGAAACAATGAAAGTGGGTGAAGGTAAAAGAATGATAAGGGATGATTAATGAAATATGTTTAATTAATGGTTTTTAATGAATTGAAAATGTTGTTTTTAATATGTTGTGTGAGACTTATGGTTGTGTATGGTTGTTTACCCCTTCTAGACCATGGCCTGTAGTAGGGATGGATGAGATGATGTTTTTGGAATGTTATCATCATCAAATATACTTTTTTATTAAGAAAGAAACAAGACATCCAAAACAAGAAACAGATGCCAAGAATTCTAAGGATTTCTGAAGTGGTGAAGGCCAAGGTAATCCCCTCAAATCAGATTGACCCCATTGGGTTTCAAAGAGAGGATATCATGTATACAAACTGGATCATTATCAGGTACTTCCAATGATGACAGTTAATCCACCAATTTGTTACCCTCATGTCGAGAATGCATAACTTTTATGTTTTTATTGATAATACCATTGCACTTACAGGTAATATAGATGATAGACCATGGATGAGGGAAAATATCATTCAAGACATCATGGAGAATATTTGAGTATATTTCAACTTCTAATAAAGTTAAACCTTGATGGTGGAAAAGATTGATGTGCATGATCATAGCCTTGGCTTCGAATAGAAAAGAGGAACCATAGAATTGGTGGGAGGAGAAAGCCAAGAGGACCGAGCCCCTGGACTCTCAGACTTCCCCACCCATGCGTAAGACTCTCGTTCTGCAAGAACCATTATAGTTGAGTTTAAGGCCCCTAGAGGGAAGATTCCATCTCACCCAGAGTCCGCAGGATCCACTATCAACTGGCTGGACATCGTGAGAACCAGAGTTCATCCACCGTAAGGAGGGGGAATCCCTCTAGTTTTTAGTGAGCTAGGCCAAATCAAGGAGGGTGTTATTAGTCCTAATAATGACATACTTTCTATAATAATATACTCCCTCATGTATAAAATTATTTTTTTTATTTCCAAATATACCAACACCCTTTCAGAAGGATCATCGTGTGTGCCATCTTCTCTGCTCCCCTATCTCACGAACCATAGAACCACCTGTCCAAGAATTGTAGCTCTACCAGGTTAATGTAATTAAGGACTATGAAATCACCAAATTAATGCCACACATCACAGGTCCCCACACCCCATAAGAATATGTGAACAGCACTTTCCTCGAATTCTTTACAGTAGGAACACCGAGAAGCAAGAGGTATGCCACAACGTTTAATATTTTCATCCATGGGGATGGCCCAATACCTGATCCTCCATAATATAAAGTTGTATTTGGATGGAACCAACTTGGGAAAAAGTATTTCATTCCATTGATCTTTCTCCGTTGTGATGGACTGGGACTAATGATAATCTTGAGTGTTGAAATCCCCTGAGGAAGATAGAGTGAAGACACAGTGGTCGGGTTCTTGTGAAAAAGCAATGAGATTGAAGAAAGCATGTTTCTCCTTATCTGGAACAACCTTAATGAAGTTCGGGTGCATACTGGCCTCCCTTAAAGAAATAGTCGGAGAAGGGAACCCCAGGAAATCGAGCACAGTCCCAACCCCATTGAGGTGCCAAAAATAAATGTACCCCCTCTCGATGATCCACTGAGAGTGAAAACGAAGCTCTGGAAATAGGTTAGAAAAAGAATATCGTAATGAATAAAATAATCCCTTCATTGAGGAGTGATTACTAAATAGAGGATTCATAATTTTCCCCCACAATGTACTCTGTTCCAGCACTTCCCAAGCCAGCCTTGCTTGCATGCAACTGATGGTGTCAATCAAGATGTGTACATTAATGTCACCCTCCCTAGCAGGCCTCGAAACCTTACCCCATGACGCCCAGTGCTTTTTCTTTTCCATAAGAGGATCATATATAAAACTTGCCAAGATCTTATTAATACTAAAAATGACACCCTTCAGTGCCTTGACATCAGATACAGAATGGATTGGAGTTTCCAAAAAAACACTATTGACGAGAGCGATGCAACCTCCAAAAGACAGAAACCTATTTTCCCAGTTGTGGATGTGTACCAAAATCTTACTGAAAATAAATTCAATGTCTCGGATTCATATTCTACTAGGGGTGATGGGTGACCCTAGGTATTTCATGGGAAAACAACCCCTTTTCATGTTAAGGGTGAGCTAAAACTCAGAAGACATTTTGGGGGAGTAGATGTTAGGGATGAATTAGAGGCTCTTCTCTTTATTGATAAGTTCGCCACTCAAGCAGAAGTAATCCTCCAAATGGTTGTTCAAGCCTCAGATAGATTTTTTCCCCCATTAATAAAGACCAGGGTGTCATCCGTGAACATTAAGTGAGAGATTGAAATGTCCCTCATACTCCTATGGTAGGGAAGAATATCTCAATTATTGATGCTCCTATTAATGATCCAACCGAGAACCTCTTGTGTTACAATGAAAATATTGTGGGAAAAAGGTTCACCCTGTCTTATCCCATGAATGGCTTTGAAGAACCCAAAGTACTTCCCTAAAAATGAGATAGTCATCCATGGGGATCTAAAACATCTGAAAACAAGGTCAATAGTTGAGGAAGAAAAACCCATACCTCCCATCACCTTGATGATGAAACCCCATTCCACCCAATCATAATCTTTATACATATCCAGCTTGATATCCACATTAGATCCGCGGGTTTTGAATTTCTTATCTCTAATTATATCTTAGGAAAGAGAAATAGCACCATCGATGGACAGACCCCTCACAAAACCATGCATCTTCATGGGGATCCACCTTGGAAGATGTATACATAGCCTGGAATTAATAACTCTTTCAATAACTTTATAAGGAAAGTTACGCATAGACACTGGTCTATAGTGCATGATAGATGAGGGGTTCTAGTTTTTTGGAATGAGATCATAGAAGTGGTGCATGCAATCTGTAGAAAACTACCACCCCTGAAGAAGTCCTGGATGGACAAAATTAGGTCCTCCTTCACCACATCCCACGATGCTCTATAGAAGGATCCTAAGAACCCATCCAGTCTCGGGGCACAATCCGGGTGAAGATTCATCATGGCATTATAAATCTCCTTTTCCAATAGAATAGAGCTCATCTCTTCATTGTATTGGTCTGAGGCACAATGGGGAATAACCTCAAAAACCCCTTTATCATTTATTTTATAACCAGTGGGCATAAGACTATTGGGACTATCCAGTAAATCCTTAAAGTATTAGAGGTCCATACCTCCCATGGTATCCCTATTGTCTATATAAGAGCAATCATCCAGAAGAATGTTCGGTTTGATAGGTCTCTTCCTCTCTTTAATACATGCATAAAAAAATCATGTGCTTCTGTCACCCTCCCAAAGCAATTTAATTCTCAAAGATTCTCTAGCCAAACGCTTCTGAGACAATATCATAACATCTATCACTTCCTTTTTGATAGCAAGATGCTCAAAAGAATGGTTTTCCCACTCCGCTTCCAGCCAAGCTTCAAGCCTCTCCACCTTCCACATGGCATCGTTGATCTCACTGTCAACCAGAGGAAGGTCTTTTGCCCATGACTGGAGTTGAGATTTGAGGTGATGCAATTTATAATGAATGAACACCCACAGGCCACTCTGTCCTAAAGAATTCCAAATACCACAAACCACGTCCTGATATCCCTGTTTACTGACCCATTGTTGGAGGAAATGGAACATGTCTCGATGATCCTGCTTGGGCGAAAACAAAACCAGAAGAGGGGGTTGATTATATATTCCACGAACTAGATGAATCACCTTAGTGTTGGATAACATAGAGATGGATTCCATATTGTCCAAACATCTATCAAATCTCCTCCATGAATGGTGATGTCCCCTTTAGTTGTTGCACCTTGTAAAAAATCCCCATGAGAACCCCAAATCAATGATGCCACTCCCAACCAAGAATTGTGTAAACTCCCTACTTTACCTCCTCTAAAAAGGTACATTCCCTTTCCTTTCTTCTAGATTTTAGATGATATTAAAATCCCCACTGAGAAACCATGGCCGATTTCCAAGGAGAAAATATTTAAGATCACTCCAAAGCTTAGTCTGTTGGAGGGGATCACAGCTCCCATACACAAAGGTCGTGAAATAGGATACATCACCTATAATCACTTTAGTAGTGAGGAATTTTTCATCTTCTTGTACATTCTCCAAAGAGGTAATCTTGTTCCATAAAATACAAATATAGCTTTTATAAGTTTCAACATGAAAGGATCCATGCATCTAAAACTTTCAAGTGAATTCCTGAATTCTGGAAGGGTATTGCTTGTGATCAATGATGGAAACAATAGCGGCCTTGTGTTTTCTTTAGACAGAAGAGATGAAATTCAGATTTAACCTAGGAACCAAGACCACAGGCATTTCAGATGAGTGTTGAAATCATTGGAAATATAGGGCTCTGGCATTGTCCCTAGATCTAGTAGCCACCTTGAAATGGGAAAGTGATCCCTCCTTACAGTTCCTTGCTTGTGAGTGAGTGAAAACACCCTATTGAACATTCACCTTTCTACCAAAAAAATAAATGAGCTCTGTAGTGCAGATATTGAATGATCATCAAGCCTTGAGGACAGGCGGGGGTGTTCTCTCTGAATCTGGGTGGATAGAAAACTGGGGTATAATCTGCAATTCTTGACAAAACATAGGGTGAGCTGGTTCAGGATGTATATAATTGATGGAAATATTCATTCTATAGGAGACACCCCAAGGATTGGTGTAGGAACTCTAGTAGGATAGAGGGTGGGAGAGTTAGGGACAGAAGTTCTGAAGAGAAGGTCCTTAGCCCATTCAAACACGCTTCCATGCACACATCCCTCAACAAAGATAAAAGGAGATGGGGAAAATCCATAACATCCTGGAGATTAGGGAAACTTTTAGGCATGAAAGGAACTACCACCTTTCACTGCACCAATCCTTCTTTGAGAAAGGATTCTGAAGACAAAAATGTACCCAAATATATAGAGGGAAGATCCTACACTAGAAGGTCCTTAGAGGCCAAGGATTCCCCCGGCAGAACCTCATTGGGGGAGCAGATGGTAGAAGCTGACAGACTTCCTCTACTAGATGAGGCCTTGGGAGGACGGCTCCCTTATCCTTGTCACCATCTTCGACATACCTGGAGAGAGTTCCCCTATAGGAATAAATTAGAGAAAAAACAGGGAAACTCATGGTATAGAACCTCCTATTTCTTGGAAAAAATATCCTACAAAAAAAAGAGACAGCTAATTTGGTGGGGGAAGAGAAGTGTTCATCACCACACAAATACACACCATCGAAACATCTTCCCTACTTAGAGTCCTAACATCTGAGCATAGGAAACCACCAAAAGCATCTCCAATCTCCTTTAGAAAACCTCCGTTCTTGAAGGGAATAGGAATACCTGGGGGTGAATCCACATGACAATAAGGGGGTTCTCTTTACACCTATGGTCATCCAAAAACCATAGATAATGGTTCAAAAGCCAACAATCGAAGGCCCGAAGGGCCCTACACCTAACATGAAAGAAATATTCTTCCAAGGACATAATAAGGTAGAAGGAGTTTCTATGGAGATCCAATATCTGAACAGGAGATTGAAGGCCCCAGGAGTGGACAAAATGATGGAACACCACTAAGGTGGGTTTCGCAAAACCAAAACTCCCAACCAATGTCCATTTCAGGCATGCATCCACCTCTACAGAGCCTGACAATGGGAATTACTAGGAGAGACCTCCATCCTCGTGTGAGGCCTTCGATGGAGAGACGCAGACATTAATAAAGTAAGGACACTGGGCAGTGAGAAGTGATCCACAAAGAGCATCCTTAAATGACCCACTCCACGGAGGCGCAGAAGGACCAGCGCCAGCTTGAGAGACTGGATCGAGAGCTGAACATTCAGGGGAGACATCTGGTGTATGAGTAGACGGTGACCCAATGGTCTAAAAATATGAAACTCTCGAAGGTTTTTAGGGTGAGTTCTTATTCGGCATCCCCTTATAGACTCAATGTAGTAAATTTGTTCCCTAAGAGAGATATGAATTCACCTTTTTTTGAATTTTAAGATATGTTTGGCTGGTGCAAGTATGGTGAGTTTTTGTGGCTGGTGAAGAGCCTTCTTGTTATGAAGTTGAGAAATTTTTATGTTATGTGTTCTAAACCTCATGTCTTGAAATCTAAATAAATGCCACCATGAAGTCAAGTGTCTGTTGGAAAGCAAGAGGACTTTGCTGATAACACTCCTCAAGTAGAGTAGAAAAAGAATGTGGTGATCCAGAAAAGTGTAGTAGAGTCGTTCTAAGATAACATGGATCATTTTATACAGATGATGGATCGGGAGCCCAGGCGGGTTGCATGGAGTATGTTTGAGATAACCAAAGAGTTTCAGATGCAACACCCTCCAAAATATACCAAAGAGGTTATTCCCAAACGATACATGATCATGGAGACTCCTATTGGGAAGCGAGTCAAGTTGGTAGATTATAAGTTATGGGGACAGGTAAAGCGTTGGTGGGACATCCTTTCTCAGACTAAGCAGGCTGAGGGGGTGTTGTCGAAAGATTTCCTAGAGCATTTTCTGGAGCATTTTTTTACCCAAATACTTTGAGGAAAGAGTGGGAAGTGTAGTTCATGAGTCTAAATCAGGGATCTATGTTGGTGAGGGAGTATGTTGGCCACTTCTCTAACCTGTGACACTTTGTTCCGTTATTGGAGGGGGATGAGGTAGTAATTACAAGGCGTTTCCTGGATGTTATGAGACACTATATCAGGTCTCATGTGAATATATTTTTCTTTAATAGGTTTACAGATATATTGGATCAAGCATTGATCTCAGAAGGGAAGTTGAAGGGAGCTTCAGGTAGTGGGGTTGTCGTGCCAGTTGGGTAGAAAAGTGGTGCAGATTCTGAGGGCCGGAAGCATCATTTTGGAAGTATCCAGCAGGGAGGAAGTGTTCAAAGTGGTCAAAAGAGAGGGTCAGACTCCCAAGGTTGTGATCAGGCGTACTGTTATCAGTGTGGTAGGCTAGGTCACATGTGTGGCCAGTTTCCTTGACCTCCATTCGAGTTTTGGTCATGTATAAGATTTGGGCACATGCAGTGGTTCTGTAGGAACCCTCAGCAGGTGGTCATGAATATTGGTGACATTCTGATTCCAAGTGGATGTAAGGGATTAATATCTTCATATCAGAAAGGTAGTAAGAGCTCCAAGGTCCATACAGGTAGGGGTGGTGTCCATAGAACTCCAGGTCAAGATCGCCCACATCAGCAGAGCAGTGTAGTGCATGGCACATAGGTTGGATCACAAGGTAGAGGGGCAGGTCATCTTCATATAGTTCATTCGACACATGGTGATGGAAAGTTTGGGCCATCAAATGTTTGAGGCATGATCCTTGTATATTCTATGCTTTTTGGTGCATTTTCTGACACTAGTGCCACACACTCTGCTAATTTTTCTGAGCTTTTGGTAGAATTGGGTTTGCCTATGGATTGTGTGTGGGTTATGTCATTTTAAACTTTGTTGGGTGTGTGAAATGAAGATATTAGGCAGTGTAAGGAATGTTCTATGAAATTCGTAGGTTATCATTTCCTGTGGGACTTGTTCATTCTCAAGATGTTGGGATTTGACCTGATCTTGGGTATGGACTGGTTGGTGTCGTATCGGGTGCACATAGATTGTTACCACCGCTGGGTATTGTTCAGGACACTTGAGGGTGAGTTTTATGTCCATTTTGGAAAGTGGGATGTTTGAGCAAGTCATGCAGGACCATTTTGTCAGCATTTGGGTAGGCTCATAGATCAAGTTGCTTGTCTTGTCTTGATGATGAAAGAGGGGAATAGTCTGTCTTCCCTCTAGTAGTGGATTAGTTTTAGGATATTTTTCTTGAGTATTTCTCAGGGTTTCCAACCAAGATAGATGTTGAGTACACGATTGATTTTCTTCTAGGAGTAGAGATAGTTTATATTTTTTCATACCAAAAGGCACTAGAAGAACTGTAGGATATAAAGGATCAGCTTGAGGAGTTGGAACATAAGGGGTTCATACACCCTAGTACGTCTCCCTAGAAAAATTCTGCTCTTTCTTCAATGAAGACTGATGGGTCTTTAAGGTTGTGTGTTGATTATCAGAAGTTAAATAAGATGAAGGTGAAAAATTAGTACCCTATTCATAGAATTGATAACCTATTTGATCTAATTAAGGGTGCATCAGTGTTTTATAATATTGATCTTAGATCGGGTAATCACCAATTGAGGGTGAGGCCTTCTGACTTATTGCGGACAACTTTCAGGAGTCGGTACGGGTTGTTTGATTTTTTGGTGATGTCTTTCATCTTGACCAATGCACCAGTGATGTTCATGGATTTTATGAACCAAATATTTCATTCTTATCTAGAATTGATTGTGGTTTTATTTGGTGAAAACATCTTGGTGTACTCGAAAACTCATGACGATCATTCCCAACATCTTGACATCATTATGAGTATACAAAGAGAGATCCAGATATATACCAAGATTTCAAAGTGTTAGTTCTATATTGAAGAAGTGAATTTTATAGTTCACATCATTTTGAGGTCGGTGTTTCGGTGGATCCAGAGAAAGTGCAGGTTGTTGTATCTTGGGAGTAGGCCAAGAGTGTTTTAGATGTTTGGATTTTTCTGGGTTTGGTAGGGTATTATCAGAGGTTCATCCAAGATTTATCTCACTTGGTAGAACCACTGTCTGGCTTGACGAAGAAGGTAATCAGGTTTGAGTGCTATGAGTCTTGTGAAAACTCCTTTTAAGATTTGAAAAATCGATTGATGAGCACAATGATCTTGACTTTACCTAAGCCAGGTAAGAAGTATGTCCTATTTTGTGATTCATCTTGTATCGGGCTTGGGATGTGTTAATGAAAGTTAAATATGTTGTGGATTATTGGTTTATGCAATTGAGACCCCATGAGTGGAATTATCCCACTCATGATCTTGATTTGGTTGTAGTAGTTTAATCCTTAAAGTGATAGAGGCACTATTTGTTAGGGGAACGGTTCACGATGTATATCAATGACAAGAGCCTAAAGTATATCTCTTCATAGTAGGATTTGAATCTTTATCAGTGAAGATGGGTTGAGTATCTCTAGTATTTCAACATTGAGATGGTATATACCCCGGGGAAAGGGAATAGTCTTTTTATTCATTGAGCAGGAAGGCTCAGAACCAGGTGGTTTAGGAATTTAGAACTGAGTGAAAGGTGATGGCTTTGTTCGCAGAGATGCACCTAGAGGTATGGGATGAAAATGGTTAGGTGAATCTTGATTTTTTGGCAGTTGATTCAATGCTATTGATTCAAGTTAGGGAATGATAGGTTGATGATCCTGAATTTTTTTCCCATGAAGTAAAGTCTTAAAGGTGGGGATCCACCTTCTAGTTGGACTGTTAGTGTAGATAGGGTTTTTTGTGTTTATGGTTGTGTGTTTGTGTTGGTATGCATGCTGGAATAGTTTATGTGTGGGTTCCATGCATCAAAATGGGAAGTTAATCCTAGTTTTACCAAGATTTATTTTGATCTCTATAGACATTTTTGGTGGCCGAGAATAAAAAAGGAGGTTGTAGGCTCTATGGAACGGTGCCTTACATGTCAGAATGTGAAGGTCGAGCATCAACAACCAGAGGGTTTGTTACATCCATTGACCATTCTGGAATGGAAGTGGGATTATGTGAATATGGATTTTGTTGTGGGTCTTCTAAGGACGCCTTGGAAGAATTATTTAATCTAGGTTTTTTTGGATTGACTAACAAAAGTTTCTCATTTTTTACCGATTCATGAGACCTATATAGTGGACCAGTTGGGTGAGTTGTATGTTCGGTAAATAGTACAATTTCATGGTGTACCACGTACTATAGTTTCAGATCATGATCCTCATTTCACATCATGCTTCTGGCAAGGGATAATAAAGGTTCTTGGTACACAGGTGCTTTTGAGTACGGCTTTCCACCCATATACAGATGGGTAGTCGAAGCATACAATCCAATTGTTGGAATACATGTTGAGGGATTGTGTCATGGATTTTCATGGTTCTTGGGAGAAGAACCTATCGCTTATTTAATTTTCCTACAACAACAATTTTTAGGCTATATTTCAGATGGAACATTTTAAGGTTCTCTGTGGGAGTAAAAGTAGATCTCTGTTGTGTTGGTTGGAGGCCGGTGAATTCGAGTTATTGGGAATGAGTCTCACAATGGATACTTCAGAGAAAGTTGAGTTGATTCAAAAATGGATGGAAACGGATCAGAGTATACCAAATTCATATATAGATGAGAGGTGTATAACTCTTGAGTTCGATTTGGTTGATAGTTTGTTCCCTCAGATGTCACCAAGGTTGGGTCACCGATGGATTCGGAAGTAGGGAAAGTTGGTGCCCAGGTATGTGGGGTCGTTTGAGATTGAAGTGAGGATATCTCTGGTGGCGTATCGATTGGATCTTTTATTAAGGTATATTAATATTTATGATGTATTTTATGTGTCTCGGCTTCAGTGGTATCACCCTATCCCAACTCATGCGGTGGATTTTTAGGGTGTTAAGATTTAGGCTAATGTGTCCTTTGAGGGGCATCCAGTTTGTCTGGTGAATCATAGTGAGAAAGTCTAGTAGTAAAAAGTTGTTCCATTCGTGAGAGTATTATGGAAACATGGGAAGGTTCAGGAAAAAACATGGGAGTGGGAATAAAATATATGGGCTTAGTGCCCCAATCTCTTTTCTTCAAAAGTAAAATGAATCTTGGAGGCTCGGCTCGAGGATGATCCGTTATAAGGTGGGGTGGTTGTAGGATCCCAAATCTAGTAAAGGTATTTTCTCATTTAATTTTTGGTTTGAATACCTTTTTTTGATTAATTAAGTGCTTTCCCAAGTCCTTAAGGGGTCTCAGGGGTGTTTCGAGGGTTCGGGACACAAAAAATGAAGAAAAATGGGTTTTCTAGGTAGGCCACATGGTCTTTTCATGGTTAGTGCTAACCATGCAGACAACCCCGAAAACCATGCAGGAGGTGGGATTTTGGACAGTGGCCTCTACACAGTTTGTGCACGGTTTGTAAAACCGTGCGGGTAAACCATGAGGCCTAGAAACTTTTAAAAAATTACAATTTTCCACACCGGGATTTTAAAACCCTACACGGGATTTCCTCCCCATACTCTCCTCTTCACCATAATAATGAACCAAATTACCCAAGAGCTCTAAGATATCTGTCTCACCCACTTCTAAGGTGTTTTTGGTGTCGTTGGTAGCATATTGAAGTTCTGAGTAAGGATAATACCAACATTGCCTGTCTTTTTAGTTTAGGGTTTGTATCTCCTTCTCCTCTCCTTTTGAATATATAAAACCCTACTCCTTGGGTGGGATCTAGGTTAAAGATTCAATATTTGGTTGAAGCAGAATCTAAGTGCTCAAATACGAGTGTTTTCGCCTGTGGAATCAAGGTAGGTGGTCTACAAGTTAAATCCCATGGTTTATTTTCAGATTTGTGGATGTGGGGTTTTGTCCTTAGGTATCTCTTGGTATGTTTTGTTCACCCCTATCATTCTTAGGTAAAATGGTTATTAATAAGGTAAATGGAAACCCTCAATATCCCCATGGGATGTGTCAATGGAGATAAGACTAATCTAGGACCAACCATGGGGTGTGGAGACTTCCCCAGACCTAGGGATTTGTGAAGAACAAGTGAGATTGTTGTGTATTTATGTAGATCCCATTATAAACATGTTGATGTGATTCATTGTGTTGGGTAGAAGCAAGGGGATGTACCTAGGATTAATAATAACCTAAGGGATATTGGGTTATTATGTAATTGGTTTATAGGAGTTGAACATGGTTATGCTAGATGAATTGTGAATAGTGTTGGAATGTGTAAATGGGTTGACACATGAGAATAGTGAATGGCTAAATGGGTTAATATTTGGAAAAAATTAAAGTCCATAATGGAATGTATTATGAGCTTGGTAATGAATCCCAGTGAGTTAGGCATAATGAACAAAGCCTCGTGAGATAGGCACAATTAATGAATGCTTAGTGAGATAGGTGTGATAAAATAGAATTGGTTTAAATGGATAAATTATATGAAATGTGGTAAATGTGTTAATGGGTTAAGGTATGGAATTAAATCTCATTTCATTGTTATGATTTATGTTTTCATTGGGAAATGGTTGTGATATTGTGTGAATGGTAGATGGATATACATATATATATTGAATGTGAACATGGCTTGGTAGAGAGTGGTATTGACTTGAGGTTCTACGCCCATGGGTCGAGTTGGACTGAGGCTCTAAACTCCACCCCCAATCCATGGGTTAGGGAAGAGAACTAAGTCTTTGTTTCCCTAACGGTTGCATCCACCCAGACTAAGGCTTTAAGGTGAGGATATGGGTTACATGAGGAAGTTATTCTTACTCAGATATGATAACAGTGTGTTTTTTCTCATTCATGTGTTTGTGTAACATAATCCCATGTAACTTGTTGTGTTTAATGAACCCATGATGAATGTGTTGGAAATATTAAGTATTGGGAAATGGGATGAAATGGTAAGATAAGGAAATGTTAATAAATGTTGGTAATGGACCTAAACTATTTAAGGGTACTAAATATTTTTCATTTTCATTTATTATTTATTTCCCTCTTTCATGCATAGTTGTTTATACTGGATATTTTGTAGACACTATTTGTGGTGGCCTACTGAGTTATACTCACACCCTACATGGTCTACCATTGGGTACCCGAGCAGACTTCATGCTTTCAGGTTAGAGGAATGGAAAAGGCCCTTGATAAGGAGTTGAGTTGGCATGGGTGTACGTGGAGGAGGACCCGGACATGGTGTTAGGACGATTTTGGAGATTTTGTAGTTTGTCTTCATTTTGGGTTTTGTTCACTTTTTCACTTGTACGATGACATGGAATATTCACTACTGGACATGGTTGTACCCCATTTTGGGGAATGGTTGATTATTCATGCTTTTGTATGATTAGTTATTATTCCACTATTTCGTTTATCTTTTTTTGGGGCTTAATCTGATAAAAAGGGGGAAGTGTATCTACAATTGACCTTTTGGACCCCCACTGCTAGTCGGTAACCTTTGGAGTATGAGGAATCACACTTATGGTCATGTAACCACCTAGATAGAAGCACCAGTTTAGTGGATTTTGGGTCAGGGATGTTACAGAACACCTACCTTAATAAGAACAAGTTAAAACACACTCGAACAATGCCTTAGATAATATCAACAGTAGGGGGAAAAGGCATAACATGGTATGCACCCTAATTGGGTAGAATGTGTTAAGGTCCCATCCTCCAATGGAATGAATAACATATATACATAAGTCAATAGAACACAATCTAAATAATTATAATTTTATAATATGGATTTTATTAGAAATTCTCGGTGAAACCTATGTGCACACAAGGATGGAAATATTCTGATGGATTGACTTTAAGGGATTATTCATAGACCGCCTACCTTATTCTTGTAGTATATTCATCATCCATTATCAGTCCTTAGCTTATCATGCATCAGAAGAAAATGCAATAACATATGAACACCCTAAAAATAGGGCATATAATGCTACACCAAAATAGCATTGTCAATATGAATAAGAATGGATAAATGTGCCTAAGGAATGAATAACTTAATGAGAGTAATCCTACAAGATGATTGGATCTCGAATCGGAAATCATATGATGAAAAGTACCAAATCCTATCTCAATGGCTTGAAGAATCTCCCAAAGAAGTATAATAACACCTTTTATCCACTAGAGGAGGAAATATAGAGGGTAAGATTATAATAATTTTAAAGTAGAAATGGTGATTTTACACAAATTCTAGGGGTCTCAGGGTTTAGATGCATGGTTGGATAAATGGTTCACCAACTATGTGTGGCCTACTATCCAAATATAGGACATGCATGATTCATTCACATGGTTTTGGAAACCATCGACAAACCTATTGATTTTACTCTTCCAAAAACTATAGAGCCTCCACAGATGTGTGTGTCTTCGGTTTTATAGATAGTCCAAACCAAGCAGCCCACTTATTCTCACAAAACACCTCACACAACTAGGAGAAACTATTCAGACTATGCTTTATGGTTTCTACTAATCATGAACCCTAGTTTTTTATTCCACCATTCAGGGTTTCGGGTTCCGAACAAGCCCCAAAACCCCCTTTTACACCATATCCTTGTTATACATTCATATTATTTCAAAAATAAATAATTAGACAAAAAATTAAAAGATCCTTGCCTCAAAAAAAATTGTGTTCTTATAGTCTTTCCACATAAAGGAATGCATCTCTGAGTTTCTCTTACATGAGTGGTAAAATGTTGTCTATGAAAAACTCTAGCCCCTAAGCATGTACGTCAACCTCTCACTCCCAAGACTTATCATGTATATGGTCATGTAGCCATATCACCCATACTAAATGGATATGATGGACTTAGAGAGGCATTATACTAAGGTCAATCATGCTTATGGGATACTCCTCAAAAGAAGCATGAGCATCCAATTCAACATCTTTAGGACCAAAATAATGAGATAGATCATCATGATAATGAAGACGATGTGAAACATAGAAGACATTGTGCCTATAATGGTACCCCTATGGTGGTAGAAACTGATAGGCTGCCTAACCAACTCTATCCAAGATCTCAAAAGGCCTGTAAATTTTTGAAAATAGCTTCCCTTTTTTCATATGTTTCTATTCCCTACTCTGGGAGATACGTGCAAGAAAACACAATCCACGAACTCAAAATCTACAGGTCATCGATGGTTATTGGCATAATATTTCAATCCAGATAGAGAAATATATGTAATCTTCTGATCAACTACACTCATTCTAAAGTATCTAACACAAGACAAGTACCTAGTAGCACCACCTCTCATTCCTCTAACCCGTACAGGGGTGAAAGGCATGGCCTACCATATAAGTCCTCATATGGAGCCATTTTAATTATTTCTTGAAATCTATTATTGTTGGAAAACTAAATGTGAGATATATTATTCTCCGAATAGCCACTAAAATGAAGGATTAATTCTCCAATCATACCCTCCATGAACTTATATTTTCCATTATGATTGGTCGTCGATCTGAGGGTAAAAATTTGTAATAAAAAACACTTATGTAGCTGAAGCTCTTTGAAACTCCTATGGGGACCTAGATCTGAAAAGAGTCTCCCTATATTAAATGATAGTATGATAGACCCCTTGTATATGTATAATATCATGTATATAAAGCCTTCCTATATCATTAAATAATAAATTTTCCAAGATTGGAAGGAAGTGGGGTACTTTTTTCATTCAATCCATGACTACAAAAAATATGTCACTACCTTGAAGTGACAATTGTAATACAACCAAAAAATCCATCGTAATGTCATCATATTTCCATTCCAAGACTGGTAACTACTGTAACAAGATAGCAGGACACTGGTTCTCTACATTCACATGCTAAAAAATGGAACACCTTATGATAAAACCCATGATACAATGTTTCATCCTAGGTAACCATTACGGATGACGCATATCAGGATACATCATGTAGATACCTTGTTGAACCACCCATTGAGAAATTGGGGACTCTCACATCGGATCCTATCACATGTCTGTTGGAACCCAGACATTCCCATGTATACACAGGATGTAATCTTAATCAACATACCAATCTGAAGGTGGATCCTCTCTATAGATACTCTATCATAGGACCAAGACATGAAGATCTGTAAACCACCTTCTCATAAATCTCCTAAAACTCCAGATGCATATAAAAAAAGAAGGTCAAAAAATTTCCATTCATCACTAGCTTCTTAAATACCCTTTATCTGAGTTTACTAACTCAGCACATCATCTATGGCATTTCCCTATCCAGGCATATAGGTAATATGAAAGTCAAAATAATGAAGGTATTAAACCCATATTCTCTATATGATATCAAATTCATGCTGGGTAAATATATATTTGAGTCTTTTTTTATATTTATACACCAAAAATCACTCTCCCTTTATATAAGGGCTCCAACAATACAAATCATGGACAACTACTACAACCCTGAGGTCATGTGTTGGAAAATTATTCTAATGAGGTATCAACTTTAGAGATCCTTACATGAATAATCTATTATCCTATATCAATACTACACTCAAAATTATTCCTGATGAACCATAGAACACTATAAATCCTATGGAAGGAATTAGAAGAATCAAAATTTGTGTCGTATTAATCTTTCCTTTCAACACATGGAAGGCATTCTCACATGGTTCAAACCACAATAACTTCACACCCTTCTTAACATGACATGTAAGAGGTGCAGAAATGTGTGATAATTCCTATATGAAATTTAGTTAATATCCATTTATCCTGAATAAAATCCATATATCAAACACATTATAGGGTTTCTAATAGAAAATAATAGCACTCACCTTCTCTGGGTCAACAGATACCACTGATTACGAGATAATATAACCTAATAAATAAACATTATTGATCAAAAAATAGAACTTACCTATATTAGAATATATATAATTCTCTCTCAACATATTCAAAATGTTCTCAAAACATTTTTAATTGTCCCCCCAAGTATTATAATACAACAAGAATTCATCTACAAAAAACATAACAAAGGAATCAAGGTATAGGTGAAAACCCCTATTCATCAAATCTATGAAAATGCTGAGAATGTTCATAAGACCTAATGGCCTAAACAGATACTCATATAGACTGTACTAAATTCATAAATCTTTACATGGTATATCTGAAGTCTTGACTCTCACAAGATTATAGCTAGATCTTAGGTCGATCTTTGAGAACACCCTAGTTCCTAGAAGATAGTTAAAGAGATCATCTATCTCAGGTAGTGGATAACAGATCTTAACCATAATTTGGTACAACAATAAGTGATTCACATATATCCTATGGTTATCATCCTTATTATTGGAAAAAATAATGGGTAAACCCCAAGATGACGTACTAGGTTGGATAAACCCTTAAATTCTAAATCATCCAAGTATCTATTGAGATCCTAGATCTCAATAGGTTCCATCCTATATGTAGGAATATAGAATGGTGTTACTCCTAGAACAATCACAATCATAAACTATACCTCTCTATCAGTAGGTAAGACAAAAAATATTTAGGAAATACATCCCTAATATGATCTACCATGGGAAGAAAATATATCAAACACATTATCCAGCCATCCAAGAAAAGTTTCAAGATGTGGCCTATCACTCTTACCAACCCATGATGCTATTATTTAAATCGACCATCCTAGACATTACATTCACCCTTGTGAAGATAACTATCTCCCTCTCATGATGTAAATGATACCATGTGCCAACATAAATCTATATAGGCATGAAAGGACTAAACGGTCCATCCCGAAAATGAAATCTAATCCTATCAACTTGATGATGAAGATATACCTTTTGAAATGATAACTTCCTACCTCAAGGGGTAGTATTTGAAATTGGGTATGTCTTATGGTCACACACCCAATGGTGTGTCTAGGGTAATCACCCAAAAAATTATAAATATTCATACCAAGACTTTCCATAGTCAATAAAGCGATAATATATTGAGAGTCACATATATTGAATAAAGTAGATATGATAGTAGAGGTTACTAGAATAGTAACTTGTACTTTAGATAGTCTGGCTCTCTGATCTTCAAGTATCAGATGTAATTCATTAATCTAGCCAAATCCATGGCCCTGAGCTATAGTTGGAATTACTTGTATAGGTCTAGTATGTTGGTGCTGACAATCAGAAGTCTGGCTACTATGACCGTGATATATTCCTCAACCTATCCTTATAATGAAAATCTAACTTATTTCTTGAGATGGTGTAATTGATCCTTCTTTATAAGGTGGAGTTGGTGTGGATCTTATTCCATAAGATGCAAGTTTAAAGGTCCGTAAGAACCTCTATAGATGGCCCATATGGCCACAATAATAGAACTCAAGTGGGTCTCTATCTCGTTGAGGCTTCACATTCCCCTATCAACCACACTGATGGAATATAATGGAGCTTCCAATATGGATAATTTGGATGACTGTGCTCTGATGGGAAACTTCAAGTCTATGCTTCCTACTTCTGGAAAAATTAATTCCATGTCTCGGTGCTAAACCTAAGTACCTAGTATTATATTCATGTATCAAGTTTCACTCGGTGATAAGAGCCTAATTTATGATCTTTGAAGAGGTAGATAGGTGAAATAAATTCACCTACAAGTGGATGGAATACTTGATCCCATCCTCAAAACATCTCCCCAGTAATATATCATCACTATCCAGAATCATTTAAAACTATTTCAATACATGGAACCCTATTATAGGTGCATGAACTCTCTGTCTTGGTCATCTCTAAACGCCTAAAGAAAAAATTAATTATAGAAGGATGTCTGGAAGTCCACCCAGACCATTCTCTAATGATGACCATCTAGGGTAATTACATCCCACCAGTTCTTGGATGAATCATGCAACATTTAAGTGGTGAGATTGACCATCCTCTGTATAGGTGTCTTAAGATTCTCTAAGATATAATGAATTGCCTCTATCACAGGCTCTGAATACTAAGGACCACTATCCCTCAAGAATATGGGAGGTTGCTACTACTGGAACTCACAATTCAGATCATACATCGTAGTGTAGTTCATAGAGTGCCATACATAGACTACATCATATGTAGGAAAACCTATCGAAGATGAGCATGAGTTCCAAATTTTGGGAATAGTAGTCATTGTTGAAAAAGGAACTCATATGGTAAGAATGGTGGCTCAGGTCCCACCATCTCTAGAGAATGTTCGTCACCACCTTCTTAGCACATGAATTGGGAAGATCATAGTGGAATAGCTCTACAAATTCAAAGAACACACCTAATAAAAAAAATAAGAACAAATAGAATCTCTAATAGAATCAGATCATAAAAATTTGGGCTTACTACCCAACCCACTACCCACACTATCCACTTATAAGGTCAGGGTATTGGAAATTTTTCATGTTTTTATTTATAGGGGTTCTAGTATATGGAGTTTTCATTAGAATATAAGGAATAAAACACTCTTTAAATTGCAGTTAGTCTCTTCATTTACTAAAAACCATTTAAATTATGAGTCAGTATTTAGATTGTATGTTTTTAATTGATTTTACACAAATCACAAGGTTTAATTCAAATCAAATTTCATTCCCATCTAATAAAGTCCCATAAAAATTATAACTGAAATTGACACCTATTAAATTAAAAAACTCCCCCTTTAACATTTTGTCTCAGAATGTAACATGTAAAATATGATATCTTTCACTAGTGTAAATCCAACTTATACCAAAAAATATTTCCCAACGGTTTGAAAAAAACATTGGGATAAAGAAACTATAACAACAGAACTATTAAACCATTGTTAAAGATAATTTAAGTTGGGCTTTTTCAATGGTTTAACAAAACCTTTGGGAAATATAAATGCTACCTACGGGTTTTATTAACAATTAGTAAAAAACACCTGATTTCAAACTATTTTTGGGCACCCTCTAAATTTTTTATCCTCACAAGAACCCTCCCTAACCTCCAGCTCATGTCCCTCTCTTCCCCTCCCCTACCTCGACCTCCTCAACCTCCCAGCCTCCACCTACACCTCCCAGCCCCTAGCCCCTATCGGCTCCCTATCCTCCCATGACATTCCCCCTTCCCATCTTGGATCCCTCTCAGAATATGACATCTCCCTCCCCTATTGGCTACCGAAGACATCCCCCCTCCCCCCTCTCGGCTCCCCCTCCTCTGAAGACGTCCCCTGACCCCTTATTTAGTCGTGCGTGAGACCCCCCATGGTCAAACACCCCACATGGTTTCCCCCTCTCTCAGCTATCTATCCTCCAACCATTTCTCCCAAATTTATTGAGGGTTCTTGATTGGGACTTCCATGTAAGGATGAACCTTTATATTAATCATTCATTTTATAGAGTTGTGGATAGTAACCAACTCATGGTGTGGTTGAATTATTGGGTAAATTGTGAATTTTTTGAAATTAGAGTTTTCAAAAAATGTAGGTTTAGATTCATAGGTATTAAACCATTCATTCTGACAATGAATTCAATAAAAAGATCATGATTTAATAAAAAACTCATATTTTTCTCTATATACACCTATTTGACCTGAAATTGCATTGTATTTTTTTGTTAATCATGATATATATGTGATGAGTTTGTATCATTTTTAAGATGTGCAATGATGTGGGTTAATTGAAGGTGAGTTATGCTATATGAGATTTTATGGGTTATTCTGAGGAGTTTCTTTCCATTAAATTGATTGGTTCATAAAATATAAGTTGGCACTATATATATTAAGTAATTCAAATTGGTAAAGTAAAATTTTGTTCTTTGATTTCTGAGTTAGTTATTTGGATGGTATTCTCTATCAAAAGTGGGTATGTCTCTGTTGACTATGGGTTTATTTTCCAATTAACTAATGTATTTATTAAACTGGCCATGCAATACACATTTCCTATAATACAGAATCACCAAAAAAATCATAAATAGACACTACACAGCACAGGACGCTCATGGAAGACACCCCTTGACATCTTATGATAGTTAAGGGGCCATTAAATTAGGAACTAAAGTATATTGGCACTCAAGCCTTGAGAAATTCTAATTGATGGTAGAAAATATACTAACACATTTATTCTTAGTATAGTATAATTAAATGTTTTACACCCTCATGACCAAGTAGACCGTCTGGTTTATGGACTGGTACCCGACTAGGTTCAAGAGTAGTATCAACTACAAAACATTGACTTTGGTCCCTTTGAAGTTATTTCCATAGTGAAGATGGTTATTTTCACAATCTTCAACTCAAATAATGTAGAAGAGGTGGATATTCATTATCTAAGTGTACTAGCCTGGTGTTTAAAACAACATTCTATATAAAGAACATAATGAAAAATGAAGAGATTATTAAATAAAACTATTTACCCCTTGCTTTCAGGAACATGATTTGACCAATGGGGTATTTTCGTTCTTATATATTAGGTGGTGAAATGTATAGTCAGAGGATAAAAGTGTGTTTTTTTTAGTTTTTATTTTATTTTCTTTATCACATTGTCCACTTAGGTCTTTTAATTATTTCTACGAACCGAGGGTAGTGATGTTATCTTGACTAGTAGATATAGATCACTTGAATACTATAATACCATGAGGTTTGAGTGTGATGAAACATTGGAAGCTAGATTAGCCATGGGTAATTCCATGAGATGGAGTTGTTTTTCTAAAACATTGTTTTGGAACATTTCTGGAGTATGTTAGAGTCATGAAATAACCACAAGTGTCTCCATGTGATAGCATAAATGACCTAAAGTGTCCCCAAGTGTCTCCAAGTGTCTCCATACATCGTATCATTCTCTCGTGGGTTGGACACTCACCTAATCCTATCAAACATATCCCAGTCTATCCTCTCAGTCACATAGTCTAGACTCATTGCTTGAAGATTATCCCATACCTCGGTGCTCATCTCATCATACAACTAGACAAATAGGATTATTCACCTCAAGAGTTTCCTAGTCACAAAATCACACCATGTAGAACCCATCTACATTCTTATCTCATCCACATGGTAATCCTCTAGGGTCCCTCGGACATGTCCTAGTCACTACTCACTGACCATAAACCTCATCCAACACATTATAGTCTTCTCTCGTCATGTTGACCATTACTTAATTATATTCTCAATAATCTGGTCAATAACCTCATCAAAATCATGTATAATAACCCATCCTCACAAACTAGGTTCCGTCTTAAGCTAAATCACACCAAGCCTCATGACTTTATAATGCCAATCTGTCCGAAAATACCAAATACCCATGCTAGAATCTAATCCTTCATCTCTTTAGTTGAACTCTTTAATCATTAAATGGATTAAAACCTTTCATAAGACATTTTATAGACTCATAGGGATTATCCCACTCTAAGAACCCACCAAGATCCCAATCCATCCTCATAAGTATATCCTTATAAAATGCTAGATGTACAATTTCCACACCTATCACTACAAGTCCCAATCCTATTAGAAATATTTTACTTGATCTAAACCCTCATCTAGTTTATACACATATCATCCCAATTATAAGATATATGTTAGACCACTCATATACCAACTGATATCTTATCCACTTCGAGACCTTGTGATAGGATGATTTCATTTCCATAAAATCACTAATGAACCTACTCTAAACATAGGCATCTTGTGAATAACATATATATAGGTCTACTATGTTAATCTATTTACTTTAATTTATTATCCTTAGATTCCATGACTCTCAGGGAACATAGTCGTAATCTACCCCTTGCAAATCTATGACCGAATAATCAATTTTTTGTTTAAGGGTCTATAGAGTTCCTTAATACTTTCTTCATACACATGTAATTCAAATGTTTTTCTATGTTGATAATTCAAAATAAGGGAGGAATCTCCACATCTTGGAATATTTCCCATGATTCCCTAGATAAAAGCAGTTTCCTATGAATAAAAAATAATGATAGTAATTTCTCATAAGACACCATGATATCTTCTATCTTTTACCCTAGAGAAGTTATATATTGCGATAATTAATCAATTGATGTAGTCCCCTCCTCTACAGCCTATCATAGTGCCTCTAACATGGTATAAATATCATGTATGGCTTACTCTACAATGGCATGGAGCCTATATTGTTCTCCTACTATCTTATTTTCAGTAGTAAACATTTAGCACGGGTGGGAAAGGTCGTATTGAATCCTATAAATTTCAACACTCCCAGCATTGAATGAATTTTGGTGAGTCACTATTTCCATTTCATGCTGAGATAATTTTTCTAGGATATTATTTTGATGTTGTCCATCCAAACATGAAACATCCACTACTGATAGAATCAATTCAAAGTCCCTATTCTTCTCCCTAATGGTGACCACCTCCTTAACCCTAGCATGTGGTATTTGATATCCAATCCCACTTGAGATGAGGGTTATGAACATATACCAGAAGTGGTCCAGATGGTTCTTGATCTCTTTAAAGGTCCTCTCTAAGATCATTCTTTATATCTATCCCAAAAATTTTCGCCTAATTTTTTATTGAAATGTAGAGTACTCTAAACCTTAGCTCAGGCCTAGTCAAGGAACATATATTTATTCCAGAACAATGTGTTGGGTAAGGTACTTGTGCTCATATCCCTTGGTGAGCATGGGGTATATATGGCTTCTATGGGAAGAGATACTGAGTCCAAAGGATTTGGGATATCTGATCCTTGAGGTGACAATTCCATAAATAATCACATAAGGCTTGTTAGTCAATGTACATAATTAATTTTTTCAAATGAATATAAATTATGTTAACCACTGAGGATTTACCTTTTAAGTTAATGTAGTAATGAGTTCTTTCACCTCAATGTTGACCCAAGGGACGATAGAAATGTGTTCCTGATATGCATCATTGATGAAGAGATGATGCCTATAAGGACCCAGCCTTAAATATTACTTAATCTTGAGTTACTTCAAGAATACACGTTGAGGATCTTTTCAGGTTTAGAGTTTTAGATAATTAGATCATAAAACATGCATTACATTCCACATTTAAACAAACTGGTTACATAAAAGATAGTACTTATTTTTCCCATCAACAGAAACATATTTAAAATAAAACATGGATTCTTTCTTGACACTTCCCTGACACTATCATCACATCATGTACCTTTCCCTTAACCTGTGAAAAACATTTCAAAAACTTGGGATGAGCATAAAAAGCTCAGTAAGGGATATAAAAGTACGAAATGAGAACATTAGTCCATGTATGAAATCATACGTTACTCATAAAACATAATCACTTTAACATACCTCATCAAATCATGAGTAAATCATACGACATTAAGGTAACTTAAGGCATTCATAACATTCTTATGTAGGGAGTAACCCTCATGGTTACGTTTGGAATACCCATCACTGTATATTCCCTAAATCTCTTCAAAGAAACCTTAACTTTTAACTCCTTCACATTACCCAATGCATTGGGGAACTATATCAGGCTCACCCGCCCTTAGTTTATCATGGAACCACTCATCTTCATAACAATGCCCAAGAACCATAGCATAATCGTATCACGTAAGACATGCATAAAGGAAACATAACATTTCCACATTTGAATCACAAGATATCAATACAACACATTGATATAATAAAAACATTATGAAAACCATTTTCAATAAAAAAATAAAAGAAAAGTAATACATGGTATTTATTTTTCATTTTAAAAAAAAAGTTAGGTTATGTCTTGTAGAGGAAGCCAAAACTCAAATAATGGTCACGGCGGCGGAGAAGTCGTTGTCGCTGCATACGTATGACAAAAAAACATTCCTTTTGTCATTTAGTAAAACGCTTCATATAAAAAAATATTCCTTTTGAAAAAGAGTAAAAGTCAAAGGGGTTTATACACCGTATAAAAGAAAGTTGTGTATAAAACAAAATATGCCTCAATGAATGGAGATTGAGACGAAGTCGCTTACCTCGTATCCGACTTGACTCGATAGTTCTTTAATATCCTAAATAATAAACATGAGTTAATTTCTACTTGCTTAAGAACCTTTTTCAAGTTCATTAATCCTTTTATATAATTTATTACCATGTCACGAACACTATGTAATTATTTAAGTTAATAACGGTCATTTTAATGATCATTGGTACTTGAGTCAAAAATAAACTCTTTATAATTACAAGTTGTTAATGTATCCATTATATACAGAGTTATATTGATGAATTAGATATCATATATATCATATATATCCATCATATACATGAATTTATAAAATTACATAACATTTAGAGGTAAGAAATGAAATGCACCGTTCATGGAGACGGTGAGCCGTACGTACGCATGAACACTAATTTCATTTCTATTTCGTATTTTATGGAATGGAATCGTAATGATATAAAGGTATATTATAATTCCAGTATAATATCATATATAATATCATTAAATACATCCTTTATACATCCCACATATGGGATTAACGAATCAAATCACCTTGAGGGGGCGGTAGTCCGCACTTCCTAAAATGAAGATATCGCGTATACCCATAATGGACACCATAAAGGTATGCCAAAAATGAAAAATACATAAGATTAAGGAAAAAATAAACATATTATATATCATATATAAATATAGTTTCATCTTAATGGACAACTTTGAAGGTGTTATAAGAATATTGAACAATCATCGTTTCATGAGGCAGAAATTCACCATCCACGGAAACAGTATGCTCTTTAACCATTACATGAAGGTGTGTGTAAGTGTAGCTCAAATAATTCTTATAACAACATCCTAGTATATTTAATATACTGGTTTTGTTACAAAATAAATTAATAAAAAGAGTTTAGGGGGATGTAGAAGCAAAATAATACAAAAGAACATTAGAGAAGACTTTACCTTTAAATCGGGTAACTCCCTTTGGTTTGAACCAAAAGGGTTTCTTGAAGAGCTTAATGCCTAAGGTAAGGCTTATAGGATGAGTATAGGGATGTGGGGAGACCAAATGAGCATATATTGGCCGATCCAAAGGCTTGAGAAGTGTGGATTAGGAGGTAGAGGTGGGGGCCTTTTATAAGAGGAGAGGAGGGGCACTCTTGGAAAGGTATAAAATGTTACTTTATTTTCAAATGAGTTTCGGATTTTAAAGGTCCCACATTGATTTATTTCGAGGATAAGGTGATAAGAGTTCTAAATATACTCATCCAATAGGTCTTTGAAAAGTGTATGTCTTAGAGTTTACATTATCTTTTCATTTTATTTAAATCATTCATTAATGAGGTAATCGCTGCATCATCATGATGTCATAAATAATTTAATTTATTTAATGTATAAAAATTATAAAAAAAATAATAAGATGTAGGAAATATTTCTATTTTTTAAATGACTATTTATAGTCCAAAAGATCATTTATGTAGACAAAATTAAAAATGTTTTACTCAGGTGATACATTCTTTGTTATATTTATCTTTCTTTAAAAATAAAAAGAAAAAAAATCATTATCACACAAAATTGATTCTATGGGGTCCCCAAGTTTGGAAAAAGGCATACAAAGGTCGGCCGTGACACAACCAGTAGTATTAGGACACATGTTGGTGTCATTTTTTATTATTATGATATTATTTTATTATCCTTAACTATCCGATTAATAATTAATCAAGATAATTAACGATAATTACCGTCATTACTATTCAAAAAGTCCAAAAAAAGAATCTTGATTACATAATTTGGACCTTATGATTCCAAATATGTAATCCATTTTACCAAATTCCAAATAAATAAATTGCAATAATTAATTTAAAAAAATAATTCTCGTTGCCAAAACAAATAGCAGGTTTTTTAGAAATAATATCAATGAAACGTTTGGCACGTGTTTATGCCCAATTCCAAAGTAAAATTAATCCCAATGACCACAATTGGATTACATAGTAAAAATATATTCTATTTAAACTTTAAAAACAATTAAAAAGATAATCTAGACATATAATTAAATTATATGAAAATGCATTTTTGATGTAAAATGCAGTATTTTTCACTATTCATTAAAAAATGAACATTGTCAGAAAATTACCAAGAAATTATCCAATGTAAATTTCAATGTCCCAATCATAGAGAATAAGTTTATTTTGACAAATAGATCTTATAAAATTGTCAAAAGTTTGATTTAAAAATGTTTTTCCATCAAAAGGCAGTAAAAAAATTGTTTAAAAATATTAGTGTATTTCATGGTTATGATTGGATTTATTCTCATTTTAAGCCTCTAAAATACTATATAATTAGTAAATAGACATAGATAAAATTATATATTATTCATTACTTACTTGGGATGTTACATCCTTCCCCCCTTTAGAAAATTGCATCCCCGCAATTTATTTACTTATCAAATAAGTGGGGGTATTTAGCCCTCATTGCATTTTCAGATTCCCATGTTGCCTCTTCACTCATGTTGATTTTCCACAAAACCTTTACTTGATGAATCACCTTATTCTACAAAACTTTCTCCCTGTGGTCAAGAATCTGGACCATTTTTTCCTCATAAGATAGATTCTCTTCCAGCTGAACTACCTCTGGACTCAAAACATGAGATGGATCTGGCATGTACTTCCTTAACATTGAAACATGAAAAACATTGTGTACCTGAGATAAACTTGGAGGTAAAGACACTTGGTATGCAACTGATCCAACTATCTCCAGAATTTCATATGGTCTAATGAACCTTGGACTCAGCTTTCCTTTCTTACCAAATCGCATCACACTTTTCCATGGTGAAACATTGAGAAAAACATGATCACCTACCTCAAAAGAGAGATCCTTCCTCCTGTTGTCCGCATAACTCTTCTCCCTGCTCTGAGCTGTTCTCATGTATTTCTGTATCATCTGAACTTTTTCTTCCAACTCTTCTACCAATTCTGGTCCCATCAACTTCCTTTCACCCACTTCATCCCAGATAGCTAGAGTTCGACACCGCTTCCCATATAATGCCTCAAATGGTTCCATCTGTATACTGAAATGAAAACTGTTATTATAAGAAACTCAACCAAAGAAAGATGTTGGTCCTAACTTCCCTGATAATCCATTGAACAAGCACGTAGCATATCCTCCAAAGTCTGAATTGTTCGTTCTGACTTCCCATCTGATTGAGGATGAAAAGCTGTACAAAAATTTAATTCAGTACTCAATGACTTCTGAAGGCCTTTCCAAAAGTAAGAAGTAAACCTAGGATCATGATCTGATACAATGGATAGAAGAAATCCATGTAACCTGACTATCTCTTTAAGATACAAACAGGAAAGTTGATCTAGGGAAAAAGTATCTCGTATAGCAAGGAAATGAGCATATTTAGTCAAGCGATCAATAATAACCCAGATTGCATTATTACCTCGAGGTGTCTTCGGCAATCCCACAACGAAGTCCATGGATATATTCTCCCATTTCCACTCTGGTACTGGTAATGGCTGAAGCATACCTTTTAGTAACTGCCGCTCTGCTTTTACCTGTTGACAAGTCAAACACTTCACAGTAAAATCAGCAATATCCCTTTTCATTCCGTCCCACCAGTAATACTCTCGAATATCTCTATACATCTTAGTGCTGCCTGGATGAATTGAAAACGGAGAATTATGAGCCTCACATAGCAACTCTCTCTTCAACTTTGAATCACAAGGCACGCACAATCTCTTCCCAAATATCAAAACACAATCATTATCAATGTTGAATTCAGGCATCTAGTCCTTCTAAACCAGCTCTACCTTATTCTGCAACTCGTTGTCTTGCTTCTGTGCTTGCTTAATTCTGTCTGATAGAGAAGATTTCACTGATACCTAAAACAAAAACGAAGGACATCCTGCACCAACAACTTCTATGCCAAATTTCATCAAATCCTTAACCAAAGGATCACGATCCAAATGCAACATTGTTAATGAAGCATTAATTTTTCCACTAAAAGCACCATCCACTTTATTTTCTTTTCCTGGATGGTAATGAATTATACAATCATAATCCTTTATTAATTCTATTAATCTCCTCCGTCTCATGTTCAATTATTTCTGAGTGAATATATACTTTAAACTTTTGTGATCGGTATATATTTCACACTATACTCCATACAAATGATGCCTCCAAATTTTTAAAGCAAAAACAATAGCAGCTAATTCCAAATCATGTGTAGGGTAATTTACCTCATGAGTTTTCAACTAACATGAATCATATGAAATTACCTGATCATTCTTCATAAGGACACAACCAAGTCCCTTCAATGAAGCATCAATGTATATAACAAACTCACCATTCCTAGAAGGAATTGCCAAAACTAGAGCATTCATCAATCTTCTTTTTAATTTATGAAAACAATCATCACATTCTTTTATCCAGATAAACTTAACATCCTTCTGAGTTAGCTTAGTCATTGGACTAGATATCCGTGAAAAATTTTCAACAAAACTTCATTAGTAACCTTCTAAACCAAGAAAACTAAGGATCTCGGTTAAATTTGTGTGTCTTGTCCATTATTCAACAACTTTTGTTTTTACAGGATCCACAGCTATTCCATCTTTAGAAACAATATGACCAAAGAAAGAAATTTGTTGCAACCAAAACTCACACTTACTGAATTTCCCATAGAATTTTTTTTCTTTTAAGGTTTTCAAAATAACCCTTAAATGTCTTCCATGCTCCTCTTTAATTTTAGAAAACACCAAAATATCATCAATGAAAACAACCAAAAACTTATCCAAGAACTCATGGAAAATTCTATTCATAAGGTCCATGAATATAGCACGTGCATTGGTTATCCCAAAAGGCATTACTACAAATTCATAATGGTCATATATTGTACAAAAGGCTGTCTTCAGAATATCTTCTTCCTTTACCTTCAACTGATGGTACCCCGATCTCAGGTCAATCTTTGAAAAAAACTGAGCTCCCTGGAGCTGATCAAACAAATCATTGATATGAGGCAAAGGATATTTGTTCTTAATAGTGATGTTATTCAAGGCTCTATAATCAATGCAAAGTCTCATTGAACCATCTTTCTTTTTAACAAATAAAACAAAAGCACCCCATGGTGATGTGCTAGGTTGAATGAAACCATTCTCTAATAAATCATGTAATTTCTCCTTCAACTCTAAAAGTTTAGTTTGAGCCATTAGATAAGGGGGTTTTGAAATTGGATTACTATCAGGAACTAAGTCAACAGTAAACTAAACTTCCTGATCTGGTATTATTCTAGGCAACTCATTAAGAAAAAACATCAGGATACTCATTTACCACTCACACATCATTAATCTGAACAGTTCCCTTGTTTTCAATGATATGTGCAAGGTAACATTAATTTCCATCTTTTACAAGTTTATCATCCTCTTGATATGTTATCAACAGTAAGGGTTAATTCTTGTACACAAACTAAAAGTATTTCTGAAAAGAAACTTCTTTAGCTCTACAGTCAATCTTAACATGGTAAATAGGGAGCCAATCCATACCCAGGATAACATCAAACTCTACTAAAGGTAAAACAATATGTTTTTCAAGTAGGTTCTTTCCACGGATAAGGATAAGAAGATTCTTATAAATTATTTTTTCCTCAACATTTTCCCCAGGTGTTTTTACCACAAGTTTAGGAGTCATTTCTTGAGATGGTATTCCCATTTTACTAGAAAAGTTTTCAGAGATGAGAGAATGTGTAGACCCCAAATCAAACAACACACTGGAATAATCTGAAAAAACAAACAAAGTACCTGATACAACTTCATTTGATGGCCCGACATCTGCTGAAGTAGTTGCAAAGGATTTTACCACCCATTTCTGCTTGTATTCTAACTGCTTCCCATCACTCAAGATCTTTTTCGGACACTCTTTTTCATAGTTACCCATATCATTTCACTTAAAACATTTCACTAACTATAAATCAAATTTGGACTTACCATCACCTTGATCTTTTTCAATGCAATCACGAGCCTTATGTCCCATCTTACCACATCGGTAGCACTTTCCAGAATTTAGAAGACATTCCCCAGCATGCCTTTTACCACATTTATCACAAACTGGGAACTTAGTTTCCTTACCATCAGACCTTTTTGAAGAATTCTTTCCTTTCTCCTTCCACCTCAGTCTCTTCTTCTGCTGGTTGTTATAGAACACTTGATCATCGGAAAACTCCATTTCCAACTTCTCAGCATATCGAACAAGCTTTTCATAACTTTTGAACTCACGAGAATCCAAAGCCCTTTGATATTTTGGCTTTAATCCTGAGTAAAAACGATTGATTTTACTATCAAGGTCACGGATAAAATTTGGAGTATACCTTGCCAATCGAGTTAACCTTTCTTCATAGGTAGCCACTGAGTCTTCCTCTTGCCACAATTCCAGGAATTGTTTTTCCATCCTATGTCGAACAGCCTTAGGAAAATACTTCTCAAGAAACATACATTTGAATTCATCCCAGTCAAGAGCATCAATCTCATCAGCATCCCTGATATTTTTAACCATCGACCACCACTGATCTGCTTCACCCTCCAAACGGTAAATAGCAAGACTAACCTTTTGATTGTCTGAACACCCCATGACATCGAAAATATTCTCCAGTGCTTTAATCTACCCTTCATCTAGTACAGGGTCAGATGATCTTCTTAATGATGGGGGATGTTACCTCATGAAATGTTCCACCACTAACATGTTCCTCTGCGGTTTATCTGGTTGATCTCGTTCATGGATACAGCCATCATTTATCGCTTGAGTCAACTGCGCCATTACTGCAAAAAACTGTTCAGTTCCAATTCCGACCATCTCAGGATGCTGATTCGGAAGGTTATTTCCTTCTGTATGCCTTCCTAGAATTGCTTCCCTGTTTCCTCTACGGAAAACAATTCTGAACAAACATGTATTAGATGAAGCAACATGGTAATCTTCAAATGCTATATCATTTAAATTTGACCATAAAAAATATTTTTGGATAATAATTTAATATAATTAAAACTCATAAAGTTATCTAAATCGACCTTTGATACCAACTATAAGGCCCCAGAGTTAAACATTACTTAATCTTGAGTTACTTCAAGAATACACATTGAGGATCTTTTTAGGTTTAGAGTTTTAGAGAATTAGATTAGAAAACATGCATTACATTCCACGCTTAAACAAAGTGGTTACATAAAAGATAGTACTCATTTTTCCCATCAATGGAAACATATTTAAAATAAAACATGGATTCTTTCATGACACTTCCTTGACACTATCATCACATCATGTACCTTTCCCTTGACCTATGAAAAACATTTCAAAAACTTGGGATGAGCATAAAAAGCTTAGTAAGGGATATAAAAGTACAAAAAGAGAACATTAGTCCATGTATGAAATCAAACATTACTCATAAAACATAATCACTTTAACATACCTCATAAAATCATGAGTAAATCATAGAAATCATAAGACATAAAGGTAACTTGAGGCATTTATAAAATTCTTACATAGGGAGTAACCCTCATGGTTACGTTTGGAATACCCATCACAGTATATTCCCTAAATCTCTTCAGAGAAACCTTAACGTTTAACTACTTCGCATTACCCAATGCATTGGAGAGATATATCGGGCTCACCCGCCCTTAGTTTATCATGGAACCACCCGTCTCTATAACAATTCCCAAGAACCATAACATAATCGTATCACGTAAAACATGCATAAAGGAAACATAAAATTTCCACATTTCAATCACAAGATATCAATACAACACATTTATATAATAAAAACATAATGAAAACCATTTTCAATACCAAAATAAAAGAAAATTAATACATGGTATTTATTTTTCATTTTAAAAAAAAGTTAGATTATGGCTTGTAGAGGAAGATGAAACTCAAATAATGGTCACGGTGGCGGAGAAGTCGTTTTTTCCACATACGTACGATAAAAAAACATTCCTTTTGTCGTTTAGTAAAATGATTCGTATAAAAAAAAGATTCCTTTTGAATAAGCATAAAATTCAAATGGGTTTATACACCGTATAAAAGAAAGTTGTGTATAAAACAAAATATGCCTCAATGAATGGAGATTGGGATGAAGTCCCTTACCTCGTATTCGACTTGAATTGATCGTTCTTTAATCTCATGAATAATAAACTTGAGTTAATTTCTAATTGCATAAGAACCTTTTTCAAGTTCATTATTCCTTTTATATCACTTATTACCATGTCATGAACACTATGTAATTATTTAAGTTAATAACAGTCGTTTTAACGATCATTGGTACTTGAGTTAAAAATAAACTCTTTATAATTACAAGTTTTTCATGCATCCATTATATCCAAAGTAATATTCATGATGTAGATATCATATATATAATATATATCCAGTATATACATGCATTTATAATATTACATGACATTTATAGGTAAGAAATGAAATGCACCGTTCATGGAGACGGTAAGCCGTACGTACGCATGAACGCTACTTTCATTTATATTTCGTATTTTATGGAATGGAATCATAATGATATAAAGGTGTATTATAATTCCAGTATAATATCATATATAATATCATTAACTCCATCCTTTATATGTCCCACATATGGCATTAACGAATCAAATCACTTTGAGGGGGCGGTAGTCCGTACTTCCTAAAATGAAGATATCGCGTATACCCATAATGGACACCATAAAGGTATGACAAAAATGATAAATACAGTAGCTTAAGGAAAGAATAAACATATTATATATCATATATAAATATAGTGTCATCTTAATGGCCACCTTTGAAGGTGTTAGAAGAACATTGAACAATCATTGTTTCGTGAGGCAGAAATTCTCCATCCACAGAAACAGTATACTCTTTAACCATTAGATGAAGGTGTGTGTAAGTGTAGCTTGAATAATTATTATAAAAACATACTAGTATATATAATATACTGGTTTTGTTACAAAATAAATTAATAAAAAGAGTTTAGGGGGTTGTAGAAGAAAAATAAAACAAAAGAACATTAGAGAAGACTTTACCTTTAAATCGGGTAACTCCCTTTGGTTTGAACCAAAAGGGTTTCTTGAAGAGCTTCATGCCTAAGGTAAGGCTTCTATGATGAGGATAGGGATGTGGAGAGACAAAATGATCAAAGCTTGGCCGATCCAAAGGGTTGAGAAGTGTGGGTAAGGAGGTAGAGGTGGGGGCCTTTTATAAGAGGAGAGGAGGGGCACTCTTCGAAAGGTATAAAATGTTACTTTATTTTCAAATGAGTTTTGGATTTTAAAGGTACCACATTGTTGTATTTCAAAGATAAGGTGATAAGAGTTAGAAATATACTCATAAAATAGGTCTTTGACAAGTGTAAGTCTTAGATTTTACATTATCTTTTCATTTTATTTAAATCGTTCATTAATGAGGTAATCGATGCATCATCATGATGTCATAAGTAATTTTATTTATTTAATGTCTAAATATTATAAAAAAAATACTATGATGTAGGAAATATTTTAATCTTTTCAATGACTACTTATAGTCTAATATATCATTTATTTAGACAAAATTAAAAATGTTTTACTCAGGTGATACATTCTTTGTTATATTTATCTATCTTTAAAAATAAAAAGATAAAAAGATATTATCACACAAAAGTGATTCCATGGGGTCCCCAAGTTTGTCACAAGGCATCCCATGGTCGGCCATGACACATCCAGTAGTATTAGGACACATTTTGGTGTCATTTTTTATTATTGTGGTATTATTTTATTATCCTTAACTACCCGATTACTAATTAATCAAGATAATTAATGATAATTATCATCGTTACTATTCACGAAGTCCAAAAACAAAAGAGTATTGATTACATAATTTGGACCTTCTGATTCCAAATATGTAATCCATTTTAAGAAATTCCAAACACAGAAATTTTAATAATTAATTTAAAAAAATAATTCTCGTTGTCAAAACAAATAGCGGGTTTTTTAGAAATAATATCAATGAAAAGTTTGGCACTTGTTTATGCCCAATTCCAAAGTGAAATTAATCAAATGACCACCATTGGATTACATGGTAAAAATATATTCTATTTACACTTTAAAATAATTTAAAAACATAATCTAACTATATAATTAAATTAGATGAAAATGCAGTATTGATGTAAAATACAGTATTTTTCACTATTCATTAAAAATGAACATTGTCAGAAAATTACCAAAAAATTATCCAATGTAAATTTAAATGTCCCAATCATAAAGAATAGGTTTATTTTAACAAATAGATATTATAAAATTGTCAAAAGTTTGATTTAAAAATGGTTTTCCATCAAAAGGCAGTAAAACAATCTTTTAAAAATATTAGTGTATTTCATGCTTAAGATTGGATTTATTCTCATTTTAAGCCTCTAAAACACTATATAATTCATAAATAGACATAGATAAAAATATCTATTATTAATTACTTACTTGGGATGTTACAATTCCCCTTACACTGACACAAAATGTTCAAGGATAAATATAGGGACACCACCACCTGAAAGGGGTGGAAGCATAAACAACGATCAGAAAATTTGATACAGACCCGATGGTATATTCAATTTCAAGATAAATGCTTGCCATATTCTAGTGATGCCTCCATCCTAGCTAGGTCTTTCAGAGAATAGTTACCATATTTAAGATATTCTTAGAGTGTTAATAGTCATGTCAGATCAAAAGGTATGATGAATATTTCACCCACATCGTACATCAGGTTCAACCCTTCTTAGACCTCAGTCATTTTATACTCTCCTTAGAACCTGTCTAAGCCTTGGGGAATGATAAAGGGGTGGGAGGTGTATATTTATTGGGTATATAATTTTTCTCCTCTAAGGAACTTGAAGTTAACCAATACAGTTAAGCAGGTCAGGAAGATATACTTAATAAATTTTATGATTAAAGTGAGAAAACACACTACTTACTTGATGACTTTGGGTGAGGTTTCTTAGTTGACTACCTCTAAAATTACCTATTGTATGTATTATTTGAGGGAATTATTTCATAAGGGGATTAAATTTGATGTGTTAGAGGGGGAACCATCGGTGTTATACACCCCTTTCATGGTGAGACAACATATTAGATTGATATAAACAACATGCATAAAACATAGAGATATGTTCAAGGATTTATTATATTATATAGTGATAATATTGCCATCAATCTTCACCTGCATATATCATTAATCTATAGATAACTCATTGAATATTATCTTGTAATATCTAATGATTTTTGGATCTCTAACTACAAACATGAATTCCTAGTATTCACCAAATATCAAATTCTCTACTCATCACCATAGTTAATATCAAGAGATCATGAAACCACACTCATCTATCCCAAGAAAATATTGTTTCATAAACCACTAATACCCAAACAAATGGTGCTCCCCACCATAATACATGGATCATACAGATCTATTCAAACAAATTGTGGTCTGCATCATATGAATCACCTATCGATAATTTATCCCCAACAGTCCATCGACTATCACAATATAGTTCCCACCTTACAACAACTAGTCTTATATAAAAACATTGTTCGGTCATCCTCTAGTTGAATTAACCCATAAATGCTCAATCCCACCCACCAACGTGATATCACATCTCTCGATCATGATTTTTAATTACTATAAGGAATCAGTAGATCATGTAAATTTCCACATTTACAATTAGTCTAATTCCATGAGTAGATCACCCACTTTCAAGCACCCATCCTTATTTAGAATTGGTATACTAGACCACCCCAATCAAATATTAGGTCACATTCAGGAAAATATAATGAAATAATTATATAATGATCCATATCATGTAAAAAATAGATAAACTATTTGGTTAAGTAAAATTACACCAAAAGAAATATGGGAAAATATAATATAGGTTATTGGTGAAACTATGAGTTATTAGACTCTGTCACAGCCAAAAAAAAGGGATAAATTACAAACATAACCAGTTCATGTACTGACCGGCCAAGGGTCAATATACATCCCCAGCATGGAGAGACTATGTTGTCTTCATTAAGGAAAATATCACCATATGATTCATAATACCATTAATTATAAGTAATATTGTGGTTCAACTATGCATAATACTACTAATAAGTTATATTGGAAAACACTACATAGGGATTTTTAAATTTAAATAGTTGATCTATCATCGTTAGTAAAATCAATCACATTAAAGTGAATAAATATCAATTGAACCCTGCATTCCAAGAATTATTCATGTGGACAGGCCCCATGCTAATTGGCTAAGAACTAAAACCTTAAATAATAATGAAAAATACATGAATCATATTTAAATAAATATCTAAAATGTAAACATAAAACCCAAGAATATTAATATCCCATCCCTTATAACCTATAATTCTCACCATAAAAGTTATTCATAATTAACTTTTCTGAGATCCAACAAATTCTCAAAATTAATGACATTTCAGGTTTACTCAACCACATAAACTAGAGTGACACATAAACTTAATAACCATAAAAAATATCTTTGATAACATTGCGTGAACACCTAGTGAACTACACCATATTTTAACATCCCCTTCTTTTGAAACATACTAAAACTCTACTAATTTATGTAAAATAGTGGAATATTATAAATCCTGAAAAACATGATATTGGTAACCATGGTTCGTGATTATACCCCAAGATAATTACCTAGACTATGGAAGGAACTAAAACATAGAATCAATAATCCCCTATTGTCTCTAAATAGTCTCCCCCCCCCCTCATTTCCCAATACATTCATGTTCCATCCACATTTAATTTCATACTGGTATTGGGTGTCCTCCTCTTTATCCATTTACTGTCAATACCTTAAGCACGTTCCATATTACTGAAAGTCCTTAGTAGTAACCTTCATAACTATGAAGTGAACCCCCCTCCATTAATTAGTGTACCAAACTCCTCCATAAGAGGAATAACTCACACTTGAAATATAATGGAATACATTCTTTCATATCTTTTGTCTTATTTTCTTCACAAATAAATCACCACACAACCATAAAATACATTTTATGAGTGTTGTTATTGAATTATATACATTGTATTGTCTGCATGAGTGTTTTTTATTCTATATTTTCTAGTGTTGTATTCATCATTGTAATTGTCTGCATGAGTGTTTTTTTATTCATCATTATTTTGTAGGTTTGTACTATACTTCCAGAGTGGAGGCAGTTATATGCTTCTTGATGGAATTGCAATACTAGAATTGCATAGGGGAGGATTCTATAATTTCATTGGAGGGGAGGCTATTATATGATGCTTGCTAGAATTATAGTACTGTATAGGGGAGGCCACTGGAATTGCAGTGAGGAGGTGAAGATTTTTTCCAGCTTATGTTGAGGGAGGTGTAGGTTTACAGTGGGGGAATCTTGTTGTGGAGTATATGATATACCAATGGTTCTATAAACTTTTGGTATAATGTATGCTGGACTACATATCCCAGCAGTTTCATTTACACCGTTGGGAAAAACATTTGCTTCATTTATACCAATGGTTCCAAAACCATTGGTATACATATAATCCAATAGTTTTACTAAAACTATTGGGATATGTTAGATGATGGACAACATGTGTACCAACGGTTCAAGAACCATGGTACACATATATACCAATAGTTTTACTTAAAACTCTTTCCTAGAATACATTCAGACATCCAACACCAATGGTTTCTAATAAACCATTGGCATAGGTCTATTTCAGTTCCTAATATAAAAATGGTTCTTGAAACTGTTGGGATGGGATATGCCTATGGTTTCAGGCCCAATCCAAACGGTTTCAAATTGTTGGGATATGTCAAATTTTTAGTAGTGTTGACACATTGAATTACATATTCCAATCTATAAGGTCCCACACATCTTATAATTGAAATTGTTAGTCATGTAATCATATCCAAATAACACCTTATGTAATCAAAATCATATTTATTATATGGGTTGAAATTGGATATTTAATATGCCACCACCAACCTATATAGAAAAACACTATTTATATTGGTGTTTACATTTAAAAAAAACATTTCTCTTTCCTGTAAAGAATATTAGTAGAATAAGAATTTATAATAACCATGGATCGGTCAATAATCATTGGAAACGCATGAAATTCAAAGTAGTGAAATTCGCCAATACGACATGTCATATTCATGGAATGTGCGTTTTAGGTGCTAATAATTATGCATTTAATAGTTATTTTTACTATACTAGGCCATGGTAAAATATCTATAAATCGTATAAAATATCGCAATTTTTGTGAATCACCCAATTGTTAAATATATCAATAGTAATAAGTGAAAAAATAAGCAAAAAAATCCAATTCCTAGGAAAATTGGTATTTACACTGAGTGTGGCTTAGTTACTCCTAGGCATAACTTATAACAAAGTTCCAAATTGTTCCTAATCTCCTATATAAATTTTCCAAAGAATAAAACTAAAGAATATAAATCTATAATACCACTTTGTGACATCTTGGACCTTGTTCACTCAATAGTAATTGAGCTCGGTCAACCACATGTCCCCAAGCATGCCTCTATATAAGTCGGAGGCTACTGACTAGAAGTGAGGAACTAGAGTGTGATAGTGGGGATACTATTCCCTATGGTTAGATGAGAGATAAATAGAGATTTAATAGATGAATAAATAGTGAAATTAGTATAATAATAATAATAAATGGTAGAGTAATAAGAATAATAAACCATGTAATAAATAATAAACACAATATGTGTAAACTATATCATATACAAAATGATGATGTAATGTCATGTCTCTAAAAAAAGAAAAGAAGACATACATTATAGTGAAAAATCTGTACAATAAATGATATACAAAAGAATAAAAATGACCAAAAACTATCCAAGTATCATGATCACTAGAACTATCATCTTCTACCAATATTTGATCCTAAAATAAGAATGTTAGGTGTCCAAAGTGGGAGGCTTCCCTTTGCCCACACCTGCAATATATAATCTAACTTGGTACCAATGATAGACCAGGTAGGGTGTGAGATGAATCTCAATAGGCCATCACCAATGGTGTCTATAGAATACCTTATTTTAATATAAATGTTATAGTGTGAAAGTATATAAAAAAGGTAAAAAATGTTATAATGATAACTCATATCTATTTTAGCCTCAACTAGTACTGTCTCAAAACATGAGATCATTTAATTAATTATGGTTTAGTTTGTATAGAAAAATAATGATTAGGTATTAAAAGTACTAAAATAGATCATCATAATAATAAAAGAGGATCCAATGAAAAACCAAGGCATCCTTGACCTCAGGGGTCATCCAACTCACAGTAGTAACTCATACAGTCTGGAAATAAGGGGTTTGAGTGTAATCCAAGGGACACACCCAAGGAATTCCATTATAAATGAGTCCAAACGAGTCCATGGAAGTCATCCATAGTAATACTAGGCTAAACAAGATTGGGATCGATGGGTTGAATCTCTAACACCACTTGTCCGAAAACATAAAATTGAATCCAAGGACTGTATCCAAGGAATTTTAATATCAACAATAGTTTTCAGGTGAATCATTAGTACTATGTTGAGGAATTCACATAATAAGACAAAGACCATATTCCATAGTGGGTGTCTACAAAAGAAATCATCTCAATGAATCGGAATGGATTCCTCTAAGTTCTCAAGTAATTCCCAATTTAATCCAAGTGATGATCAAGTCTGACCATTCCTATAAAGATAAAAAAGTTCCAAGCAACAAGAACATTATACTCATTCTATTTATACCATAGGTAATTAAGGGTCTTGTAATACTAATTCAATTTAATTTTTTAATAGGTTTATCCCATTACCATTCATGAATCATTAAAAGTATCAAGGACATGAAATATTTATCACTTTATTTTATAAACATTTATAAGGTTAATTCCATACATTGTTTTAAACCTGAAAAGTGGTAGAGGACATGAAAACTATGTAAATTAAATTATAATTAACTGGTCCAATTGATATCTATAAATATACTTTCAATTTAATAATGTAATGATTAATTTAACTATGACTGAATAGTTACCTTAAGAATTCCAAGTTAAATCACACCCGAACATAGTCTCATATAATATCAACAACATAGAAAAAAGGAATAACATGGTATGTACCCTAATTTGGTGGAAGAAGTTGAGGTCCCAGCCTCAAACGGCTAGAAAAACTTGTCTAATTAATCATGTAGAGAAAAATATAAGTAATTATAATTATGTGAGAAGAATTTTAGAAGCAACACTTGGGGAAATTGATGTGTGAAAAATGATGTATTTTTATAGACTAAGAGACTTTATCAGATGAGTCATAGACCACCTACCTTATGCTTGTAGTATATGGCTCATATAGTATCGACCCTTAGTTTGGATTGGATTTAAAGAAAATAGATGAATATAAAAACACCCTAAAATTGGGTATATGAGCCTACATCAAAATGTTATCTTTAATATAATGAAGAATGGAGAAATACCCTAAGGAAAAAATCCTTTACCAAGAGGAATCCAACGAGACAATCAGATCTCGAATAACATGTCAGGCGATGAAATGACACTAAATCCTATCTCAAAGGATTGAAGAAACTATCAATGGAGTATAAGAAGACCTCCTTTCCACTGGAGGAATAAATAATGAGGGGTACGGTTTTAATAATTGTAAGGAAGAAATGGTGATTTTACCCAAATTCTAGGGTTTTCACGGTTTAACTAAACAGTTGTCCAAACCATGCATCAATTGTGCATGGACCACTATCCAAAGAGGGGAAATTCATGGTTCATATGCATAGTTTGGGAAACCATAGCCAAACATTGTGTTTTTCCTCTACTAAAAACTGCATAGCATCTGCATGGTCATGAGGCCTTGGTCACATGGTTAGGAAAACCATGTGTCTCACTTCAACTCACTGAAAAACCTTTATGGTTAGGATAAACTATTGGGAATACAATGAATGGTTTCTACTAATCATGTGTCTCAGGGGTTTCTTCCAACAATTAAGGTTCTAAGCTCCAAAAAAGCCCGGTACAACCACCTTTCCTTCATATCCTCACAAGGAATTCATATTAGGTCAAAACCAAATTATTAGACTAAAACATAAATCATTTGTACCTCAAAGAAAAAATGGGTTCTTACAGCCATAAGTCAAAATAATGTATCATTTTGAAATTTCTAATATTTTCATATAAATTTGAAAACACTTGTCACAACCCATCCCTCAAGGCAGATTCTGTGACTACCCCAATCCAGCTTTCCACAGGCCAGGGGTTGGAAAATAGCAATGGAAAGGTGTATCCCTAAAACGGGAAGGCATGACCTTTAAACCTGTAAAACACATGGTCCACGAACACAAAAAGAATTAACTGTGAAGAAAATTTTTGTAGAAAAAGGAGTGTTGAAAGTAAAAGGGGCCAAAATACAAAAGTTTCGGGCATAGCCCATGCATGGGTGAGATAACGATACTCAGTAGGGACCTCGAGACTCCTAAAGGTATCTTAGAATTCCAAAAGAAAAACCACAAAGCATGATCTCAATCTTAAATAACAAAGAAATAGAAACAGCTCAATTAGAGACTTATCTCAAACCAGGTATACAACTCAGAGAAACAAGATTATGATGTTGACCCACACAGGATCGCTAGGAATATTGATAGCCAGCCACAAATTCTCTAGGCCTAGGAACAAGTAACATTCCCAGTCACAATGTAGAACACCTAAGATGATGGAGAAATACTCCTCTAATGAGTACAGTGGGCTAGTCGCATCACATAGAGACGCTTCCCACTAAACATGGACAGTTGAGTTACTCCTCCTGTAGAGTACCGTTGGTCTACTGCATCACACAAAGGCGCTCCGCACTGTAGGTCTGCCACATCCCAAAGAGGTGATCCCCCTCATTGCCTGCTAAGGTACTCCTCCTATAGAGTACCATGGGTATGTAATGTCACACAGAGTCATTACCCATCGTGGGTCTACCGTGTCACACAGAGGCACTCCCCACTGGGCTGTCGAGTCACTCATAGTCGAAAGGTCAGCAGTCGTCAAGACTCATCCGGTCGCAGGGTTCTGTACATGGTGTACTTATGAGAACTTATCCTCAATCCATTTTTCATATTTTAACTAGCATGAAGTCTAACAAAGAAGTAACTTGATGATATGTCACATCATAAGGGTTCCAACGCAACAGACGGTGCGTCAATCGGACGCCCAGTCTGTGCGTTATTGGAATTTCAGTGTTGAGGGCCCGGTTCGATTTGGGTTCAATCCAACCTAGACATACTTTGAGTTTCTCTAAAACTCTCATGGAGTAATTCAAAAGGACCATCTCAATCCAAGGATCCTAACGTCGCATACGGTTTGTTAAACGGATTCCTGATTTTGAAGTTAGGGCCCGTTTTGTGTAACTGGTCAGAACAGGGCCCGAGTTTGGTTCACCTTGGTCGGACCGGCCCAACCTAGTATGGCATGTGCCAACCCAGATTGAACAGGGTCGACCCGGTCCGACACGGTCCGAACCTGACCTGGTTCAACCCGACCCGCTAGGCTCGGCCTGACCCGACTGGGCCGCGGGTCAGGCCACTGGGCCATGGGTCGGCCCACTGGGTGGCGGGTCAGTCCACTAGGTCAACCCAGCAGTACTACCCGCCTGGCGGTGTGGGCCACCAGGGATACCTGGACACAGTGCGTCTGGGTAGGGATGATGTGGCGTAGAGCCACGTCAGTGGGTTAACCCACGGGGGTTGACCCAACACGGTTCCATGTGGCGACGTGGGTCCTCTATGCCACGACTGACGGATCGGGGCTTTAATATCGGGCGTTCTACTGGCGTGCGCCCCGTCCACCGGCCACCGGTCGATCTGGAGGCCCCTGCTCCCATTATGGCCAATGCAAGTTGCGGGCCTGCTACTGCATAGGCGTGTCGCTGGGGGCGCGCCCCACCTCAGTTGGTTCTTTCACAGCTGGTCGGCGTGCCAGCTGACCTCTCCAGTAGCACATGACGGCACGCCGCACCGTCAACAGCGGCCATCTGGTGTACCGACCTCCTTCCTCTGGTCACCGCGGCTGACGAGCTGTAACCTCCTTTGTTCATTAGTGGTGCGCGATGGTGCATCGTGCCTCCTCTGCGGCCGACCAGTGTTAGTCGCTCCAATAACCGTCGTGGCTTTGTGTCGCAGCCTCCTCTTGCGATGTGCGTCAACACGCGATCCCCAATGTATCTGGTTAGTTTCATCGTGTCCTCGGTGTTCCATGGAGGTGCAATGATAGCAAGTTAGCGAAGGTTTTGGGAAGGATTTGTTAGGCTCGCGCCCTCTGTATTAGCTCATAAACATGAGTGGGAATTAAGGGTTTAATAATTTCTTTTATTAAACAACAAACAAAACTACACAGAGATACCTTGTAACAACCTCCCACAAAAACGAATGTATCATAGGTCAACCTGTTGGTCAGTTGACCCACATTCTTTGTATAATTCAAAAACAGGGAAGAGGGAATCATTTAAAATCATAAATGAAGAAACCCCCTACCTCGAGAACCCGTTGGAGAGCATTTGTGCTTCAAGGTGGATCGTGCTCTTTATTCCTGAAATTGGTTCCCAATGACGCCACTCGTACGTCGTCCTTTAGTTCGGGGTTCGGTGTTGTCCATCACCTCCCGCTAGGTTCGACTCCGTCCTCTAAGGTCCTAGTGTCACGGTGTTCCTTCAGCAATTCATTGCTGGGAAAAGATCTACCGATACCCCTCCCTAAGCTCCAAACGTATATGAGAGGGAGAGGGTAAGTAACGACATTGTAATTTAATGGGGATCATCAATTAGGAATCTTCTTAATTCCCTAACGACGTCGTTACATGGGGTGGGCATGTCAATTCATTTATTTTCCTAACACATCACAAGCCCCACCCATTTTATGTGGATTCAACAGTTCCCTCAGAATTTTAATCTGAGAAACAGTTCAAAAGTTAAAAACCACCTCTCATGCATTTACTGAATGTACCTGAAAAAAAGTTCAATAAATTAATAATGTTCACCATCAACCCGCGCCATTCGGGGTTAGGCACCACCTAAGGAGAACACAACCCAATGAACTCAATAGTACTCTTGTATGTTCAATCCGAGTTACCGTTTAGAAGTTATGAATTTTACAATAAAATAATTTTCACATAATTATTTTATTTACGGCCAAAAACTATCTTTCACTGGTGGCTTGTGTCGGCCAATGTTAGTATCTTCCTATAGAAAACATACCCTCTCGAGTTCAACGGTGGTCTCAAATTTTCTATCCAAGTTACCATTCACAAGCTATAGGCATTTGAGAAATAAAATATTTCTATTTTATTATTTTATTTACGGTTATTACATTTTCGAGTTTTCCAACTGGAGGCCTGCACCGACTAGACTTATGTCGTGCCTAGGGTAAACCCACCTTCCTGAACACAACAGTGCTCTCGGAATTCTGATCTAGGAACCGTTTAGTATTTATTCAACTTTTTCAAGAAAAAATCTTACACACACAAATTAAAGATTAACAAAACTTTGACGAATCATTCCGGACACTCCAGGCCCTTAGAGGACGGAGCCGAACCCAGTGGGAGGTGACAGATGTCACTGAACCCCAAACCGAAGGACGACGTACATGTGGCATCATTGGGAACTAGTTGAGGGAATAAAGAACACGATCCACCTTCAAGAGTGGCGCTCTCCAACAAGTTTTGTAGGTAGGGGGTTTATTTGTTTATGCTTTTAAATGATTATATCTTCCACATTTTTAATTATACGTAGAACATGGGTCAACTGACTAATGGGTTGACCCATGATTCATTCATTTTTGTAGTAGGTTGTTACTAGGTATATGTGTGGGGTTTTGTTTATTATTTAATATAATAAATTATTAAACCCTTAATTCCACATCATGTTTATGAGCTAACGTGGAGGGCACGGGCCTAACAAACCTAGCCTGAACCCTCCACAAACTTGCTATCATTGTGCCTCCATGGAACACCGGCAGTGCAGCGATACTAACCAGGTGAGTGGTTTTTTTTCATAGATATTTCACCAATAATAATCATAAAAAATGGTTATCCTAAAGATGGTGTATTCACCAAAAAAACATTAACCAGGTGAGTGGTTTTTTTATAGATATTTCTTTGTATCGTCCAGAACCTCCACCAGTTGTTCCTCATAATAAATATCACACTCCAGCGGTACAACCTCTGAGTTAAGTACATGTGATAAATCATGTATTTACTTCCTCAACATAGATACATGGAACTTGAAATGATCCTAATATATGTTTAGTCGAATCACCAATTGATAGGCTTCCATCCTAATATGATGAAGAATTTCAAAGGTACTTATATACCTAGGTATTATCTTTCCATTGTATCATAATTAAAAAATCATCCTTTGGTTGTGTATAAATCAATTTCTATATCATCTCTTACTCTAATAAAGGAAGATGAATTTTTTGTTCTTGAAGTACTAATGGATAAAAATATCCATAATATAATGATAATTCATTCCATCTATCTCTAGTAATCATCATAAAAAATGGTTAGCCTAAGTTATCCAGTATGCATAAATATTGAAACAGTGAAGTTATACATTAATCTCTAAAACCTCATCCAAACTTAAACTTAAACCATTCCATAAATAGTTAGCCTTATGACCTTTACAAAATTGAAAAATTATAAATAAGTTGTCTAAATTTACAAAAATCAACTTAACCTATAAAAATCATTTTGTAACTCTTAATGGTCGCATGCCAAATATGTGAACACCTTGGTCATATATTCTCCTAAATGTTGGTAATAAGTAGAATAATTGTAAAGCCTCAATAAAAACATGAATTTTTCATCATTCCATGAATAAAAGCACAAATTATTAAATATATTATATGTATCCAATAATGTTGTAAACTCCATCAAGGATTACATAAGCCACCTTTTCAACAAATCATTTATCAGTTTTGAGGTCATCATTACTATCCAATTTACTTTATCCATATCAATCATATATTTATCAAAACTAAACACCATTTTCTCAACATCATAAACAAATTAAGGGTTACCTTCCCTTAATCATGTGTTTTTTATAAAATATAACCTTACTATTAAATAACTTTTATACTTAATCAGTACTATTAAACATATTATTGAAGTTACTTAATGAAAAACTTCTATACAACAATATTTATATATTTAATGATTCATATAACATAATTATTTAATTACCATGAACAAACCCTTCAATCATTCCACTTAATTATTTTACCACTAACTAGGATTCGTCATATTGTTCCTTAATAACTATTTCCTATAATATGATATATGAATCTTTTCTTAACATCCATCAAAATCAATTTAATAATTCATCTAAAATTTAACATAAAAAATACTGTTATAATATCTCATACCATTCATATGTCATTTGTGGTCTCTTCATCATCATCATTATAACCATTACTCATACCACCTTTCTGATTCTATACATAAAATTTTCCCTTAGGATATCAATTTGTATAATTCTTATACATTCCATATTTATAACATTAAACCATTGATGATTCCATAGGGAAACCATTATTCTCATCCATTTTGTCAATAAAACTTTTAATTATTTTTTATAAATTACTTAATTTTTATCTATTTTTTCACAATAAAAACAACTTATCAACCCGTTGATACATTTCCATAAGTGATTCCTCCAACATTCTTGGAATATAGTAAACTAATTAATCTTTTTTCTATGTTCTCCACCACATGATCTCTCAGTGAACTCTATCCTTATCTTCCTTGGTGTGTCTGAGAGTTTGTTAACGGTGTAAGTTGTTAATCATATATCATGATAAGTGATTAGGCATAATAATAATATTCTTCACTCTAATAGTCAACCCATTTTTTTCTCATCAAAAAATTTTCAATCACATTCAACATTAACACATTTTATTATAGTTCATACTATTAAATAAATCAAAAAAAATAGTGTGTGAAATAATAATCATAGTGGGGAACCACATAGTCATGAAGAATAACTTATAGGATATATAAATCATGGAACATTTTTTTGATCAATGGAACCTTATTTTTACCCTTGGTCATTCATGGTCTTTATTCAAATCATCTATGATAGTTCATAAAGAGTTTGTGAATTTCCAAAAGCATATACCACCAGAGTCATAAGGGTAGAAAGACCCATTATCATTCATCAAGTGATGATCGAGTCTATACAAATGCATCCTTTTTAGATTTATTACCCCTAGGTACCAATATTCAAATTCCGCATCCACTTTTACTATCTAGACAAGGTTTTATTTCTAGGAAAACCACATAATATCTTTTTTAACAAAAAAATATGATGTTGTACTATATTTACACTTATCACCAGTATTTTCAATAATGTTTTTCTAATCCTAATATAAAAATATTGACTAAATATTATATATAATACAAACTACAGTTACCAAGGCTATTCATAAATAGTTATCACATATCTTTATATGAATATTTAATACATTTTAAAAACACATGCTTCAGAAACATAATAGTTTAGTGTTTTTGGATACAGGAGAAACAATCATCTTATTTAATTAAATATATTCAATATATATCATAATGATATTCTCACACAATAATCCATATAGCCAAAAAATACCTAAACATTTCATTATAACCTGGGGAAGGAAACATAAGAAAGGGTGTACTCATATGCCCATTAAGGGTAAATATATGAGATATCAATCTATAATCATATCAAATAATGAGATAAACATAAGATTATGTGATCACAAAACTAACTTTGGAATTTAATACCCAAAATTTCACAGATCATAAATCGGTGTCATGTCATAAAACACTGTCATCTCAGAAAATACGGGTCGTAAGAGTGATAAATCAACATAAATCAATCATGAACCATAAACTCATAAATAAAATTATGGCACCGCCATAAAAATAAAAAATAATTTCTCATGTTAATATAAAATATAATGACCATAAATATATTGGATAAAGGCTTATCACTTATTTCCAATTATGGATCAGGATGCACCTATTTCTTACAGTGGATATGGACTCACTTATTTCCCATAGTGGATCAATCCCATAAAATTGCTTCACATTCTTATATCATGATATATAAATATTTTATTATTTTATTGTAGGGAGATCTAGTTACCACTTATCTCATAATTAAAACCATACTTATGTATTCCTTGATATAATAAAACATTCATCATATCATCACTTCATAACCCATGTCAAGAAAACATGTTTCATAAAAATTTCATCAATTCACCATAGAATAAACCATGAAAAACAAATTGGTTTTCTTAAAAATATCATAAACATAAAAATTATACATAAATAAAAAAAGAATAAGGATCGTATAATTCAATATTATCCCCATTAAATCATAACTAACATTAAATAACGTTAACTTATATGGAAACTGACTTAAAAGATTTCTTGGAACATTTCATAAGAAAAATAGCCTTTCCAATTTGAAAATTATAATCAACCATAATTTACATACATTGATATTACTTAAAATTTGAATAAAATACATTTCAAAATATAACAAATCCATGGTGGGACCATATAGGTATAATTTCGTTAGAAACAGGGAAACATAAACAATGGGTTCATAAGACATCTTCATCGTCTCCCACTTATTTCACCATAACTAGACTCCTTTTTGAAATATCTTACTTAATACCCTTCCTCATGATGTGGGGAAAATAAACATAAGAAATGGTGAGATCATATTCTCATTAAGGTTTGACAAGGGAGATATAAATCATATCATAATCATAATATATAAGAATATAACATTTGAAAATATTATCCAGCATATGAAACATCATGATATCATGCCATGGGATAAATCATGAAAGTTTATAAGAATCAATGACTTTAATCCCAAAAGTCATAACAATGAAATGAGATTTTTTTGAATACACATAATCAAAGAAGATCATTTCATATTAGTCAAGGCTCGTTGTTAAGATTGTCATAGCAGACAAAGTCCATTAATGAACCGAGTTCACTCCTCGTTCCATCCCTGTATTACTGAACCATGATCATTTCTAATTCCAACCATGTCTATATCATGAGATATAAATCTTTACCCAATCCATTTTAGGTATATATAGGTCCCTCCCATATCATAATGAAATCATTCTTAAGTTTTCCAAAAAAACATAAATCACTCATCATAGTATAACCCAAGGAATAAAATGGGTTTCTTAAACATAATGCCCTCATAATCCATATAAAAAAAATTGATTTCATAAATAGATTCACATTATAAACACAATAAAACCATAGTAATAACATTCGTATAAACATAACCCTATTTAAAGAATTGCATCTTAGATGGAAAATAATTTTGATAAAACACATGATATTAGTTCTTGAAATAATATCCTTTCTTCTTCAAAAATGTTTTCTTTTCTCAAAATGAAACACAATTTTAAAATAAGTGGATTTTTTTAAAAAAAATATGAAATAATGTAGAGGAATATTAATGGAAATATGGTATTATGAAGACGTAAAATTCATTCATGCCGTAAAAGTTAAAAAACATTATTCTCATACTTTTGTCGGAAAAGTCAAAAAGTGCCTCAAATCGAATAATGAAAAAATATTCCTTTCATACCATTTAAAAAAATCATAAATGGGTAAAATTGAATTTAAAATTTTTTATAATAATATAAATAATATTAAATATTTAGGAAACATGGATATGGATGATAAATATACCCTAGTAAATACTTATGAATAAACAATCTCGGATAATAATGACATTGTGAAATTATCAATTACCTTAGGTCTGGTTTCGTTTGCATGTATCTAAACAACTGATATAATGATTTAAATAATTTCATTTACATATTTAAGAATCATATTAATTTTTATTATGTCATATATGATTTTATTATCATCCATGTTTAATAACATTTCATTCTTTCTTATTATTCGAGTATTAACTACTTTATTTGATTATGCATGTTTTATCGAAGAAATTCCAACTCTCCCTCATATATCATAGTTATATCATTAAAAAATTATATTAACATTATATATATCATATTTATCCATTATATACTTTTATATAATCATTATTTAATGAAGATCATTTAGAATGAATCGCATTGCATCGTGGAGATGGTAGGTTGTACGTACACACGAGCGATAAAATCATTATCATAATTGTGGAATGGTATTGAATTGAATGGTGTATAATATTTAAGAATAAATATCATGTTATAATAATAATATATTGTCATTATTTCCATCATTAAACCCATTCAAGTAAGGTGGCGGTGGAAAACATATTACACCATGACGTGGAGACGGTAAGTCATACCTACACACGCGTGGTGATTTCATTTTTCGTAGGATGGATATAAGGTGTATTATGGTTTTTTTATAAATATAATAAAATCTAAGTATATAATTGATACTAGATTTATTACTCTATAATGAAACAACTCATGAAAACAAAGTACAAGAAGAAATAAGTTTGAAATAATTTGTAGAGCAGATTACCTCTTCTTCAATGTGATTCCTCTAAATCTTCTCTTAGAGCACTGGAGTTTGTCTTTGAAGAACACCATAACCTCTATAATGTAACTAGGAAAGTTGATAACAGAAAAGGGTGGGGGATATCAGATCTTGAATGTTCAAATTTAAGTGAATAGGTGAGGGGTGAGGTTCCCTTTTATAATTCAGGTGAGGGGCACTTTTGGGATCTCCAAAAATATTAATTTATTATAAAATCAAAACGCATAAAAAAATCACCAAAACTTACCAAATTAGAATATGAGATAATATAGTTTTTTTATATTATCAACCAATACATTTTATACCTGTATTTTTTGTCAATTTAAACCTTATACTTTTAATTATCATTTAGTTATTATATTTAATTTTTAACTAGTGTAACAAATATTTCAATATTAAAAGGGTTCCATATTTACTTATTTGATTTCAATTAGACCATAAATAAATACATTAGAATATTTTAGACCATAAAATTATTATTCTATATTTTTTAAAAAAATTATAATTTTTAAATAATTTAATAAAACATTATTTTGATAAATAATAAATAGTGTCAATTTTGACACTATTCAATTCATTGATTTTAAAAAATATTAATATAAAAAAGATAACTTCTAACAAAATATTTTATTATATTAATTATATTTCAAGGTAATATAAAAAAAATTCATCAGACATATTAACTAGCCCATATTATATTTATTTTTAATAACATTTATTTGATATCCCCATTAATAAAATAATTACTAAATTAATTTTGTGTGATTATATAATATACTTATTTTTGGAATAAAAATTAAAAATAAAATAATATGATGAAGACAAATATACTATATTTTATAAGAATACTTGTAGTCAAATTTATAATTTCTAAAATTCAACATTTAAAATGTTTTAATAATTAAATTATGAAGGTGAAAACTTTAAAATCACTTTAAATAAAATAATATAAGTGTCATAATCCCTTATATAAAGATCCAAATGGTCAATAACTCTACTCTTGGATGATTATGGTCTAGATATACTCTACAAAAAAAATATTTGTTCAAGTGTTTGGGTTTTTTAATGGGTATTATTATATTAATAAAAACTATATTATTGATTTTTCATCAATTAAATAATTTCTACATCATTAATGTATAATCTATTAAGGTAATTATTTATTTCCTAAAAATTGAAAATAAATTACCATGATTAAAAAAAATTTAGTTTTAAAATGAATATTTATAATTGAAATTATCCTTAGTATAACCTTATAATAAAAGTTTTTTAATTTTTATAATTTGAGTGAGATATTTTTAACTTTTCATTAAATAAAATAAATTAAATGTCCAAATCTCATCCAGGAGGCATCCAAAGAAAACCATTTTGACCAATTGATGATTTATGTCGAAACACAATTATCCAATGATATTAATATAAGAGTTTGGGTAATTTTATAATAGTATTCTTAACCATAATTATCCATTTTACCCTTTTACTATATTAATAAAAATTACCGAACTTACTATTCATAATGCCCAAAAATAAAATAAATCTATTTACATAATATGAATCTACTAATTACAAATATGGATTTAATTTTTCAATATTCAAAACACATAAGTTTCAGAAATTAATTTAAAATCAATCTCCTTGTTAGAATGAGATAACGAGTTTTTTAAATTTAAAACATTGAAAAATATTGAAGTGGTTTTACATTTGAATTCAATATAAAATTAATGATAATTAAATTCATTTATTTAATGATAAAAATATATTCTATTTATAATTTAAACCCATTCAATATTTGTAAAGTTCTAAAATTTTTCCTGAATTTTTTAATTTGGAAATTATTTGGGAAAATTCTAAGAATGAGTGCCAAGACAGTGTGTGATTTTGAGGCCCAGTGTGCCCAGAATAAATCTTGGAATAAAGTTCAGTTTTTAGTTAAACATTCTCAGGAAAATAACTTTGACCTTTATTATCTTATAAATGGGTTATCTGGTCAAAAATACGAGGGCATCATTGCGTCCGGAACATCATCTTTACCCAAGGGAGGGCCTAACCTCGATTTGTGTGGGTCGAGGGTGAAAGATAAATTTTGGACGTGAACATCAATAAAATATTTTACTAAAAAAATATATTTTGAAATTAGGTGTTGACATAGTAGAGGTTTCTTTTCTTTATTATCCTCATTAGAAATCCTGGTTTATCTTTATAATCCTGGTGTTTCCCTCAGGCGAGAAGAAGGAGGCCCTCTCACCGGCGATGATGGATCCGAGATTAGAGTTTGATAAAACAACAATGAATTGAGGAATGCCAGCATAACAAGGATCAACATGATGAAGTTACTTCAATATACATCTTCAAGTGATCCAAACACTAGGTAGGGGTTATTATTGATTCTATTCTTTCCCGGTTCTTGGATTTAAATGACGAACGTGGATGAACCCACGTACAGGTTGACCCGTGGTTTGATCATTATTGTGGGAGGCTCTTGAATGTGGGGTGGTTGGGGAGAATTGAATTTTTTTTGTTTAATTTTTCTAAAAAATCCTTCTAATGGGATCATATTAACATCGTTACAAATGACAGTGGAGGTTTGTTCCTTGATTTTTTGCTTGGTTTTCTTCTCCCCTTTGACGCCCATTCTTCACGTTCTTCACGGGGTTATGAACAATGGATTGTTGCACATTCAATTCAAAGAATAATGATCCTAAATAAAATATCTAGCCTCATGATGACCTAGTGGAGGTTCGACGACAATAGAGATAGACATATCGAAGTGGCATGTGAGTTACCGACACTCGATCGTTTGTTGGCAAAGTGAGTCGCAATGTGGATTCGATCCAACGGAGATAAAAAAACACAACATGAAGATCTTGGAGATTTCTATGGTTCGAAGCATCTGGTGGGACACGGAACAACCCACAGGAGCGCCACCGGCTTCATGCCAGTGCGGTCCCTAGAGGAGTGGGTCGGCGATGCGGCAACGCTGTGTTGAGTTCAGGGGCGTGCGGTCAAAGGACTGTGTTCAGAATTTCTGGCCCACATGAGCATTCCGGCTAGACGAGGGGTAGTACACTTACACCAATTGGCACAGAGTGTACATGGAAACCAGCTGAATCTGGTTCATAGGATCTGGTATGCTTGGAGTGGGCCGGGCTGGAGACATTGGGCTAGGTTCAGGTCTGGTCGGCGGACCCCCATGCCGAGTCGACCCATCAGGTCGGGTCAGACATGGACAGCCAAATTGGGCCTTGTTTTACAATGACAGTCGACCATGATCTGTGGTTGGGGGAGCTGATGTGTGGCCCTGATAGCTCAGCCACGTTCGGTTCATGGTCTATTGGCCCCCTTCTTGCTCAAACATTTGTAACTCTCAAACAAAGTGTCTATTTGACGAGTCAACTACAGCATTGGGACCCTTGTGACAAGATAGTCCTTTTGAGATACATGGAGTGAGTTTTTTTCAAATCTAGTATATGGACTAATGGTTTGAAGAGTATTCAATCTCATTACATGCACGGTTGAGCAGGGAATCCACAGTTTTTGTAAATTTAGGAATCCCCACGTCATGGGAGCGGGTTTGTTTCCTTTGAATATCTTCCTCCGAGGGTGTTACTGCCCAAAATAACTAAGGTGTAGGTTCCTCTATATGTTTGTGAAGGTACAGTAGGTACTCCCTTGTGGGACCAGGGAGTGGTTCCTCTATCCGTATAGTCGGTACTCCCCTACTAGGTATAGTACGGGTCCTCTATGATAGGAGTAGGTACTCCACTATTATTCTAGAGCATGGGTCATCCACAATCAAACATACGTAGAGTCGGTACTCCCAAACCAGGTAGGGTGTTGTTATTCTATGATATGAATCGGTAATAACCTATTTTTCCAGGGCACAATTCCTTGATAATCTAACATAGATAGAGTCGTTACTCCACTACCGGGTAGGGGGTGGGTCCTATATGATAGGATTCATTATTCCCATGTTGTTCTAGGGAACGGGTCCTCCACACATGAACTAATAGAGTCGGTACACCTCTGTTGTACCGGGGCACAGGTCCTCATTTCACTGAGTTATACTACCCGACTGGGTAGGGTGTGAGTCCTCAATTGTATTTTGATATCCCTTGACTATCAGACAAAGTAGGGAGGGGTTGGACCATCCACTTTATTAAAATTATAACTTAATTGAAGCTAGTTCACCCTCGACAGACTGAGGTGTGGGACACTACTTGTAGGATTGGAAGATTTTTTGAGATATAGTTAGGAGTATGGATCCCTCTTACGTGTACAGTGGTGAGGGAGGGCCTCTCAACTTGGGTTTCCTTAGTCTTGTGTTGGGTAAAATATGACGATGACTGAACCTCTAGTGTTGGGCACTAGAGATGGACCTAGTAGAATGTTCTTGATGCATCACATTCTCTCAAATGTACCATTAGGAATGATAGAGTTTTTCCTGGTGGATTCAACCTCTCAGAAGGATTCCATCTAGGATGGCTGAGCTCGTGGAGCATTTTCTCTTGGTTTTATGTTTTTCCTTTGTAACCTATGATGTGAATCCACTTGTTGGATTTGTGGTTGGAACCCTACGATTAGTAGTGTTTGGAACAAATATATCTGGATGTTCTTGGTATATGTATGGTCATATACTCTTGTGGATATAACTATGAATTTATTTTTGGTACCTTATGATATCAGACTAGCTAAGGTGTTTCTGGTAGCTTCCTTTAGAAGCTTTCATGCCTTGTTTACCGGTCAGACTTTAAAACTTTCTTTCTGTAGTGGTATTTTATTTTGGCCCAATTTCACTTTACTACTTTACTATCTATAATAATATATTTTTGGGTTGTATTGGCATGCATTCATTTTCATTTCTTAGTATTTTCACTCTTCAACTTTGTGGCTTGGAGTTGGGTGTGTGTGTACCGGTTCATAAGAAAATCCCTCCCATTTTTTAGATATTCCTACCTAATAATAGTCACTAGCACCTAGCCTATCAAAGTCAAGATTGGGGTAGTCATGGAATGGACCCTGGGGGATGGGTCATGACATAGTGGTATCAGAGGAGGTCAATTCTACCTTAGGACAACAGTGTCTTGATCTTGGTTTGGGTTGCATAGCGATAGTGTTAAGATGTTTCGAGTTCATCTCTCAGGCCATAGGTTCTATTTTTGGTGCAGCGGTCGACATATCCATTCACTGGGACTCTGATAACCTTTTTTTCAACTTGGTATATTAGGAAACTAGTCGTTGGGATATAAATAGTGCATGCATCAAATAATAATGGTTCGTTTTTTCCATGTCCTTATTAAGTCAGCTTTACAGATATACTCTACTAACTATGGTCCATATTGATCAATTTCAGGATGCCTCCATGATGACAGCCAGATAGGATTCTACACCATGATCATGATGAAGATCTTCCCCTTGATGAGGCTTCATTGGAGGGCACTGGTTCTGAGGTGTTTCCTCTAGGTCGTCTATCGGTGGTTCCACCACCTACAAAGCAGCTTATTTTGTAGACAATTCATACCAAGTATGTGAGTAGGCTAAGTGCGCTACATAAGTTCTAGGGGTAGCGGCCTTTGTGATACTGAGGTGATTCAGACCCACAGGTAGTAGATAACTAGCTCGAGGCAGTCACTTGAGTTTTCTTCTTAGTGAGGACACCTCTTGATCAGATCATGGTACTGGATGTGAGCCTTCTTTAGGGCTCAGCAGGGCACTGGTGGAGCTTGGTGATATAGTCGAATGATGAGGAAACACTCTCTTAGGATGAGTTCTAAATACACTTCAGGGAAGAGTTTTACCCAGCCACACTAAGGTCAATGCATATCCAGGAGCTTCTGCAACTTTGATAGGGAAACATGAAAGTGGTGGAGTTTTGAGATAGGTTCACCAACTTATCTTAGTACTCCCTATACATGGTGTGATATCATTTTCTCAAAGATATAATCTTCAATTAGGTCATATGATGAGATATCAGGGTGTCAGTCTTTCCGCTGAATATTCCCACCTTTGATGGGGTGCTGGAGTGGGCCCTGGTGGTTGAGAGTTTTCAAGGTGAGGAACAGATGGATATGACCTACAGTAGAGGTCATGAGACTGAGGATACTATCGAAGCTAGTAGATGATAGGTGACGAGATCGTGGCATAGGATTCATACCCATGCCTGAACTTAGATGTGTGGGTCTGTGGTGTATGAACAGCGTCAAGATATAGATCAGCTGCAGGAGAGGAGGTGTTTTTCTTTCAATGGACGGGGGTATCTCACTTGAGATTTTATGACCTTTTTGTGCCATTGAGATGGAGTTAACTAATGGGCCACCTTAGAAGAGACAATTCTTGGATCAAGGAGTTTTACAAGATGATGGGTGAGGAAAGGGAGTTGGGAGAGAAGTAGGTGGTCTGCGTCAGGCCCTGGGAGCTAGTGAACATGGGAAAGGACAGCTGTATGCGGTCATGTCTTATGACCGAGAGACTCCATGAGAAATATTATGTATGAATTGTGTCTTTTCTTTTTTATTTTTTTTATATAAGGACACAGGTTCTTGTTGTTCTCCTTGTTCCATGTGTTTTTTTTGATACATAGAGGTTTCAATCAAACCATGGACTTAACCCTCGCACTTAGAGACTCCTACTGGAGGAGACCAGTGATCTCATGTCGGTGCTGATAGTGTGACCCAAGTCTAGGAGATGACATTTGCAGTTGGGATCTCTTAGTCATGGCATATAGGACTTACAATGTCATTATTGGTAAGGAATAATATAATTCATTCCGAGATTAACTATTTTCGACAAGGCGTGTGGTGTGTCTGTGATGATGAAATAGGGTTTCCTTTTCCGTGAAAAATAAACCTAGGAAGCTCAAGTTGAACTTTCAAAAAGGGATTACTGAGAAAGGGTTTCAAGGGACCTGGTGCTGAGGAATGGTGGGCGAGTCCCATCGACTTGAATGTTCTGGGTGAGGTTTTGTGATGAAGTGTCGGAGTAGATCCTATCCGTTACAGTGGATTATTTCTGTGCAAATTTTTTTTATTTGAATCGTTCTGTGGTGGGAGAGTTAGATAGCATGATGTTTTTTTAGTATTTAATGGTTTCTCACAATCCATACTCAACTGGGATTCCACCAGTGGGTGTGGAAGTGTTTCCATTTTAGAAAGTTGTGTGGCAGCTAGGGTTGCTTACAGAGGGCCTAGTAAGACCCAGTGTTTGCTCTTGGGAATCCCTACTTCATTCGTAAATGACCCTTTGGGGAGTCTGATGTACAGTTCATCTAGGGGTGGATGTGAACTATGTGATTTCATTAGTATTTGTGTCAAGTTATCATGGAATTGAGTTGCAAGATCCCTTGACAGCAGATGGATCATGGTTCTAAGGGTTTCTCCATTTGTCACATATAAAGAGAAATGTGCCCATTATGGAAAAATTTTGGCATAGAAGAAGCTGGACGTGAGATTGGTTGATCTTGGTGGTTCTTCCAAGTGCGTTCTTGAAAGCAGCACATCTACCCTTAGTGATCTAACTAGTTTGGGAGTCAAGTAGAGATCTCATTTTTCCTCCCTTGAGTGTAAGATTTTACTTTTTGGGGACGAAAATCCCTAAGGTGGGGACAATGTAAAGACCAATAATTTTCCCTGATATTTTTTTGGAAATTATTTGGGAAAATTCAGAGACTTGGTGTTAATATGGCATGCGATTCCGACACTCGATGTTCCCAGAATAAAAAAATTGAATAAAGTTTAGTTTTTAGTTATAAATGCACGTTCGGATGACTTTTAATATTATTATCATCAAAATGGGTGCTCGGATCAAAAATCAGATGGCACCGTTGTGTCTGTAATATCATCTTTACCCTAGGTTGGCCCTTACCTTTTTTGGTGTGGGTCAAGGATGAAAGATAGATTTTGGACGGGAATTTCAATAAAATATTTTAATAAAAAAATGGGTGTCATGTGTTGATACAGCATAAGTTTATTTTCTTTATGAACCTCATCAGAAATCCAATTTTATCTTCATAACCCTAGAGTTTCCTCGAGGCAAGAAGGAAGAGGCTCTCTCACTAGTGACGACAAATCAGAGATTAGATTTCCATAAAATGATGACGAATCGACCAACATCGGCAGAACAAGTATCGACGTCACGAAGTGAATTAAATCTACATCTTCAAGTGATCGGAAGTCCAGGTAGGGTTTTTTATTGATTATATTCTTTCCCCATTCTTGGTTTTAAATGAACTTAGATCAACCCATGAACTGCTTGACCTGGGGTTTGATCATTCTTGCAGGAGGTTCTTGACTGCAGGATGGTTGGGGAGAATATAATTTCTATATTTGATTGTTCTACTAAATCCTTCTAACGGGAGTGGATTAACACTGTGAAGAATGATGGCAGATGTTCTTTCCTCAATTTGTTTATTTTTTCTCTCCCCTTTGATGTGAATTCTTTATGTTCTTCATGGGGTCATTAACAAAGGATATTTTTACATCTGATTCAATGCGCGATGATCCCAAATCAAATTTCCATACTCATGATGACCTAGCGTAGGTTCGATGATGACAGTAACAGAAAGATTGAAGTGGCACGTGACTTACTGACACTCGAGGGATTTCTAGAGGAATGAGTATCAATGTGGATTTGAACCAACGGTGGTGAAGAACGCAACATAAAGATCACATAGCTTCTTCCTGTTCAAATAATAGACCATCGGAGTGCATCTGATGGCCTACAGAACAACCCACTAGTGCGTCAGCGTCGGCTTCGGTGGTCGCGTTCTAGTGTGGTAGAAGTTAGCCGCCCATAGCGGTGGATGGAGTAGCCCATGAAGGCTCAGTAGTGGGTGGCATCGGGGGCCATGTTCAGGGCAAACTATGGCAGAGTGGGTTGTCTATGTGGCATCACCACATCAAGTTGAGGGGATGTGGTCAATAGACAGCATGTGGAATTTCTGATCTACGTGAGTGTAATGGTTGGACTAGGGGGTAGCGCCCCTGCACAGCATGGTGAGGAGAAGACATGGAAACCCACTGCATCTGGGGTATATGATCTGGCCTAATCAGAGTGATCCGGGCTAGAGATTCTAGTTCGGGCCCAGTGGGCTGAGTCAGAACCAAATCTAGTCGGACTCGAGTCAGGTAGGCAGACCCCCTGGCCAGGTCGACCTAGAGGGTTGGGACAGACAGGGACATCTGGACCGGGCCACGATCGACCGTGATGGTTGAATGTGAGGCAAAATTAGGGTAGTTATCATGCATCCATGGTAGCTCGAGCTTCCAAGGGGTGGTCAACCGCCATGGTCGGTCCATCGACCATTGGCCCACTTTTCAGTCAAGCATACGTAACTGTTAAATGGAGCGTCTGTTTGACGAAATATCTATGGAATTGGGGACCTTGTGATGATAAGGTCCTTTTGAGATACTTTAATTTAGTTTTTGTGGAAGTTGGAAGACTTCCTAATGGTTTTAAGAGTATTTCTTCTCAGTACAAGCACACTTCAGTGAGGAATCGGCGTATTTCATAAAGTTAGGATTCCCCACATCGTGGGAGTAGGTTCATTTCCTTTGGGTAGCTTCCTCCAAGGGTGTTACTCCCCTAAAGTAAAAGGGTGTGGGTTTCTAGATATGTTTTTGAAGGTAGATTGGGTACTCCCTAATAGGACTAGGGAATGGGTCCTCTATTTGTATATTTGGTACTCCCCTACCAGGTAGGGTGTGGGTACTCTATGATAGGAGTGGGTACTCCCCTGTTATTTCGGGGCATGGGTCCTCCACAATAAAACTTATATAGAGTTATTACTCCCATACCAGGTAGGGTGTGGGTCCTCTATGATAGGATTCGGTACTCCCCTATTGTTCTAGGTTGAGCGTCCTCCATAATCCAATTTACATAGAGTTAGTACTCCCTTACCGGGTAGGGGGAGGGTCCTCTATGAGAGGATTTGGTACTCCCATGTTGTTTCAAGGTGCGGGTCCTCCACACATGAACTCACAGAGTCAGTACTCCCCTGTCATACCTGTTTGTGGGTCCTCTAGTCACTCAGTGGTACTCCCCTACCGGGTAGGGTGTGGGTCCTCAATTGGAGTTGGATCTCCCTCGGCTGTCGGACACAATAGCAAGGAGCAGGCCCATCCACTTTATGAAAATTTTTCCTAGATAAGAGTTAGTTCTCCCTTAAATTAATGAGTTGAGTGCCACTCATTATAGGAGTGTAAAAGTTTTTGATATATATTTATGAGAAATTCTCCCTCTTATGTTTATAGTGGTGAGGGTGGGCCTCTCCACTTGGGTTTCCTTAGTCTTGAGTTGGGCACAAGACAGTGATGACTGAACCTCCGGTGTTGGGAACTGGAGATGGACCTATTAGAATGTTTCTGATAAAGCACGTTCTCTCGGATGTACCACTAAGAATGGTAGAGTTGTTCCCGATGGAGTGTATCTCTCAGACAGATGCCATCTAGGATGGCTGATCTCGTAGATATGTTATTTTGGTTTTATGTGTTGCCTTCCGAAACAACATTGAGAATCCTCTTGCATGATTTGCGGTTGGAAACCTATGATTTTTAGTGTATGGACTGATTATATCTAGATTTTATTGGTATATGTATTGGAATATACCTATGTGGAGCTGATTGTGAATTTCTTTTTGTTTTTTTCCTTGTGCGTTACCTTTGTGGTTTTGTGGTGTCCTATTGAGTTTTGTTTTACTCACTCCTACATAGGCTTTTCCCACACATGCCATGTCTTGTGCAGATGACCAATGCTTTGGTGGATCCCTAGTATAAGTAAGACTAATACCTAGACCAGATGGTACCTTGTGAGATTAGACGACCCGAGGTGTTTCAGGAAGCTTCCTTTAATAGCTGCAGTTCTTTTATTTACATTTTAGTCTTTATGGTTGTCTTTCTTTAGTGGGCTTGTATTCTGTCCCAGTTGCACTTTACTGCTTTACTTTCTGTTGTACTTTGTTTTTGGTTCATATTGGAATGCATTCATTTTATTTACTTATTATTTTCACTCTCCAGCCCTATGGCTTAGAGTTGGGTTCCTGTGTATAGGTTCTTAGGCAAATACCTCCCATTTGTTGGATATGCCTACACAGCGCTAGTCGCCATCCCTTGGCCTATCATAGGGGGGCTTGGGGTAGTCACATAATGGTCCCTAGGGGACGGGTCGTGAAAACATTATAATTTAACCATATAAATTATTTGAATGAAAAATGTTGTTTTCAATTAAAATTTAGTGTATTTTTACTATTCATTAAAATTTGAAAGTTATTTCAAAAATAATAAAAATCCATCCAAATTAAATTTTTATATCTTTCTTCTAAATAACATGCTTATGTTTTCATATAAAAACTATTAATGTGCCAAAATATTAATTTAAAATGGGTTCTACATTAAAAAGAGAAAAATTACCCATTTGAGAAATACAGGTTTCTATACATCAAATAGAGTTTATTCAAGTCCTATGAAAAAAATATCCATTATATTAGTATATAACATATAGATTTCATTAATTTTATTTACTAATAGTAATTCACCTAATAAATATACAAATGTGTAATTGATTTATATTTTTTTACAATTTCATAACTTAGTTATATTTATTCCTTCTAACCTAACAGCTAAGTTATAATGGTCATTTTATATTATGGGATTCACACAGTTTTTTTAAACTCTCAATTGTGTGTAATGAAATATATTGATGAATTAATATTATTCAAAAAAATATTTCATAAAAACGTACGGTTGTTACAAAAATCACTATAAATTTATATAATATTTTTTAAATACTTTTATTTTAAAATAAACATTGAAAAATATAAAGGATTATTTAAAACAAGGGTTTGTACATATAGGTTTAATATTTTGTTCATGTCATACATGTTAAAACAAATATTCCTTTTATAATTTTGGTAAAATTAAAAAGGCCTTATTTGGAAAATGACATGAACATTAATTTTAAAACACTTTATAAAAATTAAATCATTGGTAAAAATTTATTTAATAATTCCTTTTTACAATATTAAATCATTTTTAAAACATTTTTTTGAGAACATGGATATGTAAGAAAAAGGTTTTTTCAACCAAAGAGAGAAATAAAGATGATTTTTCTTAAAAACATTCTTTTGGTCTATTGAGTACAAAAGGGTAGGAAATGAAGTAATAACAAATATTCTCATGACATAACCATAGAATAAAAAAATTCATGAGTTTATGGATATATTTATCATAATATTTCATCATCTGAATCATAAACATAAACAATCTAGATAAATGATGAGATTGTACCATAACACCATTTCCACTTTGTTAAAATTGAATCGAGGGCCCCATGAAAGAGAGATACTAAAAGGATATATAAATCACTATAATTTTCCAAATAATAATCATTAAATACATTATTCAGTATTGTATACACCACATAAAATAAACACATTATAAATATGGAATGTGTCTCATAGAAAAAATGATGAAAATCTCTTACCTTAAGTCTCAATTTCCTTAATACATATTCAATATTAATGTATAATAAATATAAGTTTATTATTAATAAATTAAAGAACCATAATTATATGTATCAAACCATATATTATTTACTTATGACCTTTTATTACCTATTTATTGACAATTCTTTGTTAAAATCACATTTCGGGTAATAACTGCTCAATTTTTCATGCATGTTTAGATTTTTTATTTTCAGTACTCCTAATTTGAACATGGATTAATCATATCTTAAATTTTATTAATGATAAAAAATATAATATATATATATATATATTAAATATTAGCTCAATCTGTAAAAGAGGGAGATAGAAAATGAAATACACTATTTATGGAGACAAGAGGTTGTACATACGCATGAACATTGTTCTATTTTTTCGACGGATTAAAATAAATAAAGGTAAGTTATATATTAAATTTATAGAATAATTTTTATGTTATATATATCACATATTTTTATTTAAAATATCCCTTATTACCTTCTATTTAAATTGTATGTGAAGAACGAATCACATCGTTTCCTGAGGAAGTAGTCCGCCATACATACGAATAATGTTATTGTGCCCCCCACAGAATGGAAAGTAAGAAGGTATATGTGATAACATAATTCCAAAAGTATAATTATAATACATATATCAAATATATTCATTTAATATACCATTATTACGATCCAATTAAAATACAAATAAAAAATATATCACGTCGGTTCGTGAGGTAGTAGTGTACCATTACACGAGCGATGTTATTATTTTCCAACAAGTTGGGAAGTAAGAAGGTAGATTTTATATTATAATTACATAGGAATAATAAATAAATAAATATCATATATATAAACATCAAATACATCATTATATTCATCTTTGAGAGGCCATAATATAAAATGAATTATGTTAATTTGTAAGGTGACAATTTTCCATACACACAATCAATGGTTTCATATCCCATTTGAGGGGGGAAGATGGTTTTTTCTAATTACCTTAACATAAAAAAATAAAATTGTATTTAAGATACTTAGGATATTATAAAATATTTTTTTAATAAAAAATTAGGATGTGGAAGCAGAAATAAAATAAAATTTTCAGATAGGGACTTTACCTCCTCTCCCGAAAACATCTTTTGGATTGCACCAAAATTCTTCCTATGTTAAATTTATAAGAAAAATAAGGAGTATAGGATGAGAGGATGGAATTAATGGAGGTTTTTTTAAAGTTATTTACAAAACCAAATGGGTTTTTATTTTTAAAGATAAGAGAACAGGCGGTGGCCTTTTTTAAATGAGGTCAGTGGCACAACTGTAATTTTTGAAAAGAAAATGATGTACCCACTTTTCAAATGCAAAAAGGATAAAAAATGGAAAATTATTAAAAATCATAGGTTATAAGGTATAAATATGTCCCTAAATTCGGATTTTTAAAAGTTTCTAGGTCATTTTACTTTTTATCCTTTCAATTTAACACCTGGTAAACCCATTTTCACCTAAACCGTGGTAATTAATTTTTTCCTTATTTTACTGTTCATAATGGTAAAAAATTAATTTAAAAATTCTATAAAATATAAATTATTATCACTAAAATTATTTAATATATTCATCAAATTAAATTTACATAATTGAAAATTTTTTAATTTAAAATTAATCCTATAAATGTTATGAAAAATTGGTTTTCTAAAGATAAAATTTTCAAAACTTTTAAAGGTTTTTATGTAAAAATTATATGTCAAATTGATTCCAATAACATAAATTGGATTAATACATATATATATAATTGAAAAAAATTTACTTTTAAAACCATCTTAAAATAATTTTTATGTTTTTAAATTCGTTAAATGCATTGAAATTTCTTAATAAAAACCAGTATTTTTCACTATTCATTGGAAATTTTATCTTTTCAGAAAAATATCAAAAATTCACATTAAGATAATTTTTTTAAGATGATTTAAAATTTTGATTTAATTTTCTCAAATATATTTTCCAAAATTTGAAAAAAAAATTAAAATAAGTGTGTTAATGCTGACAAATGTTCTTTTAAGAAAAATATAGTTTTTAAGTGTAAAATTAGATTAATTCTTATCTATTTTCTATAAATCGCATAATAAGAATGTAAAATTTTTTATATAATATAAAATATATAAATTTAATTAAATCCATTCACCAAAAGTGATTTGTTTAATTTATTTAGGTAAAAATACATTTTTGTGCATAAGAATATTTTTTCAAAAAAAACTTTATTTTAAAATAGTTTTTATTTTTTTTAATTAACTATTAACCAAATAAATCATTCTATATATATGTTTAAATCTTATATTTTTATAATTTATTTAATATTACTCATACCTTCTATTCCAATGATTACGTGATAACTATCATATTAAATATTAATATTTTAATAGTACTTCATGTTTTATTTAATATCAATGTTGAGTGTAATGAAAGATAAAATCAGTGTGTATGTAACATAAGATAAAATAATTGTTTCATGTAATGTAAAATATCAAAAAATTAAATTTATTTGAAAAAATATTTTACAAAATCTTGGGGTGTTACCGAATCACCCCAAAATTTTGGTTCAGTATTTACTAAATCATCACCCTGATGCACGACGAGTATGTCTAACACTGCACACCCAATGAGACACTCCTAGGGGATATGCTTCAGGATATTTACATGCACTTAAATAAATATGATAAAGGATTTTTCTTCCATTGATTTGGTTTCCTACTAATGAAAAATGTTCATCCCAATTACTAACTTCCATGGATGAATCATTACATTGGAAGTCCCCTCACCCCTATATTTCCTTGAGGAGGGTACTTCATGATACATTGAAAATACCCTATAACTGTTTAGTTTATTAAGGGATTTTCTCCTAGAAAATCACATTATTCTAATGAATAGGGAAGTATTTAATTTCCATATTTCCCATTATATAGATAGCCAAAAAAATCAGGAAGTGGTTAATCATGTAATAATATGAAAGTTATTGATGACACATATAGTAAATGCATTGAACATAATCATGTCATGGGTGGGGCCCAAAATTATTTAGTCACTCGATGCACCAACGGGTCTCATGAGACAAAACATGTTGGTTTTCTATGTATGCATATTCCAATGATAGGATGAGTGTCTTGGAATAAGGCTTTGATGTCAGGTTTTATGTTTGGAATTATGTATTCCCTTATTTTCATATCAATGATTAGTATTATCCATATTTTCATGTATTTTAATGGATATAGTATACCCCTAGTTTTAGTTGATTATGGCTACATGTTTTTCATTTATTATTTTCATATCACTTATTTCTTCTTTATGTTATATAAAATTCAATTTCATGATACTACTTACTAAGCATATCGTCTCACCCTTATTTCTTTTCCTTCCCCCACAAAACCTAGAGGGGAACTATGTGTAATTTTCAAGGGTTTGATGGAAGGGTTAATAATGTTCTCATAATGTTTTCAGGTTGTATCTTATATTTTCAAGTTTATTGTTGGTATGTGTCTAGTTTTATAAAACTTCTAAGTTGTTTAATCATGTGGGAACTATTGTATTCTATACCAATAATGTAATATAACTATTAGGTCCTTATTTATAGAGTTTGTGGTTTTATATTTGGCATCATATAAAGTATATTAAATACCAAGGGGACTATATTTATAGGAACCTAGTTTGTTAGAAAATTTTATATAAAAAATAAAAAAGATTTATTGGGAACACTATAAAAAGAATAATAGGAATTTTATTCTATAATTCAGTTTTATGAGCTAATTATTTGTATGGCATTCTATAAATTTATTGACTAATTGGAAAATCGGGAACCGTATCAATGCTCATAGTCAATGCAGGGATATTATCCCTGAACAAGTTACCAAAGCTATAATTGAGGTTTATTAATTCATAAACATATTAGAGTAGTTGAACCAAGTTATGAAAAATAATATCTCCATCATACAGTGGCCTAATGATCCACAACATGGTGTAACTATGTTGGTATATTTAATGTGACAACAACCTCCAAAATTTATTAAAACTACTGATCTATTCCTATCTTAACAATGGATCAAGTTCGTAGAGAATATTTTTTCTCTTTGTGTGGTAGTGAAAAGGAAAAGTTTTTCATGGTGGTCTATTATCTGATGGTAGATTTTCACTAATGGTGGTCGCTAATTCAAAACACTAAATATGATTATCATATCTAATGCATGGAATTTGGAACATTTACAAATAAATTATTTGAAAAATAATTTCCTTGTGTGAAGAGAGGAAAAGGGAAATCCAATTCCTTAATCATAGAAAAAAAATAAGGAAAATATTTTTGAATATGAGGCTAGATTTACTAGGTTATATAGGCATTCTATGGACTGTATAAATAAAATAGAAATCAAGAATTTTCATTTCTTTAATGGGTAGAAGTTGAGCCTTTGAAGAGTGTTTGTCTCTCAGAACTTTTATTCATATGAGGATATGGTCTCAAGAACCATTAAATAGAAAATTTGTTCTATAGGAAAAATATATTCAAGGTAAATTCGGAAAATAAGAGGTAGAAGTAGAATCATGGGAAGAACAATGTTTAAAAATGGAGGAAAGGAAGGGTGATATTTTCCACAAGTGATAATTATGGGAAGAAACACATTGATGGATTTCAAGAAGTAAAATATATTTTGTTAAAATTTCAGAGAAAATGAACATCAATATCACCAATTAAAGGGAAGGAATAAGTTCTTGAAGTTAAATTCTTTAACTATAGGGAAAAGGAACATTATGAAAACCAATGCGGCAGAAAAAATGGGAATTTATATCAAAAAAGGACAAGGGATAAATGAAAATATTATGTGGTTACCCTAGGTGAATTTCAAGTTCCTAGTGATCTGGTGAAAGATATTTTGATCATTTCTGAGAATTTATATAATGCTTTATTTGATTTTTAATCTTCACACTCTTTTATATATTACAAGTTTTCCAAAAATATTTGATATGTTTGTGGAACACTAGTAAGGGAGTTATCAATTAAGGCACCAAGTGGAAGTATTATCACAACAAATATGTGTCATCCAGTTCCAATTATGATTCATGGGTGTAACCTATTTGTAAACTTGGTTATTATACCTATGGTGGAATTTGGTATGATCCTTGGAATGCATTTTCTTCCAAGTATAATGAAAATATTTACTCCTAAGATAAGGATGTTATTATTTATGAAGGTGAGGTGGAATTAATTGTCTTTAGATGGAACCTTCATCCTCTAAAACATGTTTAGATCATCCCTTAGTAGCTCTCCTTAATGATATTCTTATTTGAGAGAGATATCAAGTGAAATCTATTCATGTGGAATAACTCCTAAGAATATAGGATTTACCTATGGTAAAAAATTTCATTGAAACATCCACTAGAGTGTGAAGTTTATTTCTCCACTAAAATCAATCATATTGTAGGGATCATATCTAAAACTCCTTAAATAATGAGACCAATGGAGTTGGTAGAGTTAAATAAATAGTTAGAGTAGTTTTTTGATAAGGGATTTATACACCCTAGTGTTTCACCTCGGGGGGGATGTTTTATTTATGAAAAAGAATGATGGGTCTAAGAGACTTTGCATCGATTATTGGGAGATAAATTCCATTAATATAAAGAATAAGTATATTTTACCATGTATTAAAGACTTATTTTATCAACTTTTAGTAGCTCAATATGTTTCAAAGAATTATATTCACATTATTTATCATCAACCAAGTTTGAATAAGGATGATATACTAAAGATGAACTTTCAAACAAGGTATGGACTTTATGATTTTAAAGTAATAACTCTTGGATTGACTAATACAACTTATTTTTTATAGATCTAATTACTAGAGTATTCATGGAGTATTGTGAAAAAAAATTAGTGGTACTCATTGATAATATCTTGATATAATCAATGATCTATTGAGAGCATTATATTCATCTATAAATAATTTTGGATACCGTAAAAAATATATTATGGGAAATATAGAAAGTTTGAATTTTGGAACAATGAAGATTATTTTGTATAAAATATTATCTCTAAGGATTGAATATATGTTGAACCTTCAAATACAAATGTTTTCAAAGAATTACCTTGATCACAACCTAGATATAAATTATCATGGGATTAGTAGTTTACTCTCAATGGTTTTTCTATGATTTCACCTCGTTTGGAAACCTATTAACCAAGTTGACACATAAAGAGGTGAAATTCACGTGGTCTGGGGAATGTGAGGAATGTTTCTAAGAGATAGAGAGGAGATTGATTGATGCACTGGTATTAACTCTATCATAAATTATAAAAGTATTTGTAATTTATTATGATGAATCAAAAGGACTCAGTTGTTTCCTATTACAGAAAGATAGAAAGATTGCCTATTCATAAAGGTAGTTAAAAATCCATAGAGAGAACTATCCAACCCATGACATTGATCAACAATCCAAAATATTTACTTTTAAATTATAGACACACTAACTCTATGGGAAAATAAAAAATACTTATATGGACTACAAGAGTTAAAAGTATATATTCTCTCAAAAATAGCTCAACGTGAGAAAAAGAAGATCGTTGGAACTACTCATAGAATATGACTGTTTGAAACACAACCACCTTAATAAGGAAAAAATGTGGATGGAGCGTTGAGAATGAGGGACTATGAGGTTTTTACCATGATGTGTACAAACAATGTGTTGAGTCAATAAGGTTTCCTTATGACTTTACCATTTCTTCATGTTTTGAAAATCAAAAACACCTTATCTTAAGGAAAATTTCATTTACCCTTTGTTTTACTTTCATAAGGAAAAATGCCCTTCCCCAAGAAAATTTATCCTTACCTTATTTTTAATTGTTCATTTTATCTAAGTATAAAAATAAGTTTCATATCCAAAACCTCATAATCATATATATACTTAGATATAAATCAATCTGTTTCCAGGATCAGAATTTAGGTTTGGAGTTCTATGAATTTAGATTCCGAACTCTTCTGAGTTCTAACTCTGAGCTCTCTGAATTCATACTTCGAACTTTCCTGAGTTCTAACTCCAAGTTCTCTAAATTCAGACTCTGAACTTTTCTGAGTTCTGACTCCGAGTTCTCTTAATTCAGACTCTGAACTTTTTTGAGTTCACACTCTGAATTCTGGTTACGAATTCTTATGAATTCTTGCTCTGAATTCTGGTTACAAATTCTATAGAATTCTAACTCTGAATTATTCTGATAAACAAAATCCAAATATACATATATTATTGACTCTGAATATTTTTTTGGTAGACACCAAACATTCATTTTTTCTTACACCCCGAAAAATGAATTTACTTAAGCTACCATATTTTTGTTTACTCATGTTTTAGTTATAAAACAATTTCGTGCATTCAGTTACTAAATAATTGTTGCTTGAGTGACACGTGTACATGTCCCTATGAAATTCAAGGAAAAATATGAACTTTGGAGGAGGGAGCCGACTGTTGAAGTTGTGCCTATAAATAGGAGCTCATTTGAAATAGCTCACAACACATTACAATAAATTGATCAATCTAGATATTACATGCTGCTAAAGTGATTTCTAGAGAGAGACTTTCATACTTTGTGCATACTGAACATCTTGTTCAGAATTGCTTCGTGTGACTCTGAATGTTGCTGAGTACATTCAAGGGCTTCCAGGGATAGGAAGACAGAGGTGCCAACTACCTTAAATTTTGAGGGCATCCATACTGAGGAAGACAGAGGTGTCAACTACCTTGAAGTTGAGGTCTTGCAGGGATAGAAATACAGACTCCAATATTCTTATCGAGGACTTACCCTAGTGTGGGTAACATAGATTTTCTTGAAATTATAAAAAAATTGATCTTTATTCAAGTTTGTTGGATACCCTTCTCTTTGGGTAAAAAGATTTACTACTTGTTACTTGTATTGTTTCAAGTTTTCCACTGCATTTTGATTGTTGAGGAAAGTATAACTATCTTATACTTCCTTATACTTGTACACTCTGATTTAGTAAGATTCTATATACTTTAAGGTATAATCTTTATCTTTGAAAACATTTGTTAAGCTTCATTTCCAGATTCACTTTTTTGCAATTGCAGGAATCATATTTCTAGAATCAAGCAAGTGTGTAGAACTATAGGTTTTGTGAATTTCCTTGTTTAACCTTGTTAAACATCTTCATCCTTAAAAGTTCCAAAGAATTTATAAAGTATATAATTCAACCCCCTCTTGTATATTGAGAATATAAATTATTATTATGATACTAAAATTAGTATTGTCTATCATTTAGATCCTAAGGTTGGTATCTTAGGAGAATATCATACTCCATACCAACCTAACAATTGGTATCAGAGGTATGGTTCAATCTAAATTAATCTCATGATTAGATTCAGAAGAGAATTCTTCTTCTTCATCTTTTTTTCAACGTCAAATTTTCGGACTCACAAGACCGAACTCATATTTTTTAAAATATAATATTATTCTATATTTTTCTTGCTTAGTATATTCTTATCCTTGTTTACAAACTTTATTACTAACAAGTTTGTATAGGAAGATTTTCATTAAGATCACAGGAATCAATGTTGGTTCCATAGACAACCTAAATCCAACTAGACCACCTATTTTTTATGGTAATTATTACGAATATTGGAGAGATCGTATGAAGAAATTCATTATCAATACTGGAGTAGACAATTTTGTTATTCTTATTGGAGGATACAAAATCCCTGACAAGGAAGTAAGTACTTTCACCAACCAAGAAAAGCATGAATATCAACTGAATTATAAGGTATGTAATTCATTTATTTGTTTTATGACTATAAACATATATATCCAAATTTCATCTTGTGAAGCAGCAAATTGTATTTGGAAGAAACTTGAAATTACACACTTTGGAACTTCCAAAGTTATTGAAATTAGAAGATCCATGCTCAGAGCTGAATATCATAGTTTCTTCTTTCCTTATGGAGAACCCATATGTAAGGTGAAATAGTGATTCATGACTATTATTAATAGTTTACAATCTATGGGTGAGAAAGGATTAGATGATGAAGCTCTTTTGGATAGAATCATATACATCATGTCGAATGAGTGGGAGTCCAAGAGAACTGTTATTGATAAAAATAGAAAGGTTAATCGGATTTGTCTTGATGAACTTTTTGGAACCCTTCTTCAACATGATACTAGAATGAAGAGATATGCTGACAATATTAAGAAAAAGAATGGAAATGGTAGTGTTTATTTTTCAATAACTTCAAATCATATGAAATCCAAGACTCCTGAGAGAGTTGAAAGATACAAATCTAAGAAGGTTGTTATTCAATCTGAATCTAGTGGAAGTGAATCTTCAGAAAATGAACTAGAAAATCTTGCTCAAAGGATGAACAATATTGTTGGATAGAAGAACATTCAATCCAGATACAAGAAAACAAAAAGATAAGAAAGACTCAGAAGTCACATGTTATGAATGCAAGATATCTAGACATATAAGTCCTAATTGTCCTATGCTTAATAAAAAATAAATAAAGGAAACGTATTCTGAGAGAAATAGAAATAAGTAATAAAAAGCTAAATCTAAGAAATTTTTGAAATCTAATGATGCCTGGAGTGCCGGTGGTGGAGATTCTTCAGATGAATCATCAGATTACGAATCTTCTCGACAAAAAAATCTTAGGTAAATATCCATACTACCTATTAAAAATTGTTTCTTAATGGATAAGGTACACAATACTGAATTCATGACCATTGTATATTTGAATGCTAATTATAGTGATAGTAAATATTATAACTCTTCTAGTGAATAATCTTCTTCTGAAGAAGGTGATACTTTACCTACCTATGAATAAGTTTCTAGGTTTTCTAAGCTTCTTGAGAATGAAAATTCTAAAGTCAGCAAAAAAATTGAAAAGGAAAATTCTAGGATTTATATAATTACTAAAAAAATATCAGATCTTTCTAAATATATTGATAAGAAAAGCCTTGATTTTGAAAGTATTTCAAAAAACCTTGAGGAAGTGAATTCTGAGAAGGATAAAGTTTCTAAGGATCTAGAAAAAGTAATTTCTAAGAAAAATGTTTTCAAGCCTAAATCTAGTGCTAAAGCAAATGTTTTGGAAGATATGAACTTAGTTATTAGACTAAAGTCATAGATATTTTTGTTGAGGAAGTTTTTGTCAAACTTTACCTTAGGTAAGGAAAATCTGGATAATATGTATTCTCAAATCTGACCTCTAAAGAATAATTTTGGATTTGGTAATACTAGTTCTAAAATGAATTTTAGTAACAATTATTTTGTTCTTCAAAGTTCCCCATTCTGCACTAAGTGTCAATGTGGTGGACATTGGGCAAGAAATTGTTCATTAAATAAGACTCAGTCTTTAGGATTTCCTAAATCTTAATCTTCTAAGAAAATGTGGGTGCCTAAAATCTTGCTTTCTAAAATTCCTGGATCCAAGAAAGTTTGGGTTCACAAAGTCAAAAATTCCTATTTTTTAGGAAAATAAGGAAAGTACCAACAACAATACTTCGTACATAGATAGTGGATGTTCCCATCATATGACTGGTAACAAAAAATTCTTTGAAAATATTATCAGGACGAAAGGAGGAAAAGTAACATTCGGAGATAATGCTAAGGGGGAAATTATTGGTATAGTTAACATTGTTATTCTTGGAAATAAATTGATTTCAAATGTTTTATTTGTTAAATGTCTTAAACACAACCTCATTAGTACAAGTCAATTATGTGATGAAGGTTACCTTGTGAATTTTAGGAATGAAAAGTGCTTAGTACACAATTCCATGGAAGAGTTCATTTTTTCTGCAAATAGGCAAGAGAATGTTTACACACTAAACATAGAAGACCTTAGGATCCAAGACCTACCTTGCCTTAGTGCACTGGAAGATCATTCTTGGTTGTGGCATAGAAGGCTAGGGCACTATATCCTTAGGAACCTATCAAAACTCTCTATGAAAATATTAGTTGAGGATATACCAAATATTAGATTTGGTTCCTCAAAAGTTTTTGATCTTTGTAAATATGGAAATAAACATAAATCAAGTTTTAAGTCAGTCAGTGAAGTCTCAACCACTGATGCATTGTAGTTAGTGCATATGGATATTTTTGGTCCAACACAAACTGGAAGCATTGGAGGCAAATATTATATATTTTTCTTATTTGATGATTACACTAGATTTACATGGGTCTATTTTCTAGAAAATAAATCCAAGGATTTTTATTATTTAAAAAGTATAAGAGACCAAGATAAAAATGATAAAAACCTTCCTTTGATAACTATTCATAGTGATCACGGAGGAGAATTTCAAAATTATGATTTTGAAACTTTTTGTAGTGGAAAAGGCATTACTCATAACTTCTCAGCACCCAGAACACCTCAATAGAATGGTGTTGTTGAAAGAAGAAATAGAATTCTTCAAGAGATAACAAGAACCATGTTGAGTTTGTATTATGTAGCCAAACATTTTTGGGTTGAAGCTGTAAGTACTTCTTGTTATACTATAAATCGAGCTTTTATTAGACCTTTTCTAAATAAAACCCCTTAAGAGTTAGGGAATGGTAGAAAACCTAGACTTTCCTACTTCAAGGTTTTTGGTTGCAAATTATTCATTCTAAATACTAAAGATATTTTACACAAATTTTCACTAAAATCTGATGAATTAATTTTCTTAGGCTACTCCACAACTTCTAAGGCTTATTGAGTTTTTAAAAAAAACACTTGTACTATTGAAGAAATAGTGCATGTCAAATTTGATGAAACTGATCCCTTGGTTTTTAAACAACCTCAACCTACATCTTCAGATGTGTTTTCAAAAACTGATAATCAACCTATGTTAGAAGATCCTTATGATGAGGAAAATGTCCAATAAGATAATTTTGAAATATTTACCCCAGAAGATTTCCTACCCTATGTTGATAAACAAGTTTTAAAAAACCCAAATCAGTTGTTTCTTAAGAATCATCCCAGTGATGGTATCATTGGTGATGTAAATCAACCCGTAAGGACTAGAAGTTACTTAAAAAATGTATTCGAACATCTAGAATTTCATTCCCAATTAGAACCAAAAATCACTAAGGAAGATTTAGGTGATGATGATCAGATAAAATCTATGCAAGATGAACTAAATGAATTCAAAAGTAATAAAGTCTAGACCTTGGTTGAAAGACCAAAGGAAACTTCTATTATTGGAGTAAAATGGGTCTTCAGAAATAAGTGTGATGAAAATGGAAACATTGTTATAAATAAAGCTATATAGGTTGCTAATGGCTATTATCAACAAGAAGGAATAGACTATGAAGAATCATATGCTCTAGTAGCTAGACTTGAATCTATTCGTATTTTACTTGCCTTTGCAGCATTCTTCAACTTCAAACTTTTTCAAATGGATGTGAAATGTTCTTTCCTTAATGGTTATGTACAATAGGAAGTTTTTTTTGAACAAAATCCTAGTTTTGAAAATCCAAAAAATCCTGATCATGTTTACAAACATACCAAAGCTCTGTATGGACTTAAACAATCCCATCGTGATTGGTATGATAGACTTATAGGATTGTTTCTTCAAAATAATTATGTTAAGGGAAATGCTGATCCAAACCTTTTTATAAATAAAGATAAGAAAAAAAATTGTTTGTTCAAATTTATGTTGATGACATTATATTTGGTTCAACTTGGAAATCTTTAACTAATTACTTTACAGATCTAATGAAATCTGATTTTGAAATGAGTATGATGGGTGAGTTAAAAACTTTCCTCAGTCTTCAAATTTCTCAAAAACCAGAAGGAATTTAAATATCCCAACATAATTATATTAAATATATTACTAAAAAATATACATATGACAACACTAAGAGTATTATTACTCCCATTGGTACCTCAAACACACTTGATCTTGATGAAGCTAGGAAACCAGTAGATCAAACATCTTTTTGAGGTATGATAGAAATTTTACTATACTTGACAGCAAGTCATCCAGACTTAATTTTTTTAGTATGATTATGTGAAATATATCAATCCAATCCTAAGGAATATCATTTAAAGGATGTGAAAAGAATTTTTTGCTACATAATGGGAACCATGGATTTAGGACTCTTTTATACTTCTGGAAGTGATTTTGTTCTCAAACATTTTTCAGATGCTGACTTTGGTGGATGTAGAATGGATAGAAAGAGTACATTGATAACTTTTCATTTCTTATAAGATTCATTAGTTTCTTGGTCATGAAAAAAGCAACATTCAGTATCACTTTCCACTATTGAAGCTGAATATGTAGCAGTTGGATGTTGTTGTACTCAAGTGTTGTGGATGCAACACACACTCATAGACTATGGTATGAGTTTTACCAAAACACAAATTTTGTGTGATAATAATAGTGTTATTTCCCTAAGTAAAAACCCCACACATCACTCTTGTGCAAAACACAAAGACATTAGGCATCTCTTTCTTAGGGATCACACACAAAAAGGAGATATTATTCTTCAATTTATCGGAACACAAGATCAACTTGCTGATAATTTCACAAAATCTTTACCCTCCGATAGATTTGAATACATTAAACAGAAGTTAGGAAGGATAACAATAAGGTAATATTCCTTGTTAAATTTCTGTTTAAACCAATATCCTTACAATAATAAACTCATTTTCATAGGGGGGGTACGTTTTCTTGTTATATAGATCAAAATTTCCGTAATGAAGTTTTTCTTAAACTTTCATAATGAATATTTTTTAAATATTCATAATAAATATTTTCTAAGTTTTCGTAATGAATATTTTCTAAGTTTTTGTAATGACGATTTTTTAAGTTTTTGTAATGAAGATTTAATAAGTTTTCGTAATGAATATTTTCTAAGTTTTCGTAATGAAGATTTTCTATGTTTTCGTAATGAAGATTTTCTATGTTTTCATAATGAAGATTTTATTTTTTTTCTTAATGAAGATTTTCTAAGTTTTTGTAATGATGATTTTCTAAATTTTCATAGTAATATTTTCTAAATATTTCATAAGGAAAATTTTTGTAATGAATTTCTTATTAATTTTTTGTAATGGAAATTTTATTAGACAGATTTTTTAAATCTTTTATAATGGAAATTTTTTTAGTAATATTTTCTAAATCTTTCATAATGAAGATTTTTGTAATGAATTTTTTCTTAAATTTTCGTAATGAAGATTTTCAAAATTACCATAATTAATATTTTCTAAATTTTCATAATGAAGTTTGACTTAAAATTTTGTAATAAAGATTTTCTAAATTTTCATAATGAAGTTTTTCTAAAATTTTTGTAGTCAGTTTTTCAAAACATTCCTAATCAATTTTTTTTGAGAATCTAAGGATCTACAAGAAGAATTTTCCTCAATATGAATAATCTTCCTAGAAATCTGAATGGTATGGTTCTTTATTTAGTTTTTGTAATCATCCTTTACTTGTTGATATTTTCTTTTGTTTTTAAATATTTTTGGGATTCTCTTTTCCTTATATTTGAATGTTTCCTATTAAAACCTCAAAAGATCAGATTCTATCAAAATTTCCTTGAGTCTATCTTTTCAATTGTTAGATCTAATCAAAAAGTTTCTCAACCATTGGATTAGGTATGGAAGCTGAATCGTCGTGTCTAATGACTATATAAAGGACCCCCAATGATTATCCCACATCAAAAATCAAGCTCTCGCATGCTAAAGTTCTGCTCTTCTACTTAAACCAGTTCTCAACTTCTCAAAGATTGCTCAAATCCGAATGTTTGCAGAAGAATCCTCTTAGAAAGATATGTCTACTATTAAGCCAATTTCGGAGTAGCAGGTTTATAGCGAAATATTGGTGAATCCAAATTTCTTCATCAAGTATGATTCAATCATCTCAAATAATATTAAGCTGAATGGATGGGAGAGTGTTTGTTTATCGAATCCTAGGGCCCAAGATTTAGTATATCCAGACTAGCTATTTGAATTCTATGAATCAGTCAGTTTCTTCAAGGAAGATGGCAGAGAGAATTTTTCATTCAAAATATATGGAAAGACTTATTCTCTTTCATATACTAAAGCAGCTAATTTGATTGGTATTCCATATGAAGGGGAAGCTGAGTTCTATTCTCATAAGTTGTCAGATGTTAAAGGAAGTTTTGTTAAGGAGAAGGCTATGGCATGTCTTGGAATCACTGATGTGAAGACTCTGAAGATCTCCTACTTGTCTATAAATTATCGGATTCTCAAAGTATGGGTTCAATGATTCATCATTCTGAGAAAAGGGGAAAAGGATATATTGAAGAAGACTGATTTGTATATCATGTATTTCTTATTGAACCAAAGTAAGATCAATTTGGTTAAGCATATTCTCATTACGATTGAGAATATTAAGAATGGAAACTTGAAGGCTCGGATAATTATGTATCCATCCATTCTCTCCAAGTTAATTGTTCAGTGCTTAGAATCTTTTAAAATTCCTAGCAACTCAAAGCCAAAGAATTGAAAAGTCATGATAGTTAGTGATGATACCCTTAAGAGGATGAACATCGATTTTTCTACAGAATCCAGAGAATTATATGACATACCAGAGGAATAAACTGAAGCTGTTCCAAAAAAAACAAGAAGTGGTTGAACCATCGAAAAAGGCTAGAAGGAAGAGGAAGTTGAAGGAAGTAGTACTAGAATGAAAAACTCCAAACCCAAGGAAACCCAATCCGTACCACCAAAGTCTAAGAAGAAAAATGCATATCTTGATGAGGTTATAGTAAAGAAGAGGGAAGATAAGAAAAATAAGAAATTAGGGGAGCCAAGTTTTGGTTTGGATCCTACTAAATCCAAATATTTAAAAGAAAATACTGCTAATGATCTTGAGAAGCAATATAAAGAAAAGAGACAGAAGAAGAAGATGTTTGAGGCTGATATTGTTCAATAACTTTTGAAATCTATTGATAAATCATCATAGAATATCCCAATACCAAAATTCTTCAGGATATAATCCTTACCTGAAACCCATGGTAAGATATTCCTCACTCCAGAAAAAGTCCAAGAAAAACTTGTTGAAGAAAAATAAGTTGTCAAAGATGTTGAAGAAGAATAAATCAGTGGTGACACCAAAGATTTGATTAATCAAGTTGAGGATTTTCGTGAGAAGTAAATCCCTTCAGAAAAATTATCAATCTAAAATTCTTAAGCAGAATCATCAAAACACGCTACTACTAGAAAGGATGAAGAGAAGGATGAAGAATAAGCGAATAAGTTGTCTGAAGAAGAAAGTTTAAATCATGATTCCATACATCCATAGGATACTGAGGTAAGAGCTAAGAAAGAATATATTGATGAAGATAGATTTGTTCAACTATCTAATAGTGAACATGAATCCCCTGATGAGGAATCTATTCTGAAGTTTGATAAGGGAAAACATGTGGTAGTTGAGACACATAGTAAAGTTGTTGTGAAGAATAAGGAAGCTGGTGGATCTCCACAGAGGAAACTTGCTGAGCTAGAAAAAGAAACCTCACCAAGCAAAATTTCAGATTCAGAATCATCATCCCATGGACATGATTTCATTGTTCAGTCATTGAAGAAGCTTATTGGGACCATTTTTATTTTTCCAAGAATTGACTCAAGATGTCAAATGCTTAAACACACCTTGAACCAGAAATTGGATTCAGTATAAATGGTGATGGATAAGTGGGTCAAGCTTGAGGTTAATTTAAAGAAAAATCATCAACTACGACGCCCATAAAAGATCATGTAGGAAGATGACCAGTTCGTCAAGAAAAACCATAGAGGACATGGGAAATATTGATGAGTTCCAAGATAGTGTCAAGGGGGAATTTGACACCGAAGATAGTAAGATCAAGGATCTCACAAATAGTTTTGAGGAAAAGATGACTCTGGAACAGAATCGTCAGATTCAAGAAGTGAAACATTTGAATGGGAAACTGTATTCAGTTGCTAAAAGTTAGAAGAGAGAAAGAGATCTTCATATTGAGATAGAAGAAAAGTTTTTCAAGCATGAGGAAGTCTGGAATTCTCAGGAAAAGGCTCTTAAGACTCAGGAAGAAAGAATTAAGGCTCTAGATAAGAAGTCAGAGGATCAGGATCAGCTTCTAAAGCGAGCAGAGGAAGATCACAAGGAGCTCAAAAAGATGAGAACCATTGTGAAGAAGTCGATTCCCAAGGATAAGGAAGGATGATAGAACCAATCTGATCTTTTGTTATATTTTCCTTCCTTGTATAAATTTTTCCTATCATAATGAAATGTTTGGTTGCTTGTCTTTTGGATGTTTTGTACTAATATTTCAGGTACCATAATTTCTTTTCCATTCCCTGAATTTCTTTTTGAAAATCTCAAAGGTGGATAAGGGAAAAAAATAATTCTAAGAAAAGAAGAAATTTCCCTAAGTAATGGGGAGTGTTCATCTAAGGGGGAGTTCTTATACAAAAAGATTTTTGTATGCAATAAAATGCTAAGTTTCATTCCAAATATCTAGAATACGATCCTTAGTGTTCCAAATCCTAAGGAGGATTTAGTCGTATTCATCATTGACCTTGTGATATGGGAGATAAGTTTTATATTAAAATTCTAGGAAAATATTTTCTAAGTCCTTATATTCTTTTTCGAAATGATTTTTATGCTTTCCAAAAAGGGGTATATTGTTGAGTGAATAAGGTTTTCTTATGAATTTACCATTCCTTAATATTTGGGGAGATTGTTGAGTCAATAATGTTTCCTTATGACTTTACCATTTCTTCATGTTTTGAAAATCACAAACACCTTATATTAGGGAGAATTTTATTTAACCTTTTTTTTACTTTCATAAGGAAAATTTTCCTTCCCCGATGAAATTTATCCTTACCTTGTTTTTCATTGTTAATTTTTTCTAATTATCAAAATCGGTTTCATATCCAAAAACTCGGAATCATATATATGCATAGATATAAAGAATTCTATTTTTAGGATCCGAATTTAGGTTCCGAGTTCTCGGAATTTTGACACCGAACTCTTATGAGTTCTGACACCGAGGTATCTGAATTCAGACTCCAAAATTTTCTGAGTTCTGACTCTGAGTTCTCTGAATTCAGACTCTAAACTTTTCTGAGTTCTGACTCCGAGTTCTCTGAATTCAGACTATGAACTTTTCTGAGTTCATACTCTAAATTCTAGTTATGACTTCTTATGAGTTCATACTCCGAATTCTGGTTATGAATTCTATAGAATTCGAACTCTGAATTCTTCTGATAAACAGAATCTGAATATCCATATATTATAGACTCTGAATTGTTTTTGTGTAGACTTAGAACTTTAATTTTTTCTTTCACCCTGAAAAATGAATTTTCTTAAGTAACCATATTTTTGTTTACTCATGTTTTTTTTATAAAACGATTTTCATGCATTCACTTACTAACTAACTGTTTCTTGAGTGACATGTGTATAGTTCCCTCTGAAATTCAAGGAAAAATATAACGGTTGGAGGAGGGAGATGACCGTTGAAGTTGTTCCTATAAATAGGATCTCATTTGAAAGAGCTCACAACACATTACAACAAGTTGATCAATCTAGACATGACATGCTGCTGAAGTGATTTATAGAGAGATAGAATTTCATGCTTTGTGCATACTGAACATCTTGTTCAGAATTGCTTCATGTGACTTTGAATGTTGCTGAGTACATTTGAGGGCTTCCAGGGATAAAAATATAGTGTTTTCGACTACCTTAATGTTTGAGGACTTACTTTCTTAGGAAGACAGAGGTGCTGACTATTTTGAAGTTGATGGCTTGCGGGGATAGCAAGACAGACTCTGATCTTTGTATCAAGGGCCTACCCTGGTGTGGGTAAGACATACTTTCTTGAAAGTATAAATCAGGGGACCTTTATCCATGTTTGTTGGAAACCATTCGCTTTGGGTTAAAATATTTACAACTTGTTACTTGTATTGTTTCAAGTTTCCCACTGTATTTTTATTGTTGAGGAAAGTATAACAATATTATACTTTTTTATACTTGTACACTCTGATTTAGTAAGATTATATACGCTTTAAGGTATAATCTTTATCTTTGTAAACTTTTGTTAAGCTTCATTTCTAGATTCACTTTTCTATAATTTTATTCTCAGAATCATATTTTTGGAATCAAGCAAGTGTGTAGAACTATAGGTTTTGTGAATTACCTTGTTTAACCTTGAGAGAGTCTCTCTCCTAGGTTTTCTAGTTTTCCAGTCTCTTGGTCTGTCCAGGTTCCGGCGGCGCCATTTTCCTTCTGCGCTCCTTCTCTCTTTGCTTCGTTGCTCTCTCCTTTTCCCCGTTCTGGTGCATTTGGTTCTCTTCTCCCTCCATGTGTCGGTATTTTCTTTTCTGCGGTGTGAAGATGTGCTCCTTGCTTCCTCTCTTATTTTCCTGCTCTTGGTTCCTTTCGTCTGGGTTCTGGAAGGAGTCGGGTCTCTTCTTCTTCATCGGCTCATCTTTTTCCCCAAGCGCCATTTCGTGCCTCCCTCGGGATCCTTAAGCCTCCTCTGTCACTGTCTTTCTTCGACGGAGTTAGATCTATTGGAGGAACGCAATTCCAGTTCCCCTTTCTCTTCTTCCTCGGCACTCCATATCCGAGGGATTCTTCTCTCGAGACCTTTCCAGTGGTTGAGGAAATCCCTATCCTCTCCGCTTTTCCCCCTTTCGGCTTCAGATCCCTGTGTTCTGGGTCTCGAGGCACACCCAAGCTTGATATTTTCCCACTTTTTGTCTCTCATTTCCTGCTGCCATGAATTGGGTGTGGTTCTCTGGCCAGTTCTTGTCTCATAGGTTCGCAAAGTCTCCGCCATGAAGTGGTGTTGCCTCGCAAAGATCCTTCCACAATTGTTCATCACATTGTGTGACCGCGAAGGGGCAGCCGCAAAGTGGTCTGAATCACGAAGTGTCTCCCACGAGGATCTTCAGTGTTGTGCATTCATGAAGCGGCAGCCGCGAAGCTGTCTGATCTGTGAAGTGCTTCCCGTGAGGAGGCACCACGCTACACATTCACGCAGTGGCCTCCGCAATGTGGCATGACTCGTGAAGGATCTCCCGTGAAGTGCTTCCGCGTTGTGGGCCTGTTGTGTGATGTGTCTCTACGAAGCATCTGTTGTGCTGTGAAGGCCGAGGGCCTGGCGGGGTGTTGCTCCGTGAAGTATGGTGTGAATCACGGTGTGTGTTTCCTGGATGCGACCACTTTTGGGGTTTCTTTGGCTGTGTAGGTCGTGGTGTTTGGTTCGGTTTGTGTTTCGTGGTTGGTGGTCACATTGGGGAATCCAGGTCTTTAACCTTCTTGGTGGACTGGGCTGTTTCAATTGAGGGATGTGAGGACTTCAAGGGCGTCGACCCTGTTGGGGGTTGCGTTTTCACTTTTACACTATGGATGCGGAATTGGTTAATCAGTGGAAGATATTTTCCCTGACGGACAAATAAAAGGTGACGATTGAGGTATGGAGAAATGAGGACTCTCTGCTGGATAAGAGTTTTTCACTACTCATGGTGGAAAAATTCATGGAAAATATTTCAGTTAATCAGGGGGCTCTCAAAAATACTATACAACACATATGGAAACTTGATGCAGGAGTGGATATTCGGGAAGTGGGGATAAACCGCTTCATCTTTGAGTTCTTCAACGAGAAATATAGAGACAAAATCTTGTGTGGCAGACCATGGTCCTTTGATAATCAACTCCTCCTCATGGAAGAATTCAAAGGGGGGGACGATATCCAACGTGTGAATTTAACCCATTCCCCCTTCTGGATACGTATCAAAGGAATCCCCTTCTATGCAAGAACGGAACGTACCATGAGAGAAATTGGGGATAGTTTAGGTAATTTTCTTGACTCTGATAGCTCAGACCCAATACAATGGGGCTCAGAGGTTCGGATCAAGGCAGAGATTGAAGTGGAAGAGCCACTGATGAGGGGAATGTTCTTGAAAATTGAAGAAACCAATTCCTGGCTATCATTCGAGTTCGAGAAACTTCCAATATTTTGCTTCTTTTGTGGCCGCCTTGGCCACTTGGAAAGAATGTGCACCACGGAACATAAGAATGGAGCGGGCAACATTATCCTACAATTTGGTCCTTGGCTCCGTGCTAAAACAAACAAACATGCTTTCATCCCTAAGACGGAAAAAAAAGACCGCGATCGTCTCACGATGGCACATTCCAGTCAGGCAAAACCCATTCCGGAAAAATCCCTTCTGCTTGGACCAATGGACTTCCCTAGTGATGTCTCTCCCACTCAGAAAGAAGCTAGAGTTCACACTCACCCCCTGAAGAAAATTAATCAAACGTCGACAAAGTTGGTGATGAGGCAAAAAGAATCACCATCACATTGCTCAACGCCAATGCAGATACACGTCGAACCACCAGACCTGGATCCTGACCCAAAATCGGTCATAGTAGAAATTCATACAATGGAGGCCCAGGAAATGTCAGGATCTCCAATACTGGGCTCAATTACTCGTCAAACATGGAAAAGGGTGAAACGAGGCACAAGAGATGGGTTCGTGGAAGACCCTAAACCCGGAGCCAGGAAAAGACAATATGAAACCTGCCAATCAGGGAGAAATCCTACCAAAAGATGGAAAACGTCAAATGAAGAAGCCTTTCCGGAGGAACCAGCGGCGACGGCGGGTGAGACCCAGCCCCACCTAGAGTAATGATTGCCCTATTTTGGAACTGTCATGGGATTGGTAACTCATGAACGGTTCGCATGATTCAGCGCAACTGCGCTCAAAGTCACCCCGATATGGTTTTCCTGTCCGAGACCATATTGGAAAACAAGGACACCACTGGTATTGCTCTGAAGTGTTGCTTCAAAGGCTGATTTCTGGTGCCTAGACAAGGCCATTTAGAGGGCCTCTGTCTCCTTTGTAAGGACAATATCAACGTCAAAATTTTGTCTTTTTCCTTAAACCATGTGGCAGCGACTATTCAGACAGAATCTCACCCATCCTAGACTTTTGTGGGATTCTATGGCTGGCCATCCCATAATGATGAGGTAAATACATGGGACCTTCTTTTCAATATTTGACAAGATTTACCAAGCCCTATACTCTTCGGATGTGATTCCAATGAGATAATGTTTCATAATGAAAAGAGGGGCGGAATCATCTAACCAGCAGCGTCTATGTAAAACTTTAAGGATGCGGTTCTTCGGGTGGACCTGGTCGATCTGGGGTACACAGGTAATCCTTTTACGTGGTTCCGGGGTAATACTGAAGGCAACTGCATTGCAGAGCGGCTTGATAGATTTCTGGGTTCCTCTAATTGGATTAATCTATTCAGCATGTTTCATGTTGGCCATATGGCCCTTAACTATTCGGACAATTGTCCAATTCTCATTGATTGTACGTGAGGCGCACGTAATCGACCACTGAGAAGACCTTTCAGGTTTGAGAGCTTCTTGGTAAAATACCGGGAATGCAAAGAGGTGATCTGATCTTACTGGATAAGTACCCTCATGGATGTCCGTCTCAACCTCCAACAGGTCACCTCTGAGCTGAGATCCTGGAGCAATCAAAAATTTCACCACCCCGACCAGCACTGTGAGGTCCTTGAAAAGAGATTGAACAACCTCCTCAAACAACCCACATCTAATAACATCATGTATTTGATTGGATCTACACAAAGAGAGTTGGATATGGCCCTGCGCATCCAGGAAATCTTCTCGACTATGCGGGCGCGGGATATCCACATTAAAGAAGGGGACGCTAATACCCAGTTTTTTCACCAGAAATCTTTAGCCAGTTGTCGGAAGAAATCTATTACCTACATATTACAACCTGATGGAAGCAAAGTTACTGATTCCAATGGTATTCATGAGGCCTTTATTCACTATTTTCAGAATATCTTTGTTGTAGGAACCCCTCTCATGTCTCTTGAGGTGGAATATTGTATCAAAACTGTGATCACCGAGGAGATTAATAGCTAGCTCACCAAAGATGTGACAGACGATGAGATACGCCTGGCCCTGAAACATCTTCATTCCACTAAGGCCCTGAGACCGGACAGGTTCCACGCTCTATTTTTTAAACAATATTGGCACATTATTGTTCCCGACATCAGCACCATGATAAAAAATATCTGGATGGGGAAGACGAGTATTGCTGGCATCTATAAATATGTCCTTGTCTTCATCCCAAAAATTAAGAAACCCCTAGAGATCTCGGATTTTAGACCTATCAGCCTCTACAATGTCTCTTACAAGATCTTCTCAAAGATCCTAGCCAATAGGTTGTGACCCTAGCTACCCGATATTATCTCTAAAAATCAGAGCGCTTTCATGGCCAAGAGATTGATTACAGATAATTCGATTGTGGCCCATGAGGTGTTTCATTCTTTAAAGTCACGCTCTACCGTGAAAAGAGGAACCATGGCCTGAAAATTGGATATGACCAAGGCCTACGATAGAGTGGAATGACACTTCCTACATTTTGTTATGATAAAAATGGGTTTCTGCGCTAAATGGACTGATTTGGTCATGTACTGTATCTCGACCATGTCATTCAAAATCAAGGTCAATGGGGAGCTCACCAGAGGATTCGCCCCATCCCGAGGCCTTCGCCCGGGAGATCCTCTCTCCCCTTTTCTTTTCATCCTGGTGGATGACGTGTTTTCTAAACTTATTTCCAGGGCTGCATCCTCTAATTCTATTCATGGGGAAAAGGCTATCCATGTTGGCCCACCAGTGTCACATCTCTTCTTCGCCGACGACTGGCTCCTTTTTTTCAGATCCACAGTTAATGAATGTCGGGTGATCTGCCAAGAAATCCACCAGTATGAGAGGGCATCTGGCCAGTCTATCAGTCATGGAAAATCTGAAATCTCTTTTAGTGCAGGGGTGCCTCATTCTAAGAGGGAGGGGATTTGCGCTTTTACTGGTATTCATATGGTCGCAAAGCATTAGAAGTATCTTGGGCTTCCCACGGTGATCGGCCACTCCAAAAAAGAAATCTTTGAATCTCTTATTGACAGAATTGAGCAAAAAATTATTGGCTGGTCCTCTAAAGGAATTTATAAATCTGGAAAAGAGACACTCATCAAGTTTGTCATCCAATCCATCCCCAGCTATTTTATGTCCCTATTTAAGATCCCTTCATTCATTGTCGTCCAGATCCACACATGTATAGCCAATTTTTGGTGCGGTAGGAATGATGGAAGGAATCGACCCCATTGGATGGCCTGATAGAAACTCTACAAACCCAAATCAAGGGGAGGGATGGGGTTCTGGAATCTTCTTCTCTTCAATGATGCTCTGTTGGCCAAGCAAGGATGGTGCCTGATTAACCATCATTCGTCTCTCTGTGCACGGGTTCTCCGAGCTAAGTAATTCCCCCCACACGGACTTCTATGCTTCCTCTCTCAGTCCCCACCCCAGCTTCCTTTGGAGAAGCATTTGGGGGAAAAAAGGCTCCTGGATAAAGGACCGGGCTGGAGGATTGGTTCTGGCTCATCGGTCAATATCTTGACTGATCCTTGTCTTGTCGATAAGGATGGTATGCGGGCTACATCCCCTGACCAACCAGGTTTTGAAGATGCCACCGTCAACTGCCTTTTTTCCGACTAGGGACAAGGGTGGTGTGTGGGAAAGATCCTTGATTGGTTTAACGAAAGGGACCAAAGAATCATCCTTATCATTCCCGGGATCCCTGACGCAGGCCCCGACAACCTTTTCTGGACCAATGACATCACGGGTGAATACACAGTGCGGTCTCGCTACAGACTAGACCTTGGCAACCACCCTTCCGGCCGGGATGAGGGACCTTGGAAATCAATCTGGACACTCAAAGTTCCCCCTAAAATTCTCTAATTTTGGTTGAAGTTTTGTACGGGTACCCTCCCAACCATGAGCCTTCTCTCTTATCGACATATGTCCAGATCTTCCTTTTTCCCTTTTTTCCTGAGCACTATTGAAACTCCTTTGCACGCCATCATTCACTGCCCAGGAGCTAAGCAAGTTTAGAGAAAATGTGACCTGTCCTCTACTGTTTTTTTGGATTTGGCCTCTAACCTTCCCGATCTTCTGATGTGTTGGTTCTCTTCTCTTCCCTCAGCTCTCTAATGTTCTCTTTGCACACTGGACTAGATTATTTGGATCCAACACAACGACTCTGTGTTTCTTCAAGCTCACAAACCTCCCATATTTTGTATTGACAAGGCTTATTCTTAGATTGAAGGCTGGAAAAACCACAAGGACCATTTTATGATAGGATCTTCCCTCATCCCACCCACTCATTGGAACCCCCAAACGGAAGGTACTCTTAAAATTAATGTGGACGCATCTTTCCAAAAGTATGGGCTTATTTCCCTAAGCCTTCTGGACCATAATCATCTGGGGAAAATCCTTACTGCAAAATATGTTCCACACCAACCCTTTTAGGAACCAGCGGTTTCTGAGGCCATGGCCATCCTTACTGGTTTGTTGCTCAATTGGATTTTGGATGAAGGGACATTGTTGTGGAGTCTGACTGGCTTACCGTCATTAATACTATCAAAAACAATGCTGGTGGACTCCAGCCTTTTGGTATTATCATTAGGAGGATTCTCTCACTCGGCCAGTGCTTTGCTTCTTACACCTTCTCCTTTAAAAAAAGGGAAGGAATCAATATGGCCCATCAGCTGGCGGCCTCAGGCCCTTTTGACTCCATCCATCTCTGGCTGAACAATTTCCCTGTTTGGATTTGTACTTGTACTTCTATTTATTTTCGTCATTAATGATATCTGTTTTAATCAAAAATAAAAAAATAAAAAACTAAAATAGGAAACTTGGTAGCCTAAATAAGCTATGAGGAAGAAGCATCAAAATTTTTTTAATAGCTGATATATAACCCAATTTTAAGGATGACCTTACCTAAATATGGGGGGGTAATACTTGATACCCTATTAGAGCAGGTAAACACCGTATCTTCGATTATCACACTCTAAAGATCCATTATTCATGAATATATTTAAAAGTTTAATACTATAATTTGAAATTTACTAAGGTAACTTAATTGTTTAACTTATAATATCAAAATTATCTTACTATTATTTTTTGGTATTTTTAGAAAATGTTTGGTTTTTAGTCAACAAATATAGTTTTCACAAAACGTGTAATTTTTATAGATTAATAATTGTATAAGAATGAATTAAAAGTTTAAAAAACTAATAAGTAATAAAATATTAATTTGAGGAAAAAATAAATCATTTTAAAATATTCTTTTAACTTATAAAGCTTACGGGAAATATTTTTAAAGCTAATTAAAATGTTACTTTAGTATAAAAACTATTTTCGGTCTTTTCATTAAATCAAGTATTTTTAATGTATACTAGATTTTAGATTTAATTAAAATAATTATAAACTTTATTTTTTATAATAAATCAATTTAAGTCATTAAAATCAATATCCATGAAAATTTTTTCATAAATATAAATTTAAAGCTTTCAATTGCTATTTCTCTAAAAACTATTTTTATATGATTAAGTATATTTATTTTAAAATTTATTTTTTACACCATTAAAAAAATTAGTTGAAAAAATTTTTTAAAAATTTAAATTAGAATTATAATATTAGGTAAAAATTTAAAACTTAATATTTTCTATAAAATCAATAACTAATTATATAAATTAATTACAAAGGTAAAAATAAATTAGGTAAAGGATAAAAAACTAAGACAAAAGATTGTAAATCACTTAAAGGTGTCTCAAAAAAGTGTTGTTGAGGTGCATTTTGACCCAAAATCATTATAATCTCCTATTTTGACTATTTTTTGCCTTTGACACTTGAATAGTAACCCTATATTGTATAAAATTAAAGGGTCACTCCCAAAACTTCCCTTCCCTACACTTGTAAAAGAGTAACATCTTTAGTACATCAATACTCACTTATATTTATAATTTTTCCTTGAAAATGTTCCTTTTTCCACTAAAATCCTATGATACAATGTGTTTCATTTCCATCACTACCTTACAAGGATGGATATAAGGAAGGTATTAAAGGATAAATTTGATAGTTATGATATAATTAAGTTAACTTATGAAAATTTATAGAACCCATTAATTATATGATCAAAAAATGATCATTGTTAATTTAATCGTCTAAAATACGAGTTCAAATCAGATAATTTTTTTTCAAATCATGTAAGATTAGAATATTCATTAATTTTTCTTATAATTAATAGAAATTATAATATTTTTAACTAATAAACATTAAATAAGAACATTATGCTTATGGTATAATGATATTACAATAAAATTACTTAATAGTAATTCATTAAATCAATTTATGTTCATGTTTGGGTCGGATTAACCCCACACTTGAACAATACTAAACATTTATATCATGGATAAATATGAAAAAATATTTAATAGTATAATATAATATAAATTTATAAATAATTATTTTTTTTATAGATTTTATATCAATATTTAATTCATCAATTAAAGAAACACCATTTGTTCATCAAAAAACACCAAAACATGATTATTATCAACTTACTCTTCAATGAAAAAGTCTAAAACACTCATGAAATGAATTTAAAACATCATAAATTATTTTAAAAAATTTATAAAAATAACTTAAATGACTAAGTAATAATTTAATTTTGAAGAATAATTAATACAAACACCTATATTATGAAGCTATCACAAATGATCAAAATAATAAACACCGATGTAGAAAATCAGAATAATCCATATAGAGAATGAATATTTATGAAGATTATAAATTAAAATAGATATAATGGAGGATTTTAATTAATTTATTAATATATATATTTTTATGATACAAGAGGTTAGAGTATGTTTATGGAAGTTGGGATAAGAGGTATGGGTTTTTTCTTCTCAAATTCCCCACATTGGGACATGTTTAGTATTATGCAACTAACTTCCTTTATGCGGGGTACATACTTACTATTTGAGATTTTTGTATCAAAAAAATAATTTTTTTCATGGAATTTAAATATTGATTTTAATCCTTATATTTTAAGAGTTTATGATTAAATTTCAAACCAAGTAATATGTGGGGTTTTTCCGTATGAATTTTCATTCTTTGGGACTCATTTTATAATCATCACTTATTTTATTTTGTGTGACAAATAAATTACTATGGAATACTCTTTCACATATTACTCATGAAATTTATGAGATCTACAATCATGTATTATTATCCTTATTGCACATTATTCTGATTCAAGAGTTACCAAATATAGTGTTAAACTAAATCATTTCCACGGTGGAAAAAAATCCTATGTTTTGGTAATGTAAAGTGTTTTTAATATCCTAAAAAATGCATACTTGTTTAAATTATGGAAATTGGATGTGTTTGTGACATAGATGCACCAATGTGTAATCACATTAAAAGGATTTGGTTGAGCATTGAATCAATCAACCCCCTAATTCATGATGAGTGGGACTAAGACTGCACACCTGGAGATACACTTACGGGGGATTTTCTTGGAAATATTCATGCACAATTAAAGAGACATCATAAAGGATTTTTCCTACCATTTATTTGGTCTCATACTAATGAAAAATATTAATCCATATTACTGACTTCCTTGGATGACTCAACACCTTAGAAGTACCCTTGTTCTTATATTTCTTTAATGAGGTTACTTCATGTTACTTTGATTATAACCCATAACTTTGATGTTGTTTAAGGTATTTTCTCTTATATATCCATATTTTTCTATTTAATGGGAAAGTATTTAATTTTATATTTCTCATTATATTGATATTTGGGTTTTATTCAATAATAATTTAATCAGGGAATGGTATGAAAATTCTTCATGACTCTTATGGTGAATGCATTGGACTTAATCAGGTGATGGGTGGGACCAATAATTATATATACCCTTGATGAATAAATATGTATCATAGTACAAATCAATTTTGGTTTTGGTGTATACATCTTCCATAAAAAAGTAAAGTGTCTTGTCATAAGTCCTTGACTATGAATTTTTATGTTTAGTGTTATGTATTCCATTGGTATAATATCAATGATTATTGTTATCCATGATTTCATTTATTATCTTGAATATATTATTCCAATGGTTTTATTTTATTATATAGTAATTTTGTTCATTTATTATTTTTATATCACTTATTCCATATTTACTTTATATAAGCTTCCATTGTTTGTTACTCCTTAATGAGAATCTCACATCACCCTTTTTTGTTTTACTTTCACTAAGAAACCTAGAGGAGAATAATGTGTAATTTTTAGGGATATAATTGACGTGTTAATAATTTTCTCGCAATGTGTTCATGTTTTATCTTATGTTTTCAAGTGCATTGTATGTATATATCTAGTATTCCTATAATACTAAGTTATTAAATCCTTTGGTAACTCTTTTATTCAATACCAATAATGTAATATAACTACCAACTCCAGGTCTTTGGAGTCTAGGATGTTACATTACTACAGTCTTGAGGAACCTCTCTAACTCTAAAACATCTTATAGTTGTAGTTATTTTGAAAAAAAATTTAAGTGGGTGAACTTACCTCTTAGAAAATATTTATCAGCAACACATCTAAGGTTGATCAACTGAGACTTGGTATTGCAAACAAGGGATAAATGTAATAACATTATAGATTTCCATTTCACTCACTTACTTCAATACATCACAAACAGGAATAGAGCATAACCTCTCTCATGGAACTCTTTCAAAGTTATTATTATTTAATATTTATATCTGGACACTCAATCAATATCAATTTTTGAAACTAATACCAACTATCAAGCTCCTCTTCTTCCTGGTCTTTCTTCATAGTAAGCTTCTTCAATTAATTGAATGAGGTTCTCTTTTAAGAGATTCCACTTACACAATTTTTTTGGATATTTTCTTTAGACTTTACCTTTCCTTTCTTGAATATGTCCTATAATTCATGGCCCAAATCATAAATGTTAATTCCTTGGGTACTTTTACCAACAAGGATGTCCTTACACATTACTGATTAGACCATTCTTCTCCACATCCTTTTACTTATCTGTTTATCCCTACTAGATTCACCAGATTTCATAGCCCATGCCTTATTTAGGGATATATATTTCTCTTTAGTAGCAATGGGATACTATTCAATTTTTAAAATATTCTTTTTTTTTTCAAGAACCGTCCTATTAAATATTGTATTTGTAACTCCCCTTAAAACTATTTTTTTTATTTTCTTAGGAACTCTCACAGTTCTATTTATATCTTTCCTGGTGGTAAATGTTTCAATCCCACTTATACATTCCTTGAATCATTCTTACATGATTATAAATAGAGCCACCTAAAATTGTTTCTTCCTTGGTGGACCATTATTTTCTTCCTTGGTGGATCATTATTTTCATAATCATCCATATTTCTCACTGTTATATCAGTTTCATTATTTTTTCTCCAAAATAATTTTGTTTCTTTTCAAGACATATGAAATGAGTAAACTAATATTATTTCTTGATACACATTTTTTTAGATTTATTATTTACCTCCACATTAGTAAATTTTTTGACCACCTTAAAAAACCAGTCCAAACATTATTTCTATTTGTTATAGGAATGGAGTAATTCATTCAAAAACCTTTAGTTCCTCTCTTCTTGCAATTTATAAGCATATTAACATAGTTATAAAAGATAAATCATCACTTCTTGAAACCATTCCACATATATTCATTCCTTAGTTGAGATGTTGTTACAGTATATTTCCTTTCTTCTTTGAGCCCTTGGGATTCTAGTAAAATAATCATGGTATGTCCCATGATTCTAAAATAATAACACTTAGTGGAAACCTTACTCCAATATCCCTCTATTTTAAATTTGGAAAGTTACTTCCACTTACTTATTGCCTCCAAATTTCTATATTTTTTTATTCCACCTATTTAAGATATCATGTAAGTGATCATTATCTTCTTATTTGAGGTTTTAAACCACCCTTAAGGATCTTTGATCTTCCCATTTTTCTCCTTAAGTTGGTAATTCATCTTCCTTTTTCTTGATCTTCCTAGTTTTTTTGGATTTTAATTTATCCTCTAATTGTGTTTCTATATGAATAACGCTCTATTTAATCTCCTTCTCTGGAGGCATTTTCTTTTCCACTTAATGTGAATGTTATTCAAGTAAATAACTTTGTCACATCATTTTTTCACTCATCTTTACAATGTCATCATTTTGGGACACCTTCACAAGCCTCATCCTTTCATCCTCCATAACCAACTCTTCCACTTGTGCATCCAATTCATCCTTTTTATCCCTCATCTTTTTAACCTCATTTATGTCAAGGATCTCTTCTTTAGAAACATTTTTACACTCTTTAACATTAGAATACATCTCTTACAATTACATAGCTTGAGTATCATTTTTCTCTCTTAGATTTGTTTCTATTTCAATTACACATTAATTGGGGATTATAATTGTATTGACCTTAATTTTTATCACTTCAACATGGATCCCTTTAGTATCATTCTTATTTCTTAGTTATATTTTTTCTACCATAATCTCCCAATCATGAACTTTTGATATGTAGAAATCTTCCACATCTGTAACTCTTGATATCTCTTCATCATCAATAGATCTAAGATCACTTGTAAAATCACGCTCCTTGGATAATATTACAGCATCATTGCATGAACAAGTAGATATACAATCATATTCATCCATTCCTTCCTTTTTTCATATACAAGAGTCCATCATCTGAATCTCACATTTCCCAAAAATTGTTAAACATAATAATATTCCTTTGGAGTTCAGAATCTTCTTTGGATTATCTCTCTTTCCCATGTCATACAAGCAGAACATAATTTAACTCCAAAAATTGATGGAATCAATTAAAATAAAAACAAATCCAACAAGAAAAAACTACCCTCAAAATCCATTTTTTATATCCATAAGTTACTTTATTGATATATTCCCTAAGAGGGGGATGAATCTAGGTATGAAATTCATTCATTAATACCTATATAACCTTGATACTCACAATTTCCTCACCAAACTTGACCTAACTTATTATTAGGTTCACTCTTTGGTTCACCTATTAATTGATGATATGGTTAATTGATGAACTTATCTTATCCCTGTTTAGATTATTTTGATGATCTCTCAATAAACATAAATAGATTAATGTCTTGTATAACATAGGAAAAAAACACATAAGATATAATAAATTTACTTGGTTTACCTATAGTAGACTATGTATAAGGATCACATGTTGATGTCGTGTCGAAGTCCCAAAATCCACTAATATTTACTAAATCTATGGAAATAATGTTATTTGGTTGTGGTCACTCTATGTTAGGATCATTTGATTTACAAGATTTAGACTTGGATTACTTCCACTAAAGGGTCACTCCCTTTCTCCTTTACCTTTTCTCACTACTTCGGGAGGGAAACATTTCTGGATCAAGGGATAATGCACGAATTCATTTTCTAATAGTTGATACACTAATTATTCCTTGTTCATCTTCACATTAATCTTTCACAAATTTTTTGTGAACAACACCATTATAGAAGCTTCACTTTCCTTGTTTAAATAGTCTCTAAGGAAAACCATCTTCCTATGGAAAGTTCTGCAATGAGTGTCAATCAATTTTTATACTATTCACCTCATGTAAAAGCCTAATACTCAATTTAACACTAATCATCACTTTTTCATGCAACTCTTTAATTTTTTAACATCTTTTACACTTCCTGTAACTTTTCACTTTTTCTCAACTAACAAAATTCTTGAAAATTTTATTGTGACATGAAACTATAATGTTTTAGGAAACTTTCACAATTTTATGAAATTCCCAACATTAATGAGAATTTCACCCAGTTTTTATAGACACGAGATACTTTCTTAATATAATTGATATCCACATGAATGCGTTCATAGGACTTTCTTGGTTAAACTAAAATAATTCCTTTATTCTAATAACATATATTTGTATTAATACATTTCTTAATAAATAGATTCATTTAAATCTTTATTTAATTCATATCCTCCTGATATTCATTAATTTTATATCCTAAAATGAAGGGGCTAATCCCAAATTTATAGAAATTATAGGACCTCCATGCAATTACCTTGCGTTTAACCAAACATGTATGTAACTTTCCCAATTCATAGAGTATTGACAATTTAAAATCATTTTCATCACACAACTCACTACCATTTCAAACTACCATCTATATTTCATGGTTTCATGGAACTCTATATGTGTTTTGGAACTCCATATTTCATGAAACTTCATAACTTTCACGAAATACTTTCCTTTGATATTTTTTTATGAGTCCATATTAATTATTAACTTTAACATAACTTCACAAAAATACTAATACCTTTCTTGAAAAAATTACACTTGTGTAGAAATATTTCATTTTCCACATTTCCTTAAGATTTCTTGTAATTATAATGTTTTCATAACTTCGGATTTTAGAAATTCTTCTTCATTTTCTTTGTTTTCCTACAAAAATTTCCCACATGCACTCAACTATTTCTAGACCCGTTCTTTAATTAATGTATCAATTTATTCCTAGTATTGTACCTTCTCCATGAAATTTACATGATGCATCCATATATGGGTGCTCTTATTTCTAAGATAGCTTCAAACCATCTCTTGCTATGATCATGATTGGTATTTTGGGCCCCCAAATTACTTCACGAAATCTTCCACTTCCACTTTATTAGTAACACCATATTATAATGCAACTAATGACATGGTGACTAAAAAATCCAAAATTCGTTATCACACCATGTCAATGGAACCACCAAATCCAACACACCAACACAGCTAGGCTAATAATGATATATTTGATAATAAATCCAACACAATAAACATGGAAACCCCAAATATCATTGGTTTACAACATGTATTAAAGTAAAAATGAATTTAATTGCTACGGATTATATGGATTTTCAAATAAGTAAAAATATTGAGTCTAAATGTGTTTTTAAATGTGGATTCAAATTAAGGATTCAAAGAAGTTTGAGTGATAAAATAAAACTATGATTTCTATTGAACAATTTTTAAAATGATATTGTTATTACCAAAAATTATAGAGCTTCCAAGATTATATTTTTAGAAAATAATATTCGTAATATTATTTTTTGTGTGTGTATATATATAAATATATATATGAAAAAAACAAGGAAGGTGTGCTTGAGAATACTGTGTGAGAATTGAGTTGCTGAAAAAAAACTTGATACCGTGATGTATCAAGGATAGAGGAAGGATACCAATGATGAAAGCTATTCAAGAATGAGGATAAATATTATACATGAGTAATCAAGTAAATGAATAATATTTAGATCATCAATTATCGAAAGAAGATTAAGAAAGGCTTGTAAAAAAATCCCATCAAATATTGAAGTTCTTCAATTAATAAGAACATATAAAACTATTAATCAATGATTCTTGAGGAGTAAGATCGTTATCATGTGATGATGAAGCAACCTAAGGCATGTATATGGTTTTTATTATTATAATATTAACACCTATCAAATTAGGAATTGGGAAGATGTATAATCTAGTGGGGATATAGAGTAGGAAAATTGTGGGACTCTATGTGGATGTGGGAATTTACTTTGTGTAACCACTTCTGTATATATTGGAGAATCCACTATTAGGGTGACTATCCAATCATGGGAAGGACTAAGATTTAATGATATAACTTAGATAATTAAATTTAAATGGGTCAACACTTTAATAGGGAACATAGGTTAATTATAAAATACATAATTATAAAAATATACCATTGATTCACCCCCAACCCCCACCCTCCCCTTAGTGGTAGAAACTAACCTAGGAACTATAAGTGGTATGAGAGAAAATTTGTGTTCCCTCTTAAATATTTAACAATTTTCTGAGTTTGAATAATCTAAATTATGTGAATATCTATGGTTTTCTCATATTTAATAAAAGTAACTATCACATTTGGAATAATAGTATGTTTATTTACCTTTTATCACTTGTCTTGGAAGTAAGGGATATAGAAATAGTATAATTTTTCCCCATTCTTGTGGATGGTTTTATAACCCTTTATAGCCAGAGAAATATAAAAGTAGATGGAACATATCAGAATTCCATTTTGATATCTCTTAGAAAAATGATGTACACAAAGGTTATGTGAATTCAAACTAAAAAGGGGATTTAAAAAAATTAAAGAGTAATTATGAAGGAAATATTAAATTAAGAAGATAAATTAAAATTTTGGACGAATAAGTTTGAGGGTATAAATATAGTTGATAATGAAAATATTGATAACTTCTTTAAAAGAGTCAATCAGATTGTAATAAATATATAGGGTTTCTGGGAGAAGCTAGATAGTTTTATTACTGTTAAAGGGTTGATGAGAAACATTCCATAAAGGTCTGATCCAAATAATCCTTTGAGGATAGATAGTGTGATGTCCTTTGACTATTTATGGCCACTAAAAAGTCTCTGAACTGGGCTAGTCTCCACTGGGACCTTAGGTGCCCCTCCCTGTACACTAGAGGATGTTGAGTGGCAGTAGGGTATAGTATATAACTGTGGGTAAACTATACCCCCATATCAGAGTATACAATAATATAAAAATAACCAAATTCCATCTAATAATAAAAATTAGACTACACAAGGTCAATAATAAAAACCATCAATATAATAAATGAATGTGGATATACATTACCATATAGACTCACAGTCCCCCACCAAGATGACCGCATATAAAAGAATAAAATAAAATAATATATATATATATATATATATATATATATATATATATAGGGTCTAATGTGATGGTTAATCCTTAACTCATCCTAGTCTCCCATCATGTTCAAGCTATCAAGCTGAACGACCCAATTTTGGTTCTCTTCCCAACTGAACTTGAAAATAGTGAAAGTTTTTTAGGTAACTTAGTGCAATGTCTTCCCAATTATGCTATTAGTATAACTTATCAGGGCACCACCAATGTGGTTACATACATGAGTAGCTTATTTAGTTTATTTTCAAGTGACATGATCATATAACTAAATGAATACAGTTTATAAACATAAATAGATAACCATTATCGATCCTTGGGTCTTAAAAACACCTAAGATTGACCCAAACCTGCTTCAAGAAGTTATAGAATGTCTCTGAGCATGTTGTGAAATCATTAAAACCATTAATAGGTTAAGTTGATGACCCTCAGGAGGTTATTCTTGTTGTTCCATAGTTTCAATCATAAATACAACCCTTATTAGGTAATCCTTGGAAACTTAGTAATCATTAAGAAACATCTATGACTCTCAAGGGAAGGACCCAGGCCACCATAATAGTATCCTACATCTTTTCTGACTCCTAAGGGGATTAACCTAGGATTTAAAATTAGTAATAGGTGTCTCATATGACTCCTAGGAAGATAACCCTAGGCCTTTATTATAGTATCAAGCTCAACATTCGACCCTTAAGGGATGACCCTAGGCTATCATAATCGTAAAAAGAATATATGATGACTCCTATGGGAGGACCCTAATCCATCATAATAGTATCATGGATCTCCACTGACTCTATGGGGGATAACCATAAGCTATTATAATAGCATTAGTATTCTTTTTAGACTTCTAAGGGATAAACCTACATCTTCATAAGAGTATCAGGTGATTCTACCAACTTCTTGGGGGTTGACTATAGGTTGTCATAATAGTATGAAGCTAAATAGCTAACCCATAAGGAGATGATCCTAGGTCATAATAATAGTACTAGGTGTCTCCATAAACATCTAAGGGGATGACCCTAGTCCATTATACTAGTATCAAGTATTTCCATAGACTCCTAGGGGAATTACCTGAGGCAATCATAATAGTATCAAGTGTCTCCACTAACTCCTAGGGGTGACCCTAACTGTCATAATAGTATCAGTCTCAAATGATAACCCCTTGGGGGTGACCCTATACCCTTAAAATATTATTATAAATCTCTACTGACTCCTAGAGGGATGACCTTGGGCCTTCATACTAGTATCTGGCTCAATATTCGACCCCTATGGGGATGACCCTTTGCTATTATAATTATATAAGGCATCTCTGTGAACTCCTGGGAGTATGACCTTAGGCCATAATAATATCATTCATAACTATCAGATCAAAATAAATTATTCAAGGATTCTATAAGACCAATAATAATTTTTATTAAGTTTCTAAGGTGACACCTATAATCATCACTACATATTCCCTTGTGCAGCCTCTCAGGGGTCAGTGTCACATTAGGGTACCTGCTGGGGTCCCCAAGGTCTCATATCTCTAAGAAACCCTACCAGGGTTCCCCTATCCTATTTCTAATAATTGGGTCCAATATTTTTACTAATAGGGAATAATTTCCATAGGTCTCATTATAATCATCACACAGCCTCACTCACCTCATAAGCATAGTCACATAAGAGAAATAGACCTAATATCATTCCCTTCCCAAGTCACCCTCGGTCAATCCCCACTCCCAAAATGTTCATCAGGTCCATAGGTCATACCCACCTAGATAATCACGTCTCATTAGGGAGGAACCCTCACCCCATAGTCATCTCATCTATCCCAAAGGCTATAAGTCATGTCAAGGGTTCGCATAGATACTTCCTTCGACACACATATCAATTTATATCTAGACTCTACCTATATGTCTCTAAGGGAACCTATCTCTAGGGACAATATAATTACTAATATAAATTTATTTTTTCCCCCAAGGTATAAGTTTAGAAGGTATAAATTTATAATCATGGAATTGACCCTCAGTTGTTGAAGAAATTAAGGTAGTGCATAAGGGTCCAACGTGTCCCTTTTAACTTTGTTTAGTTCAAGAACTCGATTTTAATTTAAACATTTAATTTTAAATTAAAGATGTCATTCATCCAAAAAATTTGTGAACACATATCACATTCCAAACATAAATAAATAATTAATTAAAAATAACAAAAGGTTATGCTCACGGACCACCTACCTCATTATGAAGCAATTTTCTTTTTAATTTATATCCTATAGCTCTTCCCATACATTTACAAGTCCATTCCATGCTTGTATTGAAATCTAGAGTACCTATATAAAGTCATAATATCCAATTAAATTAATTAAAAATATTTATAATTAATTTAACAATTTAAAATCAATTAATTAATCTAATTCCCATAGAAAAGCACATATTTACACACTAGGTGCTCCTGCCACCCCAAAACTACATGCAACGGGATGAAAACATCCCATGGAATGCTCTCAACACCACCCTAGAACAAATTCCTAATAATCAAAACTAATTCCCTAATAAATTTCATTTAATTTATTTAAAACCCATAAATAAAATCACACAATGAAATACCGAAAACAAATTGATGTGAAACAGTATATAGTTTCCATCTTAAGATGTCCTCTTGTTATACCATGTAAAATCCCCATAATTATTATTTGATTCCACCATGATCTAGTGTGATCAAAATAAAAACCCTAAACAAGAGAAGTGTAAAAGGTAGGAAGGAAAGGGAAACTAAGGACAGAGGCCAAAAAATAGAGATACTTACCTATAATTTTCAAAAATCATCATGAAATCAACCAAAAATAATAAATATTAGAAGGATATAAAGGGGTGAAAGTCTCCATGGCCATGTGTAATAGTGTAAGAAAGAAGAGGGGAGACACTTAAAAATAAAGTATTGTAGTTTGGTCATTTTATCTCTTTTCATGAGTTTCACTATTTGGTTACATAATTTTCCAAATTGTGCACAAACCATGCATCTTTCATAGTCTAAGTCCATTACCCTCACATGGTTATGACATACAGTTTTCCAAACCCTATGACAACCATATAAAACCCTCTACTACTGAAATTTTAGCTCTATCATGGTTTTTTTTCAACTGTGCAATAGCCGTGAATCTTACCCCCAATCCAAACCAACTTTAACATTTACCCTTGGAATCTATAAGGGTTCTTTAAAACTAGGAACTAATTTTTTACATAAACCATGTATTAGATAAAATGAACTGTAAAATCACCTTTATAAGGGTAACCACATGGTTTTACCAAAATCAAGAAACCAAAACCATAATCTATGGATAAAGACCGTTAAAAATTTTTAAAACATAACATTAATCCACCAAAACTCATCTAAGCACCCAAGGAAGATCCCAGTCCTAGAAACATATCCAAAAACATTAAATCTGGATGTTCTAACTCTCAGGATTCAATTTGAATCTTGATAATCAAAAGGAACCATACACCAACTCAGAAATTAAATTTACACAAAATTTGTCAACAAAAAAGGGATGGGATTCACAACTTCCTCACCATAACACATATCATCCCTAAGAAGTATCTCTTATTATATACCATAAACCTAGCCCTCTTGGGTCACTAATTCATTCTCAACTCATCACATTCTACTATGGAACACCAAAAAATGTTTCGCTAGGAAATTAAAAATATGAAGTGCATCATTCACCAAAACCCAATCCACCACTCATCACCATCACCAAAATACATAGATGTTTCTCTATAGAACCCATATACCCTAAGACACAATGGTGTCATCAAAAAATTCATCATCTATATTATGGTTCTTCCCATGAAAATTATATGATCATACAGATGATTTCAATCCATAGTGCTTCTTGTCATTGAAATTTCCTATCAAACACAGTTATAATAGTCCGATAAACCTATTGGTGCAATATTCATCTCACCATACCCAATTATACATAAAAACACCATTCAAAACTCCTCGGGTTGAAAATTATCAAAAACATTCAACTATACCCACTAACAAGGTATCTTAAACACTATATCACAATGCCCAAACCATAAATATAATATAGATATCATCCAATCCTAACATTGAATCCCAAACATAAATTTTGGTGTAATTACATGGCTGAATCCTTAACCAAATAAAATTATTTCCATGATCTCACCCAATAATCAATGCATCATTGATCTAAATCATGCTCAGATCATATCAAAACCAACATGATCTCGATTCCAACATGAGGAATCCATCCAAAAACTATATATGAATCCCAAATAAGGAATTCAGTGTAGGACTAAATATAATAGAATCCATCATCTCACCGGCATCAAAAATCCATATTGTCCATCAAATGACTAGTATCACTACAATTCAATAACCCTTATAACATAAGGTCCACTTTTTCATGGATGAATAGAAATTACACTCACACCTAATCACCTACATGAAATATAAAAATATGAACATTCCTAGCTTATGGTAACATAAGCATTGGAAATCTATTGAAATTTCATTCATAACGAGCGTCACACCCTCTAATGACCAATGGTTCACTCCCTTCCATATATATTTCCTTATAATTATCCTTGATTAAAACCTCAATAGGTTTCATCATCACATACATTTCGCTCATATAAATCCATGCTCGCCACTCTAGTCATCCATACAAGGATGATATGATCAATTTTTGATATCCAACCTACCATGGAGTAACATTACCTATTTCACCCACACCCTTGGGAAACCAATCCCTTATGAATTCCATAAAATTATTAGTCCTTTTATAGCACAAGACTGCTTAGAGTTTCACAACTCAAATGGTATTGCATGTAACTAGGGATTGCTACCTCAGTCATATCCAATACCATTGGCGTACACTCTAATAAATCCTGATCGTAGAACCCAATTCTTGCTAAATTAGTGACATATCATCATACCTAGGCTCAAATAACTAAACCACTAATAATTATCTTTATACATGTTAGATTATATATCCAGAACCACCCTTGGTGATCCTATTCAAAATAAATTCATTTAACCATACCCAGTTATATTATATGATCACCCACAAACTAGAAACATTCCCTAAAAGAGAACTGTCTTCCCATGCTTTATTTTTCTCCCAAAATAATTCCCATAATCAACATTTTTATGAACTCCACCAGTCCTACACTCAAAAATCTTCCTAGAAATAAAAATCACTAACCCTCAAGGTGATTTCATCATGAAAAACCCAAGGAATCCCACAATAATATCTCCCATAATTGGTAGCACATCCCATGTAGATATTTCTACCCAAAGAATCTAACCAGACTTCCCACCTCTAACGTAATCATGACCCCAGAAAAACCCCACACACGGGTTACCCTCATACATAACATCTCACCTCATGCATAATAATTGGCTCACCAATATCCTATTCCCTATATCAATACACTAAGCTCCCATACCTAACCCATAGGTCAAATATTATATGAACCATATCCTATAGGGAATCAACTATACTCTCAACGCAAATCCCATAGAAACTAACATTCCAAACTATCCACTCTAGGGTTCTCACATAACTATATCTATCATCAAATTCCAAGTCATCAGCTTAATAGGAGACTTAATCTTAGCGGGAATCCACATATGATACTTCCCCTAATATAATAACAATCTCATCTAGGTACTTACATATACATAATGGATTCACCCTACCAAGATTTTTGTTGATTAAACCACAATCATGTGGTCTGGTTAAGTAGAATGAAACCAAAAAGAAATATGGGAAAACACTATATAGGTTTTGGATTACATTTTACGTAACATAACCTATATAATAAATACACACAAGGGGTTGATCAAAGTGGATTACAATGCCTTAATCAACAAACTAGAGTCACTACACATCTCTTACTAGAGGTACTATATAAACATCACTATCAAGGAACATCTCAATGTAGATTTACATTAATTTTCATTTGAATAAAAATATATTATATCCATATGAGTATAATTTCACCAATGAGTTATAGGGGAAAACTCTAAATATTTTATTTTTTACACTTTAAACCATTGAAACCTCAATTTTTAGTGAAATAAATCATGAATAGATAGTCATATTTCATGTGAATCCTATATATAAAATATGATGCAAGAACATTAGCCTATTTTTATTAGGATAGGTGTAAAGACTAAAATAAACCATAAATATCAAAAGTAAAGTGCACCATGATAGATGAAAATCATACAATTATAACATCAAAAACAAAGAACATTAATTCCAACCCCCTAATAACATGGACTTTTGATCGAGAAGAGTGTTCGCAATGCACCAGTCTTATATTCATCACAAGCTCCAACAAATTTCTATGCCACATGTCCACTATCTCCCCAAATAGTATAAAAAAACTAAAACCCTAATATGTGAAGTGATATCAGTCATCTATAATCTTTTACATCACTTTTTGACATACTCCTTTGGCATATAGCTTCCCAATGGTACCCAAATCGGAGGAGTCGTCATTGGGTCCTCAAGCACATATCCACATACACCAGAGGCTATTAACTAGTAGTAGAGGTCTCGGGAGTAAATTTGGGGAGACTATACCCCCATATAAAAGTGTACAATGATAGAAAAATAACCAAATACCATCTAGAAATAAACATCAGAGTATGAAAACTAAATAACATTAACCATTAGTATAATAAATGAATGTGAATGAATACTGTATACAAACTCATGGTAACCCATTGGGATGACTACATGTACAAGAATGAAATAAAATAAGTAAAACTATATTGGGGGTCTACTATAATCCTTTATCCTCCCCTCATCCTAGTCTATAATCCTATTTTATATATCCAATAAAGTGATCCAATCATAGGACTCTACCTAAACTAAACCTACAAATAGTGAAGTATGAAAGGGTACCCAAGTATAATGGCCATCCAATAAGGGTGTAAGTATAACTCAGAATTGAAACATCAATATTTTATCCTATATAACTAGTATATGTAGTCTATGTGCATGTGATATGCTTAGATAAGTAAATAAATACAGTTTATAAGAATAAATAAATAACCATCATCGATTCTCAGGTCCTACGTAACATCCAAGATCAACACAAACCTACTTATCCATGTGCCAAAATGTCTCTAATCATGTTATAAAATCATAGAAACCCATAATAGGAAAACCCACCCACCCCCAATAAGATTATCCTAGGTGGTCTATATGTTAGTATTTGAAATTGGTTTTAATACTTTAACATATTTATTTGTTTTTATAAATGAGTATTTTATCACTTTTAATTAAATTTGAATTGTTTATAACATATAATCATTTTATGTTGTCATTTATTTTTATTTTTTAATGGTAAATGTATTTTAAACTTTTTAATGTTTAATTTTTATGAAAATTCTTAAATAATATAAATTCTTTAATAATTATTATATTTCTAAATTTACTAAATGTTTGCTAATAAATATTTTTTTATGTATTAACTTTTCCTAAAAATTTGGGCCATTACATGTGAGTGATGGGGTGTAGGTGTTGATCCCCCACTGACATCTTAAACTAGGCATGAGTTAAGTTATGTGTTAAAGTATTCAATCATCCAATTGTGTATCTCATGTGGGACGTGTGAACTATAACACTATTTATACATTCTTTAAAAACTCATACATGTGCTTAAACATTGGATCAAATCTATTTCATCCATATGATTATCTATTTTATATTATATGCCTCGGTCATTATTTCCACACATCTCTATTTCAAATTATTTTTCTTCTCAATTATATCTCCTCGACCATCTCCATTTCATCAGAGTTTGTGGAAGAACCTCCATTGAAAAATGTTGAGGTTTTCATGGAAATTCTTAGTATGAATGTTGTACCTATAAACCTTATTAATCTCTTCATTCCCCTTTATTTAAGTAACAATAATAACTCAAATTAATATTCTTCTTTAGCATCCCAGTGATTCACTTTTCACCTATGTTCTTTATGCATCGTCATTAGGAGCCATTATTCGATGATCTTATCCATATTTTGTGGTTCCTTTCTTGACTAGTATATATATTCTACCATCGGTAGATCAATTTCCACACTCGTAGATCAATATACCATCTAACACTAGTAGTTCACTGTATTATCTAACATTCATACAATGGTATATCTATCCATTTATGGAAATCCATCGGTAGTTCATCATCCATCGGTATATCTTTTATTTCACCGGTAAATCTCTTTATCGGTTGTATAGTGGATTGCTTATAATTTCTTCTTGTTTAAAGCTTGTTTCTTTCTCTATCATCAGTTATAGTAGGATTCCTAAAAGGTGTAATGATAGATCAATCTACCGTTGGACACCACCAGTTGATCAATCTACCGCCAAACATCAACGATAGGTCCTTTATTCCATGATACAATGGTATATCTTGGTTGAAACCAACAATAGATCAATCTACCATATAAAAACAATACATCAATCTACCTATAGGTATTTAAAACCATCATTAGTTCAAAATAATTTTTTTATAAAAAATCAATTTTTTATTTTTTATTTTAATTGATATTATACAAATAAATATTTATATAAATGTTTTGTTTTATTTTTTTAGGATATAATTATATTTTTTGTAAAAATAAATGTGATCAATTTTTATGTACATATATATATATATAAATGAATTTATTATGATTATCTATTTTAGAATAATTTTATTATCTTAAAAAAACTAGAAGTTTATCCAATTTATTTTAACTATTTTATACTAATCTTTTAAATGTTTAATATTTAAATTTTAGAAATAAATAAAGAGTGTGATAATTATCTATTTTTTCAATGAAGAATTTATAAATGAAGGTAATGATGATATTATTTTATTGTTATGCACTAACAAGTGTCTTGTAGCTATTGGTTATGAAGATTCTCTGGGAATATATTTGTTTTAATAAACTGGTTTTAATTCATTAGAGACTTCTTAAAGGCATATAAATAGTCCCCATGAATATTATTTGAAATATGGTGTGTGATAAAACTTTGAAAAAATTATTTCTACTCTCATTCATTCAAGAAACTTCTATGACATCTCTACTCTAGCGATGCTCACAAAAAACGTCAACTTTTGACCTTGTTCAACTAAAGTGATCAACAATCATCAATATTTGTCATATTTGACATTTTTTATCATTTATTGCATTCTCTATATTTTTTTTCTTAGTATAATCTTCTATTATTATAATTGTATTTATTTGAGTCTATTTTTTTATTTCTCAATAAAAATCACGTCTTGCATTTTTTTTGTTATTCCACCACCAAAAAAGGAATTTTGGCTTGTAACTGGCAATCAAAACTCATATCACAGACTAACGTTTGGTCTCTTATAAAAAGACTAGTTTGTGCCTATGAGTTCTTGTAAATGGAAGTGTCTATAAAAGGTTCTCAGACCTTAAAAGTGAGGTTATTGGTGGGTACTAATCTTCTTGTGGATTAGAGAAGGTTGAGGAGTGGACTATGATATTTTTTATCTGATTAACTATAAATCTTTATGTTATTTCATTTTATTTCCACTTCACCTCATATCAAGAACATAGAACTCACTTTAAATATTAATTTTAGAAAATTTTATTATTTTTTATTTAAATTTTTAAATTGAATACTCACCCCCAATGGTCATTATTTTCATCTCTATTGATTCAACAATTAATATCAGATATGGTTGTTCCTTATACGATTTTCAGAGTATTTGTTTGTTCTAATATAATACCAAATAATTGGTATTAGAGTATCATGCCTTCCTTAAAGGATATTTAGCCTCTATGATTATTTATGTTTTTCATTTTTAACGTTTTTCTCACCTAATATCCAATAATTAATAATATATGGAATAAATGAAAAGGTTTCCTTTAAGATGAAAGGTCTGAATAAGAATGATGGATGGATTCCACAAAAACCTCCACTCATTTATGGGAGTAACTACAAATATGGGAAAGATAAAATAGAAGCCTACTTTAAATATAAGAGTGTGGATCACTAGACAGTCAGGGATAAACTATATGAGCTACAAAAAGTTTATTTGAAGACTCTTATAGGAAATGACAAATAAAATATGTTATGAATTATAAAGTTAAAAATATTTTGTACTGTGAAATAAGTATAAGTTTTTATATCCATGTTTTGGATTGTAAGACAACCCACGATATAGGTATAATACTTCAGGTGACTCATTATGTAACTAAAAATCATAAGATAACCAAGGTAAAAATACTCCAAGAAGAATACTAGGAATTTAAGATAGGAGATGAAGAATTTTTAAACCAGATGTTACATTAGTTTACAGGTATTATAAATGGTATGAGTGCCCTTGTATAATTTTGATACAACACATCTTAAGTGGAAATAGTGTCAAGTACACTTACACAATTATGGAATAAAAATAAGGTGGCCATCGATGTGAGTAATAATTTTTTATGAGTATTCCTTATATGAACTAATAGGTTCATTGACGAAATATGAGTAAGAGATGAAACATATTTTTGATGAGGAGTCTACAAAGAAAAAAGGTATTAAATTTAATTATAATGTTTTTGATACCTCTAAATACTATGAATATGAGTTCCAAGAAAGTTATGGGTAGATTGTTCAATTTAATATGAAGTTTTTTAAGTTCATGAAAAAAAAGTGGAAATAATATGTTCAAGAGGATATTTAGATATTACTATAAGAAAGGTAATATCAGTGAAAAATTATGTTTCAGAATTAACATGTTATGAGTGTGAGAATAAAGAGAACATAAGAACTGACTTCCCTAAACTCAAATATCCATATAAATATAAAAAATAAAAGAATAAAAGAAAAATAATCTTCATTTAAAGGTTATGACTACTCATATAGGTATGAATCTTGTAGTTATTCTAGAAGTGAACAGGAGACACGGAATCTTTCCCTAATGGTTATATAGTCTGAGGAAAATTATTCACTCTTTACTCAATTAATAATTCATGAAAATTTTGATCATAATTCCAATTATAATAATTAATATGTTTCTGATACATGTTCTAATTCTGATTTTGTGAATTGAAAATTAAAACAACTGATTTAGGAAAGGAAACACTAATAAATGATGGTGTTATAATAAATAAATATTATACTATCATAAAAATTTAAAATAAGAAGTTAATTAAAGAAAAATAAAAAATAAAAAATGGAATGTCATAATCTTAAAATCTATATTTCCAATAATGATAATATAAAGAGGATTATGATTCTGAATTGTTAAAACAAAAAGATGAAAATGAAAAGGTTAAAAATTTTATAGAAGTAAATGATAAAGATCAAGAAATGAGATTTAATTTAGTTATGGGTTATTTAACTAAAGTTGAAATTATTTTAAAAACCTTAATAAATAAAATAAGAATTTAAAAAAAAATAAAACTTTTTATCTAATGTTAAAGTTTATGCTGACTTAGACACTATTCAAAAGGAGAATATGAATTTGAAAAATGAATTTTTCAATATTGAAGTGATTTTAAAAAGTTTTTTAAATGTTAAATAACAACATGATAAATGATGTATTTGATGAAACTAAACACTAATTTGAATGGTTTTGGTTATAAAATTTTAATGACAATTTTAAATAAGATTAAATTTGTTAAATTTTCAAAAGGAATTATTTCTATTATAACCTATTTTAAATGTAGAATGAAAGTGAATTATGCCAATGAGTGTTCACTAAAATTTACAAATCACTTGGACACACTAGAATATTAATTAATAAAGATTTATTTTCTAATCAATCAAATAATAAATTATTTAAATCAATTTGGGTTCTAAAATACTATTCTATCAATCCATTAAGACCCAAGTTAAAATATGTACCAAAACAGTCAATTTGAATTGTTTAATTTCAATAAGTCTACCATAGAAGTATCAAAGTCTCAATGTATTTAAATTTTAGCTTATCCCAACACATAAAAGGCGATATTTATAAATTTCTTTCATTCAATTCATTTTATGGTGGCCTTGTCATATTTGGAGAAAACATTAAAGGTCAGATTAAAGGTATTAGTGAAGTTAGTTTTTCTAAAACAATTATTATTTAAAAATTAATATATGTACTTGGTATGAAACATAATATTATAAGAATATCACAATTATTTTATGATGTATTAAATGTTGTTTTTTAAAATGATAAATATAATGTTATAAAAAAAATATGTTTTATTTTATACAAATATAAAATGGAATGTTTACACTATTTATCAAATAAATGGTTAATTGTTTGAATGTTGTAGAAGAAGATGGAATTATGTGGAATAAAAGTCTTGGTAATAAAAATTTCATACTATTTTACAAGCTATCAAAGTATGAACAGGTTTTTCAAATTCTCAACTTACATACAAGTAATTACTTTATGTGTGATTCTTATTTAAATGGTAAGAAGTACAAAGAAAGATTTAAATCTGTAAATGATGTTAATATAGTTAAATATTTCGAACTATTACATCTTGAATTGTTTAGACTTATAAAACCTATTTTTTTAGTGGTATGAAGTATGTATTTGTAATTTTATATGATTATAGTATATTATTTTGGATTTATTTCTTATCTCATAAAAATGAAACTTTAACCAAATTTTATTATTTTTGTAAACTTATTAAAAACTTTAAAAATGTATCAATCATCTCTATGAGAAGTGATAGAGGTTAAAATTTTGTGAATTTATAATTTGATAAATATTGTGATGAAAATGTATATAAAAATTATTTCTCAACCCCTAGGACACCACAAAATAATGGTGTGGTAGAAATAAAGAATAGATCTACTTAAAAAAAATCTAGGTCAATGCTAATGGAATTTAGTGTACCTAAATACTTTTGGGAAGAATCCATAAATACATATTTCCATGTTTTAAATAGATTTTCTATTATAAATTTACTAAATACTAAACCATATAAAAATTTTAAAGGGTTTAAACCTAAAATTGGATATTTTAGGGTTTTTTTGATATAAAGTATATATCTTAGATAAAAAATATAATTTAGAAAATTTATATTCTAAATTAAATGAATGTATATTTTTAGGATATTACAAAGCTAACAAATTTTATAGAGTTTTCAAAAATAAAAATTTAGTTGTTAAAGAATTTTTCATGTTAATTTAAATGAAAACAATTCTAATAATCAAGATTCTAAATCAAACAAAGAAAATGATAAATTTAGAGAATTTAATTTTGGTGAACGAAATGACTACAATAATGAGAATTCATAATTTGAGTGAGATCATGTCACTTATCAAACTAATAAAAAGGAATATAGATCGCTTAAAGATCATAATATAGACAAAGTAATTGGTAATGAATAATCAAGTATTCAAACTAGAAATTATATTTTACCTTACAATACAAACTCTGATTTTGTTATTTTTTACTATCAATAATGATAATGATTTAATTTATTTAAATTGGTTTAATTCTATACATGATGATTTAAATAAATTTGAAAGTAATAAAGTGTGGTATTTAGATGAATTTTCCAAATATAAACCTATAATTGGAACTAAATTGATTTTTTGAAATAATATTGATGAAGCTAAAAAATAGTTAAAAATAAAGAAATAATAGTAATCATGGTTACTCCTAAGAAGAGGGAATTTAATTTTAATATTATTTTATTCCTATTTATAATATGGAATAAATTATAATTATATTATCTTATGCTAGTTTTCAAAATATTAACTTATTTCAAATGGACGCAAAAAGTGCCTTTTAAAACGGAATAATTTTAGAGGAATTATTCTTAGACAACCACCGGGATTTGAAAATGAAAAGTTTTGAAATCATTTTTTTAAACCTAATGAATCTTTATATGGTATTAATAAATCTTCAAGATCTTGTTATGAAGTACTAATATAATTTATTTTCAAAATGATTTTGTAAAAGGTAAGATTATTCCAACCTTGTTTATAAAATAGATTTTTAAATTTTATATTGATTATACAGATCTATGTTGATGATATAATATTTTTTTTTGGAAAATTATTTTTTATGTAATTATTTCTATAAGATTATGAAAAGTAAATTTGATATGGTCTTAATCTAAGAGGAAAAATTTTTCATTGGTTTAAAAATTAATCAAAGGAGAGATGGTATTTTCTTAAATAAAGATAAATATGATAAAGAACTTGTAAAAGGGGTTGGAATTTATTATAGTAAGTCAATGAAACTCTAATGAGTACCAATTAAAAATTAGACTTAGATAAATCTGGACAGTCAGTTGATATTAAATTGTATAGAGGTATGATAGGAAGTCTATTATATCTCACTAATTCTAGGAAAAACATAACATTCTCAGTTTGTTTGTGTGTTAGGTTTCAGTCCAACACTAAATAAATTCATCTTAAATCTGTTAAAAGAGTAATTATATATTTCAATTTATTGTTTTTACAAGATTTTTATATTCTAATTAATTTTTTTAATTACTATCTTACCTTGATTTTAACTTTGGAGGTTGTATACTTGACTGGAAAATCACAACATGTATGTGTCATTTTTAGAAAAAAAATTAATTTCATGGATTTCTAACAAAAATTTATCAACATACAAGGAAGAATATATTTTTTCTTCTTGTTTCTGTTCATAAACTATATGAATTAAACAAACATTGCAGGATTTTAATAACATTTTTGATAAAATTTGTATTTACTGTAATTATTCAAGTGCTATTTCAATTTCTATAAAACCCTATTAGACAGTATAGAACAAAACACATAGATTTTAGATTTTATTTTCATATAGATTGTTTAAATAAGGTGATATATGTTTATAATTTGTTCATATTGAAAAATAGTTGGCTGAAATTTTCACTAAACCTTTAGATTCTGTTAAATTTGAGAAAATGTAGTTTGAATCATGAATTCTAGAATCTTAACATCTTTGTTTAGTATAATCACATATCTTAAATATATTTTTACAATTGTTCTATAATTATATGTTATTTTTCTACTCAAATTAATTTATAATTATATATTATTGTCAAAAAGGAATTGTTAAACTATTACTCTATCTTAATTCTTTCTATATTTGAATATTGTATCTATTTGTTTACTCCTATGAAAATATACTAATTTTTTGCTTTTATAGAAGTTTATTTTTTTAAAAGGAATACTATTTTATAGATTAAATTATAATAAAAATTTTGATAAATTTAAAAAAGTGGGATATTATTTTTGAAATTTAATAAATCTTATGTTTTTAAATTTATAAAAAGTTGGATATTGTTAGTATTTCAGATGCGTTTTAATAATTTACCATATTTATTTATTTTCATAAACTATATTTTCACCACATTTAATTAAATTAAAATTTTATATAACATATAATCACTTTATGTTTACATTTATTATTTTTTGTTAATAGAAAATGTCTTTTAGACTTTCAAATGTTTAGTGTTTATGACAATGTTTTGATAATATAAATTTTGTAATAATTATTATATTTATAAGTTTACTAAATGTTTCTTAATGATCTTTTTTTATGTTTTATTATATCCAAAAAATTTGGTACATCATATGTGAGTGACATGGTGCAAGTTATGAACCCCTCCTAACAGCTCGAACAAGTCATGGGTCGAGTTTTGTATTAAACTGGTCAATCATCCAACCAAATATCTTATATGGGATGTGAAAACTATAACACTGTTCGTATGTTCATTAAAAAATCATACATGCATTCAGCCATTAGATCAGATCTTTTTCATATATCTGATATTTTATTTAATATCTCACACCTCGATCATTCTTTCTACAAATCTCTTTTTCAAATGCTTCATATTATTCCTCAGATCACCTCGACCATCTCTAGTTCTTCAACGTTTTTGGATGAACCTACCATTAAAAATTATGAGGTTTTTATGTTATTTATTAGTGTGAGTTTTTTCCCTATAAACCTTCTTTATTTATTCATGAATCTTCATTCAAGAAATAAAAGTATCTCAACTTCATCTTCTTCTTCATCCTTCTATCAATTCACAGTTCACATTTGTTCTTCATTCAACATCGTCAGCATGAATTTTTAAATAATATTATCCCTATTTGGTGACTACTTTTTGACTGCTAGATATATTATACCACCAATAGATCTAATCTACCTTTTGTAGATCAATCTACCATCGGACAATGGTGGTTCACTATTGCATCAACCATTCATCCAATGGTAGATCTATTCACTATTAGACACCCATCAGTAGATCATCATCCACTTTTAGATCTTTTCTTACACTGGTAGATCTCTTTATCGATTGCACAATAGTGTGGGTATAGTTCCTTCTTGTTACACTTTTTTTTCATTCACTCTTGTCAGTTTTGTGCATGATTCTTATAAGGTGGAACAGTGGATCAATATACCTTTAGACACCACCAATATAACAATATATCATTATAAATGAACTGAAGATCCTTTATTCCGTTATTAAATGGTAGATATTAATTTACTCCACTGATAGATCAATATAACACTAAGAAATAGTATGTCAATCTACCACCATGTGTTTTAAATCCATTATTACTTAAAAATATTTTTTTTCTAAAAAATAGATTTTATATTTTTTTCTTTTAAATTATCTCATTAAAATAAATATTTAAATAAATCTGTTATTTTATTTTGTTTAAATATAATTACATGTTGTGTAAAAATAATTTTGAGATTTTTTTATGTTTTTGTGTGTGTATATATATATGCAGTAGAATTTTTTATGATGCTCGGTTTTATAAAATTTTTACTACCTTAATAAACTAGAAGTTTATCCATTTTATTTTAAATGTTTTATGCTTTAAATTTTGTATTTTTACATTGATATTTCATTAATAAATAAAGAACATGATTTTTCTCTATTTTTCAGCACAACATTTACCAAAATAAGGTAACGGTAATATTATCTTATCATTATACACTAGAAAGTGTCTTGAAGCTATTGGTTATGAAGATAATAAGGAAATATCTTTGTTTTAGTGAACTGATATTAACTCCTTAGAGACTTATTGAAGGAATAAAAAAAATACCCATGTAGATCATTTAGCATATGGTGTGTGATAAAATTTTGACACAATTATTGCTACTCTCATTCATTCTAGAAACTTCTAGTACTTCTATACTCTGGATGCAATCACATTAGAACATCAACTTTTGACCATCTTCCACTCAAGTGATCAACGATCATCAATATTCATCATCATAAACATTTTTTATCATCTTTTGGTTTTTGTATATTTTTTTATTCTTATAATATTTTATTCTTTTGTTTGTATATCTTCAAGTATGGTTTATGGTTTTCCTAATGAAAATAAAGTCTTAAATTGAATGAATATTTCACCACCAAAAATGAATTTTGGGTTGTGACTCTCGATCACAAGTCATGTCACATACTAAGGTTTAGTCTCCTATAAAAAATACTAGGTTATGCCTTTAAATTATATTAAAAGTTAGTGTCTATAAGAGGTTATTACACCTTTAAATGTGAGGTTATTAGTGGGTACCAATCTTCTTATAGAGTAGAAAATGTTGAAGAGTAGATAGGGAAATTTTTTATCTGAACCACTATAAATCTTTATGTTCTTTCATTGTATTTCCTCTTCACCTCATATAAAGAACACAACACTCACTATAAATCTTTCATTAATAAACTCTGATTTTTTTGTATTGAAATTTTTAAAATGACTATCCACCCTCTAGATATTATTTCCATCTTTATCGATCCAACACTATATTATCAAGAATAAATACAACCCCTATGGGGATAATCCTAAGAAAATTAGTAGTCATCAAGAAACATCAATGAATCCTTAGTGGATGACCTTATACCATTATAATAGTATCATGAATCCCCAAAAAATTATAAGGGGATGACCCTAGGCCATCATAGTAGTATTAGTTGTATCTTTCAATTCCTAGGGGGTGACTATAGGAAATCATAATAGTATTAAGCATCTATGATAACTCCTATGGGGGTGAACAATGGATATCATAATAGTATTAGGTCTATATATCAACTGTTATGGGGATGAAACTGTGTTTTCATAAAGTATCAGGCTCAATAGAAAATCCCTAGTGGGATGACCCTAATCCATAATGATAGTATCAAGAATCTTGGACAACTTTTAGGGGTGACCCAGGGCCATTATAATAGTATCATGTGTCTCTATAGACTCTTATGGGGATTAATTGAGGTTGTCACAATAGTATGAGACTAAACAGTTGGCCCCATGGGTATGAGACTTGGTCATAATAATAGCATCTTTAATATCTATCAAATCCCAAAGGGATGAACCTGGGCTATCATAATAGTATTAGACTCAATTGGTTGGATGACCCTAGGTCCTTATAATAGTATTAGGAATCTTCACCAACTCTTAGGGGATAACCCTAGGAATTGGTAATATCATTAATAACTTATTAATATAAGGATAATGTCTAAATAATCCATAACTATTAGGATAAATTTTGATTTTGGTTATAAGGTTACACTTGTAATCATCACTAGTCATTCCCATATACACCCTTTCAGGGGTAAGTGTCGCATTGTGGGACGCACTGGGGTCCCTGAGGTCTCATCACCTCCAAGAAACCCTACCATGGTTCGTATATCATGTTCCTCACACTTGGATACAATCTCATCACACAAATGTAATAGTTCCCCAAAGGCTAATCATAATCATAACACAGCCTCATGGGCCTCATACTCTTCATCACATAAGGGAAATGGAGCCAAGTTGATTATATTCTGAAGTCACCCTAGGTCAGTCCTCACACCCAACATTTTCATCAATTCCATTGGGTATACACACCTAGGAAATAAAAACTCAGTCGTAGAGGAACCCTTTACCCATGACCGTCTCAACTGCACTGAAGGCTCTAAAGAATTTAAAGGACCCACATAGCTACATCCTTGTCCACCCATCTCAATTCAAATTTAACCTCTACAGAGATGTCTCTAAGGGTATATATATTTGGGGCTTTTTAAATTAATAACATCATTCCATTTCACCCCATATGGTACAATTTTTATAGGTAATTCGTTTGTAATCAAGTCTTCAAACCTCAGTGGTCGAGGAAATCATGCTAGTGCATAAGGGTTCAATATGGCCCTTAGAAATTTGTATAGTCAAAGTACTCCATTTAAATAAAAATATTTCATTTTAAATTAAAAAAATATTCCCCCCTTGGTGGTGAGAACAAATATCATGTAAAAATAAGTAAATGAAAATGACTTAGGGGTATTATCAAAGACCACGAACCAGTTTACGAAGTCATATCCTTTTTAATTCATAGACCAAAAACTATTCCAAGGATGGTTTAAGTCTAATTCAAGATTTTATCAGTATAATGAGAATATTAATCAAGTCAAAACATTCTATTTAATTAATTATAACCATTTACAATTAATTAAACAGTTAATAATTAATTAACAAATTTAATTTACTTAGGAATAAATACCTATTTACTCACTGAGTGCTCCTACCACATTAAAACTACATCCAGCGTAAAGGTATCACCCCATGGAATGTTATTGATACCACATTTTCAAAACTCATAACAATCATAAAAAATTATATAATAAGTTTTATTTATTTTATTTGAAAACCCTAAATAAAATCACATAGTGACATACCTCCATCAAAACTATGTGTGATGTCATGCAGTTACTGTCTCATGAAATCAACTTTATATGTAATGAAAAATACCCATATTTATTGTAAAATTACACTATTATATTTTGGAATATGAATCAAAAATGGTAAACTAGAGAAGTAAAAAATAGAGTAAATTAAGGAAAACTAAGAATGGAGGCCAACGGAGAAAGATACTTATCACTAATCACTGTATAATGTCATGAAATCATCCCAAAAAAATGGGTTTTAAAGGAGATAAAATAGTTAAAGGACCAATATGAAGAGGTTAGAGATGGAGGAAAAATAGGGGGATATCTATTAAATATTTAAGAGGTTGGTTTAGTCATTTTCCCTCTTCAAATGAGTCACATGGTATAGTTTCACTATTGGTCAAACCATGAACCCACCATTAATCCTTTACTTTCCAAGGTCATCACCCTCTCATGGTTGGGCCTCATGGTTATACAAACCATGATCCTAGCATGTTAAACCCTCTACAACAAAATTTTTAGGACCTGTATAGTCTTTCTACAATCATACAGTGATTGTGAACCACACCCCCAAACCAAACCAAGTCACATAGTTACCCTTGCGATCCATATGGTTTCCTTCAATCCATGTACTAACCATTCCCAACAACCCTATTCTACACAAAAAGAACTAGAAACTCCCTTTAATAAGGGTATCACCATGGTTTTCCCTAAACAGTGTGAACCAAACCATGTGTTATGGAAAAAGTCCTTTAAAACATCTAAAAATTAACCAGAATGACTTGAAAATTATCCAAGAACCCAAGGAACCTCTAAGAAATCACAATATATCCAAAAATGTCAAACTATGATGAAAAACTCTCATAATTCAATTTGAATCTAGATTCAAAAAATAAACCATCTGCCAACTCAAAAAATTAATTTCCCTAGGAATTTCTCAACTCAAAAGGGTTAAGTTTTTATATAGAAGATATTTTCTTTAATTAAATTCATAATATTATCATTTATCATAAAATTATAAATTTTCCAACTTTCAAGAAGAAATAAAAATATGAGACTGCCTTTAGTTCAATGAGAAAAATAAATTCAAGGATGATTAGTAACAAGAATCAAGTGATTCAGATGATGAGGCAGATAATGATGACTTAGATAAAAAAAATTATTTTATCAAAGAATGTAAAAATGGGGGATTTCAAATAAAAGGTAAAGAGACTAATTTGGTTATAAAAATATAATTGTATAGTAAATTTTACCATAAAAATCACAAATAATAAGGTTGTTGGATCAGAATATAGTGATAATGAAGATAAATCTCAAAACAAAATTGGGGTAAAAGAATTAAGAAACATTCAAGAAATAATATAAGGTGTTTAATAATAAATAATTAATTAAATTAATCAACATAAATAAATCAATCATATGGTAAATTTAATTTTTTTTTCTTGTGTTGAGAGAGGTTTTGATACCTCAATTAGTGATAATGGAGAATAGAGAATATAACTAGAATACAAGATAAAAAATGAGTTTAAATTTTATATTGAATAGAAAGGATATCTCAAGAATGAGAAAATAAAATTGGAAAATGGAATGCTAATATGAATAAAGAAAATGAAGAAGTGATACATAAAGAATCTGGTTACATTGACGAGATCAAGATAAAAAAGCTGAGAGTAACTGAATGGGAAAATGTTATGAGAGACCTTGAGGAAAATATAGGTATGAAAAGATATAATTTATCTGAAAAAACCTTATATATATGTCATATAAATAAAAATTATTTTAATAAAATTATAGAATAGTTATAAATATTAGTTGATGTGAAAGATGAGTCTTCTCAAGTTTGTGAAAAGAAGGGTCCCAACAGGAAAGGAAAAATGGCATCTAATAAGTCTTTATGTAATTATTTTATTTTTATCAATACATGTGTTAAACACAACTATAAATTGGTTTTGACCAAGAATAAAATTGATATATCCGCTTATACATCAAATTAAGAGCTAAATATTTCAAGAAACCCACAACTCCCTGGGAAAAATAAGGCTTGGGTTGATGACTAATAGAAACAATAGTTTTATGGATAGATTTATTATCAAAATATAAGATAAAAATTTAAATGTTATTTTTCTATTTATATGGATGGTATGGAAAAAAATCATACTCATACAAGTATAATATTTCATTTCTATAGAAGATTTAATTACCATGGGTGTTATGATGAGTAGATAATGATATATTCTTAATGAAAGAAACTTGTGACCAAGAATACATCAAATCTATCAATCAAAAATAGATTTAGATGCATAGAGGAAATGTGTGGAATATGTGATAAATAAGGTCATAGGGATAAGGAATTCATGACTAGATTTTCAAAATATATTCCTTGTGGTGTATAAGGAAATAAAGTCCAAATCATAAAAGGTAGTAAATCATATCATGATAAGACTACCAAGGATTTATTTGAAAAAAACAATGAAGCTAAAAAAATCATGAAATAATGTCTAATGGTTAAAATATCCTAATTGGATATGGATAAGGAAATAAAGAATGCATAAATCAGTTCATGTTCTAATGGAATGAAAGTTATTTCAAATGGTAAGATTAATTCACATGAGACGTTATCTATAGAAAGTGACTTGAAATTTTAAGAGAATATTTAAGAAATATGTGAGAAATTTGGGCCTTATATGAAGTAATATATTTCCATATTTCCAAATCAAGAGGAATTTATGATAAATCTAATGAAAACATAAGGAAATAAATTTTACTTGATTACTAAAGTGAAGAAAACTAATACACATATGGAATCATTTCAAGTTAAGTAAAATATCATGTAATTTTTTAAGTCTCGTAATAATAAATGATACATGTGTAAATATTCCCATGAGGATATTGGATGTAATAGAAGATCTTGGTTGATAGGAAACTCTCAACATTGTTGTTTCTAATAATTAACTAAGATGTTTATCCTTATTACCTTATCTTTTGTTTTTTTTCAATAACATGTAGGGAACTGAAGGAGATGATTGAGTTTTGTATACACAATACAACAAATAAGTTTTTCTTCATGGAATATAATTACTATCATGAAAATTAGAAAGTGTGTGCAACCCTTTATAGGGAGAAAACATGAGATAAAACTATCAAAATATGATCATAAAGTGAATCTATAATTTATAAATAGCTTTATAAAAATGGATATGAATTATGAAAATAACACTTAGATCACATGTTTATTATTATAACAAATATTGTTTAAAAGGTGAGTCTTGGTTGATAAAAGGATAAAGAAAATGGGGAGTTTTTTACTTTTCAAATGAACTGTTTGGATATTTTTAATGAGATTTTTTCATTATTAAATGCCACTATAAATATGTTTGAAGTAGCCCCAAAAATTTATAGTTGATTTTGTATCACATGCATGTGAATTTATGAACTAAATTTACCACCATGGTTAAATCACTATTTTTCTATACCAAGTTAGCCCATGTAAACTTAGAGTTGGAAAACTAAAGACTCATTTTTACTCATTTGGTGTCATCATAATCTCAAAAGTGGATAAATATGTGATTCTATATGAAAATTAAAAGTTTTTATAAGAATCATGGAATAAATATAAATATTATTTGAGTATATGACTCTCATATTCTCTTTGTATTTTATTTTTAATAAGTGTGAGATGAAAAATATTGAATTTAGTGAAAAATAAAGTTTTACTAAAAAAATATAAAGGGGGATATTGAAGTTCCAAAATTAATTGATAATATTTTTTTAATAATTATATGAATAAGGAATGCTAAAGTATGTTTTTGAAGAGGATTGATCCACTTCCATATTGAATGAAAAAAAGTGTGATGTTTATTGAAGAACTTGGATGGACAGCTTCAATTTAGTAAACCCTGTAAATCTGATGGTTACTGGTGATCTGATCTTCAATGTAAAATACAAGTTCTAATTATGTATATACAGTCTATAATAGTTTAGAATATGTTTTAGATGAATCAATAGGTTTGGGATAGATTTATGAAATTATTTTAATGGGGTTTTGAGATGATTTAACGTGTATGATAAATTTTTATAGTGGTTGGATGAGGTTTTGATATTGTTCAATAAAGTCTATTATATAAATACATGTGCTGAGAATTCATAATAGACTCTTCATATGAGTCATTTAAAAGCTAATTAGGAGTAATTATAAGAAGTATTGCAGATTTTTTAATAATTGTATAAGAGAATAAGAGTCATATGGGCTCTTTATATGAGTGATTTAATGGGATACAAAAGTTTCATCTGATATTTCATATGATTCATTGGATCTATATATGATTCGTTCATAAAATTTTATAATTCATTGTGACTAGAGGAAGTTTCATGTGATTATATTTTTCATATGTTCACAAGTCATATGTGGCTTCAAAAGAGTGATTTTTATATCAGCATATGATTAAATCGGTCTATTTATGAGTGATGTTACTTTTCATATATTTTATTTCTATATCTACATATGAGATATTCTAGTGAATTTTTATAAGTCAAGCCTTAGTGACAATACTGATAATTCTAAAATAAATTATTCTAGAGGATTAAAATTCAAATAAAATGATGATTTTAGTATGATATTCAAAAAATTAAATATAAAAAAAATTAAAAGAACTTTTATTCAATAAAATATAAAAGGAGAAGACATATGTGGAAGAATTTAAATATGAAATGAGTTTCATGCCATAAATAAAAAGAATAACATAGAAAAGTTTCACAGTTTCTTTCTCACATGAATTAATTTAAAAATGAACTTAATTGTTATGGAATCTATGTAGTTTTAATGAATTGAAAATCCTAATTATAAAGGGGTTTTTAAATTAGGTTGTTGATTTGGGATTCAAATAATTTTTAATGAGAAAATAAAATCAGGATTTATTATGGTTGATTTTAAAAATTAGATTGATATTCTTGAAGATTATGTATTTTCCAAAATTATATTTTAGAATCTGATATTAATGATAACATTTTTCTAAATATATATGGAAAGAAAATAATAATTATAGTGTTCTTGAGAATACTGTGTGAGAATTTATTTTCTAAGATAAATCCAATACACTATTGTATTGAGGAGAGAATAAAGAGACCAAAGCTAGGAGCCATTTGAGAAGGTAGAGAGACATGTTATTCCCAAGTATTTCAGTAATTGAGTAAGAATCAGATCATAAATGATCTAAATATTAGTGATAGAGGTTAGTGGAGTAGATCTCACTGAGTGTTAAAGTTTTTGAAGAAAGTAGCATATGTTAAACTTCTAATCCAGGAGGATTGAGAAGGAATACTGTTATTATTTTATGTTAAAGAAACTATAATCAAAGAAAAGAATTATATTTTTCTAATACGAACACATTTTGTAGTGGTAATTTTGAATTTTACCACTTAATAAGGACTCAGGAGTAGAAACATATTGGGAATATATGTAGATTAGACTTGAAAGATCCTTTTTGTAACCACATGAAAATATGACAGAGAATTCATGATTAGGGGAGTCACCAATCACAACAAGGAGAAGGATTTTAAAGTTGAAACCTGTAAATCATTTTGTGGGTGGTCTATTTATGTATATTTCATATGAGGGGAGACAGATATAATTAAATTTTATAGCATCAATACTTTAATAAGCTATAAATGTTAATTCCAAAAAGAAAGAATTGTAAAAGTGTACTGTTGATTCACCCCCCCCCCCAGTGGTATTAACAAACATGGGAACTACACTAAACAAAAATTAGTTAATATGATGCACATATAAACTAGATCCAATGTAAATTCCCAAACACCCCCAAGTAACATCCCTTTTATCAACTCTATGTCACAAATATCAATAAATTATATCCATCAACTACACCAGTAACATCAAAGGGAATATATAATATATGTAAGGTTATTACTACCATTAACAACAACAAAATTGTAAAAAATTCCTTATCAAAGTATAATATAGTGAAAATTCATGAAAATATATTTCTAGAAAATAAAACATATGTCAAACATCATTTATAAATTCAATTAAATCAAAAAAAAATGTTTCATAAGCATTTCATCGTTCACGTTTTTTGGAATAAAGTAAGCCTTTTTAAAACTTTTTCTTCAAATTAACTTTAAAAAATCATTCTTTATTAAAAACACATTTATAAATCCATTTAAAATATAATAAACCTGAAATAAAATTTATCAAACACCTTCTACTCAAAAAACTACATGAACAAAATTTTAAATAAATAATTCATAAGAACTCCCTTGAAATAACATATATTTAGTAATAAAATATTGAGAAAGCATTATAAAAAACATTAAATATAAACTATAGTTTCATTTTATAGTAATGAAATAAATTTTTAACTCCCAATAATAAATATAATTTCAAATTAATGTAATTACATAAACACACTTACTCAGAAACCATCGCAGTGATGATGCCTTTTGCAAATGAGGAAGGATCAATGTTATAAATGACATTTTAATTGTTTCAATTCCAAAATCACCATTAAAATCAAGGGTTTTCACTAATGTTTAAATACCACAACTTTCCATGAACTCTATATTAAGAAAAACCTTGAGAGGGGTGGAGAAGATAAGTTAAAATAGAAAAAATATGACTTAGAACCATCCCTTGTGAAACTCCTATGGTGAATCGAGAAGAAAATATAAGGAAATTGGGGATCTTCCCAACCCCTACGTGATTCGAAAAAAGTGAGTAAACTGGGATAGGTTGTCCCATATTATGTAGTATTATCTAACAATAATAATATTTTTATAAAAATATAGTAATAATAAAATACCTCTTTCTAGAAACTATCATCCACTTTCATATTTATATCTCATAAAAATAATAACAATAATACTTCCACATTCACGTTTCAATTACCCAACTCAAATAATTATATAAAAATATAATAATAATAACAACAACAAATAAAAACCAATAAAAAATAATGCCACTTTAGAAATATATTTTCATGGAAAAAAAATATTTAAATCACATTTCTCAAATTTTATAACCATAATAAATATTAAATAGTATCACAATAATGGTCCCTAAATCAACTATTAAGGGTATTTATAAGTCAAAACATGAAAATTTATGTTTTAAGTTTACTATATATAAATTCATAGTTATCATTCATGGTTCCTTAAAACATACATGGACTATGCATCCCTCACTATCTGAAAATTCTAATGATGAATTGTTACTATACACAATTTATAACATCATGGCCCTGACTCATTATCTTGGGAAAGAATGAGATTCCACTATCCTTATGTGATATCCCATGGACATAAAATACTAGAAAAAAATTCCAAGTGCATTACCAAACTTAAAGGGGGATGATTTTCCCGTACAAACATAACAGAACCTTCAAAAAATGATCATAATAGGATAAAGTAAACATGATGCATTATAAAAAAGACTTACCAAAATCCCAATTATAGAATAATAATTTAATTAGATAAATAATGAAAAAAAATGTAATAATAAGTCTCAAATATCCTAAGACATAAAAGATACTAAGTCACTTATCTGGCCCCATGATGAATCCACTAAAGGACAATGTCTAACCTCTAACTCCCAAGGGATGCAACCGCAACATCAGGATGCTCCATTAGAAAAGTATAAATATTCCACTAACTTGTATCATGGTAATTAGTGCCTACATACACCCCAAGGTTCATATTCAGGGGGTGATTTTAAAAACTAGTTGTTAATCCACAGGAATTTCCACACACACCACTAAGATAAGAACAAGTTATATCATAATAATAAAATGTGTATAAAAAAGAGGATATCAAAACAAACTGATAAAGTAAAAAGTATAATTAGTGAAATTAATTCACACCATTAAGATATCCCATGCCATTAATTCATGACCATTAAACTGACACACCCAAATAATCTTCTAGAAAATCAAGCCCAATGAACATCCAAAACTCATGATTGGTAATTATCCCTCTAGAACCAAGTCATATCTTGGCTATAAAATACCCTTGTGACCAAAATTAGCCTCATGACCAAGTCTAACTTTATTATTCCCTTTTTATAAACAACATGAACTCATAACACCCCATTCCAATGTTCATAACCATAATTTTTTTTAAAAAAATGTTGGGGCTAAAGCCTCATTTATTATTAAAGCAAAGAAAAGACCTCTCTTAACTGGGTAGAGGGAGACCCATTACATTGCTTGAAGGCCCTGTGGGCATTTAGCCCATTACATGGCCCGTAGGCCCATTTTTTTTGGCCCAAATCTCATTCTGTGAATAGTAATGCTACAGTACCTGCGTTGCTACAATACTGAACAGTACCTACCGCTGCCACAGTACTCTGCCTCCGCTACAGTGACGTGTTGCCGCTACAGTGCTCGTCGTTGCTATAGTGCCACTTCTACTACAGTACGTTATAGTACTGCTACAGTAACCTACACCCAATGGGTTTTGAACCCTCATTTTTCATATAGATTTTAGGGGTGCTTACCACTAATAAAAACCCCAACTACATGTTCATAGCCATAATTAACAATCTCTTATCTTGAAATTTCATATTAATTATGAATTTTTATGAAATAATATTTTCCTTGAAAAAAAGGATCATACATTATAAGATAAATGGGAGGTTTAATTTAGGAAATTTCATCAAAAATACCAAGTATAAGTTTTCTAAAATTAAATCATTTTAGTTCTATATAGAATTCATGTGATAGAAAGATTCCTACCTCAAGTCTGATTATACATAAAAAACCAATAGGAACAACTTTATTAGTATATATATCATCAAGAAACACCTTTATAAGTTTTGTGATTCAGGTTTAAATTGATATATAGATAATAGGTGTTTTTCTAGAAGTAATCAAGTCAAAATAGAATTAATCTATAACATCCTCACTTTATTTCTATGTATGAGATATTTCAAGTTTATTAACTTCTTTTTTATATTTTTTTTCTAACCTAATATGGGAGTTAAAGGGGTTGGTTTTCAATGAAAAATGTATGGTATTAAAGGGATATATTATTGAGAGGATAAAAGGTTTTTTGGTTGTTGAAAACTATCATTAGGTAGCTGGTAGAGTTGTTATAAGTATTCTAGGAAATACAAACCCCATCAGTTGGTTGGTAGGGTGCCACTAGCCTACTAGTGGTGCTAATAGAACCCAAGTAACTCTTCCAGGCACATTGGCTAACTGATGGATAGTCATCAGTCAGCCAGTGGTTCCACCATCTCTCCAGTGAGGCCCACTGGGTAGCTAGTGCACTTAGTCTAAGTGTAAAATTAAGGCACCCTATGGGTTTTTAATGGTACTCATTTTTTACCCCCACTAATACCCAATTCTGAACCTTGTGGTCCTATTCTTAATTTTTTACTCCCTATTAACAACATAAACTCCTCCATTATTATCCCATTGCCTCCCTAAGCATTGATCGATCTATATATGCTATAATGATGAGATTTATTTAGATCTATGCCAAATCCTTCCTCCTCCTTGATGAATGATCATGGATCTAGGATGTATCTATGGTTTCTATACAAATCCAGTTATAAATTATCCATTTCTTCATAAATCAATGATATATATATCATGTTAATGATGTTTCTTGATCGAATTGACATCTACCATTGACTACAAAAAAAATTGGATATCCATTTTTGAATCATCTTCCCGAACCTCATCTTTGTGGAAGATTGATGATAGATCCTCAATCCATTTAAAATTACTTGTTATATTGGTGGTGTATTCAAATATTCAATAAGATCCCCCTTGAATATAGATAGGATTATTATGAATGGTGGAAATGTTTTAGTAATTCATCATAGAAAAATCATCTTGAGACCTTATTCTTCTAGAATATCATCTTTAATATAATTACCATTTATAGATTGATGATAGATTGATAATCTTTGGATAAATATGAGGCACTCTTCAAGAATTAGTGAAGAATTCATGATTCATTCCTTGATCGACAATGAATCAGGTGAATTTTCATCCTCTCTTATGACATACCGTGGCATTGGTTCTATTAACCTACTTATTAATGTATATGATTATAGAATTACCTTCAAGACATAGAATATTTTTGAGTCTCCATTCTAAAAATCTTTTTAACAAACTAGAACCCAAATTAGGCATCCTTTTCATGTGATTCAATTCTCTATGGGCATGTGTTGTGTTTTATCTTCATTCCCTTTGATGAAACTTTGAGTTCTTTATCAAGAACCATGAGTTAATAAGTTACTTGAATTTTGAGTCCCTTGTATACTCTTTTTCCCTGGTTTATGATGTGTTGGAATGGATTATTTTTCTTAAATGATGGCGATTTCTTGTGGGTGTGGGTGTTATTTTTATACCCATATATGTTCTATGTTTCCATGAGTATTTCTAGAGTGTCTTTTTTCTATGATTGATGTTGATCACATGTTGTTATTTTTTTTCTACTATACGATCATGATTCCATGTTTTGATTGTATTATTATTCTCTAACATGTTACGTGTTTTTCATGTCACTGATGGTTGTTCATTGTATTCATGATAGGTTACTAGCATGGTATGAATACCCCTTATAGTAGGAGTGTGCACAATGTGCAGCGATAATGAGAGTGGACCCTTACTTGGGGTTGGATCATGATAGTTTAAAATCCCAACCAGGAACTCGATGCTTTGTATATACCAAGTATACATGCTAGAACTTGATTCCTTTATAATATCGAGTACATGTTCACTAGTTGGTCTTGTGGTATAACTCAAGACTTGATACCTTGAGAATATTGAGTATCATATCGATAGCCTTATGTCTAGTTTTTGATTACTTAAGAAATATTTGATCATCCTTTCATCATGGAGATAAAGCAGGTTCATTTGGGGATCATGGTGTCTTGGTTAGTATATGGGTTCTTGGTATATTATTTTTTATGTTTTCCAATTAATTAATTATTATTGAGGCATACACTTGTTATAATTGTGCACATTTTTTAAGGTTACATTGATGGTATCCTACTGGGTTTTATTACTCATGACCAATATGGGAATATTGGTGCATGTGAAGACTTTATGTATAGGGATCCAAGAAAAATAAAGGGACCCTTATTGGATATATTAATAATGGATCATGGAGTTAGGTAGGATAAGGATAGAATTTATAGGATACCATAGTTTTATTTACTTATCTACTTTCACTATTAATTTTTCTTGTCTTTCCACTCAGGGGGTAGTTTAACTTTTGTATGAAATTTACTCCATATGATATTCTTGTTTTTTTTTGCATTGTTTACTATTATTTGTTATGTTTATATTTATATTATTTGTGACGGGATAAAATATTGAGGTTATATTCTCCCCATTAATGAATATCATACCATCACTACTAGTTGGTAGCCTCATGTGTATGGAGTGTCATGCATTAGTTTGTGTGACTCTCTATATTAGAATTGGTGGTTTAGGTTGGGTGTTAAAAATTGTATTATAGAAAGGTTTTGATTAAGGGACCTATGTTTTATGGGTATACTCTAAGGCGAACCATTTTTTATCTCATATAATGATTAGGTTTTGTCCTAATTAAATTATTTTTTTCAAATTATTCCTTCTATTTTTTAAAGATATCACCCCATAGGAGACTGATGGGACCATGAACTAACATGGGCGCAGATGCTCCCACTAGGGTACATTCTCTTTGTTCCACCACCTTCTATATAGAAGGGTGCAATATAGTACACTCCACATACTCTTTTGGTGTTGGAAATGGGCCCACCTTATATGGGATTACTTCTTCTTATACCTTCCCAGGGAAGACGGTCACTGAGGTCTATGGTCAACTATGACAGATAATTCCATATCCAATATCCACCAATATTTTAAGGAACTATAGAATCACTAGAATCTAAGTAATGGATATATGTCATTGAGGTTGTCACTGGATGCTGACTAAATATGCGAGGGTGAAGCTGTCAACATCCATGCTACAGAGACCTACTAGGAGGTGGTGGTATCATAACCTATATTTTATAACAAATTAATTTATGATTTGTTACATAAATATAAACTTATTAAAACTATAAAAGATCATGAGGCCAATTGACTTTGATAAATTAGGTATATAGAACATTAACTTAAAACATGGGTACAACATCATTATTTAAAAACACTAAAACATGCCCTTAAATTCCTATGATATTCTAAAACTGCATGGGATAACCTGGGGATGTAAATAAGAAAGGGGATAGCTATAAAACCCGAAAGGGAATAAAAAATATAGCATAATATTATGCATTAAATGTGATTCAAGAGTAATATCAAGGTACTATAAGTGGGGTGAGATTCAAAATCTTGAACAATGAGGCATGATATAACATGATAACATTAAGGAATCATAGGAATGTAGAAACAAGATAAAACATGAAATCATTAACATAAGTCAAGGATAAATGATAAGAAAACATAACAGGGTGTTATTAGGATAACCTCTCATGAACCATAAATGGCATCACATGATATAAAAACATTACATAATGCATTGGATGGATATATAATTCTGGGCCCACCCATCACTTTCATATCATGTACATGCATAAGTGTGTCATGTAGATCATACAATATAAGGATGTATTTCACCAATGTTAACCCCATGTTTAAGGAATGGGGGTTACATACATGTAAATACCCTATAAATGAATGATGGGTACAACTAGGTGAATACCCATGAGTGTAAATGGATATTGGTATTCATTATATAAATTGTTGGCATGGAAAATCACAGGATAATTTCAGTGGCTTAATGAGTGCACATAAAGGTTTATAGAATGGTTGAATGAGAGAGAAAATTGTAACTTCTTACTTGATAATTTTAGGGAATATAATAGGGATTTATAAAAAATATCCCAACTTGAAAAATTAGAAATAAAAATTAATGACATAATAAGGTGGTCGATTACAGAGGGGAAGCAAAGGATCCCTTACCTTGATAGGGCACTATTAAAAGATTGAAAAGAGCTTCTTAAGAGCTTGGCGAAAAATTGGTAGGACTGTAGAGATGAAATGGAAGAGTAAATTTGAGCTCCATGAATTTTTAGTGAATAAAAACTAATATTTATTTTAAAAAATAATTCTCTAAATTTCGTAATTTACAATTTCAAATCAAAAATCCACATTTATTGAAAAGTAATTTTTTTACCATAACAGTTTTCCTACCCATATAAGATTTACATTTGTCTTCATATAAATATATTATAATTTAAATTTAATAAATATTAATTAATAAAAATATTGTATTAAAATATAATTTATTTCAAAAATTCTTGAATTAATTAAAATGAGTGACTTGATTGAAATTATATATTTACCAAAAAATATTATTTGTGCTTCATCATATCAAATCTAATTTTTAAAAAACTCATTATTTAATCATTTAAAAAATAATATTAAAAGGGGATAAACATAATCATTATTTTATTAAAAAATATACAAATTCATACTATTAGGGTCTAGATAAAAATCCATTTATTACATTGGTGGGTTCACTAAGGGAAAGGTGTTAAATAGTAATATTTTCATGGGGTGTTTCGGAAAAAATGGTTTTTTCTATGATCTCAATGAGCTTTAACTTCAACCATTGATGGTTTTTTTGTGCTTTAGTTATTGAATCTCGACTTGGGATTTCTCAAGATAAAATCTAAGTCATCTTATCTCCCTCTGAAGCTTGATAAATGGGCTTCATAAGTTATGATCCTAATGGTTGAGGTCATCACTTATTTTTTCTATGTCAAATGTAATTTATCCTAATGCTCCAAATTCTTATATTAATAGTCATTCTACAATGATTATATTATTAACTATTATGATTTTTAATAGTATTTTTAATTTTTAGACAATATAACGGTCCAAGATAACCAAATTAGTGCATGTGTTTTTAATAAATTCATTTATTAGTAAGGAATTGACTCATTTAAAAAATTAATTTAAATTATAAATGGTTAGGTCATTCTATTATTCCCCCTTTATCAATTTTACCCTCGAAATTTTCATTTCATACACTAAAACATATGAGGGTACTTCTGTTTCAATTCCTCTTCTGATTCCCAAGTCGCTTCTTCAAAATTTTGGTTCCACCAGATCACTTTGACCAGGTGAGTTGTCTTTTTTTTAGAACTTTTTATCTATGATATGTAATCTTCACCAGCTGCACATTGTAGGAAAGATCATTCTCTAATAGTACCACCTCAAGATTCAATTAATATGAGGGGTCTGGTGTGTACTTCCTTAAGAGGGATACATGTAATACATCATTTACTTAAGATAGGTCATTTGGGAGTGTTAGTCAGTAGGCCTTCTATTTGATGCGATCAAAGATCTAAAGGATATTGGTGTATCTAGGACTAAGCTTACCCTTCTTCCCAAAACTTGTGAATTTATTCTACAATAATATATAAAGGAACACTTTATCTCTAAACTCAAACTCTAGGTTTCTTTGATGATTGTCTGAATATATTTTTTGTTAACTTTTTATGAATTTTATATGACAGTGAATGGTCTAAAACTTCACGATAATTTCTTGAATAATATTATATTAAATCCTCTTCCTCCCTCCAATTTCATCCCAAAATGTCATATTCTAAAAATCTTCCCATACAGAACCTCATAAAGTGCTATTTGAATTCTATATTGGAAAATGTTGTTATATGAGAACTCTACTAGTGGAAGGTGTTGGTCCCAACATCCTTTTAAATACATTGAATATGATCTCAACATATCCTCCGAAGTTTGAATGGTCCTTTTAGACTGGATATCTTTTTTATGGTGATAAGCAGTGCTGAAGCTCGATTCTATATCCAACACTTGATAAATGTTTCTATAAAACCTAGAGGTAAACCTCATATCTCAATTAGACACAATAGAGAGTGTAACTCCAAATAGTATTACCACTCCCCTTATGTATATATTGGTGAGTTGGTCAAGAGAGAAATATTCCTTTATTGTACTGAAAATCATTGACTTGGTAAGATGATTGACAACCACCTAGATGCATTATTTCCTTTAGGATTTTTGGGGAGTCCAACAATAAAATCCATGGTTATTTTTTCAAATTTATATACTATTATGGGAAATGGATTCATCATACCCCTATACTTCTTTCATTAAACCTTGATTTTTTGGTATACCGTGCATCATGATAAAAAAACTTAATCTCCCTCCTCATGTTATCCCACCATACGTTTTGTTTCATATTGTTATACATCTTTGTTCTTCCAATATGAATAGAGAAAAATAATCTATGTGAATCATCCAGAATTTCCCTATTCAATTATGGTTTTTATGGGATTCATATTTTGGTTCCAAACCATATAACCCTATATTTAGAAAATTTGAACTATAATATATTTATTATATTTTTCTATAGCACCTCATCATATTCCTAGGCCTCCTTGATCCTATCAAAAATGTATAGTTAAAAAATTATTTGGTCAGCGTTGGATGAAGTTCCTTTTTTTATTCCCATGTCCATCTTTTTCAAGTCCAATAATATAGGATCCCTTATAATACTCATCATGGATAATATTTCAGTGTCATTTATACTCAGAGTATCAACCACTTTGTTTCCCTTCCCAAGAAGGTATATTGAAAAATCATAATCCTTGATCATCTCTAACCACCTTCATTGGAACATATTTGGATCCTTTTGTGTGAATATATACTTGAGGATTTTATGATCTGTATATATGTCACACTTTTCCCCATATCGATAATGTCACCCAATATTTAATGCAATGAAAACTATGCCAATTCTAGATCATGTGTTGGGTAGTTCCTCTTATGGATATTTAATTAGAATGAGACATCAGCTGTCAATTTTTCATCTTCCGTGAGTACACAACCTGATCCCATTATAGATGTATCATTATAGATCACAACCCCTTCCCCACTGGTGATTAATGTGAGAATATTTTTAGTTATTATCCTCTTCTTTAACTCTTTGAATATCTCTTTGAATTAATCAAACCAAATAAACTTCACCCCCTTCCCATTTAACTTGGTTAGTGGGCTTGAAACTTGTGTGATTTTTATCAAAATTTATGACAGTACCCATATAATCCAAGTAAATTATGGATATCCATCATATATCTTGGTCTTTTCCATCCATCAATTTCCTTAGTTTTTGAAAAATCAACAGATGTCTATTTTATTGTGATAACATTCCCCAGGAAGGTTGAATCCTCCATCCAAAACCCATATTTACTATACATTTCAAATAAATTTTCCATTCATATAGTATTTAGTAAGACATTCAAATTATCATCATGTTCCTACTTGATCTTTTAGTAGATAAGAATATCAACTATAAAGAATACAAAAAAATTGTCAAGGTAATCCATAATTAATATATTCATTAATTCCATGAATATTTATGGATTATTAGTGAGTCTAAATAGAATTACTCTAAACTTATAGTGCTTGTACCTTGTATAAAAATCAGTCTTAGGGATATCCTCCCTCTTCACATTTACTTTATAATATCCCAATCAATGACTCGCATTACAAAAGTATTGGGATCCATATAATTGATCAAAAAAGTCATCAATCCATGGTAATGGATACTTTTTCTTTATCTGAATCTTGTTGAGCTCAAGATAATTAACAGAGAGGTGCATTGAAACATACTTCTTATTAATGAAGAGAAATGGTCCACCCCATGGTGAAGCACTTGATCATATAAACCCTTTATCAAAATTCTCCTATAATTATTTATTCAGCTCCTCAATTTCAAAAATATCCATTCTATATGTATTCTTAATTATTAGAAAATCTTTGGGTATGGGATTGATTGAGAACTCAACATTACAACTAGGCATAAGACCAATCAATTACTTAGTAAAAATGTTAATGAATTCTCTTACAATGGTAATTTCATCAATTATGACCTTTTATTTAGTCTCAACAATTTGTACCTGATATGCTTTCTTTCAAGGTAATAATATCTATTCTTTAGATTTTGGTACTAAAGAAGATTCATCCTCCTCCTTGAACTTTTATAGAAATGGGGGATGGTTTTGCGATATAAAGGGTGATTTCATTATCTCAAAAATTTGTATTAGCTCTATACAAGAAAATTCAACCCATGGCTAGAATAGCATCAAATTACACTAAAGGAAGTATCATAAGGTTTTATGGGAAATTCATCCCAAAAATTTAGATAGTGGATGAGTTATGTGCTTGGGATAAAATAATTGACTCAATTTCCATATTCAATGATAACTCGACTTGCATGTTTTGAGGTGGTGTTTGAACAGTTATAATAAATTTGTGTGATGTGAAATAGTGCATAAAACCAAAACAAAATATTATATTCATTATCCTTGAATAGATACCTAGTGTACCTGAATAGTTATACTAAACTTGTGTGATATGAAATAGTGCATAAAACCAAAATCAAATAGTATATTCATTATCCTTGAATAGATAACCAGTGTACATATCACCACATCATTTTTAGGATCTAAATTAGTAGTTGTGATTGCATATACTATCCATTTATATCAAGACCTTGAGGTTTTTTTTGGTGGATATCATCAATATCCCTTGGATTAGGGAATTTATTCACATAGTGTACATGTTCTTTGTAGTTGTAACATTGGATAATAGGATGAGGGTTGACTAGATCATTATTTTCTTCCATCAAATTGGTGTATTTCTCTCATTGGTAATTGCTAACTATATTCCCTTCCTTCCCATACCAAAATAATTTCATTATCCCCTTAGGAAATTTATGGGATGCTTCTTTCTGCATTTTGACAAATGGGATTATGGGATTTATTACCACCATGAGATTTTTTCTTCATGCTATCAGAATTAAAATAAATTCTCTGATTTTTATCTCCATTTCCAAGAGAAATATTCACTTATCTCAATTTTGACTTTGAGATAATGTCAAACAATTTCACTATAGTTTTCATAATCTTGAATAGCCGACTCTATTCATAAATTTATCTTTATTCCATAAAGAATCATTCAACTTTACTTTCATGGTTAATGAAATATCTATAGTCATATTGTGAAAGTATTCTGAGGTTTTCCTCATAGGCCCTAATGGAATCATCATACTTTTTCTTAAGGATAAATAAATACCTAAAAATTTTAATCCATAGAGTGCAAGAAAAATATTTTTTGAAAAACATTTTATAGAATTCCTTTCAGTCAATTGCTTCGATCTCCTCCCCGTGTATCATATTTTTGACCAACACACACCATTGATCAGATTATCCTTCTATATGATAAATAGACAACATGACCATCTCTTTCTCAGAGAATTGAAGGATGGAGAAGATATCTTCAATGGAGTTTATTCATTATTCTATGATTAAGGTATTGGTAGTTCCTATAAATTTCACATTCCTTTGTCGTATAAAGTTCTCAATTGAAAATTGGTCTTTATAAGGGGGATTTTAGAATTTCTCTTAATCCAAGTTTTAGTTCAAAACATGAGTTGATTGAGAAAGTATTTTTAGGAATTTCCCAACTTCTACTCCCATTTGGTTGGACATCTCATTTGGACAGTCATCACAATGCCCCTCACATTGGTTATTGACTCGGTTTCTCTTATTTCTAGTCATTATCTAAAATAAAGGTGAAATTAGGGATGATAATTTTTAAACTATTAAATATATAAATGGGAAAACATGAACATAAAAGGGATAACTCATCAATGATATATATTCCTTAACCTATGAATTTATAGGTTTCAATCTATGTTATCTATGATTTATTTCCTAACATAAAATATTGTGCATATTTTTTCCACGAACAATGGTTCATAGTGAGTTTGTGAATTTACCAAATCATATCACCCAATATTTTTAAAAACAGTTCTACAAAAAGGCCTATTTTCATGCACTATATTATGATCAAGTCCATCTCAATGTTTCCTTTTGGGTTTATTACTCCTAGGTTCTAATGTGTCAGAGCCACATCCACTAATAGTGTCTAGAATGGGATTTATTTTCTTGGAAACAACATAATATATACTTTAAAAAAATTTTGGAATTTTTTTGTATGTTTAGTCTTATAACTAAGTCCTTGACTAAATTTTTCTAATCATAATCCGCCAAAATAAATAGACTTCACTCTAATACCACCTATTGAAGCCCATATTTTACTACACCTTAATTCATTATTTATTACATAAATATACACTTAATATGACACTAGAATATAGTGAGGCTTTGTGTATTTTAGAAATTAGGAATATAGAATATTAACTTGAAACATAGGTATAACATCATTATTTAAAAACTACGAAACATTTCCTTATATTCCTTGGATCTTCTAAAACTGCATGGGATAACCTGACAATATACATAAGAAAGGGTTGATATATAAATCCTGGTAAGGAAATAAAAAATATATATCATAATTTTCAGTAGTAAATTTGATCCAATAATCATATGAGGGTAACATAATATGGGTGATAATCATAATCTTTCACAATGAGGCAGGATATAACATGATAACATAGAGGTAACATAGGAATATGGAAACAACATAAAACATGACATCATAAACATAAGTTAGGGATAAATTACAAGTAAAAAACGTTTTTTTGTTAGTATAACCTATCTTGCATCATACATGGAATTGCATAAGATAAAAACATTTCACAATACATTAGAGGGCTATATAAGTCAGGTCCAACCCGTCACTTTCATATCATGTACATACATTAGTATTCCACACATATCATACAACCTAAATATGTATTTAATAAATTTTATCCCCAAAATTAAAAATTGAAGTATATATACATGTAAATACCAAATCAATTAAGGATAGGTAAAACTAGGTGAATACACTTTAGTGGAAATGGAGATGAATATTTTCTACACAAATGTTTGTAATGGAAAATCACAAGATAATTTCGATAACATAATGGGTGTGCATAAAGGTTTATATAAGGGAAGAATGAGAGTGAAAGGGGTCACTCATTACTTGGGAATCAAAATTATAGTAAAAGGGGTGTATAAAAACTAATACCAACTTGATAAATTGGAAATAAAAATAAGTGAAAAAAATAAGGTGCTTGAATAAAGAGGACGAAAAGAGGATCCATTACCTTGAGATGGATCTTCTAACCTCATGGTAATATCTTATTAAGATATTTAGGGAACATTTAGAGGAGTTTAGAGAGGTAAAGAAAGAGTAGATTTATGCTCTGAGGGTTTATAGTGAAGTGGAATATGAGGTTGGGTTGGTTTATATAGCTAAAGATATGGGAATTATTTATTAATTTTTGAACTTAGGTTTTAGACTCTATATGATAAAGTAACCAAAAACACAAATATTACCATAGTTTTTTACCATAGTTTAAGAAAAATAGAAGTGTATTTCATTATTTTTTAATGATAATAACCAAACTCATTAATATAATTCCCTTTGTGATGTAGAAGTGAGTCATGTTTATAAAGAATCGATTTCAAAACTATAAAATATAATATTGGTTTTGGAGGATTCATTAAGGGTTTATAAAATTAAAAAAATAACATAAAGACATGTTATTTTAAAGTGGAAACATAATTTTTTTCATAAATACACTTTATATTATTTATTACATCTCTTTTGGTCTTTTATAAAATCATAATACATATCGTATAATTATATCGTGTTTAATTTTTACCCAAAAAATTGACCTTCTCAGAAAATTATGAAAAATTCACCATTGGATAATTTTAATGTGCTAATTTAAAAAATTATTTTTATTTTAAAAAAATAATTCTCTAAATATGATAATTTATTCTTTTAAATAAAAAATCACTATTTATTGATAAATGTTGGTTTTTTTACCATGAAAATTTTATGTCCCTTATAAAATTATATTTGACTTCATAAAATTATTTTATAATTTATATTTAATAAATAATACTTAATAATAATATTTTATTAAAATATAATTTATTTCAATAATTCTTGAATTCATCAAAAAATAGTGTCTTGATTGGAACAATATATTTCCCAAAAATGCAATTTGTGTTCTGTCATATCAAAATCTAATTTTTATCAAACTCATAATTTAATAATTTAAAAAATAATATTAAAAAGGGATAAATATAATCACTATTTTATTAAATTGAAAATAAATACATTCATAATATTAGGGTCCAGATACATAGCTCATTATTACAAAAGTGAATTTCTTAAGGGTAAGGTGTGTGTTGGTGATATCTCCATGGGGTTCCTCTGTGAACATGGTTTGGTTCATGATATTGATGATATTGACCTTCTCCTATAAATGGTTTCACTCATTCTTTAGTTGTTTAATCTCATCTTGGGATTGTTCCATGCACTACTACAAAACTGACCTTTAACAGCACTGGTATTTATCAGTGAAACAAAAAAATGCTGATAAATGAAATATTTATCAACACTAAGAAAAGCACTGATAAATTTAACCTTTTATGAGTACTTTTTTTTGCACGGATAAAGGGAACCTTTATCGGCACTAAATGTTTAGTGATGATAAAGGGTATCCTTTATGAGCGCTTTATTTTTAGCACTGATAAAGGGTGACATTTATCAGTGATTTATTTTTAGCACTCATAAATATGTATTTCATCAGTGATTTTTTAGCACTCATAAAGGTATTAATAAATAAAATGAAATAATTGAATAAATTAAAAATAAAAAAAATAAAAAAATTATTACAAATTTTATTAATTAAAAAATTATTGATAAAAAAGAATAAATTGATTATACATTATTAAATATTAAAAAAATATTAATAAGATAATTATGATAATTAATGTTATTAAATTTTATATATTAAATATAAAGATATATATTAATGTATATAAATATTATTTATATATTAAAAAATATTTATTCACTTTATATTAAATAGTCGTATATTTATTGAATAATGGTTTATAATTAAAAATTAATATGAATTAAAAATAATGACTAATTGTATAGTACTCGACATATAATTGAATGTCATTTGATTTTTCAATTTAACATAGATCAAATCTATGTTACATTGATTTCATATATATGTAATTAATGCATTTTTATATACAATGCACACACAAAAAACTTATCCATTTTTTCAATATTTTTAAAGTGTACTTATTCTTAATTAATTCAATTTCACTCATTTTTAACATATATGCATGCACTTAAAATTAGATATTCATTAATAATGTTAAAACAATTATTTGTAAAAAAATATTTATAAATCTAAATTTACAATATTTATACAATTATATATTTATAATTATAAATAAGTAAATATTTTTTAAAAATATTTATATAATTATAAATAAATAATTATATATATAATTATTAAATTTATAATAAATTTACTTAAATAATGAATATATTTACTATATCTATATTTATATATATTTATTAAATATAAATATGTATAATTATATAAATATATATAATGAAATAATATTATTTTTTAAAAATATATCTATAATTATAAATCATTTAACATCGCTTAAGTAATAAGCACTGATAAAAGCATCTTTATCAGAATTTTTTTCGCGCTGATAAAAATGAGGCTTTATAAGTGCAAAACAAAGCGCTAATAAAATGAAAATTTATCAATGCCATAATTGTAGTGCTGATAAAGGTTGGTTTTATTAGTGCATTTTTAGTGTTGATAAAGAGCTACCCTTATCAGCACGAAAAAATCCCTAATAAAGAGATCTTTTATTTGGGCTTAGATAATAAGCACTGATAAAAGGACTCTTTATCAGTGATTTTTTATAAGTGATGATAAAATATTCTTGATCTAATTAAAAAACCCTAACCATTTTCGAACCCATTGTGATATCAAAAGCTTTCCCCGGAAGCCACCCACTAACGGTGCTCCTCATCGGTGAATCGAAGCTCGAATCACACCAATGGACTTCCTCCAATTACTTGAACATCTCGTTCGACATCCAGTGTTCGATTGAAATTAGGCTTTCTGAAAAGGGTCTTGGATTTTCATCAACCTTGTGAGGTTTTCCTTCTAATTTTATTTGTGTATTTTTTGTTTTGTTTTTTGATTTATTCTTCAATTATGTCATTATTTGTGGTCTAGGGGTTATATACTTGTGAGGTAGGCCTTCTGATTTTCTCAGTTTCCCATTTTGGTTCAACTCTTAATAATTCATGGAGAGTTTATTATTTCTGTACTTGATGGTGAAACATGGATTCACATGGATTTTAGTTGGTTGTTTTATTTTATTTTTTTACATTTCACAAATTGACTACCTAAAGTTATCATAGAAATTTTTCATTCTTAATTTTATCAATGTATTCCATACATGTGAAATTTTAAAAATTAAGACTGGGGATTTTGTGTGTGAGGGAGTTAAAGGTAGGTTAAGGGATTTATTTTATATGATACTGCTTCATATCTTATTTTTTCTACTAATATGGGTTGGTGTGATAATCTAATTTATGGATGCATCATGGAAGTTTTTATTTAAATTTTTGTTCTACTAGTTTTATTTACGTTTGGTCCAAATTATTCCCACCGTGTTGTTTTTCATGCCTTGGTGCTTGTTTCCAGTCTGAGGGGCATCAAGATTGTCCCTTAGACAATATCAATATTTAGATTGGAATTTTTCCCACAACATTAGAAAATTTTATCCAAATTTTAATTGGTTTCAACATGGGTTTTCAATATTCCTTTTGAAATCTATAAAACACTTCCCTCACATACATGGATTGGGAAATAAATATCCCATGAATTATATGAGTCGCCTATAATAAAATGAAAATGTCAACTAACTAACCATTAACATTTAAACATTGGTCATTGTTAATGTAGAAAATAATTATCATCATTCATCTCTTGAACCACTAAATATTATGTAATCCACAATGATAAACATTATCAATCTATCCATAAAATTATTTTCATGTAATTATTATGATCAATTTTTAATTTTCTAAATTAAAGTTTCTTTAATAATTCATCTAAAATTCAAAAACAAACTCTTAGTTCTTGTTTCAATTCATACATCACCTTTTTCAATTTACAAACATTATTCTCATATTAAATAATGGGAAAACTATCTGTTTGTTTGATAGAATTCTTATTTGTGTAATCCATTAGTAAATGATAATTCTACATCCAATTGGAGTACCTTGAATTTCCTTGGGATGGGTCGGTGTGGTTATATCACATTCCAAGAGTCTTGAGATGTTTTCAAATAATTATATACCACTTATTTTAAATGTAATAATTCCTTATGATGTTATATCACTTGTTTCAAGACATTTTTATATCTTCTAGTTGATTTAATTAGAGTTTATTATTCTTGTTTATCATATTTGAGTTTTGTATTACTCCTAAATTGACTATATTATATTTTCATTTATTTATGGGATTTAAGAAATATTTTATGTGGAGTAATTATTTTCTTAAATTCAATTATCCATTTTATTCAACATACTGAAATTCATTGGAATAATCAAATGTTGAGTTTCCATTATTAGAATTGTCTATAACTTTAACTTTTGATAATGAATATCTAATGTGTGTTTATTTATTTATTGTTTAAAATTAATCTTTTATGAACCCAATAGGATGGATATGAATCGAAAATGGATCTACACTAATCGTTTTACAAACAAATATGATGATGGAGTTAAAGAGTTCATCAAGTTTGCAAGAGATCATGCAGAAGACCCTTCTAAAATCCTATGTCGTGTTCATGTTGTTGTTATTCAAGACAAATTAGTCCAGAAGAGTTGGAAGAATATTGATATCTATTTGGATATATTGATCAATGGAGACAAAATAAGGATCGTATGTGCATCACTCACAAATCTAATAACAAAACTATAGATTCTCTATTCACTTCACTACTATTGGTTAACTACCGCTTAGCATAGCATCTGACCTGAACTTCTTGCCTGGTGTCCCCGTGATGCTCTCATCCCACATATAGAGAGAAACAAACTAATTATATTCTTGAACATAGAGAGAAAATTTTATTGAGTAATTTAATTAATTAGGTAAAGGTTTTATGGAAAACACATATGATTGAAGAATCAACATGAGAATCAGAAAATTCTATGAAGGAAGAATATTCCAACTTGTTTAAATAATGAATAAAATTGCAAGGAATATAAAAAAAATTAATGATTAATGGTGATATGATAGAGATTTTGGTGGGCATGTGTGGGAAGAGATCATCACAGGGACACCGAATAGAAAGTTCAGGTTAGATTCTATGTTAAGCGGTAGTTAACCAATAGTAGTGAAGTATATAAATAATCCTTAGTTTTGTTATTAACTTCATGATTTATGCACAACCAATCCTAGTTTTGGATCCATTGATCAATGGATACAAATAGATATCTATGTTAATAATTTTCACACGGCTTCCTAACATTCATATAGTCTTCTAAACAGAAATGAACTGCACAAAAAATCCTTAGTTTTTTTATTAGCTTATATTTGGGCCAAAGAAACCCTTTGTAAATATGTGGGGGTAATGTTACGATATGATTTATCTATTTTACTGAAAAATTATATAATAGAACATTGATTTAATTTTCATTATTCCTTGCAGATTTATTTTATTTTATAATATTTTTTTCCATGTATCATGCCTTTGCATGAAGATCAATGACACTATCTCTACTCAATCATAGAGGTAATCTTAATGTTTTCACAGTAAAATCATTTTCCATAAATTAATGTACTATTTCATATTTATGTTTAATTTATTTCTTTTTAGTATTACACACATAACCATTTTTTTATTATATAGTTGGATTCTTTTGTTCTAGTTGGGGTGCTTTGTCCAACTTTCATGCTCCTTCTCCCTTAAAACCTTTTCACCCAAATAGTGGTGCATTTATCACTTTCTTTCAAATTACCTCCACTATCTTTTTAGGAATAGAAACTATTCCACCTATAATAAATTGTAGTGGTAATCTTGTTGTTTTCACATTAAAAAAAATTCATATAATTAATGTATTATTTCATATTTATGTTTCATTTATATCTTTTTAGTATTGCACAAAAAATAATTATTTTCTTATACAGGTGGATTATTTTTTCCATGTTGGGGTGCTCTATTCAACTTTCATGATTCTTCTCCCTTAAAACCTTTTCACCCCTATAGTGGTTCATTTATCACATTCTTTCAAATAACATCCACTTTGTTAAGGAAGAGCAATGTTGATGACTCTACTCAATTAAAGAGGTAATATTGATGTTTGCACAGTAAAATAAGTGTCCATAGAATTTATGTAATGTTTCATATTTATGTTCAATTTATTTTTTTTAGTATTACTCACATAATCATTGTTTTCTTATGCAGATGGATTCTTCTATTTGAGTTGGGGTGATCTTTCCATCTTTTATCCATTTCTACACCAAAACTTTCATAGAATTATTCTCCCTCAAAACCATTCACCCATATAGTGTTTATATTTACCACTTTCCTTAAAGTTCCCTTCACTACTCAATCATAGAGGTAATCATGATATTTTAATGATAAAATATTTTTCCACAAAATTAATGTATTATTTCAAATTTATTTTTAATTTATTTATTTTTAGTATTAGTTATAATAATTGTTTTCTTATAAAGGAGTATTCTTTTTTTTCAATTTTATGTGTTTTATTCAAAGATACTCATGTAGTGTTGGAATTTTGACAAATAAAGTCAATGGAGATTGTGGTAACATTGACAATTAGGATTGTTTTGAGACTTTCGTATGTGTAGGAATCAGCATCACCTCAATTTGACACATGATGTGATCGGTATGACTCTAAGTACTTAATTATATTTTAAATTGACATTATTTTTTGTAAAAAAAGACAACTGACTCAATGTGACTGATATTAGTTAAAAATTGACATTTCACTTTAAAAAGTTTCGCTCACTAAGAACTGAGAAAGTGAACTTGGATTTTTTTGATAATTTAGGGCATCGATTCATAAATCATTTGTGACATAAAAGAATTGGTCTCATGTAAAACTGATAAACTATGTGATATATATGATTCAAAGTTCATGTTTCAATTTTAAAATGACATTTTAGTAAAAAAGACAAGTGAAGTACTCAAAACTGAGAAAACACATTCAGATTGTTTTGATACTTTATGAAAAAAAATCCATAAGTGATTTGGAACGCGTAGGAATCAGCTACACCTCAATTTGATGCACAGCGTGACTGATATGACTCTAAGTACATGTTTATTTAAAATTGACATCAATTTTAGTAAAAAAACAATCAAACTTGCTCAAAACCTAACAAAAATATTCATATTATTTTTATACCTTATTTAAATAATCTATAATTGATTTGAGATGTGAATGAATCATTTGCACCAAAATCTGACATACGGTATAACTGATATGATTCCAAGTGCATGATTTTATTTAAAATTGAAATCAATTTTAGTAAAAAGGACAACTGACCTTCTCAAAATTTATAAAACCCATTAAAATTGTTTAAATACTTTAGGAAAATGATCTATAAGTCATTTGTGATGTATAGGAATCATTCGCACCTCAATCTGATACACAATGTGATGGGTATGTAACAAAGTGCATGTTTCAATTTTAAAATGACATTTTAGTAAAAATTAAAAGTGACTTAATCAAAAATATGAAAACGCATTCATATTGTTTTGATACTTTAGTAAAATTATCCATAGATCATTTTTAATGTGTAGAAGTCAACCTCACCTCAATATGACACATGGTCTGACCGGTATGACTCAAAGTGCATATTTTTATTTAAAATTGTCATCAATTTTAGTAAAATGGAACACTATCCTGCTCAAAATTAAGAAAACACATTCTAATTATTTTTATACTTAAAGAAAATGATCCAAAAGTCATTTTTTATGTGAAAGAATCATCCACAACACAATCTAATACACAATGTGCTCGGTATGACTCAAAGTGTTCATTATCAGTTTAAAATCAACATTTTAGTTCAAAAGTTGTTACTCACTGAAAACTAATCAAACACGCTTAGATTTTCTTGATAATTTATTAGAACATTTCTTAAGTCATTTTTTACATGTACAAATCTATTTCAAAACAAACCGATACACTATGTGATCAGAATGAGTCAAAAGTGAGTGTTTCCAGTTTAAAATGACATTTTAGTAAAAAAGACAATTGACATAATCAAAACCAAGAAATCACATTCATATTGTTACTTTTTTAAAACAATCCAAAATTAATTTAATACCTTTTGGAATCAGTTGTATCTCAATCTGATGCACGATGTGGCTAGTATGACTCCATGTGCACCTTTTTATTTAAAATTGACATCAATTTTAGTAAAATTAACACTTTATCTTAATTTATTTATTTATATTATTACTAACATAGGAATTGTGTTCTTATATAGGTTTGTTCTTTTTCTCAATCAGGGATTGTCTTTTTGTAAATAGAATGATTTGGGTCATGATTAAAAGACAAAGGAACATTGATGTTTTTAAATGTATGTAATAATTTTTATTTATGTAAGTATGTGAACCAATGTTTGAAATATCTATAATATAGTGATTTATTCTTATGTTTGTGTTGTAAAATTAATCTCATTTAAATCTGGTATTGGGACTAATTTTTGTTGATATCAGGTGTGCTTTCGTTGCTACAGTGTGTTGTAAGATCACACTGCAGTGGTGTTGGAGTGTGCTATTGCAACACACTACAGTGTGTCCCTTTATTAGCGCATTTAAAAGCACTGATAGAGGAAACATTTATCAGTGCTTCAAGTGTAGATAAATATCCCATTTATTATCTCTTTTTTTATCACCAAAAAAGGTCCCCTTTCTAGTTCTTTTTCAGCACTGATAAAAGACCAGGGATTTTAACCTTGCTCATGTAGTCATCACTTTTCTAGCACTAATAAAAGGCCATTTCTAGCACTATTAAAGGTTGGTTTTGTAGTTGTAATGGAAATTCCAAATTATTTTATCTCCCCTGAAATCTCTGATAAATTGGATTCATTTTCATGACCCGTCTCCTAGGGCTCGTGTCGTGACTACCCAAAGCCCACCTTCCATAGGCCAGGGGATGGCGACTAGCACCGAAAGACGTATACCCTAAAACCAGGAATGCATTGCCTTTATAACCTATAATCACACCCAACCAAGCACATAAAAAGATACAAACACAAGTAAATTTTATAGTAAAAATAGTGTGTATAGTAATAAAAAGGGTCCAGAATACAAGCCCAACTGGAAAGTACAATAAAAATAAAAAATACAAGTAAACTGTAATAGATCTTGTGATATCCTGCTAAGGATCCTACCTGAAGGGTAGGTACAGCTCTATAATGTTCTTCTTTGTGGTATGCCTTGTCTAATGTCCACCTCTGAGCTACCTCATGTCCCAATACTCTTGTCCTCAGTCAGCGTTGTCTTTCTTCTACACTAAACACTATATGGTGCGGGTGTAGCCCGTGCAGGGGTGAGTATAACGATACTCAGAAGGGACCCCAAGACCCTCGAAGGTCTCACAAAATCCACAAAGGATAAACTAAGAAGCATGAAAACAACTAAAAACTCTACTTAGGTATATTCCCATACATATACCTAAGTTATCAAGTATTCTCATCTCATTCATGAGAAAACACAAGGCCCAACTCATTATCCCAAAGCTCATCTGTTCCATGAAGGAAAGGATACCATGAAGGTAACACCACAAAGGTAAGAACTAAAAAGGTAACGCCACATAGAAGAATACCAAAAAGGTATCACCATGAAGGTAAGTACCACAAAGGTACACCACACATAAGATTACCAAAAAGGTAAAGACTCGGCTCACACAAATATAACTTAGGTACAATGATAAAGATGATTAGATGTAACTACTGAATTATCTTACTATGTTAAGACTCAGACCCTCGTAGGATCTTAAATCATCAAACCCATGTAGGATCCTAGTACAGAAGACCCATGTAGGATCCTAGTATAGCAGACCCACATAGGATCCTAGAGTAGTCCACATGGATTTCTAAAGTGGATCCAAGTGGAACTCTCGAACATAGACCCATGTAGGATCCCAAATCACAGACTCACATAGGACCTCTTTCTCATGTTACAGCCAGCTACATAGTTCTCGCACTAAGATCGCTTGATTCCAGAAGGGTCCACTCCTCAATCCATAGTTCGATACTCCAAATTCCAACAAAAAAGTATCCTAAAGGACCGCCACATAATAGGGGTCTCAACACAACAGACAGTGCATCAGTCGGATGTCCGGTTTGTAAGTTGTTGGCATTTTAGTCCCGAGGGTCTGGTTGGATTCGTGTTTTATCCAACCCAGTACCCCAACTTTATTTAAAACTCAATTGGGGTATAGTAAAAGGACCGTCTCAATCCAAGGTTTCTGGTGCTGCTGACGGTTCTTCAAACGGACGCTCGTATCTCAAGATATGGCCGAAATAGTGGAAAGGGTTGATACTGGTCTGGGTCTGGTACGACCTGGTCGGACCGACACGGACTGACCTGGCCTGGGCCGACCTGACCCGATTCGGGTCAACCCAACCTTCTGGGTCCGGCCTGGCCCGGAAACATGCCCCGGCCCGCGTTGCGTGGCCCGTTGGTCTGCGGCTGACCGAACATCCAGCCCTCCTCTGCATGGTGCGGTCGCGCGTCACGCCATCACCGGCGACCAAAAGTGAGTCGGCCGCCCCTCCATCATCGTTGCAGCCTTGCGTCGCGGCTCCTGCATGCCGGGCGGTGCGGACGCATGCCACCACCCCCATCATGTGGTTGTCCATGCATCGGCCACCGTAGTCATCGTCTTGTCTAGTCGAGGTGCCAGCCACTACTCCCTAGTTCCACCGGTGTCGGTCACTGGCACGGTCACCGGCGATGTTCTTCAGAACACTGGGTGTGCCCCGGTGTCCTGTTCTTCATTCCAAAAATTTCCACACTCGCCTCAATATGTCTCCATCGATTCAAGACCATAAAAATTCACCAAGGTTGCAGAGATTTTGGGCCGTGTTCATTCGTCCAGCACCCTTCGCGTTAAAACGGTAGCAAGCGGCTTATTTGTTCTTGAATCATAAAGAACATCAAGAATGGGTAAGAGGTATTCAGAAACAGCAAACCCTACCTTGATTTCTCATTGGAAGTGTCACAAGGAAGAAGACAAAGTCGTTGGGGATAGTGACATCCGCGTTCATCGCTCCTGAAAGATGCTTCCAATATGCGATCAAGCGTTGTCCTTGTTCTTCGATTCCGGAGGTCGTTCTTCATTGGTGAGTTCTTCATTGGAGGGTTATTTTTTATGGGAATATTTTCTCCAAAGTTCCCCCCAAGCCTCCCTTTTCTAACACTTCCCCAATTCCTCCAAAAATGAATAGCCATCTTATTAAATTAGCTCTTATTAATTTAATTACAGTTGGCCATTAATTAAATTGATGTTGGAATAATTAATTAATGGAAGGTGGCACAATTAATTAAGAGAGAACTAAGAGTCAAATCCCTCATTAAAGAGGGATTTCAAGTGTCGGGTGGTCCCCACCAATAATTTCAAATTGGGGCGTTTTAATCTCGGGTGGTCCCCACCACTAAACATTCAAATGGGAGGTTTTAAAAAATGAAATAAAAGTTGATCTTTATTTTATATTTATTCTTTTAACTCTCCCATGAAAAACATGAAAAATAACTTTCACCCTCGTCCAACTGCAGTCGAGGTGAAGGTCCCCTAATGAAAATATCGGTGCTGCGAGTTCAGCGGTGTCTTCGGATTTCAATTCCGAGCACCGGTTCAAAAGTTACAAAACCCCACTCGCACGTATACTAAACCTACCTAAAAAAAGTTCAGGAATTAATTCTGAGCACCCCGGGCCTCGGAATCATGTGCCATTAATTTTCATAGACTCGTAATATTCCCATATAATTAAAAAAATACATTGAAAAATACAGGACTTTACATTCTCCCAATATCAGGGCTTTGCATCCCTGAAAGCCACATCACGAAAACTAAGAAAACAAGTGGGGGTATTGAGCATGAATATGAGCCTTCCACTACCATGTTCTCTCATAGAGGTTCCCATGCTGCCAATGAGCATGCACTAAAAGTATCGACCACCCATGAAGGACCCACTCCTGTCGATCCTCAATCTCCACTGGAACCTCTGTAAATGTCTCCCTATTGTCGATGTCTAGATTGTCGTGTTCGATGACATGAGAAAGGTCATGCACGTATCTCCTCAACTAGGATAAATGGAAAACATCATGCACTTGGTGCAGCTGAGGTGGAAGATCTAAGCGAAAATCCACCTCACTAACTCTGCTGAGGACATGAAAGGGTCAGATGAACCTTGGAGATAAATTTCCACCCCGGCCAAAACTCTGTAAACCTCATCGGGGTGAGACCCATAGAAAGACATGGTCACCATCCTCGAACTCCAGAGGTCTTTGTATCCTGTCAGCATAAGACTTCCGCCTACTCTGTGCAGTCTTCATCTGCTCTTGGATGATCTACACCTTCTCCATGGTAGCCCATACCATCTCTGGTCCCATGAGTGTTGACTCCCCTAGGTCATTCTAGCACAAATCTGATCTGCAAGGTCGGTCGTACAGAGCCTCGAATGGTTTCATCCAAATAGTGGAGTGATAGTTGTTGTTGTATGAAAACTCCACCAAGGGCAAGTGATCCTCCCAGCTGTGACCGAAGTCGACGATTCAAGCACACAGCTTGTACTTGAGGGTATGAATGGTCCACTCAGTCTGGCCATCCATCTGAGGATGGAAGGTGGTGCTCAAATAAAGCTGCATCCCAAAAGCCTCATAAAATCCCTTCCATAGTCGGGAAGTGAAACATGCATCACGATTGGAGACAATCATCGAGGGTACTCTATGTATCCACACAATATCCTGCACATAGAGGCATCTCAAGCTCTCTATTGAACCCTTCTCTCTGATTAGTAGGAAGTGGTCTGACTTGGTAAGTCAGTCTACGATCACCCAGATAGAATCATGACCCCTGGATGTATGTGGAAGTCCTATCACGAAGTCTAGGTATATACCATCCCACTTCCACTCTAGGACCTCTAAAGGATAAACTAATCCTACTAGTACCTGATGCTCCACCTTTACTTGCTGACAAGTGAGGCACCGAGAGACAAACTCTGCTACTACTTTCTTTATTCCCGACCACCAGTGCTATCGTCAGAAGTCTTGGTACATCTTCTCCACTCCTGGATGTACCTCTAGAGGGGATGTGTGGAACTCAATCAATACATCCTCCCAAAGCAACACCGGTACCATGGTACATCCTCTAAATAGTATGGCATGCTCCCCACCTTCAAAAAATCCATCAGGTGTTTGTCATGTGGATATATGAGCATGTCGAGCCTCGCAGTCATTGTCCCCATGGTGCACCTCCCTGACTCGCTGAAGGAGTGGGTGAGTGACTGTAAGAGACTGAAGAAAAGATGCTCCAACTCAATACACAAAGGATATCTGCAAAGTGACCAGCTGCTCTTTCGCCTCACTAAGCAGTTGTATACTAGATCACCTGCTGAGTGCATCTTCTACAAAGGTCCCCTTCCCAGGAGTACAGACTATCTCAAAATCATGGTCCTTGGGGAACTCAAGCCAACATTATTGTCTTAGGTTCAGGTACTTCTAAGAGAATATATACCTGAGACTCTTGTGATCATAGTATACTATAAAACATTCACCCATCAAGTAATTTCACCACATCTTCAAAGCGATAACCACTGATGCAAACTTCAGGTCAAGGGTAGCATATTTCTTCTCATGATGTCTCATATTTCAAGAAACATATGCGATAACTGGTCTCTCCTGCATCAGAACACATCTGATTCCGGTCCCGGATGCATCGCAGCATACTACATACCCAATGCCCTGCTACAGAAGCCTAAAGATGGGGGCACTCGTCAGTCTCTACCTCATCTCTTGGAAACTCCACTGGAATTTCTACGACCACATAAAGGGTTTCCCCTTCTTCTTTAATGCTGATAAAGGTGCTACAAATTTGGAGAAATCTAGCACAAACCACTGGTAGTATCTGACCAAAAATTGGAAACTTCATACCTCCATCACACCCCTAGGTGGCTCCCAAGAAAGTACCACCTCAATATTAACTGGATCCACCACAACTCCAGCTTATGAGATGACATGTCTCAGAAAGTGAACCTCTCAGATACAAAACTGGAACTTCAAGAGCTTACCATAAAGCTGGTGCTCTCGGAGTGTGTCCAGAACTATCTGTAAATGATAAGCATTCTCCTCCTCGGTACCTGAGTAGATCAAAATGACATCGATGAAGAATAATACAAAGTGATCAAGGTATGGCTGAAAGATTTTTTTCATGAGTCCCATGAACATAGATAGAGCATTGGTCACACTGAATGGCATGACCAAAAACTCATAATGGCTATACCGACATATGAAAGTCGTCTTCTACACATCCTCATCTTGTACTCTAAGCTGGTGATAGCCTGATCTAAGGTCTATCTTCGAGAACCACAATTATCCCTTCAGCTGATCAAAGAGGTCGTCAATCTTTAGGAGTGGGTACTTATTCTTCATGGTCACCTGGTTCAGGCATCGATAGTGAACACAAAGTCTCAAGATCCAATCTTCCTTTTTGGCGAACAAAATCGGGGTTGCCCACGGAGAAACACTGGGCCAGATGAACCCCTTCCCCTATAAGTCTTCTAACTGTACTTGTAGCTCACGAAGCTCTGTAGGAGACATCCAATACATTGGTGTAGATATCGGTTCTATCCCAGGGTATAAGTCAATGTAAAAGTCCACCTCTCTGCAAGGAGGTATACCCGGGACATCATCAGGGAAGACATCCGCGTACTGGTCCACCACTGCAGGATAGCTCGAACTCTCCACATCAACCGCTATGAGGGTAAGGATATCCAACTAATGAGTGATCGGCTACACTCTCCTCTTGGTATGTCCATCCTATGAAACAAAGGCTCCCTTCCCGTCAGTGAAGCTACACCTAGTCCCATCCATGTGGAAACACTACACTTTGTACCGAATATGGTCAATATGAGCATGGAATGTAGATAAACAGTCCATACCCAAGATGAAGTCATAAGGCCTTGACACTGCTACTAGGAGATCCCAACTGAAGCTCTCACCTCCTAGAGTAAGCTCACACAGCCAGCACTAGTGTGTATTCATCGAATCCTCTCTCGTAGGAGTCTCTATCCATAACGATCGAGCAAACTACTCCACAGGAATCTTTGAGCTCCAAACGAGGGCAGTGGAAAAAAAAAAGAATGACTGGAACCTGTGTCTATAAGTATTGTAGCTAAGGTGGAGTAGACATAGATCGTACTTCATATCATCTCCAGAGTGCCATGGTCATAGGCCTCAGATTCCTGGAGCTGAGATCACCCTTGTCAGTCTGATCCTTGTGGTTGGGGTGGACCACCTGGTGGTGGTGGTGGCGGTAAAACCTCAAATAATTTCCCACCTCTAGATGCCCGACAAGCTCCTCTGCCACGTCCACCTACTCTCTATATACCTCCTCGGTCGAACCTCTGTCTCTGCCTGGGTGGTCCTTCGACCATCTGTTTATCATCCGTATGGGAGGTCAGATAGTCACAAGCCATGTGACCCTACCTGCCTCATGCGTAACACTGCATGCTCCTCGCATGACTGGTTCTGTCTTGGGTGCCTCACACAACCGACCCTGAATCATGCGGTCATCCTCCTGTAGGTCTAGTCCTCTTAGAACTCTGTGAAATCTATCTGCTGCCAGCTATAGAATACTTTGATACATGACATCCGGTGGTGGGTCTCGCTACTGGTGATTGTTCAGCAAGAAAACTCTCCACTAAGAGGGCTTTCTCTATCACCCTCGCCTGCGTCGGGATGTTGAGAGAAATCATCGAATCCCTGATCTCCCTCTTGAGTCCCTGCTCGAAGGTATGGGCCCTAAAGAATGGGTCCCGCACCATATCAGTGGAGTACTGTGAGAGGTTGGTGAACCTCACTAAGTATTGAGCCATGATCATGCCATCCTGTTGTAGATAAAGAAGACTCTGTATGTGCATTGCGCGAAGGGTAACTGAAACAAACTCTGCCCGAAACAGGCTCTCAAAGTCTGCTTAGATAAGTGTCACCTCATCGTGAACCTGGAGTATCAAGATCCATCATATACCTGTTGTTCCCTATAGAAGACTGGAAACAAGGATCACCATGAGATCAGTTAGTGTCCCTACCAGTCAGAAGACTCTCACCACAGATACCAACCAATCCTCAGTCGCATGTGGGTCTGTCTCACCCCTGAACCTGGGTGGCCTCTGGCACTAGAACTCGTGCAACGCTCTCAAGTGGTGTTCACTCTCTACTGCTAGGGTTGGTGGCATCAGTGGACCAATGGGTAATGGTACCGTTGGTGCCTCCACTGGTGCCTCCGCGGGTTCCTCTACTGATAAAGGGCCTTGCACTGAGGCCTCATCGCTCGGTGGGTTATCATAGCATACTCTACTCGGAACCCTAGCTGGCTGTCTGCGTGGAGGTATCCTAAAAAGAAATAGGTGCACCACGGTCAATAAGTTATACCTAGTGAGATGACTCAAAAAGATCACAAAGAAAAATTTTCAAATCACACATGCAATCATTGTTTTTGTGCACTGTGTCAGAAATCAGAAGTTAGGGTCCGGGTGTATGGATATGTTGGCAACTACACCAACACTGGATTCCCTAAACTGATAACCACACTCACTACACTTAACACTATTGATATTAAAAATATCAGAGTCTAATGTTCTATGGTAGAACCGACTCCTCTGATACCATTTTGTAACTACCCATCCCTCGGGGCTCGTGTCGTGAAAACCCCAAGCCTACCTTTCATAGGTCAGGGGCTGGAGACTAGCACCTAAAGGTGTATTCCCTAAAACTGGGAAGGCATTTCCTTTATAACCTATAATCACACACAACCAAGAACAAAGCAATATATGAACACAAGTAAACTTTATAGTAAAAAGAGTGTGTATAGTAAGAAAATGGGGCTAGAATACAAGCCCGAATAGAAAGTACAAGAAAACTAAAAAGTACAAGTAAACTGAAACAGATCTTATGAAATCCTTCTGAAGATCCTACCTGAAGGGTAGGTACATCTCTTGAATGGTCGTCTCTGTGGTATGCCTCGTCTAATGTCCACCTATGAGCTACCTCCAGTCTTGGTACTCTCGTCCTCAGTCAGCGTTGTCTTTCGTCTGCACCAAACACAACAAGGTGTGGGCGTAGCCCATGAAGGGGTGATTATAACGATACTCAGTAGGGACCCTGAGACCTCGAAGGTCTCACAAAATCCAAAAAGGATAAACCACAAAGCATGAAAACAACTAACAACTCTACTTATGTATACGACTACACACATACATAAGTTATCAAGTATACTCATCTCAATCATGAGGAAACACAAGGCCCAAATCATTATCCCAAATCTCATCCGTTCCATGAAGGAAAGGATACCACAAAGGTAACACCACAAAGGTAAGAACCACAAAGGTAATGCCACATATAATAAAACCACAAAGGTATCACCATGAAGGTAAGTACCACAAAGTTCTGCCACACAGAAGATTACCACAAAGGTAAAGACTCAGCTCACATAGATATAACTTAGGTATGATGATAAAGATGATTAGATGTAACTACTGAATCATCTTACTCTGTTAAGAGGCAGACCCACGTAGGATCTTAAATCCTCAGACCCATGTAGGATCCTAGTACAGTAGACCCGCGTGGGATCCTAGGATAGCAGACCCATGTAGGGTCCTAGAGTAGTCCACATGGATTCCTAAACTGGATCCAAGTGGAACTCCCAAACACAGACCCACATAGGATCCCAATGCACAGACCCATATAGGATCCATTTCTCATGTTACATCCAGCTACAGGGTTATCACACTAAGCTCGCTTGATTCTGGGAGGGTCCAGTCCTCAAGCCATAGGTCGATAATCCAACAGCCATGACGTCTCATAAAGAATTATCCTAAAGGACCTCCACATAATAGGGGTCTCAATGCAACATACGGTGCGTCAGTCGGACGCCCGGTCTGTACGTTATTGGCATTTTTGTCCCGAGGGGCTGGTTGGATTCGTGTTTGATCCAATGTAGACATACCCCAAATTTATGCAAAACTCAAGTGGGGTATACCAAGAGGACCTTCTCGATCCAAGGTTTCTGGCACCAATAGACGGTTTGTCAAACGGACGCACGTAGCTCAAGATATGGCCGAAAAATTAGAAAGGGTCGAAACTGCTCCGGGTCTAGTCTGACCCGACCCGGTTCGAGTCCACCTTGCCCGATGGGTCCGGCCCAGCCTGCTGAGTCTGGTGCGGCCCAGCCAGTTAGTACGGACCAGACCGATGGTCCGTAGCGGGCTGGACGGCCAGCCTTCCTCGGCGCGGCGCGGTCACGCGCCCCGCCATCACCGGCGGGCAGCAGCGAGTCAACTGCCCCTCCATCACCGTTGTGGTCTTGTGTCGCGACTCATGCATGTCAAGTGGTGTGGACACATGCCGGGTGGCGCGGATGCACACCGGGTGGCGCGGATGCATGCCTGGCGGCGCAGACACATGTCGCCACCCCAATCAAGCAGTCGGTCATGCGCCGGCCACCGCCCTCACTCTGCCATGACCGACGGACCGCGGCCCTTCTCTGGTGGCACAGTCATGCCCCTGCTGTTGTCATGGTCGGCTGGGATGTTGGCAGCTGCTCCCAAGTTCCATCGGTGATGGTCGCCGGCACGGTCACTAGTGAAATTCTTCAGGTCACTGGGTGTGCCCCGGTGGCCCGTTCTTCATTCCGAAAATTTCTGCACTCACCTCGGGATGTCTCCATTGATTCAAGACAATCAAAATTCACCAAGGTTGTTGAAAGGTTGGGTCGTTTTCATTCGTCCCACACCCTCCGTGTTAAAATGGTAGCAAGTGGATTATTTTTTCTTGAATCATGAAGAATGTCAAGAACGGGTAAGGGGTATTCAAAAACAACAAACCCTTCCATGATTTCTCATTAGAGGTGTTGTGAGGAAGAAGATGAACTTGTTAAGGATGGTGACGTTGGCATTCGTTTCTCCCGCAAGATGCTTTCGATTCGCACTCAAGTTTTGCCCTCGTTCTTTGATTCCAGAGGTCGTTCTTCGTTGGTGAGTTCTTCATTGGAGGGTTCTTCGTTGGAGGAAGAGTTTCTCCAAAGTTCCCCCCAAGACTCCCTTTGCCAACACTTCCCCAATTCCACCAAAAATGAATAGACAACTTATTAAATTAAGTTTTATTAATTTAATTAGAGTTTTCCATTAATTAAATTTATGTTTCCATAATTAATTAATGGATGGTGGCACAATTAATTAAGAGATAACCAAGAGTCACCTCCCGCATTAAAGAGGGAGTTCAAGGGTCGGATGGTCCCCACCATTATTTTAAAATTGGGGGGGGGGGGGGTTTAAGCTCAGGTGGTCCCCACCACTAAACATTCAAATGGAAGGTTTTAAAAAATAAAATAAAAGTTGTTCTTTATTTTATTTTTATTCTTTTAACTCTCCCACGAAAAACACAAAAACTAGCTTTCACCCTCGACCAACTACGGTTGAGGTGAAGGTCCCCTTAAGAGAATATTGGCACTTCGAGTTCAACGGTGTCCTCAGATTTTAATTCTGAGCACCGGTTCAAAAGTTAAAAAACCTACTCATATGTTTACTGAATGTACCTAAAAAATGTTTAAAAATTCATTCCAGGAACACCAGGCCATGAAATCATGCGCCATCAATTTTCTTGGACTCATAATATTCCCATATAATAAAAAATCATGGAAAATCTGGGTTTTTACATTCATAGGGTACAATCCTACTGGTCGAGGTCATCACTTCCATTGTTTGTGTCAAATGTTCTTTATCATAACCCTTAATATACTAATATTAATGGTCATTGTATGATGAAAATATTATGAATGGTTATGATAATTGATGATATTTTAAATTTGAGAGGCCATATAATAGTCCAAAATAACCAAATTATTTTATGTGTTTTCTATAAATTCATTTTTTTAAAATGAATTTACTCATTTAAAAAATGAATTTCATTTATAAATGTTTAGGTCATTATAGGTGGGGCATTATGGGAAAAGATTCAAGGCATGAGGGTCTCACCTGGGAGACCTTCAATGATTAATTTCTTAGGGAATTATTTCTAGATACACTAAATCTAGAACAAGTGATAGAGTTTATGGAAGTATATAATAGATCCATGATGGTTTCCACATACTCTACTCATTTCGCAGAGTGACTTTTCTTTTATCCTATCATGGATAGAAATGATACATAGAACGCCAGGAAGTTCTTGATCAGTCTTTATCCCATCATCAGGTAGTAATTAGGGACCTTAAAACTAGTGAAATACCATGAAGTTATATACCAAAACTTAACTATCGAGAAAGTACTAGGGGAGGATCGAGTAGTTGGTTTTAATTCACTCATAAGTTCTCAGGAAGGTGGACTACCAAATATTTTGATGAGTTTCTCTTTTGGTAGTAGAAAGAGGATGAATAGGGATGTGAAACAAGGTAGTTTAATATAGGTGAAGAATATTATGACTTATTCATCCCACTCAGGAATAGTTTTATAGTGTTTCAACTATAGTAGGGTTGGAAAATATCTCAAGTATTGTACAAAACCTAAAAGTTCATATCGATGGTGCGGTAATATAGAACATCTTCCATAATTTGTCTCTAAAGCTTCAAAATCAAGGTTTTGTAGGGGTGGAGGAAAATGAGATCCACGAACCAATGATCTGGTCTAAGTCCTCAAAATAAGACTTTGAATATGATAGCTTGGATGGGTTAGGAATCTTAGGGGAAGGGTTTTTGTGCTAAGGTAGTCCAATTTTATGTAGTTAATCCGAATCCAACAAATGGTGGTGAAGAAGAATCTACTATTTAAGGTATGGTCTTGATCACTTCAACATTTTCTACTTCTTTGACATATATTAGTTATTCCAACTATTTTATCTCTACAAAAAAAATTTTGTACTTAAATTATTTGTTATGTTTTCTTCTATGTTACTTTCCCACAATACACTATGGGGAATGAATGTATACCATCTTTAGTGATGTATATAGTATCTTGTATTCATTATCATTTATAGACAAATATGAGATTTTGTGATTCTGAATATGACAAAAAAAATTGATTCTTGGAATGTAACGGTTGACCATCTTCTGATCTCACATTGATTACTATCAGATATGGGTATCATTTACATAACCCAAGGGAGAGAAATATGTAATGACTGTAGAGTGGGAATTGGGAGTATTTAGAGTTGATATAGAATAGAGAGTGGTAACTAGGAGTAAGTATAGTTGTTCCATACCTGAGTCAGATTAGGACGATCACAAACCATATTGCAGGATTTGATTTTTCAGAGGGATCAATGTTATCCCCCTTGTTTTTTTATCTAGTTGTGGATCTCATTTAGGATATCTTCCTAAAATAATTCATAGGAATTCCCCATGATAGAGGTGTTTAATTTGAGATAGATCTTGTGTCAGGTTCGCAAACCATTTCAATACGCCCTTACATTATGTATCTATCTAAGTTTAAGGAGATCAAGGTACAACTTGAGTACTTAGAGTTTAAGGGTTTTATCATGTCAGGTACTTTACTATGGGGTACACCTATTTTGTTCACCAAGAATAATGATGGTAGTATTTGACTATATATTGATTATCGAAATCTGAATCGGGTAATAGTGAATAATAGATATCCTTTTCCATGGATTAAAGATCTATTTGAATGGATATGGAGAGCCCAATGGTTCTCTAAGATTGATCTTTGAGAGGGTTATCACCTATTGCAGGTTTGAGAGGAGGAAATCATGAAGATAGTGTTTTGGTGAAGGTATGGTCTATACGAGTTTGTGGTGATGTCGTTTGGTCTGAATAATTCATCGTTCATGTTCATATCACTAATGAACAAGATCTTACACCCATATCTAGAATTTTTCATCATGGTGTTCATTGATGAAATCCTTATCTACTCACTAAAACCATATAATCATTTCATACATCTCAAGATAGTCTTTAGTATTCTTTTAGCACATCATCATGATTCCAAGATATTGAAGTGTAACTTTTGGGTTCATGAGGAGAAATTAAAGGGGCATGTAGTGTCTGAGACAGGTATATCCATTTACCTAGAGTAAGTATAAGCAGTGATGTCATCGACATGTTCCCAGAACATGTTCAAGATCAAGAGATTTTTAGGTTTAGTAGGATACTATCGATGTTTTATCTTATACTTCACACATTTATCATCACCCATGATTTAACTAATAAATATGGGAGTGAAGTTCCAATGGTCAAATCGGTCTGAAGAGGTGTTTCTTGAGATAAAGAGGAGGTTGACTATAACTCCAGTTTTAATAATTCCTTATTCATGTATTGGCTATGTAGTATATATTAATCCATCCAGAATTGGTTTGGGTGGTATATTAATGCAAAGGGAGGGGTTCATGGATTATGTGTCACATAATCTGTGACCTCATGATTGGAATTATCCTATCCATGACTTAGAAATGGAATCTTTAGTCCATTATTTTAAGTGTTGGTGACACTATCTCTTCAGTGAGAGGTATTTTTTTACACAAACCACAATATCCTTCACTATATCTTAATTCAGTGGTACCTAAACATGATGCAGAGGCATGAAGTAAAGTATCTACATACATTATGTTAGAGTTAGGGCCCTATAACCAACCTATGTGTACTTTATGATAACTTGTATACATAATTTTTAATATTAATAAACTTCTTATCACATCAGGATTGTTATTCTATATAACATAGTATGTGATAATATCCCAAGAGTAAATTTCTCACTAAAAAGTTCATAGAAGTACACTGTTATGATGAGAACCCATAATTAATACAGAAATATTCTTAAATATAAGTTCTATAGCATGGTGATATCATTTGAGGGACACAAATGATACAAGCTATAAAGGGTGGGGACTCATTGGGTGCATCATGAGTAATATTTAATTAATGAATAATGTGAGAAAGGATGTTTACCTTATATTATTTAATTTAAGTAAATATCTGAGTCCATTTTATTGAAATGATATAGCCTAAGAAAATCCATGTCCATGGTGTTCAATAATGAAGTTCAAATTCCATGATTTCAAAGAAATATACATTGATCACATAGGTTGATGGAACCAACATACAACCTTCTTGATTTGAGATATCATGATAAAGTGATTATATTACACAGTAAGCATGTGTATGAGGTATTATGTCGTTGTATAATTAACTTCTTTCTCTATGAGTTTCTTTATGGGTTGTTAGGCACTAACCATGGAATTTAGGCTGCTTCACCTAATTCTACTGAGAAAGAGGCTTAGAGGGCCACACACTAGGTGTATCCATAATCTCAGTTAAATAATATATTATTATTTATTATTTAACAAGTTGAATAAATATTATTCTCACATGTGGTTTAATAATTATTCATGTTTACTTGATTTCATATATTCCCTCACTATTTATTCAAGAAAATATAATGTGAGTGAAATATTTAATAAATATTTATTTACTATTTAGTGTATATAATATTTATATATTTATTGGAGAATAATGTAGTGATATTTATTTAATAAATAAATACTCATTATTCAAGACCTCATAAATATTATAGAAGAATGGAAGACTGATTTTAATGGCCTGGTGATAAATAATAAATATTTAATATTATTTGAATAAACAATATTTAATTTAATTAAAAAGTTAAGTGAATGTCGATAAATAAAAATAATATTATTATCACTATTTGACTTGGGGTTTTTCAAGGATTAAATAAATTATAAATGACACTTGTGAAATTATTTTATTCTATCCCTGGTGGGATATAAACCCAATTATATTATTTTCTAAGAGATCCAATTCATATGTTTGGTTGTTCACAACAGGTTTAGAGAATCCTATAAATCCCAAAAGAGATCCCTTATCCAAGAACACCCCCAAGAACTAAGAGTGATGTTTTTTCACCTCTCACTCTCAAGTCAAGAGAGATCAAGGATACCACTTTGGAAATGGTTCTCGAGATGATCAAGGTAGGATAAAGAAAGTGATAAGATCTACCATTCTAGAAACCGGATATTCCTATAGTGAAGTTTGGAGATTTTTGAAACACATGTGGATAACCACTAGAGTAAATATTACCTTGATTCCTATAACCCAACAATGGTAAAATGCAGATATATTGACATATCCATCAAATAAAAAATAATTCCTACAAGGTAATTCTTTAATTAATCCATTTTATTAGAAATAATTTGTAACAATCCATTATCAGGTTCAAACCTTTTATCAATTTTCATTGTTCTTTGATTCAATTCTATTGATCATGGTGTTTATCGTCGTGTAGATCTCATAATGATTGTCGATCCTAAAAAAAGGAAAAGTTGGGCATGACCCATCGCACGCTTCCTCTATGTTAGAAACTAAAAAGTGGTATCAAAATGGTAACATATTTTATTTATAATAATTTAAAGATCATTGTTTGATTTACGCATTTTTGATTTAGTTTTAAATTCAAGTTTAATCTTTATTTAGTCCAAATTATGAGATCTGATTCTTCCTCCTTCTTTTATCATAGATATTATCGATATGATTAATTTTATGAAAGAAATAAAATAGAAGTACTCATTTGGAGGTACCAAGGATTCTGGACAGATAATAAAGGAGTACACTCCTTATAACATCAGTTACACGTTGTTTCCTTTTGTTCAATTCATCAGGAATTAATTCGGAAATTAATTCAAACTTTGTACACTAATGACACACAGCATATTTATATCTTACACCGCGTGTTGATCGGGCCAAGGTGGCACACGGTCATCCAGAGTACATGTCAAGTAGCCCATGTACATGGTGTGTAGTCCCTTTGAGACATAGACGAGTTGTGTATTACCATACATGACCTACCTAACTTTTTACCATGAAACTAGAAGACCAAACTCTATGTAGTGACTTATACATGTCGTATAATCCAACTTTCTGAGGCATTATTTACATGTTGAGTCCCTAGGCGTGTACCTTAGATACATGGTGAGATATATACACACCGTGTAGCTTTCTTGTACATGCCATCTACTAATACCAAATTATAAAATTTTAAAATTTATTTATTATACTGTATAAAACATATAGTCATGTTCTTGCATGTGGTCATTAAGTTGATAAGACCCACCATGTGATAAGTTTTAATATATGTATATATAATTTTTTTAATTAATATCAATGTAATGTTCAGATCTTCATATTGTGTATGAGTTGTAAAACAATTGTTACTCTAAATGCATTAAACAATGAAACATTATAGAAAAATCATGTATTCCTTATAATCATTAATTTGGTACTACACATCATGAAAGTACGTCACAATTCATGTATGTTATATGTCATAGAGAAAAAATTATGTATGAGTATAACACATGTTGTGTAGATTCAAACGGGTATTCACCATGTTTTGTCCAAGGTAAATTTATATACATAGTTAATTTTAAATAAATTTATTTAATTTGTTTAAAATTATGATTGATAAGAATCTAAATTAAATTCAGATGAGAATTAATACAAAATAATTGATTAATTAAATATGATAATTATTTTATTTGAGCATGATTTATCTTAAATAAGAATGATTAATAATTTAATGCCAGTTTTATTAAATGCATAATTTATTGCATATATGTGGATGATCATGAGCATAAACTATACCTTTGTATGTGATTGGTTCCATTTAATTTATTATTAAATTAAATTTTTATCCTATGTGCCTTCTCTCAACTTACAATGTAAGGTCCTAAATGCCCATGGTTTCTTTTATGTAAACCCCTCGTTTACCTCATCCACTTCTGATTAAAATCATATATAACAGATGGATCTCCCAAACTAGTGGATTCAGTTCAATTTTGGAGCTAAGGTGAAACAAATCCAAGAGAGATACATAGGTGGATTGTTGGAAAGTTATAACATGAAACTTAATTGGTTCAAGGTGTTTCCCCCCTAGGTCAATGGTTAGTTTATCAACCGCAAGATAGATTAACCATTGATAAAATATCATGATCATAAAACTTAATTATTTTATATCTTTCAAGTTTCATGGTTATTTCATTATGGATTTTTTTTAACGATCATACGAATTAATGAAATTAATTATCATGCAATATAGAACTAAAATAAATTGGTTTATGCAAAAATATTATCTAATACAAGGTTAATTAATTAAGTAAATTGACTTAATATTAACAAACATGTGATAAGGATAATAATTGGAAATTTATGAATAAAATGATAAAATCTCTCAATTATATATATTAAGTCAATATAGTCTTCCACTAATTCAGTTAAAATCGATTCATAGTTAAAAGTGCTTGATCAGCCTAAGTTGGGGTGATTTAAATTATTAGGGAATTATAACTTGAATTTTTTGGATGACTTAACTTAGTTCACATCAAGGTTTGACAGCCAAAGTAGGGTTTGGTGTAACTGAGAGGAAATGGTTGAGGAAATCTAGTTTAATGATTTCAAGATTGGGGATTCCACTTAATAGATCGAGGAAATGTGAGTTAATACAGTTGTAATTTCGAATTCCAACCCAAAACCAACCAAGTTTCTTTAACAACCAATGTTGGGGTAATGAGAAGAAGAATATGGATCATTTCCACTTAAATTTCCAAAAAACAGGATATTCTGAAGACAATGGTGAACACTATTGGGTTTCGATAAAATAGTGGGAGATTAATAAATATTATATTTATTTTTTTCTATAAATATATCAAATAATGTACTAAAATTTGTGATCATATTATGTAATGACTTGTAAAATTAAATTTATTTTATTTATTTATTTGGGATTATTACAAGCCTGCAAAAATTGACGGCATAGGATTATGAGGCTCGGTGTGCCTCGAATGAATTTTTTAACTTTTTTTAAGGTACGTTCAGTAAAAGTGTGGGTGTCATTTTATATCTTTTGAAACAGTACTCAGAATTGAAGTCTGAGGACACCTTTGAATCTACAACACTGGGTTTTGCTTAAGGGAAGCTTCACTTTGACCGTGGTAGGTTGGGAGAAAAATTTAGTTTTTGGACTTTATAGAGAAAAGTAAAATAACATGTAATTTTTATTTTATTTTCTTTTTCTCCAATGGATGACTGGTGGTGGTTGGACCAGTGACTTGTCAAGCCATTAAATGTCTTGAATCATCAACTTCATAACTCCAACATTGTGAATTAAAAGGGGTTCATTAATTCATTTAATAAACCACATTAATTCCTTAATGTGTTTCTCATCTTTCCCCCTCTTATTAAAATGGATCTCGGGGTGGGGTTTCGGCACAGCGTCTTCAAGCGGGGAAACTCTGGAGAAGTATTGCGGTAACATCCACTGATAGAGGATGGAAGCTTAGGAAGCACCGATCTGAGATCGACGAATGTTGATGACTCCATCCAACATGGATGCTCCTCCCGCCGCAACTGCGACACCTTCACCGGATCTCGAGGTATGGGTTTTGTTTGAAATGAGTTTATTTAATCTTTAATGATAGATAAATATTCTTCCACTTGTTACCATGTTAACACGGAGGGCGGGGGCTGAATGAACAAATCCCAGACCCTCTACCACTTCATTCATGTTGCATTCTTTGGGGACAGGTTTCTTAAATTTTACGAAAACGCGAAAAAAATAGGTCATTCTATGACGGCGGCATCCTGGGAGACCCATACGTGCAGAAAGAAGTGGAAACGGAGCTCTGGAGCATCATAGGAGCCCCGCAGAACATTCGTCGGTGCGGCACTGGTTAGGGGGTGCTAGCGACCGGCGTCGGCAGGCAACAGTGGTGGTCGGAATCAACCGGCCACAGCGGCAGCATGCGGTGTGTCGTCGCGCGCCGCAAAGGGGATTCGCATCATCGTGTTGTGGAAACTACAGAAGGTGGTCGGCCCTCGGCCGGAAATGGAGGTGGAGGCGGTGTTCCATTGCATGCTGCGTTGAAGGGATGTGGTGTTGGTGATGGTCAGGACCCATTCCTTGTGGGTCCCACAGGTGACGAGGCAGAACCACCTGGCACGGCCAATTAGGTAGTTGAACGGCTCCAATGATCCATTTGGTAGGCAAACCACGTCGCCCGGTGGGATGGGCCAATCCACAGCCCAGTGTAATTGGCCCGCCATAGCCCAGCCCAGTCAAGGCGGGATGAGCCCACCGTGGCCCAGCCCAAGCGGGCCGGCTCAAGCTGGTTCAGGCTGGACCAGACCTAGACCCCTCTTGGGACCTAACACGCATAAGTGATCGTATCTTGTGAACTAGGCGTACATTTCAAAAACCATCTACAGCGCTGGGATTCTTGGAGTGAGACGGCCCTTTTGAGATACACCATGAGAGTTTCTGAGAAAGTTCGAGTATGTCTGGGTTGGATCGACTCTGAATCCAACCGGGCCCTCTGCACTAAAATTCCAATAACTTATAGACCGGGTTTCTGGTTAACGCCCCATCTATTGATTTAGGACCCATATGATGTGATGGATTATTAGGTTACTTCTTCATGGGACTTTGTGCCAGTTGAAATATGACTGATGGATTGAGGAGCGGTTCTCCAAAAATCAAGCATGCTATGAGCGGGTATCGAGTGGCTGGTAGTGAGGCGGAGGTTGGAGACATATCATATAGAAGTTAGTACCGAGCGATCTTGTGTGGGTCAGCACCTATCGATCCTATGTGAGTCAGATCCTATGTGGGTCAATGCTTAGCAATCCTGTATGGATCAGCGCATACCGATCCTATGTGGCTCATATCCTGTGTGGGTTAGCACTCAGCAATCCTATATGGGTCATCACATACCAATTTTGTGTAGGTCAAATCCTGTGTGGGTCTTGTGTTGGTTAGGAACTATCAACTCTGGGAGGGTCGGATCCTGTGTGGATCTTGTGGGGGTTAGTACCTATCGATCCTGTGTGGGTCAAACTCCGTATATTCAGTAGCAGTGCCTCTTGACATAATAATATTATCAATATTTATGACTAATCATATGTACTTATGTGCTTTACTTATACCTGTTTTGAGCTTTGTCTATTTCTTTGTACTTTTTGATTGAGATCATGCTTTGTGGTTTTACTTTTTGGAATTCTGAGAGACCTTTGGGGGTCTTAGGGTCCCTACTGAGTATTGTTATACTCACCCCTACATGGGCTTCCCCGAACCTTGTTGTGTCTTGTGTAGATGACAATCAGCTCAACTGAGACTTCAGGGAGCCAATACCAAGCGATACATGAAGGATATTGGATGATGTGGTGACCAGTGGAGATGAGTTGTACCTACCCTTCAGGTAGGATCCTTAGTGGATGATTCCAGGAGGTATTTTCTGTTTTTCATTTTTAGTTGTACCTTTCCATTGGGCTCGTATTCTAGCCCCTTTAATTTTAGTACAAACCTTTACTGATGCAGTTTTACTTCATGATTTCATCTTGTTGTGTTCTTGGATTGTGTTTTTATACAGGTTTAAAGTCAATACCTTCCCATTTTATGGATACACCTTTCTGGTGCTAGTCACAAATCCCTAGCCTATGGAAGGAGGGCTTGGGGTAGTCATGGTACGGGCCCCGGGGGATGGGTCGTGACATATTATTTTTAGAAAAAATAATAAAATGACATCAAACATATCATTATGATTCATACTTGATAAGGATAACCTTCTCACGATAACAAATTTCCAAGAGTGGAAAAGAAGCATATGTGTTATACTTATCCATGAAAGAATGTTGTATGTGCTGGAATAACCTATTCTTAATGCGCTAGGTATTGAGACAAATAATAAAGATTTATCGCTCTATGAGAAACATTTGAATGATTCTACTATTTTTAAATGTTTCAAGCTATCATCCATGTCCAATGAGATTTTGAGGCAACATGAGGACATGGACTCTTATAGCATGATGTCTCACCTTCAAGGTCTCTATTAAGAGAAAGCGACACAAGAATGGTATGATATCTCCAATGCTTTGTTTACAACAAATCTTGGAGATTTTATACCAACTGGGCCTCATGTAGTCAAGATTATTGGTTACCTTGAATGCTTATACATCATAAGGATTAAATTCCTAGATTATTTGCATATATATTACATAATTCCATCACTTCCCAAGACCTTCTCCAATTTTATTATTAATTAGAATATGAGGAATACTGAGAAGAGTTTTTCAGAACTTATTACTTTGATTCACCAAGTGGATAAAGGAATATTTCAGGATAAACCTTTGGTCATTATGGTGAATAAGAAAAGTAAGAGTGAGAGAAAGCGTCCCAAGACTCATAAAAAGTCTAAAACTCCCAATCATCGTCCTTTCAATAAGAGGTAGATCCATATATAGTTCATGGAAAAGGAGGTTGTATGTTTTCATGTGGAAAGCCAAGCCACTAGAAGAGTAACTACATCCAGAAGCAAGGGGAATCTAAAGTTCCATTCTTTATTGAGTGTAATATTTTAATATGTACACATTGGGTATTACATACATCTTGTGATGCTCACATCTTTATACAAATGCAGGAAAAAAGTAGATTCTGAGAGATTACTAAAGGAGAGGTGAATCTGAGAGTTGTTAATCGTGTGAGGTTGGCTTCTATAACCATTGGTGACTGCCACCTTTCATTGACAATGGTAATGATTTTGGCTTTAAAATATTATTATTATGTACCTATGGTTACTAAGAACATAATTTTCATATCAATCCTAAATGCAGATGGGTTTATTTTCAAGTCTAGAAATAAAAGTTGTTTCTTTTACAAAGAAAAAATATGTTATGGAATGTCACATTTAAATAAAATTCTTTATGTATTAAATTATGAAAAAAATTATTTTAAATTGATAACAAATCTTGTTCACACAACTCATATAACACCCAAATTTAGAATCACTGTCTTGGTCATGTAAACAATAAGCATTTGAAAAATCTCTATCAAGATGGTTATTTCGACTCTTTTAAGATAAAACAACTTGAAAGATGTTGTGTTTATTTACAAGAAAAAATTATCAAACCACCATTTATTGGATACAGTTAATGGGACACAAATATTTTAGGATCGGTACACACTAAAGTAGATATCAACTTGGAAATAAGATAAATAATATTCAATTAGATCAAGGAGGTAAATATCTTAACCAAGAGTTCATCAACTTTTTATGGGAGTTTGGGATTCTATATCAACTCACTCCACCTTACACAACATAGTGGAAAGGTGTTAGTGAAAGGAGAAATCAAACCTTTTCAGAAATTGAAAGGTTGATGATGAGTCATGTAGATCTTCAATTATCTTTTTGGTGATATACATTACAAAATATGGAATACACATTAAACCAAGTTCCAACTAATGTAGAAACAGAATTCCCTTTAAGTTATGGAGTTTAAAGAAACTTTTTTTTTCGCATACACTTGTATGGGGTTGTGAGGTGTTTGTTAAAGCCTTATCAGAAAACAAACTATAACCCTGGGGAAAAAATTGTATCTTTATATGATATCCCAAGGAAATAAAATGATACTTCCTATAAAATCCCTTAGAGAAGAAAGTGATTGTTGTCAGACAAGCCATAGTTTTTGAAAGGGAGAACATCCTCAAAGAGTATAGTGTTAAAAAGATTAACTTCAACGAAGTTGATGACCAACATACACAAAATTTCAAGTGGTAATAGTTTCCATAGGTCCTTATAGAATAATTATTCCCTGAAACCTAAGAACTACATATAAGTATAAGATAGTTATGAGAACCAAAGAGATGTGGTTTTCTAGTCATCGAAGATGGTGACTCGTTATTGGTTGACAATGATGAACCTCTCTCCTAAAAAGAGGTAGTATAGATATCAGAAGCCGCAAGATGACAAGAATACATGAATTTTGTAATGAATTTCATGTATCAAAACCAAGTTTGGGTTCTAGTAGATGCACCAGTTGATGTAAACCCGATTGGACGCAGATGGTTATTCAAGAGAAAAATAGACATGGATGGTAATGTGAATACCTATAAATAAAGGTTAGTGGTTAAATTGTTTAAACAACATCAAGTAATTGAGTATGATGAAACCTTTTCACTAGTTTCTATGTTTAAATCCATCATAATTCTACTTTCTATAGTAGCTTAACATGACTTTGAGATTTGTAAGATGGGACTAAAAACTAAATTTCTTAATGGGAACCTTCATGATAATGTATATATGACACAACCATAAGGTTTTGTGACTCTAAGTGATGCCAAAAGGATTTTCTAGTTGTATAGATCCATGTATCGATTGAAGTAAGAATCCAGGTCATGGAAAATCCAATTTGATGAAGCTATAAAATAATTTGGTTTCATTAATTACAAATGTGAGTCATGTGTTTACAAGAGGTTTAGAGGAACTGAAGTTGTTATTATAGTAGTATATTTTGATGACATATTAATTAATAGAAATGACATAACAATATTATAGTTTGTTAAGGATTGGTAAAAAATATTTCTCCATGAAGTACTTAGGTGAAGAATCCTATATTATAGGGATCAAGATCATTTGTGATAGATACAAGAGGTTGTTGGGAACAAGTAAAAGTACATATTTAGAACAGATAACAAAGAGATTTAGTATGGAACAATCCAATATAGGATTGGTTCTAGTGTCACATGGTTCACATATTTCTAAGAAAATGTTTCCTCATATACAATAAGAGAAAGGGATAATTAAAATTATCCCATATGATTTAGTGATAGGATCAATCGTGTATGATATGTTATGTACTAGAATTGATGTTTACTATGCATAGATCATTATAAGAATATATCAAGAAGATCTAGGAGAATAGTATTTCTCTACTATTAAGAACATCCTTAAGTATTTGAGAAGAACTAAGGATATGTTCCAGGTGTATAGAGGAGATGAGGAGCTGATAATCAGTGGTTATACTGATCCTATTTCTTAGAAAGATTAGAATGATTTTATGTCTTGTTCAGGATATTTTTTTGTCTCAACAGAGGAGCTTTGAGCTGTAAGAGTTCAAAGAAACCAATTATTGCTTATTCTATAGTGTAGTACGAGAATATATCGACTTATTATGCAACCAAGGGATCCATTTGGATGCTACGAGAGGAGGTGATGAGGGAGTTCCACACGTCCCCTTTGGTGGTACATCCTAGAGTGGCGAAGATTTACCAGGACCTCTAGCGTTAGCACTGGTGTTCAGGGATGTAGAAAGTGGTCGTAGATTTCATATCACGATGTCTCACTTGTTAGAAAGTGAAGGCCAAGCATCAGGTACCACCGAGATTAGATCAGCCACTTGAGGTGCCAGAATGGAATTGGGATGGCATATCCATAGACTTCGTGATAGGGATACCACATACGTCCAGGGTCCATGATTCCATTTGGGTGATTGTTGACCGACTCACCAATTTGGCCCACATCCTACCCATCTGAGATTAGGGACCAGTAGAGAGATTGGGATGCCTCTATGTAAAATATATTGTACAACATCACAGGGTTCCATCAATGGTTGTTTCAGATCGGGACGCACGTTTTACATCACACTTGTGGAAGGGATTGCAGGAGGCATTCAGGACTCAACTACACTTGGGCACTGCCTTTCATCCTCAAATAGATGGTCAGAAGGAACGGACCATACAGATACTCGAGGATGTGCTTTGTGCCTATGTGCTTGATTTTGGCCATATTTGGGAGGACCACCTGCCACTGGTGGATTTCACTTACAACAATAGTTATCACTCAACCATCGACATGGCTCCATTTGAGGCCCTATACGGGTGACCTTGCAGATCACCACTATGATGGACAGACCTAGGGGAGTCAGCACTTATTGGTCCAGAGTTGGTACTAGCTACCATAGAGAAGTCTTAGATCATCCAGGAGAGGATGAAGACTGAAAAAATCCGATAAAAGTCTTATACTGAGAAGATACAGATACCCTTGGAGTTTGGGGAGGGAGACCATCTTTCTACGGGTCTCACCCTGAAGAGGATTACAGAGGTTTGGTTGAGGTGGCAAGCTATCTCTAAGGTTCATCGGACCTTTCCAGATCCTCAGTAGAGTATGAGAGGTGGAATACTATCTAACTCTTCCCCCACATATGCACCAGGTGCATAATGTTTTCCATGTGTCACATCTGAGGAGGTACATGCAAGATCCATCGCATGTTATCTACTGTGGAAAGATGGAAATTTATGATGGGGCGATGTTTGCGGAGTTCCTGATGGAGATAGAGGATTTCTAGGAGGGGGTCCTTCATGGGTCATTGATTCTTCTGGTGTGAGTTCTTTGGCAGAATGGGAATCTCCAGGAGAGCACATGGGAGTGGGAGCCTTAGATGTGTGATCAGTACCCCCATTTGTTCCCCTATTTTTATTATAGATTTCGAGGATGAAAATACCTAAGGTGGGAGAATTTAAAGACATAGAAATTACATATAAATTTTTTTATTTGGAATTATTATGATTCTACAAAAATTTATTGCACGTGTTTCTGAGGCCCGGAGAGCCTAGAAAAGAATTTTTAACTTTATTTAAGGTACGTTCAGTAAACTTGTGGGTGGTGTTTTCTATCTTTTTAACTAGTGCTCAGATTAAAAATCCAAGGGCATAGATGAATCTGCAGCACCGGTATTTGCTTAAGGGAGGCTTAACTTTGACTATCAAGGGTCGAATGAAAAATTTAATTTCTTTTAATTTAAAAAAAATAATAAAATAAATGAAGATTATTTTATTTTTATTTTTTTCAACTGTTGGAAAAATGGTGGTGGGACCGCGGTGCAACATCAATCCATTTAATGGATTGACTCTTATTTTTTGTAACCACACCATTGGGGGGAATTAAAAGAATCTGTAACCGCACTGTTGAGATAATTAAATAGGTTCATTAATTATATTCATTAATGAACCTCATTAATTGTGTGGTGCGTTGATCCTATCCTCTATTCTATTTAATCTGAGATCAGTCTTGGGTTTTGGGAGAGCAATGAGAGGAAGCTCTAACGAATAACCATCGAATTTCCGATTTGATGAAGAAAGTGATCGAGCGACTGACATTGGAGGAATCTAAGGGTGATGGCAAGCACCAACGAACACCTTCGGATGTGTACACTCCCTCCTCTTTTGCGTCACCTTCCAACGAATACAAGCTAGGGTTTTATACTTGGTTTATCCCCTTTACCTCATTCTTGATTATTATGAAGAATACATATCAACCGTCCAATGGGTTGATCCATGTTCATTCTTAAAATGAAAGTGGATATTGCATGGTTTTCTTTATGGTAGTTTTTTACATTTAAGTAGTCCTTCCCAAGTTATAATGCTAACACGGAGGGTGCAGGCCAAATGAACAAGGCCCAGACCCTCCACCGTTTTTTGTTTTGGTTGCATATTTTGTGGATGACCGGAAGTTATGGCAGGACATGGTGGTACCGGTCACGTGCCCGATGGAGAAGATATAGGCCACAGGCCTAGCCAGCAGCTGTAGGAGGACGCATGCCCCAGTAGCAGACCTGGGTAGTAGAAGCCGAGGCCGCGACGAGTTGTGGCACTAGAGGAGAGGAACCTCGGTGGCGTGCCTGGGCAGTGAAGAAGCTGCGGCCATAGCAGGCCGTGGCATACTAGATTTCCACGGCCCTAGAAGCAACGCCGGAACCCTAAGGAAGAGGCGGTATTTTTTAGATACTCTATGTGACATTCAAAGAAAGTTATATATTGGCTATGTTAGATTGTACCTAAATCTAATCGGGCCTTCGGAAGTAAAATTCCAATAACCACTACTAGAATCTTCATCTTTACCAATAGTTTAAAACCATTGGTAAAGGTTGGACAACCATTGGTATAAACTATACCAATGGTTGTCCAAACCCTTGGGTCTTGAGCTATGCGGATAGACATATCCCAATGATTCTATGAGAACCATTGGGATATGTCTGTAAAATTGAGTATATACCAAAATTTCATTTAAATCGTTGGTAAAAATGTTTACCAATTGTTTAATACCATTGGTAATATGAAAAATCGTCTCTATACCAATGGTTTACAAACCGTTGGTATAGACATTTACCAACGGTTTCCCACAAACCATTGGTAAATATCAAGTAAAAATACCTATACCAAAAGTTTGTAAACCATTATTATATACTTTTACCAATGTTTTACATAAAACCATTGGTATAAGTTCTGTTTTTACATATATGCCAATGGTTGTAAACCATTGGCATAGATTTTATGTACTTACAGTAGCAAGTCGGCCTCCCCCTATGCAGCTTCAACACTTCAACCAGCTTCCACCAGCAGGCCTACCTCCCCCTGTGTAGAATTCATACACAATTATCAATACTTGCAGAATACATACAGAATTCTACATGAATTCATAGAGAATTCATACAACACATAATTCATACAAAATTTTGAATACCTCAAATTCTGTATTTAATTACCCTCTACACACATACAGAATTAACACATAATTTATAAGGTAATTAAATTAATTATACACATACAATAAGTATACCCATACAACATGTATACCCATACACCATTAACACATAATTCATAAGTTATTTAAATACATAAAGAATTAAATTCAGAATTCAGGGGGTTGGGGGTTTTTCAGGGGTTGGGGTGGCTGTCCAAGGGGGTAGGGGTGTCTAGGGGGTGGGGTGTCTAGGGGGATGGGAGTGTCCAGGGGGGTGGGGGATATCTAGGGTTGTGGGGGTTGTCCATGGGGGTGGTTTTCCCAAGGGGGTGGGGGTGTCTAGGGGGTGTGGGGGTGTCTAGGGGGTGGAGTGGTGTCCAGGGTTTGGGGGGCTTTACAAGGGGGTAGGGGTGTCCATGGGGTGGGGGTGTCTAGGGGGTGGGGTGTATAGGGGGTGGGGTGGTGTCCATGGGGGTGGGGGTGGTCTAGGGGGTTGGGGGCTGTCCAAGGGGGTAGGGGTGTCCAGGGGGTAGGGTGGTGTCCAGTGGGTGGGGGTTGTCCAGGGGGGTGGGTGTTTTCCATGGGGGTGGGGGTGTCCAGGGGAGGTGGGGTGTCCAGGGGGTGGGGTATCCAGGTGGTGGGGTGGTGTCTAGGGGGTGGGGTCTTTCTAGGGGGTTGGGGGCTGTCCAGGGGGTATTAGGGGGATATCCTTGGGGGTGGGATGTCCAGGGGTGGGGGGGTCCAGGTGGTGGGGTGGTGTCCAGGGGTGGGGGCATCTAGGGATTTGGGGGCTGTCCAAGGGGGTAGAGGTGTCTAGGGGGTGGCGGTGTCTAGGGGGTGGGGGTGTCCAGGGGGTTTTCTAGGGTGTGGGGGCTATCCATGGGGGTGGGGTGTGTCCAGGGGGTGGGGGTGTCCAGGTGGTGGGGTGGTGTCCAGGAGGTGGGGCTGTCCAAGGGGTTTTGGGGTTGTCCTGTAACACCCGAGATTTTTATGAGTAATATTTTGTTTTTATATATCATCAAAGGAATCTTTCACTACATACTAGCTTGGCTTACTTTACACGCAATCGCGACCTTCCTCGATAGCTTGCGTCGTACGCAATACTGAGTTTCACTAAACAACGATATGCTATTAAAATATTATTAAAACTAGTCGTTATGAATAGTAATAACCACTTTTTGAAATTTTATAAATTTTATCTTTCAAAATGGACTTCATTTTTGGATTCGGAATACCGAAATTATCCTAGGGTGAAATTTTGGTATTTTTCTGAAAACTTTCAATTTTTGATGAATAGTGAAACCACTAAGTGGTAGGTTAAAAACTGAATTTTGCATAAAACTTAATTTTACCGCTTCTGTGAATGGAATTTCGAAAATCCGACAGACACGGTTGATATCAGTAAGTAAAATGTGGTTCAATGAGATAAAAATAATTTTTTGGTGAATAGTAACTTTTTACTTTTTTTACCGCGGTTAATAGTAAATAGGGTAACTAAGGGTAAATATGATATTACTATTACCCTAACACATGTCCTAATTCTATTGGATAAGTTTAATTCGACCAAAAACAAACTTAGGAATAAAATATGACCATTTAGGCCCACTTGGGTTAGATTAGGACATTTATTATTAATTTATTTAAAGAAGGGTTAAAATAGTTAAAATCAAAGTTTAATAAGTAAATCATTTTTAATATGGGGTTATACATAAGATAAATTAGACTATAAATATTCATTAGAAATATAAAATGATTTTCTACATAATGGTATTTTATTTATAATTTTTAGACATTAAATAATTTAATTTATTTATGACACAATGATGATGCATTAATTATCTTATTAATAAAATATTGACATAATTGATGTTATAAACACAAAAATAAATGTAATTTGAGACTTTAATTAATTCCACTAATTTTCTAGGTTACTATGATATATTAGTGTTGATTTAATCAACTTGGTTTGAACATATATTACTGTTATGACTTTCACAAAAATCATATATCAAATAGTGTCAAAATTGACACAAAATAGTTTTTAAATCAAATATTATATTATTAATTGTTATTTTATTCCTAAAAATCTAAGGTTCGGCCAAATGACTTAGATAAGGATATATATATTAATAATAAACAATTTGGGTTTCGTTTGGCATGTTATGGTAAGTGTATTAACCATATAGTGTAAGAAAACAAAAAGACACGGTAAAAGTTAAATTATTTAACTTAGAGTTAAATCTAATTGATAAGGTTAAAATAATACCCTAAACTTGTCTAAATACTATTGGTTGATAGGATTTCAACCCATCGCCACTTTAGCTTAGAAATAAAACCCTTTGTAAACATTATAAACTGATTTTGACTTTAATATAAAATAATATTTTGAGATATTCCTAAGGTGACCCTCTCCTCCCTTATAAAAGGGCACCTCCTCCCCCTCCTCCTCACACCAATTTGAGAACTCAAGCTAGGCCAAACCATGCCATTTTCTCCTCTCCACTTCCCTGTAATAATCCTAGAGGTCCTGGTTTTCTTCAAAGACCAATCTTAGTTCCCTAAGTGGAGGATTCAAAGAGGCGTTCCAAAGAAGAGGTAATATCCATTACCGATCTTTTCAATTTATTTCTTCTTCAACTTCTTCTTCTTTAGTTGTTTCATGATAAAGTAATAACATCAGTATTAATTACATACTGATATGTTATTATAAATATGAAACAACCCTAATTCACCTTCTATCCATCCTACGGAAAAATGAAATCATCGCGCGTGCGTACGTACGGAATACCGTCTCCACGCCGTGGTGTAATCTATTTTCCACCATCACCTTACAAGGATGAGTATAATGGTGTAATGAGTAACTATTTATGATTATTATAAAGTAATATTGATACTGAAATAATATACATATACTCCAATACAATTCCACGATCATAGGAACGATATCATCACTCGTGCGTACGTACGGAATATCGTCTCCACGATGTGATGTGACTCGTTCTACATGATCATCATTACATAGTAATTATATAAATGAATTGAATGAATAAATATGATATATGTTACACTAATACCATCCTGGATATAATGTATCTATAACCTTAAAAGAAGAATAAGAATTTATTCAGCAAAACACGCATAAGAACAAAAGGCAATAAAGACCCGAGTAACAAGTAACAATGAAATATTACTAACAAGAAGCTAAGAATATGACCATATATGATATCATATCAATATTTATGATTCTTGAATAAGTCAATAACATTATTTAAACCATTATACAGGAGCTTCGGACACATACAAAGCAAATCGGACCTAAGGTAAAGGAAATATCACAATCTCATTTTTATCCGAGATTGTTTATTCGTAAGTATTTATTGGGGTGTATTTTATCATCCACATCCATGTTCCCTCAATATGTAATATTGTTTCCATCCACTTACAATAGTTTAAATCCAATTTTACCCTTCGGTGAGTTTTTAGTAAAGAATATGAAAGGAATCTTTTGTCGTTTTTTCGTACGAGGTACTTTTTGACTTTTTTGACAAAAGTACGAAGAATGTTTTTTTTACTTATACGGCATGAATGGATTCTTAAAACATTATTTCCAAGAAGATTCATTTACAATTATTCAAGTTTATTTTTAATCAACTTCTTTTAGTTTAAAATTGTATGACATGTTAAGAAAGGAAAAGTGTTTTTGAAGTAGAAAGGATATTTTCCTCAAGAATGGAGTTCAAGTATTTTATCAAAATTATTTTCCATCTAAGATAATAAAAGGGTTCTGTTTTTATCCCTATTATTACATGGATTTGATTAGGTTGTGATGGAAATATTTTTATGAATTCCTTTATCTTATATGAATTGTTTTATGATGTCATGTTGTTTAGGAATCCCATTTTTATTACATGGGTTACACTATGATGTATGGTTTATGATTATGTGGCACACATAAGAAAGGATTCATTATAAGATGGGTGGGACCTATATCTCCCTCCAATGCATTGGGTAAAGATTTATATCTCATGAGATAGACATGGCTGGAATGGAAGGTTATTTCGGTTCAGTGATACAGGACTGAAATGAGGAGTGAACTCGGTTCAGAAAGGGACTTTGTCCACTAAGATAGTCTTGGCAATGAGTCTTGACTAACAAGAAATGATTTTCCATGATTATGTGTGCATGCCACAAAGTTTCAAGTTTCATGTTATGATTATGGGGATCTCATTTTCACTTCTATGATTTATTCCATGTTAAGATATTATGATCTCTTTTGCAGGTTATGATTTTTATAAAGATATGATATGATTTTTATTTCCTTTATTTGCCCTTGCTGAGCATTTGAGCTCACCCTTTTATGTTTTCTTTTCCCCAGGTCAGGAAGATGGATATTAAGTAGAATATGCTAAAAGGGACCCTAGATATGATGAAATAAATGGGAGACACTGTAGAAGATTTATGAACCAGTTGATTATGTTTCCCAGTTTCTAAAGACACTATACCTATACGGTCCTTTGTGGTTTTGTCATATGTTGTAATAAGTGTGCTTCAATTTTGAAGTATTAACAATGTATGTAAAGTATGGGTCTTTATAGTTGGTATCAGAGGAAAGGTATAGTCAACCTTTGGAAACTAGGATGTGAAAGCCTTAGTAAGAACCCTAAGGATAAGTCTAAGCATAGAACACAATCTTAGTGTTTTAGAAATGGCCATGAATACCCTAGGATAAGACCTTAAGTGTGAAATTTTATCCTTGATTATGTGGTTTTCCTATTATAATTAGTGTTGCTCACACTATTCTTCTTGGTTTTAGTCAATGGCTGGAACCCAAAGGAATCGTGTTAATTCGGAATGCGATGGGCAATGCAATGATTGTCCCCATGAGAAACCAAACGATATGGGAGCTGGAATGCAAAATCTTGTAGCCATGCTCACACAACTTTCTCAAGCTATGAATCATGCAGGACTTCCAAATGAGCAAAGGAAGGAGCAACATTCTGTTGAATCCTTCATGAGGCAGCGTCCACCTTCTTTCAGTGGGTCTACTGATCCATTAGTTGATGAACAATGGATTAGTACTACTGAAAAGATATTTTCAGTTCTTCAATGTTCTGAACATGATAAAGTCATCCTAGTAGTGTATCGTTTGGAAGGAGATGCTGATCAATGGTGGAATCTTATTAAGAATACGAGGCAAAGGGATGAAATTGAGTCTATGGAATGGGACGAGTTCAAGAACTTATTTTTCAATAAGTACTTCCCTCGTATTCTCCGAACAAAGATGGAGAAAGAGTTTCTTGAACTGAAGCAAAGGGATGATGAATCTGTTGGTACCTATGAAGAAAATTTTACAAGACTTGCAAGGTACGCTTCTGTTATTATTATCCAACCTGAGAGTAAGATCGATCGATTCTTTAGTGGCTTAAAACCAAGTCTTCGAAGGGCGTTAGCCATAAGGGACTTCAATAGCTACGAGGAAATCGTTCGATGAGCTCTCAAAGTAGAGATGGAGATTGGAGTAACCCATCAGTCACATGGGTTTGATAAGAAGAGGAAGATGGAATTCAAAGGAAAATATAAAGAGCACACTGAAAAGAAGATGAGCTTTCCCTTATGCACAAAGTGTGGAAATAAACATAGATGGAGTTGTCTTAAAGGGACAAGTAAATGTTTCAAATGTGGAAAGGAAGGTCATCGGGCATTTGAATGCCGCGATAATGGAAAGAAGATGTCTAATGATGCAAACAAAGTAAGGGATACACAGAATGAACCTACTACACTTCAATGTTTCAAGTGCAAGGAGATGGGGCATTATGCCAATCAATGCCCAAATCCAAGGGTTGATGATGATGGTCGACATCAACAAAATCTTAAGGCTAAAGACAAAGGAAAGTCACATGCAATTTCTATCAGCGATGTGGAGTACGATAACAAAGTGGTGAAAGGTACACTTACCATCCACTCTAAAGTAGCAAATGTTTTATTTGATTCTGGATCCACCCACTCTTTTATTTCTGAAAAATTTTCTAAGGGTATCACCGTATTACCTCAACAATTAGATGTTGAGTTAGCTGTGACAACACCTAATGGAACAATAGTCGCATCAAAAGTTTATAATTCTTCTCCGATCGAAGTTTGTGGTAAAGTGCTTCCTGCAAATCTTGTGATACTTCCTTTAGTGGAATTTGATGTGATTCCTGGCATAGATTGGCTTTATCTACATGAAGCTCATATCAATTTCCAAATAAGGGAAGTCACATTTCATATTCCAGATCAATCTACGATTGTCTATCGATGCAAGGATGAATATAACCTTCCAGTGGAAATTTCTTCCATCTTATGGGTCTTGATTCCACTAAATGAAGGTTATTTATCTCAAATGGTTGGTGAGAAACTCATGATTAAGAATATGCCCATCGTACGGGAGTTTGATGATGTCTTTCCGGAGGAATTACCGGGTCTTCCACCAAATCGTGAAGTTGAGTTTTCAATAGAACTCATACCGGGTGCTTTACCTATTTCAAAGACACCTTATAGAATGGCCCCAATTGAGTTGCTGGAATTGAAGAAGCAACTCCAGGAGAATCTTGATAAGGGATTCATACGCCCTAGTGCGTCACCTTGGGGAGCACATGTTCTATTTGTTAAGAAGAAAGATGGATCAATGAGACTCTGCATTGATTATCGAGAACTTAACAAGATCACTATCAAGAAAAAATATCCTCTCCCACGCATTGATGACTTATTTGACCAACTACGCGGAGCTCAATACTTTTCCAAGATTGATCTTCGTTCAGGGTATCATCAATTAAGGTTCAAAAGGGAGGATATACCAAAGACGGCTTTCCGTACAAGGTATGGACACTATGAATTTATAGTGATGCCATTTGGTCTTACTAATGCCCCTGCTATCTTCATAGATCTAATGAATAGAGTCTTTAGAGACTATCTTGATCAATTTGTGGTAGTCTTTATAGACGATATTCTTGTCCATTCAAAGAGCAAGGAAGAGCATGAAGATCACTTGAAAATTATATTGAAGACCCTGAGAAAGGAGAAGGTTTATGCCAAATTTACCAAGTGTGAATTTTGGCTTCAAAAAGTTGCATTTTTGGGTCACATAATCTCAAAAGAGGGGATATCTGTGGATCCAGCAAAAACAGAGGTTATCGAAAGATGGTCGAGACCAACAACAGTAACTGAGATCCGAAGTTTTCTTGGTTTGGCTGGATATTATAGACGTTTTTTAAAAGATTTTTCACGATTATCTAATCCACTCACCAAGTTGACCCGAAAAGGAGTTAAGTTTGTCTGGACGGAAGAATTTGAAGAGAATTTCAAGGAGTTGAAAAGAAGTTTATCCAGTGCACCTGTGCTCACACTACCTTGTAGTGGAGAAAGGTTTGTGATATACAGTGATGCATCCAAGAAGGGATTGGGGTGTGTTCTTATGCAAAATGATATGGTGATAGCTTATGCCTCACGATAGTTGAAAATCCAGGAGCAAAATTACCCAACACATGATTTGGAGTTAGCTGCGGTAATCTTTGCATTAAAGATTTGGAGGCATTACCTTTATGGTGAAAGGTGTGATATTTATACTGATCATAAAAGTTTAAAGTATATTTTCACACAAAAGGATCTGAATATGCGTCAAAGAAGATGGTTGGAGCAGATTAAGGATTATGACTGCTCAATCCATTACCAACCTGGGAAAGCAAACAAGGTGGAAGATGCATTAAGTCGACAAGACAATGCTAGTTTATCCATGATGAGGATCACAAAAGATCCAATATTTATGGATTTACAAAGGATGGATCTTGTAATTATAATGGAAGGGGGAAAATCTTATCATTCTCAAATGAATGTTCAACCATCTTTACATGTGAAGATTAAAGAGGCATAGAAAGAAGATGTAGAGTTACAAAAGAAGGTGAGAAATGTTCCTGAATTCAACCTTGATTGTCATGGGATAATAAAGTTCAGGAATCGAGTTTGTGTTCCTCCCATCCCTGAATTAAAGAAGGAGTTGCTGGATGAGGCTCATAGTTCTTCATTATCTATTCATCCTGGAAGCACGAAGATGCATAGGGACCTGAAAGGGTACTTCTGGTGGGGATGGCATGAAAAGAGATGTTTCTGAATATGTCTCTCGATGCTTGGTTTGTCAACAAGTTAAAGCTGAGAGACAAAAGTCTAAGGGGATGTTACAACCATTACCCATACCCGAATGGAAATGGGAAAACATCACTATGGACTTTGTCACAGGACTTCCTAAAACATCCAAAGGCAATAATGCTATTTGGGTCATAGTTGATCGTATTACAAAGTCTGCACACTTCATTGCTATTAGAGATGATTTCTCTCTAGATCAGCTTGCCAGGATATATGTAAAGGAAGTGGTAAGATTGCATGGAGTACCACTTTCTATTATATCTGATCGGGATCTGAGATTTACCTCGAAGTTCTGGCGAAGTCTTCAGCATACTCTGGATACAGAGTTGAGTTTCAGCACTGCTTATCATCCCCAGACAGACGGTCAGTCTGAGAGAACAATTCAAACCCTAGAATATATGTTGAGAGCTTGCTCTATGGATTTCAAAGGAGGTTGGGATCAACACCTACATTTGGTGGAATTTTCTTATAATAATAGCTTTCACTACAGTATTCAGATGTCTCCTTATGAAGCTCTCTATGGAAAGAAATGCAAGACTCCAACTTGCTGGGATGAAGTTGGGGAAAGAAAGCTATTAGGACCTGATCTCATTGATGAAATGGCAGAAAAGGTCAGATCTATTCAACAACACATAAGAGCAGCTCAGAGTCGATAGAAAATTTTTGCCGACAACCGAAGAAAAGTCCTAGAGTTTGGAGTGGGGTGATAAAGTGTTCTTACGAATATCTCCCTGGAAGAGGGTTATGAGATTTGGAAAGAAGGGAAGTTGAGCCCTAGATATATCCGTCCTTTAGAAATATTGGATCGTGTTGGAAAGGTAGCTTACCGATTGGCGCTTCCATCGAATCTCTCTCAAGTTCACGATGTGTTCCATGTATCTCTCCTGAGAAAGTACATACCTGATCCTTCACATGTACTCAGCTCAGAAGTTGTACCGCTGGAGCAAGATCTTTCTTATGAAGAACAACCGATAGAGATTCTGGATCGTAGCGAAAAAGTCCAACGAAACAAGACCACTCGATTGGTGAAAGTTTTATGGAGGAACCACCAACTTGAAGAAGCTACATGGGATCTTGAGGATATGATGAGGGAGAAGTATCCTCATCTGTTTGTTACAAAGTGACGAATTTCGAGGGCGAAATTCTTTTTAAGGGGGGTAGAATGTAACACCCGAGATTTTTATGAGTAATATTTTGTTTTTATATATCATCAAAGGAATCTTTCACTACATACTAGCTTGGCTTACTTTACACGCAATCGCGACCTTCCTCGATAGCTTGCGTCGTACGCAATACTGAGTTTCACTAAACAACGATATGCTATTAAAATATTATTAAAACTAGCCGTTATGAATAGTAATAACCACTTTTTGAAATTTTATAAATTTTTCCTTTCAAAATGGACTTCATTTTTGGATTCGGAATACCGAAATTATCCTAGGGTGAAATTTTGGTATTTTTTCTGAAAACTTTCAATTTTTGATGAATAGTGAAACCACTAAGTGGTAGGTTAAAAACTGAATTTTGCATAAAACTTAATTTTACCGCTTCTGTGAATGGAATTTCGAAAATCCGACATACATGGTTGATATCAGTAAGTAAAATGTGGTTCAATGAGATAAAAATAATTTTTTGGTGAATAGTAACTTTTTACTTTTTTTACCGCGGTTAATAGTAAATAGGGTAACTAAGGGTAAATATGATATTACTATTACCCTAAAACATGTCCTAATTCTATTAGATAAGTTTAATTCGTCCAAAAATAAACTTAGGAATAAAATATGACCATTTAGGCCCACTTGGGTTAGATTAGGACATTTATTATTAATTTATTTAAAGAAGGGTTAAAATAGTTAAAATCAAAGTTTAATAAGTAAATCATTTTTAATATGTGGTTATACATAAGATAAATAAAACTATAAATATTCATTAGAAAGCTAAAAAGATTTTCTACATAATGGTATTTTATTTATAATTTTTAGACATTAAATAAGTTAATTTATTTATGACACAATGATGATGCAGTAATTATATTATTAATAAAATATTGACATAATTGATGTTATAAGCACCCAAATAAATGTAATTTGAGACTTTTTATGAATTACACTAATTTTCTAGGTTACTATGATATATTAGTGTTGATTTAATCAACTTGGTTCGAACATATAATTCTGTTATGAATTTCACAAAAATCATATATCAAATAGTGTCAAAATTGACACAAAATAGATTTTAAATAAATATTTTATTATTAATTGTTATTTTATTCCTAAAAATATAAGGTTCGGCCAAATGACTTATATAAGGATATATATATTAATAATAAACAATTTGGGGTTCTTTTGGCATGTTATGGTAAGTGTAATAACCATATAGTGTAAGAAAACAAAAAGACACGGTAAAAGTTAAATTATTTAACTTAGAGTTAAATCTAATTTATAAGGTTAAAATAATACCCTAAACTTGTCTAAATCCTATTGTTTGATAGGATTTCGACCCATCCCCACTTTATCTTCTAAATAAAACCCTTTGGAAACATTATAAACTGATTTTGACTTTAATATAAAATAATATTTTGAGATATTCCTAAGGTGCCCCTCTCCTCCCTTATAAAAGGGCACCTCCTCCCCCTCCTCCTCACACTAATTTGAGCACTCAAGCTCGGACAACCCCTGACATTTTCTCCTCTCCACTTCCCTAGAATAATCCTAGAGGTCCTGGTTTTCTTCAAAGACCAATCTTAGTTCCCTAAGTGGAGGATTCAAAGAGGCGTTCCAAAGAAGAGGTAATATCCATTACCGATCTTTTCAATTTCTTTCTTATTCAACTTCTTCTTCTTTAGTTGTTTCATAATAAAGTAATAACATAAGTATTACTTACATACTGATATGTTATTATAAATATGAAACAACCCTAATTCACCTTCTATCCATCCTACGGAATAATGAAATCATCGCGCGTGCGTACGTACGGAATACCGTCTCCACGCCGTGGTGTAATCTATTTTCCACCATCACCTTACAAGGATGAGTATAATGGGGTAATGAGTAACTATTTATGATTATTATAAAGTAATATTGATACTGAAATAATATACATATACTCCAATACAATTCCACGATCATAGGAACGATATCATCACTCGTGCGTACGTACGGAATACCATCTCCACGATGTGATGGGACTCGTTCTACATGATCATCATTACATAGTAATTATATAAATGATTGAATGAATAAATATGATATATGTTACACTAATACCATTCTGGATATAAGGTATCTATAACCTTAAAAGAAGAATAAGAATTTATTCAGCAGAACACGCATAAGAACAAAAGGCAATAAAGACCCTAGTAACAAGTAACAATGAAATATTACTAACAAGAAGCTAAGAATATGACCATATATGATATCATATCAATATTTATGATTCTGGAATAAGTCAATAACATTATTTAAACCATTATACAGGAGCTTTGGACACATACAAAGCAAATTGGACCTAAGGTAAGGGAAATATCACAATCTCATTTTTATCCGAGATTGTTTATTCGTAAGTATTTATTGGGGTGTATTTTATCATCCACATCCATGTTACCTAAATATGTAATATTGTTTCCATCCACTTACAATAGTTTAAATCCAATTTTACCCTTCGGTGAGTTTTTAGTAAAGAATATGAAAGGAATCTTTTGTCATTTTTTCGTACGAGGTACTTTTTGACTTTTCCGACAAAAGTACGAAGAATGTTTTTTTTACTTATACGGCATGAATGGATTCTTAAAACATTATTTCCAAGAAGATTCCTTTACAAGTATTCAATTTTATTTTTAATCAACTTCTTTTAGTTTAAAATTGTATGACATGTTATGAAAGGAAAAGTGTTTTTGAATTAGAAAGGATATTTTCCTCAAGAATAGAGTTCAAGTATTTTATCAAAATTATTTTCCATATAAGATAATAAAAGGGTTATATTTTTATCCCTATTATTACATGGATTTTATTATGTTGTGATGGAAATATTTTTATGAATTCCTTTATCTTATATGAATTGTTTTATGATGTCATGTTGTTTAAGAATCTCATTTTTATTACATGGGTTACGCTATGATGTATGGTTTATGATTATGTGGCACACATAAGAAAGGATTCATTATAAGATGGGTGGGACCTATATCTCCCTCCAATGCATTGGGTAAAGATTTATATCTCATGAGATAGACATGGCTGGAAGAGAAGGTTA